>CM062817.1:961562820-964535868 GCA_031772625.1 Pinus tabuliformis
ATGGCAGATGAGAAGAAAGACGAGGGGGCAGGAGATCCTATCAAAATCTTGCTCGAAGAAGCGCTCGAGCGGCAAAGGAACGCGATGATGGATAGCTTTGCGCAGATCCTTCAGCGACTACCCAGAGGCGACGCATCGGCTTCCAACAGCGACTCTGGAAATGCCACACCATTTAAGGTACAAATTAATTTTGAAATCCCCATCTTCGAGGGTCAAATAGACGCAGATGCCGTAGATAAATGGTTAAATCTGCTAGATGGGTATTTTTCTGTTCACGAATTTTCAAGTCGGGAAAAGATTGTTTTCGCTCTTCTCAAAGCAGCCCCCCACGTCAAGGACTGGTGGGAAACCTACTGCGAGCAGAAGGATGAAAGTACAGGCTCACTATTTTCAGCCGCACCCACTTGGAATGACTTTCGGGATGCCATCAAGGAGCAGTACTACCCTGTCGGAAGCTATGAGGACAAATACATCAAATGGACCACACTGCGGTAGGGACGAGACCAAGATGTGCCGGAGTTCACAAGCATTTTTCATACCCTTCGCACACAGTTGGGTATCAAAGATTCTGAGCTGCATCTGGTACTCAAATATTGTGGCTGCCTGCACAAATACATCCAGGAAGAGATGGTGTTCTTGAACATCTCCTCGCTCGGCATGGCATACCGATACGCTGTCAAAATCAAGCAAAATTTCAAACAGAAGAAGCGAGACTTTGGATCTGCAAATTCGAAGCCCAAAGGACAAAGCCAAGGCGGGGTGACCCAAGACAACCCGTCGAAGCCGCAAGAAAAGAGCAACACCACAAAGCCGAAGAAGGACACAAGAAAGTGGTGTGAGTTCCACAAGAGTCCCACTCATAACACAAGTGAGTGTCGGACTAAGCAGTCGTTGGTGGCTGAGTTGAAGGCTTCCGAATCAGATGCATGTTCCGATCCTGAGCCAGAACCCGACAAGGGGAATGGCAAAGGGAAGCAGATCATTGATGCGGATCCCAGTGCCACTGTTGCCACCGCCAAGATCCAGAAAGATGAGCCTGAAAATCCAGAGGAAGGGGAGCGTCTTTTCCACTCACAGATGTGGGTGAAGGGTTCGTCGCTGCAATTCATTGTCGACAGTGGCAGCCAAAAGAACCTCATTTCAGTAGAGGTCGTGAAGCGGTTGGGCCTCCCGACTACACCACACCCACAGCCCTACAGTATTGGGTGGCTTCATGAAGGACGAGATCTCAAAGTTCGCCAGCAGTGCCGCCTTCCCTACAGCATCAAGCCCTTCATAGACGAGGTATTGTGTGATGTTACACCTCTGGATGTTTGTGATGTATTATTAGGTCAGCCATACTTGTGGAGGCGACATGCTGTGTATGAGTCAAGGCCTCGTGCTGTCATTATTTCTTTGAGTAATTCATTATACAGGATACCAGAGGTAGCTCCACCTACTGCCACATCTTTGATCACTGCTAAGAAAGGCAGCAAGCTCATCTCACAGACCAGGAAATTCATCTGTCTGGCTCACTCCCAAAATAAGGGGAAGATCGTTGCTACATCCATGACCCCTGCAAAGGGTTCCTCCATGCAGCAGCAGCAGCAAAGGAATACGGTCATGACAGAACACAGGAACAACTTCTCCTCACCCACAGGGGTACCACACAAGCTTCAAGTGGGCAACAAAGTCTGGTTGCATCGACAGAGAGAACGCCTTACCAGAACCCATCAGAAACTCAGACCACTCCGACATGGTCCTTACACCAGTACCAAGGCTACGGGCAACAATTCTTTGAAGCACAGCATTCCTCCATTCCTTCGCTTGCACCGAGTGTTCAATGTGGACCGTCATCAACCATGCTTCCCACCATTTCTGAACACATCAGAGATTGCAGAACAGCTCACCAGGGACCAAGTTCAGCAGATGGAGGAACTCAACACAATGGGGACCATTGCTTCCTAAGGGGGGAGGAATGATCCAGGTGGATGTTGGTGGCCACCCACCTATCCCATTTGGACCCCCACAACTGTCTCTTTCAGCTTTTTCAGTTTCCTAAATTGTAGCACAGTTTACTATTTTTAGCAGTTTTTCGGGTCCTGAACTTCCGGAGCCGTTTTGAGGCCCTAAACGACGTTTTTTTGGGAATTTGGGGCAACATGGGTCCATGGACCCATGTTGCCTCCCAAAGTGGTAGTACTCGGATAGATCTTTCTAACGAGCTATCGTACGCGTCAAACGGAGATCGTATGCCAAAGTTACGACCCCGGGAAATTGATGTACCAATTTACCCAAACGGGGCCCACAATTTGGCGTTTCATCTTCTAGGGTTAGGTTTCGGGATGTGAAGGGTTTTCCATTGTTTCTCAACAATAAATAGGCCTTCGAGCCTCATTGTAACTTAGTTCGGAACAGTTCAGAGGCATGTAGCCGCACATCTCTTCTCAGAGATAAGCTACCATCGCCCTAGCTGGTTTATTTCCATTTCTGGTTGTAAGCATATTTCAGTATTTTACAGTAATGAAATGAAGTATTATTTCCGCTGCATCTCTGTATTTATGGTTATCGCATCTCTGTATTTATGGTTATCTCTGTAATCTATTGCGTTCCTGTTTAAATCCGGATCAATGATTGATATTGTTCATGGTGTCTTCATATGTTGATTTTATGTTAATTTCTTATGTTAGCTTCTAGATTACTAATTCTTGGTTGTTTTGATAAAAAGATTTAAAATTTTAATAAACCCTCACACTATTGATTCACCCCCCCACCTCAGTAGTGAACTCAATTCCAACAGTTCTAAATTAGTTTGTCATCCTATTATCCCTAGGTCAGTTCTCACATTCCAAGGTGCCATACAGTCAGTTCATCTTTCCTTAACGATTACTAGTGAAGAGCATCAGTCTACGATTTTGGTAAGTAAGGGCCCCTTTGTCTTTTGTGTTCAGTCACTATTCCTTTGAAGGTTTCTTGATGACTTGTGTTTTGTGGTAGAAGTGAGGAATTTCACTCTGTATGTAAACCGTAAATAGGCCTTTTCTGTTTTAGAGGTGTCTTACTCTCCAGCTATTTGTCGTACCCAGTTAAGTCAATCAGTCCAAGCGGTTGTCTTTTGTGTTGATTACAAGTTTCAATTTCATATGGCCCCTCGTCAAAGGATTCCTAGTCGTAAGGGAGGCACTATGGGGGTGTATTTGTCTAGGCATCGTAGGTTGTTCGGGTGGGAATCAGTTGCAAACTTCTTTGATTCCGCTCCCATGGAAGTTAGAAAGGAAATTCTCACTCTGTAAGCAAAGGAGTTTGAGGACTAGATGTGTCATTCTGACTCAAAAGTTTGCAGTGGAAATTTCAAACGGTTCCAAAGAAAGAGAAGATTGTATTTCTTGCATTCTATATCAACACATCGACAGATGGAGACACTTCTCAATATGGTGATTTGAGACAAACATGTTGACAATTACAAACTATTTGTTGGTCAGGAAGAGTTGAAGAGGATACTAAGGGACATCATGTACGATCTAGATGATATAATGTTTAAACTGAATAAAGTGGAGTGCTTTATGGTCCCAGACTCGAATACTGATTCCAATGCTCATTAGAATGAGGAAGTTGTTATCAACATGCCACCCATCAACATGGTTAATGAAAACTCCTCTCCAGAGTACCTGATAATCATCTTGGACGAATAAGTCCATCTCTGAATTGTTTCTTATCTTTCTCCGTTAGCAGTCTGTGATAGTTTTCTATCTAGATACTATTATCTATTTTTAAGTATGTTAGTTGTTATTAGTTTGTTAACTTTGTAATGTCAATATCTATGGCTAGTTTGTTTTGTTGGAAAAACCACTACTTCAAGTCTTATCTTTGTTGTTATCAGGAGTACCCACATATTTTACTCCTTGGGAAAGTTTCAGTCTTAATAGTTAGGTTGGTTATCTTTTGTACTTTTTCCTGAAAATTACTGGTCATCTCTCCAAGATAAATCTGAGCTTGAAGGATATACCAATGTAATCATTTTTGGAAACTAATAGAAATTAGTGGTCAGAATTTACAAAAAAAAAATGTTGAATGTGAAATAAAACACACATTCTTGAGATATATAATAATTTATTGAACTAAAAAGCAAATATGTTTAGTAAGTTACAATAAGCACACATTTATTTTATTTTATTTTATTTATATGTTAAATAATTAAATTTATATTATGGGATTTTAGAATATTAATTATTTTTTAAAATTTTGTATTGCATCTATAAAATTTAATAGTTTTGCGTTTTCATATTTTAATATATTAGTTTTCATAAAAAAAATTAAGTAAAAAAATAATATTTTAATAAAAATATTTATTGGCTACTCTTTAGCTATTATAGACATGATTGTTGTATTGTAAATTTTCAAGTAATGAACAATATTTTTTTTTAACTTTTCTAAGTCTAGTAATTAAACTAGGTGACAAGGAATGTTAGTTGTGTAAAACAAATATGATAATACAGTTAACCGTGTAATGGAAAGTTTCAAAATATAAACTTGGACTATTCATTTTAGTTTAATCTCTTTGCTTTATATTAAGAGTTAATTGTGTTGTTTACTTTATTTTCCTTATTTTCTTACCTTGCAAACTTTTTGTATTTCATTAGATGAAACATCAATTCTTAATGAGTGAGTCACAAATTATACATCTCTCTTATTTGGGAGTATGTTGTACAATGCATAAGAAAGAATATTCCAATTTCTTAATCCCTTTACCTATCATGATTTATCTAATTGTTTTCATGTCAATTTTTATATGTAACATCTTGTCACACTCTCAAACACTTAAGTGAAAATGAGATTGATGGTACCTTGCCAATGGCATTTAATAATTGGTTCATGAAGAACAAACATATTTCAAGTAAAATTTGAGCTTGAGTGGCACAATTTAACAATTTTCCTCTCAGGTGCATGACCTAAACCTAGCAGACAAATTGTTCCTATGACATATAAATAGAAGATTAAGAATTAAGGATGATGAAAACCAAGGGAGTGAATTAATAAGTGGGAAAATTCACCCCCTGTCTGGTGTAACAAACAAATATTTCCATAGTTCCAAATGTAGGATAACGGAAAGGTTAGAAGACCTCCCACCCACACACACACTAAAGAGGGGAAAGATGAGAGTCAATTCACCACTCAGTTTTATGGCTAAGTTGAAAAACCCTATGCTAAGATAATAGAGGGTCAATAAAAGTTGGGAGGCCACTAAATTAATTAGGATTTTAAACCTTTACTATGTTAGCCTATAACTATATATTATTAGGTACTTCACCTAGGTTTTAGATTCGGTTCTACTAGTAAATTAGATATGAAAAATAAATGTATTGACAATTCCTTTAATGAGTTAGAAACTATAATGCTAGAAACACAAAGAGAAGTATGGAAGGAAATCACTTGGAATTCATATTTGTAGGTGATAAATATGGTTGGGATGAATAAGAGAGTTGTGATAGGTCTCCCAGATTGATCCACCTCTTGGAAGATCCTACAGGAAGTAACTTCAATTTCTTGCAAGACAAGATTTAGTCAAATATTTAAAAAATACAGAAACAATAGATAAAAAATAAGAGATCTAATATTATAAAAATATATCAATGAAAAAACTAAGTAAAGAGACTCTAGGGCCCTTAGAAGCGCTAATAACTTCCTTTCCTTAGCCCTGATGAAACTATGCCAATAAATGTGACCTAAGATGAAAAAAAAAACATATGAATTTATAACCAAGCTAATAATAAGATGTCCCCATATAGGTGTTGGAGTTTATAGGTACAAGAAATCCTATGAGTGTGGTGGAATTAAGGGATCAAGATGTGTTCCTTATGTTAGTGTGTTCCTATAAAATACGATTTCAAATATAGAAGATTCCAAGGGATCCTCAAAGACTTTAGAAAGAGGAATTGAATGGTATAAATAGACATCAAAACAACCTCAAGGCATAGGTGTACATTAGGTTCATCATTGGTGGGTTCGAGTTATATAGAATAATTGTAATGCTCATGTTGACTTAGTAATATGGTTTTGTTAAGATTGTTACATGCATGTTTAGGCCAAAGTTGCCTCTTTATTATGCATGTTATGGAAAAAAATGTTAAACCCTCTTAAGAACTCCTAATACACTTTTCACTAAGCAATAGGATAGGGTTAATGAAGCTTGACTCGATTTGACACCATAAATAACAAGTCCAAATGGATTTGAACTTATATGGACATGAAATGAGGCATGTTAAGTCTTATGGACTCAATTGTGAGGTCTGTTTCCTTGAATAAAGCCCTCAAATTAGCACTAAACAATCATAAGCGATCACACATCTAGGCTAAGGTGGGGGGGATTATAGCATGGTGGTCCATCATATAAAAATAGTGTGGAGATATCATATCATCAGTAGGAGGGTCATGTATCAATGTAAAATAGTAGTGAATGAAATAGCTTACCTCCTAGTGGGTAAGTGTATCTGAGTACCCAAATAAACATCTCATATGTTATATTTTACCCCCTTTGTAGGACTACTATCTATAAGATGAGACCAATATTGACTTGCAAGGAAGGAAAGAATTAAACTAAAATAAGAAAAAGATAAAATTAAATTAATAACAAAAAATATGTGTGGGAGTTGGCCTACTAGTGTGTGTAGAGTGAACTAATTCCTAACATGGTAACGAGTAGCCTCCATTGTTTTGCTTCATTTAAGTTCTCAAATTTTATTTGGAGACCCATGCTTCAATATTCAATGTAAAGAGTGAATCTACAATGGCACTTATGAAGGGAATATGATGAAAGCATATGTAAGAAAAAAGTATAAAATGAAGATATGAGAAGAATATTGTGCAAGGAATGCAAGATGTCAGCATATGGGAATACAAATATTAAATATGATGCAATATGTAATAAAAAGAAGAACATAAAGATATGATAATCATAATATGCAAGGAATGCAAGATTTTAGAATATGGGAATAAAAATCTTAATTACGATGCAAGAAATATAATGGTTGAGTTAACAAATGTAAAAATTGAAGAGGTTATATGATGAGAAAAAAGAAAATTAACCATCATGTAAGTGATACAATAATAAAATTGTGAGATTTGGTAGCATGATCTCTAATTATAATGTTAGTTAAATAACAATTAGAACATGAGAAAGACTAACTATAATAATAGCGACTAGACTATCATAATTATGAGTGAGTTGTTAAAAATGAAGTACCAAAGTAAGAGTAAGAGAGTGATACATGCACCTCATTGTACATTTGAGCCCTATGTGTAAGAGAATGCTCAATCAAGATATCTACATCATAGAGGTTAACAATTTTCCATGAGGGGTACAAGGATAGGGACAAAAACTCCTAAGAAAGGTACAAAGGATGGGAATCAAGGGAGTGAAAGAAGAGATAAAATGAGGTGATGTTGGTGTGGTGTTAGAAAAGGTACAAGGTAGCATATTTCTCTAGGGAGTTGTTACAAGCATTATAGGTGGCATATGTCAGCATCTAACTAACGCAAACATAGAATATATGATACACCAAAAAAGGATGAAACCTGAGCATCTGAAGAAACATACATCAACATGGGGATAATGCAAGCACAAGAGGCATCATACACTATCCCAAGGCCTAATTTGCACATAAGCGACAACATACATTAACACTATGCTCACAAAAGAAAGAGGCCAATTCTAAAAAATAGATCAATAACAACAAGAGGTTGGAGGATGAAGGTGTAAGGGTCGTGGAGGTAACTCACAATTGTAGGCTATAAGATGTGACCTCCAATAGGTGATAACATGGAAGAGAGACCAAGGAAGTGATGATTTGCCCTATCTATGGCGAGGTCATCTCAAATAGGATCACATTTTAGATAATTAACTTGGAAGAACTAAGAAACTAATGAGGTGACCAAACAATAATATGAAGGAAGAGGAAGATGGGAATGAAATAGGAGGTGAGAGGACGAACAATTACCCCAATTACATATGGGAGACTAAAATGAGGAGAAAAGAGAGGATAAAATGACTAGGAGAGGGAAGGTTCAAGTGTTAATGGTTCTCCATGAAATGATACAATTATAGGCTTAATTTCTCACAATAAAGTCTCATCCAAGATTATGCTTCATTTAGATAACAAAAAGATAGGAAAAACAACAAGTTTTCCTTATGTTACCAAAATATAAGAGTAAGAGGAAAAGTAGGATAGCATGAGAAGCCACATGAAGTGGAAGGAGAGAATATTTCTCTATGCAAGAGAGGGCTACATGAAGGTAAGAAAGGGATATGGGGTATAGATTGGATGAGGAAAATTAGCCATATTCAAAAGGGGTGTTGCGGTATCAATATCCTTTAGAGTGTAACAATATTTGGATCTATAATGGGTGCTCAACATGTGCTATGAGTGCCACATTTAAGATTCAAAATAAGAGGAAGAATGAGTAATGGCCTTAAGAAAAGGCCACCTCACCTAAGCTTACGTCTCATGCATCCATACATGAGTGTAGAATAAGTTTAATATTGATGTGTCTCTTGTTGATTTAAATATTCATATTCAAAGAATAAATACTTGATAATTTATAGGTGGAAAACCACCCTATGAGATAGGAATGCATCGACCATGGGGACATTTAGAGAAATATGGTGAGAAGGGGGAACTTCATGATCGGTGAGTACTAGGGTGATGATATTTTCATCCTACAAAGGGGTAATTTTGGAATGGAATTTGATGCAAAATAAAGTGGTTTAACATAGATTCAAAACATATGAAAAAGAAGGAGGAAGAGAATAGCCTAAGAAAGGCTCTATTGCAATGAAACGAGGAAACATGACTAATGGGAACCTAGGTTATGAGGTAGTAGGATAAGATACACTTTGGGGAAGAAAAAGGTCCTTTGTCTAAGGGACCTACATTAGGAGATCCCATTATATTTAGGGGATCTCAAATAATCAAAGTAATAAGGAGGGAGTGGGGCAAAAAAATCACAAAATAATACTTTATAATCCAAGATACAAGGGGAAATAGATAAGAGATAAGAGGTGAGACTTCACTGGAGAGAAAAGAGGACTGAGAAAACTCCCTCATGGATTTTTAATTATGTAGTTAACATATGGATCCATGCTACCATATGTAGTGTGAGGATGGGGATGGAATACCTCCCATACAAACACACTACTAAAAAGGGGGAAGAAGAGATTGGACTCACCACTTAGTTTTAGGATGAAACCAAGAAATATTAGGCTATTAAAAAGGAGTATTAAGAAGAGGGTGGATACCAATAGGTTAATTAGGGTTTTAAGTATTGGTTATATTTGAATATGGTTAGATACTATTACGGGAGTTCACTTAGGTTTCATATTAGGTTTTAGTAGAAAATTATATAGGGAAAGTAAACCAATTAAATTGGGTTATTTAATAACAATTCATTCAATGAGATAGAAAACCTAATGTTAAAAACACAAAGAGAAGTGTGGAAGGAAATCACATAAAATTTAGTACTATGGTTTCTAAATTTGCTTGAGAGAGAGAGATCAATGCTAAAACTAAGTATAGAGATTAGGCACGTTAATATATTTTCCTTGTCAAAGGAAAATGACTAACATTAGAGAGATCAGTAAATAGTCCCAAAATTTCCACCCTCATTTTTAAAGAGGTGGAACTCCTCCCCTTGAATTTAATATTTTCTTGATATTTCGTACCAATGTGAATGTAATGGGTGCGTGAAAAGTATCAAACCCAAATCTTTGAACTCATACCCAAATCTTTGAACTCATAGAAAGCACAAAAATTTCCAAGAAAGGAATAACAAATCATACCGTTATGAGATGAAGGAAAGAAATAAAAACATTACAAGATAAATAAAATAAATTAAAAATACCGTTTCATTCAATATCAATATAACTGAGAAGATACATCCACTCAAGTTCCATTGATTCAGAACCATATGGAATTCATAAAAACAAGATGGTCTTAAATAGTATTTTGTGGAGCCACTTTTAACACAATAAGATCCCAAATATGAGAAATGTATGAATAAAAGTGGATAGAAAAAACCTCTACAAAAATATCCATACTAATACTTAAGGAAGAAAATAAAGGCATTTCCTTTCAAAGGTAGGGATGGGCTCTTGTGAACATAGAATACATAGGAAAGACCTAGAGGAAAACAAGGGGAAATTGGTTAGTCCAAAATCTATATACTACAAAATTATATAGAATCTAGACCTAATGGACATGACAATAGGGAAGAAGAGATGGTGGGGGAAATTCACAGAAGGAAGACTTATAAAATTTCATAAGAGCTTGAATTTGAACTTTATTTTTTACCACAAACTTGAACTTAAACTCTAGTGTTGTTATGTGTACCTCATGAACCCTAACTACTAATTTAATTGAATCCTTATGAAGACTTAGTGACTTTATCCAAAGCCTTTTCAACCCAAAATTTAATGAAATATTTGATTGGATCAATTGTGACATTCTCTTTTACTTCAAAATAGATATTTCACTTTGAATATTTTCCAATTTTTTGTGTTTCTCTTAAACAACTAAGTCAAATCTAGAATGTTCAACCACCATGTCATTCAACAATAAAATTATCTCTATTCATTAGAAGGTAGTGAGTCCATCAATCTATTCAACCAATGTGGGTCTTAAAAGTTATAGGCTTCAATTCATTCTTTGGTAAGGGCCTTCTCTTGTAGTTCCATCATTTTCCTTAATCACATCAATGATAATTAAAATACACTCTACTCCTATCAATCAATATATCACAAACAATAATCAATTGTTGCAAAACATCCATTCTAACATCCCAATTGGATATGATCTATGTGAGTCTCACATCTGAATGGATACATTCCTTCTTCCTTGTATGCTCATTCATTTCTATCAAGGCCTTGATGAAAATATCGAAATCACTCTTATAGAATTCTTGATCAATCTATATATGTTGTTTTAGAATATCACTCAAAGAAATAATCTTATAGGAGAGGATACAAGAGTTGCTGGAATTATGGTTAGTGTGTTGGGCTTCATGTCAAATTGGATCATTTGGAGATTAGACGTAGAGTTACAGGAGGAGGCAGAGGTTCCTAGCTAGATGATGACTTATGATGGTTGCAAAGGAGTTGCGGGAGGCTGGCCAGTGTTCAAAATAGACTAGTGAAGCATTGGAGCAATAGAACAATTTTTGGAAAGAGGATCTCATATTTTATCCATATTAATCCTATCTTTGCTAGGAGGAAGCAATGCACAGTGTGATTTTCACTGGGAGACTAACTAAAACCGTGCGATGATTTTCTCTAGGAGCTTTTGTCGTCATTGTGATATTTATGTAGGTGAAAAATTAGAAAACAACAGGCACAACCATCGATTTTCCCAAGGAATTTATGTGCATAAGGAAATCTAACGTTTATTTAATGTAGTCAAACATTACTATCAACGAATATCTTGGATATTCCTATGGTAATGGGAAGGAAGAAGAGTTATAAATACCCAAGGAATTAATCAGCCTGCTTTGCAATTTTTGGATGAGATATATTAGCTCTAGTTCTGGACTAAGTGCATACTTTGAGCTATCTAGAGGAAGAAACAAAGGATGTCATTGGATGGGCTTAATAACTAGTGGTTTATAGTCTATTCAACACTTAATAAAATTTCTTGCAAGGATATATGCATAGAGATTTTAGGTGGATTTGAACCCTTCACTAAATGATCACACTGTAAAACATTTCTTGAGTGTTTGTTTGATTACACCATGAATACTCATGGAGCATTTACTTGTTGAAACTTCCATTATAGATAGATACTCATAGGAAATAATTGTATGCACACTGCGTGTTTTTAGTTGAGTATACCTGGATGCACTTAGATATACAAAATGTTTTGCATAGATCAGACCTTGGTGTATATGCCAAAATTTTTGTCTTCCAAAAGTTATGATATGCAAAGATTAGGACTTGGGCAGAGGTTTATCAATGTATTTAGAGATTCACTTTAACATTTTGTAGAGATTAAGTATGCAAGGCAGAACTTGAATTTCAACTTCTTTATTTTGACCCATGATCTAATTGCAAAGAAATTGCTCTAATATGTTGAATATAAGTTGGGTATGTAGAGATGTGTATCGTAGAGGTCTATGGTATTAATAATTATGTGTGCAGGGTCTAAAAAGTTATGAACATATTTCAAGGTTCTTGTTATCTATGATTAGCTACTACAAAAATAGATCTTAATTGCTATGTTTGGTTCTATTTCAGATTGATAGAAGTTTGGTGGCTTAGATCTTCATGCTTAATAACTCGATCCACTGCTTTTAAGAGCTACTGGAGAATCCACAAAGAAAAAAACTAGTGTCTTTCTAGGGAAACATATTTCTTTATGCAAAGATAAACAATAGCGGCTTATTTGACAGAGTTACTTATAAATTAATGTTGTTGCTTGTCTTGATTGACCCTCATGATCTTGTGACATAATTTTGGCATTGTTTACATTCATAGATCAATTCTTTTGGCATAGGTATTGTATGATAGAAATGTTTGGTTTTTAGTTATATTTTGCAGAGATGAGTATTAACATTTTATTTTTTCAAATAATTTAATTGTTGGATGATGGTTCTTTGTGCTGAGAATGAACATAGGTTTAGTGACACAGCATAGCGATTCTAAGCAGTAGTTCTTCTTGTTACATTTTGGGCTACTATGATGTATGATACTTGTTGTTGGCCTGAGTTTGATATTTCTTGTATGGTGAAAGATTGATACTGCCATTAGGGTTTTGCAGATATATTGTCTTAATGAGGATTCTACTTGGAGTTTGTTGCTAGTTGTACTATGTAAATATATTATTTTTTGAGATATAGTAATTATAGGAAAGGCCTTCACTCATTGAGACAAGCATAGTGTGTTGGTTGATGTATTGAGTCATTTGGATATTAATTGATGTATTTTTTATAAACTAATTTGGTTAAAGTAATGGTGACGGTTATGATAAGTAAATGTAATAAGGTTGAGTCATGTGACATGTCATGTATAAACAAATGTTAGTACTTGATTATGGTTTCGCATTGGCTAAGTAAGAGAGTTTCCATGGATCAACATTGATGATGGAAGTTTGAATTATAAGAATCATTTTTTAGCAGCGAATATGGATTGTCATTTATTGTTGAGCTAGGGTTTGATGAGAATATTTGTTGTAGAGAGAGTTTTATTGATAGTGATACATAGATCGGTTGTGTATTGAGAAAAATTGTTTATTCATAAGATATTTACTGCATAAAGGTTTCGATATCTTGTTATTTAGTAGTTGAGTAGAATGTTGCATGTGGGTTCAGTTTGAAAATTGGATGAAACATAGCCTGGAGGATTTGTGTTTGAGTCAAGTGGATCTAGTGTGAAATATGTCGAAGTGTGGTCTCATTAGAGCTCTCATTGAGGGATTGGTAGCTTCCTTCTAGTGGTGGTTAGTAAACTTGATTAGGGAGTATTAGCTTCCTTCCAATCATAGTTGGAGAAACAAGAAGAGGTGGTAGCCTCCAACAGGTAGGATCTTTCACACAGGTAAGAGTATGCACTAGTGCAAGATGTAATGAAATATTTTCTTAAATATAATAAGAAGAAAACAGAGACAACAATAGTTGTAGTTTTTCCCATTTGGATTTTCCGCTGATATCCAGTTTCTTTATGTCTTGATGTGTTGAAATGATGATTCTTATGGTTTACATGTTCTTATATTAAATTTTATTCATGGCTTACTACATATGCCTATATCTATTGCATAATATATTGCTAAGAAAATGATGGTTCATATAGAATTGAAAATAAAAGCATAAACTAAATAAAATTTGATCTGGCGTGAAATAATAATTCATCCACCCCACCCCCTCATTGTTTCTAACAATAATTATGTACTATCTCCCAAACATCCGTTAGAAAATTCACCCTTTCATGAATGTTGGTAGCTACCATCTCTCTTACTCCCTATAGTAAACCCTAGGATTTCTTCAATCTAGAAACTACCTCGACATTATGTTATGGTTTTTCTTTAGGGTTTCTCATGGCTAACAATTGTGTAAATAATGTGTCAAGTATCAATGTTGATTCAAATTCAATGGTCCTGCTTTTCAACTTGGTGTTCTCATGTATTGTCTCTTAAACATAATGCGTGATCATTCCATGAGTAGTATCATGCAACCAAATGGATCCATCCATTTCAATTCCTTAATGTCTAGTGAGGTGCAATTGTTCTCTAAGAGATCCTTCCGTTTCATGCTTACTCTCCCAATCTACAATTTATTATCATGTGGATCAAAGTTAGTGTGGTGCAATGTGTTCCAGTTATCTTCAAAGATTTGAAGTACTGATAAGAACTTTGTTCCTTAAACCAAGATATTGTTCCCCAATTGATTAATAACCCATCTAGGTACCATATCAAATTTAACCTCCACAATATCATCAATGAATTCAATCGTCTTGAGTTGAATTTTAGGATAATTTTTAGGTTACCTCTTCCTCTCCCTCCACATCTTGACTTGAAGAGAGTTTTGGTCATATTTGGTAACCTTAGCACCACTAGTGCTTCTAGCACTGATGTAGTTTCTACTTCGTGTATGTTCCATTTGAATAATTTTCAGGTTTCAAGAACATTGGGAGAAGCTGAGGGTTTGCACCCTGCAAGATCTACCCAAATGAAGGACATCCGGGTAAGGACACTCCTACACGATTTAGTAGAATAAGGATTTTTTATGATTGTTTGAGCATTTCTTTTCGAGGTTCGCCCTCTGCTCTATTGGGGTTCTCAACCCAAAGCCCTAGGGTGGTTTCACCCGTAACAATGCTTACTCTCCCAATCTACAATTTCTTATCATGTGGATCAAAGTTAGTGTATTGCAATGTGTTCAAGTTATCTTCAAAGATTTGAAGTATTGATAAGAACTTTGTTCCTTAAACCAAGATATTGTTCCTAAATTGATCAATAACCCATCTAGGTATCATATCAAATTTAACCTTCACAATATCATCAATGAATTCAATCGTCTTGAGTTGAATTTTAGGATAATTTTTAGGTTACCTCTTCCTCTCCCTCCACATCTTGACTTGAAGAGATTTTTGGTCATATTTGGTAACCTTAGCACCACTATTGCTTCTAACAATGATGTAGTTCCATCCTTGGGGGAAATAGTGATAGTAAGTTTCCCTAAAGAAGCAAATGTATTTCTCCCAAAATGAGGCATAGAGCCACCTTTCTCACCAATAGATCACCAACCTCTTTGCTTCATAATTGGTGTCTAGTGCTTGACATCATTGAGGACAATTCCTTGGATTGCTTTTCCTTTAGGAGTTGTATTAAAACTAATTAGGGTGTGTAGATCATTGTGGTTTGTAACATTATCACTATGAGAAATTACAGGTTCTTGCTTTACCTTAATACCTTCATCATCTCTACCACCCTTGTATTTTTGTCTAGGAGTAGAAAAATAGGAGACATGATTTTGTTTGGTGATAAAATCTTTAAATATACTTTTAGGGTCAAAACCCTTAATAGTCGTAGATTCCGTTAAATTAGGAGATTCTAAATCTTGAACCAATTATATCATGTGAACCACACTTTTCATTGTAATACCTGCAAATCTAAATGGAAGAGTAATGAATTTCTTCCTCTTCTTCTCTTTGAAAAAGGAGGACCACCTCTAGTATTATTTATATAGCTCACTAAAAAAAAAATCTAACTCACACAAATATAGGTATTAGATATGGATTTCCCTCAAAATCATAAAGTCAATTATATGTATTTCTTTCTTCATAAATGAAGTTACCCTTCCCTTGGATAAAGTTTGGTGCTTCTTTCATTAATCTCTATGGGGAACATGCAATCACCATCTATTTTTCCCTTCCCTTAGATAAACTTTGGTGCTTCTTTCATTAGTCTTTATGGGAAACACACAATCACCATCTATTTAAATATTCTAAAAAACAAATCTTGAATTATGTAAGCCAAATTCACAACAAAGAACTAGAAACCAAGGAAAAAAAGGCATCTAAAGATCTCACCTAAATGCTAAAAATCTCTAAAAATCAAACATTTAAACTCATCCACAACAAACTCTCGGAAGGTGGTCCATCACAAAAGAGCAATTCTCAAAGATATTGTATCGTAAGTAACACATATATAAATGGAGTTGAAAATTAAACCATATAATACACTTCTTAATGAACGTATGAAGGTAACTATAAGTACAAATTTCATATATTCTATTTGATGGATTCTTTTTCTAAAATATAATTGAAATTTCAAAAAAAAACGAGATTTCTTAATAAAAAAACTTTAACCATAATTTTTTTTTATTCCAAATAATTTTTACCCATATATAATTCAAACTTTACGAAAAGAAGAAGAAAAAATAAAAATGGTTGTGTTCAAAAAGGGGGAAAAATTAATGAAATATAACTCTATAAATGAGTTATATTTTTCGTAGATACACTTCATCAGTGACCATGTTGACACTATAACAATATGCTATAGCTTCTAGAGACTTGGGCAATGATAACATGATGACAAAGGGAAAGTTTTACTAATAATTCTCATCATGGAATCCCAATTATGATGGCCACTTTCCTTGGATGCACATGCAGTCCTTTTTGTTCTTCTCAAATTAATTTTGGAGCATTAATAAATTTGTATAATCTAATCGTAGATGTCCATCTCAAAATTATTAGTAAAATGTAAAATTTATTAATACACCATAGGGTGAGGAAACGAACGCTCGACCACCGGGCCGCCATCGAAAGATGTGAAAACCTCCGCCAAAGCATATATTCTCTATGTCATTATGCATTCATTCATTATATATGTCATTACGCCATCTCGCCGAGGTGCACATCTCTATCTCTACCGCAACTACCACATGCTCATATATAACAATGACTGGTCTTTCTCTCTCTCTCTAGCTAGGAAATCACTATCATTATATATGTCATTACGCCATACTGAACCTAAACTACTACATGCTCATATATAACTAACTACCACCATGCCAAGGAAGAAAACCTCCGCCAAGCTAAAATGGCCAATCTCGTAGGGAGAATGTCCTCTCCTCTCCCTATGGTCGAGCCCCCTAAAGGGTCCTTATCAGTCGAGCCTGCTTACGCATCCAAAACCTCCGCCAAGGGAGCTGATCAAAAAGTAAGTCAAATGAACCCGCTTGCTTGACGTTAGGAGGGCAAGGTCCCGGAGGGGCTTGCGCTTCCTCTCGATGGCGGCCCTCTCCTCTCCTCTCCCTTATGGTCGAGCACCCTAAAGGGACGGAGTCACTCACTATTCATATGGTGAGGGTGCGTTAGCACACTCGACTGTCAAGGCCGCCATCGACGGAGTCACTCACTATTCATATAGTGAGGGTGCGTAAGCACACTCGACTGTCGAGGAGAGGGTTTTAACTCTCACTCATCATATGGGTGAGGGTGCGTAAGCACACTCGACTGTCCAAGGAGAGGGACGGAGTCACTCACTATTCATATGGTGAGGGTCCTCGATCCAGTGGGATGGGAGTGGATCCAGCGGGAGTGGACCCGTCTCCATCTCCTCTCCTTATCAGTCGAGCCCCCTAAAGGGTCCTCTCCCTATGGTCGAGCGCCTCCGGTCCTGAGTGAGTGGATCCAGTTCGGTTCAGAGAGAGAAGGACCGGTAGGGACGGAGTCACTCACTATTCATATGGTGAGGGGCTCACCATTCCGATGGTGAGGAGAGGATGGAGACGGAGGACGGATACGGAGGACGGATACGGGTCCACTGATCAGGATCCATTCCCCTTTCTCTCTCTCAGCCTAACTGGATGCACTCCCCGCGCTTTTCTCTGAACCAACTGGATCCACTCCCCGCGCTTTTCTCTGAACCGACTGGATCCACTCCCCGCGCTTTTCTCTGAACCGACTGGATCCACTCCCATGATGCGCTGGTTAGGGCTTCGCTCTTTCTCTCTGAACCGACTTGATCGATGGCGGCCTTGACAGTCGAGTGTGCTAACGCACCCTTTAGGGGGCTCGACTGATAAGGACCTTTAGGTGCTCGACCTCTTTCATTAAAATACACATATGAATAGTGTTCATGCAAGAACAAGAATCCATACTTGTTTCATGAAAAGATTATGTGCATTGAAGTAAAAGTAATTGTGTTAGGAAAAACACATGTTGCATGCACATAAGGGTAGCAATGTAACTTCCTTGGAAATATTAATCTCTTGAAAAGATGGTCTTGCTAGATAAGTTGGATATTATTTCTTGATTTTTAAGCATAAAGATGGGTAGCTATAATGATTTCTTGAAAGGGAAGCATGAGAAAATTACATAGAGGAAGATAGAGAAATGCAGTTATAATGACCTCCTTTAATAAAGAAGTATGTAACTATTTACATGAAATGATGGTAGAATTCCAAAGAAGGGAATGGAAGGGCTATTATGATAAGCTATTGGATGCACAAAGTATAGTCAATGTGTTATAGAGTTATATTATTTGTATGGATTGAAGAACTATTGAGTCATTTTCGGTAATACGGGGGGGGCAAGTGTTATTCGGAATGACTGGGCGTAAAGGGCACGTAGGCGGTGAAAAGGGTGGGGCGTTACATGGATTAGTCCATTTATTTCTCTCCAATATCAAATTTTATTATCTAGATATTGAAGGGTTCTCTATCTATTTAGGGTTCTCTATCTATTTTATGTATTATTTAACTTGTTATGAGTGTGCCACATCATTTACAAGATTTAAGATGGTAATTATTGATGCTAATTAAAAGTCATAATCATGCAACCAAGATGAAAAAGATGTATTTTCCTAATCACGAGATGATATTACAAATTTAACCACTGAAATAGTTGCATGAGACTTCACTCAACTTTGATACGGTTAAAACAAGGGACCCTCTTGAGATCAGCATAGGTTACCTCAAATATGATTTAAAGGATCGTTCTCGGAATATATGAGACGGTAAGCGTTTTTATTTGGGTCACTAAGAATGCTAAAGGGCCCTTCCCCTTTGGGGTGAGTTTGTCCAATTCGTTGTAAAGATGATCCATTTTGAACACATGATCACCGAGACTCAAAAATTGAGGTTGAATTTTCTTTCGGAAGGGGTGACTAACATTTTCTCTTACACCTCATTGTATTGAAGAGCTGGGAGGTAGTGTTATTGGGAATTTCCAAATTAGTGAGGTGAGTGCCCAGAACCTCATTGTCAATGGTGAAGTTAAAAGAAGAAATGTGGAGGGAGGAAATCTTAACCTTAAGGGGGATTATTGTTGAACAATCATCTTAGCTTGGAGGTAGTGTTATTGGGAATTTTCAAATTAGTGAGGCGAGTGCCAAGAACCTCACTCTCAATGGTCAAGCTAAAAGAGGCAATATGGAGGCCGCGAATCTCAAACTTAAGGGTAATTATTGCTGAATAATCTTCTTAAGGAGTGAAACTAAGGTCTTATTGATGGTCTCAAATTGGTCTTTGGCCTGGGTGTATTATCCTAGTAAAGAAAAACACTATTGGATATTGTACTTTCTCTTAGATTTCTCTCACCTAATGGATTTTGAAGGGCCCCACCATTATGATAGATGATAGTGTGAGGCACCTTGAATCAATAGATGATGTGGTTGAAAGTGAGAATTACCATGATGTAGCCAAATCCTTTACAAAAGGGAATGATGTCAAACCACTTTGTGAAATACTCGATGGCAACCAAGATGAGGATATGCTGCTCTAAAGATGTTAAGTGACTTTTTTCGATGAGTATGAGACCCCATGTTTTGAATGAGCAAAGTGGAAATATAGGATGCAAAGAGGTAGTGGAATATGAATCGTCATTTTCATGTGCCTAACACTGGGAGAAGCTACGAACAAAGCAAAAAATATCATGAACTAGGGTGGATTGGTAATAACCTACTCAGATGAAATTTTGAGGTGTGGCATGGACCCCAAAATGTAAACCATAAATCCCTTGATGTGATCCAGGTGGATATTGGTGACCACCCACCTATTCCACTTGGACCCCGGACACTATTTTTTATCAAGTTCCTATTTTTCAACACAATTTATTATTTCGACAATATTTTATTTCTTGCAATTTGCAAGTCCTAAACTTTCGGAGCTGTTTTGATGCCCTAAATGTCCTTTTTTAGGGAAACGAGTAGTCGCAAGTTGTTTTCCTTGGATAGTCCTTTCTAACGGGCTATCGTTCATGCCAAACCAATATCGTATGCCAAAGTTACAACCTCGGGAAGTTGACGTTCAAACAAACTCCATTAGGGCCCATACCTTTTGGCACATCGTCTCCTAGGGTTAGGTTTTTGTATGTTTAGGGTTTCTCATTGTTTCTTCATGATAAAAAGGCCCCTGAGCCTCGTTGTAACACAGTTCAAAAGGCATGTAGTCGTCACATCTCAGAGATAAGCTACCATCTCTCGAGCTAGTTTGCTTTCATTTTGCATGTAAACGATTTTCAACATTATTTATTAATTGAAGTTCGGTTTCACAGTATCTCTGTGTTTATATTTTAAATCTATATTTCATTTCGTTCCTTCATAAATTTAGATCAGTGGTATTAGAGCGGTGTTCTCTTTGTATATTTTTTTATAGGAGTTGGGACTCGAACTACTTGAACCCTTGCAAGATCGTCCTTGTTGACCCCAACGACCTCCCATGGAGAAACAAAAGAAAGATGAGGGAGCAGGAAATCCTATCAAATTGTTGCTTGAAGAAGCCCTAGAGAAATAGAGGAACGAGATGATGGATATTTTTTCCCATATTCTTCGGCGGATACCAATGGGCAAAGCATCTTCATCCAGTAGTCACTTCGGAGGCGCCACCCTCTTTAAGGTACAAGTTAATTTTGACATTCCCATATTTGAAGGCCAGATAGACACATATGCTCTAAATAAATGGTTAAATCTGTTGGAAGGATATTTTCAGTCCATAATTTTTCCGATAGAGAAAATAGGAATCATCATTATTTTCAATTGCACCCTCTTGGGAATTTTTCCAAGATGTTGTTAAGGAACAATATTACCCTGTTGGGAGCTATGAAGACAAGTACATAAAATGGACCACACTACGATAGGAAAGGGACCAAGAAGTGTCAGAGTTCATGAATATCTTTCATACCCTACGCACGAAGTTGGGTATCAAGGAATTTGAGCAACATCTAGTGCTCAAGTACCGTGGTTGTCTACACAAATACATCTAATAAGAAATGGAGTTCCTATACATATCCTCGCTTGATGCAAAATACTAATATTTTATTAAGATCGAACATAAATTTAAACAAAAGAAGTGGGACTTTGGATGTGTGAACCCAAAGCAGGGCAAGGTAACCCCCAAAATGCAGAAAAATGGATAGAGCCAATGTGGAATAACTCAGGACAAACCATTGAAGCTGCAACAAAATAATAGCAATGGGAAGATTAAGAAAGACATAGGAAAGTAATGTGAGTTACCCAAGAGCCCCACCCAAAACACAAGTGAATGTCATGCAAAGCAGACATTGGTGGTCGAGCTGAAAGCTTAAAATTTGAGCACATGTTCTAACTTTGAGCCATAACCCAACAAGGGGAAATAAATCATTGATGTAGAACCCAACACCATCATTTCCACCACCAAGGTTAAGAAAAGTGAGCCCAAAGATCTGAAGGAGGGTGAGCATCTCTTCCACTCACAGATGTGGGTGAAGGGTGCTCTACTGTAGTTCATTGTCAATAGTGGGAGTCAAAAGAGCCTCATCTCAGCATAGGTCATTAAGCGATTAGGCTTGACAACAACACCACACCCACAACCATACACCATCAAGTGGCTCCACGAAGGGAAAGATATTTGCATCAGCCAGCAATGCCACTTTCCCTACAACATCAAGCCTTTCATGGTTGAGATATTGTGTGATGTTGCTCCCCTTAAAGGTCATGATGTTTTATTAGGCCAACCATACTCGTGGAAGCATCATGTCATGTATGAGTTCATACCTCGTATTGTTATTATTACGTTGGGTAGAAAACTATACAGGATACCAGAGATAACCCCACTTGCCTCCATTTCTTTGATTTGTGCAAAGAAATGTAGTAAGATCATCTCCCAGACTGGGGAATTTATTTTCCTGATTCACTCTCCAACTAAGGGGAAGATCATCATCATGTCCATGGCCTCTAGAATGGGCTCCTCCGAGCAGCAAAAGTAAGTGGATAAGGTTGTAGAAGAGTACAAGGACATCTTCTCCTCACCCACAGGTGTACTTGTATACTGTCAGGTCAAGCATTCATTCGATTTGACCCTCATTGCACCTCTACCTAATGGGCCAATATAGCACCACTCTCTTTTGGAAAACGAAGAAATCAAGTGGAAGAACTAGGAATTGCTACAAAAAGGGCACACATGACCAAGTTCATCTCCTTGTGGGAGCCCAATTTTACTCGTGCAGAAGAAAGATGGGACTTACAGACTCTGCATTGATTATCATACACTGAAAAAAATCACATTCAAGAACATATACCCAATCCCATAGACCTTCTTAACTAGCTTAAGGGGGCTAAGTACTTCAACAAGGTCGATTTGAAGACTGACTATCACCAAGATCCAATGGAACCCACAAATGTATGGAAGATCGCCTTCAAGTCCAAGGATGGCCTCTTTGAGTGGTTAGTCATGCCCTTCAGATTGGAAAATGCCCCTACAACTTTTATGAGGTCGATGGATGACATCTTGCAACCTTTCACCAACTCGTTCGTGGCTGGATTATATTCTCATCTTTAGCAAGAGTTAGGTAGAGCACTTGCAACATATTCGACAAGTCCTTCAAACCTTGTAGCAACACAAGCTATGTGCCAACTTAGAGAAATTCTCCTTTGGCATGGACCAAGTCCAATATCTAGGCTACATCATTGATGAGCAAGGCGTGCATGTGGATCCAACTAATATCGAAGTCATTCAGGATTGGCTAACCCCCACAACTCTAACAAAGATTTGCAAATTATCAGACCTTGCTAATTTCTATCGGAGATTCGTGTTAGGATTACCTCATATCACTGAGCCCTTGAGTCAAGTTACCAAGGGTGGAGCAAAAGCAAATTTTTTTAGGTCTGAGTCACAACTGAAGGAATTCATTGAACTGAACCACCAAAGTTTTCTCTGCACGAGTTCTCACCTTGAAAAACCCACAACAACCATTTGAGATTGAGACAAATGCCTTTGAGTATGCTATTGGTGCAGTCCTAACTCAGTAAGGGCATCCAGTGACCCATCACAGTGATACACTCTTTGATATTGTTCAAAGGTACCCCACCAATGATAAGGAAATGTAATCTATCGTGTAGGCCTCTAGACAATGGAAACATTATATTCTAGGGAAGGAGATGATTAGCCACACAGATAACTAGCCTCTTTAATTTATGCAGACACAGGGAATTTGTAGAATGTTTTCCATCAGAAGTGGTCCACATACCCACAACAATACTATTTGAACATTAAATACAAGAAAGATAGCACCATTCAAATCACAAACTGCCTCAATTGTCCCCCAATTATAGCACTGAGCACAATTATCAACTCTTGTTGGCACGAGACCTCTCGATGGTTATATCAATATAAAAATGACTCAAAATTTGCTACCACCTACAAGATGTTGATGGCAAGAAAGCCAGTTCAATACTTCCACCTTTAGGATGGAATGTTGTGATATTTGGGGCATCTTTGTGTTTCTTCAAGTGAGTGTGCCAAGTTGATTTGGGAGGCGCATTACAACTAGGTTGCGGAACACTTTTGTGTGGAGAAGATAGTGGTGGCTACAAAGGCATTTTTATTGGCGAAAACTTCGACAAAATGTTGGCAAATATATAATATCTTTCATTTCTTGTGCCATCACCAAGGCAACCATTAAGAAGCAAGGCCTATACACTCCTCTTCCTACTCCTAGCCAGCCTTGGGAATCCATTTCGATGGACTATATGTTTAGCCTTCCTTCTACCAAGAATGGTAGTGACTATATGTTTGTAGTCATTGATAGATTTTCTAAGATGACCATATTGGTTGCCTACAAGAACAGTATCACAACAGAATGAGTATGGGTACAATTTTGGACCCTATAGAACATTATATCAGATCGGGATAGCAAGTTCCTAAGTGCATTTTGGTCAAGTCTCTGGTCATTGTTGGACACAACGCTCACCAAGTTGACTACATTCCACCCCTAGACTGATGGCAAGACAGAGTGTTGCAGGGGAAAAGTGTCTATACAGAACTTCTTATCCCACTAAGGTGTGGTAGCTACCTTAGAAACAAACAAAGTAAACCTACTTTCATTTTTCCTTTATGAAAGATAGATGAGAGAAGAATAGAGGAGACCAACCTCTGTCTTGTGCTTGGCTCCTAGTTCGATTCCTCTCTCTTCTGATAGTCCTTTTCTACTTGCTTCCTTGTACACCCAGCTTCACAGAGTACCTGTAGAATCAAAGTAGCATAACACTATACAAGAACATGGATCTATTATCATAAACAATCTAGGATCAGATGTAAATTGACCATACAAATGCATAAAACATAAACGACACAAGAGTATGGAGGAAAACTTGAATAGCTTTTATTGATAATCAAGAAAGAGCCAAGAGAGTTACAACCAGTTGTTCTGACCCAGCATCATCCTCTCAGCAAGTAAGCCCTTCTTCACCTCATGCAAAGCTTAGATCACCCAACACTATGATGTTGCCTCAAGAAACTAACAGCAATTCCTTACAAGATGCAAAATTCCAGCCTCTTGGATCTCT
This sequence comes from Pinus tabuliformis, assembly GCA_031772625.1. NCBI lineage: Eukaryota > Viridiplantae > Streptophyta > Pinopsida > Pinales > Pinaceae > Pinus > Pinus tabuliformis. The sequence continues at coordinate 961,587,603 of CM062817.1, forward strand.
GGGATGAGGGATCCATATATAGATATCTGTAAGGGAGATGAGTCAGCTTGTGATTTGATTAGTGTCTTCCCTCTGATAGTTCTTGCTTCCACTTGGAGATTGATGATATCTTACTCATCCTTGGTCGAATTCAGAGAGGCAAGTGTGACAGGAGAAGTTTCTGGAAGATTCCATGCCTCTCCACCTCGCGGATTGACACTGCCATTTGTCACTTCTCGCCCATCACACCCCATAGAAGGGATTTTTGAAATGCAATGCACCCACAGAGTGTACTTAGGTGAGATGCAACGCACTTTGCCTATGGAGCAGGTGAAATGATCCTGTTTTGACCAGTTCTGAGCAGTTTTTCATGGAGAACTTCTGGGAGAAGCTGTAATCAGTTGACCTTGTTCCTTTAGGGGTTAGAACAACACTTTTAGGGACTTAGGAGCCCTTGGTTTATGGACATTTTATGCTTGGGGTTGCAGTGCCCAAAAATTTCTATAACAGTTGCCCCCTAAAGCATGAGGTCGTTAATCTTTTTGATGTCGGGTGAAATGCTTTATCATGAGGATCCGAAGTTCTTTCAAGCTGGGAGGAGACCTGTAATAAGATACAATACAATACATTATCTTCATAATTTTTTCATGATCTAGCTAAGGTGGGCATTCCCATGCTCAGCTTTATAAATTCATTCTCATGTACATAGGACAGACAATCGTCTGAGTGTAGACTGATGATTCTGGTAGAGCTATCATCCCTTTGATTGGATGATTATCTGTGCAGCAACGATGTACATTTGATGTCTTTATTTCCTTGAATATATATCACAGCCCGGATGGATGAAACTAGATCCGGGGTCTTCAATCTCGTTCGATCTTCACTCGAAGTACAAGTCTATCCATGTGAGAGATGTTCTGGAGTCGAACATGGAAAGACATCGCCTGATTACCAGCCAATGATGTAAGTTGTTAACAGGCGCGAGAGGAGTCACCGATAATGATAATGACCCTCAAGGTACTGCAGTACAATTCACGTGGTTTAAATAAAGGACTTGGCATCAAACACCACCCAAAATCTTTCGGTCGAAGGCCATTGATGTAAACATGTCGCCGGAAGTGAGAAACTTGCCATTGAGGCATGCAAGCTTCAAAGTATTGAACGGGGTGTTCCTAGATCGACTTCTTGGATAATGAGCTGATGTTGACAAGAAACGATCAGTCATAGGAGGGCCTTAATGAATCCCACATCAATGACACGGAACGGAGCAAATGATTTTAATGGAGGTGAAAACGATTTGGTGATATAAGGTTCAGGGTGGCGGTCATGAAAGAATGGAGCGTAAATGTATTGCAGCGGGTGAGACACAGGTGAATTCTCTGAATGACTTCTCTTGAACATATCGGCGACACTGACGTGATGGATTGGTAGCATTAACCCCAAATGTGGATGGTGTGATGGGACCGTGGTGATGTGACCGGTGAATGAAACAACCCAACCCGACTTGGATGCAGAGTGAAAGTGTCATGTTCAAGAGCGACTTGCTACCAACAAAGTTTTTTCAAGTTTTCTTCCGAATTTTTCCCCAGTCATTGCTGACCAGTACCTCTTTATTTTTGTCAAGCTTGAGGAGGATAACATATGCTTGTTCTATAATTTTCCCTTCGAGCAAACCCATCGCTATGTTTTAACGAGCCTAGCGATAGTGAAACTCGTTCTTGTCTGCTATGGACAAGTTTGTCGCTATTAGGTTTTAATGAGTTTAATGACAAAGATAACTCGGTCCTTTTAAATTTTAGAGAGTCTGAAAAGGGACGTAAAGGAAACTCCAAAATTCCTTTTTTGTCATCTAATCCCTTAAGCCCGAAAAAGTATAAAACAATACAAAAGGGATGAATTTTCGATACTTTTAACGAGCCGAACAAAACAAGCGCTCGATCTTTTTGTGTAATAATCCCTCAGGTCCAGAAAGATTAAAATCTAAAGGAGGGATAGCACTTCCGGTCCCTTTAACAAGCTGGAGAGGCCAATGGCTCGACAATCTTTTCATATTTTACGAGTCAGTTGAAAAGAGCTTAAAGGAGACTCGTTTTTTGAGGAACGAGTGATAAAACTGGGTAGCAGCTGATTCCAGGTAAGGTTTGGAATTTTCCAATCACGGCAGTGTTACAAGGATGGCTAGCGGGATCACTCTTCGCAGCTGTTCCTCAAAAGGGGTAAACAATCAAATGGAGGTGAATGATTGGCCAATACAGAGTGGAGGTGATGATGAGAACACGACCAAGGTTTTAAAGGCTGAAGTACTACATTCATGATGGTTATTTACCGGGAAATAGTTCATTTTCTAATGAGCTTAAACGCGGGGAGAAACATTTTCTCATGACTTATGTTTATTTTTTTAACGAGCTTGAACTATGTGCTAAAACTGCCCAATTAATCCAGTCGTATAATAAGAATGTCTCATATATGAAAACAGAAATTTTTCAAATCTTTGCCCCACATCCTTTCTTTATGCAAGTTAAGAAACGACCAATCCTACGAGTTTAAAGGGTTAGAGGACCTACAAATTTAAAAAAATAAATGGTCGCTCTTCGCTTGCACTCAAAAAGGTTTGCATGCCCCCAGGTATAAAATAAAGCTTCAAGGTCACCTTTCATTCTACTGACAAAACATTTGTTTTATCAGGAAAGGTCTACCTCTTTCAGGTTACCAAAGATTGTTCTATTCACAGCGCAAATAAAACACTTCTTCGGCGATGTCTACCGAAATAGACAAAGGTGAGACAATCCACTCACATAACTTTGACGAGTAAATCTTGTTCCAGTCTAACCCCCTCTTCCAATCACGGACGGGATTACAAACTAGTCATATATCTCTCGCGGAAACCTACCCTATACCCGAAGTTTTCCTACCGAAGCAAACCAGGGTGCATGCCCCTTGGGTTTCAGTCATGTCCCCCCGAATCACTCGCGCTCATCAGGTGGACGGACTGGGGATTGATGAGACATTCCTTGTGTGAAAAGACCATTCAGGGATGGTATATGACTATTTGCTATTCGTGATCCGGGAAATGAAAGCTGGTCTACGAGCTTGACCACTCTTCCTTCGTGCGGAAAACACATTACTCTAAAGAGTGATGAGACAATGGCTCCCATGCAATAAATATAGTCTCGTCCAAGGAGTAGATTATAATCCAGTGTTACAGGGAAAAGTGTCTATTTAGAACTGCTCTATCCCACTAAGGTGTGACAGCTGCCTTAGAAACAAACAGAGAAAAGCTACTTTTGTATTTCCTTTATGAATTATAGATAGAGAGGAATAGAAAGAACCAACCTCTGTCTTGCGCTAATCCTTTGATTCGATCCCTCTCTTCTTTGATACTCTCCAGCTACCTGTTCCCAAGCATGCCCAGCTTCACAAGGTACCTGCATGATCACTGAAGCATAGCACTATACAAAGACATAGATCTATATTCATAAACAACTTAGGATCAGATTTAAATTGACCATAGAAATGTAACAAGCATCAATGATACAAAAGCATGGAGGAAAACTCAAATAGCTTTTATTGATAAACAAGAAAAGATCCAGGAGGAGTTACAACCAGTTGTTCTGACCCAGCATCAACCTCCCAGCAAAGAAGCCCCTCTTCACCTCAAACAAAGCTTAGATCACCCAATAATCTGATGTTTGTCTCTAGAAACCAACAACAATTCCTTACAATATACAAAATTCCAGCCTCCGGATCTCTGGGATGAGGGATCCATATATAGATATCTGTAAGGGGGATGAGTCAGCTTGTGATTTGATTAGTGTCTTCTCTCTGTCAGTTCTTGCTTCCACTTGGGGACTGAGGGCCTCTTACTCATCCTTGGTCGAATTCAGTGAGGCAAGTGTCACAGGAGAAGATTCTGGAAGCTTCCATTGCCTCTCCACCTCGCGGAATGACACTGCCATTTGTCATTTCTCGCCCATCGCACCCCACAGAAGGGAGTTTTGAAATGCAACGCACCCTCACAGTGCATTTGGGTGAGATGCAACGCACCTAGCCAGTGGAGCAGCTGCAATGATCCTGTTTTGACCAATTTTGAGTAGTTTTTCATGGAGAACTTCTGGGAGAAGTTGTAATCTATTGACCTTGTTCCTTTAGGGGTTAGAACAACACTTTTAGGGACTTAGGAGCCCTTGGTTTATGGACATTTCATGCTTGGTTTTGTAGGGCACAAAAATGTCTATAACAGTTGCCCCCTAAAGTATGAGGCCGTTAACCTTTTGGTGTCGGGTGAAATGCTTTATTATGAGGATCCGAAGTTCTTTCAATGCTGGGAGGAGACCTGTAATAAGATATAATACAATACATTATCTTCATAATATTTTCATGATCTAGCTGAGGTGGGCATTCCCATGCTCAGCTTTATAAATTCATTTTCATGTACATAGGACAGACAATCATCTGAGTGTAGACTGATGATTCTGGTAGAGCCATCATCCTTTTGGTAGGATGATTATCTGTGCTGCAATGATGTACATTTAATGTTTTTATTTCCCTGAATATATATCGCAGCCCGGATGGATGAAACTAGATCCGGGGTCTTCAATCTCGTCTGATCTTCACTCGAAGTACAAGTCGATCCATGTGAGAAATGTTCTGAAGTCGAACATGGAAAGACATCGCTTGATTACCAGTCAATGATGTAAACTGTTAACAAGCGCGAGAGGAATCACCGATAATGATAATGACCCTCAAGGTACTACAGTACAATTCACGTGGTGTGAATAAAGGACTTGGCGTCGAACACCACGCAAAATATTTCGGTCGAAGGCCATTGATGTAAACCTGTCGCCAGAAGTGAGAAACTTGCCATTGAGGCATGCAAGCTTCAAAGTACTGAATGGGGTGTTCCTAGATCAACTTCTTGAATAATGAGCTGATGTCGACAAGAAGTGATCCGTCACAGGAGGGCCTTAATGAATCCCACATCAATGACACGGAACGAAGCAAATGATTTTGATGGAGGTGAAAACGATCTGGTGATATAAGGTTCAGGGTGGCGGTCATGAAAGAATGGAGTATAATGACTGGTAGTGGGTGAGACACAGGTGACTTCTCTAGATGACTTCTCTTGAACATATCGGCGACACTGATGTGATGGATTGGTAGCATTAACCCCAAATGTGGATGGTATGGCGTGACCATGGTGATGTGACCAGTGAATGAAACAACCCAACCCGACTTGGACACGGAGTGGAAGTGTCATGTTCAAGAGCGACTTGCTACCAACAAAGTTTCTTTGAGTTTTCTTCCCAATTTTTCCCCAGTCATTGCTGACTAGTACCTCTTTATTTTTGTCAAGCTTGAGGAGGATAACATATGCTTGTTCTATAATTTTCCCTTCGGGCAAACCCATCGCTATGTTTTAACGAGCCTAGCGATAGTGAAACTCGTTCTCGTCTAAAGACAAGTTTGTCGCTATTAATCTTTTTAATGAGTTTAACGACAAAGATAACTCGGTCCTTTTCAACTTTAGAGAGTCTGAAAAGGAACGTAAAGTTAACTCCAAAATTCCTTTTTCATCATCTAATCCCTTAAGTCCGAAAAAGTATAAAACAATACAGAAGGGATGAATTTTCGATAGTTTTAACGAGCCGAACAAAACAAGTGCTCGATCTTTTTGTTTAATAATCCCTCAGGTCCAAAAAGATTAAAATCTAGAGGAGGGATAGCACTTCCTGTCCCTTTAACGAGCTGGAGAGGCCAATGGCTTGGCAATCTTTTCATATTTTACAAGTCAGTTGAAAAGAGCTTAAAGGAGACTTGTCTTTTGTGGAACGAGTGATAAAACGGGTAGCAGCTGATTCCAGGTAAGGTTTGGAATTTTCCAATCACGGCAGTGTCACAAGGATGGCTAGTGAAATCACTCTTCGCAGTTGTTCCTCAAAATGGGTAAACAATCAAATGGAGGTGAATGATCGGCCAATGAAAAAGTGGAGGTGACGGTGCAAACAGGACCAAGGCTTTAATGGCTGAAGTACTACATTCACGATGGTTATTTACCGGGGAATAGTTCATTTTTTAATGAGCTTAAACGCGGGTGGAAACATTTGCTCATGTCTTATGATTATTTTTTAACGAGCTTGAACTATGTGCTAAAACTGCTCGATTAGATGGTCCTATTTTGATTTTACCATAAATAGCTTCGTTCTTTCAAAGATCGTATTGTATTTTCAACTGCTTCATCAAACTAGTCAGAAATGAACAATATATGCTTGAAAACGAGGTAGAACACTAATATTTTACTTTGAACTACGTAAAAAGTAATGAAAAAGTGTTTTTACCTCTCATTTTACCATTTCATTTGAACTTTGGTTTGTTGGAGCTTTGGAGGTGCTTTTCCCCCTTGATTTTCATCAGCTGATTTCGGGAGATTCTGTGGATGATTCTCGGCGCCGTCTGGACCAGGTAGGAGCTAAACCTAAGCTCTTTCATTTCATGGTTTCCATTTTGCATTTTGAGCTTGATTCCTAGCTTTTCTGAGTCCCTGCGGTTTGAATAACTCGTTCTACCTTCAGCGCACCCTCAATGTATCAAAAACTACGTTGAATGTTGGCCTGTCTAAAGGTTGCCTGACATTCAACGCACCTAGAACATTGCTGCAGGTGCGTTGGGCGCAAAAAGGGAATTTGATGCACAATTTTTGATGGAAATTTTTCCTGTTTCTTACCAAAATCAGGATCTAACTCCTCTCTTGTTTGTTTTTCAGAGATCTTTGGAGTAACATGACCATTACATGGCGAGAACGTGAGCATGAAGAAGAGGACATGCTTGCTCTACATGATCCAGTTACAGTGAACGCGCTGTGGAACTGTGGCTTGCTGAAGTTCTTCCGCATTTCTAGCATGAGACAGTAAATCAACTTACTGCAGTATTTGCTCGATGCTTGGGATCCTACCAATCAGGTTTTCCAGATCAAGGGAAAATCTATCTCCTTGACTGTGGTAGACATCTATTTCTTGACTGGCTTGTCAAGGCGGGGTGCCCCCATCTCTTTGTCAGGTTTGGCCCGAGGAGGCGACTCTGTGAGAGATTATGTTCGTCGGTACTGCAGAGAAGGATCTCAACCGAGTAAAGACGGCAAGATTATCATTCGTGATGTCACTGACAGGTCCCTCAGGACTATTCTATTTACTTTTGGTAGGATGGCCGGTGGTGCAGCTCTTCATGTAGCCAACCGATCTTACATGCAGCATGCCTTGGAATGCCTCCAACCGAAGGTGTTCAACTGGTGCGACGCAATACTTCTTGTGATGAAAGAACAGTTGACCAAGATAAAGAGTGGGAGGTTGAAGAACTTTGGGTATGGTTCTATTTTGACCGCCTTTGCCTTGGAGAAGATACCACTGATGTAGCCGCAGTACATTGCACTCGATTTACCTTCTCCTACTGAACCACGTATGCAAAGATGGGTTGACCATATGTCTAGGCATGTTGGTCAGTCTCAGATTTCATTTTCTGATACCTTCTTCAGGTGGTTTGATCGTCAGGAGATGGTTTATTCTGAGTATCCATACGCTGGCATGGACTTCCGGGGTGATCCAGATTTAGTACTGCCGGATGGCGAGCAGTGGGGCGCCATTGGTAAAATCTTTGACCATATTCTTGTTTATCATTTTTTGTTTATAATGTCCTTGTGCTTTATTCTATCAAGACTTTAATCAAACTCATGTGTACATGCAGATGTTGGTCCTGTTCGTCCAGTAGTTCGCCTGAGAGTACTAGCTACTGCTCCAGTAGGAGAGGCCATCGGAAGGGCTATTCTTTGTGACCTCGATGTGGCCGAGACTCTCACAGCATTATAGGAGCAGGTTGAGGGCCTCACTCTTGGTATTCCAGATGTGAGGACTGATGAGCTACCTTTGCGGTTACAACGACATACTACTGGTGTGCCCAGACAATGGACTCGTCTCTTTACGCATGATCGCATAGGCTGTGACTTGCTATCACGAGCATCATTAGACTAGGGTGCCCCCTAGCATTTCGAGTTTTTGGGTCATTTGACCGATTTTGTCTTGGTTACAGAACATTATGTGTAAACCATAAACAGTTATTTATATTTTTGATTTTCAGAGTTTTACTTTGGTTAAGTTACATGATCCAAATGCAAACATTGATGGTATGTTTCTTTTTATAAATGTTGCAAATGTCTATCTAACACATAATTTGCTAATGAGTCAGTTAATGTGTTTAAGTTTCTGGAAATATGTTGATATTGAATAAAATCAAATTGTCTATCCAAAATCTTAACCCTTAGGAACATGCGATAAATAGCTGGGTTTCGGATGGAATATATACCATTGAGTTGTAGTATTACGAGCTGTAAGTCTAGCCTGACAATTAGTCGGCGTATACCATGTGTGATGGAATCAGAGAGAAGTTCTATCAACGCGCTATATTCAGCGATGTTATTTGTTGATCGACCAATACATACCCCTCTGAAACTTACTAACTCGCCGCTTGGATCAAAAATAGCCCAGGCTGTGGAGGATAGGTTCCGCAAACTACGACTCGCTCCGTCGGCATATCCAACACATGACTCCAATAGGTTTGACATCTGCAATAAATGTAAAAAGTGGATTACTTGACCAAAATAAACACTTTAGCGAAAACAAAAACATAACAAAAGCACACAGGTTACCATTACGCATAGTAACGCTTGAGGTACAACCCATTACGAGGTTGCGCCAGTGGAATTCCGTCATAATCCATTAACTCGTAGGCTCCTTTTGCTAACACTCGTTTAACAATATAGGGGCCCATCCATAAAGACTTAAATTTACCCGCTCCCAATTTATCGGATTCTTGGTCGTAAAGCAATACCAAGTCACCTTCTGAGAAGACACGGGGTTTGACATTTTTGTCGAACTGTGCCTTGACTCGTTTCTTATGGGCTTCATTAGCCAAAGTGGCATCACGATAGGTTTCATCCAACTGGATTAATTCCAAGAAACGAGCTTCTTCTTCTGAAGTTCCGGGGAGGAGATCAATTGCGAGTTTGAGAGATGAGATTTCACACTGGATTGGTAAGACTGCTTCCAGGCCATATACCAGTTGGAAAGGTGTGAACCCGGTTGCATTCCTTACCGATGTTCGGTAAGCCCACAAAGCTGAGTACAAGATTAGGTGCCATATTCTTTTGTGAACTCCAATCATCCTTTGCAACATGCGTTTGAGGACCTTGTTGATTGCTTCAACTTGTCCGTTGGCTTGCGGATAATGTGGAGTAGAGCTGTCGTGAGACAACCCTAGTTTGGCAGCTAATTCGACCATCATGTGATTGCAAAAATGCAATCCATGATCTGTGACTATAGCCTGCGGCACGCCGAATATGGCGACTACATGATTGAAAAAGAAGAGGGCAGTTGTTTCACCAGTATTATCTAATGTAGGCATCGCCTCGGCCCATTTGGTAAAATAGTCAACTGCGACTATGATGTACCCATGCCCCCCGGTCGAGGTGGGGTTACATGTCATGAAATCGATGCCCCATTTGGCGAATGGCCCAACAGCGACTATTGGTTGCAGAGGTGCAGGTGGTCTTCTGGTTTTGCTATCGAAAATTTGACAAGCATGGCAACTTCTGACTGTGGTTATGAAATCTTTGAACATTGTTGGCCAGAAGTATCATGCTCGTAAGATTTTTTGCACTGTAGCATATCCAGATTGATGCCCCCCACACGCGCCTGAATGACAATCATTCAGGACTTTTTCGGCCTCCTCATGGGTGAGGCACCTTCTCAGAACTGTATCGATACCACGATGGTAAAGTGTATCACCGACGATCATGTAGTCTTTTGCTTGGTATCGAATACGTTTTTGTTCGGAGTGGGAGGTGTTTGGCCTGTATTTTTGGGTTTGGAGATAAATGATTATATCCCCATATCACTCATTGCTTGCAGATATCAGAAAAAAACTTTCATCCACGATTGTTTCTTCGGATGTTTCATCGTTGGACGACGATGGGAGATCGCACAATAATTCTGCGAAAACTAGAGCTTTCTTTGACTTTGATTTTACAAATTCTAGATCAAACTCTTGTAGGATTGCTATCCATTTTGAATATTTGCCCCCCAGCAACTATCGCGACAATATATAAGTCATGGGGTTGCAATCTGACATAATGGTAGTTTTCCGAAAGAGGACATAGTGTCGAAATCTCTGTATCGCTTGAACAACTGCGAGTGCTAGCTTTTCAACGTAAGAATATTTGCTTTCTGTATCATTTAAGTTTTTACTTAAATAATATATAGGATGTTCAATTCCATCGACTTCTTGAACTAAAACCATTGCGATGGTCGTATCCGCTGCAGCCAGATACAGGTTAAAATCTTTTTGATAATCAGGAGCGTACATTAATGATGCTTTCATTAGGGAATCTTTTAAAGCATCAAAGGAAGCTTGCGCAACCTGATCCCAGACAAAGGGTACTTCCTTTTTACAAAGACGTGTATAACCTTTAGCAAGTTTGGCATAATTTGGAATGAACCTCCTCAGAAAGTTCGCTTTCCCTTGGAGTTTCTGAATCTGAAGCAAATTTGAAGGTGGAGGCAAATTTATGATTGCCTAGACCTTACATGGGTCGAGACGAATCCTGTCCTTTGAGACTACAAAGCCAAGTAAACGACCAGAACTGACGCAAAATACACATTTGTGTGGATTGAGTCGTATCTTGTAGTGTCGGCAACATAGAAATATCACTCTTAAATGCTGCGGGTGATCAGTCCGCTTTTGCGAATGAGCCGGAAGGTCATCGAGGTATGGTTGAACGATGTTTTTTATGTCATGGAAGGCATAATTCATTGCCCTCTGAAACGTCGCCCCTGCGTTCTTTAAACCAAAGGGTAATTTTCGATATGCGAATGTGCCCCATGGACAAATAAATGCAGTCTTTGACTGGTCCTGTGGGCGGATATTTATTTGATTATACCCGGAGAATCCATCCATGAATGAAAAGATTTCGCATCCGGAGCATTCATCAATTATCTAGTCAATGAAGGTTGTAGGGTAGTTGTCTTTTGGACAAGCTTGATTTACATCCCTATAATCAATGCACACTCTAATTGTTCCTTGTTTTTTCATAACAGGGACAATATTCGATACCCAATCGGTTAGAGGAACCGGGTAGATGAAACCAGCATGGAGAAGTTTTTCAACTTCTACCTTAATGGCAGCGGCTTTCTTGGGGTGCACCTGCCATAGCCGTTGTCGTACTGGTTTGACATCTGGATACATCTTAACTTCGTGTTCAATGATACTCGAGTCAATGCCTGCCATTTCATCATATGACCAAGCAAAGACATCTCTGAATTTGCGAAAAAGAGCGTTATATATCTCTAGTTCTAAAGGAGAACAACATTTGCCAACATAAATATTCTCTACAACATCTGTTTTGGTCGAGATATTTATGGTGATAGTCTCTTCAATATTGGACAAGTTTCGCTCGGAATCCACCGTGTTTACAGTATTTGATAGAAAATCAAAAACTGAAGGATGATAAAGGTCATCTTGAGTATCTTCTCCACAATCCGGAAGAAGGGAACGATGGTGGGAATCATTCCATGATGCTCCTTCAATTACCATTGATTGGAAAATTCCCTCGTTGGTGACATGCACTTGCGACCAAGGATCTGAAGGGGTACCATATTCTTTAGACCTATCTATCCAAACGCTTGATGAGCGTTGATTTGGGTTCGCCTCCCATGCTAAGAACATTGATTGCTACAATATTTCCGTTGGGCTTGGAAGAAAAACCACTGCATGATTCATGTCGATATCGTTTTCTGAGATCTTTTTAGAAGATATCATGTTGCAGGTTCCTATCGATGCTACTTCCGCCAGATTTATTGGAGGTGGAAGAGCGAAAGTTCCCATTAGTATAGGATCTTTTAGTAGGCCTACTCCGATATTCTGAAGCGAATGGGGGCTTCCATGGATCATGGGAATGCTTCCAGTAACTTGAGAACCATTGGGGAGGAAGTTTTGTTGATCGACGATTGTAATCCCTCCTTGAAAGGGAAATACAATCTTCCTAAAATAGGTCGACACAACAGCTGTCATGGCATATATCCATGGTCTTCCTAGTAGGATGTTGTAATCAAGATTCCCATCGATGACTTCAACATCTATTTCTACTGTTTTCCCTCCTAGTTCAACTTTCAAGTTACTTAGGATACCATATGGGGTATATGTCCTTCCGTCGAAGATCGCGACAAGGTTGGAGATCCTAAAGTTTTCCAGCAACTCATTGACATAATGCATGTAGATGCCCCCTCATCAATAATTGTTCGATGAACAGTTTTGTTGAGGGCTTTCACTTGAACAAGGAAAGCTAGTTGAGCTGGTAATTGAGGATTGTATCCTTTATGATCGAAGGATACAAGATTGGAATCCTTTGGGTCTATCCCACCAATGGCTGATAATAAAGCCTGCCTTTGGGATGGGCAATTTTGTAGTACTTCAAGAGTCGACATAGCAGATGGCGATTGGGCCAAATCTTCCACTATATTATAATGTTGTGCCACTCTAGTGCGGGGATTAAATGTCGACTTGTGTACTACTCCCTTTGGCGGTTTTATCGTCAATTCAGGAATGGTAGGTGGCGCAACTTCTGTCGAAGTTGTTGTCGAACTACTAGGTTGATCTTTATCCTTGTTGTTCGACAGCTGTGGATTCCCATAATCTTTGTTCCTTGTCGATATCAAAGCATCATTTTGTTGTTTTTAAACCGACAACATTAGCACTTGAGACAGGGAAGCATTTTCACTTCCAACCAGATTTGTTCCTGGATTTGGAAACGGATCAGTTAACACTGCGGAGGTTTTTGAATCCTTGAAGAATTTCTTAACCTCAACTCTGTGTGGACAATTTGCGGTCCAATGATCCTCATCGCATATCAAGCATGGATTTTTGGGTTTCCTATCTCCAGGAGGGTTTGAAGAATATTTTTCAGGTGATGATTCCTCCTGTTTCTTCTTCTTCCCTTTGCCTTTCTTCTTGCTCCCTGGTTGTTTGGTTTCTTTGCCTTTATCTGTCGATACGGAATTTACTTCCGAAGCAAGAAGTTCATCTTTTGCATTTTGACCTAAAATCTTACGGGCCTTTTTGGATGTAGCCTTTGTCGATTTCGTGTCTGTTGTGCCAATCACGCCATCGCTGGCATCAGAGTCATTGTTTGATTTAGGAGGAGGAGGAATTGAGAATTTTGGTCTAGGGGCGTCAAGTATTTTATCGTAGAGCGTGTCAGACTGAGTGTAAATCAAGTCCAGATATTGCGCACGAGCGATAACTTGCTGTTCTGTTATGTCTCCCCCCTTTGCCACATCTTCCGTGATGGAAGGCACTAATGACTTGATAAACCATTCAGCTAATAGCTGATCGGGGACATACGTCTTTACCATTCTACGACGACGTCGCCATTCATGTATATGATCAGATATGTGAGTGGCCGTTGTCTGTTTGAAATTGGTAAGAAGTTCTGTTCCCGTTTCGTACCTTATTGGTAACTAAAAATGGGTTAAAAAGGTTGTGGCTAAGGTACTGAAGTTTTCGAACGAAGCTCTAGGCAATTCAATGTACCATTTTGCCGCCAGACCCGTTAACGTCCTCTGAAAGAGGCGAAGTCTTATCGAATCATCATTTAGGGTGTTTGATGAACACCATAGATGAAAGGTCATCACGTGATTCGATGGATCTTCACCCGGATTTCCATTAAATTTAGGAATATCTGATGGAAGTTTATGCGGAATCGCTGGCCACCAAGGGGCGTAAGCAATTGGATCGTTGGTTAACCGGTTTAAATCAGGTAACTCCAAAGTTGCCACAAATGGTAACTGCTGATTCAGGTTAGGTGAAGCATACCCAGGGTAAGATGGGATTTCCTGAGCAGTTGGTCTTTGCATACCGGCATAATGTATTTGATGCTGGTATGTCTGGTAAGCTTGGTGAACATGACCATTGTAAAATGGTTGATTTTGACCGTTTTGAATGTATGGTTGTCCACTGTTAGCAAATATTTGTTGCTCAGAACCTTGGTATACTTGTTGGAATTGCGGTTGTTGGTATTGCACCAGCCATGGTTGTGAAGCCACGTGCTGTTGCCCGATACTAACAGTTTGACCAAGATGATGGGTAATTGTACCCGTCTGAACTTGTGTCATTCCACCGGTCGGCGATTGTGGTTGAGTCGCAGGGTCAAGGGGCTGTTGCATTACAACCTGAGAAACCTGAGGTTGGCATACAATAGGCAGCGCCTGAACTTGTGACACCATCATAATAGCTGGTGTAGTTGGAATATTTGACGTAGGTAAGCATTGTTGCATCGAGTATACAACTCTTGGTTGTTGAGGTAGTATAGGTACCCAACCGCTTGAGGTAATTCCAGTGTAACTTGAATGTTGTTTTGAACTCCCATATGGATATCCTCCCGGAGGGGATAATGAAAGGGTATACTACCCCCCATACGGTGGTAATCCAGAACTCAAGGGTATTGTTTGCCCTTGGGGGTCGAACTGCCCAAATTGACCTCCAAATGGATCAATTTGTTGAGACTCAACATAAGAGTTTCTGGATATTATTCCAGATGAACAAACGGGAACAGACCATACTGTCGAAATAGCCCCTGAGTGGGCTCCTTCTAGCAGCTGAGAGCTAGTCGAGACAGATGGTATACCGGCGAACATTGTCGGAGTGATAGCAGGGAGTTATGTCGTCGTTGTGTCAGACGACACAGTCCTAGATGTTGATGGTTGTTCAGACATTTGTAGTCTATCCAAAAGATTACCTAGCGATTCTACAGGAACTTCCGCTGGTGGTAGACTAACTTTTGATGAAGAAGGATATAGAGTTATCTCGACTCCAAATTGGGTTGGAGTACTTGTTGGAGGATCTTCTACAATTTCTTCTATGGCAATCAGACCAAGTGGAAGGGGAAGACCGTCAGGTTCGTAGAATATTTCTGGTACCGAAGAAGGTAAGGAATCGGCAGCGACAGATGTTTGAAGAGCAAGACTCTCCAAACCGGTTGTAGATGGAACTGGTTCGGTAACACAAGTGTTTACTCTCAGACTAGGATTAGTATCACTGTCCTTCTGTGGCTGCTGAACTTCTTCTGTAGAGGCAGGGATTCCAGAAATGTTTGGAGTAACCGGAGTCTCTGATGTCGTTGGAACACTTGTTCTAGCTTTAATAGGAGATTTGGAACCGGTTAAACGAGTTCGCTTTGTCCATACTGGCTTCGATTCCGGAGACAAAGACGGTTGACTCGTAAGCCTCCGCGAACGATGGGGTTTCTATTGACTTTCTTCCACGATTGCGGATTACTCGATCAACTAAAATAAAGGGGAAGTATGTTTCCGAATTAAATGAATTTTAGACGCTTTGACACAACTTGTTTTTTCAGTTTTTAAGAGTCGAGAAAAAACAAAATATGACTCTAGTCTCCTTCGATTTTTAATGAGCCTGAAGTGACAAGTGCTCAGATGGACCTTTTCCGTTAAGGAGTCTGAAAAGGAATGAAAGGAACTGCTCTGGAAGTCTAGGTAGAGGGAGTACCAAACCAATCGCAAAACTACATAATACTTTTTACGGTACGGCAGTCAATCTTCTTGAATGTTGTGTTCAGTGCATTGCGATCGATGGGGCGGCAGACACGGCTTCCTATGGATAAAGGATTTAAGCCTATAGGGGTCTCCCAAAATATACTCGACGGTACGTGGGAGCACAAGTCCGTACTGGCACTTATCGTCTCAAAGTGGAGGAATCACCCAACCATCAATGAGAACAATAGTTACCAGGCTTTACGACGCCGGAATACGTCTCTAGCCTAGACCTCTAAATGTTGTGCGTTAAGTTCCAAAGCGTTGTTAGATTCATTGAATTTATTTTAAGTTGATCTTGTTTATGAAGTTTGCCTTTCGGGTTCACCACGAGATGTAGATGTAATTCCTAAAATGCAATCTAAAGATGATAAACAAACTTTTTATCTCTTTTGTGCAATGAAAATCCTAGCTACTAGGGAAAAGAAAGACAGAATCTTTTCACAAAGAGCAAAGAGCACACTGTAAATGCACTTTCCTAAATCAAGCCAAACAGACTGTCTATATGCAAATGCACATGCATGTATTTGTTTTTCGACTTTCTTAATATATAGATGCTTAAAAAGAAAGTTGATGTACAAATCTGAATTTCTTTTCAAGCGACAAATATAAACAAGCTCCTTTTTGAAATAAAAAATAGAGACGATTACGACACTTTACGATTTTGAAATGAATACTTATTTCTGACACTAGAAAATTACAAGTTTAGACCAAAAGCAATAGTAACAGGATAATCGACCATCAACAGCAATCAAACTTTCTCCTATGATCGAAATCGACACTTGCGACAGATTCAAATCAAAGGACGACAGTACGACTATGCTACTTTTGCAAAGGAAAACTGTAAACGACTCAACAAACACAAAAAAACATCTACAGTTCTTTTGTACAAAGGAGGCGGAATAACAGCAAGGAAAAGGGGTTTCAAACAGACATATACTGATCACAGGTAGCAAAATTCAGGAATAGAACTGGAAAGGGTGATCCACAGAAGCCATAACTACACAGAGCTAGTCCGATCAGCGCACCTGTAACACAGGGAATCTGAAATGCAGCGCAGGTTGTCCCTTCGGGAAGTGCGCTGAAATTCAGAATCTCTGAACAATACCTGCGCTGGGCCCGAAACGAGACTCTGTTCGGGTTCCAAGTCACAGTTTACAGTTCAGTTCTTTGTTTTTGGCCGAGTAAAAAGCAATCAGTAATGCAACAATCAGGGGTATATCTAAGGAGGATTTAAGAGCTATCACAAGGGCAATCAGATAGTTTGTGAATCAGCTGTTTAAATCATAAACAGATCCAGTGAATGGATTGAAGCAGCAGTTATCTACTTTGCATTTGTTATGGCAAATGCAATTCGAATGCTACTTGTAGTTTTATGAAACAAACAACAAAGAATGATAAACAAACAAACTAATTAGCTCCCCAGCGGGGTCGCCATTTTGTTACAGGGAAAAATGTCTATTTAGAACTGCTCTATCCCACTAAGGTGTGATAGCTACCTTAGAAACAAACAGAGAAAAGCTACTTTTGTATTTCCTTTATGAATTATAGATAGAGAGGAATAGAAAGAACCAACCTCTGTCTTGCGCTAATCCTTTGATTCGATCCCTCTCTTCTTTGATAGTCTCCAGCTACCTGCTCCCTAGCACGCCCAGCTTCACAAGGTACCTGCAAGATCACTGAAGCATAGCACTATACAAAGACATAGATCTATATTCATAAACAACTTAGGATTAGATTTAAATTGACCATACAAATGTAACAAGCATCAATGATACAAAAGCATGGAGGAAAACTCAAATAGCTTTTATTGATAAACAAGAAAAGATCCAGGAGGAGTTACAACCAGTTGTTCCGACCCAGCATCAACCCCCTAGCAAAGAAGCCCCTCTTCACCTCAAACAAAGCTTAGATCACCCAACAATCTGATGTTTGTCTCTAGAAACCAACAGCAATTCCTTACAATATACAAAATTCCAGCCTCTGAATCTCTGGGATGAGGGATCCATATATAGATATCTGTAAGGGGGATGAGTCAGCTTGTGATTTGATTAGTGTCTTCTCTCTGTCAGTTCTTGCTTCCACTTGGAGAGTGAGGGCCTCTTATTCATCCTTGGTCGAATTCAGTGAGGCAAGTGTCACAGGAGAAGATTCTGGAAGCTTCCATTGCCTCTCCACCTCGCGGAATGGCACTGCCATTTGTCATTTCTCGCCCATCGCACCCCACAAAAGGGAATTTTGAAATGCAACGCACCCTCACAGTGCATTTGGGTGAGATGCAATGCACCTAGCCAGTGGAGCAGCTGCAATGATCCTGTTTTGACCAATTTTGAGTAGTTTTTCATGGAGAACTTCTGGGAGAAGCTGTAATCTGTTGACCTTGTTCCTTTAGGGGTTAGAACAACACTTTTAGGGACTTAGGAGCCCTTGGTTTATGGAAATTTCATGCTTGGTGTTGTAGGGCACAAAAATGTCTATAACATCCAGGGGTCCTTGGACTACCATTATGTTTATGTGAACGATTTTCCCTCTCAATGTTATGGGCACATTGGGAAGGATCCCTAACGGTCGACTAGTTCCTTTGTCAAAGCCTGTCAGATTTCTCATCTCAGGCAAAAGCGATGGCGAACCAAGCGCTTTACAAGCAGTCAAGGAAAGGATACTCATAGAAGCCCCTTCATCTATGATGGTACCAGCCATAACCATTCTATATATTTGAGCAATAATTTCGAATGGTACACTAGCCTGCAAACGGGGTCTGCCTAGTTGATTCCAGTCGAAGGAAACAACTAGGTTGCTTGGAGGTGGGACCGAATAGACGGCCAAGTACGACTCTGACGAACTTCCTTCCTGCGGTAAAGGAATGGGTAAATTTCCCCCATGTTCATCAGAGTCTGTGCTTGCGAAAAGAATTTGGACGGTGTCATCCTTGTTCTCTTCGGTGACTGTATCATCTAAAGATGGAACCTCTGAAGGCAAGACCGGGTCAACTGCCGCCTTGACCTTTTGACTTTCGTCTGGTATGGGTTCAGATGGTTCGTCTTCAATTATAGATGCTTCGACTGACCACCTGGGCGGGTCAGTCGAATTTTCAACTAGTGGCGGACTCGGCAAGAGTTTTTTATATCTAGGAGGAAGTTGTAACAGTGAAACCGGACGATCGTCCAAAACTCTTTTAGCCTCCTCTAAGAAGGGACAACGGTGGATGGCATGATCGCCTTCGCACAGTTTACAAGGAAATCTATATTTTTCTTTTTGTCCTGGGGCTTCACTTTCACTAGTCGACGGTGTGTTTTCAACATGATCATCAGAGGTTGACGACACTGGGTTGTGCAAATGAGGAGACCAGTCCCTTCGGATCCAAGGGATGCAGGGACAATCTCTATGATAGTGGTCTCCTTTGCAAATGACACATGGCGATTTATGCCTGGTCGGTGCAGTGTGTGGATTTTCGCTAGACGATGCTTGGTTGCCCCCTTTCGCTTTTGGATCCTTCTTCTTCTTCTCTTTCTTCTTCTTTTCCTTCTTCTTCTCAGATACTTGATTTTTGGCTTTACCAGCCCCATCAAGGGAAGAGGAAGGAGGAGAGGAAGAATTGGAGGAAGTAGAGGGTTGGGGGGTAACTCTGGATTAGTCTAGTTGTTGACTCGATTGTTCAGGAATAGCGGTGTTCTGAACGACAGAGGTTGAGAAGAGCCATACGGGAAAGCTGATTGTCAATCCTGGAAGCGACAATGTGGCCATATGGGGTGCACCAACATCTCCCCAAGAGGAGAAGGGACTAGGATTTCCTCCAAGGGGAATTCCTTGGTTGGTGGATTCCATTTTCTCAACCTAAGATCAACGTAGGAAAGGGTGATGATTATTCCGTTTAAAATAAATTTTAGACGCTTTGACACAACCTTTTTTTTCAATTTTAAAGAGTCGAGAAAAAACAAAAGATGACTCTAGTCGCCTTCGATTTTTAATGAGCCTGAAGTGACAAGTGCTCAGATGGACCTTTTCCGTTAAGTAGTCTTAAAAGGAACGAAAGGGACTGCTCTGGAAATCTAGGCAGAGGGATTACCAAACCAATCGCAAAACTATAGAATACTTTTTAGGGTACAGCAGTCAATCTTCCCGAATGCTGTGTTCAGTGCATTGCGATCGATAGGGTGGCAGACACGGCTTCCTATGGATAAAGGATTAAGCCTATTGTGGTCTCCCAAAATATACTCGACGGTACGTGGGAGCACAAGTCCGTACTGGCACTTATCGTCTCAGAGTGGATGAATCACCCAACCATCAGTGAGAACAACAGTTACCAGGCTTTACGACGCCGGAATACGTCTCTAGCCTAGACTTCTAGATGTTGTGCGTTAGGTTCCAAAGCGTTGTTAGATTCATTAAATTTATTTTATAGTTGATCTTGCTTAAGAAATTTTCCTTTCAGGTTCACCGCGTGATGTAGATGTACAATTCCTAAAATGCAATCTAAGATGATAAACAGTCTTTTATCTTCTTTGTGCAATGAAAATCCTAGCTACTAAGGAAAGAAAGACAGAATTCTTTCAACAAAGAGCAAAGAGCACACACTATATGCACTGTCATAAATCAAACCAATCAAACAGTCTAAATGCAAATGCACATGCATGTATTTGTTTTCAGCCTTCTTAATATGTGAATGATAAAAAGAAAGCTAATGCAGAAATCTGAATTACTTTTTAAGCGACAATTACTAACAAGTTTCTTTTCAAAATAAAAAATGAAGACAATCACAACACTTTGCGATTTGGAAATGAATATGTGCTTTCGACACTAGAAAAACTACAAATTCAGATCAAATACAATAGTAACAGGGTAATCGACTATCAAGAGCAATCAGACTCTCTTCTATGACTGAAAGCGACACTTGCGACACTTTCAAATCAAGAAACGACAGTATAATTACGTTACTTTTTTGCAAAGGAGAACTGAAAATGACTCAACAAATACATAAAAACATTTACAGTTCTTTGCACAATGGAGGCGGAATATCAGTAAAGAAAAGGGTTTCAAACAGAGGTATACTGATTACAGGCAGCAAAACTCATAGATAGAACTGAAAAGAATGAACAGAAACCAACATTCAGAAACAATTACTAGTCTGATCAGCGCACCTGTAACACAGTGAATTTGAAATGCAGCGCACCTACTACACTCGGGAAGTGCGCTGAAGTTCAAATTCACAGAACAAAGACTGCGTTGGGCCAGGGACGAGACTTTGTTTGGGTTCCGAGTCACAGTTTGCGGTTCAGTTCAGGGATTTTGGCCGAGCAAGTGGTAATCAGTAAATCAACAACAAGGGTAGATCTAAGGAGGTTACTAGAGCCACCACAAGGGCAATTAGAGAGTTTTTAAATCAGTTATTTAATTCATAAACAAAACCCGGAGATTGACTGAAGTGACATTTATCTACTTTTCATTTGCATAGCAAATGCAGTTCGAAAGCTACCTGGCTCGACTTCAGGCTCCGTCTGTAATTTTATAAAGTAAACAACAAGGTAGATAAACAAACAACCTAGTCGCTCCCCAACGGAGTCGCCATTTTGTTACAGGGAAAAGTGTCTATACATAACTGCTTATCCCACTAAGGTGTGGTAGCTACCTTAGAAACAAACAAAGTAAAGCTACTTTCGTTTTTCCTTTATGAAAGATAGATGAGAGAAGAATAGAGGAGACCAACCTCTGTCTTGCGCTTGGCTCCTAGTTCGATTCCTCTCTCTTCTGATAGTCCTTTGCTACTTGCTTCCTTGTACACCCAGCTTCACAGAGTACCTGTAGAATCAAAGTAGCATAACACTATACAAGAACATGGATCTATTATCATAAACAATCTAGGATCAGATGTAAATTGACCATACAAATGCATAAAACATAAACGACACAAGAGTATGGAGGAAAACTTGAATAGCTTTTATTGATAATCAAGAAAGAGCCAAGAGAGTTACAACCAGTTGTTCTGACCTAGCATCATCCTCTCAGCAAGTAAGTCCTTCTTCACCTCATGCAAAGCTTAGATCACCCAACACTATGATGTTGCCTCAAGAAACTAACAGCAATTCCTTACAAGATGCAAAATTCCAGCCTCCTGGATCTCTGGGATGAGGGATCCATATATAGATATCTGTAAGGGAGATGAGTCAGCTTGTGATTTGATTAGTGTCTTCCCTCTGATAGTTCTTACTTCCACTTGGAGATTGATGATCTCTTACTCATCCTTGGTCGAATTCAGAGAGGCAAGTGTCACAGGAGAAGTTTCTGGAAGATTCCATTCCTCTCCACCTCGCGGATTGACACTGCCATTTGTCACTTCTCGCCCATCGCACCCCATAGAAGGGATTTTTGAAATGCAACGCACCCACAGAGTGTACTTAGGTAAGATGCAACGCACTTTGCCTATGGAGCAGGTGAAATGATCCTGTTTTGACCAGTTCTGAGCAGTTTTTCATGGAGAACTTCTGGGAGAAGCTGTAATCAGTTGACCTTGTTCCTTTAGGGGTTAGAAAAACACTTTTAGGGACTTAGGAGCCCTTGGTTTATGGAAATTTTATGCTTGGGGTTGCAGTGCCCAAAAATGTCTATAACACATAGGCCATCAACAGGGTGATAGTCCACATATTATGCATGCACAAATCAAATAATCCATGAACATGGAATTAGAGTGTCTCCTATGAGTAACAAAGATACAACAAATATCTCCATAGCTCAACTGGACACAACCCCTTTCAGGTGGGCCTAAGATTTCAAATATTGTGTCCCATTGATGTTACAATGCCTCTTGCAACTACATAGAAAAGATATGCACATGTTCAATTAGATGATGATAAGGCCATCAAGTTTATTGAACACATTCAACACATTGGCCAGCAGGTTCATGCTATCCTAGATAAAGCTAATACTAAATACAAGCAATGTCATGATCAACATTGGGTGCCACATAAATTTCAAGTGGGTGACAAGGTTTGGTTGCACTTGCAGAAGTAACACCTTTCTAGAGCCCATCAAGATCTTCAACCACTTTGATACGGTCCTTAAATCATCACCAAGGATGTGGGTCAGGGCCAACCAACTCCTGCACCAAGGAAAGTGACTCAAAAGGGACCAAGTTCAACAGAAGTTTCCTCACCTCATCGAGGCACGCAATGCAATGGGGACCATTGTTTCTTAAGTGGGGAGGAATGATCCAAGTGGATATTGGTGGTGTAGAAATTCCCATTGTAGATCAACAGATTATGCAATATACTAAAGCAAAATACCAGATCTACTTCTACAGCAAACTTGCGGAAGCTTAATTGATTATGAGAAAGATCAAATAGAACACATATAACTGAGAATGAGAAAGCAAACACATATGAACACAGAAGAATACTATGGGGAAAACCTCAGCTAAAAACCTTGATCTCTGTATTATCATACAAGTGGAAATATGTCTGAATTACACAAAGCTTTAGCTCACAAGCTATCCAACTCTCAGTACAATCCGTCTGCTGCTCATAAACAGTCAAAGGTTTCTCACAAACCTTCTCCTCTGCCCTCCAAGCCTCCTATTTCCTTGCGCAGTTTCTCCTGGGGTCCAATGTTGCCACCTATGTGAATTCACCTCTCACACTGCTCACTAAACTTAGAAGCAACTACGCAATCCTGAAGGAGATGAGTCCTTCTGCATGGATGAGTTTCCTATATAGGAAAAATCCTCCAACTAATAGTACACTATCCCTTCCTTTGATCTCAACTGGGTCTCTAACTGAACTGACATGCATGAGTTATTTATGAGAGAATATTTAGTTATCTGAAGTGCAGTAGTTACATGCATGCATGCATTAACTAACTGAACTCACAATCAGTTCAAAAAATTGTTTGAACTAATCTTACTAGACTTAACTCAACTAACTGAGCTAACTAATTACAACTCAAAGTACAACTCATCCTTATCTCCTTTAATCAAGGGATAACTTCCTCAATCAATGGAGAAACTGTTGCATGTCTTCACATAGACTTCATGTTTGATTTCCTACAACTAATTAACTCAAGATGAATTAATTAACTATTTTTCAAATAGCTAGTGAGACTAAATTCGAATTTAATTCTCAATTTTAATTCAAGGAAAAATTACTGAAAATGTTATAGAAAGGAGAGTGAAATTATCCAATTCTAAGGGGGATTCTTTTACTGAAATGTATGATCCATTCCTTAATGGGATATATCCCGAAATGCTATTTTTATCATTTCTATTTTTTGATATTTCCAACAGAGTTGGAGTATATCCTGAAATGCTATTTTTAGCAATGATATTTTTAGCATTTCTATTTTTAACATTTCTTGCTGCTATTTTCAACACTCCCTCTCAACAAGAAAGGGATTCAACTCTAACCCGATCCTGAACTTTTAGAATGTTCTGCATGCAACACTTCTCTCAAGTGTTGTTTCTCTAGCAACTCCAGAAACACAAAAAATATCCAACCTGAATCAGAATGATGCCTCTGTCATCAAAGTCTCTGACTGTTATTGCCTCTATTGACTGAAAACTCTACACCTCTGTGCTCTTCAATATCTGACTACCCTAGCCTCTGTCACTTTGATCTCTAGTTGCATCAATCACACTGATTCCTCCTGCTGCATCTGTGTTGTTGCTAGACTTATCTCCTAGCACTGTACCTCCTCTCATGATGTTGCATCGTGCTGCCCACTACTGCACTGCAACTCAGTTACTGAGAAGTAAGTAACTGATCTCCAAATTGACCTCCCTGTTGGGCTAGAAACACCCTCTGATGTTGAAGCTCCCTTTGCCGCTGACAAGTGCTCCCTCTCTGACCTCTGCACTGCTGCAACAACTCCCTACATCTCGCACCGTTGCACACCTCTCTGTGCCATCCTGCAGTAGTGCAACACTCCTGTGCCTCTCGCACTGCTGCAAACTCGCACAGTCTCAGGACTCCTACACTATAGCTCTCTCTGCTGCTCCATCCACATCTGTCTCTACCCACTCAGCTAGTCCTACTACTCCTTGTCGGGGCTCCCGTAGCAAGGTCTAATCAAAGAGGTTGGGTACCTCAAAGATCCTGCCCCTATTTCAACCTTCTTGTGACTATCACTTCACATCGCCCCACCTCACACCTGGAGGTATGGCTGCATGTGATCCCTCTGCCCACTTGGCTCAAAATTTCCTCCTATTGGAGGTCTCTACATGAGTGGAGGTCTCCACTCGGTCTCCTCTCAGGAACTCCAAATATGGCTCCTCCATAATTGTCTGAGACTTCTTCTATGATTGCATGTTGAGAGGTAATTTACTCTCCCTCTCAACCACCAAGTCTCTAACCTTTGCCTTGCTCCTCAAGGCTTTGCATGCATCTTGAACATCAAGAGCATACAGGTTCTTGGCTAGCACACCAATCTGTTTCATCTTTCCCGCCGTCACGAAATTTTCTAGCAAAAGAGTTGATTTTAAATCAGCGATATCTCCCTCATCCGAACTCCGATTCAATCGATTTTTTTTTTTTTTTTGTTCTTTTTCCGCAAGGAATCCAGATCCACTATTTGTTTCTAAAAAATTTGCACAAAAAATTTCATATCTGCAATGAAAACTCGCGGCCCAAAACTCAAAACTTCGAAATCTCCTCTAGTATATTGTTCACCGCTTTGATCACCTTTGCTTTAATACCATGTAGAAATTCCCACTATAGATCAACAGATTATGCAATATACTAAAGCAAAATACCAGATCTACTTCTACAACAAACTTGCAGAAGTTTAATCGATTATGAGCAAGATCAAATAGAACACATATAACTGAGAATGAGAAAGCAATCACACATGAACACAGAAGAATACTCTGGGGAAAGCCTCAGCTAAAAACCCTGATCTCTGTATTATCATACAAGTGGAAATATGTCTGAATTACACAAAGCTTTATCTCACAAGCTATCCAGCTCTTAGTACCATCCCTCTGCTGCTCATAGATAGTCAAAGGCTTCTCACAAACCTTCTCCTCTGCCCTCCTAGCCTCTTATTTCCTTGCGTAGTTTCTCCTGGGGTCCAATGTTGCCACCTGTGTGAATTCACCTCTCACACTGCTCACCAATCTTAAAAGTAATTGCGCAATCCTAAAGGAGATGATTCCTTCTGCATGGATGAGTTTCCTATATAAGAAAAATCCTCCAACTTATAGTACATTGTCCCTTCCTCTGATCTCAACTAGGTATCTAACTGAACTGACATGCATGAGTTAGTTATGAGAGAATATTTAGTTATTTGAAGTGCAACAGTTACATGCATGCATGCATTAACTAAATGAACTCACAACGAGTTCAACAAATTGTTTGAACTAATCTAACTGGACTTAACTCAGTTAACTGAGCTAACTAATTACAACTCAAAGTACAACTCATCCTTATCTCCTTTAATCAAGGGATAACTTCCTCAATCAATGGAGAAACTGTTGCATGTCTTCACATAGACTTCATGTTTGATTTCCTCCAACTAATTAACTCAAGATGAATTAATTAATTATTTTTCAAACAGCTAGTGAGACTAAAATCGAATTTTAATTCTCAATTTTAATTCAAGGACAAATTAAAATTGGAATATATCCAAAAATGCTATTTATAGCAATGCTATTTTTAGCATTTCTATTTTTTTCTATTTCCAACAGAGTTGGAGTATATCCTGAAATGCTATTTATAGCAATGCTATTTTTAGCATTTCTATTTTTAGCATTTCTTGTTGCTATTTTCAACAGGTGGCCATCTGCCTATTCCACTTGGACCCCTAGTGCTTTTTCCTATCATTTTCCTATTTTTCAGCACAGTTTTGTATTTCGACATTTTTCAATTTTTTGCAATTTTCGAGTCCTGAATTTTCGGAGTCGTTTTAAGGCTCTAAACAATGTTTTTTGGGGAAACAAGAAAACATGAGTCTTTAACTACATTTGTAGTTGAAATTTGTTTTCTTCAGATAAACCTTTCTAATGGGCTATTTTTCGCACCAAACAAAGATCGTATGCCAAAGTTACCACCTAGGGAAGTTGGCATTCCAACTAACCCCATCGTGACCCTTACCTTTTGGTGCTTCATATCTTAGGGTTATGCTTTTAGAAGTTTAAGGTTTTTCATTGTTTCTTCATGATAAAAGGGCCTTTGAGTCTCATTGTTACATAGTTCAGAAGGCATGTAGCCATCACATCTCTTCTCAAAGATAAGCTACCATCACCCAAGTTAGTTTGCTTTCATTCTGCATGTCAACAATTGTTAACGTTGGCTATTTATTAATTGATGTTCAGTTTCAATTTATCTCTTTGTTTTTGTTTAAATCTGTATTCCATTTCATTCCTTCATAAATCTGAATCATGATGTCAGTCTCAAAGATAAAAATCAACCTCATTTGGGCCAAGGCATTAAAGAATGATATCATCAAAGTAATGCTTATATAAGGTTCCTCCAATAATGATGTAACACAAGGAATTCATGCAAATGTGATGCTTATTAAAAGGGCATATGGCATCCTTATAATATCATAAATATAGGTATGTATCCACACTTTTGTACCTCTCCTTGGTAGTGAAAACAAATTCCTAAGTTTAGAAGATGGTTTCATCAAGAAGGACAATGTTCTTGTGATTGATGGATAATACTAGAATATGGGCACTATTTATATTTTCATCAATGACCACACCTTTATTGGACTTTTGATTAACAAACTCGAGATTCAACTCCTTTATGAAGAGGACCCAATAACAAGCATGACCAATGAGGTTGGTTTTACTAAGGAGAGACTAAAGGGGGTCATGTTGAATAATCACACATGTTTTCCATTTGAGCATGGAATCTAAAAGTTCTTTGTGTCAAATAAGGTATGTGACTTTATTTTTCAATTCATACATAATTGATCTAGTAAGGGAGGAAGGTATGACCAATGTAATATATGGCACATTTGGTTCCTTTTTATTTTATTTTTGGGAAAGCATCCTCTGTGTAGATGTTTTAGTTATCGAGGTGCATAAGATGAGTAAACAACCTTTCAAAGAGGGAAAGAGAGTAGGAGGAGAGACCAACATCTATTTTATATCTTTGAAGCATTGTGCAAGCTAGTTTCATCCATCCAAGTGAACACAACGTTGTTGTTGAGTGGAGTGTTTAGAGCATGGAAATTATATGAAGTTAGAAAGTAAACATTTGTAGCTTATGGTTTTCCTGAAGATGGAACAACTCTTGGTAATTGTATGAGGTGAGGCATACCGTGGATGGTACAAATCTTCTCAAGGTTGATTTATATGCCCCTAAAAAACTTATGAATGTCAACATCAAAGATCCATTTCTCAAGTTGAGCTTGATGAATTAGTTGTGGAGACATTTGAATATATTGTGGAGGTAATTGCTTTTATAATTGATATTTTTAAATATGGGATTCAAACATATTTCTTATGAGGTCATGGAACACGTGTCATAATTTTTTGATATATCATGCTTGAATTCTTTAGGTTGAAAGATGTAACCAACCTGTAATAGAGGTATCCTAGGAGAGTTTCAAGGAAGTCTTGTGTTGGTCTTCATCAATAATGTAGATTTGGTTGTAACTAGAGAATCCATCCATTAGAGACATCATCTTGAAGCCTGTGGTAGCATTGATGATGACTTTAATGAAGGGAAGAGGAATATTATCTTTAATGTAGGATGTATTGATATCCATAAATTCTATATAAGCACAGACAACCCCCACTTTATTATTTATTTTTATTGTACTAAAAACCCACTTTGAATAATAGATGGCATGAATGAACCCAACTTGAGGACCTTGCACATTTCATTTTTTACCTTTTTAATGATATTAGGGATTTTTATCTTCTAACATTGACATGCTAATGTATCATCTTCATAATTTAAGATGTTATGAATGGCCATGGAAGGATATTGTGACAAACCTAACACCCTAGATATCCTCAAGGAGTGGAGTCTCAAAAGTCATAAAATCTAAGCTTGGTTCAATGTTCTTTCTCATGAAATAACACTCAACTATAAATGTGATATTATGGACTTACATCCAAACATGTTCTCATTTAATTGACAACCCTAAGAGCTTAATCCCTTATCCATCTAGTACTTCTTTGCATAGTGATTTTTGTCTTACAAGATTCAAAGGTTGAGCATTACATCATTGGTAAATTTCCTTTCAATCCTTAGCAATATCATTGCTTCAACTTTATCATTGAATTAGTGATACTATATTTAGGTCACCACTTGTCATTCTCAATGACAAGGTTATCCATCTTGTTTCCCCCAAAATATGATTATCTAGTGTTAAAGGAAGGAGAAATCAAGCATATCACTTGGACATGAAAATCATCTAGAAATAAAGGATTATTTTTTTTCTCCAAAATGTTCATATTCCAATTACAAGATGAAATTGAGTCTTTTATTTATCGCTAAAAAATGTTCATTTTGCAATGGTACACAGAAATTGAAACTTATCTTTATTGCTAAAAAAAAATCAATCTCTAATGATAAGAGAAATCTATCCCGTGATTTATCTCTCACGAATATTCATTCTCCAATGATATAGAGAAATCAAGCCCTTGTTCTCTTGCTACAAAAATTCATTCTTTAGCAATACAGAGAAATCAGACCCTTAGTTTATTGCTAAAAGTGTTCAATTTCTAATGATATAGAGAAATTGACTCATTTCTTTATCACTCATAAATGTTTTTTTATCCACCAACACAAGTCTATACTTGTCACTTGATAATGTGAATCACTCAGTGATATGAGTTTATTGTTATCACAAAGAAATGAGGTTTATTCAACAATAAAGGATAAGGAATATCACTAGGGTTTTCAATGAAATTGAGGCCAAAGTGATCCAGGTGGATATTGGTGGCCACCCGCCAATTCCACTTGGACCTTCACCATTGCTTCTTTCAGTTTTTCAGTTTCCTTAATTGTAGCACAGTGTACTATTTTTTAGCAGTTTTTTGGGTCCTAAACTTCTGGAGCCGTTTTGAGGCCCTAAACGACGTTTTTTGGAAATTTACCACCAGCGATGTTTTTTCTAATCTTGTCTTTTCCATCGTAGTCCTCAGAGAGATCTTTCCAATGGGTTATCATGTGTGTCAAATAGAGATAATATGACCAAGTCATGACCCCAGGAAGTTGGCTGTCCAACTGACCCCAACAGGGCCCATAAACTCTTGGTGTTACATCTCTTCAGGTTAGGGTTTTGGTTGTTTAGGGTTTGCTCTTATTGTTCAATAATAAAAAGGCCCTTGAGCCTCATTGTAAGGAGTTCAAAGGCATGTAGCTGCCACATCTCTTCTTAGATATAAGCTACCATCACCCTAGCTGGTTTATTTCCATTTCTGTTTGTAAGCATATTTCAATGTTTTACATTAATGAAATGAAGTATTATTTCCGCAACATCTCTGTGTTTGTGGTTATCTCTGTAATTTTTGCGTTCATGTTTAAATCTGGATCACAAAGGTTTTTTAAGGAAACATGTGGGGTTTGGATCAGAAGAATACATCGCAAATCTCAAATACTACCAAGGCAAAGGCCCCCAATTTTCAGATTTAAACCTCTAAGATTCAAACAAATTTTGATCCTTAGCCTCCATTTTAATGAATTATAGTGATACCACAAAGGGTCCTAGTCACGCCCATAATCATTTAAATATATAGATAATTGAATATCTAAGGATTCTTGTAGGCATAATAAAATTTGTAGTCCTAATGGGTTTCCTCTCATTAAAAGGGGTTCACAATTGCATCATTTCCTCAATTTTGGCAATGCCAAGCCTGTAAAGACATAACAAAACATTTATTAATGATATTAATAGTTACTAAACTTCACCCATGGAAAATTATGTATATATAGGGTAGAGACAGCATTTATAAATTGTACAATTGCAAAGGCCTCCCTATCAGGCCTTTAGTCTTAATCCTATTGGAAAAATCATTTACACCACATTTTTAATGCTACGAATTTTAGATGTAATCATAGCCTCCAGTAAGGCTTGATTTAAAGGTTCAAAGTAATTGCATATATTGTGACATATAAATTACCACAACCTCCAACATGTAGACTATAAAAGAAAGCCAACTTTGGAATCACATCAATCTATGGAGAGAAAAATGCAATTAATCCTAATATATGTGGAAACAAGAATGTCTCTAGAAATGTGGAATGCACAAGTGTAGATATATTAGTGACAATTCCATCCAATTGTTTATGCTATAAAATTTTGGTTGCTCTTAAATTATCAAAATTTAGGAGCATAATGTCTAGCAAAAAACGAAGGTGCTACTTTTCTCAAATTGATTCAAAAACCATGAAGTGAAACTAAAATTGTAACTTAGTTGGAAATGCCTTGAATTAGAGCATGTGAAAGATAAATCTATCATTATGTATGGAGAAATCATCTCATGATTCAAGTACCATCACTAAAGGAATGTGGTTTACTACACTTTGAACATTTCCCTTAAAGAATCAAGACATATTCTCCGAGTTGGTTAAAAATGAAAATTGATTGAACAAATGGCTTTTAACTCATATTACAACATCATAATAGAGTCTAATATAAGTATGATCTCCAAGAGTTATAAATACCATGGTTATAGAGATATATCATTGTCTTATTTTCCAAGTGGGATGGTGCTCAATATCTAGGAGCATGAAAGTCTTGGTATAAGGCTCCCATAGTGCAATTTTCATTGCAATGCCAAGTTTTGGAAAGGACTAGTTTTTAATCAATAGAAAAGGATCTATAATATTTCTCTGTAATCTTAATTAGTTGTTCTAGTCAAGGAAATAGGTCTAGTATAAGCCTTATTCCTTTTGAGTGAGAAACATATCCCCATTAGGACTACTTATATTGTTATGTAGATATACATAGATTGCTATCCTGTAGTGAGACTATGTTAACGGTGTTGGATCCTGCCAACATATAGGGGAGCCCCTTGATATGCAGTCCCAATTATACCTCACACAGTTTGGTATAGGAGTCCCATCTGTAAATATGTCTTGATCACCATTTACTTAAATATTTGCCTTGGCTTGAGAAATTAGCATAAGAGGGTAGTGTGCATGTACTTTGGAATGAGCAAGAAAGTATGCCTTATGGAATGTTCAATTTCAAATGTATTAAGGTTCTTTCACTGTGTTATACTATGTAACATCCCCCCCATTTATATTTAGTAATAGCTAATATTAGACATATAAATGGGGACCCTTCTTAATTTTTTAGTCTTTGAAAAATAAATCCTAACTCTAAGAAATTGCCTTGAAAACTCTTAGAAAACAACCCAAGTTTAGGATCCTCATCGCAAATAGAAAATTGCATTTTTCCATGTGATAATCATAAACACCTTAAAGAAATTGCGATATGCGATCAACACCCACCCCCCCCCCGCTACAACATTATGATAAAAAGCCTTAAAAATTCGTAATCACATTTCGTAGGAGTCGCAAATAAATAATCCATGCCATTGTTTCATCCATTAACTATTTGCAAAATGCGATATTGCGATATTTGCAATCGCATTTCGCATTATAAACAGGCAATGTTATATGACATTGTTTAAAAAGTTGTGATGCGCAAATAAAGCACCAAGCGTGAGAAGTAACTCTGTTTTAATATAATAATGAACGGTTTGATAGGGTAATTAATGTTTAGTGGCCCGAGGAGAGCTAATGATGTTTCAAGTTATGGTTAGTTAACGATGAATATCTCATTCGAAATCCTCCCATGATTCAAAGTCATTTCAGAGAGTTTTCAGCCTTAATTGCCCTATATCGTCTACGCTGAATATATCTCTTCCATTTCAAGCAAGCTACAAAAGACATGTCACTGTGGAAAGTGATGTAGAAACAGAAAAATCAGAACATTATAGAGTTCAAGCTATCAGAAATGTCTCTTATAGTATCTGATATAGTTTGCAATGCCAATGGGGGAGAAACAGCTTGGGAGGTCATATACAATAGGCTTGAGGATGAGTGTCCCAAGGTTACTATCACAAAAGTGACAACTGACTCAATAAAACATTCAAGACTCCAACTCAAGGATGTTGTCTATTCTTTCCTTCACAGGATAGGAGTGAGAGAAAAAATCCTCCCTTACACTAATATGATTAGGTGGGTGGTGGAAAACATCACTATTGAAGATAGGCAATTCAGGAACTCGAGAATGGAACTCATTGGGTCATTCAAAGCGGAAGACCTGAAGCAAATGTACCATATACCTAACCCTCAGGACATATATGATAAATCATATGTGGCCAACTTCGCAAAGAAGAACGAAGAACCTTTCAAGATGATCCAAGTCTGGAGGGTATTGGAAAACAAGTTCAAATTTGATAAAACAACTATGTATCCTATAGCCTCATCGGCAAACCCCTACAACTATGCAGCTACCATGTTATGTAGACTATATGGGTTACCTGATAACGCTAAGCTTTCCACAGAATGGATTCCTTTGATTGATGCTTGTGTCAATTCCCACATTATGAATTAGGCCACCATCCTATCTGATAACCTAGCCATTGTCATCACCGAATATCAACAGAAGATATCCTCCTCTCCAGAGAACCTTCCTCCATTCTATTTCAGTGCCTACATCATGGATGCCATCTATTTCTGCACTAAATTTCCAATCATGGGTTGGAAATGGACCTTACCGGACCCCTACCCTATCCATCTCAGCCATAAACAAATTTGGGAATCCCATTATATACCCCATTTTTATAAAATATGCCACGCTATTGTTTTTCCATTGCATCAATTAGTTTTCAATAAGAAAGCCCCCATGTTTTCCAAAGAGGCCGCTGCAGACCTTCTCACAATCGACAAATATTTTGTTGAAGAATGGTTTACATACATCATGGTTTTTGGTAGTACAACAAACCCACATGTCCTCCCTTTGTATGTCTCTCATAAATTATTAGCAAGAGAAATAGCCCACCAAACTGTGGGAAAAGGCTTGACCAAGCTCCTAAAAGAAAACAAGAAGTTATTATGGACATCTTTTCCTATTAGGTAAGGTTCATTTTCATTAGCAAATTTTAACCATGCAATCAAGGAATCAGTACTCCTAGAAAGCCTCAGGCTCCATACTTTGCCAAAAAGGAAATTTGATCCAAACAAGATAGCATATAACATCACTACTGCAGTAAAGATCAAGCCTTATAACCATGAGACTAATGATTTTGAATACCTTTTACAGTTGATTGAATCCTTCGAACAATCGTTCGAATGGGCAAGGACAAATCTAAGTCCTGAAGATTTTGAAAGCTTTCAGGAGTTTAGAAACAAAAGGATCAAAATAATTCCATTGCATTTGTTAAAAATCGAGGATAAGCCTATGCCCAGTGTGTCTGTCAACAGCGAGGGTCTGAATTCTCACATATTGTCTCAAGCGGATACAGGGAAGGCCCAAGACACCGAGAATATAGTAGAATCCAACAGGAATTCAGCCGAAAATTAGGGTATGAGCCCCACCCAAAGATATTAGTTCTGAGATCAAAAGCAATAGTTTTGAGCAAGATTGGGATCAATTCAATAAGAAACTACAAGAAACTTCCAAGACAATGGATGCCAAGGAAACTAATCCTCTGCATGTTCAGAAAAACATAGAGTTTGAACCGATGGATGAGCAAGTGACAATGTCTCAACATACTGAAATCATTCCCACTCTGCCCACATCGGAAATTGTCTTAAAGTTGGCTGAAATCCCTCCTCTTGATGTGTTCTACAACCCGCTGCACAAGGTTGTAGTAAGGAGACAGAGGAAAAGGAGATGGATAGAAACACCCGAGCTCCCACCTAGAAATGAGCCGATGGACATAGTTTGGAAGGACATCCCTTCCAACCCATCTGAAAACTCGACCAGATTGTCACAGTTTACAGGAGTGTATTCACGTTCCACCATGGACAACGCTATTGAGATATCTATTTTGTTGAAGGAAAAGGAAGATAAGATTGCACAGCTCAAGAAATAGCTCGAAATAGAGAAGAAAAGTGTGAATAGGTAGGCCCCTAAGCAGCTAGCCCAATTGCAACAGAGCATGAAGTTGCTAAAGATAAGCCATGAAGCAGACATATTGGAAAAAAACATGCAACTCCAAGACTTGCAGCAAGCCATGAAAATATATAAGGATGCTCCTACTATCGAGGAATTCATCAAAGAGTAGTTAGAGCTAAATTCTCTCTTATTAAAACAACAAGAACAACTTTGCCAAAAGATGTCACATATCGCTCCTTATCTGATCACTAGTGACCAACTAAAAAATAAAGTGATTCACTAGAGAACTGATTTTACTGATCTAAACACAAGAATCTCAGAGTTCATCGAATGGCAAGAAACGAAAGAGGGAAGGAAAGCTAATCTGCCTAAGATCAAAGAGACACATAAGGACATTCTATTCACTGATTGGGATGTGAGCATCAAACAGGATGAATTAGCAATGGCAAGAGCAGCTGGGGTGTCAAAGAACATAGAAAAGGTGGTAAACCACACTTTGTTTTCCACCAACCTGGTGAAGGAAGGCAACCCAAAAGAATTGCCCGATTTAAGTGACTTGCATAAAAGCTGGAAGGAAAGAGAGGAAACTCAAAGGAAAGCAATCACAAAGTTCGAAAAGATTGATTGGGAGTCATATTGGCAATACCTCGCCAAGCCATATAGTCAAATCATGACCCTTAACTACTCACTCCATTCAACTCAGCGGATGCTGCCACCTCTCACAGATGCAATTTTCATAGGACGGGTCAGAACACAGTTTGGGGCACCTCCTCAAGTCAAACCAATGGCTGATATATGCGTTGAAAGACAAACTGGAAAACATCAAATCATCATCATAGCCTTTGCTCATCAAGTCACTTTTTATTTTTAGAGTTAGTTAACTCGTTAGGAGGAAGGTTGTTTAAAACCTCCTCAAATTTTTGTATAATCTATTTTTGAACATTAGTTAGAATAGTATTTATACCCTTCTCATGCATTTAGAGAAAGGTCCACAATTTTATAAAAAAAAATTGCAAAGAATGCACTTTTGTAAGTTTGTGAATGCTTTGGTGAAATTATGGAACATGATCGTTTCTTTTAAATATCAGACTACTTTCCTTTGTTGATGCACTATTGTATACTTGGAAGATAATTTGATCTGAAGAAAGGAGTTGATCTATGTCATTAGTTAAATGAGCAGAACTTCACATATATGGTACTTCTATCTTATATGATTAGTCCTGTTTCTGTTTAATTAATGACAACACCTTATTTTCATGAATTGTATATGAGATATGTTCTTTCTGTTAAGCATTAATTGCACTATTGTATGATGCCTATTTGAGATTGTTTATTTTCATATATAAATCATCATATATGCGATATAGTTTATACATTTCTTTGACTGACTATTTAGTCAAAGAAATTATCTATACACGTTATCATCTATGTTTTATACGTAATTGATCTTTATTATCCATGTCAAGCAGATATCTTTTTAGATCGCATATTATACAGAAATACCTGGGTTTATATTAGATTAAGTTATCTAGAGATTTGCATGATAGAATAGGTCATTTAGTTATCATTATTCTATTGCAATCACTCGAAAACCACCCAATATCATTTTAAAACCCATTTTGGGAAGTTGGTCCCATCATCCCTAGTCGGAGCCACCAATTTAAACGGAAAAGGAGTTGTCTTAAGGTCCGAACCGGGTGGTTATACCCCATGTTGGAGCAGCAGAAATCTGAGGCCTCAAAATTTTGGCAGTAGAAGGAGGGCCATCCGAATATGAATGGCATATAAACCTAAAGATCAATCGAAAAAAATTCATAAGAGTCAAAACCCCTCCACCACTTCTACACCTTCTAGATCTCATTCAAAATCTCCGATTAGAAATTTGAAGTTGTAGAACCATCTCCCTCATCTCCTGAAGTAGTAAGACAACCACCTTCTCCAAATTACACTATCAAGTCTCTCAAAGTCCATTCTATGATACAGAAAATGGAACATATATCCAATTCTGCTGAGAAAGCAGAGAGGCTCGAAGCTTCTAAAGAAAGTGTTACTTCCTTATTACGAGAAACTGGTGTATTAACTAGATTGCAAAGTGAAAGGCTTGGAGTAACTCCTTTTGAGTTTCCCATCCCTCCACGATGTAGGAAAGTTATCACATCAAGATTTGAATTAGATACCAGTGAGATCACATCACCCTTCCATCCATTCACTTCTCCATTCATTTCTACTCAATCCACTTCTTCTCAACTATCCACTTCTCCAACTAGTACTGCTACTAGTAGTACTAACCCAGTAGTAAGTTCTCCACCATCTATACCTACTTCTGGACCAACCTTCCCATCTTCCCAGTCTCCGACTCAAGTTATGGCCAATCAACCTGCTCAACCTTGGAAAAACCTTGATGCTATTATGGTTGCTAATCCAAATGCTCTCCCAACAAACACAGAAAAATGGTTAACTAAGTACAATCCTGATGATGGTATTCCAGCTGAAGAACATCTAAATAACTTTATGTTAGCCATGAATCTTAATGGAGTTCATGGAAAATTTTAAGAACCCCCCTAAATTTATATATATAATAAATGGGCGAATCCCCATGATACATAGGAAAAATGGAAGGCGATTTTATCAATAATATAATATGTATATATAATTTTTTTGGCGAATCTCTCACCAAATTATATTATCTTGTAAAATCATGGCGAATCTTTCATTGGATTATAAAATCTTGTAAGAACTTGGCGAATATTTCACTGAATAATAAAGGCTTTGTAAAGGGCTAACAAATTTCATAATGAGTATTTCTTGCAATAGCTTGAAGCCTTGCTAATCAATCCATCAAGAACCAAAACAAGTATATTCCTTATATGGAATATAGAGATATTTCTCATGGAAAGTAAATTAGGTTTAGCACAGGTGGTAGGGAGAAATCCTACATGTGACAATGTGTTGGACTCATAATGAGAATTTCTTGTAATGACTATGAGCCTTGTTTTCTAAGCAATCCCTCGAGGACTAAAATATGCATATTACTCATATGGAATATAAATATATTTCTCATGTATTGGAATATAATATATGAGTGAGGAGTGGGAAATGAGCCACAATAAGTCCTTAGAAAATTGACATGAAGAAGATAAGTGCAAACAATAAAAAAGGTGAAAATGGAAAAATTGAGAAGAAATACAAGGGAAAAATGGTGAAACAACAAATTAATTATCCATGGGAGGAACAATGATTAGAGATAGTGAGGGAAGATGTTCCCTCAGCCTAGGGGTAACAAAGGTAGACATTAAAACTCTCACTTATGCAAGTGTAGCTAAAAAAACATTAAGCTCTATGCTAGTCATGAGAGGGAGGAAATTTGGGAAAGAAATGTGAGAACAAGAATTTAAATGGAACAAAGCATTGAGATTACAATCCTTGCTCGTTGAGTTTGGATACTTCCTTTGAGGCCTATTGAAAAATTAGGAATGATCTATCTATGTATCTTGTTATATAATTAGTTTGTAAAATAGTTGCCAAGTAGCTATGTTAGAGCATGGATTTTGTGAAATGATTTTTACTCATCCTATCTATCTTTAGATGGAGATGAACAAATATGAGTATTGGAGATAGAATTCTCCCATTTTTTTGTTGTAACAAATTGTACAGGTATAGCCATGTCCATCATTAAGTATGCCCCAACTGTATCGACAATATTCCCAAACCAAAATCTTTTTAGTACTAAAAAGCATAAAAAAATCCAACATTACATACTAAAAGAACATATTAATAAAATCTTCATGGTGAAAATCAGCACGAAAGGTTATAGCGCATAAAGGTTTGCAATAGAAATTAGCCTTAAAACTCCTGCGGCCAAGCAAAACAATGATAATAAGCTCACGTCTCCCTTGGAATTTTATGTATCAAGATGAAACCCCAAAACGCAAAGCCCTAGCTGAAAATAAGTGAGAACCCCTCGCATCAGTCAAAGAAGAGGTTTCTGCCCTGCAAAAATGCTCAACATTTCAAAGCGACGTCCTTAAAATGTAGAGCCCTACATATATTCGCAAGAGCTAAGAAGGAAGATGAGATTTTACTATTTGCGAGCAAGTAAATAGCCTGATCATGATTTAAGTAATGTTTTGTTAAATTTTGAGGGTTGCGGCTTGCAATTCAACTCAAAAAAATTATAATGTAATTAACTTATTTATTCTTTATCTTACAGTATTTTTTGAATTGCCAGTTTTTACATCTTAGTATCATCCTCCCAGCAATCTGAGCGCAAAGAAGCCTATCATGTGGCAAGGAATCTTTTTTTCTACTAGGGTTTTGGATTTTAGACCATCATTGGAAAACTTGGCTCAGTGTGAATAAAAATAAGTTTTGAATATTTAGTTTTTAAATATGTACTAAGATTTTATATAACATTTGAAACTAAGGAGAGATTTAGTTTTCAGTTTTGAATATTTATTTTTTAAATGTATATTAATTACAAAAGTCTAGGGAGAGATGTAATTTTGAGAGAGATTAGTAGATAAGTGTTGTTATGATTTTGCTTAGTGAATTTCAATTTTAAAATTGTCTATATTGACAAAAATTATTTAAAAATATTTAAATTTTAAAATGAATATACATGGTCACCTTAGGTACTATGATTGTTTACTTAACATGATAAAAAATGAACTAGCTAGAATCTAACAACACTTTAGGATACCTCTAAGGACACATATAAAATAATAATTATAGTTATCATATTAAAATAATAATTTGTCTTAATTTAACGGAGTCAACATAATATTATATTGCATGATGGTTAATTTTCATAATATATATATATATATATAGAGAGAGAGAGAGAGAGAGAGAGAGAGAGAGAGAGAGAGATATAGATATAGATATAGATATAGATATAGATATAGATATAGATATTAGACAAACCCTTTAACTTGAAATGACCTCTTTATTTTTAGAATTAAATAATATATATTTTTTATTATGTTTTGTGTGTGACCTCCTTGTGGAAAAATATCATGTTTGAGTGATGATCATATAAATAAACCATTACAAATTTAATTATATCTCAATTCAGAAATTGAAAGTGAAGATAATCATTCACTCACAAATTTGGACAACCTGTAATTATAATTATCAAATCACTTTCCCTTTATATAATATTGTCTCATCAATAATTTTTATATCAAGTTAATTAATTATAATTTAAATGACTTTAAAAAAATTAACCATTAAGATAGAAAGTTATTAAGTCGTTAATATACCATATTTTACTATACACAAACTATAAAATATAAAGCAACAAAAAAAACATTTTTCTCATGATATTAGAAAACCTGAAATCTCCCAACAACTACTAGTGCTTCTAGCCTTTTTTCAGCCCCATAATTGATATTTTTCATATTATTGATTTTTATTTTACTTTAAAATGAAAAAAAAAATGATTAATTAAGTGGATAGATGTCTTTGTTTTGGAATAGGGTTTCACAATCATGATCAACCTATGCAAACCTCCCGAGTGATATGTAGAATATGGGCACTTAATAGGTAAGGGTCATAGATGCTTCACTTGATCAAAACCATAATCAAAAGTAAACCATATCCCTATATAAAAAAACCTTACATTTTGCAAGTCTAATAAACTATATGCCCATGTAAAAAAGCCTTATATTTTGCAGATCAGAGTATACTACTTTAAGAATTCATAGTATACCTCTCTTTTGATACACACCAACCTAGATCCATCCTTAGTTAAGGCGGATGGGAAATGAGAATCAAAACCTAGTGAGTGGGAAATGAGAATCAAAACCGAGGGTTTCGAGGGATACCCAAAGGAAGAGGGAGAATATGGATCTAGGCTAGTTTATGAGAATCAAAACCTAGCGAGTGGGAAATGAGAATCAAAACTGATGGTTTCGACGCATAGGAAGAGGAAGAGGGAGAAGATGGATCTAGGCTAGTTTAATTCTCCCTTTAAAAAGACTATATTCCACATGAATATCATGGGAAAAAAGACTATGTTCCACATGAATATCATGGAAATACCATGGGTTCTCATAAACCTAGAGCTCAAAAACCACTGGTAACTTCACAGAACAAGACAACATCCTTGGATGCAATAAAAAAAACCTCCCAAATGATAGCTAGAATATGGGCACTTAATAGACAAGGGTCATAGACGCTTCACCTGATCAAAACTAGAATATAGACACTTAATAGGAAAGGGTCATAGACGTTGCACCTGATCAAAACCATA
This sequence comes from Pinus tabuliformis, assembly GCA_031772625.1. NCBI lineage: Eukaryota > Viridiplantae > Streptophyta > Pinopsida > Pinales > Pinaceae > Pinus > Pinus tabuliformis. The sequence goes on from CM062817.1 coordinate 961,628,502, forward strand.
ATCAAAACTCATCAAAACTAGAATATGGGCACTTAATAGGCAAAACCATAATCAAAAGTAAACGATATCCCTATGTAAAAAAATTATCACATTTTGCAAATCCAAGTATACTACTTTAAGATATCCCTATGTAAAAAAAATCTTGCATTTTGCAAATCCAAGTATACTACTTTAAGAATTCATAGCATACCTCTCTTTAGATATACACGAGCCAAGATCCATCCCTCTCTAAGCTTGAGAGATCGAAAAATCTTGAGAGATCGACAGTTAAGGCTAATGTGAAATGTGAATCAAAACTGAGGGGGAGAGAGAGAAAGAGGGAGAATGAGAAGATGGATTTAGGATGGTATAATTCCCCCCTTTAAATAGACTATATTCCACATGAATACCATGGTTTCTTATAAACCTTGAGCTCAAAAACCAGTAATGGACAAAACAATATCTCTTGATATAATAAAAAAATAATAATGTAGAATTTTCATTTTTACATAGAGTTATTTTTACTTTTATTTCAAATTTACCTTTACTCAACAAAAATTGATTAAAAAAAATAATAACCTAAATTTTTTACATAAAATAATAACGTAGACTTTTCGTTTTAACATAGGGTTATTAATTATCAAATCTCTAGATAGATCCAAAGTCAAAATGGATCTAGGTTTGTTTAATTATTAATTTTATTTTTTTAATGTAATTCTATTTTTAAGTAATTTCATTGAGTCAAAGTATTTTAATTTTTAATTAATTAATTAATCAATTTTTTTAATTTGATTGAGTCATAATGTTTAGATAACATTACATGACATTACAATATCCTTTCCATACCAAAAATGTAATAATATTAAAAAAAAAAAAAAAAAATATATATATATATATATATATATATATATATATATATATATATATATATATATATCTTTTGATTGTAAAATGAGAGATGGTTTTTGGGCATGTGTTATTGATAAGTCATGGTATTGGCCCATGGTATTGTAACAAAGCATGTTCACAACTTAATAATGTCCATGGTAAAGTGGGGGTGAATATCCATGGTTAGAAAAATTGTTATATTATAAGTATTAAATTTTTATGTGCTTATTAATAAAGTTTAAATATGGTTACAAAATTATTAGACTAACTTATATGGTAAAATGAATCTTAATTTATAACTATTATTTATATCTCATATATTTGAATGTGATAAGGGATTTAGATATATCTTAAAAGTAATTATAATATTTTTGCTTTTAGATTTAATTAAAAAATATTATGAAATTAAATTCAAATTTTTGGGCATGTGGTATTAGCCCATGGTATTAAAAAAAATTGCGCCCAATGTAACGTATTAAATCATTTTAATCTCCCAAACAAGGGGAAAATATCAAAATTCGGCGATTTTAAGGGAATACGATTTCCCAAAACCAGCGAATCGGGCCAAATGAAGGTTCAGTTAATTTATCCCCCCGTTTTTTATTTTGGGCTAAAATCAAAAAATTAATTATTTTTAAAATAATATTGGGGCTAATTATATGAAAAGGGTTTTTAATAAAAAAAATCCGCCCTCTTAAAATGTAAAAACCCTCAAATTTCGCCTTTGGGCTATAATTCACCCCTAAAATTTACCATGATGGAGTTGCAGAAGATGTTATAATCAGATTGTTTCCTTATACCTTCCAAGGATCTGCTGGGAATTGGTATTTTTCCCTTCCAGCAGGTTCAATAAGAGACTGGGATACTTTTCAAGAAGTATTTCTTGCAAAATTTGGTGATGACAAGACCATAACATCCTTAATCAATTATCTTTCTAACTTAAAAGAAAATTCAGATGAAAGGATCAAAGACTTCAACTCCAAATTTAACAATTTAGTAAACAAAATCTCAGCTACCTCAAAACCTGCAGTAGATGTACAAATAAAATGGTACATATCCTCCCTTCCTTATAATATTGCAATTTTTGTAGATAGAGCCAATAAGGCCACCCTTGTTAAAGAAGCATTGTCTGTAGAAAGAAGAATTATAGATTTAGAAAAAATATCACAGACAGACGAAAGGAATTCAAAGAAAGTAACAATTAAAGATGATTAAAAAAAGAAAGCTTCAAAGGACCCTTTCGATCTTGAAGGCCTTCAGAAAGTGTTAAAAACCATGTCCAATGAAATGGTTGAAATCAAGAAGCAGGTCGCAGAATCCTCTGCTCCCAAGAAACCTTTTCTCTCATTTAAAAGAAACCCTTCTTTTGCATCGCAACCACCAAATATTATTTCAAATGTCAAATCTGATCAAGAAATAAAAGAAGACTCACCAGTCGAAGAGGAAGCTGAAACAGAAGAAGAAGTTGAATTAAATGGAATGTGGGATTTCATTCTTCCAACTAAAGAAGAAGCACAAGCTATGCCAGTAACTACAAGAAGTAAAAACTCTCCTGATATGTCTATAACAAATCAGAAACAGAAAACTGCTACTCCTGTAAAGGAGAAAACAATAAGTAAGAAGTCTAAGACTAGTCAAACTGATCCTATTCCACTAGATCCTCCAAATGCTTCCAAAACATTGGTAATCTCGGATACAATGGAATATAACATAGTCGAAGATATGAAAAAGACGAGAGCAAAAATTTCATTACACGAACTCACTAAACTCAAGCAACAACAGAAAATTATATTAAGAGAGTTAAAAACAGTTCCTATATCCCCTCTACCATCTGCTGTAGTTACTCAAGCTGCCTACGATATGGGAAAACCTCCCTCTTCTTCAAATGAAGTAAATCCGACAGATTTAATCCTGATAGTGATAGATCTATCTCTCATACGTCTCCATTTCTTCTTATGAGATTTTCAACAGAAATGTCCATAATTGCCTTGTTGATTCAGAAGCCTCTTCAAATATTATGCCAAGGACCATGTGAACCAAATTGAATATTACACCTCAAAAATCTACAATACACAGAGTTTAATTGGACAGGACAAAAGTAGAGGTACTTGGATAAATAACATCAGTTTCAATTAGGCTTTCCTCTAATCCAAAAGTTTCTCAGATAATCGATATTCTAGTGCTTGATATCCCTGAATTTTATTGTTTAATTCGAAGTAGGGATTGGTCTGAAAATTTGCACGGATACTTCACAACTGATTGGTATCACATGTGGTTGCCACACAATTGCAAACCAAACCAAATCAAAGTAGAACAAGAGAAGTTCATGAAATACATAGTCATTGATCTTGAGGGAAGCAATTAACTTGTTTCTTTCACCAATAATATCATTGGAAATTACTTAGCTAAGTCATTTTTGGGATCTTTTAATGCCCAAAGATCTCCTTTTCTAGATAATGTTGTAGTGTCTCAAATAGATAATTTTTCACAAACAGATGCTTCCAAGTGTGTAAATATAGTAGATAAAATTTTAAATAATTCATTATTTTGTACTCTCTATTTTTATGGTTCAAAATCTGAAGATGGTGCAAGTGCAGGATGCATTTTAATCAACCCGCAAGGAGAGAAAACCATGTTAGCCTGCAGACTTGAATTTCAATGCACTAACAATACCGTGGAATATGAAGCATTGATTGAAGGGCTATATAAAGCCATTGGCCTTAATGTCAAATATTTGAAAGTATATGGACATTATAAAATAATCGTTAAACAAGTAAGAAACACAATTCATTGTGTGTCTGGGCACCTTAAACATTATCAATATCTAGCCCATAATCTTACTTCTTATTTCACTAATTTTAACATTTCGTCAGTTCCCAGATTGCAAAACACAAGTGCTAACTTACTTGCTAATGTGGCATCCAAGCTTATAGCTTTGGAAGAATTTAGTACAGATAGATTTTCAATAGAGTTAGTTTTTAGGCCATCCATTCCCGATAATGTGACAAATTGGAGAGTGTTTAATAATGATGTGGATATAATCATTTTCCTTACATAAGAAGGGTCTTATGAGGAATAGATCATAGATGAACATGAGCATGATCTGCAAATCAACCATAAACAAGATCAAAACCCAATCCTAAAGTCTGTAGTTAAGATGGAAGATCTCTATGATTTAAAGGATAGGTTCAAGAAGACTACCAACTCCAAATGTCAACCTAGGTCTTGATTTATCATTTGAAGAAAGGATTTCATTCATTAAGTTGTTAAAAACATATAAAAGTGTCTTTCCCTGGGATTATGCAGATCTCAAGACCTACGATACCTATATAATTCATCATACCATACCAATGACTTCAAATGAAAAGCCAGTACAATAAAAGCTTAGGAAAATTCACCCAAACCTTGAAAGTCAAATCGAATCTAAATTGAACAAGTTTCTCAAAGCCAAAATAAGCTTTCCTGTTAGACATGCAAATTGGGTATCAAATATGGTCCCTATGAGGAAAAAAAAGAACGGTGATAATAGGATTTGTATTGATTTTATAAACTTGAATAAATCTTGTCAAAAGGATAAATTTCCTCTTCCTACTATGGAGAAAATATTGCAATCAGTTGCAGGTTCCGAATTAATGTCTTTTCTAGATGGATTTTCAGGATACAATCAAATTATTGTACATCTAGATCACATATTGAAGACAACATTCAGGACCAAGTGGGGGACATAAATGCAGGTGCTACATTTCAACGTGCTATGGATATTGCTTTCAAAGGTCTGATTAATAAATCAGTTTTTATTTACCTAGATGACATCACAATCTATTCTAAGGATAGAAACAATCATTTAAATGACCTAAAGCACATTTTTGAAAGATGCAAGAAATATGGCATTTCTTTAAATCCCAAAAAAACTTATTTTGCTTACCAGAAGGCAAACTCCTTGGATTTATAGTGTCCAAGAAAGGGATTTACATTGATCCTGATAGAATCCAAGAGATTGAAAAGATTCCTCTCCCACATAACAAAAATACCATGCAATCGTTCCTAGGCAAAATTAATTTTGTAAAAAGATTTGTTCCATATTTTTCACGGATTATTCTACCCCTTCAAGCAATGATAACAAAAAACGTAGTCTTCAAATGGGTAAAGATGAAAGAGAGTCATTTGAGTTGATTAAAAAAGCCATTATCAATGCTCCTTCTTTAACAACTCCTGACTTTCTCAAAACTTTTGTGTTGTACACTTTTTCATCTGATACATCATACAGAACAGTTTTAACATAGCTAAATGATCAAAATATTGAGGCACCCATCTCTTTTTTCAGTTCCAACTTGCAAGGTGCTGAGTTAAATTATTCAGTTGATGAGAAACAAGCTTTTGTTGTTTTTAAAACCTTGAAACATTTCAGACCTCTTCTTCTCAAAACCCATACAGAGATAGTAGTACCTTACCCTGCAATAAGGCAATTATTGATTCAAAGAGAAGTAGGGAAGAAAAGAGCCAATTGGGTTACTACACTTCAAGAGTACAATGTAGAAATCCGACAAGCTAAAATTGTTAGGGGCCAAGGTTTTTACAGGATGCTAACTGGAGCTTCCCACTTATTAGTAGAGGAAGACCAAGGTAATGAAGTGAAAATATCAGAGGTAAGCCTCAATGATGTACAATCGCAATATGCTGATTTGAAGTTTTATTTAAATAATGGATATACTCCTATGCATCTCAATTATAAAACAAAGTGTGCTTTAAGGTTGAAATCAAATCAGTATGAATTAATCAATGATGTACTATTTGGGAAAAATTATGATTCAGTATTGTTAAGATGCGTAGAAACACATAAAGCTGAAAAGGTCATGCATGAATTACATGATGGACCAGCTGGAGGACATTTTGGAGGAAACACCACAGCTCACAAAAACTTGCATGCAGGTTATTATTGGCCAACACTATTCAAGGATGCACATGAATATGCAAGAAATTATAAATCTTGTCAAACTACAGCCGGAAGAGAAAAGAAGCTAGCATTCCCTGTGCAACCAGTAAACATCCAACAACCATTCAAACAATGGGGATTAGATATAATTGGTGAGATTGTTCCTAACTCTTCCAAGTAGCACAAATACATCCTTATAGCTACTGATTATTTTACAAAATGGGTAGAAGCTATCCCACTAAAGATAGCTAATACAGAAAATGTCACAGACTTCATTGATCAGTACATAATTACTAGGTTTGGCTTACCTACAGCTTTAATGTTTGACAATGCATCTTATTTTTCTGGAAATACAATGGTAGAATTTGCTTTAAAGCGAGGTTTTAAATTAAAGTATTCAGCCAACTATTATCCACAAGGTAATGGATTAGCAGAATCAACAAACAAAAACCTCATTAGAATCATCAAAAGGACTATTGACCAAAATCATAGGAATTGGCACAAAGCATTGACATTTTCTCTTTGGGCAGACATAATTACACAGAAGGCCTCCATTGATTCTTCTCCTTTTGCTTTAGTTTATGGAAAATAAGTTGTTCTCCCCACAAACATAGCAATTCCATCTCTTTCCCTAGTGCAATTCATCAATGAAAACCCTTCCTCTTCTCTCCAAGAAAGACAATTCTAGATTCTTAAGCTCGAAGAAGAATGAGAAAAGGCTAAAGAAACCCACTTCCATCATCAGCAATTAGTCAAAGCCTCTTTTGATACAACCTATGCCAGTCATAAAACTTTTGAAGTAGGTGATCTGGTTTTGAAATGGGACAAAGCACACGAGGAAAAAGGTAAACATACCAAATTCAAAAAACTATGGCTTGGCCCTTTCCAAATCATTGAGAAAATTGGTCAGTCAACATTTCTTTTACAAGACTTATCAGGAAGGACAGATTCATTGCTCGTTAATGGGAAAATTATGAAAAAATACTTTTCCTAGAAGATAACCTCTTCTAATTTGGTATCATATCCCCTTTAATTTTCTTAGGAAAATAAAGGTTAAGTAGTATTTAATTTTGGCTTTTCAAAATAAAATATTTGATAATATTTTTTATTTTTCACTTCTATAAGTAGGAAAAGTTAAAGAAATAATTAGTACATTTGAGCATCAAGGTAAACCTGATTTTTTTAGAAAAACTTGATCTTGCTGAAACATTTATTTTTGAACAAACTCTTACCTTTACAAAGTATAGATATTTTGTTATAAGTCAAGAAAAGAATCTTTAACCTAGTAAGGACTTTCTGCACATGAGTATCTTAAAACTCTATCATTATCATCTAAAACTCTTAAAAGAGCCAATGATTCACTCCATCTGATAAAATTTTCCTTTTTTAGAGTGTAACTCTAAAAATATGCAAAACTTAGAAGATAATAAGTCTCATTATGAGCTTGCTTACCATGATCATAGGGAAATAATTAAACTGATATTACCAAAACTGCATACCAAAACAGGGTAATAGCCAATGATCTAATCAATCAAAGGACAAGGAGTTTCATCAAGAGCTAGCTTGTTTAGTTTAATTATAACCAGTGAGTGGCATTGTCATTATTAGGTTACCAAGCCTAGACAATGTCTTTTAAGAAACTTAAAAGTAAAGATATATAAAAGGAAAAAGGACAAGTTCCAAATGAGATTGAAAGCAAGTGAATATCATTTTGAATTTTGAAAATTGCTTCAGATGAGATAACGAATCGTTGTTGGTTAAAAGATAACCCTGTCGAGGCTATGAATGTCTGCTGGCAGTAGAGGCTCTATCTATGATAAATGAGTAAATACCAAAAAAACTTATATGTAGAAGACACCCGCTATATCTCTTTAAATCTTAATATTGACTGATGTAGACATTTGTATTTTTTATCACTACAAGAGTAAAGTAGTTGAATAAATAAATTGAGTAAGTGATTATGATTCTAGAGAAATGTTGTTTACTTTATAACTCATGTAATTATTATTCCTTTAACTCTTCTTATTTTGAAAGTTTTTAGAAATTTCATAAAACCAATCAGAGATAACTGGTTCTCCCAAGTGAATTGTCAATTGTTGTACTATGTAACAATCCCCCCATTTATATACAGTAATAGCTAATATTAGACATATAAATGGGGACCCTTTTAATTTTTTAGTCTTTGAAAAATAAATCCTAACTCTAAGAAATTGCCTTGAAAACTCTTAGAAAACAACCCAAGTTTAGGATCCTCATCGCAAATCGCAAATCACATTTTTCCATGTGATAATCATAAACACCTTAAAGAAATTGTGATATGCAATCAAGGCCCCCGTTGCAACATTCCGATCAAAATGCCTTAACAATTCGCAATCGCATTTCGCAGGAGTCACAAATAAATAAGCCATGCCATTGTGTCATCTGTTAATGATTTACGAAATGCGATATTGCAATATTTGCAATCGCATTTCACATTATAAATAGGCAATGCTATATGACATCATTTAAAAAGTTGTGATGCGTGAATAAAGCACCAAGTGTGGGAAGTAACTGTGTTTTAATATAATAATGAATGGTTTGACAAGGTAATTAATGTTTAGCGCCCGAGGAGAGGTAATAATGTTTCAAGTTATGGCTAGTTAACGATGAATATCTCATTCGAAATCCTCCCATGATTCAAAGTCATTTCAGGGAGTTTTCGGCCTTAATTTCCCTATATCATCTGTGCTGAATATATCTCTTCCACTTCAGGTAAGCTACAAAAGACATGTCATTACGAAAAGTGATGCAGAAACAAAAAAACAGAACATTACAGAGTCAGAGCTATCAGAAATGTCTCCTATATTCTTTGATACGGTCTGCAACACCGATGGGGGAGCAACAACTTGGGAGGTCATATACAATAGGCTTGAGGATAAGCGTCCCAATGTTATTGTCACAAAATTGATGACTGACTCAATAAAACCTTCGGGACTCTTATTCAAGTATGTTGCCTGTTCTTTCCTTCACAGAATAAGAGTGAGAGAAAAAATCCTCCTATACACTAACATTATTAGGTGGGTGATGGAAAACCTCACTATTGAAGATAGGCAATTCAGGAACTCAAGAATGGAACTCATGGGGTCATTCAAAGCGGAAGACCTGAAGAAAATGTACCATATACCTGACCCTCAAGACATATATGATAAATCATACATGGCTAACTTCACAAAGAAGAACGAAGAACCTTTCAAGATGATCTAGGGCTGGAGGGTATTGGAAAACAAGTTCAAATTTGATAAGACAGGTATGTATCTTATAGCCTCTTTGGAAAACCCGTACAACTATGTAGCTGCCATGTTATGTAGACGATACGAGTTACCTAATAATGCTAAGTTTTCCATAGAATGGATTCCTTTGATTGATGCCTGTGTCAATTCCCACATTATGAATTGGGCCACCATCCTATCTGATAACCTAGCCACTTTCATCAGTGAATATCGACAGAAGAGATCCTCCTCTTTAGAGAACCTTCCTCCATTCTATTTCAGTGCCTACATCATGGATGCCATCTGTTTCTGCACTAAATTTCCAATCATGGGTTGGAAATAGACCTTGCAGGACCCCTACCCTATCCATCTCAGCCATAAACAAATTTGAGAATCCCATTATATACCCCATTTTTATAAAATATGCCACGTTGTTATTTTGCCATTGCATCAATTAGTTTTCAATAAGAAAACCCCCAGGTTTTCCAAAGAGGCTGCTACAGACCTTCTCGCAGTCGGAAAATATTTTTTTGAAGAATGGTTTACATACATCAGGGTTTTTGGTAGTACAACAGACCCACATGTCCTCCCTTTGTATGTCTTTGATAAATTATTAGCAAGAGAAATAGCCCACCAGACTATGGGAAAAGGCTTGACCAAGCTCCTAAAAGAAAACAAGAAGTTATTATGGCCATATTTTCCTATTAGGTGCAGTTCCTTTTCATTAGAAAATTTTAACCATGCAATCAAGGAGTCAGTAAGACTAGAAAGCCTCAGGCTCCATACTTTGCCAAAAAGGAAATTTGATCTAGACAAGATAGCATATAACATCACTACTGCAGTAAAGATCAAGCCTTATAACCATGAGGCTAATGATTTTGAAGACCTTTTACAGTCGACTAAATCCTTATAACAATTCTTCGAATGGGAAAGGACAAATCTAAGTCCTAAAGATTTTGAAAGCTTTCAGGAGTTCAAAAACAAAAGGCTCGAAATAATTCCACTGCATTTGTTAAAAATCGAGGGCAAGCCTACGCCCAATGTGACTGTCAACAACGAGGGACCTAATTCTCGCATATAGTCTCAAGTGGATATAGGGAAAGCACTGGATACAAGGAAGGCTCAAGACACTGAGAATACAGCAGAATCCAGCAAGAAGTCAATCGAAAAGCAAGGTATGCTTACCCCACCTAAAGATATCAGTTCTGAGATAAAATGCAGAAGTTTGGAGCAGGAGTGGGATCAATTCAATAAGAAACTACAAGACACTCCCAAAACAACAGACACCCAGGAAACTATGGAGTATCAAACTCCTGTGAATGTTCAGAAAAACACAGAGTCTGAACTGATGGATGAGCAAGCGATGACGTCTTAGCAAACTAAAATCATTCCTGCTCTACCCACATTGGAAATTGTCTTAAAGTTGACTAAAATCCCTCCTCTTGATGTGTTCTACAGCCCGTTGCACAAGGCTGTAGTAAGGAGACAGAGGAAAAAGAGAAGGATAGAAACACCTAAGCTCCCACCTAGGAATGAGCTGATGGACATAGTTTGGAAGCACATCCCTTCCAACCCAGCTGAAAACTTGACTAGATTGTAACATCTTACTAGAGCGTATGCAAATTCCACCATGTACAAAGCTACTGATATATTTGTTTTGTTGAAGGAAAAGGAAGAGAAGATTACACAACTCGAGCAACAGCTTGAAATAGAGAAGGCAAGTGTGAATAGGTAGGCCTTTGAGTAGCTAGCCCAATTGCAACAGAGGATGGAGCTGCTGAAGATAAGCCATGAAGCAGACATATCAGCCAAAAACATGCAACTCCAAGACTTGCAGCAAGCCATGGAAAGATATAAAGATGTTCCTACTATCGAGGAATTTATCAAAGAGGCGCTAGAGCTAAATTCTCTCTTATTAAAATGACAAGAATAATTTTTCCAAAAGATGTCACATATTTCTCCTTATCTGATCACTAGTGACCAGCTAACTGATAAAGCGATTGACCAAAGAACTAATTTTACTAATCTAAACACAAGAATCTCAGAGTTCATTGAATGGCAAGAAATAGAAGAGGGAAGGAAAGCTAATTTGCCTGAGATAGAAGAGACACATAAGGACATTCTATTCATGGATTGGGATGCAAGGATCAAGCAAGATGAATTAGCAGTGGCAAGAGCGGTCGGGGTGTCAAAGAACATAGTAAAGGCAGTAAACCACACTTTGTTTGCCACCAACCTGGTGAAGGAAGGCAACTTGAAAGAACTTCCCAATTTAAATGACTTGCATAAAAGTTGGAAAGAAAGAGTGGAAACTCAAAGGGAAGCAATCGCAAAGTTAGAAAAGACTGATTGGGAGTCGTATTGGCAATACCTCGTCAAGCCATACAATCAAATCATGACCCTTAATTTCTCACTCCATTCAACTCAGTGGGTGCTACCACCTCTCATGGATGCAATTTTCGTAGGACAAGCCAAAACACAATTTGGGGCACCTCCTCAAGTCAAACTGATGGCCGATATATAAGATTTGAAAGACAAGCTGGCAAACAACAAATCATCCTCATAGCCTCTGCTCATCAAGTCATTTTTTATTTTTAGAGTTAGTTAACTAGTTAGGAGGAAGGTTGTTTGAAACCTCCTCAAATTTTTGTATAATATATTTTTGAACATTAGTTAGAGTAGTATTTATACCCTTCTCATGCATTTAGAGAAAGGTCCACAATTTTATCAAAAACACTTGCAAAGAATGCACTTTTGTAAGTTTGTGAATGCTTTGGTGAAATTATGGAACATGATTGTTTCTTTTAAATATCAGACTACTTTCCTTTGTTGATGCACTATTGTATACTTGGAAGATAATTTGATCTGAAAAAGGGAGTTGATCTATGTAATTAGTCAAATGAGCAGAACTTCACATATATGGTACTTCTATCTTGTATGATTAGTCTTGTTTTTGTTTAATTAGTGACAACACTTTATTTTCATGAATTCTATATAAGATATGTTCTTTATGTTAAGCATTAATTGCACTATCGTATGATGCCTAGCTGAGATTGTTTATTTTCATATATAAATCATCATATATGCGATATAGTTTATACATTTCTTTGACTAACTATTTAGTCAAAGAAATTATCTCTACACGTTATCATCTTTGTTTTATAAGTTTTTTATCTTTATTATCACATGTCAAGCGTATACCTTTTTAGATTGCATATTATACAGAAATACCTAGGTTTATATTAGATTAAGTTAGATAGACATTTTCATGATAGAATAGGTCATTTAGTTATCATTATTCTATTGCAATCACTCGAAAACCACCCACTCTCATTTTAAAACCCATTCCGGGACACTAGTCCCATCATCCCCAATCGGAGCCACCACTTTAAACAAAAAAGGAGTTGTATTAAGGTCTAGACCAGGTGGTTATCCCCCATGTTGGAGCAGCAGAAATATGAGGCCTCAACACACTACAAGGAAACAAAAGTGAGTCTCTAAAGAAAAGTAATAGTATTATTCTAGTACATGCATGTGGATCTGAAATAATCGTTACTCATCAAGCGAAGTAGTTCACATAGATGCAACGATCATTATAACAATCACAACACACTTTCAATAAGATAAGCACCAAAGCCACTGAAATAGTTCAATTTCCTTAGTACACATGAATTTCAACATACACCGCAAACATCCACAGAATAGCCTTAGAACATCCATGATATATGCATGAAAATATGTTGGCTCAAAATGCTTCTAGTATTAAGCAAAAGTTCCAAGATACATGAGTACAATGAACATCACTAGCTCCAACAATGGAGCGTTATAGCCACTTCTTGCTCTCCAAAATCCCTTTCTATCTCTCCAATGCCTTATGGGAGAAGCGAAGGAAAAAAGTCCTCTCTTTGAGTAGTAAGCCTTTTTATAACTAGAGGCATGACCTTTCATATCCCCATGAATCTTGAACTTCCCACGTGACTTTTCAAATTATAATATAACCTTTGAACTTCTAACTGAATTTTGAGTTTCTATGTGACTCTTGGACTTCTCTGTGTGACTCTCTAGTCCATACATGACTCTTGGCCTTCCACATATTTACAATTACAATGATTACAAAATTACATCATCATTTCCACATCATCATGTGGTGATATCATGACAAGTAACTTACATGGACTTTCTTGATAGGTGACAATGCTACCACCTATGTCTTGAACACTTGATGCAATTTTCTTATTGTCATTGCCTTCTTCCCTTCAACCTTGATATCATATGGAGTCTTTATGGAGCACTTTGATCATTTGAATCTAATGTTCTTTCACTTTTCGTAGCATTTTTTCTTGTCACAGGTTGATTCCTTTGAAAGATCTCATCATACATCCTTTCCATGTTGTTTTGAAAACACTTGCAAGTAAAAGCACTCATAGCAAGAATCCATCAGCCCGAAAATCTCGTATTCTATCATGTTTCATGCAAAATTTCCAACTTTGAATTAACAGTGTGCTTGAAAGGGGAAAGAAGGAGCTTTTGGGTGCATGACATGCTATCAGGAGGCAAGGTGCTATGTGCTAGCCATTATGGATGTGTTGTGCACTTTTTTGAGAAGAGGAAGCTTGATGGAGGGCATAGGATGTAGTCATACGAGGAAAGGGAGATCATTGTTGGTTTTTGATGCGTTGTGCACTCAAATGGGAATGATTGAGCCATAAGGAGGGTGCAGGGCACACTGTCAAGGCTCAAGGAAGGGTTTCTTGACCATTGTTGGTGCATTTTGCACTCATCTAGGAAGGAGGGAAAGTCTAGCGCAGTTTAGAAGAGTAAGGGGTTCTTGATGCTTAAGAGTGTGATGTGTGCTTAGAAAGGGAGGAAGAGATAGGTTTTGGAATAGAGTGCAGTCTAAACAAACAATAAGAGTTTGAATAAGCCTTGAGAGTGTGCAATACGTTCTCCCTAGCCCAGTGGGTAGACTTGTAAGGTTGAAAAAGTTGTCTAAGTCAGGAAGGTGAGACATGTGAAAACGCAGTGAGTTAGAAGTAAAATCAAGTGCGACACATATCAACTCATCAGTAAAACTGAGACATGACCCAATACTTATAATTATACATTAAAATTCTAATTTACAAACACTCTCCAAGTATGAAAGATAAGGTTTACGCAATTGTAACCAAAAGTGTTGTTTTCTGACTAGAAAGTGTGCCATGATTGTGAAGTGCTCTCTAGGTGTTCTTAATGACCCGAAGACACTTAGGAAAGAACAAGGACACTTGAAACATGTGTAATAACATGAAACAAAAATTGTTGATGAAAAGAGACACTTGGTATGATAGTAAGCAGGCTTCAAAATTTGAATGTAGCAAAATTTTGGAGGGTGTTGTAACATCGACAACAGACTATTAAAGATACTTACTATTAGGATATTTAGACACATAATTATTGTGGAGAAACCCTATTTTGTAGCCATGGCCACTAATTTCGATGCATAATGCAAAATTTTGACTTGTATACCACCTATCGAGCTCCGATGTGACTACATTCCATTTCAGTGAGAGCTTTGGGATCTCGCCATTTTGGTTTCTCGTGAATCTTTCTCATTTTTTTCCATAGCAAGGGCGACCCATTCTAACATTTTCATGTCTTTAGCATTTAATAAAAAATTATCAATTGGCCACCATTTGTTTGAGACTAAATTCAAGGGGCCTATGGTCCAAATGCCACAGAGGGTCCTTACCTTTGTGCATATAGCATGAGAGTTGACTCATGGCATAGAGACCGTGAATAATGTTGTCTTCTTCAAGGGGTACTCTCAGGTCATGAGCATCATCTATCCCTTATAGGAAAGCAACAATAAAAAACTTAGTTCCATGATTACAAAACCTCAGTAGCTCCTAGAAAGGTGCATATCCACACAAAAAAACCCTATCTTTTGTTGAATTTTAAACTTCTGTGGTCATTTCTTGGAAAAATATGACCCGGATTATCCACAGTACTTTGTACATCAAATCGACGTTTCGAACCCCAAAGGGGATCCATCATTAGGACAGAAAATGAGTGATAGACTAAAAGAAGAATTTACCGACCAGGACAAATAAATAGAAACCTAATGGCTTATAAATTAAAGTAGAAGCCGACTAATTCATTAGTACTAAAATATATAACATATTTAATTTTGTTTTATTGATCTAGGTTGGGTGGAGGGTCAAAAGAGTCAAAATATGGGGAAGAATTTCATATATGGGGAAGAAGTTCAATAAATAAACCTAACACATTTTGGTGTAGTCATCAATAAATGTCATCATATATTTGTTTCCATTTGCAAAAGGAACAAGCATTGGACCACATAAATCTGAATGAATGAGTTCAAGTTTTCTATGTGCTCTTGAATGTGAATCATGAAAATACTGTTTGCTATGCTTTCCTAGAATACAAGAATCACATTGCTTAAGTTTCCTAGGAACTGTAGACAAACCAGCAACACCATTTTTCTTCAACAAGCGAAGACTGACATAGTTCAAATGTCCAAATCTAGCATGCCATAATAAACTTGATGGAAGTGTACCTTCTTCATAATGAGAGTTGTATGAGAAATGTTGTGCACAAGCAGAGGTACCCTACAGCTTGAGAAGCCTTTCTTCTTCTATCCCCCTCATGACAAGTGAGTGGTTAGATTCTTTTGTCACCTCAAGCTTGCCATCAAGCATATGAATGGAGTGACCTTGACAGTGGATGTGGACCAAGGACAGCAAGTTTCTCTTCAGCTATGGGGGATAAAGAACATGATGCAGAAGAAAGACTGGAAGACTGGGCAATTTAAGCCTGATTGTGCCAAGCCCTGATGGCTTGATTTTTTATTGGTCTGCAAAGTATACTGCTCCATCAACATTGTTAGTAAATTCTTCAAAAAAATCTTTTCTATGAGTCATGTGGCAAGTTGCTCCTGAATCAAGCAACCAATAATTTTTCCAAGAAGCAAGTGAAGCATTAAATAAGTCTTCATTTACTCTGATATTACATTGTGCCACAACATAATGAGCGGATTCAGGTGCTTTACCTTTGTCTATGTCATTAGTTTTACCTTTGGGTTGGCTTCTTTGCTGCTCAATTTTGTCCCAAGGTAACTTGCATGTGGAGGCATCATGTGATCCATTTCTTTTGCAGCATATGCAGTGTAAATCTGCCTTTTCTCCTTGAGAGTGTCTGCCCCCCCTGCCTCTAAAATATCTTCCTCTTCCTCTTCGACCACCTCTTCCTTTGGAAGAATCTTGGGCAAGATTCTTTTCTTTATGAGCAAGGCACACAGCCTCTTTAGAAGATTCAGGAGCTGTCTTCTTTCCAAAAGCTTTCTCTCTTTCAGCAAATTTTTTCACACGAGAGTCAAAGGTAATATCTTTGAGATTTCCATTTGTTTGCAATGACTCAAGATAATTGGAGTAAGTAGGATAAAGTACCTTGAGAAAATAAATAAGAGGAATATCCAATTCAATCTTAGTGGTTTTGATATCATGCATTATAGATTTTACTTCGGATGCAAGAGCAAGAGGATCATTATTTTGTAATTCAAGAGTGAAGAGTTTAATCATGAGTTGAACAACTTCAAGTGTAGAATGTGAGTCATAGAGTTCTTTCAGCTTTTGTAAGGCTTCGAAAGCAGTTGAAAATGGCAAAATATGGCAACTCACCTCTTCACTTACAGATGCTACAATTAATGCATAGGCTTTGTTGTTCTTATTTTCCCAAATGGCAAACTCTTTGTCTGAGGTAGGCTGTTCTGGCTCTTTGTCTTCGTCTCCAACACATACTCCTTTCCACAACTCATTGAAAATGAGGGTGTGTTTTATCATCCGGGACCACTCAGGATAGTTCTCCTTGCCAATGAGAACTATTCCCATAATGGATATGATTGAATGCATTGTAAAATCTGAGTGCTGTAAAAATACTTCTGTTGATAGAAAAAGAAATACTTCTGCTGATAAAAAAATTTCTAAAGTTGACGTGCACTTCATATATTATATGCCCATTATATATCGATCACATATGGCTCAACATATAAAAAAATTTAACCGATTTTTAATGATTTCTTTTCTCAACACATGCACCATGGATACCATACATATTTATGAGCCAATGCAAAAAAATCCAATGCACCAAATAAAAGGCATTCAGAGAATGCATATATAGTCTTCAAAAAAATGTTTAATGCAGTATCCAAAATGTTTAATTCACAGGAAGCATATACTATATACAGATCCACTAGCGCTCCCACCACTAGCGCTTCCACCACTGCTTCGGACGTTTGCCTGAACACTGCACATCATACACCAGAACGAGGTCTCGGTTCTGGTACCAAGGACTACTCCATTGGCAATGGTTACAATACGTAGTAGAGTAGATAGGCGTGATGCTGAGGGGGATATGGAGGCAGTGTAATACCAGAACTTCTTCAAGGTAATGAAAAGCTTGCATATGGTAGTAGAGAGGAGGGGAGGTCTGCGTATTACCAATGCATATTGTTGCGAGTAGCGTGGAGAGAGCAGCCAGAGTTTTGACAACGAAGGTCTGGCAATGGAACGTTGGCAGCACTTAAGGGAGAAATATAGTGAAGAAAGGCAGTGAAGGTTGGCAAATGGTTCCCCTATCTTCTCATTCCCCTACATTGGAATAGAGACCAGAACATTCCAGAGTGCATTCTTTTCAAATTATTACAAGGGAATGAACAGTTATGATGCAGTGTAATATAGATTGATGCCATTACTTGTTTGTTTCCTCCATAAATCGAGTGACTAGACCATTAAAGATTGCAGCCCAAAAAGAGAAGTTCATAAAAACAACAGGTTGAACGTTGGATGAGAGATAATTGCAATGAGGAGCAGGTATTCAAAGAATAGAGATAATTGCAGAGGGTAGAGAAGAATATGGCACACTGTAGGAAATGCAGGACAAATTTTTGAAAAATGGCAGATATAAGCCAAAAATGGCACTGGCTCTGATACCATGTCAGACTAGGCAGTAACTCCTCAAAAACAATTCGTTAATATTCATTCAGGTTGGTCTTTATTATATACATGAGGGACAGACTGTTCATTTCATCTCCTGGTGACTATTCATATTTCTTATTATATTTACATCAATTTTAGTTATTCATCCAATCCTGATGATTAGGTGTCAACAAACCCTTAATTGGAATTCCTTCCTTTTTTGGGTCTCAGTTTTGGATCATGTGGTGAACCTTAAGTAGAATATAGAGAATCGTTTAGGCATTCTAGCAGACATATAATGTATTCTTCTTGAAGATACGCAACTACAAGATCTATTGTAGCTACATGATTACAACATTTCAAGAAATTCCACCATTGTCTTCAATTCGAGGCTATGAGGGGGTGCTTCAGGATCCAGTAACCAAGGAGGTTTAGTCTCCTAGAAGGATGCAAAGTAAGGCAAGGGCTCTAATCCACTGGGTCTACCAAAATACAATCTAGACCCTTACATTGTAGAACAACAACAACAACAAGCGCCATCCATGGAGGTAAATCTAAAATAGGTAAATCAAATTTTATCTATCCTTCAATATAGGGGCAGTGATTTGCAGATTCAATGGTTTTTGACCCAAATTCAATGCTTTGCATTAGTTGTTTTTTACAACCTGGACAAAAAATTATGACATATACATTTTCTCAAAAGGATTAGTTATTGTTTGGTTTGATCCCTAGGAAGTTGTGGAGAGAGAATTTAAAGTGTTGGAAATAATACTGAGGAGGGGGGGGGGGGGGGGGGTGAATCAGTATTATCATATCAATAATTTAATTTTCAAAACTAATTTGTATACGCTACTTCAGCTTAGTGAAATAGCATGTATATGCAACTATACTTAAAGCAACCAACGTATATGCAGAGATCTTTTGATTTACCCAAAGTATCATGTATTGAACTTTAACCAGTATTAGGAATTCATTAGACAATGCAATAAAAGCATAATAAAGCATCACACATAAGAAACACACATGAACACCAAGATATAAGGTGGAAACCCAATGTGGGTGAAAACCGCCTGCTGTTGTCGTCCCTGTCTTCTTTTAATAATAAGAAAAATCTGTTTACAATTTTTGTATTGGTGCAGTCTTATACCAGTACGCAGTCTTCTACCTACAGAAGGCTACAACCTTCTCTCATTCTCCAGTTTCTACTGGAAGGGAGCTACAACCCCCTAGCTCTTGTACTAGCTTATATGTTTTCTAGTACATAGGTGTCGGCCTACAGATGGCTACAACCTTCTCTTTTCTTCCAGGGGCCACGTTTCATAAATTTTCAGACTGGATGCATCATCATTCAATCATCAAATATATTTGCATCAAGCAATATCCTTTTGAACCAACCACAACCGAATCAATCAATCACTTTGACAACCCATCAATCTGATCTTTCAGAATGTTGTCACTAGAATGCAGTAACCAAAACCCAAGCCAGAACCCAGAACACTACAACAGCAAACAGAAGCATCTAAACCATATTTCATAAGGTATACGCTACTTCCATGTGTCGAACTGCATGCATATGCGCTTTGTTAGGGTCCCACCCTAACCCCCTTATTTATGTAGTAGGATCGAGTCATAGTTATAGTTAAGTAAAGAGTCAATAAAGCCCATATTAATAATTGTAAGTGGTTAACCCGCATTTAATGATGGGACCACAGTTAGTTGCAAATGGGCCATGGTATTAGATAGATGGTATTAATAAGAACCATGGTATTGCTCCATGGTATTGCATGTATGAGTCATATATAAAGGATAGAGACTCCCTGCGAAGAGCATTGTGTCTTATTTTGTAATCGAGCTCTGCTCTATTGGAGGTTGCCCCCTCGAAGAGGCAAGTGAACATTACTTTCTGAATAATAAAATACCTGCTGTTATTTCTCACTGTTCTATGTTCTGGGTATATTACTATGCATATTTGGAATTCTTGTATCGTCTTGCAGGTTAAGATCATAACAAGTGGTATCAGAGCGCTTTCCAGGGCCGGTGGGATCCCCATTTTTTAGCAAAAATTTTTTTGGCTAGAGATGTGTTCCGGTGTCTTTAAACCACGGGATCTGTCGTTAAGCGCATAAACCTGCGGATTTGGGGAGGCATGCATGCAGGAAATACAAGAGGTTGTCACGCTTGTTGGACTCCCTTGTAACCCCTGTGGGTACCCCTTTGAGTAGTAGCGCATTAGACAGAACCACGCACGGACTGTCTTCCAAGTACCCTCTGGTGTATCGGAAGCCCCCTAGCTCCCTTGAAACCTCGCCATAGATAAAACGTCAGCCGTCTTGCTGCTACAGTACACTGAGAACAACACTTGAATAGATTACTCGCCCGTATGATAGGGTAGTTAGGTTGTACGGCTAAGGGTATGGTTGATCCTCCTTGGTTAGTGCCCTGAAAAATTGGGCCGAGCACTACTATCAGACCCTTATGTATATTGCGATCTGTAGCACTTGACACTCCTCGAGACCATAGTTCCCTTTTCTATGTCGGGATCACGCATAATCTCTGCCAGATTAGATCTCGCAAGTGCGGTTTGCAACAGCAATAAAAATCAGTCTCGCAGCTCAGATTTAACAGAACAACCATTCAGATCTATTAAATCCATTAGATCCGCAAGAGCAATCTGTTCCGCCACTCAGATCTATCCGATCAACCATTCAGATCTCTCAGATCCACCAAAGTTGCCATCTAGATCTGAGTAGCTGTGTGGGTTCCTATACTGGGGCATGATTTTCGCAGGACTTTTGGCAGCATTAACATTTTGGGGATTCGGCTACTGCAGTATTCCTAAGCAAGGAGTAAAACTCGGTTAGGAGCTTTTAGGAAAAAAAAAAAAAAACTCTGTTAGGACTTTTCTGAGACCCACCTGGGGCACTTATTAGTGATCCAGCCCATAAGAATTAGGACGACGAGCTAAGCAAGGTAGTACCATTCAATTGTTAGTGCCAAAAAAAATTTGGGCGGTCCCAAATTTCCAGTACATCGAATCGGTGCATGGTAGAAACTAGAGCTCAAGCTATGGCCAATGAGAAGATCGACAAACTTGAACAATCCTCCAAGATCAGCTGACAACAATAACTAATGCACTCTCTAAGGGCAAGGCAAAAGCCCGCGAGGAGGCATATATAGGCAATAATCATAGTGAGGGTGAGCCTAGCCACTCTCTTCACCTCTGGGGCACCCACCAACAATCCCGTCTGTGACCACCCAAGCTGGATATGCGTAAATTTGATGGTTCTCACCTGGCAGCATGGGTAGCACAAACGGAGTAGTATTTCAATCTGAATTACATCTTAGATAATGAGACTCAGCTTATGGTGGGGAGAATGTACTTGGACAATGAAAGATGGTAATGGTGGCAATGGCATCAGCGTTGCAATGGAAGGCCCTTGACTTGGGACACCTTAAAAAAAGCTCTTATAGAGCGCTTTGACCATGACTCTGCTTTTTTGGGTTATCTCACTAAGCTCCGATAGACTGGCATAGTGGATGAATATATTACAGCCTTTGAAGCCTTAGCTTTCCACACTATGGGTCTCCAAGATGCGTTCTACATGGAATGTTTTATCAGTTGTCTTAAAGAGGCCATACAAGCTCACGTCCGACTGCACCACCCTCCCACATGGTCAGAGGCTTGCAAGGTAGCTCGTAAAGTTGAACATGCGTTAGTGGCCCAGTCCAATCGCCCAAATTTCACCTCCAAGGGTCACCCCCCACAGGCTCACAGCACTACTCAAACACTTAAGGTTCAAAAGGTGTCACCTGCAGAAATGGCAGAAAGAAGAAAGCATGGATTATGTTACTACTATGATGAAAAATACTCCCCAGGTCATAAATGCAAGGAGCCCAAATTCTTTCAAATTGATGCTACTGATTACAGCTCATCGGAGGAAGCCCCACCACTTGAGGAACCTGTGGAGGATGAAGAGAACAACCAGAAGGGCAATGTCCTTGACGAACCAGTTATTTTGCTACATGCTTTGGCAGGGATTTCTTCACCTCAAACTCTCAAAATCAGAGGTTTTATTAAGCACCACCCAGTAGTAGTCTTGATTGATAGTGGAAGTACACATAATTTTATCCATCAAAGAGTCGCAGAAGCAGTGCATTGTTTTGTACGAGCAGTTTCTAACTTCTAAGTCCAAATTGTGGA
Organism: Pinus tabuliformis; assembly: GCA_031772625.1. Classification (NCBI taxonomy): domain Eukaryota; kingdom Viridiplantae; phylum Streptophyta; class Pinopsida; order Pinales; family Pinaceae; genus Pinus; species Pinus tabuliformis. Next base: position 961,650,723 of record CM062817.1, read on the forward strand.
TGGGGCAGCAATGAAATGTGAAGGTCGTTGTGAAAATGTCAAACTTCAAATGGGGGATTATCAGTTGAAGACCCACATGTTTGCCATACACATGGGAGGGTGCGACATTGTCCTCGGTGCTGAATGGCTTCGCACACTTGGGCCAATCACAATGGATTTCCAAGAGTTATATATGAGCTTTAAGCAGAACAACTCCACACATACCCTCCGTAGACTCCAGGTGAGAGCTCCTTCTATCATCAGCTCACATAGGATGGAAAAATTGTTAAAAAAGGGCCATCATGGAGTTATAGCTTAATTTAATGCCATCCAGGCCGTCGAACCCAATTCTCTTCCGATTCATCCTGAAATGCAACGGATTTTAAATAACCATCTACCAATCTTTGACAAGCCTCATGAGCTTCCACCCTCGAGAGGGGAACATGATCATAGCATCACTTTGGTCCCAGGGGCCCAACCACCAAATGTGCACCCATATAGATATCCATTCACCCAAAAGAATGAAATAGAAAAAATAATCAAGGAACTTTTGGAAGCAGGAGTCATTTGTCCCAGCATTAGTCCTTATTCATCACTGGTGGTCATGGTGCTCAAGAAATATGGGGAATGGCGTATGTGTCCAGACTTCAGGGCCCTCAATAAGTTGACAGTCAAAGATAAATTTCCTATCCTGGTTGTTGATGATTTGCTGGATGAACTAAATGGGGCTCAATTCTTCACTAAGCTGGATCTTCGCTCAAGCTACCGCCAAATTTGCATGAAAGAAGTCGACATTCCAAAGACTGCTTTCAGATTTCATGAAGGCCATTATGAGTTCCTGGTCATGCCATTTGGTCTTTGTAACGCCCCATCTACTTTTCAGAGCCTTATGAACACCTCCTCAAACCATATCTCAGAACATTTGTCCTTGTTTTCTTCGATGACATCCTCATCTACAGTTGCACTTGGGCTACACATCTTCAGCATGTAGATCTACTCTTGCAACCGCTCCACAAGCATAAATTATTTGTTAAGATGTCCAAGTGTTCTTTTGGCATGGAAGAAGTTGAGTATTTGGGCCACATTGTGGGGCGTCAAGGTGTCAGGGTGGACCCCAAAAAGATCCAGGCAATACAGGATTGGCCTTAACCTAAGACCTTGAAGAGCCTGAGAGGATTTTTGGGTCTCATGGGCTACTATCGCAAATTTGTCCGCAATCATGGTCACATTGCGAAACCCCTCACTCAACTCCTCAAGAAAAATTTATTCCTTTGGAATGATGAAGCACAACAGGCCTTTACAGCTCTCAAAAATGCCATGTGTTCCACTCCAGTCTTCGCACTACCTGACTTCACCAAATCTTTTGTCATTGAATGTGATGCTTCGTGTACGGGTATTGGGGTGGTCTTAATGCAAGAAGGTCGACCCTTGGCCTTCACAAGCCAACAACTAAGTGGGAAGAATCTGGGACAATCTACCTATGAGAAGGAAATGATGGCCATCTTACATGCAGTAGATACCTGGCGACCTTACTTATTGGGGTGACGTTTCCAAATCCGCACAGACCATCACAGTCTTAAATATTTTTTGGACCAATGCCTATCCTCACCGCAACAAAATAAATGGCTCGCCAAAATGCTAGGATATGATTATGAGATCATTTACAAGAAAGGGCATGAAAATATTGTAGCAGATGCATTATCTCGCCAATTTGAGGAGGAAAGTACCCTGCTCGCAATTTCCCTTCCCATTCCAGAATGGATTGAAGAGGCTCGCAAGGAATGGTTTTCACATCCCTGGCTCTCCCAACTCATTACTGAATTGCAGGCGGATTCAAATTCCACCAAGGGCTACTCGTGGTAGGATGAGATTCTTCGCTACAAGGATAGAGTCGTAATATCACCAACATCCACCCTCAAAAGCCGCATTTTGGCAGAGTTGCACTCATCCCCCACTGCAGGACATTCAGGCTTTCAGAAGACGTATGCTCGCACTAGAAGATCATTTTTTTGGACAGGCATGAAAAAGGACATTCTTACTTTTGTAGTAGAATGCGATGTCTGTCACCACCACAAAGGGGAGACAGTCAAAGAACCAAGCACACTACAACCATTGCCCATCCCGACATTAATATGGACGGAGGTTTCTATGGATTTCATTACAGGTCTTCCAAAGTCAGGAAACAAGTCAGTCAACATGGTGGTTGTGGACCAACTTTCTAAGTATGCTAATTTTTGCGCCCTACCCCACCCTTTTACACCAACTTTGCTCGTTCAATCTTTCATGGATCAGATCTTCAAATTGCATGGCATGCCCACTTCTATTGTGTCTAAGCGTGACCCGATCTTCACCAGTAATTTTTGGCAGGAACTCTTCAGGCTACAAGGTACCCAACTAAAACTCAGTACTTCCTATCATCCACAAACGGATGGTCAAACTAAAGCAGTCAAAAAATGTCTGGAAACCTATCTTAGGTGTTTCACTTCAGAAAAGCAACATCTTTGGGTATAGTGGTTACCTCTAGCTGAATGGTGGTATAACACCAACTATCATGCCACCACCAAAGTGACTCCCTATGAAGCAGTTTATGGTCAACTCCCTCCTTCCCCTACTTCTTACATAAAGGGGTGCTCAAAGGTACAAGCAGTGGATCAACTCCTATAGAACCGCACAACCATGCTTGCCCATCTTAGAGAGAATCTTCATCAAGCTCAAAATCGCATGAAGCAACAGGTAGATCAGCATCGCTCAGAACGCCAATTTCAAGAAGGGGATCAGGTATTTTTGAGGCTGCAACCATATAAGCAAACATCACTCAAAGACAAGGGTTGTCAGAAACTATCTCCAAAATTCTACGGACTGTGTCGAGTACTTCAGAGCATTGGAGAATTGGCCTACAAACTAGCTTTTCCACCCACTGCAAAAATCCATCCAGTTTTCCATGTCTCATGCCTCAAGAAAGTGATTGGGAACTACTGCAGAATTCAAACCAGTCTACCTGAATTGGATGAAGAAGGGTCAATATAGCTCCAACCTGAACAGGTCCTCGACACATGAGAACGGAACCTGCATGGCCGCATGATCAAGGAAGTCCTCGTCAAGTGGAAAGACACCTCTCCGGAAGATGCAACCTGGGAACAAGCCACTATTCTTCAGCAACTTCCGCAGCTTCAACCTTGAGGACAAGGCTATTCTTAAGGGGGAGGGCATGTTAGGGTCCCACCCTAACCCCCTTATTTATGTAGTAGGATCGAGTCATAGTTATAGTTAAGTAAAGAGTCAATAAAGCCCATATTAATAACTGTAAGTGGTTAACCCGCATTTAATGACGGGACCATAGTTAGTTGCAAATGGGCCATGGTATTAGATAGATGGTGTTAATAAGAACCATGGTATTGCATGCATGAGTCATATATAAAGGATAGAGACTCCCTGTGAGGAGCATCGTGTCTTATTTTGTAATCGAGCTCTGCTCTATTAGAGGTTGCCCCCTCGAAGAGGCAAGTGAACATTACTTTCTGAATAATAAAATACCTGTTGTTATTTCTCACTGTTCTATGTTTTGGGTATATTACTGCGCATATTTGGAATTCTTGTATCGTCTTGCAGGTTAAGAGCATAACACGCTTTCCTCAAAGTGAACCAGCGTACAGATCTGGAAATCAAATTTATGATGTATACGTTGTTTTGATATGTAGAACCAGTGTGTATACACTCCTTTTCTAAAGTGAACCTGCGTACAAATCTTTAAATGATGATTTAAATATTACAACTATTCCAAACTTCAGTCATACCCAGATCATCATATTTACAGACTACAACATGCGCCAATGATTCAGATACATGATCCACCATATAAAGATAATTCACTTCAAGCCTTAAGATCCTGATACATCATTAGATCTTATCCTTCATCAAACGCTAAGGTTCATCATTGGTTCAGATCAAGCACAACACCATAAGCCAATAACCTGCATATTAGATCTCACACTTCATAAGATATTCGATACTTGCACACATTGGCCTAATGATCTTCTCCTCCTTTTATAGTTTGTAGGCCTTTCTCAATACCATGGACCAAAACCACTTAGGACCAATACCTTGGACCAAATACCTAGGGTCAATACCTTGGACCAATACCATGGGTCAAAATACCATGGACCAAATACTTCGGAACAAAAAATTAGTTTTCCAAACTATACACACTTTTCCTTTTGTGAAAGTACGTGTGTACGTATACGCGACTTGAGTACAGTGAACCTATGTGTATACGCGGCTTGGCCAATGGTGAACCTGCGTATATCTCTCTTTCTTCATTCTATGAAATCTGATCTGTAACTCTGTGTTGTTAACTTGTTGTATTGTGATCTATCATCTGAGTGAGTTGCCATCAAGGACAACACCTGTGTCATAATGCCAACAATCTCCCCCTTTGGACTTGATGGCAACACCAAGTCACTCTCCCCCTTTGTCATCAAGTGCAAAGGGTCATGCTCCCCCTGAGTACACACTGAATTCTCTAATATGATGAAGTGTGTTGATTAAGCTCCTATGATTGAGTCCATGCTCCCCCCAAGCACAAGCAAGGTCTGAAAAAAGATAACATGACTCTATACATACATCAGCAATGACCTTCTTATCACCAAAGACTCATACATACATCCATCTCCCAATCAAATGGGGACATACCAAATTTGACTCATCCACCCAACCATGTGGGGATATACCAATTGTTTATACAAGAAACATTACATCATCTGTCCCATGCATAGTGGGGTTACAAATTAGGTCTTTTCTTGAACTTTACATTAAATTATAATCAGAGACCAAATATCTTAAACAAGACCATGATAGTCATCAGCAACTATCATCAGCAGCATCTGTCAATCAGCATCCAGACCAGCAACCATGTTCTCCCCCTGAACCTGTTCCACCTGTTCACTGTCAGATCTGATCATTGCATGTGTCAGTAAGAGAAATCAAAGCATCATCATCAATCAGATATACATCAGGTTATCAACAATTATGAGAGCCAACATATTTCCACATGTCATCAACAGATTGTAACCATCATCAAGTAAAGCAGATAATTCATTGAACCATGTCAAACCCCTTTCTCTTGAGTCTGGCCCACTGCTTTTCTTCAAACCAACATATACGCGATTGTACCCACAGAAACCAGTGTATGTACGTGACTACGCTTCATGAAACTCATGTATACCAACCTTTCTAAAAAATTGATTTTAACAGCAGGACGATGCAGTAACTACTCCCAGCTTCTGTCTGAGTTATTCAAATGTTTCTCTGGGCAGTGGTTTAGTGAATATATCAGCAACATGTTCTTTGGAGGGAACATACTCCAATTTGACCTTTTGTTCCAGCACTTGTTCACGTAGAAAATGATATTTGATGGGTATGTGCTTGGTCTTGGAGTCCATGACTGGATTCTTTGAAATACTGATGGCACTTGTATTATCACATAGAATGGAGATGGGTGGAGTACATGTGATCTGAATGTCTTGCAAGATTTGCATCATCCAAAGTAGTTGTGTGTAGCAAGATGTAGCAGCCACATATTCTGCTTCAGCTGTAGATAATGCAATTGAACTTTGTTTCTTGCTGAACCAAGACACTAACCTAGAACCCATATAGAATGCACCACCACTAGTGCTTTTTCTATCATCAAAACTTCCTGCCCAATCTGCATCTGTATATGCATGAACTGTAAGATCTGTATCTCTAGGATACCATAAACCAAAGTTTTGTGTTCCTTGAAGATATTTGAAAATCCTTTTGACTGCCTAAAGGTGTGATTCCTTTGGATTTGCTTGGAATCTTCCAACTATTCCTACTACATGCATGATGTCAGGTCGGGTACCTGTTAGTTAAAGCAAACTGCCAATCATGGATCTGCTGATTCATCATTTAAGGTGAGACTGCATCCTGTTACGATTGGGGTACATACTGGTTTAGAATCTTCCATGCCGTACTTTTTTAGGATATGTTTGAGATATTTGGTTTGTGAGAGAAAAATACCATCTTTATTTTGCTGAACTTGTAGACCAAGAAAGTAGGTAAGCTCACCAAGCAAGGAAATTTCAAATTTTTGCTGCATTATTGAAGCAAAATTCTGACTCATGGATTCTTCATTGCTACCAAAATTCATATCATGAACATAAACAACAATTATTAGCAATTTACCAGTGTCAATCTTTGTATATAGATTGCTATCTGCTAACCCCTTTGAAAAACCATGTTGGTGGAGATATTTGTCAAGACGGTAATACCAGGCCCTTGGAGCTTGTTTTAGACCATAGAGAGCCTTTCTAAGTTTGCATACAAGTTTTGCATCATTTCCAAGAATGAATCCTTCTGGTTGTTCAATATAGACTTCTTCTTCTAAGTCTCCATTAAGAAAGACAGATTTTACATCCATTTGATATACTTTGAATTTCTGAAAACTAGAAAGAGCTAGAAACATTCTTATGGCTTAAAGTCTAGCAACAGGTGCAAAAGATTCTTCAAAATCTATACCTTCTTTTTGAGCATATCCTTTGCAAACAAGTCTGGCCTTGTTTCTAATAACTTCTCCATTTTTGTTCAGCTTGTTTTTGAATATCCATTTAGTTCCTATGATATTCTTATCATGAGGTCTAGGAACTAATTCCCAAGGATTATTCTTTTCAATTTGCTCAAGTTCTTCATTCATGGCCTTGACCCAAAATTCATCTCTGCATGCTTCATTAACATTTTGAGGTTCAATGGAATATAGTAATGCTAGATAGCTTGAGGCTTCGGCAATAGTTCTTTCTGCACACCTGCCCCATTTTCCCCTAAAATTTTAGTTTCTGGATGATTTTCTAAACATACCTGGACAGAGTCTTTTCTTCTATCGTTATCTCTTCCTCTGGTGCTTCATTGGTTTCTTCTTCAGAATCAGTGTGATTTGATGTTGGAAAATGATCCTCATCTTATTCATTGTCATAATCTTTGGTTTTTATCTATTTTGGATTTTTGCATGCTTCTTCAACTACAACATCAATACTTTCAATAATTTTCCCAAGTCTTTTATTATAACATTTATATCCTTTACTTCGGGAAGAGTAGCCAAGAAGAATACCTTCATCTGCTCTAGGTTCAAACTTACAAAGTTTTTCATCAGTCCTTTTGATGTAACATTGCTTCCAAAAACTTTGAAGTATTTTACAGTACGAGTCTTACCATACCAAAGTTCATGTGGAGTTTGAGTGTTGTTTACCCAAACATTTTCTTGGTTGAAAATAGTGACGGCGGCGAATACATCTTCACCCCAGAAGGTTGCAGGAGTTCCAAATTCATCTAGCATAGCATGAGCCATTTGTTGAATAGTTCTGTTCATTCTTTCTACCACTCCATTTTGCTGAGGAGTCCTTGCGGTGGAGAACTGCTTTTTTATTCAACGTTGTTCACAAAAGTCAAAGAATTCATCCGGGGTAAATTCCCCTCCTCGATCAGATCTGAGGCATTTGATTTTGCGATCTGATTCATTTTCAACCAAAGCTTTGAAGGCTTTGAACTTTTCAAATGCTTCATCTTTATGCTTTAGAAGACCTATCCAACACATTCTGGAAAAATCATCAATGAACAATATAAAGTATTCTTCTCCACGAGGTGACTTTTTCCTTGATGGTCCACATAAATCAGTATGAACAAGTTCAAGAGGCTTACTAGCTGACCCTTCATTTTTGATGAATTGAGGTCTGGTTTTCTTATCGAATTGACATGATTTTCATATAGTAGTTTCAGGAATGTTGATATCTAGAAGATCACAAACAACCTGGAATCTACATGCTTTCTTATTTGAGAAAAGCTTAGATATCCCAATCTTCTGTGACATAGCCAGTTTTCATCATTTTTGCTTATATAGCACTTTTGTTGTCCTCCCTCGAGTATATATAGGTTATTTGGAGTTCTTGTACCTTTAATCACGGTTTCTCCTGCATCAAGCTCACAAACAACACATCCATTTGATCGAAATACTACTTCATTTCCTTGATCACACATTTGACTCACACTCAATAAGTTATGCTTTAAGCCATCAACATACATAACATTGCCAGCTTTAACTTTTTCTTTCAAGAAAACAGAGTCTTTACCTTTTATGACAGCAGGAGTGTCGTTTCCAAAAGACACATTCTTTTCCTTTTATAAGGCATTATATGAGTGTAGTTTTTCTTTGTCACCTGTCATGTGTTTTGAGCATCAATTATCGATGTACCACTGGTTTTCTTGTCCTTCTGCATACAAGGCTATACCACATCTTTCTGTTTGTGGTTCTTTCTTTCTCCATATTTTGGGATTTAATGGAGTTTGCTCCTTTTGAGATATTTGTCAAAATTTACTCCTGCATTCAGATTCTTCATGGCCAAAGTTGTTACATATTGAGCATTCTATTTCATTTTTAAGAAGAGAAAAGTTATTATAGTAACTTTTCTTGATCCCTATCACATTCCTTTGATTTTGTGCTTCTCTAGTCATGATGGTTTTGTAAGCAACACATTGAGCAGCTTTGTGTCCAAAATTATGACATGAGAAACATTGACCATTAAAGAAGTTCCTGTGATTATCGAATCTACTGACCTGGTGATTGTAGTTTCTATTGATATTCATCTTTGAAGCAAATTGAGTACGATTTTCTTGAGGTTGGTTGTGGCTTCTATTCATCCTTGAAGTAAATTGAGACTGATTTACCTGGTGGTCTGCTTTATGCCTTTGCTGACAATTGTAAAACTGTTCACTGCTCTTTGTTGCATCAAGATAGCTTTTAGTGGAGGTTGACGGCTTCTGTGCCTGAGATGCTTCTTTAGTCCAAGACCTAAACATTATTAGAGGAGAACACTGCACTTTGATAATTTCATTTAAGGTTTATGATCCTTTAGCAAATCTAAGATTGAGAGCTTTTGTTTTCTCAAGATCTTTTCTTAGACCCAGAATTTCGCATTCTAGTTTTTCATTGCGTTTTTCTCTTTCAGCGAGTTGGTATGTCAAGGTATCTATAATCATATTCTTTTCTTCTAAACAGATTTTGAGTTTAGAGATTTCTTCATAAAGGTCATCTTCATCTAAAGCATCCAAAAAATCATCATCTTCATAAGCCATCAAAAGTCTATAGTCATTACTATTTTCATCTTCATCACTATTTGATAAACCATCGCTATCTTCATGAGTATAGTAGCTCTTTTTACTTACACTTTGTTTTCTATTCCATTTTGCAGATTCCTTCACTTTATCATATTTATCTTTATGAGGACATTTGGCAGCATAATGACCGACTCTACCACAGGCAAAACATTTGAAAGGTAGTTTACCTCTGAATCTTCTAGAACCCTGTTGAAGCTTCTTGACAAAGTTTACTTCCTCTTCTTCTTCTGAAAGATGTCCCGATTCATTGAGTTCTTCTTTTCCTTTTGCTGAAGCTTTAAATGTGGCTTCTCTCATATCTGATGGACCTCCTTTTTTCATCTCAAAGGTAGTTAATATTTCGTGCAGCTGTGTCATAGTAATAGTCTGTAGATCCTATTTTCTTCTATGACAAATACTTTTGATTCAAATTTAGCAGACAAGGATCTTAAAACCTTTTCAACTAAGGTAACTTCTTTTATCTCTTCACCCAGATTCTTCATGCAATTAACAACCTCATCTATACATAAGAAGTAACTAGCTATACTTTCATCATTGTGCATCTTGAGAGTTTCATATTGAATTCTGAGAGTTTGCAGTTTAGCACATTTTACTTGAGAGTCTCCTTCGTAGCTTAGAACGATTTTGTCCCATATTTCTTTGGCGGTTTTGAGCTGCATAACTTTGACAAATTCTAATTGTGACAGACTTCCCAACAATGTATTGATAGCCTTGGCATTGGTTTCATATTGCATTTTACCTGCCGTATCTGTAGGAATTGCTTATGGAAATGTATATCCTCCTTCCACAATTTCCCAGACATCTGTTCCAAGTGATTGAAGGTGGGTTGTGGTTCTTACCTTCCAACAAACAAAGTTGCACCCATCAAATATTGGCGGTCTGATGGATCCCCCGCTTTCTTGTTTACTCATGATGATGGATCTTCCTTCAAGCGATCAAGCTTCTTCTGAAGGACCTTCTCTGATACCAATTGTTGGAAATAATACTGAGGGGGTTTTATAGACATTTTTGGGCCCTACAACCCCAAGCATGAAATGTCCATAAATCAAGGGCTCCTAAGTCCCTAAAAGTGTTGTTCTAACCCCTAAAGGAACAAGGTCAACAGATTAAAGCTTCTCCCAGAAGTTCTCCATGAAAAACTGCTCAGAATTGGTCAAAACAAGATCATTTCAGCTGCTCCACTGGCCAAGTGCGTTGCATCTCACCTAAATACATTGTGTGGGTGCATTGCATTTCAAAAATCCCTTCTATGGGGTGCGATGGGCGAGAAATGACAAATGGTAGTGTCATTCCGTGAGGTGGAGAGGCAATGGAAGCTTCCAGAATCTTCTCCTGTGACACTTGCCTCACTGAATTCGACCAAGGATGAGTAAGAGATCATCAATCTCCAAGTGGAAGCAAGAACTATCAGAGAGAAGACACTAATCAAATCATGAGCTGACTCATCTCCATTATAGATATCTATATATGGATCCCTCATCCCAGAGATCCAAAGGCTGGAATTTTTCATATTGTAAGGAATTGTTGTTGGTTTCTTGAGACAAACATCAGATTGTTGGGTGATCTAAGCTTTGTTTGAGGTGAAGAGGGGCTTTTTAGCTGGGAGGTTGATGTTGGGTCAAAACAACTGGTTGTAACTCCTCTTGGCTCTTTCTTGTTTATCAATAAAAGCTATTCAAGTTTTCCTCCATGCTGTTGTGTCATTGATGCTTGCTACATTTGTATGGTGAATTTACATCTGATCCTAGATTGTTTATGTTTATAGATCCATGTCTTTGTATAGTGCTATGCTATTGTGATCTTACAGGTACTTTTTGAAGCTGGGTGTGCAAGGGAGCAGGTAGCTAAAGACTATCAAAGAAGAGAGGAATCAAATCAGGAGATTAGCGCAAGACAGAGGTTGGTCTTTCTGTTCCTCTCTATCTATAATTCATAAAGGAAAAATGAAAGTAGTTTTTCTCTGTTTGTTTTTAAGGCAGCTGTCACACCTTAGTGGGATAGAGCAGTTCTATATAGACACTTTTCCCTGTAAAAAATGGCGACTCCACTAGGGACGAATTAGTTTGTTTGTTTATCATTCCTTGTTGTCTATTTCATAAACTTACAGGTAGTATTCAAACTGCATTTGCCATAGCAAATTCAAAGTAGATAACTGCTACTTTAATCCATCTACTGGATCTGTTTATGATTTAAACAACTGATTCACAAACTATCTGATTGCCCTTGTGATAGCTCTTAGATCCTCCTTAGATCTACCCTTGATTGTTGCATTACTGATTGCTTTTTGCTCGGCCAAAACCAAAGAACTGAACTGCAAACTGTGACCCGGAACCAAACAAAGTCTCGTTTCTGGCCCAGCGCAGGTACTGGTCAGAGAATCTGAACTTCAGCGCACTTCCCGAGTGGACAAGCTGCGCTGCATTTCAAATTCTCTGTGTTACAGGTGCGCTGATCAGACTAGGCTCTGTGCAGTTTTGGTTTCTGTGATTCATTCTTTCCAGTTCTATTCCTCAATTTTGCTGCCTGTGATCAGTAAATGTCTGTTTGAAACCCCTTTTCCTTGCTGTTATTCCGCCTCCTTTGTACAAAAGAACTGTGAATGTTTTTGTGTGTTTGTTGAGTCATTTTCAGTTCTCCTTTGCAAAAGTAGCATAATTGTATTGTCGTCCTTTGATTTGAAACTGTCACAAGTGTCAATTTCAATCATAGGAAAGAGTTTGATTGCTGTTGATGGCCGATTATCCTGTTACTATTGTTTTTGGTCTGAATTTGTAAATTTTCTAGTGTCAAAAACAAGTATTCATTTCAAAATCGTAAGGTGTTGTGATCGTCTCCATTTTTTGATTTCGAAAAGAAACTTGTTGATATTTGTCGCTTGAAAAGAAATTCAGATTTGTGCATCAACTTTCTTCTTATCATTCATATACTAAGAAAGTCAAAAACAAATACATGCATGTGCATTTGCATATAGACAGTCTGATTGGTTTGATTTAGGAAAGTGCATTTAGAGTGTGATCTTTGCTCTTTGTGAAAAGATTCTGTCTTCTTTCCTTAGTAGCTAGGATTTTCATTGCACAAAGAAGATAAAAAGTTTGTTTATCATCTTAGATTGCATTTTAGGAATTACATCTACATCTCGTGGTGAACCTGAAAGGCAAACTTCATAAACAAGATCAACTTAAAATAAATTCAATGAATCTAACAACGCTTTGGAACTTAACGCACGACATTTAGAAGTCTAGGCTAGAGACGTATTCCGGCGTCGTAAAGCCTGGTAACTGTTGTTCTCACTGATGGTTGGGTGATTCCTCCACTTTGAGACGATAAGTGCCAGTACGAACTTGTGCTCCCACGTACCGTCGAGTATATTTTGGGAGACCCCAATAGGCTTAATCCTTTATCCATAGGAATCCGTGTCTGCCGCCCTATCGATCGCAATGCACTGAACACAGCATTCGGGAAGATTGACTGTCGTACCGTAAAAAGTATTCTGCAGTTTTGTGATTGGTTTGGTAATCCCTCTACCTAGATTTCCAGAGCAATTCTTTTCGTTCCTTTTCAGACTCCTTAATAAAAAAGGTCCATCTAAGCACTTGTCACTTCAGGCTCATTAAAAATCGAAGGAGACTAGAGTCATCTTTTGTTTTTTTCTCCACTCTTAAAAATTGAAAAAACAAGTTGTGTCAAAGCGTCTAAAATTTATTTTAGACGGAATACTCATTACCCCTTTCCTACGTTGATCTTGGGTTGAGAAAATGGAATCCACCAACCAAGGAATCCCCCTTGGAGGAAATCCTAGTCCCTTCTCCTCTTGGGGAGATGTTGGTGCACCCCATATGGCCACATTTTCGCTTCCAGGACTGACAATTGGTTTGCCTGTATGGCTCTTCTCAACCTCTGTCGTTCAGAACACCGCAATTCCTGAACAATCGAATCAGCAACTAGACGAGTCCAGAGTTACCCACCAACCTTCTACTTCCTCTAATTCTTCCTCTCCTCCTTCCTCTTCACTTGATGGAGCTGGTAAAGCCAAAAGTCAAGTACCTAAGGAGAAGAAGGAAAAGAAGAAGAAAGAGAAGAAGAAGAAGGAGCCAAAAGCGAATGCGGGCAAACGAGTGTCGTCTAGCGAAAATCCACACACTGCACTGACCAGGCCTAAATCGCCATGTGTCATTTGCAAATGAGACCACTGTCACAGAGATTGTCCTTGCATCCCTCGGATCTTAAGGGACTGGTCTCCTCGTTTTCACAACCCGGTGTCGTCAACCTCTAATGATCATGTTGAAAACACACCGTCAACTAGTGAAAGTGAAACCCCAGGACAAAAAGGAAAATATAGATTTCCTTGTAAACTGTGCGAAGGCGATCATGCAGTCCACCATTGTCCCTTCTTAGATGAAGCTAAAAGAGTTTTGGACGATCGTCCAGTTTCACCATTACAACTTCCTCCTGGATATAAAAAACCCTTGCCGAGTCCGTCACTAGTTGAAAATCCGGCTGGCCCGCTCAAGTGATCGGCTGAAGCATCTATCATTGAAGACAAACCATCTGAACCCATACCAGACGAAAGTCAAAAGGTCGAGGCGGCAGTTGACCCGGTCTTGGCTTCAGAGGTTCCATCTTCAGATGATACCGTCACCGAAGAGAACAAGGATGACACCGTCCAAATTCTTTTCATAAGCACAGACTCCAACGAACATGGGGGAAATTTTCTCGTTCCTTTACTGTAGGAAGGAAGTTCGTCAGAATCGTACCCGACCGTCTTTTCGGTCCCACCTCCGAGCAACCTAGTTGTCTCCTTCGACTGGAATCAACTAGGCAGACCCCGTTTACCAGCTAGTATACCATTCCAAATCATTGTTCAAATATATAGAATGGTTATGGCTGGTACCATCATAGATGAAGAGGCTTCTGTGGGTATCCTTTCCTCGACTGCTTGGAAAGCGCTTGGTTCGCCATCGCTTTTGCCTGAGATGAGAAATCTAACAGGCTTTGACAAAGGAACCAGTCGACCGTTAGGAATCCCTCCCAATGTGCCCATAACATCGAGATGGAAAACCATTCACATGAACATAATGGTAGTTCAAGGACCTCTGGATTACAATCTACTCCTTGGACGAGACTATATTTACTGCATGAGAGCCATTGTCTCATCACTCTTTAGAGTGATGTGTTTTCCGCACGAAGGAAGAGTGGTCAAGCTCGTAGACCAGCTTTCATTTCCCGGATCACGCATAGCAAATAGTCATACACCATCCTTAAATGGTCTTTTCATGCAAGAAATGTCTCAATCCCCAGTCCGTCCACCCGATGAGCGCGATTGATTCGGGGGGACATGACTGAAACCCAGGGGGTATGCACCCTGGTCTGCTTCGGCAGGAAAACTTCGGGTATAGGGTAGGTTTCTGCGAGAGAATATGACTAGTCTGTACTCCCGTCCGTGATTGGAAGAGGGGGTTATTCTAGAACAAGATTCTCTTGTCAAAGTTACGTGAGTGAAGTAGCCTCCTTCACTCACCTTTGTCTATTTCGGTAAACATCGCCGAAGAAGTGTTTTGTTTGCACTGTGAAAAAAACAATCTTTGGGTAACCTGTAAGAGGTAGGCCTCTCCCGGTAAAAAAATTGTTTTAACGGAACAAAGTAGGGGTAACCTTGAAACTCTGTTTTATACCTGGGGGCATGCAAACCTTTTGGCGTGCAAGAGAAGAGCAACTATTTATTTTTTAAATTTGTAGGTCCTCTAACCCTTTAAACTCGTAGGATTGGTCGTTTCCTAACTTGCATAAAGAAAGGATGTGGGGCAAAACTCTAAAAATTGTCGTTTTTATATGAGACATTCTTATCACACGACTGGATTAATCGAGCAGTGTTACCGCAAGGTTCAAGCTCGTTAAAAAATAAACCCGCATCGAGCAGTGTTACCACAAGGTTCAAGCTTGTTAAAAAATAAACCCGCATCGAGCAGTTTTAGCACATAGTTCAAGCTCGTTAAAAAATAAACATAAGCCGTGAGCAAATGTTTCCCCCCGTGTTTAAGCTCATTAAAAAATGAACTATTCCCTGGTAAATAACCATCGTGAATGTAGTACTTCAGCCATTTAAATCCTTGGTCGTGTTTGCACTGTCACCTCCACTTTTGCATTGGCCGATCATTCACCTCCATTTGATTGTTTTCCCATTTTGAGGAACAGCTGCGAAGAGTGATTTCACTAGCCATCCTTGTAACACTGCCGTGATTGGAAAATTCCAAACCTTACCTGGAATCATTTGCTATCCATTTTATCACTCGTTCCTCAAAAGACGAGTCTCCTTTAAGCTCTTTTCAATTGACTCGTAAAATATGAAAAGATTGCCGAGCCATTGGCCTCTCCAGCTCGTTAAAGAGACAGGAAGTGCTATCCCTCCTCTAAATTTTAATCTTTTTGGACCTGAGGGATGATTACACAAAAATATCGAGCGCTTGTTTTGTTCAGCTCATTAAAAGTATCGAAAATTCATCCCTTCTGTATTGTTTTATACTTTTTCGGACTTAAGGGATTAGATGACGAAAAAGGAATTTTGGAGTTACCTTTACGTTCCTTTTCAGACTCTCTAAAATCGAAAAGGACCGAGTTATCTTTATCGTTAAACTCGTTAAAATTTTAATAGCGACAAACTTGTCTATAGACGAGAACGAGTTTCACCATCGCTAGGCTCGTTAAAACATAGCGATGGGTTTTCCGGAAGGGCAAATTATAGAACAAGCATATGTTATCCTCCTCAAGCTTGACAAAAATAAAGAGGTACTGGTCAACAATGACTGGGGAAAATTGGGAAGAAAACTTGAAGAAACTTTGTTGGTAGCAAGTTGCTCTTGAACATGACACTTCCACTCCATGTCCGAGTCGGGTTGGGTTGTTTCATTCACCGATCACATCACCATGGTCCCATCATACCATCCACATTTGGGGTTAATGCTACCGATCCATCACATCAGTGTCGCCGATATGTTCAAGAGAAGTCATTCAGGGAATTCGCCTGTGTCTCACCCACTACCATACATTTATACTCCATTCTTTCATGACCGCCACCCTGAACCTTATATCACCAGATCATTTTCACCTCCATTAAAATCATTTGCTCTGTTCCGTGTCATTGATGTGGGATTCCTTAAGGCCCTCCTGTGACAGATCACTTCTTGTCGACATCAGCTCATTATCCAAGAAGTTGATCTAGGAACACCCCATTAAGTACTTTGAAGCTTGCATGCCTCAATGGCAAGTTTCTCACTTCCGGCGACAGGTTTACATCAATGGCCTTCGACCGAAAGATTTTGCGTGGTGTTCGATGCCAAGTCCTTTATTCACACCACGTGAATTGTACTGCAGCACCTTGAGGGTCATTATCATTATCGGTGATTCCTCTCGCACTTGTTAACAATTTACGTCATTGACTGGTAATCAAGCGATGTCTTCCCATGTTCGACTTCAGAACATTTCTCACATGGATCAACTTGTACTTCAAGTGAAGATCGAATGAGATTGAAGACCCCGGATCTAGTTTCATCCATCCGGGCTACGATATATATTCAGGGAAATAAAGACATCAAATGTACATCCTTGCCGCACAGATAATCATCCAATCAAAAGGATGATGGCTCTATCAGAATCATCAATCTACACTCAGACGATTGTCTGTCCTATGTACATGAAAATGAATTTATAAAGCTGAGCATGGGAATGCCCGCCTCAGCTAGATCATGAAAATATTATGAAGATAATGTATTGTATTGTATCTTATTACAGGTCTCCTCCCAGCTTGAAAGAACTTCAGATCCTCATAATAAAGCATTTCACCCGACATCAAAAGATTAACGACCTCATGTTTTAGGGGGCAACTGTTATAGACATTTTTGGGCCCTACAACCCCAAGCATGAAATATCCATAAATCAAGGGCTCCTAAGTCCCTAAAAGTGTTGTTCTAACCCCTAAAGGAACAAGGTCAACAGATTACAGCTTCTCCCAGAAGTTCTCCATGAAAAACTGCTCAGAATTGGTCAAAACAGGATCATTTCAGCTGCTCCATTGGCCAAGTGTGTTGCATCTCACCTAAATACACTGTGTGGGTGCGTTGCATTTCAAAAATACCTTCTGTGGGGTGCGATGGGCGAGAAATGACAAATGGCAGTGTCATTCCGCGAGGTGGAGAGGCAATGGAAGCTTCCAAAATCTTCTCCTGTGACACTTGCCTCACTGAATTCGACCAAGGATGAGTAAGAGATCATCAATATCCAAGTGGAAGCAAGAACTATCAGAGAGAAGACACTAATCAAATCATGAGCTGACTCATCTCCATTACAGATATCTATATATGGATCCCTCATCCCAGAGATACAGAGGCTGGAATTTTGCATATTGTAAGGAATTGTTGTTGGTTTCTTGAGACAAACATCAGATTGTTGGGTGATCTAAGCTTTGTTTGAGGTGAAGAGGGGCTTTTTAGCTGGGAGGTTGATGCTGGGTCAGAACAACTGGTTGTAACTCCTCTTGGCTCTTTCTTGTTTATCAATAAAAGCTATTCAAGTACTCCTCCATGCTTTTGTGTCATTGATGCTTGCTACATTTGTATGGTCAATTTACATTTGATCCTAGATTGTTTATGTTTATAGATCCATGTCTTTGTATAGTGCTATGCTACTGTGATCTTACAGGTACTTTGTGAAGCTGGGTGTGCAAGGGAGCAGGTAGCTAAAGACTATCAAAGAAGAGAGGAATCAAATCAGGAGATTAGCGCAAGACAGAGGTTGGTCTTTCTGTTCCTCTCTATCTATAATTCATAAAGGAAAAACGAAAGTAGTTTTTTTCTGTTTGTTTCTAAGGCAGCTCTCACACCTTAGTGGGATAGAGCAGTTCTATATAGACACTTTTCCCTATAACAGGGGGGGGTGTGAATCAATATTATCATATCAATAATTTAATTTTCAAAACTGATTTGTATACACTACTTCATCTTGGTGAACTAGCGTGTATACGCAACTATACTTAAAGCAACCAGCGTATATGCAGAGATCTTTTGATTTACCCAAATTATCATGTATTGAACTTTAACCAGTATATCAGGAATTCAATAGATAGTGCAGTAAAAGCAGAATAAATCATCAGACATAAGCAACACACATGAACACCAAGATATAAGGTGGAAACCCAATGTGGGTGAAAACCACCTGCTGTTGTCGTCTCTGTCTTCTTTTAATAATAAGAAAATTTTGTTTACAATTTTTGTACTAGTGCAGTCATATACCAGTACGCAAGCTTCTACCTGCAAAAGGCTACAATCTTCTCTCGTTCTCCAGCTTCTACTGGAAGGGAGCTACAACCCCCTAGCTCTTGTACTAGCTGATATGTTTTCTAGTACATAGGTGCTAGCCTACAGAAGGCTACAACCTTCTCTTTTATTCCAAGGACCATGTTTCATAAATTTTTAGCCTAGATCGATCATCATTCAATCATCAAATATATCTGCATCAACCAATCTCCTTTTGAACCAACCACAATCGAATCAATCAATCAATTTGACAACCCATCAATCTGATCTTTCAGAATGTTGTCACTAGAATGCAGTAACCAGAACCCAGAACACTGCAACAGCAAACAGAAGCATCTAAAACATATTTTATAAGGTATAAGCTACTTCCATGTGTCGAACCTGCGTGCATACGCACTTTCCTCAAAGCGAACCAATGTACAGATCTGCAAATCAAATTTATGATGTATACGTTGTTTTGATATGCAGAACCAGCATGTATATGCTCCTTTTCTAAAGTGAACCTACGTACAGATCTGTAAATGATGATTTAAATATTACAACTATTCCAGACTTCAGTCATACCCAAATCATCATATTTACATACTACAACATGCGCCAGTTATTTAGATATATGATCAAACCATATAAACATAATTCACTTCAAGCCTTAAGATCATGATACATAATTAGATTTTATCCTTCATCAAATGCTAAGGTTCATCCTTGGTTCAGATCAAGCACAGCACCATAAGCCAATAACTTGCATATTATATCTCACACTTCATAAGATATTTGATACTTGCACACATTGGCCTAATGATCTTCTCCTACTTTTATAGTTTGTAGGCCTTTCTCAATACCATGGACCAAAACCACTTAGGACCAATACCTTGGACCAAATACCTAGGGTCAATACCTTGGACCTGATACCTTGGACCAATACCATGGGTCAAAATACCATGGACCAAATACTTCAGACCAAAAACTTAGTTTTCCAAGGTATACGTGCTTTTCCTTTTGTGAAAGTGTGTATGTACGTATACGCGACTTGAGTACAGTGAACCTGCATGTATACGTGGCTTGGCCAATGGTGAACCTGCGTATATCTCTCTTTCTTCATTATGTGAAGTCTGATCTGTAACTCTGTGTTGTTAACTTTTTGTACTGTGATCTGTCATCTGAGTGAGTTGCCATCAAGGACAACACCTGTGTCATAATGCCAACAGAAAGAATGGCCCTAGTTTTTGGGAAATTTAGGGCTCTTCATCACCCCTTGGTTCCTAGATTTTGATGCTACAAAAATGGTGGTCTCTACAAGGTCTGTATGGGTGAGACTACCAAATCTTCCCCTTCGTTTCTGACATCACAAGGTTCTTGAGAAAATTGGGAACACCCTAAGGTCATTCAAAAATATGGACCTCAAGAGAATGGAGAAAGGTTTCTTTACCTTCACAAAAATATGTGTAGAAATAGACCTAAGAAAAGGTCTACCTGATTGCATTTAGCTTAAACATAAGAACTTCCAGTGGACCCAACTTCTAGATTATGAAAATACAAAATTCAAATGTTGATCATGATACCAAATAGGACACTTGAAGAACATTTGCCCACAAGAAAAAAAGGACCCAAAAAGGAAAAGGGGGAAGACCCAAAAACTAAAAGGATGGAAACCTTCCAATCCCTACCCCACAAAGGAAGAAGAAGAAGAAATCATGGAGAACCCTCCAAACCAAGATGAAGGGGATTGTCTGGTCTAGAATGGAAATGCAATCCACAAGAAGAATGGTACAGATTAGAAGTGATCCATGAACCAAAAAACAAAAAAATGTGCCACACAAAGAGAATGAGAGAGAGTTCATGTTTCTGAATGTTCACATTCAAACAATGAATGCATGAACTTAGGAAAACATGAACAAACCACAATATTACATAAGATAACTTGAAACAACGGCTCATGAAAACATATTTAGGCTCCAAAATTGAATAAGGAAAAGTAAATTGGTGGGTCGTTATCATAGCGAAAACACACATGCACAATAGGTGTCATACACTATTGAATGAAACAATATAACCATGGGAGGAAACACACATTAATATAGTGATAATGAAAGCACAAGAGATGACATATTCTACTCAAATATATCATGTGAGCATAGGAGGTGACATACATTAACATGAAGCCAATGTAAGCATAAGAAAGAGGTTAATGCTAGCAAGAAACTATCAGTAACAAGAGGTATAAAGAGATAGGTGCTAGGGTCATGGAGGCGACCCATGATTATAATATATGGGATGTTTCTAGCTAAGAGTGTCATCGTAAGAGAGAAACCAAGGATGTGGTAGTTGTTCCTAACTAGGGATAGGATATCTTAAATAACATTGCACTCACGATTATGACTTTAGTAGAACCAAGACACCAATAAAGCAACCAAAGAATAATTTCAATGAAAGGAAGACGAGAGTGAAAAAGGAATTGAGAGGAGAAGGGTCTAAGATGACCACATCAAGGAAGCCAAAATTAGGAGGAAAAGGGAGGGAATAACAAATGTGAGGTAATGTCATGAAATTTATTATTCTTCAAGAAATTCCAATGCTAAAAGGCTAAAGTTTAACCCATAGAAATCTTGTCTAAGTTGAAAATTCATTCAACTTGATAAATAACATTATCATGGGGAGCACCCATTGTTAGCATAACTCAAGCCATTAATGAAAGGATATGAAAAATGAGGATATTACCTTACATTTCTAGGAGACAAAGGAAAGAGTAAATATAGCTCCAAATCTCACCATTGATATGGCCTAGGGCAACCCCTCCTTCCAGGCATGGTCCAAATACTTAAAAAACAGTGTTTTACTCCTTGTACGCGCATTTCCCTGAGATAAACGCGTGTGTATGCGGGTCAGTGTATACCCAACCCGTGTATATGTCTTAAAACACTTAAAAAAATTAAATCTCCTTAATTTCAGTGGAGATCACGGGTTTTACCTGTTGACTACCTATTAGTGTCCATGGCCCAACTGTTCCCAACGAATTCCCAACTAAAAAACTACTTTGGGAGAAGTATAAAAAGGATTCAATAGGAAGGCCTTAAGGAGAGAAGAGAGAGAATTACTTTGCTAAGATTATCCCTGATCAAGTCTGAATATCCTTGTGCTTCCAGCACTTCCCCCACTACAGGAAACCCTTGTTTCCTTGAGTTATGATGTCATTTCACTAGTTGAGATATCTTTATGTGAGTCATGGAAGGAGCTTTTTGAAGACTTGGGATTGGACGGACCCAGAGGACGGTTCCTCTTGGAGCCAACAAGAGGAAGATTTAGGTGATATCATTCCTTTTTTTGTTTTAGTTATCTATAATAAAGAAACATTTGTCTTGTTCCTGAAATCAATCTTCTCTATGCATATGATGTTATTGTTATGGTTTACATATGAGTAATTGTTTCGATGTATAATTAACCATCTTTCAATATGTTATGAAGTTGATTTCTATATGATACTTTGTCCATATATTGTTATGCTTCTTTGAATTGGCTATTTTGCATGTTCAAGGATCGACAGGAACTCCAAGAGAGTTTGAACCCTAGCTAGATCTACCCGAACGAAGGACCCATAGGTGCACCTCTTTTCACATAGTTTGCTTATTTAAGTATCATGGTTGTGTGGAATGCTTTTTTTTTACTGTAGATAACCCCCACTCTGGTAGGGTGTTGACCCAAAACCCTAGGGGACTTTGTCCCTCAATAGAATTGGCGACTCCACTGGGGACAACAGTATTGTTGTTCCTAGTTTGGGTTAATTTAAGCCAATCAGGGCTCAACCATTAGTGTTCTTGCTGTAACCGATTTATCTATTCCTGTAGGAACTTAGGCCTTAAGTCTGAGCAGTTTCTTCAAACCTCTTTTTTTTGCTATTTCTTGTGAACTATTATATACACAGTTTTGTCAGGTTACAGTAGCATATGTACGCAAGTTTCCCCATATGAACCCGCGTATACGCAAGTTTCTTTGCGCTGAATCGCATATACACGCAACTGTGTATTGACACAGTCGTGTATACCCTAATTTTCCAAGATTTTGTCAAGTCTTTCGATTTCAGAAGATTTATTTGCTGGTCTGAGTATTTCCTGAGCAATGAATTTTTGTTGTCAGTCTTTGATTTTGCAACAAGTTTCCGATTTCGAATTCTCTCCTGTTGTGGAAATTTTTGGTCTTGTTTTTGTTTTGTTGCAAGTGTCATCATTTGTGTTTGAGCACACGAGATTTATTTCTGAGAATCTTGGTTGTTCTGGTCTTCCAGAGCAGAAAGATTGGTTTCAATCTTTGTGACAAACTTTATCTTTGTGATCTTCTTGCTTTGTGTCAAAATTGCATCTTGTGGCCATTTGCTTTTCTCACTTTTTGAAATTTGTTGAGTGACGATCTTGAAAGTTGTCTTTCTTGGTCTTTTGGTCATTGTCACCAAGCTCTTTTTGCTGCTTTTTGGTCATTAAGAGCATCTTGAAACACCTATTTTGTTGAGTTTTTGCCCATTTTGAGTTGATAACTTGCAAAGTGTTTTTTTTGCTTATTTTTCAGTCTCAAAGTTTTCAATAGTATTTGGAGCGCTTTTGAAAAGTTGTTTTTTTCTTTTGTGAAAAAGAAAACTTCTTAAAAACTTGGTTTTTGCTTTCTTTTGCCTTGTTTTGATTTGGTTTCTTTTTGTGAGTGAAAGTGAATTTTGTTTGTCTTGAGATTTGCTTTTAGTGTTTGGACGAAAATGAGCATTAGGAACTTATATTCTATCTAAACATCTAAAGTGGCTAATTAGAGGCGATAAACAATTTACTTTCATTATTTGCTTTAGAGTAGTCTTAAGTTTTTGCATCAGCATATACTCATTGGATCGGGATAATTTGTGCATCTTTTATGGCATCCATAGTTTTTGTTAGTTTTTGTGAGTGTGAAGATTGTTGAAAGAAAAGAAAAGAGAAATTTATTACTTTCTTAGAAGTTCCTTAGAACTTGGTAGAAATTTCTTTCATCGAAGAACGAAACAAGTGCATTTGCATATAGTTTGGTTTTTATTAATTTCTTTTGTGTTGAAGAACACCACAAGTTTCACTTCCATTTATCCCTTGACTTAAGAACAACCCATTTAAAAACAAGCACTAACTAAAATATACTATAACTTTTTTACATTTTCAATTTAGACACACCAACAAGTTTTGGGATATTTAGGGCCTTGGATTAGGCAAGTGGAGAGAAAACTCTCCAAGGCCACTTTAAACTGTCAAACATAGAAGTCTGAATAACGAGTGCAAATCCAATAGCGTTAGGGAGACCAGGAAAGCTCCAGATCTGGGAGTTAAGCACAAGGGTTTTTAAAGATAAGGAAGAGAGATACCCCCTCTCCTACTTGTCGAATCTTATCTCAATACTGTTCCGCCTGGCTTCTGACACGAGTTGGTAACCTTAGTTGCTTATCCTAGGGATCTACACAGGTGGCTGCAGAGGGGAATCCCGTGGCACCTGAGGTCAACGTTGTATCACTCTCAGCAGTACTTCTGGAGGGCACCCTTGCGAAGCTTGGGGGCTTGCACCAGCACAGGCTATTGTTTGGAGGTCAGCGTAACTTCCTCTGATACCTTCGCTAGTAGGCCTGGGCCATCATTATCCCAGACTATCTTCGGAAGGCCCCTACTTCACTTTCTTGTATTTTGGTGTCCGGTCCTCATCACCTGGAGCGGAAATACTTGAAAGTTGTTTGAATGGCTGACTTCCTATAGGGACATTTTTAGTGAATGCTCTTTACTTCTTGTATATAGTTGTCTCTAGGTATTTTTTGTCTAGTCACTTTTGGACTTAGATTCTAAGTGACTAACTTACCACTCCGCCGATCTTGAAAGGATTTTTTATTGTTCTTTCGAAAGTTGTGGAGTTGCCTCCTCAAGGGCAAAAGGTTTTGATTGTGAGTCTAGCTTCCTTGAAAAGTCATTTCTACATTCCCATAAGGGAAGGGTCTGCAAATCAGTTAGATATGGCCAATATTCTTGTGGAAACCAACCAAGGTACCCTCCCAAAAGGGGATCCTTGTGCTCTTCCTTTCTTTGGAAACATTGGTACTCCCTTGATGGCCACATTGAATATTCCTGGATTGAATGTTGGACTACCCGTTTGGCTGTGGTCCACTCCAAATATTCCTGATGTTCTTGAAGCTTCTCATATGAATGCTTTATTTCAGGGGCATCACATGGGTGCTAATTGTTCATCTTCTTTCAAAGAGAAATCTGGGATTCCTTTTTCTCCTCCTTCTTGTAATAAGAAATCTAAAAAGAGGAGAAAGAGGAAGACAAGGAAGAAGAATAATTCTAGCAATTCATCATCAACCTCTGCTACTCATGTTGGAGATGAGCCTTCAACCGCTGCAAGTCATGCTAGGGGCACAAGTCTAGTCACTGCGAGTCATACTAGCAATTCATCATCAACCTCTACTAGTCATGTTGAATATGAGCCTTCAGCCGCTTCCAGTCATGCTGGGGGCACAAATGTAGTCACTACAAGTCATACTAGCAAAGAGTCACCGACCTCTGCAAGTCATGTTCAGGACTCTCCGCAAACCACTGCTAGTCATGTTGGGGGATTGGAGGTTGATAAAAAACCTGGACGTAGAAGTTTTAAACCTAAGTTCCCTTGTAATATATGCAAGGGAGACCATCTTACTCATTTATGCCCTAGTATCCCAGAGGTACAAAGGATATGGTCCGAGTCTGAAAGGTCTTCAACTCCTGGATTTGATATGGTTTCTCATCAATCCCATCAACCATTGGTTGATAATGTGGTAGAGCCAGTGCAATCTCTGGCTTATTACACTCCTCTTTTGGGGGGTGAAGTGCCTAACAAAAGAGTCTATTTGATTTCTAGTACAGACTATTCTAGCATAGGGGGCATTCTAGTTTCTTCGAATGTTCCCCCTCCAAGTTATAGGAGTGTTTCCTTTGATTGGGATAGTCTTGTCGAGCCTCATCTTTCTTCCGCTGCACCTTTCCAAATAAAGGTCAGAGTTAATTCCGCAAACATCTATCAATGTATGGTGAATGAAGGATCCTCTATGAGTATTATATCCTCTTTGACTTGGAAAGCTTTGGGTTCCCCAAAGTTTTTGACAGCTCAGAGTTAGTTGTTAGCCTGTGATAGAATACCTAGTGAATCTATGGGTGTTCTTCCTCAATTTCCTATTACTTTAGGTGGGAAGACTGTCTTAATCGACATTATGGTGGTTGATAGCCCTTTAGACTTTAATATGCTACTTGGGCGTGATTATGTCTATGCTATGAACGCTGTGGTGTCTTCACTCTTTCGAGTGATGTGCTTTCCTCATAAAGGGAATATTGTTACTATTGATCAACTTGCGTCTGATAATTACCACCCTAATTCGAATTTATTGTAGAATACCCCTTGGTTTGTTCCAAGTGTTCAAGTAGACTCTACCCCGCCTCAGGTGAATTATGTGGCATTGAATCCTCAATGTTCAAACACTTCTGAGAAGGATCCTTTAACTTATTATTCTCCTTCTTGGGACTTGGTTCCAGCAGTTGACCGAGAGATTCTTCCTATAGGGACATGGGACCCCTTAATTCCCTCTTTTGATCCTTGTAGTTCTCATGATTTCTCAGAACTTGATTTGCTTTCACAGGAGGAACTCTTTGAAGCCATGAGTTTTGACTACCAAAGGAATCCTTGGCCTGAGCCCTACAAGGGGTTTGTCAAGAAGAACTATTATGTGTAAGCTGCAAGGTTGCGTGGTTCCCTATACCATATTGTATATATAAGGTACACATTTTCAAGTTTTTTATTCTATAACACAAGATTTTATAGGAAGTTTATATGTGGGATGTATTAACTTCTTGTCTAGTGTTCCTATTTATGTCTACAGAACTTGGAAAATTTCTCCTTTGGAAATTGTTATGGTTGATTCGTTCGGACAGGTATTGGTTTTCAAAACTGGCATATAGGTTAGGTTTTCACCTACATTGTGCACTTATCAGTTTCCTTTCCCATTTTGGCCTTAAGATCGACCCCACCAAGTTATGGTGCGGAACCTACTCGTTGCTTAGAAGTATCATGACTTGTGTGGTAGAGCCTACCTTATCATGGGTGCCCTAGATAGTACCTTGTTGTCACTTGACACCCATGCTAATTTTTGGTTCCTAGGTTCAGGAGTCCTCTTTAGTCCCACCATGACTTATGCGCTAAAGACTCATTCCTCTTTGCTTCTTCGCTTCATTCTGGCCTTATACCCTAGAGGCTCCTTCGTGTTGAGTTGTATTACTGCATTGCATATTGACTATTTGCACCTTTTGGCCTTTAGCCAGCTTCATTTGGACTCATGTTTAAGCCACTTTTTGACCATGTCTTATGCAAAAATCAAACTTGCAATCCCTTAACTTTTGCAACTTGACACACTATGACCCGTGGAAGGAACATACCTTTGAGTGTCTTTGACCAGTTTTTGCCTCCCTGCATTGAGCATAAGATTGTTCCAATCCCAGGAACTAGATCATCTGCTTCACCGACACTCATTCTTTCCACTGTATTATAGCATTCTTTTATTCTTTTTAAAACTTAATGAAAAAGACAAAAAAATTATATATTCCAAAAAAGAGCAGGAACGGGACAATATTTCCATTTATTGTTGGCAGCTAGAGTCAGTCGTGCTTTAGTTCAAGGGAATTTCGCCTGATTCGGCCTCTCTGTGGTGTCTCTTGACTCATTTTTCAGTTGGCCATCCCTGATTGTCAGTGTCTTGTCTATCATCACATCAATTATATTGGTCCTTTACTCATGCCGGTTTGAGAAGGTCTCCATTAACTTCCTGCTAGTGGGTCTTGTCCTTATCGATGACGACATCTTGCTCTGAGGATAGGCCTAAAGCTGCACCCTAGCCCTATTTTCATTATTGATAGGTCACCTTGTGCTCAGCATCGATCAGTATCATGGGTCTTTGACTGAGTGGTTTTCCTTGTGTTCGACATCAGCTTACATTATCACACATTGGGATTCGTGTAGTACCTTGGTTTCCATTTGACCCTATTAGTGGATACCTCGCCTCTATGTTAGCTCTCATTATTGGTTGGTTTAGAGGGTTTCTGTCATGCGCTAGCCACATCTTGTGTACGCCAGAAACATGCTTCGGTCAGGTTACTACATCTTTTTCGTCTAATTCCTTCCACATTATTGGCCTGTGGGTTACACTCGCTCTAGATTGATGAAGAATGCCTTAATGCCTTCCTTCTAGTGGATCTTTCTCTATCGACTACGACTTATTACTCTTGGGCAAAGGTCTAGAGTCCATTTGGTAGTACCTTGGGGTTTGTAGTCATTAGTGGTAGATCCTTTGCTATCGACAGTGGGAAACCATCATTGTCTCCTAATCGACAGATTCTTCCAGGTGTTCGACTTCAGATCATTTATTTACACTTGTTAGATTGTACTAGGGTACCTTGACTCTCATTATCATCATTGGTGAGTAGTCTCACGTTTGTTAATGGTATACATCAATGACTGGTAATCAAATGATTTCTCATGTGGTCGACTTCAGCTCATTCATTCCCATTGTGTAGAAATGTACCATGGTGGTCAGTGAAGACCTCAGTTTGTATCAGCATTCATTGGTTCACTTGACAGTTGCTCCTGTTGCTGCTAGTTGATACCATTCCACCTTATATGTTGCAGTCATTCATGGCGACATTCTATATGCTGGCACCCGAGTTTGCAGTGTAGTACCATCTTATTCCATCATGTTCATTTGGTACTATTGGGATCAGTCTTTGATATTAGTGATCAACTTCATCCTTCAGCGTCATTGACATTCTTATATGTGATATTCAGACATGTACTTGTTCGATCATGATCAGATGATCCATTATGTATTTCCAATCTTCTATACTTGTATACTTAGTGGATCCGCTTGTACTTGATATGCGGACATGCTTTACTTTCTCTGAGCATGGGTATGCCCACCTCAGATAGTGTTTCTTTCTGATCTCCTTTTGTGGCTTGGCAGGCTGAAATCTGGTGAAGTCCTTCTCAGTTTTTGACAAGTTTCCTTTCCATGTACTTAATACATTTCGGCCATCATGTACCCCTTCTGACCTCATATATTAGGGGGCATCTGTTATAGCTCTAAATCTCACCCTTGATATTTGTAATGCTACATGTATGGCCTAGGGCAACCCCTCCTTCCAAACTTGGTCCAAATACTTAAAAAACAGTGTTTTACTCCCTGTACGTGACATTGCCCTGAGATAAACGCGTGTTTACATGGGTTAGTGTATACCCAACCCACGTATATGTCTTAAAACACTTAAAAAAATGAAATCTCCTTAATTTCGGGCTGAGATCACAGGTTTTACCTGTTGATTACCTATTAGTGCCCGTGGCCCAACTGTTCCCAACGAATTCCCAACTAAAAAACTACTTTGGGAGAAGTATAAAAAGGCTTCAATGGGAAGGCCTTAGGGAGGAGAAGAGAGAGAATTACTCTACTGAGATTATCGTTGATCGAGTCTGAAGATCCCTGTGCTTCCAGCACTTCCCCCACTACAGGAAACCCTTGTTTCCTTGAGTTATGATGTCATTTCACTAGTTGAGATATCCTTGTGTGATTCATGGAAGGAGCCTTTTGAAAGCTTGGGATTGGACAGACCCGGAGGATGGTTCCGCTTGGAGCCAACAAGAGGAAGATTTAGGTGATATCATTCCTTGCTTCGTTTTAGTTATCTGCAATAAAGAAACATTTGTCTTATTCCTGAAATCAATCTTCTTTATGCATATGATGTTATTGTTATGGCTTACATATGAATAATTGTTTTAATGTATAATTAACCATCTTTCAATAAGTTATGAAGTTGATTTCTATATGATACTTTGTCTATATATGGCTATGCTTCTTTGAATTAGCTGTTTTGCAGGTTCAAGGATCGAGAGGAACTCCAAGAGGGTTTGGACCTTGGCTGGATCTACCCGAACGAAGGACCCCCAGGTGCACCTCTCTTCGTGTAGTTTGCTTATTTAAGTATCATGGCTATGTGGAATGCTTGTTTTTTACTGTAGATAACCCCCGCTTTGCTAGGGTGTTGACCCAAAACCCTAGGGGACTTTGTCCCTCAACAGTAAAAGATTCAGATCACATGAATCCAAAAGATAAAGAAAGGGGGGAGAGTACCCTAATTAAGTTAGGGAAGGTGGAGAGTAAAGAAAAAACCAACTTGCCACTAGATCTAGTTCATGGGGTGATTATGATAAAGGGCACATACTAGACTAAGGGAACAAGCCCATATATATTTTAGAAATGTTGTTATGGTATCAATCTTCTTTAGAATATTAAAACACTTGGTTCTATGGATGCATAACAGTAAGATTTAGGTTGAGAGGGTAAAGGGGTAGTAATATCAAGCAAAGGCATGTGTTGATCCCTCCTTAACTAACTTCTCATGAAACCATATATGCATGTGGACTGGCATTCAAACTTACAAAACTCACGTTGATTTGAATTTTTAAGATATAAATTAAGATCCTCCGTGATAGTAGAGAGGGGGAACCACCTAGAGGGATGTCAACACATGTGTTGTATGGATATAAGAAGGAGGAAGACACGAAGAAATTTCATGATCTATGGGTAGTGAGTGATGAGGTCCTCATCCTAAGAATATAAGGTTGGAACAAAAGTTAATGCAAAATTGAGGGGTTTTAGCTTGCCTTTGAATATACGAGAAGGAAGGAGGCAAGGGGTTCTTAAGAAATGTTCTAGTTCAATAAAACAAGACAACAAACAAAATTTAATGCAAAAATGAGGGGTTATAGATAGATTTTGAATATAAGAGAAGGAATAAGAGAGAGAGAGATTTTGAATATAAGAGAAGGAATAAGAGAGAGAGAGAGAGAGAGAGTTGGGTTGGCGGGGGCACTTAAGAAAGACTACAGGGAAACACAACAAGATAATAATTCATAACGAGAGCTTAAGCTATAATGTTACACGATATTACATGTCCTAGGGAAGGAAAAAAATCGTCTAGATAATGAATCTAAGGAAAAAGTTCATAGTAGATTCACAAAATCTTAAATACTCACAAGGAAAATCCTACTAAAGAAATTTTGAGTTACAAAATGGCCCTTAAAGCAAAAGAAATGTTCTATCAACATCAACTTTAAAAGAACCAATAGGATTCAATATGATGATTTCAACCATATGGGTAAATATTTTTAGAGGGAACGAGAGAGAGAAAGAGAAGGGAAAAAAAAAAAACTACTCTTTCAATTGTATTTTTGACTTATATCCTTACATCTTTACCAAAATTTCAAGTGTAGAAACTAGTTAGATGCATAATAATATTTGACATCCATTGAGAGCCCATTTTGCATAATGTTGGTAGATCCACAATGAGATAAATTGGAAATACGTTTAAAGGAAAAAGAACTTTGTGAAAAGAAACACATTGAACTTTACTCTAATTGTTGCATCTACATGGGATTCTTATGAGGTTAGAAATCCCTAGAGAATAATTTTCAAATGAAAGAACATGATTCCATTTGGTCCAAGTTTCATTTTGAATTATAAGGGCCATTATACATCCAGACGAGCGTAAACTCATATGTTAGAATAAGTAGGTACCTGCATTTGCATCCTTATTCTAATGGATCAGTTGATGATAATTGGCATATAGGCCATGGTTTCTATGAAACCTACTATATTGAGATCAAAAGTAAAAAAAATATGGATATTGTACATTTGGTCCTCTTCCTACACTCAAATCCTTATTGGTTTTCCTACCTCACTTGATCCACACCCAAGCTCAAACACTAGTGGTCAACCTAGTACTCCTAAAAATATTGCATGAATATTTGGCTTTGTGTTTGATTCTTCAATGGGTATTCTTGAGAAACCGAGTGGATCGCCAACCCCTCCTCCTCCTCCTCCTCCTTTCTTATCTTAAAGGCTACTCAACTATCATTTGAAGTTCTTTACATCCCTCAATGTATAAACTCCCCTTTTTATTGGTGACTTATTCAAGGTCTTCAATCAAGCTTAGAAGAATCCCTTGAATGACATTGGATTAGTGTAAATTCTAAAAGGAAAACAAAGTGCTAAGCAATAAATGGAAGTCATGCATATGGGATCCCCCAAAAATCACACAATTCAAGCAATCATGATTTGTAGAAAAAAGTAGCAAAATCATTATCTTTTTGTCTAACAATATCCACTTCACTCCACACTTGAGTAGGAACCTCCTCTCCCCTCTTAAGTGGTGCACAAGGTGACTTTGGTTTGAGGTGTGAAACAATGAGTTATTGAAAAATTTGTTCAATTTATTGATTCTTGTGATATATTTATTATATCCATATAGAAACGACACTCTAGGCTAAACTGACCACAACAATATTTTGTATTAAGAAGTTTATATGCAAGTATACAAGATTGTACTTACTTTTTTTTTGACAAAAATAAATAATGGAGCTTGAAGGAGATTTCATTTTTTTCTTAGCCAAATGTAACTATTAGCACCATTTTTACTTTATTTTGTCCATATAGACAGAAAACGCTAACAATGTATGTACACATGGTAGGATTTATCAACAAATTATGGTTTTAATATGAATTGTGATGGCTTGTGATTTGATTTGGATTGGTTGTCTATTCCCTCTTTTTTTTTCCCTTCAATATTATTAACATGAAGTTTGTGACTCTCTAGTATATGCATTAATTACATTATAGAGCTCATCAGATGTGGAGGCAACCATATCCCAAATCCAAATTAGAATTTGAGACCTACAATATGGACACTTTTACTAGCTTTAAGAGGAACATTAATTAGCTAGTTAAGCCAGTTTATAAGCAACATAATTTCCAAAGAACCTAATTCCACAAGTTAGTCTTGACTTCTAGTGTTGGTGGTGGATTAATTTTTTTCTTTAATAAGGAAAGCTTATGATACCACATGTTAATAGTAAAATTGAGTGTGGTACTTGATGTAGTGATATGATTCCTCACAAGGATTATAACATGGGGTGTAATCTAGGTTTTATGTTAAAGGAAATTAGAGGCCCACATATGACATGAAGGTTGAGAAATTGTTGTCACAATAAAGACCCCATAATTGGAATTTGATAGAAGAAAATTCCCAAGGGAGATTGTAGTGTACCTATATGCCTCCCTTTCACATTGGTGCACTCTATAAGAGATTTGAACTTATGTTATCTAATTGTTTATATAAATTTGATCTCTAATGATAATGTAAATAGAGTTCATATGCAAATGTAAAATAGTCAAGGAAATAACCATGTGTATTTTGAATTCATCCATCAACATATTGCAAATACAAAGCATTCCCTAAAAAGACAAGCATGAAAACTTATCTATAAATGAAATCAAGTCCATCAAACTAGTTGTTGAGGAATGATTCACTATCCAACCATAGTAATCAACGATGGATTCCACTCCCAAGCTAGACCATGATACCACTAAGGTGAAGGAATATCCTATAAGGCTTCAATCTCATTGAAACCAATACATTAATCCCATGACATAACTAATTTACCCGCTATTGGTAACCCCAAGTATTCATCTTGCCATCCTCTACCATGGCACTCTCTTCTCCTTCACAACACAAGGAAGATCTTCCCTATTTGGTGTAGGAAAAAAGAGTCGAAGACTATGAATTTCCTACTTAGGATCCCTTAAAGAAGAAGACTTGGCTCAAGTTATCCATGGGTAGCACAACCAAGGTTGTAGGTTTTAATGGTGCTTGCTTCAACTATTGTGGATTCACATTCCAACCGTGGTTTTCCCCTCAAAGCCATCCTATTTCTTCTCATTTCCTAACAGTAAGTCCCCAACTTGCTATACTAATATATAGATACGAGCGAATAATGATTCCCCACCAAATGTTGCAAAAGACAAATGCACCCTTTCCAAGAAGCATGGGAAACATTTCAAAAGACCACCCAAGTAAAAAATTAATGGGAATTGTGTGTAAAGAAGCATGGGTAAAAAACACTATAGTTTAAATGGAAAATATCAAGTTATATCACCCACCTACCGCATTCCTATTCCTCATGAATACATATGTTACGAATGATCCACTCAAGTACTACAAAAAGATTACTATGGGATAGTAATACTCAAAGTCAATAGTGAATATGTGCATAGGACAAAGTACAAAACACATGAAAAGATGATTTATAAAAATATTATTTACATATCTTAATTATCATGTACACTATCATTACCATCAATATTATTGTGTTGTGGATGCACATAAAGTCATCATAACTCTTTACTAGGGTCAAATATAGGTTAAGGAATTCTTCCAACCATGTGGTCTCTTTTACTTTGTCCTGGTCGTTGCTCAAGTTAATATAAGTAAATTTCTAATCAAGTTACAAAAGTCTTTTTAAAATAGGTTACTTCTTATTTTTTTCAAATTGTAGTTAAAATAGGATTGCTAATAAATGGCTAATTTTGACTTTTATTGCACTATTCATGCATTTTAGTGGAACATAAATTTAAATAAAATATTATAAATTTAGAATTTCATACTGTACATTATCATGCTATTATAGATTAATTTATTTTATCCCTGTTGCATTTACTATAATATTTCAACACCTTTACTATAGAAATTATGATTCCATATCCTTAATTTGCCATTTTCCCTGTAATATTATTCCATAGGGAGTTATGATTCCATATCCTTAATTTGCCATTTTCCCTGTAATATTATTCCATAGGGAGTACATGTTTCTTTGGTCCATTAATAATTTAATAATAATAAATTATTATTTTCATTTATCAAAAATTATATTTCGTTAAAGTATTAAAATATAAAGACGATATGGAGTGACTGAAGCGTCAAAGTATCAATACCTTAAAAACAATCTTATCTTCCATGAGGTGATTTTGACCCAACTTTATACCATGAGGTGATTTTGACCCAACTTTAAAATAATTTTTAAAAACAATTTACCTTTACGTCACTTATTCTAAAAACATTTTATCTTCCAATGCTGGTTGTATTGTATTACACACGTTAGGTATTTGTTCAAAACTATATCCTATCTCTACATATTCTATTTAATAAAATATCGGCTCATATATATATATATATATCAATTTATTTTTATTTTTTATTTATATTTATTGTTTTTTATACTTCTTGCACACATTTAATTTTGCTTTGACTGTGTATTAATTTGTCTTTACCAAAAAAATTTAGCCACTTATCCATAATTTAACATTTGGAATTCAAATTTTGTTATTTTTTATTATTATTTAAATTTATTTATTTGTAAGGTGATCGGGTTTTTTTAGTAACTTCTATTTTTATTAGTTACTAATTTTTATTTTTTTTGCTTTATTTCCTTTTTGTTTAACATTTTTATTTTTATTCTTTTGCCTTTCTATTATTTTCATTTTCATTCATTATAGTCTTTCCTCATATTTTCAATTTAAGATAACTTATGAGTATATTAAAAACATATTTTAGTAAATTTAGTTATATTTATTAATAAAAAATAAAACACATAAATATATATATAGAGAGAGATATGTTAATATAAGTAATATTAGTTAATCATATTTATTAATTTTTGGTAATGGCATTCAAAAATACAACATTATTAGTTTTTTTTATTTTTGTGATGAAATATTTGTTTTTATTATTTTTTAGCTCAATTAAGCTATATTTAAGCTACGTTGTGGGTACTAGCTATTATGTAGCCGTTGTTTATTATGTATTTTTCATATATAATATAATCTACTTTTTAAAATATATATTATTTTACTTTTATATTTATCTTTCTATTTATTTATTTAATGTTTATTATTACATTAATTCACAATTACATTTGGTTTTTTATGAAATTTAAATTTTATTATAATTAATGTTTTAGTAAACCTTTATTGTTAGATCTCATATATTTGTGATCCATATTGTAAATGAGAATGTCTTTAGGATTAATCACATCATTAGGATTTGGTGGATGCTTCAAACCAGCTAATATGGTTAATCCTCACGACAAAGGTGAAAAAATCCATCAACCCAAACGAATGAATAGCAAGGATAAATCAGGTCAAGAGTTAGACGTTAAGAATTAGTTATGGAATTAATTAAAACAAAATTTAGTTATAAACTAGTTGTTATAGATTAGCTATTATTAATATAATTATAAAAATTAATTAAATTTAAATATAAATATAAAAATTAATTAACTTAAAATTCAAATATAAATTATAAATTCAATAAATCATAAGGGGTCAAATGGTATAGAGTAATCATAAGATTAATATTATTATTAATAAATAAATAAATAATTTTTTTATTTTATATAAAGAAATAAAGTTAAGAATTTAGAATAATAAAATTCAATTATTCTTTATTTAAGTCATTCTTTCTAATTTATTAAATTAGCAAAATTAATGTGATCTAAGAATGTTTTTTCTCTTTTTTTTAGATTATAGAAATAAAATTTTAAAGAATCTTAATTAATCACTTACTTCCTTATGGTCCAATCGACGATATTGGCCTTAGTGGACATTCATCATCGTCATGATCAATTGCATATGTGTGTGTGGAATTGTAATTGTTATATATATATATATATATATATATATATATATATATTTTGTTGCCTCAAAATACTTTCATATGCTACCTTTGGTCACAATCTTCCTCGAGGGAAACCAAAACTATTGACCATAGATAATAGTTTGAATGATTCAAAATGTTAACAACTATCACTATGAAGTTCAAGACCATTAATATAAATTGAACTACAAGAAGTAAAAGACAAATGCCAAGAGGCTACACATAACATCAAGAATTAGATGAAATAACTGGGGCCGGATCTTGAGCATTAGTTCCTACTATGGACGTTTCAAGCCACATTGGAGATGGCCTTCTTGGTGAATCCATGAAGATGGGTTACACTTTTGGGCAAAATGTGGCAATGAAATTTCAAAATTTTACTCTTTTATCAAATTGAAGCCCTCAAAATTCATATAAGCTTTGTGAATTTTGATTTGGACTTAAAAGACAATTTGTGGAGAATTACGTTGTTATCCTAATGATAATTTTTTCAAAAAGTATTAGTGATGGCCCAGCCCTGGTGACGTGGTCACAGCCACGTGACTCACCTCAGTCCCACGTGGTCACACTTGGGCGCGGACAAATATCTGCCCCCAATACCGAGGCGCATTTACAAACCTATCTGCCGGTTAAAAGGTTTGGTCACCGGTTCTCTCCGTCGAAAAGGCTTCCCGCCTTTGTTAAACCCTTAAGGGTTATTCTCGGCTCATTTACACTCTATCTCCCTACTGTTACCAGCTCCGCGTTGTTATGGCTCTGCTCTCTGTGTGCTAACACACCATAACCCTCACTCTGTCACTGTTTGTGGCCTCTCGGCTCAGCTACACTCTGTCTCCCTACTGTTACCTGCTCTGCGTTGTTGTGGCACTGCTCTCGGCGCACTAACCCACCATATCCCTCACTCTGTCACTGATTGTGGCCTTGTTCGAGATGCGAGTCCTTCACTGTAGCTGCTGTCTTCAATGGTCTGGTTCGGAAGCCCGTGGTAAGGGTTTATATTTTCATGAATTTGGCGAAGTAATCTTTTTAGTTTCCGATTTCTGAGCTCCGGTTCTGTGCAGGTGTTCACAACCACAAGGCTATCTTTCCTCCGAACGCGTCCAGGCCTCGAGGTAAACTCTCGTGCTATGTTTTATCATCCTCTGTCACCTGTTGTCGATGCTTACAGGATTTTTGTGCCTTTCAGCTTGTGGTATCGGTTTATGGCTCGGCAGCCTCCGTCGACCCTTGGGTAAGTCCACTATTCTCTTACTCTCGCATCTCACTGTCTTTACTTATCTCCTTCTGACATTTATTCTGGTTATGGAAATGCCTTAACTCATACGGTGGTTCTGTGCAGGTTGGTTGGGAGCTCTGCTCGCGAGGGTTTCAAATTCACAGTCTTCAACTTTCTCCAATCTCTGGTACCCTTGTGACCGGGTAGGGTCTACTCTTATTCCCGCGTTTCTTTAGGTTATGCAATATGGAATTGCCGTAGGTTTCTGTTGGTTAGGTTTTGTAGGGTAGCCGTGCCCCTTTGCTGGCATTTACATCCTCAGGTTTTCGTTCCTCTGTGTCAATGTATGACCTCCATGCAACAAGGTCTTAGACTTGTGCTATTACGGCGGTGCCGGTTTTGATATGTGACTCTGTTGTTATTTATTGAACTGTGGTTTACGAAAACTTATGAAATGTTGTATTAATGAAATCAATGGTTCTGGAACTATTACCTCTTTTAATAGTCGCTGTGTTTGATTTGCAAATGACCGTGTGACTCTTTGCGTTTGCCTGCGGGTTCTGGCCGCAACTTGACTTGACACGATGTCTGTGTCTTTACTTTATCCTCGTATTGTTTGTATGCATGTGCTGTTTGGCCGCCTTACGCTTCTTTGCTGTGTGATAGTCCTGACAATGTAACTTATGGTTTCGGCTTGATGCCTGTAACGCTTCAATATTTCTAGTTACAGCATGTGAATTTCATTCTATCTTAATTCGTTTTCAAAATAACAAATGTTTGTAATACTCAGAGGTATAATACGGAAAAGTAATGAACAGTAGTTTATATTCAGAAAAGGAAACAATGCTTCAGTTACAGAGGGTGTCTCTCTATACTGCTTGAATACTGTCTTGCTATATCTTCTTTACTCGTTCTGAGGTGAACCCCCCAAAAAAGGTTTTTCTTCCTTTTTAGCTACACTGAATATAACTGTTTAGAAACTAAATTCTACAACTGCTACCTGTTTCTTTAAACAATAAATTAACTAAAACAGTTGCTGGTTACCTAAGCTAACAACCAGTAACTTAACTTGTTCTGTAATTAAATAAAAGAAAAAGAAATGAACAATGATTAACTAAAAACAACAACCAATTTTTCTTTTGGTGACCTGTCCAAACACCCTTGAAGTCGTGTCCTGTTTCTGCACGAACCAGTCATTGATTCTCTGTCTCCTCGGAGCTGGATGCTCCTGCATCAATTAGTGTCATATAGTATATCAAAATTCCATTAAATTAAATGTGTATCCTTGCAATTTTTCGCACATCTTAACCAGCATGCATGTGCTCGTGCGAAATAACTTAGTCTAAAATGTATAATTTAAAATATATATGTGTGTGTCTGTGTGTGTGTGAGAGTATGATTTACATAGAGAGAACTAATCAATGCATATTGAGGCTTTTTTTTTTATGCAAAATTATATTTTTATTATTTTTCGAAGTTGGTGAATTAATATTTGAATCACATTTTCCAAACACATTTGTTCGTGCATGATTTTTTCTACTATTTAAATAAATTCAAAAACCAAGATACACTTTTGGAGATGACTCATAAATGAAGTGAATGCAATTTTTTTTTAAATTTTTTCATTTTGTATACTTAATGTTATTGATTTTTCATTAAGTCACTTTAAAATTGTCCAAAAAAACTTCAAGTTTAAGGTTTAAAAGAAATTATATGAAAAATATCATATGATTTGAAAATTTTAAACTCATGTGTCATTGGATAGAGGGTTCCTTCATGAATCCAATGTGACTAACACTACCACCTGAGGACAAATATTGCCTTAATTCCACCATGTTATAAGATGGTGTTGTAGAGAAATATATAGAAGGGAGCTAAAACTCTAATTTTTTAGGCCCTTGATATCTTGATTGAGCATTTAAAAAACTTGATCGAAAGCTTTATGTGAATTTGAAATAGCTTAATCCAAGATTTAATAAACCCTTGATCGAACTACAGATGAGTTAAGAAAAACAATGTCTTGATCAAGGAATGTAGCTCAAGCAAGAAAAAACCTCGATTGAGAAATGTTTTACACCATACTCCCTTCTATCCCCCTCCTCCCACATTAAATCTGGCCTTCTATATCTCCCTCCTCCATTGTCCTCAAATTCTAACACTATGATTGAAAAATATTTTTGGTTATTTTGGAAATAGTGATTAAAGTAAATTAAATTAGGAAAAACCTAAAATTTTGTTAATAATTTTTTTACTCACATTATGACAAACTCAACCTATTACTTCAAAAATACAACATATTAATTATGTGAATTAAATATTTTAACCATTTTTTTAATAATTTAAAATAAAATTTATTGTTATTTAGTTATTATCTTACATTTAGGATGTCGCATTTCGTATTTGGTCAAACCAATATTACTTTGAGTTATACCAAAAAAATATTCTAAAATTTAAACTTAAAAATTGAAATTTATTATTTTTTAAAAATAAATTAATATATTTAACTTTGGGTTATAACAAAAAAATATTCTAAAATTGAAATTTATTATTTTTTAAAAATAAATTAATATATTTATTATTAATTTGATTGGCTTTCAAGTTCAACATGTTATTGCTCAATGTTTTAAAATTTGTGTCATGCATTTAAGCTAGGCTGTCAGGTTGCTCTGCTGCTTGGTATAGATACTGGAAAGTCTCTGGGTTGAATGCATTGACAATTGATTAACTCTACTGCAGCGTACACGGATATATCAATTGACCATCACATTCCCTCTACAACACGCAGTGGAGGCATCAATGTTTCGGTTCATTATTTGAGGTTGTATAAACAAAGCAAACTCAAACAATGGAGGCATGGGCTAATAATTAGATAAACAAAGCCCTTTGCATGTCGACTTGGTTAGTTTTTTTTGGATCTGTTTTGAAATTAGTTAATTTTATTAGGTAATTTGGGCCATTTTAATTGAGAAAATAATAATTTATTAAGTCAAATATGGTTATCACAGCTAAAATGAAAAATTATAATTATATACTATATTTTTTTTTAATTATTTCAATACTTAATTATTATTATTATTATTATTATTATAGTATAAGTAACTTAGAATATCAATGCAATCTCAATTATATCATATTTAATTTAGTTTAATTAAAAAAAAAAAAAAAAAAACTGATTTTTAGGGTGTCAAAATTACATTCTTTAATTACAACATATTATTTATATAAAATATTTTAGGATTTTTTTTTAATTTAATTTTTTTTATAAAAATGGAAAAGTTCTAATTATCAATACTCTATAATAAATGCTACGATAATTATGCGGCAAGAGAAAACAAAACAAAATTATAAAATGTCTTGAAGTGATGTAATATTATAATATTTTTTATTATTATTTTCATAATTCAATGATACAATATTATAATAATTATTTTTTTTCACTATCATAAATTAATCAACAAAAGTAGAAATTTTCATAAATCTAAAATTCTAATCAAATAATAAAATTAATAAAAAAATTTAGGACCATTTCAATCATATTATTAATAACTTGAATTTAATTATATGCTTCATCATTTATTTGAATATTTATTTAATTGTTCATTTATTTTTAAATAAAAATAAATTTATAATATTAAATGTTATTTATCTATCTTCTCTTAATGTTTAAGATCGTAACATGCAACTACAACATCATGTGTTTGTTGATGTTAACAAAACTTGACCACCTAAAATAAACCAGTGAATAACCAATCAAAAGTAGTTTTAGGTCATAATTCACTTATGATGGACGAATCCTTATTTCAACAAATGAAATTATGAACAGAGTTGTTCATATTTGCAAAAAATGCATAATTACAATTAAAAAAATACTTCAATTTACCAATCAATAAAACCTAAATGAAACTAAGTCGTAGGACTAGCTACTATGTAACACTTGTTAATTTATCAATTCATTTTGCTTTATAAAATTATATTGTTAATTTAATAATAATAAAAAATCTCATTAAATTACTATTTTTTTTCTAAATATATATATATTTTTTTATTGATATTAAACCCTTAAAAAAGGTAAAGTTTAGTTGTTTTATTTTTTGTCTTTTTCACCTAAATTGGATGGTACAATTTTTGGCAAAATCACTATTTTTTATTATTTCAAATGCATAAACAAGTTTAGAGCTTTAATAAACCCCCAAAGCACTTCGTCTATACAAATTTGACAACTCATATATGTGATTCCAACAAATTTTAATTGGATTTAACCAAAACTTATGTGAAAATATGATGAAAAAGGATAAAAATGTAAAAGTTTTAAACCATGTTTAAAAAAGGATGAAAAACTAGTTATTATAGAGTTTTATTTCTATGCTTGAAATTTTTTGAGATAAACTTTCCTAAATCTCTATTACTTTGATAAGTTACATTAAAAATTCCCACGATATCATAATATTTTGAAATTAAAATTTTTAATGTAAACATATGTGAGAAATTTAACCAAACATATTTTGAAAGTTTAGATTAAGTTAGCGTGTATATTTGTTTAAGTAAAATTTCCTTTTTTAAATTACATGAAAATTATTAAGAATTTATAAATATTAATGGCAAAGTTTAATGTAATATTTTATTTTATTTTAATGGAAAATAATAAACATTACACATTGCCACTCAATCAAATAAGCATAATCTCAATAATTTTTTTGTAGATATGAAATGATGGAAACCAAATATATCTATAAACAAATGGAACTAGATCAAGCAAGGAGAAAAGTCTCTGATAACAAGTAATATAAGAGTAATATCAATGGCCTTTATAAGATATTCTTAGTTGACACATGATCATATCTAATAGAATTGGAGGCACTGAGAAAATCGATTTTGTATAAAGAGAAAAAAGAGACTGTGGAGAGTGGCATGATTCTAGTTAAGATATGCTAAAGAGGAGGAAGAAAACATGGACTAACACTGTCAAAAATGGTTTGGTGAGTGGGATATAGAAAACGAAAGGTGGTCATTGGATAAAAAGAAATTGAAAATTCATCTACTAGTCTAATGCTATGTAAAGCAAATTGAGAGAAAATGCTAGAATAAAACAACAACATGGACATGTTCAATAGATGAGAAGAGACGAAACTACAAAACTACTTGAAATTTAACATATCATGGGATGAAAAGTAAGAGATAACCATTAACCGGAAATAGGTTCATATGAGTTGATATGAAAAACATAAAGATGGAAGTTTCTTAAGGTTCCATGGGAGGAAAAGTTATGCCACATACCTGGAAACACGGAGGTAGAAATTTAGCTACACCACAACATACACACAAATTAGGTAGAGGTTGAATTTTCATATTTAACACTAGGAATAAACATTGGAACAAGAGCTAGTGAGAGGTCCAACAATATTGGTTGAGAAAATGATGAAGGAAGGCACATGATTAAGAGTATAATGAATCGAGAAGCTATTGCTTATCTAAAGTGGAGGAGACGAAAGATAGTAAAGTAGACCATGTACATGATTTAAGCCAAGCAATTACACCACCATCTCCCGTTATTGTAATTTATTATTTTATTATATTAGAAAAATGACACAAAATGTAAATTATATGTTACATATAGCCATTTAATTTTTTGGATGTGTGCGTCTGGGGATGGGGATGGAAAATGAGTTTTGACTTGTGCGTGTGTCAAGGGTTTTATTTTTAAATATTATACTCTCTTTGAGGTAGGTCATGCATGACCTTTGGATAAAGAAAATTAATTATATAGAAATGATAACTTAGTAATTACATTGTAGTTCCATGGTTTCAATTCAGAATTAGAGACATTATTAAGAATCCCAATTTGAGCCCTTGAATTAGGGTGTTAATGTAGTATCATTGAAACTTGGACCCTATCAGAGATCGTATGATAGACCTCAAGCTCGTAATTAAGTGTGTCCGAGTGGCGGTCATGCACTATAGAGTGCCATCAATGGAGATCATTTGGCGTTATGCAAAGTCGACTAGAACATTCATTCTCTCGCTCTATCTCCAGCTCCAGATTACTCACTTGCACATCCATTCTCTCTACAATTCCTTCTTATAGGAAGTAAATCTAGACAAAGGAAACAACGCACTTGTGCACAAAACCATTAGACTTATTTTCACCATATGACATTGAACCAAGCTAGCACATATGGTTCAAAAACAAGGTAGAGCCAAACGTGGAGGTAGAGGGTGAGGTCGAACACCTCTCCCTCCTTGGCATGGCCAAGAGGAGGAGCTCTTCGATCAAGATATTCCTCCCCACATTCACAATCTACTTGCAATAATGGAGGTAGAGGAGCATCGTTGTTTAGGAGATCGGAATTGGGTTGTGAGAAACCTACTAGTTCGCCACCTTCGGACCATGGAAGAAGCCAGGGTAGGGTAGAAGCCACCAGAAGAATGGAGGAGTTTAGCACCAATCTCAATAATA
Organism: Pinus tabuliformis; assembly: GCA_031772625.1. Classification (NCBI taxonomy): domain Eukaryota; kingdom Viridiplantae; phylum Streptophyta; class Pinopsida; order Pinales; family Pinaceae; genus Pinus; species Pinus tabuliformis. The sequence goes on from CM062817.1 coordinate 961,694,460, forward strand.
CTCTTCTTTTATTGTGAAATATTTTGAGAAGAATTGGCATCCACTTCCCTCTCATCCCTCTTATTCCAACATCTACCTATTCAAAGGAGAGCTTGACTGTAATTGACTCTTCCATCCAACAGGTCATTACTCCTAGCCTTTGCCCTCCAATGGCACAGAAAAAGGATAAAGACCCTACAAAATGTGACAGCTCACGATCCAGTAAGAAGCCTAAGCCAAAGGTTGACAGTCAGCCTCAGTGCCCCAACAACGCATCCCAAGCCACCAAAGGAGAATTCTCTCATCCCAAAGAAAGCTCATATGGTTGTATAATTGAATGGGAGTATCCTCCCTAGCTACCAGAAGGATAAACCAATCATTTTTCCTACATGGACATGTCGGAGCAGGAGAAAAAAGCCAACTCCAAGCAACATCCGCCTCTAGATACTCCAGTGCCAAGAAATCAACATGACTAGGCCCCTCACTAGGTTATGCATGCCTCCATCTTTTCTTTGTTTGTATAGTTATCTAAGTTTTTCCAGTCCATCTAGACAACATCATTTTTGTACTGAATGAGTTCTAAATTGTCTCAAATTTTCTCATGTATCCTCCAAGGGATCACCTAGTTTCACTGTTAAAGGCAGATGGTCCCTCACTAATGCATTTCAAACCAAAATAAGTTTTTTTGTAGACATCTTTGCCTAAACACAAGCTTCTTCATCTTAGCTCAACTCAACTTATACTCTATGTAAATCATTTTTAGTAATATTAAATTCTTTATTTGCTAAAAAAAAATTAATTTAAATAAAATTACTTTAGACTTTTTTTGAATATTAATATTTTGAATCTCTTTCCATCATAAATAACTAAACTTACATAAATGCAATATAATTGAAACTTACCAAAATGCAATATAATTGAAAGTGACAATTATAAATTAAAACAATTAACATATTGCCTTTTATTTCCAGCATAGATATCTACTAACACCATGTCATAAGGGTTTTTAAAACTAAAAAAAATAGAGAAATATCAAAATAAATAACTATAAATTGGATGGTACCCTAAAAAAATTTAAAAGCTTTTTAAAATTAAATTTTAAATAAACAAACGCCAAACATATCTAACATTAACATCCTCATATCAGAAAAGTGTTCTCTATATATATATATATATATATATATATATATATATATAGGCTAAGGATCGAACACATTTAATGTTAATATCCTCATGTCGTTACACCTTTTGGCGGTGAAGAGGGCACATGATTTACAGAATTTGGACCAAGAAAGGGAGTCACCATTTGATCAAACTAAATGACATGATCCTGATTAATACTAAGCAAGACTCCATGGAATTTAACAAAACACCAATTGATGAATAGAAATAAAAAATTAAAGGAGAAAGAATATATTATAAATCTTATAAATAAGTATTTTAAATATTATATTTAAAAGATGGTCACTCTGGGAATGCCATGACAGTCTCGAAGGAAATGGTCACCCTTACACAACTTGCAAGGGAATCTAACCTTCCGTGGAGGATCAGAAGGTTTGTCGACAAGAAATTCATTTAGAGCAACAACTGCATGGTTTGTCTCTTGCTTATCTAACTTCTTCTTCTTCTTAGCCTCCTGGTTACTGGATTTCAAACTTTCACTAGGTGAAGTAGAAGAGGAGGGTGAAGAAATAGGGGAAAAAGGTGAGAGGTAAACCTTAGAATCAACATGATGTGGTTCAAATGAAGGAGATTGTTGGGTAGGGGTCGGGACACTCAGGACCACTGAGGTCAAAAATAACCAGATAGGTAAGCCAATGGTTAACCCGGGAAGGGACAACGTTGCCATATAAGGAGCACCAACATTTCCAAAACAAGGAAAAGGACCAGGATTCCCTTCTGAGGGGAATCCTTGACTGGTAGATTCTGGAAATGTTTCCATTGGAATCGACCCTAAATAATTACTAAGGAATATAACTTTAACCAGGGATATTTCGTGGGAAGTTAATTTCAGAACACTGAAAAAAAAAAATTCCTTCTCATATTTTAAGAGTCGAGAAAAGGATGAAAGGTGACTCTAGTCGCTTTCAAAATTAACAAGCTCGAAAGGAAAAGTGCTCGGTGATCTTTTAAATTCAAAGAGTCAAAAAGACCAAAATGACTGCTCAGGATAATCTAGGCAAAAGGATTACCAGGTAATCGTGAACTGCAGAATACCTCCTAAATAAATGAGAAGTACGGGCAAGAAATCTCCCTGAATGTTGTGTTCGGTGTATCACATTAAGGTGGTAGAAGCGGCTTCCAACGGATAAAGGATTGCAACCTAGTGGGGTCTCCCTTTATATACGTGATGGTACGAGGAGCACAAGTCTGTACTAGCACTGTCTAGTGTCGAATCGAATGACATCTACTAGGTTTAAAGACGCCATAACATGTCTCTAGCCTAGACCACTAAATGTGAGCATTAAGTTTCAATGCTTCGTTAGGTTAATTCAATAAATTTTCACAGTTGATCTTGAATTAGGTTTCAATTACAAGACCCTACTGTTGTCATCTAACAAAATTCCTACATGCAGCTATATGAGAAAAGAGATCTTTGTCTTCGATGAAAGTTAACACTAATTGAGATATAGGGAACACAAAATCAATGCAACAATCAAAGAATGAAATATTTCACTAATATATGTCCTAAATGCACTTAATCTTCCCTTAACAACAAAATAAGTTCCATTTCATTTCCATGCATATGATGATGCAATTCTAGCTTCTCAATAACGCTACTAATGCAATATTTTCGCTTAAGTAAACTAGAATGATGTTCTTCTTTTCATAAAATGCAAAATGAATCTTTCACATAAAGCACTTTAATGAAAGTTTTCACAATTACGAACAAACAAGCATCGATCAAATCCAAGGCATGGTAAATGAAACTAAAAGAAACTTCTTCCTTGAATCAAACAATCCAAACACATATAAATGCTTCAATCAACAAACCAAGCAATGTAATCTATGCTCGGAATGAGAAAAGAGACACTCGAAAAAAGAGAACAAACGAGACTCTTTCACTCATTCAATTAAAAATGAAGCAATGAAGATGTTGTGACTAAAAGATGGTTTAAAGGAAGCAGCAAATCAGAAACTTGACATAATGAGTAAACAAACAAATGAACGGTAATCGACCTAGATTCCCTAGGGTCATACAAACCATCCAAAAACTCAAAAAATCAAGCAATGAAACTTCAAGCCAATCAATCAATCAAAACCAACAAACAAAGCATCCTAGTCACTTCTGGGCGGAAGAAGAAAGTTTGAGGGTCAAGACACATTAGCACTAGAATGGGAGAAATTCTGATTTTTTCTTAACTCAGAGACTGACACTACTATCTAACTAACAACAAGCGCCAATCGGCATGACTGACACGACCGACCAGACTACAACTAATGCTGATGGGCTGATCGACACGACTGGCCATGCTACATGTAGCGTTGATCAAGGGATTCAAAGAAAAAATAAAAAATAACTTCACACAGGGCCAGACTTAACACATCAAAGGGTGGGCTAAACCAAACAAGCACACAAACCAAGATAATGAATCTTTCCAATCATGGAGAACATAGTTAAAACAAGTCGACAGATAGAAATCAAAAGGGCAAGACACACTGGCTATGATCTATGGTAAACCCTGATCTTCACCTACAAGAATTGGCACGGCTGCCTAGCTAACAACACATGCCAAAAGGTGGTCGGCGCCACTTTTGAGAAACTCGCACTAATCAGCACTGCTGTCAGAAAAATAAACACGCTGACCGAGGATTCAAGGAAAAAATAAAATTTTTCAAAGGCTAAGACCATACTTTCCACTGTAAATTTCAGGCTCAGAGCAGTAAACTAGGAAAAACATAGAACACTAAAGGGAAATGGTGATACTAGAAAAGTTCACACAAAACCATAAAATGATAATCAATCAAACAGAAGGATTGGATCCCCAATGGAGTCGCCAATTTGTGGTGCAGGTAAATTCTAAGTGCAAACACAAACAATTCCTCTAGCTCGATAGAGCGGGTCTAGCCACAAACAAATAATCTATGGAAGATTTCCTTAGGCTAGAATCAAATAAGAGGGCCTACCTCTTAGTACGCTATGCCATTTGGTGACGATCTTACTTCCTTGCTCCAGTTATCTTCCGTTTCCTTCCTTGAACACCTAAAACAAGTAAACAACAACAAACAACAAACATGATAGCATACAAATTGCATTCAGCCTACTTAACAGGTCAAGGAACATTAAGCCATAAATATGTTAGATGACATTTCATGTAGGAAATCAATCGATAGTTGCATCTATATTAGTTCTAGAAGAGATTACAACCGATGTCTTGACGTTGCTGGTCTCCTCCGACATATCAGGGTTCCCACACACTTCTGCTAACATCTCACGTATAGCCCCAACAAAGGTAGTCTCAAGGCTCTTCCCTTTAGTCTTCACACCAAACCAAACTCACAATTCTCCCTTAAACACAAACTAGAAAGCTACAAACTATGGGTAACTTGTTGATTACTCCAAAATCAAAACTTCAGCCAGAACTTAATTAGGACTAAAATCTAACTTGTGCTTGGGAAAAATAGAGGTTTATATAGCTTGGATGGAGGGGAGATGGTTCCTCTTCTCATGGGAGAAGGCCTTATCTCTTGGATTAGTTCCATCCTAAGGGAAAAGGAGCCCAAACTGACCTCCTTGACTCCATCCGCCTACCCATTTACCAAACTTCTGTTACGAAGCTTCTAGAGCTGGAAGCTTCGGCTCCATATTCAAAAAATTTCTAAATGAGGATCAGCGCGACTGAGAAAGATCTCAGTCAATCCGATCAATGCTAGGGACAGTTGTAATCCTTTCATATCGGCGCGAGGAGGACACGAGTCATTAGCGCTAGTCTTGTAAACTGGGATAAACAGAAGAATTTTGGGAAATGATGCAAAAGGGAATTTTTCTGCTCATGAAGAGGGACACAATGGGAGTTTCTTCATGATAGGAAAGCATGTCGGGTACACTGTAGAGGTCCTCCAGGATCGTGGATGGGGAGTACAGGGACAATGACAAAATGTTGTGTAACAAACCATACCAAGTCCAGTTTAGAATTCCACTGGCCAACTAACTTAAGAATTCCAATGACCACATAGGGTCCAATACAGGATTCCTCATGGCATTGTCTTGCCTATTCCTTCGACAACGTCCCGTTTATGACGAATTTTGGACCTCCTACAACAAGCTCCAAAATCAACAGAGTTTCCTTAGTCAGTTTCCCTCTTCACCATCTTGCCAAACTATTTTCCCTTACTGAGATCATCTATCTCTAGGGAGAGGAAATACTAGATAGAAACCCCCATCAACCCCTCTAGGTAGGAAATTTCCACCAACCCAAGGCCTTCTAGCCTTTCACATCTGTCCATAACTATTTGGCAAATGAAATTCTCTTTTAGCACATTTTTCCACTGTAATTTACATAATTTACCTTATGCACATAATCATCAAAGAAAATGGAACATTTATGTACCTCATACAATCATACTTGACCCTCAACATGGGTCGCACAATATGTAAAAGTAAATTGACAGGGAAACATAACTAACATCTCATATCATCCAGGGGGTTTTCATTTCAAAGTTTTCCACCTCATAGCCATCATGTAATTTATAAAAAGATTGTCATATCTTACATATCATAACATAATAATTTATAATTTTCAGTTGCAAATAACATTGTAACGTTTTACCTTTCACATGTCCTTATATTGCTACTAAGCTATCCTTTCTTAATCACATCAGCAACATTAACTACAATTGATTTTAATAAAAATAATACCTTGAACTACAAAACATTGTTATGCACAAAACATTCGTCAAATATATTCAAGATGCATTTCACTTTCACATGCATCTATGTTATCAATATTCAACATGTAGAAAGGTATTGATCCTATTATTTTTCATTAAAATAAAAAGCATAGTAATGTTACCTAGTACGCCAATATACAAGTTGCAATTTATCATGAAAGATAAGAGTAGTAAATGGTTTCTCGAATATTATTACTACTATGTAAGCAATGTAAATGGGATTGATACTTCCATAGTCTAAAATATACATTGAAACCACACAGGTGGGCCCTTGTTAATTGGCATAACCCTTGCATAAGTAAATAAAAGGATTTTTTTCTATTGTTGATGGGCCTACAATGAAAGCGAGATTGGTTACTAGGTAGTGATGGAAGACCTAAAAACATAAGTCCAACTGGCAAAGATACCCTGGTTGTAGAGCTTGCTCTTGCAAGTTGAGAATTCCAAATGAGGAAGAACACCAGCAGGGAGGAGGAGGTGGTGGTAACCATTGTGCCTCATCTGGACCATCAAATAAAACCCTAAACCTATCAATTTTAGATCTAGAGCGACATTATTTCAAAGGTGTAAATTAACCCCCAAATGTTAACTCCACAACTGAACCAGTTCTGGAATGTTTGGAGGTTTTCAAGTTTTGTAACATTGGGCCACAAATGTTAATAACACTTATGAAAATTATAATGTTCGGCCCAACCATTATTAATACGCCTTATGTTTTGGGGAACATACGATTATAAGCTCAACAATATCATTATAACCAATATTTGAACCAAACATTTAGTGCATTAGGAAATGAAGAGTGTACGTTTCACAAGCTTCTCAATGCTGCTAAAAAACGGTGTTATTTAGTTATCGTAAGTTTAAAGGATAGAAAAAATGTAATTGCCAAATAGAGTAGTCCAAACATAAGCTTCGCCCTTTTAAGGTGAAATGAAGAAATTTTATGGGGTATGTTACAAGTGGTATCAGACCAATTATGTGCACTATTACATTTATGTGTTGTTATAGGTTGAAGTTGAAAACGAACAACTCCTTTATTTTATATTAATTATTGATTTTTTATTAATCAATTTACCTTTGTTAGTGTTATCCTATTTAAAATACATAAAAAAAATATTAATCATAATTTGAAAATGAAGTTGAGTATAATAAATTTAAAATGGTTTTAGTAAAAAGATGTAAAATTTGAAGATATTAACCATAGTGTGGGTGAGACCAAGAGTAATTCACATCAAAATAGTTCATTTGAATTAAGAAGAAACCTTATAATGGTTGAATATTGATAATTCTTTATAAACCAATTTTAATATAAGATTATGAATGACTTTAGCAGAAATGCTTAAAAAGTATAATATTACATAAATAGATGTAAAGCTTAATTTAAATAATCATTATTTATTATTAATATATTTTAGCTAGGGATTCAGAGTGTATTAGATTTTGGGCTGTCAATTATGACTTGGAAAATTATAATTTTTAAATTCCATAGTATTGAGTTGGGAACCTTTTAAATGATATAATAATAGTGATTTTTACAAGTGTTACTATTGTATTTTGACTTTACATAGCTTTCTCCAGCACATGCTTTTGCATTGGTCACCAACACAACGTTTAATTTGGTTAAGATTCAGTTCAATACATCACATATTCCAGATTTTCCACATTCAGTTAGGTGTTGTTGAGTCTGACATGCTTCAAGGTGATTCAGATGTTTAAGGTCATAGTATTGAGCTGGATTGAACATTTGGGAAGGAAGTTGCACTTGCCTATGTTTTGAGTAGATCGTTTGATTATATTAAATTTAACATTAACATTTACTCTTCACTCAAATTGAGCTATAGTTAGATCACATAACATATTACATCTTTTTTCATCTATACTCTTCTTCCATATAATATCTATTGATTTACGACATTTCCTTTACAACTTTAGTACAATTGCTAATTTTAAAAAATATAATTTCCTTTGAATAACTTTAATAAGTTTTAATATCTAATAATAATAATAATAATAATATCTATTTTAAGGTCACAGCCAACCCAGACACCAAATTGGTGTATGAGACCCCCTTGTTTGTGGGACAAGGGACCCACCTCCGCATAGCGATTTTGACTGCTAAGTCTACGAAGGCATACATACTCTACCCCCCTCTGATTTTGAACCTGTGACCTCTTAAGAGGAAACACATGCTCTTAACCATTAGGCCCATGCTCTTAACCTCATAAATAATAAATATCTTTACTCTAATTTAAAAACAAATCTTCCCACCATTAAAAAAATAATAATAAATCACAATTACAAAAATTAAAAAATATAAAAAACATTCTTAGACACTAATATCATTATACCGATGACAATATATATTGAAAATGCACCATGTAAAGTATACCTAAACAATATTGTTAAAAATTTATAATAAGTGATGAGTATCTTTACTCCCAATTTGAAAACAAATCTTCCCACCATTTAAAAAAATATAATAAATTACAATTACAAAAATTAAAAAATATAGAAACATTCTTAGACACTAGTATCATTATACCGATGACAGTATATATTGAAAATGCACCATGTAAAGTATCCCTAAACAATATTGTTAGAAATTTATAATAATAATGATAAATGTTCATTAAAATCAAATTTATTATTTAACCAATTGTAGCTAATATAATAACTTACTATAAAATATAAAAGATGGTGTATAATATAACAAATGATAATATCCTATATTTTTTATATATAAATAAATAGTTTTGTATAATATAATAAATTATAATATTCTCTAAAATTTTTATATAAATATATAGATTAATATCCCAATGAAATTTTTGTTTATAAATTATTAAATATATAATTATAATTTGTAATTATTATTTTCAATATTATCCAAAAATTAAATTAAGATTTTTTCGTTTTAGTATAATTAGTATTTTGGATCAATAATTTGTATTTTGGCTCAATAGATTTATCATTAAAAATTTAATGTAAATTTATTATAGTTTTTAAGAAACGGAATATATGATTTATATATTTATTATATTGTTTGTAATATTTTTTTGCTTAAGGATTTTAACACTAGAATTGTTACTAACTAAGCTATTATGTTAAGTAATTATTTTAATCTTGATCTTTTGTGGCTTGACGAAGATGATGACTTAGCTAATAGATTCAAGAGAACTTTTGAAGACAGAATTGATAATTTATTTGGCACCAAGTTCCTCAAGCTTTGTTGTTCCCAAGACCTGATTATCTATAATGGTATTAGCAAATGGTCTTCCTCTGGGTAGATGACTTGTTTCCATGGGTTCGGTAGTAGTGTTGTGGACTATGTGATTACATACACCCATGTCCTTAACCGTATTACCAACTTTGAGCCTCTTAAATATTTCAAGCTTGACTCTGACCACAGGTCGTTGTCTTTAACCCTTGATCTTGTTATGCATACCAGCCACATGCAGGATACTAGTGAAAGACAAAAACACACTTGTTTCAATCAGAGTAATATGGACCTTTTCTTAAAGGAGTTAAAAAGGGACTTAATGATCCAAATGGAAAATGGCATCAACCCATGGAATTTACCCATGGTATTGTAAATGGCATCTGCCCGTGGTATTGTAAAATCCACCCATGGTATTCATTCACCCATGGCATTGACCCGTGGTATTGTAACTGAAAAGAACTATAAGTAACAAGTCACATTTTGTAAAAGGACATATTATCCGCCACAATGTAGCCTTTACAGTTATTATCAGTTTTAATAAAAAGTTTCTTTGTAGTTTTGTTTATTGGGCATTCTCCTTTTTTTATTTTTCTTCTGGCAATACAAGTTTTCAGATCTTGGGGTCCTTTCCCCCAAGATCCATTGCAAGTTTTCAGATCTTGGGGGTCTCTCCTCCCAAGATCCATTTCAATCTTTTAGATCATGGGGGCCTCCCCCCAAGATCCGAATCAGTAGTATCAGAGCAAGTTATGATTCCATGGGAATGAAGGTTTGATGCATATTTCAGTTTTAAATTTTGCAACAATATTCAACAAACTTCAGGCATGTGCTACAACCTCCACAGAGCACTTTCTTGGGTCAAGCAGGAAGAATTTTTCTTTTTTCATTTTTTTGCAGGACTTTTTTTTGGGCGGCGACTTTTCAGATCATATCTGAAAAATTTGTTACAAAATTTACAAAAACAAATACCAGATCTGGATTCCTCTCGAAAAATCACCCAATTTCAAAAAAACAATGGGTCGAATCGGAGTTCGGATGTGGAAGATATCGCTGATTTAAAATCAGCGATTTTATCAGAATTTTTGTGACGGCGGAACTGTTGCAGCACGAATCTGAGGTCTCGGAGTGTCTAGATAAGGGTTTCCAACTCATGGGAAGATGAAAAATGATCCTTCTGCTTCCAAAAATAGGTTATAATAAATATTCTGAGTTATATTGGCCGACTTATGTCCATTTTAATTCTGGAGCAGCATTCGGAGTGGGTTCCCATTGGAGACGTGCCCTCCCACCCCACTTTAGTAGGCACCTGCTTCACATTCATCAGTTTCAACATAGCAGCATTCGGCTTGGGTTATTTGGAGATGTGCCCTCCCACCCCAAGCTATGTAGGCACCTGCTACTTCATCAGCGACCAACATCATGGTTATGGGTCAACCGCATAAAATCCTTGTCATCAAAGTCCATTTGCTAGGCCACACACTGTCAGAATCACAGTTGGTCACAAGCATTACAGGGTATCTCTATCCTCGGATCTTCATTTATCAGGGTTTTGGGTTAACCACATAAAACCCTTATCTTCAGTGGCTCTTCATATTCAACAAAGTCTTCGCAGGAGGGAACTTTACGCAATGGGGACCATTGCTTCTTAAGGAGGGAGGTATAATCCGAATGGAAAATGGCATCAACCCATGGTACTCATCCACCCATAGTATTCATTGACCCATGGAATTTACCCATGGTATTGTAAATGGCATCTGCCCGTGGTATTGTAAAATCCACCCATGGTATTCATTCACCCATGGAATTTACCCATGGTATTGTAAATGGCATCTGCCCGTGGTATTGTAAAATCCACCCATGGTATTCATTCACCCATGGCATTGACCCGTGGTATTGTAACTGAAAAGAACTATAAGTAACAAGTCACATTTTGTAAAAGGACAGATTGTCCGCCACAATGTAGCCTTTACAATTATTATCGGTTTTAATAAAAAGTTTCTTTGTGGTTTTGTTTATTGGGCATTCTCCTTTTTTTTCTTCTTCTGGCATTTCAATTTTTTTCAGATCTTGGGGTCTTTCCCCCAAGATCCATTTCAATCTTTTAGATCTTGGGGGCCTCCTCCCAAGATTTGGATCACTTAAGTTCCCTAACTTATAATAACAATATTGATCAAATTTATCACAATTTTACTACTACCCTTTCCACTACCGTTAACAAGTTCTCTACCAAGGTTTCATATAAGAAGATTAATAGAACTTCCAACCCTTGGTATGACAAACACTGTAAAAATTCCAGGAAAACTATTCAAGATGATCCTAACAAAAATGTAAAGCTCTGAAATATTGGTATATACAAATCCCTTATTGAAGAGAAGAAGTGGCCATATATTAATAAGAGACAAGAGCATCTTCTTCACCTTTCTAAAGTTGCTCAATTTTTTTTGGTGGAATGTGCCTATTCGTAAATCTAAAGATAATCATTCAGCCCCCTTAGAAAAGTGGGACATCTATCTTAAGAAGTTGTATGACTCCCCAGACACCATGGACAACATTGTTAGCACTCCTATTAAGGAAGATATCTTTTCTCTTGAGGATGTTGAGTCTAGGATTAATAAGCTCGCTAGGGGGAAGCTAAAGATATTGAAGGATACCAAGATGAGATCTTAAAGTTGGGAAGATCTATCCTCATTCCTCATCTCCACAAGCTTCTCAATTTGGCTATAAAGCATGGCTTCCCTAAGCCTTGGACGCAAAGCCTTATTGTGCCTATCTTTAAAAATGGGGACAAAACTGTTCCCTCTAACTACAAGACCATTATGATTAGCCACATCTTAGCCAAGCTTTATGGTCTCATTTTGGATAAGAATATTAGCCATTGGCTTGAAATCCATGGTAAAAGAGCTAAAGGGAAAGCTAGTTTTAGGAGATACCACTCGACTATCAACCATCTTGTCACTCTCAGGATCATTGCCGAGGAATGTCACAATAGTAAAGTTAATCTTTTTTGTTGAATTATGGACTTTAGAAAAGCCTTTGACATTGTTCCTTGGGATAAGCTTTGGAAAAGAATTGATGAGATAATGATTCCTCCTGAGTTGAATATTGTTGTGATTCGCCTCTACGAGACGGTTGTTTCCAAGCTTAAGACCAACAAAGGGTGGTCTAAAGATATTAAATGCAATATCGAGGTTAAACAAGGGTGTCCCCTTTCCCCTACCCTTTGTTTTATTTATATCGATAATCTAGAGTATTGTTTGGAAATCATAGGGTGCAAGGGGACCGAGCTTGCTGGTATTATCATTACTCTTCTCCTCTACACTGATGATATCATTCTTCTTGCTAGAAGTCATGAGGACCTGGACAAGCAACTTAAGAATCTTCATGATTATTGCTCTAAGATGGGTATGACAGTTAATACCGACAAAAATAAAATCATGATAATCAAATCCAAAAATATCACCCATGGGAATTTCATCTATGATAACAATTGCTTGGAAGAGGTCTCTTCTTATAAATATTTGGGTATTGACATTCCCTATAAGCTCAACTAGAAATATAACATTGAGAAAATGATTATTGGAGGCTGGAAATCTTATTATGAGCTTGAAAATAATTGTAAGGTTGTCGACTTTTGTATTTAGAGTTAAAAAGGTTCCTCTTTGAGACCCTCATCACCCCTGTTGTCCTATACAGTTGTGAAGTTTGGGGTTGCAGTATATACAGAGAGTCATGGAGAAAGATTGAGATGATTCAAAAGCAATTCATAACCTACAATCTCAAGATCAAGGGAAATACCCCCTATCCTATCCTCCTGATCGAAGTTGGCCTCTCCCCTATTGAAATCAGGGCTATGTTTAAGTATCTAATGTATAAGAAGAATCTTTACAACATGGAATCCAATAGGATTCCTAAAATTGCTTCTAACTATAGTCAAAACCCCGAACTTCGCCTCAAGCGTGGCTGGCATAAGTATTCCTGGTCTTGGCTCAACCATTGGGGGATAAATGAGGAGATCGTCCTGGGAATGCAAAGATAGTGTAAAAGATACTATCACCTCTAAATTTAAGGATAAGCCATGGGATGGTAAGGAGATGAAGGGTAAAAGGAAGCTAAGATATTATAAGGAGGTGATCAACCCCACCCTTGAGAACCATAATTATCTTTCTGTTTTAACTAGCTTGAAGAAAAAGATGAACATTTCTAAGATTAGAACCAAGTCTCATGAGCTTCTTAGTGAAACCGGGTGGTGGTATACTCCCAAGACTCCTTGGGATGATAGATTTTTTCAGCTTTGCAATACTAAGAGGGTGGAGGATAAAAATAAATTTATTTTAGGTTGTCTGACCCTTACTCACATCTGCTTTCATTTCTCTAACATCTATCACACTTCTAATCTTCTTGACTTGTTAAGTCAACCCAACTATAATGATCTTTTTGAGCATAGAAATAAGATTCTAAAGAATCACAATTAGATTCTTCTTATTCTTAAAGTATGATAGTCCACATCAGTGTTAGTGGATGTTAATTATCATCATCATCAATATCAATTTATTAAAATTATATGAAGTTAGGTAATTAAAATTTGAATATTTAAATAAAAATGAAAATTAAATCAAATATTAAAATTAAAAAAAATATATAGTACTTTATTTTATATATGAAAATTAAAATAATTAATTATATAAATTGTAGTGTTAAAGTAATTTTTTGTGTAGGTTTTCAATTCAAAATTCTGCGAATAATTTAATTAAAAATAAAAATATTATATTATTTTGAATTTTTTTTTAATTTACTATAATAAAATAGAAATATTATAGTATTTTGATTTTTTTTATAATTTAGTATAATAAAATAAAATTATTATTATTTTTGTTGGTTAGTCACTGAAAACCCTTAAATCGACTGAAAGTTCTTAGTAACTGTGGAATGGGGTGTCACACGGAATAAGTCGATCTTGCGGACAAGATAGACCTTCCTAGAATCTAAAGAATACCTAATGACAAGCAAACCAACCAGACACTATCTTTCTCTAAATATGCTTTTATAAACAATGGCAAACAAGTGTTTTTAGGGCCTACCTTAGGTCCAACGCAAGCTTGTGGATGCCCTCGCTCTTTCGATCCAAATGAGCTCCTTTTCGCGAATTTGCAAACACAAACAAGGCAAACAAATTAAATAGCACCTGAAAAGCCAATTGCATAAAACATATTTAACATGAAAGTCAAGGAGTCCATGAAACAAATAACATGAGATACTTGTTGAGAAAAATGAGTTTGATTGTATTAATTCAAAAGAAGAAGAACTTTACAACCTTTTCCTTGACGTTGTACAAGCTCCTCCCAGGGTCCAGCAAGAAGTCTCCTCTACTTTGACAAGTTTCACTCACTCCCCAATGAAACCAAAAAGGTATGTGATCTCTCCTCTTAGGCTTAACTAGGAAGTCTTGATTTCACCAGCATTTACCCTCAAAAATGTTCAGCTTCTAACCTCCTCAGCAACCAGCCCAATGCCTGTATTTATAGTGCAATGGAGGGAGGTTACTAGGTCCTCCTTCAAAGGGATAAAGCCCTCCTTCAAAGGGATAGCTCCTCTCATCAAGGGATTAGCTCCTTCTCTTTTGGGATGCATGAACCACCTCAGAGCGAACAATCCACGTCAAAATTCCTTCTAGAAACCTCTAGAATTAACCCAAAGTGAGTTTTTTAAGATAAAACTTGCGCCTTTTGACTTTCATAGGGGTCCGCACCTACACCGCTAGGGACAGAGCGGGCAGGTTCGCAGTTTTTGTACACAGAAGGTGCGGGACCGCAGGTGACCATGAGAGAAAGTGTGGAACCAGAGTTACATTGATTTTTAATGCCTTTCTCTCATTTCCAAAGCTTGATTTGAAGAGCTGAGGTCTGAGACTTGCTTAGGAGGACAGTACAAGTGATGATAGACCCATACTGACTGCAAATAATCATGGTGACGATATTTTTGTGTAACATGGGGTTTGGGCTTGATCTTATTGTAACTACTCGATTTGAAACAAAGGATGCATTTATGATCTATGATATTTGTGACTATGTCGAAATGGATCCACAACATTCACATCTCATGGATCCTCTGCCAAATATATATCCGATGGCGAGATTTCAAAGGATTAGAGTTTCTTAAGGGGGTGACATTTATGGTATCAAGATCAACCTCATGCAAGATGACATACAATGGATGAGATGGGTGAGCAAGAGAGTGACCTATATCTCCTTGGGCCATAATGATTCCCCAACAATCTTAGAAGGAAACAATCTTAGAAGTAAGGGCGACATGATTTGAGAAGCATGCCGAAGGGGGTTTATATGGCCCTTTTTCTATAATCTATGTCGATAGTTTGAAGGTTTTTATTTCGTTTTTAAAGCCATGGTCAGTTGTTATTTTAGATCAGGCCAAGTTCAACCCACATCTCTAGTTTTATTAGGAAACAAGGCCAAATCTAAGCTTTGCACAATCTGGGACATCCTTAGAATGGCATAGCTCTACTAGGAAAAACCTTTTATCCTAATCGATCTTGGATTGGTGAAGGGTTGGAAGAGTTGAAATAGGAGGAGGCATTCCAAGTCTTCATAAGGACTTTAAATGGGAAGTCCTCCCTTTTCTGGGTCTCATGTAGGGATTATGTGGTGGGTCTCAAGCAACAAATAGAGACTCCAACGAGATTTCTTTAGATGTGCAGTGTCTCCTCTCTGAAGGCAAGTAGTTGCACGATATTTTTTAGCTACAATATTACAATATCTCAAGAAAATCTACATTGTTTCTAATGTTGAGCCTATGTGGGGACGTCATATGCTCTAAAACCATAGTTGTTTCATCATCATATAAGGATGCAACACATGGAATGGGGCTAGTTCAAATGGAACAACCATCGTTCATCCCAAAGTCGTACATTGTGGAGAAGGTGGACAATATGCCATCCTTGGACAGTAAAAACCAACAGATAAACCATCTCTTTTCTTTCCTTCATTCAAGGGCTATCATTTGTAGATTCAATGGGTTTTGGAAAAAAATAGATGCCTTACATCAATGGATTTTTATAGCCTAGCCAAAATCTGTGACATCTATCTCTAGTCCAAGGGATTTTTCATTGTCTAGTTTGATACCCCAAAGGATCTTGAAAAAGTTTTGAATAAAGGACCTTGGTTCTAGGGAAGAGTCGACCTTTTCTTAAATACATAGTTTCAAGAATTTGTCCCCACAACAATAGTCGTCAAGAGATGATGGTATCGCTGTAGCTTCCAAATTCACCTCTCCCCTTTTGCCACCACAATGTCCTAGAAGACATTGGGATACTCCGAGCATTTTCAAAAAAATAAATAATGAGAGAATTCAGCAAGGACTATTTACTTTGGCTTGAATTTGTGTTGAGATAGACCCAAGAAAAGATCATCCAGATTGCATAATGTTGAAAAATGGAACATTTCAATGGATCCAAGGTTTAAAATACGAAAAAATAATGTTCAGATGTCACACATGCTTTCAAACAAGACACTTGTAGTATTCTTGTCCATAGGCCAAAATACACCAAGGAAGAAAAAGGGGCAAGCCCGCAACACAAAAGGCTAGTAGCCTTTCGATCCCACATGTTTGGAGGATGAAGAAGAGGATGCCACACTTACTCAAGACAATAATAATACCCAGAATATTGAAGACACATCTCATCCAGTGTAGAATGAACAAGATGATGGGATGAACATGGGACAAAGAGAGCTCATGTTTCTGAGAGCTCGGATTCAGAAAAAGATCTCCCACCAAAGACAACAGGAAATGAATTATAAATGGTTCTAGTAGATCTAAATTCAGGGGCATGGCAGAAGGTGGAGAAAAAGAAAGGAAAAAAAAGAAAAGTTAGGTGATTATTATCACACTTAACTTTGATAGTTTTTATGTAATTAGTTATTATTATTATTATCTTTATTTCTCAATTTTTTACTTTGCTCATAAGTCGAGATGCGTGTCTTACTAAATGCATTTCAACACCTACAAAATATAAATTTGTTCCTTCTTTAAAGTTGAATAAAATTACGTATTTTCTCCATTTGGAAAAAAAAAAAAAAAAAATTATATTACAACTTTGTATATGCAAAGTAAGGATACATAAAGTTGATTATAAGGATTTGAATAGACCATGATTAGCTTTAAGTTAAAGTCATACATTCAAAACTCATAAATAATCTTATTTACCTTAAAAAATTTACCCCAAAAAACAAAAATTTAACATAAATACTTTATATATATTATAGATTAAATAAAATTTTAATAATTTAAAACCAACTTTTAATTCAATTATTTGATTTAATCATTTTTATATTTTTAATACATAAAAAAATATTAAATCAGATAATTAAAATAAAGGTTGGATTTAAACTATAAAATCATTGTAAATACATTTTAGATGGAATAGAAGTTTCGGACTTTATTTTTTTTGTACGTTAATATTATATTTCCTCAAAATATCATGTGAAACACATACATCAGACTATTAGCATCTTCAAACATGTCATTGGGTAGGTGGTCTTAATCTGCCCAATAGGAAACCAAATATTTTTGACCACTTAGCAATAGAGTAATTTGTCCAAAATTCTAAAAGTTTCAGTAGTTCTAGCTGACTAAAGTATTAACTATTGTACTATAATACAAAAATTGTAAGCTAACATTCAGAAAAATTAGGAATCTGAGGAGATGATAGGAGTTGGATCTCTGACACTGGAATCACGTGGAAAAAGAGGAGTATCCTCACACTGGAAGTGGATCTCTATGTGTGCTAATCTTGCATCCATTCTCTCTAAGCATACCCTCTAGTTTCGCTAGACAAATTTAATGTCTTCCAAACTAGAAAATATATTATATCTTTCTTCTTGCTTGTCCTTCAAAACCCTCCCCAACATGGCCTTCATCTTCCAATATAGGGAAAGAACACTAAGATATTGTTTCCTTCTTCCCCGGGTATGCCCAGGGTCAGGAATCTACGTAAAAACATCTTCCAGGGTCCCTGAGTTGGAGAAAGCTTATATGTCACAAGCATTAAGGGATTCCAAATAGTGAATCTCATTCCCGGTTTTAGGGGGGGCACCTGCATGATAGGTTTTAGCATCTTCTTGTGCCTATTGCTAGGCATGATTGCAACCTTGGGAACTGAATCCTCCCTCTCCTTGCCTGCTTCTCATTCTATGACATTGCATGTTAGGAAGATAGATGTTACAACAACTATTTATGCACAAAGTACTCATGGTGGAAACTTGAGACCTATTATAGCACAAAACCCAAGCCAATAACAAACTAGTGGGTGAGGATAACTGGTAGACAAACAGTAAGCACAAGGCAGAGAGGAACATCCCACAAACACAAAGGGCAACATTGGATGGAGCAGACTACGATTTTCAGCCCAAGAGACAGGCCAAAGTGAAAACACAATAGACCCTTCAACAAATTAAGAGTGTAGAGATAAACCCAATACCAAATAAAGTCATCCCTAAACCAATACCAAGAACCAACAAGATAGCTAATTTGAAAATTATTAGAGATACAAATAGAGTGAAGAGTTACCCAGGACCAATAGGTCAAGAAAGACATCAAGCTCGGAGAATGGAATGTTGCAAAAGAAACCAGGGTATCATCAAAACGAGGAACATCTGAGAAGCAACCTCCCACTGTAATAACGTACCCTCCCCTCCCTGTTGCCCTTCTAAAACCTGAATTCCTTTGCTCCAACTTCAAAAAATCAACCAAACAAATGAGAAGCAGAGCTAAGGGATAAGACTTTCCTCTAGAGTTTTTTGTAGAAATCACAACATAAATTCCCAAATTGGACAGTGCCAAGGACTTATCAAACCACACACTACGCCACTTTCCTTCTGAACACCTCTTGCAAAAAGGGGTCTAGCTTTATCCCTCCTTCTTGGTGCTGAGATCGAATAACCACACTATAATTTTGCAGAAAGTTGTATGTCATAATCCTCCACATAATAACTAGTCATTTACTTATGCATGCATGGAGATAGCCATGCCACCCTCGACATTTATTGTTTTATCTGCATCAAAATAGTAAACTCATCCCCCAATCCCACCATTTATCTTGAACTTCACTCATCAAAAAAAATTATTTTTATTTTTATTTCAATATAGAATTTTTTTTTAATCAAATAATTAAAATAAAAATTAAATTTTAACTCTTAAACTTCTATTCCATCTAAAATGCATTTATAATGAATTTTTATATCTTTTATATATTTATATATAAGATGACTTTAAAGATAAAATAAGGTTTGAATAAATCTATAATCCATTTACAAATACTTTAAAGATGGGATAAAAATTTAGAAATTTAAATTCAACATTTTATTTCAAAATATATATATATATATATATATATATATATACCCTTACCGTTTAAAAAAACCAATAAAATTAAATATGATACATATTTAATCACAACAATCCCTTCCAAATAGGGATAGTTATATAAATGGTTATCCTTTGGAATGCTTGTTTGCTAATTCTCACACTGTTTCTTCATAGTTTATTCACAATATTCCTATAAAATTTTGATAAAGTATTATATCGTTTAATGTTCATGAAATTCCTTAATACACATTAGAGTTTACATAGGTTAATTGAAATAATTTATTGTGTCCATCTTTCCTTAAATCTTCAGCGCTTTTTAATAAAATGATTTGTTAAAATTGTGCTTCCATATCGTTGTAGTGCCATCAAAATCATAAAGGCATTGTATTCTTAAGGTGGACGTGCCTTTTCCATGAAAAGGAAAGTGAAATTGTATGGTTTATTTGAAAATGACAAATACTTTAATAAACAACCTTTTGTGGCCATTTGCACGAATGGATGAGTATATTTAATTAGAAAATATATCAATTATTTCTAACATATTTTTTATATTATATATAGTTTTAGGGAAGTGCTCATAAAGTTGTATTATATACTTGTAAAAGTTAATAAAGATTTATATTATTGGATAACAAAAATAAATTATCGAGTGTTGTGTTTATTGGTCCGCCATCAGGAACCACAATAGGAATAAAGATAGGTGATTTGGGTTTATAAAGTCCATAGAAGGTTGGTAACATGAATGCAATTTTAGTGGTATAATAAAGTTGGGAATGGATTGTAAAATTTAATTTTCTTAGTTAATATAAAATGCATCATAATGTTGGTGTAGAATGTAAACATAAATTGATAATTTAAATTTTTAGTAGGAAGAAGAATATATTTATATAGTTTGAAGGGTTTTTGTGTTTGTTTCATATACTCTGAGGGTTCTAGGTTTATTAGTTACTTCATCATTAGGAATATCTTGGAATTCAATTTCTTGAGTTAGAGTCGTGCCTCATCAATGTTGAGAAGTATTCCTTATTGTGTATCTGATCACTTTTACTAAGACTTTTCTTATAACTGTTTTGATGTGCTAGAACAAATCAATGGTTTGATGGTATCTAGTTTGCCTAGTGCGAGTGTTCCCTATATTATGGATCTAATGATCCATAATCTTCTCTACTTCTGCATAGGACAAGAAGTGCCTTTCCATTTGAGCTTCTTGCTCAACGTTGTGATTTTTTTAGTGAATTGAGGGGGAAGTATTCTCCTAGAAGTTTGTGATAGATCTTTCAACATTCACTTTATATTTGGTCCTAAGTGGTTTTCTAAAGTGTCGGCTCTTCTCATATTTGATAGGAGTGATGAAGCATAGGGGCGGGGGAGCTTTGAGACAAGGTCGAGGTATGGAGAGGCAAGTGAAAGTACAGGGAAATCTTCAAGTGGAGATTGTAACAAGGGGAGCAGGGTAATGGAGAGATAGAAGCCTCAAAGGAGAAAAAGCAACCTCCAAATTGCTTTGAAGGAAGACTAGATGTAGAGTACAAGGAATGGGAGGGGTGTGAAGAACAAATGAGTTCACAAGCTAGGAAGAAAGAAATAAGAGTAGGTAGAGTATAAGGTAACAAGTGACTAAGAAAGAAGCAGACCACCATTCACCTAACAAAGCAATGCTAAACCAAGCATAGAGAAAGAACCAATGTAAAGAGCCCAATACCTTGTAAGATATGAAATAAGAAAATCCAAAATAAAAAGAAATAAAAAAGTTAAACCAAAATAAATCCACATACCAAAGAGCAATTATGCATGCAAACATTTAACCTTTTTCTTGAATCTACTAATATCTAAAAAACAATCAAGAATCACCAAAATGTAATTATCCATTAATACAAAAAATGACATATTCTTTACCGCTGATCAACAAACCAAAATATTTAGATAAAAAACCCCAAACTCTTATACATGTACCTAAAAGCTGGTCTTATACTAAATAAAAAGATAATAAAAAACCCCAAACTCTTATATGTCTAATACTAAATAAAAAATCATTAAAACCATTATCTCATGGCATGAGCTTCCATAAATGTTCACCCATCACAAATATATATATAATTTTATAATTTTTATATATTTATCCAACTTTACTACTTACATTGAGAAACAATAAATTTATACGAGTAAAACATCATATATATATATATAATGTTTATATATTTATCCAACTTTACTACCTTACATCTTTGCGAGTAAAACATCAGAAGCTCGATAGTTTTAATTTTATTTACCATAATTACCATTATTTACTGTGTAAGCAAGTTGCTCAACGACCTAATCTAATGGGGAGGCCACCTAGTGTCACATACTTCTACCAAACCTGCATTAATTACATGTCTCAATTTGAGTTAACAAACCGCGGAGAGGGGTGGGATAATGAAGATGTGTAAATGATTTCCATTTCTCCATTTTGTTGGTGGATTTATATAATGACGTGGCAAATCATCTTTTTGATGAGTATAAATTTGTATTATAGTTGTTTAATAAATTATCAATTTTTTTTTACAGTTGTTTAATAAAATATTAGTTGACCCTAACGAAAATCATTAACACCTAATTAGTTGACCCCTAACGAAAATCATTAACATGTGGAGTGGCCCCCAACGAAAATCATTAACACCTAATTAATAATTATTACAAATTTATAACCATACATCAAAGGTAAAAGGGGTGAATTTTCCCCATCTTAAGAACTATACGCAGATTCCATTTCTTAGGTTCCTTTGAACATGAGCATAAATCTGCGAATTTTATGGTTTTCCAATAAAATTAAACAGTTTAACTTAGATAATGTAATTAAATTCAAATATCAAATTAGAATTTTCACATATTAATATTATACTTTAATTTAATTTATACTCTTTTAAATCTTTATAAATTTATTTATATTTAGATAATGTAATTAAATTCAAATATCAAATTAGAATTTTGACATAATTGTGTTAGGGTTAGTATTAATATTATAATTTATTTTAATTTATGTTACTTTAAATTTTTAAAGATTTATTTATATTTTGATATCCGTGTAAATTGTTAAAAATGGGATATTAAAATATTTTTACAATTTTAACCTATAATGTTTTTATAGTATTGATTTGAAAATAATATTGACCAAGTTTTTAGGTTTTATAATTACTTATCAAAGCAAGATGCTATTCTTTTGCATGTGAAAAAATAAAATGCCAATTAATTAGATTTGTTATTTCAAATTATTTTTTTAATAAATAATATAGAATAATGGGTAAGTAATTGTATTTTATAAAACTATTATAATTTGTAAGTAATTGTATTTTATTAAAATTAGTATGGATTTATCTTGAGTATGAATTTCGT
Source organism: Pinus tabuliformis (assembly GCA_031772625.1). Classification (NCBI taxonomy): domain Eukaryota; kingdom Viridiplantae; phylum Streptophyta; class Pinopsida; order Pinales; family Pinaceae; genus Pinus; species Pinus tabuliformis. The sequence goes on from CM062817.1 coordinate 961,717,300, forward strand.
TGAGAGAGATTAAATCTTTTTTAGAATGCAAAAATTGGAAAAAGAATTTGCATCCATCTCATCCCTTGATAGATCCCAATAAACATGTAGTGGTTTTCTTTATATATGCAATGTATATTTTTCATTGTTTAAATTGTATTTTTAAATGCTATATAGAGTACATAACTTAAACTTGTAAGTCCAAATTTTTTTTGTTGGATTTCAGAGAAAAATAACAACAAAAAATATACCTAAAAAAACCAAAATGTAAAATAATGAGACTACTTCAAATGTTTTAATGATAAAACTGATTTTTTTCAATTGCTTTGTATGATATATACATAGTTTTTTAAACAATATATAATATATACATAGTTGACATTAAAATATTTTATATAACATGTGCATTGAGACATTTTATTTATGGATTACTTCGTCTACATTAAAAATGTTTTCATGTTATTAATACATTTTTAAGTATAAGTCAATATAACTTAATTATGCATATTAAAATATTTTATTAATAACCCACATTGAATTTTTTTATTATTATGAATATTTTTAAATATCACATATTCATTTTGTATTAAGAATTGAATGAATTATACATTTATGTCTTATTATTCTTATTAAAATGTACTTCATATTTTTTTATTTTATTTTTAACTTGCAAGTATTTTTTTTGTTTAGACATTAAATATTTTATTGTATACAATACTAAAATATTTTCTCTTAACATATATAGAAGTTGATATGACATAAATTATTTAACATAGATCCTCAAATAATTTATTTAAATCCCTTGCTAAGATATTTTTTAAAAGCCTAAGGTTTACACATCTTACTCACACTTTTTTTACTTCTAATTGTTTTATTTCTTTTTAAAGTTGATATGAAATTATAGTATGTCATGTGGACATCGAAATATTTTATTTATGACAAAGAATGAGTGAAATATTTTTACCACATTGGGTTGTAATACCAACCACAAATCTAGTGACCACTAAAGTTGGGATTATTGATATTTTATAATTCTTTTAATTAAAACTAACTAAACGTGCATTTCAATTTTGTTTTTATTATAGCCAATATTGCTTTTCATTTTTTGCGAGTAAAAATAGTAATTATCATTAAATTATGAAAATTACATTGTATGCACTTAATACATTCATGATTTTCAAAGAGCTCGCTGATATAAGCCACGAGAAACAAAAAACAAAATAGATCCCCCAAAGTAGAAATACATTATCCTCTCACACCATCCTTATTTAAGTATAGATATGCCCATATACATATCAACATAGAAACAAAATAGATCCCCAAGGTAGAAATACGTTGTCCTCTCGGACCATCCTTATTTATGTATAGAGAAACAAATAAATTACATTAACAAATAATTTACATTAACAAATAAATTTAGAGAAACAAATACAATGATAATTAAACATCATAAGCATGAGAAAGCAGTAAACCAAAAATTTATGATAATGACTATTGTTCATGTGAACCAAGAGATGAGCTGTCAAAATGCTAAGTGGGTAGAGGGTGGACTTGTTACTTCACACATTGTTTTTTTATTTAGAGAATATTTTATTTTTATTTTAAGAGGGAAACATGCTAACTCTACGTTGAGCATGGACAAAATCACACATAGCCCTAAATTGTAGAATACCTCTCTCAAAACAATTATAGGTGAATGCATTTTTATTATATTATTTGTTTTTGTAATGTAATATATTTATGATTTGTGAGATTTGTTCGTGGTTTAAGAAAGTGTAGTCGGAAGCTATCTAAATTATTATGGTTACTTGGTATCCCTCTCATTTTGTCCCTTTGCAACCATTCATCTCATTGGATTTTTTTTTGGACTCTCTTCCTAATTACCACATGTTTCAAACCTTGAGTGTATTATACAAAGAAATGCCTAAAATTCAATTATGTTAAAAAGGTTTAACCTCTCTCTACATATATATATATATATATATATATATATATATATATATATATATATATTATTTTGATGGCCAAATAATTGTATTAAGAAAAAATATACCAATAAGTGGCATTACAAAAGTCACTCGCCTTGAGTTTTAAACAAAATAGGCAGTTCCTTATTAGCCAAAAACTTAAAATACTTATGATCCCAAAAAATTCATCCCTATATTTCTCACATGAATAAATTCTCATAAATTGTTAGCACAATAAAGAGCAAAAATAAAAGTTATGACTATGTTGGATTACTAGCCCAATTTCTTGTCACCAATAGTTGTGCCATTGAAGGGGATTTTTCTTCTTTACTACGCTTGTGTAAATTTCCTGTCTTTGATGAGGTCCTCGCTGTCCCCACTTTTCCCAATTTGTTTAGATCCCAGGGTTCTAATTGCTCTTGTATATTGTCTTCTTTAACCTCATCTGCCCAAATTTCCTTAAAAGGTTCTACATTTAGAGATTCCACTTAGCCTTTTTTTTGTTGGTTCTTATTGAGAGAAGGGCCTTCATTTGAGGGAATATCCCCATGTTTACTCAAATTCCATTGAGGTATCCTTAGTTTCTTCTAAATCTAGTTTTATTTCTTCTATAGGAGGCCTAGTTTAGGTGGGTCAACCTTAGAAATCAATTGATGTTCTTCCTTGGCTCCAACCCACTAGATTGACTTTCATTGTTTCTTCTTAGCATTCTTTGGACCTTTTAGGGAATTTGTTGTTGGGTGCATTTTCTAAAGCTTGATTTACATCAAAAATAAAAATGTTCATAATCTAGTTTTTGGGTTTAAGAGTAGCTCCCACTCTTCAAAATTATTTTCGTTGGAAACCCTTTAGTGAAGTCCATACCAACACATATGAGAGCATATGTAGTGGGACTTCCTCTCTTTTTTCTTTTCCGTATTTTTGTGGTAATATTTCTCAAAAGTGTTTTTAATGGCTAGAAGAGAGGTAAAAGATAGATTTGGAGATATGACCCACTTAGGTGCCAAAGACAGAGAATCAATTAGAAATCCAAGGTTTCATACATAAACTAAAATTTCTCCAAAACTTTTAATAAAAAGTTTACACCAAATTCTTATCTTGATTAAGATAAAAATTAATAACAAACTAAACTTTTACACATAAATAAATAAACTTTTCTTTCTTTTACCATTATTTAATATATTTTTATTAATAAATTATTTATCTTATTTTTTTTTTCTAAGTAAAGGCTAATTCTATTAATAAAGAGAAAATATATTTATATGGAGGTCAAGACCTCATAGGAAGCCGAAGCTGTCCAACAGCACTGGCGCATAGTACATAAGACCAAATGGCTGGATAACCAGATAACCAGATAACCCGATCCTCAGGATGAGATAACCAAATAAACCAGACTCGGAGTCCATGCTTACAAAAATACTGGCCAAAATAGTAAACAACAGAACAGGACATATGAGAGCTGTAGCTCTGATAAATGCTGTGCTGCTCGGATAACCATATACAAAACTGAAAAAACAAAGGCCTAATAAACTTGCCGGGCCAAGACCTGATAAAAAGCATATGAACATAAGATCTGATAGACATGCCGCGCCGAGACCTGTTGCAAAACACATTTACAAAAGCCAGAATAACATAGCACATAAGATAAAAGAACCAGAAGGGAAACTACGCCATCAGACGAGGTCCCGGAGGCATCATGCATCTATCAAAGGGTCTCGAGCATCCTTATTCACCCGGCAAGGAATGCCCAAACCATCAGCATTGTCCCCAGCACCCGTATCATCACCACCTGGAGGAGCAGCCAAGCGCTGATTACCATCTGAGGGATTCGTCGGATCAGCTAGAGCCGAAATGTCTTGAATATTATCTTCTGGAGGCTTGAGTACATCTGGGGCATTCCCCTTAGCCTGCAAATCATTTTGATCAAACACAATGCCTACATCTTCTCCCTGAAGCACGCTATCGTCCTGAGACTGCGAAGTTGAGGTGTGCACAGAGACACTAGGTCTATCTTCTTCCTTAGCCAGAATGACAGTGATGATGGCCGAGAGAATCGGTCTGTTGAGACGGCTGTGGAATTTAAAGCGGGTAGTTTGGAACGAATTATGCGGGAAGGGCTTACCATGATCAGAGGATGGGGCAGTCGAAGCCAAAGGGATAATGTTCTGGGGAGCAGGTTGAGAACTCCCACGGTTTCCACCGCTGCCTCCACGGTGAGAGCATCCATGGCGATGCACCATCGTTGAAGGAACGAAGTGACCTGAAGGAGATGAGGAACAGGGCCAGACGGAACAGATTCGAAGGTGGGGAAGCCAAATAGAGGTCTTACACCGGATGAGTAACCAAACTACCAAGGTGATACGAGGATGCAGGAATAAAGACAGGCTGATGAAGAGAGAGCCGATGAGAATGACGGCTGAAACAACCGACGAAGCCATGAATTTAACAACCTGCGAAGAGTCTCGAACAGGGAGCGCATTCATTTCCGAATGCTTGAAGATCTGCTGGTATTGTTTATAATTCATTTCATCTGCGGGAGGATTTAGGAGGCCGTGCAGGATTTCCAACTGCAAGTCCAGATGCCGGCTTGACATGCGCCCTTATTAATTAAGCCTTGAAAGCACCCGCATCTGGGTAATTATTTATCTTATTTCAATAAATTGATTTATAAGATATTTTTTAAAACTTTTACTCTTAATATAAAATGACATCCAATTACCTTGTAATATATAATTTATGTATAATAAAATATTCGACACCTTTATCTTTTTATATATTTAATTTCATTTCATCTTTGATGCAAAGCTATGTTTTTGTTTTTGGATTTTTATGGTTTTTTTTTTTTCTACATAAAACTATTTCTATTAACAGAGTAAAGGTAAATTTACATCATGACCGAAGTCAAGAGCTCTGCTCCGGTGGGAGGCATAACTATCCAAAAAAACATATGTGAAAACTTTCTAATTTTATGACCCACGCAGGGGACCGATCTGAGATACATAAGACAATGCAAAAATCTCCAAAAAACTAAGAAACACCAAAGATCCCATAACTATCAGCCTTACAATCATGCCCAGTGGTGAGGGGCACACAATTAGAAGAAGAGACTTGGGTGGGCGAGCTAATCATTAGGGGACTCTTCTATAATACAACACCAACCAATATCTGGCATATCCTCTGCTTGAGCCGCGTTTTGAGCAGAGGGCCCCAGGTCAACCATCATCGCATCCTGAGCTTTGCATGTCTGTTCATTTGCCGCCTGCCGAGGAGCATTTTCAACATTCAACTGAAAGGAAGAAGAGGGAGTCGGGATTGCCCTCGAACCCCCTGGCTGAGTCCTTGTATCTTCGGCTTGGCTTTCTTCCTGAAAAGCCACCATGAAATAGGCAGTGATCCTGGGTTTGTTTAGTGCGTTATCAAAGGTAAAGATGGCAGAACTAGAGGTTGGGACAGGGTCGGGGCGGGAGCTAGTGGCGCAGGATCTCCCTCGTCTGCTTCGAGTTAAAGGGCGACGCCCCCCTGACAATTCACTGGAAGACGATTCGGTTGGTGCGCGCCTCGGCTGTCCTCTACGGCAGCCCATCCTTGGTCGCAGACGAGGCATCTTGAAAATAACAACAGCCGAGGTCCAGGAATGCAGCACTGAGCACTAACCGATGGTTGGCAACAACTTTGCCTTCTAACCAAACCGCCTTTGCTGAGCTTGAACCTGTCCTCCTGGTGAGCCAAACCTGGTTCAGAGTAATCCCTGCTTGTATCTGAAACCAATGACCAGAAAAAGAGATGAGTTACCGAGATTTGGAAATGAAAACAACAGTATAGAACACCGAAAAGAAACACTGAGAGGAGAAGATTTTGCTTCGCTGAGAGGGCCGAGCCAAGCGACAGAGGAACCCGTTTCCCCTCAGGCGACCTGAAGTTCGATGCGAGACCGGAGGCGAGCGAGAAGAGCAGATAAACCAGCGAAGTTGCCGCCTCCCCAGGACCTCCCCTGACCTTATCATTCTTTGTCATGCCTCGGGAGGCTCCTCCCATTACCTCTGCATTGATGGAGCTCACCTTCTGATGCAGGCTGGTGCGTGCGGAGGTGGTATCCATAACTCTGAGCCTGATGTGCAAGCCAAACCGTTTGTAATAGAATCCCATAAACCGATCTTTGCGCTCATGCCATGCGCCAGATGCCGTATCCCTTTTACACTTCTCGTACTGGTCAGGCAGGTGGCGATCTGCCTCGCCTGAACCCTGTCCCATCATTTTAATATTCACCGCAAGCACCCGCATCCAGGATTTGGATTTTTATGATTAAATTACACATGATTTAAAAAAAAAAAACACAAAAACTTTTAACCCTTTTAATTTATAAAGTAGTTATAATGACCTTTCGTAAACAGAGCCCATATAATAAAACATGAAAATCAGAGCCCATATAATAAAACATGAAAAATTATGGTGCAAAACACATTTGTTTTTACTTAAACAATTTATAAACCTGGTTCCGATTTACATCATATTATTTATATATAATTTTAAAATTTAAAATTTAATTATATCTTTTATAAAGTTGATATATAATTTTTTAATTTAAAAAACCATTAAAATAATACATAATAATAAAAGTCTTAATATAAAAAATTAAGATTAACGTATACAGTCGCTCTAACCTCACACTGACTCTCATAGAATAAACCAATAAACAATCCTATATTAACTAATATAAAGTACTCATCCAAAACAATAAAATATATATTATGTGCCTAATCAACTCTAAACACTAAATTATCATGTTATACGCAATTTATTTAATTAGCTTTCACCTTTAAATTTTATCAATGTGTTTTGCGTATACTTCTCACATAATGCACTTTCAACGTATATTATGCAGCAATTATGGTAATCTTTATATGTTTTGGAGTTGTTTTGTAGAATGTTTACTAATTTTGGCCCTCGTATTATATTTGTAATTTGTAAATTTTTTTCTTAATTTGTGAAAATTAAATTGGAAGAGAGAAAATAATGATTATTTCTTAGGATTAATCATTTTTTTAAAGTCTTTTGATAGTTGTATTTTTATAATTATATGTTAATATTATTATTATATTCTATAAAATTATTATAATTTTTCATAAATAATTTAGAGCTATTAAATACTTTTATAAAAATTATAAGTTTATTATTAATATTATTAAAATGAAAAGAATGATATTTACTTACAAAAAATAATTTATAAATTAGGGTGAATATATTATTGCATTATATCATTACAATAAATGTTATTATATTTTGTAATTTTTTATTATAAAGTATTTCAGTTTAAAATTTAGATTTAAGCTTACTAATTCATATTTTATAATTTTTTATTATAAATTATTTTAGTTTAAAATTAAAATTTAAAATTACTAATTCTATGTACATAATAAATACAAGATGTAGTTTGTAAAATCCAATATGAGAAAGACCCATAAAGAAAGTGAGACCTATACCAATACATTGATTTTTTCTTCCCAATTATGAAATGCAAATATAAAGAGAATGCCATGAATGTTAGGCTTCTGTGGACGATCATCTACTTCTTTTTCTTTGTTTTACTTTAATATCTCACTGTAAATGCATGCTCCACTTCATAACGAGACAATAATAATTACAATGTCAATGGAACCCCTTTCTTTCTTAGTGGCGCATTATTTACCATGGTTTGATAGTCCACTAAAGTTATAATTAGGGTATTTGCATGCCTCAACTCTTAATTAGGTTTAGGGTTTGGACCCTCTAAAATATTCTTGAAAGCCAACATGTGGCTAGCTCCACATTTGTGATTAATGAGAACTATCTTGACATCCATTTACTATCATGATATTTAACAAAATAAATAAACTTACATAAAAATTAACTTCCTCCTAATAAATTCTAATTGAAATGATTTTTATATCATTATAAAACTATATATAACTTCAACTTTAAAAAATTGGAAACAAAACATACTTCAGGAATTTCTAAACTTCAAATTATAATAAGTTTATAATATTGAATAATAGTAATTGTAATTTTAAATTGTTTAAAGTTATATTTAAGTGTTAGATTACAAACATATTATCATATGGCAACAACATGTCTACACTCCAAATGAAAAAGTCATTGAAATTAAAAGAGTGAAGTAGGCATATATAAAGGATACAAAAAGTGATACACAAGAGATCCCATAACTATTGAGAGAAGTGATAACTATTCTAAAAGTTTTAAAGTAGGGAATCCCTCTTACATATTTATCCATAACTACTCAGAGAAGTGATAACTATTTTAAAAGTTTTAAAGTAGGGAATCCCTCTTAAATATTTATCCATAACCATTAAGAGAAGTGATAACTATTTTAAAGTAGGGAATCCCTCTTAAATATTTATCCCTACCTTTGATTTGCCCATGATAGATTAAAAATGTGGTTTCCATTGCCCTTGGACCATAGTGCAGGAGCATTCACTCTCAAAAAGCTGGCCAAGATATTTAGAGGCCAACAGGGCGGGTTTCACGAGGTCCACGTGTCGAGACGAAGCTCATCCTCGAGTCCTAATCTTGAGGTTCCGTCATTGTACATCGCATTGCCTGTTTCTACCCTTAGCTTTCAAAGGGTAGACCGGCCGCTTTAGAAAACACACCATTTATTTTTTTATTCAACCTCTATTTCAAGGTGCGGGCTCCCAATGGGGAATCTGTCTGAGATACCTAAACCTGGGTTTGTGCGAAAGCGATTGCACCACCTTGGGTTGGGTGGTTAACCGGAGATAGTTGTAGTTAGCTTTGGAATCATTTCGTTCTGTCATAATGCAGCCTGGAAGGTGAGGGTGAAAGAAGAAGCAGCAGCGGCGCACCAGCAAGAAGCGGCACTACGCAAGGTAAACTTGGCGCCTGTGGAATTCGCATTTTTTCCAATCTTTTGGGCTAGGTCTTTCGGCGGTTAAATCGGCCTCGGGGTGCATCATTGCTGGTAAGTTTATGGACGTTCTGAGCAAGACTTTCCAAGATTTCATTAAAAGTGAAATTTCATGACAAAGGGCAGAGTCTAAGCAATTTCGAATCTCAAAAATAAGGAAATCGAAGTATTCCAGTTTCTAATCTTGTAATTGAACAAATTACGGAGTTTTGCTGCTGGGAGTGCTTTTATTTTGATGATTTGAAGCTTCTGCCGAGTGTATTTGGATGTCTTCGAGTTGGACTACGATTATTTTGAGGTCTGAGTTCATTTTGATGCTGAGAGAATTAGTCAGTAAGGGGACTTTGAATTCCTGAAGTTTAAATTTCCAGTGTTGCGATGCTTAAAGATTGGAGCGAGAGGGACATTGTGTATCGTACGATGTTTGTAGTACAACGCAAGGGTTTTGAGAGTTTGACGTTCGGAGTGCTTATATCTTTGGTGGTCTAGAGGTGGAAAGACTCGAGAGACTGTTATTTTCAGGTTGTCCAGTGGGTAAATTGCATATTTTCACGTTGAAAAGCTTCGAGAAGAGAAAAGGAGAGTATCTTTCAGGCTCCAGAGCCAAGTCTATGTTTTATTTGTGCTTTGAGCGCTTGACAGGGTTAATCTGCAGGGCTCCGCGGGTTCGAAGCTCCCGATTCCATAACGCCGCTGTTTTCAAGCCCGATTGAAATATTTTAAAAGTTGACAAGTGAAGCTAATGTCCTGCGCATTTGATGTTTTCCAGTTTCATACAACGGCAAACGTAAGAGATCTGTGGTTAAGAGGAGTGTGCTTAGAGGTTTTGAAAGAGTAAATTTATGCGCCTGCATATAGAGTACTCTCAGTTTAAAATGCTTGTGTTTTGACGTTCAAAGCTTGAAATGCAAACGCCTTTGATGTTCTAAGAAGCAAATATCTGGAAATTCAGGGGTCTGAAGGCTTGAAGTTGGACATGCTTGGGTTTGTATTTTCTATAGCTTGATTGCTTTGCAGAGACTATCCAGGTGTCTGAGCTTAGAAAGTTTTGAGGTTTCCAAGATCTTCAATTTTCGTAATCTTGACAGTGTTTTGAGGCTACAGAGTTTGAATTTCGTAAGCTTGGACACAGAAAAGCTTGAAATTCATTGTTGAGTTTTGAGTGTGATCAACACTTGAAATCAAGAAAAATCAGCTTAAAAAGAACTGACGCCTTATGATCTAAATATTGATGCCTGTAGAAGACTTCCACTGTCTTGAAATATTGGCATCTTTGGGCTTGAAGCTCCGTGAATGAACATTTTGTCGATTCCACCAAACTGAGGACGGGAATTTGGTATCTCTCTGTTAAGAATCGGCTGGGTTTCGTGAAGAGTTCCGACAGCACAATGGTGTCTAGGTCATATTCAAACTTGTTGGATCTAGCTTCTGGGGAGTCGCTAACTTTAGGACGAGTAGGTAAGCGACTCCCCCGAGTCATGACTGTCGCGGGGATTATTTCAGAATTTGATGATGACAATTCCAATAGTGTGGCTTCAGATGCACCATCATCTGTTGCCCAGGACCGAACAATTATTGTAGGCCACCAGCTTCCATTACGAGCTCATAGGCGACCTGATACTAAAGCGTGGGTTTTCAGCTGGGATGAGGATTCCCTGCTTTTGCAGCTTAAAGATGGGCTTGCGGAGGATATGGAGGTAGTTTACATTGGTTGCCTGAAGGCGGAAGTTGATCCAAGTGAGCAAGATGATGTTGCTCAGAATTTGCTTGAGAATTTCAAGTGTGTACCCGCGTTTCTGCATCCGGACCTTTCCAGCAGATTCTACCATGGATTCTGTAAACAGCAGCTTTGGCCACTGTTCCACTATATGCTGCCTCTTTCACCTGATCATGGAGGACGATTTGATCGGTCTCTCTGGCAAGCTTATGTTTCTGTCAATAAGATATTTGCAGACAAGGTCATGGAGGTGATTAACCCAGATGATGACTATGTATGGGTGCATGATTACCATTTGATGGTACTGCCCACATTCCTGAGGAAAAGGTTTAACCGGGTCAAGCAAGGATTTTTCCTGCATAGTCCTTTCCCATCTTCGGAAATCTACAGGACTCTTCCCGTCCGAGATGAAATCCTCCGGGCTCTCCTCAATTCAGATTTGATTGGATTTCATACCTTCGATTACGCAAGGCATTTCCTGTCCTGCTGCAGTCGGGTTCTTGGCCTTGCTTATGAGTCCAAGAGGGGTTATATTGGGCTTGAATACTATGGGCGCACTGTAGGCATAAAGATATTGCCAGTGGGCATTCATATGGGCCAGCTTCAGTCTGTGTTGAATCTTAGGGATACAGAGGCCAAAGTCGCAGAGTTGAGGGATCGATTCAAGGGGAAATTTGTGCTACTAGGTGTGGATGATATGGACATCTTTAAAGGTATAAGCTTAAAGTTGCTGGCAATGGAGCAGTTGCTCATCCAACATCCTGAGCGGAGAGGCAAGGTAGTTTTGGTGCAGATTGCAAATCCTGCAAGGGGCCGAGGAAAAGATGTGCAGGAGGTGCAGGCAGAGACATATTCGACAGCAAAGAAAATCAACGAGACTTTTGGTAAACCAAACTATGAGCCCGTGGTGCTGATAGATAAGTCTCTTCCATTCTATGAGAGAATTGCCTATTATACTATTGCGGAATGTTGCTTGGTCACTGCTGTGAGGGATGGAATGAATCTCATTCCTTATGAATACATTATTTGCAGGCAGGGGAATTCTAAATTAGATGAGACACTAGGATTGAGTTCATCTACCCTGAAGAAGAGTATGCTTGTGGTTTCAGAGTTTATTGGATGCTCACCTTCTCTTAGTGGAGCCATTAGGGTCAATCCCTGGAATATTGACTCAGTGGCTGATGCCATGGATGCAGCCATTGTGATGCCTGAGCCTGAGAAGCAATTAAGACACGAAAAACACTATCGATATGTTAGCACTCATGACGTGGGGTATTGGGCACACAGTTTTCTGCAGGATTTGGAGAGAGTATGCAAGGATCACAGCAGGAGGAGATGCTGGGGCATTGGCTTTGGTTTAAGTTTCAGGGCGGTCATGCTTGATCCAAACTTTAGGAAGCTTTCAACAGAGCATATTGTCTCTGCATATAAAAGGACCAAGAGCAGGGTGATTTTATTGGATTATGATGGTACTATGATGCCACGGACTTCTATTAACAAAACACCCAGCCCGGAGGCGCTTTCTATTTTGAAGAGTCTTTGTAACGATCCAAAGAACTTTGTATTTCTTGTAAGTGGGAGAGGGCGACAGACTCTTAGCGAGTGGTTTTCTCCTTGTGAAAGGCTGGGAATTTCAGCAGAACATGGTTATTTTATGAGGTGCTGTTGCAATACTTATGAATCGCATGACTCATTGTAAATCCTATAATTTTTCATTTTACGACAATATGTTCTAGTCTTTCCATTTTGACTGGAAGTCATAGAACTGGGCGAATGAATTAACATGTTATTATATGTTTTTGCAAATCTCAGGTGGAACCAAGATGCAGAATGGGAAACTTGTGTGGCTGTGGCAGACTTCGATTGGAAACGAATTGCAGAGCCTGTTATGAAATTGTATACTGAAACTACAGATGGATCTGCAATAGAAACAAAGGAGAGTGCTTTAGTTTGGCATTATCAGGATGCTGACCCAGATTTTGGATACTTTCAGGCAAAGGAACTACTGGATCATCTTGAGAGTGTGCTTGCAAATGAGCCTGTTTCTGTCAAGAGTGGTCAACATCTTGTAGAAGTTAAACCTCAGGTATGAAGATATCCATACTTCAGGTAAACCATATTTATACGTCTGATAGTCTGTGTCTAGAAGGTTACTAACATAATTACAAGGTATTGTTAATATGCAGGGTGTCAGCAAGGGCCTAGTAGCAGAGCAACTTCTCTCGAGAATGGTACAGAGAGGCACATTGCCAGAATTTGTTTTATGTATTGGTGATGACAGATCTGATGAAGACATGTTTGAGTGTATTACGAGTGTCATGTCAAGACCTTCGCTCTCCCCTATAGCGGAAGTGTTTGCATGTACAGTGGGACAGAAGCCCAGTAAAGCCAAATATTATCTGGACGACACCGGAGAGATCACCAGAATGCTTCAGGGCTTGGCATCAGCTTCAGATCAAGCAACATGGAATCCATCTCCTCATGTTTCTCTTTGAGAACCCACATTAAATTGTTGCATTTAAATTTACGGTTTTACTGCCATTCTGCAAACATCAAAATGGTCACCGAAGCATGTCCGACTTTTGAAGAGAATCATGATGAAATTTGGAAGAGGAAAGAATGGAGCTGTATTAGGTGCTTAATGTGATGGACTAATACAATCTAGTAGTAGATGCAGGTAAATTGATCCAGTTATTTTGGAAGCATAAGTTGAGGAATTGCAGTTGCAAATGGATGAGTTGGCTGATTTTGTAAATATGAGTGTCGTACATTTCTGTTCAGCATATGGCATGTTAGCATTGCTTTGGTTTATTTATACACCAAAGTTGCATGTTTTTGGTCTTGAAAAGCCTTGTAGACTTGTCTTCTGTCTACTTAGACCAGGTCCAGGCATATGAAACAGTTGTCTTATGCTAATGTACATTGTGATTCATGAATCTATCTATGCTATAGAATCTATAGATTAGGATGTGGAGGAACACAGTGCGAATGTTAGCCATGGTGTTAAGATCACATTTATAGTTGATGTCTAATAGCAACTTACTTCAATTATTGCACATGTTCTGTTTTGAATCTCCATTGCCTTCAGAGAGCAACTTCACTTAGTGCACATGATCACTACTGCACTAGTAACAGGCTGACTAAAATATGGGCATGGGCATTATCATGTCCATTGCATATTCTGGGAATATCTGGAATCCTAATATACTAGAATGCTGACTAAAATATGGTCATGGGCATTCTTATGTCCATTGCAGATTCTAAGAATATTCCAGAATCATAATATATCTAAATTACATAAATTCTTATATCCGTCTGTCAGTTGCATTCATACCCAGAACTTCCTTTACATAATATATCAAAATTACATAAATTCTTATATCCTTCTGTCAGTTGCATTCCTACCCAGACCCTCCTTTACAAATGAAAATTGCTTCCCTCTCCTCTTTTTACAACCTCCAAGACAATAAAAATTCCCGCACTGCTGCACCGATACTTCAAAATAATTTCACCCTTGCCATAACCGTACCTGTACTCAGCTGCACCCATGCAACACTAGTTGGAATTATTCTTCAAACCCGACTGTTGAGAAATGATAGTATTTTATTTTTTATTTTTGTTCCCAATTACCTACAGACATTTAGGGCATTAGAATTTGTAAAATAACATTAAATTTATGTGTGGCAAGAGTTTCAGCTCTTGTTCTATATTATCCATTATTGCATCTATAATTTCACAGACTCATTCGTAATGGGTTCCTTGTAATTTGCTGTTAGATTTGGTTTCGTTGCCTGCGGACTGCTTCCAAACCTCGTCTTTCAATCTTGCAGATCTTTTTCCTGCTGTATGGCTGTTATTGAATAAAATGAGTAATTTTGTCGAGATAAAGCAATACATTTGACTAAAATATGTTTGTCCTCTCTGTTTAACGTACCTGCTTAGGTACTTCGAATTCGATGGGTTATTATTCTAAATGCAATTTATTTGAATGTAATTTATTCGGATATTTAGTGTCTGGGCAAAGCAGTGCATGTTACCATTTATTCCTTACATCTCACAGCCCCCAACTCTATTGCTAGCACATCAGTGACTTATTGGAACTGAATAGTGTCCGGCAGAAATGATATATGAAATCAGAGTAAATTTATGATAAATGGATATTATATAGATAAATGTAGGCTTATCAAGTAGGGATCAAAATTTTCACCTTATAAATTATTTTATCATTTAATTTAATTTCATGTATGTGTTAATTCTTTTATATTAAAAGATAAAAATTTATACTTTTGGGAATTAAAATGATAAAAATTATACTTGGGCGAATTTGATACGCTTTTTTAATGATAAATTAAGTTTTAAAATAAATATTTTTTTTTGCAAATTAATAAAAAATAATAATTATTTTAATTTTATTTAAAAAAAATCATGAGAGTGAAATTAACCATTTTTATTTTCATTTTTTTTTACTTAAAAATAAGAATAAAGATTTATTTATAATTTTTTATTTTAAAATTATATATATATATATATATATATGGGCATAGTCTAATTTATAAATGGAATAGCTTTTTTCACCCTAATCTTATGATATAATTTCAAAACAAGAATGTAATCAAAAACTTTATGATATAATTTCAAAGCAAGAATGTGATTTTTATCGTCTAAAGCATAAATAGATTCAACACCTTGAAAAACACTAGATCACTCTAATTTTACAAATTAAGCAACTTAAATTCAAGTTTTTAAAAATCTCTGTTAAATTTTTGTTAAAATTGATTAAAAAAGTCATAAAAATACCATTTCAACTATAAATTAAAGTATATATATTATAAATTTTAATTTAAAAACATAAATTTTAACTTATTTTAATATTAATTTATACTTTTTAATTTTAAAATCAATTAAACATGCTCTGGATCTTTTCTTGGGCTTCCCATGGAACAAAGGCCCCAAGCTAAGTTGGATTTCAAATGATGTTGATATTATTTTTCTTGTTGAAACTTGGGAGCACGAAAAATCTAAGGTCCCTAACATAGATGTCTTTACGCTATGGTCTACCTGGAACAAACGATCCTCTCGTAGAGACATTGGGGGAATAATTTGTTACATTAAGAAGAACATCTCCCCCCATGCTAGGATTTATAAAAACGACCCTCACAACCTATATAGTTGGATAGAGATTAGTGACATTAATAATAAAAAGTCCTACATAGCAATATGTTAGTTCCCCCCATCAATTCTAACTTCTATAAGAAGAAGAATCTAGATAAAACTAACCCTTACAATGGTTTAGAGAATGATATTTCTAGCCTAAGGAATGATGGTAATATCCTTTTAATAGGCGACTTTAATGCTTGAACTTAAAACAACCAAGCTATTACTCTAAGCAAACATTCCAACCCTAATCCTCTTTCGTTAGACGAAGACCCTACTATGGCTAGTAGGTACAAAAGGAGCTCTGAAGGCTTCAAGGAAAATTTGTTTGGGTCGGAGCTAGTCAAGCTCTGTA
Source organism: Pinus tabuliformis (assembly GCA_031772625.1). Lineage (NCBI taxonomy): Eukaryota > Viridiplantae > Streptophyta > Pinopsida > Pinales > Pinaceae > Pinus > Pinus tabuliformis. The sequence goes on from CM062817.1 coordinate 961,733,394, forward strand.
GTGCTCAGGATCTCATAATTTGCAATGGTATAAAGAAGTGGCCCAATTCCAGCAAGATGACTTGCATCCATGGACTTGGTAGCAACATGGTAGACTACATTGTTTCCGATCTCCCATTATACAACGAAATAATAAATTTTGACATTTTGAACGACCACGAACCTGACTCTGATCATAGGCCTTTACTTATAACTCTCAATTTTGTCATGCATAGAGTTCCCATAGAAATTAATACTTACAGCGAAAAGAACTTAATATTTGATAGAAATAAAAACAATCTCTTTCTAAATGAATTAAAAACTAATTTGCTTCATTTATCTAGTATAGACAACATAGAAGACCTCTATCATAATTTTACTACAACCCTCTCATATTCTATTAACAAGTTCTAAATTGAAGTTTCAAATAATAAAAGAAATAGCAAAACCAATCCATGGTATCACAAAGATTGTAAAAGTGGAAGGAGAGCAATTAAGGAAGCTGTTGATGAATCTCTTAAAATGGACAAGATAAAAATATACAAAGCCCTAACTAAAAGGAAAAAGAGACAGTACATTCGTTAAAGACGAAAATCTCTTACACCTCTCTAAGGTAGCTCCTAAGAAATTTTGGAGGCGAATTCTGACTAGGAAGACTAAAGATAATAATAAAATTGCTCTTCACGATTGGAATTCCTATCTTAAAAAGCTTTATGAATCTCCAAATGTCATGGATAATTTGGAAACCCTACTCACAACGAAAGAAGTTTTCTCTTTAGAAGACATCAAGTTTGGGGTTAATCGCCTTGCTAATGGGAAAGCTAAGGACATTGAAGGTTACCAGGCGGAAACCTTAAAAATTGGAGGTCCTGTCCTCATCCCCCACATCCACAAGCTTTTCAATCAAGCAGTCAAGCAAGGGTTCCCTAAACCTTGGACTGAGAGCTTCATTATCCTTATTTTTAAAAGTGGGGATACAAATAACCCCTCTAATTATCAAACAATTATGATTGGCCCTCTCTTAGCCAAGTTATATGGTAGTATTTTGGAAAAGAAGTTAAGCACATGGCTTGAAAGTGAAGGTAAGTGGGCTAAAGGCCAAGCAGGTTTCAGAAGGCACCACTCAACAATAGACCACCTTGTTACGCTTAGGATCATTACGGAGGAATGTCGTAATGATAAATCCAATTTATTTTGTTGCTTTGTCGACTTTAGAAAGGCTTTCGATACGGTTCCTAGGTACAACCTTTGGAATAGATTAGAAGAGCTAAAGGTTCCTCTCGAGTTGAGAGCTGCCGCTATAAGGTTATACGAGAATGTAATTGTCAAGCTAAAGAGCAATGAGGGGTGGTCGAAAGATATTAAGTGTAACATCGGAGTTAAACAAGGTTGCCCCCTCTCGCCTACCCTATTTGGCATTTACATCAATAAGCTCGAAGGCTATTTAGAGGAAGCAGGATGTGATGGCACGATCTTAGCTGGGATAGTCGTCATCCTTCTTCTCTATGCTGAGGATATTGTTCTTTTCGCAAGGTGCCCCTCTGATCTTGATAAGCAACTCAGGCTTCTTAAGGATTTCTGCTCTACCATGGGTATGACTGTTAACACTGATAAAACAAAAGTTATGATTATCAAATCCAAGAAGGACACTTACGCTAATTTTATGTATGACACTAATAACTTGGAGGAAGTGTATTCTTACAAGTACCTAGGAATTGATATTCATCACAAGCTCAACTGGAACCATAGCATTGAGAAAAAGGATTAATGGGGGGTGGAAAGCTTATTTTGGTCTTGAAAATAATTGTAAAACAACAAACCTCATAATGTGGGACAAAAAGAAGTTACTCTTTGAAACTTTAGTCGCTCTTGTTATCTTATATCGCTGTGACGTTTGGGGTTGCAGCATCTCCAGAGAATCATGGAGAAAGATTGAGCAAATACAGAAGCGTTTTATAACTTATAACTTGAAAATTAAAAATAATACACCCTATCCTATTCTCCTTATAGACGCAGGTATTTCCCCTATTGAGAGCCTAGCTATGATTAGGTTTCTACTGTACAAGCACAAACTCAATAACATAGACGATCATAGACTTCCTAAGCTAGCTTTAAATTCCAGCCAAAACCACCTAAGGCTTAATCAAGGGTGGCATAAAGACACAAGGGCCTGGTTAAACTATTGGGAGATCAACGAGAATGATGCGTTGCAAAACATTAATAACATTAAAGATATTGTTCCAAGTTCAAAGAAAAAATGTGGTGTGAGAAAGATTTAGCGGCTAAAAGAAAATTAAGTTATTATAAGAAGGTCATCAACCCCACCCTAGCAGATCAAAAATATCTCTCTATTTTAACTACCTCAAAGAAGAAAATTAATATAGCAAAGATTAGAATGAATTTTCATGAGCTCCATAGTGAAACAGGTCGTTGGGCAGTTCTTAAAACACCATGGATGGAAAGGATCTGCCATATATGTGAGAATAGGAATATCGAGGATGAAAACCACTTCTTCTTAGAATGCTCCACGTAAAACCACATTAGATCTCAGTTTCACAATCTTTGTTACAACACTGACCTTCCTAGCGTTTTACAATGTCAAAATTATAGTGAGCTCGGGAGGCTTCTCTTCAAGCTTTTTGAGCATAGGAATAAAATCTTAAATCAAAATAAATAATTTGTTTCTTTAGGTCCGATAGACCAATATTTGGTCTCAGTGGACGTTAACCACTATCATTATAATCATCATATATTTTAATTTATATTTTTAAATTTTAAAATGAATTTATATTCTTTTATATATATATATATATATATTTATTTTAATATAAACCATTTTTATTATTATATGGGATTTTTTTGTGAACAATGGGCGTGTAGAAAATTTTGATGGGTGGAGTGACTGGCCATTTCAAAGATTTGGTGCGTAGATGGTATGTTAATACGGTTGTATTTATAATAATTAAAATATTTAATTTATATTAATAAAATATTTAAAAAATCATTATAATTATTTATATTTTTTTATAATTTTATCAAGCAGTTAGATGCATGATAACATTAAAATGGTAAAATAATTTTATTTTAATATTTATATAATTATAGTGATGTAAGCTTTTTATAATATTGGTTTTTTTTTTATAATTTTATCAAGCAGTTAGATGCATGATAACATTAAAATGGTAAAATAAATTTATATTAATATTTATATAATTATAGTGATGTAAGCTTTTTATAATATTAGTTTAATAATGTAGGTATATAAGCGGATAAAATCAATTAATATAATTATATATTTAAACATGATTGTTATAAAAATTAAAATATTTAATTAAAAAATAAATAATAACAAAATTTAATTATGTAAACTAAATAACTATATATTTATAATTCTTTTAAGATTATCATAATAATGCATTCGTTTGTCTTTATTTTTGATATGACGTTTTATTTTATTAATTATATTTTATATTCTATTCCTTCAGTAGTTACTGATATGGGAATATATATTTATCTACTTTTCTTTTTTAAAACAATTCTAACTTGACTTTATACCAATATACTTTTATATAACTTGGCTTTATATCAGTATACTTTTATATATGACATTGCTATTATTTTTACATATAAAATATATTTAATTTTTTTTATTTAATTTTATACGGTTTAATATATATTAAGTATATAACTCGGATTTATATCAGTATACTTTTATATATGATATTGCTATTATTTTTACGGTTAATTTTTATTTTTTTTTATAAATTTTATACAGTTTAATATATATTTATTTTTTTTTTCTAGAAAAAAAAGCAGTATAGATTATATTAAGTCAATATAAAGAGCTACAATTGGAAGCATATAAAAGGGACTTGAGAGGATATCAAGTCAAAATAGAGATGGAATAAGATGTCGTATAGCATAAAGGCTTTGAACTCTCCTCCTAGTTTAATATATATTTACTATGATAATATATTTTGTTTTTTTATATATATTTTTTATAAAATATAATCTTTATTTAGCTCTTTTATTATTATGTTCAAGATTTTTCTTAAATTTTGTATAAGTATAATATATACTAATTTTATATAGATTTTTATCTTAAATTAAATATTAAATATAGATTATAATATTATATAGATTAAATATTTTTTCCTAATTTATATAAAATTTTGGTTATTAATAAATATGTTTATATATATATATATATATATATATATATATATATACACTTTATGGTGGTTTATTGGGTGGCCACTAAGGAATCAAATCTTGTGGTCAAACTAGCACCTTGTACTTAACAATAAGAACAAGACCAATTGAGCTAACTCTTGGAACTTAACCATAATAATATTAATTATATAATCTATTTTTTATTAATTTTGTAACTATTAATAGATTCTATATATATTTGTTATAATATTAATAAACATTCAACGAGGTACTTAACAATGGGAACATGACCACTTGAGCTAACCTTTGGGGCTTAACCATAATAATATTAATTATATAATCTATTTTTTATTAAATTTGTAACTATTAAGAGATTCTATATATATTTGTTATAATATTAATAAATATTAAATTTTAATAGCTATTTACAAGTCTAACTAATATTTTAGGATTTATTTATTGTATTTTTATTTTTGGATACATATTATAAAAAATAACTTTTTATAATAATAACAATAACAACAACTTCAATAAACATGATTATTAAAATGAATAACAACCTTATTTTAGGGTTTATTTATTATATTTTTATTTTTGGATACATATTATAAAAAATAACTTTTAATAATAATAACAATAACAACAACTTCAATAAACATGATTATTAAAATGAATAACAACCTTTAATAATAAGCTATTTACAAGTATGACGTAGTCTAATATTTTAAGGTTTATTTATTGTATTTTTATTTTTGGATACATATTATAAAAAATAACTTTTTATAATAATAACAATAACAACAACTTCAATAAACATGATTATTAAAATGAATAACAACCTTATTTTAGGGTTTATTTATTATATTTTTATTTTTGGATACATATTATAAAAAATAACTTTTAATAATAATAACAATAACAACAACTTCAATAAACATGATTATTAAAATGAATAACAACCTTTAATAATAAGCTATTTACAAGTATGACGTAGTCTAATATTTTAAGGTTTATTTATTGTATTTTTATTTTTGGATACATATTATAAAAAATAACTTTTTATAATAATTACAATAACAATAACAACGACTTCAATAAACATGATTATTAAAATGAATAACAACCTTTAATAATAAGTATATTTATTATTAGTCCCTGCCAAGGCAGGACTTTAGCAATCGATTTACTTGTTGACCACTATTAGTTTTGTATTGACCATGGCAAGTTATAATGTTTAACTTTATAAATAATTAAAGTATTTTTTATTTTAATTAAAAAATTAATTTGTTAGTATTTCATTGGCTTAAATATTTTTATGTCATATATTTCAGGGTTCCTAACATTTGTACCATGTTGCCCATGAAATTCACTCACCCTTGCCCATGAAATTCACTCACCCTAAGAACTCGCCAGTTTTCATAAGGATTACCAATTTTCACTAGATCTTGTAATCTAATTAAACATGTTGATAAAAGTTAATACATATATCAGCATATATTATTAACTTGACAATTATGCTCTTATGGAGTTTTAAACCCAATCGTACCAAAGGTTGTTATTTGGTTAATGTAACTAAAAGCATATTTCTTTCATGTCAATCATGAGGCCAAGGGCTTTAATCAATGCTATGAGATAAAGGATGATGGGGTCATTCTTGTGGGGTCTCTTGTGCTTGGAGCTCTTGTTGTGCACCTTGGTTTTCTCAGTGGTGTTTTAAGCTCAGTGCCAATAATTGTAGTTACTGCAAACATCATCACGACAACTTACAAGCAAATTACCAAAAAAGAAAGAACAAAAAATAAGGGTATATAAATCTACATTATTTACTATCCTCTTCACATTATTTCCAAATTTGAGTTTTTAAATTAATATTACCATTCATTTTTCTATAGGGTGCAAGATGTTGTGATCAGCATAACAAAAGAATGTCTGACCAATAAATATAGAATAAGGAAACCCACAATAATGGAAGTGATCAGTTTTCCCAGTGAGATACTTGTTTTTGATGACCTGACAAATGTTTCAAAGAAGGAGCGAGAAGTAGAATTTTTGTTTCACTTCCAAATGTGGAGGAATCTGATAATACGAGCATTCTGAAATATTTGCTGATTGGAGAGAATTTAAACTTTGGGAATCCAGCGACGAAGTGGGCAGAGAGTGTATGCAAAGGAAAACAATATCTAGATGTTTTGCTACAAAATGAAGGTGATTTTAAGCTTTCTCAGAAGTAGTGTTTCAAAGATATTAAAGCATACCATAATGCTTTCTTGACCAACGTTGAAGAGTTGAAGCAGGTCTATGAATCCCACAATGAAAAAGATGCAAAGTTTTGATAGGATCTCAAGAAATGGTGGCCGAAGAAGTTATGGAATGAAATAGAGTAGAAAGCAAGGATGCCACGTCGATGACACGGTTTTCTTGTGGTTTGAAATTGGATTTATTGTCTAATGTTGTCTTACTTTGCAGATTAGGGTAAAAGTGTTATGAGCTGTGTTGGCACATAATCATAGGGATTGGGTGAACAACTGTAAATAATATAAATAAATAATTGAGAAAATGGAGAGTCATTGGGAGATGAAACTCAACAGAGACTCCCTCATGTATATAATAATGAACAACCTAAATGAATAACATAATCTCATTTGAGGAGTTACCTCTTGGCATGACATGGTATCAGAACCAGTTCTAATTTTAGCTTTCATCCCTTTGCAACTCCCTCATGTTCTGCCTATTTTTGCAAAATTGTCACCTTCTTTGCATCTTGTACACCTGCACTCGTGATTTCTCTATCTTATCCTTGCAAGATTCTATGCATTATTGAATTCACTAGTCTAAATGCAGTGGGAGTGCTGAAGGTTCGATTTGCTGCATTAAGTCATTGCTTTGCCTACTATGAAGACTGAAGCCAGTTGCTGCGTGGAATGGTCATGTGATGCCAGGAAGTGTTGCGACTGTGTGTTGGAAGGGTGGTGTTATAGCCAACACTATGACTGCAACTGCATTTGAGTCTATTATTCCCTGGAGTGTGGTGTTGGACTAAGTACACTATGAGTTTGGTAGAAGACCAAACTACCCTCCATTATATCAATATTTGGAGACTGCTAGAAAACGCTGCATACTGCTGGTACAAATTATTTATATGCATTGAATGATTGTGTTGTTGGTCTGATATCAAAATGCTGCATACCCTGGTCTGATATCAAAATGCTGTATACGTTGATATTTTAATATGAATATTCTAAAAGTCTGCATATAAATCCCTTCCATATATAAATCACTGTTCGTCAGCTCCGCTTACATAGCTATGGTTGTCATAACGTCAAAGACTGTTGGGGTATTTTTCAAACCGGTTGCAAATTCACTACTACAGTCCCGTAGACAAAAGTTCGAGGTATGGTGAATGTATATGGTGTGAAGGGCATTCAACTCCTTTGAAAATGGCGGTAGTATTAAAGTTCGTTGAGATTTTTGAATGGTGATAATAGAATGAGAATTTTGGATGGTATTTTGATATATATTATATGGTTTATATGTTGAAACCATCATATAATATATTTGTGAGTGGAGGAATATATGGTATAGTAAAAGTATTAATATAGTGAATTCTTTTCCACCTAAAGAGAAGATATCCAGAAATGTTGTGTTTGTTTTGGAAATCAAAAGCAGATATTTCTTTTTTGGGAATGCATTCACTAATATCTATTGTTGGAGTAGTTCTCTCTGGGAAAGAGAACTATCCAGAATGGTCAAGGAAAATTAAACACACTCTCATTTTTAATGAGCTGTGGAAAGGAGTGTGTGTTGGAGATGGAGACAAAGAACCAGAAGACCCTACCTCAGACAAGGAATTCACCATTTGGGAAAATAAGAATAGCAAGGCTTATGCATTGATTACAACATTAGTAAATGAAGAGGTGAGTCGCCATGTTTCACCATTTTCAAATGCTTTCGAAGCCTTACAAAAACTGAAGGAACTCTATGACTCACACTCTGCACTTGAAGTTGTTCAACTCATGATGAAATTGTCCAACCTTGAATTACAAAATGATGATCCTCTTGCTCTTGCATTAGAAGTAAAATCTATTATGCATGATATCAAAGTCACTAATGTTGAACTGGACATTCCTCTGATAGATTTTCTCAAGGTACTTTATCCCACTTACTCAAATTATCTTGAGTCATTGCAAGCAAATGGAAACCTCAAAGATATTACCTTTGACTCCCTTGTGAAAAAATTTATTGAAAGAGAGAAAGCTTTTGGGAAGAAGAGAACTCCTCAGTCTTTTGAAGAGGTTGTGTGTCTTGCACATAGATAGAAGAATTTTGCTTAAGATTCTTCCAGAGGAAGAGGTGGTTGAAGAGGAAGAGGAAGAAGAAATTTCAGAGGCATGGGAGCAGACACTCTCAAGGAGAAAAGTCAGATTTACATTGCATATGTTGCAAAAGAGATGGATCACATGATGCATCCACATGCAAGTTGCCTTGGGACAAAATTGTGCAGGAAAGAAACCAACCCAAAGGTAAAACTAATGACAAAGAGAAAGGTAGAGCACCTGAATCCGCTCACTATGTTGTGGCACACTATAATATTGGAGTAAATGAAGACTTATTTAATGCTTCACTTGCTTCTTGGAAAAATGATTAGTTGCTTGATTCGGGAGCAACTTGCCACATGACTTTTAGAAGAGATTGTTTTGAAGAATTTACTGACAATGTTGATGGAGCAGTATACTTTGAAGACAAATCAAAACTCAAGCCATCAAGGCTTGGCACAATCAGGCTTAAATTGCCTGGTCTTCTAGACTTTCTTTTGCATCATGTTTTATATCTCCCACAACTGAGGAGAAACTTGCTATCCTTGGTCCACATATGCCAACAAGGACACTCCATTCACATGTTTGATGGCAAGGTTGAGGTAAGAAAGCATCAGACCACTCACTTGTCATGACATGGATAAAAGAAGAAAGGCTTCTCAAGTTGCAGGGTATCTCTGCTCGTGCACAAAATTTCTCATACAATTCTCATTATGATGAAGGTACATTTCCATCAAGTTTATTATGGCATGCTAGATTTGGACACTTGAACTATGACAACCTCTGCTTGTTCAAGAAAAATGGTGTTATTGGTTTGCCTACAATTCCTAGGAAACTTAAGTAATGTGATGCTTGCATTCTAGGAAAGCATAGTGGTGGGCTCCAGTATTGTAGCAATAATGCTACAACTCCTGGAGCTTCCTATCTCTAATTTTATCAACCCGGTAGTTCGTAACAAACTTGGAAGCGACGGTGTTGTATGCACAAGTACTAGCTCTTGCCGCAGCTGTCACTTGGTCAGCTGGCACAAGTCCGCTAGGGGCTCAAGCCAACTTCTATGAGCTCTTAGAAGAAGCTTTTTAACTGATGGACGAAAGCTAACTCAAAGCAAGCTAATCTACTTGCGGAAAGAAACTGAAAGCCAAAAAAGAAATACAAACCCTAGCAAACCCTAGCAAACCCTAATTCTACCAACTAGTCCTACTGATGCAAAAATGGGAATGCAAACTACGAGAAGAGATGCCATTACTTCTAGGAAGGTAAAATGCATGTGTCTAAGTTATCACTATCTGAAGAAAACATCTTTTTGTATTTTTGATTAAGTTATTAGAATTATCATGCATGTGCTTTTAACTATTTTTTACTGTGCAGAGGTGGATCAAGGAGGAGAAATGCTTGGGAAAGGTTGGGAAGGTTCAGAGAGGGTCTAAGGGGTCCCTAACACCCTTCCAGAGAGTCTCACAAAGTTTGGCTGCCACGAAACCGTGTTTATGAGCTTCTACAGGAAGTCTGCAGGGGTTCTACAGGATGTTCAGAGATTTCTACAGGATGTTCTGAAATGGGATTTTGGAGCATGGGTGAGTGAGGGAAGATGCATGAGTGGATATGGAGGTAGGATAGGGGTCTGAAGTGGCCTAGGAACTGATGGATGGAGCTAAGGAATGGCGAGGATGGTTTAATTTGTTCAAGGGAGAGTGAAGCAATGTTGCACAAAAATTAGGGTTTTGGGAGCGAATGGCAAACGTGCAGCAAGGGTTCTAAGTAGAGGGTGGAGTGGATGGTGCTGATGGAGAATAAGCAGATGAAGGAGTGGTACAGGTGCTCTGCAAGTCATTTTTCCAATCTGAACCAACAAAACTTATAAATTCAAAGACCTAGTTACGTTGACCTAATTTGCTAGCTGTTAGTAAAGAGAATGAACAGAAGTGTGACCTGCAATGAAACCATGTATTTTAACTCATGCAAATAAGCAAATGAATGTTTGAACTGGTAACCAACTTCTACACATGAAAATCAAATACTAGTGATTGCATGGCAAAGCAAAATCAATGTTTTTGTGGGCAGCAAAGTCATCCTAGTCACAGCTCCTGATCCCACTAAGGGAGAGGTGAAACCACAGATGTTTGTTGGCCCTTTTCTTGAAGCTTTTTCTGTTAACAACCTATCAACTAAATCTGAGCATGAAAATCTATTTTACACATAAAAAAACAAACTAAATAACAACACAAGAGTTAGATCTAAATAGCAGATTTTATTCTAAGAATGCAGCAAACACATAAAGATAAACGAAGGAGGTACTGGGCGCTTGAGATGGGCCCAACCCCAAGAGCTACAGCCTCCTAAGAGAGATTTAGAGCTGGTACAAAGCTGGATTCATCTTTATTGATCAAGAAATGAAGAGTTACATCAAAACTGTCCACAAGAAGAACTTGAACATGAGCTGAAAGCAAAGCTAATCTATTGCATAAAAATCGAACTACAAACTAGCTAACTAATGGCTAAAACAAAATGACTAACTGGCTAACCAAATTGACTAACTGAAATGAGGTCTTAAGCCCTCTTATTTATACAATTTGAGGACCCAACAGTCCTCCTAAAATTTAGGGACTTGGCTGCCCAAGACTTGTAGTTAACAGCAGTCCTACTTGACTTGCTTGGCTGCCCTTGTGCTCATTGATTTGGTGGCCTTTGAACTCCGAGCTGATGGTGGAGAATTCGAGGTAAGGGCCCATAAATGAGGGGGACACCTTCCTACAAATCCTCTAGCTTGTTCTCCCACGAATTTGGCTGCCAAGTGCTCATTAAGACCTTCAATTTTGTCTCCAAGTGGACCAAAAAGGCTACACAAAGCACCCATTAGACTTGTTGGCATAATGACTAACCAAATTCACTCTATTAACATAAATATAATAAAAAACATGCAATAAACTAATGAGAATGGTGGATTAAGTCAAATTAGGAGGTTGAATGAGCCCAAATAATTGTCCATTTTTGGGGCTCATCATCACCCCCCTACTGAAAGTGTTGCTCATCCTCTGAGCAACCAATCTCTCTCCTCATCTTTGATGGCCCTGGTGGCTTCTTGTCATGCCAAGCTTCTTAAGTGATGTCCTCTTCTCGGTTATGAAACCATGCCTTTCTCTCTGCTTCTTCCCACTGCCTATTCTCCTTTTCCTAGAGAATTCTCAGCTTCCTGTAGAACTGTCTCAGCATCCTGTAGAGAGGCCTTTGTGTCCAACATTTTCATTCTTTCTCCCTAAGTGGATGTCTTCGGGCTTCCCCGTTCATAGCTGATGGATATCTTTGAAGGAGGCTCCTCCTTTTGTTTAGCTTTTGTGTCCTTAATGACAATTTGCTCCTTTGACAGTGGTTTGGGTTTGCCCACTTTTATCTGTGTGCTCCTTTTTCACTTTAAAGTACATGAAGGTTTGCCTCTTTCCCTTCCTTTTTGGTCTTGGAGGTGTGCTAATGGTGGCAAGCATGGCTGCTGCCTCCTTGGCCAAAATCTCAGGCGATTTTCCCTTTTTGTTCCTCTGTTTCTAGACTTCCTGTAGAAAGTCCTGTGCTGACTGTTTTCTGTCTTCCTGTAGAAACTGCTTTCTGGCTTCCTGTAGAAACTGTCTTCACTGTTTCGGTCTGCTTGGCTGGGGGTGTCTTGCCTTTAATTGTGGTGTGGTTGCCTTGGTTGTGCCAACTCCCATTTGGGCTTTCTTGGCCTTTTTTCCAACCTTTTTTCCTTTTTCGCCCTCTCTGTTTTTGTTGTTGTCTCCTTTTCTGTCTCATGCTCAGCGGTCATGTCAAATTCCTCTTTTTCCTTCTGTTCTTCCTCTGTTTTACCCTCTGCTTGAATGCCTTGTGCTCCCTCATCAATGTTCTTCTCAATTTCTTCAGTTGGCATGGTGTTGAGTTTGTGTTTTAACCAAAAAAAGGAAAATTGTTCATGGGAACAATCATTTCACTGCGACAGAGGATAGCTGAATTCTCTTCTTTTTCTGGGACCAAATAAGGAATTCTTCATGCTCCTTACAACATCAAATGACAGTAATTCCCTTGTGTTAAAGCTGCTGTCACCTAGAATTGGTCTGTCTATTTATGAAAGAAATTTTTTACAGAATAGAGCATAAGGACATTGATTTTTTCCAACACATTGATAGATATGTAAATTCAGGTTTTTCCACACACACAGGTCAGTCTCTACTGCTGCATGTCTTCTTTGCAAGGGAATGTTTTATTTTCTTCTTTTTCTTTTTAAAACTGATGAGGAGATTTCGGAAGCAGAAGAAAAGAATGGGTAAACTCATTGAATCATGCAGGCAGACTTCCACTGTTCTCAATGCACAGGCAGACTTTTTACTCTCATTTTTCAATTTAATGTCGTGTTCAATTCACCATTTTGCACCAACAAATCATGCACAAAGAAGTTTCCCCGATCCTACCTCATTTTGAGCTTGAACTTCGCTGAAAATCCCAGGTTTTCTTTCTGCATGGCTGTTTTCTGTGTTTCCTGTAGAAGACTTCCTGTAGAAACGCCTGTAGAGCGCCCATGCGCCTCTGAGCGAGCCTGATACGCAGCAGGATCTCGAAGACAGGTAGAGAAACTGGTGGAGGATGACTAGTTAATCATTTTGAGCAAACTTCAGTTGAGGATGTGGCAAGTGCAAATGAACAACAGTTTGTGAGTTTCAGCCGAGCCTTCTTTAATTGCTGCGTGATTTGTGGTGAGGTGGAAAAAACGTGTGCTGTCTTTATTCGAACTGCAGTGATGTTATGGACTGTATGTTCTCTTCTATCTGTTAATCATTTGACGTCCTGTGCGCTGGAGTTGAACACGTCTACCACTACCTGTGTTTTTTCAAATTTCACGTGACCGACCATACACGTATGCTGCGTGATTTCTTCTTGAGCGCTGGAGAACTGGTAACTGGCCACCAATTTTCTTAATCCCAACCATCTCATTGTTCACACAGTTCTCAAATTACATTCTTGCAATCAGAGGAATTAGTTTAGCCACGTACCTGAAGTCAAACGGCTGCTTGTGAAGCTTTTTGCTGCTGCATGCTTGGATCCTTTGATTGCATGAGGCTTGGCTGATGATTTTTTGATTGCTTTCCCTTGTGCAGGTGTCCTCTGGCCGGATCTGAGCTGCATGCAATTGTTTCCACGTTCAGATCTGCACCTTCAAGCTGTTGCTGCTGCATGGTCACAAAACCAGAACTTGTTTTCGCCATTTCTCTCAAACGGTAAACCGGATTGATCTGAAACTTGGTGAGCATGTTCCTATCATCATTATGCATCTCCCATAGCAAAATCGTGATCAATGGATGCACAGATTTCGAGAAAAATGGAAAATGGCTGAAGATTTCAGAGCTCGATTTCTCAGAAACCGTGCATCGGAATCGGCTGAAACTGCTTGGGTAGGTTACCATCACTCACATGCATATCCCCATGAAACAGGTTTTGAAACGAATGCACGGATATGGAGAAAATGCAAAAATGGATGATGGTGATGGAGGCTGATTTATTGGAAATCGTGCACCGGAATTGTATGAAACTGCTCAGGCATGTTGTCATCAACCTTGTACAATTCCCCATAAAACGGTTTGTAAAATGGATGCATGGTTTTCAAGTTATGGAAAAAACAAATTTTGTTCTATGGATTTTTGCCTCAAGGCTTTTTGCATGTGCTTGCATGGAAGGGAAAACTGAGCTTGGGCTGTGATGCAAGTATGGAGATGATGGAGGAGGAGTTGGAAGATTGCATGAGGACTTCTGAACCCTTGAGGAAGCTACCATGTTCGCCAAACCACTTTTTGAAATGCATGCCTAGTTTCCCACAATTTCTACAGGAAGTTCCTGTAGAGGCACAGTGAGAAGCACAAGGAGGTGGAAAAAATGATGGAGAAAGGCAAGGGATGGACACACAAGTGCTTGTAGGCCTAATCAACAGATTCCCACCATTAGATTCACCTTTGAAATTGGATTTGGCTCGTCCAAAGGTTCTACAGGATGTTTCCTGTAGAAATACAGAGCTTCCTGTAGAAGGCATAAGAAAAATTACTTTGACCTTGATTTGAGTGCTCCTCCTGTCATGAAACGTCCTTCTTGCAACCTGCAATGTCATTGCTGCAACATGAAATTATTCAATGGAGATTAGCTTTATTTTTCTTTTCCTTTTTCTCTCTTTTTTTTTTTTTTTTTTTTTTGAAAAACAACTAGGGCGCCTCATGGAGGTTTTCACCCTAATTGCCTGCCTTGGGCGCCTCCAAGGGAGGTTTTCACCCAAAGATCTTATTCTCTTTTCTCTTTTTTTTTTTTTTTTCAACCCATTGACCGCCTCATGGAGGTTTTCAATCAATGAGCCAATCTAAGGCGCCTCCGAGGAGGTTTTCACCTTAGATTTCTATTTTTTTTTTTTTTTCATTTTTTTTTTTTTTTTTTTTTTTTTTTTTACCCTACCCTACTTGAAAAACAAAATCATTTTCAAGTATAGGAATACTTCCAATGGAGCCATGTGCACATCAAGATTAGAGACAAGATGATGTGAAGGCTCGAAATACATGCTTTGACAACGATCCAGATTTCAGAGACAAAATGATCTGACCTTGAAGGGATCAAACATAGCTGAGGAAGAGAGTACCGCTGCAACTTAGTGACCTTCTGAAACCATATCTCAATATAGCTTTGATATCCTTGGTCGTCTTGCTGATTTGAATCATTCTTCATGTCACCTTCTATCATGACCTTCTGATCTTCCTCTTTTTGTTGATCTTTCTCTTGAGTACATGGAGGATTTGATGATAACCATGAGGGAACTCTCTCGATCTCTGATTTAGATCTCTTCTCTTCGTCAAGTGCAGCCCATGGTTCTTTGATCTCCTCTTTTGAATCTTGTTTTTCCGGATGTGATCCTTCAATGCTTTCAAGATGATCTCTTTTTTGCAATGCTTTTCCTGAGCTATGGTGAAGATCATTGAGCTCAAGAGGAGTCATTTGGATATGTTGTGCCTCAGCTTTGCAATTGGGTTGAGCTGCTCCATGGTATGGTTTTGGAAATGGTGGTACGGGTAGTTGAGTGGAGGTGTGAAATTGAGATGGAGATGGATGGCATTGTGGTTGGGTAGGCATTTGGGGCTGCCTTGGTGGAGGAGGAGGCGATGGTTGTGGATGAGCAGGTGGTGGAGGAAAATGAGCGGGATGAGAGTTGTACTGGGGCCTCCACTCCTGATAAGGTGCATTCCACTGAGGCTGTGGCTGAGCATAAGAGTGAAATGAATGAGCAACTGGTTGGGCATAATATGGATCTGTGAAGGAACAAGGAGAATATGACCAAGGAGGAGGTGTAGACCAGGAAGGATGAGCAGGGGGACCCCAAGAAGGCATGAAAGTGGCTTGATAGGGGTCATAATAGGTCTCGGGTGTCCCTTGCAGTTCCTGCTGGTAAGATCTAGGTCCATGCGGCCAACTTTGGTTCATGTAATAGTGTGATTCAGTGGCTCCTTTGGCTCTCTGATATGCAGCTTTGAATCTGGGTAAGGAAGGGCACTGATCTGTAGGATGGTATTCTTCACAGACAAAACACACTTCTAGGGAGTGCATTGGACATTCGTTCCTAGGATGCTTTCTAGTGCACCTAGGACAAAAGATGACCAAAGCCCTCTTGGCTTCCTCTTGCTTCTTTTGGATCCGCAAGGTATCCAGTTGCATGGCAAGAAACTGCCTCATATCACTCTTGAAATCTTTGATCTGATTTTCAAATTCATCTTTGGACAAGATGTTGCTCCCAACATCTCTACTTGTAGCCATTTGCTCCAGAGGAATGGTTTCTTCTTCTTCTCCCCTAGAGGTTCTTCAAATATGTCTTGATGTCCACCCAGGGGTTCTTCTCAGTCACAGCCATCGAAGGGCTGTGTGAAGCAAAAAGGGGGGTGTTGTGAAAATCTTTTTCTAACTTATCTCTACTCCTACAAGGCATGAAATGAAATCTTTTTGGTTGATTTTTTTCTTTTTTTTACTTCTACTTGCAAAATTGAAATAGATTGAACTGCAACTAACTATCTTGCTAAAATGACAATGCGGAATTGAAATGAAAGCAGGAAAGGACTAATCTATTTTGCTCAAATGAAATTGCAGGAATGAAATGCTAGGCTACGCTTGCAGAATTGAAATGATAATCTAAGCTTGCAGAAATGAAATTGCAGAATTGAAATGCTAATCTATGAAAGCGAGAAATGCTAATCTATGAAAGTGGTAAATGCTAATCTACTTTTGCATAAACGAAATTGCATAATGGAAACGAAATAAACTACTTAGAAGAAGATTGTAGTGGAAAATAGAAGAAAAGCAACAATCACCAATACTCTGACGCTTCCCCGGCAACGGCGCCAAAAAGATGGTGGGCTCCAGTATTGTAGCAATAATGCTACAACTCCTGGAGCTTCCTATCTCTAATTTTATCAACCCGGTAGTTCGTAACAAACTTGGAAGCGACGGTGCTGTATGCACAAGTACTAGCTCTTGCCGCAGCTGTCACTTGGTCAGCTGGCACAAGTCCGCTAGGGGCTCAAGCCAACTTCTATGAGCTCTTAGAAGAAGCTTTTTAACTGATGGACGAAAACTAACTCAAAGGAAGCTAATCTACTTGCGGAAAGAAACTGAAAGCCAAAAAAGAAATACAAACCCTAGTAAACCCTAGCAAACCCTAATTCTACCAACTAGTCCTACTGATGCAAAAATGGGAATGCAAACTACGAGAAGAGATGCCATTACTTCTAGGAAGGTAAAATGCATGTGTCTAAGTTATCACTGTCTGAAGAAAACATCTTTTTGTATTTTTGATTAAGTTATTAGAATTATCATGCATGTGCTTTTAACTATTTTTTACTGTGCAGAGGTGGATCAAGGAGGAGAAATGTTTGGGAAAGGTTGGGAAGGTTCGGAGAGGGTCTAAGGGGTCCCTAACACCCTTCCAGAGAGTCTCACAAAGTTTGGCTGCCACGAAACCGTGTTTATGAGCTTCTACAGGAAGTCTGCAGGGGTTCTACAGGATGTTCAGAGATTTCTACAGGATGTTCTGAAATGGGATTCTGGAGCATGGGTGAGTGAGGGAAGATGCATGAGTGGATATGGAGGTAGGATAGGGGTCTGAAGTGGCCTAGGAACTGATGGATGGAGCTAAGGAATGGCGAGGATGGTTTAATTTGTTCAAGGGAGAGTGAAGCAATGTTGCACAAAAATTAGGGTTTTGGGAGCGAATGGCAAACGTGCAGCAAGGGTTCTAAGTAGAGGGTGGAGTGGATGGTGCTGATGGAGAATAAGCAGATGAAGGAGTGGTACAGGTGCTCTGCAAGTCGTTTTTCCAATCTGAACCAACAAAACTTATAAATTCAAAGACCTAGTTACGTTGACCTAATTTGCTAGCTGTTAGTAAAGAGAATGAACAGAAGTGTGACCTGCAATGAAACCATGTATTTTAACTCATGCAAATAAGCAAATGAATGTTTGAACTGATAACCAACTTCTACACATGAAAATCAAACACTAGTGATTGCATGGCAAAGCAAAATCAGTGTTTTTGTGGGCAACAAAGTCATCCTAGTCACAGCTCCTGATCCCACTAAGGGAGAGGTGAAACCACAGATGTTTGTTGGCCCTTTTCTTGAAGCTTTTTCTGTTAACAACCTATCAACTAAATCTGAGCATGAAAAGCTATTTTACACATAAAAAAACAAACTAAATAACAACACAAGAGTTAGATCTAAATAGCAGATTTTATTCTAAGAATGCAGCAAACACATAAAGATAAACGAAGGAGGTACTGGGCGCTTGAGATGGGCCCAACCCCAAGAGCTACAGCCTCCTAAGAGAGATTTAGAGCTGGTGCAAAGCTGGATTCATCTTTATTGATCAAGAAATGAAGAGTTACATCAAAACTGTCCACAAGAAGAACTTGAACATGAGCTGAAAGCAAAGCTAATATATTGCATAAAAATCGAACTACAAACTAGCTAACTAATGGCTAAAACAAAATGACTAACTGGCTAACCAAATTGACTAACTGAAATGAGGTCTTAAGCCCTCTTATTTATACAATTTGAGGACCCAACAGTGCTCCTAAAATTTAGGGACTTGGCTGCCCAAGACTTGTAGTTAACAACAGTCCTACTTGACTTGCTTGGCTGCCCTTGTGCTCATTGATTTGGTGGCCTTTGAACTCCGAGCTGATGGTGGAGAATTCGAGGTAAGGGCCCATAAATGAGGGGGACACCTTCCTACAAATCCTCTAGCTTGTTCTCCCACGAATTTGGCTACCAAGTGCTCATTAAGACCTTCAATTTTGTCTCCAAGTGGACCAAAAAGGCTACACAAAGCACCCATTAGACTTGTTGGCATAATGACTAACCAAATTCACTCTATTAACATAAATATAATAAAAAACATGCAATAAACTAATGAGAATGGTGGATTAAGTCAAATTAGGAGGTTGAATGAGCCCAAATAATTGTCCATTTTTGGGGCTCATCACATAACAAACAATCTTTTCATGATTCACATTCTAGAGCACATAGAAAACTTGAACTCATTCATTCAGATTTATGTGGTCTAATGCCTGTTCCTTCTGCAAATGGAAATAAATATATGATAACATTTATTGATGACTACACCAGAATGTGTTGGGTTTATTTATTGAAGAACAAATTTGATGCTTTTCAAATATTGAAGAACTTTCATACATGGATTGAAAATGATGCACAGTCTCATATTGGCTCTATTCGCATCGATAATGGAAAAGAATACACTTCAAATGAATTTGAAAACTATCTTCTCCAACATGGGATCAAACATCAAACAAATGTGCCTTATAATCCCGAACAGAACGGAGTAGCTGAAAGAATGAATAGGACAATCTTAAATATGGTGTGCTCAATGATGTTTTTCAAAAATGTAAAATTGATGTTTTGGGCTGATGCAGTTCTATGTGTTGTATACGTAAAGAATAGATGTCCATCTAATGCTATTAGAAACAAGACTCCTTATGAAATATGGTATGGACACATTTCTTCGGTAAAGCATCTCAAGGTCTTTGGTTCCACATGTTATGCCTTGATACCAAAGGTACATAGAAACAAACTTGGTGCAAGAAGTTGTAAGTGTATCTTCCTGGGGTATTAAAAAACACCTCCAAAGCATACCATCTCTATGATGAAGTCAATAAAAAGTTTGTTGTATCTATATATGTAATCTTTCTTGAATCATCCAAAATTGACAATGTTGTTGAGCGACAACTTGATCGCTTGGATAGATTCGCAAATGAAAAATCATTTCAAGAATTTGATAATCAGATTCAACATCTTGAAGGGGGGATTCCTATACTAGATCAACCCGTGGAATCTTCTTTTGAAGCACTCTCTCCCCCGCATGAAACTCCAACAACAGATGATACTTTGAGTGATTTGATTGACAAAGACTCAATCTTGATTCAGTACCAATTCAATCAACTGAGCAGCTTGGACCATCTCAGAAAGGTCCCCCAAAGTGGCTGACAAAGACACTTGAAAGTGTTCATCCTGATGAGGTTGGAAAGACAGGAACTAGAAATTCAACCTGGAAAAATGGAGGTGATGTAGATGACTATGATTCACCTGTTGATATGGAGGTTTCTCATGATTGTGAATTGAATTTGTCTATAGATTTTGAACCAACTTCCTTTAAAGAAGATGATTCTTATGATGAATTGAAAGAAGCAATGCAAAAGGAGCAAGATTCCTTGATAAAGAATGGCACTTGGACATTGGTTGATCCTCCATTGGGAACCAAATCAATTGGCTGCAAGTGGGTCTATAAGAACAAGTATAAAGTGGATGGCTCACTTGACAAGCACAAATCTAGGCTTGTGGCAAAAGGTTTTGCAAAGAAGGAAGGGGTCGATTATGAGGAGACATTTTCCCCCGCAACAAAATGGGCTACCATCCGGACACTCTTTGCCCTAACAGCTCATAATGGTTGGAAATTCCATCAAATGGATGTAAAAATTGCTTTCTTGGATGGAGATCTAAAAGAGAATGTTTTTATGTCCTAGCCTGAATGATTTGCTATCAAAGGACATGAACATAAAGTATGCAAACTTGTGAAATCCTTGTATGGCCTCAAACAAGCACCACGAGCCTAATATGAAAAACTAACGGAGCATCTTCTAAAACTCAATTTCAAACATTATGATCTTGATGATGCAACTTTGTTTGTCAAGAAAGTTGGAAAAACAGTTGTATATCTTGTGGTATATGTAGATGATCTTTTGATGACAGGGAACAATGAGAGCTACATTGCATCCATAAAGAAGGAATTGAGGAAAGGTTTTGAAATGACTGATTTGGCTATGTTCATTACTATATTGGTATTGAAGTAACTCAACATCCGAAGTCCATATTCCTTTTTCAAAAGAAGTACATTAGAGATTTGTTGAATAGATTTGGCATGGATGAATGCAATCCTCTGACTACTCCAATGGAACAAAACTTAAAGCTCACATCCATTGAAGGAAAATAATTTGAGGATGCAACAAAGTATAAACAACTTATAAGAAGTCTCAACTACCTGACTACTACCAGACTAGACATTTCGTTTTCTGTTGGAATCCTCTCCATGTTTATGCAAAATTCTTGTGAGGGACATTAGTCTACTGCAAAAAGAGTTCTAAAGTACTTGAAGGGAACTCAATAATTTGGACTCAAGTATACACAGGTGGGCGACTTCAGCTTGATTGGATACTCTACAAAGAAACTGGGGTATCTACTTCTGGTTATGCTATGAGTCTTGGATCAAGAGCTGTCTCTTGGAGATCACGCAAACAATCAGTTCTAGCAGATTCCACAACAGAGGCAAAATATGTGGCAGCAGCTGAGGCAACAAAAGAAATTGTGTGGCTTAGGAAAATTCTAGAAGATTTGCAGGTAAAACAAGTACATTCAACTCCACTCATGATTAACAATACATCGACAATAAAGTTGGCCAAAAACACAAAGTTCCATGATCGAACGAAGCACATCAATACAAAATATTATTTGATTCGACATCATGTTGAGGCCAAAGCAATCCATCTTTGCCATTGTTCCACTAATGAGAAGATTGAAGACATCTTTACCAAAGCGCTTGGAAGAGAAAAGCTTGAAAGATTCAAAATGATGCTTGGACTCACCAACATCCCTTCAGATTAAGGGGGGGGAATGTTAACACCTAATCATAGGGATTGGGTGAACAACTACAAATAGTGTAAATAAATAATAGAGAAAATGGAGAGTCATCGAGAGATGAAACTCAACAGTGACTCCTTCATGTATATAATAATGAATAGCCTAAACGAATAACATAATCTCATTTGAGGAGTTACCTCCTGGCCTGAAAAGCTGTTTGTATTGATCAAGGTGAAGTATTATACTCTATTTGAGCTTGTTTCCTTTAGTATTTTTTCGAATTCAAAGATTTCTTCTAGTTTACAATGAGTTCTTTCTTGATTAGGGTTAACTGTTATACTTTATTTCTACATATTCTTTCAAAAAGGTTTCCTATGAATAACTACTTTATCTAATTTTATTTCAATTTAGTAATTGATAATATAATTTTTTCCTTGATAATTTTGAAGAATTTAGAATTTTTATGAAAAAATAATATTAATAAAATGTAATTTTTTTCAACAAAATTGATACTCATTTTTATTTATAAAATGAATTCTAATGGCCAATACCATTTACTCATTTTATTTATAAAACTATTTCTAATGGCCAGTACCATTTACGTTCCAATGTTATATCAGCTGCTTCAAATGGTGGAGCATCACAACATAGTTTTCCAACTTCCCTTACTTCCCTAAGCCTTTTGGACTATTACATAACATTGATAATTCTCATATATTCTACAAAAATTAACCCACAAAAGTTCAAACTTGCCGCACATATTTCAGAAAAGTTTAATTTTCCCTTGAGTGGATAGGGTCCACATTACCATCGTGCTCCATCGACTTTCCATGACCTGATAATTCTCATATATTCCACAAAAACTACCCAACAAAAGTTCAAACTTGCAACACATATTTCAAAAAAGTTTAATTTTCCCTTGAGTAGATAGGGTCCACGTTACCATCGTGCTCCATCGACTTTCCATGACCTGAGTATTCTTCCGCCAACGATTTTCCTGTTGTCGCTTCCCATGGACTCAGAATTGGAATGGAGAGGCCATGGCCTTCTTCTTCCTCGAAGCCAACACCCAAATCACTATCCTTCGTTTTCAACAACAAAATATCTATCTCCATGCCAAGTAACCTCCTCTCCATACGAGCTTGCATCCTTTCTAACCTATGGTCGACCATATTTGCTCTATAGTCCCTCTCCTTCTCCATAAACTCTAGGTGTTTATTCACCAACTCGCACATCCCCATAAAAATATTAAGTGTCTCTCTGTCGATTTCTACCAATGAGCTATAAAAATATTAAAGAGTCTCTCTGTCGATTTCTATCAGTGAGCTAGGTCGTTCAACGAGGATTGTCTCTCCATGGAAACGAATTCCCAGCCTCTCAATCGTTCACTCAAACTCACAACAAGAATAACTCACCCAGAGTCTCCACCCATGGCCAAAGCTTATCATCGAAGTTTCTCCCTGATAGTGGACATTAATTCCAAAATCAAACCTTGCCTCGATAAAAAAACCTTCTGTGATTTTGAATGCCCTCGCGTAGTGTATTCACGTGAATGATTTAATGCTTTGAATCCTTCTCATCTTCAGTAGGGACCTCGACACTGTGGAGAGGGTCTGATTCGAATTTAAAACTTGTCGTCGCCCTGGATGGAGTGTGCAAGTGTATTCATTCCTCTTCTTGCATGTAATGCCACCCAACTCCTTTACATCCGAGGCACTAGTGTCCTCCTTCGTTTTCTGTCCACTCAACGAGTATTTCCACTTGGATGGATTCACTTATTATCCTTGGTTTTGGAACACTCTAGGTTGACGAGATCGAATTTGTGAATCTTCCCATTAATTTCTCTGACGATCATGGGAATGGGGCCCCAATCCTCTCGCCATAATCAAATTCAATTATGCTTGGCTCCATCTAGGAGCCCAATTTGGAAAGTTTGTCCGCTGTAGATTTTAAATTTCGGAGGATATGCCAAAAGGAAATTTCTTGAAATTGTAAGGATAACGAGACATAGCACGTGACGTGCATGATATGACGGCTGGGGCGGATGGCTTTCGCACCCCCAGTCGGGATCGATTCCTGCGGCAGTGTTTCGTTGAGGCCCCCACGATTTGGTCATCTGCTGGCTTCGGCCATATGAACTATATTTGTAACGGCTATGCCGTAAAGGATTCTGCTGGCTTCGGCCATATGTTGTAAAAATCTGCTGGCTTCGGCCATATGATGATTTTCTCCCTGAAAAAAAAAGGATAACGAGACTTATCCTACTCACAATTGATGTAAGTCCTTTGTGATCGCTGGTTAATTTCATTGAAATTTTCGTTATCACCACCATTGAATCTCTTAGGATGATTAATTTCTTAATTTTATTGTTTCTAGCTACATCTTCTTTATCACCACCATTTGAATCTCTCATTACGATTAACTTCTTCATTTTACTGCTTTAACTACATCCAGTTCTTTCTACAAGGCCCAAAATTTGACTTGATTGTTTGTTGCAGTACATAGCCCCCAAATATAACGATATTCTTTTTGTTCGTCGGGGTTATAGACCACCCCTCTTGCTCTAGCCGTCTCTAAAATGTAAAATATTGAATATGAAAATGTAATCATTTATTTTAAATTATAATTTTAGAATGAATTAGACATTTCCATATTTATCTTAAATTATAATTCTAAAATAAATTAGAGATTTCCATATCTTTTATAATTCATTTACTAAGTAGCGATTTTTTTTGGTTTTTAGTTTTTTATACATGGTATAAGTTTTCCTACATAAGTTTTACACATGGCATTTAAGTCATTACATATCATACAATAACATTTTACATTCGTTTATTAAGTTTAATTTTGTTTTTGTTTTTAATCCTTTATAAAGTAGGGCAATTTTTTCCTTATTAGTCTTACCAAGGCAAGATTACCCATGGATTTTCTTGTTGACCACTATTAGTTTTGCATTGACCATGGCAAGTTATAATGTTCAACTTTATGATAATTTAATTGTTATTACAATAACGAACCTATTTTCATGCAAATTTTTATCAAATAGAAATGTTTTTATTTTTTGGAAATGCTTTTATTTTTTTGATTTCAAATGAGTCAATTATTTTTTTGAAAAATTGTGTACTTCAATGAATTTAAATTCTTTCAAAAAAATAAACATTAATTATATGAATTACAAAACTCGAGTTTACCATTCCAAAAAAATATCACTAAATTTCAAACAAATTTAATATAAAATATACCAAAAAAAAAACTTATAATAATTAAACCAACACGAGCTAAATTGTATACATTCCACAATGTATCACAATTAATGTCCTAATGTGTTGTTCTCATTGATTGTGCCAAGAATTATACAAATAATAGTGATAAATGACAATGATAGGGACTACGCTGCCCTGCAACACTTGTTAAAAATAACTTTTATAATAATAATAACTTTTCTTTTCTTTTCAAAAATAAAACTTATATTTTGGTTATAAATATACATTGTAATGGTTTCAATGGCTCATTCTTCAAAAAATATGTCCTTTAAAATATCATAACAATAAAAAAGTAAAATCAAAACTAATAACATTACACATGGATATCATTGTTTATTCTAGAAGTTTCTGACCACAACCTTCAAAGCCTAGTCATCTTGAAATTCCATGATATTCATTGTTCTCTGTTGACCCAAAATAACTTCCTTAGATAATTAAATCAACCATCATGTTTAAATCCCTACAAGTATGTTTTCATTCGAACCATTTTAGCTTCCCAATTTCATTTTTGTTTTCCTACAATATATGTGCTAAATGGGGAGTCACTAATTCGATACAATCAGAAATCTAGACAACAACTAGTTTGGAGTCCCCATAATTTGCAACTTTTTCACCTCATAAAAATTTGCAGTGTACAAGAGTTCTTGTAAGGATGTGAATTTTGCTTCAGTGTTGGTACCTCTGCCTAACAAGAATCTGATATGAATAAAATGATGCTTAGTTAAAAATAAAACTGCGTTAGTATGCATATTGGGGGAAAACCCTGACTCACCCCATCAAATAATCCCCATGAGACTTCCTCAACCATAGTGGGAAATATTGAAATTCGATTTCTTTCCCTTTTCAGAATTGTTCTAAAAGAATTACAATGAAAGTCAATCACTCTGATCACCGCCTTGTCCAAAATCATCTTATCTTGAAATATAACCATGTTTTGAGCCCACCAAAAGGAATGCACAAACGACCATGGAAAAACCAAAAGTTCATTGAAAAATTTATCATCAACCCCACTATGTACACAATCAAATAAAGAGTCCTTCTCCCAGGAAGTAGAAATAAGAGAAAAGGAGGATTTGGCGAGGGATCAAACCTGATATGCAAAGGGATAAACAATGAATAGGTGATAGACAAACTCAACCTCTGATCGACATAATGGGCATCCATTTGGCCAAATCTAACCCCTATTCAAACCATTATCCCATGTGAATAATTTATTTCTAAGGGCCAACGACAAGGCAATCTTACACTTTAATGAACTATTGTGCTTCCACAAAAACTTCCACCACCAACAAGACTTCCTAGAAAAGGAAGCTTCAATTTGTACTTGATATACTAATTTAGTATAGAATTGACCAATGGAAGGGTTCAACATAGTTACAGATGAAATGATAACTATTACCTCAAAACAGGTATTCGAGCCCAAAAACCCTAAAAAAAACATGAAAAAACAACCCAAAAATGAAAATTGTTTATTCCAGAACGATGTTTTTTTTGGGGAAAATTTTCAACATTTTTTTTAAATGGAAGTAAAAACCATATTTTTTTTTTTGAAAAATGGATGAAAAAACACCCTTAAAAAAATTGTTTATTCTAGAATGATGTTTTTTAGGGTAAATTTTCAACATTTTTTTAAAATGGAAGTAAAAACCATATTTTTTTGAAAAATTGATGAAAAATACACCCTTAATTTTTTTTTTTTGTTTATTCTAGAATAACAAAAAAAAATTGGGTTACAATTTTGACATTTTTTAGCAATGGAATTAAAGAGAAAATATCTAGACTTTAAAAAATTATAAAATTCCAACAATTCTCGGACATGATGTTAAAGATAAAATATCATGTCTTGAATCTTGATAATTCCAACTATTTCCATCCATGTTGTTAAAGATAAAATATCTTGACTCTAAAAAACCTTGAAGTTGTAATTGTTTTCGACCATAGCATTAAAGATAAAATATCAGGACATTATGGAAAAATTTTATGACTAAAAAAACCTTA
The DNA here is from genome assembly GCA_031772625.1 of Pinus tabuliformis. NCBI lineage: Eukaryota > Viridiplantae > Streptophyta > Pinopsida > Pinales > Pinaceae > Pinus > Pinus tabuliformis. The sequence goes on from CM062817.1 coordinate 961,760,306, forward strand.
AAAATGAACACATGAATAAAAGAATTATTATACCAATTTTTTTTTTTTTAAATGTTAAATGTATAGTGATTTTAAAATCTTAGCCTAAGACAACTTGAGACATTGCAATTTTTTTTTAAAAATCAACTATCAAATTGACACGCAGTGTAGGTGAGCTCAACCCATTATAATGAAAACTTAAAGACCAATGATGAAATTAACACATTGTGGGGCAGGCTCGATTCATTATAACGGAAAAATTAAAATCAACTATCAAATTGCACATAATGGGATCGGGTTGCTAGACAAGCATCGACACAAACCCTACCAAAATATATATATGAAAACAAAAATTCAAATATTGAAAAAAAACAATAAAACAAAACACAAAATACAAAAGAAAATTCAAATATTGAAAAAAAATAAAAAATAAAAAATAATAACAAATAATAAAACATAAAAAAAAGTATGTAAAAAAAAATCAAATATAAAAATATATAATAATGACATTAAAAAAACTATAAAATGTAAAAAAAATTAACCATACCATGTAAAATTAAAAAAGAAAAAGAAAAAGAAAGAGTAAAATAAAATAAAAACCAAATAAAAAAATAAAAAATACAAATTAAAAAATTACAAAAATAAAATACAACATTAAAAAAAATTAAAAACTTAAAAAAAAAATTAAATTCCCCCACCCACCTTGAGGCCCAACTAGGGGTGGCAAGGGGACAATTCATGACAAAAAATAGATTAAAAAAAAAACCCATAAAAATTAAAATAAAAAACTAGAATTAACTTGATTTTTTTTTTTAATAAGAAATAAATAAATAAAACAAAAAATAAATTAAAAAATATATAAAAAAAAACAAAAAATAAAAAAATATATATAATTTAAGAAAAAATAAATAAAAATTAAAAAAATCCAAATTTTTAAGTTAAAAAAAAATAAAAAAATAAGAACACGTCATTTGAAAAAAATTAAATAATTACCAAAAACTAAAATTAAATAAAAGAAAATAAACAATAAAATTAAAAGTAAAAATAAAAAAATTTCAAAATAATTAAAAAAATAAATTTAAAATTAAAATTAAAAAAAGGGTTTTAAATTTTTTAAATTAAAATATATATATATATATATATATATATATATATATATATATATATATATATATATATAAATTACAAAAAAAAAAATTAAAATAAAAAGTATTTTTTAAAAATTAAATTATAAAAATTAAAAAAAAAACATTAAAAAACAAAATTAAAAGAAACATTGAAAAAACCAAAAATAAAAAATAAATAAATTCAAAACAATTAAAAAACAAAAGAAATTAAAAAAAAAAAAGAAAAACAATTTAAATTAAAATTTAAAAATAAATATTAAAAAAAAAAATTAATAAAATATTAAAAAAATGAGCCTTGCTCTGCCCAACCCCACCTTCGCTCGCCCTCACCTCCTCCATCTCAACACCCCTCCTCCCCTCTCCTCTCCCCTGCCTTACCTCCAGCCTCCCCTCTCTCTCACCCCTCACCCCGATGCCTTCCTCACTCCCCCTCTCCCACATTGCTCACCCCTTTGCCACGCCTGCCGTCCCCTCTCCCTCATCCCTCGGCCCTCCTCCTCCCTCTCTGCTGCGCCACCCCTATCTCCCTCACCCTTCACCCCCCTCTCCCCCACCACTCACCTCTTCCCGACCCCTACGCCCCCCTCTCCCTCTCCATTGCGCCCTCCTCCTCCCACCCCCCCCCCCACCTCTCCCCCAACCCCGCCCCCCTTCTCTCCCTCACCCCTCAGCCTTCCCCCTCCCTACCCCCTTGTCCACCCTCTCCCTTGCCCGTCGGCATTCTCCACCCGGCCCTCCCCGCTCGCCCAGGCCCCTAGCTAGTGGCCAAGAGGCCGCAGGCCGATTCCCTCCCCCCTCCCCCAATGCCACCTCCCCGTCTCCCTCACCCGTCGGTCCTCTCCACCTGGCCCTCCCTGCCCGCCCGGGCCCCCAACAAGCGGCCGGGAGGTTGCAGGCCGATTCCTGGAATTGGCCTGCGGCCTCTTGGCTGTTGGTTGGGGGCCCGGGCGGGCTACACATAGTCGCCCCCACCTGCCCGGGCCCCCAGCTAGCAGCTAAGAGGCTGCAAGTCGATTCAGGGAATCAACCTGCGCCCTCTTGGTCACTGGTTGGGGGCCTGGGCTGGCGGGGAGGGCCGGGTGGAGAGGTGAGAGGGGTGAGGGAGAGGGAGGGGATGGGGGTAGGGGAGCATGGAGGGGAAGGGAGGGCCGAGGGGTGAGGGAGAGGGGGGTGGCCCGGGGTGGGAGAGGGAGGGCGAGCGCCGAGGGGTGAGGGAGAGGGTAGGGCGGCAGAGGGGGAGGGGAGGGTTGGAGGGAGGGAGCAGGTGGGATGGTGAGGGGAGGAGGGTGGTTGGGGTGAAAGAGGGGAGGGGGAGCGGGGTGGCGTTGGGCAGAGCGAGGGGGAGGGGAATTTATTTATTTATTTTTAATTTTATTAATTTAATTGTTTGTTTGTTTTTTTTTTTCATCTCTAAATTTTTGTTATTTTCTTTTTATGTTATTTCTTAATTTTGTTATATATATATATATATATATATATATATAGTTTGTTTGTTTGTTTGTTTTTTTTTTAAAATTTTAGTTTATGTTATGTTATGTTATTTATTTATTTTTATAATTTTAATTTCAAAAAGTAATTTTTCTTTTTTGGTTTATTTAAATTATTTAATTTAAATATTTTTAAATTTTTTATATTGATTTTTAATTTTATGTTTTAATTTTTTTGGTAATTATTTTAAGTTGTTGTTGTTGTTTTTTTTTTCTTCTTCTAATGAGGTGTTTTTTTTTTTTCAACAACTTAAAAAAAATGATTTTAGATTTTCTTTTTTTAGTTTAATTTCTTTTTTTTTTAATATATATATATATATATATATATATATATATATATATATTTCATTTTTTAAATTTATTTTTTGATATTTTTTAAATTTATTTTTTGTTGTTTTCCGTTATTTTTATTTTTATGAGTTAATTTTGGTTTTTGTTTTTTGTTTTTTTTTAAACATTTTTATAGGTTTTTTTGTTTTTCTTTTTGCTTTTATATATTTTTTGTATTTGATTTTTTTTGTCATTTTTATTTTTATTTTTATGTTTTATTACTAACATGAAAATCACCAACATTTAAAAGAAATTATCCGTATTTAATTCATTAGAAAATTTAAAGTGTAAAAACTAAGTCTTCTAAACAAAAAGTGTTGATGCTCATCAACACTTTTCAAAATCAAGATGAAAATCACTAACAAAAAAAATGTTCACACTCGATACATAAAAAAATTTAAAGTGTCAAAAATAAGCCCTCTAAAAGAATGTGTTGATGTTGCATCAACACTTTTCAAAATGAGCATGAAAATCACTAACATTTAAAAAAATGTGTTGATGCCGCATCAACAGTTTTCAAAATGAGCATGAAAATCACTAACCTTAAAAAAATGTGTTCTTGTTGCATCAACACTTTTCAAAATCAACATGAAAATCACTAACATTTAAAACAATGTGTTGATGTTGCATCAACACTTTTCAAAATTAGCATGAAAATCACCAACATTGCAAAAAAATGTTCATACTTGATACCTAAGAAAATTTAAAGTGCTAAAAATATGCTAAAAAAAGTGTATTCTGGCATCACCACTTTTTAAAAATGGGTGATTTTTTGCTATGTCGAAAAAATAGGCACCAGTTCACTTTCTTGTTTGATCGGTAACCATGTTGTTCTTGGTCCATATAAGTCAGTCCTCATCCTCGTTTGAGAGTCAAATCATCGAAGAAACTAAACAACCCACATATGTACACCATTCTCGTGCTTCTTTGTTTGTTGGGATAAAGATTGTAGTAGATTTCCACCCATTTTGATTCCACTACTGAGGATATTGAGCTCGAGCATCAACTAGATGGTAAACACCCGTAGAAAGCAAAGTGGAGATGGTATTATTGGATAGTCTATAGAAATATCCAGTGCAAATAGACGAGTCCAAGCCAATTCTAAGACTCTTGCCATCCCCCACTTTTCAAGCAATCCAATTTCCAATGATAGGAAAAGCATGGGAAACAACCTTCCACATAATGTAGGGTCCCTAATGTAACCACCCCTTCCACATTTACTCACTTTCACCAACCTAATAGGGTAAACACGAGCTGAAGGCTACTATGACATGAATCAACCTCTTAAGTACAATTAAGGAAGGGTAATCGACAAACCGAAACTTTACTGACCATCCTTAAGAGTTACAGGACCCCCAAGAGCTAAACAACCACTCCAGGGGTCCAAACCCTGAACTAACTTGCCTCTTCAGTGATATGGTCTCCCAGTTGCTTTCATATCAAGGAAAGCCAATGGATTTAACCTTATAGGTGAATGGATAACACTACCTACTAGCAACTGCAATCTATATTTCCTAGTTTTGAGCATGCGACCCCGAAATTTGAGCCACTTTTTCAGGGCTAGTATCCAGACCTCTCCCTAGAACTTGATAAAAATTTCTAGAATGATGAATGACACAAGGAAAAAGCCATTAATGCAAAACTTAGTCAAGATATTGACCTAACTAGGCCTAACCATGACATTCATTTCGTCAAACACAATGTGAATGTGTAATCTTCAGGTCATATATGCATATCTGAACATAGGGGTCTCATACTTATTTGAAAATCATAAATAAGGTCTAATGCCCTCTCACCATAGCTGAAATAACATCTAGTAAGTCATGGATTCAATAAGAAATCATTTACCAATCAAAACATGATAAGATCCATACTAGAATATGTCATAAAACCATGCTTATAGCCAGCATATAACCAAAATAATAACAATGATAGAAAAACCATCAAAGCCACATTATAATAAGTATAAATACTTATGAAATACAAGAGGAAAGAGATCTTATTAACATATGCAAAAGCCAACCAAGTCAGAGACTTCCACGTACCACTTGACCATAGATTGGGCTGAACCAAATCTTTCTTTCAACCAATCACCCCTGTTCCATATTCCAATCATGAATATGGGACTCATAAAAAAAACCAGAGCTTCCTTAGGCTTTACCACAATCCTCCCATCGCAGTTAAGGGACTCCTAGGCCCGAAACAAACACCTACAAAACCAGTCTTTACCACAATCTTGTCATTACCGATTAAGGGATTCCTAGGCCCAAAGGAAAAACATACACTACCAGGCTTTATCGCAATCCCACCAAATAGGTAAAGGGATCACTAGGCACTAAACAAGCTTGGATGCCTCTAGATTTCTTCACCAATACCTTGAGAAATTTTCCCGTCTCCACCCTCACGATTTACTGCAATCCCGCCAAAACTAGTCAAGAGATTCCTAGGTACTTGGGAATTTTCCTAAGACAACCTCACCTTGTTCAAAAGCCATCTCGAAATCCAATATCAACCAAATGAAAGAACCCCATCACACCATGACTATCTGAAAATGGAAATGCAAGGTTGAAACCACTATCACACTTGGAAAAACCCATGTCAATGACAACAAGAGAACCAAATAATGAGAAGTGAGATCGTCAAGGTAAGCAAGGATAATATGAGCCAAGTCATGGAAACAATAAGACATGACCTGCTAAAAAGTGGCTCTTGCGTTCTTTAGGCCGAACAACATGACCCTATAAGCAAAGGTTCCCCACAGACCGATGAATGCAGTTTTAAGCTATTCGACAGGTCGAATATTGATTTGATTGTATCCAAAGAATCCATCCATAAAGGATAGAATCTCATGCCCCACACACTTGTAGAAAAGATGATGGTAGGTTAACCCAATAATGCAATATAAATCAAAGCAAAATACTATAACCTACTTCTACTATCAATTTGCGAAAGCTTAAAGATCACACTGAACAATATAGCCAAAAGAAGAAGAATCAATGAACACAATACACATGAAAATATTTTGGGGAAAGCCTCAGCTAAAAACCCCACTATCTATAATATCATATAAGGTGGAAATACATAGGAACTATACAAAGCCTTAGCTCTCACAGCCAGCCAACTCTCAGTACAATCCTCACAGATGCTCACATGCAATCTTGGCTTCTCTCCAACGTTCCTCTTTGCCCTCCAAGCTCCTATTTACTAGCGTTGTTCCTTGTGGATGATTTGCCTTCAACCAAGTGGATGATCTCCTCCAAAACTGCATAATCCTTAATGATTAAATCCTTGACTGCATGCATGAGTTTTCTCCATGAGAAAACACATGCAACTGATAGTACATTGTCCTTGACTTTAATCTCAACTGGGTCTTTCTCAGAATAGACATGCATGAGTTTCTGATGAGGGAATCTTCAGTTAACTGGAGTAGCACTAGTTGAGTGCATGCATGCATCAACTGACTGTTAACTCACTATTAGTTCCTCAAATAGTTTAGAACTAATTTAACAGGACTTAACTCAGTAAACTGAGTTAACTAATTACAACCCAAATATAACTCAATCTTATCTCCTTAATTTAAGGGATAACTCTTGCATGACTTCAAAAAGACTTCTAACTTGAATTTATCCAACTAATTAATTCAAAATAAATTAATTAATTATTTGCAAGTAGCTGTTAAGACTAAATTCGATTTAATTCACAATTTAATTCAAGGAAAAATTAAATTGGAATATTCTTGTTTCCATATTTCAACACTCCCTCTCAACAAGAAAGGGATTATATGCCACCATGATCTTGTCTCTATGGAACTCGAATTTACACTTTGACAATGCCTTTGTCAAAATGTCGTCATCTTGCTCCTTTGTCAAAATATACTGCAACAACATGATCCTCCTTTCTACACAGTCTCTGAGATGATGATATACACTACCATCAACAGCTTGCTTTACCTTGTAAAGCCAACGGGAACTCACAACTGACTTGTTCTCTGGTCTCGAAACCACGTCTCAAACACTATTATGAACTATGGAGTCATACTCCACCAGAGCATCAAACCAATGTAGAAATTTTGAATAATATGACACTTATTCACAGAGATTATCCCGATTATACACTATTGCGGAATACATGCATAATACATAACCTCCTCTACGTTGATCATCAATTTTGCAGAATTAAAACAATGAAACATCAATCGCATGCGCACATTAACACAATATGTAACCCGGGGAAAGCATACAGCTGAAAACCCCACACTATCTGTATATTATAAGGATTGAGAACATGTAACAATACATAGTACAATACTCCTCACAAGTACTCAGTACTATCTCCACCTGTTACACACAAACTAGCTCAGATCTGAATCAATCACAGGTTCAAATCTCCTCCATTGCTTGCTTGCCTCCACTGCGCAATCCTGCATGAGAATAGATGAGAATGGCTGATCCAAACTCGTATTTCCCTTGGCTAAACCACACAATCCTCATTGGCAATACTCAATCCATTGATTGTGCAAATCTCATGCACAACTATAGTCACAACTGACAGTTGTCTTGCCCTTACTCACCTCTAACACCTGTCTCCACTGAACTGTCCATGCACTGAGTTAACTGATGTATTATTTAGTTGCTTTATGAGTTAATAATTAGTGGATTAATTAATAATTAATTCACATCACTCATCACTAGTGTATTCTGCAGTTAGACTAAATACAACTAGTTCAACCAAGTCAAACTGAACACAACTCCATCAACTCCTCAATCAACTCCATCAAACTCAATCAGTTGAGTTCTAACTTAAGTCCATCACGCAATAGCTCAACTGACTCATAAGAAAAGCGTACTTCCTTCTGACAGCTGCATGTGCCACATCTGTAGCTCAAATTGAAGTGCTCCAAGAGGATAAGATAATGTTTATAGTCCAAATATTATTAAGAGCTAATAATATTCGACCGTTCTATTTTTAGCTTGGCAGTCTAAAAATAGACTCTGCCCATATGTCTAAAAATAGAATTCCATATATTTTTACCAACATGACCAATCATCCACAAATAGCATCCTGCAACTCATAGACCATGATCCATATGTCTAAAAATAGACTTTGGGCCAAAAATAGCCTGCGGGCCCACTTAGTGAAGGCGACTCCTTTCCACTAAGCTCCATCATCTTGTTGCATTTTCAACACTCCCTCTCAACAAGATATGGATTATCTGCAACCCCTATCCTGCAACTCTGGAATGTTCTGCATGCAACACATTTTCCCGGTCCACTTGCTCCAACAACACTTGGAACAAAAACACTCCCAACTGACCACTCTGTTGGGCTAGGAACATACTCTGATGCTGAAGTTCTACCTGCTGCTGACAAGTGCTCCCTCTCTGACATATGCGCTACTGCAACATCTCCATGCATCTCGCACCATTGCACACTTCTCTGTGCCACCTAGCACTGTGAAAAACACTTGTGCCTCTCGCATTGCTGTAGCCTGCTAGCTATGCGCTATCCTGGGATTCCCTACACTGTCGCTCTCTCTGCCACTCCATCCACATCTATCTCTACCCAATCAGTCAATTCTTGCTACTCCACATCGGGGCTCCTGTAGCAAGGTCTCATCCAAGAGGTTGGGTACCTCAAGGATCCTGCCCCTCCTCCTTGGGACAATCAATCCACATCACCCCACCTCCTACCTGGAGGTATGGCTGCATGTGATCCCTCATCCCACCTAGCTCAAAGTTTCCCCCTACTGGAGGTCTCTCCATGAGTATATGTCTCTACTCGATCTCCACTCAGCTTCCCTTGTTGTGGCTACTCCACAACCTCCTGAAGCTGCTGCACCAATCGTGGCTCCTCCACAATCGTCTGAGACTTCTTCTGGCTCTGCATGTTGAGAGGTAATATACACTCCCTCTCAACCACCAAGTATCCATCAGTTGCCTCGCTGCTCAAGGCTTTACATGCATCTTGAACCTCAAGAGCATATAGGTTCTTGACCCGTGAACCAATCTGCTTCACTTGTCTAGTGATGATGTGTCTAAGGAAAATCTTTCCCTTACTGAAGACTACATCACAGCCTCTATCTTCCAGCATCGCGATCGACACCAAGTTTCTCTTCAGTCTTGGTACATACTTGACATTAGTCAAGATAAGGCGAGCTCCATGCTCCCTGTAAAAAATAACCGTGCCTACACTTGAGACACTATACTTCTCATCATTACCCATAGCTATGAGTATCTGGAGATCTTTCTCCTCCAAAGTACTGAATAAACTCTTGTCACCGGTCATGTGGAAAGAAGCTCCACTGTCAAGAAGCCAACCACTTCCCACCATGGATGAAACCATGCATGCAAAGAGTGTGAAATCCAACTCAAACTGTGAAGCAAGTGCCTCATCTTCAGATCCTTCCCCGAATCCCTTCTTGGATTTCTTCTTTGGGAAATTAGTAGCATAATGGCCCAACTCATGACAACGAAAGCATCACACTTTCGATTTGTCAACCTTCTTCCCATCATTGGAAGAACTGGATTTGGAAAGAGAATCCTTCTCCTTCCCCTTCTTTTCTTTGGCAGCCAAAGCGCAATTTTCTTCATCAGATGCCTTTGATAAAGATCCGTCCCTGGTATTCCACCTGATCTCATCTTGCACAAGATCTGACCAAAGTCTCTCCCATCCTGGAAATTTCTCCCGACCATTAACAAAGTCCTGATAGGAATGCCAACTCTGCAGAAGACCAAGGAGAGCCAAGCTCACCAAGTCCTCATCATCGACAGTCACCCCCACACTTCCCAGCTCATCCCGGCATTGGGTGAACCTCGTGAGATACTTGGGCATACTGTCTCCATTCTCACACTTAATGTTTCTGAGTTTATCCTTGAGCACCAACTTCCTTTGGTCGCTCTTGCTTTGGAATAAATCTGTCAATGCTTTCCACATCAAGTATGGAGAAGCCTTTCCATGCAGGTTGGATACAATGTGATCCTTCACACCCTCCAACAGAATACTTCGACACTTTGCTGTCTTCTTTTGCCAAACCTCAATGTGAGTAGCATCAGTAGGTTTTGGGACCTCAGCCTCTATGAACTCCTTCAGCCCATTGTCATCTAACACCGCCTCCATCCTAGGTTTCCATGCAATATAATTTGAGCTGCCTTCAAGAGCATACTCCAATCGCAATCCGTTGAAAGACATTTCAACTTTGACACCAAGAAAACACTGCTACAAATTCGAATTCCACCAGCTCAAAAATCAACCACCTCTGATCTAAAATTCGTGAGAACAAAGTATTTCTCGTACAGAGATTGACTGTATGGTATTTTATCGGATATCTCACCTTCCAAAAAAAGGATGAATCCAGAGGCTACCTGGCCCGATTACAGACTCTGCCTGAAGAAATAAAATGTAAACATTTTATGAATAATAGAACTGATGATCAACTCTGCTTCGATACAATGTAGAAATTTTGAATAATATGACACTTATTCACAGAGATTATCCCGATTATACACTATTGCAGAATACATGCATAATACATAACCTCCTCTACGTTGATCATCAACATTGAAACATCAATCGCATGTGCACATTAACACAATATGTAACCCGAGGAAAGCATACAACTGAAAATACCACACTATCTATATATTATAATGATTGAGAACATGTAATAATACATAGTACAATACTCCTCACAAGTACTCAGTACTATCTCCACCTGTTACACACAAACTAGCTCAGATCTGAATCAATCACAGGTTCAAATCTCCTCCATTGCTTGCCTGCCTCCACTGCGCAATCCTGCATGACAATAGATGAGAATGGCTGATCCAAACTCATATTTCCCTTGGTTGAACCACGCAATCCTCATTGGCAATACTCAATCCATTGATTATGAAAATCTCATGCACAACTATAGTCACAACTGACAACTGTCTTGCCCTTTCACTCACCTCTAACACCTGTCTCCACTGAACTGTCCATGCACTGAGTTAATTGATGTATTCTTTAGTTGCTTTATGAGTTAATAATTAGTGAATTAATTAATAATTGATTCACATCACTCATCACTAGTGTATTCTACAGTTAGACTAAATACAACTAGTTCAACCAAGTCAAACTGAACACAACTCCATCAACTCCTCAATCAACTCCACCAAACTCAATCACTTGAGTTCTAACTTAAGTCCATCATGCAATAGCTCAACTGACTCATAAGAAAAGTGTATTTCCTTCTAACAGCTGCATGTGCCACATTTGTAGCTCAAACTGAAGTGCTCCAAGAGGATAAGATAATGTTTATAGTCCAAATATTATTAAGAGCTAATAATATTCGATTGTTCTATTTTTAGCTTGGCAGTCTAAAAATAGACTCCGCCCATATGTCTAAAAATAGAAGTCCATCTATTTTTACCAACATTACCAATCATCCACAAATAGCATCCTGCAACTCATAGACCATGATCCATATGTCTAAAAACAGACATAGTTTAAAAATAGACTTTGTGCCAAAAATAGCTTATGGGCCCACTTAGTGAAGGTGACTCCTTTCCACTAAGCTCCATCATCTTGTTGCATTTTCAACACCCAAATTGGCCACTGCATCACTTCCTCAAAGGAAGATGGCTTGGTCTCAACACATTCCCCAACAAGTTCCATGTATCTAGTGTACCTCTCAGGTGACCTCCTCTGTCTGCGCTGAGAAGATGGTGCTCCCACATATTCTCTCGCATCCTCCAACAATCTGTCAGCTTCTCTTGTGCGCTTCCGTCCATATCTGGAAGACTATGCTTGAGTGGATGTCTCCACTACTGAAACCTCTGCATGCGGCTGCTCTGGATCAATTTGAGGCTCCTCCTCCTTAGGAACCAACAGTTCCTCCATAGCCTATAGTTGGAGCTCCCTCTCAAGGGAAACTCACATGGCCTTCTGCTCATAAAACTTGAGATATCTACGAACCACTGTCCTCCGACTGGTAGGTAAGTACACCCGATAGTTGTGAGGTGTATCAGTGTACCCCACAAATATCCCCAACTCTTCTATGGGCTCAAGCTTCTTCCGTGCATCCTTTGTCACATGGCAATATACTGATGAGCCAAAGATCCTGAAGTGACCCACATCTGGTCTCTTACCAGAGAAAGATTCCTCTGGTGTCTTCATCCCAAGTATGTGACGCGGGCTTCTATTCTACAAATAGACTGTTGTGTTGCATGCCTCAGCCCACAAGTGAAGTGGTAGGCCTTGGTCATGAAGCATTGCCTGTGCTGCCCCTACAATAGTTATGTTCTTCCTCTTGGCCACCCCATTCTGCTGTGGGTTATTAGGTCCCGTCAACTCTCATTTAATTCCTTCCACTGCACAAAAGTCCTTAAACTCTTGAGAGACATTTTCTCCACCGTTGTCGCTTCTCAAGGCCTTGATCTTCCTCCCTGACTCTTTCTTGACCAAAGCTTTGAAATCACAAAACTTTGTGAAAGTTTGGTCCTTCTTCTGCATGAAATAAATCCAGAATTTACGAGAATAGTCATCAATGAAAATCACGTAATACCTTTTCTTTGCTGTGGATGCCGTCGGGAATGGTCCAGACAAATCAGTATGAACTCACTCTAAGATAGCCTCTGCTCGACTGTCTCGGTCATGAAAGGAAGACTTGGTGTACTTTCCCAAGGTACAACCTTTGCATGTGTCAACTTGCTCAAGTTTACCTTTAGGAAGTCCTGTAGATATCTGTTGAATTATCTTCAAAGCCCTATGATGCAAATGGCCCAGCCGCCTGTGCCACAACTCACTAATGTCTTGGCTTTGCACCAATTCTGCTTTCATACTCAATGCTGCACAATCATCTACCTCTAGTTTATAGATATTCTTCACCCGAATCCCTATCCTCTTGGTTTGACCCATGGCTATGTGTCTTAGGAATGTCTTTCCTTTACTGAAGACAACATCGTAGCCTTTGTCCTCCAACATCACGTCTGATACCAAGTTATTTTTCAGTCCAGGCACACACATCACATCTGTCAAGGTGAGAGGAGCTCTATGTGTCACACGGAATGAGTCGTTCTTGTGGAAAAGATCGACCTCCCTAGTATCTAAAGATATCTAGTGACAAGCAAGCCAATTAAATCCTATCTTTCTCTAAATATGCAATTTATAAATAAAGGAAAACAAGTGTTTTAGGCCTACCTTGGGTCCAATGCAAGTTTTTGGAAGCCTCGCTCCTTTGATCCAAATGAGCTCCCTTGTAGCGAATCTGCAAACACAAACAAGCAAACAAATTAAATAACACCTGAAAAACCAATGTAATAAAGCATACTTATCATGATGATCAAGTAATTCATGAAACAAATGACATAAGACAATTTGTTGAGAAAAATGAATCTGATTGTATTAATTCAAATCAAAGAAGAACTTTACAACCTGTGCCTTGATGCTGTACAAGCTCCTCCCAGGGTCCAACAAGAAGTCTCCTCTACTTTGACAAGTTTCACTCTCTTCCCAATGAAGCCAAAAGGTATGTGATCTTTCCTCTCAAGCTTAACTAGGAAGTCTCAATTCCACCAGCATTTACCCTAAAAAATGTTCAGCTTCTAACCTCCCTAGCAACCAGCCCAATGCCTTAATTTATAGTGCAATGGAGGGAAGTTACTAGGTCCTCCTTCAAAGGGATAAAGCCCTCCTTCAAAGGGATAGCTCCTCTCATCAAGGGATTAGCTCCTTCACTTTTGGGATGCATGAACCACCTAAGAGCGAACAATCCACGTCAAAGTTCCTTCTAGAATCATCTAGAATTAACCCAAAGTGAGTTTTTTAGAATAAACTTGCGCCTTTTTGACTTTCACAGGGGTCCGCACCCACTCCTTTAGATACAGAGTGGGCAGGTCCGCCGGTAATGTCAACAAGGGGTGCGGGACCGCAGGCAACAGTGAGAGAAAGTGCGGAACCAAAGCTTTGTTGATTTTTAATGTCTTTCTCTCATTTTCAAAGCTTGACATAAAGAACTGAGGTCTGAGACTTGCTTAGGAGGATAGTATAAGTGATGATAGACCCATACTGACTGCAAATAGTCATGGTGACGATATTTTTTTGTAACAGATTTCCCCCTGAAGTGTGAAGTCTGTAGTAGATGAGAATTTCATTTATCATCTAGGAAGAGTGAAGTACTTTATCATTTCGAGGATCATCTTGTGGAGAGCCCGGTTGGAACCTGTAAAAACATTCAATGCAAAATATATATATGAGATCATATCATCGCTGAGGTAGGCATTCCCATACTCAGATCAAAACTAACTAGAAAACTAACTACTTCTCTGATATAGGAATGATCTTGTAATACATCACAAGTATAGACACATGTAGACACAGTATGGATGCAACCATCTGTTTATGAATAGTCCACAGTATAATGAATACAAAATTCCTCGCAGCTTGGATGGTGGAAACTAGATCCAGGGTCTTCATTTCTACTTTCCAAAACAATACGATTCTATCCATTGGAATGAATGTGTTGAAGTCGAACATGGTGGAAACCACTTGATTACCAGTCAATGATGTAAACTGTTAACAAGTGTGAGAGAAACCACCAGTACTGTCAATGGCTCTCAAAGTACTCAGTACAATCCATGAGATGTGAATAGATGTGTTGATGTCGAACATGTCACAGAATCTTTTGATCGAAGGTCAATGATGCAACCTATCGTCGAAGGCGTGAAACCTGCCATTGAGGCATGCAGATCCCAAGGTACTGACGATTTCTAGATCATCTTTCTAGATAATGAGCTGAAGTAGATAGAAAGCGATCCGTCGTAGGCAAGTCCACAACACGAAATCATAGATCAAGTTTGAAGAAATTTAGTTGCAAGGACTGACTCAGGGATGGTCAAGATGGATGACAGATATTTTGCAGATGAATGGCTTATTTGCACTGACCTCTTGAACACATAACGACACAGCATATGGTTTGGTGACAATTGACCCAAAGTTAATACCCAGAAACTGGCTGAAGAATTTCAATGTGGTTTGATCAACTGTTAGGCAAAGGATTTCCCAACCCAGGTGAATAAAAGTGTCGTGTTCAAGAGTGGTCACAAAGTATGACAAACAGGCTCATTTTTCTCTCTTTTCCCCCACCATTTCTGGCAAGTACCTATTTATTTTTGACAAGCTTGAGGAGGATAACATTTGCTTGATTATAAGCTCATCCTTCGGATGAGTCCAACTTAGTTTAAATTCGAACCCTAAGAAGGAGTGGTCCGTTCCTGTTTGTAATTGAACAGGTCCTTTACTGTTAAATTTTAACGAGTCCAGTATAGGAGAAACTCGGCGTTTTTCAATTTTAGAGAGTCTAAAAAAGCTTAAGAAGACTCCATGGTTGACCTTTTTCGTAAATTTGTGTCTCCCAAGCCCGAAAAAGTATAAAATAATACCTGAGAGAATCGCTTGATCATTACGACCAAGGAGTACTTTTCGTAATTAGTGCCTCTGATCCGAAAAAGTAAAAAAGCGATCAATGACACGTCGTTTTATAACCAATATCGAATTTGAAACGACAAAAATCCGACAATCTTTTCATGTTTTTACGGTCAGGAAAAGAGCTGTAAGTGGACCGTCTTTTTAGTTCCATTTTAACGAGTTTAAAAAGAAAAACTCGGCGATCTTTTCATGTTTTAGGAGTCAGAAAAGAGCTTAAAGGTGACTCTAATGTTTTTTTCGTCGAAAATGACTGATTTCGCCTGAAAAATCCGTTATCCTGAATAAAAAACTCAAAAATTACTCATATCTGTTTAAAATGGATAAAAATGCTGCAAAAGTTACCTTTCTAAAGTGAAACATAAACAAATTAACAATTAATTTATTCAAAAAACTTATAAAAAGGGTTTCCGTCAATTCATTTTTACCGTTTGAGTTTTGGGTGAGAAAATAAAGCTTTTGGTCAGAAACTTCCCATGAAGATTGCGGAAAATCCGTCCGTTGGAATCGAGCGCCGTCTCTTCCAGGTAATCTACATCATCCTACTCTTCAATTTCATCTGTTTCAAATTTGTTTTTAGGTTTTAATTTCATCTTTTAGAGGATTTTTAGGCCAGAAACCCGCGCGTGGGGGCTCGTAGGCACAACACAGGTAGCCTGCAGACCCCGAATTTTTCTCAATGGGGAAAGAGTCAGGGGTCCGCACCTGCCGTGAAGGCAAGGTGCAGACCCACGGACTGTCTCTAATAGAGAGGGTGCGGTCCCTGCAGCAAGGGTTTTTAACCCTAAATTTCTTAAAATTCACCCAAAAAATTCAATTTTTTATATACTAATTCGCCTTTTTGTTGGATGTAGAGTATACATCATGCTTGATTGGTGAGAACGGGAGCATGAGGACGTAGATCTTGCCGCGATAAATCATCAACCTTCGATTGATGCATTGAAGGCATGTGGCTTGTACAAATTCTGGGCCATACCTAGCATGAGGGCCTAGGTAGACTTCTTGCAGTGGCTGTAAGACAGGTGGAGCATACAAGACTAGTGCTTCTTCATTGGTGGTCACCAGCTCGAAATGGAGCAGGTAGACATATACTTTTTGACTAGTTTGCCTAAGAGAGGTGAACACTTGACTCTATTCAGGACTAGGGCAGGTGGCCAGTCTGTCGATAGCCTCCGGCTAGAGTTCTGTAACAACCAGACTAGAGACAAAGGGATAGACATCAAAACCATATCCCTTCCTGAACTCATGGTAATCGCGTTTACTATTACCAGGCTTTGCGGGAGTGCAGCACTACATATAGCCATTGGATCCCAAATGCGGATGGCAGTTGACTGCTTTTGTGGCACCATCTTCAACTGGTGCGATGCTGTGTTGGCTAATGTAAAAGGTCAACTGACTAGAGCCAAGAACGGACAACTGAATACCTTTGGATATGGTGCTTTAGTCATGAGCTTTGGTCTGGAGAGGGTCCCAATGTTGGTCCCATAGCACCTCACTGTTGGAGCTGGACTTCCTCGAGAGCCCAAGCTGATGCGATGGGTTGCAGTTATGGCCCGTCATCTTTAGGAGGGGACAAAGGTCACTCGATTTACACCTGAGTATTTCCATTGGTTGGAAAACCAGGTTTTTGCTATTCAGGACTTTCCTTATGCTGGGGTAGATTTTCACGGTGACCCAGACATGGCTCTTCCACCGGGAGAGCAATGGGATGACTTAGGTAAAATCATTTTCAACATTTTCCTAATATTTTTATTTTTTATTTTTTTTATTTTTTTATTTTTATTTTTTATATTTTTTTATTTTTTAATTTATTTTTTATCTCGTCCCAAAATTGATAGTAAAAGTTTCAAATGCAGATATGGGTCCACAGCGAGCAACCGCTCTCAGGCCTTACCAGAGGAAACAACCAGTTGCAGCGGCACGAGCCCCACAGGACGAATCAACAGAGACCTTGGTCGAATTGGAGAGCCATCTAGAGCGTTTGATAGGAGACATTCCGGAGACCAGCATAGATGACATTCCTTGTCGACTACAGTGCTATGTGATTGGGGTCCCAGGACCTTTCAGGAGGTTCCTTTGTAAAGTGGCCCGTACAGTGGTTTCTTATCGAGATCATCACCAGTGATAGGATGATCGCCTATTTTAGACACATATGACATTTTTGTTTTTTGTACTATCATTTTTGCCAATCATAAGGTGTTTTTCAACCTATGATCGAGGACGATGTATATTTTGACACACTCCTATATTATACTATATCACTATTACCGGCTTATCTTGTAAAACATGTTATGGAATGTTTTTAAATTTATTTGTATGATTATTGCAAATGTATACTTAACATTCGAGAAGCAATTGCATCTGCTAATGTATTTAAAGATCTTGGAATATGCTGATATTCAATATAGTCAAATTCACGTTCCAAGAGCATGCACTCTCAAAAGTAATCTCAATAACACTGGATTTCTAATGGCATATACTCTATTAAGCTGTAATACAACGAGTTTAGAATCTAACCTCACTATCAAACTCTGAATCCCAAATGAAATAGATTCAGATAATAACTCAATCACTGCACTATACTCTGCAATGTTGTTCATTGTTTGACCGAGGCTTACCCCATACATAGATACCAACTCGTTAGAGGGCGAATAAATAACCCCAGCTGCAAAAGAAATGTTCCGTGTATTATGACAAGCACCATCAGCGAAACCAATGTATGTTTGGGGAGGCGTCGACATCTGCAATATCAAGAGTAAAACCAAGATAAGCAGGAATAATGACGAAAAACACTCTCTAAGCTAAGCACACTTTTAAAACTAAAACACACCAGCTAGAAAGAAAACTATCCTAACTAAAAATCTCCACACCCATTTTTAAGCATAATACCTCTTCAGGTAAAGACCATTTCTGGGTTTACCTAAAGAGACCCCGTCAAAGTCTACCAATTCATAGGCCCCTTTTGCTAGCTTTCGCTTGACAACATAGGGACCATGCCACATAGGTACGAATTTTCCAGCGCCTAATTTATCATTTTCTTGATCGTACAATAAGACTAGGTCTCCTTCCGAAAAATTTCGAGGGGTCACATTTCGATCATACTGAGCTTTAATACGTTTTGCATGAGTTTCGATCGCCAATGCAACATCACGTCGATTCTCATCTAGCTGAGCCAAGTATAACAAACGTTTTTCCTCGTCAGAAGTGGCTGTAAGTAACTCGATGGCCATTTGCAATGACGAGATTTCGCATTTAATGGGTAACACAGCTTCCAGAACATAAACTAGTTGGAAAGGAGTGAACCATGTTGACATTTTTACTGAGGTTCGATATGCCCAAAGCGCTGAAAATAGCATGTTATGCCAATTCGACCTGTGAATCCCAATGATTCTTCGGATCATGATGACTAGAACTTTGTTGATGGCTTCAACTAGACCATTAGCTTGTGGATAATAAGGAGTTGAACTATCGTGACGCAAGCCAAGTTGGCTTGTAAGTTCAGTCATCATAACGTTTCGAAAATGATGCCCATGATCAGTGATAATCGCTTGTGGAACACCAAACCTAGCAATTATATGATTGAACACGAAAATCGCAGTTATTTTTCCGTCTGCCTCAAATGTAGGCATCGCCTCGGCTCACTTGGTAAAATAATCTACCACAAGGATGATATATGCATGCCCCCCGACTGAGTGAGGGTTACATGTAATAAAATCGATACCCCATTTTGCAAACGGACCGACGGAAATTATAGGGTGGAGAGGAGCAGGTGGAGCACGCATCTTTCAATCAAAAACTTGGCAGTTGTGGCATTTTCGGACCGCGTTAATACAATCTTTAAACATAGACGGCCAGAAGTAGCCAACGCGCAATATCTTTTGGGTTGTGGCATACCCAGACATATGACCGCCACTTGCTCCAGAGTGACAGTCATTTAGAACCATTTCAGCTTCCTCATGAGTTAAAACAACGTCGAAAAAAAGAGTCTGCCCCACGGTGATAAAGAGTATCTCCAATAATTCTGAATTGTTGGGACTGGAATCGTATTTTTCGACGTTCTGACCTTGAAATTTCTGGCCAAAAGGATTGGGTCTGGAGATAAACGATGATATCCCCATACCATGGATCTAAAGTGCTGATTAGAAACAAGGATTCGTCCGCAATGGGATCCTCCGCCACAGTTTTTCCGTGTCAACACGCGGGAAGTCACACATTAACTCCACAAAAACTAAAGATTTCTTCGACTTAGACTTTTCAAATTCCAAGTCGAACTCCTGTAGGATGACAATCCATTTGGATTACTTGCCCCCTAGCAATTTCTTGGTCAAAATATAGATCATAGGGTTGCAATCAGAAATTACTGTAGTTTTACGTAGTAAAATGTAATGACGAAAACGTTGGACAACTTGAACAACTGCCAATGCCAATTTCTCCACATGTGAGTATTTTAGCTCAGTTGGATTTAAAGTTCGACTAAGGTAATATATCACATGTTCAGTATCGAATTCATCTTCCTGAACTAACACCATTCCGATGGTGGAATGGGAGGCAGCGAGATACAAGAAGTAGTCTTGGTTGTAGTTGGGAGGATGCAATAACAGTGCATGGGTCAACGCGTGTTTTAGTGCATCAAAAGATTTATCAGCTATCTCATCCCAAAAGAATGGAGTATTCTGTTTCAACGACCGGGTAAAACCCTTTGTGATCTCAGCATAGTTAGGAATGAATCGACGTAAAAAGTTTGCTTTCCCCTGCAAACTTTGGAGTTGGCGAAGAATCGAAGTAGGAGGCAATTTGACAATAGCTTCAACCTTCGAGGGATCGACGCGAATGCTGGCTTTCGAAACAATAAACCCCAGTAACCGACCCATTTCTATACAGAAAACACTTTTGTGTGGATTCAACCTAATCCGATAATGCCTACACCTCATAAAGATTGCTCGTAAATGGATGAGATGATCAGCTCGATGTAATGAATGAGCAGGCAAATCATCGAGATAGGGTTGCACAATGTGCTTGATGTCATGAAACGCATAAGACATGGCCCTTTGAAAAGTTTCCCCGGCGTTCTTGAGCCCAAAAGGTAATTTGCAATAAGCAAATGTCCCCCATGGACAAATGAAAGCTGTTTTTGGTTGATCAGCAGGTAGAATATTGATTTGATTGTATCCGGAAAAACCATCCATGAAGGAAAATATTTCACTGCCGGCACAATCATCAATGATTTGATCGATATAGGGAGTTGGGTAATTGTCTTTTGGACAGGCTCGATTAATGTCCCTATAATCGATACATATTCTTATTGTCCCTTGCTTTTTGTTAATAGGAACAATATTCGACACCCAATCCGTTAACGAAATCAGATAAATGAAACCTGCTTTGAGTAATTTTTCAAATTCTGCTTTAATAGCAGCATCTTTTCTCGGGTGGATCTGAAGTAAACGTTGCCGGACGGGTTTAGCATCCAGGTAAGTTTTGATTTCATGAACAACAATTGCGCGGTCAATTCCTGGCATTTCCTCATATGACCAGGTAAACACGTCGCGGAATTCTTGAAATAGGGCCTTATATATTCGCATTTCATTTTTCATACAAGAGGCACCTATATGAATGTTTTCAACAATTCCAGGCTTAACCAAAATATGAATAGGAATAGTTCGAGAAATGTTTCCAAAATTTAACTCTGAATCAGGATTTTTCATTGGATTCTGAGGTTCCTTGACATATTCAGTCGTAAAAATTGATGAAAAATAATTTTCAAAACGATCACTCTCAGGTAAAAACGAAGATCTATGATGAAGATCTTCCCATGGTAAATCATCGACACATAAGATTTCACGAATTTGCTCATCAGTGTGAACAAGTTCGGAAAAAGTTGTTGAATCCGAGTTTGATGTTGAAAATGATTCCTCATGGACCACATTCATTAAGTCAATTTTGGTTGAAGATGGGTCGGAAAACGACTGCACGGCCTGATACGCAATTTCATATGGACTCAAAGGCATAACATCCCCAAATGAGTCTATCTTAGATTTGGAAGGTACGATCCAAGGATCGTCATAAACAATAGTGTCTGAAGAAATCATATGAATGGTTGCAGTAGAAGACGATGCGTTGATAGGAGGAAAAGGAAAATTTCCTAGTAAACCAACATCTTTAACTAGTCTTACTGCAACATCCTTATACGGGATAGTCGTTTTTCCGACATGCTGAATACTTTCAGAAGAGGCTGGGTCAGATGAAAAGTAAGTCAACTAGTTTATAGTTACGATCTTTCCATTATGAGGGAACTTTATAAGTCAAAAGACCGATGAAACGACATCTGTCATAGCGTAAGACCAACTACAACCCAAGAGAACGTTGTAATTTAGAGGGGCATCAACCACCTCCACATCTAGATTAACAGTTTTTCCTTCTACCCCTATAGGTAAATCCTGTAGAATGCCAAAAGGATGAAACCCACGGCCATCAAAGGCCTTTAGAATCGTCGGGGATTGATTTAGTGAAGGAGAACCAAGCGGTCTCCAACACTGTATCAACATAATACACGTTAAGGCTCCCTCATCAATCACAGTCCTATAAATAGGTCTGTTTTTGACTAACATTGGGATCTGGAAAACCATTTGATGAGGTAAGCGTGGTGTACTATTTTCTAGATCGAAAATTATAAGGTTCGAGTCTTGAACGTCAACAACCCCTATAGCCGACAATAGTAATTTACGCTGTGCTAGACATGATTGCAACGCTTCCAAAGCCGACATTGCTGAAGGTGAAACAGCTAAATCTTCAAGAATGTTATAGTTCTGAGCCGATCTCGCATGTGGATTGAAAGTTGAATTTCGAAGTATACCCTTGGCGGGTGGTTTGATTACTAAGTCTGGATTTGGTTTCTCGATCTGTAGCGGATCGGAACCGGGAGCTGAGGTTGATGGGTTAGAATGAGAAGATTTTGCTTCCTTACCATCAACAGGACTTTTACTTCCATAATCATGCGATCGAGTCGCAATCCTAACATGGGACATCATCATTATGGGTTCCTCGGAGGCATTTGAGGAAGAACCTATCATCTTACTGTCTTGACTTGGAAAAGGATCCTTCAAAACAGCAGGCGTTTGGGAACCTTTGACAATTTTCACAACCTCTGCTCGATGAGGGCAGTCTCTTGTAAAATGCTCTTCGTCACAAATGAGACAAGGATAACGAGGTTTGCGTTTCTCATCATTTGATTCCGCTTTTTCTGGTTTCTCTTTCAAATTTTTATTTGTTTTATTTTTCTTCTTCCCTTTCTTCTTACCACCAGATTTTGATTTGGCTGTAGATGACTGTACAACATGAATATCGGCGGAAATTTACGCGGAAGAATCTCCTGTTGGGGAATCTGGCAAGGTTATGATAGGAGAAGAATTCTTGGAAGACTTCTTCTTACTTTTGGTATTAACCGTACCAATCATACCATCAGCGGCATGAGACCCTGAAGGAGCTGCAACGATTTGATTTTGTTTAGGAAGATTGGGGATTTTCTCATGTAATGTACCTGACTGCGTATAAACTAAGTCAAGGTACTGTGCTTGAGCAACTATTTGCTCCTCAGTAATGACTCCGGCCTTAGCTACATCCTCAGTGATCTTTGGCAATAAAGATTTTACAAACCATTCAGCTAAGATCTGATCCAGAATAAAAACCTTCACTAAACGCCGTCGACGTCTCCATTCATGAATATGATCTGAAATGTAAGTGGACGTAGACTGCTTTAACGAAGTTAATAATTCCGTGCCATTGTCATATCTGACTGGCAACTGAAAATGAGTTAAAAACAAAGTAGCTAACTGACTAAAATTATAAAAAGTGGCTCGTGGTAACTCAATGTACCACTTGGCCGTAAGACCAATTAGAGTGCACTGGAAAAGCCTTAAATGGATTGAATCATCTGAAATGGAATTAGATGCACACCAGAGGTGATAAGTCATCACATGGTTCGACGGGTCCTCTCCTGATTTGCCTTCAAACTTAGGAATATCACTAGGAAAATTATTCGGCATTGGCGGCCAAAATGGAAGATAGTTAATTGGATCGTTCGTAAGGCGCGACAAGTCAGGCAAGTCCAAAGTTGCAATAAACGAAAACTGACGATTAGGGTCCCTAAAACTCTGGGTCATGAGACCAGCCCCAGGAGTAGGATATCCAGGATAACTAGGAATTGGAATTGCATTTGGGATATTATATCCTCCCAGAAAACCAGGATTAACTGGACCGTACTGGGGTTGTTGAGGTTGTTGATATGTATACCCAGGGTACGGTTGATACTGATAGACTGGCTGCTACACAACAGGACCGAATTGGTACTATCCCTGGTACAGTTGATAAGTAAATTGAGGTTGACTTGTGACAACCGTACTTGAACCAGGTTTTCCTACAGGCATTTGAACCGAAGTTTGAATTGTGGATCCAGACTAAGGTAAAGATCTCTGAGGAGTTGATACAGGAACAGTAGAAATCGGAGCTGTCGATACTCCAGAAGTAGGCGGGGTAAATTGAACAGATGTTGCAGCAGTTGCAGCAGCCGTTTGAGGCGGAGTACGAGGCGTACTAGGCCCAGGCTAAGAAACTACGAAAGGTACATAAGTTTGAATAGTAGACTTGACAGGTTGCTGGGGTGAACCAAAAACTAAGGGTTGTCCAGTTTGAGATGACAACTGTACATTCGGTTGCAAGACCTGTTGAGTTTGAGATGGATCCCACACTAAGTTCATTACGGGGTATAGACCCATAACATATTGAGAATATTGAGGACCATAACCGGGTTGAGGGTAGGGTTGATAATTCAGAGGTACATTTCTAGTTCCTTGAACATATGATTGACCAGAAGGTGGTTGGAAACCTTGGTTCGAGTACTGACCTTGAGGTTGATAACCCTGAGGCACGTACTAATACTGGGGTTGACCTTGAGATACATATTGATACTGGGGTTGACCCTGAGGTACATATTGAGTCTGGGGTTGACCTTGAGGAACGTACTGTCCTGTAGGCATGTACTGTCCTTGAGGTTTCCCCCCAGGTGCACATTGGGCACCTTGAGGTTGCCCCCCAGGTGATAATTGAGGACTTTGAGGCTGCTCCCCAGGCAGTAACTGGCCACCTTGAGGTTGAGGATTAGGAATAGTACATGACATCATGAGAATATCTTCTACACTCAACGGCTTAGTTCCATTATTTCCAGTTAATAACCCTTCTTCAATGGGTTGAGGAGATGCTCCCTAAAAAGTACCAGTAAGTGATTGATACCTAGAGGGAACAGAAGGACCACCGTACAAAAAGGTTTCTGGAGATTGAGAAAACATGGACGACTCTCTTGACATATTTAATGGAGGATAGTAACCCCTAAGTGTTGGGTGATAAGGAATACGAGGTGGTGAAAAAATTAGTCCCGAGTTTTCCAAAAAATTGATTAATGAAAGATACCAAGCACTGCTCCTAGGTGGACTGTAAAAGATTGATTCACGCTCCCTAAGTTCTATAACAGGTTGATTTTCAGGGATAGGGATACCTTCTTCTTCCGGAGTAGCAAGTTCTTCAATAGCTATAAGTCCAGAAGGAAGATTTTGGGTAATTATTCTTTCTACCCTGGGTGAACCAGGACCACTAGAAGTTGGAGAGGTAAATCCCGATGTTGGAGTAGCAGCAAATTCAGTTTCAGGTTCCTCACCTAAATCACTAGTAGATGAAAAGCTACCAGTAATTTTGGAAACAGACACAGATTGTGGATTATAATCTGCTACTAGAGCTTGAAAATCAGGATGTACCACCAAAGAAGACTCTCCTTCTTCAGGTGACCCAACTCTACTGTCTCTAGGAGTTACGAGGGCTCTTAACCCTTCAGGCTGGCTCGGTGAAAACTCATGAGGTTGGCCCCGAAGTCTATGGGACTTCCTCGGTAATTCAGCCACGGTTAAATATTTTAACTACTTCACACGTAAACAAAGTAAAATCTCAATGAGAACCACCTAAAGCCTCTAAAGAACCAAACAAATTTGAATCACACGCCTAAAGAATCTAGGATATCAAACCACACACAAACAGTAACTTTCTGTACTAAAAACAATAGTTGGTGATGAAATCCAACATCACAGAGTTCAATACAGAAATGGCGGTTGGAACATTTACCCTGACAACCTGCTTAATGAATAGATTGGCACAAGTTCCTCCACTAAACTGTCTCGAGTGAAGAGAACCCCCCAGAAAATCCAAGTGAGTCTAGCCGACGTCTGCTCCAGGTACAGTGGGATCTTCCCTCCACCGTCACCTTAGGAAGAATCCTGTAGAATATGGTCACTATGGTTACCAACGGAAACAAATATACTTGGGGGAACAGTCTACGATCCGATACGCACGCAAGGGTAGAGTAACAAGCTCAATCCCCTTGAAGGCTCCTTGACATAATCCAAGGTTTACCAACAAGTGACCCCAGGATCCTCGACAATGGTTAATCCGAGGTTTACCGTTTTAATACATGAATATCTGGCGTCGTTCCCAATGAGGAAGGATTGATTCCCACACTGGTTTAGACACGATCTCGTGCTTCTCCTTTAAGAGGAGCTTTCCCAGAGCTTAGATGCAACAATTGTATTTTTCTCCTACCACAAGATGCAGCTACTTATTTGTTTTACTGTCTTGGAGAGTTAATTACTCCCTACTCCAAGACACTAGCCTAAGCTATGTTGGTGTAATAGAGCCTTAGAAATAAAAATATTACTAGATAGATTTTACTTTAAGCGTTATTTTTATTGGTTTTTCTTTAAGTCAAGAGGTGCGGAGATGAAACTTGTGGTGTGAAGACTCGACTCAAAATCACTAAAAAAAAATGCAGTTAAGATGATAAGCAATATTTTCCCTTCAATGAATTTCTAGCTAGGAAAGAGTTTGAGAAAGTAAATACTTGTAAACACAAATCTTTTCCTTAACAAACAAATCAAAAGAAGAGCTTTTTGTCTTTTCCAATGCACTCAAAATGAGACAACTAGTTATTTTCACAAAAATTTCCCTTTTCTTTCAAACACTCAAATACTACAAAAACAAATTTTTTCAAAAGAGATTTTTTTATTTTTTATAAAATACTCAAAACTATGGAAAAATCTAATCCTGAGATCTATAAACTATAAAAAACTATTTGAAGTAAAAGCTTACAAGATGTCTTTTCAAGGATGTTTTACTTAGCTATAAGCAAACTAAGGACTAATTTGTCCAAAATCACAAATCAGTCAAAAAACAACCAATTTTTGTTTTCTTTTCTAAAAATGAAATCCAAACTTTTAACACAAGTCTTTTCGAAGTTTCACAAAGAGAAAACACAAGGTGGATCCCTCAACAAAGGAAAATTTTGCAAATGGTCAGACTCATAAGAAGGCTAGTAAAAACCAAGGTGATCTGAGGCTTCTACAGCTTCTAAGCTTTGAGCTACTACAAGACCAAAATGACAATCAAGCCCGGTAACCAAAACTTCTAGGAATTTCACCTAAAACCCTAACACCAATGGAATTAACCTAAGAAAAGCTCCTGACAAGTTACATGCAGATCTGGGCAGGGGATAACAACATCTAAACAAAAACTAAGCTGACTAAAAGAGAAAATCTCAAGTTTTCCAAAATTTTGACAGGGTCCTCAGGCCCGCAGTTCACACAAGTGCGATACCGCTCTATGTGAAAAGCAAAAGTGCGGATAGGTCCGCACTGTGTTGCAAACCGAGGGTGCGGTCCTCTCCCAAAGTTATGAAAAACAAAAAATAATCCAAGATCTACTAAATCTACCCAATTCCACACACAACAAGCCAAAAACAGAAACAGAAACACAGTTTCTCAGGTCAAAGTAAAGCAAATCAAGAAATCAAGCTCCCCAGTATGGTCGCCATTTTGTCACACGGAATGAGTCGTTCTTGCGGACAAGATCGACCTCCCTAGTATCTAAAGATATCTAGTGACAAGCAAGCCAATCAAATCCTATCTTTCTATAGATATGCAGTTTATAAACAAAGGCAAACAAGTGTTTTAGGCCTACCTTGGGTCCAATGCAAGTTTGTGGAAGCCTCGCTCCTTTGATCCAAATGAGCTCCCTTGTAGTGAATCTGCAAACACAAACAAGCAAACAAATTAAATAACACCTGAAAAACCAATGTAATAAAGCATACTTATCATGATGATCAAGGAATTCATGAAACAAATGACATAAGACAATTTGTTGAGAAAAATGAATCTGATTGTATTAATTCAAATCAAAGAAGAACTTTACAACCTGTGCCTTGATGCTATACAAGCTCCTCCCAAGGTCCAACAAGAAGTCTCCTCTACTTTGACAAGTTTCACTCTCTTCCCAATGAAGCCAAAAGGTATGTGATCTCTCCTCTCAAGCTTAACTAGGAAGTCTCAATTCCACTAGCATTTACCCTCAAAAACGTTCAGCTTCTAACCTCCCTAGCAACCAGCCCAATTCCTTATTTTATAGTGCAATGGAGGGAAGTTACTAGGTCCTCCTTCAAAGGGATAAAGCCCTCCTTCAAAGGGATAGCTCCTCTCATCAAGGGATTAGCTCCTTCTCTTTTGGGATGCATGAACCACCTAAGAGCGAACAATCCATGTCAAAATTCCTTCTAGAATCATCTAGAATTAATCCAAAGTGAGTTTTTTAGAATAAACTTGCGCCTTTTTTACTTTCACAGGGGTCCGCACCCACTCCTTTAGATACAGAGCGGGCAGGTCTGCAGTTAATGTGAACAGGGGGTGCGGGACCACAGGCAGTAGTGAGAGAAAGTGCGGAACCAGAGCTTTGTTGATTTTTAATGCCTTTCTCTCATTTTCAAAGCTTGACATGAAGAGCTGAGGTCTGAGACTTGCTTAGGAGGACAGTATAAGTGATGACAGACACATACTGACTGCAAATAGTCATGGTGACGATATTTTTGTGTAACACTATGCTCCCTCTAAAAAGAAACTTTGCCAACTCCTGAAACACTATACCTTCTGTCATTAACCATCTCTATGTGCATCTTGAGGTCTTTCTCCTCCAAGGCACTAAATAAATTTTTCTCACCGATCATGTGGAATGAGGCTCCACCAGGGAAAATTTTAAGAACCCCCCCTAAATTTATAAATATAATAAATGGGCGAATCTTCATGGTATATAGGAAAACTGGAAGGCAATTTTATCAATAATATAATATGTATATATAATGTTTTGGCGAATCTCTCACCAGGCATGGCGAATATTTTACTCAATTATAAAATCTTGTAAGATCTTGGCGAGTCTTTCACTAAATAATAAAACTTTGTAAAGTCCTAGTGAATCTTAGCATAGGCTACATGCTGGTTTAATTCCTCCATTTAAATAGGCTACATTCCAGGTGAATACCATAAGTCAATACCATGTGCCATTTTGGTGAATACCATGGGTCAATACCATGTGCCATTTTTATTTTTATTAATTCTAATATTAGGGTTAATAATGGTTTTTTGCATGGTATTAATAACAATCTAGTCCATGGTATTTGTCCCATAGTATTTTGGCCATAGGTTTCACCTAAATATAACCCATTTTTTGATTGTTCGTAAATATAAGGTGACTTATGGAGTAAATATAAAAAAATGTTTTATTTGTTTACCATACCTCTCGTTTATTTATATTTTTATTAATTTACCATACCTCTTTTATAAATATGGTATTTGGCCCATAGGATTCACTTAAATAAAACCTCTTTCTTGAGCCTTCATAAATAGAACGAGGGTTATGGACTAAATATAAAAAGAGGTTTTATTTATTTGCGATACGTCTAGTTTATTTATATTTTTATTTATTTATCATACCTTTTGAGTAAGTATAAAAAGACGTTTTATTTATTTACCATACCTCCACTTTACTTATATTTTTATTTGTTTACACCCTTACATGTATATAAAGTGACTTATGGAGTAAATATAAAAAATGTTTTATTTATTTACCATACCTCTCATTTATTTATATTTTTATTAATTTACCATACCTCTTTTATAAATATGGTATTTGGTCCATAGGATTCACTTAAATAAAACCTATTCTTGAAAATGGGCGAATGGATTCACTTAAATAAAACCTATTCTTGAAAATGGGCGAATGGAAGGTTGTAAGTCCTAATTTCAAGGGCTAAATTTACCTTTTTTACCCTCTCCCTTAAAATAAGGTGGGCTATTTGAGGTGATTTGTAAAAATGTACTATGATACAAAATATTCGCCCACTAAAAATTTAAAACCCTTAATTTCGCCAAAGGGCGAACATTCGCCCCTAAAATTATCCTTGGGCTCCACTGTCGAGATACCAGACACAACCCATCATAGATGACACCATGATGTGATGAGGGTAAAGTCCATTTCGAATTGAAAGACTAATGCCTCACCTTCCGATCCTTTCGAGGATCCCTTCTTGGACTTCTTCGATGGGAAATTAGTCACATAATGTACCATCTTGTGACAATTAAGGCATCTTACTTTAGACATGTCATCCTTCTTCCATCCATGAGAACAATTCGATTTGAAATGGGAAGCATTCCCCTTCCCTTTCCTTGCCTTACTTGCTAAGGCCAAATTTTCTTCATCATCATCTTTGGATTAAGAACCATCTCGTGTGCTCCTCCTGATCTCCTCCTACATAAGATCTGACCATAGTCGTTCCCAATCCGATAGTTTCTCCCTTCCATTCACAGAGTCCTGTAGCTATTCCAACTCTTTGGAAGGCCAAGGAGAGTGAGGATCACAATATCATCATCGACAGTAGTTATTCCCACACTGCCAAGCTCATCTCTGCAAGTGGTGAGCTTGTTCAGATATGTGGAAATAGTATTGCCCTTCTCCATCTTGATTCTTTGAATCTTATCCTTGAGCGCCAATTTCCTCTGGTCGCTATTGTTCTGGTAGAGTTCCTTCAATGTCTTCCACATTGAAAATGGAGTATCCTTCCCATGAAGACTCGACACAATATAGTCTCGAACTCCCTCAAGGATGATCCGTCTTGCCTTCGCCACACACTTCTTCCACTCAGCCAAGTCTTGTGCATTAGTTGAAGCTGGATTTGAGATTTCTTGATCAATGAATTCCTTCAAGCCATTGTCTTCTAATACAACCTCCATTCTATCTTTCCATGCTATGTAATTCGAGCTACCTTCCAAGGCATACTCGAGTCTCAAGCCATAGAACGCCATTGGCCAACCTTGAAGTATGATATGAATTCGATTTGCACCTGAAACCTCAAACTTAAAACTTCGAATTCTCTTCTCAGTATACTGTTCACAGCTCTGATACGGTGTAGAAAGTTTCTAGAAATCCATCTCTGATACCATGTAGAAAATATGATGGTATGTTAACCCGATAATGCAATATAAATTAAATCAGAATACTATAGCCCACTTCTACTATCAATTTGCGAAAGCTTAAAGATCAAGCTGAACAATATAACCAGAAGAAGAAGAATCGGTGAACACAATACACATGAAAATAATTTGGGGAAAGCCTCAACTAGAAACCCCACTATCTGTATTATCATACAATGTGGAAATACATAGGAATTATACAAATCCTTAGCTCTCATAGCTAGCCAGCTCTCAGGACAATCCTCACAGATGCTCACAGGCAATCTTGGCTTCTTTCCAGCCTTCCTCTCTACCCTCCAAGCTCCTATTTCCTTGTGTTGTTCCTTGTGGATGATTTTTCTTCAACCAAGTGGATGATCTCCTCCAAAACTGCGCAATTCTCAAGGATTAAATCCTTGACTGCATGCATGATTGTTCTCCATGAGAAAACACATGCAACTGATAGTAAACTTTCCTTGACTTTAATCTCAACTGGGTCTTTCTCAGAATAGACATGGATGAGTTCTGATGAGGGAATCTTTAGTTAACTGGAGTAGCACTAGTTGAGTGCATCCATGCATCAACTGCCTGTTAACTCACTATTAGTTCCTCAAACAATTTGGAACTAATTTAACTGGACTTAACTTAGTAAATTGAGTTAACTAATTACAACTCAAATATAAATTAATATTATCTCCTTAATTTAAGGGATAACTCTTATGACTTCAGAAATGATTATAACTTGAATTTCTCCAGCTAATTAATTCAAAATAAATAAATTAATTATTTCCAAGTAGCTGTTAAGAATAAATTCGATTTTAATTCACAATTTAATTCAAGGAAAAATTAAATTGGAATATTCTTGTTGCCATATTTCAACAACACTTGTCAATGATTTGAAATGAAGGGTGTGGGAAAGTGGTCTTTGGGAGAAGCTTTGTTCAGGTCGTGAAAGTCCGTGCAGATACGGATGGTGCCTTGTTTCTTAAGAATGGGAACGGGGTTAGACATCCATGTGGTATATTCAATGGGATAGATAAAACACGCCTGCTTGAGCTTATCGATTTCAACTTTAATGGCCTCATGACGAGAAGGGTGGATGGGTCTCAACTTTTGACGAATAGGGTTGGCATCGGGCCATGTGTCGATATGATATTCAACAATGGTAGGATCAAGTCTGAGCATCTCTAAATAGGACCAGGCGAAAACATCACAGAATTATTTGAATAGCTTGGTGAAAGCCTCAATTTCTTCCGGGGTGCAATGTGACCCCAAGGTAATATTCTCTTCAATCCCTAGTTTAGCAGAAATGTTAATTTTTATGGTTGGAGAGATGTTGGCCATGTTCCCTTCTTTGAAAGCATCTAGTGCATGTATAGGATTTCTAAACCGATCGACTTTACCGTGAATGAATTCTTTAGACTCCACAACATATTGGTCATGAGTTTGCTGCGGAAGGAAGTATGCATGATGATGCATATCATCCCAAGGGTAATAAGGGGTAGTCATGGCTTCCATGATGTCCTCATCGAAATGAAATATAGGAGGACTGGAGGAAAAGGGACTACATGATGCAGTGGAACTACCTGGTGCATCATCCTCAGAAAGAAGTTTTACATACGCAACGTATGGTGTGGTAGACGAAGAGCTAGTAGATGGAAGATCTACCGATGTTGAGACCCAAGAGTTCGATGAGGATGGTTCAATCAAAGAATGCAAGGGAACCTCTGAGAGGTTTTTCTGCAAGGATCTCATGGATGATGAGAAGTAAAGGATCTAGACAGTATAATCTGTCATCTCGACATTGGGGGTAGCGATCACAATGGTTGGGTTAGAATCCCCCTGTTCTGGTGTACTAGTGGTACCAGAACCCACATGTAGAGGAGTATATGATCCACTATGAGTGCCCTCAAAGTCATGAAGCACGTAGAGGTAATTGCGAAATTCATCGAGACGAGGGAAACAATGGGAATAGTGGTCGTAATGATCGCACAAAGCACACAGGTGATTTGTACACAACAATTTAAGTTTCTTAGTTGGACTAGGTAAGGTAGCTTGGACCTCAGGTATGTTAGATTCAGGAAATGTTTCATCGAAAAAGGGTTTGAGGCAAGGAAGTTCAAGATAGTTATTGGTGGCATGCCCAACAACATCACGCAAAGTGCACAGAGGTGTCAACTTTTGAGGCTTGGGAGCTGGAGTTGCTTGGGGAGCTTTATCCTTAGGTTCCTTCTTTTTGGCTTTGGCCCCCTTGCCAGATGCTTTCTGATCCAAGTGGATATTGGTGGCCACCCGCCTATTCCACTTGGATCCCCACCATTGTTTCTTTCAATTTTTTAGTTTCCTTATTTATAGCACAATTTACTATTTTTGGCATTTTTCGGCTCTTGAACTTCCAGAGCTGTTTTGAGGCCCTAAACGAATTTTTTTTGGGAAAACTAGGACCAACATGGGTTGTGGACCATTTTGGTCATTCAAAAGTTGTATTCCTTAGATAGATATTTCTAACGAGGTATTGTGCATGTCAAACAAAGATCACATGCCAAAGGTACGACCCCAGAAAGTTGATGTACCAATTTACCCAAACGAGGCCCATAGTTTGGCGTTTCATCTCCTAGGGTTAGGTTTTTGGATGTTTAGGGTTTTCCATTATTTCTCAATAATAAATAGGCCTTTGAGCCTCATTGTAACATATTTCAGAAGCTTGTAGCCACCACATCTCTTCTCAAAGATAAGCTACCATCACCCGAGCTAGTCTTATTTCCATTATGTTTGTAAGCATATTTCAGTATTTGATATTAATGAAATGAAGTATTATTCCTACTGCATATTTGTATTTATGGTTATATCTGTAATTTGTTGTGTTCCTTTTTAAATCCGAATCAACTGTATCAGAGTGGTCTGCTCTTTCTCTATTTTCTTTGCATGTCCCCAACGAGGTCGGGATATAAGGAGTTAAGGCTTGATCTGGTCGAACCTTTGCAAGATCAGATTCACAAACCCTGAAAACCACCCATGGGGGAAGAAAGAAATATGAGGGGGAAGGAGATCTTATCAAAATATTGCTCGAGGAGGCCTTAGAGAAACAAAGGAACACGATTATGGATAACTTTGCCCAAATCCTTCAACGGTTGCCCACCGGTGGCGCATCCACATCCAGTAGCTACTCTGGAGGCTCCACTCCATTTAAGGTACAAGTAAACTTTGACATTGCCATATTTGAGGGCCAAATAGATGCAAACGCCATAGATAAATGGTTAAATATGCTAGAAGGATATTTATTTGTGCATGATTTTTCGAGCCAAGAAAAGATTACTTTTTCTCTTCTCAAAGCTGCCCCCCACGTTAAGGACTGGTGGGAAACCTACTGTGAGCAGAAGGATGAAAGTATGAACTCACTGTTTTTAGCTGCATCCACTTGGAATTCATTCCACGATTCCATCAAGGAGTAGTACTACCCTATCGGGAGCTATGAGGATAAATACATAAAGTGGACAATGCTGCAGTAGGGAGGGGACCAAGATGTGCTGAAATTTACCAATGTTTTTCATACCCTTCATATGAAGTTGGGTATCAAGGATTGTGAGAAATATTTGGTACTAAAATACCACGGCTTCCTACAATGGTACATCCAGGACAATATGGAGTTCCTGGACATCTCATCTGTTGGCATGGCATACCGATACACCGTCAAGATTGAGCAGAAGTTTAAACAGAAGAAGCGAGACTTTGGATCTACAAATCTGAAGCAAGGGAAAGGTGCCCCCAAACCATAGAACAAAGGACAAAGCCAAGGCAGGGTAGCTTAGGACAACCCGCCAAATACATAAGCAAAGAAAAACACTGTGAAGCCGAAGAAGGACATGAGAAAGTGGTGTGAGTTCCATAAGAGATCCACCCACAACACAAGTGAGTGTCGGGCCAAGCAGTCATTGGTAGCTGAGCTGAAGGCTTCGGAATCAGATGCATGTTCCGAATCTGAGTTAGAACCTAAAAAGGGGAATGAAAAAGAGAAGCAAATTATTGATGCGAAGCCCAATGCCACTGTTGCCATCACGAAGATCCAGAGGAGGAGGAGCGCTTCTTCCACTCCCAGATGTAGGTAAAGGGTTCCTCGCTATAGTTCATTATCGACAGTGGGAGCCAAAAGAACCTAATTTCGATAGAGTTCATGAAGCTACTGGGCTTACCAACCACAACACCCACAACCATACACCATTGGGTGGCTTCACCAAGGACAGGTTCTTCGCGTGAGCCAACAATGTCACCTTCCATACAACATCAAGCCCTTCACGGATGAGGTATTAGGTGACGTTGCTCCCATTGATGTTTGTGATGTATTATTAGGCCAACCATACTTATGGAAGTGACATGCTATGTATGAGTCAAGGCCTCACGCTATTATTGTTACTTTGGGAAATAAGTTGTACAAGATACTAGAGGTGGCACCGCCTACCTCCATCTCTTTGGTTACTGCAAAACAATGCAGTAAGCTTATTTCCAAAACCGGGAAATTTGTTTTCCTGATGATATGTCCTCTGGGAAATAAGAAGACCGTGGCCGTGAACTCTAGACAGGGCCCATCTGCACGACAAGAACATATGGATAGGGTCATGGAGGAGTACGAGTAAATCTTCACCTCCCCCCGCAGGGGTGCCTTTTCACTGTCAGGTCAAGCACACCATCGATTTGACCCCAGGTGCGCCATTTCCCAATGGACCAATCTATTGGTGCTCCGTTATGGAGAATTATAAAATCAAGAGGTAGATTTAGGAGCTATTGCAGAAAGGTCACATCCAACCGAGTTCATCGCCCTGTGGGATCCCGATCATGTTGGTACAGAAGAAGGATGGGACTTGGAGACTTTGTATTGACTATTGGGCACTGAACAAGATCACTGTTCAAAATAGGTACCTGATCTGACGAATTGATGACCTTCTAGACCAACACAAGGGAGAGAAATATTTTAGCAAGATTGACTTGAAGTCCAGATATCACTAGGTACCAATCGAACCCTCCGATGTGTGGAAGATTACCTTCAAAACCAAGGAGGGCCTTTTCGAATGGTTTGTTATGCCTTTTGTATTGACGAATGCTCCTGCAACCTTCATGAGGATGATAGATGACATATTGTGGCCATTCACCAACTCATTTGTAGTGGTATACTTGGATGACACCCTAATCTTCAACCAGAGTTGGGAAGAGCACCTCCACTACATTCGACAGGTTCTCCAAACACTGCAGCAACACAAGCTGTGTGCCAATTTGGGGAAGTGAACTTTTGGCATGGCCCTGGTTTAGTATTTGGGATACATTATTGATGAACGGGGTGTGCATGTGGATCTAGCAAATATCCAAGTCATTGGGGATTGGACAACACCAACCACTCTGATAGAGATCCGCAACTTTCTGGGTCTTGCTAATTTCTACTGCAGGTTCGTGTTGGGATTCTCTCATATCACTTGTCCCTTGAGTCAAGTCACCAAGGGAGGGGCGTAAGAAAAATTCTTTTGGTCTGAATCTCAACAAAAGGCATTTCCAAAGTTGAAATATCGCCTCTGCTCTGCACCAGTGCTCACATTACCAGACTTGAAACAACCATTTGAGATCAAGACAGATGCCTCTGACTATTCTATTGGGCCAATTCTTACTCAATAGTGGTATCTAGTGGCATATCACTATGAGACACTTTCAGACACAGTACAAAAGTATCCCACTTATGACAAAGAGATGTATTCCATTGTGCAAGCATGCTGACAATGGAATCATTACATTTTGGGGAAGGAGACGATCATCCACACAGACCACTGATCTCTACAGTTCATACAGATGCAAGGTTGCACAATTATCTCCATCAAAAGTGGTCCACATACCTGCAATAGTTCCATTTGAATATCAAGTATAAGAAGGGCATCACTAATAATGTTGCAGACTACCTCAGTCGACCACCGATCATGGCATTAACCACCATGCTCAACTCTTGTGGGCACGAGACTTCTGATTGGCTACTTCTCTACAAAAGTGACCCAAAATTCGGCCACACGTACCAGATATTCTTGGAGGGTCAGCAAGTTGCAGATTTCACCTCCAGGATGCCTTGTTATGCCACCTAGGACACCTTTGTGTTCCTTCAAGTGAGCGTGCCAAGATGATTTTGGAAGCACACTACATTCAGGCCGCTAGGCATTTCGAGGTCGAGAAAATGGTGGTAGTACTGCAAAAGTATTTATATTGGATGAATCTTCGATAGGATGTATGGAAGTACATTAGATCCTACATTGCCTATGCCATTGCCAAAAAAACCATCAAGAAGCAAGGCCTCTATACTCTGCTACCTACCTTGAGTCAACCTTGGGAATCCATCTCCATGGATTACATGTCAGACATTCCTTCTACTAAGCATGGAAACGACTGTGTTTTTGTGGTTGTTGACAGATTCTCAAAGATGGCCATTATGACGGCCTGCAAGAAGAATATCACAACAGAAGCCACTACTAAAATCTACTTTGAATGAGTGTGGGTACACTTTGGGATCCCATAGTATATCATCTTAGATCGAGACAACAGTTTCCTCAGTACATTTTGGTCAAGTCTCTGGTTGATGCTGGACACCAATCTCACTAAGTCCACAACTTTCCATCCCCAAACTAATGGCTAGAAATAGGTCGTCAATAAGATGATCATACACATTCTGCGCATGTACAACTCAAAACATCCACACACATGGGATGAGGGCCTCCCCTATGCCCAACATAGCTATAACTAGGCTCTCCATAGCTTGACTGACCATAAGCCTTTTTAGGTGGGCTTGGGATTCCAACCACTATGTCGCATTGATGTGGCCATACCATTTGTAGCTACTCAGGCAGATTTGGATCTTGTCCAGTCTGAAGCTGATAAGGAAAAAAAATTCATTGAGAACATCCAACATATCCACTAGTAGGTCCACAACATTTTGGAGAAGTTAAATGCCAAGTACAAGCAACGACATGATCAACATCGGGTGCCTTATAAGTTTCAGGTGGGCGACAAAGTCTGGTTGCATTTGCAGAAGGAACACCTTACCAGAGCTTATCAGAAACTCTAACCATTCTGATATGGTCCTTAAACCATTACCAAGGCTATGGGAGACAATGCATTTGAGCTTATCATTCCCCCATTCCTTGGCCTGCACCCAGTGTTTAATGTGGACCGCCTTCGACCATACTTCCCACCATTGCTGGACACATCAGACATTGCAGAACAACTCACACCTATAGAGTTAAATCCATATTGCATGGAACAAGACACAACTAATCGAATCATGGAAACACAGATCAAGAACACCTGACAACAAAGGATTCAACTATATCGAGTTGTTAAAGCAGGCCAACTCCTTCACTAGGGCAAGTGACTCACTAGGGACCAAGTTCAACAAAAGTTTCCTCATATCATGGAGGAACTCAAAGTAATGGGGACCATTGCTTCCTAAGGGGGGAGGAATGATCCAGGTGAATATTGGTGGCCACCCGCCTATTCCACTTGGACCCCCACCATTATTTCTTTCAATTTTTTAGTTTCCTTATTTGTAGCACAATTTACTATTTTTGGCTATTTTTTGGGTCCTGAACTTTTGGAGCTGTTTTGATGCCCTAAATGACGTTTTTTTTTTTTTTTGGAAAAACCAAGACCAACGTGGGTCGTGGACCATGTTGTTCATTAAAAAGTTGTAGTCCTCAGATAGATCTTTCTAACTAGGTATTGTGCACGTCAAATAGAGAGCATATGCCAAAGTTACCACCTCGAGAAGTTGATGTACCAATTTACCCAAATGGGGCCCATAGTTTGGTGCTTCATCTCCTAGGGTTAGGTTTTTTGATGTTTAGGGTTTTCCATTGTTTATCAATAATAAATAGGCCTTTAAGCCTCATTGTAACAAAGTTCAGAGGCATGCAGACGTCTCATCTCTTCTCAGAGATAAGCTACCATCGCCCGAGCTAGTCTTATTTCCATTCTGCTTGTAAGCATATTTCAGTATTTGATATTAATGAAATGAAGTGTTATTCATACTTCGTCTTTGTATTTATGGTTATATCTATAATTTATTGCGTTCCTATTTAAATCTGGATCACTTTCGCAATATGAGTGGAATCATGTTGAGGTTGCTATTGAACTGAAGCAAAGGCGGGGGTTGTGGGGACTGATTGAACTAGGGAATAAGCGCGATATGGTCTTAGTTGACCAGGCGGAGTGTTAACAAGGGGATTGATGTACCAAACTGGGATCCCCAAGGTCATGTTGGGAAGACTCACCGTAGCCATAACAGGAACAATAAATATTCAAGGTGGAGGAAACAATAAAGGCATCTGACCTGCTAGATAGTGTCCTGATGGAACGGTTCCTGGATGGTTAAGACCTGGAGGGATATTTCCTGGTGGGAATAGAGGAGAGGCACCCATAAAAGGAGGAGGTTCTTGATAGGTGGACTTAGATGTTGAGGGCACAACAACAGGATGTAGTGGCGCTGGCTGTTGGCCAAGAATAGTGGATTGCTTATGGGAAGCCCGAGATGCTTGTAACATGCAAACCCTTAATGAGATGGGGTTAGAGATGGGGGGGGGGACCGGGTAACACACCAAGTAAGATATAATCTTCTTAGACTCCAGGTGAGAGACTGGCAAGGGGATCAACTATTTTTTTATCACCCATTGATGATATGATGTAATTAGGTGATGACTGAGACCTTGGCTCGTAATATGTCAGCTGATCAACTGTAACAATATTTCCATTATGGGAAAAGGAAATCTTATGGAAAAATGTAGATGCCACAACTGACATCACATAAATGTAGCTACGACCCAATAGAATGTTGTAATCTAAAGGGGCATCAATAACCTCTATGTCGATGCAAACAGTCTTTCCGAAAACTGT
Source organism: Pinus tabuliformis (assembly GCA_031772625.1). Classification (NCBI taxonomy): domain Eukaryota; kingdom Viridiplantae; phylum Streptophyta; class Pinopsida; order Pinales; family Pinaceae; genus Pinus; species Pinus tabuliformis. Next base: position 961,799,959 of record CM062817.1, read on the forward strand.
GATAGGATAGTTGCTATACATGCTGAGGGGTTGTGAAGGGTTACCATCCCAAGCACACAATGTGATAGTGGATGGTGATAGATTAGGTGACTTGAGTTGTTTCCAAACATTTGCAGACATCACGTATCTAGATGCACCTTCGTCAATAATACACCGCTGAATGATAGCATTGCATACTCTGACTGGTATGTGGAAAGCAATAGATGGGGGTAATGGTGGATGACCTAACATATCAACAGGGGAGACAATCAAACGATCATCTGAAGGGTTGACTGCACCCAGAGATTTTAGTAGAGATTTATTCTGAGATGGGCACGACTAGAGAACTTCCATCGTCGACATGGCAACAGGAGATTATTCCAAGTCGTCTACTATACTATAAGTATGGGTGGCTCGGTTAGAAGCAAAATTATGACGTAATGGTCCTTTTGGGATCTTGGGAATGACCTCTACTTTTGGTGGAGGGATTTGTAAGGAACCATTGGGTGTCGTAATGGACTCAGAGGACTCTTTGGTTTTGGGTTCGACTGCAGATGAAGTTGATGTCTTGTCATACTGACGCTACTAAGTTTGGAGGTTGATATCAGAGGTGTTGACCCTGTCAGAGTTCATCATAATAATCTGGTAGTACTGTGACCAGATTTTTGAGGTGGAGTGTCGAATTGACCTTGTTGAGTTTAGGTAAATCCTTGCTGGGGGAAATAATTCGTCAGCACGATCGGTTGGTTTGGTGCAAGATTAGGAGGCTGCTGCATTGGATGTGACCCTCTAGATGCTGCTTAAGCTTCCCACACGTTATCACTCAGAAATTTTCCCTAGAAGTTTCCAGAATAAGGAAAGGACCGAGGTAACCACAAACCAACTTTTAAGCATATGCTCTAGCCAACCTATGGCTTAGAGAGGGCTCTCTCTATATGATTTAGCTTTGTTTGCTGGGATTTTAGGCTAGTTCTGAAGGTTCAGGGGGTTTTTGATTTGTATTGAAGGTTGGATGGTGGAATCCTTAAAACAGATGGATATAATGATGTCTTGGGACCATTGGGCTATGGAGTCAACAGAAGGGCAACAGAACTGGAATTAACTCACTAAAGGGAGTGTTCAAAGGGAAAGCTATGAGAGTACAGTGCAAGTCTTTGGGCCAGATGGGTGAAATGGTCTTAACCAGGGTGAGAGAGAAATTAAGAATTCTTAGACCAGGATCAAAATGAGGAACAGAGCATAATTGAAAACAAAGGACAATTAAGAATCCTTTGCTATAGATTACAGGGAGACAACCTAAACTAAGGAGCAATCAAGAATTCCTTAACTTAGACACGTAACAGAAAACATTTAAATGCATAATAGTTAAAACAGAGTGTAATGAAGCAAATTCTGAGATATCATTCCATATTATAGCATTTAGATATAGAAATACATTAAAGATTATGAAAAAACTCTGAGAAAGATAACAACACAAAAGAAAATACTTGTCTGCACTTCGCTCTACACATGAATCCTGTGAAATGTTTTGTCTTTATTCATTAATCCAGCTTACTTGTCTAGTCAGTGATACAATAGCTTACAGTCTTTTGATCAGAAAAGGTCCATGGAAATGTCTAAGAATCCACCCCACATACTCGAATTGTGAAGTATTTATACATAAATTATTACAAAATATCTCAAAACAAACTTGAGATTTAATCTAGGAAATACAAAATATCTTCTTGCAAGAAGATAGAGACAGCTATTGAACTGTTTCATGCTGTCCCTTTTATTGTGGTACTGCTGGCTTTTATGGTTGGATTTGTAGCCCTTTATGCTGGCTTGCTGTTGTGGTTTTTTACGCTGGAATCTCCTTTAACTTTTATCCTTCACCTGATACTCTTTGACACTGATACACTTTGGCACGCTGACGTGTTTTCATCTATTTACCCAGCTATTCTACTTTTATTGTGCAGTAACTTCTTCTTCTTCTTTTTTTCTTTTTTTCTTTCTGTAAATTTCTCACAGTAAATCAATCATCTTTTCCCACCATTCTACATCAGGTAATTTGACATTCATCATCCGCCTATACATCTCATCAGCCTCAGTATATTTGGAAAAATTGGGCTTAGTGATGAACAAGTGTTTTATCTCATGCTGGAGAAAAAACAAGTTCTCAAATGTATTATAAAAAACTTTGCCTATTGGTAGTGCTTTTATAGCTGAAGTGCTAGCTTTTTCTTTAGCCAACTGCCTGAGTCTATTATCATAGTCCAACTGAGTCATAAGTTTTTCATTAATGACCAATGGACTAGGTAATCCTTTCTCCCTCAAAATTTGGAATATATCCATGAATCTATCAATGGATACCTAGATGTTGTGGCACTTTTCTTCCAAGTTTAGCATTAGGTTTCTTTTGGAAAGGACCTTCCTTATTTCAAAAATGTTTTCAATCCTATATTCTATATATAGCTCATGAAGCTCATACCTATTTTTTTCGTTAAGAAAGTGGATGAGTCTATTGGAATCCTCAGGCATGTCACCCAATTCCTCCTTGACTTTCTAAATAGCTATTGTAGCTATCTTTATGAATTCTGTCTGCTAAAAAATAACTTGAATAGATGGCCAAATATCCTTGACGGAGTCAATGATATTGGCCCATAATAGTTCCTTGGCTTGGCCAAGGGGTTTTTCCAATGTTAAGTCTTTCTCCATAGCTTTGACTCTTTCGCTCATTCTACTGGCATTTTGTGCCTCTTCCTTTCGCATAATTTGGGCAAGTTTGTAGTCAGTTTCTAGAGTTTCCACCTTTTATTTTAATCTATTCATTTCCGTAGCCTAAATAGACATCTCTTCCATGGCTCTGACTAACTTTGCTTATTTTTCTCCTGATGCACTTGCTGTTGTAGACTCCGTTGTGACTGGAAATGCTATGGCAGGTGGAGATGTAGGTGTTAGTGAAGCTACTAGTGTAGAAGGGACTGATGTAAATACTGTAGGGATGACATTTGTGGAAGTTGTGGCTATGTCAGTTTGTTTTAATTGGATCAAGTTGTCCAATTCATTCTCTGTCTCCCTTAGTTTATCATTGAGTTTTAGGACCAGGTCCATCAACTCCTCATGTCTGGTTTGGCTCTCTATGACTTCAAGTGTTTGAGGATGTTGAAGCTGGGGTATTTTTAATTGCTTATTAATTGCAACAATATCATCATTTTTCTTCTTAATGAGCTGCTCGACAGCCTTTATATCTTTGGGATCATGTCTCAACTCTATAACTAAGTCTTCCAAAGACTTAATCCTGGTATCCTTGGCCTGTGAGGAGGCCTTCTCCAATTGAAACTGTGCTGAGATGTTGTTCAATTAGTTTTGTAGCTGATGGGAAGTTATGGCTTTACTTGTTAGGGTGGAGTGTATCATCTCTCCAACCTATTTATGTAGTTCTATCTGGTCTATGGAATGAATATCCCTTGCCAACACTTCAAAGTCAACCCTCTTGAAGTCTAAAGATGTCTTGGGCTGTCGTGCTGTAGGTTTGATAAAGGAGATTTGAAGTTTTCCCTCCTTGATGTCAAAAGATGACATTGGTCTTGTTTGATTCGTGGGAGTGAGTTTCAGATATTGTGCATAAGTCTGAGCTTTGGGCTTCTCATTCCTCATTTTGATTTCTTTATATCTTTCCTTTATGTCTTGGTCCTTGTCAGCAAGCTGGCTAAATGAAGACACTTCCACACTTAGTTGCCTTTCCAACATCTGAGTCTGTAATGTGGATGGCTCTTGTATGTCTCTAGATGGAGTTGTGGGCCTGCTTCTGTCTACCTCTGTGTTGGTCACCTGTGCTGATCCTTCTGTATCTTCCTGTTCAAAGGCAGGATTTAGCCTTGGCCTCTTGCTTTGGCTTGTTTCTTACTGTATATTTGATGTATCCATGCATGAAGTAGAAGCTCCCTCTCTGTTTCTCTTGGGATTTCTTTCTTCATTTTGGGGAGTCTGCATGATAAGAGGGGTTGTTATTGGGAAATCTAGTGTCCACTTGGAGTTGCTAGTCCCACTAAGACTGGTAGCTATCTTAGAAACAAACAAAGTATAACTACTTTCATTTTCCTTTATGAGAAATAGATAAGAGTGGGAATGAAGGACACCAAACTCAATCTTGCGCTTGGTTCCTTGCTCGGTTTCTCTCCCTTCTGACAGATCCTTGCCACTTCTCCTTCATCTACCCAGCTTTAAAGAGCACCTGTGGAATCAAAGCAGCATAATAATATCGAAGAACAAAGATCTACAATCATAAACAATATAGGACCAGATGTATATTGACCACACAAATGCATATATCATCAAACATACAAGAATGTAGAGGAAAACTTGAATAACTTTATTAATATCAAGAATAGCAAAGAGGATTATAACCAATTGTTCTGACCCAGTGTCATCCTCTAGCATGAAAGCCCTTCTTTCACCTCATGAAAAGCTTAGATCACCCAACACTACGATATTCCAACAAGAAACCAACAACACTTCCTTACAAGATACAAAATTCCAGCCTCTGGATCTCTGAGATGAGGGATCCATATATAGATGATTGCAGGGGGGTGACTTAGCTTCTAGGATTTTGATTAGTGTCCTCTCTCTGATAGTTCTTGATTCCACTTGGAGATTGATGATCTCTTACTCATCCCTGGGCGAATTCAGAGAGGCAAGTGTCATAGGAGAAGTTTATGGAAGATTCCATGATCATCCACCTCGCAAACTGTCTCTGCCATTTGTTCACTCTCACCCATTGCACCCTACAGAAGGGATTTTCAGTATGCATCACACCTTTTACATTGGGAAGGTGGGATGCATCACACCCTTAGCACTAAGCAACATGTATGGTCTAGTTTTGACCAGTTCTGAGCAGTTTCCTGTGGAGAACTCCTGGGAGATGATGTAATCAGCTGACCTTGTTCCTTTAGGGTATGAAACAACACTTTTAGGGTCTTAGGAGCCCTTGGTTTATGGACATGTTTGATTGGGGTTGCAGTGCCCAAAAATGTCTATAACAGTTTCCCCCTAAAGCATGAGGTCATTAATCTTTTGATGTCGGGTGAGATGCTTTATCATGAGGATCCGAATTTTTTTCGAGCTGGAAGGCGACTTGTAATAAGATACAATACAATACATTATCTTCATAATATTTTTCATGATCTAGCTGAGGTGGGCATTCCCATGCTCAACTTTATAAATTCATTTTCATGTACATAAGGCAAACAACCGTTTGTGCGGGAGACTGATGATTCTAATATAGTCATCATCCTTTGATTCGGATGATCATCTGTGCAACAATAATGTACATTTGATGTCTTTATTTTTCCTGAATATATCACAGCCCGGATGGATGAAACTAGATCTGTGGTCTTCAAACTCGTTCAATCTTCATTCGGAGTACAAGTCGATCCATGTGAAAGATGTTCTGGAGTTGAACATGGAAAGACATCGCCTGATTACCAGCCAATGATGTAAGCTGTTAACAGGCGCGAGAGGAATCACCGATAATGATGATGACCCTCAAGGTACTACAATATAATTAGTGTGGTGTGAATAAGGGACTTGGCGTCGAACACTGGGCAAAATCTTTCGGTCGAAGGCCATTGATGTAAACCTTTCGCCAGAAGTGAGAAACTTGCCATTGAGGCATGCAAGCTTCAAAGTACTGAAAGGGTTGTTCCTAAGTTGACTTCTTGGATAATGAGCTAATGTCGACAAGAAGTGACTCACCGTAGGAGGGCCTTAATGAATCCCACATCTACGACATGGAACAGAGTAAATGATTTTGGAGGTGAAAACGATCTAATGATACAGGGTTCAGGGTGGCGGTCATGAAAGAATGGAGCGTGAATGTATTGCAGCGGATGAGAGATAGGTGAATTCTCTGAGCGACTTCTCTTGAACATACTGGTGAAACTGACATGGATTGGTAGCGTTAACCCCAAATATGGATGGTGCGGTGGACCAATGGTGATATGACCAGTGAACGGAACAAACCAACTCGACTCAGATGCGGAGTGAAAGTGTCATGTTCAAGAGCGACTTGCTACCAATAAAGTTTCTTCAAGTTTTCTTCCCAATTTTTCCCCAGTCATTGCTGACCAGTACCTCTTTATTTTTTTCAAGCTTGAGGAGGATAACATATGCTTGTTCTACAATTTTCCCTTCGGGCAAACCCGTCGCTATATTTTAATGAGCCTAGCGACAGTGAAACTCATTCTTGTCTGTATGGACAAGTTTGTCGCTATTCGGTTTAACGAGTTTAACGACAAAGATAAATCGGTCCTTTTCAGTTTTAGAGAGTCTGAAAGGGACGTAAAGGAAGCTCCAATAATCCTTTTCGTCATATAATCCCTTAAGTCCAAAAAAGTATAAAATAATACGAAAGGGATGAATTTTTGGTAATTTTAATGAGTCGAACAAAACAAGCGCTCGATCGTTTTGTGTAATAATCCCTCAAGTCCAAAAAGATTAAAATCTAGAGGAGGGATAGCACTTCCGGTCGCTTTAACGAGCTGGAGAGGCCAATCGCTCGACAATATTTTCATATTTTATGAGTCAGGTGAAAAGAGCTTAAAGGAGACTCGTTTTTGAGGAACGAGTGACAATTTCAGGTAGCAGCTGGTCCCAGGTAAGGTTTGGAATTTTCCAGTCATGGTAGTGTCACAAGGATGGCTAACAGGATCACTCTTCGCAGCTATTCCTCAAAAGGGGTAAACAATCAAACGGAGGTGAATGATCGGCTAAAACAGAGTGGAGGTGATGATGAGAACACGACCAGGTCTCAAAAGCTGATGATAATGCATTCACAATGGTTATTTATCGAAAATTGGTTCATTTTTTAATGAGCTTAAACTCTGGGGGAACGTTTGCTCATTGCTTATGTTTAATTTTTAACGAGCTTGAACTCCACATAAAAACTACACGTGATAATGGTCATCGATTTAATTTCACCATTAATCACTTTGTTCCTTTAAAGGTTGTACCGCCTGTTCAATTGCTTCATCTAGCCGATTAGAAATGAACATTATATGTTTCAAAATGAGTTAAAACACTAATATTTTACTCAAATTACGTGAAAAGTAATTTAAAAGTGGTTTTTTACCCCTCATTTTACCATTTCATTTGAACTTTGGTTTGTTGGAGCTCTGGAGGTGCTTTTCCCCCTTGATTTTCACCAGCTGATTTCGGGAGATTCTGTGGATGATTCTCGACGCTGTCTGGACCAGGTAGGAGCTAAACTTGAGTTCTTCAGTTGAATTCCTTCCTTTTTGAATTCTGTGCATGTTTTCCTATTTTTCTGAGCCTCTAGGGTTTGAAAAATTCACCCTGGCTCCATCGCACCCTTCCTATATCGAAAGGTGCGATGCATACTGGCTTGGCCATTGGCCAGTCAGTATGCATCCCACCCAATACACTGCTGGGGGTGCGATGGGCGCGAAAAGGGAAATTTTTGCACTATTTTCTCATGGGATTTTTGCCTGTTTTTTGCCAAATCAGGATCCTGACTCTTCTCTTGCTTGTTTTGTAGAGATTTATCGGAGCAAAATGGCTGTTACATGGCGAGAACGTGAGCATGAAGAAGAGGAAATGCTTACTTTACATGATCCGGTTACGGTAATTGCACTGCGGAACTGTGGTTCTATTTTGACCGCTTTCACCTTGGAAAAGATCCCACTGATGCAGCCGCAGTACATCTCACTTGGCTTACCTCCATCGACTGAGCCACGGATGCAGAGATGGGTTGACCTTATGGCCCGACATGCTGGTCAATCCCAGGTTTCCTTTTCTGATACCTTTTTCGAGTGGTTCAACCGTCAAGAGATAGTTTTTTCTGAGTATCCATATGCTGGTATGGATTTCCGGGGTGACCCGGATTTGGTGTTGTCGGCTAGTGAGTAGTGGGGTGCTATCGGTAAATTCTCTGACCATATCTCTATTCATCGTTTCTTTTTATAATGTTCTTGTGCTTTCTTCTATCAGGACTAATCAAAACTCATGTGCTCATACAGATATTGGACCCATTTGGCCAGTAGTATGTCTGAAAGTACCAGCTGTCGCTCCAGTAGGAGAGGCTGTGGGGAGGGCTATCCTTCGTGACCTTGATGTGGCCGAGACTCTTTCAGCATTGCAGGATCAGGTCGAGGGCCTCACTCTTGGTATTCCAGACATGAGGACTGACGAGCTGCCCCTGAGGTTGCAGTGACATACTACTGGCGTGCCGAGTTGATGGACTAGGATTTTACGCATAATTGCATAGGCAGTGACTTGTTATCAAAAACATCATTAGACTAGGGTGCCCCCTAGCATTTTGAGTTTTGGGTCATTTGACCGATTTTGTCCTGGTTACAGAACATTATGTATGAACCATAAACAGTTATATATATATATTTTTTATTTTCGGAGCTTTATTTTGGTTGAGTTACGTGATCTTGATGCAAATATTTTATGAAATGCTTCTTTTATAAATGTTGCAAATGTCTATCTAACACATAATTTTCCAATGAGTCTGTTAATGCGTTTAAGTTTATGGAAATATGCTGATATTGAATAGAATCAATCTGCCTTTCCAAAATCTTGACCCTTAGGAACATGCGATAGATAGCTGGATTCCGTATGGAGTAGATACCAGTGAGCTGTAGGATGACGAGTTGTGAGTCTAGCCTGACGACTAGTCGACGTATACCACGCGTAATGGCATCAGAGAGGAGCTCTATCAACATGCTATATTCAGCAATATTGTTCATTGATCGACCAATACATACCCCTCTGAAACTTACTAACTCGCCGCTTGGATTGAAGATGGCCCAGGCCGCAGAAGATAGGTTCCGCGAACTACGACTCGCTCCATCGGCATATCCAACAAATTATTCCAATAGGTTCGACATCTGAAACAAATGTAAAAGCGGATCACTTAACCAAAACAATTACCCTTAGCGAAAACAAAAATGTAACAAAAGCATAGGGGTTACTATCTTGAGTCAAGCATAGTAACGCTTAAGGTACAACCCGTTGCGAGGTTGCGCTAGTGGAATCCCATCATAATCTACTAACTCGTAGGCTCCTTTTACTAATACACGTTTAACAATATACGGGTCCATCCATAAGGATTTGAACTTACCTGCTCCCAATTTGTCGGATTCCTGGTCATAAAGTAAGACCAGGTCACCTTCTGAGAAGACATTGGGTTTGACATTCTTGTCGAACTGCGCCTTGACTCGTTTCTTATGGGCTTCGTTAGCCAAAGCGACATCATGACGGGTTTCATCCAATTGGATTAGTTCCAAGAAACGAGCCTCTTCTTCTGAAGTTCTGGGGAGAAGGTCGACTGCGAGTTTGAGGGACGAGATTTCACACTGGACCGATAAGATTGCTTCCAGGCCATACACCAATTGAAAGGGTGTAAACTCGGTTGCATTCCTCATCGATGTTCGGTATGCCCACAAGGCTGAGTGCATGATCAGGTGCCAACTCCTTTTGTGGACTCCAATCATCCTTTGCAGCATCCACTTCAGGACCTTGTTGATTGCCTCAACTTGTCCATTAGCCTGCGGATAATACAGAGTAGAGATGTCGTGGGACAACCCTAACTTGGCAGCCAACTCAACCATCATGTGATTGCGAAAATGAAATCCATGATCTGTGACTATGGCTTGTGGAACGCCGAATCTGGAGACTACAGATTGAAAAAGAAGAGGGCAGCCGTTTCGCCGCTGTTGTTTAATATAGGCATCGCCTTGGCCCATTTGGTAAAATAGTCTACTGTGACTATGATATACCCATGCCCCCCGGCCGAGGTGGGGTTACATGTCATGAAATCTATGCCCCATTTGGCAAATGGCCCAACATCAACTACTGGTTGCAGAGGTGCCGGTGGTATTCTGGTTTTTCGATCAAAGATTTGACATGCATGTCAACTTCTGACTACGATTATGCAATATTTAAACATTGTTGGCCATAAGTATCCTGCTCGTAAAATCTTTTGCATCGTAGCGTAGCCAGATTGATGCCCCCCACACGCGCCTAAATGGAAATCATTCAGGACTTTTTTTTGGCCTCCTCGTGGGTGAGGCACCTCCTTAGAACTGTATTGACACGACGACAGTAAAGTGTATCACCGACGATCATGTAGTCTTTTGCTTGGTATCGAATGCGTCGTTGTTCCGAGCGGAGGTATTAGACCTATATGTTTGGGTTTGTAGATAGATTATTATGTCTCCATACCACGGATTGCTTGAAGATATCAAAAACAAAGATTCGTCCACGATTGCTTCTTCTGATGTTACATCGTTGGACGACGATGGGAGATCGCATAGTAACTTCGCGAAAACCAGGGATTTCTTCGATTTGATTTTATAAATTCTAGATCAAACTCTTGTAGAATTGCTATCCATTTTGAATATTTTCCCCCAGCAATTGTCGCGACAATATATAAGTCATGGGGTTGCAGTCTGACAAAATGGTAGTTTTTCGAAAGAGGATAATCTCTGTATCGCTTGAACAGCTGCGAGAGCTAGCTTTTCAATGTAGGAGTACTTGCTTTCTATATCATTTAAGTTTCTACTTAAATAATATATAGGATGTTCAATTCCATTGTCTTCTTGAACTAAAACCATTGTGATGGTTGTATCTGCTACAGCTAGATACAGGTTAAAGTCTTTTTGATAATCAGGAGCGTACATTAATGATGCTTTTATTAGGGATTCTTTGAAAGCATCAAAGGAAGCTTGCACGACTTGATCCTAGACGAAGGGTACTTCTTTTTTCAATAGATGAGTATAACCTTTAGCAAGTTTGGTGTAATTTGGAATGAACCTCCTCAGAAAGTTTGTTTTCCCTTGGAGTTTCTGAATCTGAAGCAAATTTGAAGGTGGAGGCAAATTAATGATTGCCTGAACCTTACATGGGTCAAGACGAATCCCATCCTTTGAGACCAAAAATCCAAGTAAACGACTAGAACTGACATAGAATACACATTTGTGTGGATTGAGTCGTATCTTGTAGTGTCGACAACGTAGAAATATCGCTCTCAAATGCCGCAGATGATCAGTCCACTTTCACGAATGAGCTGGAAGATCATGGAGATATGGTTGAACGATGTTTTTTATGTCATGTAAGGCATAATTCATTTCCCTTTGAAATGTTGCCCTTGCGTTCTTTAAACCAAAGGGTAGATTGCGATATGCAAATGTGCCCCACGGACAAATAAATGCATTCTTTGACTGGTCATGTGGGCAGATATTTATTTTATTATAACCAGAAAATCCATCCATAAATTAGAATATTTCACATCCGATTCATTCATCAATTATTTGGTCAATGAAGGGGTGTAGGGTAGTTGTCTTTCGGACAAGCTTGATTTACATCCCTATAATTGACGCACACTCTAATCGTTCCTTGTTTTCTCATTACAGGAACAATATTCGATACCCAATCAGTTAGAGGAACCGGGTAAATAAAACCAGCATGGAGAAGTTTTTCAACTTCTGCCTTGATGGAAGCGGATTTCTTGGGGTGCACTTGCCGTAGCCATTGTCATACCGATTTGACATCTGGATACATCTTAATTTCGTGTTCAACTATGCTTGAGTCAATGCCTGGAATTTCATCATATGAGCAAGCAAATACATCTCTGAATTCGCGAAAAAGAGTGTTATATATTTCCAGTTTTGAAGGAGAACAAGATTTGTCGACATGAATATTCTCTACAACATCTGTTTTAGCCGAGATTTTTATGGCGATAGTCTCTTCAATATTGGACAAGTTTCGCTCGAAATCCACCGTGTTTACAGTATTTGATAGAAAATAAAAAACTGAGGGATGATGAAGGTCACTAGGAGTATCTTCTTTGTAATCTAGAAGATGGGAACGATGGTGGTGATCTTCCCATGGTGCCCCGTACATCATCATTGACTGAACAATTCCTTTGTCTGTATAATGTACTTGCGACCAAGGATCTGAAGGGGTACCATATTCCTTAGACCTATCTATCCAAACGCTTGATGAGCGTTGATTTGGGTTTACCTCCCATGCCGAAAACATTAATTGCTACAAGATTTCTATTGGGCTTGGAGGAAATACCTGCAGATGATCCGTTTTAATATCGTTTTCAGAGATATTTTGAATAGAAGATATCATATTGCAGGTTCCCACTGTTTTCGCTTCCACCAGATTGATTGGAGGTGGTAGGAAAAATGTCCCCATTAATATAGGGTCTTTGAGTAGGCATACTCTGATATTTTGAAGCGAGTGAGGGCTTCCGTGGATCATCGGAATGCTTCCCGTAACTTGCGAACTATTGGGGAGAAATGTTTGTTGGTCGACGATTGTAATTCCTCCTTGAAAGCGAAATGCAATCTTCTTGAAGTAGGTCGACACAACGGCTGCCATAGCATATATCCAGGACCTTCCCAGTAGGATGTTGTAATCAAGGTTTCCGTCAATTACTTCAACATCTATTTCTACTTGTCACACAGAATAAGTCGATCTTGCAGACAAGATAGACCTTCCTAGAATCTAAAGAAGACCTAATGACAAGCAAACCAACAAGACACTATCTTTCTCTAAATATGCTTTAATAAACAATGGTAAACAAGTGCTTTTAGGGCCTACCTTAGGTCCAAAGCAAGCTTGTGGATGCCCTCGCTCCTTCGATCCAAATGAGCTTCTTTGTCGTAAATCTGCAAACACAAACAAGGCAAACAAATTAAATAGCACCTGAAAAGCCAATTGCATAAAACATATTTAACATGAAAGTCAAGGAGTCCATGAAACAAATAACATGAGATACTTGTTGAGAAAAATGAGTTTGATTGTATTAATTCAAAAGAAGAAGAACTTTACAACCTTTGCCTTGACACTGTACAAGCTCCTCCCATGATCCAGCAAGAAGTCTCCTCTACTTTGACAAGTTTCACTCACTCCCCAATGAACCCAAAAAGGTATGTGATCTATCCTCTTAAGCTCAACTAGGAAGTCTTGATTTCACCAGCATTTACCCTAAAAAATGTTCAGCTTCTAACCTCTCCAGCAACCAGCCCAATGCTTGTATTTATAGTGCAATGGAGGGAGGTTACTAGGTACTCCTTCAAAGGGATAAAGCCCTCCTTCAAAGGGATAGCTCCTCTCATCAAGGGATTAGCTCCTTCTCTTTTGGGATGCATGAACCACCTCAGAGCGAACAATCCACGTCAAAATTCCTTCTAGAAACCTCTAGAATTAACCCAAAGTGAGTTTTTTAAGATAAAACTTGTGCCTTTTGAATTTCACAGGGGTCCGCACCTACAGCGTTAGGGACATAGTGGGCAGGTCCGCAGTTGTTGTAAACAGAAGGTGCAGGACCGCAGGTGACAGTGAGAGAAAGTGGGGAACCAGAGTTACATTGATTTTTAATGTCTTTCTCTCATTTCCAAAGCTTGACTTGAAGAGCTGAGGTCTGAGACTTGCTTAGGAGGACAGTACAAGTGATGATAGACCCATACTGACTGCAAATAATCATGGTGATGATATTTTTGTGTAACAGATTGCCCCCTAAAGTGCGAAGTCTGTAGTAGATGAGGATTTCATTGATCATTGAGGAAGAGTGAAGTACTTTATCATTTCGAGGATCATCTTGTGGAGAGCCCGGTTGGAACTTGTAAAAACATTCAATGCAAGATATATATATGAGATCATATCATCGCTGAGGTAGGCATTCCCATACTCAGATCAAAGCTGATTGGAAAACTAACTACTATTATGATATAGGAATGATCTTGTAAAACATTACAAGTATAGACTCATGTGGACACATTATGGACGCAGCCATCTGTTTATGAATAATCCATTATATAATGAATACAAAATTCCTCGCAACCTGGATTGTGGAAACTAGATCCAGGGTCTTCATTTCTACTTCCCGAAACAGTACGATTCTGTCCATGCGAATGAATGTGTTGATGTTGAACATGGTAGAAACCACTTGATTACCAGTCAATGATGTAAACTATTAACAAGTGTGAGAGAAACCACTAGTGATGTCAATGGCTCTCAAAGTACCCAGTACAATCCATGAGATGCGAATAAATGTGTTGATGTTGAACATGTCACGGAATCCTTTGATCGAAAGTCAATGATGTAAACTGTCGTCAAAGGAGAGAAACCTACCATTGAGGCATGCAGATCTCAAGGTACTGACGATTTCTAGATCATCTTTCTAGATAATGAGCTGATGTCGATAGAAAGCGATCCGTCGTAGGCAAGCCTACATCACGAAATCATAGATCAAGTTGAAGAAATTTAGTTGCAAGGATTGACTCAGGGATGGTCAAGATGGATGACAGATATTTTGCAGATGAATGGCTTATTGGCAGTGACCTCTTGAACACATAACGACACGACAGATGGCTTGGTGACAATTGACCCAAAGTTAATACCCAGAAACTGGCTGAAGACTTTCAATGTGGTTTGATCAACTGTTAGGCAAAGGATTTCCCAACCCAGGTGAATGAAAGTGTCATGTTCAAGAGTGGTTACAAAGTATGACAAACAGGCTCATTTCTCTCTCTTTTCCCCCACCATTTCTGGCAAGTACCTCTTTATTTTTGACAAGCTTGAGGATGATAACATTTGCTTGATTATAAGCTCATCCTTCGGATGAGTCCAACTTAGTTTAAATTCGAACCCTAAGAAGGAGTTGTTCGTTCTGGTTTGTAATTGAACAGGTCCTTTACTGTGAAATTTTAACGAGTCTAGTATAGGAGAAACTCAGCGTTTTTCAATTTTAGAGAGTCTGAAAAAACTTAAGAAGACTCTAGGGTTGACCTTTTTCGTAAATTTGTGTCTTCCAAGTCCGAAAAAGTATAAAATAATACTTGAGATAACCGCTTGATCTTTTACGACGAAGGAGTAATTTTCGTCATTAGTGCCCTTGACCCGAAAAAGTAAAAAAGCGATCAATGACACGTCGTTTTATAACTGATATCGAATTTGAAACGACAAAAATCTGGCAATCTTTTCATGTTTTTACGGTCAGAAAAGAGCTGTAAGTGGACCGTCTTTTAATTCCGTTTTAACGAGTTTAAAAGAAACACTTGGTGATCTTTTCATATTTTAGGAGTCAGAAAAGAGCTTAAAGGTGACTCTAAATGTTTTTCCTTCGAAAAATGATAGATTTCACCTGAATAATCCGTTATTCTGCACAAAAACACAAACATTACTCATACCTATTTGAAATAGATAAAAATGTCACAAAAATACCTTTTCAAAGTGAAACATAAACAAATTTGCAATTTATTTACTCAAAAAACTTATAAAAAGGGCCTTTGTCAATTCATTTTTATCGTTTGAGTTTGGGTGAGAAAATAGTGCTTTTTCTTAGAAAACTTCCCGTGAAGATTGCGGAAAATCCAACCGTCAGAAATGAATGCCGTTTTCTCCAGGTAATCCACACCATCCCACTCTTCATTTTTAACCGTTTCATTTTTTGTTTTAGTCATTTATTTCATTTTTGGGAGGGTTTTTAGGCATAAAACCCGCGCGCGGGGGCCCGCAAGTTTACCACTACTGGCCTGCGGACCCCGACTTTTTCTCCATTGGGAAAAAGCTAGGGGTCCGCACCTTCCGTGTAGACAAAGTGCGGTCCCACACATTGTGTCTAACCCGGAGGGTGCGGTCCCCGTCGCAAGGGTTTTCAACCCAAAAATTCTCAAAAATGGACCAATCAAAATAATTTCTGGCAATTTAATTTATCCTTATGATTGATGCAGAGAGTACATCATGCTATATTGGCGTGAACGAGAGCATGAGGACGTGGATGCTGCCGCATGGAATCATCAGCCTTCACTTGATGCTTTGAGGGCATGCAGATTGTACAAATTCTGGGCCATTCCTGGCATGAGGGCTCAGGTGGATTTCTTACAGTGGATAGTTGACATATGGAGCATACAGGACCAGTGCTTCTTCATTGGCGGCCACCAGCTCGAAATCAAGCTGGCGGACATATATTTCTTGACTGGTTTACCTAAGAGAGGCAAAGACTTGACTCTGTTTCGGGCTAGGGCAGGTGGCTAGTCTGTCGATAACCTCAGGCTAGAGTACTGCAACAGCCAGGCTAGAGACAAAGGGATAGACATAAAGACCATATCCCGTCCTGAGCTCATGGTGATTGCATTTACTGTCACTAGACTTTGCAGTGCTGCCGCATTACATATTGCCACCGAATCCCAGATGCGTATGGCAGTTGATTGCTTTCGAGGCACCATCTTCAACTGGTGCGATGCTGTGTTGGCCAATTGGAAAGGCCAACTGACCAGGGCCAAAAACGGATGACTAAACACCTTTGGTTATGTGGCTTTGGTTGTGAGTTTTGGCTTGGAGAGGGTTCCTATGTTGATCCCGCAGCACCTCACTGTTGGAGCTGGGCTTCCTCGAGAGCCCAAACTGATGCGATGGGTCGCAGTTATGGCCTGTCACCTGGACGAGAGGTCAGAGGTTGCTCGATTCAAACCTGAGTATTTCCAATGGCTGGAAAACCAGGTCTTTTCTATTGAGGACTTCCCTTACGCTGGGATAGATTTTCGTGGTGACCCAGACATGGTTCTTCCACCAGGAGAGCAGTGGGATGAGTTAGGTAAAATCCTTTTCAACATTTTTTTATTTTAATTTTTTTTTATTTTTCTATCGTCTCAAAACTGATAGTAAAAAATTTCAAATGCAGATGTGGGTCCACAGCGACCAGCCGCTCTCTAGCCTTACGAGAGGAAGCAACCAGTTGCACCCGCGCTAGCCCCACAGGATGAATCAGCAGAGGTTTTGGCCGAGTTGGAGGGTCATCTCGAGCGCTTGATAGGAGATATTCCTGAGACCACTATAGATGACATTCCTCGTCGACTTCAGCGCTATGTGATTGGGGTCCTGGGACCTTTTAGGAGGTTCCTTTGCAAGGTGGCCCGTGCAGTGGTTTCTTATAGAGATCATCACCAGTGATAGGATGATCGCCTATTGTGGGCACATGTGACATTTTTTTTTTTTGTACTTATCATTTTTGCCGATCATAAGGTGTTTTTCAACCTATGATCGAGGAGGATGTATTTTTTGACACACTCCCATATATATATATATATCACTATTATCGGCTTATCTTGTAAATCATGTTATGGAATGGTTTTAAATTTACATGTATGATTATTGCAAATGTCTATTTAACATTCGAGAAGCAATTGCATCTGCTAATGTATTTAAAGATCTTGGAATATGTTGATATTCAATGTAATCAAATTCACGTTCCAAGAGACGCACTCTCAAAAATAATCTTAATAACACTGGATTTCTAATGGCATACACTCTATTAAGCTGTAATACAACGAGTTCAGAATCTAACCTCACTATCAAACTCCGAATCCCAAATGAAATAGATTCAGATAATAACTCAATCACTGCACTATACTCGGTAATGTTGTTCATTGTTTGATTGAGGCTTACCCCATGCATAGATACTAACTCGTCAGAGGGAAAATAGATAACCCAAGCTGCAGAAGAGATGTTCCGTGTATTACGACAAGCACCATCAGCGAAACCAATGTATGTTTGGAGAGGCATCAAAATCTGCAATATCAAGAGTAAAACCAAGATAAGAAGGAATAATGACGAAAAAACACTCTCTAAGCTAAGCACACTGTTTAAACTAAAACACACCAGCTAGAAAGAAAAAACTATCCTAACTATCCATACCCATCCTTTTAAGAATAATACCTCTTCAAGTAAAGACCATTTCTAGGTTTACCCAAAGAATCCCCATCAAAGTCTACCAATTCATAAGCCCCTTTGGCTAGATTTCGCTTGACAACATAGGGACCATGCCACATAGGAACGAATTTTCCAGCACCTAATTTATCATTAGCTTGATCATAAACTAAGACTAGATCTCCTTCCGAAAAATTTCGAGGGGTCACATTTCGATCATACTGAGCTTTCATGCGTTTTGCGTGAGTCTCGATCGCCAATGTAGCATCACGTCAATTCTCATCTAATTGAGCCAAGTATAACAAATGCTTTTCCTCTTCGGAAGTGGCTGGAAGTAACTCGATGGCCATTTGCAGTGACGAGATTTCGCATTCAATGGGTAACACAACTTCCAAACCATAGACTAGTTGGAAAGGAGTGAACCCTGTTGATGTTTTTACTGAAGTTCGGTACGCCCAAAGCGCTGAAAATAGCATGTTGTGCCAATTTGACCGATGAATCCCAATGATTCGTCGGATCATGATAACTAGAACTTTGTTGATGGATTCAACCAGACCATTAGCTTGTGGATAATAAGGGGTTGAACTATCGTGACGTAAACCAAGCTAGCCTGTAAGTTCGGTCATCATAACGTTTCGAAAATGACACCCATGATTAGTGATTATTGCTTGCGGGACACCAAACCTAGCAATTATATAATTGAACACGAAAATTGTAGCTGTCTTGCCATCTGCCTCAAATGTAGGCATCGCCTTGGCCCACTTAGTAAAATAATCTACCGCAAGGATGATATACGCATGCCCCCCGGCCGAGTGAGGGTTACATGTAATAAAATCGATACCCCATTTGGCAAAAGGACCAACGACAATTATAGGGTGGAGAGGAGAAGGTGGAGCGCACATCTTTCGATCAAAAATTTGGCAGCTGTGGCATTTTCAGACCACCATAATACAATCTTTAAATAAAGACGGTCAGAAGTAGCCAGCGCACAATATCTTTTGGGTTGTGGCATACCCAGACATATGACCGCCACACGCTCTAGAGTGACAGTCATTTATAACCCTTTCAGCTTCCTCGTGAGTTAAGCAACGTCGGAAAACAGAGTCCGCCACACGGCGATAAAGAGCATCTCCAATAATATTGAATTGTTGGGATTGGAATCGAATTTTTCGACGTTCTGACCTTGAAATTTTTGGCTGAAAGGATTGGGTCTGGAGATAAATGATGATATCCCCATACCACGGATCTAAAGTGCTGATTATAAACAAGGATTCATCCGCAATGGGCTCCTCCACCATAGTTTCCGTGTCAGCACGCGGGAAGTCACACATAAACTCCGCAAAAACTAAAGATTTCTTAGACTTGGATTTATCGAATTCCAAGTCGAACTCCTGCAGGATAACAATCCATTTAGAGTACTTTCCCCCTAGCAATTGCTTGGTCAAAATGTAGATCATAGGGTTGCAATCCGAAATTACTGTAGTTTTACGTAGTAAAATGTAGTGATGAAAACGTTGGACAGCTTGAACAGCTGCCAATGCCAATTTCTCCACATGTGAGTATTTTAGCTCAGTTGGATTTAAAGTTTGACTAAGGTAATATATCACATGTTTAGTTCTAAATTCATCTTCCTAAACTAATACCATTCCAATGGTGGAATGAGAGGCGGCGAGATACAAGAAGTAATCCTGGTTGTAGTTGGGAGGATGCAACAACGGTGCATGGGTCAACGCGTGTTTGAGTGCATCAAAAGATTTCTGAGCTATCTCATCCCAATAGAATGGAGTATTCTGCTTCAACAACTAGGTAAAACCCTTTGTAACCTCAGCGTAGTTAGGAATAAATCGTCGTAAAAAGTTTTCTTTCCCCTGCAAACTTTGGAGTTGGCGAAGACTCGAAGGAGCAGGCAATTTGATGATAGCTTCGACCTTCGAGGGATCAACGCGAATGCCAGCTTTCGAAATACAAACCCCAAAAATCGACCCGTTTTTATACAGAAGACACATTTGTGTGGGTTCAACCGAATCTGATAATGCCTACACCTCATAAAGGTTGCTTGTAAATGGACGAGGTGATCAGCTCGATGTAATGAATGAGCAGGCAAGTCATCGAGATAGGGTTGCACAATGTGTTTGATGTCATGAAACGCATAAGACATCGCCCTTTGAAAAGTTGCTCTGGCATTCTTAAGCCCAAAAGGTAACTTGCAATAAGCAAATGTCCCCCATGGACAAATGAAAGCCGTTTTTGGCAAGGATAATTTTAGGGGCGAATGTTCACCCTTTGGCGAAATTAAGGGGTTTTAAATTTTTAGTGGGCGAATATTTTGTATCATAGTACATTTTTACAAATCACCTCAAATAGCCCACCATATTTTAAGGGAGAGGGTAAAAAAGGTAAATTTAGCCCTTGAAATTAGGAGTTACAACCTTCCATTCGCCCATTTCCAAGAATAGGTTTTATTTAAGCGAATCCATTCGCCCATTTTCAAGAATAGGTTTTATTTAAGTGAATCCTGTGGGACAAATACCATATTTATAAAAGGGGTATGGTAAATTAATAAAAATATAAATAAATGAGAGGTATGGTAAATAAATAAAACATTTTTTATATTTACTCCATAAGTCACCTGGTGTAAAAAAAAAAAAATATAAGTAAAGTGGAGGTACGGTAAATAAATAAAACGTCTTTTTATACTTACTCAAAAGGTATGGTAAATAAATAAAAATATAAATAAACTAGACGTATGGTAAATAAATAAAACCTCTTTTTATATTTAGTCCATAACCCTCGGTTCTATTTATGAAGGCTCAAGAAAGAGGTTTTATTTAAGTGAATCCTATGGGCCAAATGCCATATTTGTAACAGAGGTATGATAAATTAATAATAATATAAATAAACTAGAGGAATGGTAAACAAATAAAACATTTTTTTATATTTACTCCATAATTCACCTTATATTTACGAACACTCAAGAAATGGGTTATATTTAGGTGAAACCTGTGGGAAAAATACTATGGGACAAATACCATGGACTAGATTGCTATTAATACCATGCAAAAAACCATTATTAAACCTAATATTAGAATTAATAAAAATAAAAATGGCACATGGTATTGACCCATGGTATTCACCAAAATGGCACATGGTATTGACCCATGGTATTCACCTGGAATGTGGCCTATTTAAATGGGGCAATTAAACCAGCATAGATCCATTTTTACTCTTCTCTAAGAGTTCAAAATGCTAAAATTCACTAAGACTTTACAAAGTTTTATTATTTAGTGAAAGACTCGCCAAGATCTTACAAGATTTTATAATTGAGTAAAATATTCGCCGTGCCTGGTGAGAGATTCGCCAAAAAATTATATATACATATTATATTATTGATAAAATCGCCTTCCATTTTTCCTATATACCATGGAGATTCGCCCATTTATTATATTTATAAATTTAGGGGGGGTTCTTAAAATTTTCCCTGGTTTTTGGTTGATCGACAGGTAGAATATTGATTTGATTGTATCAGGAAAAACCATCCATAAAGGAGAATATTTCGCTGCCGGCACAATCATCAATGATTTGATCGATATAGGGTGTTGGGTAATTGTCCTTTGGACAGGCTCAATTAATGTCCCTATAGTCGATGCATATTCTTATTGTTCCCTGTTTTTTGTTAACCAGAACAAGATTCGATACCCAGTCCGTTAACGGGATCGGATAAATGAAACCTGCTTTCAATAATTTTTCAACTTCTGCTTTGATTGCAGCAGCTTTTCTTGGGTGAATCTGACACAAACGTTGCCGGATGGGTTTAGCGTCCGGGTAAGTCTTGATCTCATGAACAACAATCGCAGGATCAATTCCTGGCATTTCCTCATACGACCAGGCAAATACGTCGCGGAATTCTTGAAATAGGGCCTTATATATTTGAATTTCGTCATCTGTACATGAGGCACCTATATGAATGTTCTCAACAATTTCGGGCTTAACCGAAATGTCAATAGGAATAGTTCGAGAGATGTTTCCAAAATTTAACTCTGAATCGGGATGTTTCATTGGATTATGAGGTTCCTTGACATATTCAGTCGTAAAAATTGATGAGAAATCATTTTCAAAACGATCATTCTCGGGTAAAAACGAAGATCTGTGATGGAGATCTTCCCATGGTAAATCATCTACACATAGGATTTCACGAATTTTCTCATTAGAGTGAATAAGTTTAGAAAACGTGATTAAATCTGAGTTTGATGTGAAAAGTGATTCCTCACGGACCACATTCATGAAGTCAATTTCGGTTGAAGATGGGTCGGCAAATGACTGCACGGCTTCATAGGCAATTTCATATGGACTCAAAGGCATGGAATTACCAAATGAGTCTATCTCAGATTCAGAAGGAATGGTCCAAGGATCATCATAAACAATGGTGTCTGATGTAATCATATGAATGGTTGCAAATGAAGATGATGCGTTGATCGGAGGAAAAGGAAAAGTTCCCAGTAAACCGGCATCTTTAACTAGTCCTACTCCAACATCCTTATATGGGATAGTCGTTTTACCGACATGCTGAATACTCTCCGAAGAGGCTGGGTCGGATGAAAAGTAGGCCAGCTGGTCTATTGTTACGATCTTTCCATTATGTGGAAACTTTATTACTCGAAAGACCGATGAAACGACCGCTGTCATAGCGTAAGACCAACTTCGACCCAAGAGAAGGTTGTAATCTAGAGGGGCATCAACCACCTCCACATCTAGACTAACATGTTTTCCTTCAACCCCTATAGGAAAATCCTGTAGAATGCCAAAAGGATGAAACCCACGGCCATCAAAGGCCTTTAGAATCGTCGGGGATTGATTTAGCGATGGAGAACCAAGTGATCTCCAACACTGTATCGACATAATACACGTTGAGGCTCCCTCATCAATTACAATCCGATGAATAGGCCTGTTTTTGACTATCACTGGAATCTGGAAAGCCATTTGATGAGGCAAACGCGGTGTACTATTTTCTAGATCGAAAATTATTAGGTTCGAGTCCTGAACATCAACAGCTCCTATAGCCGACAAAAGTAATTTACGTTGTGCTGGACATGATTGCAGCACTTCCAAAGTTGACATTGCTGAGGGTGAAACAGGTAAATCCTCAACAATGTTATAATTCTGGGCCACTCTTGCATGTGGATTGAAAGCTGACTTTCGAAGTATACCCTTGGCGGGCAGTTTGATTACCAAGTCTGGATTAGGTTTCTTGATCTGTAGTGGATTGGAATCGGGAGCTGAGGGATTAGAATGAGAAGATTCTGCTTCTTTACCATCAACAGGACTTTTACTACCATAATCTTGTGATCGAGTCACAATATAACATGGGACATCATTAGTATGGGTTCTTCATTGGCACTCGAGGACGAACCTATCATCTTACTGTCTTGAGCTGGAAAATGATCCTTCAAAACAGAAGGAGTTTGGGAACCCTTGACAATCTTCACAACCTCTGCACGATGAGGGCAGTCTCTTGTAAAATGTTCATTGTCACAAATGAGACAAGGATAACGAGGTTTGCACTTTTCATCATTGGATTCTGATTTTTCAGGTTTCTCCTTGTTGTGGAGGTAAATCCTCTCTGCGGACAGAGACGATCCCTACTAGCCTAGACCGGGTCTAGCAACAATCAAACGATGCTACCACGCAAGTTCCTAATTGCAAATAAAAGGTGGATGATGAGAACCTACTTGGATTCCAACGCTAATATTCGTAGAAGAGACGTCGCCCTCGTTCCTTTGCCTCGGCCGGTCACGATCCCCACGATCTCCGTGATTGGACACCTGCACATGCAAAGAACAACACAAATACAAGCATAAAATCCGATAGATGCAATTATATATCAGTCAGAAAAGATATAACTCAACATCAATCATAAGACAATGAGAGTGGAACCATAATGATAGTCATCTATTATTGATAAATAACAAAGAAGAATACAACCATTGTTCTGACGTCAAATCCTCCTTTGGCTGGGTAGTCAGCTACACAAGTCTTGCCAAGCTTGTTGGGATGGGGAACAAGCCTCTCTCTCTTGGGTGACAAGAATCGCCTCACTTAGATTTGGCCTTATGAGTGCAAAGAAGGCTCTTGCAGCTTCAAACTCTTGAACTCCTGGTATTCTCTATCACTATGCTGGAACTACTAGCTTGCTTAAGGCATAGAGACACGCTTTTATAGATAGAGAGGAAAGAGATAGGATCAACCACATTATTCATGGGATTGGGATTTATCACTTGGAAATTTCCATGAAAGGTGGCAAACCACTTCCCTTCTATGGAGATTCGAAGCCAAACCATCCTAGCTCAACATAGATTCAGTTGGTGAATGGGTTAAGGAGAACCTTCGGAAGCTTGTTGGTTGAAAACTTTACTTAATTCGGTTGGCACGAGTGCAACTCTGAGACAGAGCGCCAATAGCGTGCCCTCTTTAGAGGATTTCCCTCATTGGCGCGGGCAGTAAATTGTGGACCCGCGCTAATGCAAAAAGAGCTGTTTTCAGGGGTATTTTGCAGGAGATGTCTTCAGGGCATATGAAGCTCATACTTAGAGGAATATGATGCAAGTGGTTTAAGGTCATGTCACTTCTCACAGGTCCCGAAATGAGTCCTCCAGTGTGCGGGAGAGGGGTAACAGGGACGGTGACAAATTGCTATGTAGCAGATGCTCCCTAAAGCATGAGGCCCGAGGGAGAGAGAGGGGTGAAATGCTTTACAAGAACATGCATGACTGAGAACACGGCCGCCGGAGAACCTGCGTAAAGTAGTACAACTGATATCTCAAGTACATGATATATGTGGTATGGGCGCAGCCATCCGTAACAGAGTACATAACAATCTAGATCCAAGGTATGGGCGCAGCCATCCAGAGAGGATCGATAAATAGAATCAGGCATGGTCGCAGCCATCCAGTGAATGAGTCATGTAAAGATCATAATAAGCCACAAATCGCAGCCTGGATTCCAACAAACAAAATCCAGGGTCTTGCGCTCCATCTCGACCTGAACAGAGTACAAGTTCAGGCATGCGAATACATGAGTTGAAGTCGAACATGCATGAACATCGTCTGATTACCAGTCAATGATGAAAACTGTTAACAGACGCGAGAGGTACCACCAATAATGACAATGGCCCTCAAGGTACTATAGGTACAATCTACGGTGTGTGAATCAATGAGCTGGCATCGAACACCCGCAGAATCATTCGATCGGAGGCCAATGATGAAAACCTCACGTCGAATACGAAGAACCTGCCATTGAGGCATGCAGGCTCCAAGACACCGGAAGGGAGTCTCTAGATCAGCTTCCTGGATAATGAGTTGAAGTCGATAGGAAGTGACCTTGATCAATGGTGGGCCATAGTGTTTCCCACATCGTTGACACGAGACAGAGGAAAGATGTTGTGGCGAATCAGAATTATGTGAGGTATCAGAGGGAGGTTGTAATGCTGCAGAGGTCAACTTATCTTGAACATATCGGCGGCACGATAGTAGACTTGGCAGTATTTGACATCAAATGAGCAGAGGTCATGGTGACAAGGCAATGAGCAGATGAGAGGTCAAACAGGATAACCCAAACCCACGGAGGCTAATGTGAAACAAGATGAGATGTCCCCACCTAGACACGAAAGCAGACAAGTGCCATGTTCAAGAGCGACATACTACCGACACGACAATTATGGGTCCATTTTCCCCACCATTTCTGGCGAGTACCCTGATTATTTTTTGATGACAAGCTTGACGGGGATAGCATATGCTTGTGAGGCGTCATTCCGACGGGATCCGATGTCATTAAGTTTTAACGAGTCTGACAAAGGAATAAATCGACGTCTTTTCTTGTTTAGAGAGTCTAAAAAGACGACAGAAAAGAAAACTCCAGGGGGGTCCTTTTTCGTAAAGATTTGTCTCGCGAGCCCGAAAAAGTATAAAACAATGCTCGAAAGAACCGCCCGATCATTACGATCGAGGAGTACTTTTCATATGTAGTGACACCGACCTGAAAAAGTAAAAAAGCGATCGATATCACGTTGTTTCGTAACCATTAACGGACCTGAAACGACAAGGGCCCGACAATCTTTTCGTTTTTACACGGTCGAAAAAGAGTTTAAAGGCGACTGCCTCTTATTTATGTTTTAACGAGTCAAGAAGGGTAACTCGACGATCTTTTCGTTTTTAAACGGTCGGAAAAGAGCTGAAAGAAGACCTCCATTTTTATTCTCTTTAACGAGTCAAAAGGGAAAAATACTCGGCAATCTTTTCATCTTTTACGAGTCAGAAGAGAGCTTAAAGGAGACTCGTCCTAGAGGAATGAGTGGTATAAAGGGTAGCAACTGGTTCCAGTAATGGTGGAACTGCTCAAAACATGTAATGGTCAAGAGGCTGGCTAATAAAACCACTCATCGCTGCGGTTCCTCAGGAAAGGAAAAACAACCAAGTGAAAGCATATGATCGGCCAAAGAGATGGCGGCGATGGAATGAAAACAACCGAGGCTCATCTAGTAGAATTTAGCAGATAAAGACAGCAATCACGAGATGTAAAATGGGTATGGGTTCATTTTTACACAAGCTTGAACCATGGAGAACTTTGCTTGGATTCAGTTTCATGTTTACACAAGCTTGAAACGAAAAACTATGCTTGTTATAAGCTCGCATTCCCCTAGCATAATAACGCAAATCGAGGTACATGCCCCCCAAGCTTCATTGCATTCAACAAAGTAGATGGAATGAAGGTTCACTTTCGAGATCTTGGAAAGACTCGACTTGGATTTTACGAGATCTTAATCAAAGACTCGATTTGGAAAAGGAGTTGTTTCATTTTTTAATGAGGTTGACACAGTGAAAGAACTATCCTCATAACCCTTGTTTCATTTTTTAACGAGCTGGAGGTTAAAATGTGAAATCGATTGAAAGAGGAAAACACCCGAAGGAGGGAGGTCTCAAACCAGTCAAACAAGGATCAAACACACTCCAGTAATTGAAAAAGACGCAGCAAGATACAAATCCAAGCTCAGAGGGCTCGAAAACAAGCAAACTGGAAAAGTTAACAGGCCTGGCGCGACTGTCAGGCTGTAACTCGCGCTTATAGGGGATTGGCGCGGGCTGTACACTGGCAAGTGGCGCCAATTGGCGCGACTGTCATGCAAAAAAGAGCGCCAATCAAGTTTGCTAGCTTAAAAATAAAAACAAGCAGTCCAAGGCCTGGTCGACAGTATCCAGATAGACCAGGCAGCAAGAGACAACAGAGCATCCAACCCAGAAAGCTATCTAAGCAATCAAAAAAAAGAACCAAAGAGACAAGACAACTCCAAGTTGTTTAGTTCGTAAACCAAACCGGAGATTGACTGAAGTGGCATTGATCTACTTCGCTAATGCAAAGCAATAGCGTTTCGAAGGCTATCTGGCCGTACTTCAGGCTTCGTCTAAAGTTTACAAATCAAACAACAAGCTAAGTCCCCAGTGGAGTCGCCAAATTGTTGTGGAGGTAAATCCTCTCTTCGGACAGAGACGATCCCTACTAGCCCAGACCGGGTCTAGCAACAATCAAACAATGCTACCACGCAAGTTCCTAATTGCAAATAAAAGGTGGATGATGAGAACCTACTTGGATTCCAACGCTAATATTCGTAGAAGAGACGTCGCCCTCGTTCCTTTGCCTCGGCCGGTCATGATACCCACGATCTCCGTGATTGGACACCTGCACATGCAAAGAACAACACAAATACAAGCATAAAATCCGATAGATGCAATTATATATCAGTCAGAAAAGATATAACTCAACATCAATCATAAGACAATGAGAGTGGAACCATAATGATAGTCATCTATTATTGATAAATAACAAAGGAGAATACAACCATTGTTCTGACGTCAAATCCTCCTTTGGCTGGGTAGTCAGCTACACAAGTCTTGCAAAGCTTGTTGGGATGGGGAACAAGCCTCTCTCTCTTGGGTGACAAGAATCTCCTCACTTAGATTTGGCCTTATGAGTGCAAAGAAGGCTCTTGCAGCTTCAAACTCTTGAACTCCTGGTATTCTCTATCACTATGCTGGAACTACTAGCTTGCTCAAGGCATAGAGACAAGCTTTTATAGATAGAGAGGAAAGAGATAGGATCAACCACATTATTCATGGGATTGGGCGGCAAACCACTTCCCTTCTATGGAGATTCGAAGCCAAACCATCCTAGCTCAACATAGATTCAGTTGGTGAATGGGTTAAGGAGAACCTTCGGAAGTTTGTTGGTTGAAAAATTTACTCAATTCGGTTGGCGCGAGTGCGACTCTGAGACAGAGCGCCAATAGCGCGCCCTCTTTAGAGGATTTCCCTCATTGGCGCGGGCAGTAAACTGTGGACCCGCGCTAATGCAAAAAGAGCTGTTTTCAGGGGTATTTTGCAGGAGATGTCTTCAGGGCATATGAAGCTCATACTTAGAGTAATATGATGCAAGTGGTTTCAGGTCATGTCACTTCTCACAGGTCCCAAAATGAGTCCTCCAGTGTGCGGGAGAGGGGTAACAGGGACGGTGACAAATTGCTGTGTAACACTCCTTTGAATTTTTGTCCGTTTTATTCTTCTTCTTTCCTTTCTTCTTCCCACCGAGTTTTGATTTGGCTGTAGATGACTCTACAACGTGAATATCAGCGGAGATCTCTACAGAAGAATTTCCTGTTGGGGAATCAGGCAAGGTTATGATAGGATAATAATTCTTGGAAGATTTCTTCTTACTTTTAGTGTTAACTGTACCAATCATACCATCGGCGGCATGAGATCCCGAAGGAGCTGCAGCGATTTGATTTTGCTTGGGAAGATCGGGGATTTTTTTGTGTAATGTACCTGACTGAGTATAGACCAAGTCAAGGTACTGTGCTTGAGCAATCACTTGCTCCTCAGTAACAACTCCGGCTTTAGCTACATCTTCAGTGATCTTTGGCAACAAAGATTTTACAAACCACTCGGCCAAGATCTGATCCGGAATAAATACCTTCACTAAACGCTGTTGACGTCTCCACTCATGAATATGATCTGAAATATAAGTAGACGTCGATTTTTTTAATGAAGTTAATAATTCCGTGCCATTGTCATATCAGACTGGCAACTGAAAATGAGTTAAAAACGAGGTTGCTAACTGACTAAAATTATAAAAAGTGCCTCACGGTAACTCAATGTACCACTTGGCCGCGAGACCAATTAGAGTGCGCTGGAAAAGTCTAAGACGGATTGAATCATCTGAAATGGAGTTAAACGCACACCAGAGGTGGTAAGTCATCACATGGTTTGACGGGTCCTCTCCTGATTTACCTTCGAACTTGGGAATGTCACTGGGAAACTTATTCGGCATTGGTGGCCAAAACGGAAGATAATTAATGGGATCGTTCATTAGGCGCGACAAGTCAGGTAAGTCCAAAGTTGCGATAAACGATAACTGCCGATTAGGATCCCTAAAACTCTGGGTCATAATACCAGCCCCAGGAGGAGGATATCCTGGATAACTAGGAATAGGAATTGCATTTGGGATATTGTATCCTCCCGGAAAACCAGGATTAAATGGACCGTACTGGGGTTGTTGAGGTTGTTGATAAGTGTACCCAGGGTACGGTTGATACTGATAGACTGGCTGCTGCACAGCAGGACTGAATTGGTACTGTCCCTGGTACGGTTGATAAGTAAATTGTGGTTGACTTGTGACAACCATACTTAAACCAGGTTGTCCTACAGGCATCTGAACCAAAGTTTGAATCGTAGGTCCAGACAGTGGTAAAGATGTATGAGGAGTAGATACAGGAACAGTAGAAACCGGAGCTGTCGATACTCCAGAAGTAGGTGGGGTAGATTGAACAGATTTTGCGGTAGTTGTAGCAGTCGTTTGAGGTGGAGTACGAGGTGTACTATGCCCAGGCTGAGAAACTACCAAAGGTATAGAAGTTTGAATGTTAGACTGGACTGGCTGCTGGGGTGTACCAGAAACTAAGGGTTGTCCAGTTTGAGATGACAATTGTACACTTGGCTGCAACACCTCTTGAGCTTGCGATGGATCCCACACTATATTCATTCTGGGGTTGACCTTGAGGTATAAATTGGTACTGGGGTTGAACTTGGGGTACATATTGAGTCTGGGGTTGACCTTGAGGAACATACTTTCCCATAGGTATGTACTGTCCTTGAGGTTGCCCCCCAGATGCAAATTGTGTACCTTGAGGTTGCCCCCTAAGCGTTAATTGAGGCTGCCCCCCAGGCGGTAACTGGCCACCTTGAGGTTGAGGATTGGGAATAGAACCTGACATCATGAGAATGTCTTCTACGCTCAACGGCTTAGTACCATTGCTTCCAGTTAATAACCCTTGCTCAATGGGTTGAGGAGATGCTCCCGAAAAAGTACCAGAAAGTGACTGATACCCAGAAGGAACAGAAGGATCACCGTACAAAAAGGATTCGGGTGATTGAGTAAACATGGATGATTGTCCTGACATATTTACGGGAGTATAAAAACCTCTAGGTGTTGGGTGATAAGGAGTGTGAGGTGGTGAAAAACTTAACCCTGAGTTTTCTAAAAAATTTGTCAAAGAAAGATACCAAGAACTGCTCCTAGGTGGACTGTAAAAAATTGAATCACGCTCCCTTAGTTCAATAACAGGTTGATTTTTAGGGATAGGGATGCCTACTTCTTCTTCCGGAGCAAGTTCTTCAATAGAAATAAGTCCAGAAGGAAGATCTTGGGTGATTACTATTTCTACCCTAGGTGAAACAGGACCACTAGAAGTTGGAGAAACAAACCCCGATGTCGAAGTAGCAACAAATTCACTTTCAGGCTCGGATATTTCAGGTTCCTCACCTATATCACTAGTAGACGAAAAGCTACCAGCAATTTCAGAAACAGACACTGACTGTGGATTATAATTTGCCACTAACGGTTGAAAATCAGGATGTACTATCAAAGAAGATTCTCCTTCTTCAGGTGACCCAACTCTACTGTCTCTAGGAGTTACGAGGACTTTCAAGCCTTCAAGCTGGCTCGGTACTTCCTCAGGAGGTTGGCCGCGAAGTCTATGAGACTTCCTCAGTAACTCAGCCACGTTTACAAACTCAGGAGACTGGCCCCGAGGTCTATGGGATTGCCTTGGTAATTCAGCCACAACTAAAAACTTTTAACTACTTCACATGCAAACAAAGTAAAATCTCAATGAAAAGCACGTAAAGTCTCTAAAGAACCAAACAAATTTGAATCACATGCCTAAAGAATCT
Source organism: Pinus tabuliformis (assembly GCA_031772625.1). Classification (NCBI taxonomy): domain Eukaryota; kingdom Viridiplantae; phylum Streptophyta; class Pinopsida; order Pinales; family Pinaceae; genus Pinus; species Pinus tabuliformis. The sequence continues at coordinate 961,830,936 of CM062817.1, forward strand.
AGGAGATCAAACACACACAAACAGTAACTTTCCGTACTGAAAACACTAGTTGGTGATGAAATCCAACGTCGTAGAGTTCAATACAGAAATGGCGGTTGGAACAGTTACCCCGACAACCTGCTTAATGAATTTACTGGCACAAGTTCCTCCACTTAACCGTCTCGAGTGAAGAGAACCCCCCAGAAAATCCAAGTGAGTCTAGCCGACGTCTGCTCCAGGTACAGTGGGATCTTCCCACCACTGTCACCTCAGGAAGAGTCCTAAAGAATATGGCCACTAAGGTTACCAACTGAGAGAAATATACCTGGGGGAACAGTCTACGATCCGATACGCACGCAAGGGCAGAGTAGCAAGCTCAATCCCCTTGAAGGCTCCTTGACATAATCCAAGGTTTACCAACAAGTGACCCCAGGCTCCTTGACAATGGTTAATCCGAGGTTTACCGTTTTTAATACGTGAATATCCGGCGTTGTTCCCAATGAGGAAGGATTGATTCCCACACTGGTTCAGACACGATCTCGTGCTTCTCCTTTAAGAGGAGCTTTCCCAGAGCATAAATGCAACAATTGGATTTCTTACCTACCACAAGATACAACTACTTGTTTGTTTTTACTGTCTTGGAGAGTTAATTACTCTCCTACTCCAAGACACTAGCCTAAGCTAAGTTGGTGTATCAGAGCCCTAGAAATAAAAATATTACTAGATGAATTTTAATTTAAGTGTTATTTTTTATTGGTTTTTGTTTAAGTCAAAAGGTGCGGAGATGAAACTCGTGGTATGAAGACTCAACTCAAAATCACTAAAAATGCACCTAAGATGATTTAAACAATCTTTTTCTCTTCGATGAACTTCGAAACTAAAAAAGAGTTTGAGAATGCAAATTTTTTTTAAACACAAATCTTTCTCAATCAAACAAATTAAAAGAAGAGCTTTTGCTTTTTCCAATGCACTCAAAACGAGACAACTAGTTATTTCACAAAAATTTCCCTTTTTCGTTTCAAAGCACTCAATCACTACAAAAAACAAACTTTTTTCAAAAGATATTTTTATATTTTTTATAAAACACTCAAAACTAATGAAAATGACTAACTTTGAGATCTATAAATTATAAAAACCTACTTGAAGTCAAAGCCTACTAAATGTCTTTTTTAAAGATGTTTTACTTAGCTAGATATAAGCTAAGGACTAGTTTATGCAGAATCACAAATCAGTCAAGAACAACCAATTTTGTTTTCTTTTTGAAAATGAAAATCCAAACTTTCAAACACAAGCTTTTCGAAGTTTTGTAAAGAGAAAACTCAAAGCGGATTCCTCAACAAGGGGAGATTTCATAAATGGTCAGACTCATCAGAAGGCTGGTAGACACTAAGGTGAGCTGAAGTCCCTACAGCTTCTAAGCTTAGAGCCACTACACAACCAAAATGAAAAACAAGCCCAACAAGCAAAACTCCTAGGAATTTCACCTAAAACCCTAACACTAACGAAATCAACCTAAGGAAAGCTTCTGACAAGTTATATGCAGGTCTGGGCAGTGGATAACAATTTCTAAACAAAAACTAAGCTGACTAACAGAGGAAATCTTAGGTTTTTCAAAATTTTGACAGGGTCCGCAGGCCCACAGTTGACACAGGTGCGGTCCCGCTTTGTGCTAAAAGCCAAGCTACGGGTAGATATGCACTGTGTCAAACGGCTAGGGTGTGGTCCTCTCCCAAAGCTATGAAAAACGAAAAATAACCCTGGATCTACAAACTCTACCCAATTTTACACGCAACAAGCCAAAAACAGAAACAAAAACACAGTTTCTCAGGTCAAAGTAAAAACAAGGAAAACAATCAAGTCCCCAGTGGAGTCACCATTTTGTCACATGGAATAAGTCGATCTTGCGGACAAGATAGACCTTCCTAGAATCTAAATAAGACCTAATGACAAGCAAACCAACCAGACACTATCTTTCTCTAAATATGCTTTAATAAACAATGGTAAACAAGTGCTTTTAGGGCCTACCTTACGTCCAACGCAAGCTTGTGGATGCCTTCTCTCCTTCGATCCAAATGAGCTCCTTTGTCACAAATCTACAACCACAAACAAGGCAAACAAATTAAATAGCACCTGAAAAGCCAATTGCATAAAACATATTTAACATGAAAGTTAAGGAGTCCATGAAACAAATAACATGAGATACTTGTTGAGAAAAATGAGTTTGATTGTATTAATTCAAAAGAAGAAGAACTTTACAACCTTTGCCTTGACGTTGTACAAGCTCCTCCTAGTGTCCAAGAAGAAGTCTCCTCTACTTTGACAAGTTTCACTCACTCCGCAATGAAGCCAAAAAGGTATGTGATCTCTCCTCTTAAGCTCAACTAGGAAGTCTTGATTTCACCAGAATTTACCCTAAAAAATGTTCAGCTTCTAACCTCTCCAGCAACCAGCCCAATGCCTGTATTTATAGTGCAATGGAGGGAGGTTACTAGGTCCTCCTTCAAAGGGATAAAGCCCTCCTTCAAAGGGATAACTCCTCTCATCAAGGGATTAGCTCGTTCTCTTTTGGGATGCATGAACCACCTTAGAGCGAACAATCCGCGTCAAAATTCCTTCTAGAAACCTCTAGAATTAACCCAAAGTGAGTTTTTTAAGATAAAACTTGCGCCTTTTAACTTTCACAGGGGTCCACACCTACACCGTTAGGGACAGAGTGGGCAAGTCCGTAGTTGTTGTAAACAGAAGGTGCGGGACCATAGGTGACAGTGAGAGAAAGTGCGGAACCAGAGTTACATTGATTTTTAATGTCTTTCTCTCATTTCCAAAGCTTGACTTGAAGAGCTGAGGTCTGAGACTTGCTTAGGAGGACAATACAAGTGATGATAGACCCATACTGACTGCAAATAATCATGGTGACGATATTTTTGTGTAACACTACTATTTTTCCCCCCAGTTCGACTTGCAAGTTACTTAAAATCCCGTATGGGGTGTATGTTCGTCCATCAAATGATTTTAATGTTGTCAAAGATCGCGACAAGGGTGGAGATCCTAAAGTTTTCCAGCAACTCATCGACATAATACATGTAGATTCTCCCTCATCAATAGTTGTTCGATGAACAGTTTTGTTGAGAGCTTTCACTTGAATAAGGAAAGCTAGTTGACCTGGTAACTGAGGGTCATATCCTTTGTGATTAAAGGACACAAGATTGGAATCCGTTGGGTCAATCCCACCTATCGCTGATAATAAAGCCTTCTTTTGAGAGGGGCAATTTTGCAGTACCTCAAGTGTCGACATAGCGGATGGTGATTGGGCCAGATCCTCCACTATATTATAATGTTGTGCTACTCTGGCACGAGGATTAAATGTCGATTTGTGTACTACTCCCTTTGGCGGCTTTATCGTTAGTTCAAGAATGATGGGTGGCACAACTTCGGTCGAAGTTGTTGTCGAACTACTGGGTTGATCATTGGCCTTGTTGTTCGACAGCTGTGGATTCCCATAATCTTTATTCCTTGTCGATATCAAAGCATCATTTTGCTGCTTTGAAACCGACAACATTAGCACTTGGGACAGGGAAGCATTGTCACTAGCAACCAGATTTGTTCCTGGATTTGGAAACGGATCAGTCAATACTGCCGAGGTTTTTGAATTCTTGAAGAATTTTCTAAGCTCAGCTTTATATGGACACTCTCTTGTCCAATGATCCTCATCACATATTAGGCATGGACGATTTGGTTTCCTATCTCCAGAAGGGTTTGCATAAGATTTCTCAGGGGACGAATTTTCCTGTTTCTTCTTCTTCCCTTTCTTTTTCTTCTTGCCTCCTGGTTGCTTGGTTTCTTTGCCTTTGTTAGTTGATACGGCATTTACTTTCGAGGCGAGAAGTTATTCATTTGCATTTTGACCTGAAACCATACGGGCTTTCTTCGACTTAGCCTTTACGGTTTTCGTGCTGGTTGTTCCTATCACGCCATCCCTGGCATGAGAGTCTTTGTTTGATTTAGGAGATGGAGGAATGGAAAATTCTGGTCTAGGAGCATCAGGGATTTTATCGTAGAGTGTGCCAGACTGAGTATAGATTAAGTCTAAATATTGCGCACGAGAAATTACTTGCTCTTCAGTGACGACTCCTCCCTTTGCCACATCTTCCATAATAGAAGGTAACAATGACTTAATAAACCATTCAGCCAACAGTTGATCAGGAACATATGTTTTTACCATTCTACGATGACGTCGCCACTCATGAATATGATTGGATATGTGAGTGGCCATCGTTTGCTTGAAATTGGTAAGAAGATTTGTTCCCGTTTCGTACCTTATGGGTAACTGAAAATGGGTTAAAAAGTTTGTGGCTAGGGTACTGAAGTTATCAAACGAAGCTCTAGGCAATTCCATATACCATTTTTCTTCCGGACCAGTTAACGTTCGCTGAAAAAGGTGAAGCCTGATCGAATCATCATTTAGAGTGTTAGATGAACACCACAGGTGGAAGGTCATCACATGATTCGACGCGTCTTCACCTGGATTTCCATTAAATTTAGGAATATCTGACGAAAGTTTATGAGGAATCACTGGCCACCAAGGGGCGTAAGCGATTGGATCGTTTGTTAGCCGGTTTAGATCTGGTAACTCTAAAGTTTCCACAAAGGGCAACTATTGATTCAGGTTCGGCGAAGCGTACCCAGGATAAGATGGTATTGCCTGAGCAGTGTGTCTTTGCATACCAGCATAGTGCATTTGATGCTGATAACTTTGATAAGGTTGATGGGCATAACCATTATGAAATGGTTGATGTTTTCCGTTTTGAATATATGGCTGCCAATTACTTGCAATGACTTGGTGCTCAGATCCTTGGTAAACTTGTTGGAATTGTGGTTGTTGATATTGCATCAGCCATGGTTGTGAGACCATGTGTTGTTGCCCAATACTGGCTGTTTGACAGAGATGAGGGGTAATGGTACCTGTTTGAGCCTGGGTCACTCTAGTTAAGGAGCCACTAACTGATGATTGTGGTGGCATCGCAGGGACAAGGGGCTGTTGGATTGCGACCTGAGAGACTTGAGGTTGGCATACAATAGGTAATGCTTGTACTTGCGACACCGTCACAATAGCCAGTGTAGTGGGGATGTTTGACATAGGCATACTTTGTTGCATGAGTATACAACTCTTGGTTGTTGAGGTAGTATTGGTATCCAACCACTGGATGTAATTCCAGCATAACCCGAATTTTGTTGCGAACTCTTGTACGTTTGACCTCCCAGAGGCGACAATGAAAGGGCATATTTCCCTCCATACGGCGGTAATCCGGTGCTTAAGGGAATTATTTTCCTTTGAGGACCAGACTCCCAAAATTGACATTGCGAAGGATCAATTTGTTGAGACTCAAAATAAGAGATTCCAGATATTATTCTGGATGAACAAATAGGAACAGACCATACCGTCGAAACAACTCCTGGATGGATCCCATCCAGTGATTGAGAGCTAGTTGCGACAGATGGTACACCGACGAACATTGTCGGAGTAGCAGCAGGAATTTATATCACTGCTGTGTCAGATGACATAGTCCTAGATGTCGATGGTTGTTCAGACATATCTAGTCTGTCCAAAAGGTTTCCTAGCGATTCTACAGGAACTTCCGATAACGGTAGACTAATTTCTGACGAAGAAGGATATAGAGTGACCCCTACTCCAAATTGTGATGGAGTACTAGATGGTGGATCCTCCACAATCTCTTTTATAGCAATCAAATCGGGTGGAAGAGGTAGACCGTCAGGTCCGTAAAATATTTCTGGTGCCAAAGAAGGTATAGATTCTGGAGCGACTGATGTTTGGGGAACAACACCTTCCGAATCAGCTATGGATGGAGCCGGTTCAAGTATAGAACTGTTTACCCTCACACTAAGATCAGTTCTACTGTCCTCTCATGGCTGCGGAACTTCTTCTGTAAAGGCAGGGGTACTAGAAATGTTTGGAGTAACCTGAGTCTCTGAGGGTGTCAGAACACTTGTTCCAACCCAACCAGGGGACTTTGAGCCGGTTAAACGAGTTCACTTTGTCTGGAATAGTTTTGATTTTGGGGACAAAGACGGTTGACTTGTAAGTCTCCGCGAACGATGGGGTTTCAATTGAATTTCTTCCACGATTGCGGATTACTCGATTAACTAAAAATAAAGGGGAAAATGTTTTCGAATTAAATTAATTTTATATGCTTTGACACAACTTGTTTTTTCAAGTTTTAAGAGTCGAGAAAAAAACAAAAGATGACTCTAGTCGCCTTCGATTTTTAATGAGCCTGAAGTGACGAGTGCTCAGATGGACCTTTTCCTTTAAGGAGTCTAAAAAGGAATGAAAGAGACTACTCTGGAAATCTAGACAGAGGGATTACCAAACCAATTGCAAAACTATAGAATACTTTTTACGGTACGGCAGTAAATCTTCCCAAATGCTGTGTTTAGTGCATTGCGATCTATACGACGGCAGACACGGCTTCCTATGGATAAATGATATAGCCTATTGTGGTCTCCCAATATATACTCGACGGCACGTGGGAGCACAATTCCGTACTGGCACTTGTCATCTCAAAGAGGAGGAATCACCCAGCCAATAGTGAAAACGACAGTTACCAGGCTTTACGATGCCGGAATACATCTCTAGCCTAGACTTCTAGATGTTATGTGTTAGGTTCCAAAGCATTTTTAGGTTCATTAAATTTATTTTACAGTTGATCTTTCTTAAGAAATTTTCCATTCAGGTTCACTGCGTGATGTAGATGTACAATTCCTAAAATGCAATCTAAGATGATAAACAATCGTTTAACCTTCTTTTTGCAATGAAAATCCTAGCTAATAAAGAAAGAGAGATGATATTATTTCAACATAGAGCAGAGAGCACACACTAGATGCACTGTCCTAAATCAAACCAACAAGCAGTCTAAATGCAAATGCACATGCATGTATTTGTTTTCAGCTTTCTTAATGTGTGAATGACAAGAAGAATTCTAAGTACAAATCTGAATTATCTTTCAAAGCGACAATACTAACAAATTTCTCTTCAAAGAAAGGAAGATAATGACGACACTTTACTATTTTGAATTGAAAACTGCTTTTGACACTTGAAAAGCTACTAATCCAAATCAAATACAAGAGTAACTGTATAATCAACCATCAAGAACAATAGGATTCTTTTCTTTGACTGAAAACGACACTTGCGACACTTTCAAATCAAAAGACGACAGTTCGACTATGCTACTATTTTGTAAAAGAGAACTAAAAATGGTGGAAAATACATAAAAACATTCACATTTATTTGCACAATGGAGGCGGAAGGATGGAAAGGAAGGGGGTTTCGATAGTGGTATACTGATCACAGACAGCAAAACTCCTGAATAGAGCTGAAGAGAGTGAACACAGAAACCAAAATCTGAGGGCAGAAGAGGTATTGTCTGATCAGCACACCTACAACAAAGGGAAAGTGCGATGCAGTGCACCTACTGCACACGGGAAGTGCGATGCATCTAGATTCCCAAGAGTAAAAGGTGCGATGGTCCAGGGATGAGACTTCAACTGGGTTCCGGGTCACAGTTTGCAGCTCAATTCAGGGATTTAGGCTGAGCAAGTGTTGTACAGTAAGTAGAAATCATAGGGGCTGATCTAATAAGGTTACTAGAGCCACCACTAGGGAAATTAGAAGGTTTGCAAATCGATTGTTTAGTTTATATACAAAACCTGGAGATAGATAGAAGCAACATTGATCTACTTTGCACTTGCATAGCAAATGCAGTTCGAAGGCTAGCTGGCTTGACTTCAGGCTCCATCTGTAAGTTTATAAAACAAACAGATATAGACAAACAAACAATCTATTCGCTCCCCAGCGGAGTCGCCATTTTTTTATCGGGAAATATAGTGTCCACTTGGAGCTGCTAGTCCCACTAAGACTGGTAGCTATCTTAGAAACAAACAAACTAAAACTACTTTTATTTTCCTTTATGATAAATAGATAAGAGTGGAATGAAGGACACCAACCTCAGTCTTGCGCTTGGTTCCTTGCTCGGTTCCTCTCCCTTCTGATAGATCCTTGTCGCTTCTCCTTCGCCTACTTGGCTTAAAAGAGCACCTGTGGAATTAAAACATCATAATACTATCGAAGAATAGAGATCTACAATCATAAACAATATAGGACTAGATGTATATTGACCACAAAAATGCATATATCATCAAACATACAAGAATGTGGAGGAAAAATTGAATAGATTTATTAATATCAAGGATAGCAAAGAGGATTACAACCAATTGTTCTGACCCAGCGTCATCCTCTGGCATGAAAGCCCTTCTTTCACCTCATGAAAAGCTTAGATCACCCAACACTACAATATTCCAACAAGAAACCAACAACACTTCCTTACAAGATACAAAATTCCAACCTCTGGATCTCTGGGATGAGGGATCCATATATAGATGATTACAGGGGGGTGAGTCAGCTTCTGGGATTTTGATTAGTGTCCTCTCTCTGATAGTTCTTGATTCCACTTGGAGATTGATGATCTCTTACTCATCCCTGGGCGAATTCAGAGAGGCAAGTGTCATAGGAGAAGTTTCTAGAAGATTCCGTGATCATCCACCTCGAAAACTGTCTCTGCCATTTGTCCACTCTCTCCCATCGCACCCTACAGAAGGGATTTTCAGTATGCATCACACCTTTTACACTGGGAAGGTGGGATGCATCGCACCCTTAGCACTGAGCAACCTGTATGGTCCAGTTTTGACCAGTTCTGAGCAGTTTCCTGTGGAGAACTTCTGGGAGATGATGTAATCAGCTGACCTTGTTCCTTTAGGGTATGAAACAAAACTTTTAGGGTCTTAGGAGCCCTTGGTTTATAGACATGTTTGATTGGGGTTGCAGTGCCCAAAAATGTCTATAACAGGGGTGCTCATGGTGGCTTCTTGTTGTTCTGGTACCTGCAAAAATGAGCTCTTATCAAGTTGCCACTCTAAATAATCAAGGTATTCTCAATGTCTACCTTTTTACTATCTCTATCTATAAGAGTGTTCTCCAACCACTCAGATTGATTAGCATAGGCTTCTATTTCAGGTATGGGGTGATGAATGTAAGGCCCCAATTTGCCCTTTTTCCTAAGTCTGGTCATGAATCCTTGAGGGTCATATGTCCACATGAAACTCTTTTGGAATTTCATTTCTTGCAATATGCGATCTGCTTCCTCCCCTGCTTTTCTTGAATTACAGATGAAAGGGCCGAGTTGATCTTTGACTCTGAACTGGGTTTTCTTCTTGGATGAAACAAAATTTACTTCATATGAGTTCATTATTTTCCTATAATACTCCAAAGCAAATAACCTCATGGAGAGGTATTTGGGTAATTTATATGGTACAAGCTAGCACTCATAGATCCTTATCTCTGTGTGGTTTTGGTACATGTACCAATCTCCTACTTTGGTTTGCTTGGATAGATGTAGGACCCTTTTTATTTCTGGACTTATCCTAGGTGGAGGATTTCCTCTAAGCATAGTCATGACTAGATGTACAAAAGAGTCTATAAAATTTGAATAAGTGTATGGTGATCCAAATTTGTGGAATAATGGGGTCCAAAAAATGACAGAACTAGGCTGGCCTTTGGTTACAAGCTTCTGGAGAGTGAAAGGAAATCTGTCTGGTTGGTAGTACAGGAACATATGTTAGAGGACAGAGGAGTATTTAAACACTCTTTCATTGCTCATTCTAGTAAACTACTCATGCATCCTATCAACTATAAACTCAACATAATTGTACAAAACAGTAGGAGGCTATCCTGTGGTATAAATGGACATGAAGGCCTGTATAAGCTCATCAATTTATTCATTTGTGGTGTAGCCCAAAATGCATGATATCATGGTCAAAGTCTACTTGCCCCTTGTAGAGAAAATGGTTGACATATATGGAGGGGGATCTTTAGGAATATGTTTTTCTTCCACAATGAAAGTTTGGAGTAACTGGGCCAATATGGATGGATTTAACTTGGTGTATTGGTCTATTAGATCCCCAATTGAGAGTGGGTTTAGATTGGGTATTGGTTGAAAATGTAACATTTCATTCATGGGTTCAGCTGTGATGGTAAACAAAACCTTTTGGTCATGAGACATGATAGTTCTATGGTTAGGGACGTAGCATGCAGGGAACATGTGGACAATTTATGGGAAGACATGCACTTGGGGGAATTGATATCTGGGTAAATTGGACTCCCAGAGGCCAATGCCATTTGAATGGTTTAGGTAGTTGTCTCTGCTCAAGCAATGAATTTTGTGTAGGAGCTCTGATGCACTAGTATATTTTATTTGGAAGACCCTATCAACCAGGGGAAGGTGGTCCAGAACTAAATGTGGAGTTGTCACAGGTCGGACATCCATGGCGACAGGGGCAGCCATTATTCAGTTCTTGTGGATTTGAATTAGGCGCTAGAGGTTTATTCAAATGTTTTCAATGGAAAGTGGAAACTTAACAGAGGGTTTAGATGCAGGATTCTTTGAATAAAGGTAATTTTCAATTAATTTGACTTAATGAAAATACTTAACAGGCCAAATTTTTCCAAATGTGAACAAGGAGTGGTATTCTATGGTGAAATACCTGGAATTGGGCTAATTGGCTTCAAGTTGATGGTTCACGACAGCTGCAGAGGTTTGTACGGTTTTGGCATGGACTGGGAGGTCAGTTGGGTTGTCTGCAACGTCTTCTAGAGTGAATTTGGAGGTCTATTGGCCAATTCGACGTTTGCAAGAGTCGTAAAGGTTTTCACAGTTTTGTAGAGAAAATGTGTGAAAAGGGTGAAAAGAGGACTTTTCGGCCTTTTATATAAAAAAAAATGCTTTTGGCTTGTTCATTTACAAATGAACAGTTGGCGGTTTTTTCGGTCAATCGGGGAAGCGGTATTGGAGGGTCGTCGCACCACTTTTGTGGTGAGGGTGGTTTTTAGGAGGGGTCACCCGATCTATCTTAGATTGAAACAGGTAGCATTCGGAGGGTCGAGGAAAACCAACTTATCAGGCGGGTAAAGGTCGGTGATCGGGTTCGACCGATATGGATATAGGTTGTTAGATAAGAGGGGTGATGATCAAACGGGAGTCGTGTGAGGGAATTGCACGGGGGATAAAGGAAAGGCTTTCGGGGGAGCCCATAGGTTTAGTCTTCCATGGTATGGGATTAGTTTAGGAATTAATCCTGGGTTAAGTGATTGAGCGGGGCTTAGTCACGTGATTAATAAATTTTGTCGATGTTGGGTTGTGTTATATTCTTTCCATGGCTAGCCCACGTAGTTACCTGGGGGATTAGAAGGGGGGCAGAGCCCCCCCTTCGTTACTCCGATTATGTAGCAGGGGGAGTCACTAGGGTTTGAGGGGTGCAGGTAACCCCACTCTATGGGGTCCGGGGCAGTGCCTCGGAAAGGTTGGGTGGACCAACCTATGTTTTTGTGCATGCTTTTTGCACATGGTTTTGGATGCGATGGATTTTGGTCCATGGTTTTGGATGCGATGGTTTTCAGTCCATGGTATTGGATGATTCGACATGTATAAGTATGTATTGTAACATTGAAAGGAAAATAAAGAAAAATCAAGCTGGTAGTCCCGATTTTGGGATCTAGGGGAAAATCTCTATGTATATGTGTTTTATGTGTTATGCTCTCGCATTGTTTATTTTATGTGTTTTAGAATTTGTATGCAGGTAATTTCTATACAGGGTTAAAACCTACATTTGCTTTCAGAGCTGTTTTGGCTTCAAGGGGATGCCTTTGTTGCTAAGGGGTTTCGCTTGGGCCTGTGGTAGACCTTGTTCTGTGGGAGATCTGCGAGATCAATTCTAGTTGTGAAAGAAGATGGTGAGTAGTGGAAATATAGAGATCGAGAAATTTAATGGTTAGAGTTTTGAGTTGTGGAAACTCAAGATGGAGGATCTATTGGTGGATAAAGATCAATGGATCATAGTATATTCGGGTACTAAACCAACGGGAGTGTCCGATGAAGAATGGAAGAAGTTGGATTGGAAGGAAAAGAGCACAAACGATTGTGTGTCTCAAATTCAGTATTGCTGAATGTATCAGGGGAAGCTACGGTGAAGGCTTTGTCGGACAAGTTAGGGAATTTATACCAATCTAAGTCTCTGGTGAATAAACTGTTCCTGTAGAAAAAGATGTATAACCTAAGGATGAAATATAGAGACTCGGCGATAGAACATCTCAAAACATTTAATACTATGGTAAGTCAGTTAGCATTTGTTGATATCAAAATTTCAAATGAAGATAAGTGCATTAGTTTGTTGTGTTCTCTACCAGATTCATGGGATATTCTAGTCATAGTAATAGGTAGCAATGCAACTGCCTTGTATTTTGATGAAATAGTCTCATCCTTGCTGACGTAGGAGATGAGAAGGAAAAATATGGAGAGCCAGAATGGTGATGCCTTGTTTGTACGAGGACGGTCCCAGAATAGAAACAAAAATAATTTATCGAGTGGGAGATCTAAATCTAGAGGGAGATCTAAATCTCTAGGAGTGGTGTGCTGGAAAGGCGGAAAGGAAGGGCACTACGAAAGGGACTGTAAATCTAAAGCTCCTGATAAAGGAAAGGGATCCGATGATGCTCCTTCTATAGGGGTGAAAACCACCTCAGATGAAGGTGGGGATGTGTACTTGGCTTCTTCAAGTACACATGTAGATCATGAGGCATGGTTGATTGATTCAGGTGTATCCTTTCACTTCATTCCCCACAGAGAGTGGTTCTGCGAGTATGAGAAATACGATGGTGGTGATCTATTCTTAGGAGATGATAGGAAGGTTAGAATTGTTGGTCATGGAAAAGTAAAGTTGAAGTTGCAAGGTGGAAGGGTTAGAACACTTCCGGGTGTTCTACATATTCCTGCATTGGCCATAAATCTAATTTATGTAAGCAAGCTAGATGATGCAGGTGTAAAAACAGTGTTTGAGAAGGATACCTACAAGCTGGTTTGGGGAGCACTGGTATTGATGCGGGGAGTTTAGATTTGAACTCTGTACAAGCTGCAAGGTAGCACTATTGTTGATGGGTGCAATAATTCTATGGTTCCTAAAAATGGAGCAATGAATCTAGCGGTCTATGGAGAGAATACCATGCTGTGGCATCAAAGGCTTGGACATATTGGAGAGAAGGGCCTTCGAATACTTCATGGTAAAGGTATGGTAGAAGGTATGAGTAATAGCTCTCTAGATTTTGATTTCTGTGAAAATTATGTATATGGGAAGAAGAATCAGGTGAGTTTCCCCTCTGGTGGTAAGAGGGTGAAACAAATATTAGAGCTTGTGCACAGTGATGTGTTTGGACCTGTGAAGGTTCCATCACTGGGTAAGTCTGTGTACTATGTATCATTTATAGATAACTTCTCAAGGAATACATGGATATATTTCCTTAAGAAGAAATATGAAGTCTTTGACAGGTTTAAAGAATTTAAGGCTCTGGTGGAAAACTAGAGAGAGAAGAAGATAAAGGTGCTGAGGACAGATAACAGTGGAGAGTTTTGTAGTAAGGAATTTGAAGAATTTTGTAAGAAGTGTGGTATAGCACAGCAGAAGACTACTCCATTTACACCTCAGGAAAATGGAGTTGCAGAAAGAATGAACAAGACATTGATGGAAAGGGAAAGAAGCATGCTGAGTGGTGCCGAGTTAGGATAGGAATTCTAGGCAGAGGCGGTGGAGACAGCATGTTACTTGGTCAACAGATCACCTTCATCAGCGCTGGAGGATAAGACTCCACAAGAGGTATGGACTGGTAAGAAACCCTCTCTTTCACATCTGAGGGTATTTGGATGTGATGCATATGTACATGTTCCAAAGGAGAAATGAACCAAGTTGGATAGTAAATCTAAAGGGTGCATCTTTATTGGGTATAAGGATGGTTTAAAGGGTTATAAGCTTTGGAACCCAGTAACAAGGAAGGTTGTGTACAACTGAGATGTGGTGTTTAGAGAGGTGAAAGATGTTATTAAACATGAAGTCTAATCAAAGGAACCTGAGAAGATAGAGTTTGAGCTAAAGGACGAAGATTCAGACTCTACAACAGAGGAGGAATTAGAAGATGAAGAGCCACAAACTCCGGGTGTGAGAAGATTAGTTCGAGAAAGAAGGCAACCAGAAAGGTATAGTCCATCTTATTTCTGTTCAAATTTTGCTTTATCTATTATTGATTATGATCCCAGAACTGTGAAGGAAGCAATAGATTCAGAGGATGGAAAAATTTGGAAAGAGGCCATGGTTGATGAAATGGCATCTTTGCACAAAAATGAGGCTTGGGATCTGGTGGAGTTGTCGGCTAGAAGGAAACCCATTGGAAGCAAATGGGTGTTCAAGAAGAAGATAAATGTAGAAGGAAAGGTGGAGAAATACAAAGCTCGGTTGGTAGCAAAAGGTTATTCCCAGGTGCCGGGAATTGATTTTGGTGATATTTTTTCTCCTGTTGCCAAGGTAACTTCTATTAGATTACTTTTATTTGTTGTTGCTGCTTTTGATTTTGAGGTAGGACAGATGGATGTAAAGACAACATTTCTTCATGGGGATCTGGAAGAGGAGATTTACATGAAGCAACCTGAAGGCTTTGCAGTGAAGGGTAAGAAAGAATAGGTATGCAAGTTAAAGAAGTCTTTGTATGGGTTAAAACAGTCACCAAGGATGTGGTATCAGAAATTTGATACATTTATACGGGGACTCGGCTTCACTAGAAGAAAAGTAGATCACTGTGTGTATTTTAAATTAATTGGTGACCGAGTTATTTATCTGCTCTTACATGTGGATGATATGTTGCTGGTTGGAAATGACAAAAAAATTATCCGAGAAGACCCATTTGTCTTCCAAATTCGACATGAAAGATCTTGGTGCCGCAAACTATATTTTGGGCATGGAAATTAAAAGATATTGGTCAAAGAGGAAGCTCTGGTTAAACCAAAGGAAGTATGTCAAGACAATATTGCAGAAGTTTAATATGCAGGATAGTAAACTGGTGAATGTTCCTATTCCTATGGGTGTAAAGTTATTTTCTAAATAGTGTCCCAAGACACAAGAAGAGGAGTAGGACATGTCCCATGTTCCATATGAAAGTGCATTCAGTAGCCTGATGTATGCGATGGTGTGTACTAGACCAGACATTGCACATGCAGTGGGAGTATTGAATAGGTTTATGTCAAAAACAGGGAAGGAGCACTGACAACAGTGAAGCAAGTTTTCAGGTATTTGCGTGGCACTAGCGATTATGGTTTATGCTACCAAGGAAGACCAAGATTGGACAAATTTTTGGATATTCATGGCTTTGTTGATGTAGATTGGGCTAGAGATTTGGATCAGAGAAGATATACAAGTGGATATGTGTTTAACCTATTTGGAGGTGCAGTTAGTTGGATGAGTAAGAAACAATCTGTAGTGGCACTATCAACTATAGAGGTAGAATACATGGCAGCGACTCATGCAGGCAAGGAAGCAGTTTGGTTGTAGATATTGTGTTCAAGTATGGGGTTAGTATAGGGAGCTATAAGGATATACTGTGACAGCCAAAGTGCAATATTTTTGGCAAAGAACCCTGCATATCATTCAAAGACAAAGCACATTGATGTTCAGTATCACTTTGTGAGGGATATGATAGAACACAAAAAGATGTTGTTGGTAAAGGTGGACACTTTGAAGAATATTGCAGATGATCTGTTTTAATATCATTTTCAGAGATCTTTTGAATAGAAGATATCATATTGCAGGTTCCCACTGTTTCTGCTTCCGCCAGATTGATTGGAGGCGGTATGGAAAAAGTCCCCATTAATATAGGGTCTTTCAGTAGGCATACTCCGATATTTTGAAGTGAGTGAGGGCTTCCGTCGATCATCGGAATGCTTCCCGTAACTTGTGAACTATTGGGGAGAAATGTTTGTTGGTCGACGATTGTAATTCCTCCTTGAAAGGGAAATGCAATCTTCTTGAAGTAGGTTGACACAACGGCTACCATTATATATATCCAGGGCCTTCCCAGTAGGATGTTGTAATCAAGGTTTCCATCAATTACGTCAACATCTATTTCTACTGTTTTTCCCCCCAGTTCGACTTGCAAGTTACTTAAAATCCCGTATGGGGTGTATGTTCGTACATCAAATGATTTTAATGTTGTCGAAGATCGCAAAAAGGGTGGAGATCCTAAATTTTTCCAACAACTCATCGACATAATACATGTAGATGCTCCCTCATCAATAATTGTTCGATGAACAGTTTTGTTGAGAGCTTTCACTTGAATAAGGAAAGCTAGTTGAGCTGGTAACTGAGGGTCATATCCTTTGTGATTAAAGGACACAAGATTTGAATCCGTTGGGTCAACCCCACTTATCGCTGATAATAAAGCCTGCTTTTGAGAGGGGCAATTTGGTAGTACCTCAAGTGTCGACATAGCGGATGGTGATTGGGCCAGATCCTCCATTATATTATAATGGTGTGCTGCTCTGGCACGAGGATTAAATGTCGATTTGTGTACTACTCCCTTTGGTGGCTTTATCTTTAGTTCAGGAATGATGGGTGGCACAACTTCAGTCGAAGTTGTTGTCGAACTACTGGGTTGATCATTGGCCTTGTTGTTCGACAGCTGTGGATTCCCGTATTCTTTGTTCCTTGTCGATATCAAAGCATCGTTTTGCTGCTTTAAAACCGACAACATTAGCACTTGGGATAGGGAAGCATTGTCACTAGCAACCAGATTTGTTCCTAGATTTGGAAGCGGATCAGTCAATACTTCTGAGGTTTTTGAATTCTTGAAGAATTTCCTAAGCTCAGCTTTATATGGAAACTCTCTTGTCCAATGATCCTCATCACATATTAGGCATGGACGATTTGGTTTCCTATCTCCAGAAGGGTTTACAGAAGATTTTTCAGGGGACAAATTTTCCTTTTTCTTCTTCTTCCCTTTCTTTTTCTTCTTGCCTCCTGGTTGCTTGGTTTCTTTGCCTTTGTTAGTCGATATGGCATTTACTTCCGAGGCGAGAATTTCTTCATTTGCATTTTGACCTGAAACCGTACGGGCTTTCTTTGACTTAGCCTTTACGGTTTTCATGCTGGTCATTCCTATCACGCCATCCTCGGCATGAGAGTCTTTGTTTGATTTAGGAGATGGAGGAACGGAAAATTCCAGTCTAGGAGCATCAGGGATTTTATCGTAGAGTTTGCCAGACTGAGTATAGATTAAGTCTAAATATTGCGCACGAGTAATTACTTGCTCTTCAGTGACGACTCCTCCCTTTGCCACATCTTCCGTAATAGAAGGTAATAATGACTTAATAAACCATTCAGCCAACAGTTGATCAGGAACATATGTTTTTACCATTCTACGACGATGTCGCCACTCATGAAAATGATCGGATATGTGAGTGGCCGTCGTTTGCTTGAAATTGGTAAGAAGCTCTGTTCCCGTTTCATACCTTATGGGTAACTGAAAATGGGTTAAAAACGTTGTGGCTAGGGTAGTGAAGTTATCAAATGAAGCTCTAGGCAATTCGATATACCATTTTGCTACCGGACCAGTTAACGTTCGCTAAAAAAGGAAAAGCCTAATCGAATCATCATTTAGAGTGTTAGATGAACACCACAGGTGGAAGGTCATCACATGATTTGACGGGTCTTCACCCGGATTTACATTAAATTTAGGAATATCTGACGGAAGTTTATGAGGAATCACTGGCCACCAAGGGGCGTAAGCAATTGGATCGATTGTTATCCGGTTTAGATCTGGTAACTCTAAAGTTGCCACAAAGGGCAACTGTTGATTCAGGTTCGGCAAAGCGTACCCAGGATAAGATGGGATTGCCTGAGCAGTGGGTCTTTGCATACCAGCATAGTGCATTTGATGCTGATAACTTTGATAAGGTTGATGGGCATAACCATTATGAAATGGTTGATGTTTTCCGTTTTGAATATACGGCTGCCCATTACTTGCAACGACTTGGTGCTCAGATCCTTGGTAAACTTGTTGGAATTGTGGTTGTTGATATTGCACTAGCCATGGTTGTGAGACCATGTGCTGTTGCCCAATACTGGATGTTTGACCGAGATGAGGGGTAATGGTACCCGTTTGAGCCTGGGTCACTCCAGTTAAGGAGCCACTAGCCGATGATTGTGGTGGAATTGTCTGCTGTTGGATTGCGACCTGAGAGACTTGAGGTTGGCATACAACAGGTAACGCTTGTACTTGCGACACCATCATAATAGCTGGTGTAGTGGGGATATTTGACATAGGCATACTTTTTTGCATTGCGTATACAAATCTTGGTTGTTGAGGCAGTATTGGTATCCAACCACTGGATGTAATTCCAGCATAACCCGAATTCTGTTGCGAACTCTCGTATGTTTGACCTCCTGGAGGCGACAATGAAAGGGCATATTGCCCTCCATAAGGCGGTAGTCCAGTGCTTAAGAGAATTATTTGTCTTTGAGGACCAGACTGCCCAAATTGACATTGCAAAGGATCAATTTGCTGAGACTCAACATAAGAGATTCCAGTTATTATTCTGGATGAACAAACGGGAACATACCATACCGTCGAAATAGCCCTTGGATGGATCCCATCCAGTGATTGAGAGCTAGTTGCGATAGATGGTATGCCAACGAACATTGCCGGAGTAGCAACAGGAAGTTCTGCCGCTGCTGTGTCAGATGACACAGTCCTAGATGTCAATGGTTGTTCAGACATATCTAGTCTATCCAAAAGGTTTCCTAGCGATTCTACAGGAACTTCCGATAACGGTAGACTAATTTCTGACGAAGAAGGATATAGAGTGACCCCTACTCCAAATTGCGATGGAGTACTAGATGGTGGATCCTCCACAATCTCTTCTATAGCAATCAAACCGGGTGGAAGAGGTAGACCGTCAGGTCCGTAAAATATTTCTGGTGCCAAAGAAGGTATAGATTCTGCAGCGACTGATGTTTGGGGAACAACACCTTCCGAATCAGCTATGGATGGAGCCAGTTCAGGTATAGAAGTGTTTACCCTCACACTAGGATCAGTTCTACTGTCCTCTCGTGGCTGCGTAACTTATTCTGTAAAGGCAGGGGTACTAGAAATGTTTGGAGTAACCAGAGTCTCTGAGGGTGTCGGAACACTTGTTCCAACCCGACCAGGGGACTTTGAGCCGGTTAAACAAGTTGGCTTTGTCCGGAATAGTTTTGATTCTGGGGACAAAGACAGTTGACTTGTAAGTCTCCGTGAACGATGGGGTTTCAATTGACTTTCTTCCATGATTGCGGATTACTCGATCAAATAAGAATAAAGGGGAAAATGTTTTCGAATTAAATGAATTTTAGACGCTTTGACATAACTTGTTTTTTCAATTTTTAAGAGTCGAGAAAAAAACAAAAGATGACTCTAGTCGCCTTCGATTTTTAATGAGCCTGAAGTGACGAGTGCTCAGATGGACCTTTTCCTTTAAGGAGTCTGAAAAGGAATGAAAGAGACTACTCTGGAAATCTAGGAGGGATTACCAAACCAATCACAAAACTGCAGAATACTTTTTACGATATGGCAGTAAATCTTCCCGAATGCTGTGTTTAGTGCATTGCGATCGATACGGCGGCAGACACGGCTTCCTATGGATAAATGATATAGCCTATTATGGTCTCCCAATAGACACTCGACGGTACATGGGAGCACAAGTCCGTACTGACACTTGTCGTCTCAAAGAGGAGGAATCACCCAGCTAACAGTGAAAACGACATTTACTAGGCTTTATGACGCCGGAATACGTCTCTAGCCTAGACTTCTAGATGTCGTGTGTTAGGTTCCAAAGTGTTTCTAGGTTCATTAAATTTATTTTACAGTTGATCTTTCTTAAGGAATTTTCCTTTCAGTTTCACTGCATAATGTAGATGTACAATTCCTAAAATGCAATCTAAGATGATAAACAATCATTTAACCTTCTTTTTGCAGTGAAAATCCTAGCTACTAAAGAAAGAGCGATGATATTCTCTCAACATAGAGCAGAGAGCACACACTAGATGCACTGTCCTAAATCAAACCAACAAGCAGTTTAAATGCAAATGCACATGCATGTATTTGTTTTCAGCTTTCTTAATGTGTGAATGACAAGAAGAATGCTAAGTACAAATCTGAATTATCTTTCAAAGCGACAATACTAACAAATTTCTCCTCTAAAACGAAAGGAAGATAATGACGACACTTTACTATTTTGAATTGAAAACTGCTTTAGTCACTTGAAAAACTACTAATTCAAATCAAATACAAGATTAACTGTATAATTGACAATCAAGAACAATAGGATTCTTTTCTTTGACTGAAAACAACACTTGCGACACTTTCAAATCAAAAGACGACAGTTCGACTATGCTACTATTTTGTAAAAGAGAACTGAAAATGGTGGAAAATACATAAAAACATTCACAGTTCTTTGCACAATGGAGGCGGAAGGATGGAAAGGAAGGGGGTTTCGACAGTGGTATACTAATCACATACAGAAAAACTCCTGAATAGAGCTGAAGAGAGTGAACATAGAAACCAAAATTTGAGGGCCGAAGAGGTCTTGTCTGATCAGTGCACCTGCAACACAGGGAAAGTGCGATGCAGCACACCTACTACACACGGGAAGTGCGATGCATCCAGATTCCCAAGAGTAAAAGGTGTGATGGTCCAGGGATGAGACTTCAACTGGGTTCCGGGTCACAGTTTGCAGCTTAGTTCAGGGATTTAGGCTGAGCAAGTGATGTACAGTAAGTAGAAATCACAGGGGCTGATCTAATGAGGTTACTAGAGCCACCACTAGGGCAATTAGAAGGTTTGCAAATTGATTGTTTAGTTTATAAACAAAACCCAGAGATAGATTGAAGCAGCATTGATATACTTTACACTTGCATAGCAAATGCAGTTCGAAGGCTAGCTGGCTTGACTTCAGGCTCCATCTGTAAGTTTATAAAACAAACAAATATAGACAAACAAAAAATCTATTCACTCCCCAGTGGAGTCACCATTTTGTTATCGGCAAATATAGTGTCCACTTGGAGTTGCTAGTCCCACTAAGACTGGTAGCTATCTTAGAACTAAAACTACTTTCATTTTCCTTTATGAGAAATAGATAAGAGTGGAATGAAGGACACCAACCTTAGTCTTGCGCTTGGTTCCTTGCTCGGTTCCTCTCCCTTCTGACAGATCCTTGCCGCTTCTCCTTCGTCTACCCGGCTTCAAAGAGAGCCTGTGGAATCAAAGCAGCATAATACTATCGAAGAACAGAGATCTACAATCATAAACAATATAGGACAGGATGTATATTGACCACACAAATGCATATATCATCAAACATACAAGAATGTGGAGGAAAACTTGAATAGATTTAGTAATATCAAGAATAGCAAAGAGGATTACAACCAATTGTTCTGACCCAGCGTCATCATCCGGCATGAAAGCCCTTCTTTCACCTCATGAAAAGCTTAGATCACCCAACACTACGATATTCCAACAAGAAACCTACAACACTTCCTTACAAGATACAAAATTCCAGCCTCTGGATCTCTGGGATGAGGGATCCATATATAGATGATTGCAGGGGGGTGAGTTAGCTTCTAGGATTTTGATTAGTGTCCTCTCTCTAAAAGTTCTTGTTTCCACTTGGAGATTGATGATCTCTTACTCATCCCTAGGCAAATTTAGAGAGGCAAGTGTCATAGGAGAAGTTTCTAGAAGATTCCGTGATCATTCACCTCGAAAACTGTCTCTACCATTTGTCCACTCTCACCCATCGCACCCTACAGAAGGGATTTTCAGTATGCATCGCACCTTTTACACTGGGCAGGTGGGATGCATCGCACCCTTAGCACTGAGCAACCTATATGGTCCAGTTTTGACTAGTTCTGAGCAGTTTCCTGTGGAGAACTTTTGGGAGATGATGTAATCAGCTGACCTTGTTCCTTTAGGGTATGAAAAAACAATTTTAGGGTCTTAGGAGCCCTTGATTTATGGACATTTTTGATTGGGGTTGCAGTGCCCAAAAATGTCTATAACAGGGGTGCTCATGGTGGATTCTTGTTGTTCTGGTACCTACAAAAATGAGCTCTCATCAAGTTGCCACTCTAAATCAATCAAGGTATTCTCAATGTCTACCTTTGTACTATCTCTATCTATAAGAGTGTTCTCCAACCACTCAGATTGATTAGCATAGGCTTCTATTTCAGGCATGGGGTGATGAATGTAAGGCCCCAATTTTCCCTTTTTCCTAAGTCTGGTCATGAATCCTTGAGGGTCATATGTCCACATGAAACTCTTTTGGAATTTCATTTCTTGCAATATGCGATCTGCTTCCTTCCCTGATTTTCTTGAATTACAGATGAAAGGGCCGAATTGATCTTTGACTCTGAACTGGGTTTTCTTCTTGGATGAAAAAAAATTTACTTCATATGAGTTCATTATTTTCCTATAATACTCCAAAGCAAACAACCTCATGGAGAGGTATTTGGGTAATTTGTATGGTGCAAGCTGGCACCCATAGATCCTTATCTCTGTGTGGTTTTGGTAAAATTACCAATATCCTACTTTGGTTTGTTTGGATAGATGTAGGACCCTTTTTATTTCTGGACTTATCCTAGGTGGAGGATTTCCTCTAAGCATAGCCATGACTGGATGTACAAAAGAGTCTATAAAATCTGAATAAGTGTATGGTGATCCAAATTTGTGGAATAATGGGGTCCAAAAAATGACAGACCTAGGCTGGCCTTTGGTATCAAGCTTCTAGAGAGTGAAAGGAAATCTGTTTGGTTGGTAGTATAGGAACATATGATAGGGGACAGAGGAGTATTTAAACACTCTTTCATTGCTCATTCTAGTAAACTACTCATGCATCCTATCAGCTATAAACTCAGCATAGTTTTACAAAACAGCAGGAGGCTGTCCTGGGGTATAAATGGACATGAAGGCCAGTATAAGCTCATCAATTTATTCAGTTGTGGTGAGCCCAAAATGCATGATATCATGGTCACATTCTACTTGCCCCTTGTAGAGAAAATGGTTGACATATATGGAGGGGGATCTTTAGGAATATGTTTTTCTTCCACAATGAAAGTTTGGAGTAACTGGGCCAATATGGATGGATTTAACTTGGTGTATTGGTCTATTAGATCCCCAATTGAGAGTGGGTTTAGATTGGGTCTTGGTTGAAAATGTAACATTTCATTGATGGATTCAGCTGTGATGGTAAACAAAAACTTTTGGTCATGAGACATGATAGTTCTATGGCTAGGGACGTAGCATGTAGGGCACATGTGTACAATTTATGTGACGACATGCACTTGGGGGAACTGATATCTGGGTAAATTGGACTCCCAGAGGCCAATGCCATCAGAATGGTTCAGGTAGTTGTCTTTGCTCAAGCAATGAATTTTGTGTAGGCACTCTGATGCACTGGTATATTTTATTTGGAAGTCCCTATCAGCCAGGGGAAGGTGGTCTAGGTGTAAATGTGGAGTTGTCACAGGTCGGACATCCATGGCGACAGGGGTAGCCATTATTCAGTTCTTGTGGATTTGAATTAGGCGCTAGGGGTTTATTCAAAGGTTTTCAATGGAAAGTGGAAACTTAACAGAGGGTTTGGATGCAGGATTCTTTAAATTAAAGGTAATTTTCAATTAATTTGACTTAATGAAAATACTTAACAGGCCAAATTTTTCCAAATGTGAACAAGGAGTGGTATTCTATGGTGAAATACCTGGAATTGGGTGAGTTGGCTTCAAGTTGATGGTTCACGGAAGCTGCAGAGGTTTGTACGGTTCTGGCATGAACTGGGAGGTCAGTTGGGTTGTCTGTAGCGTCTTCTAGAGTGAATTTGGAGGTATATTGGTCAATTTGACGTTTGCAGGAGTCGTAAAGGTTTTCACAGTTTTACAGAGAAAATGTGTGAAAAGGGTGAAAAGAGGACTTTTCGACCTTTTATATGAAAACAATTTCTTTTGGCAGGTTCATTTACAAATGAACTGTTGGCATTTTTTTCGGTCAATCGGGGAAGCGGTATTGGAGGGTCGTCGCACCACTTTTGTGGTGAGGGTGGTTTTTAGGAGGGGTCACCCGATCTATCTTAGAATGCAATAGGTAGCATTCGGAGGGTCAAGGAAAACCACCTTATCAGGTGGTTAAAGTTCGGTGATCGGGTTTGGCCGATATGGATATAGGTTGTTAGATAAGAGGGGCGATGATCAAACGAGAGTCGAGTGAGGGAATTGCACAGGGGATAAAGGAAAGGCTTTCGGGGGGGCCCATAAGTTTAGTCTTCCGCGGTATGGGATTAGTTTAGGAATTAATCCTGGGTTAAGTGATTGAGCGGGGCTTAGTCACGTGATTAATAAATTTTGTCGATGTTGGGTTGTGTTATATTATTTCCATGGCTAGCCCACGTAGTTAACTGGGGGGTTAGAAGGGGGGCGGAGCCCCCCCTTCGTTGCTCCGATTATGTAGCGGGGGGGTCACAAGGGTTTGAGGGGTGCAAGTAACCCCACTCTATGGGGTTCGGGGTAGTGCCTCGGAAAATTTTGGTTTTGGACCTTATATTAGGTTGGGTGGACCTACCTATGTTTTTGTGCATGTTTTTTGCACATGATTTTGGATGCGATGGATTTTGGTCCATGGTTTTGGATGCGATGGTTTTCGGTCCATGGTATTGGATGCTTCGATATGTATAAATATGTATTGTAACATTGAAAGGAAAATAATGATAAATCAAGCTGGTAGTCCCGATTTTGGGATCTAGGGGAAAATCTCTATGTATATGTGTTTTATGTGTTATGCTCTTGCATTGTTTATTTTATGTGTTTTAGAATTCGTATGCAGGTAATTTCTGTATAGGGTTAAACCTACATTTGCTTTCAGAGCTGTTTTGGCTTCAAGGGGATGCCTTTGTTGCTAAGGTGTTTTGCTTGGGCCTGTCATAGACCTTGTTCTGTGGGAGATCTGCGAGATCAATTTTGGTTGTGAAAGAAGATGGCGAGCAGTGGAAAGATAGAGATCGAGAAATTTAATGGTTAGAGTTTTGAGTTGTGGAAACTCAAGATGGAGGATCTATTGGTGGGTAAAGATCAATGGATCATAGTATATTCGGGTACTAAACCAACGAGAGTGTCCGATGAATAATGGAAGAAGTTGGATTGGAAGGCAAAGAGCACAAACGATTGTGTGTCTCAAATTTAGTATTGCTGAATGTATCAGGGGAAGCTACGGTGAAGGTTTTGTCGGAAAAGTTAGGGACTTTGTACCAATCTAAGTCTCTGGTGAATAAAATGTTCCTGCAGAAAAAGATGTATAACCTAAGGATGAAATATAGAGACCTGGCGACAGAACAACTGAACACATTTAATACTATGGTAAGTCAGTTAGCATTTGTTGATATCAAAATTTCAAATGAAGATAAGTGCATTAGTTTGTTGTGTTCTCTACCAGATTCGTGTGATAGTCTAGTTATTGTAATAGGTAGCAATGCAACTGCCTTGTGGTTTGATGAAATAGTCTCATCCTTGCTGACGGACGAGATGAGACAGAAAAATATGGAGAGCTAGAATGGTGATGCCTTGTTTGTACGAGGACGGTCCCGGAACAGAAACAAAAATAATTTATCGAGTGGGAGGTCTAAATCTAGAGGGAGATCTAAATCTCTAGGAGTGGTGTGCTGGAAATGCGGAAAGGAAGGGCACTACGAAAGGGACTGTAAATCTAAAGCTCCTGATAAAGGAAAGGGATCCGATGATGCTCCTTCTATAGAGGTGAAAACCACCTTAGATGAAGGTGGGGATGTGTACTTGGCTTCTTCTAGTACACATGTAGATCATGAGGCATGGTTGATTGATTTAGGTGTATCCTTTCACTTCATTCCCCATAGAGAGTGGTTCTGCGAGTATGAGAAATACGATGGTGGTGATGTCTTCTTAGGGGATGATAGGAAGGTTAGAATCGTTGGTCATGGAAAAGTAAAGTTGAAGTTGCAAGGTGGAAGGGTTAGAACACTTCCGGGTGTTCTACATATTCCTGCATTGGCCAGAAATCTAATTTATGTAAGCAAGATGAATGATGCAGGTGTAAAAACAGTGTTTGAGAAGGATACCTACAAGATGGTTTGGGGAGCACTGGTATTGATGTGGGGAGTTCAGATTGGAACTCTGTACAAGCTGCAAGGTAGCACTATTGTTGATGGATGCAATAATTCTATGGTTCCTAAAAATGGAGCAAATAATCTAGTGGTCTCTGGAGAGAAGACCATGCTGTGGCATCAAAGTCTTGGACATATTGGAGAGAAGGGCCTTCGAATACTTCATGGTAAAGGTATGGTAGAGGGTATGAGTAATGGCTCTCTAGATTTTGATTTCTGTGAAAATTATGTATATGGGAAGCAGAATCAGGTGAGTTTCCCCTCTGGTGGTAAGAGGGTGAAACAAATATTAGAGCTTGTGCACAGTGATGTGTTTGGACCTGTGAAGGTTCCATCACTGGGTAAGTCAGTGTACTATGTATCATTTATAGATGACTTCTCAAGGAATACATGGATATATTTCCTTAAGAAGAAATATGAAGTCTTTGACAGGTTTAAAGAATTTAAGGCTTTGGTGGAAAACTAGAGAGAGAAGAAGATAAAGGTGCTGAGGACAGATAACAGTGGAGAGTTTTGCAGTAAGGAATTTGAAGAATTTTGTAAGAAGTGTGGTCTAGCACAGCAGAAGACTACTCCATTTACACCTCAGGAAAATGGAGCTGCAGAAAGAATGAACAAGACATTGATGGAAAGGGCAAGAAGCATGATGAGTGGTGCTGAGTTAGGATAGGAATTCTGGGCAAAGGCGGTGGAGACAACATGTTACTTGGTCAACAGATGACCTTCATCAGCGTTGGAGGATAAGACTCCATAAGAGGTATGGACTGGTAAGAAACCCTCTCTTTCACATCTGAGGGTATTTGGATGTGATGCATATGTACATGTTCCAAACGAGAAACGAACCAAGTTGGATAATAAATCTGAAAAGTGCATCTTTATTGGGTATAAGGATGGTTTAAAGGGTTATAAGATTTGGAACCCATTAACAAGGAAGGTTGTGTACAACTGAGATGTGGTGTTTAGAGAGGTGTAATATGTTATTAAACATGAAGTCTAATCAAAGGAACCTGAGAAGATAGAGTTTGAGCTAAAGGACGAAGATTCAGACTCTACAACAGAGGAGGAATTAGAAGATGAAGAGCCAGAAACTCCGGGTGTGAGAAGATTAGTTCGAGAAAGAAGGCAACCAGAAAGGTATAGTCCATCTTATTTCTGGTCAAATTTTTCTTTATCTATTATTGATGATTATCCCAGAATTGTGAAGGAAGCAATAGGTTCAGAGGATGGAAAAATATGGAAAGAGGCCATGGTTGATGAAATGACATATTTGCACAAAAATGAGGCTTGGGATCTGGTGGAGTTGTCGGCTAGAAGGAAACCCATTGGAAGCAAATGGGTGTTCAAGAAAAGACAAATGTAGAAGGAAAGGTGGAGAAATACAAAGCTCGGTTGGTAGCAAAAGGTTATTCCCAGGTGCCGGGAATTGATTTTGGTGATATTTTTTCTCCTTTTGCCAAGGTAACTTCTATTAGATTACTTTTATCTGTTGTTGTTGCTTTTGATTTTGAGGTAGAGCAGATGGATGTAAAGACAACATTTCTTCACGGGGATCTGGAAGAGGAGATCTACATGAAGCAACCTGAAGGCTTTGCAGTGAAGGGTAAGAAAGAACAGGTATGCAAGTTAAAGAAGTCTCTATATGGGTTAAAACAGTCACCAAGGATGTGGTATCAGAAATTTGATACGTTTATACGGGGACTTGGCTTCACTAGAAGAAAAGTAGATCACTGTGTGTATTTTAAATTAATTGGTGACCGAGTTATTTATCTGCTCTTGTATGTGGATGATATGTTGTTGGTTGGAAATGACAAAAAAATTATTCGAGATTTGAAGACCCATTTGTCTTCCAAATTCGACATGAAAGATCTTGGTGCCGCAAACTATATTTTGGGCATGGAAATTAAAAGAGATTGGACAAAGAGGAAGCTCTGGTTAAACCAAAGGAAGTATGTCAAGACAATATTGCAGAAGTTTAATATGCAGGATAGTAAACTGGTGAATGTTCCTATTCCTGTAGGTGTAAAGTTATTTGCTAAACAGTGTCCCAAGACACAAGAAGAGGAGCAGGACATGTCCCATGTTCCATATGCAAGTACAGTCAGTGGCCTGATGTATGCGATGGTATGTACTAGACCAGACATTGCACATGCAGTGGGAGTATTGAGCAGGTTTATGTCAAAACCAGGGAAGGAGCACTGGACAACAGTGAAGCAGGTTTTCAGGTATTTGCATGGCACTAGCAATTATGGTTTATGCTACCAAGGAAGACCAAGATTGGACAAATTTTTGGATATTCGTGGCTTTGTTGATGTAGACTGGGCTAGAGATTTGGATCAGAGAAGATATACAAGTGGGTATGTGTTTAACCTATTTGGAGGCGCAGTTAGTTGGATGAGTAAGAAACAATCTGTAGTGGCACTATCAACTATAGAGGTAGAATACATGGCAGTGACTCATGCAGGAAAGGAAGCAGTTTGGTTGCAGAGATTATGTTCAAGTATGGGGTTAGTATAGGGAGCTATATGGATATACTGTGACAACCAAAGTGCAATATTCTTGGCATAGAACCCTGCATATCATTCAAAGACAAAACAAATTGATGTTCAGTATCACTTTGTGAGGGATATGATAGAAGACAAAAAGATGTTGCTGGTAAAGGTGGACACTTTGAAGAATACTACAGATGCATTGACAAAATCTATGAGATATGAGAAGTTCTCTTGGTGTAGAGAAACAATGGGCATTGCAGGGCTGGATAAATGACTAAGCTCTCTTGTGGCCCCTTGTGGAAAAAAAAAGCAACAAGTGGGAGAATGCTGGGTTGTGTTATATTCTTTACACAGCTAGCCCACGTAGTTAACCGGGGAGTTAGAAGGGGGGTGGAGCCCCCCCTTCATTGCTAGGATTGCGTAGCAGGGGGAGTCACAAGGGGCTTGAGGGGTGCAGGTAACCCCACTCTATGGGGTTTGAGGGTTTTTGACCTTAGATTAGGTTGGGCAGACCTACCTATGTTTTTGTGCATGTTTTTTGCACATGGTTTTGGACACGATGGTTTTCGGTCCATGGTATTAGATGCTTCAGCATGTATAAATATGTATTGTAACATTGAAAGGAAAATAATGAAAAATCAAGCTAGTAGTCCCAGATGTGGAATCCAGGGGAAAATCTCTGTGTATATGTGTTTTATATGTTATGTTCTCGCATTGTTTATTTTATGTGTTTTAGAATTCGTATGCAGATAATTTCTGTACGGGGTTAAAAACTAGAGTCGGGATATGGTGTAAAATGTATAGTTTATAACTAAACTAGGGGTTGGGTTATTTACATAAAGGAATTAATTAGTACAGGATAATGGAATTTTGGGGATTATATATAATAAAATTAGAAATTAATATGAAATGAATGAAAGAGGTGGTTAATATTTCTTAAGCATAATGTAACATGTAACATCTGCACGCTTTACATACATTCAATACTTAGGATAAAATTATTTTGTGGGTTTTTTGGATGAAATATGTTTAATTGTGGGGTGGGGGGTTTACTTTTCCTAGGTAAATGAAGTTTAACCTTAGGAAAAGGGGTTTTATTGAGCTAATGAGGGGAAATGAAGGAAGATGAATTTTACGAAGGGGATTCTAACACCTGTGTCCATAAGTCATTAAGCTGAGGGTCCGGTCCCTCCAAAAGTCAGAGAAATGCTCTAAGCCTCTTTGAATTGTAGGATTTAAAGTACTAGAACTTATTTATGGGAAATTAGTAAGTGGAGGGGTGAAATGAATGAGGGGATGTTAAATAAACCAAGTTTTAAACCATTGTCCTAGCTTTGTTTACTGCTTATGCACATTTGAAAGATGTATTTAAACATGACACAAGTGCTTTTGTGTAATCATTTGATAATTCTACAACCTTTCTTCTACTTACCCATTTACTCACCCTACCATTTTTTCTTCATTTTATTTGGGTGCATTTAGGCTAGCAAACCCTTATCAATCCTTTTTCTTTTACAAAGTAGACTATCTAATTCTAACCTTACATCATCCAAGGGCCCAAATTAAACTGATAAGCTCCTTTTATTTTCTCTACCTATCTAATTATCTGCCAAGATTAAACTGTTTGGTCAGATTTTATTCTCTAACTACAAACATAAAATTCAAAGCATGGTATAATCAAGATTAAACAATTTGATTACCATGGATTGTGGCATGAATAACAAGCTGCATACAATCATTATTATGCATAAAAGTAAAGAGTAGTGGCATTTTGACTTTCACACTTTCATGGTCTCTTTTGTTTTTAGGTTCATATATTTTCATTTTTTGACCTTTTTGTCCTTTGATTATTCTTTTAGGACATACCCTCTTTACATTTTTTTTTATTTTTATTTTTAATATGGAAAACATTTGCAGAAAGCAAAGGTATGTACAATATTACAAGGCTTAACCTTAGTCATTCAAAATTATGACTCCTATTGGTATAGGAACCTAACACCAAATTTGACGCATCAGGGGTAAGAGGGTATAGTCATGTGTATAATGGCCATACACACCACAACATGCATAAGGCTTATTCGTACAAATTATCTTGGCTTTCTTGGATTGATCACCCTGTTGCTGGTTGTTGGTGGTAGGCTGGTTCCCCTAGGGTATTGTAGAGCTGTAACTAGGGTCTCTCACACCGCTAATTATTCCACATTAATAAGTCAATCCGGGAACGTTTTGTTATTGCAAGAAGTAGCTCAATCCGAGGCTATTTGTCCGAGTAATGCTTAGTAGTACAGGGTTGAGAAGATCAAAGGAAAACAAATGCTAAGCTGTAATTAAACTAACCTAAAAGATGGAGTCACACAAAACAGTTGATCAGTCAAGGGTACGGAAACAATATCCCATCCCTTTAGAAACTAATTAAAGAAGGGAAATTTAGAGCATGGACTTATAGGTCAAGGAGCTAAGCAGCGTCTTGCTGAGGCTCACTACAGCCTTAGGCCTTCTCTCACACCAAAGCAACAAAGGTAGGTAAATAAATCAGTGGAAAGTAAAATGGAACAACAAAATGGAAATGGGACAACAATAAATGGAACAACAATAAAATGGAACAGCAGTAATCAAATGGAACAACAATAATCAAATGGAACAGCAATAATCAAATGGAACAGCAACCCTTAATGATTTACAAAACAACACCCATCACCCGTATGTACATGATCTACATTAATATAGCAATCTGAGAGTATTGAATGATACAACTATGTTTCTAAACAGAATGACGCTACTCTCGAATCCCACAAATATTGTTTAACATAAATCCAATGACAGTAACATTCATGCCAGTACTCTGTTACAGGAATGGCTGAATAAAGATACAATCCGACCCTGTGTAAATCCACTTATACAGTGCAGAGTCTTTACATAGAGAAATCATTCATTCATTAAACATAACAGAGCATAGCGTATCATATAAAGAGTTCATCAGACTGCTAAGTAATAAAGATAAACAAACCACACACAAATCACCATATAATGATACAAAAGCAAGTGTCCTTCGGAGCCGGGCCCTTAGCTGCCAATGGTACACTGCCTTAGATTACTCCAGACGCAGAGATGGAATAAACACCAAGTCTTTTATATTAATCGCATCCACAAAAGTATAACAAAGCCAGGTCTCAGTGAGACTCAATGATTAAAGTTTGTTCTGGAACTGTAAAATTACAAAAACAATCCTCCTCTTGCTTAATGATGATGTGCCATTATATAAAAGAAATGACGGGGATATCTAGATAATCAGAGATAAGTAAAGCAGCGATCCTTCAGGATCGAAGATCTGAGGGATTCGCTAATCGTTCAATCTTTCTTGCGTTCGCCGAGCCGGTATCCCGCATTCTTTTCCTGGACTATTCAATTCCAATTTTGCTTGATCGTGTCCGCATCCGGTTCCCTACTGGAGGAACAACAGTTATTTTTCCTCTGCTTCTCGCTTTTGGGCGGGAACTCCTTTCTCGCATGTCTTCCTGCATAGAAAACGTCAATTATTAGCACTTGAGCTTCCTTTGTCTATTTTTGCACATTTTATCAAAATCCTTTATCTTCTTCGAATTTCTCATGCAGAAAAGGTTACAATTATTATTGAAAAACCACTAGATTGCTAGTCAAAAGCATACCTTCCAGGTGCTCCACACACCCCCTTGCTTACCCTGTTTCATGGCCTCATGAAAACATTGTAGTTGACATGCAAGGCGGTGAGAGAATAGGCCGGAGAAGGGATCTCGTGAGGAGGCCGACAACCGTGATGAGCAACTAGATTATCAAAGAACTGATCTATTTGATCTGCAGGCATCTCATACAAGGCCTGATATCCGGGTGCAGGGTGCCAAATAATTGGACTGCGAAATCGATACCCTAACCAGGATGGCCCTGCTTGCAGAATCCGTTCCCCATAAAGGTTCAATCGGCTGGTAGCTAGCTCAAAATTCTCATATTTGAATGGTTCCCTGAGCTGGATGCTTGGACTAGAGGTCCGGTATCGAAATTTTGCAGCATCCAGGGCAAGATCTTTAATAGTTAGGAAATATTCCAGACCATTTCGGATCAAGTCTTCGTGCATGGGTCCTATTATCTCAATGACACTTGGGATCCTCATAAGACTCCTATGCTCTCTCCATAGCGTCACTGGGTCTCTAGGTTCTGCTCGTATCCACAAGTCTAGGCTATTTTCTTGTCTCTGAAAGGTGTTATAAGCTCTGAGCCATTTTACTTGATTAACCCCAAATGAGATGAAGGCTTGGAATTGTATATCGCCAACAAAAGGGCCAGGATTTAAATCAGTTTCCTGGTCTAGCACAAGGTTGTGCAAGTAAAACTCGCACAATAACCTTTGAACCTTAACCCCATAATGCTTGCAACAGTCTATAAAATCATTAACAGTGTTGATGTGGATAGGTGCTCCTGCCCTAACGGCTTTTATTTTCAATCTCAAATATCTTTCAAGCAAAAATAAAGCATAATTTTTAGCAGGGGCCCTACAAGTCAAAACGTCATTATATAAGGAACACACAGTGTCCATCTGCTTAACAACACTATCTAATCGACGAGTTACCTTAGCAACCTTTTCTTGTTCCTTCTGCCATCCCTCAAAGGCTTGGCTTTCGGATTGACTAATATTCCGAAGTTGCTGTTGTAATTCTTCATATTTCTCCCGGGGGATTGCTTGCTCTCTTAGTTGTTCAGCTTCTTGTTGGGCTTGCTTCATCATCCTGTGCAATTTTCTCGTTTTTGGATCCTTGTTCCATTGAGCCGTAGAGGCCGGGAATTTTGCCTGCAACTTTTTATTGCGTTGTCTAGAGTTCAGAACCCGAATAACCCTTGAGGGTGGTGCCTCTGTTTGGGTCTCCTTATTTTCTTTCTCCTTCTTGACACGAATGAAAGGCTGCTGAGGTCCCCCTACCATTGGAACATCTTGCTGCTCTTCTCCCTTAATTGGAATGTCAGTTTGTTCTCCAGGGTCAGATGGAACAACAGTCTGTTCCTCTATGTTATTTGGAACAGCACCCTGTTCCTCATTAACATTTGGAACAGCAGACTGTTCCTCGGCAGTAGGTCTCCTGATGGGGTTTCGACCAACAAAACGGGTTCTTGTCCTTGGGGTTTTTGCTGTAGTGGCCCTCCTCCTTTTCCTTGAGGTCCTTTGTATTCTCAAATCGGCTTTCAGAATTCGAATTTGCTGCCGGAGCCTGGCTATAGTGCCCAACAACCTCTGCTGTTTCTTTCTTAATTTCTTAATCTCCTTTGCCTCGGCAGAGGGTTTGACCCTTAAGCCCGCTCCTTCTTCATCTGGGATATCTTCCGGCATCTTGGGGACAGACTGTCCCTGATTGTTGTCTTCAATTTCATTATCATAACCAGGCGGGTTTTCTTCTCCTTCCTTTTCTGCATGTGCTTCCTCGGGTAGTTTTTCCTCTGCGGGACTGTCAGGGACGCTTGTTGTGCTGGAGGGCTGGCCATATTCCCCCATATTGGCCAGAACTACTGTCAATTCCTCCTCACCTACAGGGTCCTGCAACGGGCTACCCCCTGGCTGTGCTATTTCTTCTTCTTGATTGCCTTGTTCGGTAACCCTTTCTTCCTCAGAGTGCTCATTTTCTTGATTGTTCTACTTGGTGGCCATTGCTTCCCCTTCCGGCTGGCCAGTCCCAGGCCCTAATTGCTCCACATTTCCTTCGGAAGGTCCTCCTTCTGGTTCTGGAGGTTCGTCCGCAATTTCAATTGGCTGGGCCGTTGCTTCCTGAATTCTTTCCAACCTTCCTCGTATCCGGGCCAGCCGAGCTGACTTCCTTGGTCTCTCAGGTAGGTCGGGTGTGCCAGCAGGTTCTCTGGGTTCCTCTGGTCGTTCTGGCGTATCGGAAGGTTGTTTCCGTTTTGAAGCGGCATGTCTTTCTGTTGCTGACTTCTTGCGTTTTTCTAATCGTTCCGGCGTGCTAGAGGACTGTTCAGGTTTTGGGGGTGGTGCAGCCGATCCTCCTTCGACTATTGCGATCAATTCCTCCCAAGTGCTTTGCTGTTGAGTGAGACTGTGGCTCACTATCAACCGAATCAGCCCATGGTGGCTAACGACTGCATCTATGTGCTGGGCCTTTCTCAGGTTTCGGGCCGCGTCATGTAGTAGCGAATTTAAAAGTGCGGGGAGATTTACAGAACATTTTCCTTTTAAAACAGCTAAAAGTTTCAGGTGACGAGGTCTTACCACATCTTTTCTCCCTTCGCAGGTGATATAACTTTGTACTGTCTTCGCTAGCTCGGTCCAGGGTTCCCCTAGTGTTGCCGGCAGAACTCCTTTCCCTTTGACTGTCAAGCTTTGGCCTTCGTCCTGGAAAATTTCCATAGCTTTTTGTAATCTTTCCTTCTTCGGTGTCCATATGGGTCCAGCAGCTGGTAATCCTGAAACTTCTGCGATAATATCCTCTGTAACCGCTATCCGCTTTCCTCCTACTATGGAGTAATTTTCCTGCAAATTCTGCAGGAATTCCAACGCCACGACTTCATTTGATTCTTGCAGGCGGCTGAAGTAATTCAACCATCCTACGTTTTCCAGAATTTCGCGAGCAACAGCGGAAACTGTTAGCTTGTGAGGTTCACTTCGGACCGTCTTTCCGCCCATGATTCTTCTCAGAAATGGAACAGCAACTGCTTGCGGTGTTTGCGACGCAGAGAGGATGATCACCGAGCATGCAACTAAAATAAAAAAAGATCGTGGATGGCAATTTCCGTAGAATGGAAGCATCATACCGTTAAACCATGTCATTCCTTCGTACATTGTCTCGCCCGAATGGTGTGTAGCCACGTAATCATGGAGTAATGAGATTACCTTCCCCCCCGCGATCTGATAGGCTGTCCCTAGCCGTCAAAGAGAGGAGCAACAGCCAGTTCGAAGGTCCAATCATAAAGTACAGCATATGAAATTATGCCATGTTTTAGAAAAACAACGAAATGCCGAAACCGAGGCAAAAAGGTAGATCGCGTTTTGCATAAGAGCCTGCGTGATATAATGAGGAGCTAGGGGATGGGACGTCTGTCAAGCGTACGAAGTCTCCAGTGGTCACTGTCAGTTCTGTTGCCATGATTGGTGGTAATAAATATTCATGCGATATGTACATCGGGTGTGACATATGATCTTTGCAAAGGATAAGAGATAGAAAAATTTTAATATCATACCTGTTGGTGTAATTATTACGACTTCTATGCCATTAATAGAGCTCTGCTGCCAACAGGTGTTCATAACCTTGGCAGAGTTGTTTATTTCACCCTCTGGAACCATGATCCTTTGTGTATATTCTGAAGAGTGCTTTGTCAAAATGCAGGCCATTATGCTGGCTTGGTGACCAGGTAGCCATAATGCCATTCACAAGGTAGGCGCGAAACGTGGTCAGGCCGGCTCGCGATGAGACCTCCTGTTCCAAGATTTGCTTGTTAATTTAACTTTGGACCATATCCCTGGTGTGGTGGCCGTTATGGGAATGCCACTTCACTTCCACCCTTATGATCATGGTAGGCCGACTCTGAATGAGACCCCCTATCCTGCATTTGACAATTTTCATATTTTGTTTTTGTTTTCTTTTGCAGAGCATCTCTCTTGTTTATTTTCACATAAGGGTGGTTCCGCACTCCTTAAGAGCGGGGAATGGTGGAAGAAGTCTTACGATCCCAACAGATAGATATAAATCGTTCGTTCTTACTCCTAAGTAATGATCAAAAAAAAGATTTTTAGGGGAATCGTCATGATAAAGATCACCAATGACAATGGTACCGGTAAATGACAATGACAGCGAAGATGAAAAAGTTCACGTCCCTCCTCTTGTCCTCTTATACATACTGGCTACATAGTGATAGCGATTTATGATGTGCTGATTTCGGTATATCAGTGTTTTATGTTCACTGCATAAGTTCATTGCTGTGTCTACAAGATTGAAGAGAACATGGAGGCAAAGCATCCTCCATAAGGGCAAAAACATGTCGATGGCATTCCTGAAAGAAGAATTCACTCGTAGGATACCATTTCTTTGAGAGGAACAACGGAAAATCGCAAATGCTGTCCCCTTTTGAGAAGGGAACAGCGAAGATACTCAAATGCTGTTCCTTTTGAAAAGGAACATCAGACACACTCAAGTGCTGTTCCTTTTCTCAAAGGAACAGCAAAAACACACAAGTGCTGTTCCTTTTCGCAAAGGAACAGCAGGAACACACAAGTGTTGTTCCTTTTTGCAAAGGAACAGCAGAAACACACAAGTGCTGTTCCTTTTCGCGAAGGAACAGTAAAAAGCACAAGTGCTGTTCCTTTTCGCAAAGGAACAGCAAAAACACAAGTGCTGTTCCTTTTCGCAAAGGAACAACAAAAACACACAAGTGCTGTTTCTTTTCGCAAAGGAACAGCAAAAAGCACAAGTGTTGTTCCTTTTCGCAAGGGAACAGCCAAAAAAACACAAGTGCTGTTCCTTTTCGCAAAGGAACAGCAAAAACACACAAGTGCTGTTCCTTTTCGCAAAGGAACAACAAAAAACACAAGTGCTGTTCCTTTTCGCAAAGGAACAACAAAAACACACAAGTGCTGTTCCTTTTCGCAAAGGAACAGCAAAAAGCACAAGTGCTGTTCCTTTTCGCAAAGGAACAGCCAAAAAACACAAATGCTGTTCCTTTTCGCAAAGGAACAACAAAAACACACAAGTGCTGTTCCTTTTCGCAAAGGAACAGCAAAACACTTGGAGTAAAAAAAATCAAGGAAACATATATACAAGATGTTTATGTACAAGTTATAAAAATGAATTTCTTAAACTATAGGTGAGGAAGATTTCACTTCCTCTCCTAAGATTTCCATATCAGTATCTTGTCGCAGCTGCTGACAGAAGGATTCCCGAGTGAGTGGCTTTCGATAAAGGCGAACTCGGTGGCCATTTACTTTGAATGCATATCCAGAACCGTCAATTGTGATCAGGGTAAGGGTCCCATTGTCGTGTACCTTCTGGATTTCGTATGGTCCTAACCATCGAGTCTGGAGTTTCCCCGGGAAGTCCTGAAACCGAGAGTCGTATAACAGAGCCCAGTCTCCATGAAAGACTTTATTCTTGATAAGTGCATCATGCCATTTAGCTCGCTGTTGTTGAATTAATGCTGTATTTTGTAATGCAGAGAGCCTGAT
The DNA here is from genome assembly GCA_031772625.1 of Pinus tabuliformis. Taxonomy (NCBI): domain Eukaryota; kingdom Viridiplantae; phylum Streptophyta; class Pinopsida; order Pinales; family Pinaceae; genus Pinus; species Pinus tabuliformis. The sequence goes on from CM062817.1 coordinate 961,868,750, forward strand.
TTTGTCCAATTCATTAATCTGCTGTAATCGATTGATTTGTGCCTCACTCAGATCTAGGCCGACTTCCTGTGCAGTTCGTAGCGTTCAGATTTCGAATTCTATGGGGAAAATTGGTTGCTTCACAAACACTAATTGATAAGGTGAATAGCCTGTAGTACTTCTCCATGTGGTTCTGTAGGCCCACAGTGCCTCGGGTAGTCGAGTGGCCCAATCACGCCTATGCGATGCAATGGTCTTTGTTAAAATTGATTCTATTACCTTATTACTACTCTCTACTTGCCCATTTGCCTGCGGATGGTATGGGGTAGTGATCTTATGTTGGACATGATAATTGTTAAGTGTTGCAGCGAATTTATTTCCAACAAATTGTGGTCCACCATCAGTGATTAGTTCCCTCGGAAGTCCATAACGTACAAACAAATGGAACAAGAATTGTATCACAGAGTCTTCTGTAGCCCTAGGTAATGATTCGGCCTCGACCCATTTAGTAACATAGTCTGTCGCCACCAGAATGTATGTCCTCTGATTTGATGATGGATTGATGGGCCCAACGAAGTCCAGAGCCCATCGTTCAAATGGCTCAATGACCAATTGTGGTCTCAGAGGCATTTCATCGGCTTGGCCAGGTCTTCCTGCTCGCTGGCAGCTGTCACAGGCTTGTGAAAATTTTTTCGCATCCTTGAAAATTGTAGGCCAATAGTATCCGTTCTGCAATACTTTATGTGCTGTTCTTTTTTCAGCGAAATGTCCCCCGCATGGCCCGTCGTGGCAAGCTTTTAGAATGTCGAAGATTTCGTCTTCTCGAATAAACCTTCTGATTTGCATGTCTGCCCCTGTATGGAACAAATGGCCTCCAATCCACGAAAACCGAGTGCTCTTTTGAACAATCTGCTTGCGTTCCTGAGGGGTTAAGTGTTTTGGTAGCTTGCCGACTGCGAGGTAATTAGCGACATCAGCATACCAGGGTGTTCGAACAGCAACAACAAACAGGTGTTCGTCAGGAAATTGATCTTCCACGGTTGCTGTTTCAATTGATTTCGGTATTCGTGAGAGGAAATCAGCTACAGGGTTCCTTGCCAGGTCGATCCTTGATTGTGATGTCGAACTCCTGCAATAAGATCAACCATCTGGTTATTCTGGCTTTCGTAACAGGTTTACTTTCCAAATATTTGATAGCAGAATGATCTGTATATAACACAACGGGATAGCCTGTGATATAATGTCTAAATTTGTTAACAACATGTATTACAGCTAGGAATTCCTTTTCAGTAACAGTATAATTGAGTTCAGCAGAGGATAATTTTTTGCTAATATAGTAGATAGCATATGGTTTCTTATCCTCTTCTTGCCCTAGGACTGCACCAATTGCTGTGTCCGAGGCATCAGATGAGATTTGAAATGGCAAATTCCAGTTGGGTCCTCGAAGGACTGGGGCTGTTGATAGAAGCTTCTTCAGTTCCTTAAAAGCCTGGTCACATTTTTCTGTCCACAAGAAATCAACATTGCCAGTTAAAGCATATAGAGGTGCAGCAATACGTGAGTAATGTTCTATAAATCGTCTATAATACCCATAAAAGCCAAGGAAACTACGTACCTCCGTTTGAGTAGTGGGGGTAGGAATAAGCAAAAGAATCTGGATTTTAGCTGGGTCTACCTGGATGCCAGCTGCTGAGATGTAGTGCCCTAGAATGAGCCCTTCTGTCATCATCATGTAACACTTTTCGTGACTCAGACAAAGTCTGGTAGCGATACAACGTTGTAGGACTTTTTCCAGGGTATCTAGAGCTGGGTCAAAATCATCTCCGTATGGTGTAAAATCGTCCATATACACTTCAAGTCTGTCATTTATCAGATCTGCGAAGATACTAAGGACAGCCCTTTGGAATGTAGCAGGGGCATTACATAGGCCGAAGGGCAAAACTCGATAGGCAAACGTTCCCCAAGGGCAAGTAAAGGTAGTTTTATCCTGGTCTTCAGGGGCAATTTGGATTTGGTTATATCCGCTGAAGCCATCCAGGAAAGAAAAGAATTTCTTTCCTGCCAAAGTGTCCAATACTTGATCTATAAATGGGAGAGGGAAGTGATCCTTCTGCGTGGCCTTATTTAACTCCCTGTAATCTACGCAAATCCTCCATTTTCCATTTTTCTTGGGTACCACCACCAGGGGAGAGACCCACTTACTGTCGGAGATGGGATAAATAAAATTAACATCTAGAAGTTTCTGAAGTTCGGCTTTTACTACCTCTTTTATATGGGGGTTAAGTCTTCTTTGCGGCTGACGAACAGGTTTTGCATCTTTTTCTATGTAGATGTGGTGGGTGCATAATTGGGGATTGATCCCTTTCATGTCAGGGTAATCCCACGCAAATGCTCCTTGATATTTTCGTAACATATTTACAAGTTTTGCTTCTTGGTCTGGTGTAAGGTTGGCGTTGATATTTAAGGCCTTACCATGTTCAATTTCCACTACTTTACTATTAGCAACAACAGTCACTGGTATTGTTTGGTCATGTGCGTCTTTCAAAGGGTCTTCCTCTAGCTCACTATCGAATGCTGCCTCTATCATAAAACACTGTGTGTGAGATCTAGATTCAGTTTGGCTAATGAAGTTATTGATGGCATCATCTTCTATTTGATCTTTAAAATCTAAAGCCTTCTGTACAGTCAATGGGGATCTGATATTGTTAATAAGGTATGACATAGGATACTGATTGGTTTTGATCATTGGCAGGCTTGGCTGTGCTGGAGGATACAGAACTAGATTTTTAACATCTGGTCCTTTAGTTATAGTCATGTTTCCCTGCCGGCAACCAATATAGGCATCGGCAGTAGCAAGCCAAGGTCTTCCTAATATTAGCGGATGTCCATCCAGTCAGGTTTTTGGATTAATTATCAGGAAATTAGTTGGATATTCCCAGGAGTCTACAGAAACCATGACATCGTATAGAGTGCCTTCTGGTCGAACTACAGATCGATCTGCCAATTCTAGCAAAGTAGAAGTGGGTTCTACTGATGTGATGCCAAGCTTTTGGCAGGTAGAGGTTGTCAAAATATTGATTGCAGCTCCTAGATCAACTAAAGCGTTAGTCAGGGTTTGGCCATAGATTTGGACAGTCACAATTGGATTTCCGGGATCTTCGTATTTGATAGGTGTCTCTTTCCCTGATAATAAGTCAGATAAGGTGCCGACGACTTGGACTCTTGGGTTAGTGGTTGTATTCCTCCTTGATTTTTTTATGCATAGTTCTTTTATAGTTTTTGCGTATATAGGAATATCTTGAATGGCCTGGAGGAATGGAATTTTTATGTACAGGTTTTGTAACTCTCCCAGAATGTCAAAGTCTGGATGTTGTACTGGTCGTGGTATGACTAATCGTTCCGGGAAAGGAGGAGAGGATGTATTTGTTTGTTGATGGGTCTGTTCCTTATTTACACCCTCTTGTTGTGGTGGTTGTTCTATTGGTAACTGATTTTCAATGTGAACTGTTTTGTCTCCCTCTGTTTCTATGATACGTCCAGATCGTAACTGAAGGTCATTGCACTCCCTTAGGTCAAGTCTAGTTTCTGATGTTTCTATAATTTGGAGGGATTGGACTGCTCTATTATTAGGATTGGGATTGGGTTGGGCTGGGAGTTGCGGCCTTAAATTAGACTGGGGGTTTTGTTGTAAGGCTGGCAGAGTCGGTTGAGGGAGTGGAATAGTTCCTGTTGACTGATATGTCGATCTTGGCCAATTTGTCTGCCAGGGTGAACCTTGTGAAGTAGGGGGAATCCATTGCGGAGGGTATGAGTTATTCTGCCAATATGGTGGGGTGTAGGGAAAATTTGGCCATCCGAATTGGCTTGTCTGATTCATCCATGGATTTGGAGAAGGAAATGGCTGTGATGACCAATTCGGGACTGGGGGTGTAGATTGGTTTTGCCACATACCATATTGCTGAGCATTGTATTGCGGAGGCTGAAAAGAAGAATTCGGGTCAGAAAACATACCAGATTGCCTAGGTTGCCATTGGCGACGTTGGTTAACAAAGTATGATGGTTCTGATTCTTCTTCTGCTTCCTTGTATACTGCCTTCAATCCAGGAAGTGAGGGGCAGCTCTCAGTAAGGTGGTCTTTCGTACAGATAGCACATGTTTGAACTGTATCTAGCGGACATTCCTTGTGGCTGTGTTTTCTTCTGCATCGGGGGCAAAAAATTGCCAGATTTTGCTCCGCCTCCATTTGCTTTTGTTTAGCCTGCACAATATCAAGCTGAGTAGTTAATGTCCCCAGAATATCAGTTTTAAAATTTTCTAATAAATTCCCTAGTTCTACACGTGTTACCCCTTCTGTTGATATTTTGTTGTCTTTAACAAACCTATCATATTCTGTTGATTTTATCCTTGTGCTGCCTCTTGAACTCCTGATGCATAAATTAATGATATTAGAAAAATTCTCTTGGTAAATATCCCCTTTTCCCATGATATTCAATGTTTCAATCCACTGCTCTTTCATTCCTCTAATCAATGCAGTTTTTAACACATTATCGGGCAGAGGTAGTGATGCATAGGGGGATCTCTGTAAATTATACTGGAAACGTTCTACGTATTCTTCCAAAGTTTCGTTTGGTCTGGCCGTCATTTGGAAAATTTCATCTTTTAGCTCTCTCGACCTACAATAATCCTGATATTTTTTAAGAAAGGATTCTTTCATTTGCTCCCAGTTGTTTATGACTCCACCACCTAAACCCATGAACCATCTCAGAGATGCTCCTTTTAAAGTGGAGGGGAACAACTTTAATTTCTGGGGGTCAGTGGTGTAATCGTACCCTCTACATAGCACATCGAATTCAAATAAAAATGCATCGGGGTCTTCTGATGTAAGTCCATGAAATGTCGGGATGTGTTGAAGAGGTATTGCTTTCATGGGTGCATTTGCAGCAAAATATACTATAGGATATTGCAATGTAGAAGTTTGAGTATTTGGCTGATTCTGCGCCATTGGATCAAAGATGTGCCAATATCCTTCCAGAATTTCTAGGAGGGTGTTCCTAGGTTGAGAAGGGACGGCCTTGGCAGGAACTGTTTTAATGACACTTCCCTTATCTGAAATTTTGTCTGAGGGAATGGGGTGCCTAGAAGGAGACCTTGGTTCCTCTATTTCCCCTGTTTCTCCTTCTCCTTCACAAAGATTACTTAAATTCCCTTCTTGCAGCCGTTCTGATACAAAATTTTCAATTTCTTGGAAGTCCTGTTCATCAGTCCGACTATGCACCTCAGCGTAGGCTCCAGATGGTGATGCTGTAGCCTGAAGGGAACTAGTAGGCTGCTTAGAATGAGCCTTTCTGAGGCCTACTGATGGCTGAGATTCAGTTTTCTTATAGATTTCGTCTATGAAGGTTGTTCGGCCAAGGGTCACCGGTCCTTTGGCTTTTTCAGGTTTGACTGGAGGTTTGATATTCTTTTCTAGCTTTTTCTGCTTAGTCATGCACTCTAAAAACTACTGAATCCTATTCAACCAGCAATTCTGCTAAGAGAGCAGACGGTGGAGCAGGGCTTTTACATGCTCCGTACGTAGGTTCTTACCTTTCGTTTTTAAAATCCAACTCCCCCCTAGCAGCTTTGCGCACTACTCTGTAAAGGGCAAATGGCTATACTCCTTCCCCGGCAACGGCGCCAAAATGTAGAGCTGTAACTAGGGTCTCTCACACCGCTAATTATTCCACATTAATAAGTCAATCCGGGAACGTTTTGTTATTGCAAGAAGTAGCTCAATCCGAGGCTATTTGTCCGATTAATGCTTAGTAGTACAGGGTTGAGAAGATCAAAGGAAAACAGATGCTAAGCTGTAATTAAACTAACCTAAAAGATGGAGTCACACAAAACAGTTGATCAGTCAAGGGTACGGAAACAATATCCCATCCCTTTAGAAACTGATTAAAGAAGGGAAATTTAGAGCATGGACTTATAGGTCAGGGAGCTAAGCAGCGTCTTGCTGAGGCTCACTACAGCCTTAGGCCTTCTCTCACACCAAAGCAACAAAGGCAGGTAATTAAATCAGCGGAAAGTAAAATGGAACATCAAAATGGAAATGGGACAGCAATAAATGGAACAGCAGTAAAATGGAACAGCAGTAAAATGGAACAGCAGTAATCAAATGGAACAGCAATAATCAAATGGAACAGCAACAGTCAAATGGAACAGCAGTAATCAAATGGAACAGAAACCCTTAATGATTTACGAAACAACAACCATCACCCGTATGTACATGATCTACATTAATATAGCAATCTGAGAGTATTGAATGATACAACTATGTTTCTAAACAGAATGACGCTACTCTCGAATCCCACAAATATTGTTTAACATAAATCCAATGACAGTAACATTCATGCCAGTACTTTGTTACAGGAATGGCCGAATAAAGATACAATCCGACCCTGTGTAAATCCACTTATATAGTGCAGAGTCTTTACATAGAGAAATCATTCATTCATTAAACATAACAGAGCATAGCGTATCATATAAAGAATTCATCAGACTGCTAAGTAATAAAGATAAACAAACCACACACAAATCACCATATAATGATACAAAAGCAAGTGTCCTTCAGAGCCGGGCCCTTAGCTGCCAATGGTACACTGCCTTAGATTACTCCAGACGCAGAGACGGAATAAACACCAAGTCTTTTATATTAATCGCATCCACAAAAGTATAACAAAATCAGGTCTTAGTGAGACTCAATGATTAAAGTTTGTTCTGGAACTGTAAAATTACAAAAACAATCCTCCTCTTGCTTAATGATGCTGTGCCATTATATAAAAGAAATGTCGGGGATATCTAGATAATCAGAGATAAGTAAAGCAGCGATCCTTCAGGATCGAAGATCTGAGGGATTTGCTAATCGTTCAATCTTTCTTGCGTTCGCCGAGCCGGTATCCCGCATTCTTTTCCTGGACTATTCAATTCCGATTTTGCTTGATCGTGTCCGCATCCGGTTCCCTACTGGAGGAACAGCAGTTATTTTTCCTCTGCTTCTCGCTTTTGGGCGGGAATTCCTTGCTCACATGTCTTCCTGCATAGAAAACGTCAATTATTAGCACTTGAGCTTCCTTTGTCTATTTTTGCACATTTTATCAAAATCCTTTATCTTCTTCGAATTTCTCATGCAGAAAAGGTTACAATTATTATTGAAAAACCACTAGATTGCTAGTCAAAAGCATACCTTCCAGGTGCTCCACAGGTATATTAGGTTGATTACCCTGGTTACCCTGGTTTTCCTACTTTTTTTGGTTTTAGTTACCTTTCCCCTTATTATTTTTCTTCGAATTGGGGGGATTGGTCACGTCGTGCTGAGCATAGGCTTGACCCTGAGGGGGAAGTGGCTGTTGTGGCATAGGTTGAGGAGGTGTGGGAGGCTACGATGCTAATGTCTGGGGGGCTGGAACCCTCAGTGGTGCATAAGTGTAAGAGGGGGAAGGGGAAACGATTTGGTAAATAGGTTGAGCAACAGCTGGCCCTCGCATCTGCTAATATGGTTGGGAAAATGCATATGACGTGCTTTGTCCTGAATACACATTTCTCAGGGGAGGGGGATGGGTGTTGGAGGAATTGTTCCCCCCCCCGGCCCCGAGGATAGACATAGCTTGGCTGGGCATATGGTGATTGATGGGAAATGGATCCAATGATACCGTCGACTACATGAGATGCCCTCGGTGCATTGGCACCACTAGGTCTAGGGAGATTTGGCAAGAAAATATAAACATAACCAGACTGGGCATAAATTAGGTCATATTTCAGGGAAACCTGGAGAGATTCTTCCTTTGATTGAGGAAAATGAGATGTGACATATTTTCCTATGGAGGCTAAGAGCAAACTAAGAAACAAGTCAAGATAAACATGGTCTTCGAATGTAGGAGCACGACACATGCTCCTCCTTCTACACCATTCTTAGGCATGGTCAGAAAGGCGGGTGGCAGAAGTTTGATGGAATGTTGTCACTAATTCGGTACTGGTGTCATATCGTAGAGGTAACTAGAAATATGAAAGGAACACTTGAGATAGAGTCATAAAAGTGGAATGGGAAGCAAAAGGCTAGTTGACATACCACTTTGCAGCATCTCTATTGAGTGTGCCTTGGAATAACCAAAGACGAATGAATTCATTAGTTATAGAGTTGGATGAACATCACATGTGGAAGGATTGGACATGGTTAGTGGGGTCCTCTCTAGAATTACCGTCAAACTTGGGAATGTCAGAGGGAAGATTAGTTGGCCTAGCTAGCCAACTAGCATCGTGGTGTATGGGGTCATTTATCAAGTGGTTGAAATCTTGAAGGCTTAACCCAGCCATAAAAGGAAGCAAAGGAGCTGCCAAAACGATTCTTGTGGTGATTCCGCTAGATGGGACTACAGGAGTAGGACCAGAGCCACTAGATGGTGGGTTTCCCCCACTTGCATTGGCACTAGACATTATGACTACAGGTGGGAGGGAAGACTCAAAATCAGATGAGGAATCAGATAGACCAGAAGAAGAGTCGGTATGGGGACTCGAGGAAGGAATCACTCGGACCCTATGGGGAGGAGTGATATGTCCAAGTGGAAACTTGGGGTGAATACCTTGGAGTCTCCATGAAATATGCCTTGGTGGCACTATGATGGCAAGACACTGGCGACATAGAAATGATGAAGGGTAATAAACAAAATACTGCTATCTCTTGTGAGGGAGATTGATTAATTAAGTTTATGTCTTGGATTGGAGGTGTAAACCAAACACCCTTTGATTTAGGTGTGGTCGTGAGTGTCAAAATGTGTGTTAATTTTAGTTAAGCCCATTCGATTGTTTGAAAAAAGAAAAAAAGATTCTGAAAACTATAAATAAACTGAAATAACGAACAGTAAATAAACAATAAACCCTACCCAAACTAGGTTGACAAACAAGGAGACTGAATGGTGGAAAAACTGACTCAAAACACACTGGAAAGGGCCACAAGATCTAAGTGTCAGTGTGATTGGGATCTAATGACTCCATGCTGCTAGAAATGATGCAACAAACAACAATAAATCAGAGGGAAAAGTGCTACAAAAGATAGGATTAAGGGTGAAAAACCTAGGGAAACCGTGAAACCCTAAGGCAAATGGCCAAAAACGACTCAAAAGGGATTTTTAGATGAACAAAAACATATCTTAAGGATATGATAAAATGATGGATAAGATCTATAAATAATGGCTGAAAGCACTGAAAATCTCAGACTACCTATTCAGCTTGACTCTTCTTCTAAAGGTGGAAGAGGATTGAAACCCTAAGGGCTTGATTCTTCTTCAACAAGACAAATAGAGCATATCTAAGCCTAAAATAGGTTGGGACAATGGTGAAACAACCCAGTAGAGTGCTCTCGGAAAAACCCAAAAAAATTGCAAACAAAACTCAGAAAAACCCAAAATGGCAGGGACTGACCTGTTTTTAGGGGAGATCACACTTTTCAGGCCAAGAAGTGCGCTCTGGACTTCCAGATCGTAGGTTTGGGGCTGAAAAGTGTGATTTCTGTTCCTTGGTTCTCATTTGGCAGGTCGTAGAAAAAGTTACTGTCTCCAGTGCGACTGGTACCTGTTGTTAGAGTCGGTCTAGTTATCCCTCCATCAGAGATCAAAGCTCTTTTGCATTTCATGATTAGGTGTCCCATCGGTTTTGATCAGTTGCATTTCATTAGGCATGCCATAACTCTGATGGAGTGGGTTGTATCACTCATTCCCCTCGTGCTTGGCACTGCTGGTTCAGGCCTGTTTATTAAAATAAGTCTTCAAAGGTCATTTACAATCATGTTTTAAATTTTGAGGTCTTAGGTCTAGGGTGGAGTCAATTTTGTCTTGAAAAGTCTTAGAAGACCAGCAGGCCAAAGGGATGTCTTTGATAGATCATGACTTCAATAATTTTCATCATTGTACAGCTGAATTAGGACTTCTCTCCAAAACTCTGTTTTGAAGATAAGTCGCCATCTCATTTTTGAAAAAATTGTCAAAATTTTCAGTTCTTCAATCGTTCAAGTGCAGCCTTGGTCTCCTTTGCCAGAGCATATCAGAGCTATCCTCGCAAAAAATTATCAGTGAAATCATTATTTCAACCAATTTTAAAGGGGAAACCAAAAAGGTCAAAGCCTATTAATTTTCAAAAAGTGTCAACAACCAAACATAAGAAAATGGGTTTTGGGTTAAGCAAAAATCAACAAGGAGTCTATATGAAGATATTTCTCCTCATTTGCAACCCTCCACATTCCAAGAGCAAAGAGCATTGTTCTAAGGTGATTTTGTGAGTTTGTGGGAAAATCGGGCCGTTTCCAGGGCGCGCTACGCGTCAGGTTGGGCGCGCTACGCACCAGTGGTGCGCTACGCATCAGGCAACAATTCTTAGTGCAATTTTACACGGGTGAGGCGCATCAGGAGCACGCGACGCGTTGGGTGAGGCGCGCTACGCATTGGAGTTTATGCCCAGAAATTTGCCTGAAACACACTCAAACACCTCTTCTCATGCATCAAATCACAAGTAGGCTTTTATCCACGGCTCGTTCTTGGTTTTGAAAGATTTATGTAAAGAAATTATGCTATATTTGCCATGAAAAACCAAGTGTAAAAACCCTCATTTTCCATTAGTTTGCTGTGAGGATTTAAATGCCAAGATTGCTGTAGGGTTTTCAAACATAAATGTTGCCAAGGTTTTCCCATTTCTTGTGTTTCCCACCCCCTATATTCACCAATATTTTCCCCAATAATTCCTCATAAAACCCTATACTATTCTCCCTCCAATCCTAACCCCTCCCTTCTACTACAAACATATTTTTCCTACCCTACCTCATCCCAAACCCTAAAACTTAAAGATTTTCATGTCCCTTCCCTTCCCTAAATTCCTTGTTTTATTTCCATTGTCCCCATTTCCCTAATGTTTCCCCTTTCCTAACAATTCCCTTGTATATTTGTGTCCCCTTGGTCACAGCATTTTGAGAAAAAGAAAAAGTCTACAGTCAATTGTGCACACAGTTGTATATCAACATATATATATTCGAGCTACCTTGTTTTTAAAGAACATGTCAGAGACCGAGTCAGCTTATGAGCAGGATTATGATAGTGATTCTACACCAGAGGTAAGTGTGCCAAGGAGGTATCACAAAGGTGGCAAAGGTGGTCGGCATGTCAGGGAAGAGCCTACTTCTTTGGCTCAATTGCAAGCTTGTCCACTTGCAATGGATTGTTTTCGGTATCAATCATGTTTTGAATACTGTGAGCGGATCTCACAAATCCAGCATCATCGGGAACTATTCCGTTTATTTGTTCTACATTTGCAGGATGGTCATGTAAACCTTGCCGGAGTGAATTTCACCTTGTCACCCGAGATTATTGCTCAGGCCACTGGGATACCAAATGTAGGGGAGGAATGGAGTAAACGCCAGCAGTTAGACAGATTTCACTATGAGCCATATATTAAGCCTGGATGTGTAAGACACTTGACTGCAGTTTTTCCTTTCAGATTCCTAAGGGATGAGTATGCACCATTGATGAAACTCATCATTCAATATTTTAGTTGCGAGGGCATATTCTCACGTCTCTATGCGTACCATGTCCGTTTTTTGATGCATTTTACCAGGGTACGTATGATGAAAATTCCATTTTTCATGTGTCGCAACATAGAGAGGATGGTGCCTTTAGTACAAAGGAAAAGCCCAACACATCAGCATAAGAGCATCTATCATTATGCATTGATCAAAATTGTAGTGATGCATTAGTTGGCACAACAGGGCATTACTTGGGAAGATTTCATCTCCCGTGATTACTTTGCACCATTATAGCCACCTCCTGAGATAGTTCATGATGAGGGAGGACCTTCACACCAGCCAGACATTCCCGAGACTGAGCATATAAGTGCTCCTCCATATGTGACATATCAGCGAGGTCACAGGGCATTATTTGCATCTACACGACAAGTACTATCTCCACCCGGGGTGGAAGGGGTCTCGTTGACTTCACCGGCACAGCGAGTGTTATCTCCACCTTGTGTGGAAGGGGCCTCGCTTTCGACAGCAGCACCACAGGTACAAGATAAGGGCAAGAAGCCCAAGGATGAGGAGGGACCTTCAGGTGAGCCATCCGGTTTTGTTACTATTCATGATGAGACAGTTTCAGAATCAGAGAAGACCCAATATATCAGGTATCTAGAGCAGCGGAATAAACAGCTTGAGGACGAGCACATGATCATAGAGCTACAGAACATCCGTGAGAATCGCCAAGCTGCCCAACATAGGCAAATTGAGTTCACCTCTCTAGAGCAACAGGTAAATGAGGATTGAGAGGCTAATCTCGAGAGGGTCAACATCTACTTGGAGGAACGGCTGAAAAGGGCCGATAGAGATCATGCATTATTGAAACACATGGTTATGCATTACAAGGTCTGGAACTTGGTTTGCAAGGCGCGAATTAGGAGTCTTAAGGCAAAATTGAGGAAAATGGTCAAGAAGCAAAAACGACAAAAGGAGCTTGATCGTCTTTGGATTTTGGCCGAAGCCTCTTTAATTGAGCATAGTACTTGATTGGGGACCCCCAGCCCAAATTTCAACAAGTTTGGGGAAAATTTTGTCAATTTTGAAATTTTTGTGTAAAAAACAGGTTTTTGGGCTCAACGTGTAGTGCGCCGCGCGCTACCCTTAAAATTGGGAGGTCCAAATCACGAAAGGTTTGCATTTTTGGATTTGTCATGATGAAATACACCTGCTCAGCCATTTCCAAGGCATTTCATCAAGGTTTGGGTCCCCAAAAGGTCAAAAAACATGTAAAAAATGACCTCACTGCCCCTTTTTGGACACACAGGTAGCAGCCTTGGGAGAATGCACTTTTGGAGGAGCAAATGGACATCAAATTGGAAAATTCCACTTGGGTTGGAAAGTAGACATCCAGCGCTTTCCAACAAGCCAACCTGAGCTCAATTTGGATGCCAGGAAGTGCCCCAAAAGTAGGTGGAAATGCGCGCTATGCATAGGGCTCAGGCGCGTTACGCATCAGGATTGTTTGCAAAATTTTCATCTTCAGCTCAGGAAACGAAGCCAGTTTGACCAGTTTTGAATTGTGATGGGATTTTTCACCCTCCTTGATGTAATTAATGTAACTTTATGTTGACTTGACACTTATTTACCTATTCTAGATGATTCATTCATAAAATAGCAAACATTTAATGAATGAATTGGTTTCCTAGCTTATAGAGGCAAGTTGTTTTGACTGCCTAGATTGTAGTGCTTTGTTTAGAATTGGTAGAAACAGTTCCTAGGATGATGAGCTCGACCCCTAGAGGCAAGGGAATGTGTTATCTTGCCTATATTATGTATTTTCTGAGTCATTTTTAGGGTTGGACTCTTGGGAATAGCTTGATACACTATTGTACATATTTTATCTGCAATTTTGGCAAAGGATAGACCAGGGTTTTGCAGCACTATTTGGGATTCATGTGGCCTTATGTGTTGATGGTGTGTTTCTCTCAGTATTTGTAATTTGTGTATGTGTACCACTTTCCTTATTTAATCTTCTGCAATTAAACAAATGAAGTGTTAAGGTAGAATCCATAAATTTGCTATGCTCTGCCTTTAAGTTTGTTTAATTTTCAATGTTTTCTTCAGTTTAAGGAGAATCCTTGAGACTTCCTTGCTCTCCTTAGCTCCTCACCTGTTAGGTCTATTCATTCAATCACTTTAAAGGCATCAAAACAATCGCCTATCTTGCCCCAAGTAGACCTCTACAAAAGCTGTGCCTCATCCCCGCACCCAAAATTGCCTTTCCCTTGAATTCAACAAAACTTCAAAAAATAAATTCCATAATCCTTGTACTTCATACCTAGCCTAAAATTAGTCATCAATTCAGTCATCTCGAGCCTCATTGATTGCCTTTTGTCGAGATTGATCGGAGAGAGCCCTCTCATGTCCTCGTAGGGCTAGCTACAAGGCTGAGTGTGGTTTGATGTGGCCTCGAGTTTTGCCTTCCTCAGCATGAGGCAAATTCGAACGCTAACACCTGTTACCTGCAGAGAAGGCGAGAAAACACTCAGAAGTTAGAATTTTGACTGTTTTAGGGTTAAAAAGCTAGATACTAACATTAAGAGATTAAAAATAGAAAACCCTAATAGCTAAAACTGATGATCATCTAGGTTTATGAATCACTCCAATGGAGTCGCCATTTGTTATAATGTATTCTTATCGAGAGTGTATGAAAAGAGAACACGTTAAGCTATGGATGATAAACAACCATAACAACAGAACTGGCTATAGGACCCTTTAGATCTGCAATAGATATAAGAAATAAAACCTACTAACTTCCAGATCTATGCAACAAAAGAAGTTATACAGTAGAAAGAAATAAGAACTATAGTGAATAATAACTCCAAAACGACCAATGGACAAGACAAGAATATGAAATTGTAATTTTATTATGTAACACCTGGTGAAAGTAATAGGTAAAATGTTACCAACCCCCCTCAAATGGGATGGGTTCTTGGCTATCCTCAACACTTCAACTTGGTAGAGTCTCTCCTCTCTACAATGTATAAAGCCATCAAAATGTGTGTAGAGCTCAAATGGGAACTCAAGGATAATAAGAAATGGAAGGCGATAATGATAATAATCAAAGCTGCAACAGTCAGTCAACAATGAAAATAATCGAAAGTGAAGAATGAATGTAAAACCCGTCTTTTTATAACAAAATATTAGGTTATTCTCGAATAGTGGAAAATAATAAAATATTATTAACCAAATTCTAGTCCTAACCACTTGGAATATTTTATTATATTTTGTTGGAGGGAAAAGGTATTTAATTTGGTGAAATAATTTTATTTAGAAACAATAATAAATAAATGATTTATTTATCATTTCAAAAATATAGTTAAATAATAATAAACAAATAATGGTTTGTTTAATTATTCCTAGGTGATTTAGTCAAATTTAACATGGAATAATAACTAAATAATGATTAATTAATTATTCCTAGAGAAAAATAAGAAAAATAATGATTTATCTAATTATTTCTCGTGATTGGGTCAAATATGACAAGGAATATTAGTTAAACAATGGTTTAATTAATTATTCCTAGAGGAAAATTAAATAAATAATGATTTATTTAATTATTCCTCATGGGTTTAACCAGAAATAACTTAATAAATGTGGTTTATCAAGTAATTTCTTACGGTGAAAGCAATTTTACTATGGTAAAATTGGTCTTACATGGTGTATTTCGATCCATCTAGTTAGATATGGTTAGATGACCAATTTTTGGTGATAACAGATTTCCCCCCAACGTATGAGTGTTAGGAGCAAAACGTATGACCAAAGTACGTTGTAAGAACACAATCACCAGACACCAAAGGGGAGTCATAGAGAGAGAGAGAGAGAGAGAGAGAGAGAGAGAGAGAGAGAGAGAGAGAGAGAGAGAGATCAATGGGGTTGAAGCAAGAGAGGACAAGAATTGAGGGGGCAAGATGAACTAACTGAAGTAAATATCCTTTGATGTTGTGGTACTTGATCTTAATGAGGCGGGGGAGGCATACCCATATCTGCCGAGATAAATCAGTACAAAGAATAATGATGCGCCCAAAAAATGAAACTAAGCAATAAAGTACATGATAGATGGTACATGACATGCTGGCATCAATGGGCTAGAAAATAATATAAGCCATCCCATATACATAATGCGCGTCGAAAAACATGAGCCAGGACTGAATACGCTAACATCTGAGTACATGAGACATAATGCCTTGCCCTCTAAAATGGGTGGGTGTAACAACAAAAGAAGCCTTGTTGAACAAGAAAGGGCTCTCCAAAATTGTATGAACCCATCAAATCTGCAGAACTGCATCTAAGGTTACAGGATAATATGAGGTTATTCGGGCATGTGGGGGGGATACCTGAAGGGCCACACCCTCATGAGGATTGAAATATATCACACACACCAGGGAATCACTAGTACAATCTGTTGTGTCACGGGACCATCTAGTGTACATATCACGAACATGGGAAGTAATCAAGTCAAAGGGAAATAAGGATTCCCTTTCCTTGATCTTAGGCACCGAATAAGAATGGAAGTTGGAACCAAGGTACATCGCCCTCTAGGCCATTCTTCTGGAATGAATTGATGATGTCGACAGAATAGGGCCCGCCATAGGTGAGGTAATGATAATCCTCAACTAAGGCACAAGGGAAAATAGTAATGCAACTGATGGACTGACACCAATAATGATAAGGGGAATGGGGACGGAGGGACAGATGAACAATTCCCTTATCAGAGCATAAAGTGCATGGTTGACTTGGCAGTGAATGACTCGAATCCAGAGGGGATGATGGACAGTATGACTAGAGGAAAAAAATGGACAACACGGGATGAATAAGATGTAACGATGGATGAAAGACTGTAATGGGACACAATGGGACTCGAAACGGACTCCATGGATACAAGGGTGACTCATCGAAGATGCTCTAAACAAGGGTGACTCGATGATGCTGCCACACAGAGTAGGCCCAGGCGGACCATGAAAACATGAGTGAATGACGGTTACTCATGTCAAAAATCGACACTTGAGACGACAAGTGCCAAGGGAAAGTGGTCCTAAAGTACAAATGACTCATATGAAGAAATTCAATTTTAAGAGGCGGTAAAGTGGTGCTTCATGGAAAAAATGGCTTCCTCGTGAAGCATCAAATTAACAAAAAATGAAAGAAACCCATGAGAGTACTCGGTAAGAGCTTTCCAATGGTGCTAACGGTTCATCAAATGGAGCTACAACCTGGTCGCAATGTGTGACATAAAAATTGTGGGTTTTCCTAGAAAAGGGCTTTTCCCCTCCAATTTAATTCATTTGCTAAGTGAGCTGTGGTGAATTTGGAGAGGAGGAGAAGGCCCTAAATCTTGTGTAGATCATAGAAAACAAACTGAATGATGGAATCAAGATCTATGACTTTCAGGTAGGTGGTCTTACTTGTCTCTTCAATTCCAGCGGATTAATTTTTTCAGTTTAGGTCCCCATAGCTCACTAGGAGACCTCTGCTCACCTTCTCAGCTGGATCGCACTTTGGCTTGTAGGAAATATAGGAAAACTTCCAAGCTCATAGGTTCTGGGCAGAAAACGACGATGTGGATCTAAGAGGGAGAGTGTTCTGTTGGCTGGGTAAGTTGTAAGGGCCGAGTTGTGAAGTGCAGCGATTTTGTCTCTAAATTGACAATACTTAATGGTGTATTGCAGATATGGCAGAGCTCAAGATCAACTGGCGTGAATGATATTTGGATGCCCTTTGTTCAGAGATTTAGTGGAATCAGGTGGTTCGAGGGGTGTTGGCTTGTTATGGGTTCCTCATGTTGTTGAAGAACCCACTGATGAGGGCAGGTGAGCCCTTGCTATCGAGGATTGTGAGCTATTGAGATTCAGACCAGGAGGTCTTTATAGTGCAGGGGCACAAGATTGAGCAGACATACCAGGACATTTATTTCTTAACTGGACTCCCCTGCCCAGGGGTGGTGGGGGATATACACCCAGGGTTGCCTCGTGGAAGGAACATCTCAGAGTTCGTCCTTTGCCTTTGTCCACGGGGTGTTCGTGTTAAGGGAACGACCATCCCGATTGGTGATCTAGAGGGACTAGAGACACGGGTTGTCGCCGTAGTGGTACCACGGGTTTTGGGTAGCTATATATTCCATCATATCACTAGGGGGTAGATGATGTTGGTAGAGTGTGTGCTGGGGGGGACCTACTATGGGTGGGTCCAAATGATCCCATTGTAAGTGAAATGAAAACTAAGACTATGCAGGTGGCATGCGAACTATGACCGTGCATTTGGTATAGTACTATGTGCATTCTTCTTTGATCCCTACTATCTACCCTCATGTACAGATCCATGATGGGGGCCCATAGGAGCATAGGAGGCACCAATGGGGGCAACTACTGCTTAGAGGAGGAGGAGGGGGGATTTGACGAATGTTCCGACCCAAGTTTTTTGCACATTGGGATCAGATGCCACTATACATAGATGATTTTCCATACAATGGTATGAATTATCAGGGTGACCCCGACTTACCGCTTCCACCTGAACGAGCATGGTGCCCAAATGGTAAGTGTTAAGTTGCTATATTTTGGTGCATTTCATATTTTTAGAACGTGTATATGGTACTGAGTTTAAAATATGCGGTATGCAAATATAGCACCAATGAAACTGGTAGGATATATAGGACGAGTTGCAGCATCTGGGGCTGCAGATCAGAGTGCGTCATCGTCACACCAGGGTCCTGACTACAAGGCTCTACTTGATGAACTCTGTCATATATGTGATGTGGTCATGACTGGAGTTTCTGAGCGTAGATGGCACGAACTAGAAGATCGGTATACATATGAGTGTGTTGGTCTTCCCTCAGAGTAGCAAGGGTGCATGCGACGCATGGTGATGGCTGGGCAGGCAGTGCGAGATCTACGAGTAAGGGGATCAGAGCCATTAGCTTGGAATCCTCCAGATAGTGATTAGGAACGGGGAAATGTGGGTCCACTTGGTTTTATTTTGATAACATGCTATGGGAATGTATGATGTATTTAGAGTAGTAGAATCCAAACACTTGTATTTTTGCTACGTTGATACATAATGTGATTATGCCTCTTTTATATGAAAATTGTGGTTCACCACTTGTTTTGGTTATGATTGTCTTCTGTGGTATACATGTGATAAATATCAATCTATAATATTATTTGCAATGGTATCTACATAGCTATTTTGTGCTAGGAACATGACTTAATGTAATGGAATCAAATTCACGTACCAAAAGCTTAACTCATAGATGTTTTCTAAAAATGTCTTGGTTATGTGGTTATGCACATGATACACACCATTCAATTACATGAAAAGTAGCAAGGAATCTAAAGGAACATGAAGATGAAGGATGCGATGGGCAAGGGCATCGACTAACAAACCTATCACTGCATCATATTCGACCTGATTATTGGTGGCAAAACCAATGCACATGTCGTTAGAGTGAAATAACTTATGCAAGGGGGTAAAAATGACCCAAGCTACCAAGGCTAGATCCCTGGAGAAGTGACTTGCACCATCAACATAGATGATATACAGTGTGGATGATGGATCCATCTGAAAGGTGAAAAAGACAAAAAATGAGATAATGCAAGCTACCTAAATGCATGGCAGAAATAAATACATGCAAATTAATGCTATGGGTAAAATTTCTTGAGGTAGAGAGCATTGTGAGGATTAGGAAGAAGTTGGCCTTCAAAATCCTCTAGAAGATATGTCCCCTTACCCAAGTCCTTACGAATGACATAAGGTCCTAGCCATAATGATTTGAACTTTCCATGAACCAGGACATCATGGGCCTGGTCATAAACAAGAACAAAATCACCTTCGTGAAAGGTACAGGGTTGGAATTTTTAGTGATATTGAGCTTTGGTGCGATTCTTGGCGACTTCTATGGTTTGAAGTGCAACACAACTGTATTTAGAGGCACGCTCAAGCATGATAAGTCTGTGTTCTAAGGGTTGGGTGTTAGGGGGAAGTTTGATAGCTAGGTGTAGGGAAGGGATTTCACACTCAATTGGTAAGACTGCCTCCTCGCCAAAAATAAGATGGAAAGGAGTAAACCCTGTGGAGGTTTTAACATAATTTCTATAGGCCCATAGAGATAGGAAGAACATAAGGTGCCAGTTGGTTTTGGGGTAGTAAGATGATGAGTACTGGTTCTCAAAACACAATAGAGAGGATAGCTCACACAAAACCTCATCTTCGAAATGTCGGCCATGGTCAGAGACCAATTGTTTTGGAACCTCGAATTGAGCGATAACATGGTTGAAGAAAAAGAGGGCCGCGGTAGTTGCCATATTGTTGAATGTAGTCATGGCCTCAGCCCATTTGGTAAAATAGTCGACTACCACGATAATATACTTGTGGTTATTAGTAGATGGTGGTCGACACTCCATAAAATCAATGACCTATTTGCAGAAAGGACCAGCTGCGATGACAAGATAGAGGGGAATCAGGCGGGGGGGATCTTGACTTTGGGGAAAAATGTCGGCAATTGGGACAATATTTAACTGCCTCAATGAAATCACTAAAGAGAAGGCCAAAAGTAACCAGTGCACATGCTTTTTTGGGTAGTGGCCATACCAGAGAGGTTTCCACCACAAGTGCCACTGTGACAAGAATTAAGTACTTTCTCTGCTTTAGGATGGGTGAGACAATGATGAAGGATACAATCAACACCACGATGATAAAGGTCATCGCCGATGAGAAGATAGTGAGGGGCCTGGTATTAGATAAATTGTCGATCATCATGAGTAAGATAAGGGGAAAACTTCTGGGTTCAAAAATATGTGAGGATATCCCCATTCCAAGGATTGTCTAATGTGATGGCGAACAAGTGTTCATCGAGAAGATCATCATAAACCGACAGATCTTGTGTACTGGTAGGTAATTCAAAAATGAATTCGATGAGGGAAAAACCTTTCTTACTCTTTGGTGTGAAATATTCAAGGTCGAATTCCTAGAGGATAGCGACCCAACATGCATACTTCTCGTTAATGATTCGTTGACTTAACAAGAAAGTCATGGGGTTGGAATTTGTCACGACCCTAGTGGTACGCATGAGGATGTAATGACGAAGATTTTAGACTGTGAACACAATGACCAAAGCCAACTTCTCTTCATGAGAGTAGTTCACGAGGGGACCTACGAGTTTCTTACTGACGTAATAGATAACATGTTCATTATCATCTTCATCCTCTTGAATGAGGACCCCTACTATTGAATAGGTGGATGCTGAGATAAATAGGATGAAGTACCTTTCAAAGTCGGGTGGACTAATCAAGGGAGTAGAAGTGAGAGAATGATTCAGGGCATCAAAGGCCCGTTGAGCATAATCATCCCAAATAAATGGAATGTTAGACCTGAGGATCCTAAGAAACCCATGCGCGGTAATGGCATAGTGTCACATGGAATTTGTCAAGGGTGCGGACACGACTGACCTTCCTAGAAGTCTAAGACGTTCTAATGACAAACAAGACAAAATGGAGTGATCTTTCTCTAAATACACCTTTTACAACATGAAAACTACAAGTGTTTAGGCTTACCTTATTCCAAAACGCTGTTGTTGAAGTCCGTTCTTGACGATCCGGATGAGCTCCTCCTTCAAGTCAATTCCTGCAACCACAAACAATCAAACAATTACCAAGCACTTGCATTTCATATAATAAAACATATATTCAACATGCAGACCAAGGAACACATGAAATAACTCATTAACACAAGCTATTGAGAAAAATAAACCAGTTTGTATTAATAACGAAACAAAGAAACTCTTACAACCTGGCCTTGGTGTTGTGCAAGTTCCTCCCAGGGTCCATCAAGGGTTTTCCTCTACTTTGACAAAGCTCACCCACTTCCAAGTAGAATCAAGCAAAGACAATCTCTCCTCACAAGGTTCTAAATGGGAGTCCTAATTCCTACAGCATTTACCCAAAGAAAATGTATAGCTCCAACCTCTCCTCCCTCTGGCTCAATGTCTTTATTTATAGTGCTGTAAAGAGGTTATTCAGGTCCACCATCAATGGGATAATCCCCCTCTTTGGGTGGGATAGCTCCCTTATTGATGGGATAAGTTCCTCCTTAATAGGGATACATGAACCAACTGGAGGCGCATCCATTTCGTCAAACCGACCTCTAGAAAGTTCTAGAAGTAACCACAAGTAACTTTTTTAAGATGAAACTCGCACATTTTGCCTTTTACAGAAGGACGCACCTGTCCCTTAACATACAGAGCGTCCAAGGACGCAACTTTTGTGAACATTGTGAGCGTCCCCGCAGGTAAGGCTAGAGAGAACCTGCGACCCCAGAGATAAACACATTTTTTACAAGACTTTCTCTCTTCTTTGAGTTTGAGATGGATAACAGAGGCATGAGACTTGCCTAAGAGGGTAGCATGACTGTTGATTTGAGCCATACTAACTGTAAGTAGTCAAGGTGACATTTTTTAGTGTAACAGGTTGCCCCCTAAAGTGCGAAGCCTGGAATAGAATAGGGTTTTATAATTCTAGGAAGGGTGAAGCGCTTTATCATTTCAAGGATTGCCTTGTGGATGGCCTGGTTGGAACCTGCAATTTTCAACACAAAATACATGGATAAGATTATATCATCACTGAGGTAGGCATTCCCATACTCAGATTCAAAACTTTAACTAATGGACTAACTATTCTGATACAGGAATGATCTTGCAGTACATCATTTTTATAGACTTTTGTAGACACAGTATGGACGCAGCCATCTGTTTATGATTAGTCTACATAGATAATGAATACAAAACTCCTCGCAGCCTGGATGGTAGAAACTAGATCCAGGGTCTTCACTTCTACTTCCCGAATTGGTACGATTCTAGCCATGTGATTAAATGATTCGATGTCGAACATGGTAGAAACCACTTGATTACCAGTCAATGATGTAAACTGTTAACAAGCGTGAGAGAAACCACCAGTAATGTCAATGGTTCTCAAAATACCAAGCACAACCCGTGAAATGTGAATAGATGTTTTGATGTCGAACACTTCACGGAATCCTCTGATCGAAAGTCAATGATGTAAACTGACGTCAAAGGCGAGAAACCTGCCATTGATGCATGCAGACTTCAAGGTACTGTCGATTCCTAAGTCATCTTTCTAGATAATGTGTCGATGTCGATAGAAAGCGACCCGTTGCAGGCAAGCCCGCAACACGAAATCATTGTTCAAGTTGAAGAAATGTTGCTGTAAGGACTGACTCAGGGATGGTCAAATGGATGACAAGTATTTTGCAGATGAAAGTTTTTTGCTCGCAGACCTCTTGAACACATAACGACACAACAGATGGCTTGGTGACGAATAACTCAAAGTTAAAACCTGGTTAAAGACTTTCAAAGTGATTTGGTCAACTGTGAGGTAAAAGATTTCCCAACCCAGGTGAATGAAAAGTGTCGTGTTCAAGAGTGGTAATAAAGTTTCTTCTGAGACAAAAGGTGAAAAATAGGTTCATTCTTCTCTCTTTTCCCCCACCATTTCTGGCAAGTACCTGTTTATTTTTAACAAGCTTGAGGAGGATAACATATGCTTGATTATAAGCTCATCCTTCGGACGAGTCCAACCTAGTTTAAATTCGAACCCTAGGAAGGAGTGGTTCGTTCCTGTTTGTAATTGAACAGGTCCTCTACTGTAAAAGTTTAACGAGCCCAGTATAGGAGAAACTCGGCGTTTTTCAATTTTAGAGAGTCTGAAAAAACTAAAGGAGACTCCACGTTGAACTTTTTCGTACATTTGCGTCCCTCAAGCCCGAAAAAGTATAAAATAATACCTGGGGGAACCGCTTGATCTTGCGACCAAGGAGTACTTTCATAATAGTGTCGTTGACCTGAAAAGTAAAAAGCGATCAAGGACACGTCGTTTTATTTCCTTATCGAGTTTGAAACGACAAAAACCTGGCAATCTTTTCCTGATTTTGCGGTCAGAAAAGAGCTAAAAAGGGGACCGTCTTTTAATTCCGTTTTAACGAGTGTAAAAGAAACGCTCGGCAATCTTTTCATGTTTTAAGAGTCTGAAAAGGGCTTAAAAGATGACTCTGAGGTTTCACTTTTTCGTAAGTTTTAACGAGTTCGAAAAAGGGATAAAAATGTACTCATGGTTTTCACTTTTTCGTAAGTTTTAACGAGTTCGAAAAAATGATAAAAATGTACTCATATGGCCGACTTTCAATTTAATTTACGAGTAGGAAAAGACGGAAAGATCTCGGCATTTTCATTTGTTTTACGAGAATGAAAGATAGCAAAATAACCTCGGTATTTTCATGAGTTTAACGAGTCTTGAAAATAACTGAAATTGACTCGAGATAGGTTTCATTTTTACAAAAGCTTGAAACAGACAAAAACTATGCTTCAAAGTAGTTTCATTTTTACACAAGCTTGAAACAGGGAGAAAACTGTGCTTGATGCCCCCTAAGCATAACTGCTAGAGCGCATGCCCCCCAGCTTCATTTGGATGAAATGAAGGTTGAGTTACGAGATCATTTGAAAGACTCGACCTAAAACTATAAGAAAACTATGCAAAACCGAAATAACTAACCTAAATATACAACTTAACATCTAGGAGGTCTAGTCAAACTTTCGACTCAATTAGAGGAGGATTTGTTTCATTTTTTAACGAGCTTGACACAGGAAAAGAACTATGCTCGGATTCGGTTTCATGTTTACACAAGCTTGAAAAGAAAAACTATGCTTGTTATAAGTTCACATGCCCCCAGCATAATGACGCAAAACGAGGTACATGCCCCCCAAGCTTCATTGCATTCAATGAGGTGGATGGAATGAAGCTTTACTTTCAAGATCTTGGAAAGACTCGTGGGAGTTGTTTCATTTTTTAAACGAGCTTGACACAAGATAAGGAACTATGCTCAAAACTACTCTCTACAGTCTACCTAACGAAAACTCTACTCTAATTTGTCACACGGAATTTGTCAAGGGTGCGGACACGACTGACCTTCCTAGAAGTCTAAGACGTTCTAATGACAAACAAGACAAAATGGAGTGATCTTTCTCTAAATACACCTTTTACAACATGAAAACTACAAGTGTTTAGGCTTACCTTATTCCAAAACGCTGTTGTTGAAGTCCGTTCTTGACGATTCGGATGAGCTCCTCCTTCAAGTCAATTCCTGCAACCACAAACAATCAAACAATTACCAAGCACTTGCATTTCTTATAATAAAACATATATTCAACATGCAGACCAAGGAACACATGAAATAACTCATTAACACAAGCTATTGAGAAAAATAAACCAGTTTGTATTAATAACGAAACAAAGAAACTCTTACAACCTGGCCTTGGTGTTGTGCAAGTTCCTCCCAGGGTCCATCAAGGGTTTTCCTCTACTTTGACAAAGCTCACCCACTTCCAAGTAGAATCAAGCAAAGACAATCTCTCCTCACAAGGTTCTAAATGGGAGTCCTAATTCCTGCAGCATTTACCCAAAGAAAATGTATAGCTCCAACCTCTCCTCCCTCTGGCTCAATGTCTTTATTTATAGTGCTGTAAAGAGGTTATTCAGGTCCACCATCAATGGGATAATCCCCCTCTTTGGGTGGGATAGCTCCCTTATTGATGGGATAAGTTCCTCCTTAATAGGGATACATGAACCAACTGGAGGCGCATCCATTTCGTCAAACCGACCTCTAGAAAGTTCTAGAAGTAACCACAAGTAACTTTTTTAAGATGAAACTTGCACATTTTGCCTTTTACAGAAGGACGCACCTGTCCCTTAACATACAGAGCGTCCAAGGACGCAACTTTTGTGAACATTGTGAGCGTCCCCGCAGGTAAGGCTAGAGAGAACCTGCGACCCCAGAGATAAACACATTTTTTACAAGACTTTCTCTCTTCTTTGAGTTTGAGATGGATAACAGAGGCATGAGACTTGCCTAAGAGGGTAGCATGACTGTTGATTTGAGCCATACTAACTGTAAGTAGTCAAGGTGACATTTTTTAGTGTAACACATAGCCAGGGATGAACCTACGAAGGAAGTTGGCCTTGCCTTGAAGGCTTTGTAATTGGTGCAAGATACAAGGAGGTGGAAGTTCAATAATGGGTTGAACTTTGATAGGATCAAGTGTAATACCATCCTTAAACACAATGAAGCCCAATAGATGGCCGACGGTGTAGGTTTTAACCCCGTACAGAAATTACCTACATAGGTATTCTAAAACACAGAAAATAAATAATGCGAGAGCAGAACACATAAAACACATATACATAGAGATTTCCCCCTGGATCCAAAAACTGGAACTACCAAGTTGATTTTTCATTATGTTCCTTTCAATGTTATAATACATATTTATACATGCTGAAGCATCCAATACCATGGACCGAAAACCATCGCGTCCAAAAAGCATTTACAAAAATCATGCACAAAACCATAGGTGGGTCTGCCCAACCTAACATATGGTCCAAAACCAAAATTTTCTGGGGCAGGGAAGTGGGGTTACGGGTGCCCCTCAAACCCCCTGTTAAATAAGTGGAAAGAATATAACACAACCCAACATTCTCCCACTTGTTGTTTTCTTTCCATAAGGGGCAACAAGAGAGCTTAGTCATTTTCCCAGCCCTGAAATGCCCATTGTCTCTCCACACCAAGAGAACTTCTCAGAGCTCACAGATTTTGTCAATGCATCTGCAATATTCCTCAAAGTGTCCACCTTTAGTAGCAACACCTTTTTGTCTTCTATCATATCCCTCACAAAGTGATACTGAGCATCAATGTGCTTTGTCTTTGAATGATATATGAGGTTCTTTGCCAAAAAAATTGTACTTTGGCTGTCACAGTCTATCCTTATAGCTTTTTGTACTAACCCCATACTTGAACACAATCTCTGCAACCAAAATGCTTCCTTTCTTGCATGAGTGGCTGCCATTTATTCTGCCTCTGTAGTTGACAGTGCCACTATAGATTTTTTCTTACTCATCCAACTAACTGCACCTCCAAATAGGTTAAACACATACCCACTTGTAGATCTTCTTTGATCCAGATCTCCAGCCCAATCTGTAGCAACAAAGCCATGAATATCCAACACTCTGTCCAATCCTAGTCTTCCTTGGTAGCACAAACCATAATCACTAGTGCCACACAAATAATTGAAAACCCGCTTCACTGCTGTCCAGTGCTCCTTCCCTGGTTTTGACATAAACCTGCTCAATACTCTCACTACATGTGCAATGTCTAGTCTAGTACAGACCATTGCATACATCAGGGTACCGATTGCACTTGCATATGGAACACGGGACATGTCC
Source organism: Pinus tabuliformis (assembly GCA_031772625.1). Classification (NCBI taxonomy): domain Eukaryota; kingdom Viridiplantae; phylum Streptophyta; class Pinopsida; order Pinales; family Pinaceae; genus Pinus; species Pinus tabuliformis. Next base: position 961,895,591 of record CM062817.1, read on the forward strand.
TCTTCCTCTTCTTGTGTCTTGAGACACTGTTCAGCAGATAACCTCACACCTACAGGAATAGGAACCTTCACCGGTTTACTATCCTGCATATTAAACCTCTACAATATTGTCTCGACATACTTCCTCTAGTTTAACCATAGCTTCCTCTTTGCCCGATCTATTTTAATTTCCATGCCCAAAATATAGTTTGCAGCACCAAGATCTTTCATGTCGAATTTGGAGGACAATTGGGTCTTTAAATCCTGGATAATTTCTTTGTCATTTCCAACCAACAACATATCATCCACATACAAGACCAGATAAATAACACGGTCACCAATTAATCTAAAATACACACAGTGATCTGCTTTGCTTCTGGTGAAGCCAAGTCCCCGTATAAATGTATCAAATTTCTGATACCACATCCTTGGTGAATGTTTTAACCCATATAGAGACTTCTTTAACTTACATACCAGTTCTTTCTTACCCTTCACCACAAAGCCTTCAGGTTGCTTCATGTATATCTCCTCTTCCAGATCCCTGTGAAGAAATGCTATCTTCACATCCATCTGTACTACCTCAAAATCAAAAGAAGCAACAACAGATAAAAGTAATCTAATAGAAGTTACCTTGGCAACAGGAGAAAAAATATCACCAAAATCAATTCCCGGCACCTGGGAATAACCTTTTACTACAAACTGAGCTTTGTATTTCTCCACTTTTTCTTCTGCATTTGTCTTCTTTTTGAACATCCATTTGCTGCCAATGGGTTTCCTTCCAGCCGAAAACTCCACTAGATCCCAAGCCTCATTTTTGTGCAAAGATGCCATTTCATCAACCATGGCCTCTTTCCAGAGTTTTCCATCCTCTGAATCCATTGCTTCCTTCACAGTTCTTGGATCATCATCAATAATAGACAAAGACAAATTTGAACAGAAAGAAGATGGACTATACCTTTCTGGCTACCTTCTTTCTCGAACTGATCTACTCACAGCCGGAGTTTGTGGCTCTTCATCTTCTAATTCCTCCTCTATTGTAGAGTCTGATTCTTCCTCCTTTAGCTCAAACTCTATCTTCTCAGGTTCCTTTGGTTGGAATTCATGTTTAATAACATCTTTTACCTCTCTGAATGCCACATCTTGGCTATACACAACCTTCCGTGTGACTGGGTTCCAAAGCTTATAACCCTTTAAACCATCCTTATACCCAATAAAGATGCACTTTTCATATTTACTATCCAACTTGGTTCGTTTCTCCTTTGGAACATGTACATATGCATCACATCCAAATGCCCTCAGATGTGAAAGAGAGGGTTTCTTACCAGTCCATACCTCTTGTGGAGTCTTATCCTCCAATGCTGATGAAGGTGACTTGTTGACCAGGTAATATGTAGTATCCACCACCTCTACCCAGAATTCATGTCCTAACCTGCCACCACTGAGCATGCTTCTTTCCCTTTCCATCAATGTCTTATTCATTCTTTCTGCAACTCCATTTTGCTGAGGTGTATATGGAGTATTCTTCTGCCATGATATACCACACTTCTTACAGAATTCTTCAAATTCCTTACTGTAAAACTCTCCACCATTATTTGTCCTTAGCACCTTTGTCTTCTTCTATTTCTAGTTTTCCACTAGAGCCTTGAATTATTTAAACCTATCAAAGACTTTAGATTTCTTCTTAAGGAAATATATCCATGTATTCCTTGAGAAGTCATCTATAAATGATACATAGTACACAGACTTACCCAGTGATGGAACCTTCACAGGTCCAAACACATCACTGTGCACAAGCTCTAATATATGTTTTTCCCTCTTACTACCAGAGGGGAAACTCACCCGATTCCGCTTCCCATATACACAATTTTCATAGAAATGAAAATCCAGAGAGCTATTACTCATACCTTATACCATACCTTTACCATGAAGTATTTGAAGGCCCTTCTCTCCAATATGTCCAAGCCTTTGATGCCACAACATGGTCTTCTCTCCAGAGGCCACTAGATTTTCTGGTCCACTTTCAGGAACCATTGAACTGTTGCACCCATCAATAATAGTTCTACCTTGCAACTTCTACAGAGTTCCAATTCAAACTCCCCAAATCAATACCATTGCTCCCCAAACAATTTTATAGGTATCCTTCTCGAACACTGTTTTTACACTTGCATCATCCAGCCTGCTTACAAAAATCATATTTCTAGCCAATGCAGGAATATGCAAAACACCCAGAAGTGTTCTAACCCTTCCACCTTGAAACTTCAGCTTTACTTTTCCTCGACCAATGATTCTAGCCTTCCTATCATCCGCTAAGAAGACATCAGCACCATTGTATTTCTCATACTCGTAGAACCACTCTCTATGGGGAGTGAAGTGAAAGGATGCACCTAATTCAATCAACCATGCCTCATGATCTACATGTGTACTTGAAGAAGCCAAGTACACATCCCCACCTTCATCTGAGGTGGTTTTCCCCTCTGTAGAAGGAGCATCATCAGATCCCTTTCCTTTATCAGGAGCTTTAGATTTACAGTCCCTTTTGTAGTGCCCTTCCTTTTCGCATTTCTGGCACACCACCTTTACATGTTTTCCTGGAGATTTAGATCTCCCTCTAGATTTAGATCTCCCACTCGATGACTTATTTTTGTTTCTGTTCTAGGACCATCCTCATATAGACAAGGCATTACCATTCTGGTTGTCCATATTTTTCTATCTCATCTCCTCCGGCAACAAGGATGAGACTATTTCATCAAACTGCAAGGTAGTTGCATTGCTACCTATTGCAAGAACCAGACTATCCCACGAATCTGGTAGAGAACACAACAAACTGATGCACTTATCTTCATCTGAAATTTTAATATCAATAGATGCTAACTGACTTACCACAGTATTAAATGCATTCAGATGCTCTGTCACCGAGTCTCCATCTTTCATCCTCATTTTATACAGCTTTTTCCGCAGGAACAATTTATTCACCAGAGACTTAGACTGGTACAAAGTCCCTAACTTGTCCCACAAAGCCTTTGCTGTAGCTTCCCCTGATACATTCAGCAATACTAAATCTAAGACACACAATCGTATTGTGCTCTTTGCCTTCCGATCCAACTTCTTCCATTCTTCATCAGACACTCCCGTTGGTTTAGTTCCTAGATTTACCACGATCCACTGATCTTTATCCACCAACAAATCCTCCATCTTGAGTTTCCACAACTCAAAACTATGACCATTAAATTTCTCGATCTCTATCTTTCCATTGCTCGCCATCTTCTTTCACCACTAGAATCGAACTCGCAGATCTCCCACTGAATAGGGTCTACCATAGGCCCGAGCGAAACCCCTCAGCAACAAAGGCGTCCCCTTGAAGCCAAATCTGCTATGATACCAAATGTAGGTTTTAACCCCGTATAGAAATTACCTGCATAGGAATTCTAAAACACAAAAAATAAATAATGCGAGAGTAGAACACATAAAACACATATACACAGAGATTTTCCCCTGGATCCCAAAACCGAGACTACCAGCTTGATTTTTCATTATGTTCCTTTCAATGTTACAATACATATTTATACATGCCGAAGCATCCAATACCATGGACCAAAAACCATCGCGTCCAAAAAACATGTGCCAAAATCATGCACAAAACCATAGGTGGGTCTGCCCAACCTAAAATAGGGTCCAAAACCAAAATGTTCCTGGGCGCTGCCCCAGACCCCATAAAGTGGGGTTACGGGTGCCCCTCGAATCCCCTATTAACTACGTGGAAAGAATATAACACAACCCAACAGACGGGAACACAAAATACACATCTCAACGGGTTGAGGTGGATATTATACTTGTGACATTGGAGGAAGATGATATGCAAATCGTGAATGTGTTGCACCTGACACTGAGAATGAGCAGTGAGACCGTCAAGGTAAGAAAGGGTAATATGAGCCAAGTCATGGAAACAATAAGACATGGCTCGCTAAAAAGTGTCTCCTATGTTCTTTTGGCTGAACGACATGACCCTATAAGCAAAGGTTCCCCATGGACTAATGAATTCATTTTTTAGATGATCGGCAGGTCGAATACTGATCTAATTGTATATGGAGAAAACATCCATAAAGGATAGAACCTCATGCCCAGCGCACTCATCAATGATCTTATCAATGAAGGGTGTGGGAAAGTTGTCTTTGGGACAAGCTTTGCTTAGGTCATGAAAGTCAGTCAGACACTAATGGTGCCTTGTTTCTTAAGAACGGGAACGAGGTTAGACACCCATGTGGTATATTCAATGGGATAGATAAAACCAACCTTCTTGAGCTTATCAATTTTGGCTTTAATGGCCTCATGACGAGAAGGGTGGACAGGTCTCAACTTTTGACGGACATGGTTTGCATCAGGCCATGTGTCGATATGATGTTCAACATGGCAACATCAAGTCTGGGCATCTATGAATAGGACCAAGCAAAAACATCATGGAATTATTTGAATAACTTGGTGTAAGCCTCAATTTATTTCGGGGTGCAATGTGTGATCCAAGTGGCTCTAGAGACACACATAGGACAAACAGGGCTTATGAAAGCTCGAAAATCAAAATGATTGGAATGTGTTAGAGCCTAGATTTACCTTAGGCTGAAAAGGCAAGATTCCAGGTCCACATCAAACCACGCTCAGCCTCGTAGCTAGCCCTACGAGGACAGGAGAGGGCTCTCTCTGGGTCAATCTCAACAAAAGATAATTAGATGGGGCTTGAGATGACTGAAATGACTCTTTTCCCACCAAAAGACCAAACATTGACTGTCATGGATTGGAAAATGATTTTGATGGACCTTGATGAAAAGACTTGAGCCAACAGGTACAAGACATGAGGGTAATAAGTGACAAGGCCCTTCCGTCAGATTATGGCATGCCCCTAATGGAATGCGGATGAATGAACTATATGAGACACTTAAAAATGAAATGAAATAAGAGAAATGATCTCTAACGGAGGGATGTAAAGACCGACTCTAACAGAATTATTTTGAACCGAGACCAAAGTGTAGATCTCATCGTCCTGATCATGGTAGTGTAAACGGTTCATCAATCCGAGCTCATATGAGGGAGAACAAGCTGTTCAAAGTTCTGGTCAAAGTTGGGTTGTGAGCCAGGTTTAAGTCTCCTACAATTTGACCAACCCCGGGCCATGAAACCTAGCTCCCGAAACCGGTTGAAATTGTGGTCTCGTTAATTTGCCCAATATCCCTTATTTCTAAAGGTTGGAAAATCTCCCCTATTCCTAATAAAATAATATATATATATATATATATATATATATATATATATATATATATATATATATATATATATATATATATATATATATATATATATATATATATATAGATTATGGTGGGCGGCCACCACTCCCGCCACCCCAAAAATTCAATAAGAAAAATAAATTATTTAAAGGCCGACAAGCCATGACCCCTGCTGGCCTAACCGCAACACAACACAAATTATCAATGGTTGGGTGGGCGGCCATGACACCACCAAACCCTTCTCCTATGTTTAACATAATATTAATGGGGTGGGAACGGGCCACCTTCGGTGGACCGACCCACACCCCCAAACCCTCATAACAGGACAACCCCATTAATACATGAACCTCGGTACCAATGTATGATGCCCAATTACAAAAAAAATAAACACAGAATTGCAGGGAGTTATGGGGGTGGGCCACCCAATGTGGACCCGAACCCCCCAAATACATTTTGGTTAAACATTAAAACGATAATGTGTTCAAAAAGGGAGGGGCGGGGTTTGACCACCCGACCCCTCCTCAACCATTTTCCTTACTTGCCAATGCGCCAAACGACCACCATTGGTAGATCCGCCTGCAAAACATTATATAAACCTTTTTGCACAGTGCACCGAGGAGATGGAGGAACCAGGAGCGGGGACGAAAAATGAGGTAGAGTTAATTTTTAATTAATTTTTATGCAGGTGGAACCATGACTGAGCAAAATTTCCAAGAGGGTGAAATTTTCGCAGTGTCCAAATTGGACAAAATTTATGTCGATCTAACACTTGGTAACCCAAACCCAATGGTGCAGTTAGTTTCCTAATTTGAGCAGCCGATTTACAGAGGACCCAGAGCAGGGAATCTTTGAAGAATTTAGGGGGAATCTAAAATATTCCTTGAGCCCTAGATTTCCACTTTCTCAGAATTCAGAAATTTGACAATCGATTTTGCACTATTCGACGTCACAAATTTGATGGTTCGATTAGATTTTCCATTTTCTCATTCTATTTTTCAACCACTTTTCTAAGTGGAGTGCAGGTGTCAGCATTCATGTGCGAGCATCCATGTCCATGAGATTTGACGCTGCGAGATTCGATGTGCGAACAACTTCAACAGTTTGACATGTGCTTCTTTAGATGGCCCTTGGATGTGAGGTATATGTAATGTGTTCATGTACTTCTTTTACTATGCATTGTGTTGCACATATCCCCATCATCCCATGGTAGTGCTCGTTGCAAGGAAAGAGCTAAGGCCAGCTCTCTTCACCATACTTACACCAGAGATAGCAAGGAAAGGTATAACCAGTTTCGATCTTCGAATGTTCATTTCAATTATAATCATGTTGTTAATAATGAACGTAAAACATGGCATCGAAAAACATGTACCTTTTGTGGATTACATAACCATACATTTTTGAAGTGTTGGAAAAGAATAACAGCACACAAAAGGAGGAGGCGTGAAATACCCTCTCAATTGCAGGTAAAGAAACATGTTAAGAAGATATGGAGGAAGAAAACATATTGCAGTCATTGCGATAGAAGTGGCCATCAAAGAGCCACTTGTTGGAGGCTCCATCCAGAGCAGCGCCTTAAAGACAAAGTGTTGGTGCATGAACCTGATGAAGCAGTTGTTCGACAAGCAAAACTGCCACAAGGAGGCGACCCATTCACCTTGATAAGGGAAAAATGGTTTCTAGATATGTTGGCCTGTCATGGTCATGCTTTTGTAAATAATTTGTTGCATTTTTTGTAAACATTTTTGCACAGTGCGCTGGGGAGGAGATGGAGGATACAAGAGCGGGCATGGAAAACGAGGAAAATTTAATTTTTAATTAATTTTTATGTAGGTGGAACCATGATTAAGCAAAATTTCCAGGAGGGTGAAATTTTTTAAGTGTCCAAATTGGACAAAATTTATGTTGATCTTACACCTCTCGACGACATGAGCCCTATGGCATAGTCAATTTCTTGATATGAGAAACCAATTTGTAGAGGTCCCGGAGGAGGGAATATTTGAGGAATCTAGGGGGAATCTAAAAGATTCCTTGAGCCCCAGATTTCCACTTTCTCAGAATTCAGAAATTTGACAGTCGATTTTCCACTATTTGACGTCACAAGTCTGATGGTGCATTCAGATTTTCCATTTTCTTATTCTATTTTTTAGCCACTTTTCTAAGTGGAGTGCAGGTGTCAGCATTCATGTGCAAGTAGCCATGTCCATGAGATTCGACGCCACGAGATTCGACGTGCGAACAAATTCAGTAGTTTGACATCCACTTCTTCAGATGGCCCCTAGATGTAAGGTATATGTGGTGTGTTCATGTACTTCTTTTGCTATGCATTGTTCTGCACAGATCCCTGTTTGATGTTTGATGTGGGATCTTGTTTCTTACTCATTTTCATGATTCCTGCTTGATGTGATGTAGAATCATATGTGTGATGTACTTGTTGTCATGATTCGTCATGTTTTGTTTTGAGATCCCTTTGTTGTATGTTGATGGGATACTCATGTTGTTTTCATGCATGTTTACATTGAGATCCCTTTTATGCCATGTTGGCTGGATGCTCATCATGCATGAGTTTTTGTCATACTGATAGGAGTCCTTTTGACAGAGAGTTCCTGTAGCGGAACATCTCTTGGAGCCACTCCTGCATGAGGGAAATTTTCCTTGTATGGTAACGACATCACCTCTATGTACATCATCACTATTGACAACACTTAATGCAACGACCTACACCATCTTGACACTGGGGCCTGGAGATATAGTCCCTCCTGGATGAACTCTGTTATCAATGTCTTGTTATTTCATGTGCTGATGATTGTCATGTTCCTATTCTTTACAACATGTAGATGTATTCCTTTATATTCTTTTAAAAATGCAATTTAATACATCATGAAAGTAAATGGTCTTGGAAGGGTCCTTTTTCACACCTAGACCCAGATCAATGTGCTCCCAAGATAATGTTCTCTTCAATCCCTGGTTTAGTAGAGATGTTGGCCATGTTCCCTTCTTTGAAAGCATATGGTTTAGGGATAGGATTTCTAAACCAATCGACCTAACCGTGAATGAAGTCTTTAGACTCCACAATATATTGGTCATGAGTCTGATGTAGAAGGAAGTACGCATGATGGTCCATATCATCCCAAGGGTAATCAAGGGTAGCCATGGCTTCCATGATTTCATCATCTTAATTGAAGATAGGGGAACTGGAGGGAAAGAGACTACGTGATGCGACAGAACTATCTGGTGCATCATCATAAGGAAGAAGTTTCACATACACAACATCTGGGGTGGTAGACGAAGAGCTAGTAGATGAAGGATCTACTAATTTTGAGACCCGAGAGTTCGATGAAGATGGTTCAACCGAAGAATGAAAAGGAACCTCTGAGAGGTTTTTCTACGAGGATCTCATGGATGATGACACGTAAAGGGTTCGAGCAGTAGAATTTGTTATCTCGACATTGGGGGCAATGATCACAATGGTTGGGTCATAATCCATCTGTTTTGGTGTACTAGTGGTACTAGAACCCATAGGTAGAGGAGTAGATGATGCACTACGAGTGGCCCTGAAGTCACGAAGCACATAGAGGCAATCACGAAATTCATCGAGACGAAGGAAACAATGGGAATAGTGGTCGTAATGATCACAAAAATCACACGGGTGATTTGTACGCAATGATTTAAGTTTAATAGATGGATCATGTAAGGTAACTTGGAACTCAGGTATGTTAGATTTAGGAAATGTTTCATCAAGCAAGGGTTTGAGGCGAGGAAGTTCATGAAAGTTATTAGTGGCATGCCCAACAACATCACACAAAGTGCATGGAGGTGTCGACTTTGGAGGCTTGGGAGCTGGAGTTGCTTGGGGAGCTTTATCCTTAGGTTCCTTCTTTTTGGATTTTCCCCCCTTGCCAGATTCTTTTGCAACAAGAATGGAATCCTCTTGAGGTTGCTATGGAATTGAAGCAAAGGAAAGGGTCATGTGGACCAGTTGAACTGGCGACAAAGTGTGATATGGTCTTAGCTTACCAGGCATGTTAGTAAGGGGATCGATGTACCAGACTCGGATACCCAAGGTCATGTTAGGAAGACTCAACGTAACCATAATAGGAATAGAAAATATTCTAGGTGGAGGAAGCAAGAAAGGTATCTGACCTGCTAGATAGTGTCTTGGTGGAGCGGTTTGTGGATGGTTAAGACTTGGAGGGATAGTTCCTGGTGAGAACAAAGGAGAGTCCCCCACCGAAGGAGGAGGTTCTTGATGGGTGGACACAGACGGTGAGGATGCAAAAATAGGATGCAGTGGAGCTGACTATTGGCCAAGCATAGCAAATTGCTTACGAGAAGCCCAAAATGCTTGTAACATGTAAACACTCGATGAGATGGCATCAAAGATGAGAGGGGGGCAGGGACAAGGGAATGCACCAAGTAAGACATAATCTTTGTAGACTCCAGGTGAGAGACTGGTGAGGGTCTCAACTGTTTGTTTATCGGTCATTGATGATATGATGGAATCAGGTGATGACTGAGACCTTGGCTCGTAATATGTTAGCTAATCGACTGTAATGATCTTTCCATTGTGGGGAAAGGACATCTTACAGAAAATAATAGATGCCACAACTAACATCGCATAAATGTAGCTACAAACTAATAGAATGTTGTAATCTAAAGGGGCATCAATAACCTCTATGTCGATGTAAACAGTCTTTTCGACAATTGTGATAGGATAGTTGCGGTACATGCTGAGGGGCCGTGAAGGGTGACCATACCAAGCACACAATGTGATGGTGTATGGGGATATCTCGGGTGACTTTTGTTGTTTCCAAACATTTTTGGACTTCACACATGTGGATGTACCTTCGTTAATTATAAACCACTGAATAATATCATTGCGTACTCTGACTGGTGTGATGCAGGAAAGTGTTCCCTCTGCAGACAGAGGCAACCCCTCTAGCCCTAGAGTGGGTCTAGTCACGAACAAGGACATATCAACAATAGCTTTCCTTAAACAGTCATAGTTGGATGCCCACCTCAACTGGTGGTCGATGGAGTTCCGTTGCACTGCTCCAGCTTCCACTTCCTTCTCCCAACGAGTGATCACCTAAAACAATGTAAAGGAAATACAACAAAGCACGTAAGCAGAAAACAACAATGATCTATTTACTCACAAAGTCAAGAAGTCATGAGCTATCAAGTAAATTACATACAAGACATAGGAAAACATCATTGATTGTATTAATGATGAAATAAGAGCAAGCTTACAACCAAATTCTTGATGTCGCAAGCCTTCTCAAAGGAATCCAGCCAGCATGTTCCTTAAGCATTCACTCTTTGAAGATGGATCTCCCAACATACAAGTCTCTCTCACTCATAAGTTTTACACAAAATTAAGGGCACTTCACAACCTTCCACAAGCTATCAACAATCCCACACTTGTCACACTCACACTAGCTATCTAGCAAACTCACAAACACTAACAACATTGCTCAACTAGCCAACTATCCCAAAAACTAGCAGTGCATAGCAATGGTGGGATTTTAAATAGGAGAAGGAGTCTCCATGAAAGGTGGAAGAGTGAGCTTATCCCCAAGGAAGGTAGCACACATGACGGAAAAACCATACCACAGGAGGAAAGGCGACACAAACTATGCCAACAACTAGGTCTGGAGTCATCCAGAAGGCTGACTGTTGGAACAAATTCCCCCAATCTAGATCATCGCGGGGGCATAACTGATATTTAGCGCTGACATTGCTAGTGAGAAATGTAGCTAGTCATATCATCATTAAAGATAATAATTAACCTCACGCTGGAACATGAAATCGGACCATCGTGGGAATTGGATGTACTTCCGCGATGGCAGTGCGGATGGGTTGTTCATGAGCGCCCTTTAGCACATATATTAATTCCACAGTCGCGATTAGGTAGATAACTTAGGAAAAATGGGTCATTTGGTAGCACAAGAGAGCATTTTTTCAATATGAGCATGTTTGACTTGGACACATGACACAGTAGAATGACTAGAGTGAAGGCAGTGAAAAATTACTGTGTAACAGATGCCCCCTAAAGTATGAAGCCCGAGAGAGTGGGAGGGGTGAAATGCTTTACGAAACTGGCTGAGATGGAACACCATCTGGAAGAACCTGCACACAAGTACAACTGATATCTCTGATAATGAAATACAGGTAGCCTAGGCATGGGCGTAGCCATCCAAAAGACATGCGAACCAGGTCTGTGGTATGGACGTAACCATCCAGTTAATAATACCATGATAGTGATGAAGGTATGGTCGCAGCCATCCATGAAGACTTAGGTATGGTCGCAGCCATCCATTAATGAGTCATGTAATCACGAACCAATCCACGCAGCCCGAACATGTGTAATCTGAGTTCGAGGTCTTGAACCCAACCGACCATAGTACAAATTCTAGCATGCAAATAGATGTGCTAAGGTCGAGCATGATAGAAAGTCGCTTGATTAGCGGTCAATGAGGGAAATCATTAACAAGCATGAGAGAAACCACCAATAATACCAATGGTTCTCAAGGTACTTTCTAGCACAATCCACGAAGTGTGAAGAAGGAGCTGAAGTCGAACACTCGTGGAATCACCTAATCGACGACCAATGATGAAATTCGACCATCAGGTGCAAAGAACTTGCCATTGAGGCATGCAAGCTCTAAGGTACCAAAGGGGATCTCTAGATCAATCTCTTGGATAATGAGCTGATGTCGACAGGAGAGGACCCGTCACAGGAGGGCCATAATGTTTCCCCCATCAACGACATGAGATAAGGAACAAGTGGCAGAAGGCGAAACAGAGTATCAGAGGAAGAGGCAAGGGTGTAAACTGCAAAAGGATTATACTCTTGAACATGTCGGTGACATGACTCTGGAGGGTGGCAACATTCAGGTACCAAGGGATCAGAGGCTCGAGGGAGAGGGCGTGAATTGGATGGAATGCGGCTAAATGGCAACCTAAACCCGCGGAAGGCCAAATGATGATGTATGGATGTCCCAACTCGATAATAAGCAAAAGTGTCGATGTTCAAGAGTGACTAGCTGCCAATGATGATTTCCAAAATTTCCCCCACCATTGCTGGCGAGTACCCCTATTATTTTTGAAAACAAGCTTGAAGGGGATAGTATATGCTTGTAATATAAGTTTGACTTGCTGGTCGAATCCAACCTAGTAATAGTTAAACTAGCCCTAGGGAGGAGAAGCTCAAGCCTTGTCATGGTGACGAGTCCGATGTCATCAGGGTTTAACGAGTCCAACACAGGTAAAACTTGGAGTCTTTTTCATGTTTAGAGAGTTTGAAAAAGACACGGAAAAGAAAACTCTAGGGGGGTCCTTTTTCGTAGATTTGTGTCTCTCGAGCTTGAAAAAGTATAAAATGATACCTGAAAGAACTGCTCGACCATTACGATTGAGGAGTACTTTTCGTGATTAGTGACCTCGACCTGAAAAAGTAGAAAAGCGATTGAAATCACGTCATTTTGTAACCAATAACGAACCCGAAATGACAAAGGCCCGGCAATCTTTTCGTTTTTACACGATCGGAAAAGAGCTTAAAGCCAACCACCTCTTATTTCGTTGAACGAGTCAAGAGGAACAACTCGACTATCTTTTCCTCTTTTAAGTTGGAAAAGAGCGTTAAAGAAGACTTTACGGATCAAGTGTACACGAAACATGACATAACTCCACTACTTGTAGCTCTACACAAAACACGTCAAACGTAAACCCATTCGACATAAAATGAACAATATATGCAAAAACATAGTTAAAAAACAAAATTTAATTAACCATGTTATAAAAATGAGAAAAAACCCACATTTTTAAAATATAATTTTCTAATTTTCAAAAATTTGTATAAAAGGGGGGGTAATCCATTCATTTTTACCATTGGCACTGTTCATTTCACCTTGGAATGTTTTGGAGCACCAACCTGAGCAAAGTTGGCGTGCTGATTTCGGCATCATTCGTCCACCGTTCATCCTGAAACTTCTACTAGGTAAATATACTTCTTCCTGCGCTTAATTTTAGTATCTTTTTTATGCATTTTAGCGTTAGACATGTGAGTTTAGACAGATTTTTTGAGTTCGGGTCCGCCGCTTGGTCATTGCGGGTATACCGCCCGGGTCCGTGATGACCGAAAATATTTACACATAACGTTTTCCGATCATCGCGAGAATGTGATGTACCTCCATGATAACCGTGAAAAAATGGAACTTCTCAACTTCGCGCCATCACAACTGTTTTAAAAATAGTTGTGATGGTGACGCAAAATTATTTTTTTGTGCAAATTATGGATTGAAATTTGCAAACGAAGTTCTAATTCATTTTTTCCTCATCATGCAGGACATAATGGCATTTGTCTGGCAGGAACGAATGCATGATGATAATGATGTGGAAGCTTTTGTTGATGCTAGGTGCTGAAATGCTTTACGAGCATGCGGGTTGCTAAAATTCTTCCTTAGTCCGCACCTTCGGTCCCAACCCGATTTACTGGAGCTACTGATTCGCGCCTGGAATCCAACAGATGCGAAATTCATAATCCGAGGCCGAGACATTGAGTTCGATGCCACGCACATGTATTTCCTAACCAGGCTATCCTTATGAGGTGATAGGCCAATTCTAGAAGGGTAGTGACCCGGGGGTGATTTTCTAGAGATGTTGATGGCACGAGTGTGCCCACGGGCACGTAAAACGAGAAGCGGGAAGGTGGCAATCCCGATAGTGGAAGACGTGGTTCTTCGTGAAATTCTATTTATGGTGATGAGGGCAATGGGCTCCCAAGCCCAACACGAGGCATCAAAGACCCATCTCCGGTTGGCTCTCGAATGTCTCAATCCGACCATGTTCAACTGGGCGGAAGCAATGACGGCCAATACGAAGAGACAACTTACCAATTGCCGTCGAGGAGAGATGAAGCAGTTTGGCTACGGGTCCATCTTAGTCCCGCTCATGCTAGAGCGGGTGCTGGCATTGCAATTGCAGGACATGGATTTGGATTTGCCTAGACCACGAGAGACCAGGGCCGCATGGTGGGCACACGTTATGCCACGAGGAGGTGGCGGATGACCAGTGTCGTGGGGGACACTGTTCCGTGAGTGGCTGCAGTTCGAGACGATCTTTGTCGAGGACTGGCCATATGCCGACGTGGACTTTCACGGAGACCCTGACATGCAGCTGCCTGCTGGCGAGCAGTGGGACGATGGTGGTAAGACACTTGATCACATTGTTTTTTGAATTTTATTTTTTATGATGTTTTTTTAGATTTTTTCATGTATATGTCCTAATGAAAAACTCTATGGTATTGACAGATGTGGGACCAGTGAGACCTGTAGGGCTAGCTCCAGAGGCACGGAGGGATGCATAGGTCATCGAAGCGCTAGCCTTGGCTCCCCCAGCTGATGATTCGGTGGAGACAGTGGCTCAACGGAGGATAATAACCTCTAGGTGTTGGGTGATAAGGAACACGCGGTGGTGAAAAACTTAACCCTGGGTTTTCTAAGAAATTAGTCAAAGAAAGATACCAAGTACTGCTCCTAGGTGGACTGTAAAAAATTGATTCACGCTCCCTTAGCTCAATAACAGGTTGATTTTCAGGGATAGGGATGCCTACTTCTTCTTCGGGAGTAGCAAGTTCTTTGATAGCTATAAGTCCAGAAAGAAGATCTTGGGTGATTATTCTTTCTACCCTAGGTGAACCAGGACCACTAGAAGCTCGAGAAGCAAACCTAAATGTCGGAGTAGCAGCAAAATCACTTTCAGGTTCAGATATTTTAGGTTCCTCACATATATCACTAGTAGATGAAAAGCTACCAGTAAATTCGGAAACAGACACTAATTGTGGATTATAATCTGCTACTAAATCTTGAAAATCAGGATGTACCACCAAAGAAGACTCTCCTTCTTCAGGTGACCCAACTCTACTGTCTCTAGGAGTTACGAGGACTTTCAACCCTTCAGGATGGCTTGGTGAAAACTTAGGAGGTTTGCCTCGAAGTCTACGGGACTTCCTCGGTAATTCAGCCACGGTTAAAAACTTTTAACTACTTCACAGGCAAACAAAGTAAAATCTCAATGAAAACCACCTAAAGCCTATAAAGAACCAAACAAATTTGAATCACACGCCTAAAGAATCTAGGAGATCAAACACACACAAATAGTAACTTTCCGTACTGAAAACACTAGTTGGTGATGAAATCCAACGTCGCAGAGTTCAATACAGAAATGGCGGTTGGAACAGTTACCCCAGCAACCTGCTTAATGAATAGACTGGCACAAGTTCCTCCACTTAACTGTCTCGAGTGAAGAGAACCCCCTAGAAAATCCAAGTGAGTCTAGCTGACGTCTGCTCCAGGTACAGTGGGATCTTCCCACCACTGTCACCTTAGGAAGAATCCTAAAGAATATGGCCACTAAGGTTACCAACTGAAGCAAATATACCTGGGGGAACAGTCTACACATGCAAGGGCAGAGTAGCAAGCTAAATCCCCTTGAAGGCTCCTTGACATAATCCAAGGTTTACCAACAAGTGACCCCGGGCTCCTCGACAATGGTTAATCCTAGGTTTACCGTTTTTAATACATGAATATCTGGTGTCGTTCCCAATGAGAAAGGATTGATTCCCACACTGGTTCGGACACGATCTCATGCTTGTCCTTTAAGAGGAGCTTTCCCAGAGCATAAATGCAACAATTGGATTTCTTCCATACCACAAGATACAGCTACTTGTTTGTTTTTACTGTCTTGGAGAGTTAATTACTCTCCTACTCCAAGACACTAGCCTAAGCTAAGTTGGTGTATCAGAGCCCTAGAAATAAAAATGTTACTAGATGAATTTTACTTTAAGCGTTATTTTTATTGGTTTTTGTTTAAGTCAAAAGGTGCGGAGATGAAACTCGTGGTATGAAGACTCGACTCAAAATCACTAAAAAGATGCACCTAAGATGATTTAAACAATCTTTTCCCTTCGATGAACTTCTAGCTAAGAAAGAGTTTGAGAATGCAAATACTTTGTAAACACAAATCTTTCTTAACACACAAATTAAAAGAAGAGCTTTTGTCCTTTCCAATGCACTCAAGACAAGACAACTAGTTATTTTCACAAAAATTTTCCCTTTTCGTTTCAAAGCACTCAACCACTACAAGAAACAAACTTTTTCCAAAAGAGATTCTTTTTATTTTTTATAAAACACACAAAACTATGAAAACGACTAACTTTGAGATCTATAAATTATAAAACCTATTTGAAGTCAAAGCCTACAAGATGTCTTTTTTAAGGATGTTTTACTTAGCTAGATGTAAACTAAGGACCAATTCATGCAGAATCACAAATCAGTCAAAAACAACCAATTTTGTTTTCTTTTTTAAAAATGAAAATCCAAACTTTTAAACACAGGATTTTCGAAGTTTTGTAAAGAGAAAACACAAAGCAGATTCCTCAACAAGGGTAGATTTCATTAATGGTTAGACTCATAAGAAGACCGGTAGAAACCAGGGTGATCTGAGGTTCCTACAACTTCTAAGCTCAGAGCTACTACAAGACCAAAATGAAAAACAAACCCAACAAGCAAAACTCCTAGGAATTTCACCTAAAACCCTAACACCAATGAAATCAACCTAAGGAAAGCTTCTGATAGGTTATATGCAGGTCTAGGTAGTAGATAATAACTTCTAAACAAAAACTAAGCTGACTAATAGAGGAAATCTTAGGTTTCTCAAAATTTTGACAGGGTCCGCAGGCCCACAGTTAACACAGGTGTCGTACCGCTTTGTGCTAAAAGCAAAAGTGCGGATAAGTATGCACTGTGTCAAAAGGCTAGGGTGCGGTCCTCTCCCAAAGCTATGAAAAACGAAAAATAACCTTGGATCTACAATTTCTACCCAATTTCACACACAACAAGCCAAAAACAGAAACAAAAACATAGTTTCTTAGGTCAAAGTAAAAACAAGGAAAAAATCAAGTCCTGTTACACAAAAATATCGTCGCCATGATTATTTGCAGTCAGTATGGGTCTATCATCACTTGTACTGTCCTCCTAAGCAAGTCTCAGACCTCAGCTCTTCAAGTCAAGCTTTGAAATTGAGAGAAAGACATTGAAAATTAATAAAACTCTGGTTCCGCACTTTCTGTCACTGTTACCTGCGGTCCCGCACCTTCTGTTTACAAAAACTGGAAACCTGCCCGCTCTTTCCCTAAAGGTGTGGGTGCGGACCCTTGTGAAAGTCAAAAAGGCGCAAGTTTATTCTAAAAAACTAACTTTGGGTTAATTCTAGATGATTCTAGAAGGAATTTTGACGTGGATTGGCCGCTCTTAGGTGATTCATGCATCCCAAAAGAGAAGGAGCTAATCCCTTGATGAGAGGAGCTATCCCTTTGAAGGAGGGCTTTATCCCTTTGAAGGAGGACCTAGTAACTTCCCCTCATTGCACTATAAATTCAGGCATTGGGCTAGTTGTTGGAGAGGTTAGAAGCTGAACATTTTTGAGGGTAAATGCTGGTGAAATTAAGACTTCCTAGTTAAGCTTGAGAGAGAGATCACATACCTTTTTGGCTTCATTGGGAAGAGAGTGAAACTTGTCAAAGTAGAGGAGACTTCTTGCTGGACCCTGGGAGGAGCTTGTACAACGTCAAGGCACAGGTTGTAAAGTTCTTATTGATTTGAATTAATACAATCAAACTCATTTTTCTCAACAAATTGTCTCATGTCATTTGTTTCATGAATTCCTTGACTTTCATGTTAAATATGTTTTATGATATTGGCTTTTCAGGTGCTATTTAATTTGTTTGCTTGTTTGTGTTTGCAGATTCGCGACAAGGGAGCTCATTTAGATCGAAAGAGCGAGGATTCCACAAACTTGTGTTGGACCCAAGGTAGGCCTAAAACACTTGTTTGCCTTTGTTTATAAAAGCATATTTAGAGAAAGGTAGTGTGTGATTGGTTTGCTTGTCATTAGGTCTTCTTTAGATTCTAGGAAGGTCTATCTTATCCGCAAGATCGAATTATTCCGTGTGACAAAATGGCGACTCCGCTGGGGACTTGATTTTTTCCTTGTTTTTACTTTGACCTGAGAAACTGTGTTTTTGTTTCTGTTTTTGGCCTGTTGTGTGTGGAATTGGGTGGAAATTGTAGATCCAGGGTTATTTTTCATTTTTCATAACTTTGGGAGAACTGCACCCTAGCCTTTTGACACAGTGCGTACTTATCCGCACTTTTGCTTTTAGCACAGAGCGGTACCGCACCTGTGTTAACTGTGGGTCTGCGGACCCTGTCAAAATTTTGAAAAACCTAAGTTTTCCTCTGTTAGTCAGCTTAGTTTTTGTTTAGAAGTTATTATCCACTACCCAGACCTGCATATAACCTGTCAGAAGCTTTCCTTAGCTTGATTTCATTGGTGTTAGCGTTTTAGGTGAAATTCCTAGGAGTTTTTCTTGTTGGGTTTGTTTTTCATCTTGGTCTTGTAGTAGCTCTGAGCTTAGAAGCTCTAGGGACCTCAGATCACATTGGTTTCTGCCAACCTTCTTATGAGTCTGACCATTAATGAAATCTACCCATGTTGAGGAATCCGCTTTGTGTTTTCTCTTTACAAAACTTCGAAAAGCTTGTGTTTAAAAGTTTGGATTTTCATTTTTAAAAAGAAAACAAAATTGGTTGTTTTTGACTGATTTGTGATTTTGCATAAATTGGTCCTTAGTTTACATCTAGCTAAGTAAAACATCCTTAAAAAAGACATCTTGTAGGCTTTGACTTGAAATAGGTTTTTATAATTTATAGATCTCAAAGTTAGTCATTTCCACAGTTTTGAGTGTTTTATCAAATAAAAAAAAATCTCTTTTGAAAAAGTTTGTTTTTTGTAGTGGTTGAGTGCTTTGAAACGAAAAGGGAATTTTTTTGTGAAAATAACTAGTTGTCTCGTTTTGAGTGCATTGGAAAGGACAAAAGCTCTTCTTCTAATTTGTTTGTTAAGAAAGATTTGTGTTTACAAAGTATTTGCATTATCAAACTCTTTCTTAGCTAGAAGTTCATCGAAGGGAAAATATTGTTTAAATCATCTTAGGTGCATTTTTAGTGATTTTGAGTCGAGTCTTCATACCACGAGTTTCATCTCCGCACCTTTTGACTTAAACAAAAACCAATAAAAATAACGGTTAAATTAAAATTCATCTAGTAAAAATTTTATTTCTAGGACTCTGATACACCAACTTAGCTTAGGCTAGTGTCTTGGAGTAGGAGAGTAATTAACTCTCCAAGATAGTAAAAACAAACAAGTAGCTGTATCTTGTGGTATGGAAGAAATCCAATTGTTGCATTTATGCTCTGGGAAAGCTCCTCTTAGAGGAGAAGCACGAGATCGTGTCCGAACCAGTGTGGGAATCAATCCTTCCTCATTGGGAACGACGCCAGATATTCACATATTAAAAATGGTAAATCTCGGATTAACCATTGTCGAGGAGCCTGGGGTCACTTGTTGGTAAACCTTGGATTATGTCAAGGAGCCTTCAAGGGGATTGAGCTTACTACTCTGCCCTTGCGTGCGTATCGGATCGTAGACTGTTCCCCTAGGTATATTTGTTTCAGTTGGTAACCTTAGTGGCCATATTCTTTAGGATTCTTCCTAAGGTGACAGTGGTGGGAAGATCCCACTGTACCTGGAGCAGACATCGGCTAGACTCACTGGGGCTGGTCTCGTGACCCAGAGTTTTAGGGACCCTAATCGTCAGTTACCGTTTATCGCAACTTTGGACTTGCCTAACTTGTCGCGTCTAACGAACGATCCCATTAATTATCTTCCGTTTTGGCTGCCAATGCCGAATAAGTTGCCTAGTGACATTCCTAAGTTCGAAGGTAAATCAGGAGAGGACCCGTCGAACCATGTGATGACTTATCACCTCTGGTGTGCGTCTAACTCCATTTCAGATGTTTCAATCCGTCTAAGACTTTTCCAGCGCACTCTAATTGGTCTTGCGGCCAAGTGGTACATTGAGTTACCGCAAGGCACTTTTTATAATTTTAGTCAGTTAGCTACCTCGTTTTTAACTCATTTTCAGTTGCCAGTCAGATATTGCAATGGCACGGAGTTACTAACTTCATTAACGCAATCGACGTACACTTAAATTTCAGATCATATTCATGAATGGAGACATCGATGGCGTTTAGTGAAGGTTTTTATTCCGGATCAAATTTTGGCTGAGTGGTTTGTAAAGTCTTTGTTGCCAAAGATCACTGAAGATGTAGCTAAAGCCGGAGTTGTTACTGAGGAGTAAGTAATTTCTCAAGCACAGTACCTTGACTTGGTCTATACTCAGTCAGGTACGTTACATGAGAAAATCCCCGATCTTCCCAAGCAAAATCAAATCATTGCAGCTCCTTCGGGATCTCATGCCGTCGATGGTATGATTGGTACGGTTAACACTAAAAGTAAGAAGAAGTCTTCCAAGAATTCTTCTCCTATCATAACCTTTCCTGATTCCCCGACAGGAGATTCTTTCGCGGAGATTTCCGCCAATATTCACGTTGTAGAGTCATCTACAGCCAAATCAAAATCTGGTGGGAAGAAGAAAGGGAAGAAGAAGAATAAAACAGACAAAAATTCAAAGGAGAAACCTGAAAAATCAGAATCCAATGATGAAAAACGCAAACCTCGTTATCCTTGTCTCATTTGTGACGATGAACATTTTACAAGAGATTGCCCTCATCGTGCAGAGGTTGCGAAGATTGTCAAAGGTTCCCAAACGCCTACTGTTTTGAAGGATCCTTTTCCAAGTCAAGACAGTAAGATGATAGGTTCTTCCTCGAGTGCCAATGAAGAACCCATATTGATGATGTTTCATGTTAGGATTGCGACTCGATCGCATGATTATGGTAGTAAAAGTCTTGTTGATGGTAAAGAAGCAGAATCTTCTCATTCTAATCCATCAACCTTAGCTCTTGGTTCTGATCCACTACAGATCGAGAAACCTAATCCAGACTTGGTAATCAAACTGCCCGCCAAGGGTATACTTCGAAAGTCAGCTTTCAATCCACATGCGAGAGCAGCTCAGAACTATAACATTGTTGAGGATTTAGCTGTTTCACCCTCAGCAATGTCGGCTTTGGAAGTGCTGCAATCATGTCCAGCACAGCGTAAATTACTTTTGTCGGCTATAGGAGCTGTTGACGTTCAGGACTCGAACCTAATAATTTTCGATCTAGAAAATAGTACACCACGTTTACCTCATCAAATGGCTTTCCAGATTCCAGTGATAGTAAAAAACAGGCCTATTCATCGGACTATGATTGATGAGGGAGCCTCAACGTGTATTATGTTGATACAATGTTGGAGATCGCTTGGTTCTCCTTCGCTAAATCAGTCCCCGATGATTCTAAAGGCGTTTGATGGTTGTGGGTTTCATCCTTTTGGCATTCTATAGGATTTGCCTATAGGGGTTGAAGGAAAAACCGTTAATCTAGATGTGGAGGTGGTTGATGCCCCTTTAGATTACAACCTTCTCTTGGGTTGAAGTTGGTCTTACGCTATGACAGCTGTCGTTTCATCGGTCTTTCCAGTTATAAAGTTTCCTCATGATGAAAAGATCGTAACAATAGACCAGTTGGCTTACTTTTCATCCGACCCAGCCTCTTTTGAAAGTATTCAGCATGTTGGTAAAACGACTATCCCGTATAAGGATGTTGGAGTAGGACTAGTTAAATATGCCGATTTACTGGGAACTTTTCCTTTTCCTCCGATCAACGCATCGTCTTCATTTGCAAACATTCATATGATTACATCAGACACCATTGTTTATGATGATCCTTGGATCATTCCCTCTGAATCTGAGATAGACTCATTTGGTAATGTCATGCCTTTGAGTCCATATGAAATTACGTAAGAGGCCGTGCAATCGTTTACCAACCCATATTCAACCGAAATTGACTTAATGAATGTGGTCCATGAAGAATCACTTTTCGCATCAAGCTCGGATTCAATCACGTTTTCTAAACTTTTTCATTCTGATGAGAAAATTCGTGAAATCCTATGTGTAGATGATTTACCATGGGAAGATCTCCATCACAGATCTTTGTTTTTACCCGAGAATGATCGCTTTGAAAATGATTTTTCATCAATTTTTACGACTGAATATGTCAAGGAACTTCAGAATCTAATGAAACATCTAGATTCAGAGTTAAATTTGGGAAACATCTCTCGAACTATTCCTATTGACATTTCGGTTAAACCTGGAATTGTTGAAAACATTCATATAGGTGCCTCGTGTACAGATGACGAAATTCAAATATATAAAGCCCTATTTCAAGAATTCTGTGACGTGTTTCCTGGTCCTATGAGGAAATGCCAGGAATTGATCCCGTGATTGTTGTTCATGAAATAAAGACTTACCCGGATGCTAAACCCGTCCGACAACGTTTGCGTCAGATTCACCCAAGAAAAGTTGCTGCAATTAAAGCAGAAGTTGAAAAATTACTCAAAGCAGGTTTCATTTATCCGATCCCGTTAACGGATTGGGTATCAAATATTGTTCTGGTTAACAAAAAGCAAGGGACAATAAGAATATGTATTGATTATAGGGACATTAATCGAGCCTGTCCAAAGGACAATTACCCAACTCCCTATATCAATCAAATCATTGATGATTGTGCCGGCAGCGAAATATTCTCCTTCATGGATGGTTTTTCTGGATACAATCAAATCAATATGCTACCTGCCGATCAACCAAAAACGGATTTCATTTGTCCATGGGGGACATTTTCTTATTGCAAATTACCTTTTGGGCTCAAGAATGCCGGCACAACTTTTTAGAGGGCCATGTCATATGAGTTTCATGACATCAAGCACATTGTGCAACCCTATCTCGATGGCTTGCCTGCTCATTCATTACATCGAGCAGATCACCTCGTCCATTTACGAGCAATCTTTATGAGTTGTAGGCATTATCAGATTCGGTTGAATCCACACAAGTGTGTCTTCTGTATAGAAATGGGTCGATTGCTAGGGTTTGTAGTTTCGAAAGCCGGCATTCGCGTCGATCCCTCGAAGGTCGAAGCTATTGTCAAATTGCCTCCTCCTTTGAGTCTTCGCCAACTCCAAAGTTTGCAAGGGAAAGCAAACTTTTTACGACGATTCATTCCTAACTACGCCAAGGTTACAAAGGTTTTTACTCGATTATTGAAACAGAATACTACATTCTATTGGGATGGGATAGCTCAGAAATCTTTTGATGCATTAAAACACGCGTTGACCTATGCATCGTTATTGCATCCTCCCAACTACAACCAGGATTACTTCTTGTATCTCGCCGCCTCTTATTCCACCATTGGAATGGTCTTAGTTCAGGAAGATAAATTTGGAATTAAACATGTGATATATTACCTTAGTTGAACTTTAAATCCAACTGAGCTAAAATACTCACATGTCGAGAAATTGGCATTGGCAGCTGTTCAAGCTGTCCAACGTTTTCGTCACTACATTTTACTACGTAAAACTACAATAATTTTGGATTGCAACCCTATGATCTACATTTTGACCAAGCAATTGCTAGGGGGCAAGTACTCTAAATGGATTGTTATCCTGCAGGAGTTCGACTTGGAATTTGAAAAATCTAAGTCTAAGAAATCTTTAGTTTTTGCGGAGTTAATGTGTGAATTCTCGCGTGCTGACACAGAAACTGTGGCGGAGGAGCCCATTGCGGACGAATACTTGTTTCTAATTAGCACTTTAGATCCGTGGTATGGGGATATCATCGTTTATCTCCAGACCCAATCATTTCGGTCAGAAATTTCAAGGTCAGAACGTCGGAAAATATGATTCCAGTCCCAACAATTCAGGATTATTGGAGATACTCTTTATCATCGTGGGGCGGACTCTGTTTTTCAACGTTGTCTAACTCACAAGGAAGCTGAAAGGGTTCTAAATGACTGTCACTCTGGAAAGTGTGGCCGTCATATGTCTGGGTATGCCACAACCCAAAAGATATTGCGCGCTGGCTACTTCTGGCCGTCTTTGTTTAAAGATTGTATTACCGCGGTCCGAAATTTCCACAACTGCTAAATTTTTGATTGAAAGATGCGCGCTCCACCTGCTCCTCTCCACCCTACAATTTCCGTTGGTACTTTTTCCAAATGGGGTATCGATTTTATTACATGTAACCCTCACTGGGCGGGGGGCATGCGTATATCATCCTTGCGGTAGATTATTTTACCAAGTGGGCCGAGGCGATGCCTACATTTGAGGCAGACGACAAGACAGCTGCAATTTTCGTGTTCAATCATATAATTGCTGGGTTTGGTGTCCCATAAGTGATAATCACTGATCATGGGCACCATTTTCGAAACGTTATGATGACCGAACTTACAGGCCAACTTGGGTTGCGTCACGATAGTTCAACTCCTTATTATCCACAAGCTAATGGTCTGGTTGAATCCATCAACAAAGTCTTAGTCATCATGATCTGACGAATCATTGGGATTCATCAGTCGAATTGGCATAACATGCTATTTTCAGCGCTTTGGGCGTATCGAACTTCAGTAAAAACATCAACAAGGCTCACTCCTTTCCAACTAGTTTATGGTCTGGAAGCTGTTTTACCCATTGAATGCAAAATCCCGTCATTGCAAATGGCCATCGAGTTACTTCCAGCCACTTTCGAAGAGGAAAAGCATTTGTTATAATTGGCTCAATTAGATGAGAATCGACGTGATGCTGCATTGGCGACCAAGACTCACGCAAAACGTATGAAAGCTCAGTATGATCGAAATGTGACCCCTCAAAATTTTTCGGAAGGAGATCTAGTCTTAGTTTACGATCAAGCTAATGATAAATTAGGCACTGGAAAATTCGTTCCTATGTGGCATGGTCCCTATGTTGTCAAGCGAAAGATAGCAAAAGGGGCCTATGAATTGGTAGACTTTGACAGGGACTCTTTAGGTAAACCCAGAAATGGTCTTTACCTGAAGAGGTATTATGCTTAAATAATGGGTATGGAGATTTTTAGTTAGGATAGTTTTTCTTTCTAGCTGGTGTGTTTTAGTTTAAACAGTGTGCTTAGCTTAGAGAGTGTTTTTTCGACATTATTCCTGCTTATCTTGGTTTTACTCTTGATATTGCAGATGTCGATGCCTCTCCAGACATACATTGGTTTCACTGATGGTGCTTGTCGTAATACATAGAATATTTCTTCCGCAGCTTGGGTTATCTATTCGCCCTCTCACTAGTTGGTATCTATGCATGGGGTAAGCCTCGGTCAAACAACGAACAACATTGCCGAGTATAGTGCAGTGATTGAGTTATTATCTGAATCTATTTCATTTGGGATTCAGAGTTTGATAGTGAGTTTAGATTCTGAACTCGTTGTATTACAGGTTAATAGAGTGTATACCATTAGAAATCCAGTGTTATTGAGATTATTTTTGAGAGTGCATCTCTTAGAACGTGAATTTGATTATATTGAATATCAACATATTCCAAGACCTTTAAATACATTAGCAGATGCAATTGCTTCTTGAATGTTAAGTAGACATTTGCAATAATCATACATGTAAATTTAAAACCATTCCATAACATGATTTACAAAATAAGCCGATAATAGCGATATATATATATATATATATATATATAGGAGTGTGCCAAAAAATACATCGTCCTCGATCATAGGTTGAAAAACACCTTATGATCAGCAAAAATGATAAGTACAAAAAAGAAAAATGTCATATGTGCCCATAATAGGCAATCATCCTATCACTGGTGATGATCTTGATAAGAAACCACTGCACGGGCCACCTTGCAAAGGAACCTCCTAAAATGTCCTGGGACCCCAATCACATAGCGCTGAAGTCGATGAGGAATTCCATCTATGGTGGTCTCCGGAATATCTCCTGTCAAGCGCTCTAGATGAACCTCCACTCGGCCAAAACCTCTACTGACTCGTCCTGTGGGGCTGGCGCGGCTGCAACTGGTTGTTTCCTCTCGTAAGGCCGGAGAGCGGCTGGTCGCTGTGGACCCACATATGCATTTGAAACTTTTACTATCAGTTTTTGGACGATGGAAAAATAATAAAATTAAAATAGGAAAAATGTTGAAAATAATTTTACCTGAGTCATCCCATTGCTCTCCCAATGGAAGAGCCATGTCTGGGTCACCATGAAAATCTACCCCAGCATAAGGGAAGTCCTGAATAGAAAAAACCTGGTTTTCCAACCATTGGAAATACTCAGGTTTGAATCGAACAACCTCTGTCCCCTCATCTGGATGACGGGCCATAACTGCGACCCATCGCATTAGCTTGGGCTCTCGAGGAAGCCCAGCTCCAACAGTAAGGTGTTGCAGGATCAACATGGCAACCCTCTCCAGACCAAAGCTCACAACCAAAGCCCCACAACCAAAGGTCTTTAGTTGTTCGTTCTTGGCTCTGGTCAGTTGGCCTTTCACATTGGCCAACACAGCATCGCACCAGTTGAAGATGGTGCCTCGAAAGCAGTCAACTGCCATAACGCGTTTGGGATCCGATGGCAATATGTAATGCGGCACTCCCGCAAAGTCTGGTGACAGTGAATGCAATCACCATGAGTTCAGGAAGGGATATGGTTTTTATGTCTATCCCTTTGTCTCTAGCCTGGCTATTGCAGAACTCTAGCCAGAGGCTATCGACAGACTGGCCAACTGGCCTAGCCCCGAATAGAGTCAAGTCTTTGCCTCTCTTAGGCAAACCAGTCAAGAAATATATATCTGCCGACTCGATTTCGAGCTGGTGGCCACCAATGAAGAAGCACTGGTCCTATATGCTCTATCTGTCAACCAGCCACTGTAAGAAATCCACCTAGGCCCTCATGCCAGGTATGGCCCAGAATTTGTACAAGCCACAGGCCTTCAATGCATCGATTGAAGGTTGGTGGTTCAACGCAGCTAGATCCACGTCCTCATGCTCTCGTTCACGCCAATATAGCATGATGTACTCTCTGCATCAAGTAAAAAGATAAATTAGAATGCTAGAAATTAATTTGTTTGGGCCAAATTTGAGAATTTTTGGGTTAAAAACCCTTGCGGCGAGGACCGCACCCTCTGGGTTAGACACAGTGCATGGGTCCGCACCTTGCCTACATGGAAGGTGCGGACCCCTGAGTTTTTCCACATTGAGAAAAAGTCGGGGTCCGCGGGCTGGCAGTGTTGCACCTGCGGTCCCCCGCGCATGGATTTTAAGCCTAAAAACCCTCCAAAAAATGAAATAAAAGCCTAAAACAAAAAATGAAACTATTAAAAATGAAGAGTGGGATGATGTGGATTACCTGGAGAAGACGGCGTTCGATTCCAATGGTTGGATTTTCCACAATCTTCACAGGAAGTTTTCTGAACAAAAGCACTATTTTCTCACCCAAAACTCAAACGGTAAAAGTGAATTGACGAAAGACCTTTTTATAAGTTTTTTGAGCAAATAAATTGCAAATTTGTTTATGTTTCACTTTGGAAAGGTATTTTTGTAGCTTTTTATCCATTTCAAACAGGTATGAGTAATGTTTGCGTTTTTGTTCAGGATA
This sequence comes from Pinus tabuliformis, assembly GCA_031772625.1. NCBI lineage: Eukaryota > Viridiplantae > Streptophyta > Pinopsida > Pinales > Pinaceae > Pinus > Pinus tabuliformis. The sequence continues at coordinate 961,923,362 of CM062817.1, forward strand.
ATGGATTATTCAGGCGAAATCTATCATTTTCGACGAAAAAACATTTAGAGTCACCCTTAAGCTCTTTTCTGACTCCTGAAACATGAAAAGGTTGTTGAGTTTTTCTTTTAAACTCGTTAAAACGGAACTAAAAGACGGTCCACTTACAGTTCTTTTCTGACCGTAAAAACATGAAAGGATTGCCGGATTTTTGTCGTTTCAAATTCGATACTGGTTATAAAATGACGTGTCGTTGATCGCTTTTTTACTTTTTCAGATTAGGGGCACTAATTACGAAAATTACTCCTTGGTCGTAAAGATCAAGCGGTTGTCTCAAGTATTATTTTATACTTTTTCGGGCTTGGGAGACACAAATTTACGAAAAAGGTCAACCCTGGAGTCTTCTTAAGTTTTTCAAACTCTCTAAAATTGAAAAACGCCAAGTTTCTCCTATACTGGACTCGTTAAAATTTCACAGTAAAGGACCTGTTCAATTACAAATAGGAATGAACCACTCCTTCTTAGGGTTCAAATTTAAACTAAGTTGGACTCATCCGAAGGATGAGCTTATAATCAAGCAAATGTTATCCTCCTCAAGCTTGTAAAAAATAAAGAGGTACTTGCCAGAAATGGTGGGGGAAAAGAGAGAAAAATGAGCCTGTTTGTCATACTTTGTAACCACTCTTGAACACAACACTTTTATTCACCTGGGTTGGGAAATCCTTTGCCTAACAGTTGATCAAACCACATTGAAAGTTTTCAGCCGGTTTCTGGGTATTAACTTTGGGTCAATTGTCACCAAGACATCTATCGTGCGTTATGTGTTCAAGAGGTCACTGCCAATAATTCATTCATCTGAAAAATATCTGTCATCCATCTCGACCATCCCTGAGTCAATCCTTGCAACTAAAATTCTTCAACTTTATCTATGATTTCGTGTTGTGGGCTTGCCTGTGATGGATCGCTTTCTATCGACTTCAGCTCATTATCTAGAAAGATGATCTAGAAATCGTTAGTACCTTGGAATTTGCATGCCTCAATGGCAGGTTTCTCGCCTTTGACGATAGGTTGCATCATTGACCTTCGATCAAAGGATTCCATGACATGTTCGACATCAACACATTTATTCACATCTCATGGATTGTACTGGGTACTTTGAGAGCCGTTGACATCACTAGTGGTTTCTCTCACACTTGTTAACAGTTTACATCATTGACTGGTAATCAAGTGGTTTCTACCATGTTTGACATCAACACATTCATTCGCATGGATAGAATCGTAGTGTTTCGGGAAGTAGAAATGAAGACCCTGGATCTAGTTTCCACAATCCAGGCTATGAGGAATTTTGTATTTATTATATAATGGACTATTCATAAACAGATGGCTACGTCCATACTGTGTCCACATGAGTCTATACTTGTGATGTATTACAAGATTATTCCTGTATCAGAGCAGTATTTAGTTTTCTAAGCCAGTTTTGATCTGAGTATGGGAATGCCTACCTCAGCGATGATATGATCTAATATATATATCTTGCATTGAATGTTTTTACAGGTTCCAACTGGGCTCTCCACAAGATGATCCTCGAAATGATAAAGTACTTCACTCTTCCTAAATGATAAATGAAATCCTCATCTACTACAGACTTCGCACTTTAGGGGGTAATCTGTTACACAAAAATATCGTCGCCATGATTATTTGCAGTCAGTATGGGTCTATCATCACTTGTACTGTCCTCCTAAGCAAGTCTCAGACCTCAGCTCTTCAAATCAAGCTTTGAAATTGAGAGAAAGACATTGAAAATCAATAAAACTCTGGTTCCACACTTTCTCTCACTGTTACCTGCGGTCCCGCACCTTCTTTTTACAAAAACTGTGGACCTGCCCGCTCTGTCCCTAAAGGTGTGGGTGCGGACCCCTGTGAAAGTCAAAAAGGCGCAAGTTTATTCTAAAAAACTCACTTTGGGTTAATTCTAGATGATTCTAGAAGGAATTTTGACGTGGATTGGCCGCTCTTAGGTGGTTCATGCATCCCAAAAGAGAAGGAGCTAATCCCTTGATGAGAGGAGCTATCCCTTTGAAGGAGGGCTTTATCCCTTTGAAGGAGGACCTAGTAACTTCCCTCCATTGCACTATAAATTCAGGCATTGGGCTAGTTGCTGGAGAGGTTAGAAGCTGAACATTTTTGAGGGTAAATGCTGGTGAAATTAAGACTTCCTAGTTAAGCTTGAGAGGAGAGATCACATACCTTTTTGGCTTCATTGGGAAGAGAGTGAAACTTGTCAAAGTAGAGGAGACTTCTTGCTGGACCCTGGGAGGAGCTTGTACAACGTCAAGGCACAGGTTGTAAAGTTGTTCTTGATTTGAATTAATACAATCAAACTCATTTTTCTCAACAAATTGTCTCATGTCATTTGTTTCATGAATTCCTTGACTTTCATGTTAAATATGTTTTATGATATTGGATTTTCAGGTGCTATTTAATTTGTTTGCTTGTTTGTGTTTGCAGATTCGCGACAAGGGAGCTCACTTAGATCGAAAGAGCGAGGCTTCCACAAACTTGCGTTGGACCCAAGGTAGGCCTAAAACACTTGTTTGGCTTTGTTTATAAAAGCATATTTAGAGAAAGATAGTGTGTGATTGGTTTTCTTGTCATTAGTTCTTCTTTAGATTCTAGGAAGGTCTATCTTGTCCATAAGATCGACTTATTCCGTGTGACAATCTCTTATCTTTTCTGGATCCACTACTATGCCTTCCTTGGAAACTACATGTCCCAAGTAATGTATTTCTGTTTGAAAGAAAATACACTTACTAAGCTTGGCATACAACTGATTCTCTCTTAGAAAAATCAATACTGCTGCTAAGTGTTCGACATGATCTTCCTCATTCTTATAATATATCAATGTATCATCAATTAAAACAATCACAAACTTGTCCAGATAAGTACATAACCCACTATTCATCAAACACATGAAAGTAGCTAGAGAATTAGTCAAATGAAAAGGGACCACAACAAAATCATAATGCCCATACCTATTCTATAAATCAGTCTTGTAGATGTCCTTTTCTTTGATGTGTACCCAATGATATGTTAATCTCAAGTCAATCTTTGAGAACACTACTGCTCCCTTCAACTGATCAAACAAGTCATTGATCATCGGGAATGTGTACCTGTTCTTAATCGTCACCTTGTTCAACTTCCTGTAATCAATACAAAACCCGAGAGTACCATCCTTATTCTTCACAAACAATAATGGTGCACTCCAAGGTGATAAATTTAGCCTAATGTATCGCGTGTCAAGCATTTTCTTCAAATGCAACCTGAATTCCACTAACTCTAGAGTGCTCATTCTATAAGGTGCATTTGATGTTGGTGCTGCTCCTAGTACCAACTTAATAGAAATGTCCACTTCCATATGAGGTGGTAATTCTAAAATATATATTGGGAATACATCCTAAAAATACTACAAAATTAGATACCTCTCGAAGACTTCGGCATCCCCAACATCCTTACCTTTATCACAGTAAATATGAACTGCAAACAATACACATCCTTTCTTGCAACTACACCTTTCCTGCATAACTATAACAATTCTAACTAATGTTGCCTTCTTCTTACCTTGTAAGATTCGTTGTTCTCCATTGTCATCTAAGAACTCAATGTCCTTCTCATAACAATCCACCTTAGTCCTATGAAGATACAACTGATCCATGCCCAACATCATAATATATGATCCCAATGGAAATACATTCATATATGCTGATGTAGGAATATCATTCAAATCAAATGCACAAGCTCTTACCCAATGATGAACTCTTTTCTTAGTACTTGAAGCCAACTATACTAACCAAGACTCTGCATGCACTTCTTTTTTCAAACCACACTTATCCACTAGGTCAGGGTTAATAAAAGTACAATTAGATCCAAGGTCAATCAAAATAGAAAAAAATTGATCCCAAAGCTTACCGTCCATCTCAATAATAGATGATTGGTGATCCTCCTACCTGTTATCCAATGCTTCATATATCCAAGGAATGATTTGTCCAACATCCTCAACTATCTGCGCCTCTTAAGAACTGTAGATCTAAGGCCTACCTCCCAAACATGATAGAAAATCCTTCTTGAGATTCTTCTTTCCACATATCCAACACTGCAACTGTCTCTTACCATCACTTCTATTCTATTACTCTCTAGGATGTGATGGATGTCCCTTCTCAACTGCATTAAACTTCTTGTAAGGAACAATATTCTCTTTCTCACTTCCATTTTGAGGTCTTATTCACTTTGATGACCATTTACCTTTAGTATTGTCATTCTCTTTCAAACCTTGCTTAGAATTGGTCTTATGCTTCAATTTCTCATAATAGTGCTTCAACTTCCCAATGAATTCTTCTAGTGATCGAGGCTCACCATACTCAATCCAATCCTTAAATTCTAATGGAAATCCACTAAAAAATATCTAAACTTTGGATTTCTCATCCTTAAGATACGGTGGTCATGTACTCCTCATTTGTCATCAATCCCATCTTTAACTCATATAACTACTCGACTTTACTATCATAGTACCTCTATGAAAAGTACTTCTTTTTGAAATGTCTCTTGAATTCATGCCAAATAAACTCTTTTGTCCTGATGTCTCTGATACGCTTAACATATTCCCACTAGATGTATGCTTTCCCTTTGAGACTAAAAATAACTATCCCAAACTTCATGTTCTTTGTGTATCATGCAACTCAAATAACTTCTTCATCCCAAGGAACGATTCCTTTGCATCTTTGGATTTCTTCAACTCTCCATCAAATGTAGGTTGCTTTGATTTCTTTAACTCATCAGGAAAATATCCCCTATCTCTCTTCCTGTAAGAATGATGATGACCATGATACCTGTCCAAACCATAACTAGAGTAGAACCCATGTCCATTGCCTCTCCTATCAGGTGTATCCAACAGCCTACCATCTCTGACCATGCCATCCCTCTCTGCCCAATGCCCACCATGAGACATGCTACCGTATGCCCCATTAGGCCTATACTCCTATCCATAACCTATCCATGGCTGTCTATTTCTTTGGAAATTCGACAAGCCCTGAAGGATGGCTGCATTGACCTCTAATTGTTTCTCGTGTGCCTTGGCAAGTCTCTTGTGACTGAATGATCCTATCATTATCTTCTTTACAACTTCTTATCTCTTCCTTCACACTTCTCAATGTGTCTGCTATGCCCGAAGTGCACTCATCTCTTGGATTCTCATTTGATCTATAAGGGGAGTCTTATGAACTATAATCAACCATTTTGCTAGTCATTTTTGATCTTCTTCTTGATGCAAGTATACCATGTCAACTAAACCAAAATATAAATATAATAAACATACCTTATTGAATTTAAGGGGAGGATATCTCATTTGCAAAATCAGTCCATATTAGCATGATACATGTATAATCATAATCACATCAATATACCGACATCATCTCAATCACCATCCCACTTACCATGCATGAAAATACCAACTACATACCATGACCTTATGCATGACAACCATAACCATGAAAATTCATGCATAAAAACCACATAAACAAATGACATACATGCATGAAAACATATTCTGTCCATGCAGTCCAAGTATTGAACCATGCTCTGATACCAATCTGTAAATACCCCTCCCACATCTACACACTTTCACAGACCTACCAAGGTCAACATGAGCTAAGGGATACTATGACATGACCCAACCTCCTAATTATAGTTAAGGAAGTGGAATTGACAAACCAAAACTTTACTAACCATCCTCAGGAGTTAAAAGACACCTAGGATCTAAACAACCACTCCAAGTGCCCAAACCCTAAACAAAATTTACTTTTTAGTGTTCTGGTCTCTTATTCACTTGCATAACAAGGAAAACTTGTGGCTGCAATCCTTCAGTTGCATGGATAACCCTACCTCCTGGCAACTGTAGTCCAAATTTCCTAGTTCTGAGCATGCGACCCAAGAATCTGAGCCACGTTTTCAGGGATAATATCCAAAATTCTACCTAGAACTTGATAAATATTTCTGTAATGATGAATTCCACAAGGAAAAAACCATTAATCCAAAACTTAGCCAAGAACTTAACGTAACCAAGCCTAACCATGACAACCATTTCATCAAACACATTGTGAACATGTAATCTACAAGTCATATATGCATATCTGAACTTAGGGGTCTCATACTTATCTAAAAATCATCAAGAAGGTCTAATGCTTTTTAACCATAGCTACCCCAATATCTACTAGGTCATGCATTCAATAACCAGTCATTTACCAATGAAAACATGATAAGATGGATTGTAGGATTTGTCATAAAACCATGCTTATAATGAACATATAACCAAAATAATAACAATGATAGAACAACCATCAAAACCACATAATAAAAAGTATAAATACTCATAAAATACATTAGGAAAGAGATCTTATGAACATATGAAAAATCCAACTAATTCAGGGACTTCCATGTGCCACCTGACCATAGATTGGGATGAACCAAATATTTCTTTCTTCTAACCACCCTCGAGTCATATTCAAAGCATGAATGTGGGACTCACAACAAAAAAACTAGGGACTTCTCATGTTTTACCACAATCCCACCAAAACTGGGAAGGGACTCTTAGGCCTGAAACAAGCACCTAAAAAACCAGGTTTTACCCCAATCCCATCATTATCGGTCAAGGAATTCCTAGGCCCAAACAAAAAACATACACTACTAGGCTTTACCACAATCCCGCCAAACTGCTCAAGGGATCACAAGGCCCTAAACAACCTTGGATGCCTCTAGATTTCTTCACCAATACCTTGAGGAATTTTCTCGTCTCCATCCTAAGGATTTACCACAATCTCGCCAAAAATAGTCAAGGAATTCCTAAGCCCTTGGTAATTTTCCTGAGTTCACCTCACCTGGTTCCAAAACCACCTAGAAATCCAAAGCTCCATGAAATGAAAGAACCCTATCACACCATGACTATTTGAAAATGGCAAGGCAAGGCTAAAACCACTGTTACACCTAGAAAACCCATGCCAATGACAATAAGAGAACCAAATACACAAATGCATGTACCATGCATGCCAAAACTAGCAAGGAAATAATACATGCAACTCGATACCCTCAAGTAATACCACTGTAGAGGCTTGATCCAACTCTTCCTTGCTTGATCCTTTCTTTCCTTTTCTTTCGTTTCCTTCCTTGACTTCTATTCTCCAATGGTAGAGTGCTCCAAGAATGATCTAAGTGTGTAAGAGTATGAGAGAGAGAACAAAGAGAGAGCTCCAACCCAAAAATCTTAGAATGCTAATGCTGAAAAAATATGTGAACTGATCCTCATAATCCTTTTTATCTTTGAGGCCTCTATTTTCTTCATTTTTCCTTCAATTTCCCCCTCACATGAAACCTGTGACCGTTCACCTTCCTTTTCTCCTATTTTGCATTATTTTCATTGATATAATGAGAATTAATGCCTCTTTTCCTTTTCAAAGCCTTTGTCAATGCCTTTGCCAAATTTCTTAGCCATAATAAACCAATGACCACCGACTAGGATGCATTTCCCAACATTCAACTTGGAATACGTGTCCCATGAACTTGGTCTTATTTTCCTTTATTAACACTATTACATGAAAGTGTAACCTGGAGATGTTAAACCTAATCCAATCAGTTACTTTCTCCCCAACAAAGTAGTTGTCTCTCATCACTTTTCCCCAAAGTGATCGATTTTTTAATAGTCATCATAGAAGCTTGGCTACCAAAGATTTACAAAAGAGATATGGGTTAGGTTTTGCAATACTAGTCCACTTAACCAATGGAAAACCTTATGAGGATTGACGTCCAATATATTATTACTTGAAGCTCAACTTATGTATTTCATTCAGAATACCTTTACGGATGACTGCTATCAAAGTCCAATAGACGGGCATGCCCTGCAACAAAAAATTTACTAGAACCAATTGATCACCTCTCGTAAGGAACCTATTGGCCCAGATGAATATTATAGCCTCTACTTTCTTGATCATCTATTTCCAATCTACCACTTTATATGCATTTGGATTCAAAAATAAATCGAAGTACTTAAATCCCACTTGCAATTATTTTAATTGATTGCTAATAATTGAATCCTTCCCTAAGAAAGTTTTCCAATGGATATTGATGAATTCTCTTCATTGACCTTCACGCCTATGATAAGTACAAACCTTCAAAAAAAACCTAAAATATTAGGGGGAGAACCATCCAAAAATATGAGGATGTCGTCCACAAAGAGAAGGTAAAATATCGACATATGATTTGAAAGTTTTACTCCTTTCAGAACATTTGAGTCTATGAATTTTTGAATCATTTTATGCAAGGCCTCCACTACCAATAAGAAAACAAGGGGAGATGTTAGTAATTCCTATTTAAGTCCCCTTGAGGCTTTGAAGAAAGGGGAAGTGTGCCAATTAATAAGGATGGAAAAGGATACTGACAAAATACATTCCATGATCTAGTTTATGGATTTCAGGTTCATCTCCAACTAAATAAAAACTAACATGAAGAATGTATAGCTCACACGATCATATGCCTTAGATAGGTCTATCTTCATGGAAATAGTTGGAATGTTGTGAGACATTAGAGAATGTATAGTTTAATGTGCTAGGGCCACATAGTCATGGATCTGTTGGTTTTGTAGGAAGGTAAAATGTTTGTTTGATATATTTTCACTAAGGATTGGATTAAGTCTCATTGATATGATCATGGCGATCAATTTAATGATCAAATTAGAATAGGAAAATGGGTGAAAATCCCTAAAAGACTAAGATCCTTGCATTTTTGGGAATAAGGCAAATGAACATTGAGTTTAGAGAGCCATGCACACATCTATTTTGTTGTGATTCTATAATCATTTTCAAGATGTCATATTTTAGAAAATTATTAAAAGAGAAATAAAATTCAATAGTGAATCCATTTATGCCAAGATTGGTGCCCTTCTGAATAGAAGATAAAGCACTGAGCCATTGAAATTGTAAGACTTTTGCCTCTAAAAATTCATTCATTTTTGTGAAATAGTTTGTGGGAAAAGGTCCAAAGTTTCCAACATTTTGAGGATTTGACGTCCTTGAGGAGCAATGAAAATTTTCCTAAAGTGATTTGCTATAGCCTCCTCTTTTTCCTTGAAATAGTAAACCAAATCCCCATCTTAATTTTCAATTTCCTAGTTTGAATTAATATTTTTCGAAAGTTAGCATAATGTTGAGAACAATTGGTGTTATTGTCACCCTCATTGATCCATATACCTCTACTCTTTTGTCACCATAACTCCTCTTCCTGTGCCAAATGGGACATAGTCCATACTTCTTTGTACTCACAGACATTTTCTATTTAGATAAAGAGAGTAGAGTGACCTCACCTTCCAGATGTGTTTTTATCTCCAAAGGGTTTCCCAAGTCATGTCTTGTGTCAAATGTGTGTGTGAGTTTTTATTTTATTGTTCCCTATTTTCTGCACAGTTTTAATTCACATGCATACACTATTAATAATAATGTACAAATCCATAAATCTAAAAGGAAATACAATTGTAGTAGTGTAGAAATTTATATTTTAAAAATTATTTTATCATATCTATTGTGATGAGCTGTCCAAAATAGTTTACAGATCATATTGGTATCAAAGGAAAGCTTCTTTGGGTATATTATCGATATTTTCAGGGGATCTAGATTGACATGGCCAAAATTCATAATACCCTAATCATCGCTGATGAATATCTGAATAACCCTTGAGATCTTGTAAAGGAGTGGTTTTTACAGTTGGAACAACAATCACAGATATAAATCATAATGCAAATATCGTCATGGCGGCCCTAAGAAATATGCTTGGGATTTTCAGAGAAGATGGGGGTTCTACTGTGAAGGACAAATCAGAGGGGGGCTTATGAGATTGGAAAGAAACATAGAAACATCTAAAGAAAGAACCAAGAAAGGATAAACCCCGTTCGAGTGCCAAGAATTAATAAAAACCCTATTAAAAATGGAAGAAAAGGTTTATATCAAGCCATACCATGATGCGATTGCTGTTCTAAAGCTAAATCACTGGTTGCAACAAATGGAAGTGTATTTGAGTGTCCATCAACTTGAGGAAGAACATAACATTTCATTTGTGTGGCTTAAATTAGAGGGCCATGCCCTAAGTTGGTGGAAAGCCACATAAAGACTTTGAGGTTGGAGGGAGAGCCTCCAATGACTAAGTGGGAGGACTTAAAATCCCTCAATGAGTCACAGTTTTACGCTATTGGGTACATAGAGCACTAGTGGATCCAATGGCACTCCTTTAGGGAAAAATCATGGTAAAGTGTCCAGGAGTACACCATATAGTTCATAAATATAGAAATAATGTTGGGTATCTCCCCATTGAATCTAGATGTACTCCTCAAATATGTGGAGGGTCTACACCTCCATTTGTAGAAGCAAGTGATTTTTTTCAAGCCCAAATCGATGGATGAGGCCCGTGTACAGGCAAAATACCTAGAGAACATAAGTTTGTAGAAAGTGTAATCAAGTGGATTGAACCATAAGGAGCAACAAGATACTTCTAAGGAGGGGAATAAGAAGAAAATGAGAGGAAAATATAAAAATATGACAACCACAACACACTAGTGCAAGGATCCAAAAAACCATTACAACCATTGCAACATTGATGGCGATACAGAGGAGGTGTTGGAAGTTACATCTAGAGCTTAACTCGAAGAAAAAAAAGAAAGACAATAAAAAGAAGAATCTCATGGCCAACGATTCGAGCACCAAGTTGAAAGCATCTCTTATGTGGATGAGAAGATCGTTTGTACATTAGTGTAGAAGGAGGTGAATCTAAGTAGCCTTCAACAACAAGAAGAGAAATAAATGACCAAACTCTTCCATATAAAGATACAATTCAAGAAGACCAAGATTGATGTTATGTTTAACTCAAGTTCATAGGAAAATATCATTGCAGTAGAGCTGGTCAAGAAGTTAGGGTTGAACGTTTTTAATCATCTAAGCCCATATCCATTGGGATGGGTAAATAAGGATGCAAAATTGAAGGTAACAAAAATGTAAAAAACTAGATTTGCTATTAATGCTGATTTTATTGATGTAGTTGAACTAGAAGTGGTTCCCCTTGATGTATGCAGAGTTGTGTTTGGGAGTCCCTACATGTGCATGTGAGATGAAATATTCATGTGGAGAGAAAATCAGTATCGGCTCATCAAGAATGAAAAATTGTTCGCCATCAACGCACATAAAGGTGAGTCAAAATTTTCACTTATGAGTGCCAAACAAGCTAAGAAATTGATCAATTCCAATAAAAAGTATGTTTTATTATTTTTAAGAGAAATCATTTTGTATAAGAGTCAGTAAGAGGAAAGGCATACTTGGAGGGGTGCATTAAGAAATAAAAACAACATTTGGAACAGTTGTTAGAGGAATATAGGGATGTGTTCCAGGAGCCTAAAGTGTTACCGCCTAAGAGGGAAGTGGAGCATGAGATCCAAATATTGTCAGAATCCCCATTTCCAAACACTAGGTTGTACATTAAGTTTGTTATAGAAGCAAGTGAGGTGAAAAAATACTTGTAGTAGCTACTGGAATAGGGCATCATTAAACTAATTACATCACGCATCATCATTGTGCCAAAGAAGGATGGGACTTGGTGGATGTGTATAGATGAAAAGGCTTTGAACAATATTACACTCAAGAATAGGTACCGCGTGCCCAAGATAAATGATCTATTAGATAAGTTACAACAATAAAAAAATTCACCAAGCTATAATTAAAGTTTAGATATCACGAGGTTTGATTTTGAGAATAAGATAACTGAAAGACCACCATCGAAACTAGGCAAGGTTTGTATGAGTGGTTAGTCACACCATTTGACCTATGCAATGCACCAAATGCATTTATCTAATTAATTAATGATGTATTGTTCCCTTTTATAGATTCATTTGTTATTATCTATTTGGATGATATATTGGAATACATTTCTACCTAGGAGGAGCACATCTCACATCTGACATAGGTGCTAGAGACATTAAAGAAGCATTGGTTGCTAGAAAATATAAATAAGTGCGAGTTTGCAGAACAATATTTGGTGTATCTAGGGTATGTGATAGGTGGAGGAGACCTGAAGATAGATCCTACTAAGATGGAGGCCATAATGAAATGGTTGGTGCCTACTGATGTTTCTGAGGTGAGAAGTTTCATTGGGGAAACAAGGTACCTGAGGAAATTCATAGCCTTGTTTTCAATGGTAGTAACACTGCTCCATGCCATAACAACAAGTGGAAAGAGTTTCCTATGGGGAAAGGGTTAGAAAAGGGCTTTCAAGGTGCTAAAGAAGAAGATTACACAAGCACCAGTTCTCACATTACCAAACTTGTAACAACACTTTGAAGTGGAGACATATGCGAGTGGGTATGTTATGGGTGTTGTCTTCATTAGAGACATTTTGAGGTCTAAAATTGGCCTCCTAAGGAATATTATAAAACAATAGTGGAAATAATAAAATAATAAAATTAGTTTTTTCCTTTTTCTCTCTAAAAAACTAATATAATCGAATGTGTAATTTAATTCCTTATCCACAAAGTACCCATGTTGCATAATTTCGATGGACCCTGCTTCATGAAAAATGAGAAATACATGGAAAAACATGATTCCAATCATGATTTTGATGTCTTTCTCATTTTTCACGTAGCAGGGTCCATCAAAAGTATGCAACATGGGTACTCCTTGGACGAGGAATTAAATTACACATCCGATGAGTGCACCTGCTTAAAATTTGAGTAAAAAAGCAGGGACATAATTTGAAAATACAAGTTAAAAAAGTAGTTTTATTTTTTTAATTTTTAATTTTTTAATCTTTTCACATTTTTACTCCAAAATTGATGAATCATCCCCTATCATTGACATCATCTTCTAAAATATTATTGGCTCCTATAAAATTGATTTTCGTTGTATTTACTTGTTTTGAGGCCCATTTTAGACCTCAAAATTTCTCTAATGGATGCAGGGAGGAAGGCCTAATATGCTACCATTTTGATGTATTTCATGGGGAAATTCTTAATTAACCTAGCTACACAAGGATATCTATGCCTTGATGCAATTTTTGAAGAAGTGGAAGAACTATTAGATGGGAAAGGAGATAGTAATCCAAACATATCACCAACTACTACAATACCTGCAAACCCAGAGTAAGCTACAACAAATCAGGGATTACAAGTGTACAGAGTTTCTATAGTAGTTTCATTTTTTATTAAGTACTGATGAGCACCAATATTGCAGCAAGAATGCTACAACTCTTGGGCTACCGGCTTTACTTTATCAACCTAGGGTTCGTACAAACTTGGAGGTGACAGTGTTGTATACACAAGTAAAAGTGATGGTTCTGCCTTTTGTCACTGTTCAGCTGGCAAGATACCACTAGGTTTTCAAGCTAGACTTATATGGATTCAGAAGAATCTTGGTTCCTTGATGAAAGAAATAGAAATCTACTCTAAGAGAGAGTTGATCTACTGTAATAATGAAAAAGACTGAAATTCAATGATAAGGCACACCATTTCCTAATTAACCGATAAGAGCTATTCTTTGCAATAATGTTAAATCAACATGAACTAAATGCTACTGTTCCAAACATGGAAGTCAAAGACATCAAATATCACTGTTATGCATGTAAAGGACTGTAATAAATCTGTTTTGTCTTTTTTGTGCTTTTCATGAAAAATCAAGTGTGCAAGCTAACCTCTTTTGGTGATGTGGCAGGTGATTTAGGGGTGTTGATGGATGACTAGAAGGTTCAGAAGATGGTTGCAAGATTTGGGAGACCCTTTGGTGACCTTGGGAGGATTCCTAGAGGTTTTCCCTCAATTTGGCCTCAAAATAGGCTACTACAGGAAAACCTACAGGATGTACAGAAACCTACAGGATTCCCTATATTTCTACAGGATACAACTGAGAGAAAAACAATGGGTGTTGGAGGTGATGGAAGGATTATGGAAGGTGGTTGATGGGTGGAATGGAGTGAGAAAATTCCTAGGATCACTCATAACCCAAAACCAAGTTTAGGAGATGGTTGGATTTGCTCAAAATGCTTGGGGAAATTTCTATGTAAAATGATGAAATTTGTGAAGGTTTTGATGAAAAAAAGGAATTCCTATGGGAGGATGAAATTGGAATGTGGTTGCTAGCTATGATATTTATTTCTACTTCTAAAGCCCCTGTTCTGCATCAAACATATGTAATTTCCAAAAAGTCATGTAAACAAGAAAAAATCTCATGAGCTAGAAAAGTAGAATTTAATGAACTGACTGTGTACCTTATGCATGAAGAAATTTCATAATAAAATGGAATAATGGATGATATCTAATGCAAGAATGAAGACAAAAGAGATGGAAATGAAATCATGCTTTTCAAAAATGATCAAATGCTAGTTTAAGTACAAAAAAATCTTATGAAAGAAATGGAAATATGTCTTTTTGGGGTTGCATAAGGGTCTTTTCCTCAAATCATGATCCCAGAAGGAAGAAGTGAGGCCAGGACACCTACTGATAGCTTTGTGGTGCTTCTTTTACCCCTTCTAGCCTGCTACTGAAGTAAGGCACAAATGGAAGCAAACTAATTAACAATTAAACAAATCTACACTACTTGCAATGAAATACTTTTAAAGATAATTTAACCATGAATCTATGAAACTAAGCTAAACATACAGATAAAAGAAGAAGAGCCTTGGCTGCTAGGGTTGGGCCCTAACCCAAGAGCTTTAGCCCTCTTAGTTAACTCAGTACTAGATCAAGAAAAAGCTCGTTCTTATTACCAAAACAGAAAATTACATCAAAGTATTCCACAAGTATGGAGCTCGAAAACAACTAGTGTTGTTGCAATAAAAATTCGAATTGTAATGAGGCTCTAGGCCTCTCTACTTATACAATTGAAGTCCCCACTGACTTCCTTAAATTTAGGGAGGCTTGGCTCCCAAACTCGAGATGAACTAACTCTTTGTCTATCACTTGCTCGATTGCCTTCTAATCTTCTTGACTTGGTTGCTTGCACTCTGAGCTGGTGGGATTAATGGAGGAATATTCGAATGGGGGAGGAGTAAATGAGGAGGATTTACCTCCTAAAATCTCTCTCCCTTGTCCCATTTGAGCTTCAAACCTTATAATTGCCAAAATTCCTTGATTTTATCTTCCAAACCTGCATTCAATACATATTAGTCCACTAGGCATAATATCTCACTTTAACTCATCCCATTAAACAGATATAATCAAAACATGTAATAAGTTGTGAGAAGATTTGGTTTGACTAAGCTAGGAGGTGGATTAGGGCCCATATAATTACCCAATGATGAGGCTCATCATCACCCCCCTACTGAATGCGTTGTTCATCCTCTGAGTAACTCAATCAATATCCATGTCTTTCATAGCTCTAGTGGCCTCCTTGACATTCGATGCCTCTGTTGTGGTTTCCTCTTCTTCTGCATGTAAAACTTCCTTCTTTTCTACCTCCTCCTACTGCCTTCTTTCTTTTTCTTCCTTCCTTCCTTTTAGAATCCCTAAGAGCAGTGGTGGAATGAGTCTCAAGCCAATCTAATTGACTTTGAGTCTTTGCATAGATTGCTTATACATGGGTGTCTTGTTCAGTGCTTCTCTCATTCTTTGAGGAGAGTGGTACTCTCTTATCTTTAAGTTGTATGGAAATGTGTTCCATCTCCTTAGGAAAGCTTACATGCTGTCGTCCCCTAACAACTTGAACATGTCCTGAAAATGTGTAATTGATTTCTCTTGGGCAACAAGATACCTGGGTGCAAGCTGAGGATCATTTGCAATTAAATTATGTGTACCTATGAGGGCCATTGGATTGGACTTCTCATCTCTGATCATAAGAGGCTCTGTTTGTTCTCTTGCCAATATCTTCCTTATTTCTGTAGCCCTTGCTTCCTCATGGTTCATCCATCGTGCCAAAGCCATCAAATATAAATCTCCTAGCTTGGAATTAGGGTCCCATACATTCATGTATGTTAAGGCCATGTTATTTAAATAAAACTCAGACATCTTTGCCCTATCTTCCAATGTACTTTGATCACAGAGATCAATGAACTGTCTATAATCTTGAAATGACATAGTGCCTCTCTGTGCTAGGGTCTTGATTTGGAACTGCAACCATTGTTCCTTAAGGTATAGGGCATATGATTTAGCTTACATCCTACACTGAATTGCTTCCAAAGAGAGACTCACCATACATGCCAATTGGTTATCTCTTTCTTGCAGTTGTCCTTTCAACCATGCATTTTTTGTATCTAACTGATTATTGATTATGGCCTTTCTGTCCCTCAATCTGCTCAGCTCTTTTCCCATATCTTTTAGCTTATATTCCATGTGACCAATTTCCTCCACCCAATTGGACTTGGTAATCTGCATCCATCTATGAGTTCTGGATCTCTCCTCCTCAAGCTCAAAGAATAATGGAATAACAAATTTTTGTGGAATGACCCTGGCCCCTACAATAAATTTGTAGTAGGATTCAAGGTTAGGTTGGAGGCTAAGTTCCCTTAGCCCTAGGTCTTCTTCTTTGGTTTCTTGCTGTAGGCTTCCCTCCTTGTCCAATTTTTGAGTCCCCTGTAGGTTTAGCAGAGTCTCCTGTTGGATTGCTTCTGCTTCCTGTAGGTCCTACTATGTATCCTGTAGGATTTATTTTCGTTTGGATGAGGTGGATATAGTTACAAGCCTCCTCACATAGGTGATAGGAAACTTAGGAGGAGGCGTTATCTCCTACTGTTTAGGTGAGTCCTCAATTACAATGGGAATTTTGGTTGGAGTTTAGGGTTTTCCCTACCTTATCCTTGTTATTTTCCTTGTTCTAAAATATAAGGGGGTCTTCCTCTGTCTTTTTCCTTTATGTTTGATAGGCGTGCTAAGAGCAGTGAGGGTAGCTACTGATTCTCTCTCAATGGGTTCTAGAGTCACCCTAGGTGACTCCTCCTTGTCTTCTACCTTCTCTTTTTCATTGCCCTTTTCCTCTATGTTTTCCCCCTCTTCTCCTCCTTCTAGATCCTCATCTTGTCTATCAATCTCCTCCTTGACATCTTCCTATGCTTCCTCATCACCTTCCTTCTCTTTCTCCTCTTCTTTCTCTTCATCTGTCTCATCTTCATCCCTCTCTACTTCTTCTCCATCTGTCTCAGTTTCTCCCTCATCTTTTTCATTGACAGTAGGACTAATGTCATATGTGAGGGCTTTGATGTCCTCCTATGTCTGCATGTCTTTGAAAATTTCCCATTGGATAGAAATTCTAAGGTTATGGAAGCCATCTTCTATGATGATTCTAATCAACCCATGGTGGAATAACTATTGGTGGTTTCCCTCATGCAACTTTATGATTATATGTATCAATGATTGCAGAAGGAAGTATGGTAGTTGAGCTTGTGGTGAGGAGGTGTTTTTGCTCTAAACCTCAATTATTCAAGATGCCTAAAGTGATACCCATAAAATACACTATAACTACCTTCACATGATATGTATTTTATAAGGTGGTAGCTCACCTCATTCTAGGGGTATGGTAGGCTTGTTCTCCTTACTCCATTTTTGTCCTGAATGGGTTCTTCTCCCTCTTAAAGTAACTTCTTCTTGGCAATCTGGCTATCTCCCTTGTCTTCCTTTCTCCAAGGTACTCCTAGGGGAATTGTGGTAATCCTACTTATGAGTTTAGGGGTGAGCTCTATGGAGAGGCCTCTGACCACAATAGTGGCATGGTCTCTAGTCAGTGGAATGAGGGAGAGAGAAAAATATTGGGCCACTTCATCACCATACCCTCTTAATTTTTTAAAATATTCCATCCAATTATGCCCTGTGAAGATATCTAACACCTAAGGGTGTTGGTGGATTCTCAAAATTTTAATGGGATCCCTTCTATTAAATCCCCGTGTCATTTTGTTTGGTGAATTTTGAGGAGATGAGATGGTTGATACAATTTTTGAATGCAGAAGTAAATAACTAAAAGAACTGTGGAGACAATTCCTTTACACAACTACCAAATTCACCCAATACAAGGTGATTTTCTATTAAATTCACTTTGAAAAAGGGAAGTAATTATAGAGCCCACCTCCTCATAGTGTTTTTTGTAGCCAACCCCCATGTTTTCCCCTCTAAAAATCCTCTCAGACAGTCCTGTAGACTGTCTATCTATATCCTATAGGATTCCTGTGCGATCTTGTAGGATTTCCTGTGTAATCCTGTAGGAAGTTCTGCACAAGAGACAGATGGAATTTTCCTCTTCTGTAGGTTTCCTGGGTATGAGAGTGACCTTGCTAGAGCAAGCCTCGAGGAAATGAATCCATGAGTGCATGGGGATCATCGAGTATTTCCTCTTATGGCCAAGTTATGTGAGGTGGTGTGTTGGCAGCGAAGGTACGTTTTCTATTTTTGGACTGTTGGTCCCCACTACAATCTCATCATTCTCCTCTCCTCGTAATCAACTCCCAGTTCATGCCTCCATATAATTAACTGCCTTTGTCCTTCTCCTCTCTTTCTTTGACTTGACTGCTGCCACATGTGGGAGGGCCAACTGTTTTGTCTTCGTCGACTAAATGAAGGTGGCCAAGTTAACTGTCCACCTTTTTCTTATAAACCAACTTCCTCGTAACCTTTACATATTTTCACTACATTATGCAAATGAGAGAGTGAAGTGAGATACTTACCTGTGGTGCTAATACCTTGCTACAGTTGTTGAAGATCGGAGGTGCTTGTTGTGTGTTGGCTGCATGCTACTTTTCCTTCCTTTTTTTATTGCTCTCTGATGATTCCGTTGATGTGAAGGTACCTAGTGCAGAAGATGATGGTGTTGCTGCTGCTTTGGAGCTCCTTCTACCCTTGGATATTCATGCTGGAAGCTTGGTGTTGCTCATGATTTTTATTTTTTGGGATAGGCTGCTATAGGATTTCCTATAGGATGTCCTGTAGCTACTTGTCCCTCATAATTTTTAATCATTTCTTTTGTTGGGTTTTTCAGGATGATGACATGGATAGAGAGGAAGAATGGGAGTGTGGAGAATGAGAAATACTCAGGTGTTGCTACCTTATGCTCTCTGTTTTATTTTTTTCTCTCGGTGTTTTCTCTTGAAGATTGTATTTTTTTTTAAATTGATTTTTTTGATGGTGAATGCAGGGGTGATGAAAGTGGACATAGGTATGGTAATGAAGTGGTGATGTATGGATGTTATATTTTTGACATGGAAGGTCATTTTCTCTCCCTTGGCTCACTTCCTGTAGGATTCATGGGTCACTGTAATTCCTACAAGATCATCCTGTAGGTTTTCAGGGGATCCTGTAGGTTTATAGGGGATCCTGTAGAAAACACAGTCCTCTTGTAAAATGAAGAAAAGGGGTGAAAATAATGAAATAAATGGTGGAGTGATGAATGATGATGGGTCAAAAAATAAAAATGTGAGTGAAATAGGTCCCTTTTTTATCCTCCTTTTTTCTCTGATCGTCTTCCTTGCTGACCTACAAATAGAAATATTCATGATTTTTTTCTCAATTTTTTTGTTTTTTATTTTTTTGAAAATAACTAGTCTGCCTCTAAGAGGTTTTAATCCTAGTTGTTTGCCCTGGGTGCCTCAAGAGAGGTTTTCACCCAGGGATTTTTTATTTCCTTATTTCCTTTTTTTTTTTTTTTTTGACACCATTGGGCCACCCCAAGAGGTTTTCAACCCAATAGTGGGACTCAGGCACCTCATGGAGGTTTTCACATGAGTCCTTATTTTTCCTTTTTGTTTCTCAGTGATTTGATGAGGCAGGCACTGAAACTTGCTCCACCACCATCACTGTTTTATTGATACCATCAATGAACTCTTTATTTGACAATGGCCTCTTGTAATCTTTCAGTCTATGCCCATTAACAATTAAAGGAATGGCCTTTGCATCTATGGTTCTAATCTGCACTGAACGATTATCATGACATATTTCTATAACATAAGGTCCTATCCATCTTGTCCTTAACTTTCACTTAAAGTATTTATTTCTAGAATCATATAATAAATCCCAATCACCTTCTTGAAATTTCTTATCCTTGATGTTATTATCATGCTAGACCTTCCTCTGAAGTTGGGTTACCTTTGTGTGTAGAATGGCTTGCATTCTAAACTCATCTAAACCATTCAACTGCAACAATCTCTCTTTTTGTGCACTGTTGAGATCTAGATCTAGTTGGGCAGCCATCATTAATGTGTTATACTCAAACTCAATGGACAACAGGGCCTTTTTCCCATAGACTAGCGCATAGGGTGTGAATCCAATGGTGGTCTTCCAGGTCATATTATAGGCTCAGGTGGCCACAACTAGTCTATCTTCCCAATTTTTCCTGCTACTGCTAACCACTTTGGTCAAGATTCTCTCCAACGCTCTGTTGGTCACCTCCACTTGCCCATTAGATTGTGTATGATAGAGAGTGGAGGTCCTATGCTTGACCTTGTGCTGGCTGAGCAAGTCTTCAATCATGTTGGAGGTAAAATAGCTTCCTTGATTAGTGACCAACTCTATAGGGTACCCAAATTTGTAAAATACATTCTCCCTTAAGAACTCAGCCACCTTCTCCTCTGTTTTTTCCTTAATTGCCTTGGTTTTAGCTCACTTAGTCAGATATTCAATACACACAATGATGTACTATTTTTGCTTGGAAGGAGGCTCAATAGGTCCAATGAAGTCCATGCCCCACTTGTCAAATGGCTCAAAAGTCACTTGAGGTTGCAGAGGCATTTCATCGTTGTAGTAGGATTTCCCATCCTTTGTCATTGATCACACTGACTAGTATATTATTTTTTTCACATCCTAATGAAGAGTGGGCCAATAATAGCCTGCTTGTAACACTATGGATGTTATCGCCTTTGATGTCCTCTTTGCTACAAAGTGACTATCCTTAGAAGGATGTCAAATACTTCTCCCTAACACACCTTCTCAATATTTGATCTATGCCAAGTTTGAAGAGATTGCCCCCAATCCAGGTGAAGGGGGCGCTCTTCCTCACAATCTTACTTTTATCTTTGGAGGACAGATTCGGTGGGAATTGTGAAGATACCAAATAGTTTTCTATGTCAGCAAACCATGGCAAGAGAACTACAATGGTGAACAAGTGCTCATGCGACAACTGGTAATCAACCATTCCCTCTTCACCTGCATGAAAATTTAATCTGGACAAAAGTCTGCAACAACATTTTCCTTACCAGGAAACTATAATAAAAGTAACCATCTTATAATATGAGCATTCACATTGGGTTTATTCATTAAATATTTGATTGCAGCATGGTCAATATGGAAAAATGTTTGATAACCTGTAATATAATTCCTAAATTTGTTTAATGAATGCACAACCACCAGGGGCTCCTTTTCAGTCATTGTGTAGCTCAGTTCAGCCTTTGACAGATTCTTACTGATAAAGTAAATGGCATAAGGAAAATTTTAATCTATCTAACCTAGGGTTGCTCCTATGGCTTTGTGTGAGGCATCAACATGAATATGAAAGGGAAGGGTCCAATTTGGGCCTCAGAGAATCGGTGCAGTGGTTAACTTGTACTCTAGGATGTCCAAGGCCTCTTGACAACTTTTTGACCATATAAACTCAGATTCTTTGGCCAACAACCCAAATAAAGGAGAGGCCAACTTGCTGAATTCCTTTATGAGCCTTCGGTAGTATCCAGATAACCCTATGAAACTTTTGACATCTCTCTTCTTTCGAGGAGGTGGGACCCTTTGGATGATAGATATTTTGTTTGGGTCCACCTGGAGTCCTTGCTGAGATATTGAATGACCTAGCATGGTCCTTGCAGTCATCAAGAATTCACATTTCTCGGGACTAAGAGACAGGTTCATTTCAATGCATCTATTCAGTACCTTACCTACGTTTTACAAAGCCTCCTCAAAATCACCCCCATAAGGTGTGAAATCATCCATATAGATTTCTACCGCATCATGGACCAACTCATCAAAGATACTCAGGACTGCTCTCTGAAAAGTGGCAGGAGCATTGCATGGGCCAAACGAAAGGAACCTATAGGAAAAATTACCCCAAGGACAAGTGAAGGTGGTTTTATCTTGGTCTTACGGGCTAATTTGGATTTGATTGTACCTGCTGAATCCATCTAGGAAAGAGAAAAACTTTTTCCCTGCTAGGCCATCTAGCACTTGGTCGATGAAAGGTAGAGAGCAATGGTCCTTCTTTGTGCATTTGTTCAACTTCCTGTAATAAACAAAAATCCTCCACTTACCATTTTTCTTGGGAACCAACACCAAATGAGAGACCCACTCACTGTCGAAGATAGGATAAATGAATCCTGCATCTAGAAATTTTTGCAGTTCTTCTTTGACTATATATTGAAGAGCTAGATTCATCCTCCTTTGGGGTTGCTGGATTGGCTTGCAACCTTCCTTGATATAAATATGGTGAGTACACACTGAGGGGTGTAATCCCTTCATTTCTTTGTAACTCCAAGCGAAGGCATCCATATGTTCCTTTAGCATGTTGCACAACTTCTCCTCTCAGAGAACAGAAAGAGATGGATTGATTTTCAAAGTTCTCTCATGGCAAAATTCTATGGTTTTGACATGGAGAGGGTTGGAATCGGCCATGTACAGATCAATTCGATGATTTATCTATGTTTCCTTTACTACTACTTCTAGGGATAATGTACTACGAGTTGGACTTTGGAGTAGGTGTTCAATCTAATCATCTTCATACTGTTGTCCTCCTCCCATGGTTATTTCTAAGGTACACAGTTGGGCAGAATAAGCTTCATCTTCTTCCTCCTCTTGCAGCCATAAAGGTAAATCATGTTCTAGAGATGGCTAAGCATGAGGGTATAGATCTAATTACTTGGACATATGCCCATTCTTGATGGTCATATTTCCAGCTCTACAACTGATGTAAGCATCGTCAGTGGCCAACTAGGGCCTCCCAAGGATGAGAGGGTA
The DNA here is from genome assembly GCA_031772625.1 of Pinus tabuliformis. Classification (NCBI taxonomy): domain Eukaryota; kingdom Viridiplantae; phylum Streptophyta; class Pinopsida; order Pinales; family Pinaceae; genus Pinus; species Pinus tabuliformis. The sequence goes on from CM062817.1 coordinate 961,946,313, forward strand.
ACTAGTAAGCTTAGCCTCCGGTTGGAGAACTAGGAAATCTACAGGGTACTCCCAAAAGTCAATGGAAACCATCATATCCTCCATAATCACCTCAGGGGTCACTATGGAGCGGTCTGCAAGTTGCAGGACTGTTGTGGTCTTTCTCAATGAACCTTGGAAGTTGATCTTGAGCATGGTGTCCTTGGTCATCACATTAATGGCAACCCCAAGATCGATCAAAGTGTGTGAGACAATGGTGCCATTGACGTCCACATCTACTACAAGGCTTCTAGGGTCCAAATAATTTGGATAGATTACCTACCCCAACATTACGTTGGATAGTTGTCCAATGACATTAATGGTAGGGGCATATCTTTTTCACCTCCTTGGATGCTTGAAGCACTTATCCTTAATAAAATTGTTGTAAATAGGTACATCCTTGATGGCTTGGAGAAGTGGAATCTTGACACATAGGTTTTTCAATTCTCCCAGAAGTTCAGTCTCTTCTGGGGTGGGCTAGAGTGGTTGAGTTAATCTCTGAGGAAAGGGTGGATTTACTTTAAGAATGCTTTCCTCTCTTTCTTCTTCAACCTCTCGAAGTGGAGGTGGAGGTTAGTTACCTAGGAGAAATCTCCCATATCTCAGGTTGATTTCTTGGATATCCATGGCATAAGATGGATATGATGTCTCTCCATTGTATGCTTTTTGTCCTTGTCTATTGTTCAGGTTTAGATTTGGCTGGGCAGGCATTTGGGGTTGTTTAGGTGGAGCAGAGTGTAACAACTGTGGTTAGGCAGGTGGTTAAGGCAATAAAGTAAGAACATTGTTGTATTGGGTCCTCCACCCCTGGGGCGGGGCATTCCACCGAGGTTGTGGTAGAGCATATGGTTGAAATGACTGGCTCGCTAGCTGGGAATGATACTGAGATGAAAAGGAACAAGGAGGAGGTGTAGACTAGGAAGGATGAGCAGGGGGTCCCCAAGAAGGTATGGATGTGGTCTGGTTGGGGTCATAATATGCATGGGATGACCCTTGCATGCACTAATGGTATGGCCTAGGCCCATGAGGTCTCCTTTGGTTTATGTAGCAGAGCTACTCAGTGACCCCTTCAACTCCTTGATATACATCTTTGAGTCTAGAAAAAGAAGGGCACTTGTCTGTGGAGTGGTTTTCTTCATAGGCTGAAAAAATTTCAATAGAATTCAATGGACATTCATTCCTACGATGGCTTCTGGTGCATCTAGGACAAAAATGGCCAAGGCTCTCTCTCCTTCCTCCTGCTTTCTCCTAATGTGCATAGTGTCCATCTGTAAGGCAAGGGTTTGCAACATCTCACTCTTGAAATCTTCCAACATGTTTCTAATTTCACCCTTGATGGATGAATTAGAAGAGGATGTATTAACCATAGGTTGACTTCCCTGACCCTTCTTCCTAGCTTCCCTAGAATAGTTTCTAAAGACAGTCTTGATATCCTCATAGGGTAACTGTTATATATCTCCTCCTGCTAACAAGTTTAGGGTATCCAAAAGGTCTTCCCTTACTCCTCTAAGCAGGACCATCTTCAGTGACTCAAGGTCAAGTGTGCATCTAACCCTTTTGTAACTAAGATGGAATCTTTCTTCATAATCCTCTAGGGATTCATCATTACCTAAGGTCATCGTAAAAATTTCCTCTTTAGTATCTTTAGACCTACAATAGTCTTGATACTTGATGTTGAAGGCTTGCTGCATCTGAGCCCAAGTTGTGATGTTGTCCCTAGGTAAACCCATGAACTAGCGCAAAGCTACATCTTTGAGGGTGGATGGGAATAGTTTCAAATTTTGCTCATCATCTATATGGTCATAGGTTTGGAATATAACATAAAACTCAAATAGGAAAGTGTCGGGATCTTTTGTGTTCAGGCGATGGAAATGTGGAAGGGCAGAGGGGCTTATATTTTTCATCTTAGTGTCCCCACTGGTTTCCCTAATGGGGAAGGCACCCTCAACTCTCTCTCCATTCCCTTTGTCATTTCTGTTTTTAGCCATTGGCTTGGTAGGAATGGGTTCTTCTTCTTCTTCTTCTCCTGTAGGTTCTTCAAATATGTCTGGTTGTTCACCTAAGGGTTCCTGCAATTCGCAGCCACTGAAAAAGAGGGATGGTTGGCTATTGGATGCAGTGGGGGTATTTGGAAAAAAATTCCCTAAGTTATCCCTATTCCTACGAGGCATGAAAGGAAATGTTTTTGGTTTCATTTTGTGATTTTTTCAAACTTTGAAAGTGATTGCAGAATTGAAATTGGAGACTAAATGAAATCTATTGACTTAATGAAAAGATTAACTACTTGATTGAAATCTAACTTGCAAAATGGAATTTGCAGACTGAATGAAAACTAGTGACTAAATGAAAAGATTAACTACTTGATTGAAATCTAACTTATAGAACTAAAAGGAAAGCAAAGAACATAGAATGAAAAGGAATAAAACTAAATTACTTTTGCAGAAATGAAACTAATGGAAAAATATTAGAAACAAGAAATAGAAGAAAGAAAGTAGTAATCACATATTACTCAGACACCTCCCCGGAAACGGCTCCAAAAAGTGATGAGCACCAATATTGTAGCAAGAATGCTGCAACTCTTGGGCTATCAGCTTTACTTTATAACCCGGGGTTCGTACAAACTTGGAGGTGATAGTGTTGTATACACAAGTAAAAGTGATGGTTCTGCCTTTTGTCGCTATTCAACTGGTGAGAGACCACTAGGGTTTTCAAGCTAGACTTATATGCTTGGGAAAATTTCTATGTAAAATGATGAAATTGGTGAAGGTATTGATGAAAACAAGGAATGCCTATGGGAGGATGAAATTTGAAGCTGGTTTCTAGCTATGATATTTATTTCTACTTCTGAAGCACCTGCTCTGCATCAAACATATATAATTTCCAAAAAGTCATGTAAACAAGAAGAATTCTCATGAGCTAGAACAACAGAATCTAATGAATTGACTGTCTTCCTTATGCATGAGGAAATTGCTGAATAAAATGGAATCATGGAGGAGATATACTGCAAGAATGAAGATAGAAGATATGGAAATGAAATCCTACTTTGCAAAAATGATAAAATGCTAGTTTAAGTACAACAAACTCTATATCTTATGAAAGAAATGGAAATTTGTCTTTTTGGGGTTGCATAAGGGTCTTTTCCTCAAATCATGATCCCAGAAGGAAGAAGTGAGGCTAGGACACCTATTGACAACTTTGTGGTGCTTCTTTTATCCTTTCTAGCCTGCTACTAAAGTAAGGCACATATGGAAGCAAACTAGTAAACAATAAAACAAATCTACAGTACTTGCAATGAAATACTTCTAAAGATAGTTTAACCATGAATCTATGAAACTAAGCTAAGAATACATATACAAGAAGAGGAGCCTTGGCTGTTAGGGTTGGTCCCTAACCCAAGAGCTTCAGTCCTCTGAGTGAACTCAGTACTGGATCAAGAAAAAGCTCATTCTTGTCACCAAAACAGAAAATTACATCAAAGTCTTCCACAAGTATGGAGCTCGAAAATAACTAGTGTTTTTGCAATAAAAATTCGAATCCCAATGAGACTCTAGGCCTCTCTTCTTATACAACTGAGGTCCCCAACAACCTCCTTAAATTTAACGAGGCTTGGCTCCCAAACTTGAAATGAAATAACTCTGTCTATCACTTGCTCGGCTACCTTCTAAGCTTCCTGACTTGGTTACTTGCACACTGAGCTAGTGGGATTAATGGAGGAATATTCAAATGGGGGACGAGTAAATGAGGAGGATTTATGTCCTACAATTTGTCTCCCTTTTCGCATTCAAGTTTCAAACCTTATTCTTGCTAAAATTCCTTTATTTTCTCTTCCAAACTTGCATTCAATGCATATTAGTCCACTAGGCATAATATCTCACTTTAACTCATCTCATCAAACACAATATAATCAAAAAATGTAATAAGTTGTTAGAAGAGTTGGTTTGAATAAGCTAGGAGGTGGATTAAAGCCCATATAATTACCCAATGATGAGGCTCATAGAGTACAAGAATGGAAACACAAACATGTTTACTGACATGCTTTCAAGTCCACCCACACCAAAGATGATATATTTGGGAACTCTGATGCACATGGAGCCATTCACCCATTATTCATACAAAGAGGCATATCTTGAGGACAAGGAATTCAAAGAGGTGTATCAAGAGTTGTTGATTCAGAATCATGTGCATGATGGAATCAACACTATTGACTACCATCTCTAGGAAGGGTTACTCTACTGGCTAGATAAGCTATGTTTTCCTAAAGGTTAGTGATAATGATTGATTAGAGAGGCTCACATTTCCAAGGTTGTAGGGCACTTTGCTATAGGGAAGACCATGGCCAACTTGCTGAAGTATCCGTATTGGCCCAATATCTAGGTGTTGGGCATGGAGTCCCCCCCAAGGCATGTTTTGGGGCTTAAAGCCCAAGTTTTGACTAAGTCCATTATAAAGACTCCATGAATTGTGGGCACGGAGTGCAAAGTCATAATAGAGTCATAGGGTTGTCTGCCCTTGTTTTTGTAATGTAATGTCGGTTTGAAAGATCTACCCATGGTCTGTGGACCATGAGATTGTATAAATAGAGTGAGGCTCTAAGTGTAGAAAGAATCTAAGCGAAGCATGGATGGATGTAAGGAATTGATGAAGCATTGAGTCGATGTGTAAGTTGTGTATTTGGATCATAGAGTAGGAGAAGGCTCTGCAACTGAGTGTACAAAGGACTAGTAGTCTACAGCTGAGTGCGCAGACCCCTGGAGCTGAGTGCGCAGGGCAGGTCGAGTATGTAACCATGGGAGGAATTAATAAAAGAGAAGCTTTACCATATTTTTGTGTATCTTTTCCTATTTTATGTATTATTGGGAATGAAATGCAAGTTTACTGTTTATTTACTACGCGAACTCATATGAATGTGCTGAATAAGTAAATATAATATAAGGCATCTATTTACGCTAAGATAACTAATGATTATAAGAAGATAAGTAAGATCTCAGGTGTGACTTAGGGAAATAGTGCAGATCGCTACTCCAGTAGTGCGAAAGCCCCACAACCCCTAGTTAGGGTTGCATGGAGGCGAATATATCAGGGTGCGAAGGCTAGGGAAGTGTGCGAAGTAACTTATGTGAAGGGACTCAGAGTTGGACCAAATCAACCCCTCAGACATCTCAAAGGTGTGGAAACCTGGTTCTAGCACCTCCCCATACTACTTCGGTTGAGACCTCAGTCTGCACTCTTTGGACTATTGCCGAAAGGGCCAGTAGTATAGGCATTTGTTTGGCTAATTAACTTCGAACCTAGTTCAGGCCCCAACAATCCAACAAATGGTTCCCCTGTCGAGATCAGGATCTGCATAGAGATGTCTGATGTTGTATCATAGGAATCCAACTAAGAAAGAAATTGAAGGTTGGTTGGACAAAAGAATTGACGAGTTCTCGGTGCAAGAGAACATGAATATGCAACTATCAAAAGATGAGTGGTTAGACTGCTACTTGTACATAGAGATCCATGAAATTTTCTTCGCATCTTTCCCTACTGAGTTGTACGAGTGGATCGCGAACCTAGCATATAGCCAAGGCTGGTGAAAGCTCGACAGTCATATTGTGTGGACCCCAGAGTTGGGGCATAGATTGGAAGCATTAGAGGATAAGATCGTGCATGCTATTGATCACTGGCTTGATCAAATTATAGGAGGATTCATCACTGAGTTTGTGGTAGATACTTTAGTTAGATATAGTGAGGTAGAGAAACGCTTCCTCAAAGGACCGCAAGGTAAGTACGTTAAGTCTTTGAACACTTGGATTAAAATTCTACTGTGTGAAAAGCGGGTTATGCGAATACATTGATGTTCAGGGCTACGTGATGTGGGAGAATTTACAGAAACAAAGGTAGTGCAGAACTAGAAACTAGCCCTTTGATTTCACCTCCATGAGGGAACGAGGAAGAGCTCGCGAAGGTCTCACCAAGAAGTGCGATCAAATTGATAAGGTAGAGGATTCCATGTATACCACCCCCACCCACACCACCACCAGCTTCACCGCCTTCACCCCCATCTTCACCCATACCACCTCCGCCACCAATGCGGGTCAATATGGCAAGCGTGATAAAGTTGCTGGTGTTCAACAGGGTAGGAAATGAAGATCCGGACTAGTCTTGGTTCATGATAAAAGCTGTATGGAAAGTGCAGGGAGTTATGGATGAAAATATAAAGAAAGCAATGTTGGTCAACGCTTTATAGGATATTGTGTTGACTTGGTATATTAAGCATTCTAATGATAGTCCGAATGCGGGGAGCACAGACATCCAAACTGCACTGAACTGATAATTTAGCAGACCGAAGTCAGAGGCGCAGTCAATCATTAGGTTCAAGGAGATCACGATGCTACCAAGCGAGACTCCTTTAGAGTTGGATTAGAGATTGAAGTGCACAATTTGTGAAGCTAATATGAATTTGATGGATGGACAACAATGCGAATGGTTTGTAGCATCGCTAACTCCGCATTTAAGGAACGCACTGTCACAAAAGACGCTAACAACTCAGGCCGAGGCCTTGGAGATCACGATGAGGCTTCATGAAACCTTGATACAATATCCTAACCTGGGAGTTTATCAGATCAACGCACAGTTGAAAAACTTGTGCCTTGAGATGCAGAGTCTAAAACAGGACAGGACAGCTCGCCCAGAAGTGCGCAACGAGGTATGGTGTGTTAAATGTAAGGGTTAGGGTCGTGACAAGGACCACTTCCCAGTGTTCGTGAATTACCTTGTTGGAGGAGGAATGATGCCGTTAAGACCAGAGGCACAAGTAGGACCTAGCACGGTGCGTGCTTTGTGGTGCACAATTTGTCAAATAAGACGAAAACATGCTACGAACCATTGCAATTTGTTGTATAAGTACACGCAGAATTCACAACAGTTGTTCTGTAATTTTGTTAGGTTAGTAGGACACAATGAGTGCACCTGTAGAATTTATGAGCTGATGATGGATAAGACTCCCACCTACAGAGTTCAGGCCGAAATGCGGCCCCTTGACTAGAATGCATGAGTGGCATGAACCAGAGTTTAGGGGCATGGACGAGGCTGAGGTAGAGGAGGACCTGGAAGAGGTCACGGAAATCTGATATGTTACAATTGCGGAGGGGCCAGGACATTATGCCCATGATTGTATGAATCCAACGCACCCGTCATGCTTGTATTATACATTGTTTGATAATGAGACAGAGGATTGTCCCACACTGATAGTGAGGTTGTGCGACAAGGGAGCGCTCCAACCTCCCTTGACTCGGAACTTGCAAATGATGAGGTCTGAGCTGCATGAGGAAGACCCTAATGTGAACATTTTGCTTCGAAGTGGAACTATGATAGGGGATGATAAAGGCAAGCAACCTGAAGATAGTACTTGGGTTCACAAGGCTCTGATGAAAGAACCAGAGTTTGATTTGGAGCGTGCTAAGGAAACCTTCATGGAAGCCAGGAAGAGGTTCGCTGATGCCTCCACTTCAGGAAGCAAAGACGGATTGGAGCTAGAAAAGGACCCATTGATGCTCACGATGTTCCTAGAAACATGCATGAAGCTGTTGCGTAATAGCAAGGCTATAAAGTGACTATAGGAACTCATTAATAGATGCACTGGGACTGCTCCAGGAGAAATGTGCATAGTCCGAAACATTAGAAAGCACGCGACGAGGACGGAAAGAGAAATGAGGTTGACAACGCAGATTGGGGAATATGAGATGGAACAAGTGATTCTAGATTTAGGATCGAACGCAAACATTCTGCCGAAGCAGACATGGGAGTCCATGGGAAGGCCTATGCTACAATGGTCTCCTATCCAACTACAAATGGCGAACTAGCAAAAGATCCTACCTATAGGAATATTGCAGGGAATCGCTGTGGATATTGAAGGAGCAAGCGCACTGGCAGAATTTGAAGTGATAGATATTGTTAATGATAGAAATCCTTACCCTGCACTATTAGGAATTGATTGGGTCACTAACATGAATGGAGTGATAAACCTAAAGAAGTGCAAGATGATTTTTGAGAAAAAGTCCTTGCGCATAGTGGTACCTTTGGACCCTGCAGAAGGATTGCATTACATGGAGCTAGTGTGTGACTATGAAAGTGATGAAGACTTGGACTGTATCTACAAAATAACCATGCGAGAGAAAAACTGGGTAAATCCTACTGCGGATGGACGGATCTCACGGGAGCATGAAAGCTCCTGTACATCGGATTTTGACAAGGAGATAGAGTGATGGCAGAACCGGTTACACAAGGTAACCATGCTGAACTGTAACATGATGATGAGACCGTTGCACTACATATCGATAGAGGTAAAGGATCTGCCTACTTATGATGGGTTAAGTGGGGTAGATGATTTCTTGAAGAAATTTGAAAGGGAGGTGCCAGAACAACATTGTTTCAAGGCTTTGAAATGGGTACTGCGTGCTACACCAGTGAGGTGGTGGGGTGTGCACCAAGGAAGCTTTGAGGACTGGCATGAATGCAGGAGAATGATGCACATATGGTTTGGGAAGCCTTAGATGTGATTAACAGACAAGATTGTTGGATGAAACGATCCGCACGCGCACATGTCCAGATGGATATAGGCATATGCTAAAAAACTTGTGCGGATGCACATAGACTGCACATTAGGAGACATGGTCAGTAAGCATGTGTGGGCGAGGAAATTTCATGAATGACCCCTCCAGTTGGAACAACGAAGTATGGAAAGAATGAGTGTGCAGAAGTTTATCCACACAGAAGCCTTTAACAAAGTATGAGAAGCACTGAACAAGGTATATGGTGCACAACGGACTGATTGGGACCTATGCATACCAGTGGTTCTATGGGCTTATAGGACAACATGCAAGAAAGTGACACAGAGATGCCTCCAAGGCTGGAGTATGGAGTGAATGTTGTAATACCCATAGAGTATAAAATTCCTAGTCCGCGCATAGTAGCGCCGATAGATATGACAGCTCACGGAGTCTTGGAAGAGGGGATCACGCAACTGAACAAAGCAGAACGCTTGGGACCTGAGGAAGAAATCTGATAGGGTTATCTTAGGCTCCAAGAACTTATGAAAGAAAAGGTGCGATTAAGGGAGAAAAGCACTCTGGTGGAAGTGGAATTCAAGAAGCGGGAGGGCAAAATAAATAATGATTTTCTTGATAAGAAAACCAGGGTGCGCACGTTTACTGTGATGAATTTGGGGACTGCTGCAGAGAGTTGATCAGGCTGATGCCTTGGATTGGACCACATATTACTAAAGGGATCACCCATGGTGGCGTGCTGTAGATGATAAGGTGCGCGACGTAGCCGGTAAAAATTGAAGGTGGATGTTTTCCAGGAAAAGTGATGGATGATCTGTTGAAACCCTATACAGGTGGCGTAGCCACCTGACTCACCACGGGAAGTACAATCTTAGCACTCTAGGTAGTTGAAAGGAGGCACGGGACTATAAACTACTTTGTCCAGGAGCTGCATGATGTCGAGGCTGTGTGCAGGAGCAAAGTGTCTGAAGGTTCACGACCGCGCAAGGGGGGCTGTGATGCCGTGCGGGTTGGCTAGAAAGCGACCATTGTAGTCGCTATTCATGATGCGATGCTTTACTTGAGACCAAATGGAGCCAGTGGCAAGCATTTAAGACACACTTTATGGGAAAGATTTGGGAAAATCTACCACTAAGGGAGCATTAATGGACTGGATTTGGGGGGAACCGTTGAGTTCAAATTCAAAAGGCGCTATAAATTACAAAGGGCTGCCCAGCAAACAACACTTGGTCATTTTTGAATTGAGTTGTCATATGCCCCATGTATTCTAGGCCGAGACCTGATTTCCTTGCACAGAGCATTGATTAAGCCCCTGATTGAGCAATTGAGAGATTTCTGGACAAGCAAGACGACAACATTTGAGGAAGCTAGGGAAATTGTAGAGATGACCTCCGAATAGGCCGCGTAGGTCCTGGCCATAGAAGATGCCCCTAAAGGCACTAGGATTGTTGCAGAAATCCCTAAATCACCACGCACACCATGATTGAAGAAAGATAAATAGCCAATGATTCCGATGTGTGTGTCCCTACGAAACTCGCTGCACTCTAGATTAACGGTGGAGGAAAAAAGGAAAGTATTTAACCTAGAAATTGATGAGGAGGAAGAAGACCTAGAGGACCTCATAATTGAAGAAGACGAGGACAAGGGCATGGAGGAAGAAACTGAGCCTGCGCACCCTCCAACAAAGCTGCCTGCTTATATTGACCCATGGAAGGGTAAGGCAAATGTGCCCAAGGACCTCGATGAGAGCAAGAGCTCTCTCCAGACTCCACTCCTCCCTAACGACACCATCTTTGAGGTCATGCACCTGGGATGAGTGCCGAAATTGAAGTTTGAAGATTGGGATCTCGATGACCACGAGAAATTCCCTCACCTAGAGACCGCACAACTCATGAAGCCCAAGCAGAACACCACGACGAGGGTTATAGAATTGGAGCCGCGAAAGTGGTTATGGGGAGTTGAAAAGGAAGGGTTATTAAACCTGCTCTGGGTGTCGCATTACCACCACACCCTAGTGACAATCTTTGTCATCAGGCAGTTGCTCTGCCTGGTGCATGGTGGGTGTTTGTGGTTAGTGGAGCCCATCCCCATCACGGACCACTTACTCCATTGCATTACTCGAATCCCCTGTAAAGGAGAGGACCCCACAGACATATCAGAGGGGAAGAAAAATGATTTGGAAATCACAGAGGCCATGAAGAAGAAATACAAGCTGGAAAAGAAGAAGAGAGGCTACACCATCTCCAGTATAAACAAAAAAGCAGTCAGGGTGGTGACTCAGATATTGGTGGGTAAGGTCACGCGAAAGTGCCACGTGGATGAGGTACATGTGCCGGTGGTGGCACTTGCTGAACAATGCGCAGAAGGGGTCTAGTTTAACTGGTCTGAATTCTTGTGCGAAGAGTTCCTAGAGAATTGCTGCAAGGCACAGGAATGAGGAAAAATGTTCCGCTATGCATGGCTTCTACTGTCCATAGTGTTGGTGGTGGAGGAATTGCTAGAGGATAGCCAGTTCCCCATGATTACAATGGATATCGTGGAGGCTACGAAGTATGCTTCACTATGGGCCACTAAGGACACGAACTGGATCCGCAACAGTAAGACATTCTGGGTGTTCATGGAGATGAAAATCAGAATGGGGATTAACCACAAGCTGTGGTTATCACCCACTGTCTACAACAATCTGCAAATTTTTGCAGAATTTAAAGCGGACTTTCACCACAAATACCTTACGGTGCACAAGGACCCTACGAAGAAGTGGAGTGAGCTACCCTTCATATCCATCGATGATGTGATTTTTGATGTATTGGAGACATGGCTGCCAGAATGGCATGCCCCAGACATCGTGTGGTGGAAAAGTCTGCTGCACAGAAGAAAAAGGAGGAGGCCAAACTGCACATGGCATAGTTGGCAGAAAAGAGAAGGCAAGAAGTAGCAATAGTAAAAGTGTAGGAGGCACGGGACGCTGCACAGAAGACAACATAACAAAAAAAAAGGCTACAATAGCAGCAACACAGAAGGCAACAGAGACTGTGTGAGGGCCAAAAGTCACTTTCGCCTGAGCAAGAGAAAGAGATGAAACAGAGGAAGAAGAGGGTAGCACAGACCCACAAAAAATGTCAACACAATTGAAGCACCAGCGCCCGAGCGAGTGGATAGGGCGGTGCATGAAGGTGAAAACATCCAAGGTGTTGATCAACCTGATCACCGTTATTGAGGGTGATTTGCATGATAGAGGAGAGACGGTGTGGGATGTCACCACAGAGGCCCTCCAAAAATTCATGGTGGAGAATCTAATTGTGTTGGGGGCCCTTCGAGCACAGATTTAGGAGTTGCAGGTGCATGCTCCTCAAGCTGGTACTCTCTCAACCAGCCTCGCAATTAGGACAGTCATAGCCAAGGAAATGCTGCACACTCGTAAAACCAACACAATAGTGCTACCATAAGGGGCACTGGTTATAGTAAATGAGGCCGACCGGTCTAAGGTTAGCACGCTGAAGGGGATAGGAATCAACATGGCTGCACTCCCACGAAAGACACTCTATGTTCTACAGGATGGGATTACTACAGAACTACAGGCTAGGGAGAGCCACGCGTTGCAGGTGCTGAGTGAGTAGAAGATCAACATGGAGCAGTTGAGCTTGTAGTGTGATGAGGTCATGTCACAGAATAGGCAGATGGTACAGGTATTGTAAGAAGCCTACTAGATGGTCCTTGAGCTAGCCATCCGAGTATAAGCACCAGCAGAGGCGCACATCCACAGATTAGTAGTAGGGGTGCACGAGGCATGATAAGAAATGGCTAAGGTTCAGCTGGAGCTGAACCTTTAGATAGCAGAGCTGCGATTGAAGGTGTAGTTGTCCACTCCTCTAGAAATAAGGGAACAACGCACCAACGCTATTACATTGGGGATGGAGGAGATTAGCAGTGCAGTAAGGGAATGCACGATAATGTTGGAAGACTCATTTGAAGTCCTCACCAATCTGTAGGATGACCCTAACATCTAGCGCTTAGAGACAGAGGCATGTGAGCTCCAACAACAGTATGGAAACGTCAAAGGGACCACATAGACGATGGTCCTCACTTAGAGGCTTGCGCGAATGCAACAGACCAAAGCACTTAAAGAGAAAGTGGACGCAACGCGACACAAAGAAGCAGTTTTAAAGGCGTGTGTTCAGTGATGGATCGATGAGGCCTTTGTAATCATAGCAAAAATTGAAGGAAAGCTATCGCAGATGCAGGGGACAGTTCTGACACCGCAGTCTCAAAACAACGAGTACAAGAGATTCGGTAGGCAGCCTTTCAGTGCGCTGCTGACGTTGCCATCATCTAAGAAGAGTTGGACGCTCTCCATGCGAAGATCTCTGCATCAACAGAGTGACTCGAAGGTGAGTCACGATGTTTGTGTTGGGGGCCTGTTGGGTGTGGAATGCCCCCGAAGGCATGTTTTAGGGCTTAAAGCCCAAGTTTTGACTAAGTCGATTGTAAAGACTCCGCAAATTGTGGGCGTGGAGTGCAAAGTTGTAATAGAGTCATAGGGTTGTCCGCCCTTATTTTTGTAATGTAATGTTGGTTTGAAAGAGCTACCCATGTCCACGAACCATGGGATTGTATAAATAGAGAGAGGCTCTAAGTGTAGAAAGAATCTAAGCGGAGCATGGATGGATCTACGAAATTGATGAGGTATTGAATTAAAGTGTAAGTCATGTCTTTGGGTCGTAGAATAGGAGAAGGCTCTGCAGCTGAGTGCACAGAGGCCTAGTAGTCCGCAGCTGAGTGCGCGGACCCCTACATCTAAGTGTGCAGGGCAGGTCGAGTCTGTAACTGTGGTAAGAATTAATAAAAGAGAAGTTTTACAATATTTTTGTGTATCTTTTCCTGTTTTATGTATTATTGGGTATGAATTGCAAGTTTACTGTTTATTTACTACATGAACTCATATGAATGTGTTGAATAAGTAAATATAATATAAGGAATCTTTTTACATGAAGATAACTAACAATTATAAGAAGATAAGTATGATCTCGGGTGTGACTTAGGGAAATAGTGCAGATCGCTGCTCCAGTAGTGCGAAATCCCCATAACCCCTTGTTAGGGCTGCGTGAAAGTGAATATATCAGGGCACGAAGGCCAGGGAAGTGTGCGAAGTAACCTGTGCAAAGGGACTCAGAGTTGGACCAAATCAACCCCTCAGACATCTCAAGGGTGTGGAAACCTGGTTCCAACACCCCCCCATACTACTTCGAGTGAGACCTCAGTTCACACTCTGCAGGTTGTTGCCGAAAGGGCCAGTAGTACAGGGATTTTTTTGTCTAATTAACTCTGAACCTGGGTCAGGCCCCAAGAAGCCAACACTAGGAGAAATTAGCTAGGTTTATAAGAGGATGCATGCTTCATTGTACCAGCAAGCCTAGAAATAGGAAATAGGGTCTATATCATCCCTTACCCATACTCACTCATCCTTGGGAGACCATTTCCATGGATTTGTGGGAAGTTTACCAACAAATAGGAAGGGACATGAATACCTATTTGTGGGAGTCGAAAGGTTCAACAAGATATGTGTTTTGATGCCCTATAAAAAGATCATCAGTGGGAAAGAAGCAACACAATTTTTCTTTGGATAGGTCTGGTGCATGTCAGAATACAAAGGAGCATCATTTCATATAGGGACATGACTTTTTGAGTGAATTTTGAACAACATTATGGGAGACGATGGACACAAAGTTGAAGAGATCTACATCAATCCATCCACAACCAAATGGGCATAAAAAAGTACTTAATAGGACTTTATAACAGCTTCTAAGGGGTTACAACCATAAGAATCCAAATACCTAGGATGAAAATATCGTATATATACAAAATTCTTACAAAATAACAATCCACACTTCTATTGGAAAGTTCCTATTTGAAACTTGTTTTTGATAATTGCCACCTTCACCTCTGGATATTACATATGGGTAGCGAGGAGGAGTGAGGGAAGATCTTACAGGAGATTCCTTGAGGGATGAAACATTTGTAGAAAAGATTAGGTAGATGCATATAAATGTATAAGAGACACTACAAAATTCACAAGAGAAATATAAGGTCAGGTAAGATCAACAAAGAGCAGAAAAATCATTCAAGGTAGGAGATAGAGTATGGCTATAATTGAACAAGGAGAGGCTATAGGGTCCTAGTAAGATAATCAAGGCTTTGTGGTATGGTCCCTTCAATATAGTGGAAAAGGTGGCTGATAGTGCCTATTGAATCTATTTACAACCATATATGCACATTTACTTAGTTGTGAATCTAAATAATATGAAAATATATGAGCCTTCCACGCTAGATCAAGGAGAGGAACATGCCCTACTTTTTATGGCAGATTTGGCATGAGATGCTCAGGAATAGTGGACAGAGGATACCGTTTTTTAGAAATATTCTAGAAATATAAGGCATTGGCAACATGACCTTTGGAGTGTTGGGTTGAAAGACAAATTCCAAGAAAAGCTAAATGGTACACCAGAGAGAAGGTGGAGGAAAAATTTCCTCACCTCATTCAATATAATCTTTTGGGGACCAAAAGCCTCCCAAAATGGGGAGGTGTGGTTTAGATTAGATCATTATATTTTTTTTTTCATCCATCTCAATGCTTCCAAACTGGAAAAAGTGGAAGAATAAACTCTTAGGACCATTTTTATTAGTGGGACCCAATTTAGAAAATTGGGATTTGAAACCTTCGAGGAGAATTTTGAGAAACAATGCTTTTTGGGGGTAAAACTTTGTTATTTTAAAGACACACATTTTTTTCATATTCTACACATATAGACCTTTCCAACAATGTAAGAATCATGACAATCAGAGTTTGATTGTAAAAGTTATTCCTCTAAGAAGTTGAGCTTCTTGTCTAAGAGGATTCCATGTCAGCCCCAATTACTCGTGTAAGAGGGGCTAGCCAAGTGAATATGATGAATAAGACTCTAGAAGAGTCTATATTGTAACTATGGTTAAGAGTTGAGGTAGTCAAACCTAACCACTAATAGGCTATGAGGTTGTGTTATATGTAGGCCACTACGAGGAAAAGGTGTCCTATTATTTCGAGTGCATTTGTTCCACAGTGGATAAAAAATAACCAAGAGGGGATAGGATATAGAGCCCATAGAGAGGATCTGTGCAAGTAGATGACATGCCACATACCATACTTCTTTGTACTCGTAGATATTTTCTATCAAGAGAAAGAGATCAGAGCGACCTCGCCTTCTAGTTGAGTTTTTCTCCTGAAAGGGCTTCCCAAGTCATATCTTGTGTCAAATGTGTGTGATATTTTATTTTTTTCTTCTCTATTTTCTTCATAATTTTAATTCGCATGCATACACTATTAATAGTAATCTAAAATTCCATAAATCTAAAAGGAAATAGAATTGTAATAGTGTAGATATTTAGATTTTAAATATAATTTTATTAGATCTGTTGTTAAAAGTTGTCCATTGGAATATCCATGCAAGTTTATAGATCAAATGATCCCTCTTGGAATCATCTAGGGATATCTAGCAATCTAACACCCCACTGAAAAAACTCCTGAAACATTTGACAGAGAAATGTTGACAATTTTCATCTCAATGTCTTTCAATACCACTTCTTGTTTTTTCTTATATGATTTGTTCCATAGCTTTG
Organism: Pinus tabuliformis; assembly: GCA_031772625.1. Lineage (NCBI taxonomy): Eukaryota > Viridiplantae > Streptophyta > Pinopsida > Pinales > Pinaceae > Pinus > Pinus tabuliformis. The sequence continues at coordinate 961,962,527 of CM062817.1, forward strand.
TTATGGCTATTGATACCCACAAGGAGTTTTTTCTTCATGATATTTTCCACAAATATCTCTAGGATATAAGAGCATGTGAGGAAACAAACAAATAAGAAGTCAATTTCCTCATACAATGTCATTCATCCATGCATTCACTTCTACTCAAAAAGAAGGGTATGAATGAGAACCTGATCCCTTGCAAACTTATGAAGGATTTTGAGATTGATGAAGATTAATAGAGATTTTCCTTCACACGAGGATTTGTAACAATCTCCTCCCACATCTACCCAAGAAACCAACCAACCAAGGTAAACATGCGACGAGGGGCCACTATGATATGATTTGACCTCCTAAGTCATGTTAAGGAAGTGGAACTGACGAAAACACACCATACATACATTAATACTCAGCTACAAGACCCCCAAGAACCAATCCAATACTTTAGACAACTTGCCTTGGGGTCCCACTGATATTTTGGACAACTTAAGCCTCATTCGCTCCCATGTTATAGGCTTGAGGGCGACAAGAAATCCAAATTCACTCTCACATGCCTGCCATTTACTAGAGAACAAAACTATCAGTGCTATGCCAACGACTCAGGGATTTCAGCCACTTTTTTAAGCCTAGAGCCCAGGTCATTACCCAAAATTGAACCATATCTTCAAATTAGTAAAATAACATGGAAATGGCAGTGCTAAAGCAATTACTTGTTCAAGACCTTCACTGGATCCCTACTAGCCATGACAGCCATTTTGTCAATCACATTGCGAATATGTAATCTATAGGTGTAAATAACAATTATGAGCATATGTGTCTCATAATTAGTTGAGAATCACCGAGAACCATAGATGCCTCAACACATCAACTTCCATTCCATCCATTAGCTCATAGATACATTGATCATTCTATTACAAGTAAAAACATGATGAGAGCCACACATGGATGTTGTCGTAAAACACATACGTAACCAGCATAACGAGGATAGAAATATCACTGAAATCACAACCATATACACCACATATAATCCATCATGATACTCATAGAAATAATAGGAGAAATAACCTTTCATTAATGATGTAAAATCCAAACCCGTGATGGGACTTCCATGTTTCACCTGATTCTAGAATGCTCGAGCCAAATGAATCTTAAGCCATGTACCCCTGTGCCATATTCCAAGCATGAATGTGGGAGCTCATAGAACACATCAATAAAAAATCATCTAGGGATTCCAGAGGCCATCCACCTCAACCCATAAAATAATGATTCCACCTCACAATTAGATATCAAAAAGCCATCATTAGATTAGTCTCCATCCAAGCCTTCTAGGGCTTCCAGAGCATTTTTCCAACGAAGGCTTCCAGGACTAGTAACTACACGCACAATTTATTTGGGGCTTCTAGAGTGTGTATCCAACCAAGGCTTCTAAGACTAATAACTCAACCCACATAGGGCTTCTAGATCATTTGTCCAACCAAGGCTTCCAGGACTAGTAACTCAAACCAAGCTAGTACAGGGCTTCCAGAGCATTTATCCAACTAGGGATTCCAGGACTAGTAACTCAACCCAAGCTAAGGAAACATGTGAACCAACCAAAACCAAACAATGAAATTAACCCACAATCACCATGGCTATCTAGGAAATGGTAAGTCTAGGAAATCCACTGTCAATCCTGACCATCCTCCATTCCAATGACACATCACAACCAAAGATCCACATGCAGATTCCATGCATGCTAAAACTAGTGAAGGAAACATACATGCAACTCGGTACCTGCGAGAAAATATGATGTAGCTACTACTCCAGATGCCTTCTTGCTATTTCCTACTCTTCTTTTGGCTTCTTCGTCCAAAAAGCCAAGTATGCCACACCTACGAAGAGTGCTCCAAGAAAACTCTAAGTCTTAAAGAGTATGAGAGAGAGAGAGAGAGAATAATGAGAGAGCTCCAAAATTGAATTGAAAAAAGGTTAAATTGAAAAAACGCTACCAACTGATCCCCATAAGCCTTTTTATGATTGAGGCCTCTATTTTCTTCATTTTCCATTATTTTCCTTCATTTCCTCCTCACATGCAACCTGTGACCTTTCACCTCCCTTTTCTCCTAATTTCAATTATTTTCATAAATAAATGTGCCAAAAATGCCATTTTGGCTTTCCAAATCCTTAGCCATTGCCTTTGCCAATTTCCTTAGCCATAAAAAATCACAAGTGATCCCCATCACTAGGATTGGGCCCAACATTCAACTTGGAATAAGTGTCCCATAATCTTTGGTTATTATTTTTCCTTTATTTACTTTTATTACATGGAATTTTCACCAGGGCTGTTACAGAGTCCTCCCCCTTGGGGGAACACTGTCCTCGATGTTCAACAACACCTCTTACCACAAAACTGTTTGTAGAAAAATATATACTGTCAACAGAGCTTTATAACTTAGCTCGATGTAATATTTACAATGATCACCCTGCTGAGAAGAAAACTAATATAACAACATAATAACATGACATCATAATAACATATCACATAATGGAGATTTATAACACAACTCGTGGTAGTATTTACATCCATATACATAAGTACATAAACCCACATCATCAAAACATATACCAAAACACCAAGAAAAAATTGCTTTGCCTCAACCGGAAAACAAGGAAGGATACATATTCCAAATCTGATCCACCATCTCCCATGTAGCTTCATCGGGTCAAAAATAATTCCACTACACTTTAACTTGCTTGTTTGATTGGTTCCAGAGCATGAGCATCTTTTTCTAGAATATACATTGAGGCTCCAGCTGGAATTCTCCATCTGGTTCCACCTACAATATAGACTAGTCAATCACATGCTTAACATCTCTAGTATACTTCTTAAGAAAAGATACATAGAAAACATCATGGAATTTCACTATCAGAGACATTTCAAGTTGATAAGCTACTAGCCCAATCCTTTCAATCATGCTGAAGGGTCCACAAAACCGTGGTGTCAACTTGTCACATGATCTAATCCACAAGGAACTCTTCTTCGGTTTGATGTGTAAGTACACCTATTCCCCAACTTGGAACTCCTTTAACAACCTATTCCTATCTTCATAACTCTTCTACCTATCCTTTGCTACATTTAGATTTTTCTTTAGAACCTGCATTTCTTGTTCTAGGTCTAACAACATATCTGGTCCAATCAATACCTTGTTAACCAGATCACAACAACTGATGGAAGTGTTACCACTTCGTCCATACAATGCCTCAAAAGGACTCATTCGCAAAGATTCCGGATCCCCATTATTGTATGCGGAGTCTACTAATGGAAAGTACTCTTCCCACATTCACTGATGATGCATTAGATACATCCTCAACATGTCCTCCAATATCATGTTGGCCCTCTTTTTCTGTCCATCTATTTGCAGATGATAAGACGTATTGAAGGCCAACTCTGTGCCCAAACCTACAAATAACTACTTCCAAAACTTGGAAGTGAACTTTGCATCCTTGTCTGACACAATATTCTTTAGGGAACGATGCAAATTGACCACATCTCAGTTAAATACCTATGCTACATCACTAGATGAGAATGTAGGCTTCATTGGAATGAAATGTGCAATATTTGTTAATCTTTCCATAATAACCATAATGGAATCATGTTGTCTCACTATATTCGGAAAAAATCTAATGAAATCCATGGAAATAACCTCCCATTTCCACTTTGTGGTTGCGATCAGCTATAACATTCCACCTAGATGCTTACATTATTCTTTCACTTACTAACAATTAAAACATCTAGCCATGAACTCTGCTACATCCCTCTTCAGATTCCACCAATAAAAAAATCTCTTCATTGATGTTAGTGTCTTTTGATACCCTAGGTGATCCGAATATAGTTTTGCATGAAACTCCTTCAAGATCACCTTCTTGTGCTCATCGTTATGTGATATATATATCTTGTCTAAAAACCTGACTAAACCATTTGCTCTAAGACAATAATCCATACCTTGTCCACCTACACCTGTACCTGTACTTGGACCACTACCTGTACCTATACCTGTACCATCACCTATACATGTACTTGTACCATCACCTATCCCTATCCCTGTGCTCTACTGTAACCTGTGCACAATATCCATATATTTGACATTCTGCTAACTTGCCTGTAGGATCCTATCTTGTAAGTCTATCAAATAGGAGCTCATAGCTTTGAAGTGATTTACCTATACCCGTTTGTTACGAGATTTTTCCACCCTATTCTCTTTACCCTTGATATATATGATTTCAAAATCAAACTCGATGATTGTGGCCAACCATCTAGCCTGCCTGGTGTTCAGATTCAACTGCTCAAAGAAATACCTCAACCCAATGTGATCACTCATAAGTAAAAATCTCTTGCCAAGAAGATAGTGTCTCCACATCTTTATTGCATGTATGATCATTTCCAACTCAAGATCATGTGTCAGGTAGTCCTTCTTATGCTCATTTAGTTTTTGGGACTCATAACATACCACTTTCCCATCCTACATAAGGACTCCACCAAGTCCTCTCTTGCAATCATATATGCATACCACAAAATATTTGTTTAGATTTGCAATCTATAGCACTGGTGCATGTGTCCAAAAGTGCCTAATTTTCTCAAAGCTAGCCTCACATTCCTCTGTCCATTCAAAATTTTTAACTTCCTTTGAAATGATGTGATGGGATATCAATCTACGAGAAGTTCCTGATGAACCTCCCATAATAGCCTGCTAAATCCATGAAAGATCTCATCTCATCCACACTCTTAGGAGCTACCCACTCCATGATGGCCCTTATCTTCTTTGGATCTACTGAATTAACCTCCTTGGAGACAACATGCCCCAAGTAATGTACCTCAGTCTAAAAGAAACTACACTTATTGAGCTTAACATACAACTGATGCTCTCTCAACAACCTCAACACTGCTGCTAAGTTCTTAGAATTCTCTTCCTCATTTTTAGAATATACCAGTATATCATCAATGAACACAATAACAAACTTATTAAAACATGGATGCAACACACTATTCATCAAACATGTAAATGTAGCTGTAGCATTAGTTAAGCCAAATGGAACAACAACGAACTCATAATGCCCATACCTGGTCCTAAACGTAGTGTTGTAAATTTGCTCCTCTTTGATGCATACCTGATGGTATTTGATTTGAAGTCAATCTTTGAGAACACTGCTGCTCCCTTCAGCTGATTGAACAAGTCATTAATCCTCAACATAGGGTACCTGTTCTTTATAATCACATTGTTCAACTACCTATAGTCAATTCATAATCTGAGAGTACCATCTTTATTCTTCATAAACAATACTGGTGCGCCTGATGGTGATACACTTGGCCTAATGTATCCCTTGTCAAACGTTTCCTTGAACTGCAACTTTAACTCAACCAACTCATATGCACTCATCCTGTAAGGTTCTTTCGATGATGGAACTATCCCTGGCACTAACTCAATAGAAAATTCTACCTCCCTATCAGGTGGAAACTCTAAAATGTCCTCAGGAAATAGATCCTTGAACTGCTATAAAACTGGATACTTTCTCAACACATCCATATCCTCAACTTCCTTACCCTTATCACTAGAAATGTGCACTGTAGATAACTTGCATCCTTTCCTGTGGCTACACTTTGCTTGCATAGCTGTCACCATCCTAACTTATGTAGCTTTCTTCTTACCCTGTAAGACTCTTAGTTATCCATTGTCATCAACACACTCAATAGCTTTATAATAACAATATACCTTGGTTTTATGAAGGTACAACCTGTCCATGCCCAACAACATACTGTATGAACCCAATGATAATACATCCAAATGTGTTTTAGTAGGAATACCATTCAAATCAAATGCACAAGCTCTTACCCAATGATGAACTCGTTTCTTTGTACTTGTAACCAACTGTACTAACTAATATTCTGCATGCAATTTCTTACTCAAACCACACTTATCCACCAATTGTTATGAAACCAACTATTGAGTTAGTGCCAGCTCACAAAAATATAGAAAAGATAGATCAACACCTTAGAATTCAACCTCTTCAAGGGGGAAACCTCCTTTACATTACATAAATGAACAATTCTTTGATGATACAAATGAAAAGACCTCCTTTCCATATATAGGAGTCTAAGGGGTCATAATATGATTAGAGACGACATAACAATAATAATGTAAGGGCATCCATGTTGTGGGATCCTTGCCATCAAACTTCCTCATATCGATTTTTGAAATATGGTGGGTCTTTGATCCAACATTAGAGTTTATGAAATCATGATTAACATTTCTTTTGTTCGCATCATGAGTTTCCTTTACTACCCTTTCACCATTAGTAATTATTTCTTGTAGAAAATTTGTCAAATCTATCTTCAAATCTGTTAGTGCCTAGATTTACCTCAGGCTGAAAAGGCAGGATCTAGGGCCAACATCAAACCACGCTCAGCCTGGTAGCTAGCCCTACCAGGTCAGGAGAGGGCTCTCTCCGGTCAATCTCAACAAATAATGATCTTTGGGGGCTTGAGATGACTGAAATGTCTTCTGATTTTAGGTTAGGTATGAAGTGTAAGGATTTGATTTGATTTTTTTGGGGGTTTAGTTGGAATCAAGGGAAAGGCAAATTTTGGAGTGCAGGGATTGAGGCTCAGTTCTGCAGAGACCTCGATGGGGCAAGGTAGGAAATCATTTTGGCACTTAAATTTGAATGGAATGGAAGGGATAGATAGGTGAGGTGTTGAATAGGGCAAGAGAAACCACGAATCCTCCCCAAACAGATGAAAACATCAAATAACTAAAGCAAACTTCAAGTAGAGCACTGCAATTTCAATGGATTCTACTTACACTCTTGTTTGTTTAGTTCAGAAGACATAAGATAGATAATGACATACATAAACAAATTCACAATTACAGAGAGATGCATTGTACCAAGAAAAATTTCCACATGAATCCCAAAGAGTGCTGCAAATCTGGTCTCAATTCCTTAGCCAAAATACTGAAAATGAATGTACAATGAAGCTCAAGGATTTCTCAAGAGTCCAACCATGCTAATGACTGAAAAATAACATAATATAGACAAAACATAGCTCATCCTTGACTCTAGGGGTTGAGATCATGAGTTTAGGAGTTGACCCAACTGATTCTAAACTGAGAACTAGAAACTAGGCAAGATAACAACATGCCTCTAAAAACAAGGGAACTGATTCATTCCGTTTCAAACAACCTCTAAACTGATGAATCTACCTCTACAAGTGAAAATCCAACATATTTACATCATAATCCATCAATTTTAATCAAATTACATCATAAATTTTCCATTAGGAAAGTGAAAAAGTCAAACTAGGTGAAGTTGGGTGAAAAACAGAGCAAAACTTGGTCAAGCTGGCAATTTTTCCTCTATGCACCGCACTTGATTCTCTATGCGTAGCGCCTGTTTGGACCCGCTTTTAGAGACCTTCCTAATGTCCAAATGAGCTCCGCGTGTGCTTACTGGAAGGGTCTATCTATCTACTTTCCAACCCAAGTAGAATTTTTCAATTTGGCCTCCGTTTGCCCCTCCAAAAGTCCATTCTCCCAACATTGCTTTCTGTGTGTCAAAATAGGGGTAGTGAGGTCATTGTTTGAGTGTTTTTTGACCTTTTGAGGGTTCAAAACCTACCCAAGTTTCTTGGCCATAGGTAGGCAAGCATAAATTTTCATGAAAAATCCAGAAATGCAAAGTTTTTGTGATTTGGAGCCCTCTAGCAAAAGTGAGCGCCACCCGGCGCGGCGCATAGGGAGGAAAACTTAGTTTTTGTGCCAAAAATTTACAAAAATGCAAAAATTGCTCCAAATTTCTTGAAATTACAACCGAGTCTTCTCTATCAAGTGTTGTGATGGGCCAAGGAAGCCTCAACCAAGATTTGAAGTCCTTCATCCTCTTTTTTCCTCCTTGACGCTCTCTTCAACTTTGCTTTCAAATTTCTGATTCTCGCTTGGCACACCAAGTTCCAGGACAAGTAATGATATGACAAGTTTCTAAGCATATTCTTCTCATTTATTTCCTTCTCCAGCTTCCTCTCCAAGTGGATATTGACTCTTTTGAGCCATGACTCCCTATCGGCATTCATCTCTTGCTCGAAGGAAGTGAGCTCCACCCTCCTCCTTCAGGCACTTTAGCAGTTTTTCCAAATGTTTTGTAACTCCATAACCACTTGCTGATCCTCCAACTGCTTGTTCCTCTGCTCCAAGTACTGTATAGTCCACTGGGCTCTATCCAAGTTGGTGGACAAGGCAACAATGTCCGCCTGCTACTCCTTAATAATCTCTCTAAGGTTTGCGCTCCACAGGCCCATGCCAGTATCATCACCCTCAATGAGGATGAAATCAGTCTCTCACTCACTTGATGGCCCTTCCTCCTGTAGAGGCCTCTTGCCTTAGTCCTGAACCTGCTGTGCTGATGGAGGAAGCAAGGCCCCTTCTAGCATGGGTGGAGATAACACTCACTTTGCTGCTGTAAACAACTGTCTATTGCCTCTCTGATAAGAGATGAACACTGACATACTAGTGGTCTCATGGCCCTGCTGATAAGAAGGTCCACTTGTCTCATGCCCAACCTCTGAAGGTCCCTATGAAGCTCTGAAAAACTCTTGAGAGATGAAGTCATCCCAGGTGATTCCCTATAAACCAAGCTAATGGATGACCACAATTTTGATAAGAGAAAAATGATAAATACTGTTGAATTACTGCTGAGGGGTCTTGTGCTGCACAAGAGTGGTCATCTTCTCTATGTTTTGGCATATGAAATAAGGAATGTTCATCATCTGCACCCGAGTGAAATGCATCAGCAGCCTGATGTGATAAGCATACAGGTGGGAGAACCGACCCTCATAGGTGAAATACTTCATGATGAGTTTCATTAAAGGAGCATACTCATCCTTGAGAAACCGAAAAGGAAACACTCTCTTGAACTATCTTAAAAAACGAAGTTTGATGTACAGTTCATAGTGTTTCCGGTCAATTTTCTGCCTCTTATTCCATGGTTCTCCAATGTTTGGTATGCGGTTGCAAATGAAATGGTTTCTGGTGTTAATGTGAAAGTGACACCAGTAAGAGTGGCTTGGTCACCATGCAAATGCAACAAAAATAAGTGGGCCAACTCATGATGAAATTGAATTTTAGCAACCTTCTCACAAAATTCATAACATGACTGATGCTGGAAACAAAATATAGCAAGAGGGCAGGCCTGCAGCTCAGCAAGAGTGGTAGGTTCTTCTCTGATATGTCTGCCACCTCTATGAGGCCTCCTAGGTGCATGTCCCTCCGTGGGTGAATCACTTTGGGTCTCCTCTCCATCATAATTATATGAAGGATCAGATGCCATAACTGATGGTAGACAAATTGCCTTGAAGAAATAAGTGCTGATGTGTCAAACTGTGGTGGACTGTTTTTGGTGATGTGCTTGACCTCTGCCACCAAGGGAAAACAGTGAAACAAGGGACTGTTAGGAGGGGGGAAAAATAGTGGGAAATTTTGGGACTGTTGGGATAGACTTAGTCAGGGAAATATGGGATATTATGGGGATTTTTATATAGGATTAGGGTTTGGGGTTTACATTTGGAAATTTGGGAAAGGGAACTTGGGATAGGGAATTAATGAACTTAGGGGGGAAGGGGAACTTAGGGAATAATTAAATCAAAGAATGAATGAGATGAGGGAGTGAACTTGGTGACAAAACAGTGAATTGAAACCCTAACAACAAGTTTCTTTGAGGTATTTTAAAAGGTAGGGTTTGATTGTTTTACCCAAACACCATGAAAAACACACCATCAAACCATCATCAAACTTGGATAGAAAATAGCTTTGAAGACTCTACCTATTTGTATAAAGACTAATCGATGCAATTTGGGGTGATTGGAGTGAGTTTGGAAGTTTTTCGGGCTCTTTGGCTGTGTGTGCCGCGTAGCATGCCCAATGTGTCGTGCCCCACCTATGCGCTGTGCCTTTGTTAAAATGAACTGAGTGGTAAGGCCCAGTGCATTGCGCCGGCTGTATGGCTGCGCCTCCTGCCCAATGCGCCGCGTCGGTAATCTTAGAGCGATTTTCGCCCAATTTCTCACTTTCTCACCAAAATTTTTCTATCTTGCTTCTCTTTTGCAAATGAGCTTATCAAATGAAGGAATAGCTTATAAACAAAGAGCTTTTGAAATTTTGGTTCATGGAACCCACTTTTACAATGTTTTGGATTTGACTTTATCTTTAAACTCCATTTTTGGACTTTTTCACTGCTTTTTCACTTTGTGATGATTTAATGACCTGAGCTTTGCTTTTTTTTGCAGGTGTTGGAGCTTTTGGGCTAAGGAAAGAAGCCAGGGTCAGATGAAGAAATTTACAATGAGGAAAACAAAAATTTTCATGATTTTGTACAATAAATGCTAAATACTCTGTTTTTCCCTCAAAACAGAGTTTTGAGGAAAAACACATTTTCGAACACTTGGCAATGCAATTTATTGATATTGAACCCTCCTCATAGCCTGCTAGCAATTATTGGACACTTTGACACATTTTTTAACGAAACCATAATGAAACCCTAGACCTAACTAACCATGAAACCCTAAAGACAATCTTTGCAATTTTCAGGATAAGGAAGGAGACTATATATGTGTTTTATGAGCAAATCTATGCCAGAAGGTAGATAACATGAGGGAAAATGAAGGAATGCTACTACCGTCAGATGATCTATGCACCTAATGGAATGCAAATGACTGGGCGATACACCTAATATGAAATGCAACAAGAGGATTTGATCTCTGACGGAGGGATGACAATACCAACTCTAACAAAATCTATCTTAAAATTGTTAATCTTAGCTTCTGTGCCATTCATCTTAGCTTCCATGCCCTTTATCTTAGATTCCATGCCATCTATCTTAGCTTTTTTTAGCTGTTGTGGCAATGAAATTTGTTGCACTTGGTCTTGTAATTTTGATATATCATGTAGCATTTCTTCCTCTTCTTCATGAGTCATGCTAGAGCTTTCAGGTTGCTTACTAGGTGTTTGCATTTTCTTTCCTCATGGCATCAGTTACCGATAATAATTCTCTACTATGCCCTTTGAATCCATTCAAAATGATTTTTCAAACCAAGCTTAAGAAAAAATTTAAAAAAATTCTACACACCATTTTTCACTTTGTAGGAGCTTGATATTGCCTCTGATGTATCTCTATAATTTCAGATCATCCAGTTTTGAAATTGCGACTTGTAGTAGCCCCCTGTGTCCTATTTCCAATGCCACCAGTTTGATCCCAATTGGATTCTCCAAGGAAGAGTTATGCCAAATCTCCCACAGTGACCTGATTATAGACTAGTTCAATAGAGCGAACTTGTACGACATGCCGCGTGTCCCTGTTTCGACCTTTAGCTCTAAAAAATATATACAAGAAACTATAGCCTATTCCCTTTCTGTACCTTCTTACGAAATTTCAATCCGATTCTCAGAGAGAAAGTTATGGCGCGTTTCCCCAGGTCACCTATTTGGAATGTAATTCAGTAGTATGCAAAAAGACCAACTTCCTCAGATCATATCTCCGCAAATATAGTGTGAAAAGCTCTAAAATTTGGAACCGTGGTTCAACGTGATTTCATCTCAAATGGGTTTTTTTTTCGCTTATGAAACATCATAGAAAAAGAGTTATAGTGAAAAATCCACGATGACCTATTTGGAGCAGAAAAACCCTAGAATCCAAAGTCTGATACCAAATGTTATGAAACCAGCTCACAAAAAGATAGAAAAGATAGATCAACGCCTTAGAATTCAGCCTCTTCGAGGGGGAAACCTCCTTTACATTACATAAATGAACAATTCTTTGATGATACAAATGAAAAGACCTCATTTCTATATATAGGAGTCTAAGGGGTCATAATATGATCAGAGCCGACATAACAATAATAATGTAAGGGCACAATAATAACAATAGTGGGCTTCTATGGGGCACAATAGTAGCAATATGGGCACTACATGGGTACATCAATATAATAAGGGGGTTGTACTAATAACAATAAGGGCTTACACTAGTAGTATAGGGGCCTAACACCAATTCAGGACTAACATAGCTATTATTAGATCTAGGGTCAATCAAAGTAGAAATAACTTGATCACAAAGCTTACCGTCCATCTCAATGATAGATGCTTGATTCTTTTCCCACTTGTTATCAAATGTGGCATAGATACATGGAATACTCTTACCAACATCCTGAACATTATGTGCCTCCTCCACACTTTATATCTGAGGTTTTCCACCCTAATTCTGTGGCCAATCTCCCCTGCGATGGTATTTTCCACAAGTCCAATATTCTATTAGCTTCCAACCTATCCCCTTGTTCTATTCTCCTAATTAGAATTCCTATCCCCTATCTGACACATTGAACCTCTTAGATGGTACAATGTTCCCTTTTTTACCTGAATCCTGTTGTCTTACCTGCTAATTGTCCCATTTCCCTTTGTTCCTGGCATTGCCTTTCTAGATTGGCTTCATCTCAGACCTGCGATTTGATTGTTCATAGTAATGGTTCAAATTTTGGATGGCCTCCTCCAATGACCTAGGCTCATCAAAATCGATCCTATCTTTGAATGAATTCGATAATCCACTAACTAATCTCTAAATCTTAGCCTTCTCCTCCTTGAGGTAAGGAAAATACCTCAACAACTCCAAGAACTTGCTAGTGTAATCATCATCTGTCATGGATCCCATCTTTAGCTCATAGAATTCCTTTGCTCTGTCATCAAAGTATCTATCTGATAGGTACTTATTCTAGAATAACTGCTCGAATTCACTCCATGTCAATTTTTTCTCATTTATGTAAAAAATCTATGATAGGTTAACCCAATAATGCAATATAAATCAAAGCAGAATACTATAACCTACTTCTACTATCAATTTGTGAAAGCTTAAAGATCGAGCTAAACAATACAACCAGAAGAAGAAGAAGAATCAATCACACAATACACATGAAAATACTTTGGGGAAAGCCTCAGCTAAAAACCCCACACTATTGTATTATCATACAGGTGGAAATACATAGGAATTATACAAAGCCTTAGCTCTCACAGCTAGCCAGCGCTTAGTACAATCCTCACAGATGCTCACAGGAAATTTTGGCTTCTCTCCAACCTTCCTCTCTGCCCTCCAAGCTCCTATTTCCTTGAGTTGTTCTTTGTGGATGATTTTCCTATTACCAAGTGGATGATCTCCTCCAAAACTGCGCAATCCTCAAGAATTAAATCCTTGACTGCATGCATGAGTTTTCTCCATGAGAAAACACATGCAATTGATAGTACACTATCCTTGACTTTAATGTCATCTGCGTCTTCCTCAGAATAGACATGCATGAGCTTCTGATGAGGGACTTTTCAGTTAACTAGAGTAGCACTAGTTGAGTGCATGCATGCATCAACTGACTGTTGACTCATTATTAGTTCCTCAAACAATTTGGAACTAATTTAACTAGAATTAACTCAGTAAACTGAGTTAACTAATTACAACTCAAATATAACTCAATATCATCTCCTTAATTTAAGGGATAAATCTTGCATGACTTCATAAAGACTTCTAACTTGAATTTATCCAACTAATTAATTCAAAATGAATTAATTAATTATTTCCAAGCAGCTGTTAAGACTAAATTCAATTTTAATTCACAATTTAATTCAAGGACAAATTAAATTGGAATATTATTGTTGCCATATTTCAACACTCCCTCTCAACAAGAAAGGGATTATCTTCCACCCTGATCGTGTCTCTATGGAACTCGAATTTACACTTTGATAATGCCTTTGTCAAAATGTCAGCGTCTTGCTCCTCCGTCAAAATATATTCCAACAACATGATCCTCCTCGACACACAATCTCTGAGATGATGATACACCCTACCATCAGTAGCTTGCTTTACCTTGTAAAGCCAATGAGAACTCACAACTGACTTGTTCTTCGGTCTTGGAACCACGTCCCAAACACTGTTACGAACTATGGAGTCATACTCCTCCACCATAGCATCAACCCAAATCGGCTACTGCACTGCTTCCTCAAAGGAAGATGGCTCAGCCTCAACACATTCCCTAGCAAGGGCCATGTATCTAGTGTACCTCTCAGGTGACCTCCTCTGTCTGTGCTAAGAAGATGTTGCTCCCACATTCTCTCTCGAATCCTCCAATGATCTGTCAGCTTCACTTGTGTGCTTCCGTCCATCTCTGAAAGACTCTGCTTGAGTGGATGTCTCCACTCCTAGAACCTCTGCATGCAGTTGCTCTGCATCAGTCTGAGGCTCGTCCTCCTTAGGAACCAAAAGTTCCTCCACAGCCTATATTTGGAGCTCCCTCTCAAGGGAAACTCGCATGGCTTTCTGCTCAACTGTCTTGATCATGAAAGGAAGACTTGGTGTACTTTCCCAAGGTACAACCTTTACATATCTCAACTTGCTCAAGTTTACCTTTGGGAAGTCCTGTAGATATCTGCTGCATTATCTTTAAAGCCCTATGATGCAAATGGACCAACCTACTGTGCCACAACTCGCCAATGTCTTGGCTTTGCATGAATTCTGCTTTCGTACTCAATGCTGCACAATCATCTACCTCTAGTTTATAAAGATTCTTGACTCAAATCTCTATCCTCTTGGCCTGACCCGTGGCTATGTGTCTTAGGAATGCCTTTCCTTTACTGAAGACAACATCATATCCTTTGTCCTCCAACATCACGATTGATACCAATTTCTTCTTCAGTCCACGCACATACATCACATCTGTTAAGATGAGAGGAGATCCATGCTCCCTTCGAAAAGCAACCGTTGCCACTCCAGAAACACTATACCTTCCGTGGCCACCCATCTCTATGTGCATCTTGAGGTGTTTTGCCTCCAAGGCACTGAATGAATTTTTATCACCGGTCATGTGGAATGAGGCTCCACTGTCAAGATACTAGACACAACCCATCATCGATGACACCATGCATGCAATGAGGGTAAAGTCCATTTCGAACTGAGAGGCTAATGGCTCACATTGTGATCCTTCTAAGGATCCCTTCTTGGACTTCTTCGATGGGAAATTAGTCGCATAATGTCCCATCTTGTGACAATTAAAGCATCTCACTTTAGACATGTCACCCTTCTTCCCTCCATGAGAAGAATTCAATTTGAAATGTGAAGCCTTCCCCTTCCCTTTCCTTGCCTTACTTGCTAAGACAAGATTTTCTTCATCATAATTCTTGGATGAAGAACCATCTTGTGTGCTCCTCCTGATCTCCTCCTGCATAAGATCCAACCACAGTCGTTCCTAATCTAGAAGTTTCTCCCTTCCATTCACAGAGTCCTGGTAGCTATTCCAACTCTTTGGAAGGCCAAGAAGAGTGAGGCTCACCATATCATCATCATCAGTAGTTATTCCCACACTGCCAAGTTCATGTCTGCAGGTGGTGAGCTTGTTCAGATATGTGGAAATAGTATCGCCCTTCTCCATTTGGATTCTTCAAAGCTTATCCTTGAGCGCAAATTTCCTCTTATCACTATTGTTCTGGTAGAGGTCCTTCAATGTCTTCCAAATTGAAAATGGAGTATCCTTCCCATGGAGACTCGAGACAATATGGTCTTGAACTCCCTCAAGGATGATCCGTCTCGCCTTCGCCACACACTTCTTCCACTCAGCTAACTCTTGTGCATTAGTTGAAGTTGGCTTTGGGATTTCTTGATCAATGAATTCCTTCAATCCACTGTCTTCTAATACAACCTCCATTCTATCTTTCTATGCTATGTAAATCGAGCTACCTTCCAAGGCATACTCGAGTCTCAAGCCATAGAACGCCATTTGCCAACCTTGAAGTATGATATGAATTCAATTTGCACCTGCAACCTTGAACTTCAAACTTTGAATTCTCTTCTTAGTATACTATTCAAAGCTTCGATACCAAGTAGATAATTTCTACAAATCTAGCTATGATACCATGTAGAAAATTTAAACAAATCTCCCTCTGATACCATGTAGAAAATCTGTGATAGGTTAACCTAATAATGCAATATAAATCAAAGCAGAATACTATAACCTACTTCTACTATCAATTTGTGGAAGCTTAAAGATAGAGATGAACAATATAACTAGAAGAAGAAGAATCAATTGCACAATACACATGAAAATACTTTGGGGAAAGCCTCAGCTAAAAAGCCTACACTATTGTATTATCATACAGGTGGAAATACATAGGAATTATGCAAAGCCTTAGTTCTCACACCTAGTCAGCTCTCAATACAATCCTCACATATGCTCATAGGCAAACTTTGCTTCTCTCTAGCCTTCCTCTCTGCCCTCCAAGCTCCTATTTCCTTTCGTTGTTCCTTGTGGATGATTTTCCTGTTACTAAGTGGATGATCTCCTCCAAAATCACGCAATCCTCAAGGATTAAATCCTTGACTGCATGCATGCGTTTTCTCCATGAGAAAACACATGCAACTGATAGTACATTGTCCTTTACTTTAATCTCAACTGGGTCTTTCTCAGAATAGATATGCGTGAGTTTTGATGAGGGAATCTGTTAGGCCCCTATACTACTAGTGTAACCCCTTATTGTTATTAGTACAACCCACTTATTATATTGATGTACCCATGTAGTGCCCATATTGTTACTATTGTGCCCCATAGAAGCCCACTATTGTTATTATTGTGCCCTTACATTATTATTGTTATGTCGGTTCTGATTATGTTGTGACCCCTTAGACTCCTATATATAGAAAGGAGGTCTTTTCATTTGTATCATCCAAGAATTGTTCATTTATGTAATGTAAAGGAGGTTTCCCCCTCGAAGAGGCTGAATTTTAAGGCATTGATCTATCTTTTATATCTTTTTCTTGAGTTGGTTTCATAACATTTGGTATCAGAGCTTTGGATTCTAGGGTTTTGCTGCTCCAAACAGGTCATCGTGGAATTTTCGCTATAACGTTTTTTTATGTGACGTTTCAGAAGCTAAAAAAACAACCCATTTGAGAAGAGATCGCGTTGAAGCTTGGGTCCAAATTTCATAGTTTTTTGCACTATATTTGCGGAGATATGATCTAAGGAAGTTGTTCTTTTTGCAGACTCCTAAATTACATTCCAAATAGGTGACCTGGGAAAATCATCATAACTTTCTCTCTGAGCATCTGATTGAAATTTTGTAAGAAGGTGCAGAAATAGGACGCACTGTAGTTTCTTGTACATATTTTTAAGAGCCAAAGGTCAAAATAGGGACACGTGGCACGTCATACAAGTTCGCTCTACTGAATTAGTCTATAATCAGGTCACTGTGGGAGATTTGGCATAACTCTTCCTTGGAGAATCCAATTTGGATCAGACTGGTGGCATTGGAAAGAGGACACAGAGGGCTACTACAGGTCACAATTTCAGAACTTAAAGATATGAAAGTACAGAGTTACAGTCGTTTCAAGATCGAGCTCCTAAAATCAAGAAAAAGCAAGATGAGGAAGTTTGATGGAAAGGATTCGGTAAATTGGATACTTCAGATGGAGCAATATTTTGATCAACATGGTGTACCACTGTTACAAAAGGTATGTATTGCATCTTCATATTTAGAACCAGATCAATTTTTATGGTATGAAAGGCTTTGTTCTCATAAACAACTTGTTACATGGTCAATTTTCACAGAGGAAATGATAGCACATTATAAGGATACAAAGAGCAACACCTTCTTTAGAGCAACACCACAACAATTGGAAAGAGTAAAAGGGATTTGTGACATAGTGGAAAGAAAAATTATGGAAACTAGGAAGCATACCCCTCACAACTATAAAGATGGAAGTGTTGTTTCTCCTAGCCTTCCACAACCTACAAGGGTTACACCACAACAGTTGGAAGAAAAAAGAGAAAAAGGGCTTTGTTACAATTGTGATAGCAAATGCATTAAAGGTCATAAGTGTGCTGAGAAGAAATTATTTAACATAGAATATGAAGAGGAGGAAGAAAAGGATCAAGAAACATCAAAAGAAGAAGATATACACCAGGACCCCACCCCAGAGAAAGAAGAAATGAATCAGACGATATCTTGTAAAGCATTGGCAAGAATTACCACTCCTCAAAGTCTCAAGATAGAAGGACATATCAAGAAGAAAAAGGTGCAAGAAGTGAAAGATGACATCAAGAAAGAAGAAATGAATCCAACCATATCTTGTAATTCATTGGTCGAAATTACCACTCCTCAAACTATCAAGATAGAAGGACATATCAAGAAGAAAAATGTTCAAGAAGTGAAAGATCACATCGAGCATCCAGAAATGAATCCGACCATATCTTGTAAAGGATTGGAAGAAATTACCACTCGTCAAACTCTAGAGATAAAAGGACATATCAAGAAGAAAAATGTTCAAGCAGTGAAAGATCACATTGAGCATCAACAACAAGTTCTCCAACTTTTAAAGGATAACGCCACTTCGGTGCAAAATCAAACGAAACAACAGGTAGATCAACATCGTAGTGAAAAATGTTTTGTTGTAGGTGATTGGATATTTTTACTGCTACATCTCTAGCAAGCTATTTATGAGAAGGAAATGTTGGCAATACTACATGCACTTAAAAAATGGAGACTTTACCGAATGGGAAGACTCTTCAAGGATGAGGATGTGGAAGCATTCTTTTGTGCTATTTCTATTATCCAACCAGATTGGATAAATGAAGCAAGGGATGAATGGAAGAAGGACGAAGAATTATGGCCACTTATTCAAAAGTTGCAAAAGATCCCAATTCAAAAAATATTGCCAGAAATTGAAGAGGAAGGAAAAATCATATTGGAACCTGGAGTAGTCACAGAAACAAGAACCCGACAGCTACGAAATCGATCAATTTCAGAGTATCTCATCAAGTGGAAGAACTTACCCGCTGAAGATTCCACATGGGAGGACAAGAATTTTATACAGAAGCATCAAGAACTACTCAAGCGTTGAGCACAACGCTTTTTGAAGGAGAGGAGCATGTTAGGCCCCTATACTACTAGTGTAACCCCTTATTGTTATTAGTACAACCCACTTATTATATTGATGTACCCATGTAGTGCCCATATTGTTACTATTGTGCCCCATAGAAGCCCACTATTGTTATTATTGTGCCCTTACATTATTATTGTTATTTCGGTTTTGATTATGTTGTGACCCCTTAGACTCCTATATATAGAAAGGAGGTCTTTTCATTTGTATCATCCAAGAAATGTTCATTTATGTAATGTAAAGGAGGTTTCCCCCTCGAAGAGGCTGAATTTTAAGACGTTGATCTATCTTTTCTATATTTTTCTTGAGTTGGTTTCATAACAGAATCTTCAGTTAACTGGAGTAGCACTAGTTGAGTGCATGCATGCATCAACTGACTGTTAACTCATTATTAGCAAACAGTTTGGAACTAATTTAACTGGACTTAACTCAGTAAATTGAGTTAACTAATTACAACTCAAATATAACTCAATCTTATCTCCTTAATTTAAGGGATAACTCTTGCATGACTTTAGAAAGACTTCTAACTTGAATTTCTCCAACTAATTAATTCAAAATGAATTAATTAATTATTTCCAAGTAGCTGTTAATACTAAATTTGATTTGAATTCACAATTTAATTCAAGGACAAATTAATTTGGAATATTCTTGTTGCCATATTTCAACAATTTATACCTTTGAATTTCTTCACGTCTTCGCACCAAATGTATCCTTTTCCTCCGAGACTGAAAGTAGCCACTCTAGCTTTCATGTTGTCTAAATAGTCATGCAACCTGAAGAAATTTTTTATGCCTAGCAACCATGCCTCTGCATGTTATGATTTCTTTCCCTCTCCATCAAAAGTAGGCGGCTTTGCTTTCCTAAAATCATCTATAAAATACCCCTTATCACTCCTCTTGTAAGGATGATATCGATGACAATCATAGTGCTTATTTGAATGAAAACTGGAATCATACATGTATCTATCTCCTCTCTTATCCATTATATCCAACAATCTGTCGTCTCTAATTGTTTCATCTTTGTCTAACCTATGACCACCATGCGACCAACTACCATATGCCCCATTATTTATATCCTCTTGCTCATAGTTGATCTAACGTGGTCCCTATCACTGCAAATCTGACAAAGTCTAAAGTATCAATGCATTTACCTCTGCTTGTTTCTCCTCTGCCTACATGATTTTGTCATTATCTTCCTTAAAACTCTTTATTTCTTCCCTCAAGCTTCTAAGTGTAACTACCAAATCAGAAGAGTTTCCAACACCATGTTGCTCTTCAAGTTCATAGGGAGAGTCTTTGTAGTCAACCATATTGCTAGCCATTTACTATTTCTTCCTGCAAGGTGTATCATGTCAGCTAAATAAAATCACAATAAACTAATGTACCTTATTAAAGCTCGGGGAGGATACCTTGTCTGCAAGATCAACAAATCAGCATGATACATGTATAACATAGTCATGAAAACATATAGAAACATGAAACATAATCATATGACCATGCAAGCATCATTCTAGCTAGGGTCCAGTCATCAATGCATGACCTCAACAACAACACACACCACAACCTCATCCATGAAAAGCACCATCATTACGTCACTATACAGTTGACCACATGCAACCATGAACATGCATAAGATATGCATAACCATCCACTTATATGCATAAACACGTATGATAAAGCATGGATACACGATACTTGAAATCAAACCTACAAGACTGATACATGAAAACAAGCATACAAGAATATAAACAATCACGCAAGAATGTAAACAATCACACAAGAATGTAACCAAGCATACTACAACAATACATGTAAGCGACATAAATTGATATGTAATCAGTCATAGACTCATGACGATGCATTCCTCAACAAGACATCAAGTTTCACATGACAACATCACTTCAACCATGAAAAACATCATGCAAATGCAACAAGCACATGAAACGCAAGTGTGAGAGACACACATGGAACTAACATGCATGCATGACCAACACATAGCCCATCTAGTCCAAGGGGTGAACCATGCTCTGATACCACTCTGTAAAAGCCTCCTCCCACATTTGCTGAAGCAACTGGCCAGCTGGGGTAAACATGCGATGAGAGGCCACTATGATATGATTCGACCTCCTAAGTCACATGTAACAACCTCGGTGAAAATTCCATTTAATAAAAGTTAATAAAGGAAAAATAAGACCACGGTTATGGGACACTTATTCCAAGTTGAATGATGGGCAAAGATATCCTAGTGGGCATCACTGGATGTTTATTTTGGCTAAATAAAATTGGAAAGGGAAAAGGAAAAAGCATTAGAAGGAAAAAACACATTTTTTGCACAAATATTTATGAAAATAAAGGAAATTAGGAGAAACATAAGGTGAAAGTTCACAAGTTGCATGTGAAAAGGAATTTGAAGGGAAATAATGGAAAATGAAGATATTAGAGGCCTCATTCATAAAAAGGCTTTTGAGGATCCGTGGGCAAGAATTTTGCTAACCTTTTTTCAGTTCAAGTTTGGATCTCTCTCATTATTATCTATCTCTCTGACACTTGGTCACTTAGAGTTTTCTTGGAGCACTCAAGATTTGGATCAAGGAAGGAAATGAAAGAAAAGGGAAAGGAAGGAAAGCAAGGGGCAAGGAGCAAGGGAGAAGAGTAGGATCAAGCATCCTTTGCAGGAACACTCGCAGGAAACCTTTTCCATGTGTGATTTCCTAGCTGTTTTGGACATGCATAAATTTGCATGTTGGTGTATGGTTCTCTTTTTGTCAGTGGCATGGATTTTCTGGGTTATGATAGTGGTTTTTGGCCTAGCCTTTCCTTTTTCTAGATGCCATGGTGTTGGGATGTTTATTTCATTTTTGAGCTTTAGTTTGCCAGATGGAGTTCAGAATCTGAGACAGAGGTGGTCTCAAGGTTCATTCCTAAAGGCCTAGGAATCCCTTGACTGGTTTTGGTGGGATACACAGTAAAGCCCGAGGGAGAAGTCTTGGTTTAGGGCCTAGTGATCCGGGTTTGGATTGCATTAAATCCTGAGAGAATAGTCTCGGTTTAGGGATCAATGATCTAGGATTGGATTGCGATAAAGCCTGAGAGACAAGGAGATGGAAAATTCCTCAAGGATAGTGATGGATTTCGAATGGCATTCCAAGTTCGGTTCAATTTGATCGAAGCACCAGTTTTAATGTGATCTTGATTTGGTGAGGCTTGAGGTGGTTTAATCTCTAGATTCCCTTTGTTTTTCGTAGATTGGTTGTTCTATGATATCCCACATTCATGCTTGGAATATGGAACGAGGCTGATTGGCTGAAAGAGAGATTTGGTTTAGCCATGTCTATGGTTGGGTGGTATGTGGAAGTCCTGAACCTGGTCAGATTTTCCTATGATTAATAAAAGCTAAGTTCTCTTAATTTTTCACTAGTTTATATGTGGATTTAATGGCTATCATATCCTTGATATTTATATGGTTTTATGCTGGTTTTAATCATGGTTAAATGACTTGTTCATGTCATGGTTATTTCATGCATTACTTGTAATTGTTAAATGGATGGATGCAAGACCTAGTTGATGATAGAATAGTTCAATGGAGAAGGAGGTGGTACTTCTCGTTATGTTTCATAAGTTTTTTCAGTCATTTATGCTCTGTGTTGTATCATGGACCTTTAGGTTGCATTAATGCCAAGTGTTTGACAAAATATCAGTCCCAATTGGGGATGCTCTGGCCTAGTCCTGAGGTTGATTTTAATTTTTCAGCATTGTTATCATGAATTTAACTGATTTTGAAGGTTGTAGCAAATTTTGGGTAGAGGCAGAGGTTCTGGGATAGAAAAGTGGCTTAAATCTCGAGGTTGCTAGCAAGGTCCGATGATAAAATTCCACAGTCGCTGGAACATAGGCCTATGTGAGTGAATTTGGGTTGTTGGACGTTGTCATGCCTATAGCATGAGAGTGACCAAGGGTTAAAACGCTTAAATCATCAATGGGACTCAGAGACAGGGTGTCTGAGTTATTGACATGTCTCCTGAAGGTGTTGTTGTTGATGTGGATGGGTTTGTTTAATAGGTTCTATCAATTCCATTTCCTTAAGGTCACCAAGGAAGTTGAATCCCTTATAGTAGCCTCTTTCGTGACATGTTTACCCTAGATTGTCGGTTGCTTGGGTGGACTTGGGAGGAGGGGATGTTACAGATTGGTATTACAGTGTGGTTGCGCTCTCCTTGGGTGAAGGTACTTGGTCATGCATGCATGTTAGTTGCATGTGTGTCTCTTACACTTACATTCCATGTGCTTGTTGCATTGCATCACATTAATCATGATTGTAGTGAGGTTATTATCAAGAACTTGATGTGATTTTGTGGGTTGCATCATCAAAAGTATATGATTGGTTGCATATCATGGTTATATGTCACTTACTTGTTGATTATATTTTGCTTGACCACATCCTTGTAGGTTAGGTGCATTCTTTGTTAGGCCCCTATACTACTAGTGTAACCCCTTATTGTTATTAGTACAACCCCCTTATTATATTGTTGTACCCATGTAGTCCCCATATTGTTACTATTGTGCCCCATAGAAGCCCACTATTGTTATTATTGTTATGTCAGCTCTGATTATAGTATGACCCCTTAGACTCCTATATATGGAAAGGATGTCTTTTCATTTGTATCATCCAAGAATTGTTCATTTGTGTAGTGTAAAGGAGGTTGCCCCCTTGAAGAGGCTTATTTCTAAGGTGTTGATATATCTTTTCTATCTTTTTGTGAGCTGTTTTCATAACATTTGGTATTAGAGCTTTGGATTCTAGGGTTTCGTTGCTCCAAACAGGTCATTGTGGCAGTTGTGTTATAACTTCTTTTCTGCGATGTTTCAGATGCTAAAACAAAAACCCATTTGGGCTGAAATCATTCTAAACCTCGGATCAGACTTTTAGATCCTTTTCACACTATATTTGCAGAGATATGCTCTGAGGAAGTTGGTCTTTTTGCAGACTCCTGAATTACATTCCAAATAGGTGACTTGGGGAAAATAGTCATAACTTTTTTTTTGTCATCATATTTAAATTTCGTAAGAAGTTGCAGAACTAGGACAGACTGTAGTTTCTTGTATACATTTTTCAGATCCAAGGGTTGAAATAGTGACACGTGGCACGTCGTACAAGTTCGCTTTACTAAACCAGTCTATAATCAGGTCACCGTGGGATATTTGACATAACTCTTCCTTGGAGAATCCAATTTGGATCAGACTGGTGGCATTGGAAAGAGGACACAGAGGGCTACTGCAGGTCGCAATTACAGAACTTAAATATATGAAAGTACAGAGTTACATTCATTTCAAGATCGAGCTCCTAAAATCAGGAAAAAGTGAGATGAGGAAGTTTGATGGCAAGGATCCGGTAAATTGGATACTACAGATGAAGAAATATGTTGATCTACATGGTGTAACACTATTACAAAAGGTATGTATTGCATCTTCATATTTAGAACAAGATCAATTTTTATGGTATAAAGGGCTTTGTTCTTGTAAAAAACTTGTTACATGGTCAGTTTTTACGAAGGAAATTATAGCACATTATGAGAATACAAAGAGAAACACCTTCTTTAGAGCAACACCACAACAATTGGAAGAAAAATGAGAAAAAGGGCTTTGTTACAAAGTGGAAAGCAAAATAATGGCAACAAGGAATTCTACCCCTCACAACTATAAAGATGGAAGTGTTGTTTCTCCTAATCTTCCACAACCTACAAGGATTACACCACAACAATTGGAAGAAAAAATAGAAAAAGGGCTTTGTTACAATTGTGATTGCAAATGCACTAAAGTTCATAAGTGTGTTGAGAAGAAATTATTTTACATAGAGTATGAAGAGGAGGAAGAAAAGGATCAAGAAACATCAAAAGAAGAGGATATATTCAAGGACCTAACCCCAGAGAATGAAGAAATGAATTTGACCATATCTTGTAAAGCATTGGCAAGAATTATCACTCCTCAAACTCTCAAGATAGAAGGACATATCAAGAAGAAAAAGGTTCAAGAAGTGAAAGATCACATCAAGAAAGAAGAAATGAATCCAACCATATCTTGTAATGCATTGGTTGAAATTACCACTCAAACTATCCAGATAGAAGGACATATCAAGAAAAAATGTTCAAGAAGTGAAAGATCACATCGAGCATCAAGAAATGAATCTGACCATATCTTGTAAATCATTGGAAGAAATTACCACTCCTCAAAATCTCAATATAGAAGGACATATCATGAAGAAAAAGGTTCAAGCAGTGAAAGATCACATCGAGCATCAACAACAAGTTCTCCAACTTTTAAAGGATAACACCACTTTGGTGCAAAATCGAATGAAACAATAGGTAGATCAACATCATAGTGAAAAATGTTTGGTTGTAGGTGATTGGGTATTTTTACTGCTACATCTTAAGCAAGCTATTTATGAGAAGGAAATGTTGGCAATACTACATGCAGGTAAGAAATGGCGACCTTACCAAATGGTAAGACGCTTCAAGGTAAAAATGGATCATGATAGTCTTAAATAATTTTTAGAACAACTATTATCTTTATAAGAATAGAAAAAATGGGTCACAAATATGTTGGGTTATGACTTTGACATCATCTATAGAAAAGGGAAGAAAAATTTTGTTGCAGATGCACTCTCAAGAAAGGATGAGGATGTGGAAGCATTGTTTTGTGCTATTTCTATTACCCAACCAGATTGGATAAATGAAGCAAGGGATGAATGGAAGAAGGACGAAGAAGTATGGCCACTCATTCAAAAGTTACAGAAGATCCCAATTCCAACAATATTGCCAGAACTTGAAGAGGAAGGATAAATCATTTTGGAACTTGAAGTAGTCACAGAAACAAGAACCTGATAGCTACGAAATTGATCAATTTCAGAGTATCTCATCAAGTGGAAGAACCTACCCGCTGAAGATTCCACATGGGAGGACAAGAATTTTATACAGAAGCATCAAGAACTACTCAAGCGTTGAGGACAACACTTTTTGAAGGAGAGGGGCATGTTAGGCCCCTATACTACTAGTGTAACCCCTTATTGTTATTAGTACAGCCCCCTTATTATATTGCTGTAGCCATGTAGTCCCCATATTGTTACTATTGTGCCCCATAGAAGCCCACTATTGTTATTATTGTGCCCTTACATTATTATTGTTATGTCGGCTTTGATTATATTATGACCCCTTAGACTCCTATATATGGAAATGAGGTCTTTTCATTTGTATCATCCAAGAATTGTTCATTTGTGTAATGTAAAGGAGGTTGCCCCCTCGAAGAGGCTTATTTCTAAGGCGTTGATCTATCTTTTCTATCTTTTTGTGAGCTTGTTTCATAACATTCTTGAATGTTTTGATCATATGTATCTGTCTTGTAGGTTGGTTATAGGAATTGATCACTTGTGCTCGAAAACATGTGTTCATACGTATGTGTAGTTGATTAGGCATTGCTTATGCATGTTGACAGTTGCATGTGACAATGTGTGAAATGGGGTAATGATTGTTGTCATGCATGAGGTCATAACATGCATTTTTGACATGGCTTTGCATTGATGAATGGACCCTAGATAGAATGATATTTATGAGTTGATACACTTATTGATATATGTCTATATGTTGTTATGATTATGTTATAAATGCAATTTTCTGATTTGATGATTTTGCAAACAAGGTATCCTCCGTGAATTATGCTAAGGTACTCTGGTTTATTGTGATTTGGTTTAGCTAACATAGTATGCTTTGTAGGAAAGAGATCAAATGGCTAGTAAGGTGGTAGGCTACATAGAATTTCCCTATGCATCAGATCGGTAGTGTGGTGTGGGGCACTCTTTTGACTTGGTAGACACATTGAGAATCCTGAAGGAAGAAATAAGGAGTTGCAAAGTAGATAATGAAAAAATCATTCAAGCACAAGAGAAACAAGTAGAGGTGAATGCGATACTACTTCATAGTTTGTCAGATTTGCAGTGATAGGGACCTCTTCAGATCATCCATGGATATGAGGATAAACTAATGGGGCATATGGAAGTAGGTATCCTAGTATACATAGGTTGGATAGATATGAAATTATCAGAGATGGCTGACTGTTAGACACTCTAGATAGGAGAGGTGATTGACATAGGTACTATTGCGTTTCTAGTTATGAAATGCATCATGGTCATCATCATTATCATCCTTACACAAGGAGTGATAGGGGATACTTTCTAGATGATTTTAAGAATGAAAAGACACCTACCTTTGATGCAAATATGATGAAATAACAGGATGCATTGGCATGGTTATTGGGTATGAAGAAATTCTTCCGATTGCATGATTAGGTAGAAAACATGAAAGAAAAGATAACCACTTTCAGTCTCAAAGGTAAAGTGGATATTTTGTGGAAGGACTTGAAGAATGTAAAAGGTATATATGAGGAATATTTGACTTGCAATGCATTTGAAAGGTTCTTCAAGAAGAAGTACTTTCCTAAGAGGTACTATGATGACAGAGCTAATGAGTTTTATGAGTTGTAGATGGGTTCTATGACAGATGATGAGTGTATTAGCAGGATTTTGTAGCTATTGAGATATGTGCCTTACCTCAGGGAGGATAAGGCCAAGGTTTAGAGGTTCATTAATGGATTTCCAGTTGTGTACAAAGACCATATTGAGTTCAATGAGCTTATATCGTTGGAGGAGGTCATCCAAAACTTGAAGAATTTTTATGAGCAGTTGAAGCACAAAGTTGATCCTAAGCATGACTTGAAAATAAATGAGAAAGATAAAGGAAAATGACCACTAAAGAGAGGAATACCTCAAGATGCAAGTGAGAAAGAAAATGCAGTTCCTTACAAGAGATTTAATACAACTGATAAGGGATGTGGAGAGAAGCAGGCTAGAGGTGGTGGTAGGGAAGCATTTTAGTGTTGGATATGTGGTAAAGATCATCATAAGAGGGATTGTCCATAGTATAAGAGTGGTGGTAGACCCAAAATATATAGTGCTCAATAGGTGCATACAACTGGTGATGTTGGTCATAACATTCCTCAGATCCATGTAGCTATGGAAAACAAGTAGGAAGATCATTAGTCATCGATCATTGAGATGGACGATAAGATTTGTGATCAAGTTGTTTCTATTTTGTTTGATCTTGGATCTAACCATAGTTATATTAATCCTGACCTGGTGGATACACATGGTTTTAGAAAATAAGTGCATGTAGATTCATGGTTGGTACAGTTGGCTACAAGTACAAAGAAGAGAGTTCACCATTGGGTAAGAGCTTGTGCATTTGAGTTAAATGGTATTCCTACAACAACAAATTTGAATGTATTTCCATTGGGATCGTATAGTATGAATTTGGGTATTGATTGGCTATATCTTCACATAACTAAAGTTGGTTTCTTCGACAAGGCCATTGAGTGTGTGGATGATAGTGGGGGAAGGAGGACTTTGTAGGGGAAGAAAAAGCCTAAATCAATGAGGATGGTTACCATTATGCAAGTTAAGTGTAGTTGAAGAAGGGGTTGTGTGATGTTTGTAGTACACATTTCTAGTGACAAGGGTAAGGAGGTTGAGGATGCTAATGTGTTAAGCAGGTACCTAGTTTTGTAGCAATTTCAGGATGTTTTTCCTGAGGACATTACAGAGTTTCCACCTCGTAGGGAGGTATAATTTTCTATTGAGTTTATGCTAGGGACAACCCCAGCATCAAAAGCACCTTACAGGATCAACACACCTAAGTTGGTTGAGTTATAGTTGAAGTTGAAGGAAACGTTGGGAAAGGGGTACATTAGGATGAGTGTATCACCTTGGGGTGCACCAATGTTGTTTATGAAGAAGAAAGATGGTACTCTTAGATTGTGCATTGACTACAGGCAACTGAACAAAGTAACAATCAAGAACATGTACCGATTGCTGAGGATTGATGATTTGTTTGATTAGTTGAAGGGAGCAACAATTTTCTCTAAGATCGACTTGAGATTGGGATACCATCAAGTATGCATTAAGGAAGAGGATGCCTTCAGGACTGCATTGAGGACTAGGTATGGGAATTATGAGTTTTTGTATTGTTCCATTCAGTTTGACTAATGCTCCATATATATTTATGTGTTTGATGAATATTTTGTTGCGTCTTTATCTGGACAAGTTTGTTATTGTATCCATTGAAGACATACTGGTATATTCTAAGAATGAGGAGGAACATGTCGAGAATTTAGCAACAATGTTGAAGTTGCTAAGAGAACATCAGTTATATGCTAAAATTAGAAAGTGTAGCTTCTTTCAGACTAAGTTACATTACTTGGCTCATGTTGTCTCCAATGATGTAATAATAGTAGATCCAGAAAAGATAAGGGCTATCATGGAGTGGGAAACTCATAAGAATGTGGATGAGGTGAGATCATTCATGGGCTTGGTAGGTTACTATAGGAGGTTCATCAAGAAATTCTCATGCATTTCATATCCTATCACATCATTGCAGTGGAAAGGTAAGAATTTTTAATAGACATAAGAATATGAGGCTAGTTTTGAGTAGCTTAAGAAATTGTTGACACATGCACCGGTGCTAAATATTGCAGATCTGAACAAGGAGTTTGCATTGTGTATAGATGCTTGCAAGAGAGGACTTAGAGGAGTTCTCATGTAAGAAGGATAGGTAGTGTGCTATGAGTCATGAAAACTAAATGAGCACAAGCAAAACTACCCAATGCATGATCTTGAGCTAGCAACAATTATACATGCATTGAAGATGTGGAGGCACTATCTTCTGGGTAGGAGGTTTAAATTGATGAGCGATCATAGTGGGTTGAGATATTTGTTTGACCAGCCAAATATAAATGCTAGGCATGCTAGGTGGTTGGCTACTCTTAGTGAGTTTAACTTTGAGATCAAATACATCAAAGGGAGGGAGAACCAAGTTGTACATTCTCTTAGAAGGAAGGTACAAGTAAATCATATAACAACCATGAGCTCTTATGGGACAAAGTTGTAGGATAGGATCTTGTAGGCAGGACAATAGGATGTAAAATACATGGAGAGTATACACACATTACAACAAAGCACAAGTATAGGTACAGGTGCAGGTACAGGTGTAGGTATAGGTGCAAGTGATTAGGATGCAGACTCTAGTCTCACGAGAGATGGTTTGGTGAGATTTAGAGAGAGTATCTATGTGCAAAATTGCAGTGATATGAAGAAGCTTATCTTGAGGGAGTTTCATGCCAAGCCATACTTGGGTAATCTAGGGTATCAGAAGACATTGATGGTGGTGACGAAGTTCTACTATTGGCTGAATCTGAAGAAGGAAGTGGTAGAGTTCATGTCTAGATGTTTAGATTGTTAGCAGGTCAAGGTGGAATGTAAGAATCTAGGTGGTTTACTACAACCTATAGCATTTTGGAATGGAAATGGGAGGAGATTTCCATGGATTTCATTACAGGTCTTCCAAGAACAGTAAAGCAACATTATTCTATTATGGTTATGGTTGATAGGTCAATCAAGGTAGCTCACTTCATTCCAGAAAAGACTACATATTAAACCAGTGAGGTAGAACAAGTGTACATCAGAGAGATAGTGGGACTGCACGATGTTCCAAAGAATATTATGTTGGATAGGGATGCAAAGTTCACTTCCAAGTTTTAGAAGGGGATATTTCCAGGCTTGGGAATAGAGTTGGCCTTCAGTACAGCTTATCATCCGTAGACATATGGAAAGACAGAGAGGGTCAACAAGATCTTAGAGGATATGTTGAGGATGTATGTGATGCACTAGTAGAAGAAATGGGAGGATTATCTTCCATTGGTTGAGTCTGCATGAGTTCTTTTGAGGCATGTATGGATGGAGTTTCAACACTCCCATAAGTTGGAGTGACTCAGTGAACAGGGTACTTATTGGACCAGATATGTTGGCGGACATGGAGTAGGAAATGCAAGTTATAAAGAAGAATCTAAAGGAAACACAATATAGATAGAATAACTATGCATATCAAAATAGGGTATTCAAAGAGTTTCAGGTTGGGGAGCATGTGTATTTGCCCAAGTTGGCACCACAGTATTACGGGCCTTTCGAGATCCTTGTGAGGATTGGACCAGTGGCATGTCGATTTGCACTACTTCCAGGAGTGAAAGTCCATGATTTTTTCCATATTTCATTGTTTAAGAAGTATATAAAGGATGTTGATCATGTTAATGATTGGTCAGTATTGCAGGTGGAGCAAGAAGGAGAGTTCCAGTTGGAGCCTCAATGCATATTACAGTGGAAACATCTCATGCTCAGGAATAGAGCCATAGAGCAAGTTAAAGTGCAATGGAAGCACTTTGGGCCTAAAGAAGATACATGGGAGATGGCAGATTCGATGCTGGCCGTCGTGAAAATTCCATGTAATAAAAGTTAATAAAGGCAAAATAAAACCATGGTTAAGGGAAACCTATTCCAAGTTGAATGATGGGCAAAGATATCTTAGTGGGCATCACTAGATGTGTGATTTGGCTAAGGAAAATTGGAAAGATAAAAGGCAAAGGAATTAAAAGGAAAAAAGAAAATTTTGGCACATTTATTTATGACAATAAAGGAAATTAGGAGAAAAGTAAGATGAAAGGTCACATGTTTTATGTCAGGAGGAAATTGAAGGAAAATAATGGAAAATGAAGAAATTAGAGGCCTTATTCATAAAAAGGCTCTGAGGACCAATGGGAAAGCTTTTTGCTAGCCTATATTTAGTTCAAGTTTGGAGCTGTCTCATTATTGTCTCTCTCTCTCACTCTTGGTCACTTAGAGTTTTCTTGGATCACTCTAGCTTTGGATTAAGGAAGGAAAAGCAAGCAAATGGAAAGGAAGGAAAGAAATGATCAAGGAAGAAGAGTAGGATAAAGAAACTTATGCAGGAATACTTGTAGGTAACCTTTTGGATGTGTGATTTCCTAGCTAGTTTGGACATGCATGGCTTTGCATGTTGGTGTATGGTTCTGTTCTTGGTGGCATGACTTTGTCGGGTTATGACAGTGGTTTTCAGCCTAGCCTTGCCTTTTTCTGGATGCCATGGTGTTTGGATGTTTATTTTGATTTTGAGCTTTGGTTTACTGGATGGATTTCAGAATTTGGGGTGAAGGTGGTCTCAAGGTTCATTCTTAAAGGCCTAGGAATCCCTTAACCGGTTTTGGCGGGATAGACGGTAAAGCCTAAGGGAGAAGTCTTGGTTTAGGGCCTAGTGATCCAAGTTTGGATTGTGATAAAACCTAAGAGTCTGGTCTTGATTTGGGGCCTAGTGATCCAGGATTGGATTGCAGTAAATCTTGAGAGACAAGGAGATGAAATATTCCTCAAGGATAGTGATGGATTCTGGATGGCATTCCATGTTCAGTTCGGTTGTGATCGGAGCACCAGTTTTGGTGTGATTACAGTTTGGTGAAGGTGGAGGTAGTTTATCCTCCATATTCCCTTGGTTGTTCATGGATTTGTTGTTCTATGAGATCCCATATTCATGCTCTGAATATGGCACAAAGGTGACTAGCTAAAAGAGATATTTGATTCAACCATGTTTATGGTCGAGTGGTACGTGGAAATCCTGAACCTGGTCGAATTTTCCTATGATTAATAAAAGATAATTTCTCTTACTTTTGCGCTAGTTTATATGTGGATATAGTGGCTATCACATCTATGATATTTATATGGTTTTATGTTGGTTATAAGCATGGTTAAATGACTAGTTCATGTCATGGTATTTTCATGCATTTACTTATAATTGTTAAATGGATGGATGAAAGACCTAATTGATGATATAATAGTTCAATTGAGAAGGAGGTGATCCTTCTGGTTATGTTTCATAAGTTATTTTAGTCATTTATGCTCTGCCTTGTATCCTAGACCCGTAGGTTTAATTGATGCCAAGTGTTTGACAGAATTTCAGTCCCAGTTGGGGATGCTCATGCCTAGTCTTAAGGTTGATTTTGATTTATCAACATTTCTATTATGAATTTAATGGATTTTGAAGGTTGTATCCAGTTCTGGGCAGAGGCTAGGATTCTAGGCTAGAAACGTGGCTCAAATCTTAGGGTTGCTAACACAGGTCTACTAATAAAAATCCACAGTCGCTGGCACATAGGCCTATGAGAGTGACTTTGGGTTGATGGATGTTGTAATGCTTATAGCATAAGAGCGACCAAGGGTTAAAAGGCTTAAATAATCAGTGGGACTCAGGGACGTGATGTTTGATTGGATGACCTGTCTCCTGAGGGTGTTGTTGTTGATGTGGATGGGTTTATTTGATAGGTTCTATCGGTTCCATTTCCTTAAGGTCACCGAGGAAGTTGAATCCCTTATAGTAGCATCTCTCATTGAATGTTTACCCCAGCTAGTCAGTTGCTAAGGTGGAACTGGGAGGAGGGGGTGTTACATCATGTTAAGTAAGTGGAACCGATGGAAACACACCATACAAACATTAATCATCATCTACAGTACCCTATGAACCAATCCAATACTTTAGACAACTTGTCTTGGGGTCCCATTGAAAGTTTGGACAACTTAAGCCTTAGTTTCTCTAATGCTATAGGCATGAGGCAACTAGAAATCCAAAGTCACTCTCACAGGCTTGCCTTCCAATGACCAGAGACCAAAATTGCCCATGCTGTGCGAGTGACTCTAGGATTTGAGCCACTTTTTCAAGCCTAGAGCCCAGAACACTGCCTAGAATTGAACTATCTCTTCAAATGAGTAAAATAACATGGAAATGATAGTACTAAAGAAAATACTTGTTCAAGACCTAAACTGGACCCCTCCTAGCCATGACAAGCATTTTGTCAAACATATCATGAATGTGTAATCTACAGGTGTAAATCATAGTTCTTAGCATAGGGGTCTCATACTTAGCTGAGAATCGATAAGAACCATTGATGCTCAACACATAAACTTCCATTCCATCCATTAGGTCATAGATACATTGATCATTCAATTAAAGGTAAAACATGATGAGAGACACAAATGGTGGTTGTCGTAAAACACATACTTAACCAACATAATAGGGACATAAATATCATTGAAATAACAACCATATACACCCCATATAATCCCTCATGATACTCATAGAAATACCAGGAGAAATAACCTTTCATTAATGATGAAAATGCAAACTTGGGATGGACTTCGACGTTCCACCGGACTGTAGAATGGCTGAGCCAAATCTCTCTTCATCCATTCACCCTCGTGCCATATTTCAAGCATGAATGTGGGAGCTCATAGAACACATCAATCAAAACTCATCTAGGGCTTCCGGAGGCCATCCACCTCAACCCATCAAACAGTGATTCCACCTTACAGTCAGACATCAAAAAAACATTATGAGATTTGTCACCATCTAAGCCTTCGAGGGCTTCTAGAGCATTTGTCCAACCATTGCTACTAGGACTAGTAACTCAGCCCACAACTTATTCAGGGCTTACAGAGATTTTTTCCAAACAAAGCTTCCAATACTAGTAACTCAACCCACCTAGGGATTCCAGAGTGTTTCTCCAACCAAGGTAAAGAAATAACTCAACCCAAGTTGTTATAGGGCTTCCATAGCGTTTTTCCAACTATGGCTTCCATGACTAGTAACTCAACCCAAGCTAAGGAAACATGAGAACCAACCAAAAAAGACAATGAAAGTAACCCACAATCACCTTGCTTATCCAGGAAATGGCAAGGCTAGGCAATCCACTGCCATTCCCGACCATCATCCATGCCAATGAGGATAAGGAAATGGCAAGGTTAGGCAATCCACTTTCAATCCCGGCCATCATCCATGCCAATGAAAAATCACAACCAAAAGTCCCCATGCATAGGCGATGCTTGCCAAAACTACTGAAGGAAGCATACATGCAACTCAGTACTTGCAATAAAATCTAATGTAGTTGTTGATCTCGATGACTTCTTACACTTTCCTGGTCTTCCTTTCTTATTTCTTCAAAAATCCAAGTATGCCACACCCACTGAGAGTGCTCCAAGAAAAATCTAAGTCTCCAAGTGTATGAGAGAGGGAGATTAATGAGAGAGCTCCAAAACTGAACTAACAAAAGGTTAAACTGAAAGAAGGTTACCAACTGGTCCTATGAAGCCTTTTTATGAATGAGGCCTCTATTTTCTTCATTTTCCTCCTCACATGAAACCCTTAACCTTTCACCTCCCTTTTCTCCCAATTTCCATTATTTTCATAAATAAATGTGCCAAAAATGCCATTTTGTCTTTCCAAAGATTTATCCATTGCCTTTGCAATTTTCCTTAGCCATAAACAATCACAAGTGCTCCCCATCACTAGGATTTTTCCTAACATTCAACTCAGAATAAGTGTCTCATCATCCATGGTTATGATTTTGCCTTGTTCACTTTTATTACATGGAATTTTCACAAGGGATGTTACAAGATCCCACTCCACACAATCCTTGATCTTGTACCCTACACACAATCACCACCAAACAAAGACAATTTCCTTCCGCATAGGGTAGATTAACACATATAATAAACCAACATGAATATAATTAACAAAATTACAAGTACATAGGAGGGGAATCAATAAGTTGCATTAATAATCAAAGGTTATACATGGTATACCTTTAATACAAAAAGGCAACCTCTCCTCTAACTTGGTATCCTAGTCTCCTTAACCTTCCTTCTATGGCTATAATAGTGACAATAATCTCCAACTTAGGCTCTAGAATTCCATAAATAGTCTGACCTTTAGATATGATGAAAATAATTAGGTCTTTTAGCCTCCCCGAGGGAATGGATCTGGATGCTTATTGGGAATAGAATTTAGGAAAATTCTCTCATAATTCATCCCTCACCAAGTCATGAAGATAAATCATCGATCATATCTCCTATGGAATGAAAAATTATAGAAAAAGTGTACGAATGTTGGTTAGAGAAGCATAATATAACACTTTCAACCCATATTATACACTAAGAACTATCAGAGGTAGAATAGTACTTGTGTTGAAACAATGCGTGTGCTCCATAAAACTCAAATAATGAGGGAAATTAGGTTGATAATAGATTCCCCATAATGGATGAGGTTAGAAGATTAACTAATGGTTGAAATGCATTACAATAAAAATCAAAGCACAAAATGAAGGGAAGGAGACATAAGTAAAAAGCTGAATCGAGAAAACCGAAGTGTTGAAGTTTTGATCATACTGATAACATCCTTGAGTCAGAAATACCCATGCACAATGATAAAGATAAACTGAACATGGATGCCAACTATACACTACCGATCCATGACATGAAATGCTAGAACATGGGAATTAACAATACACAGTGGGACCATGTGAAAAATAAAAAATATCATAACCACAAAAAAATACAGTGTGGATCTACATTCATAGTATACATCAATAGGATTATTGACACATAAAAGAGAGGTTTGCAAGAGTGTTCATGAAATTATATAAATGATACATAAGTCCAATGCAGCTTGGGAAAGGTGTCATATGAGAGTGAGATGTCCCTAAGCTAGGGTCTTCTACACAACCCCGATGGTATGAAATTGCAATGTGCAAATAGATGTGTTGATGTGGAGCATGTTATAAACTGTCTTATTACTGGTCAATGAGGTGTACCATTAATAGATGTGAGGGGAACCATCAATAACGAAAATGGACCCCAAGGTACCTAGCACAATCCACTAAGTGTGAATAAATGAGTTGACATCGAACACTCATGGATTCAATCAATTAGGATTCAATGTGGTAAACCCACCATTGACCATGAGGAGGCTTTTCACTGAGGACTGCAAGTTTTGAGGTACAACTGATTCCTAGATCAAGCTCCTGGATAATGAGCTAAATTTGATAAGAGAAGATCCATCAAAGGAGGGCCTTGATGTATCCCCCATCATTCGACATGGAATAAACTGAGAGAATATGTGAAAGGATGATGTTGTGAATAGATGTAGTACAACTGGAATAGGGATGGAAAACAAAAAAAGGTCAACAAGGAATATAGATGGCCAACTTAGGCTGAGACTTTCCTTAAACACATAATGAAATGACACAAAAGGGACTTGGTAGCATGATTGATGAGCACCATGTGATATCGTGCAACAATATAGGAGGAATTGAAGCATGCTCCATAGTGACTAGAAGAGTAACTAGCCAAAGGAGTAGACTAACTCATATGTATGGTATGGCTCCTAGGCAAGCTAAAACCCAATTGTGAGGAAATTATTCAAACAAGTGTCATGTTCAAGGGAAACATGACTAACAGTTCCATTTTAACTGATAACACAAGTGAATCATTCCCCTTCCCTTTTCACACTCTAATATCCTTCATGGTTTAATGAGCACAAAAGAGAAGACCAATATGCTCAATAGTTCCTTTTTTGTTCATTTTAATGAGCCCAAAAAAGAGATAAAATTATATTCGGTTCCTTTCAGTTTTTAGTGAGCACGCATGATTTTTTATTTAAGACATTTTAGATTATTAAAAAATTACAACATATATGGGTATTTCTTGGTGTCACTTAGATGGACACCACATGATATCACACAACAACATAGGAGGCATTGAATCACACTCCATAGTCACTGGAAGAGTAACCATCTGAAGGAGTAGACTGACTCATATGTATGGAATGTCTCCTAGGAAACCTAAAACCCAGTTGTGATGAAATGATTCAACCAAGTGTTGTGTTCAAGGGCAACATAACTAACAGTGCCATTTTAACTAATAACACAAGTGACTAATTCCCATTCCCTTTTCTCTTTCTATTCTTGTTCATGGTTTAATGAGCATAAAAGAGAAGACAACTATGCTCAATAGTTCCTTTTTTGTTCATTTTAATGAGCCCAAAAAAGTGATAAAAATATACTCGACGCCTTTCAATTTTTAACGAGAAAGATTTAATTTTGATTTATGATATTTTATTATTATTATTATAAAATTACAAAATATATGGATACTTCTTGGTATCGCTTAGATGGGTGTAATTTTCTTCCGCAATCTTCATGAAATGATCTATTTTTAACCAAGATTAGTCAAAATTGAAAGGGGATTGGGGATTTTCCTCAGTGAATTCCATTCTTAAAAGGATAGGGAAGTGGTCTAATATTCCACTGGGCACAATCCATTATTTAGTCAACAAGCTTTAAGAAAGGATGGATTCCCATACATAGAATCAATTAATCGTTTTGGATACTACATTGTGAGATGATAGAATATTTTGATAGGTAGGAGATATCTTAATTGGAGCCATGTTTACAAGTTTAAGGGACTCAAATAAATGAACAAAATAAGCCTCCAAGGGGTCATTCTAAGGCCTATAACCCCAAAATTCCCTTAGTGGTGTGGTTAATTTTAAATCACCAACCAAAATAATAGAAATGTTAGAAAACCACATTGAAGCAACTTGATTGTACCAAAACAATTTGTGGTCAAAATGAGGCCTATACACATTAATTATCTTCCATAAAGACTTAAAGCTTTTGAATTCCACTTCCATCAAAAATAATATTTTTATGAGATGTGGATGAAATATCACTAAGGGATGGGCTCCAAGCTATTAGAAAGCTTCCGCAGAGTCCAATGGAATTAAGTGTGAAAAAGGACCATCCCTTTAACCATGGTTCTAATCTTGTTCGAGCTCTCTCTCCATTGGTCATTGTCTCTTGCAAAATAATGGTTTTTGGATTGTATTATTTCAAGATATGTTTGAAAACAGGTTTTTAGGGGAACCCTAATACCTGTTATTTTTAAAGAGAGAACCATCATTTTGGAGCCACTGTTAGGGATTTTTTTACCTCCAAGGGAACCCATTTTGGTAGTTTCCTTCCATGTCAAATGTTATATTTGGCCATTTGTTGGGATTTGGACAATAAATGCATTCTACCCACTTAACTAATGGAATGGATGTCTTCTGCCATGCCACATTTAAGAACAACATTTGGTGAGAAGTTAAACATGGATCTTAAATCATATTTTCTTTGATTAGCAATACTACTACCTTTATTTGAATTTATAGAGATAACATTGGGTTCAGGAAGAGAGAGAGAATATATATATTTCGCTAAGGGGGAAAGGAATATGGCACAATTGGTGGGGCCTCATGACAGTTAGTCAATGAAGGTGATGTATATAAAATTATAGGGGGTAAATGTTGTAGGGAAAAGTATCCGATTCGGATGACCCTATCCCACTCTAAGGGTGATAGTATCTCAGCAACAACTGTAAAGAAAACTACTTAAGGTTTACTTCTTTATGAAAGCAAGAGAGAATGAAGAAATGCACTAACCATTGCCTTGCGCTTAATGTCGAATCCAAACTCTTCTCTTTGCTGCTTGCTCCCAGCTCCTTGCTCTTTTGCTGACCCAGCTACAATGAGATCCTGCAAAATAACAAAGAAGGAAACTACAAGAAGCATGCAATCATAACTGATTCAAGGATTAGCATAAATCAAATATACAATTATCACAATACATCATTGAAAACAAATGCATATAGAAGAACCTCAATAGCTTTTATTAATGGAAGAAGTAAAGTTCTAAGAAGGTTACAAACATTGAAGGCCCCAATCCAGCAACACCTCCCAGCAGAAAGAATTTCTCCTCTTCACCTCCTTCAAGCAATCACCCAATAGTTCTATAGTGAAACCAACAGCATATCATTACTTTGCACAAAATTCCAGCCCCCTGAGCTCATAGGAGAGAGCTCAATATATAGATGAATTGAGAAAGGATGAGTCAGCTTGCAACTGATGTGTAGCTGCCTTGTGTCCTATCTCTCTTCAGTTGATCTTCAGTTCTTGAGTCCACTTGGAGAACCTTGCTTCCACTTGGAGAAACAGAGCCTCTGACTCATCACAAGGCGAAATCCCTGATCCAAGTGTCATTTTTGGAAGATTCCAGAGCATTGACTCAGTGTGCCACTTGTCCCATCTCGCTCAGCGCAGGTGGCCTTTGTTCTACCTTCTTTGCAACGCAGGTACACCATGGAGGAGTTGAGTTTCAGCGCAGAAGCCTAGTGGAGCACCTGCTTTGATTTCAGGATTGCTTGTTTTTGAGTGTTTTCAGGTGGAGAACTGATATGAGAGCTGTTGGTTTGCTGACCTTATTCCTCTAGGGGTAGGAACATCATGTTTAGGGACTTTGGATCCCTTGGATTATTGATAATTCATGCCTGATGCTGCAAGGCACAAAATTGTCTATAACAGATGCCCCCTAAAGTATGAGGCCGTTTATCGGGTGAAATGCTTTATTAGGAGGATCCGAAGTTCATTCAATCTGCTGAGAAGTGTCCTGTAATAAGATACAATACAATACATTATTTTTCATTCTTTTTCATGATCTAGCTGAGGCGGGCATTCCCATGCTCAGCTTTATAAATTCATTTTGGTACATAGCACAGACGATCGTCTGATGATAGACTGATAATTCTCTGCTGCAATTATCATCCTTTGAGAAGGATGATCATCTGCTGCAATGATGTACATATCAAATGTCTTTATATCCTGAATATATATCGCAGCCCGGATGGATGAAACTAGATCCGGGGTCTTCAATCTCTTCCGATCTTCACTCGATGTACAAGTCGATCCATGTGAGAATTTCTTGAAGTCGAACATGGAAAGACATCGCTTGATTACCGGTCAATGATGTAAACCGTTAACAAGCGCGAGAGGAATCACCGATAAGGATGATGACCCTCAAGGTACAGCAGTACAATTCACATGGTGGGAATAAAGGACTTGGCGTCGACCACCATGTAAAATCTTCTGGTCGAAGGTCATTGATGTATACCTGTCGCCGGAAGTGAGAAACTTGCCATTGAGGCATGCAAGCTTCAAAGTACTGAAGGGGTTGTTCCTAGATCAACTCCTTGGATAATGAGCTGATGTCGACAAGGAGCGATCCGTCAAAGGAGGGCCTTAATGAATCCCACATCAGTGACACGGAACGGAGCTAGTGATTGTGATGAGGTGAAAACAAACTGTGATGTATGATTCAGGGTGGCGGTCATGAAATGGATGAAGGACAATGTATGGCAGTGGATGGGACATGGTTGACTCTTTGCAGAACAACATCTCTTGAACATATAACGACACTGATGTGATGGATTGGTAGCATTACCCCAAATGTGGATGGTGTGGCGAGGACCATGGTGATGAGACCGGTGAATGAAAAACAACCCAACCCGATGTGATACAGAGGACAAAGTGTCATGTTCAAGAGCGACTTGCTACCATTAAAGCTGTGAGGTTCTCCCAATTTTTCCCCAGTCATTGCTGACCAGTACCTCTTTATTTTTGTCAAGCTTGAGGAGGATAACATATGCTTGTTCTATAACCTGCCCTTCGGGCAAGCCCATCGCTATGTTTTAACGAGCCTAGCGATAGGGAAACTCGTTCTCGTCTAAAGACAAGTTTGTCGCTATTTAATGAATTTAACGAGTCTAACGACAAGGATAACTCGGTCCTTTTCATTTTTAGAGAGTCTGAAAAGGTACATAAAGTCAACTCCAGAATTCCTTTTTCGTCATCTAATCCCTTAAGTCCGAAAAAGTATAAAACAATACAGAAGGG
The DNA here is from genome assembly GCA_031772625.1 of Pinus tabuliformis. Classification (NCBI taxonomy): domain Eukaryota; kingdom Viridiplantae; phylum Streptophyta; class Pinopsida; order Pinales; family Pinaceae; genus Pinus; species Pinus tabuliformis. The sequence continues at coordinate 962,004,021 of CM062817.1, forward strand.
ATGAATTTTTGATTGCTTTAACGAGCCGAACAAAACAAGCGCTCGATCTTTTTGTGCAATAATCCCTCAGGTCCAAAAAGATTAAAATCTAGAGGAGGGATAGCTCTTCCGGTCGTTTAACGAGCTGGAAGGCCAAAACTCGGCAAACTTTTCATATTTTACGAGTCAGGAGAAAAGAGCTCAAAGAAAACTCGTCTTTTGAGGAACGAGTGATAAACAGGGATAGCAGCAGATTCCAGGTACAGGTTGGAATTTTCCAATCACGGCAGTGTCACAAGGATGGCTAAGTGAAATCACTCTTCACAGCTGTTCCTCAAAATGGGTAAACAAACATATGGAGATGAACGATTGGTCAAATGAACGGATGGAGGTGAGACTGCAAGAACACGACCAAGGGCTTTAATATGGCTGTCAAAGGTTACATTTACCAAGGTTATTTACCGGTTCATTGGGTGAGCTTGAACTCTAGGGGAAGATTGCTCACAACTTATGTTTATTTTTTAACGAGCATGAACTATGTGCTAAAACTGCTCGGATCTTGCGTTTATTTTTTAACGAGCATGAACTGTGTGCTAAAATTGCTCGATGATGGATTCATTTTTTAACGAGCTTGAATGCGACCAAACCCTGCTCAATGATGGATGCCCCCAGCATAATAATGCAGACGGGGCGTATGCCCCCTAAACTTTTAAGGGGACATTTCATTTTTTAATGAGGTTGACATCGTAAAGAACTATCCTCTTGACTCCTTATTTCATTTTTTAACGAGGTTGACATGATATAAGAACTATCCTCGTAACTTTTAGATCCATTAAAAATAGAAGGCTTCATATTCCATTGCACCCATCTCCGCAAGATTACTTGGCGGTGGTGGGGCAAAAGTGCCCATTAAAGAAGGGCCTTTTAGGAAAATTACTCCGATATATTGGAGAGGATGATCGCCTCCATGGATCGTTGGAATGCTTCTTGTATTGGATGGCGGCACAACTTCTGTCGAAGTTGTGGTCGAACTGCCTGATCGACCTTTTCTCTCGCCATTCAACAACTGTGAATTCCCATAGCTTTTGTTTAATGTTGAAATTAAAGCATCATCTTGGCGCTTAAAACTCGACAACATCATAACTTGTGATGGGGAAGCATTTCCACTATCAACCAGATTCTGACTTGGATCGGGAAATGGATCAGTCAACACAGCTGGAGTATGCGAATTCTTCACGAATCTTTTAAACTCAGCTTTGTACGGGCAATCTGCCGTCCAGTGATCCTCGTCACATATGTGACACCCCCCAGGTGGTTTCTCCTCTCTATGAGGAGTTTTTCGAGGAGATGACTTTCTTCGATCTTTCTTCCCCTTGTCTTGCTTCTTCTTGCTTCCTGGTTGATTGGTTTCTTTGCCCTTATCTGTCGATACGGCATTTACTTCCGAAGCAAGAACTTCTCCATGCGCATTTTGATTCGAATCCTTACGGGCCTTCTTTTGATTGGTCCTTTTCGGATTCGTGTTTGCCGTGCCAATCACGCCATCGCCGGCATGAGAGTCACTATTTGATTTAGGAGGAGGAGGGATTGAAAATTCTGGTCTAGGGGCGTCTGGTATTTTGTCATAGAGCGTGCCGGACTGAGTATATACTAAGTCCAAATATTGTGCACGAGCAATAACCTGCTCTTCTGTTACGACTCCCCCCTTTGCCACATCTTCCGTTATGGCCGGAAGTAACGACTTTATAAACCACTCAGCTAAAAGCTGATCAGGAACGTATGTTTTAACCATTCTTCGTCGACGTCGCCACTCATGTATATGATCTGATATATGAGTTGTGGTTGTCTGTTTGAAGTTAGTCAATATCTCTGTTCCCGTTTCATACCTTATCGGTAATTGAAAGTGGGTTAAAAATGTCGTGGCAAGGGAGCTAAAATTGTCGAACGAAGCTCTTGGCAATTCTATATACCATTTCGCCGCTGGACCTGTCAATGTCCTCTGAAAGTGGCGAAGCCTTATCGAATCATCATTTAAAGTGTTCGATGAACACCATAGATGAAATGTCATCACATGATTCGACGGGTCTTCACCTGGATTTCCATTGAATTTAGGAATGTCGGATGGGAGTTTGTGCGGGATCACTGGCCACCATGGGGCGTAAGCAATTGGATCATTGGTTAACCGATGTAAATCAGGCAACTCTAAAGTCGCCACGAATGGTAACTGTTGATTCAAGTTAGGGGAAGCGTATCCAGGGTACGATGGAATCGCCTGAACAGTTGGTCTTTGCATACCAGCATAATGGAGTTGATGTTGGTATGACTGATACGGTTGATGGACTTGACCACCATAAAGTGGTTGATTTTGACCATTTTGGATATATGGTTGTCCAGTATTCGCAAAGATTTGCTGTTCAGAACCTTGGTACACTTGTTGGAATTGTGGCTGTTGGTATTGCACTATCCACGGTTGCGATACCATGGGTTGTTGTGCTATACTAACCATTGGACCAAGATGTGGGGTGATTGTACCCGATTGTACTTGTGTCGCCCCACCAGTAGGCGATTGTGGTTGGGTCGCAGGGTCAAGGGGCTGTTGCATGAGAACCTGAGAAATCTGAGGTTGACATACAACAGGCATCGTTTGAACTTGCGACACGGTTACAATAGCCGGTGTAGTTGGGATGTTCGTCACAGGTACACACTGTTGCATAGAATATACAACTCTTGGTGGCTGGGATAGCATAGGTACCCAACTACTCGTTGCAATTCCACCATAACTTGAATAAGGTTGAGAACTCCCGTATGGGTACCCTCCCAGAGGGGGTAATGAAAGGGCGTACTGCCCCCCATACGGTGGTAATCCAGAACTCAAGGCAATTGATTGTCCTGGAGGACTGGATGGCCTAAATTGATTCCCAAAAGGGTCAATTTGTTGAGTCTCACCATAAGAGTTACCAGACATTACTCCGGAACAAACAGGAACAGACCATACTGCCGAGATAGTCCCTTGGTGGACTCCTTCTAGCGACTGAGAGCTAGTTGGGACAGATGGTATGCCAGCGAACATTGTTGGATTTGCAGCAGGTAATTCTGCCGTCGCCGTGTCATTTGACACAGTCCTAGATGTCGACGGTTGTTCAGACATTTTGAGTCTATCCAATTGATTTCCTAGTGATTCTACAGGAACTTCCACTGGTGATGGACAAACTTCTGTTGTAGCAGGAAATAGAGTGACCCCTACTCCAAAATGAGTTGGAGTGGATACTTGCGGTTCCTCTATAATTTCCTCTATCGCAATCAGACCAGGTGGAAGAGGAAGACCGTCAGGTCCGTAATAGATTTCCGGTGCCGAAGAAGGGGTTGTATCAACAGCGACGGATGTTTGAGGAACAAAACTCTCTGGACCAGTTACAGATGGAACTGGTTCAGTTATACAAGTATTTGCCCCTAGACTAGGATCAGTATTACTGTCCTTCTGCGGCGGTTGAACTTCTTCTATAGAGGCAGGGTTTCCGGAAATGTTTGGAGTAACCAGAATCTCAGATGTTGTTGGAACACTTGTTCTAACTTTTAAATGAGATTTTGAACTGGTTCGACGAGCTCGCTTTGTCCGGACTGTTTTCGATTCCGGAGACAAAGACGGTTGACTCGCAAGCCTCCGAGAACAACGGATATTCAATTGACTTTCTTCCACGATTGCGGATTACTCGATCAACTAAAATATAAAGGGGAAAATTTGCGTTTCCGATTTGAATGAATTTTATTAGACGCTTTTAAACATAACTTTGCTTTTTCATGTTTGAAGAGTCGAGAAAAAGCTAAAGATGACTCTAGTCTCCTTCGATGTATTAACGAGCCCGAAGTGACAAATGCTCGGTTGGACTTTTTCAGTTATAGAGTTTGAAAAAGGCCAAAAGAAACTGCTCTGGAGATCTAGGCAGAGGGTGTGCCAAACCTTTCGCAAAACCACGGAATACGTTTTACGGTACGTGTGGTCAATCTTCGTGAATGCTGTGTTCACTGCATTGCGATCAGTAGGGTGGCCGACACGGCTTCCTAAGGATAAAGGATATATGCCTATAGGGGTCTCCCAATATATACTCGACGGTACGTGGGAGCACAAGTCCGTATTAGTGCCACCGACTCTCAGGAGGAATCACCCACCTTTGTAGAGATCGACAGTCACTACGTTTAACGACGCCGAAACACGTCTCTAGCTTAGACCTCTATGTGTTTGCGTTATGTTTCAATGCGTTGTTAGGTTCATTCAGTATATTTTAAGTTGATCTTTTTAAAGTTTGCCTTTCAAGGTTCACCACGAGATGTATATGACAAAAATCCTAAATGCAGCCTAAGATGAGAAGCAAGATTTTTCAAATCTTTTTGACTGATGAAAATCTTAACTACTGAGGGAGAAGAAAGGCAAATCTTTTCACACAGTTCATACAGCACAAACTAATGCACTTTCTCCTAAATCATCATGCAAACCTTTTTCAAATGCAAAATGCACAATGCATGTATTTTCTTTTCCCTTTCTTAATGTTGATGTATTACAAAAAGAAAGTTGTTATTTAACTTTGATTTCGATTTAAAGCGAAAACAAACAAGCTTGTCCAAAATCAAAAGACGCCTTAAGATTTACTTGTTTAATCACTGGAAATACATGAAATCAAACCATAATGACGAAAGTAAAAAGACTAATCAGCTATGGACAGCAAACAAGCTAACTCTTTAGACCAGCAAAATGCCTAACACAGGTTCAAATCTAAGAGGCCAAAGCAAGACTAGTTCACTTTCGTTATGGGAAATTGTAAATGATGTAAGAAATACAAAATAACAAGTACAATTTCGTTATATAACAGAGGCGGAATGATGGCAAGTAAGGTTGGTTTCAGAACAGGTACAAGACTGGTAACTGGCTGCAAAATCTATAGTGAAAACAGGCAAGAAAAAGGGAGGAAACCCCAAATGCACAAGGCAAAATTGGGCCAATGCAGGTGCTGCACAGCCAGTCTGGCTCTCAGCGCAGGTAGCCCCTTCGGGACCTGCGTTGCAAAGCAGGTAGCCTGTGTACTACTTGCTTTGGAAAACGAAAGTTGCGTTTTCTCAGTTTCCGGGTCACAATTTTCTCAAAAATTCACAGTTTTTGCTCAAATCAGAAGCTATCAGTCAAGCACACACTAAGGGATGACAAGGAAGATGAAAAGCTATCACTAAGAGCTTACAAGGATCCTTGTAGATCAGCTCTTCAAATCATGAACATGCTCAGAAATGAGCTAGAGTAGCTGCCCTCTACTTCGCTTTTGATATAGTCAAAAGCTTTTCGATTTGGTACTCTTTTGTTCAGGAAATGAATAGCAAAATACTACAAACAATCAAACAGATACGATCCCCAGCGGAGTCGCCAGTTTGTTGTAGGGAAAAGTATCCGATTCAGATGACCCTATCCCACTCTAAGGGTGATAGTACCTCAGCAACAACTGTAAAGAAAACTACTTAAGGTTTACTTCTTTATGAAAGCAAGAGAGAATGAAGAAATGCACTAACCGTTGCCTTGCGCTTAATGTCGAATCCAAACTCTTCTCTTTGCTGCTTGCTCCCAGCTCCTTGCTCTTTTGCTGACCCAGCTACAATGAGATCCTGCAAAATAACAAAGAAGGAAACTACAAGAAGCATGCAATCATAACTGATTCAAGGATTAGCATAAATCAAATATACAATTATCACAATACATCATTGAAAACAAATGCATATAGAAGAACCTCAATAGCTTTTATTAATGGAAGAAGTAAAGTTCTGAGAAGGTTACAACCATTGAAGGCCCCAATCCAGCAACACCTCCCAGCAGAAAGAATTTCTCCTCTTCACCTCCTTCAAGCAATCACCCAATAGTTCTATAGTGAAACCAACAACATATCATTACTTTGCACAAAATTCCAGCCCCCTGAGCTCATAGGAGAGAGCTCAATATATAGATGAATTGAGAAAGGATGAGTCAGCTTGCAACTGATGTGTAGCTGCCTTGTGTCCTCTCTCTCTTCAGTTGATCTTCAGTTCTTGAGTCCACTTGGAGAACCTTGCTTCCACTTGGAGAAACAGAGCCTCTGACTCATCACAAGGCGAAATCCCTGATCCAAGTGTCATTTTTGGAAGATTCCAGAGCAATGACTCAGTGTGCCACTTGTCCCATCTCGCTCAGCGCAGGTGGCCTTTGTTCTACCTGCTTTGCAACGCAGGTACACCATGGAGGAGTTGAGTTTCAGCGCAGAAGCCTAGTGGAGCACCTGCTTTGATTTCAGGATTGCTTGTTTTTGAGTGTTTTCAGGTGGAGAACTGATCTGAGAGCTGTTGGTTTGCTGACCTTGTTCCTCTAGGGGTAGGAACATCATGTTTAGGGACTTTGGATCCCTTGGATTATTGATAATTCATGCCTGATGCTGCAAGGCACAAAATTGTCTATAACAGTAAAACTAGATCCTAAGACATCATAGGGGGTGTGTAGCCCTCCCTCTAGATAGGAGAGGGGGGAATAACAATCAAAACACCACCAAAAGAGTTGGGAGGAAATATTGTGTATGCAAAAATAACTTTGCACATGGGTGAAACATTCCTACCTTTGGAGGGCATTTCTTTGACCTTGACTGGTGGTCCCTCGATAAGAGAATTATATGGGTTGATGGAATTGTTCTCATGCACTATGCTTTCATCAAGAATATGATTCCACAACCCATCCTTTTTAAGCCAAACGTTTTTCCAACACAAGTTTACATGAAAGTTGCAATCATGTTGGTCCAGGAGATGTCCTACTTGTTTGCATGTGAAACTATGGAAGGGAATTCTCTAATAGTCCAAAATTTATATCCACTTTTGTCATTTAAAACAAAAATCAAACTCCTCCACCATTCCATCACACATGTTGGCCTTAATTATAACCCACACACACCTTCTATCAAATTTTGTCAGGAAATCCTTTTCCAACCCTACAAATTGGCCCATTTTTTCTTGTGTGGCTTGCAACATATATTTATACTAGAAAACCATGGGAAGCCCCAAAAGGATGGAACAATTTGTTTGCGAATCCATTAGCTCATGTGCTTGGCTGAAATTTAATCTCCACTTTTGTAGAACCAACCCAAACTTCCCCCTGATCCAATATTTTCCCATTATCACCAATACATTATAATCTATATATAAGAGTGTGAAAAACCATCCCTTGATTGATGCATGTAAGTCCCAAGAGTATCCCAAAGATGGCTTCCAATTACCATTTATCCAAGAAGTTAGTGAAGTCAAAACAACAATCTTTATTGAAAAATGGCTTAAAAATGATCTCTCAAGGAGTACCAAAATATCCTTTAAACCTATGACCTCAACAATCAACATGGCTTTGCCTTCACAGGAGGCGTTACATGGGTCAATAAAACTAGGGATAACAGAGGGTGGGTAAGGTTTAGTGGCACCCAACTTTGGAGGACTCAAAAACTAAGGTGGGAGACGTGAATTTTCACCACCTTTGCTACCATTAAAATAATCAATGTTGGGAGATAAAGTCTCATGATTTAAAAAAGAAATGAACGTCTTATATTTTTCATATATTAAATCCTTACGTGAGAAAACACATCTCCCAAACATAGAGTATCCTCATTGTAGTCCACCTCATCAATTAACATATTTGTAGAGATCCAAAATCAATTCCACCACTAAATCCTCTCTCTGAAAAACCCTCATGCAAGACACCCACGATAGGAAAAATAGATTGGTGTAAAAGCTGATAGCCATAGTTCCAGAGGGAAGGGGGAGAATCCCTCAAAAAAAGAAATCACCATAGGTAAAAAAGGTAGTTTTGCACACTCTGTACTTCCTTGTCCCGTGTTTGAAACAATGCCAAGCCAAAAAAAATGTAGAGGTCCTTATGACTCCCTCCTCAAACAATCCAACAATAAATAATAACAAATTTATTTTTCATAATAATAATAAAGAGGGTTACCTATATACTTAGACTAGGAAATGGTAATTCATTCCTTAGTTTGCAATACTTGGAGAATAAAAAAATAATGCAAATAACCTAAGTTTGGCATTTCAAGTTTCTTCTTAAGGTTGGATTTCATACGGTTAAAACTTTGGGGTCGCTACTAATGTCAGTAAGGTAATCAACATAAAGAACACATATTATGAGATGGATACCCGCATTCTTGGTATAGACATTGGGATCAACATGACATCTATAAAAGCTAATGTTAAGAAGAAAGTAATCCATTTTAGCATAAATGCTTGAGGAGCTTACGTAAGACCACAAATATATTTCTTCAGGTGGTAAAAAAAGTTGTAGTTATTCTTAATAGAGCCAATAGGTTGTTCTAGGTAAATTTCTTCTTGCAAGTCCCATGCAAGAATGCAAATTTAGCATCCTTGTCATGACCTCCCATTTATATATTGTGGAAAGGGCTAACGAAAGGAAGATGGAAATCACATTGGATACAAAGGAAAAAGTTTCATTATAGTCAATCCCTTCAACTTGAGAAAATCCTTTAGAAAGTAATTGGAGGCTTATTTCTTCCAACATTTCCATACATTGAATAATTTATTCTATACACATTTACTATTGAAATTTTTTCTTCCTTTCAAAATAAGGTACAATATTCTAAGTACCACTCACTATTAAGGAATGATATTCTTTATTTATTTTTGTGTCCTAGTCTATATTGACAAAATATTTGTAAGTTATTTTATATCACAAGTATCTAAAAGTTGAGCTAAAAGAGACAAGGCTCACCATAGTTGTGAACATGTATGATGTGGATATGTGGGATTATCAATAATATCACTAAATTCTTCTCATGTTGTATGGACACATCTAGGAAGTTGTGGTGTTGGTGTAGATTCATGTTCAATGAACTCAACTTAAGGAAGATGAGTAGGAAGATATGGATTTTTATTCTCACTATCATCTTATTAAGAAGAAATCATAATAGGATCACTAATAAAAGTTTGGGAATAGAAGATGACATTTGTCAGGTGAAACAATTGCTCCTTTAAATAAGAGCAACATGTTCACTCTTACATTACTTTTCAATCCAGGTAGGCTTGATTTTTACAAGGCTATCTTGCAAAGTCTATGCAAGGCCAAATGATAACTAACATAATTAATCTAAAACCAAGGTTGTTGCAAAATCACTCTCAACAAACATTCAAGCTATTACAATCTTCAACACAATCTCAATTTTTAGAAAAGAATCACATAACTGTAGAACAATCCAATCTATTACACAACCAATCATTCATTAAAAAAACTCCTACAAACGTCCCAATCACTCAATCAAATGTTGAACACACATTAAAAAAAATAAAATCATGATCCTATATGTAATAGACACATAATTATTTTTTGCTACACCAATTAAAGTGACCTCTCTAGGACCTATGTTGTCACACCATTCAAAAGTTCTCTACAATAAAAAATAACCTGGATAGTAACAACAATCACATATAAAACAAAACTGAGAGGAAGTAATAAAAATAAGTATAATATTCTACTTAACCATTGATCCCTGCTAAGAAGGAGGGCCCTTCCTCCTCAATAGGGCTTGGTGCACTAAATGAAACACAAACTACTTAGAGGAAGATATGATGCCACGAGGTTCAAAGGTTTTAATCCTGTACAAAAACTACCTGCAAAGAAATTCTTAAAAAGGAAAAATATACAATGGCGAGAACATAAAAAAAATATACACAAATATTTTCCCTTGGATCCAAAAACCGGGAATACCATATTGATTTTTCATTTTATTCCTTTCAATGTTACAATACAAATGTATACATTCCAAATAATTCATAAAACCCAATACAATAACCTTGGATTAGAACATAACCATAGTTCCCTTGACCAGATCTACAAATACCATGGGAAAAGACCATTGTTCTCAAAGACCATGCACAAAACCATGGGTAGGCCCTCCCACTATCTTTGGGACTGCCCCCCATCCTTGGGTCCTCCCAAATATTATTGGGTATACATCATACATACACACACACACACACACACACACACACACACACACACACACACACACACACACACACATATATATATGATACAATGTTACAATACAAATGTATACATTCCAAATAATTCATGAAACCCAATACAATAACCTTGGATTAGAACATAACCATAGTTCCCTTGACCAGATCTACAAATACCATGGGAAAAAACCATTGTTCTCAAAGACCATACACAAAACCATGGGTAGACCCGCCCACTATCTTTGGGTTTGCCCCCCATCGTTGGGTCCTCCCAAATATTATTGGGTATGCATCATATATATATATATATATATATATATATATATATATATATATATATATATATATATATATATATATATATATATATATTTTTTTTTTTCGAGGTGCTTCTCTGGACCCCATTACGCATGGAAATAATATAACATACAGCCAACATTCTCCCACTCGTGGTTTTCTTTCCACACCGGGGGGTCATAGGAGAGCTTCTAATTGGTCCAAGGTTGCAATGCTAATTGTTTCTCTACACCAAGAAAAATTCTCAATGCTCACAGACTTTGTTAATGCATCTACAACATTCTTCAAAGTGTCCATCTTTACCAGCGACAACATTTTTTATCTTCAACCATATCCCTCACAAAGCAATATTGAACATTAATGTTCTTTGTCTTCAATTGATACGAAGGGTTATTTTCAAAGAAAATTTCAATTTGGTGGTCATAATCTATCCTTATAGATCCATGTACCAACCCCATACTTGAACACAATCTCTGCAACCAAAATTCTTCCTTGATCGTGTGCATAGCTTCCATGTATTCAACTTATATATTTGAAAGTGGCACTATAGACTGTCTCTTGCTCATCCAATTGAATGCTCCTCCAGATAGGTTTAAAATATACCCACTTGTAGATCTTCTTTGATCCAAATCTCTAGCCCAGTTTTCATCAAAAAAGCCATGCATGTGTAAAGGTCTATCCAATCCTGGTCTTCCTTGGTAGCATAGACCATAATGACTAGTGCCACACAAATATCTGAAAACTAGCTTCACTGTTGCCTAATGCTCCTTCCCTAGTTTTGACATTAAATTGCTCAATACTCCTACTGCATTTGCAATGTCTGGTCTAGTACATACCATTGAATACATTAGGCTACTAAATGCACTCGCATATGGAACATGGGACATTTCCTATGTCCTATTCCTATTCCTGTGTCTTGGGACACTATTCAACAAATAAATTTACACTTACAAGAATAAGAACCTTCACCAGTATGTTATCCTTGATATTAAACCTCTGCAATATTGTCTCAACATACTTCCTTAGGTTTGGGAAGAGCTTCCTCTTTTCCTTATCTCATTTAATTTCCATACCCAAAATATTGTTTGCAACAACAAGATCCTTCATGTCGAAAATAGAGGACAATTGGGTCTTCAAATCCTAGATATTTTCTTTGTCATTTCCAATCAACAACATAGCATCCATATATAAGAACAAATAAATAACATGGTCACCAATTAATTTAAAATACAAAATGTGATCCTATTTTCTCTTTGTCAATCCAAGTCCCCATATAAAATGTATCAATTTTTTGATACAACGTCCTTGGTGAACGTTTTAACCCATACAAAGACTTTGTTAACCTGCATACTGGTTCTTTCTTACCCTTTACCACAAATCCTTTAGGTTGCTTCATGTAGATCTCTTCTTCTAGATACCTATGAAGAAATGTCATCTTCACATCCATCTATTCTACCTCGAAATAAAAAGTAGTAGCAATATATAAAAGTAATATAATAGAAGCTGACTTGGGAAGAGGAGAAAAAATATCACCAAAATCAATTCCCGGCACCTGGGAATAAACTTTTGCTACCAACTGAGTTTTTTTATTTCTCCACCTTGCCTTTTGCATTCATCTTCTTATTAAACACAAATTTTCTTCCAATGGGTTTCCTTCCAATTGGCAACTCCACTAGATCCCAAGCCTCGTTTTTGTCCAAAGATGCCGTTTCATCAAACATGGCATCCTTCCAGAGTTTTTAATCCTCTGAATCTAATGCCTCCCTGAATGTTCTGGGATCATCATAAGTAATAGATAAAGAAAAATTTGAAGATAAAGAAAATGGACTATACCTATTTGGATACCTTATCTCTCAAACTCATCTTCCGAAAACTAAAGTGTGTGTCTCTTCCTCTTCTGATTCTTTTTCTACTTTAGAATTTGATTCCTTCTCCTTTAGTTCAAACTATATCTTCTCAGGTTCATTTGGTAGGAATTTATGTTTAATAACATATTTAACCTCTCTAAAAACCACATCTCGGCTATACACAACCTTTCTTGCTTTTGGGTTCCAAATTTTATAACCTTTTAAACCATCCTTATACCCAATAAAGATGCACCTTTCAGATTTACTAGCCAACTTGGTTCTTTTCTCCTTTGCGACATGTACATATGCATGATTGCCAAATACCATGAGATGTGAGAGAGAGGGTTTATTACTAGTACATAACTTATGTGGATTCTTATCGTCCAAAAATGATGAAGGTGATCTATAAAATAGGTAAAATGCAATATCCATTCCCTTTGCCCAAAATTCCTATCCTAACTTGGCATCACTAAACATGCTTCTTGCCTTCTTCATCAACGTCCTATTGATCCTTTCTGCAAATCCAATAATTTTTAGGTATGTATGAAGTAGTATTATACCATGTTATACCATAATTCTTACAAAACTCTTCAAATTCCTTGTTGTGGAACTCTCCATCATTATATATCCTTACCACCTCAATCTTCTTCTCTATCTAATTTTATACAAGAGCCTTAAATTCTTTAAATTTGTCAAAGACTTCATATTTCTTCTTGAGGAAATATATCTATGTATTCCTTGAGAATTCATCTATAAATGAGACATAGTACATAGAATTTCTGAGTGATGGAACTGACATAGGTCCAAACAAATCACTATGCACAAGCTTTAATATCCCTTTCACCGTCTTAGCACTAGAGGGGAAAATCACCTAATTCTGCTTCCCATATACATAATGTTCACAGAGATCAAAATCCAGAGAGTAATTAGACATACCTTCTACCATACCATTACCATGCAGTATTCAAAGGCCCTTCTCTCCAATGTGTCCCAATATTTTATTCCACGAGATAGTCTTTTCTCTAAAGACTAGAATGTTTTCTTCTCCAACTTTAGGAACCATAAAATAGTTACAGTGATTAATAACAATAATTCCCAACAACATATACAAAGTTTCAATCCGAACTCCCTGCATAAATACCAATGGTCCTTGAACCATCTTGCATGTATCTTTCTCAAAAAATATTTTTCCACCTGGATCATCCATGTTTCTTACAAAAAATAGTTTTCTGGCTAATGTAGGAATATGCAGAACACCAAGAAGTGTTCTAATCCTTCCACCTTGCAACTTGAATTTGAAGTTTCCACATCTTATGAGTCTAGCCTTCCTATCATCCCATAGGAATACATCATCACCATCATATTTATCATACTCGCAGAACCACACCATATGGAGAGTGAAGTGAAAGGATGCACTTGAGTCAATCAACCATGCCTCATGATCTACTTGTGTACTTGAAGAAGAAGCCAAGTACACATCCCCACCTTCATCTAAGGTGGTTTTGACCTTTAAAAAATGGGCATCATCAGATTTCTTTCCTTTCTCAAGAGTTTCAGATCTACAATCCCACTTTTAGTGTCCCTCCTTTCTGTATTTCTAGCATGCATTTACAGATTTTCTTGGATATTTAGATCTCCCACTTGAAGAATTTTTTTTTTTTGTATTTTGGGATCATCCTTTCACATATAAGGAATCTCCATTCTAGCTCTCCATATTTTCTATCTCATCTCCTCTAAGAACAAGGATGATACTATTTCATCAAACTTCAATGTAGTTATATTAATACCGATTACAACTACTAGACAATCCCACGAGTCTGGTAGAGAACACAATAGACTTATGCACTTATCTTCACCTGAAATTTTATTATCAATAGATAACAACTGGCTTACCAAAATATTAAATGTGTTTAGATCCTCTATCATTGAGTGTCCATCGTTCATCCTTAGGTTATACATATTTTTGTATAGGAACAATTTGTTCACTAGAGACTTATATTGATACAAAGTCCCTAACTTGTCCCACAAATACTTTATCGTGGCCTCCCATGATACATTCAATAATACTAAATCAGAGACACACAATCATATTGTTCTCTTTTCCTTCCCATCTAAATTCATCCAGTCCTATGTCGACATTCCTGTTGGTGCCGTACTTGGATCTATAACAATCCACTGATCTTTATCCACCAACAAATCCTCCATATTAAGCATCCTCAACTAAAAAATCTTTCCATTAATTTCTCAATCTATATCTTTCCATGATTTTCCATCTTATTTCACCACAATAATTGATCCTGCAGATCTCCCACTATAATAGGGTATACCACAAGCACGAGAAAAACCACTTAGCAACAAATCATCCCCTTGAAGCCGAAACAAATCTAATACCAAATGAAGGTTCTAACCTTGTACAAAAATTACCCATAAACAAATTCTTAAAACAAAAAAATATACAATGGTGAGAACATAAAGTAAATATACTGTTAGGTCCCTATACTCCTAGTGTAACCCCTTATTGTTATTAGAACAACTGCCTTATTATATTGTTGTGCCCATGTAGTCCCCATATTGTTATTATTGTACCCCATAGAATCCCACTATTGTTATTATTGTGACCTTACATTATTATTGTTATGTCAGCTCTGATTATATTATGACCCCTTAGACTCCTATATATAGAAAGGAGGTCTTGTCATTTGTATCATCTAAGAATTGTTCATTTGTGTAATGTAAAGGAGGTTGCCCCCTCAAAGATGTTTATTTGTAAGGCATTGATCTATCTTTTCTATCTTTTTGTGAGCTGGTTTCATAGCATTTGGTATCAGAGCTTTGGATTGTAGGGTTTCGCTGCTCCAAATAGGTCATCGTGGCATTTTTTCTGGGACGTTTCAGAAGCTAAAAAAAAACCCATTTGAGACAACATCGTGCTGAACTTCGGCTCTGAATTTTAGATCGTGTATCGCTATATTTTCGGCGATATGATCTGAGGAATTTAGGGTTGTTGCAAGCTCCATAATTTCATCTAAAATAGGTCATCGTGGTATTTTTTCTATCACCTTTTCTATACGATGTTTCAGATGCTAAACGAAAAATCCATTTGAGAATAAATTGTTCTAAATCTCAAGTCTAAATTTAAGATATTGTCTCGCTATATTTTCGGATATATGATTTGAGGAAGTTAGGGTTTTTGCAGACTCCCAAATTACATCCTAAACAGGCGACCTTGGGAAAATCATCATACCTTTCTCTCTGAGAAACAAATTGAAATTTCGTAAGAAGTTATAGAAAGAGGACAACTTGTAGTTTTCTATGCATAGTTTTCAAATCCGAAGGTCGAAACAGTGACACTTGGCAGATCTTACAAGTTCGCTCTACCGAAACATTATATAATCAGGTTATCTTAGGAGATTGGGCATAACGCTTTCTTAGAGAATCAAACTATGATCAGACTTGTGGGGTTAGAAAGAGCACATAGAGGGTTACTACAGGAGGCAATTTCAAAAATTTGAGATCTGAAATTATAGAGTTAATGTCATTTCAAGGTCGAGCTCCTGAAATCAAGAAAAGGTGAAATGAGGAAGTTTGATGGAAAGGATCTAGTAAATTGGATACTATGGATGGAGCAATATTTCGATCTACATGGTGTACCACTATTACAAAAGGTATGTATTGGATCTTCATATTTAGAGCTCGATCAATTTTTATGGTGTAAAGGGATTTGTCTCGTAAACAACTTGTTACGTGGTCAATTTTCATGGAGGAAATGATAGCACATTATGAGGATACAAAGATCAACACCTTCTTTAGAGCAACACCACAACATTTGGAAGAAAAAAGAGAAAGATGAATTTGTTACAAAGTTGAAAGCAAAATTATGGCAAAAAGGAAGTCTGCCCCTCACAACTATAAAAATGAAAGTGTTGCTTCTCCTAACCTTCCACAACCTACAAGGGTTACACCACAACAATTGGAATAAAAAAGAGAAAAAGGGCTTTGTTACAATTGTGATAACAAATACATTAAAG
This sequence comes from Pinus tabuliformis, assembly GCA_031772625.1. NCBI lineage: Eukaryota > Viridiplantae > Streptophyta > Pinopsida > Pinales > Pinaceae > Pinus > Pinus tabuliformis. The sequence goes on from CM062817.1 coordinate 962,020,198, forward strand.
GTCATAAGTGTGTTGAGAAGAAATTATTTTACACTGATTGTGGAGAGGAGGAAGAAAGGATCACGAAACATCAAAAGAAGAGTATATACACCAGGAAAAAATCCCAAAGAACGAAGAAATGAATCCGACCATATCTTGTAAAGCATTGGAAAGAATTACCACTCCTAAAACTCTCAAGATAGAAGGACATATCAAGAAGAAAAAGGTTCAAGAAGTGAAAGATCACACCGAGAAAGAAGAAATGAATCCAACCATATCTTGTAATGCATTGGTTGAAATTACCACTCCTCAAACTATTAATATAGAAGGATATATCAAGAAGAAAAATGTTCAAGAATTGAAAGATCACATCAAGTCTCAAGAAATCAATCCAACCATATCTTGTAATGCATTGGAAGAAATTACCACTCCTCAAACTATCAAGATAGAAGGACATATCAAGAAGAAAAACGTAAGAGTGTTGATTGATTCGGGCAGTACCCATAATTTTGTTAATTGTAAAATAGCCAAAGGATTGAATTGCTTCCTATATCCAACACCAGAGTGTCAAGTGATGGTTGCAAGTGGAGTAACCATAAATTTCTCTCGAAAGTGCCATAATATCAACCTATCCATGGGAGAATATGTATTGAATAGCCCAATGCTTTCCATTCCAATGGGTGGTGCTGATGTTTTACTGGGAGTCTAATGGCTACAATCTTTGGGTACGATAGCTTTTAATTTTCAAGAACTTTTCTTGAAATTTTTTTGGGAAGGAAAGGAAGTTGAATTGAGGGGTATCGAAGGAAAACCTGGAAAGATAATAAACTCTAACAGCATGAAAAAGCTTCTAAATAAAGAACAACGAGGTGTAATTGCACAATTATGTTCACTAGAGGATCCCACATCGAAATCATGTATTTCTCTAGATCTCCAAAACGTTTTGGACAATCATTCCAAGGTATTTGAGACACCCAAAGGCCTCCCACCTATTTGTGATCATGATTATGTTATTCATTTGATTCTAGGAAGTGTTCGTCCAAATATCAGGCCTTAAATATATCCATATGCCCAAAGGAGCGGGAACTTATTCAAAAGTTGCAGAAGATCCCAGTTCAAATAGTATTACGAGAACTTGACAAGGAAGGAAATATCATATTGGAACCTGAAGCAGTCACAGAAGAAATTGAAAGCTATGAAATAGAACAATTTTCGAATATCTCATCAAGTGGAAGAACTTACCTGCTGAGGATTCCACATGGGAGGACAAGAATTTATACAGAAGCATCAAGAACTACTCAAGTGTTGAGGACAACACTTTTTAAAGGAGAGGGGTATGTTAGGTCCCTAAACTACTAGTGTAACCCCTTAGTACAACCCCCTTATTTTATTGTTGTGCCTATGTAGTCCCCATATTGTTATTATTGTGCCCTATAGAAGCTCACTATTGTTATTTTTTTTTTCTATGTAAAGACTAATCTATTGTATTAAAAGAAGAAAAATATTTACAAAGAGGAACTAGCCTCTGAGGATGCAAATTGCCACCCTCTGTCAGAAGAACATGGCAGGTGCGCATGGCCACCTGAATTACAAAGATAGAGTCGATAGATATGAGCATGGACTAAGCAGTAGCATGTGGCCCTCTGAGTTACAAAAGAGATTCCAACAACAGAACTGCAGCAAGCATAATTGTAGAACCATTGATCCATTGCATGCCTCTTGTGTCTTGCTGCTGGTAGCATTTTAACATAGGAGAGTAGAAGGACCCTTGTTTCCAGAGTTCTGGAGACACCACGAACTCTGGAAGGTCCCCTACCCAAAGTCAAAAAACTGGGCATCTCGGAAAGAGAAGAAACCCCTTCAAAACTCCAAAACATGACCATTGAACGGCAGAAGAAACAGGAACTAAGCCTGTGGAGGCTTACCTTGTGCATTTTTGTCAATTTCTGGCATGATAGCATCTTCGATCACTTCCAGGCGGAAATCCGGTGGGTGAACTGGCTGCTGAAGCGAACCCAGACCAAGACCAGGCTCCCTAAGATTGACTTCGTCTGGAGGAGGATTTGCAGCATTACCAACCTCCGCCATCGCTCGGTCATTACCAGTATGAGCCTGCTCCCCATCGTCCTCCTCCTGGCTGTCCAAGTCCTCCTCTTCCTCCGTAGCAATTACAGTTATCAGTAGAGAGACCCGTGACTGGTTTCTCCGGCACCTGAAGGTAAAGCGTGAAGTATGAACTTGACTTTCTAAAGGGTCCGAATCCTCTGAGGGAGAAGACGGAGGCGACACAATGGCAAGCGGCGGAATTGCTCTTGCTTGAGCCTCCTGCCGACGACTTATCCCCCAAACACCCCCTCTTCTCGGGACCCCTCGCTGTCTCGGCGCCATGAGCAGGGGAAATCTCGTGCGTTTTACAGTGGGAGGCAAAGTATCAAGACGCAGAGCCTCAATTCTTCCACCCAGAACCACCTTAATAGAAACCGGAACCAGAGTATGGACCCTCGCGATCCCCTTCACTGACAAGAGCCAAGAGAACGCAGACTGAACAGAGGTGAAGCCTCTGCCACTACTCACATCGCCAGAGCTTGGCCTCTTCCCAACCTTCTCATAAAACAACATAACAATATACCGGACATACCACCACTGGATCAAATGCGCCATTAAATAGACCTCTGCGCGGAACAATCTGGATGCATACAGAACGAACCCCATCGTATCAGAGTACAGGGCATTTAAGTCGCCATGCTTAAGACCATTTCCCTTCTGCAAAGCCATCTCTTCAACATTTAAAGGCATTAATGCGTAGCAGAGCCTACGAGTGTGGCCGTCCTGGCCTGCCATCTCAAGACGCCAGCTGCCCATCACGCCAAGCTCAAACATTTGACAAGTTGCCACCCGCATCCGGGTGTGAACCATCCTGTGTTTGCATGTCTCTGTCTAGTATTGCTTGTAAGGTGGAGCGATGATCCGTCGAAACTGTATCATGTAGAGGGCCAACTGAGAGCTCTTTCTCATTGTCCACCCCTAAATTGGCTAGGAAATCAGCTGGCTTGTTCCCTTCCCTTTTTATATGCTTGAAGGAAACAGCTCTGTTTTCTTGCAACCATTGTTGAACCTGTTCCAATCTGGAAGCCAGTCTCCAACTGCTACTGACCTTATGTACTTGGGAACCCTGTTGGAGCTTTAAGGCCATGTTTATTAGAATTTGGGAATCCCCTTCCACAATTAAAGGGAGATAATTACCTTGCTGTGCCAGAGTAAGACCTTTCCATAGACCTTCCAGCTCCACTGCATTGTTGGTGTTCCACCCTATTGTTCCAAAGAAGGTAATGTGAGGTTTGCCCTGATGGTCTCTAATAATGCCTCCGTAACCAGTCTGACCCGGATTGCCTTTTGATGCACCATCAAAATTCAGTTGGAACACGTTGATGGGTGGTGGCATCCACTTTACAGTATGGGTTTGGTGCTTTGCTGGGCTGACCTTGACCGAAATCTGATCTTGTAACTTTATCTGCCAATTGTTCCAGATAGCCAGTTCCTGAGGTTGCTTTGGGAAATCATCTTGGGACCAGTCCTTTGTGGAAAGAGTTTCCCTGATATTGTTATGAATTCCTTTCCAAACCTGCTCCAGTGTCATTGATTGACCTTTGAAGATCCTCCGGTTCCGTTCCTTCCAGATATTCCACATCAAGAATCCCGGTATTAATTGCCAAATGATATTTAGGATTTTACATTGGTAAGGAGCTTGAGGCCATTGGCGAATTGTGTCTTTGATATCCCCCAATACACGGCCTTCCTTTTGACACCTAAATGCCACTTTTTCCCATATCTTTCTGCTTAGCTGGCACGTCTGCATTAGGTGTAGAGCTGATTCTTCTTCCTGATTGCAATTGAGGCAGATGGAAGGTCCCAAGAAACCCCTTTTCCTGAGGTTATCCCAGGTTAGGATTCTATTGTATGAGAGAAGCCACAGAAAGGTGGATACCTTCGGCCAGATTGGGGGTTTCCATATTTTGCTCCATATTTGATCTTTGTCCATTCTGTCCCTTATGATGATCCTGTAGGCTTCTTTTGTAGTGAATGTACCCCTCTCCTCATAACCCCATCTCAATGTGTCCATTCCCGTTTGCTTTAAAATCCTGCGTTTTTTTAACTCTGAGTGGAGAGAGAGTTGGTTGTGATTTGAGCTTCGTGGTAAGATAAGGCTTGTTTCTTTCCACTATCTCTGCTCTTGGTTATTCGGTTCTTTCCAGAAATTGATTATTTTTTCCTGCGGAGCTATCTCTTCTTCTGGAATAGTTTGCAAACTGTCCTTGAGATTTGGTAGCTGCTGCCAAGAATCTTCCCAGAACCTGGCAGTAAGACCATCTTTCACCTCCCAAAAGCTATGTTTTTGGATGAGATCTCTATGCTGAATGGCCGAGTTCCATATTAGCGATCCTTTACTGATTTCCAACATTCTGATCCGCTCTTCTAGGGGTAATTTCCTTGAATACTTTGCTGTCCAGAGACGTGCCCAGGGGGTGTTAAAGTTTGAAAGCCACCTCCACCATATTTTCGCTCCCATGGTCTTGTTACTTTGTTCTGGGTCTCTGAGTCCTATTCCTCCTGCCAGTCTAGGAAGACAAGCCTTCTCCCATCTAATGAGAGCCCATTTTCTGTTTGGTCCAGAGCTGCCCCATAAGAAGTTCCTCTGCAATTGTTTGATAGCCTTAAGAACCCATTTTGGCGCAGCTAAGATGGAGAATAAGTAAAGCGGCATGGATTGCAAAACAGCCTTGATCAGCACAATCCTACTGGCCATATTGAGCGATCTATAGGTCCAAAGGAGCAATCTGGCTTCTAGTTTTTCTATCAGGATTGTCCACGAAGAGTGCTTGAGGGCTGAAGCGATAAGAGGAGCTCCAAGATAAGAGGAGGGAAGGGATGCCTTAGAGAAGTCAAGGATACGCGTTATGGCTCTTTGGGTATAAGGAGGGGTGTTAAAGAAAAAGACTTGGGATTTGGCATTATTGATGAGGGCTCCAGAAGCTTTTGAGAAAGTGTCAAGGATGGATTTGAAAGAGCGTGCTTCTTGAACAGATGGGTGGCCGAAAAGCATGTTATCATCAACAAATTGTTGATGAGAAACTGCTGGGAGATGGTGAACAACAATTCCTTTGAGCTTATTCGCTTGAATGGCAGCTTTTATACTTCGCCCCAGACCTTCAGCCAGGATAACAAACAGAAAGGGTGACAAGGGGTCTCCCTGCCTAATGCCCCGGGAGGGACGAAAGGTGGGAGAGGGAATCCCGTTGATGAGGATGGAAAAGAAAGATGATGATATAAGACTGCTAACCCATCTGACCCATGGTGGAGCGAAGCCAAAAGCCAGGAGAGTTTTTTGCAAATAATTCCAGCTAATACTGTCGAATGCTTTGGAGAGATCGATTTTAAGTAGCATCCCTGGCTTCTTCAATTGCTTGAGTGAATGCATTATTTCATGGGTTAGGATGATCCCATCAGTGATTTGACGCCCTTCTACATACCCGGATTGTTCGGGAGAGATGATGAGGGGCAGCAAGGGCTTCAATCTTAGAGCAATGACCTTAGAGACAATTTTATAAATAATATTACATAAAGCAATGGGCCGATACTTATCTGGAGTGTTGGATTCCGAGGATTTGGGGATTAATGCTAGAAATGTTGCATTCATGGCTGGATACATCCATCTGAGTGTCCTTGATTCCTCCATGACCTGATAGACTTCCCATTTAATTAATTCCCAGAAATCCTGAAAGAAATTTGACGTAAACCCATCTGGGCCAGGCGCTTTCCCTGCCTTGAGTTGATTCACCGCTATTTCTACCTCTTGAAGACTGATCGGTTTGAGAAGCAGAGTGTTCTGGTCTTCGTTAATTATTCAGGGGATGTGCTTGGTGATGTTATCGATGGCTGTAGATCTGTTGATGTTTGGTTCTTGATTCATCTGTTTAAAGTAGTTGATGAACTCCGTTTCTATTCCTTCTTGATTTTCAACCTTGATTCCTTGCTCATTATTTACAAAGGAGATTTGGTTGATCATGCGCCTTTGGACTGTTGTTTTGTGAAAGAATTTTGTATTCTTTTCACCTTCCTTCAGCCACCTAATCCTCGACTTCTGCCTCCACAGGGTCTCCTCCTGCAGGTCTCTTTCCAGTATTTGCTTTTCTATAGCCTGTTCCTGTTGTGTCAACTCCTCAGAACGGCCATAAGAAATTATTCTTTGTTGAGTGTCCTTCATTTTTTGAATGAGGATTTCCTTTGATTTGAAAATATTACCAAATGTGGATTTATTCCAATGTTTTATTTCCTCTTTGAGATACTTCAGCTTCTTTTGGAACAGGGCCATTCTTGTCCCCTCCGATTCATTAAAATTTGTCCAGGTTGTCTTTATAAATTCATGGAAGTCCGGATGCGATAGCCAGAAAGATTCAAATCTGAATGGCCTCCTTATACTTTTGCCTGGTCTGTTCCAGTTTAAGGCAATAGGCCAGTGGTCCGATCCTGAATAAGGTAGTATTGAGGCTGTAAATTCTCCGCCCAAATGCACTACATTGTCAGAAATTAGGAAGCGATCCAGTCGCGAGGCCACTTGCGTTGGTTCCATTCTCTTGTTACTCCAGGTGTAAAGGCCATTTTCAGTTGGAAGGTCTATCATCCAGTTGTCTTGAATGAAATCTTTGAGTAAAGTACCGTCTCTGTTGATTCTACATCGTCCTCCTCTCTTTTCCTCCAGGGTTGCTATCATATTGTAGTCTCCGCCGGAGATCCATAGCGGATGCGTTCGGTTTGCATTAAGCTGTGTTAATGCATCCAGTATATCAGCTTTCTGCTGGCTTTCTTGTGGAAAGTAAACATTTGTTATATGCCCATTAATGTTTGTGCCAATTAGATGAAACTTGGCTTGGATGAAATTTCTGTTTGCATGTATAGTATCCAACTGTATCATTCTTGCGTCCCAGAGGATTGCCAAGCCTCCTGAGGCGCCCTGAGCTTCCACTGCTGTGACCTGCCCTGCCGGCTAGGCCTTGGCTGCTACTTTTTCTAAAACTTCCTGTTTACATTTAGTCTCTTGCAGGAAAAGAATTGCTGGTTTTTCTTCCATTATCATGTTTTTTAGGAGTCTTCCTTTCTTCTGGCCGTTAAGCCCTCTAATATTCCAAGATATCAATTTCATTGGGAAGGTTTGGGATTGATGTTAAAATACCTGGTTAGCTGGGCGTATTTGCCTGAATCCACCAGGACCTCTCCAATCTTGATGGTTCTCTCCAGAGTGGACTTCCTTCCTCTCTTTTTACTGTCCTTTGAAATAAACTTCCCATCCCATTGGCTGCCTGTTTGAACCCCGAGCGAATATTTCTTCTGGGCTTTATGCAGAACCTCCACCAGGTTGTCCACTTGCGTTTCTGTTATCTTATCAAAGTTCCTAGTTCTACAAGCATGCTCCAGACCAAGAATGTCCAGTTCCCCTATGTCAAATGTTTCTGTATCCTCATCCATTTTTTGGGCTTCTTGATGGCTTTCTTCTTCTTCCTGTGGTTTTACAGAGCCTGAATCCGTTGTATCTATTTCCATCTTTGGTTGGCTCCAGATTTGCGTTTTGGTGCCATGGGTGTTATCTTCCTGTGCAGCACTTTTTCCTTTAGCTGGCACTTTGGGTTCCTCAGGCTTTTCCAGATTTGAGATGCGCTCGGATGAAAGGGGATCTTGGACGTGTTGCGCATCCTCTGCAAGAACAGCAAAGCTGTTACTTGTTGAAGGCTTTGAGGGATCCTTCGGGGCCTGCCTATTCTGAGATGGCTGTTTCTTATTTCCTCTTCTATGGTTTGCTACTTTGGTAAACCCATCTGTCGTTTGTTTGTCCTGATCTTGCTCCGTAGACTTACTATTTAACGGACAATCTCGGAACAGGTGCCCTAAGGCATGGCATTTTCTACACCTAAAAGGCACATGTTCATAGTCTATTAACTGGATCCATTCTACATCTTCATGAGAGAGTTTTACCTTGTCAGGCAGAGGTTCCTTTAGATCCATGTAGACGCAGATCCGGGCATAGGAGGTGTACTTCTTTGTCTTAGTTTCTTCTGCTACCCTGACAAAGTCCCCCAGGACCTTCCCAATCTCCTGAAGCGATTCTTCCTCCCAGTACTCCCATGGCAATGAGTATAGCCTGATCCAAACTGGTGCCCAGCTCAGATCCTCCTTATCTGGGTTAAATCGTTCTATCCATTCTCTGAGAAAGAGACCCGCTGAGTTAAAGAAGTAAGGTCCGTTCTCAAAGACCCTGTTTCTATCCTCCAAGCAGTTGAAGACTGTTGTAAAAAAACCTTTTGGTCCCAAATGCAGGGATATATGTCCTTTCGGGTGCCATTTAATATTAATCCATGTCCTCAGGGCTTTCTCATTTGGCCAAATGCCTATAAATTTTCCAATGAGGGCATGATCCTTCATATATTGTATTCTTGCATTGATTCTGTGACTAGGGAACTCCACTGTTGGCGTGTGCTTAGCAACAGGCTTGCATGTGGATGATCTCACTCTCTGGTCCTCTGGTTGAGCTTGTTCATTCTGCCTATCCGGCATATCCTCAGTATCCTCTTCATTCGTCCTCTGATCCTTCCTTGAGTCGTCCTGATATTCTGGTTGCATTTCATTAGTTGGAGGATCTCCTCCTGCCCCCTGGCGGGGGTGCATTTTCCGCTACTGCCAACTCCCTACGACTGTGATGTGCATCTTTGCCGCAGTGGAGGCTTCTTCCCCTGCAGTACGCCTGCCGTTGTAGGTCTGCGACTAACCCTAGCCGCTGTATGCCGCTTCCATGCTCAACTTCGCGCGCCTATCCGGTATTGTGTCAATTGTAAGCTCACTATTGTTATTATTGTGCCCTTACATTATTATTATTATGTTGGCTATGATTATATTATGACCCCCCTTAGACTCCTATATATAGAAAGGAGGTATTGTGATCCGGATTTAGACAGGAACACAACAAATTACAGAGATAACCATAAACAAAGATATGCAGTGGAAATAATACTTCATTTCATTAATGTAAAATACTGAAATATGTTTTCAAACATAAATGGAAATAAACCAGCTAGGGCGATGGTAGCTTATCTCTGAGAAGAGATGTGGTGGCTACATGCCTCTGAACTATTCTGAACTCCATTACAATGAGGCTCGAAGGCCTATTTATTGTTGAGAAACAATGGAAAACCCTTCACATCCCAAAACGTAACCCTAGAAGATGAAATGCCAAATTGTGGGCCCCGTTTGGGTAAATTGGTACATCAATTTCCCGGGGTCGTAACTTTGGCATACGATCTCCGTTTGACGCGTACGAGAGCTCATTAGAAAGATCTATCCGAGTACTACCACTTTGGGAGGAAACATTTGCCAAAAACGTTGTTTAGGGCCTCAAAACGGCTCCGGAAGTTCAGGACCTGAAAAACTGCTAAAAATAGTAAACTGCTACAATTTAGGAAACTTAAAAGATTGAAAGAGACAAATGTGGGGGTCCAAATGGGGTAGGTGGGTGGCCACCAACATCCACCTGGATCATTCCTCCCCCCTTAGGAAGCAATGGTCCCCATTGCGTTGAGTTCCTCCATCTGCTGAACTTGTCCTGCAATCTCTGATGTGTCCAGTAATGGTGGGAAGCATGGTCGACGATGGTCCATATTGAACACTTGGTGCAGGAAAAGGAATGGAGGAATGATGCGCTCTAAAGCATTGTTCCCCATAGCCTTGGTACTGCTGTAAGGACCATGTCGGAGTGGTCTGAGCTTCTAATGGGTTCTGGTACGGCGTTCTCTCTACAGATGCAACCACACTTTGTTGCCCACCTGAAACTTGTGTGGTATCTCTGTGGGTGAGGAGAAGTTGTTCCTGTGTTCTGTCATGACCGTATCCCTTTGCTACTACTGTTGCATGGAGGAACCCTTTGCAGGGGTCATGGATGTAGCAACGATCTTCCCCTTACTTTAAGACTGAACCAGACAGATAAATTTCCTGGTCCGGGAGATGAGCTTGCTGCCTTTCTTAGCAGTGATCAAAGATGTGACAATAGGTGGGGCTATCTCCGGTATCCTATATAATGAATTATTTAAAGAAATAATGACGGCACGAGGCCTTGACTCATACACAACATGTATCCTCCACAAGTATGGTTGGCCTAATAATACATCACAAACATCCAGAGGTGTAACATCACACAATACCTCGTCTGTGAAGGGCTTGATGCTGCAGGGAAGGTGGCACTGCTGGCGAACTTTGAGATCTCGTCCTTCATGAAGCCACCCGATACTGTATGGCTGTGGGTGTGGTGTAGTCGGTAGGCCCAACCGCTTCACGACCTCTACTGAAACGAGGTTCTTTTGGCTGCCACTGTCAACAATGAATTGTAGCGGCGAACCCTTCACCCACATCTGTGAGTGGAAAAGACACTCCCCTTCCTCTGGATTTTCAGGCTCATCTTTCTGGATCTTGGCGGTGGCAACAATGGCGCTGGGATCCGCATCAATGATCTGCTTCCTTTACCATTCCCCTTGTTGGGTTCTGGCTCAGGGTCGGAACATGCATCTGATTTAGAAGCCTTCAACTCAGCCACCAGTGACTGCTTGGTCCGACACTCACTTGTGTTATGAGTGGGACTCTTGTGGAACTCACACCACTTTCCTATGTCCTTCTTCGGCTTCGTGGTGTTGTTCTTTTCTTGCAACTTCAACGGGTTGTCTTGGGTCACTCCACCTTGGCTTTGTCCTTTGGGCTTCGGATTTGCAGATCGAAAGTCTCGCTTCTTCTGTTTGAACTTTTGCTCGATTTTGACAGCGTATCGGTATGCTGTGCCGAGTGAGGAGATGTTCAAGAACCCCATCTCTTCCTGGATGTATCTGTGTAGGTAGCCGCGGTATTTGAGTACCAGATGCAGCTCAGAATCTTTGATACCCAATTGTGTGCGAAGGGTATGAAAAATGTTTGTGAACTCTAGCACATCTTGGTCTCGTCCCTGCCGCAGTGTGGTCCATTTGATGTATTTGTCCTTGTAGCTTTTGACAGGGTAGTACTGCTCCTTGATGGCATCCCGGAAGTCATTCCAAGTGGGTGAGGCTGAAAATAGTGAGCTTGTACTTTCATCCTTCTTCTCGCAGTAGGTTTCCCACCAGTCCTTGACATGGGGGACTGCTTTGAGAAGAGCGAAAACAATCTTTCCTCAACTTGAAAATTCATGAACAGAAAAATACCCATCTAGCAGATTTAACCATTTATCTATGGCATCTGTGTCTATTTGACCCTCAAATATGGGGATTTCAAAATTAACTTGTACCATAAACGGTGTGGCGTTTCTAGAGTAGCTGTTGGAAGCTGATGTGTCGCCTCTGGGTAGCCGTTGAAGGATCTGCGCAAAGCTATCCATCATCGCATTCCTTTGCCGCTCGAGGGCTTCTTTGAGCAAGATTTTGATAGGATCTCCTGCCCCCTCATCTTTCCTCTCATCCGCCATGGGAGGTCGTTGAGATTTGCGAGGCTGGTCTTGCAAAGGTTCGACCAGTTCAAGCCCTAACTCCTTATATCCCGACCTCGTTGGGGACTTGCAAAGAAAAACAGAGAAAAAAGCAGACCGCTCTGATACCACTGATCCGGATTTAGATAGGAACACAACAAATTACAGAGATAACCATAAACAAAGATATGCAGTGGAAATAATACTTCATTTCATTAATGTAAAATACTGAAATATGTTTACAAACATAAATGGAAATAAACCAGCTAGGGCGATGGTAGCTTATCTCTAAGAAGAGATGTGGCGGCTACATGCCTCTGAATTGTTCTGAACTCTGTTACAATGAGGCTCGAAGGCCAATTTATTGTTGAGAAACAATGGAAAACCCTTCACATCCCAAAACCTAACCCTAGAAGATGAAACGCCAAATTTTGGGCCCCGTTTGGGTAAATTGGTACATCAATTTCCCAGGGTCGTAACTTTGGCATACGATCTCTATTTGACGCGTACGATAGCTCGTTAGAAAGATCTATCCAAGTCCTACCACTTTGGGAGGAAACATGGGTCATGGACCCATGTTGCCCTAGATTTGCCAAAAATGTCGTTTAGGGCCTCAAAACGGCTTCGGAAGTTCAGGACACGAAAAACTGCTAAAAATAGTAAACTGCTACAATTTAGGAAACTTAAAAGATTGAAAGAGACAAATGTGGGGGTCAAAATGGGGTAGGTGGGTGGCCACCACATCCACCTGGATCATATTGTCATTTGTATCATCTAATAATTGTTCATTTGTGTAATGTAAAGGAGGTTGCCCCCTCGAAGAGGCTTATTTCTAAGGAACTAATCTATCTTTTCTATCTTTTTGTGAGCTGGTTTCACAACATATACATAGATATTTTTCCCTAGATCCCAAAAATGGGAATACCAGATTGATTTTTTATTATATTCCTTCCAATGTTATACTACATATATATACATGTCGAAGCATTCATAAACCACAATCAGCTAACCATGGACTAGAATATAACCATAGTTCCCTTGAACAGATCTACAAATACCATGGGAAAAAACCACCATGCACAAAAACCATGCACGGAGACCATAAGAAAAATCGTGGGTAGGCCCAACCGCCATCTTTGGGTATGCCCCCCATCCTTGGGTCTGCCCAACTATTATTAGGTCCACATAAAATAATTTTTTTCTAGGGTGTTGTCCCAGACCCCATGACACATGGAAAGAATATAACACACACCCAAAATTCTCCGAATTGTTTTTTTCTTTCCACACTGTGGGTAACAAGAGAGCTTAGTCATTGGTCAGGGGTTACAATGCCCATTGTTTCTCTACACCAAGGAAAATTATCAATTCTCACAAACTTTTTCAATGCATCTGCAACATTCCTCAGAGTGTCCACCTTTACCAGCAACACCTTTTTATCTTCAACCATATCCCTCACAAGGTGATACTGAACATTGATGTGATTTTTATTTGAATGATAGAAAGGTTCTTTGCTAAGAAAATTGCACTTTGGCTATCACAATATATCCTTATAAATCATTGTAACAACCCCATACTTGAACACAATATCTACAACCGAATGATTTCCTTGCTTGCATGAGTGGATACCATGTATTCAACCTCTATAGTTGAAAGTGCCACTACAGGCTACCTCTTTCTCATCCATTTGATTTCTCCTCCAAATAGGTTAAACACATACCCACTCGTAGATCTTCTCTGATCCAAATATCTATCCTAGTCTGCATAAAAAAAACCATGTATGTCCAAACATTTATCCAATCTTTGTATTCCTTGGTAGCACAGATCGTAATCACTAGTGCCATGTAAATACCTAAAAAGATGCTTCACTACTGTCCAATGCTACTTCCTTGGTTTTGACATAAACTTTCTCAATGCTGCCAGTGAATGTACAATGTCTGGTCTGGTACATACTATTGCATACGTGAGACTAGCACTACAATAGCATATGGAACATGAGACATTTCCTCTTCCTCTTCTTGTGTCTTGGAACACTGTTCAACATATAACTTTACACCTACAGGAATAGGAACCTTCACCAGTTTTCTATCTTGCATATTAAACCTCCATAATACTTTCTCAACATAATTTCTTTGGTTTAACTAGAGCTTCCTCTTTTCCTGATCTTGTTTAATTTCCTTGCCCAAAATATAGTTTGCAACACCAAGATCCTTCATGTCAAATTTAAAGGACAACTGGGCCTTCAAATCCTTGATAATTTATTTTTCATTTCCAATTTGCAACGTATCATCCACATAGAAGACCAAATAAATAACACAGTCACCAATTAATTAAAAATACACACAATTATCTACTTTTCTCCTTATGAAGCCAAGTCCCCATATATATATATGTATCAAAGTTTTGATACCACATCCATGGTGAATGTTTTAATCCATACAAATTTTTTTTAACCTGCATATGAGTTCTTTCTTACTATTGACCACAAATCCTTTAGGTTGCTTCATGTAGATTTCTTCTTCCAGATCCCATGAAGAAATGTCATCTTTACATCCATCTATTCTTTCCTGAAAACCCTCCACAAGCATACCATGGCCTCTAAAAATTGGCTACCCATCCTCTGCATAGGACCTCATGAATTCTGGTCAATCTGTGTGGTTGTGCTGGGAAAACCTACGTGATCCTTAAGGAAATTTTGTGTGACCCATAAGGAAATTCTGTGTGACTCTTCTTGCTGATCCAAATTAGCTGTGCCATGGAATAATTTAGCCACTCGCTTTTGCCTCTTCCAGAATTAGAAATCCTCTAGATCTCTATCTCTTCCCCTATGACACTTTGCTACTCTATTTATGACTTGATCACTCCTATTGAATCATCTGGACTAGAAAATCAATCTGTTTAGATCACCAAGTATCTACAATTGGTCACACTCTCAAGTGATTCTCACCTTCAAGTGTTCTTCAAATTGTATCCTCCATCTACCCATCTAATTCTTCTTATAATATCTAGTTGAGACTTCAACGACCATGATTAAAATGTAATCAATGGACGAGATTATCTCTAGGTCAATTCATGTGAGTTTCTAGATAATTCACACATTTCTCAATTAATTTCTATTAACTAGCCCCTTTATTTATGGTAAATTAATTTAATTAAGCCATATATAGGTGGAATTTCTAGAAAATATTTCAGGGTTTTGGAGAACTCATTTGTTTTAGCCTCTCCACAAAGTTTTTGCGACTAGAACATGTCCGATGATACAAAAAATAACACATCTGAGATGGTTTTCACCTCTTTAGAAGGAGCATCATTAGATCCCTTTCCTTTCTCATGAGTTTTATATGTACAATCCTTTTTGTAGTGCCCCTCTCCACATTTCCAGCATAACTTTATATATTTTCTTGGAGATTTAGATCTCCCTCTAGATTTATATCGACCATTTGAGGACTTATTTTTGTTTCTGTGCTAGGACTGTCCTATTCTAGACAGGGATTCTCCATTTTGGCTCTCCATATTTTTCCATCTTATCTCCTCTAACAATAAGGATGCGACTATTTCATAAAACTTCAAGGTAGTTGTATTGATACCAATTGCAACAACCAGAATATCCCACAAGTCTGGTAGAGAACACAATATAATGATGCAGTTATCTTTGTCTAAAATTTTAATATCAATAGATAATAATTGGCTTACCACAATATTAAAGGAATTTAGATTCTCTGTCATTGAGTTTCCATCGTTCATCCTCAAGTTATAGAACTTTTTCCATAGGAACAATTTATTCACTAGAGACTTATATTGACTTGTCCCAAAAAGCCTTTGTCATAGCTTCCCCTGATACATTCAACAATACTAAATATGAGAGACACAATTGTATTTTGTTGTTCGCCTTCCGATCTATTTTCACCTAGTCCTCTACTGAAATTCTTGTTGGTGCCATACTTGGATCTATAATGATCCACTGATCTTTATCCACCAACAGATTCTCAATCTTGACCTTCCATAGCTCAAAACTTTGCCCATTGAATTTATTGATCTCTATATTTCCACTATTCTCCATCTTCTTTCACCACAAGAATTGATCCAAAAGATGTCCCCTTATAACAAGGCCTACCTCAGGCATAAGAAAAACCCCCCTGTAGCAAAGGCATCCCCTTGAAGCGAAAACAACTCTGACACCAAATGAAGGTTTTAACCCTGTACAAAAATTACCTACAAATGAATTCTTAAAACAAAAAAATATACAATGGCGAGAACATAAAACAAATATACACAAAGATTTTCCCCTGGACCCCAAAATCAGGAATACTAGTTTGATTTTTCATTATTTTCCTTTCAATGCTAATATATATATATATATATATATATATATATATATATATATATATATATATATATATATATATATAGATATACACATACATGTTGAAGCATTCATAAAACCCAATCCACTAACCTTGATAAGAACATAGTTATAGCTCCCTTGACCAAATCTACAAATACGATGGGAAAAAACCACTATGCCCAAAAGGCATCCGCAAAGGCCATGCACAAAACCATGGGTGGGCATGCCCACCATATTTGGGTCTACCCCCCATCCAAGGTTGAGATATCACACACCCAACAAGGTTGAGATATCACACACCCAACAAGGTTGAGATTTGAATTAAGAAAACATTAGGATTGCAATGCTTGGTATTTTCCCGTTTTTGCCAATCCTATTTGTCTAATTTTCTTTGCTTTGTTGCCCCTATCGGTAGAAATGTCGCTTATTTATAATTTTTGAATACATCAGGAAGATCATCATGATAATCTTTCGATTCTCAGGTGATATTAAAACAAGAATATATTTTGATAATTTATACAATAGTTTCCATGATAGGAGTAAATCTATAACAATTTCCTGTAGGTTTTAAATGCATACAGAAATTACTTGCATACGAATTCTAAAACACAAAAAATAAAAAATGTGAGAGCATAACACATAAAACACATATACATAGAGACTTCCCCTGGATCCCAAAACCAGGACTACCAGCTTGATTTTTCATTATGTTCCTTACAATGTTATAATGCATATTTATACATGCCGAAGCATCCAATACCATGGACCGAAAACCATCGCATCCAAAAAACATGTGCAAAAATCATGCACAAAACCATAGGTGGGTTCGCCCACCCTAACATAGGGTCCAAAACCAAAATTTTCCGGGTTGATGCCTTAGACCCCACAAAGTGGGGTTACGGGTGCACCTAAAATCCCCTATGACCCCCCCCCCCCCCTACACAATCGGTGCAACGAAGGGGGGCTCCGCCCCCCCTCTAACCCCCTGGTTAACTATGTGGGCTAGTCATTGAAAGAATATAACACAACCCAACATTCTCCCACTTGTTGTTTTTTTTCCATAGGGGGCCACAAGAGAGCTTAGTCATTTTTCCAGCCCTGAAACACCCATTGTCTCTCTACACCAAGAGAACTTCTTAGAGCTCATAGATTTTGTCAATGCATCTGCAGTATTCTTCAAAGTGTCCACCTTTACCAGCAACACCTTTTTGTCTTCTATCATATCCCTCACAAAGTGATACTGAACATCAATGTGCTTTGTATTTGAATTATATGTGGGGTTATCTACCAAGAAAATTTCACTTTGGCTGTCATAGTATATCCTTATAGCTCCCTATACTAACCCCATACTTGAACACAATCTCTGCAACCAAACTACTTCCTTGCTTGCATGAGTGGCTGCCATGTATTCTACCTTAGTAGTTGATAGTACAAGTACAGACTGTTTCTTACTCATCCAAATGACTGCACCTCCAAATAGGTTAAACACATACCCACTTGTAGATCTTCTCTGATCCAGATCTCCAGCCTAGTTTGCATCACGAAAGCCATGAATATCCAACATTATGTCCAATCTTGATCTTCCTTGGTAGCACAAACCATAATCACTAGTGCCACGTAAATACTTGAAAACTCGCTTCACTGCTGTCGAGTTCTCCTTCCTTGGTTTTGACATATACCTGCTCAATACTTCGACTGCATGTGTAATGTCTTGTCTAGTACAGACCATTGCATACATCAAGCTACCAACTGCACTTGCATATGTAACACAGGACATGTCTTCTTCCTCTTCTTGTGTCTTGGGACACTGTTCAGCAGATAACGTCACACCTACAAGAATAGGAACCTTCACTGGTTTACTATCTTGCATATTAAACCTCTATAGTATTGTCTTGACATACTTCCTTTGGTTTAACTAGAGCTTCCTCTTTGCCTAAGCACTTTTAATTTCCATGCCCAAAATATAGTTTGCAGCACCAATATCTTTCATGTCGAATTTGGAGTACAATTGGGTCTTCAAATCCTAGATAATTTCTTTGTCATTACCAACCAACAACATATCATCCACATACAAGACCAGATAAATAACACGGTCAACAATTAATTTAAAATACACAAAGTGATCTGCTTTGCTTTTGGTGAAGCCAATTCCCCGTATAAATGTATCAAATTTCTGATACCACATCCTTGGTGATTGTTTTAACCCATACAGAGACTTGTTTAACTTGCATACCAGTTCTTTCTTACCCTTCACCACAAAGCCTTCAGGTTGCTTCATGTATATTTCCTCTTCTAGATCCCCGTGAAGAAATGTTTTCTTCACATCCATCTGTTCTACCTCAAAATCAAAAGTAGCAGCAATAGATAAAAGTAATCTAATAGAAGTTACCTTGGCATTAGGAGAAAAAATATCACCAAAATCAATTCCCGGCACCTAGGAATAACCTTTTTCTACCAACTGAACTTTGTATTTCTCCACCTTTCCTTTTGCATTTGTCTTCTTCTTGAACACCCATTTGCAGCCAATGGGTTTCCTTCCAGCCGGCAACTCCACCAGATCCCAAGCCTCATTTTTGTGCAAACAAGCCATTTCATCAACCATGGCCTCTATCCAAATTTTTCCATCCTCTGAATCTATTGCTTCCTTCACAGTTTTGGGATCATTGTCAGTAATAAATAAAGAAAAATTTGAACAGAAAGCATATGGACTATAACTTTCTGGCTTCCTTCTTTCTTGAACTGATCTTCTCACACCCGAAGTTTTTGGCTCTTCATATTCTAATTCCTCCTCTGTTGTAAAGTCTTATTCTTCCTCCTTAAGCTCAAACTCTATCTTCTCAGGTTCCTTTGGTTGGAATTCATGTTTAATAACATCTTTTATCTCTTTGAACACCACATCTCGGCTGTACACAACCTTCTGTGTGACTGGGTTCCAAAGCTTATAACCCTTTAAACCATCCTTATACCCAATAAAGATGCACTTTTCAGGTTTACTATCCAACTTGGTTCATTTCTCCTTTGGAACATGTACATATGCATCACATCCAAATACCCTCAGATGTGAAAGAGAGGGTTTCTTACCAGTCCATACCTCTTGTGGAGTCTTATCCTCCAACACTGATGAAGGTGACCTGTTGACCAAGTAACATGCAGTATCCACTGCCTCTGCCCAAAATTCCTGTCCTAACCTGACACCACTGAGAATGCTTCTTGCCCTTTCCATCAATGTCTTATTCATTTTTTATGCAACTCCATTTTGTTGAGGTGTATATGGAGTTGTATTCTATTATGCTATACCACAATTCTTACAGAATTCTTCAAATTCCTTGCTGCAAAACTCTCCACCATTATCTATCCTCAACACCTTTATCTTCTTCTCTGTCTGATTTTCCATGAGAGTCTTAAATTCTTTAAACTTGTCAAAGGCTTCAGATTTCTTATTAAGGAAATATATCCATGTATTCCTTGAGAAGTCATCTATAAATGATACATAGTACACAGACTTACCCAGTTATGGAACCTTCACAGGTCCAAACACATCACTGTGCACAAGTTCTAATATCTATTTTTCCCTCTTACTACTAGAGGAGAAACTCACCCGATTCTGCTTCCCATATACACAATTTTCATAGACATAAAAATCCAGAGAGCTATTACTCATACCTTCTACCATACCTTTACCGTGAAGTATTCGAAGGCCCTTCTCTCCAATATGTCCAAGCCTTTGATGCCACAACATGGTCTTCTCTCCAGAGACCACTAGATTTTCTGCTCCACTTTCAGGAACCACAAAACTGTTGCACCCATCAATAATAGTGCTACCTTGCAGCTTGTACAGAGTTCCAATTCAAACTCCATGCATCAATACCAGTACTCCCTGAACCATTTTGTAGGTACCCTTCTCGAACACTGTTTTTACACCTACATAATCCAACTTGCTTACAGAAATTAGATTTCTGGCCAATGCAGGAATATGCAGAACACCCGGAAGTGTTCTAACCCTTCCACCTTGCAACTTCAACTTTACTTTTCTATTACCAATGATTCTAGCCTTCCTATCATCCCCTAAGAAGACATCACCACCATCACATTTCTCATACTCGCAAAACCACTCTCTATGGGGAGTGAAGTGAAAGGATGCACCTGAGTCAATCAACCATGCCTCATGATCTACATGTGTACTTGAAGAAGTCAAGTACACATCCCCACCTTCATCTGAGGTGGTTTTTGCCTCTACAGAAGGAGCATCATCAGATCTCTTGCCTTTATCATGAGCTTTAGATTTACAGTCACTTTTATAGTGCCCTTCCTTTCCACATTTCCAACACACCACCTTTATAGGTTTTCCTAGAGATTTAGATCTCCCTCTAGATTTAGATCTCCCACTTGATGAATTATTTTTGTTTCTGTTCTGGGACCGTCCTCGTACAGACAAGGTATCACCATTCTGGCTCTCCATAATTTTCTATCTCATCTCCTCCGTCAGTAAGCATGAGACTATTTCATCAAACTGCAAGGCAGTTGCATTGCTACCTATTGCAATAACCAGACTATCCCACAAATATGGTAGAGAACACAACGAACTGATGAACTTAACTTCATCTGAAACTTTAATATCAATAGATGCTAACTGACTTACCACAGTATTAAATGCATTCAGATGCTTTGTTACTGAGTCTCCATATTTCATCCTCAGGTTATACAGATTTTGCTGCAGGAACAATTTATTCACCAGAGACTTAGATTGGTACAAATTCCCTAACTTGTGCCACAACGCCTTCACTCTAGCTTCCCTTGATACGTTCAGCAATACTGAATCTGAGACACACAATCGTATTGTGCTCTTTTCCTTCCGATCCAGCTTCTTCCATTCTTCATCGAACACTCCCGTTGGTTTAGTACCCGGATATACTGCGATCCGCTGATCTTTATCCACCAACAGATCCTCCATCTTGAGTTTCCACAACTCAAAACTCTGACCGTTAATTTCTCGATCTCTATCGTTCCACTGCTGGCCATCTTCTTTCACCACCAGAATCGATCTCGCAGATCTCCCACTGAACAGGGTCTACCACAGGCCCAAGCGAAACCCCTCAGCAAAAAAGGCATCCCCTTGAAGCCAAAACTACTTTGATACCAAATGTAGGTTTTAACCCCGTACAAAAATTACCTACATATGAATTCTAAAACACAAAAAATAAATAATGCGAGAGCATAACACATAAAACACACATACACAGAGATTTCCCCTGGATCCCAAAATCGGGACTGCCAGCTTGATTTTTCATTATGTTCCTTTCAATTTTATAATACATATTTATACATGCCGAAGCATCCAATACCATGGACCAAAAACCATTGCGTCCAATACCATGGACCAAAAAACCATCGCATCCAAAAAACATGTGCAAAAATCATGCACAAAACCATAGGTGGGTCTGCCCACCCTAACATGGGGTCCAAAACCAAAATTTTGCGGGGCACTACCCCATACCCCATAAAGTGGGGTTATGGGTACACCTCAAACCCCCTGTGAACTCCCCCCCCGCCCCAGCCCCCCAACTACACAATCGGTGCAACAAACGGGGGCTCCACCCCCCCTCTAACCCCCAGTTAACTACGTGGAAAGAATATAACACAACCCAACATTTCCTTCAATTAAAATAACTTTGTAGAAAATCTTAACTAAGTGATCTATATGCTCCATGAATATCTACTGGTGGTTGAATTGAATTTAAGTTGATGTTCTCCTTGATTCAGTTCACATTACTAATTAAGGAAGGATAACATGCCCAAGGCAAACTGTTGATGTATCAATAACATTTCTCGGAGCGTTGTCCCAAATTTGATGAAGAAACTGGAAGTGTAATCCTCTAACAACAACTTCAATAGACCAATTAAACCTGAAATAACCCAATTGTTAATTATATTATAAAGTAGCCTAAAGAAGTAGTTCTTATGCCAAATTAAAAATAAGATTAGAATAAGAAGGTGTCATATAGAAAATAGCATACTAGGTGACTAATGGTCGTGACATATATAAAATAACATACTTAGGTTAATAATGGCTATTGCAATGGTAAAATATGGTCTTGTTGGTCAAAAAGGGAGAAAAAGGAGAAATAAAGTGAATGCGAAAAGGTAACAATTCCATGACAAAATATCTCCCTCGAGCTTAAGCATCTACATGTCCTCATGCATATCCTTATAATTGGTTCCTAACATACTGAGGGTGTACTTCTTAAAAGTCATAGGACTTTGCAATATCCATTGCTTTTCCCCCTTAGCCTTGGGAAAGGACCAACTCCATTTCCCAACATTTGTCAGTAAAGGGATATGGGTGTTGATATTGATAGGTCGGAAGCCAAACAAGAGGAAAATTAAATATAAGTCTAATCTAACATGGGCCACTTCTCTTAATGCACTCCACATATTGAGGAACCCTAGAGAGAGCTTGCATAAAGTTTTGATAACAATAGGGGTCCTCTTCCCTCAACTCCTGTCGACAAACATTCCATATTAGCTTACTCCCTTCTAATGAAATCACTTTTATCCCTTGAATATTCCTAAGGAATCTCTACAAAAACAAGCTCTAATGCTCCATTACCAATGCTCCAACAACAACATTAACATATCCAATATCATTTTTGATGCAGAACTTCACTCGTTTCTCATTTTTTGTTATAATGTCATATGTAGCTTTCCAACTTACCTAGTTTTGAGCGAAAGACACAAAATATGTCAACTGAACATCCCCAACATAAGGTGTCATATTAAAATATTTATCTCCAAAACAAGAAAGGTACTGCAAATACAATTCACACAACAAATGTTGCTCTGAAAAATTAGCTTTCTGAAAAGTTTCCAAGAAATGTTGTATATTCCTTGTATTATATGGCCATTTTTCCTTAAGGTTTTTTAATTGAAAGATACAATGTTTCTCTTGTAGGTATAAGGGATAAGATGGGGAAGAGAGTCTACAACTTAGTAAACTATTAATAAGCTCATTCATGAATTCCTTCTCTTATTATAGCAACTACACCTCTTCTTGAAATGCCTTTACTTGCACCATTTCCCACTTCATCTCTATTTGAACTCTTACAAAATATTGAATTATAAACTTTTCATCCCATTCCTTCTTAATACTATTGACCATCTCCTCGTGTTTTTTTAGAAACATAACTTTATCTTTGGGGAAGACTACTAATTTCTTCCATTTTTCTACTTCCGTAAGAAAATATATTATTTTTATCAATGGTTCTTCATGCTTAAGCTAGGTTTTTATTGATGCTGTTATAGTCTCGGCCTCAACATATTCTTTATCTCGTTTCTCCTCTTGTTGTGCTATTTTAGCCACTAGTTGTTGTGTAACAACAACATCGTTCATAGGTTCTTATGGAGAAACAATCAAATTAATTTTAGCCTTCTCTGTTTTAGCTACTGGTTCTTTTGTAACAACATCATAAACAAGTTCTTGTGGAGGAATAGGTCAATTTTTTTCATCTTTTTCTCTTACTTGAACTCCTACTGAGACAATAATTAATTCTTGAAGCTCGGCTTCCTTAAGTACTTTTTTACATCCCATACACAAATTTGAAGTTGTTTCAGTGGGTGATGTCATTTATACTGCTTTTTCTAACATATCTAATCCATTTTCCTTCTTAAATTGAAGTTGTTTATCAACCAGGGCAAGTTGTTTATTTAACTCTTCATTTTCCTTTTACAAATTTTCAACTTGATGGACAAGAGGGTCAATTCGATCTTACCTGATAGAGGGGAATCCTTTTGTTTTTATGGATTATTCCACTATTGGTGTCTCTTCCTCATGATTGAATACTGATGTAACATTAGGGGCTTTAGACATAAAGGCACCCCTGGTTCAACTATAATAGTGCATTCTTCAGGTCTTGATTAGTATTTTGTGCAACAACCACTCACACCTTTCTCTTAGGGTTTCTTCCACGAATAGGCTTCTCTAGTATTCTCTTTTTTACCTTCACCTATCTTGAGGCACCCTTTGTTTCTTCAGAAATCTTTATTTCTTTAGCTGTTGGCTTAGGTACTACTGTTTCAGTAATTTATTCTTCTAGTTTTTCTTCTTCAATAGGACATTCATGATAGATATTATTCGATGATCCACTGGACACCTCCATAATATTTTATGTTCGTGTCCTTTTTCCTTTTGAGGATGCACCAACATAATATTTTATAGAGCTCCATCTCTTAGGGTTTTGATGACCAGGTCTAAGAAATACATCCACCCTAATTTACTTGGAGGTTGTTGTTTTTCTACTCTTGGGATGTGAAACCTACTTCTAGGGGTTGTTTCTACTTTAATTTTTGGTGTTGTTTCAACACTTTCCTCATGCTCCTCACTTTCATCATCATATGCATCCACACATGGTATTTCCAACAGATTAACCCATGAAATACCTTGCTCCTGTAATGAGTGAATTATGACCACTTTGATCAATGCATGATAAGTGAAGAAAATTTCTAGATGTTTTTCTCCTTGAACTGTCTGTGCCATGTATTATATGTTGGGAAAAATACTTGTGGGTGGGGGGGGGGGTGTGAATCAATATTTTAAAACTCACTTAAACCTTTCAATTTCTTATTCATATTTATATATGCTACTGTCATTAAGTAAACCAACGTATGTACGCGACTGTGATGAAGACAAACAACACCCATTTAACTAATTTTTATTTATTTAATCATCTGTTTCACTTAAACCAGTGCATCATTACTTCATTAGACATTAATAAAACATTAACCATGTGCATTAAGAATATAGTAAACCATCAAACATAAGAAACAAAAAAACACATGAGGACACAAGGATTTTAGGTGGAAACCTAATTCGGGAGAAAACCACCACTATTGTCATCTATGTCTTCTTATTTTATTATAAAGGAAAACACCTCACTATATTGTGCTAGTGAAAACTCATACTAGTATGCAAGCACCCACCTGTAGAAGGCTACAACTATCTCTCATTCTCTATCACTCACTGGAGGGGAGCTCCTATCCACTGAACAGATTTACCAGCTACCTTTGGAAGGAAGCTTTGACTCCGTCACTAAAGGCTTCAATTCTCAGCATCTATGTGGACCACGTTTCATAATATTTCATACTGGATCCACCTGACTCACAACATCAAATCTTTAGGGCACCTTTCATCATATTTTCAGACTTGACCCACTACAATCATTTAAGCCCAATACCAAAATTTTTTTCTGAAACCAAATACTAAATCAAATCATAAATTGCTCAACCAAATGAGTCATCAAATCAATCACTAAATCTTAATCAACCAATGTAATTATATCAAACCAATTCATAACAAATTATATCAGTGCATAACCATTCACAAGTATACCAATCACAAAAATCAGATATTGTCACTGCAAACACAGGTTAATCATATGTTAGAAGATATATGCTATTGTTCTGAATCATACCTGCATATGTACATGCTTCCCTTGAAGGATACCTGTTTATAGATCTCAAAATACTAACAACAAAATCCGAGTCACTGTACCATTGTGTCAATAATCAGTCACATTCTGAAACCATCTCATATCATTGAACCAAATATAGATCACCACACATTAGCATTATAACTAGTCAACATACTACTCCATAAAAAATTCAACCCAACCAATACTCTCAAATACAGATTATCATAAGAGAGACTTCATTGATAGACAACAACAAACATAACATAAAAAATCAATCATTATCTTCAACTCATACTACAAACCCTAGCATATATATGTGACTATTGCAAAGAACATCGACATATGTATGCACTTCTCATGATTGACACCAATGTATAGATTCTAAACATTCACAAAATGTTTACGTGACTATGTAGAATAAAATCCACATATGCACGTGAATTCTCGGAGACAAACCCATGTATAGATCTATAATCAATGAATCATTCCTTTGCTGCAATCACAACACACACTCCACAAACCATACTATCACAAATTCATGTCAGGGTATCATTACTACCATAGATCTATCATTTTTAGTGATAATCATAAAATATCAAGCAATCATATTCATTAGTCTTTGCTATACTTTCATAACTATTAGATTTGAGATTCCTCCAAGCTCCATGGTGCACACCTGTTTCAGATAAAATCATTAATCAATAACCCATCACTTGCACACTTAGCACTTTGATCTCTATCTCCTTATATAGCTTACGCATTAGCTAATGCCTTAGGATAATCCCTTAGTAATACCAATGGTATTCTTTGAAGAGATCAAATATCTATTGTCGCGGTCAATACTATGGGCCAATATCATGGTAAAGACTCCTGGTATTCCAATTCCCATGGTGTATAATATGTACATGACTTTTCTTCACCATACCTGAGTATGTATACAACCTTTCTTCATAGGACCCTCGTATACTTTCCCTATCATCTATCTCTAAATTGACATTCCTTTGTCCATTGTCTTTGTCATATATGTACCAACCTGTAAATCATCCTTCTACCATCATGTTGAGATATTTATCAAGTAGTTTTCCATCAAGGACAACACTTTAGTAATAATAACAACAATCTCCCCCTTTGGACTTGATGGAAACCACTTTGGTGTTTGGTTACCACCACTTGTAAATATCTGCAAACACATATGTAAACACACCAAGATAGGAACCAAGATTCTCTCTCAAAACACCAAGCTACTATCCCCCTTTGATATCAAGGGAAATGGGTTGACTAATGCTGAATGAAGACTTCTCTCTCCCTTTGTGGAGATGAGAACTGTAGATCTGATATGCTGAATATGAACACTGTATATTGACCTTGCTCCCCTTGAGGATATACTAAATCTTCTAGAAGATATACAAAGAAGTAAATGACTCTATGACTTAACCAAATATGGCCTTTCATATCACCAAAGATTCATGCTTACATCAATCACCCAACATAGTGGGGTTACATATTTTATTCAAAATTACATCAAATGCCTAAAATAATGAGATTACATACATAATTGACTTGACCCCAGTAGTCCAAACATTATTGAATATTACAATTATTACATCATGGGTCTTTACATTACTTTTACATCAAGAGACAGATATGACATTTAGAACCAAAGACAAGGAACTAAACCATAAGGTAACAAGACCATTATAAGCATCATAGGAACTTGCACCATAAACTTCTGATAACAGCATGAACATCCTTATCATCAATATGTAAGATAAGACAATGTAGCTTCAATATCATCAACCTATGACCAAACATGTAATGTCTTCAAGCATCACCAAGTACTGTATTAGAAGTGAAATAAATTTCTATCAACAATGTATCCTGTTGACCTCATATCATCAAGGTCAACATGCTATTTCCATTTGTAGGAAGAGACACAATCCACGTACATAAAATACATATAGATATTTTTCAGCAACATACCTTTTCATGCATCAACAATATATCACATGCAACAACATCATAACAAATTTTCACATGAATCTCAAGCTATGCATATAAGCATCATCCATAACTTCACCATAGGAAAACTATGCATGACATTAACATATAAGCGGTGATTGAATCATAAAATCATCATCATCAACCAATGTGAATAAGAACCATAGCATGCATATCCTCTTCATGTAGAGTTAACTCCAATATGTGCAACTTTAACCAATATATAGTCATCATCCAAGACTTCATCATCATTAATGATAGAATAAAAATAACATATGTGTCTTCAGAAAGAAAAAAAAAAAAGAAAAAAGAAAAAGAAAAAGAAAAACATCATTAATGATATATATACTTATCATGAAAATCATCATGCAACAGGGAATGCTCAAGAAATCATAATTCCAATAATGCACTATTAGAAGCATAAAAAATTCTCCCCTTGAACCTGTGCCAACTATTCACTGTTAGGTTTGATCATATCCATATTCATAAATCATAAAAGCCATAAAGAAACAACGACATATTGCAACAACTCATAAACCATCATTGGCTAATACCATTTCTAAGTAGCATCTGAGCATCAACAAACATTAATCGATCAATGTCAGAATAAGAAATCCAAATAATAACTGTCTGAAGCATATCAGAGCCTCTCCCTTAGTCTGCCCCCCTATTTCTTCATCTCAGAGAAACATACACGACTATCTAAATCAAAACTCACATATATATGTGATTCGCTTCATAATATCCATGTACAGAAAGTAAAATGCTAAATTTTCATAACCATAACTCCCCCTTAGCTTGTATTGTGTGTTCCTGTTCACTGTTACTACATCAGATGCACTGTCAGTAATGTAATAAACATGAAAAATAACATGGAAATAATCATCAAGATATATATATGCATATCTCCCCCTGAGATCATACATCACTGATCTTGATAATCTTCCCCTGCTCTTCATGAGGTCATGTACCTCACATCACTTCTACAGTCACTGCGTGAAGTATTCTTTTAAGAAAAATGGACTACAATGGGCACCATCTTCTTTTACTCCGAGTCTGAAGAAGAGGAACTATCCTCCTCATTTATGTGGGAATTCATTTCTTTAAACACATAATTTCTTTGGATTTTTATATCCTCTTGCTATGACCTTTCTAGTTACTTCATCTATAAACTTGCATTTGGTTGAAGTAAACACAAATACATTTCCTTTATCTTCCATTTTACCTACATTTAGAATATTCTTCTTTATCCCTTGAACTAATAAAGTATCAAATTCTCTTTTATACTTATTAATTTTGGATCTAACTTTTCCCAGGACTTTTGCTGGAGCATTATTTCCAAGAATAACCTTGCTATCTTTGTTATTCCTAGGAGACTCATACTTATTCTTATCTCCCGTCATGTGATGAGAGCATCCAATGTCTATGTACCATTCATTTGCATCTTCAAATGAGCTAAGGGAAAGACCTCACATTATCCATTCTACTTTTTTTTTTCCTATTATGAGAAATGTTGGTGGATCCATCTTTCTTAGATCTTTTAACATAAATATTCTTATATGATTTCTTGTCATGTTGTTTGTGGAGATCCATTCATTTATTCCTACGTTATTTTGCTACATGCCCAAATTTTTTACAAGCATAACATCTTATATGACCAGAAAATGGAGTAGAAGAATCATAATATTTCTGTTTCATATTCCTTCTATTGCAATCAATAGATTTGTTACCAAATATGTTGCAAGTAAAACAATATCCCTTAAAGAAACCTCAGTACCTAGGAATTAATGATCTTATCGTGAAGTGATTATTTTCTTGAGATTGAAAAAATCTTGTTCTGCAATGGGCTGTAACATGTCCATAATTATGACATACAAAGCATTCAACATTATTTATCAGAGGAGATAATCGATTAAAGTTAATATTATTGGGAGAAAATGATTTCTTTTTAAAATTCATCTTCCTTGGATGTTGACCTGGTCGAATTCTTATCTCTTTGACAAGAATTTCACATTTAATATTGTTATCCTTCAAGATCCTTGTACAATCCTATGAACTAGCTTTTCCTTTTACAGTTTCATGAAAACCAAGACCAAATGTAATAGTGGGAGAGCTTTGACTGCTAAGAATGTTATCCAAAATCTTAGTAATATCTTGAAATCTTAAGTGTTTATCCTTTTCTTCTAATTTACCTTTTAGAATGTTTACCTGAACCTCTATTCTTCACTATTGTTCTTCCTTTACCTGATACTGTTTCCTCATTCCTTCTTCAACCTTTATTCCTTCTTCCAATTGCTCCTTTAACTCAATAATCTTTTTCTTCAAATACTTGAAGTAGCTATTCTTTTTTCTTGTTTGAATTTTCTAGATCTACTCTTAGAGATATGATCTCAGTTTCAAGTCCTTCACGATATTGTTTAGATTCTATTGCAACATGATCCTTGTTATCATATGCCTGCAACTTATCCTTAATATTAATAATCATTTCAAAGAAAGATTGAGTTTTCTTCTAAGATTAAGAACTTCCTCTAACCTGTCTTATTCTGAATCAGTAAATCCATCTGGCATAACATACTTATAGTTTGATACATCATTATTTTCTTTAGAAATAAGGTTACCTATTGGTTCATTTGATGAACAAAATTCCTTTTTTCTTCCTTCACTAATTTCCTAAATATTATCCCATACTGTCTTTGCAGTTTCATAGTGCATAATATTTCCTAATGATGTATCGGGTATGTTACCAAAGATCTCATTTAATTATACATTATTCTTTCATAATTCTTCACCTGATGGAGGAATTTTAGTGTAACCATTACATACTAAATTCCAAACACCAGATCCTAGGTTCATTAACTTAGACTTAATTTCTTCTTTCCATTCTTGATAGTTATAATTAATTAGCATAAATATACCTTTATTGTCCATTATTTCTAGCTTTCCTTGTTCTTCTACTTCTAGGGCCATCCTTTTTGAATTCATTATCACTTTAGAGAGCTTACTTTTACTTTAACCCATGAGAGCAAGTTTAATTGATTCATTGTCATCTTTATTATCATCATTATTACATGGACAAGGAAACGGACCTCAATTAGAACAAAAAAACATACTTGATAATTCTTTGTTACTATCCTCTTCATTCTTAATAAAGAGAAAGCAGGGTGCTCCCAAAACTAAATATTTGCTGACGTCTATAATTGTCACTGCATCTGGTATATCATTATCACATCCACAATTTTTTGGAGACTTCCTTTGAGCTATATTCTTCTTTCCCATCATACTTGATCCACCCCAAGCAGTCAAGATTCAACTGAAGTGACTTGCTCTAAAACCAATTGTTGGGAAAAATATGTGGTGGGGGGGGGGGGGGTGGTGGGGGAAGGAGGGCAGGAATCAATATTTTGAAACTCACTTAAACCTTTCAATTTCTTATTCATATTTTTGTACACTTCTATCATTAAGTAAAACAACATATGTACTGTTGGCTTGAGGGGGCTTGGACCTAGGTTCAGAGTTAGCTGCATTAACCAACAAAACCCTACACTACTAGCCCTTTCGGAAACAACTCGCTTAACATAGGCTGTAGTCTCACCCGAGGTAGTATTGGGGGATGCTAGAAACAAGTTTGTGCACCCAGAAGGCTATGTGAATGGGGTTAGGGCATTCTTCAGTTTCAAGCCTGATTTGATCTTTGCGAACCTTTATCCATGAAATCCCCAAACTTGAAGTGATTTTGAGTTAAACATAGTTATGAAATTCACGTAAACATCTAGTCATGCATAAAATAACATATAACAATACATGCCGATCTTCGAGGAGCACTTAAGATGAAAATACAAATAAATGACATTCAATTTCACATAAATAAAGAAAACACACAAGTATATAAACTGGACACATAGTTGCTTCAAATATTCTTTATTACCTCAGATCTTCCTTATAAAAACTTCTCAAATCATGCACACATGGCTGTAGGGGCCTACACACTTAGCTGTGGACATACCAAGGTCTCCGCACACTCATCTGCAGGAGCCTTCCCCTTCGCCAAAAATACAGAAATGTTGTACCTTTACATACTTAAAACATATAAGATCTTACTTATCTATTGATTTATTCCCTTAGACTCACTAAGACACCATTTTATATACTTTTTCTGATTACAATACCGTGGTTTGAAAACCATGGGAAGATCTCAAAGTAATAGAAAAGCTAAGGGGATTTGACCATCCTAAGGCCCCTTGACTCCAAGTGACCTATGCTACTCGCATTCCGCTCCTCAAAATGTGGATATTTTACAATATCTTATCAAAACTTGAACCAGGGGACCTTGTCCCAACATGCCCCCAATAGAAAGATGTGAATCATCCTTGAGTCACTCTGCAGGTATATCCTCTATGCGTGCTTTAAGGCCGCTGAATTCAAACTTCAAGGCCTGAAGTTCCGCTATACTCTATGCGGCGGCCTGCCAAACCTCTTCAACCAACTTTTCTGTAGTTGGCCCTGTGGCTGCTAAACTCATCGTCTGTTTCTTCTGCTGAAGGTCATTTAATTTTTTCTCGATGTTTTGTGACAATTGGCTTGCTTCATCGGCCCATGGCTACATCCTTTCTAAAATGATAGAGGCCTTCTGATGCAGCTCATCAATCTGGGTTTGTATGAATTTCCGTTCTTGGAGTCTAGTGAACCTTGCACAGGTGCTAAGGTTCGTGCTGTCCCCCTAATCCCATCAAACTGTAGTTCCTTTTCATAGATTTCATCTTCAAGTTTCTACAGATGCGGGTCCTCCTACAGTGAGGCCCACATTTCCATTGTACTTTGAAAAATTTGGTTTTAGTCATTAACTGCAATGACAAGGATTTCCATATCAAATTTAATAGCAGCCTCATGTTGCTCTTAGAATTTTGGAGGGGTGGTAGGTTGTAGCTTCATCTGAAGCTTGAATATCTATAGTTGCATCTCAAACCACACCTTTCCTACCTCAGCCTTATATTCTTGGACTGTAGCTGCCAAATTCTATAATTTTTCGACTGAAGCTACCTCTGCTAGAATCTAGAGATCTAGAAGCTCACTGCATACCTTCGATGTTGTTGCCTCCAGCTACTTATTGTGCACAACGACCTCTTCCCATCCCTTGAGCACCTACACCTTTTTCCTCGAACATTTGGTGGTTTTTATTCTTGAATTCCCTAATAAGTAGTAATGCACACTGTTCCCAGACCCTGATCTCATCCAAGACTCCTTGATCCACCTCATGCAATATCTTAATGGGGAGCACCACAAGGTTAAGGCTCAAGTTCTTCATATGTAGGAGGTGTGCCCTATCATCGGATAGGACATTGCATGCCACTCTTTTGTCAAATCCTCCTTGCCATAGATATAGACATTTTGAAAATTGACCTTGAACTTTGCAACATCATGATATTGATCAAATAGGGCAAGTGATAACCACGACCATTGATTAATCACCATGTGAAACTCTGTTTAGAATAGAACCCAAAATATCTTACTCTCCATGGCCCTTGTAGGGTCTTTGGATGCCCATAATGAGGCATTTCATGCAACTTCACAAATATCTGGGTCCACCATTGGGAACTGTCTGGTTCTTTCCAAGCAATTAACGCAATTAGAAGAAATATCCATGCATAATGGAATGACTTTCCTTCCTCCTATGATTTGTGACAATCATCCAAAAATTCCTAACATATATATCTTTCCCAGTTGAACTAGACCCCGTGGATGTATTGTGCAACCAAGGACACTACAGGGGCCAACACTTAATTTGTGCAACACTTCAACATAATCTTCCATGCCAAAATAAAGGTGGAAAATCGCACAACACCATCATTGATGGAGCTAACATCATAGCCCCGGGACTTCTTGATTAGGCCAAAGTCACTCTTCATCTAATATTCTAGTTTCTTCTCCAAGGACTTTCCTACAAAATCATCATCCATATTTTCTCCTTGACAGGGCATCGTAGTAATTCATTTGATTAGAATCTCATCAATAGGGTGGTTTCCCCCAGCCATAGGCACCCATCATGGACCAGCTCCAATAATTGGTGCACACAAATAGTGTTGATGATACTATGCCTGAAATGGGGAACATACAACATGTTCAAAAACTCGTGCGCTCAATTCCAATAGCTCATTTCATAGGATCAACCCATGTGACACCTGCTTCTTCATAATAGACGTATTTGAGGTACTGGCTGGGCTCAAACTGGGGATATTTGTTGCAATTATTTAAATCCCAATATTCCATCTTTAGGGATGGTACCTAGGCCAACAATTCACTCTCAATATTTACATCTTTAGGTAACAGTGAAGTGAAAGCCTTATATTTAACCACATCTAGATCCTTCGTGACCTTGGATGTCAACTTCCATGGTGGCATATACAGGGGAAACCTAGAAATAGGTTCTACATTTTCTGTGTTGATGTCTTGAAAGCCACCAACAAAATCCTCTACGTCCAAGTCCTGTGGTTCCATGGGTTTCTTTTCATTATCCATTTAACCCTTTTGTCTCTACTCAGTTGGAATTTTCCATGGCGATTGCCGAACCACGGTTTGCTACGGCTTTTTCTTATCTTTAGCTACTACTGTTGAGGCAGCAGGATATCGTGTAGGGGATCTTGGAACTATAGTATGGGAAGTTTGTGTAGTAGTCATGATACATCGAAGATCTCTCTTCAAGAATTTCGTTTGTAATTTTTCCCAATTCCACCTAGACATCCAACAATGCTCACGACTCACACTTAGGTGCAAAATCACAACAGAAGCTCTCTGAAATCAAAGTGTCTAAATGTGGAGAGGGGTGCCATATCTATAACCCAATTCAGTTTCAAATTGTCTGTTCCCCCTTAAATATTCCTCATAAATGTGAGTTTGTCGATAGATTGTCCCAGATTTGTGCCTTAAATGCATTTCGCCCGCTCCTTTTAATGCCAAAATCTTTTTCAAATCGACTATAGTTGTTCCAACAGTCACTTTCTAGGCAAGCTCCATGAAAATCCTCCTTGTGGTGCAATTACCTCATTGAAACTTCCACCTATGCCATCTTCCAAAACATCATGCAACCTTCCTTCTTCGATAAAAATTTTCCCCGACAGAGTAGTTTTTAGTCTTGCGCTCTCTTTCAATTGTTGGACGCACTAAGACTTTCCTATGGCTATGTAGTCATTGTGCAGGGGCGAGATTGTCCTTGTAAATATTCAACTTTCTCCCATTAATCCTACCAAGAAATACTTCCCCATTTAGCTTCTGAGCTAAGCTGCGCCACCATCCAAGATATCCTTAATGACATTTGGTCCTAGCCTGTGCATCTGAAACTTCCCCAGAAATTTGGTAAACTTGTTGTCATACATTGGGCCCAAATCACCATTCTTGAAAGTGTGTTGCTTAATGTGACGGTCATGCCATGCCTTTTCTCTAGATTTATGCGCCTGCTAATCAAAGCCAACCAAAAAGCGGTCTTCTTCTAATGAAAGAAGTTGTGTTAGGTGTTCCTCCATTACATAACGATCTACCATCTTGGTTACTACCATGATCCTTATGGTGGGCACTATGTATTCCATTCGCATTACTACTTCTTGTCCATAAACTAGTACGAAAGGGTGTTTACTGAGTCAATTTCTTATAGGTATTTCTATATGCCCATAGAACCGCTGGTATGTGGAAATCCTAATCATTCCTATTAGCATTGCATACCTTTGTGAGGGAATTCTCCAATATCTTGTTGAAAGCTTCGACAATGGCATTCACTTGTGGATGATATGGAATAATCTTCTGATGTTACATCTGGAACTCTTTGCGTAAAGATGAAATATTCTCATTTAGGAAATGTGAACCTCTGTCACTCATCAGAATATTCGGGAATCCAAACCTTGATATAATAAACAAGAATATGAACCTCGCCGCAGTTCGCGTGCTGCAATCCTTCACAGGTTGTGCCTCGGCCCACCTAGTTAAGTACTCCAACGTAGTGATAATATAGCATGCTCTTGTCTTCTTACCTAGTGGATGGATAGGTCCAACAAAGACAATTGCCCATTTGTCAAATGTTTGTAGTGTGACTTGTGGATTTAATGGAAATTCATCCCTTTGTGATGGTCTCTCAGTCTTTTGACATACATCACACATAGTGCAGTATTCCTTGGAATCTTTATGTACCATTGGCCACCATAATCCTGCTTGTAGCATCTTCTACATTGTTGCCTTGCCTGTATAGTGTCCTCCAGTGAGACCACCATGTGCTTTAGATAGAATACTTTGTCTTTCATATTCAGGCACATATCAGCATAGAACTTCGTTCCACCCCATATTATATAATTTCCCTGCAATCGCAGAAAAATATGCAGCCCTGACAACGAATTCCTTCTTTTGTTGTGTTGTATAACCTTCAGGGGCTACGCCAGTAGATACAAACTGAATAATGTATGGAAAATTCTCATTACAACCTTGACAACAAAGAGTTGCGTGTTAGGTAATCATTCATCAATATTTGTAGGCTCTTCGCCATTTTTGATCTAAGAAAGGTGGTCCGGTCTAGCATTCAATCTCTCGGGCTTCACTATCACTTCAAAATAATATTCTTGGAAAATGATCAAATACCTATAGATTACCCCCCACAACACAAGCTTATTGACCAGGTACTTCAAAGCAGAATGGTTTGTGTACATCTTAAAGTGCGCACCTAGTAGATAATGCCTGAACTTCTGTAGTGCATAAACAACAACCAATCATTCACACTTTGTGGTTGACTAGTTCTTCTCAGTCTTAGATAGTTTTTGAATGGTGAAAGAAATTGGGTGATCGATATCTCTTGCCCTTGGTTGAGTTAAGACGGATCCAAATGCTATATAAGATGCACCCACGTGCACATGAAATTCCTTCTTCCAATCTGGGAATACTAGGATGGGAATCATAGCCATCTTCTCCTTCAGAGTATCCAAACTCGTCTGAAAATCATCATCCCAGCAAAACGTAGCATCCTTCTGTAACAACATCTCCATGGGCACAGTTATCTGTGTGTATGCCTTAATAAATTTCATATAGTACCCAGTATGACCCAATGCCATGTGTAGCTGCTTTACATTCCTTTGGGGCTCTAGATTGATAATTAAGATGATATTAGTAGGGTCTACCATCAATCTCTGCTTACAAATAACATGGCCTAACAATATTCCATAAGGTACAAAAAAATGCATTTCTTCAAGTTTAAGGATATATGATACTTCCTACATGTATCCAACATCAGGTGCAGACTAGAGACATGTCCCTTGACCAGCCCGAACACTATCTAATCATCAAAGTAGACTTCCAAAAACTTAAGGATGAATTCATTGAATGTTGCGAAAACCACCCTTGAGAAAATCACACGATATTTTTTTAGTCCGAAAGGCATGACTATATATTGGAACTACCCCCATTCTGTAGCGAAGGTAGTATTACTTCTATCCTCCATGCAATATTTATTTGGTGGTACCCCGAGAATCCATCTATAAATGAATAAGATTCCTGTCCACCAACATTCTTGAGAACTTCATCTGTAAATGGCTTAGGTAATGGATCATGTACCCATGCATCATTCAACTTCCGCAAATCTATGCAGATCCTGATATCACCCTTTCATTTTTTGTCTTGGACCACCATAAGAGTGACCCATTCAGATTCTTCTACAGGCTCAATTATTCTAGCTACGAGCATCTTTATCATACCCAAATCTCCTACTATTGCTTTTAGTTTAGAGTTAGTTGGAGATAAATCCTGATACTCATGTAATAATTCAATGACCTTATGCACTATATCTTCATCCCAATAGTTGCCAATGTTTGCAAATTTTGGTTCTGCTTTTGAACCAATGTTTACCTGTTTTGTGCGTACCACTTGTGAAATATTAGGGATCTCAACATTAGGTCCACCAACTTCACGCTGTCCCTATGACTCAGGGATATTAATATTTCGTGGATCCTCATCACCTTTCTCTATTGTGACATTGTAACATTCTAAAGCATGCTTTTGCTGCATACTCCAGTCAGGATGTACCCATGTGATAGGATCTATGGGTGCTCAGAATATTGCTGCTTTAATTTCCTGAAGTGCTTCATCGATGCATTTGAACCCATCTTTCGAAACTGAATGTCAACAAGAAAATTTCCTTCATCTCATCCTAATCAGTAGTTCTATGTCGCAGTTTTGTCTCTAAATACCAGTTCCTTGGGATAACATCTAGGGTATGAATAAAGATATGCACCCACTCAGGTTGAGGTATCTCACCCCACACGTTAGTCCATCGTGCGAGATGTTCACATGAATCATCCTTCCTAGTGTATTTTTCAGTGAGTCCGGTGTTCGCATAGCCAAATCTTAATAACATCATTCTATGATATTGCTTCTAGTAAGAAAAATTATCCTTGTGCGTACCCCACCATCTTGTAGGCATAGCTCTCAATGCTAGATCTAAGGCCTAGAACTAATGTTCCTCTAGTACATCCCTTTCAAAATGGTCAAGAAATATGTTGACATCATCCAAGCCATCATAATAGGGTAACTTATGAACCTTAGTAGATACACATCGTAGTGACTTTGTAAGTCGATTACATCGTAGCGTAGAGACCTCCTTCAACCAATTATTCTAGTTTTATAACTCTTCGTCTGAGTCTGATTGGCAGGAAATATCCTTCTCCTAGACGATCCTTCCATCCTAGTGGGATTGATCCAATCTTCACTTCCCACAGTTAACTTATATATGTGCTTAATGTCTTCATCTTCATAATAATCATGGTTCAGTTCTGTGTATCATGCATCTTCAGCTAGATCCGATCGGACAATTATTCGAAGCTAATTCTTTTCAAATACCATGCTTCACTTCTTTAAGTTAATGATTTCATTCATGTCAAAGGCCCATTTAATCCTGAGCAATGCTGGGTATGGATTACTGTCATCGATGATCTCGATAACTTTGCAATTGGCCACTGCTCTTGTGCCTTCAATATCTATAGTTACTCCATCCAAGCGACCCATTGGAATAATTTTTTGCTAGTTCGCCATGCACAGGTGAATTGGAGACCACTGTAACTTAGGATTTCCCATACGTTCCCAATTTTTCTTTGGCAATATGTTAGCATCAGAGCCCAAGTCTAGGATTACCTAATCCATTTCGAAATCACCAATCTGTGCAGTCAACAACATCTTTCTACCAATTCCATTCTCTCTTTGGTTCACCTTATTGACTGCACACCATTCTAGTAATGACTTATCCTTGTTGGAATAGCTATCTATTAGCTTTTGCAATCCTTCTACTGCCTTATAATCTTGTAATTACTTCATGCAGGTCTGCAGAAATGATTTTAACACTATGGGATCTGAATCCTCCATTATAGTAGCTTCTTTAGGTTTCTCCTTTCGTGAGACTATCAGTATTTGGTTTTGAGACGTAGAAGCACCTAGATCCATAAAAATCTTTCTTGCCTCCATGAACATATTTTTTTTTCTATGTAAATCATCCCTAACATTCTTCTCACTAGATATTTGAAACCATTAATACGATTTTGGTTGTTTTCCTTTGACCTTGTCTTCAGTAGTGTCTACACCACTTTGCATGACTATATTGATACTGGGATCATCTTTACACAGATCAAATCTCATCATCTGAATATTCTACATCAATTGTTGGTTCTTCTTTTCCTACATCTTTTCTATTAAGACTGGGAAATCTTATATAATATGATCAAATTGATGACAATATTGATAAGAAGGGTGCATTGGATTCTAACAATCGCGTGCAAAGTGTCCTAGTTCTCCGCAGTTGTAACAAATAATCTATCCTCGACCTCTTCTAGCTCCTCCTCCTCTTCCTCTTCCTCGTCCGAGGAATCCTTCGCAAGTTGTAGATGAGCCTTGATCATCTTGTGTGAAATTTTCAACCTGCTTTCTATACAATGGAGTCTTGTCCATCATTAGTTCATATCTTTAACAATTCCTTTCATCATGACCAACTGATTCACAAAATTTACAAAAACATTTCTTTGGAGACTGTATAAATTTTTGTAGTAGGGAAAAATTGTCAATCGAATGATGTCTTGATACTTGGAAGATGTTACACCAGGTACTTGCACGGTGCTTGATCCTGCAGAATATTATGGCTTTAGTGGGTTAGGACCTCCTGTAACTATATAATCTTGGAATACAGGGCATTGATCCTTATGATGACCTTTAGCCTTGCACTTCGTACAAAAAACTTTAGAATGTGTTTATGACTTAACCTCCTTTCACTTTTTCAGATCTTGCAATTCCATATGTAGGTTTGCTAGCTACGACCGGATCTGCTGAACTCATATATCAATATCTTGGATCAGCGAAGCTTCTAGCTTCATCGTGATTTCCAACACTTCGGCCCGAGACAAAATCTTTTGCTGAGATAACATAAATCTTAAGTGAGGTAATAGTGAAGATATATACCAGTCCCTATGTTTTTCATCTGAAATATGAAGGTTAGCTTGACTCAGTAAGAACTTCAATCACTGATCTATATCCCACATAGACTCATTAACCCTCTGAATGATATCCTTGATTTCAGTGACACATTGATCTTGTGACTTTGACTTCCTAAATTCCACATTCAGCGCATGCTTTGTGTTAGCTAATGAACCAGCTGGATGAATCATATTGTATATGATGTACCAAATAAGTGCTCAGTCCTGCAATGCTGTAACCGGTTGCACTGTCTTCATGTCTTCATCATTGATATACTGCGCTTTCCACACAACCTCTATGATGAACCAAAAATGATCGGGATCCTCTAATCCCTGACCCTTGAATACAAGAATTTTCACTGTATTCACCATAATGAATAGCAGAGGTGGAGGTGGAGGTGTAGGTGTAGGTGTATGAGGTGGAGACGAAGGTAGAGGTGGAGTGGATGGATGTGGAATTGTAGAAGTACCCTGATCTACTGTCTGCACCGCACCTCTGAGCTTACTAGGGCTACTTCTTTCTTCTTCACTTTCAGACTCTCCTAATAATGAAATGTATTCACTTTCTACAAATTTATCTATATCTACTCTAAATTGCTTTCCACTTCGCATATATCCAGTCTGACCCCTCTTAAAATTTAAGCTAAAGGCATAATCCCTTTTTCACACAAAATCATTTTAATCTAGGTTTTTAGTGATTTCAGGTACTTACCTCTCGAACCTTTGAAGAATCATCGTTGAGCTTTGCTAGAAGACACAAATTTATCTATTGCAAATTTAATGATGAAACCACCCAAGATATTATCATTCCAGTAATCCACAACCCTTGCAACCTTATAATAAGATCCTTCAAGACACTTGACTAATTATGGAGTCCATGCAATAGGATCGTCATGCTTCTAGGTAGGTTCACTATCCACTAATTTGGACAGACATTCGTGTAATTCACAATGGAATGTTGAAAAGAAAACTTTGTGCAATTCTTTGTAGAGATACCTCTGTAACCACTTTTCTTTTCAAAAATGCAGATTCCTATTCTCATGAGCTGCAAACTGATGCAACTTTCGATCTATCCACTTCCTGATTTCCTTCTGAATTGGTATCCACTTATGCCACATAACACATCCGTCAGATAGATCCTGGTCCTGGAAACATAACCATTTGTTGGTTTGAGGGGGCTTGGACCCAGGTTTAGAGTTAGCTGCACTAACCAACAAAAACCTACACTACCGACCCTTTCGGCAACAACCCTCTCAGTGTAGGTTGCAGTCTCACTCGAGGCAATATTGGGGGATGTTAGAACCATGTTTCTGCATCTAGAAGGCTATGTGATGTGGGGTCAGGGCATTATTTAGTTTCAGGATTGATCTGACCTTCATGAACCCTTATCCATGAAATTCTCAAACTTAAAGTGATTTTCAGTTAAATAAAGTTATGAACTTCGTGTAAATGTCTAGTCATACACAAAATAACATATAACAATGGATCCGAATCTTTGCGGAGCACTTAAGATGAAAATACATATAAATTGCATTCAATTGTGCATAAATATAGAAATCACACAAGTATATAAATTTGACATAGAATTGCTTCAAATATTCTTTATTACTTTAGATCTTCCTTATACAAACTTCAGAGATCCTTCGCACAAAGCTACAGGGGCTCACGAACTCAGTTGCAGACTTACCAAGGTCTCCACGCACTCAGCTGTAGACCCTTCCCCTTTACCAAAAGTACAGAAAGATCATACCTTTACAGACTCAAAACATATCAGATCTTATTTATCTATTGATTTATTCCCTAAGGCTCGCTAAGACAGCCTTTAATATACTTTTTCCCATTACAATACCATGGTCTACAAACCATGGGAAAATCTCAAAGAAATACAAAAAGTAAGGGGATTTGACGTTCCTAAATCCCCTTGAATCCTAGTGACCTGTGCTACATGCTCTCTGCTCCTCAAAATGAGGAGAATTTACAATATTTGATCAAAACTTGCCCTAGGGGACCCTATCCCAACATCTACATGACCGTGATGAAGAAAAACAATGTATACCCAATGAACTAACTTTTATTTATCTCATCATATGTTTAACTTGAACTAGTGCATCATTACTTCATTAGACACTAATACAACATTAACCATGTGCAGTAAAAACAAAGTAAAACATCACACATAAGAAACGCAACAACACATGAGGACATTAAGATTTTAGGTTGAAACCCAATGTGGGAGAAAACCACTACTTCCATCATGTCAATCTTCGTCTTTTATTATAGAGGAAAAAATCTTACAATATTTCAGTGGCGCAAAATCATATCAGTTTGTAGGAACCCACCTATAGAAGGCTACAACCTTCTCTCATTGTCTAGCACCACTGGAAGGGAGCTACAACCTCTTGATATCATTTACCGACACCTACCGAAAGGGAGATCCTATGCCATAAATAGATTTATGAGCTACCAATGGAAGGAAGCTTCCACTTCCTCACTGAAGGCTCCAACCCTCAACATCTCTGTGGACCATGTTTCATAATATTTCACACTAGATCCACCTGACTCACAATATCAAATAATTAGGCCACTTTTCATGATATTTACAGACTTGACCCACTACCATCATTCAAGCCGAATACCAAATAACAATTATAAAACCAAATACTGAATCAACTCATCAATTACTAAACCAACTAAATCATTAAATCAATCAGTGAATCTTAATCAACCAATGCAATTAGATCAAACCACTTCATTAGAGATTATATCAGTGCATAACCATTCACCAATATGCCAATCACAAAAATTAGATCATATCACTTCAAACCCTAGTCAATCATATGTTAGAAGATATACGTTACTATTTTGAATCATACCCACATATGTACGCACTTCCCTAGAAGGATACTAGTGTACATATCTCAAAATACTGACAATTAAATCTAAATCACTATACCATTG
Organism: Pinus tabuliformis; assembly: GCA_031772625.1. Taxonomy (NCBI): domain Eukaryota; kingdom Viridiplantae; phylum Streptophyta; class Pinopsida; order Pinales; family Pinaceae; genus Pinus; species Pinus tabuliformis. Next base: position 962,062,939 of record CM062817.1, read on the forward strand.
TATCAATTACTCAATCACATACTGAAACAATTAAATACCATTGAACCAAATACAAATCACCACACAATAACATTATCACTAGTCAAAATACCTCTCCATAAACAATTCAAATCAAATGTACTGTCAAACACAAATTATAATAAGAGAGACTTAATCGATAGACAACAACAAACATAACAAAATAGATCAATTATTATCATCATATCATACTACAAACCCTAGCATGTATATTCGACTATTACAAATAACATCCACTTATGTATACACTTCTCATGCTTGACACTAACGTAAAGATTCTAAACATTCATATACATGACTATCTAGAAGCAAATCCATGTATGTAAATGAACTCCCAGAGAAACCCATATATAGATCTCTAATCACTAAATCATTCCTTTGCTACAATCACAACACAACTTTGGAAACCTTACTATCACACATTCATGTCAAAGTATCATTACCACCACAAATCTATCATTGTTAGTCATAATCATAAAAGATCAAGAAAGCATATTCATTAGTCTCTACTATACTCTCTTATCTATCATATATGAGACTCCTCCATGCTCCATGGTGCAAACCTATTTTTGATCAAATCATTTATAAATAACCCATCACTTGCACACTTAACACTTTGATCTCCATCTCCAAGAACTGCAAGAAAAGGAGACACAATTGGCATGCATGGCCAGCTGGTCTATGGAGGCGCTACAGTGCAGGATGCCAGCAAAATCATATGGAGTACACCTCAAAGACCGATGGCTGCAGTTTTAGATCAAGACTTTGGCACAGAGAGGCACCATGCCTATCCAAGATTATAACCCGTTTACAGACCTATGTGACCAAATCTTAGCAGAAGACAAGGCAAAGATAGCAGAGTTTTATTTGCATAACTTGGCCCTCATTGATATGAACCTATGGGACTCGAATGCTAGGCTAGGGGACTTGCAATTGATGGCCATGGTATCATAGATGAATCATGAGAAGAAATCAAAAAGTTGATGGCAAAAGAGAAAAATGAACCTTAATGATCTTAGTTGAGCCAGCAAATCCTATGGCTCTCATCAGTGTCCACCAACTGCTTGCAAATAATCCTCAAAGTTCCCCTAAGTATGTCAATGAGCGGGCCCAAGCCATTGCACATTTTGAAGACATGGAAAGATTACTTGGGGAAGACTATATTCATGCTTGTATGAGGAGGTGGAACACTCTCCCAAACAGTCTGCAAATCAAGGAGTATCACTCCCCAACAAGGATGAGAGAAGCATTAAGGAGAGTACCACTGTATAAGCGCTCTATGCAGAGTTTGAAGGCCAATTGGATTGGCCTCAAGTTGAGTCCTCCACTGCTGCTAGGCCTACTGAAAGGTGGAAAAGAGGAAGAAGAACAATAGTAGTGGGAAGAGGTGGACAGAAAGGCAGGACTCCATGATAAGGAAGAGGATCTCAAATCAGAAGCATGGGATGTCAGGGAGACCATCAGGGCCATCAAAGATGAGGAGATAGACTAGTTTCCCAGAGGATGAGCAACACATTCAGTAGGGGGGTGATGATGAGCCCATAAATGGGTAATCATATGGGCTCATTTGGCCTCCTAACTTAGCTTAATCCACCATTCTCATTAGTTTATTGCATGTTTTTTATTATATTTATTCTAATAGAGTGAGTTGGGTTAGTCATTCTACCATGAAGTCTAATGTGTGCTTTATGCATATTTTTGGTCAATTTTGAGACGAATTCAAAGGTTTAATGAGAATTTAGTAGCCAATATTCAAGGAAGAAAAGGGAGAGCATTTATAGGAGGGTTTCCCCCTCATTGATGACTCCCTACTTCGAATCCTCCTTCAAAAAGCTCGGAGCACAAACAGCCACATCAATGCATCAAAGAGGCAGCCAAGCAAGTGAAGGTTAACTGCTGTCTATCCCAAGTCCTGGGAGCCAAGAATCCCTGATTTTAGGAGAGCTATTGGGAGCTCCAGTTGTATAAATAGAGAGGCCTAGGTCCTCAGTAGGTTGTTGGATGTTAGTCAAATTTTCACACTTTTGTTGCAGCTTTTGGTTAGCTCATTTCGAGCTTACTTTTGTGGACAATTTCATGTAATGTGAATATTATTTTGATAATGAAGATGAAATATTTTCTGAGCTAGCACTAAGTTACCTCACAGGGCTGAAGCTCTTGGGTTAGGGCCCAACCCAACATTCCCAACACCTCTTGTTTTGTATTTGTATATTTTGTTGCAGTGTATGAATTAGTTACTGTTAGATAGGTTTGTTGCTTGGTTAGAATAGGTTGCTTTTGGTGATTTACATAGATGTTTCCATTTCAGTTTGCTGAAGTAGGTTAAATAGTGATGGGAAAAAGATACAAAAAGGCCATCAACAGAGCCTTGACCTCCTTTCCTCCCTTTAGGACCATGAACTGAGGTCAAGACCCTCTTGCTACCACAAAAACACATATTTTCCTTCTCCATGCAATTTCTAGTGTTGTAGTTTGATTTAGAGGTTAATGATTTGCTTCAGATCTATTTTTTCATGTTAATTTATGTTTCTGCAATAAATCTCCATTCATTCTTTCCTTTCCATATAGCATTATTCAACATTTTATTTTCCTAGATCAGAATTTAGGTTAACATGAGATACAATTCTGTTTTTTTGGTGCAGCTAGTTTCTTTGCTTACTCAGTCTCAGTGTTTGATTTGCATCTCTCTTATAGTACATCTCTGCTTATAATAAGTCAATAAATCAACCACCACCATCTCTCTTTGCTACATGTTCCACAGGTCATTCACAACCCCTCATAAATCTGCCCTAATTTTTTGCACTTTTCTCATATACTTTCCTCCCTTTCCTTGAACAAATCCAACCACCTCTCTCTTTCCTAATCCTTCTAGATGGACCTTAGACACCTTAACAAATCCTTCTAGCCTTCAGCTACCCTGTCCAACCATTTTCCCACCTTCAAAACCTCTAAAAAAGCCTCCAGAAGGTTACCAGAGGCCTCCTAGGACCCATCCACACCTTCCTACACCTTTGCAAACTCCAAAGTCACCCTCCATCGCCACCTAATCGTTGCCACATACACAAACAAATAAATTACATGCATGACAATTTCACATAAAATACATAAAAGCCAAAAAAGATGTTTTTTCTCATTTCCTCCTAGAAATAGCTTGAATAGATGTTGTTTACTTCCTAAGTAGGTAATGGCATTCATTTTATGGTTTTTCATCTCTCTTTCTGCAAAAGTAGGGTTAATTGGTTAATTAGGGTTTGCTAGGTTTACTTGACATTTCAGTCTTCTTTTCCTTTATGCAAATAGAGTAGCCTTTGTAGAGTGAGCTTTACTTTATTTCATCACGCATAAAGCTTTTTCTAGAAATCATAGAAGTTGGCTTGAGCTCCTAGTGATCTTTCACCAATTGACCAAGTGACAGCCCGCAGTAAGAGCTAGTACTTGCGCATACAACATCGTTGATTCTAAGTTTGTTACAAACTACAGAGTTGATAAAAGTAAAGTAGGAAGCCCCAGGAGTGGTAACATTATTGCTGCAATACTGGTGCTCACCAGCTTTCGTAATCGCAGACTGGTTCAGTATAGCGCGATCCTTTAGCAGGATCTAGGGGTACTATTACATCGAGCGATTTCGTTTCAAATATCATATTTTGCTTCTTTATGTTGATTACCTTGTTCATGCCAGTAGCCCAATCAATGCCAAGGAGCGCAGGGTAGGGGTCGTTGTCATCCACAATTTCTATCACTTCAAAGTTAGCCAATGCACTCATGCCTTCAATATCTACAATTACTCCTTGAAATCATCCCATAGGGATGACCTTCTACTAATTTTCCATCCTTAACTGAATCAGAGACCAGTGCAGTGTGGGTCTTCACATCCACTCCCAAGTCTACTTTGGTAAAATGTTTGCGTCTGACCCCAGATCCAAACTAACCTGATCCATTTCATATTCTCCTATCTGTGTGGTCAGACTCATCTCTTGTCTTATCCTTTCATTATGCTTACCAATCTTACGTACCACACATGGTTCACTCGGAGTGTTTCTGGCACATCTATTTATAATCTCTTGTAACCCCTTCATAACCTTACTATCGTGCAACAACTTCATGTAGGTTTCTAGAAAGGTCGTAAGCATAGAAGGGTCCATTCCCTAATCAGGATTATCCCTACTCCTTGAGATAGAGACCTCAACAAATCTCTTCTTTGCATTCATGAACATTTCGTGTGCGCACTCCAAATCAAATTCAGCCTCCTTTATCAGAGCTTTGTGAACCCATGCGCTATCTTCAGGTTGTTTCCCCTTATCATCACCCATTGCAATTCCACTTCAGAGCACTATATTCACATTCAGATCCTCTTCGTGAGGCTCAGCCCTCATCATCTATAGGTTCTGAGTCGGCTGAGGTGGTAGCACCCCTTTGTCACGTATCCTCGCTATTGACGTAGGATAGTACTCTATCGCATGATCAAACTGAGTAAAATAGTTGCACGACGATCGTGTTGGGTTAGTGAATTCATGGGAATAGTGTCTTGGTCCTCCACAATTGTAGCAGATTAGTTTTCCCTGACCTTTTCCAAGTCCACCTCTACTTTGGCCTTGTTCGTGCCCCTGAAAGCCTATTTGTGCCATCCCAACGCTTTGATCATGGGGCTGCATTTTTTCCTGAGCTATATAGGCAAGTGTTCAATCCATCATCAATTCATAACTTCGATAGTTGTGCTCATCATGCCCTACCAACCTGCAGATGTTGTAGAATAATTGTTGCGGCATTTGTACAAACTTCTGCAGCAAATGACAGTTATCCGTCATATGTTTTCCTACTACCTTACATATAGTACACCATAATGCAGGCTCCACGCTTGGTCCTGCTTAGGTTTCCAGCCTTAAAGGCATCAGTCCTCCTCCTGCAATATAGTTTGGAAATACTGAGCAGTGGTGTTTGTCATGCCCTTGACCTTTACATTTCACACACCATATCTCTTCGTGCACCTCTGGTTGAACTGTTCTGTCTTGCTTCAAACTTTGCATTTTAAGGCAAATATTTTCCAACTGCGCATGGATTTGTTGAAATCATAGATTTGGATCTCACATCGTCATTTCATGCTATCTTATGGCAATATCCAAGGCCTCTACCTGAGTCGTAATCTTATGTTGTGACAGTGCAACGCTTAGGTGAGGCAGGAGGGAAGCCATGAACCATTCGTGGTGTTGTCAATCTGTTAAGTTCATATTAGCTTCATGGATTTTACACTTCAATCTCTGATCTAATTCCCAAGGTGTCTCACCTAGTTTCATTGCGATTTCCTTGAACCCTGCAATCTATTATGCCTCAGATTTAGGCTAACTGAACTCTTTATTCAACAGGATCTGGATTTCTTCCAACCCAGTGTTTGGGTTATCATTAGAGTACTTGATATAAAAAGTTAGTGGTGATTTTGCAAAGCGCTAACCAATGTTTCCTTCTTCATGTGATCATATATGATGCCCTGAGCTTCCCATAAAACTTTCATGATGAACCAAAATTGATCTAGGTCCTCATTTCCCAAGCCCTTAAAAAAAGGTAGCTTTATTTAATTCGCCATGTTGAACTGCGATGGAGGTGGCGGTAGTATGGGTGAAGTCACAAGTGATGGTGGTGAAGTTGGAGGTGGTGTGGGTGGAGGTGGCAGTCGCGGGAATTCCTATTTTATTAAATGAACTGCACTTCACGGAGAAGCCTATGCTACTCCCTCTTCATCACCCAATGGAGGTGAAATAAATGGACTATATTTAGGACCCTTTCTTCCATCGTTACTATAAGTATTTTCACTTCATGTAGCTCTAAACATCAAGGTAGCTGCATAACCTATTTTTCTCATAATAACATCTTAACCCAGGTATTTAAAGACATCAAGTATTTACCTTGCAGACCTTTGAAAAAGCACCGCTTCGTTGTAACTAACTAAGGTGTCGATCACGAATTTAGTCATAAATCCTCCTATGATGCGATCAAGCCAATGATCGATAGCATGGGAAATCTTATCCTCAGAGGCTTCTAGTCTCTGTACTAGCTCAAGGGTCCAGAAAATAGGACCATCAAGTCTCCACCTTCCTTGGCTATCCACTAGCTTCGCAATCCACTCGTATAACTCAACTGCAAATGAACAAAAAAATATCTTGTGTATTTCCATATACAGGTACCTGTCCAACCACTATTCCTTTGTTAGTTGAGGATTTCTATTCTCTTGCACCACAAATTTGTGGATCTTCCTATCCAACCAGTCTTTGACCTCTTTCTTAGTTGGATTCTAGTGACATGACATCACACATCTCTCATGCAGATTTTGGTCCCAGAAATGGAACGATTTGTTAGCTTTGTGGGGCCTGACCTAGGTTCAACGTTAGTTAGCCAAACAAATCCCTACACTACTGGCCCTTTCAGCATCACCCCATGGAGCACGGACTGAAGTCTCACATGAAGTAATATGGGGGGATGTTGGAACCAAGTTTCTGCACCCTGGGATGGTTGTGATGTTGGTTTATATCCTCTATTCCTACTTTCACGTAGGTCACTAAGATTTAGGGCTATGTCAGTTTCCCCTTTATTTCTCCCTTTAGTCCCTCCGCGAAGGTGTATGATTGACCTTTGTGCAGCCTTAACTAGTGGTCCAGGTACTTTCGTGCCACTATGACAGTGTATTGTATAGGTTTCCAAGTTATCTTAAGTGTCTTATCTTAGTAATCAACCACAGTTAACGCTGCGTAAATATATATTCTTACTTGCGTTCGATTAATTAATACAGTCACATACATTCGCGCATCACATGAACATTTTAAGTTAGACCCAAAATGAAATATAACCAGATGCATTAGTAAGAAATAAATACACAAAATTTGCAAAATACTTCTCTTTATTGATATCTTCAGATTAATACATAATCTATTTGCCCTTCTGACACAGCTGCAGGGGTCCGTGCACTCATATGCAGACTTCCACCCTAGGCCTCTTCACACTTAGCTACAAAGCCTCTACCTACGCTAAGACCTGAAACACTTAGACTCCTCTACCAAGACTCTTCACTTCATTCTTCGCTATCTTACTTAAGACTACTTATAGCTAGCTTGCTTAGCTCCTTTTAATATAATCCCATGGTCTGCAGACCATGGGTGGATCTTTATAGTCGACGTTACACTTTACAAAATAAGGGTGGACAACCGTTTATGAATCTTCACACCTTCGCACTCTGTGACCACAAAATGCATAGACTTTACAACTTTATTACAAAATTTGTCCCAAAAAATGGGATTTTACCCCAAAAAAGATCCTTGGGGGAACCCATTCCCAACATTTGCTCAATATAGACTTTTTCTTCTAGATCCCCATTTAAAAATGTAGATTTAACATCCATTTCATATACCTTAAAGTTATGAAAGCTAGAAAATGCAAGAAACTTTCTTATAGATTCAAATCTAGCTACAGGCACAATCAAAATATATCTCTTCTTGTTGAGCCTAGCCTTTGCATACAAGTCTTTCCTTGTTTTGAATGACATCTCCATTTTCATTTAGTTCATTCATGAACACCCACTTTGCCCTAATTACATTTTTATCATGAGGTCCTAGTATTAGTTCCCATGTATGTTTTTTCTATTTGATCAAGTTCTTTATGCACCGCCTTAACCTAACATTCATCTTTGCTTTCTTGATTCACATTTTGAGGTTTAATTGTAGATAGCAAGGCTAAGTGGCTATATTTTCTAGCAAAATTTCTTCTAGTTTGTATTCATGCTTCCTTGTCACCTAGAATTTGAGATTCAGGATGATTTTTCTGAACATACCTAGATGGAGTCTTTTCTGACATACCTTATTTTCATTTCCTTCTTCTGATGCTTCTCTTTTTTCTTCTCCTAAAACTTATTGGAATTGATTATGGATATTTTCATCATATGCTTGTGCTTCCTTGTTTGTACATGTGGATGCTTCATCAATCACAACATCTATAATTTCAACAATATTTTGGAGACTTTTGTTGTAACATTTATATCCTTTTCTTTTAGGATTCCTTCATCAGCTCTAGATTTAAACTTTCTAAGCTTATCATCAATTTTTTAATGAAACATTTACGTCAAAATATTCTAAAGTGTTTGAAAGTTTCAGTCTTACCATACCAGAGTTCATATGGATTTTTATCATTGTTTACTCCAACATGATCTTTGTTAGGTATATCCACGGTTGTATGCGTTTCTTCTCCTCAAGAGGTGTGAGGTGTTCCTAATTCATCAAACATGTTACGTGTTATTTGTTAAATTGTTATGTTCATTCTTTCTGCCACTCCATTTTTTTTAGCATTTTTAGCTATGGAAAATTTTCTTTTGATGCGATGTTGTTCACAAAATTTGAAGAATTCATCTGATATAAACTCTCCTCCCATATCATATCTAAGACATTTGATTTTTATATCGAATTCATTTTCTAACAAGGCCTTCAAAATTTTGAAGTTTTCAAATGCTTCATTTTGTACTTTAGTAAACCAATCCAACACATTCTTGTAAACTCATCAATAATAATATGAAGTATTGTTCACCACGAGGAGACTTCTTCCTCATAGGTCTAGGGAAATCAATGTGAACAAGTTGAGGGGGTTTACTTGAAGTGCCTTCTTTAGCTTTAAACTAAACTCTAGATTGCTTACCAAATTGACATGATTTGCAAATGTTATTTTTAGGTGGAGAAATTTTGGGCAAGTCATGAATTGCTCCCATCTTGCTTGATTTGTATAATTGAGAAAAGAGGAGGTGTCCCAACCTGTTGTTCCAAAGCCAACTTTCTTTAGATTTTCTCGAAAATAGTGCTTTCTTCTTCCCTCTAGGATATAGAGATTGTCTGGAGTTATGGTTCCCTTGATTATGATCTTAATTGTATCCAAATTTATTACCACACAATTCTTTGATCTGAGAAATAATTGCATGACCCTAATTGCACATTTGACTAACACTTAACGAGTTATGTCTTAGCCTATAAACAAATAATACATTCTCAGCCTTGATATTTTCCTTTAAAAACATAGATCCTTTCCCTTTAATAGCACCAAGTGAGTTATTACCGAAATTCACATTATTTTCTTTCTTAATTTCATTAAAATAAAAAAACTTATCTCTGTCACCTATCATATGCTTCAAATGTCCATTGTCAATGTACCATAGATTCTCTCGATCTCCTACACATAATGCTAGACCACAATTTTCAAAGGACGTAATTTTCTCTTTCCATACCTTGGATGGTATAGTCTTCTATTCATATTGATAAGATGGCTTCATCTTGCTTCTAAATTCATTTTCTTCATGACCGAATTTATTGCAAACATAAAATTCAATTTCATTATGAAGAGGTGAGAAAACATTATAAGAAGATCTCTTTGTCTCGATTATATTCTATTGTTTTCTTACTTCTCTAGTCATAATCGTTTTATAAGAAACATAATGAACTACTTTGTGGCCAAAGTTGTGACAAGTGAAGCATTGACCATTGAAGTAAGATAACCTGGGAGTATAATACCGTATTGAGTAGCTTGCCTTCTATTCTTGGAAAGGTTGTCTTCCCTTGAGAAAGATTTGATGCTTCATTCATTTGTTGGGTTCTATAATTTTGATGACTGCTTCCTTTTGCCGCATTGACGTAGCTTCTTGTACCTATTTCAGAATATTTGATTAGTTTTGATGTGTCACCATTTGGATTTTATCCAAGTCCTATCTTGATTAGAGGAGAACGTTGCACTTTAATGATTTCTTCTAAATTTTCAAATCCTTTAGAAAATCTAATATTTAGAGCCTTTGTTTTCTCAAGTTCTTTTCTTAGACCCAGACTTTCAAGTTCCAAGATTTTACAATGCCTTTCCTTTTCTTGGACTTTTTTATTCAAAGCTTCTTCAACTAACTTAGCTTGTTCTATATTAGATCTTTAGTTGAGTTATTTCTTCAACAAGAGTTTTTTCCTTATACATATTGATTTCCTTTTCTTGATTCTTGTTTATGACCCTAAGCCTATTAATTTATTCTCGAGCATCCATCAAGACATCATTAGATTCATCTACATATTTCTCTTCAAATTCCATAAGTAATTGAAAATATTGATCTAATTCATCATCCGCATTATTGGAAGAATATTCATTATCTTCATGAGTATAAAAACTTTTCCCGCTATCAAAATTTCTTTTAACATTCTTCTTTGGAACATTCTTTTCTTTCTCATGTTTTCTTTATAAGGAAATTTAGTGGCATAATGACCTACTCTTCCATAGGCAAAACAGTTAAAGGTATGCTTACCTTTGAACTTATCAGTTCCTACTTGGAGCTTCTTCACAAAATTCACTTCTTCTTCATTTGAAATATAACATGTTTCCTTAGGTTCTTTTTTTTCCTTTGTTTGTAGCTTTGAATGTTTCTTATATCATACCTGATGTACCCCCTTTTCTCATCTCATAAGATGCCAATATCCCATGGAGTTGTGCAATAGTGAGATTCTTCAAATATTATATTTCTTCAATGGAGGAGACTTTGGAATCAAACTTTGAGGTTAGAGATCTTAAAATATTTTCAACAACAGTAGAATACTTTATTTCGTCACCAATATTTTTCATTGAGATAACAATCCTGTCTACTCTAAGGAAAAATCTTGTAATACTTTCATCATCAGGCATCCTAATAATCTCATACTTAATTCTAAGCGTTTGAATTTTAGCAATTTTTGCCTTAGTGTCACCTTCATATCCTTGGACAAGCTTATCCCATATTGCTTTTTATGTATTCAACTACATGACTTTCACAAACTTAGATTTAGCGAAACTTCCTAGGATAGCATTGATGGCCTTTGCATTGATCTCATATTGTTTCTTACCTACATCATCTATGGGAATGGGGGCTGGGTATTGATATCCACCTTCAACTATTCCCCGTACATCAGATCTTAGCACCTACAGATATGCTCTCATTCTGACTTTCCAAAATATAAATTTAGTTCCATTAAAAAAAGGTGGATTAATAGAAGATATTCCCTCTTGACTGCTCATATTCATGGGTCTCCCTTTAAGTGATCAAGCTTCTTCAAAGAGACCTGCTCTGATAACAATTGTTAGGAAAAATACTTGGGGGTGGATTATTCCATTAGATGTTTATCTCTAAACTTTGCATCATTAAATCAAAAACTTTCTGGCATGCAGTAATGGACAGAACAATCATAGCACATAAGCAACACACATAGAACACCATGATTTTAGGTGAAAACCACCATTGTCGCTAGTTTGACTTCTTTCTTATTATATACAGAAAAGCTCCATTACTTTTTTGTACTATTGGAGACTTTTACCACTACGTAAGAACCTATAGAAAGGATGCTACAACCTCCACACATTCTCAAACTTCTACTAGAAGGGAGCTACAACACCTTGAATGCATTTATTGGCTCGTATTAGAAGGGAGATCCTACCCCCTTTTTGAAAGTTGCAACCCTCGGCTCCTTGTGGATCAATTTTCATAATGTTTCAGACTGGATCCACCTATCAAACAATCATCAAACAACTTATAGGCCACCTTTCATCAAATTTTAATATTGGACGCACATCAACAATAAGCCCAAACCAATATCAAACTGAAATACTAAAATATAATTCTTAATCATGGAATCTCTATCAATCAACTGAATCTATGAAGCATCAAACTACTAAATATAGATCCCAACTATAAAAACTAAACTTCAGAATATGTACACTATTGTTCTTAATAGAACCTGCATATATATGCACTTCCTCTGCATAAAACCTGCATACAGATCTCAGATTATTGGACATTGAATATTTTGGATAAGAAAAAAACTATAACTCTAAATCAAGTACTGAACCATTCTTAGATCATTGAACCATACTCAATCACTATAATTGATCAACATAGCTAACAACACAAACAACACTGCTAGATACATATCAAGATGTCATTGATAGACAACAACAAATAGAATAGACATAATTAATAGTTATCATCAAGCAACACATTAAAATCTCACTAGATCTGATTTAGACTATATGTTCTTATAATTAAGTAGACCAATGTATATACTCTCTTATGAAGTGGAACACCCACATAGAGATCCCAACATCCTAAAAAATACATCGTTGAATATATACGCAACTACCCAGAAATAAATCCACGTATGTACGTGACTATTAAGAAGCAAAACTGTGTACAGATCTGAAAACTTTCACTGCAAACAAAAATTCTCATTCCACAAAACGTACTGCCACATATTCAGATAATAACATCATTACAGCCACAACTATATCATTGTTAATTACAAGCATAAATATATCAAGCAAGTGCATTCATTAGCCTTTACTACATTTTTATATCTATAATATTTGAACCAACTCCTTGCTCCCTGGTGCACACCTATTTTAGATTAGATCCCATATGAATAAACCATTTATTTGCACACTCAACACCTTGATCTCCATCTATTTATATAGGTTTTTCCTTAGCCAATACCTTAGGTAAATCCTTTGGTAATGTCGTTAGTATTTGTTGATGGGATCAAATGAACAATTTTGTTCCAATTACTATTGACCAATACCATGGTAATGACCCATGATATCCAAATTTCCATGGTTCAGATTTGTACATGACTTTTACTCAAAATGCCTATGTATGTACATGAAACTTCTTCAGAGGAACCACATATAATTCTATTAGGGAAGTACGTATGCTATGAACTGCATTTTATTTTAGGGGAGTACTTATGTATATTTTGAGATATTTCTAGCGATGATGTGAGTTGGAAAAAAGGGTACGTTGCCATTATTCAGACCGTTGGTCCCCACTGTCGTGTCATCATGACTCTTCATGACTTCTGTCTGCAATCACTTCCCATCATTTGCATCAGAGTTTATACACCCACCACTACCCGTCCTTTGGATTTTCTATGAGTTGACTAGGCACACATGTGGTGGGATCTCCGGATGGCCGCAGTTGAACTGGATGAGGGTGGCCAATTAACTGGCCACCTTTCTAGTTTAACCCTAACCATATCATTCGTTCATGCAATTTTTGAATTATATAGATGCAATAGAGGAGAGGGTTAGAGACTTACCTGTAGGTCGAATGTTCGTGTCGTGGTGCTTCTTGGTTCTATTGTTGTTGCATGCTTGGATTTCAGTGCTGTGTGCCTGTGTCCCTTCTTCTATATGCTTTTTGCTTCTTGATATGTGGCTCGTTTGTTTTGTACAGGTACCCTTTAGCTGAATCTTTCTTCGAACATCCTCTTCATTCCTATGGCTGCACCTATTTTTCTGCTAGAGCTTGATTTTAAGGGGATCCGCTGCTACAGGAAATCCTAAAAGAGCTCCTGTAGCTGCTTCTCCCTCTAAAATTTTTAGAATATTCTTGTGATGGGAGCTATGAGGATGCTACTAAAGATACTGATGGAAATGGAGAGGTATTTAGTAAGCTGCAGGTGTGTTGTGGAGGTGTTGTTCTTTTTATTTCCTTATAATTTTTAAACTGGTTTCTGAGGTTTTTCTGTAGGAAGTAAAGAAATCGATGGAAATGAGGTGGTACAGGTGTGGGATGGAGGGTTAGGATGGTGGATTGCTGTAAGATGTCCTACATGCTTTCCATGAAAATCCCCAACTCCTCAACCTATTTTTAGAAGCTATTTTGGGCTCTCTGTGTTTTCTATAGGAGCCTCCTTAGAACACACAAGGCCTCCTGTAGGATACACAGTCTTCAGAAGAAAAACACAGAGAGGTGGAAAAAAAAGGTTAGAAATGATGGAGAAGAGGATAGAGGATAAGTAATAGGCTTTGTGGCATTTCCTTTTGCTTCCTGTGGTCCACCTGTAACCTAAAATGCATCTTAAAAGTCAATTTTCTCTTCCTTTTTTCTCTGTTTTTTTTTTTTTTTTTTTTTTTTGAAAAGACAACTAGGGCACCCCCAGGAGGTTTTCACCCTACTTGCCTGGCCTAGGTGCCTCCAAGAGAGGTTTTCACCCAGGGATCTTATTATCTCTCTCTTTCTTTTGTTTTTGTCATCACTGGGTCGCCTCAAAAGAGGTTTTCAACTCAATGATGGGACTCAAGCGCCTCATAGAGGTTTTCACTTGAGTCCTTATTAGTTTTTCTTTTTCTCAGTGAGTGGGTGGAGTGGAGGTTGAGACCTGCTCCACTACCAACAATGTCTTATTCAAATCTTCAATGAACTCTCACTTGGAGAGGGGCTTCTTGTAAATTTTCTACCTATGTCCATTGACAAGCATGGGGATGTATTCCTCATCAATGGTTCTAATCAGAACTAAACCATTGTCATTGCATTTTTCTATAGTGTAGGCTCCTAGCCATCTTGTCCTTAGCTTGCCTTTGAAATATTTATACCTTGAGTAATAAAGCAGTGCCCAATCTCCTTCTTGGAATTGCTTCTCCTTGATATTTTTGTCGTGCCATATCTTCCTTTGAAGCTGGACTACCTCTGTGTGGAGAAGGGCCTGCAGTCTTTGTTCATCCAGTCTATTGAGCTGGAGTAACGTTTCCCTTTGTGCATGGCTGAGGTCTAGGTCCAGCTGAGTTGCCATCCTTAGTGTATTGTATTCAAATTCTATTGACAGCAAAGCCTTCTTCCCATAGACCAGTTCATAGGGTGTGAACCCAATGGTGGTCTTCCATGTGGTGTTGTAGGTCCAGGTGGCCTCAACTAGTCTGTCTGCCCAATGTTTTCTGCTACTGCTCACTACCTTGGTCAGAATTCCTTCCAAATCTCTATTAGTGACCTCCACCTACTCATTGGCTTGTGGATGGTAAGGGGTGGAAGTCTTGTGCTTGATTTTATGATGTGTGAGCAGGTCTTCAATCAAATTAGAAGTGAACTGACTGCCTTGATCTGTAACCAGTTTTCTTGGATACTTGAACTTATAGAAGATGTTCTCTCTTAAAAGCTCAGCTACGTTTTCCTCTGTTGCTGCCTTGATTGCTTTTGTTTTTGCTCATTTTCTTAGGTAATCAGTGCACACAATGATGTATTGTCTTTGTTTTGAAGGAGGGTTGATAGGACCCACAAATTTCATGCCCCACTTCTCAAATGGCTCAAAAGTCACTTGAGGTTGCATGGGAATCTCATCCTTTGGCACCGATCGCATTGGTTGGTATATCTCTTCACATCTTGATGAAGAGTGGGCCAATAGTAACTTTCTTGCAAGATTTTGAAGGAAGTCATTTTTGTTGCAAAAGGCCTCCACAAGGCCCGTCATGACAGGTTAGGAGAATGTCAAAAACCTCCTCCTCCTTGACACATCTTCTCAATATCTAATCTGGGCCATGTTTGAAGAGATTGCCCCCAATCCAAGTGAAAGGGGCACCTTTCCTCATGATCTTGCTCTTCTCTTTTGAGGACATGTGTGGTGTGAACTGTGCTGAAACCAAGTAATTTGCTATAACAGAAAACCATGGAGAGAGTACTGAGATAGAAAATAGGTGTTCATCTGGGATTTGATCATCCACCATTCCTTCCTCATCTGCGGGCAAATCTACTCTAGACAAAAAGTCAGCAACAACATTTTCTTTACCAGGCTTATCAACAATGGTTAAATCAAACTGCTGTAGTAAAAGCAACCATCTAACAATGCGAGCATTTACATCTGGTTTATTCATTAAATAGCTAATTTCAGCATGATCGGTGTGTACAAAGGTTTGATAGCCTGTGATGTAATGTCTGAACTTATTTAAGGAATGCACTATAGCTAGGAGTTCCTTCTCGGTGACCGTGTAATTTAACTCTGCCTTGGACAAATTTTTACTTATAAAGTATATGGCATAAGCTAAGTTTTCATCAATCTGCTCCAAGGCTACTCCTATTGCTTTGTTCGAGGCATCTGTGTGAATGTGGAAAGGTAGGGCCTGGTTTGGGCCTCTCAAATTGGGGCAGTCACAAGTTTTCTTTTCAAGGTATCTAGGGCTTCTTGACAGTTTTCAGTCCATATGAACTTGACATCTTTTCCCAAAATACCAAACAACAGAGAGGCTAACTTACTAAAATCTTTAATGAATCTTTTGTAATATCCTGCTAAGCTTAGGAAACTTCGGACATCTCTTACCTTTTTAGGAGGTGGGACCCTTTGGATGATGGAAATTTTGTTGGGGTCCACCTGCAATCCTTGTTGAGATATTGCATGACCTAGCATGGTCCCTTCAGTCATAAAGAGTTCAAATTTTTCCAGACTGAGGGACGGGTTCATTTCAATACACTTGTCCAAAACTTTTCCCAGGTTAGATAAAGCTTCCTGGAAGTTAGAACCATAAGGAGTAAAATCATCCATATATATTTCCACTGCATCATGAACCAGTTCGGAAAATATACTCAATACTACTCTTTGGAAAGTGGCGGGAGCATTGCACAAACCAAAAGGAAGGAATCAATATGCAAAGATACCCCAAGGACAAGTGAAAGTGGTCTTATCTTGGTCTTTCAGGCTGATTTGGATCTAATTGTATCCGCTGAACCCATCTAGGAAGGAGAAAAACATTTTCCCCACTAGACTATCCAACACTTGATCTATGAAAGGCAAAAGAAAATTGTCCTTTTTAGTGGCTTTGTTCAGTTCCCGATAATTGACAAAGATTCTCCACTTACCATTTTTCTTTGGTACTAGCACCAAAGGAGAGACCCATTCACTGTCAGAGATGGTGTATATGAATCCTACATCCAGTAACTTTTGCAATTCTTCTTTGACAATGTCTTTAAGGGCTGGATTCATCCTCCTTTGAGGCTGCTTCATTGGTTTTCAATCTTCCTTAATGTAAATGTGATGAGTACAAACTAAAGGGTGCACTCCCTTCATCTCCTTATAGCTCCAGGCGAAGGCATCTAAATGTTTTCTCAATAAGCTACACAGTTCCTTCTCCTGGGAGGTGGATAGGGATGAGTTTATTTTAAAGGTTCTTTCTAAGCCGAACCCTATATTCTTAACATGGAGAGAGGTTGGGTCAGCGTCACAGAGATCAGTTAAGGGATTGTCTTGGGTTTCTTTCACTAGATCTTCTAATGGAAAAATACTAAGGGGTGGATTTTGAATTAAATTTTCAATGATATCATCCTCATCCTCCGATTCCCCCCTCATGGCAGTTTCTACTATACACAGTGGTGCAGAATAGACTTCATCCTCATCCTCCTCCTCCAACTAGAGAGGTAGATCATGTTCTAGCAGGGGTTGGGCAGGAGGGTATAGGATTAGTTGTTTGGACATATGCCCACTCTTGATTGTCATGTTCCCAGCTCGAAAGTTGATGTAGGCATCTCCAGTAGCCAACCAAGGTCTTCCTAGGATGAGAGGATACCTAGTGAGCTTCGTCTTTGGCTGGAGAACTAGGAAATTGGTGGGGTACTCCCACGAATCAATGGAGACCATCACATCTTCCATAATCCCCTCAAGGGTCATGGTGTAGCGGTCTGCTAGCTGCAGTATTGTCATGGTCTTTCTCAAGGAGCCCTGGAGGTTGAGTTTGAGCATAGTGTTCTTTGTCATCACATTAATGGTAGCTCCCAGATCAATCAAGGTGTGTGGGATCATGGTGCCATTGATGTGGACATCAACTACTAGGCTTCTAGGGTCTAAATATTTCGGACAGATTACTTGCCCCAACATCAGGTCAAACAGTTGTTCTATGACATTGATGGTTGGGGCATCTCTTCCGCGCCTGCTTGGATTCCTGAAGCACTTCTCTTTGATCATATTATTGTATATAGGCACATCCTTTATGGCTTGGAGAAGTGGTATCTTTACACATAACTATTTCAATTCTCCCAGAAGTTCAGTTTCTTCTGGGTTGGGCTGTGTTGTCCCGGATAGTCTCTTAGGAAAGCGTGGATTTGTTTTTGGTTCACTTTCCTCTTTATCTTCCTCAACCTCCTAAGGGGGAGGCTGGCTATCTGGGAGAACCTTCCCAGATCGTAGGTTAATCTCCTGAATCTTGATAGCATAGGTTGGGCGTGATGGTTCCCCACTATATACTTGTTGATCCTGTCTGTTGTTCGGGTTCGGGTTCGGTTGAGCAGGAATTTGGGGTTGCTTTGGTGGAGCAGGAAGCAATGGTTGTGGTTGAGTAGGTGGTGGAGGCAAAAGAGTAGGAGGAGATTTGTACTGGAGCCTCCACCCTTGATGAGATGCATTCCACTAAGGTTGTGGCTGAGCATAGGAGTGAAATGAATGTGTGGTTGGTTGGGCATGATATTGAGATGGATATGACCAAGGAGGAGGTGTGGACCAGGAAGGATGAGTAGGGGGACCCCAAGAAGGTATGGGAGTGGCTTGATTTGGGTTGTAGTATGCCTGAGATGTCCCTAGCATTCCCTACTGGTATGGTCTAGGTCCATTCGATCTCCTTTGGTTCATGAAATAGAGTGGTTCAGTGGCTCCTTCGGCCCCTTGGTATACAAATTTATGTCTAGGCAAGGAAGGGCACTTATCTGTAGAATGATCTTCTTCATATACTGAACAAACTTCTATAGAGTTCAATGGACATTTGTTCCTAGGATGCCTTCTGGTGCACCTAAGACAAAAAATGGCCAAAGCCCTCTCTACTTCCTCTTGTTTCCTTTTGATATGCAAGGTATTTGTTTGCATGGCAAGCGTCTGTAGCATCTCACTCTTGAAGTCTTCCAACATGTTTCCAAGTTCACCTTTCAGGGATGAACTAGATGAGGAGGTACTGGTTGTGGGTTGACTCCCCATACCTCTCTTTCTGGCTGCCCTAGAATGGTTTCTAAAAACAATCTTTATGTCTTCATAAGTTAGTTGGTAGATGTCTCCCCCAGCCAATAAATGGAGGGCGTCTAGAAGGTCTTCCAAAATTCCTTTGAGCAGGACCAACTTCAGATATTTGGGGTCAAGTGTGCACCTGGCCCTTTTATAACTAAGTTAGAACCTTTCTTCATAATATTCCAAGGATTCATCACTTCCCATGGTCATTTAGAAGATTTCTTCCCTGGTATATTTTGACCTAAAGTAGTCTCGATATTTGTTATTAAAGGCTTTTTGCATATGAGCCCAAGTTATGATGTTGTTTCCAGGTAAACCCATGAACCAGCGCAATGCTGCATCCTGGAGGGTAGAAGGAAACAACTTCAACTTTTGCTCATCTTCTGCATAGTCATAGGTTCGATAGATAACAACAAACTCAAACAAGAAGGTGTCAGGATCTTCTATAGTCAATCCATGGAAGTGAGGTAGGGCTGAAGGGCTAATGTTCTTCATTTTAGTGTCCCCATTGGTCTCTCGGAAGGGAAAGGTATCCTCTACTCTTTCTCCATTCCCCCTAGCATTTCTGTTTTCAGCCATTGTCTCAGGAGGGATGTTTTCTTCATCTTCTTCTCCTATAGGTTCTTCAAATATCTCTGGTTGTTCCCCTAAAGGTTCTTCTAGATCACTTCCACTGAAGAAGAGAGAATGGTGGCTTTGTGATGTGGTGGGGGTGTTGAGTAGGAATTTCCCTGAATTATCTCTGTTCCTACGAGGCATGAAAGGAAATCTCTTTTTGGGTGATTTTTGTTTTTTTCTGCATCTACTTGTAAAACTAAAATTTATTGAACAAACAAATTGCAACTACTGAAATGAACTTGCTAAAAGGAATTTGCAAAATTGAAATGAAAGCAAGGAAATGCGGAAATTGAAAGAAACAACTACTCTACTTTTGCTGAAATGAACTACTTAGCATAATGTTGCAGTAGAAAATAAAAGAAAATAAGTAATCACAAAATACTCTGATGCATCCCCAGAAACGGTGCCAAAAAGTGGTGAGCACCAGTATTGCAGCAATAATGTTTCAACTCTTGGGGCTTACTTTACTTTTATCAACCTGGTAGTTCGTAACAAACTTGGAAGTGACGGTGTTGTATGCACAAGTACTAGTTCTTACTGTAGGCTGTCACTTGGTCAGCTGGCACAAGATCACTAGGAGCTCAAGCCAACTTCTATGATTTTAAGAAGAAGCTTTATGTGTGATGAAAGAAAGGAAAGCTCACTCTACAGAGGCTACTCTATTTGCAGAAAGGAAAAGAAGACTCAAATGTAAAGTAAACCCAGCAAACCCTAATTAACCAAGTAACCCTACTTTTGCAGAAAGAGAGATGAAAAACCATAAAATGAATGCCATTACCTACTTAGTAAGTAAACAACATCTATTCAAGCTATTTCTAGGAGGAAATGAGAAAAAAACATCTTTTGGGTTTTTATGTATTTTATGTGAAATTGTCATGCATATAATTTATTTGTTTATGGATGTGGCAGCGATTAGGTGGTGATGGAGGGAGACTTTGGAGTTTTTAGATGTGTAGGAAGGTGTGGATGGTCCTAGGAGGCCTCTGGTAACCTTCTGGAGGCTTTCCCTACAATCAAACTTGAAAACGTCACCTACAGGAATTTCTACAGGAGGCTGCAGGGGATCTACAGGAGGATGCCGAGAGATATTTTAGGGGTTTTGAAGGTGAGAAAATGGTTGGACAGGGTAGCTGAAGGCTAGAAGTATGTGTTAAGGTGTCTAAGGTCCATCTAGAAGGATTAGGAAAGAGAGAGGTGGTTGGTCCTGTGCATGGAAAGGGAGGAAAGTTTATGAGAAAAGTGCAAAAACTTAGGGCATATTTATGAGGGGTTGTGAATGACCTGTGGAACATGTAGTAAAGAGAGTTGGTGGTGGCTTATTTATTGACTTATTATGAGTAGAGATGTACTGGAAGAGAGATGTAAATCAAATAGTGAAATTGAGCAAGCAAAGAAACTAGCTGCACCAAAAAAACAGAACTGTATATCATGTTAACCTAAATTATGATCTAGGAAAATAAAATCTGGACAATGCTACATGGAAAGGAAAGCATGAAGGGAGATTTATTACAGAAATATAAATGAGCATAAAAAAATAGATTTGAAGCAATGCATTAACCTCTAAATCAAACTACAACACTAGAAATTGCATGGAGAAGGCAAATCTGTGTTTTTTTGGCAGCAAGAGGGTCTTGACCTCAGTTCATGGTCCCAAAGGGAGGAAAGGAGGTCAATGATCTATTGATGGCCTTTTTGTATCTTTTTCCTATCACTACTTAACCTACTTCAGCAAACTGAAATGGAAACAGCTATGTAAATCACCAAAAGAAACCTATTCTAACCAAGGAAGAAACCTATCTAACAACAACTAATTCATAAACTGCAATAAAATATATAGATATGAAACAAGAGGTGTTGGGCAGCATGGGTTGGGCCCTAACCCAAGAGCTTGAGCGCTATGAGGTGACTCAGTGCTGGCTCAAAAAATATTTCAACTTCATTATCAAAATAATAGTTACATAACATGAAACTGTCCACAAAAGTAAGCTCAAAATGAGTTGAGTAAAATATGCAACAAAAGTGTGAAAATTTGACTAAAATCCAACAACCTACTGAGGCCCTAGGCCTCTCTATTTATTCAACTAGAGCTCCCTATAGCTCTCCTAAAATCAGGGAGGCTTGGCTCCCAGGACTTGAGATAGACAATAGTTAACCTTCACTTTCTCGGCTACCTCTTTGATGCATTGATGTGGTTGCTTGTGCTCTGAGATTTCTAAAGGAGGATTCAAAGTAGGGAGTCATCAATGAGGGGGACAACCTCTTATAAATCCTCTCCCTTGTCTTCCTCAATATTGGCTGCCAAATGCTCATTAAACCTTTGACTTTGTCTCAAAATTGACCAAAAAATATGCATAAAGCACACATTAGACTTCATGGCATAATGACTAACCCAACTCACTCTATTAGCATAAATATAATAAAAAAACATGCACTAAACTAATGAGAATGGTGGATTAAGCTAAGTTAGGAGGCCAAATGAACCCATATAATTACCCATTTATGGGGCTCATCAAAAGAAATGACGATTTGGACTGCATATATAAGATAACAGCGCGAGACCAAGATTGGGGGAATCCAACAGCCGATGGACGAATTACATGGGATTGCGAGAGTTCCTGCATCTCCGACTCTGATGAAGAATTAGAGCACTGGTAGAATCGGCTACATGAAGTAACCACACTAAGTTGTAACATGATGACTCGGTCGCTGCACTGTGTATCGTCAGAGGTAATAAGTCTACCCACTTACGATGGGTTGAATGATGTAGATGTATTTTTGGATGCATTTGAGAGGGAGTACCAGAGAAACAACGCTTCTAGGCTTTGGACTGGGAACTACGCGCTATGCCTGCGAGATGGTGGGGTACGCACAAGGGCAGTTTTGAGGATTGGCACGAGTGTAGAAGGATGGGTGGCTACGTACGAATGACAAACAAATATGACGGGAAGGATGATCCGCACACACACTTGGTAGAATGGGCTAAGGCTTAAGGAATGAAGCCCCAACTTGAATGGATGAACTTGTTCTGTCACACCTTGGATGTAATACCGATGAACTGGTACTTGAAAATAATGCTCCACCATGGTACAGGTGAATGGGATATTCTACACGAAGGATTCATAATGGCATTCAGCTTCAAAGACAGGTTTGACTGTACTGACGAAGCGCTACAAGAAGTTAAAGCAGTAATCTTTAGGATACCGCCGGATTCTTTGGATCTGATTCAACCCAATTGGACTACTTGGCTAAGCCACGCACTGGAATGCTATAGCGTGACTCCTAAAGAAGAAGACGTGGATCCATGAAAGATTAATATCCTTGAAACTAAGGGTCACTACGTGGTCGAGAGACCGCAGATTAAGAACCGTGATATAACCACGCCACTGCAAATGAAACAGGTAAATATTGGTATGGAAGAAAAGCCCAAATTTGCGAAGATTGGAGATTACTGGGATGACGTTGTTATCACTCAGAAGTTTTTCCTAGAAGTTATCAAAAGAAGGAATCACCTAAGGTAACCACAAACCAATATTTTCGACTTAAGTTCTAGCCAACCTAAGTCTAGAGAGGGCTCTCTCTTTATGATTTAGCTTTGTTTCTATTGGATTTTAGGCTAGTTCTTAGTGTTCATGGGGTTTTGTTTTGAATTGAAGGTTGGGTGGTGGAATTCTGAGAACAGATGGATAGAGCTAGGTCTTTAAGCCATTGGGCTATGGAGTCAATCAATGGATAGCATAACTAGACCAGATCATTAAAGGGAATGTTCACAGGCTAGGATAGCAAAGCAAAAGGCAAATCTTCAGGTCTAATGGATGAAATGATTCTAACCAGGGTGAAAGGGCGGTTAAGAATCCTTGGACCAGGATTAGAATGAAGAAAAGAGGGTGATCATGTACAAAGGGTAATTAAGAATCCTTTGCTATAGACTAGGGGAGAAATTACGGAAGCTAAGGAGAAATTAAGAATTCCCTAACTAAGATAGTTTAATAGAAAACATTTAGAATGTAAAACATTCAAGACAGGGTGCATTCAAGCAATTTCTGAAATATCATTCCATGTTATACATTTAGATTTTAGAGAAACAAACAAGATTATGAAGAAACATAAGATAAACAATAGTAAACATGAGAGAATACTTATTTGTATTTCGCTTTACACAAGAATCCTGTAAAATATCTGATCTTTATTCCTTGATCTAGCAAGCCAATCCATTGATTGATATAATAGAATTTTGATTTGAGAGAAAAATTCTATAGAAATGTCATGGAATCCACACTACATACTTCAAAATGTGAGGTATTTATACAAAAACTAATTACAAAATATATCCTAACAACTTGAGATTTAATCTAGGAAATAAAATATCTTCAGGCATGAAGATAGAGATAGATGTGAAACTGCTTCTTGCTGTCCCTTTTATTATGGTGTTGCTGGTTGTTTCTATTGAGTTTTAAGCCCTTTAAGCTGGCTGATGGTTGTGGTATTTCCACACTGGAGTCTTCTTTACTTTTGATCTTTCACTGATACTTTTTTACTCTGTTACTCTTTGACCCTGCTTATCTGTCTTTCACCTGTTTCACTTGGCTGCCTTCAGATTTACTATGGTAACTTTCTGATGTAAAAAATTTTCAAAGTAAATATGTAATTTTTTCCCACCACTTTGGTTTAGGGAATCTCACCTTTAACATTCTCCTGTAAATTTCGTCTACCTATGTGTTTTTTGCAAAATTGGGTTTGGTGAGAAACAGATTTTTCACCTCATGTTCTAAGAAAAAGAGGTTCTCTAATGCATCATACAATACTTTTCCAGTAGGAAAAGCTTTAATGCCTGAAGAGTTGGCTTGTTCTTTGGCCAGCCTCCTTAGTTTATCACTATAGTCCAATTGGGTCATGAGTTTATCATTGATGACCATAGGACTGGGAAGGCCTTTGTCCCTCAAAATTTGAAATTTGGCCATAAACTTGTCAATGGCCACCTACATGTTGTGGCACTTTCCTTCTAAGTTGAGCATAAGGTTTCTTTTAGAAAGAAACTTTTTAATCTCTAGGATGGCTTCAGTCCTATCCTATACACCAAGCTCGTGGAGATCATGTCTGTTCTTACTATCTAGGAGGTGGATTAGTTGATTTGCATCCTCAGGTTGGTCTCCTAATTCTTTCCTTGCTTTATGGATAGCCTCAGTGGCTACCTTCACCAATTCAGTTTGCTCAAATATAAATTGTATTTATGGCCAAATATCATTGACAGTGTCAATGATATTAGCCCAGAGCATCTATTTAGTTTTTCCTAATGGCTTCTGCAGTGTTAAATCTTTTTCTAGGACTTTGATTTTCTCACCCATCCTTAGGGATTTCTGTGTTTCTTCTCTTTGCTGAATGTGGGCATGTTTATAGTCAGTTTCTAAACTTGCCACTTTCTCCTTTAATCTTTTGAGATTTGTAGCATGGATGGACATCTCCTCCATAGATTTTACCGGTTCTGTTGTTTTTTCAGTTGAAGTGCTTGCTATTGTAGTGGATTCAGTTGTAATTGGCAATGTTGTGGCTGGTGGAGCTGTTGGTGCCAATGATGCTATCAATGTGGAAAGAACAAATGTTGTCACTGTAGGGATGGTAGTTGTGGAAGTTGTGGCCTCATCACCTTGCTTGGACTGAATCAAAATGTCCAACTCCTTTTCTGTTTCTTTAAGCTGGTCATTGAGCTTTAGGACTAGGTCCATAAGCTCTTCATGTCCTTTTTGCGCTTCTAAGACTTCCATGGTTTGAGGGTGATGTAGCTGAGATATTTTGAGCTGTTTCTTTAGGGCAACAATGTCATCATTCTTATTTTTGATCAGTTTCTCTATTGCTTTCACGTCCTTGGGATCATGTCCCAATCCTATCACTAAGTCCTCTAAGGACTTGATTCTTGTATCGTTGGCATGTGAAGAGGCCTTCTCCAACTGCAACTGAGCTGACATATTATTTAAAGAGTTCTGCAGTTGGTGGGTTGCTATGGATTTCCCTGTCAATGTAGAATTAATCATCTCACCTATTTTTTTATGCAACTCAATCTGGTCAATGGGATGAATATCCCTTGCTAGTACTTCAAAAACCACTCTTTTGAAATCTGTTGCTGTCCTTGGCTGCTGAGAGGTTGGCTTAATGAAGTTCATTTTCATCTTCCCCTCTTTGACATCATAGGATGAAATGAGCCGTGTTTGATTGGTAGGGATCATTTTCAGGTACTGTGCATAGGCCTGGGCTTTCAGCCTCTCATTTTTGGCCTTTATCTCTTTGTACCTTTCTTTGATGTCTTGGTCCTTGTCTGTTAGCATTTTGAAAGAGGATACCTCAACACTTTGCTGCCTTTCCAACATCTGAGTGTGTGATGTGGAAGGTTCTAAGATGCATTCAGAAGGAGTGGTATGCTTGCTCGTATCTTTTCTGTGCTGGTAACCTCAGCTGTATCCTTGTTATATTCCTATTTAGAGACAGGATTCATTCCTTGTCTCTTTGCTTGGCTTGTCTCTGCATAGGCTTGAGATGTTGTTCTTTCTAAAGGAGTGGCTCCTTCCATGTTTCTCTTTAGGTTTTTCTCGTCATTTAGAGGATTCTGTAAGACTAGGGGGTACTCATGGTGGCCTTTGGTCTATCTATTTTCTCTGATTACTCTAGTAATTCTGATTGGTTTGGTGCTTCTGATTATGCTGCTACTTCTGATTCTTCTTGTACTTGTGATTCTTCTTGGAACTGTGATTCTCCTAGCACCTGCGAGAAAGAATCCTCAACAAGTTGTTTCTCTAGATCAATTAAAGTGTTTTCCACGACAACTTCAGTGCTATGCTTCTCTTTTAAAGTGTTTTCCACAACAACTTCAGTGCTAACCTTGTCTTCTAAAGTGTTTTCCACCCATTCCAGTTGGTTGGCATACTTTTCTATTTCAAGGATATAGTGATGAATGTAGAGAGTCATCTTGTTTTTCTGTCTTCTGTTGCAGATGAAATCCAAGGGATGATACCTCCATATGAAGCTCTGTTTTAGATTTAACCTTTGAAGGATTTGGTTTGCCTACTTTTCAGCTTCTTGGCTATTACAAATGAAGGGACCTAATGGGTGTTTCATCTTGAGTTGGGCGTTCTTTTTGGCTCTGACAAAGTTTACCTCATCTGAATTGATTATCTACCTATAGTACTCCAGAGAAAAGAACCTCATTGGGTGGTATTTGTGTAGTTTATATGGGGCCAACTCACAACCATAAATTCTAATCTTAGTGTGGTTTTGGTACAAGTACCAATCCCCCACTTTGGATTGTTTTAAGAGTTTTAGGAATTTCCTTATTTCTGGAGTGATTCTTGGAGGAGGGATGCCGATTAGCATTGTCACAATGGGATGTACGTATAGGTCTATGAAGTCAGTATATGAATACGGGGAGCCATGTTTATGGATCAATGGAGTCTAGAAAATTACTGACCTAGGATGACCTTTTTTGTCAAGCTTTTGAAGAGTAAATGGGAACTTATCAGCTTGGTAGTATAGAAAGAGGTGATACAAAACTAAGGAGTACTTGAAGACTTGCTCATTACTCATCCTAAGGAACTGGTCATGCATCCTATCAGCTATAAACTTGGCATAATCATAAATAACAGTAGGAGGCTGTCCTGGAGTGTATATGGACATGAAAGCCAAGATTATCTCATCTATATAGTCACTGGTGGTACAACCTAGGACACTGGATATCATTGCTACAATGTCTTGGCCAAATGGGGAAAATATGGTATACACATATGGAGGAGGTTCTTTAGGAGTATACTTTTCTTCCACCATGTACCTTTGGATTGTTTGGGCCAATCTTGCAGGGCTAAGCATGGGAAATAAGTCCAATAGATCTCCAATGGAGAGAGGAGTCAAGTTTTGGTGAGGTTGAAGTTGCAGCATCTCATTTATTGATTCAGTAGTGATGGTGAAAAGTATAGTCTGATTAGGGGACATCACTGCTCTTTGGCTGGGGATATAGTTTGCATGGTAGTAATGGAAAATTTCTAGGAAAATGTGAACTTCAAGGAATTGGTACTTGGGTAAATTGAACTCCCAAAAACCAATTTTATCAGCATGGTTCAGGTATTGGTCTATGTATCAAGAGTAGAGTTTGAGAGGGGATCCACGGACAAAGGTGTCCTTTATCTAGAAATTCTTGTCTGCTAGGGGGAGATAGTCTAGGTCTAGATGAGGAGTGGAAATAGGTCTCACATCCATGGCAATTGGGGCAGCCATTCTCAGTTCTTGTGGATTTGAGAATGGGGGAGGTGATTTTCAGTTTTTTAGGGAAATGGTAGTTCCGTCAGAGTAAGCTTAAGTTTCCTGAGTTTGCTTTAATTAATTTTTACTTTTAACTAGCAAACTCAGTAACTGGTTTTGAAATTGAGAGGCTTTCTAGTGAATTATGGCTTAAATACCTAGATTAAGGAGAACTGGTTCTGAATAGGGAAACTAGCAACTGCGAACGGTTGAAAAGGTTCTGAGTAGGCTGGAGAGAAAACTGGGTGCTCTATGACATCTTTAGGGTGCAATTGGACGGAGGTTGACAAGTTTGATGTTCGCAGGTGTGTGCATGGAAAATTTTCAGTTGAAAAAATGATAAAACAAATGAATTGGGTATTTTTTGGCTTTATGCACAAAAGTCAATTTTGGTGGGTACAGGTGAATAGTGGATTTTTTGGTGCGTAGCGAACAGGTGGTAAGTGGTTTCCATCGCACGGCTTTTGGGTGCTTGGTGGTATTGGGGGCAGGCTACCCAATTCCATTAATTGAGTGACACGTAGCTTTGGGGGCCCAGCGCAAAACAACTCTTTTCGAGCGGGTAATGTTTGGATGTCGGCGCCCGCCCAAAATGGATAAGGGCTATAAGATGTGGAGGGGAGTGATCATGCAGTAATCGGGTAGTAGAGTTGCACGAAAGTTAGTGGGGGGCCCCGATGGGTGATTAAATGTGACGGTTTCTAGTTAATGAAGGATTTAAGTTGAGGTTAAGGCGCCGGGGTCATTAACGGAGGGTTTAATTGGGTTTTTTGATTAACTTAATCATGGATCGATTAGTTAATGGGTTTGGGTAGAAAATCATAGTTTATATAATTAAACTAGGGTAGGGTTAATTAATATTGTAGGAGTTAAGTATATACGGGAAATGAGTTTTTATTTGGGATTTAATAAATAAATTAGTAATTAGTAAAGTGAGTGGAAAGGGGCACAATACCATAAGTATATGATATTTCATGTTTTAATGTTTTTTTAGTAATAACATAAAAACTTAGGATATAGTGTTTTTGTGGGTTTTTGATATGAAAATGATTTATGTTGGGGAATAAACATTTTTTCCTAGGTAAAAGCAATTTAATCTTAGGAAAAGACTATTATTTAGGGAAAATGAATGAACGGAAGGGAGGAATGAATGTTTATGAGGGGGTTTTAGTACTTATTTCCCCTAAGTCATTGAGCTAAGGGTCCGGTCCCTCCAGACGTCAGACAAATGCTCTGAGCCTCTTTGACTTAGGGCTTTTAAGTACTTTGATCTTTATTGTGGGAAATTAGTTAAGTGAAAGGTGAAATGAATGAGGGAGGTTAATTAATTGACTTTGATATCCATCTGCATACTTGAGTGCCCATTCACATTTGGAATTTTTATGATGAAAATAATAAATATGCTTTTGTCTAATCAATCATCATACTTCTGCAACCTTTATTCTACTTACCCATCTACTCATCCTACCAATTTTACTTCTCTTTATTAGGGTGCATTTGAGCTAGCAAGCCCTTATCAAACATTTTGATTTCTCTTTACAATAGTAAACTAACTAAATCTAACATTATTACATTCAAGGGCTCAGATTAAACAATTGAGCTCCTTTTATTTACTCTACTTATCTAATTATCTGCCAAGATTAAATAGTTTGGTCAGATATTTCTTCTCTATCTATAGAAATGAAATTGAAACATGAAATAGCCAAGTTCAAACATTTTGACTATCATGGATTGTGGCAAAAATCACAAACTACACATAATCATTTATTATGCACAAAAGGTAAATAGTAGTGGCATTTTGACTTGCACACTTTCATGGTCCTTTTTCTTTTCTTGGGGGTCATATTTTTCATCTTTTTTGACCCTTTTATTCTTTTTGTCCTTTGATTATTCTTTTAGGACATACCCTCTTTACATTTTTTATTTTTTTTTGAATATGGAAAACATTTGCAGAAAGCAAAGGTATGTACATATTATAGGGTTAATCTCAGCCATTCAAAAACTATGACTCCTATTGGTACAGGAACCTAACAATGGCTCCACTGGGGGATGGCATTTCCTGGTGAAATGTCAAGAACTTTGTAGACCAATGGCCTTCTGAATTGATGTGATGTTCTCCTGCAACTTTTCCTTTTCATATTTCTGCATTATTGCTATTTATGACAATAAAACTTTTGAATATTAGGGCCTTCTCTTCGGGCTTCAACTTCAAAAATCACCATGTAATCCACTCTAGACTTTTGAAAGTAAAGTATGTACAAATGATTAGTGAAATCAATAACTAGGCTCAATATAGTGTTTGAGCATTCGACCATTAACTGGTCCTCCTTCTGCTTCTATGCCATCCATTTCTCTGAGGAAGAAAGAATTATTACCTCTAAAAGCATAAATGATACATGGGCCTTTCCATAGGAAATCAAATTTCCCATATTTACCTTTATCTTCTCTTCTTGAATCCCATTTAAGAACTTTTTCCCCTAGGTAAAAATATTTTGCCTTAGTCCTTTTATCAAAAGTCTTCTTGATATTTTCCTGCACAACTTGAGATTTGATGTACACTTCATCTTGGTCTACTGTAAATGAATTTCTTGGTTTATTCTTCTTTGGATGTCATTTGGTTCAACTTGCAACTCTTGGAGTAGTTTCATCACTGGTGTTCCCAAGGAAGATGGGAAAACATCTTCCATTCCATAAACTAGTTGATAAGGACTAGTACCAATGGATTTCTTTGTGGCCATCCTGTTTGTCCATAAGGAATTTACTAGCTTCTTGTTCCATGTTTTCTTGTTATCTTCTAACAATTTTTTGATGATATTTACCAGAATTTTATTTTAGGACTGTGCTAGTCGATTTCCTTGGGGGTAATAAGTTGTGGAATGGCCCAAAGTTATATGGTACTTATTACAAAAATCAATCATTCTCTTAGATTTGAAATTTATTGCATTATTAGTGATGATCTTGGTTGGGCACCCAAATCTAGATAGGATGTTGGCCTCAAGGAAGGTTATTATGAAAGTGTCACTGGCTTGACTTGATGGTATGGTTTCTATCCATTTGGTAAAATAATCTGTAGCAGTGAGGATCCATTTATGTTGGGTAGAGGAAGGTGGGTGGATTTCACCAATGAAGTCAAGACCCCATTGTTGAAAGGGTGCTTCAGCAGAGATTGGTTTTAAGGGCAAGGGTAAAAGCTTTTTCTTTCCTTCAAAAGTCTGACATTTATGACACGAGGTTACAAATTTCTTTACATCAGAAAACAAAGTAGGCCAATAGAAATCGGCTCTAAGAATCTTGTTAGCAGTGGTTTTTCAGTAAAGATGTCCTCCACAGTCACCTGCATGAAACTCTTGTAACACCTTGCCATATTCTTCTTTCAATAAACAATTAAGAAGGATACCTTCATGATTCCTCCAAAACAAAGCATTGTCAATTATGCAAAATTTTAAAGATTTCATTTTTAAGAATCTGCTTTTGGTCCTGGATAATTTAGGAGGAGCTTATAGATTTTGTAAAACATATATGATGTCAGCATACCATGGTGATTCAATAAAGGCCTCTCTGATTGGTGGAGTTGCCATCTCCTGTCCATTATCAATTTCTGCAATAGAATTTATATCTAAGGCATGACAGTTTGATTCAGCCATGAGCTTGGCTAAACCTTGGCCTTTGATTAGCTTTGTTGGTTTGATTTCTAGGTCATATTCTAATATAGTAGCAATCCATTTCCCTCTCTTTCCATCTGGACCATCTTGAGTTAGGATATCCTTGACTACTGAATTGGGGACATAGGCTATTACATGAGAATATAAAATGTAAACTCTAAAATCTTTGATAGCTTTGACCAAAGAAAAGCCTTGCTTTTCCATTATATTTTATTTTAAAGGGGCATCTCTTAGGGATTTGATAAAAAAGGCAATAGGTTGTTCATAACCCTCATCATTTTTCTGCAGTAGAACTACAACAATTATGTGTTCTGAAGCAAAGGAAAATATAATGAAATCTCTATCAAACTTTGGACTAATTAAAACTGGTGTTTTTGTTAAGGCTAGCTTAACATATTCAAAGGATTTCTTAGACTCAATGGTCCATTTTATGGTCAAACCTTTTTTGAACATGTTTTTTAATGCCCTAATTAAATCTGCTAAGTTAGAAATAAATCTCCTCAGAAAGTTAATTTTTCCTAAAAAATCTTGTAAATCCCTAATGCTCCTAGGATGTTGTATTCATAAGATGGTTTCAATTCTTGCAGGATCTATTCAGATACCATCTTTAGAAATTATATGGCCTAATAACTTTCCCTCTTCTAACCCAAATAAAGATTTTTTGGGATTCAAAGAAATTCCATACCTCCTACATTTGATGAAGACCTGCCTTAGATGATCCAATTTTTATTGATCAGATTTTGAGAATACAGTGATATCATCTAAGTATATTATTAGGAAGTCATGAATTTCCTTAGCAAAATCTATGTCCATGGCTCTTTGGAAAGTGGCCCCTACATTCTTTAATCCAAAAGGCATCTTCACATAGATGAATGTGCCCCAACAAGTAGTAAATGCAGTTTTAGCCTGGTCATCTGGGTGAACTAAAATATGATTGTAACTAGAAAACCCATCCAATAATTAGATTCTGGTTGACCATAGTACCCTTTGTAATATATGATCCATTTTAGGGAGAGGGTAATTATCTTTGAGTGAAACTTCATTAAGATTCCTGAGATCAACACAAAGTCTGATCTCACTAGTTTTCTTCCTTGTTGGCACCAAATTTGAAACCCAATCAGAGAATCTAATTGGTTCTATTATCTTGGCCTCGTACATCCTTCAGCTTTCCTTTTCAATAGAAGGCAATACAATGGGATTAATCCTCCTAAGCTTATGCCTGAAAGGTTTCTGGTTTTCTTTTATGGGGATAGTATGTTGTATGGTTCTAGTGTCATAGGACTTGAGGTCTTCATAACTCCAAGCAAAGACATCCTGGAATTCCTTTAATAGTTCAATGTAGAGAAAAATCTTCACCGAAAATCACATAGAGATATTTTTGTCGACGCGTTTCGAACCAACCAGTGTGGTTCATCGTCAGGACAAGTTGAATGAGCAGATCATGCTATGCATTATAAATAGATCAGGTAGAATATCCAATGACAAAATTTCTAGGTCAAGTAACAGCTAAAATGATAACAGCTAGATTTGACCAAGAAACAGCTAGTTTAACTATGAAGGGCATAATTTATTTAAATAAGTAAATTCAGTTATTAATTTCCTTATTAAAATAAACATAAACAAACAATTATATAATTATAAATATATGTTAGAATAAGCGAGTTAATATATTATAATCATAAAATAATTCAAGTAATAGAGAATAGTTAATTATATTTTAATTAAATATAAATTAATTATATTTTAAATAAAATGTAAGTTAAAGGGACATTTAAATCTTAATTTAAATTAAGTAAATAAATGAATAAATTAATTAGTTATCAAATATGTTTATAAATATTAGTTAGTTGTATAAGTTAAAAATAGAATAACCTATAAATAGTTAATTCTATTTTAAAATATAAGTTAAAAGGACATATATTTATGAATATATATTAAAATAAATAGATTAGTTTCATATTCATAGTCAAAGAGTATCCCTATTCGAGAAATTACAATATTAATTAATAGTTTATTAAGGGTAAAAATAGTTATATATATATATATATATATATATATATATATATATATATATATATATATATAAATAAAAATAAAAATAAAAATAAAATTAAATAAAAATTAAATCGTCAAAGAGTTTAGATATATAAATATTAGAGAATTCAAGTATTAGAAAAAATTACCATACTTAACAAAAAAAAAATACTCAAGGGAGAAAATGACTAGGAGG
This sequence comes from Pinus tabuliformis, assembly GCA_031772625.1. NCBI lineage: Eukaryota > Viridiplantae > Streptophyta > Pinopsida > Pinales > Pinaceae > Pinus > Pinus tabuliformis. The sequence goes on from CM062817.1 coordinate 962,096,505, forward strand.
AGAGGGCTGGGACCCAGCAACTACTGATCTTCTAGCCATCCTCTCTATTGAGATTGTTCAGCCTTTTTTCAGTCTCAAGGGCTTCCCTAAATTTTCGGTGATGGAATTGTGACACTCTAGCAATCACACTAGCTTCTTCAATGCAGACATGATGATTGGTTTTCTCCACATGCTTTGCCAAAGCGGCAGACTTGGTTCTCATATGTTTGAGGTCAGATGCGTGCTCACTAATAGGGAAGACTACCGCAATAAATTGTTAGATCATCTTCATAATAGTGGAAGTTATAAGAAGCTTCCTAAAAACCTGTTGAAGAAGATCTCTAGGATTGTGGCCCTTGCCATTAAGTCCAGTAACTCAGTGAGTCCCTTTCACCATAAACTCATTGAGAGAAATCCGATCACCCTTAGAATCTATGGGCTCCCAAAAATTCATAATGAAGGCGCTCCCCTTAGGCCCATTGTTAACACCATTGGAGGTTTGACCTATCTTCTTGCTAAGTTCCTTGCCTTGAAGCTTAAACCCTTAGTTGGTCACACAAGGTCCTTCGTTAAAGACTCGGCTTCCTTTATTAAGGAGCTCAAGGACATCAAGCTGGACACTAGAGACATTCTTGTCAATTTTGATGTTGTTTCCCTCTACATGTGCATCCCTATAAATGAGGCCATGGAAGTGATAAACCATTTAAATGATCCTCATACCACTCGGTTAGTTGAGATCTGCCTCATTTCGACCTTTTTCAGTTTTGAAGGTGAGTTCTTTGAGCAAACTTGTGGAGCTGCCATGGGCTCACCCCTATCCCCTGTTGTTGGTAATCTTTTTATGGAGAATTTTGAATACAAGGCTTTGAACTCAGCCCATCTCCTCCCCAAGCTTTGGAAGAAATATATTGATGACACTAATGTCATCTGGTCTCACGGCCAAGAGGAGTTAGATCTCTTCTTCGATCATCTCAATAATCAATCCTCGGCCATCAAGTTCACTAAGGAACAAGAAGTCGATGGTTGCCTCCCGTTCCTTGATATTCTTATCTCTAAGAATGAGGATGGTTCCCTCTCCCACCGAGTGTTTCACAAGAAAACTCATACGGAGCAGTATCTTCATGCTAGTTCCCACCATTTCCCAACCCAGAAGTTGGGGGTTCTCAACACCCTAGCGACTCGTGCCTTAAGGATCTCTGATGAAAGGAGCTTCGATGAGGAGAAGTCCCATCTCCTTAATGTCTTTGTTGAGAATGGTTATAGCAGACATTTGGGACAAAAGGCTTTCCTCAAAGAAACTAAGAATTCGTTATCCATAAGAGAACCTAAGGAACAGATTCCTGGTGTCCATCTTCCATATGTTCAAGGGACCACGGATAGGATTGTGAGGATTCTTAAGAAGCATAATGTCCCTGCAACCTTTAGACCTCTTAACACCTTTCGTAAGTCCCTTAGATCTGTGAAGGATCCTATTGACCCCAAAGACATGAAAGGTGTTTATATTATTCCTTGTTCTTGTGGGACCCCCTATATCAGTAAGACTGGTCGCTCCATTAAACAAAGGATTAGTGAGCACACAACTGACCTCAAGCATATGAGAACCAAGTCTTCCGCTTTGGCAGTGCATGTGGAGAAAACCAATCATCATGTCTGCATCGAAGGAGCTAGTGTGATTGCTAGAGTGTCGCAAGTCCATCACCGGAAATTTGGGGAAGCCCTTGAGATTGAAAAAAGGCCGAACAATCTCAATAGAGAGGATGGCTGGAAGATCAGTAGTTGCTGGGTCCCAACCCTCTCCTCCTAGTCATTTTCTCCCTTAAGTAATTTTTTTTTTGTTTTTTTTGCTTTTTATTATCATTTATAAGTATGGTAATTTTTTCTAATACTTGAATTCTCTAATATTTATATATTTAAACTCTTTGACTATTTAATTTTTATTTAATTTTATTTTATATATATATATATATATATATATATATATATATATATATATATATATATATATATATATCTGTGTGTGTGTGTGTGTGTGTGTGATTTACGCCGAAAGAATCTCTCTTAAACTATTTTTACCCTTAATAAACTATTAATTAATATTGTAATTTCTCTAGTAGGGATACTCTTTGACTATGAATATGAAACTAATATATTTATTTTAATATATATTCATAAATATATGTCCTTTTAGCTTATATTTTAAAATAGAATTAACTATTTATAGATTATTCTATTTTTAACTTATACAACTAACTAATATTTATAAACATCTTTGATAACTAATTAATTTATTCATTTATTTACTTAATTTAAATTAAGATTTAAATATCACTTTAACTTATATTTTATGATTATAATATATTAACTCGCTTATTCTAACATATATTTATAATTACCCCGGATGCGGGTGTCAATGTGACAGCCAGGGAAGGGCCACATGCTATGCATGTGCCGCCCCGTGGTGAATTAAGGCAGGCTCTTCACGCTGCCGCCGAGGTTTGAAGAAGGTATGTCCGGGCTCATTTGCATTCAATGCCGCACAGGTTGAAATGCTGGAGCTGCAGAGTGCAGTTATGGCGGGCTATTCTCGAGAGAATGACGAACAGGTTAAGAGCGGCAAGGGAGTATTGCAGGCTCATTTGTATTGTGTGCATTGTATGGTGCTGGCTCTGGAGCACGAGGTGGCGGAACCATTACAGTGGGCACTCAAGGGCGAGAGTCATTTGTGTGAATTCGGTTCGGGAGCTGACAGAGGAGGTCTCGAATCCACAGGGGGGCGTCGCAGGGTGGAGAATTGTTCCTCAGAAGCGCCAGGAGGGAAAATGGCTCCAAGGCAACGACTGCTTAGCAGGCGCGGCTCAGCTCGCGGAGGCTCTTCGCGCAACCCTGTCGCAGACCCTCATCACCATTGCTGTTGTCAATTTTGCCACCGAAGGTCAGGCGCCTCTCCTTTACGGGTTAGCCAGTATATGGATTCCGGCAGTCCCAGTGCCGGGCCGCCCCCGTTGCCAGCGTTTGGCACCGTCGTTTTCACTCTGGGAGGCTCAAGGAACAACGCTCGGATCAATGCACATATATCTGTTCTCTTCACGGAGGACCCTGAGGATGAGGAGGGAGGCTCAGGTAGCAAGGAGGAGCCATCCGAGGACATGCAGGAAATCATTGAGGAAGCACAAGTGGGAGTTCTGGAGCAGACTCCTTCCCATCCGCAAGCGAATGAAGCGTCGTCCTCCAAGCAGGCGGAAGTGGACGCGTGGGAAGGCCACCCTGAAGGAGATGGATGGAGCTGAATCCTCGAGAAAAAGCCTAAGGAATGACAACCCTCGGCAAGCTCCGTCTCCATCCTCTTTAGCTCAGGTCCAGTATCAGCTCTTTTTTTTTATCTATGTCGGCTATAGGCCAAGTATCTTTGTCTGGGTCTTGTTTGTTTTTCCTTATGTCGAGGTTATCATAGTCTTGCCAGTTCGGCTTATGTCAGTGTTTGTCAAGGATCCACGGTCACCCCTGCGTGGGTATAGTTCTAATTTTGGATGGAAACCCCTGCGTGGGTCGTTGATGCAAGATGTGGGTACAGTTTTGTATTTTGTCAAAGGCTGGAAGCGAGTAAGTCTGGTTAGGAAGCCCCTGCACAGGTCTATTTTGAATCATGAACAACCTTAGTTGGCCCTGAGCCACATGTCATTCTGGATGTAAAGTTTTATTGTACATAATATAATAGATAGTCTAGTTTAACGAGAAAAAAAAACATATATTTATAATTATATAATTGTCCATTTATGTTTATTTTAATAAGGAAATTAATAACTGAATTTACTTATTTAAATAAATTATGCCCTTCATAGTCAAACTAGTTGTTTCCTGGTCAAATATAGCTGTTATCATTTCAGCCATTACCTGATCTGGAAATTTGGTCATTGGATATTCTGACCAATCTATTTATAATGCATAGCATGATCTGCTCATTCAACTTGTCCTGACGATGAACCACACTGGTTGGTTCGAAACGCGTCGACAAAAATATCTCTATGTGATTTTCACCGAAGATTCTTCTCAAAATTGATATGGATCATAGAAGCCTAAATTCATTAATTGAATCCCTGCACAGAGGAGCCACTGCAACTAAGGTTCATTGTTTTGAACGGGAACGCTTGTAGGTTTCTAAGTTGAAGGCAGATATGGCATTTCTTAAAAGGTGTAGAGATTCCACTACTATTCCAGTTTTTGCTCGGTTAACCATCGTCTCCACACCCCTCAGAACCATCAAGTCTTCCTGAAGGCCAACTTAGCATTATTGAGGTCTGAGATTAACAGGATTCGAAAAACCTTAGATCAGCTCTCTAGGAATCTTCTTGATTTGCATTTGGAGCTTTCTGGTGCATTTTCAGCCTCCTTATGGGTGAGGGTTGATGCTTGTTCAGCTCTAAAATGCCTGTGCATGGAAGATCAATGGAGGCAAAGATTGGCTTCTAAATTTCAACGGTTGACTAAGAAATCTACCTCTCTTAGCAACCTAGTCTCTTCAGATGATTATGTCTCCCATGGTCAGCTTTCTGCTAATCAAAGGACAGTGCTGTAGAGCTGGGTTCTTCATAATGGCCAAGAAAACTCGCCCGTGGATCCTTGTAATTCAGATGGGGCAGCCTGCTCACATCCGATCCATGTAGCAGTCGACTCTGCTCTTAGTTCTTCCATCTCAGCCAGTCCAGGTAACTGCGTAGCTGATAATGCTGATCCTTCAACGTAGTCCAGTCATCCCTCATTAAATCCGAGTTTCGAAGGCTTGTATCCGCTGATCAACGTGCAGGTTTCCCTGAGCGTTGATCCCCTGGTCCCCTCTACCGAATCTGACACATGGGTTGACTATCATCTGATTTCCTGCGAGCTCTATCAGATGTCTTCGAGCAGCTCCTGCGCAGGTAAGGCTGGCTCTTCCTTCGGCCTCTCAGGTAGGTTTTGTAATCTGGTTAATGATCATAATGATTTGGTAATAAGTGAGGCGGAGCACTATTTTAATGATAATAAAAATAATGTTGAATTTAATATTATTAGTAATAACAATTATAATAATAATATTATAAATTATAATAGTAATAATATTTGCAATAGTATTAATAATTTTGATTATAATAATAATATTATAAATTATAATAATAATAGTATTTGCGATATTATTAATAATAATAACATTATAAATAATAATAATAATAATAATAATAATAATAATAATAATAATAATAATAATAACAATGATGTTATTAATAGTTATAATAAGAATAGTAGGATTAATTGCTTTGGTAGTAACAAAAATAATAACGCTATTAAAAATAAGATTACTGATAATAATTTTATTAATATTGTAAATAGTAAGGAGGGGTAAATAATTATTGTTCTAGGAATAGATGATTAATTAACAATAATAAGAAGTTAACAACGCTTGACTTACTTATGAGCAATGACTCTAAATCTAGGAAGAGTCATATAAATATTAATCCTCCCCCTTGCTCTCATATTAATAATAAAGTTATCAATTTATCTGGTTTTTCTTTTTCCCCTCCTGTTTTTAAAGTTTTAAGCAAAGGTCTAAAATCTCCCTGGCCCCTAGGAAGATCCCTATGGATGACATTATTTGTGACATAGAATTTGGGATTCGTTGTTTACCTGATAGTATTAAGAACACTATTAGGAAGATTGTGCTGTCATCCTAAGGAAGGCTAAGCCTCCCAAGAGCAACCTTAGCAGGGCTGAATTTGAAGCCATAAAATCCTTAAATCAGAACAAAGATATCGTTGTTCTGAAAGCTGACAAAGGTGGGGCTGCTGTCATTCTTAACAGGGAAGAGTACCACAATAAAATGTTAGATCATCTTCATAATAGTGGAAGTTATAAGAAGCTTCCCAAAACCCTGTTGAAGAAGATCTCCAGGATTGTGGCCGTTGCCATTAAATCTAGTAACTCAGTGTGTCCCTTGCACCATAAACTCATTGAGAGAAATCTGATCACCCCTAGAATCTATGGGCTCCCTAAATTTCATAAGGAAGGTGCTCCCCTTAGGCCCATTGTCAACGCCATTGGAGGTCCAACCTATCTTCTTGCTAAGTTCCTTGCCTTGAAGCTCAAACCCTTAGTTGGTTGCACAGGGTCCTTCGTTAAAGGCTCAACATCCTTTATTGAGGAGCTCAAGGACATCAAGCTGGACTCTGGAGACTTTCTCATCAGTTTTGATGTTGTTTCCCTCTACATGTGCATCCCTATAAATGAGGCCATGGAAGTGATCAACCATCTAACTGATCCTGATACCGCTCAGTTAGTTGAGATCTGCCTCACTTTGACCTTTTTTAGTTTTGAAGGTGAGTTCTTTGAGCAAACCTGTGGAGTTGCCATGGGCTCACGCCTATCCCCTATTGTTGCTAATATTTTTATGGAGGATTTTGAATACAAGGCTCTGAACTCAGCTCGTCTCCTACCCAAGATTTAGAAGCGATATGTGGATGACACTAATGTCATATAGTCTTATGGCCAAGAGGAGTTAGATCTCTTCTTTGATCATCTCAATAATCAATCCTCGTCCATCAACTTCACTAATGAACAAGAAGTCGATGGTTGCCTCTCGTTCCTTGATATTCTTATCTCTAAGAATGAGGATGGTTCCCTCTCCCACCAAGTGTTTCGCAAGAAAACTCATACAGAGCAATATCTTCATGCTAGTTCCCACCATTTCCTAGCCCAGAAGTTAGGGGTTCTCAACACCCTGGCAACTCGTGCCTTAAGGATCTCTGATGAAAGGAGCTTCGATGAGGAGAAGTCCCATCTCCTTAATGTCTTTGTTGAGAATCGTTATAGCAGACATTTGGGACAAAAGGCTTTCCTCAAAGCAACTAAGAATTTGTTATCCAGAAGAGAACCTAAGGAACGAATTCCTGGAGTCCATCTTCCATATGTTAAAGGGACCGTGGATAGGATTGCAAGGATTCTTAAGAAGCATAATGTCCCCGCAACCTTTAGACCCCTTAACACTATTCTTAAGTCCCTCAGATCTGTGAAGGATCCTATTGACCCCAAAGACATGAAAGGTTTTTATATTATTCCTTGTTCTTGTGGGACCCCCTATATCGGTGAGACTGGTCGCTCCATTAACCAAAGGATTAGTGAGCACACAGCTGACCTCAAGCATATGAGAACCAAGTCTTCTGCTTTGGCATAGCATGTGGAGAAAACCAATCATCATGGCTGCATCGAAGAAGCTAGTGTGATTGCTAGAGTGTCACAATTCCATCACCGGAAATTTAGGGAGGCCCTTGAGATTGAAAAAAGGCCAAACAATCTCAATAGAGAGGATGGCTAGAAGATCAGTAGTTGCTGGGTCCCAGCCCTCTCCTCCTAGTCATTTTCTCCCTTAAGTAATTTTTTTTCTTTGTATGGTAATTTTTTCTAATACTTGAATTCTCTAATATTTATATATTTAAACTCTTTGACTATTTAGTTTTTATTTTATTTAATTTTTAGTTTTATTTTTATTTTTTCTATTATATATAGATATATATATTAACTATTTTTACCCTTAATAAACTATTAATTAATATTGTAATTTCTCTAGTAGGGATACTCTTTGACTATGAATATGAAACTAATCTATTATTTTAATATATATTCATAAATATATGTCCTTTTAGCTTATATTTTAAAATAGAATTAACTATTTGTAGATTATCCTATTTTTAACTTATACAACTAACTAGTATTTATAAACATCTTTGATAACTAAGTAATTTATTCATTTATTTACTTAATTTAAATTAAGATTTAAATGTCCATTTAACTTATATTTTATTTAAAATATAATTAACTTATATTTAATTAAAATATAAATAACTATTCTCTATTACTTGAATTATTTTATGATTATAATATATTAACTCGCTTATTCTAACATATATTTATAATTATATAATTATCCATTTATGTTTATTTTAATAAGGAAATTAATAACTGAATTTACTTATTTAAATAAATTATGCCCTTCATTGTCAAACTAGCTGTTTCCTGGTCAAATCTAGCTTTTATCATTTTAGCCGTTACTTGATCTGGAAATTTGGTCATTGGATATTTTGCCCAATCTATTTATAATGCATAGTATGATATGCTCATTCAACTTGTCTGGACGATGAACCACACTGGTTGGTTCGAAACACGTCGACAAAAATATCTCTATGTGATTTTCGCCGAAGATTCTTCTCAAAATTGATATGGATCACAAAAGCCTAAATTCATTAGTTCAATGTATTTTGATTTTTTCGGTAGGAGGTAAGGTCTTTAAAAGTTTGATTAATTTTGGATTTTTCTTAGTGTCTATATTGCACTCCTCTATATCATATTTTAAGGGTTCCATCTTTGGTTTCCTAGGCACATCATTTGAATCAAACAAGTCTTCCAAAGGGGTCAATCCTTTGGGCAAAAAGTTGTCTTTGAGATTAATGATTTTAGAATCTTCGTTAATTATCTCATCAATTTCATCTTGCTTTAGGTTTTGTACATCTAATTTTGTAAATTTAGTGGGATGAAATCTATCTATATTTTCATCTTCTATTTTATTAATTTCTATTTTATCTTTGAAATCATGATCTACTGTTATGTCAGTGTCTATATTAATATTTACAAATTCTTCCTCTAAGGTTAAAAAATTGTTTATCTGTCTGTCATTAGCAAACACTTGCCAGCTTTTCAAGTTATCTGGGATAGCAGGTCTGTGCTTGACCTCAACAGTGTACGGATGGTTAGGTTGAAATGGTAACTTACAAGTGCAGGCAAACATTGCTAAACTATGAGCCTGCATATTATGCTTCCTAGGAATTTCAACAACTTTGGTTTCTAGGAAAGTGTTTAGTATTTCTATAATAGTTCCTCTGTAATAACTTAATCTAGGGTCTTTTGTCATATACACAGCTTTAATATGATTTATCACTAATTCAGAGTCTCCCATAATAGAAACTCTTATAGCTCCTAACTTTCTAACTAATTTAAGACCTAAAAGAAGTGCTTCATACTTAGCCATGTTGTTAGTGCATTTGCAATTCAGTCTGTAAGTATGGACCTCTAAGTGATCATTCTCCAGATTACATATCCACACTCCCGCTCCTGCTCCTAACTTATTCACTGATCCATCAAATTCAAGGTGCCATAATATCTCATGTTCATAATTTTCACTGTCAGGGGGAAGAAAATTTTCCTTGTTTGAGGTGTTTTGATTGTCTTGTTTATTGGAAATCTCTTGAGTTTGGACAATTTCGTTTTTAGCTGCAACTGCAATTTCTTTTGGTTCTGAAATAATGTTGTTTGAAGTGGTTCATTGTGTTTGTTCATCATTATACAAAATGAAAGAATCAATGTCAGAATGCATGGAGTAGATAGGAAAGTTTTGAGGTCTATCCTGGCTTCTCACCACATATTTCATTAGGGTCTCTCTGTATAGCTTTTTAGGTTGTCCAAAGACTGAGATTGTGGCATATGACATATCAAGTTGCAAATATCCTTGGAGTTTAGCCCCCTATGATCTAGACAATAGCATGCCATATTTAGGTGTGGTATCAGCGACCATTATATCCATGAGAATGGTCTTAGCAATATATTGTACTAAGGAAACACACAATTCTTTAATTAATCCTAGACAATTTACTTGACTTGAATCAAATGAAAACAAGTCCTTGTAAGATCTAGTGATTTCCAAGTTTAACTTTTCCATAACTGATTTAAGCATTAAATTGTGTGAAGCCCCTGAATCTAACATTGCATTGTGTAATATTTTATCATGAATGCTAAGGCTAATATAAAAGGGTGGTATTCCTCCTTCTAGTGGTTTTCCATTAACATCAGGACCAAATATAAGCTTAGGTTGATCATCAAACAAGTTGACATAGTCTTCATTCTCAACAAAGTTTAAGGTTTTTCTTATCTGAGACTTATAGGTTTCATTTTTTATTAGCTCTATTAAGGGAACCAAAATTTTTAGTTTAGCTACCTCTACTCCCAAATTGAAAGGAAAAGGGGCTTTCTCTATTTGAGTGTTTGGAATTTTCATGGCAGGATTTGGAATAGGTTTCTCTTCATTTTCTGCATTTGAAGTCTCTTTCTGTGGATTTTATAATGTGGTGTTTGGAGATTTCTCCACTGTCTCCTTGGAGGGGATTGAAGTGGATGGTTGATCATTTGGGGGTTGGTAATGGGTTATATCTACAATGGTGGGACCAGAAGGGTTATGATATGGTCTAGGGAGAATTTGGAGAGTCTTGGAAAGTGGAGCTGTTTTGATTTTCTTAGGTTGATTTGGTACTATTTTCTTGGTTTGGTCAGGAGTATTAGAATTCTTTTTACTCCTTAAATTGTATTGTTTGTGTACTTCAAAAATAGTAGAATCATACCCTTGTTTATAATCAAATGATTCTCCGGATTGGGTCTGCAATTGCTGAAGCATATTCAATTCCTATTCGTCTTGGGTCAAGAAGACAATTTCCTCATCATCTAATCCCATTAAGTTAATTTGTGTGTCTTGTTCAGGGTCTTCTGAATGAGATGTTTCAGCATAGTTTTCTTGAAAAGGAGGCCTAATATTTTGATGAGGTCCATTCTTTCTAGTATTTTGATTTTGTTTCTTTCTAAAGTTTGGATTTCTCACTGGAGGTGCCTGTTGATTATCCCATTGAGGCTTCCTCTAAATGTTCTCTATCCTATCCGTTAGTTTTTCCATAACCCTGGTTAAAACATCTATTTTAAGGTCAGAGTTTGAGGGTTCATCTTTCACAGGTCCTCTCCTTTCATTCCTAACCCTGGCTCTTTTTGCTAGCAAGTTAGCTTCTACACTAACTGTTACACTCTGCATGTCTTCTAAAGTTGGGGGATTTCTCTCTCTAAGTTGGAATACCATATCAGTATCAAACCCATCAAGAAACTTTATCAGAGCTAAATGAGGTGGAGGCCTAAGATTGGATGGTATTGCATTGTATATATTGATAAATCTGGTACAGTAATCCTGGACTGTTTCATTTGGTCCTATTTTGATGTTTACGTATTCTGAAAGAATCTGCAGAGGGTTCTTTTTCTTTTCCCATCTATTTAAAAATTTCTGATAAAATATATCTAAACTATCTATGATATTAGTAGGTAAAGCTCTAAACCATTTTCTTACATCACCAGCTAGAGTCTGAGTGAAAATTTTCATTTGAACATCTCTAATATCAATTTCATGTTATTCAAAGTAATATGTCATTTTGTTTACATGGTGTTGTGCTGTATAAGGTCCTATGCCATCAAATTGGACAATTTTGTTTTGGTAATCTTGTGGCATGGCACCAAGTGGAGCAAGTAACATAAGAGGAGCATATCTATTTTCCATGGCTCTAATTTGGGCAAGGCTAATAAGTGGGGTTGGGGTACTAGGGGATGATATAGTAGTTGATGGAGAACTGGGAGTAATAGGTGATTGATGTGTAATGATAGGTTAGTAGGGAAGTGAAGGTATAAATGGAGATGAGGAATGAACTTCAGAGGTGGAAGGGAATAATTGTGAACTAAGGGTAGTTGACACTGGTTTAGAAAGCTCAGGGATCTTAGTAATAGGAAGGGATCATTGAGGGGAATTTAGAATATACTCATCAATTTACTGGTTTGCCTTTTGGACTTCAAGATCTGCAATAAACTCTAGATCTAGAACTATGTCATCAAGTCAACTTTCAAACCTGGTTCTAAATAGGGAAAGGTAAAATGACTCATCAAAGTGGAGGTCTTCTAAAAACAACCACTCATCAGGGCATGAATCTGCTTTGATTGAAGGTGTTGGACTTACTGAACTGTCTTGTCTTTTTGGATCTTCACAAAATCAGGTTGGGATTATCCACTACTGGGGCAGAGTTTGGATGTAGATTGTCCCTAGTATAGTGAGTTCTCCTTGAAGCCAGAGTTTCGAACTTTTCTAGTTACTTTCTTTTTGTCAAATTTTGTAAATAAATTCTAATAAACCCTTCAAGAGGCTTGAAATAAAGATTTGAAATTTTCTCAAAGGTTTATTAAGACTGAGGATTTGAGTCCCCAGTATGGTCGCCACTATGTTATCACTTAGAAGTTTTCCCTAGAAGTTATCAAAAGAAGGAATCATCGGAGGTAACCACAAACCAATATTTTAGAGTTAGGTTCTAGCAAACCTAAGTCAAGAGAGGGTTCTCTCTTTATGATTTAGCTTTGTTTTTATTGGATTTTAGGCTAGTTCTTAGTGTTCATGGGGTTTTGTTTTGAATTGAAGGTGGGGTGGTGGAATTTTGAGAACAGATGGATAGAGCTAGGTATTCAAGCCATTGTGCTATGGAGTCAATCAATGGATAGCATAACTGGACCAGATCATTAAAGGGAATGTTCACAAGGTAGGATAACAAATCAAAAGGCAAATCTTCAGGTCTAATGGATGAAATGATTTTAACCAGGGTGAAAGGGTAGCTAAGAATCCTTGGACCAGGATTAGAATGAAGAAAATAGGGTGATCATGAACAAAGGGCAATTAAGAATACATTGCTATAGACCAGGGGAGAAACTACGGAAGCTAAGGAGAAATTAAGAATTCCCTAACTAAGATAGTTTAGTAGAAAACATTCAAAATGTAAAACAGTCAAGGCGGAGTGCATTCAAGCAATTTCTGAAATATCATTCCATGTTATACATTTAGATTTTAGAGAAACAAACAAGATTATGAAGAAACATAAGAGAAACAATAGTAAACATGAGAGAATACTTATTTGTATTTTGCTTTACATGAGAATCCTGTAAAATATCTGATCTTTATTCCTTGATACAGCAAGCCAATCCAGTCATTGATACAATAGAATTTTGATTTGAGAGAAAAAGTCTATAAAAATGTCATGGAATCCACATTAAATACTTCAAAATGTGAGGTATTTATACAAAAACTAATTACAAAATATCTCCTAACAATTTGAGATTTAATATAGGAAATAAAATATCTTCATGCATGAAGACAGAGATAGATGTGAAACTGCTTCTTTTTATCCCTTTTATTATGGTGTTGTTGGCTGTTTCTGTTGAGCTTTAAGCCCTTTAAGTTGGTTGATAGTTGTAGTATTTCCACGTTGGAGTATTCTTTACTTTTGATCTTTCATTGAAACTCTTTGACTCTGTTACTCTTTGACCCTGCTTATATGTCTTTCACCTGTTTCACCTAGCTGCCTTCAGATTTACTATGGTAAATTTCTGATGTAAAATTTTTTCAAAGTAAATCTGTCATTTTTTTCCCACCACTCTGCTTCAAGTAATCTCACCTTTAACATTCTCCTGTAAATTTAGTCTGCCTTTGTGTATTTTGAAAAATTGGGTTTGGTGAGAAACAGATGTTTCACCTCATGTTCTAAGAAAAAAAGGTTATCTAATGTATCATACAGTACTTTTCCAGTAGGAAAAGATTTAATGCCTGAAGAGCTGGCTTGTTCTTTGGCCAACCTCCTTAGTCTATCGCTATAGTCCAATTGGGTCATGAGTTTATCATTGATGACCATAGGACTAGGAAGGCCTTTGTCCCTCAAAATTTGAAATTTGGCCATAAACCTGTCAATGGCCACCTGCATGTTGTGGCACTTTTCTTCTAAGTTGAGCATAAGGTTTCTTTTAGAAAGAAACTTTTTAATCTCTAGGATGGCTTCAGTCCTATCCTCTACACCAAGCTCATGGAGCTCATGTTTGTTCTTACTGTTGAGGAGGTGGATGAGTCGATTTGCATCCTCAGGTTGGTCTCCTAATTCTTCCCTTAGTTTCTGTATAGCCTCAGTGGCTACCTTCACCAATTCAGTTTTCTCAAATATAACTTGTATTCATGGTAAAATCTCATTGAAATAGTCAATGATATTGGCCCAGAGAATCTCTTTAGTCGGTCCTAGTGGCTTCTGCAGTGTTAAATATTTTTCTAGGACTTTGATTTTCTCACCCATCCTTAGGGCTTTCTGTGTTTCTTCTCTTTGCTGAATTTGGGCAAGTTTACAATCAATTTCTAAACTTTCCACTTTCTCCTTTAATCTTTTGAGCTCTGTAGCTTAGATGGACATCTCCTCCATAGCTTTTATCAGTTCTGTTCTTTTTTCAGTTGAAGTGCTTGCTACTATAGTGGATTCAGTTGTAAATGGTAGTGTTGTGGATGGTGGAGCTGTTGGTGCCAATGATGCTACCAATGTGGAAGGAAACACTGTTGTCACTGTAGGGATGACAGTTGTGGAAGTTGTGGCCTAGTCACTTTGCTTGGACTGAATCAAAATTTCCAACTCCTTTTCTGTTTCTTTAAGTTGATCATCAAGATTTAGGACTAGGTCCATAAGCTCTTCATGTCATTTTTGTGCTTCTAGGACTTCCATGGTTTGAGGGTGACGCAGCTGAGGAAATTTGTGCTGCTTCTTCAGGGCAGCAATGTCATCATTCTTCTTTTTGATTAGCTGCTCTGTTGCTTTCACATCCTTGGGATCATGTCCCAATCCTATCACTAATTCCTCTAAGGAATTGATTCTTGTATATTTGGCTTGTGAAGATGCCTTCTCCAACTAAAACTGAGCTGACATATTATTTAAAGAGTTCTGCAGTTGGTGGGATGCTATGGCTTTCTCTACCAATGTAGAATAAATCATCTAGCATGTTTGTTTATGCAACTCAATCTGGTCAATGGGATGAATATCCCTTGCTAGTACTTGAAAATACACTCTTTTGAAATCTGTTGCTGTCCATGGCTGCTGAGAGGTTGGCTTAATGAAGGTCATTTGCATCTTCCCCACTTTGACATCATAGGCTGAAATGAGCCTTGTTTGATTGGTAGGGGTTATTTTTAGGTATTGTGCATAGGTCTAGGCTTTCAACCTCTCATTTATGGCCTTTGTCTCTTTGTACCTTTCTTTGATGTCTTGGACTTTCTCTGTTGGAATTCTGAAGGAAGATACCTCAACACTTTGCTGCCTTCCCAACATCTAAGTGTGTGGGTAGTGGAAGCCCTGCACAACGGTTACAGGGTGCAAAGCTGGACATTTTGGGTAAAGACTCCACTGAACGCACGGAGCGCGAATTGTAATAGATTGAGTCAAAGGGTAGTTTGCCCGAAAATAATAAAAAGTAATGTAAATAAAGTTGGCCCACAAAAGGAACATAGGCCAGGGAAGGGTATAAATAGAGTGCGTTCTATGAGGGAAAGGCAGTTCTTGTTGGCATGAAATGTAATGGGTACTTGAAGTAGAAATATTGAAAGCATCTGTAAGTCCGAGTCAGGGTTTAGGTAGGAGGTAGAGGCTCTACAGCTGTGTGCACAGAGGCCTAGTAAGTCCACATTTGTGTGCATGGACCCCTATAGCTAAGTGTGTAGGGTAGATCTGGATGTATTGGTGAAAGAATAATAATAAAGAAAAGTTTTCTTCTATAATTATGTATTATCACACATCTGTCTTTATGGTTTACCTTTCTATATCTGGTTAATGCAAATGTGATGAATGTATGCGAATTTGGGTTCATTTTGTGCACGAATAAATTATTTTGATTAAATGTTTGCTTAAAGACCCTGTTGAATAGTTCTAAATCATAACTGCTTCCCTCAAGTAGAATAGCACATGAATAATAAAATTATACTCGCCCTGGATCAGCGCAAATTTCAAGCAGTGCAGAGTTATAGAACAGTGCACGAACCCTCCAGTACACATCTAGACATCCCTGGGGTGTGGAAACCTAGTTATAGCACCCTTCCCTGCTACCTCAGGTGAGACCTCAGTCTACGCTCCGTGGGCTGTTGCCGAAAGGGCCGGTAGCTGTGGGATTTGTTTAGCTAAATAACTCTTCCGAACCTAGGTTAGGCCCAAACAAGCCAACAAATGGTTCCATTGCTGGGACCAGGATCTGCCTAAAGGGTGTTTAGGTGTGGAACGAGGGGACCCAATAGAGAAAGAACATTGAAAAATTCTAGAAAACCAGAGATGGTGATATATTAAGAGTAGCATTGGCGAATGCAATTCAGTTACCTGTATTTAAGGGAGCCAGAGGTGAAGACCCGAAACAATTTTGGTTTGTGCTAACATTAGTATGGAACACGCAGCAAGTTGCAGATGATAACATTAAGAAAGCCATCTTAGTCAGTGCGCTATAGGATCGGGCGCTAACATCGTACATGAAGTATTCAAGCACCAACCCAATGGCGGGGATAGCAGATATCCATACTGAATTGAAAAAGGAGTTTAGCCAGCCAAAGACAAAATCAAAGTCAGTCATAAGATTCAAATAGATCACGATGATGCCTGGTAAGACTCCGTGGGATCTGGATCAAAGGTTGAAAAGCACCATTCATGAGGCCAACATGATCCTGATGGATGCACAACACTGCGCTTGGTTTGTCGTATTGTTAACACCATATCTAAAGACAGCATTGTCACAACAAAAGATCTCAACCCTAGTGGAAGCGCTGGAAGCAGCAATGCGGCTGCACGAAACCCTGGTACAGGACCTAGGGTTGGGAGTTCATCAAATCCAAGTGTAGTTCCAAAATTTGTGTTTGGAGATAAAAAAAGTTAAAACACGACTAGATGCCGCATTTAGAAATCCTGGAGGAAGTATGGTGCATCAAGTGTAGATACCAAGGACACGATAAGGATCATTGTCCAGTGTCGGTGAATTTTATGGTCATAGGTGGACTAAAACCATTATGGCTAGAGGTAGAAATATGGCCGAGCACGGTCACCCCGCTCTGGTGTGAACTCTGTTAGGTAGGAGGAAAGCACAACACGGATAGTTGTAATCTATTACCAAAATACAACCAAACCCCCCCAGTAGCTCTTTTGAAACTTATGTAGATCAGTGGCTCATGAGGAAAGGGATTGTCGTAGTTATCGAATGTTGATGGATCAGGCACCTGCCTATAGAATGCAGACTGAGGGACACGGCTAGGATCCAGCCACAGTGATTGGGTGTGGTGGGTTCTTAGGACGAGGTCGAGGACAGGGTAGAATGGGACTAGGAAGGGGTCGCCGGTAGCTAATCTGTTACAACTATGGAGGACCGAGACATTATGTGGGAGATTGTACCAATTTGACCCGAATATCATGTCCGTATTGTGAGAAATTTGATCATGAGTTTCTAGATTTCCCCATGCTGATAGCACAGATTCACAAAAAGAAGGCAGCGTCTCCTACAATAATGCAAAATGTGCAGATGATGAGATCCAAACCCCACGGCTACAAACCCACAGTCAACAGGATATTGTGACGCGGTGCAGCTATAGGAAAAGTCAATGGGAAGACTAATATGGAAGCTAGGGAAAGCTTCACGGATGTCTCTACTCGAGGTAGTAGGGATCCACCTGAGCCAACTCAAGATCCCTCGATGATGACTACCTTCTTAGAGACCTGCCTAGAAGTGCTTCGCGACAACTAGGCAGTGAGAGGGTCATAGGAAGTGATTAATAGATGCGTAGGGTGGGGTGAACCTCACGTAGTCCAGAAAATAGGAAGACATGTATCACGGAAGGGTCAGGAAATGCGGCTAACAACGGAAATTGGTGACTATGAGATGGATTAGGTCATTCTGGACCTGGG
The DNA here is from genome assembly GCA_031772625.1 of Pinus tabuliformis. Classification (NCBI taxonomy): domain Eukaryota; kingdom Viridiplantae; phylum Streptophyta; class Pinopsida; order Pinales; family Pinaceae; genus Pinus; species Pinus tabuliformis. The sequence goes on from CM062817.1 coordinate 962,114,075, forward strand.
TTTTGATGCAAACGTATTGCCTAAATAGACTTGGGAGTGCATGGGTAAGCCTACACTACAATGGTCTCCTATCCAATTGCAGATGGCCAACCAATAGAAGATCTTGCCCATGGGAAGGCTACAAGGGGTTACAGTAGACATTGATGGCGTGAGTACCCAGACGGATTTTGAAGTTATTGAAATTATGGATGAACATAGTCCGTATCCTGCATTGCTAGGGATAGACTAGGCCATTGACATGAATGGGGTTATTAACCTCAAACAGAGGAAGATGATATTCGAGAAGAAGTCACTCTGGGTTGTTGTTCCGTTGGACCCAATAGAGGGACCGCGCTACACAAAAATAACATGTAGCAAAGAGAGGGGCGATGTATTAGATAGTATCTACAAACTTGCTGCAACAAAGGAGTGGAAATTCTCGTAGGTTGCTCCAGTGATTCAGAGGAGGAGGACGAACAATGGCACAACGGGATGAACGACGCAACCACATTGCACTGTAATATGATGATGAAATCCCTATATGCGTTAAAGTTCAAAACCTTGAACTACCGATGTATGACGGGCTGACAGTAGTAGAGGACTTCCTGGATAAGTTCGAAAGCATGGTACCAGAGTACCAATAGTTCAATGCACTAAAACAGGAATTGCGCACAACACCGACGCGATGGTGGGATACCCATGTAGGAACTTTGAAGATTGGCGAAGTTGCAGGCGCATGATGCAGATAAGATTTGGGAAGCCTGAGCTACAAATAATAGTGAAATACAATGGATGATATGGTCCACACATGCACCTGACCAATTGACCCAAGCTTATGGTGCGGAGCCTCAACCAGAATGGGTGCACTTATTTTATCATACCCTGGATGTCATTCCAAGAAACTAGTATACAGAAATAGAGCTCCGGCATGGCACTGGTGAATGGGATATCCTGTACAAAGGGTTTTTGTCAAATTTTCTCTTTGAAGACCAATGGATGGATACTGTGGACAATGCATTACAGCTAGTAAAGGATGCCATATTCAGAACACTGCCAGAACCAGAAGAAGTCGGGCCATCAGACTAGTCGTGACAGTTGAACCAGGCCTTAGAATGTTATAATTTACAAGCAGAAAATGATGAGGATGACCTCTGTAACATCAATATACCAGATTCTGAAGGGAATTGTGAGGTACGCGGCCCTGAGATAGAAGATCCAGACATCACGGCAGACGGTGCGAAGGGCAGGTACGAAGGTCAGAAGAAGTTGTGGTGGTTCTAGGAGGCAACTCCCCTGCTCGTGCTAGACACTTCGGAGGGGGTGTTATGTGTTAACCGAGTAGAGCAGAATGAGCATTATCAGTTGTGGGATGTGTAAAAACACTGAAGTGGAATCCGGCTAAAGCATTGTAGAAGACAAGGAAGGAGTAGCAGAACGACGAGCACCACTCAGAGGAAGGCAAACCACGAAGCCAAGGCAGTGTGTCTAACCGTACCGTTGAGTGACTTGGGACGAGTCACAACGATTATGTTGGGGGACTCTTGGGTAGCGAAAGGCCCACGCAACAGTTACAATGCGCGAAGCTGGAAATTTTGGGTAAAGACTTCGCTGAACGCGCTGAGTGTGAATTATAATAGATTGAGTCAAAGGGTAGTCCGCCCGAAAATAATAAAAAGTAATGTAAATAGAGTCAGCCCATGTAAGGAGTGTGGGCCAGGGAAGGGTATAAATAGAGCATGTCTCTATGAGGGAAAGGCAGTTCTTGTTGGCATGAAATGTAAAGCGTCTATAAGTTCGAGTCAGGGTTTAGGTCTGTAGCTGTGTGCGCAGAGGCCTAGAAAGTTTGCAGTTGTGTGCGCGAAATCCTGTAGCTGAGTGTGCAGGGTAGATATGGATGTATTGGTGATAGAATAATAATAAAGAAAATTTTGCTTTTGTAATTCTATATTATCACGCATCTGTCTTTATGGTTTACCTTTCTATATCTAGTTAATGCAAATGTGATGAATGTATGCGAATCTGGGTTCATTTTTTGCACGAAATAAATTATGTGTATTAAATGTTTTCTTAAAGAGTTCTGAATCATAACTAATTCCCTCAAGTAGAATAGTGCATGAATAAGAAAATTATAATCGCCTTGGATCAGCACGAAGGTCAAGAAACACGGAGTTATAGAACAGTGTGAAAACACTCAAGTACACATCTAGACATCCCTAGAGTGCGGAAACCTGGTTCCAGAACTCTCCCTTGCTACCTTAGGTGAGACCTCAGTCCGCGTTGTGTGGGCTATTGCTGAAAGGGCCGGTAGCTACGGGATTTGTTTGGCTAAATAACTCTTTTGAACCTGGGTCAGGCCCAAACAAGCCAACAAAGTGTGTGATGTGGAAGGTTCTAAGATGCCTCTAGATGGAGTGGCATGCCTGCTCCTATCTCTTTCTGTGTTGGTAACCTTAGTTGTATCCTTTGTATATTCCTGTTTAGAGACATGATTCATTTTCTGTCTCTTTGGCTGGCTTGTCTTTGCATAGGCTTGAGATATTGTTCTTTCTGAAGGAGTGGCCCCTTCACTATTTCTCTTAAGGTTTTTCTCCTCATTTAGAGGAATTTATAAGACTGGGGGGCTACTCATGGTGGCCTTTGGTCTATCTGTTTTCTCTGATTTCTCTGGTAAGTTTGATTGGTCTGGTGCTTCTGATTCTACTAGTACTTTTGATTCTTCTTGTACCTGTGATTCCTCTTGGACCTGTGATTCTCCTCGCACCTGCAAGAAATAATCCTCATCAAGCTGTTTCTCTAGATAAATTAAAGTTTTTTCCACAGCAACTTCAGTGCTATCCCTATCTTCTAAAGTGTTTTTGACCCATTCCAGTTGGTTGGCATACTTTTCTATTTCAGGGATATAGTGATGAATGTAGGGAGCCATCTTGTTTTTCTGTCTTCTGTTGCAGATAAAATCCAAGGGATCACACCTCCATATGAAGCTCTATTTTAGATTTAACCTTTGAAGGATTTGGTCTTCCTCCTTTCCACCTTCTTAGCTATTAGAAATGAATGGACCTAATTGGTCTTTTGTCCTGAGCTGGGCTTTATTTTTGGCTCTGACAAAGTGTACCTCATCTGAATTGATTATCTGCCTGTAGTACTCCAGAGCAAATAACCTCATTGGAAGGTATTTGGGTAGTTTATATGGGGCCTACTCACAGCCATAAATTCTAATCTCAGTGTGGTTTTGGTACAAGTACAAATCCCCCACTTTGGATTGTTTTGACTGTTGTAGGGTCCTCCTTATGTCTGAACTGATTCTTGGAGGAGGGCTTCCTATTAGCATTGTCACAATGGGATGTACAAATAGGTCTATGAAGTCTGTATATGAATATGGGGAGCTATATTTATGGATCAATGGAGTCCAGAAAATTACTGACCTAGGGTGACCTTTTGCGTCATGCTTCTGAAGGGTAAATGGGAACTTATCAGCTTGGTAGTATAGAAAGTGGTGATACAAAACTGAGGAGTACTTGAAGACTTGCTCATTACTCATCCTAAGGAACTAGTCATGTATCCTATCAACTATAAACTTGGCATAATCTATATACTCACTGGTAGTATAACCTAGGACAATGGAGATATCATTACTACAATGTCTTTGCCAAATGGGGAAAATATGGTATACACATATGGAGGAGGTTCTTTGGGAGTATACTTTTCTTCCATAATGTAGGTTTGGATTATTTGGGCCAATCTTGCAGGGCCATGCTTGGGAAATAAGTCCAATAGATCTCCAATGGAGAGGGAAGTCAAGTTTTGGCCAAGTTGAAGTTGCAGCATCTCATTTATTAATTCAACAATGATGGTGAAAGATATAGTTTGATTACGGGACGTCACTACTCTTTGGCTTGGGATTTAGTTTTCATGGCAGTAATGGACAATTTCTGGGAAAATGTGAACTTCAGGGAATTGGTACTTGGGTAAATTGGACTCCAGAAAACTAATTTTATCTGCATGGTTCAGGTATTGGTTTTTGTATCAGCAATAGAGTTTGAGAGGGGATTCATGGATATAGGTGTCCTTTATCTGGAAATCCTTGTATGCCAGGGGGAGATGGTTTAGGTCTAGATGAGGAGTGGAAATAGGTCTCACATACATGGAAATTGGGGCAGCCATTCTCAGTTCTTGCGGATTTGAGAATGGGGGAGGTGATTTTCAGTTTTTTAGGGCAATAGTAGTTTAGGCGGAGTAAGCTTAAGTCACCTGAGTTTTCTTTAATTAATTTTTACTTTTAACTAGTAAACTTAGTAACTGGTTCTGAAATTGAGAGTCTTTCCAGTGAATTATAGCTTAAATACCTGGAATTAAGGAGAACTGGCTCTGAACAGGAAAACTGGAAACTGCGAATGGTTGAAAAGGTTCTGAGTAGGCTGGAGAGCAAACTAGGTGCTTTGTGGCGTCTTTAGGGTGAAATTGGACATTGGATGACAACTTTGACATTTGCAGGTGCTTTCATTGAGCTTTTTAGTTGAAAAAATGATAAAACAAATGATTTGGGCCTTTTTTGGCTTTATGCGTAATAGTCAATTTTGGCGGGTATGGGTGAACAGTGGTCATTTGTTGTGTAGCAGGGTGAACAATGGCTTTTTTGGCATGTAGCAGGTGGGCGGTAAGTGGTTTCTATCAAACCACTTTTGGGCACTTGGTGGTATTGGGGGGAGGCCACCCAATTCCATTCATTGGGGGCCCAGCAGAAAACAACTCTTTTCAGGTGGGTAATGTTCAGACATCGGGGCCTGCCCAAAATCGATAAGGGCTGTCAGATGTGGAGGGGAGTGATCGTGCAATGATCGGGTAGTAGAGTTTCTCAGAAGATAGTGGGGGTGCTCGGCGGGTGATTAAATACGATGGCTTTTAGTTAATGAGGGATTTAAGGTGGAGTTAAGGCGTTGGGGTCATTAACGAAGGGTTTAATTAGGTTTCTTGATTAACAGAATCGCGGATCGATTAGTTAATGGGTTTGGGTAGAAAATCATAGTTTATATAATTAAACTAGGGTAGGGTTAATTAATATTGCGGGAGTTAAGTATATACGGGAAACAAGTTTTTATTTGGGATTTAATAAATAAATTAGTAATTAGTAAAGTGAGCGGAAAGGGGCACAATACCATAAGTATATGATATTTCATGTTTTAATGCTTTTATGCTAATAACATAAAAACTTAGGATATAGTGTTTTTATGGGTTTTTGACATGAAAATTATTTATGTGGGCGAATAAACACTTTTTCTAGGTAAAAGCAATTTAATCTTAGGAAAAGAGTATTATTTAGGGAAAATGAATGAACTGAAGGGGGGAATGAATGTTTATGAGGGGGTTTTAGTACTCATTGACTATAATTCCTTGAGCCAAGGGTCTGGTCCCTCCAAAAGTAAGAGAAATGCTCTGAGCCTCTTTGACTTAGGGTTTTTAAGTACTTTGATCTTTATTGCGGGAAATAAGTTAAGTGAAAGGTGAAATGAATGAGGGAGGTTAATTAATTGACTTTGATATCCATTTGCATACTTGAGTGCCCATTCACATTTGGAATTTTTATGATGAAAATAATAAATATGCTTTTGTCGAATCCATCAGCATACTTTTGCAACCTTTCTTCTACTTACCCATCTACTCATCCTACCATTTTTACTTCTCTTTATTAGGGTGCATTTGAGCTAGCAAACCCTTATCAAACATTTTTCTTTCTCTTTACGATAGTAAACTAACTAAATCTAACCTTATTACATCCAAGGGCTTAGATTAAATAGTCGAGCTCCTTTTATTTACTTTACCTATCTAATTATTTGCCAAGATTAAACAGTTTCGTCAGATATTTATTCTCTATCTATAGACATGAAATTGAAACATGAAATAGCTAAGTTTAAACATTTTGACTATCATGGATTGTGCCAAAAATCACAAACTACACACAATCATTTATTATGCACAAAAAGTAAATAGTAGTGGCATTTTGAATTGCACACTTTCATGGTCCTTTTTCTTTTCTTGGGATTCATACTTTTCATCTCTTTTGACCTTTTTATTCTTTTTATCCTTTGATTATTCTTTTAGGGCATACTGTCTTTACATTATTTAATTTTTTTGAATATGGAAAATATTTGCAGAAAGCAAAGGTATGTACATATTATAGGTTTAATCTCAGCCATTCAAAAATTATGACTCCTATTGGTATAGGAACCTAATAGAAACAACAGTAGATAAGGTTGGGAAATTGCTCCACAAATACTAGGATTTGTTCCCTACCAAGTTTATGGAGCTAAAGGGGATAATAGGAGACCTGGGAATTATGAAGATCACATTAAAACATGATGCAAAGCCAGTTAAGAAAATACCTTACAGTCTCAATCCAAAGTATAAGGAGAAGGTCTGCTTAGAGCTAGACAAGATGCTCACGTCAGGAATCATTGAGCCCGTAGAAGAATCTGATTGGGTAAGTCCAATGGTGGTACAGGAAAAGAAGCATAAGGATGAAATAAGGATATGCGTAGACCTTAGGAAGTTGAATGATGCTTGCGTACATGATCCCTTCCTGACTCCATTTACTGATGAGGTATTGGATAATGTAGGTGGCCAGGAAGCATACTCCTTCACTGATGGGTTCTCTAGGTACCATAAGATTAAAGTCGTGCTTGAAGATAGAAGCAAGACAACCTTCGCGACTAAGTGGGGATGTTTTCAGTACATTGCAATGCCTTTCGGATTGAAGAATGAACCTACAATATTTTCACGCGTAGTCATTGCTGCATTCAAAGAATTAATTCATAAGTTTCTGTAGATGTACTTTTATGACTGGACTGTGTTTGGGTTGTCAAAATGCCATGTGGCAAGTTTGTGCTTGATGCTAGATACTTGTTGAAGGTAATAGATTGCGCTTAATCTGAAGAAATGTTTGTTTTGTGTGCCTTTTGAGAATTGTTGTGTCATGTGGTTTGTAGACAGGGACTGATGGTAGATCCCGTGAAGATCGTAGTGATACTTAACTTCGAGGTGCCGAGGAGTGTGAAACAGTTGCACGCAACGCTAGGACATACTGGGTATTACAGAAATTTTATCAAGGGCTATGCCCAGATCAATGCACCTATGGAGAAGTTGTTGAAAAAGTATGTCATGTTCTATTGGAATGAGGATTGTCAGAAGATCTTGGATGTATTGAAAGGAAAAATGGTCACCGCACTGATTTTAGTCTTCCCAGATTGGAAGAAGGAGTTTCATGTACATGTAGACATGTCATGTATAGAATTGGGAGCAGTACTGACATAGGCTGACAGAGGAGAATTGGACCATCCTATAGCATTCACAAGCAGGAGGTTATCCAAGGCTGAGAAGAACTATTCCACCATTGAGCGCGAAGGGTTGGCCATGGTATATGCGCTCCAGAGTTTGGACACTATTTGTTGGCTGGACATTTTAAGATGTATACAGATCATTCTGCATTGAAATACTTGTTGAATAACCCTATGTTGGGGGGGATAATCTATAGGTGGTTTTTATTATTTTAGGAATATGATTTTGAAGTTATTGTGAAGCCTGGATGATTGAATGCGGGACCAAACCATCTATTGCGCATCAAAAACAAGGGAAGAGCCCACTAATTTGGAGGATGGATCACCTAACGTGTAGATGTTTGTAGCGTGCGTCGTGGATGGTCACATTGAAGATATCATACACTTCCTAATGACAAGAATCGCCCCGGAAGGCTACACCATCCAGTAGAAGGAGTTAGTGGTGAGCGAAGAAGAATTTTAAATCATTGTCGGGCATCTGTACGAAATGGGGTCTGATGAAGCATTACAATGATATGTACTAGAGTTTGAAAGGAGCAATATCCTCACAAATGCTCGTGGGGCACCGTGGGAGGACATTATGCAAGAAGGGAAACTATATAGAAGATTCGACGTGCAAGGTTGTGATGGCCAACCCTCCATCAGGATTCAAAAAATTACTGCAAGGCATGTGATGCGTGTCAAAGGAATGGCAAGCCATTGTGGAGAGATGAGCTGCCTCTGAACCAACAAATGATGTTACAACCTTTTGACAAATGGGCAATAGATTTTCTGGGACCCATTTAGCCCCAAGGGAAGAAGACAGGCGCGTGGTACATTATCATCGTGGCTGAGTATTTGACTCGATGGGTGGAGGCACAACCTATGAAAGACTGCATAGGCATGACTCCTACGGAGTTCCCCTTTGAGTATGTACTCACACGATTTGGGTGTCCAAATATTTTGATGATTGATCATGGCACACACTTTCCAAATGAAACACTCAGTGCATTGACGGAGGAATTTCAGGTATATCACCATAAAAGCATGCCTTATCACCCACAAGCTAATGGGACGATGGAAGCATTTAGTAATGTCCTGGAGAACACGCTAACCAAGGTTTGCAACACTTAGTGAAGCGATTAGGACCTATGCATACCCGCAGTTCTATGGGCCTATTGGACGACATGCAAAAAGTTGACTGGATAGACACCCTTTAGGCTTGTATATGGTGTTGAAGTAGTGATGCCCATGGAATACATTGTGCCTAGTCTATGCATAGCGACACTCATGGGTATGAAGGATCATGGGGTCCTGGAAGAGAGGCTCGCGCAGCTTGCTGAGCTTGAGGAAGAGAGATTTCTAGCTAGATTTCACCAACAGGTGCAAAAGTAGCGCGAAAAGGCATGGCATGATCGACACATTAAGCTATGCACCTTTAAGGTAAAGATATACATTTGTTATATGACATTAAGCTTGATAAATTTCCAGGGAAGTTCATAATGCACTGGTTAGGGCCCTATGCCATTAAGGAGATTACCGATGGCGGAGCAGTTCAGTTGGTTAAGTTGAATGGAGATCCTTTCCCAGCAAAGGTGAATGACAACCGATTGAAGCCATACACCGTTGATACGTCCAGGTGACTATATGATGGTAGCATAGTCTTAGCGCTCCAGGTAGTTGAAAGGAGGTGAGGAACTATAAACTACACTTCCTAGGTTGGGGAACTATGCGATTGGAGTATTGTGTAGGACGAGGAAATGTCACAGGGTTTAAGACAACACGAAAAGAGCTATGCTACCCAGGGAGAAATCACGCAGGTTAGCCAGAAAGTGACCATTAAAGTCATTGTTCATGATTTGACTGTAGAAATGCAGCCAAATGGAGTGAGTGACTGGAATTTAAGACAACTTTATGGGTAAGATCCTTGGAAATTTGCTGCCAATCCAGCATTAATGAATCGAATGTGGGGAGAACGGTCAGATTTGAATTCAAAATGCCCTATAAATTACAGGTGGCTGCCCAGCAAAAAAAACTTGGAATTTTGAGAATTGAGTTGTTGGGCTCTTAGGTGCACATGAACTATGAGAACTATGAAGCTTTGCTAGAAAGTTTAGTATTTGAGACGTTGCCGAAGGAGACACAGGAGTTGTTACACAGCATCGTGACAACGCCTATAGAAGATATGGACAATGAAGCAGTGACAACCAAGGAGGTTTTTCCAAAGGTTGTTAGGAAGGCAGAGGGAGTTGCTCCAGAGGGTGAAAAGGTATTAGCTGAAGTTCCAACATCACCACGGACACTTAGACCGAAGTTGACCTCAACCAAGGAGAGTGTGAAGGATAAGAATGGCAAGCAGGTTTCAATACCAGTGCATGCATCACTGAGAAGAAACCCATTGAAGGACAAGCCCACCGCATAGGAAAAGGGAAAAACCATTAACTTGGAGCTAGAGGAGGAATAAATTGAGGACATCCTGATGGATGATGAGGACTTGGGGGTAGAAGTGGAGGAAGTTAAATTCCTGGGTGCTGATCCTATCACTAAGTTGCCCGAGTACGTCCCTCCACACAAGGGCAAGACCAAGGTGCCAAAGGACATTGACAAGAGCAAGGTTGCCTTGAAAAGCCCCTACTTCCCGACAAGATTATCTTTGAAGGTCCACACTTGGGGTGGGTTCCTATGTTAAAAATGGATGGCTGGGACTTAGCTGACTGTTATAGACATATTTGGGCACTGCAACCCCAATATTATATGTCGATAAACGAAGGAATCTTTAACCCCTAAAAGTGTTGTTTCATACCCTAAAGGATCATGGTCAACTAATTACATCATTCCCCAAGAGTTCCACCTGAAAAACCACTCAAAACTGGCTAAAATTGGACCATACTGACTGGCCCACTGTCAAGGTGCAATGCATACTGACTTCTACACTAGCTAGGTGTGATGCATACTAAAGAGGGCTTTTGTGGGGTGCGATGAGTGAGGATGGAAAAATGTCAGAGATAGTTTGCTAAGTGGATGCTCATGGAATCTTCCAGAAACTTCTCCTATGACACTTGCCTCTTTGAATTCACCCAGGGATGAGTAAGAGATCCAACAAATCTCTAAGTGGAACCAAGAACTGCAAGTGGAATGACACTAATCAAAAGCCCAGAGATGACTCACACCCTTGCAGACATCTATAAATGGATCCCTCATCTGAGAGATCTAGAGGCTGAACTTTTGTAATTTGTAAGGAAGTGTTGATAGTTTATCTTTGAGAGAAGACATTGTATTGTTGGGTGATCTTTCTTTTCATGAGGTTAAGAGGGCTTTGATGCTGGGAGGATGATGTTGGATTAGAAAACTGGGTTGTAATTCTCCCTTCTACTATTAATAAAGTTCTTTGAGTTTTCCTCCATACAATCGTATATTTTTGAATGTTGTTATTTGTGAATGCCATTGTATTTTCAATGTATTTCTGATTCTGCATTATTTATGATATAATAGATCGAGATGCTTTGATGGTATTTTGTTACTTTGCCTCTATAGGTATTCATTGAGTGGGATAAGTAGGAGAAGAAGTGCAAGCTCTATCAAGGGGGAGAGGAATCAAGCAAGGAGTCAAACAGAATATCCAGGTTGGTCCCTTTGCTTCTCTCTTATCTATCATACATAAAGGAAATCGCAAATTGCTTTGATTGTTTATTTCTAGGATAGCTACCAATCCTAGTGGGACTAGCAGATCGAAAAGACACTAGTTTTCTCGTAAAAAAAATGGCGACCATACTGGGGAAAATCCTCTAGTTCTTGTAACTCAAGGGGTTAATTCTCCCATTTCTACGGTGCCCCCTCCAAGTAGTCTAGTTACTTCCTTCGATTGGAATCAACTGGCAGAATCCCACCTTCCTTCTTACATGCCTTTCCAAATCATAGTACAAGTTTGTAATGTGATTGTATCTGGCACTATTATAGATGAAGGATCATCAGTGAGTATCATTTCCTCAACTGCTTGGCAAGGATAATTTTAGGGGCGAATGTTAGCTCTTTGGCGAAATTAAGGGGTTTTAAATTTTTAGTGGGCGAATATTTTGTATCATAGTACATTTTTACAAATCATCTCAAATAGCCCACCTTATTTTAAGGGAGAGGGTAAAAAAGGTAAATTTAGCCCTTGCAATTAGGACTTACAACCTTCCATTCGCCCATTTTCAAGAATAGGTTTTATTTAAGTGAATCCTATGGGCCAAATACCATATTTATAAAAGAGGTATGGTAAATTAATAAAAATATAAATAAATGAGAGATATGGTAAATAAATAAAACATTTTTTATATTTACTCCATAAGTCACCTTATATACATGTAACGGTGTAAACAAATAAAAATATAAGTAAAGTGGAGGTATGGTAAATAAATAAAACGTCTTTTTATACTTACTCAAATGGTATGGTAAATAAATAAAAATATAAATAAACTAGACGTATCGTAAATAAATAAAACCTCTTTTTATATTTAGTCCATAACCCTCGTTCTATTTATGAAGGCTCAAGAAAGACGTTTTATTTAAGTGAATCCTATGGGCCAAATACCATATTTGTAAAAGAGGTATGGTAAATTAATAAAAATAAATAAATGAGAGGTATGGTAAACAAATAAAACATTTTTTTATATTTACTCCATAAGTCACCTTATATTTACGAACACTCAAAAAATGGGTTATATTTAGGTGAAACCTATGGCCAAAATACTATGGGACAAATACCATGGACTAGATTGTTATTAATACCATGCAAAAAACCATTATTAACCCTAATATTAAAATTAATAAAAATAAAAATGGCACATGGTATTGACCTATGGTATTCACCAAAATGGCACATGGTATTGACCCATGGTATTCACCTGGAATGTAGCCTATTTAAATGGGGGAATTAAACTAGCATGTAGCCTATGCTAAGATTCACTAGGACTTTACAAAGTTTTATTATTTAGTGAAAGACTCGCCAAGATCTTACAAGATTTTATAATTGAGTAAAATATTCGCCATGCCTGGTGAGAGATTCGCCAAAAAATTATATATACATATTATATTATTGATAAAATCGCCTTCCATTTTTCCTATATACCATGGAGATTCGCCCATTTATTATATTTATAAATTTAGGGAGGGTTCTTAAAATTTTCCCTGCTGCTTGGCAAGTGCTCAGTTCACCACTGCTTGTGCCTGTTACACAAAATCTGTTGGGTTTTAACAAAAGAACCAGTCGACTGTTAGGGTTCCCTCCTTAGTTTCCTATCACTTTGGGAGGAAAAATGGTTTATTTGAATGTGATGGTAGTCCCAGGACTGTTAGATTTCAATCTACTCCTCGGACATGACCATATTTACAACATGGAAGCTATTGTTTCAACACTCTTTCGAGTGATGTGTTTCCCATATGAAGGCAAAATTGTCACTGTTGACCATCTTTCATTCCCCGGTTCAAACATAGCTTCAGGTCAAACATCATCTCTAAATGGTCCTTTTGCATCAAGAGTGTCTCTTCAACCTTCATTTCATCCACCTAATTATCGTGAGTAGTCTAGTGAATGAAACAAAGCTTAGGGGGCATGCACCCTTGTCTATTTGGCAGACGAACCCAGTTAAAAAAATATGTTTTCCTGTGAGTTATGTGATTGGTCTATTTTGCAGACAAAGTGCAGGAAGTGTTTTGTCTAAACACTAATAGAAAATCATCTTGCTTAACCACAGTAAGTTTCCATATGGTTACCTAGAGACTATCTTTTGATGCCTGGGGGCATGCAAACCTTTTTAGGCAAGCAAAAAACAACCAATTTCGTTTTTTAGCTTTTTAGTTTTTAACTCCGGAGGTTAGGTGATTGGTCCAACACACTATTAACCTTTGTTTATTCTGCGGATGAAGTAAAGGAAGGGTTTTGTCTAAATGTGCTGATGAAACCATCCTACCTAACCTCAGTAGTTCCTTAGCTTTTTAGTTTTTTCTTTTTTTTTTAGCTTTGTAGTTTGGTTGTTTCTAGCCTACATAAAAAGGCAATGAGCAATGTTGTCGTATGGTTCAAGGTCGTTAAAAAATAAAGAAACCATCCTACCTAACCTCAGTAGTTCCTTAGATTTTTAGTTTTTTTTTTTAGCTTTGTAGTTTGGTCGTTTCTAGCCTACATAAAAAGGCAATGAGAAATGTTGTCGTATGGTTCAAGGTCATCAGAAAATAAACCTACGAATGAGCAATGTTATCATATGGTTCAAGCTTGTTAAAAAATAAACCTACGAATGAGCATATGTTCCCCCAGAGTTCAAGCTCGTTAAAAAATGAACCTACCTATGGTAAATAACCCTTGTGATCACAAATTATATCAGCCTTTTGAACCTTGGTTATGTTTCCTCCATCACCTCCATATGTTTGGCGAATCATACACTTCCACTTGATTGTTTACCATTTTGAGGAACATATGCGATGAGTGGTCTTGTTAGCCACCCTCTTCACATCACCATGTTTTGAGAAGTTCCAAGATTACCCGGAACCAGTTGCTACCCTAGATACTACTTGTTCCTCAAAAAATAAGTCCACTTTAAACCCTCTCTAGCTCACTAAAGTGATTGGAAGTGCCATCCCTCTGGTATATTTTAAAATTTTCAGACCTGAGGGATTATCTCATGAAAAGTCCGAGCGCTTGTCTTTTTGGCTTACTAAAGTGATCGGAAAAGTCATCCCTTTTGTATTATTTTAATATTTTTTCAGACTTAAGGGATTATGCTATGAAAAAGAACTACTGGAGTTCGCTTTTAGTCCCTTTTCAAACTCTCTAAACATGAAAAGGACCGAGTTGTATTTGTCGTTAAAATTGTTAAAACAATAGCAACAAACTTGTCCACCGAGACAAGAACGAGTTTCACTGTTGCTAGACTTGATAAAACATAGCGACAGGTTTGCCTAAAGGGAAAATTATAGAACAATCATATGTTATCCTCCTCAAGCTTGACAAAAATAAAGAGGTACTGGTCAACATTGAATAGGGAAAAAGGGAAGAAAACTTGAAGAATTTTATGGTAGCAGGTCGCTCTTGAACATGACACTTTCACTCCATCGCCATGATTGAGTCAGGTTGGGTTATTCCATTCACCGGTCATATCACCATTGGTCCTCCATACCATCGATCTTTTGGGGTTAACGCTACCAATCCATCTTAGTGTTGCCGATATGTTCAAGAGAAGTCATTCAGAGAATTCACCATCCAGTCAATGCCTCATCCACTGCAATACCTTCAACCTCCATTTTTCATGACTGTCATTCCTGAACCTTGTATCATCAGATCGTTTTCACCTCCAGAAAATCATTTGCTTCGTTTCGTGTCGTAGATGTGGGATACATAAAGGCCCTCCTACGACAGGTCACTTCTTGTCGACATCATCTCATTATCCAAGAAGTTGACTTAGAAACAACTCTTTCAATACTTTGAAGCTTGCATGCCTCAATGGCAAGTTTCTCACTTCCGGCGACATGTTTACATCAATGGCCTTCGACCGAAAGATTTTGCGTGGTGTTCAACATCGGATCATATATTCACACCACATGAATTGTACTGTAGTACCTTGAGGGTCATTATCATTATCGGTGATTCCTCTCACGCCTGTTAACAACTTACATTATTGGCTGGTAATTAGGAGATGTCTTTCCATGTTCGACTTCAGGACATCTTTTCACATGGATCGACTTGTACATCAAGAAAATATTGAACGAGTTTGAAGACCCCAGATCTAGTTTCATCCATCCAGGCTGCGATATATTTAGGAATATAAAGACATCGAATGTACACAAAAGCTGCACAGATGGTCATCAAAGCCAGGGAAGATGACTCTTCATATGAAGAATCACTAGTCTGCAACTGCAGACAATTATCTGTCCTATGTACATGAAAATGAATTTATAAAGCTGAGCATGGGAATGCCCACCTTAGCTAGATCATGAAAATAATATGATGATGATATATTTTATTGTATCTTATACAGTTCACCTTCCAGTTCAAATACCTCAGATCCTCATGTTAAAGCATTTCACCCGAAATCAAAAGATTTACGACTTCATGCTCTAGGGGGCAACTGTTATAGACATATTTGGGCACTGCAACCCCAATCTTATATGTCGATAAACCAAGGAATATTTAACCCCTAAAAGTGTTGTTTCATACCCTAAAGGATCATGGTCAACTGATTACATCATTCCCCAAGAGTTCCACCTGAAAAACCACTCAAAACTGGCTAAAACTGGACCATACTGACTGCCCCACTGTCAAGGTGCAATGCATACTGACTTCTACACTAGCCAGGTATGATGCATAATGAAGAGACCTTCTATGGGGTGCGATGAGTGAGGATGGGAAAATTTCAGAGACAATTTGCTAAGTGGATGCTCATGGAATCTTCCAGAAACTTCTCCTATGACACTTGCTTCTCTGAATTCGCCCAGGGATGAGTAAGAGATCTAAGAAATCTCCAAGTGGAACCAAGAACTACAAGTGGGATGAAACTAATCAAAAACCCAGAGATGACTCACACCCTTGTAGACATCTATAAATGGATCCCTCATTTGAGAGATCTAGAGGCTAGAATTTTGTAATTTGTAAGGAAGTGCTGATAGTTTATCTTTGAGAGAAGACATTGCATTGTTGGGTGATCTTGCTTTTCATGAGGTGAAGAGGGCTTTGACGCTAGATCAGACAGCTGGGTTCTAATTCTCCCTTCTATTATTAATAAAGTTCTTTGAGTTTTCCTCCATACAATCGTATATTTGTGAATGTTTTTATTTGTGAATGCCATTGTATGTTCAATGTATTTCTGATTTTGCATTGTTTATCATATAATAGATCGAGATGCTTTGATGGTATTTTGTTACTTTGCCTCTACAGGTATTCATTGAGTGGGATATGTTATCACTCAGGTTGTTCCCTTTGACTCCAAAGGGAATACGGCCGAGGTAACCACTAACCAATCTTTTGGCCACAGGTCCTAGCCTACCTGCAACCAGAGAGGGCTCTCTCTTTCTGATTTATCTTTGTTTGGTGTAATTTTAGGCTAGTTATGGTGCACAGGATTTTGTTTTGAATTGGTTGGGATGATGATTTCGGTCAGAACAGGTATGTTTTTGCAGAATAATCTAGACCATTGGGCATGGAGTTGATGGTGGTGAACTGCTGGAAATATCT
This sequence comes from Pinus tabuliformis, assembly GCA_031772625.1. NCBI lineage: Eukaryota > Viridiplantae > Streptophyta > Pinopsida > Pinales > Pinaceae > Pinus > Pinus tabuliformis. Next base: position 962,130,566 of record CM062817.1, read on the forward strand.
TTTTGAGGAAAAGGTTATGCTACAGAGCCAGAGAAGCATCTATGGAACAATTTTTCAAATCTGTAATATGATGGGATGAGATCAGGGAGTGAAAGGCAACTAAGGATCTTTCACTAAACTGATAGAGGGAATAGTGGGAACATTATTTAGGAGCATTTAAGAATTCTTTAATAACATTCATAATGATAGAATGAATACAAACATGAGCAGTTAAGAATTCATGCTTATGATTAGTTCTGAAGAAAACATTTTTTAACAACAGAGATTGAGCATAGGGTGTATTTAAACAATTCCTGTACTATTCTTTTTCTCTATTGCTAAGCTAATGACACATATATTTGAGTTAAGCAAACATAGAAAGACAAAACATAGTTTAGGATAACTTATTGTTCCATTAGACAACACAAGAATTTTGTAGCAGAACGCAGATCATCACTTTAACATCAAACAGCGCAGAGATCATGAACTTTTCCAGCCATTTGTATTAGATAATCTGAAAATATACACAACAGAGTCTCAAAGAGAAAATCACCAACCCCAAATACCTTGTATGGGGAGGTATATATACAAAATTTAGATACAAAATATCTAGCTGATGAGTTAATGGCTCATAAATTCTATGCCAACCCCTGAGGAATTACATTTGAGAGAGTAAATGTTGTAATAACTATTTAGTGCATTAGCTGTCCAAAATTGTCAGAAAGCTTTGACTTTTGTGACACATTGAGTCGGCTGGAGCCGTGCTGTCCAAAATTTGCGCGTTTCCTTTCTTTGGCTTGTTGTCCCAGTACTTGACTGAGTCATTATTCTCACCCGCCCTGCCTACTGTGTTCATGCTGCATTTAACTTTTGTTGACCTGAAGCTGATTAGAAGACACCGAACTAAGATTATTGGGGCAAAATTTGCAGCATTGCCTGCCACCAATCCTCCTTAGGTAGTTGGTGTCTTCGTATTTTTGTTAGAGTTTCATTTGCCTCTGTGTACCTGTAAAAATTTGGTGGGACCTCAAACAGATGATTAATTTCATGCTCAATGTAGAATATATTTTCTAGCTTGTTATAGAGGCTCTACCCTGATGGAGGTCCTGCTTCTTTAGAAGTGCTGGTGGATGCTGTGATCTGATTTGTAATGAAATTGGTCATCCTAGTGGAATATTTCTCATGGGTGAGCAGTCTTCCTATGCCGATCAAAAGGCTAGCCAATCCTTTGTCTTGTAATGCTCCCATTCTAAGCTTGTAGTCATCTACCTCAGCCTGCATTTCCTGACATTTTCTTTCCACAGTTTGCACAAAATTTCTGAGGGTTAGCACTTTTTTAGCTGTTAGAACAACATTTGTTCTGTTGCTGATGTTTAGGGCTGCCAACTCCTCCTTGGTGTGAGTGTTGAGGAAATGTATCATCTTGTTGGCCTGCTAAGGCATATTCCCTAGTGCTGCTCTGGCCTTCTGGCTTTCAACTTGTGCTTGGCCTATTAACTCCATCTGCTCATGCACTGTTATGATTGATTTCCACTGTTTGGTAATAGAGTGGTCAATCCGGGTCCAAAAAATCTTCTTTATCTCTGCCAGAGTTTTCTCTAAATTTAGTTCCTTTTCCAAGGTCTTTATTTTGTCCTTTAGGGCCTTAATCTCTCTGGTCTGCTCTGCTACTGTCATTTTGGATTTGTCATATTTTGTTTCCAGCTCAGCCAATTTTTCTTTGGCTTGTTTGATCTCTCTTGCCTGAAGCTCCAGCTCTTTGACAGCTTTGGTCAAATCATCCATGCTTATGCTAGCCTCAGGAGCTGTTGTTGTTGCCGCTACAGCATCTGTAGTTGTTGTAGTCGTTGGAGGGGTCACTGCTACTTCTGTAGTTGCTGCAGTAGTTGGGGCAGTTTGAGGAGGCTGGGAGGTTGATTCTCCTTGTTTGTCTTGCAGTGCTCTCTCCAACTCCCCTTCCAGATTAATTACTCTTTGGTTTAGTTTCATCATTAGATCCAATTGATCCTTAGCTTCTTTCTCTTTCTGCAATTCTCCTGTTTGAGGGTGCTCAGTAGGAAGCAATCTCAATCTCTTCTTCAATGCAGCAATGTCATCATCCTTCTTTTTCATAAGGGCCCTCACACCCTTAGGATCCTTAGGATCATGTCCTAAGTCCACAATAATGTCCTCCAATGTTTTGATTCTATTGTCTTTAGCTGTGGAGGACATTCTTTCTAAATCAAACTGAGTATTAGTTTTCTTCAGAGATTCCTTTAATTCATGTGCCATTGTGGCCCTGTCTACCAATGTGGCATAGACCATTTCCCATGTTTTCTTATGCAGTTCTATCTGATCCATGGGGTGAATGTCTTTTTCCATGACCTCCAACTTTGTTCTAACATAATCTGCAGCTGAGTGAGGCTACTGTATTTTGGGTTTAAAATGGCTGAGGATCATCTTTTCCTCTTTGATGTCATATGCTGCCATCAACCTTTCTTGCTTTGCCGGTGTTGCCTTGAGAAATTGGTCATATAACTGCACTCTTAGCAGCTCATTTTGTGCCTTAATTTCTTTGAAGGTGGCCTTGGTGCTAGATGGCTTCTTGCTTTGCTGAGTGGAGGAGGACACCTCCATGCCATGCTGTCTTTCCGGCTCTTGTTGAAAAGAGCTTGTGGCTGTTTGTTGGCTATCTTCTTTATCTTTCCTTGGACTTCTAAGGATTTCTTCACAGATTTCTTCTATAACTGGAGAATCAACCTTTTGCCTTTTGGCTTCGGGTTGCTGAGTGGATCCACTAGCAGGTTTGGACTCCTCTCAATCTCGCTTTCTGCCTCTTTCCTCATGTGCAGGAGTCTACAAGGCAGGCACTGTTGGTGCCTCTGTTTGTTGTGGAGGAGTCTGTTCTTGCTGCTACCCTATTGAAGAGGCAGGCTGCTCTGTGACCACTTCTTTTTCTGCACCCATTATCCACTTGCCCTTTTCTATACCTGTTGTTGATGTAATGGCCCCTGGGTGGCTGGTGCGGTTGCAGCAGTGGATGTACCTTCTCCGATTTGATGTGGCAACTTGAATGTTACCTGCTGCACAGAATCCAAGTCAAGAGTTTTTTCTAAATCCTTGACATTTTTTTCCATTATTTCCTCTTGAGTTAATTCCTCAACTAATGTGCCTTGCAACCATTCATCTTGATTGGCATACTACTCAATTTTTGGATATTTACAGTGATCGTAACCTAGCAGCCTGTATTTGACTCTTCTAGCACTGATGAAGCCTTCTGGGTCATAAGGGACCCACCAGAAGCTCCTCTTTAGTTTATATTTGTCCCTGAGAATTTGATCAGCATCTTGCCAACCTTCTTTTTTGTTCATGATGAAGGGGCCTAGATGGTATTTGAATTTGAGATGTGCTTTCTTCTTGGCACTATGAAAGTGGGTGAGGTCAGAACTAATGAGTTGTCTATAGTATTCCAAGGCGAACAATCTCATCGGTACATACCTTGGGAGTCTGTAAGGACAGAGCTCACAGCCATATATTATGATGATAGTATGGTTTTGATATAGGTACCAATCACCTATTTTATAACTCTTGGACAGCTGCAAGGTCTTCTGAATCTCAAATGACAGTCTGGGAGGAGGGGATCTCATTAAGAGGCAAGAGACTAGGTAAACAAATTGGTCAACAAACTCACAGTAAGAATATGGAGAGTCTTGAGCTTGGTGGAAAACTGATGACCAGAAGATGACAGACCTCTTTTCACCCCTAGAATCCAATTTCTTGATGGGGCATTGGAAGATTTCAGACTGATAATACATGAATAAGTGGTAGATATATGATGAATATTTAAATACTCCCTCCCTATCCACTTTCAATAGCTGGTCATGTATTTTATTGGCTATAAACTTGGCAAAGTTATACTTGTAAGCAGGGGGCCGGCCTGGACTATATGCAGCTAATAATACCAACACTGTCTCATCAATGTGCTCACTGGTTTTGAAGCCCATCACATAGGAGATCATATCAACTAGGAGCCTGCCTACCTCATTGAAATGGACATATAAGAAAGGAGGTGGCCTTGTAGGCTGGCGGTCTGCCCTCATGAATGTCTTGGTGATCTTTTCAATGTCAGCACTAGAGAGTTTGGCACCTGCATCCAGCAAATAGGTCATGGAGAAGGGAAGCAACAACTGAGTCTGCTTGAAATTAAGCATTTGGTTGATGGATTCAGGATTAATGTGAAAAAGTATTCTCCCAGATGGAGACTTAACAGTTCTCTAAGTTGGATCATAGTTCTCAGCACATAAGCAGATGAGCTCTGAAAAGATATTGACAGATGGGAGGAAATAATAAGGCAGCTTGGACTCCCATATACCATATGTGTCATTGTTGCTTAGATAGCTGTTTCTCAACTGGCAGAAGGTCTGTAAGTGGTTTCTGTCACCATCAAGATCTTGGATAAGGTAATCTCTATCAACAAGAGGCATGGCTTCAAGCTCCTTGTTTGGTGGATTCGTAGGAGTGACACTGAGAGCTGATGGTGTAGCCATTGTAGAACTTTCAGGTGTTATGTTTAGAAAGATGTTTTTGAGTATAACAGGCTGAAGATGATAGATTATGAGGATTTGAAGAGGAGTGGCAGAATGAGTGTAGCTGGAGCCAAAGTTACCTTTTGAAAAGAACAACTTGAATAGTTTGATTTGAGCTTTGGTTTCCTCTGGTGAACTCTCAGAATTTAGAGACAGTGAGGGTAAATGCAGAGGAGAAAAGGATTGCAGCTTAGTACACTGAGAGCTTGAATCGAAACACAGCAAAAGGGAACAATGCCGGGCAGGTGTAGGAGTATATTGAAAATTTGAGCCTGAGAACGATTCTGTGACAGTGAAATTATGTATAGTGCTCGACTATCTTAAACAGGGGGTGCTTTAGATTATTTAGGCCAACAGTTGCAGGGCAGTACCATTAAATTAAGGAGTTTTGTAGGCACTTTAGTGGAAAACTTTGCAGAGAATGGGAAGAACATGGGCAAACGGGTTGAATTTGGCAAATACCTGGATTAGCCAATGCCGAGGGTGGTCGAGTTGATTGGAGGACGAAGACTATCGTCGAATTTGTGGGTGACAACGTCCAAAGAAGTGAATTTTTAAATTTGGAGGCAGTTGGAGGTGACCAGCAGAACAACGCAGCCGCAACTGTACAATGAAAATGACCGAAAACAGTCACTTTTGGCCTTTTTAACGATAAATTTGGCGCATACGCACTTTGGCGCTTTCCTGCGATGAGGTCAGCATGATGTCATCAGCGGGCCCTGGGTACAGATGGGTGACGTGGATGCTGACTGGGATGACACCGTGGCGGGACATGATGGCACAATGTGGCGGGCGATGTGAGACAGTGGCGGGGCCCGGGCGTGATGTCACAGTGACGAGAGCGCTGATGTAATGGGGGGTGGCCGGTTTGCGGAAGGCGGTTTCCGGTTTCCCCGCACCACCTTTGGGGAGAAGCGGTTTCGGGGGGGAGGCCTCTGAACACCCCGGGCTGCCAACACGTGGCGGGGGTACGGCGGAAAAACCACCCATCCCCTGGATGTTAAAGCCTGGCATGTTGGCGGCTCAGATCAGCCGCCCACCGTTGGATCGGGCGCAGTGGAAGATCAATGGCTGGCGGGGCACCCGGTGCGGCATGCATGTTTCGGAGCGGGACCCACCCATTATTTAAATAATATTTTGTGGCATGGGTTTAATACTTTAGTTCTGGTGGGTTTTGGGATTCGCATTAATGCAGGTCATGGCGCCAGAAGGTTTAATACAAAGTATTTAAACCTCTTACCATTTAAAACATTGGATTTCATCTAAGGGGACAATTTTTTCAAGGGTTTAGGCATAGGCTATTAGTCTTAACCAGGGGTTAGACTAATTCCAGGGTAGGGACGCCGAAGGGTTGACTATAGCCCCAGATGGACTAATGTCTCCCATAACCATGTTACTTAGCCATAATGATAAAAGGGGGGGGATATTTAATATATTTTTTGGGAATTTTCTATAGTTTTTTGTAAGAAGTAGGGGTGGGGATGTACTAGGGAGCTATATAATAGGGTTAGAAGTTAATATGGGTATGTGAGGTGAAGTGGGAAACCAGAGATAGATGAAGTATGAAGTGAGGGCTTTTCAGAATAAATGTGGCTTCTTCTTGAAGAGGAAGGTCACAACTTGTCATGACTTTGTCAAGGGAGAATTGCAAGGAGGACTGTTTAGGCAGATCCTAAAGTCCTCAAGGGGGTGTTAATAAGAAGCCTTTTGAAGGAAATTAGGGAAGTTAGAGATGGTTTGATAGTTTGCCATATGGACCATTGTTCTTGCCCTTCTCTTATTGGTGAGATAAGATATGATTTTCAACATATCATGTGATCAGACCTTGCTTCTGCAACCTACAACTGCCTACCCTGCCTAATAGACCTAACATTTTTTCTTCTTTTGGATGGGTGCACTTAGCCTTGCAAACCCTGATAATCCTCTTTTCTTTTTGCTGCCCTCCTATCTAAATCTACCCTTATGTCTTCCAAGGGCCCAGATTAAGCAATTGGGCTCCTTCCTTTCTCTATCCGGCTACTCATCTACTAAGCTTGAACTGTTTGAACATGTATTCCTTCTCTAGTCTAGAACAGGCAATTTAAAACATGGCATGGCTCAGCTTGAACTGTTGGGCCATCCATCAAGATAGCAGTGGCATTTTGGTTGGCCAATTTCTTGGTCCTTCTTTGGGGTTCATTTCAATTATTTTTTCTTACCAATTCATTTTCTTGCCTTTTGATTATTCTTTTAAGGCATACCCTCTTTACATTTTTTAACTGTCTGTTTATTTCACAAAACATGGAACCTTTGTATCATCAAAGATGAACATTTTTGGCACTTCCACTGTCAATCATGAAAAATGAAACTCTATTGGTATAGGAGACTAACAGTGGCTCCACTTGGGGATGACTTTTCTAGATGAAAAGTCAAGAATAGCAGGTCAGATCACCTTATTTTTTCCAATCTTGCTGCAGCCTGAATTCTCCTTTTGTTAAGGACCATTCTTCTGAATCTTTAGAAACTTGTATGAAATACCTTGCAAGCTGATTTGCTGTGAAATTACATCTCTGTTTTTTACTTGTTTCTCTGAGTGTTCCTCATCACCTTGATAGTTCCCAAGTGCTTTCTCTTGCTTTCCAATGATTGGATCAAAACATGTATCAAAAATGGTGCAGTACCCCGATCTTTCTCAAAATCAGCTCCACTTGGTCCTTTATCTATCTGCTGTAAATGAAAAATACTGAAAATACAAATATTTATGTACAATATATAACTGTGCAGTGTTTCATCAAAGGGGGTCAAAATAATGCTTGAGCATCCTCCCATTGACTGGGCCTTCCTTAGTGTTTGAGCCATCCAAGCTTTTCAGAAAATAGGTGTTATTGCCCTGTAGAGCATAAATGACATAGGGTCCCTTCCACAAGAAGTCAAATTTGCCATGTTTTCCTTTATCCTCTCTCCTGGAATCCCATCTCAACACTTTACTTCCTATGACGAAGTCTTCAGCTTTGGTTCTTTTGTCAAATATTCTCTTGAGCTTATCTTGCAGTATTTGGGTTCTCTGATAGACTTCCTCTCTTGTTTGTTGTAGGTGAATTGTCTGGTTGATCCTTCTTTGAATGTCATTTGGCTTAGCTTGTATCTCCTGTAGTAACTTGATTACAGGGATCCCCAAAGATGAAGGAAATCTTGCTTCCATTCCATAAACTAGTTCATATGGGTTTGTGCCAATGGATCTCTTGGTAGTCAACCTATCTGCCCATAGTGCATTCACCAGCTTCTTATGCCAATTCTTTTTATTCTCCTCCAAAACCTTCTTGATAATGTTAATGAGGCTTTTATTGGAAGACTCAGCTAGGCCATTGCCTTGAGGTTAATAAGCTGTGGAATGACCCAAGGTCATATGATATTTATGGCAAAAGTTGATCATTTTTTTGGACTTGAAAGCAACAACATTATCTGTAATAATTTTATCTGGACAACCAAACCTAGACAAGATGTTGGTTTTTAGGAATTGTATAATGATGGAGTCATTGGCTTGCCTACCTATGCTGACCAGAGGATGAAGGGTGGATTTCACCAATGAAGTCTAAACCCCATTGGTGGAATGGTCTCTCAGTTGAGATAGGTTTGAGTGGTAAAGGCAATAGCTTTCTTTTGCCTTCAAAAATTTGGCATTTGTGACAAGACATTACAAATTTTCTCACATCAGTAAATAGGGAAGGCCAATAAAATCCAACCCTTAGGATTTTGTCAGCTGTGGATTTCCAATATAGGTGTCCTCCACAGTCACTTGCATGAAATTCCTTGAGGATATTGTCAGTTTCATCGCATGTTAAGCATTTAAGTAAGATTCCTTCATGATTTCTCCAAAACAAAACATTATCTATGATACAAAATTTTGATGCTTTCATTTTCAAGAACCTTTTCTTAGTTCTGGACAACTCTGGAGGAGCTTGCAGGTTTAACAATACAAAACATATATCAGCATGCCAGGGAGAATGCAAAAAGGCTTGGTTGATTTGTGGAGTCGCCATCTCCTGTTCGTTGTCCAGTTCATTAATGTCAAGGACATGGAAATTGGTTTTAGTCATTAGCTTTGCTAGACCTTGTCCTTTTATGAGTTTGGTAGGCTTGATTTCAATGTCATATTCTAAGTTATTGGCAATCCATTTCCCCTTTTGCCTTCAATTCCTTCTTGAGTTAAAATGTCCTTAACCACTGCATTTGGGACATAGGCAATTACATGAGAGTACAAAATATAGATTCTAAAGTCTTTAATGGCCTTTACCAATGCATAGGCTTGCTTTTCCATAATCTGATATTTTAAGGGGGCATCTCTAAGGGCTCTGCTAAAAAATGCAATGGGTTTTTCACAGCCCTAGTCATCTTTTTGTAACAGGACTGCAGCAATTGTATGCTCAGATGCAAAGGAAAAAATGGTGAAGTCTCTATCAAACCTAGTACTTGTTAGAACTGGTGTGTTTGTTAATGCCATTTTGATGTCCTCAAAGGCTTGTTTAGCTTCCATGGTCCATTTGACCTTGGAATCCTTCTTCAACATATTATTTAACAGTCTTATGAGCTCGGCCAAATTAGGAATGAATCTTCTCAAGAAGTTAATCTTACCTAAAAAACCTTGTAATTCTTTGATGTTTCTTGGATGAGGGACCTGAAGGATAGCTTGAATTCTGTCCGGATCAATCCTAATACCATCTTTTGAGATTATATGCCCTAGGAGTTTACCTTCATCTTGGCCAAACAGTGATTTCTTTGGATTCAAAGATATGCCATATTTTCTGCAAATTAAGAAAACCTATCTCAAATGTTCTAAGTGTTCTTGGTTTGATTTTGAAAAGGCAGTAAGATCATCCAGGTAGACCACCAGAAAATCATGGATTTCCTTGGCGAAGGCTATATCCATTGCTCTTTGGAACGTGGCCCCTGCATTCTTAAGCCCAAAAGGCATTTTGACATATTTGAAAGTTCCCCAAGGTGTTGTGAAGGAAGTTTTGTCTTGATCATCCGGGTGTACTAAAATCTGATTGAATCCAGAGAATCCATCTAATAATGAGATCCTGGAGGCTCCCACTACCCTTTGCAGGATTTGATCCATTTTTGGTAAGGGGTAATGGTCTTTGAGAGAGACTTTGTTCAAATTCCTTAAGTCAACACACAGTCTAATCTCTCCCGTCTTCTTCCTAGTAGGCACCAGGTTTGAAATCCACTCTGAAAACCTGATTGGAGCAATGATTCCTGCTTCATACATACGTTTAACTTCTTTTTCAATGAGGGGAAGGAGGACAGGATTGACTCTCTTGAGCTTTTGTTTAAAAGGTTTTTGGTTTTCTTTTAAAGGTATGGTGTGTTGGGTGACTGAGGTATCATAGGACTTTAGGTCCTCATAACTCCAGGCAAAGATATCTTGAAACTCTTTGAACAATTCAATGTATTTCAACTTTTGATCAGCTGGTAATGCCTTAGATAATTTTATCATTTTTGGATTTTTTGTGGTTCCAATGTTACAGTCTTCAATTTCAGCATTCAGCGGTTGCATTTTTGCTTTTCTTGAGATATCATTTGAATCAAACAAATCCTCCAAAGGGGTTAAACCTATGGGCAGAAAATTGTCTTTTAGATCAATTACTTTGACTTCTGTCTCAGCTATTTCATCTAAATCTGTTTGCTTCAGTTCCTGTATGTTTTCGTTATTAAAGGTAGTAGGGTGCAAAACCAGATTTGCTATTTCAGCTGATATATTCTGCTTGGTTGTGTATACCTGTTGTTGATCATGCACAGTGCTAGTATCAATGTTAATGCCGGAAAATTCTTCTTTTAGAGTAAGGAAGTTGTTTATATGTGTGTCACTCTCAAAGACTTGCCAATTATTGATGTTATCCGGGACTGCAGGCCTATGTTTGATTTCAGCAGTGAAAGTGTGATTGGGTTTGAAAGGTAGCTTGCAAGTGCTGGCAAAGGTTGCCAAGCCATGAGCATGTAAATTGAGCTTTCTGGAAATTTTAGTTAGCTGAGATTCTGAAAAGGTATCAAGTACTTGGATAGTTGCTCCCTTATAAGCTCTTAACCTTAGATCATTTGTGACAAATTTTCCTTTCATCTGTTGTATGATCAAATCTGAATCACCTAAGATTGAAACTTTGGTTGCACCTAAATTTTTTATGAGTTTGAGACCTAACAAAAGGGCTTTGTACTCAGCCATATTGTTTTTGCATCGAAAGTTTAACCTATATGCATGACCTTCAGCTTAGTCATTCTGCATATTGTGAATCCAGACTCCTGGCCCAGCTCCCAACTTGTTTACAAAGCCATCAAATTCTAAATACCATAGGGTTTCATGGTCAAGGTTTGTATTGAGACTCTTAGAAAGTTGGATTATGGGCAGATTGGTTTCTTGCAAGTCATTTGATGCATCATTCTCCTTTGTTATATCAATTATATCAAAAGTCTTTTGGTCTTGAGAGGCAAATTGTTCATTCAATCCCTCTGTCTGTGCTGCCACTAATAGTTTAGAATAAGCCTTGCTGCACATGTCAGCATTATACAGAATAAATGAATCCATGTCAGAATGTATTGAATATATAGGGAAGTTTTGAGGCTTCTCTTGACTTCTCACCACATATTTCATCAATGTTTCACTGTATAATCTTTTTGGCTGTCCAAAGACTGAAATGGTGGCGTAGGACATGTCTAATTGCAAAGATCCTTGGAGTTTGGCCCCCCAAGATCTGGATAAGAGCATGCCGTACTTAGGTGGGATGTCAGCTACCACCACATCCATCAAAATTGTTTTGGTTGGGTATTGGACCAGGGAGACACACAGATCTTTAATTAAGCCTAAGCACCTGACTTGGCTTGAATCAAATGAGAAAAGATCTTTGTAAGGTCTTGTGATATCTAGGTCTAGTTTTTCCATTACAGATTTGGGCATTAAGTTGTGTGAGGCCCCAGAATCAAACATTGCATTGTGTAAAACCTTGTCATGAATGTTTAAACTAACATAGAAGGGTGGAACCCCTCCATTGGTTATCTTTCTGTTAACCTCAGGACCAAACAGTAACTCAGGTTGATCATCTAGAACATTCACAACATCCTTATTGTCTGATATTTGGAGTGACCTATTAATTTGTTGTCTGTACACTTGATGCTTGGCCAATTCAGAAAGAGGAACAACTATCTTTAGCTTACTAATTTTTGTTTCTAAGTTAAAGGGCTTTTCCATTTGAGTCTTGGCATTAAGTGCAGTAGATTTTTCCTTTTCAGCTAGATTTTCAGTAATCCTTTCTTCATGATTGGTATGATTTTGAATGAAAACGGTACTGGATTTATTTTCATGGATGCTGTTTGAACTTGCTTTCGAAGGATGGGATGGGGATGGCTGGTTTCCAGAGGGCTGTTCATCTGATATATCCTCCACAGTGACTTCTGTGGGATGCGGGTCTGTTGTATCAGGAATTCTAGACAAACAGTTTTATCCTTTATCTTTTTTGGCTGCTTACTGTCTTTTGGTTTGAAAGTTTCAGGAACTTCTATGGTTCTACTTCTTAGTTTATACTATTTATGTACCTCATATACTGCTGCATCATAGCCTTCCCTAAAGTCAAAAGACTCTCCTGACTTAGTTTTAAATTGATTGCAATTATAGGCCTCTTGATCTTCTTGTGTTAAAAAGACCTGATGTTCGCTGTCTAGACCCATTATGTTGATGTGAGGATCCTCAGTAGGTTCACTAGATGTTGAGGCCTCGGCATAATTTTCTTGAAAAGGGGGTCTAATGTGCTGGTCAGGATCAGTCCTTCCAACATTTGGATTTTGATTCTTTCTAAAGTTTGGGTTTCTAGCAGTACTTGGTTGACCTTCCCATGATGATTTTCTTTCTATGGTTTCTACCCTGTCCCCAAGTCTATCCATGCCTTTGATGATTGCATCTAGCGTTTTTTCAAATGCTAAGGGTTCTTCCTTGAAAGTGGTTCTTCTTTTAGCTCTTGCTCGGTTTCTTTTGGCAATAAGATTTGCCTCTACACTGACAGCTATGTTTTGCATGTCTGCCAAGGTTGCAAGGGCTCTTTCCCTTAGTTGATATGCCATATCAGCATCAAACCCATCAGGGAATTTGATTAAGGCCAAATTAGGTGGAGGTCTAAGGTTTTGAGGGATGGCATCGTAAACATTGTTGAATCTGGCACAATAGTCTAAGACAGTTTCTTGTGGGCCTCTCCTTATGGTGTCATATTTAGATAAAATATGTAGTGGGTCTTTTTTCTTTTCCCATCTGTTCAGGAAGGATTGATAAAGAGCACCCGAATTGGCTATGGAATTTGCAGCAAGTGCTCTGAACCAAGTTCTTACTTCACCTGTTAAACTTTGGACAAAAATTTTCATTCTGACATCATCATCGTCTATTTCATAATTTTCAAAGTAATCCTGCATTTTCTTGGTATGCTGTAAGGCAGTATATGTGCTGGTACCATCAAAATAAGTGATCTTACTTTGGTAGTCCTGAGGCATAGCCCCAGGATTACCAGGTAGCTGTAGAGGAGCATAACGATTTGCCATATTTATAGGGATCAATGGGGGACAACAGGTAGGAAGAGAACAACTGGAACAACAGGGATAACAACGACAGTTTGTGTAGTGGACGGAGGTGTGAAGAGTGTGTTTTGAATAGTGGATGAGAAAGAGGGAGAAGACGGGGTTATGTGAGGACGAACTGATGGTTTAGCAGGGGTTGGGATGTAACTTTGCTGAACTGCCTCAGGGCTAGAATCAACAAGCTCTTCTTGTTCCTCTTGCTTCCTAAGAATCTTAGGAATTAAATTAGGATTGTCAAAAACAGCTGGAGGATTTGGGTCAGGATTTGACCTGGTATACCTAGTTTTCTTTTTAGGAGCCAGCTTCCGAATTTGTTTTTGGTATTTTTGGGAATGTTTTCAGAACTAACAAGGAACTGCTCAAATTTTGGAACAGCTATCTAGAGTCTAAAACTAGCATGAAGTTTGACTGAAGCAACTTTTATCTAGTCCTGTAAATGCAAAGCAAGAACAGTTTCAAAGGCTTCCTGGCTGACATTCAGGCTTCATCTGTAGTTTTAAAAAGTAGATAGCAGTTGAAAAATTCGTTCTTTCCCCAGTGGAGTCGCCAATGATGTTATCACTCAGGTTGTTCCCTTTGACTCCAAAGGGAATACGACCGAGGTAACCACTAACCAATCTTTTGGCCATAGGTCCTAGCCTACCTGCAACCAGAGAGGGCTCTCTCTTTCTGATTTATCTTTGTTCGGTGTAATTTTAGGCTAGTTATGGTGCACAAGATTTTGTTTTGAATTGGTTGGGATGATGATTTCGGTCAGAACAGGTATGTTTTTGCAGAATAATCTAGACCATTGGGCATGGAGTTGATGGTGGTGAACTACTGGAAATATCTTTTTGAGGAAAAGGTTATGCTACAGAGCCAGAGAAGCATCTATGGAACAATTTTTCAAATCTGTAATATGATGGGATGAGATCAGGGAGTGAAAGGCAACTAAGGATCTTTCACTAAACTGATAGAGGGAATAGTGGGAACATTATTTAGGAGCATTTAAGAATTCTTTAATAACATTCATAATGATAGAACGAATACAAACATGAGCAGTTAAGAATTCATGCTTATGATTAGTTTTGAAGAAAACATTTTTTTACAACAGAGATTGAGCATAGGGTGTATTTAAACAATTCCTGTACTATTATTTTTCTCTATTACTAAGCTAATGACACATATATTTGAGTTAAACAAACATAGAAAGACAAAACATAGTTTAGGATAACTTATTGTTCCATTAGACAACACAGGAATTCTGTAGCAGAACGCAGATCATCACTTTAACATCAAACAACGAAGAGATCATGAACTTTTCCAGCCATTTGTATTAGATAATCTGAAAATATACACAACAGTGTCTCAGAGAGAAAATCACCAACCCCAAATACCTTGTATGGGGAGGTATATATACAAAATTTAGATACAAAATATCTAGCTGATGAGTTAATGGCTCATAAATTCTATGCCAACCCCTGAGGAATTACAACTGAGAAAGTAAATGCTGTAATAACTATTTAGTGCATTAGCTATCCAAAATTGTCAGAAAGCTCTGACTTTTGTGACACATTGAGTCGGCTGGAGCCGTGCTGTCCAAAATTTGCGCGTTTCGTTTCTTTGGCTTGCTGTCCCAGTACTTGGCTGAGTCATTATTCTCACCCGCCTTGCCTGTTGTCTTCATGCTGCATTTAACTTTTGTTGACCTGAAGCTGATTAGAAGAGACCGAACTGAGATTATTGGGGAAAATTTTGCAGCATTGCCTGCCACCAATCCTCCTTAGGCAGTTGGTGTCTTCGTATTTTTGTTAGAGTTTCATCTGCCTCTGTGTACCTATAAAAATTTGGTGGGACCTCAAACAGATGATTAATTTCATGCTCAATGTAGAATAGATTTTCTAGCTTGTTATAGAGGCTCTGCCCTGATGGAGGTCCTGCTTCTTCAGAAGTGCTGGTGGATGCTATGATCTGATTTGTAATGAAATTGGTCATCCTAGTGGCATATTGCTCACGGGTGAGTAGTCTTCCTGCACCAGCCAAAAGGCTGGGCAATCCTTTGTCTTGTAATGCTCCCATTCTAAGCTTGTAGTCATCTACCTCAGCCTGCATTTCCTGACATTTTCTTTCCACAGTTTGCACAAAATTTCTGAGGGTGAGCACTTTTTTAGCTGTTAGAACAACATCTGTTCTGCTACTGATGTTTAGGGCTGCCAACTCCTCCTTGGTGTGAGTGTTGAGGAAATGTATCATCCTGTTGGCCTGCTCAGGCATATTCCCTAGTGCTGCTCTGGCCTTCTGGCTTTCAACTTGTGCTTGGCCTATTAACTCCATCTGCTCATGCACTGTTTTGATTGACTTCCACTGTTTGGTAATAGAGTGGTCAATCCGGGTCCACAAAATCTTCTTTATCTCCGCCAAAGTTTTCTCTAAATTTAGTTCCTTTTCCAAGGTCTTTATTTTGTCCTTTAGGGCCTTAATCTCTCTGGTCTCCTCTGCTACTGTCATTTTGGTTTTGTCATATTTTGTTTCCAGCTCAGCCAATTTTTCTTTGGCTTGTTTGATCTCTGTTGCATGAAGCTCTAGCTCTTTGACAACTTTTGTCAAATCATCCATGCTTATGCTAGCCTCAGGAGCTGTCGTTGTTTCCGCTGCAGCATCTGTAGTTGTTGTAGCCGTTGGAGGGGTCACTGCTGCTTCTGTAGTTGGGGTAGTTTTAGGAGGCTGGGAGGTTGATTCTCCTTGTTTTTCTTGTAGTGCTCTCTCCAACTCCCCTTCCAGATCAATTAATATTTGGTTCAGTTTCATCATTAGATCCAATTTATCCTCAGCTTCTTTCTCTTTCTGCAATTCTCCTGTTTGAGGGTGCTCAGTAGGAAGCAATCTCAATCTCTTCTTCAATGCAACAATGTCATCATCCTTCTTTTTCATAAGGGCCCTCACACCCTTAGGATCCTTAGGATCATGTCCTAAGTCCACAATAATGTCCTCCAATGTTCTGATTCTATTGTCTTTAGCTGTGGAGGACATTCTTTCTAAATCAAGCTGAGTATTAGTGTTCTTCAGAGATTCCTTTAATTCATGTGCCATTGTGGCCCTGTCTACCAATGTGGCATAGACCATTTCCCCTGTTTGCTTATGCAGTTCTATCTGATCCATGGGGTGAATATCTTTTGCCATAACCTCCAACTTTGTTCTAACATAATCTGCAGCTGAGTGAGGCTACTGTATTTTGGGTTTAAAATGGCTGAGGATCATCTTTTCCTCTTTGATGTCATATGCTACCATCAGCCTTTCTTGTTTGGCGGGTGTTGCCTTGAGAAATTGGTCATATAACTACACTCTTAGCAGCTCATTTTGTGCCTTAATTTATTTGAAGGTGGCCTTGGTGCTAGATGGCTTCTTGCTTTGCTGAGTGGAGGAGGACACCTCCATGCCATGCTGTCTTTCCTGCTCTGGTTGAAAAGAGCTTGTGGCTGTTTGTTGGCTATCTTCTTTGTCTTTCCTTGGACTTCCAAGGATTTCTTCACAGATTTCTTCTATAACTGGAGAATCAACCTTTTGCCTTTTGGCTTCGGGTTGCTGAGTGGATCCACTAGCAGGTGTGGACTCCTCCGAGTCTCGCTTTTTGCCTCTTTCCTCATGTGCAGGAGTCTACAAGGCAGGCACTGTTGGTGCCTCTCTTTGTTGTGGAGGAGTCTGTTCTTGCTGCTACCCTATTGAAGAGGCAGGCTGCTCTGTGACCACTTCTTTTTATGCACCCATTATCCCCTTGCCATTTTTTGTACCTGTTGCTGATGTAGATGGCCCCTGGGTGGCTGGTACGGTTGCAGCAGTGGATGTACCTTCTCCGATTTGGTGTGGCAACTTGAATGTTACCTACTACACATAATCCAAGTCAAGAGTTTTTTCTAAATCCTTGACATTTTTTTCCATTATTTCCTCTTGAGTTAATTCCTCAACTAATGTGCCTTGCAACCATTCATCTTGATTGGCATACTGCTCAATTTGTGGATATTTACAGTGATCATAACCTAGCAGCCTGTATTTGACTCTTCTAGCACTGATGAAGCCTTCTGGGTCATAAGGGACCCACCAGAAGCTCCTCTTTAGTTTATATTTGTCCCTGCGAATTTGATCAGCATCTTGCCAACCTTGTTTTTTGTTCATGATGAAGGGGCCTAGATGGTCTTTGAATTTGAGATGTGCTTTCTTCTTGGCACTATGAAAGTGGGTGAGGTCAGAACTAATGAGTTGTCTATAGTATTCCAAGGCGAACAATCTCATCGGTACATACCTTGGGAGTCTGTAAGGACAGAGCTCACAACCATAGATTCTGATGACAGTATGGTTTTGATATAGGTACCAATCACCTATTTTATAACTCTTGGACAACTGCAAGGTCTTCTGAATCTCAAATGACAGTCTAGGAGGAGGGGATCTCATTAGGAGGCAAGAGACTGGGTAAACAAATTGGTCAACAAACTCACAGTAAGAATATGGAGAGTCTTGAACTTGGTGGAAAACTGATGACCAGAAGATGACATACCTCTTTTCACCCCTAGAATCCAATTTCTTGATGGGGCATTGGAAGATTTCAGACTGATAATACATGAATAAGTGGTAGATATATGATGAATATTTAAATACTCCCTCCCTATCCACTTTCAATAGCTGGTCATGTATTTTATTGGCTATAAACTTGGCAAAGTTATACTTGTAAGGAGGGGGCTGGCCTGGACTATATGCAGCTAATAATACCAACACTGTCTCATCAATGTGCTCACTGGTTTTGAAGCCCAGCACATAGGAGATCATATCAACTAGGAGCCTGCCTACCTCATTGAAATGGACATATAAGAATGGAGGTGGCCCTGTAGGTTGGCGGTCTGCCCTCATGAATGTCTTGGTCATCTTTTCAATGTCAGCATTGGAGAATTTGGTGCCTGCATCCAGCAAATAGTTCATGGAGAAGGGAAACAACAGCTGAGTCTGCTTGAGATTGAGCATTTGGTTTATGGATTTAGGATTAATGTTTAAAAGTATGCTCCCAGATGGAGACTTAACAGTTCTCTGAGTTGGATCATAGTTCTCAGCACATAAGCAGATGAGCTCTAGAAAGATATTGATAGATGGGAGGAAATAATAAGGTAGATTGGACTCCCATATACCATACGTGTCATTGTTGCTTAGATAGCTATTTCTCAACTAGCAGAAGGTCTGTAAGTGGTTTCTGTCACCAACAAGATCTTGGATAAGGTAATCTCTATCAGCAAGAGGCATGGCTTCAAGCTCCTTGTTTGGTGGATTCATAGGAGTGACACTGAGAGCTGATGGTGTAGCCATTGTATAACTTTCAGGTGTTATCTCTAGAAAGATGTTTTTGAGTATAACAAGCTGAAGATGATAGCTTATGAGGATTTGAAGAGGAGTGGAAAAATGAGTGTAGCTGGAGCCAAAGTTACCTTTTGAAAAGAACAATTTGAAGAGTTTGATTTGAGCTTTGGTTTCTTCTGGTGAACTCTCAGAATTTAGAGATAGTGAGGGTAAATGCAGAGGAGAAAAGGATTGCAGCTTAGTATACTGAGAGCTTGAATTGAAACACGGTAAAAGGGAACAATGTCGGGTAGGTGTAGGAGTATATCAAAAATTCCAGCCTGAAAATGATTCTGTGACAGTGAAATTATGTATAGGCTATCTTAAACAGGGGGTGCTTTAGATTATTTAGGCCAACAGTTGCAGGACAGTAGCATTAAATTAAGGAGTTTTGTAGGCACTTTAGTGGAAAAATTTGTAGAGAATGGGAAGAACACGGGCAAACGGGTTGAATTTGGCAAATACCTGGATTAGCCAACGCCGAGGGTGGTCGAGTTGATTGGAGGACGAAGACTATCGTCGAATTTGCAGGTGACGACGTCCAAAGAAGTGAATTTTGAAATTTGAAGGCAGTTGGAGGTGACCAACAGAACAGCGCAGCCGCAATTGTACAATGAAAATGACCGAAAATGGTCACTTTCGGCCTTTTTAACGATAAATTTGGCGCATATGTGCTTTGGCACTTTCCCGCGATGACGTCAGCATGACATCATCAGTGGGCCCTAAGTACAGACGGGTGACATGGATGCTGACTGGGATGACACCGTGGTGGGACACGATGGCGCAATGTGGCGGGCGACATGAGACAGTGGCAGGAGCCCTGGCGTGACGTCAAAGTGACGAGAGCGCTGACGTAATGGGGGGTGGCCGGTTTGCGGAAGGCGGTTTCCGGTTTCCCTGCACTGCCTTTAGGGAGAAGCGGTTTCGGGGGGGAGGCCTCCGAACACCCCGGGCTTCCGACACGTGGCGGGGGTACGGCGGCAAAACCGCCCATCCCCCAGACGTTAAAGCCCGGCATGTTGGTGGCTCAGATCACTCGCCCACCGTTGGATCGGGTGCGGTGGGAGATCAACGGCTGGCAGGGCACCTAGAGTGGCGTGCAGGTTTCAGAGCGGGGCCCACCCATTATTTAAATAATATTTTGTGGTGCGGGTTTAAAACTTTAGTTCTGGTGGGTTTTGGGATTCGCATTAATGCAGGTCATGGCGCCACAAGGTTTAATACAAACTATTTAAACCTTTTACCATTTAAAACATTGGATTTCAATTAAGGGGACAATTTTTTCAAGGGTTTAGGCATAGGCTATTAGTCTTAACCAGGGGTTAGACTAATTCCGGGGTAGGGACGCCGAAGGGTTGACTATAGCCCCAGATGGACTAATGTCTCCCATAACCACGTTACTTAGCTATAATGCTAAAAGGGGGGGTTTATTTAATATATTTTTTGGGAACTTTCTATAGTTTTTTGTAAGAAATAGTGGTGGGGATGTACTAGGGAGCTATATAATAGGGTTAGAAGTTAATATGGGCATGTGAGGTGAAGTGGGAAACCAGAGATAGATGAAGTATGAAGTGAGGGATTTTCAGAAGAAATGTGGCTTCTTCTTGAAGAGGAAGGTCACAACTTGTCATGACTTTGTCAAGGGAGAAATGCAAAGAGGACTATTTAGGCAGATCCTAAAGTCCTCAAGGGGATGTTAATACGAAGCCTTTTGAAGGAAATGAGGGAAGTTAGAGATGGTTTGATAGTTTTCCATATGGACCATTGTTCTTGCCCTTCTCTTATTGGCGAGATAAGATATGATTTTCAACCTATCATGTGATCAGACCTTGCTTCTGCAACCTACAACTGCCTACCCTGCCTAATAGACCTAACATTTTTTCTTCTTTTGGATGGGTGCACTTAGCCTTGCAAACCCTGATAATCCTCTTTTATTTTTGCTGCCCTCCTATCTAAATCTACCCTTATGTCTTCCAAGGGCCTAGATTAAGCAATTGGGCTCCTTCCTTTCTCTATCCAGCTACTCATCTACCAGGCTTGAACTGTTTGAATAGGTATTCATTCTCTAGTATAGAACAGGCAATTTAAAACATGTCATGGCTCAGCTTGAACTGTTGGGCCATCCATCAAGATAGCAGTGGAATTTTGGTTGGCCACTTTCCTGGTCCTTCTTTGGGGTTCATTTCAATTATTTTTTCTAACCAATTCATTTTCTTGCCTTTTGATTATTCTTTTAAGGCATACCCTCTTTACATTTTTTAACTGTCTATTTCTTTCACAAAATATGGAACCTTTATATCATCAAAGATGAACATTTTGGCACTTCCACTGTCAATCATGAAAAATGAAACCCTATTGGTATAGGAGACTAACAGGATAATGTTGGATCCCTATAATACTATTGATTACACCATTACTATTGTAGTTATACCCCTTATTAATATTGTTGTGCCCCTATTGCTCCCATATTTTTATTACTGTGGCCCATAGAATCCCTGTATTGTTATTTTTGTGGCTTTATATTATTATTGTTAGGTTGGCTGGATTATATTGTGACTCCTTAGACTCCTATATATAGAAAGGAGGTTTTGTCATTTGAATCATCCAAGAATTGTTCATTTATGTAATGTAAAGGAGGTTGCCCCTTCGAAGAGGCTGAATTCTAAGGCGTTGATCTATCTTTTCTATCTTTTCTTGAGCTGGTTTCATAACATTTGGTATCAGAGCTTTGGATTCTAAGGTTTCGCTGCTCCAAAAAGGTCATTGTGGCATTTTTGCTAAAACTTTTTTTTTTGTGACGTTTCAGAAGTTGCAAGAAAAAACCCATTTGAGAAGAAATCGCGCTGAACCTCGGGTCTGAATTTCAGAGCTTTTCACGCTATATTTGCAGAGATATGATCTGAGGAAGTTGGTCTTTTTACAGACCCCTGAATTACATTCCAAACAGGTGACCTGGGGAAAATCGTCATAACTTTCCTTCTGGGGATTGGATTGAAATTTTGTAAGAAGGTACAGAAAGAGGACCCACTGTAGTTTCTTATATGCATTTTCAGATCCAAAGGTTGAAACAATGACTCGTGGCACATCGTACAAGTTCACTCTACTGAACTAGTCTATAATCAAGTCACTGTGGGAGATTTCGCATAACTCTTCCTTGGAGAATCCAATTTGGGTCAGAATTGTGGCATTAGAAAGAGGACACAAAGGGCTACTGCAGGTCACAAATTCAGAACTAGATGATCGGAAAGTACAGAGATACATCAAAGGCAATATCGAGCTCCTGCAAAGTGAAAAAAGGTGTGTAGATTTTCTTAAATTTTTTCTTAAGCTTGGTTTTTAAAATTTATTTTGAAGGAATTCAAAGGGCATAATAGAGCATTATTATTGGTAACTGATGCCCCAAGGAAAGAAAATGCAAACACCTAGTAAGGAACCTGAAAGCTCTAGCATGACTCATGAAGAAGAAGAAGAAATGCTATATGATATATCAAAATTACAAGAACAAGTGCAACAAGTGTCACTTGCACAAAAAGCAACAGAATCTAAGATGGATGGTTTAAGGAAAGATGTAGAAGATAAGATGGATGGTTTAAAGAAAGGTGTAGAAGCTAAGATGGATTGTTTAATGAAAGGCGTAGAAGCTAAAATTGATGGCATGGATGATAAGATGGAAGAATTGAAGATAAATATGAATAAGTTGCTACAAGAAATGGTCACTAAGGGTGAAAGGGTACTAAAGGAAACTCATGATGAGAACAAAGAAATGTTAATCATGATTCCATAGACTCTAATGTTGGATTGAAGCCTCACCATATTCCAAAAATTGATAGGAGGAAGTTTGATGGCAAGGATCCCACCACATGGATATTACAGATGGAGCAATTCTTCAATCTCAATAATGTGCAAAACACACAAAAGGTACGTATGGCAACTTTATATTTGGAACCAAATCAGTTTGTATGGTATCAATGGCTTTTCTCTCGTAAACAATTTATCACTTGGGCAATTTTTACGAAAGAATTGATAGCACATTATGAGGATACAAAAAGCAACACTTTTTTTAGCCAATTGATAAGTCTCAAACAAAAGGGTTCAATAATGGAGCACATTGAGGAGTTCCAAAAATTGAACATCAGGGTAAAAGATATTCCAAAGGAGCATAGGATTGATGTTTTCATAGGGTCTTTAAAGGATAATATCCAACATGATGTTCGCCTTTGGGAACTTGATTCATTAGAGAAGGCATTCATGTTAGCAAGAAAAATGGAAAGAAAAATTATGGCAACCAGGAAGCATACCACTCACAACTATAAAGACGGAAGTGTTGTTGCCCCTAGTCTTCCCACAACCTATAAGGTTGACACCATAACAATTGGAAGAAAAAAGAGCAAAAGGGCTTTGTTACAGTTGCGATAGCAAATACACTAAAGGTCATAAGTGTGCTAAGAATAAATTATTCTACATAGATTGTGAAGAGGAAGATGAAAAGGAGCAAGAAAGGTCAAAAGAAGAGGATATACTCCAGGAACAAAGCCTAGATGAAGAACAAATAAATCTGACCATATCTTGAAATGCATTGGTGGGAATTACCACTCCTCAAACCATCAAGATAGAAGGACAAATCAAGAAGAAAAAGGTAATAGTGTTGATTGATTCAGGAAGCACCCACAATTTTATTCATTGTAAGGTAGCAAAAGAATTGAATTGCTTCCTATATCCAGCACTAGAGTGCCAAGTGATGATTGCAAATGGAGGAACAATAAATTGCTCTGGAAAGTGCCATAATATCAAGCTATCCATGGGAGAATATGTATTGACTAGCCCAATGCTTTCCATTCCAATGGGAGGTGCTGATGTTGTACTAGGAGTCCAATGGCTACAATCCTTGGGTACAATAGCTTTTAATTTTCAAGAACTTTTCATCAAATTTTCTATGGAAGGAAAGGAAGTTGAATTAAGGGGTATTGTAGGGAAACTAGGAAAGATAATCAGCTCTAATGGTATGACAAAGCTTCTAAAAAAGGAGAAAAGAGGTGTAATTGCACAATTATGTTCGCTAGATGTTTCCACATCGGAATCATCTATTTCTCCAGATCTCCAAAAGTCCTGGACAATCATTCCAAGGTATTTGAGACTCCTAAAGGTCTCCCACCTATGCATGATCATGATCATGCTATTCATCTGATTCCAGGAAGTGTTCCTCCAAACATCAGGCCGTACAGATATCCCTATGTCCAAGAGAGTGAAATTGAACGTATAGTTGCAGAAATGCTAGAGGCTGGTATAATTCAACCGAGTCAAAGTTCTTTCTCTGCTCCAGTAGTATTGGTGCACAAGAAGGATGGATCATGGTGCATGTGTCTGAATTATAGGGAGCTAAACAAGCTCACTATTAAAGATAAGTTCCCCATTCCTGTCATTGATGAATTACTGGATGAATTGCATGGATCAATTTACTTCACCAAGTTGGATCTTCATTCAAGATATCATCAAATTAGAATGAAGACTAAAGACATCCTGAAAACAAAATTTAGAACTCATGAGGGTCATTATGAATTCTTGGTCATGCCTTTTGGCCTTACCAATGCACCTTCAACATTTCAAGGTTTGATGAATTCAATTTTCAAACCATTCCTTAGAAAATTTGTGTTAGTATTTTTTGATGATATACTAATCTACAGCAAGTCTTGGAAGGATCATGTTGAACATGTTGACAGCGTGCTACAACTATTGGAGGAGAAACAATTATATGAAAAAAGATCCAAATGTTTCTTTGGAGTCCAGGAGTTGGAATACTGGGTCATATTGTATTTCATGAAGGAGTTAAGGTAGACCCTAGCAAAATTAAAGCCATTAAGGAATGGAAAATCCCCACATCCATAAAGCATCTGCGAGGATTTCTCGGGTTGACAGGGTATTATTGAAAGTTTGTTAAGAATTATGGGAGAATAGCAGCACTTCTAACAACATTATTGAAGAAAGATGCATTTTCATGGACTCCAAAAGCAACAAAGGCCTTTGAACATCTTAAAGAGGCAATGTGCCAAGCACCGGTCTTAGCTACACCGGACTTCACAAAAACCTTTATTGTGGAATGTGATGCTTCAGGAAATGGAATTGGTGATGTTCTAAAGCAAGATGAAAGACCCATTGCTTTTGAAAGTCATCCAATCAAGGGAAAGTTTTTAAGAAAAGCTATTTATGAGAAGGAAATGTTGGCAATACTCCATGCACTTAAGAAATGGCGACCCTACCTAATGGGAAGACACTTCAAGGTAAAAACGGATCATGATAGCCTTAAATACTTTTTATAACAAAGATTATCCTCTGAAGAGCAACAAAAGTGGGTCACAAAGATGTTGGGTTATGACATTGAAATCATCTATAAAAAAGGGAAGAAAAATGTGGTGGCAGATGCACTCTCAAGAAAGGATGAGGATATGGAAGCATTGTTGTGCACCATTTCTATTATCCAACTAGATTGGATAAACGAAGCAAGGGAGGAATGGAAGAATGACGAAGAAGTGTGGGCACTTATTCGAACGTTACAACAAGATTCCAGTACGTCTGATAAATTTAGCTGGCAAAATGATTCATTATGGTACAAACATCGCTTATACCTCTGTAAGAATTCCCAGCTAAAACAAAAGATTCTTATGGAATTGCACACTTCTCCCTTAGGAGGGCACTCAGGATTTTTAAAAACTTACCACAGGGTTAAGAAGGAATTTTTTTGGGATGGCCTTAAATCAGATATTCAAAAGTTTGTGGCAGAATGTTTGGTTTGCCAACAAAATAAAGTTGAAACATTTAAGACACTGGGTCTATTACAACCTTTATCCATTCCAAGCCAACGTTGGGAGGAGGTTTCAATGGATTTTATCACAGGTTTACCCAAGTCTGAGGGAAAGAGTATCATCATGGTGGTGGTTGATAGACTTACCAAGTATGCACACTTTTGTTTATTATCACATACATTTAAAGCCAGTATAGTTTCTACTACATTTATGGAAACAATTCAAAAGCTACATGGAAACCCAAAGATTATTGTAAGTGACAGAGATCCCATTTTCACTAGAAATTTTTTGACAGAATTATTTTCTTGTCTTGGTACTCAGTTAGCTCATATCTTATCATGCTCAATCTGATGGGAAAACTGAGATAGTAAACAAATGTTTGGAAGGGTATCTTTGTTGCTTTGTATCTAATAAACAGACACAATGGGTCAAATGGTTGCCTCTGGCTGAATGGTGGTATAACACTTCCTTCGATACAACAACAAAAATGACCCCATTTATGGCACTTTATGGGTATCAACCACCATCCATCACATCATATTTAAGAGAAAATTCTAAGGTTCAGGCAGTGGAACATCACATCGAACATCAACAACAAGTCTTCTAACTCTTAAAGGATAACCTTGTGTTGGCACAGAATAGAGTGAAACAACAGGCAGATCAACATCGCAGTGAAAGAAGTTTTGATGTAGGTGATTGGGTATTCCTACGGCTACAACCATATAAGCAATGTCGCTCAAGCAAGCTAAGAAGGATAATAAATTATCACCAAAGTATTATGGTCCGTACAAGGTGTTGCAAAATATTGGTACTATGGCATACAAATTGGAGCTTCCTGCAGCTTCTCGATTGCACCCATTTTTCCATGTTTCATGTTTAAAGAAGGTTATAGGAGACAAGCTCCCAGTTCAAACAATATTGCTAGAACTTGACGAGGAAGGAAAAATTATATTGGAACCGGAAGCAGTCACAGAAACAAGAACTTGACAGCTACGAAATCGATCAATTTTAGAGTATCTTATCAAGTGGAAGAACTTATCCGCTGAAGATTCCACATGGGAGGATGAGAATTTTATGCAGAAGTATCCAGAACTACTCAAGCATTGAGGGCAACACTTTTTTGAAGGAGAGGGGCATGTTGGGTCCCTATAATACTAGTGATTACCCCATTACTGTTGTAGTTATACCCCTTATTAATATTGTTGTGCCCCTATTGTCCCCATATTGTTATTACTGTGGCCCATAGAATCCCTCTATTGTTATTTTTTTGGCTTTATATTATTATTGTTAGGTCGGCTGGATTATATTGTGACTCCTTAGACTCTTATATATAGAAAGGAGGTTTTGTCATTTGAATCATCCAAGAATTGTTCATTTATGTAATGTAAAGGAGGTTTCCCTATTGAAGAGGCTGAATTCTAAGGTGTTGATCTATCTTTTCTATCTTTTCTTGAGATGGTTTCATAACAGAAAGTAGGAGAAGAAGTGCAAGCTCTATCAAGGGGGAGAGGAATCAAGCAAGGAGTCAAGTGGAAGATCCAGGTTGGTCCCTTTGCTTCTCTTTTATCTATCATACATAAAGGAAATCACAAATTGCTTTGATTATTTGTTTCTAGGATAGCTGCCAATCCTAGTGGGACTAGCAGATCGAAAAGACACTAGTTTTCCCAGAAAAATTGACCATGAGAAGTTCCCGCACTTTGCGACAGAGAAGCTAATGCACTGCATTATTGACACAACCACCAGGATGACTACATTGGAACTGCGGAAGTGGCTCAGGGTAGTAGAAAAGGTAGGTTTGCTCAACTTACTATGGGTGTCGCACTACAATCGCACCCCCATTATAGTATTGGTCATCAAGCAGCTGCTATGGTTGGTGCAGATGGGTATTTGTTGCTGGAGGAGCCAATACCCATCACCGACAGATTGATCCATAGGATCGCACAACTACCCTACATAGGGGAAAATCTGGCAATGATGTTTGGCGGAAAATGTGGCGAGCAGGCCCTTGCGAAGGACATGAAGGAGAAATTCAAGCTCGTGAAGAAGAGGCAAGGCTATGCCATCTCGAGGATCTGTGACCCTGCAGTTAAGATAGCCACATAGATTTTGGCATGAAAGATTATGAGGAAGTGTCACGCAGATGAAGTGCCGACACTAGTCGTCACTCTTGCAGCCCAATGCACCAAAGGAGTCTAGTTTAATTGGGTGCATTATCTATGTAGTGATTTCCTTGTGAGGTTCTGCGAAGCACAAGAGATTAGCAAGACCCTCCACTATGCATGGCTCTTGTTGTCTATTGTGATGGTAGCCTAAGAGCTACCGGAAGATAGTCAATTCCCCTCGGTCACATCGGACTTGCCAAAAGCAGCAAAGTATGCTTCATTGTGGGCAACCAAGGATGCTCAGTGCATTAAGGACAACAAGATCTTCTGGATCTTAATAGAAATGAACATCTTCATGGCTATCAATCACAAACTGCGATTGTCAACTACTGCATTCGACAAACTGGAGGGTGATGAGCCCCATGAATGGGTAACTATATGGGCTCATTTTGTCTCTTCACATAGTTAAATCAACCATTCTCTCAGCTTATTTCATGTTTTTTGATTATATTTATGCTTATGGAGTGAGTTGGGTTAGTTATGATGCCATGAGGTCTAATATGTGTTTAATGTAGGTTTTTGTTGAATTTTTAAGACAAAGTCAAATATTTAATGGACAATTGGTAGCAATAATTCAAAGTGGACAAAGGAGAGGATTTATAGGAGGGAATCCCCCTCATTTATTACTCCAACTTCGAATTTTCCCTCATGCAGCTCGGAGTACGAAAACCAAATCAATGCACTAGGATGCAGCCGATCAAGTGAAGGATAACTTATGTTTATCTCGAGTTTTGGGAGCTAAGCCTCCCTGATTTTAAGGAAGTTTTTGGGAGCTTCAGTTGTATAAGTAGATAGGCCTAGGGCCTCACTAGGGTCGAACTTTTGTTGAATTTTTATTTCAGTATTCCTATTGTAAAACTCTGCTCAACTTCGAGCTTACTTTTGGTGACAGTTTCATGTAATGTTATTACTATTTTGATAATAAAGATGAGATCCTTTTTGAGCTAGCACTGAGTTACCTCAGAGGGCTAAAGCTCTTTGGTTAGGGCCCAATCCAAGCAGCCAAGCTCCTCTTGTTTGTATTTATATGCTTTGTTTCAGTTTATGGATTAGTTGCTATTAAATGAATTTCTCTCTTGGTTAAGAATAGGTTGCTTTTGATGATTCAAAAGGTCGTTTTTAGTTGTGTTCTCTATAGCAAGTTGAATAGTGATAGAAATAAGATTCAAAGGTTTAGAAATAGTGCCTTGGCCCCTTTTACTGCCTTTGGGACCATGAACTGACGCAAAGACCCTCTTTTTGTCCCAAAAACACATATTTTCCTTATCCATAGGATTTCTAGTGTTTGCAGTTTGTTAGAAGGTTAATGCTTTGCTTTATATCTCTTCCACCATGCTCATTTATGTCTTTGCAATAAGTATCCTTCCATGATTTCTCTCCTTATAGCATTTTTTAGCATTTCTTTCCATAGCTCATAATTTAGATTAGCTTGACGCAAAATTCTGTTTTTTGATGTACTTAATTTCCTTGCTTGCTTGATCTCATTGTTTGACTGTTAGTTCTTTTGCAGAAAATATCTTCTCACAGTAGATCAACCTATCAGCCATCACATTCTCTCCCTGATCTATGCCTGCAGGTCACCCAAAGTTCACCTCAAATCTGCCTTAGTTTCTGCATTTTTCCATAGGATTTCTTCCTCTCTCCCGACCATATTTCCCTCTCCTCGTGATCTTTGGTGGACCCTAGGCACCCTAACACATCATCCCCACTTTCATCTACCCTTTCCACCCACTCTCACACCTTCAAAACTTTCAAAGTTGCTCTCGGAATCCTCCTGTAGACCTCTTGTAGACCTCCTGTAGATCCCCTGTGTCCTCCTGTAGATTTTCTTGTAGGCTTTCTTTTGAAGACCGAGTGTGAGAAAAGCCTCCAGAAGGCCACCAGTGACCTCCTAGGACCCATCTACACCATCCTACATCTCCTCAAAACCTGAAGTTTCCCTTCAACACCACCTATTTGCTTCCACCTTCACACACAATAAAATACATGCATGTTAATTTCGCATAAAAATACATAAAAATCCAAAAAGATATTTTTTGCTCATTTACTTCTATAAATAGCTTGAGTAGATTTTTTTTTACTTCCTTGAGTAGGTAATGGAATTCATTTCATGGTTTTCATAGTGCTTTCTGCAAAATTATGATTAGTTGGTTAAGTAGGTTTGTCAAGTTTACTCTACATTTCAGTCTTTTTCCATTCTGCAAGTAGAGTAGCCTCTGTAGAGTAAGCTTACCTTTCTTACATCACATATAGAGCTTCTTCTAGAATCCATAGAAGTTGGCTTGAGCTCCTAGTGATCTTCTGTCAGCTAACCATGTGACAGCTTGCAGTAAGAACTAGTACTTGTGCATACAACACCGTCGCTTCCAAGTTTGTTACAAACTACTGGGTTGATAAGAGTAAAGTAGGCAGCCCAGGAGTTGCAACATTATTACTACAATACTAGTGCTCACCACTTTTTGGTGCCATTTCCAGGTAAGCATTAGAGTATTTTGTGATTACTGCTTTCTTTTATTTTCTATTGCAACATTCTACTAAGTAGTTTATTTAAGCAAAAGTAGAATAGTTGTTTTTTCAGTTTCTGCATTTCCTTGCTTTCCTTTTCAATTCTGCAAATTTCATTTAAGCAAAAGTAGAATAGTTGCTTCTTTCAGTTTCTGCATTTCCTTGCTTTCCTTTTCAATTCTGCAAATTTCATTTTAGCAAAAGTAGAATAGTTGCTTCTTTCAGTTTCTGCATTTCCTTGCTTTCCTTTTCAATTTTGCAAATTTCATTTCAGCAAAGTTCATTTCAGTTAGTTGCAATTTGTGTTATTCAATCCAATTTAGTTTTGTAGGTACAATTAGTGAAAAAACAAACAAAAACCAACCAGAAAGATTTCCTTTCATGCTCCATAGGAATAGAGATAATTCAGGAAAATTCTTGCCAACACCCCCACTACATCACACAGCCAAACTTCTCTCTTCCTTGGTGGCAGTGATCAAGAAGAACCTTTATGTGAACAACTAGAGATATTTGAAGAACTTATAGGGAAAGGAGAAGAGGAAAACATCCCTCCTGAGCCAATGGCTGAAAATAGAAATGGTAGGGGAAATGGAGAAAGAATAGAGGGTACCTTTCCCATTTGGGAGACCAATGGGGACACCAAAATGAAGAATATAAGTCCTTCAGCCCTACCTCCCTTCCATGGTTTGACTAAAGAAGATCCTGACACCTTCTTGCTTGAGTTTGTTGTCATCTATCGAACCTATGACTATGCAGAAGATGAGAAAAAGTTGAAACTATTTCCTTCTACTCTCAAGGATGCAACATTGTGCTGGTTCATGGGGTTACCTGGCAATAGCATCACAACTTGGGCTCAGATGCAACAGGCCTTTAATAACAAATATTGAGACTACTGTAGGTCAAAAGATACCAAGGAATAAATCTTCTGAATGACCATGGGAAGTGATGAATCCTTGGAAGATTATGAAGAGAGGTTCCAACTCAGTTACAAAAGGGCCAAGTGCACACTTGAACCTGAATCTCTGAAGTTGGTCCTACTCAGGGGAATTCCGGAAGACCTTCTAGACACCCTCCATCCACTGGCTAGGGGAGACATCTACCAACTATATTACGAGGACATAAAGACTGTTTTTAGAAACCATTCCAGAGCATCCAGAAAGAAAGGTAGGGGGAGTCAACCCATAGCCAATACCTTCTATTCCAATTCATCCATGAAAGGTGAACTTGGAAACATGCTGGAAGACTTCAAGAGTGAGATGCTGTAGACTCTTGGCATTCAAATGGATACCTTGCATATCAAAAGGAAACAAGAGGAAGTAGAGAGGGATTTGGCCATCTTTTGTCCTAAATGCACCAGGATGCATCCTAGGAATGGATGTCCTTTGAACTCTATAGAGGTTTGTTTAGTTTTTGAAGAAGATCATTCTACAGATAAGTGCCCTTCCTTGCCTGGACTTAAAGTTGTATACCAAGGGGTCAAAGGAGCCACTGAACCACTCTGTTTCATGAACCAAAGGAGACCGCATGGACCTAGACCATACTAGAAGGGGATGCAAGGGACATCTCAGGCATACTACAACCCCAACCAAGTCACTTCCATACCCTCTTGGGGCCCTCTTGCTCATCCTTCCTGGTCCATGCCTCCTCCTTGGTCCTTTCCATCTCATTATCATGCCCAACCAGTTGCTCATTCATTTCAATCCTATGCTCAACCACAACCTCAGTGGAATGCATATCATCAGGGGTGGAGGCCCTAGTACAACTCTCCTCCCATTCTTTTGCCTCCACCACCTGCTCAACCACAACCATTGCCACCTGCTCCACCAAGGCAACCCCAAATGCCTGCCCACCCGAATTCGAACTCGAACAACAGACAGGATCAACAAGTATATAGTGGGGAACCATCATGCCCAACTTATGCTGTGGAGATTCAGTAGATTAACTTATGATCTAGGAAGGTTCTCCTAGATAGCCAGCCTCCACCTATGGAGGTTGAGGAAGATAAAGAGGAAAGTGAACCTAAAGCAATTCCACCCTTTCCTGAGAGACTATCTGGAACAACATAGCCTACCCTAGAAGAAACTGAACTTCTGGGAGAATTGAAACAGTTATGTGTGAAGATACCACTTCTCCAAGCCATAAAGGGTGTGCTTATCTAAAATAGGTTAATCAAAGAGAAGTTCTTTAGGAATCCAAGAAGGCGCAAGAGAGGTGCCCCAACCATCAATGTCATAGGACAACTATCCTACTTGATGTTGGGACAGGTAATCTGTCCAAAATATCTGGAACATAGAAGCCCAGTAGTTGATGTCCACATCAATGGCACCATGATCCCACATACCTTGATTGATCTGGGAGCTGCCATTAATGTGATGAAAAAGCACACAATGCTCAAAGTAAACCTCCAGGGCTCCTTGAGGAAGACCACAACGGTACTCCGGCTAGCAGACTACTCCACCGTGACCCCTGAAGGGATTGTGGAAGATGTGATGGTCTCCATTGATTCCTGGGAGTACCCTGTTGGTTTTCTAGTTCTCTAGCTGAAGGCAAAGCTCACTAGGTATCCTCTCATCCTGGGAAGACCCTGGTTGGCTACTATCGATGCCTACATCAACTGTCGAGCTGGGAACATGGACATCAAGAATGGGCATATGTCCAAACAGTTAATCCTCTATCCTCCTACCCAACCCTTGCTAAAACATGATCTACCTCTCTGGCTGGAGGAGGAGGATAAGGATTAAATCTATTCTGGACCACTTTGTGCATTAGAAATTGCCATGGGGGGGAAATTGCAAGATGAAGACGATATTATTGAAAAATTAATTCAGAACCCACCTCGCAGTATCTTACCATTAGAGGACATAGTGAGAGAAACCCAAAGCAACCCCTTAACTAATCTTTGTCTAGCTGACCCGACTTCTCTCTCTGTTAATAATATAGAGTTCGGCCCAAAAAGAGCCTTGAAAATCAATCCATCCCTATCCACTTCCCAGGAGAAGGAGTTGTGCAGCTTATTGAGAAAACATTTAGATGCCTTTGCCTAGAGTTATAATGAGATTAAGGGAGTGCACCCTTCGATATGTACTCATGATATATACATTAAGGAAGATTTCAAACCAGTCAGGCAACCTCAAAGGAGAATGAATCTAGCACTTAAAGACATTGTTAAGGAGGAATTGCAAAAATTACTAGATGCAGGATTCATCTACCCCATCTCTAATAGTGAATGGGTCTCTCCATTGGTGCTAGTGCCAAAGAAAAATGGCAAGTGGAGAATCTATGTCGACTATTGGGAATTGAACAAAGGCACTGAAAAGGACCATTTTCCTTTACCGTTCATAGATCAAGTGTTAGATGGTCTGGTAAGGAAAAAGTTTTTTTCCTTCCTAGATGGGTTTAGCGGGTACAATCAGATTCAAATCAGCCTGGAAGACCAAGATAGGACCACTTTCACTTGTCCTTAGGGTACCTTTGCATATCGAGTCCTTCGTTTTGGTTTGTGTAATGCTCCAGCCACTTTCCAGAGAGCGGTATTGAGTATATTTTCTGAACTAGTTCATGATGTAGTGGACATATATATGGATGATTTTACTCCTTATGGTTCTGACTTTCAAGAAGCTTTATCTAACCTAGGAAAATTTCTAGACAAGTGTATTGAAATGAAACTGTCCCTAAGTCCAAAAAAATGTGAATTTTTGATGATTGAAGGGACCGTGCTAGGTCATGCAATATCTCAACAAGGATTGCAGGTGGATCCCAAAAAAATTGCCATCATCCAAAGGGTCCCACCTCCTTAAAAGGTGAGAGATATCAGAAGTTTCCTAGGCTTAGCTGGGTATTAAGATTCATTAAATATTTCAGCAAGCTAGCCTCTCCGTTGTTTGGTCTTTTAGGTAAAGATGTTGAATTTATTTGGTCGGAAAACTATCAAGAAACCTTAGATACCTTGAAGAGTAAACTTGTGACTGCCCCAATTTTGAGATGCTCAAACTGGGCCCTACCTTTCCACATTCACACAGACGCCTCGAAAAGCCTTAGGACAAATTGATGAAATTTTACCTTATGCCATATACTTTATAAGCAAAAACTTGTCAAAGGTGGAGCTGAACTATACGGTAACTGAGAAGGAACTCCTAGTTGTAGTGCATTCCTTAAACAAATTCAGAAATTATATCAAAAGCTATCAAACCTTTGTGCACACTGATCATGCTGCAATTAGATATTTAATGAAAAAATCGGATGTAAATGCTCGCATTATTAGATGGTTGCTTTTACTGTAGTAGTTTGATTTGACCGTTGTTGACAAGCCTGGTAAAGAAACTGTTGTCGCTAACTTTTTGTCTAGAGTAAATTTGCTTGCAGGTGAAGAAGGAATGGTGGATGATCAAATTCCAAATGAACACTTGTTCGCTATCTTAGAACTCTTTCCATGGTTTTTTGATATAGCAAACTACTTGGTTTCAGCACAATTCCCACCACACCTGTACTCAAAGGAGAAGAGCAAGATAGTAAGGAAAAGTGCCCCTTTCACCTGGATTGGAGGCAATCTCTTCAAACTTGGCCTAGATCAGATATTGAGAATATGTGTTAGGGAGAAGGAAGTTTTTGACATCCTCCTGACTTGTCATGTTGGGCCTTGTGGAGGTCATTTTGCAACAAAGAGAACTGTCTTCAAAATATTGCAAGAAGGTTACTATTGGCCCACTCTTCATCAAGATGTGAGGATATACACCAACCAATGTGATCGGTGTCAAAGGATGGGGAAACCTACTCTAAAGGATGAGATTCCCATGCAACCTCAAGTGACCTTTGAGCCATTTGAGAAGTGGGGCATG
This sequence comes from Pinus tabuliformis, assembly GCA_031772625.1. NCBI lineage: Eukaryota > Viridiplantae > Streptophyta > Pinopsida > Pinales > Pinaceae > Pinus > Pinus tabuliformis. The sequence goes on from CM062817.1 coordinate 962,165,359, forward strand.
GACTTTGTGGGTTCTATCAACCCCCCTTCAAAACAGAAGCAATACATCATTGTGTGCACTGATTACCTGGCAAAGTGGGCAGAAACAAAAGCAATCAAAGAAGCAACATAGCAAAAAGTAGCTAAGTTTTTGAGAGAAAACATATTGTACAAGTTTGGGTATCCAATAGAATTGGTCACAGATCAAGGCAATTAGTTCACTTCCAATTTGATTGAAGACCTGCTCACACATCATAAAATCAAGCACAGGACTTCCACCCCTTACCATCCACAAGCCAATGGGCAGGTGGAAGTCACTAATAGAGCTATGGAAGGAGTTCTGACCAAGGTAGTGAGCAGTAGCAGAAAAGATTGGGCGGAGAGATTAGTTGAGGCCACTTGGGCCTACAACAAAACATGGAAGACCACTACAGGGTTCACACCCTATGAACTGGTCTATGGGAATAAGGCTTTGCTATCAATAGAATTTGAATTCTATACACCAAGGATGGCAGCTCAGCTGGACCTAGACCCAGCCATGCATAGAATGAAAGATTACTCTAGCTCAATGGATTGGATGAACAAAGAGTGAAGGGCCTTCTCCACACAAAGGTAGTTCAGCTACAGAGGAAAATATGGCATGACAAAAATATCAAAGAGAAGCAATTCCAAGAGGGATATTGGGCACTACTCTATGATTCAAGGTATAAAGACTTCAAAGTCAAGATGAGGACAAGATGGTTGGGACCCTACACGGTGGAAAAATGCAATGACAATGGTTCAGTTCTGATTAGAACCATTGATGAGGAAGCCATATCCATGCTTGTCAATGGACATAGGTTGAAAATTTACAAGAAGCCCCTCTCCAAGTGAGAGTTCAATGAAGATCTAAATAAGACAATGATGGTAGTGGAGCATGTCTTAGCCTCCACTTTACCCACTCGCTGAAGAAACAGAAAAAGAAAATAAGAAAATAAGGACTCAAGTGAAAACCTCCATGAGGCACTTGAGTCCCATCATTGAGTTGAAAACCTCTTCTGAGGCAGCCCAGTGATGCCAAAAACAAAAAAAGAGAAAAGAAAAAGAGAATAAGATCCCTGGGTGAAAACCTCCCTTGGAGGCGCCCAAGCAGGCAATTAGGGTGAAAACCTCCTTGAGGCGCCCTAGTTGTTTAAAAAAAAAATGAATTTTAATGTGCATTGCAGGTTTGCAAGAGGACCATAGGGAGCAAGAGAAGATGCCACAGAACCCTAACACTCACACCAGCACCTACTTCATCTCGTCCACACTCTTCTCCCTCATTTCTAACCTTTCTTCCACCCCACTGTGTTATTTTTTTCAGAAATTGTGTGTTCTATAGGAGGCCATGCGTTTACTATAGGAGGCTCCTGTAGGAATTATAGAGAGCCCGAAATGGTTCCAAAAAGTAGTTTGAGGGGCTGGGATGTTTTATGAAGAACATTTAAAACCTCCTGCAACTATCAACCCTCCTTGCCATCCATTCCACACCTGCATCACATCATCATCATCATCATTTTTTCCTTCCTGTCACAAAAAAACAGAGAAAACCCGTTTTTTGAAAAAACCAAAAAAAATAAAGGAAACAACACCTCAAATGTCACCTGTAGCTTACCTATCACCTCTCCATCTCCATCAGCATCTCTGGCATCATCCTCAAAACTCCTGGAATAGAAATAAGCTAAAATTTCAAAGGGAGAAGAAGCTACAGGAGCTCCTGTAGGAATTCCTGTAGCAGTTGATCCCATTAAAATCAAGCCACAACAGCAAAAGAAGTGCAACCATGAGGATTGAAGGAGACATCTGAAGCTTAGATCTAGCCCGAGGATACTTGCACAAGGCAAACATACACACATTAAAAAGTAGAGAGCATGCTGCAAAGGAAATACAAGCATGCAATAGTAAAAGGAGCCAAAATACCTCACAACACATACATTCGACTCACAGGTAAGTGACTAACCCGCTCCTCTGTTGCATTTGTGTAATTGAAAGATATGCATAAGAGAATGAGATGGTTGGGGTTGAATTAGAAAAGGTGGCCAGTTAAACTTGGCCACCATCATCTAGTTGACTGCACTCATTCGAAGATGTCACCCACACGTGTGCATAGTCAACTCAGAGAAAGATTCCAAGGATAGATAGTGGAGGGTATGCAAACTTCGATGCAATGATGAGAGGTGATTGTGGGAAGAAACCATGATGACAAGGTAGGTGGGGACCAATGGTCCAAATATGGCCAACGTACATTTCTGCCAGCTCACCCCCATCACTGGAAATATCTAAAAGAAGTAATAAGTACTCTCCTCGAAGCACTCTCACCACCTTTTCTTTCATTCTATCCTCATCAACTTAGCTGCAGCAAGCTCCTTGTCACCCCATAGCCTTGAAACCATCATTCTCCATTGCTCTCATCCATCCTCCTGCTAATTCTACAGGAGCACATATAGGTTCTACAGGAGCATCTACAGGCAATTCTATAGGGGGGCAGTAAGTTGTTTTCAAGGAGAAAACACGGGTTTTTTGCTCGATTTCTGGCTTGAGGAGGTAGGTTCCATGCATACCCAACTTGGTTATCAATATGTGCAAGGAATGATATCATTTTAAGAATGAATTAAGTCCATAAAAGAAGAGGAATACATAAAAAAAAAAATCCTATTTAAAAATATAAAAATAAATAAATAAATAAATAAATTTCCTCTATTTTCCTATTTTCTTCAAAATTATTATCTTCATCTCTAAATTTGGTGTTAAAAAGAGGTATAATCACAATGACAAGAGGATTCATGAGGAAGGAGCCCACTAATTCTACCAGGATCCATGAACATCCCCAAGTAGTAGCCATATTCACAAGGGTAAATTGGATGACCTTTTTTGAGAAATTTCAAGGGTTTGATGAGGAAGTTGCTCAAGAATTTTCCCTTTCTTTAGTCCCTCACTCAAGAACCCATGCCACTATCACTTTTAGAGGTCTTTCCATGGAAATAACCCCAGAATTGATCAGTAGGGTTACTACCCTTCTTCTTCGATTACCTTGGAGCAAAGATGAAAAACCAATTGGATAGGCTGCCAAGAATAACTTCTTCTAAAACAATGAACATCCTGTAGAAGATAAAAATAGCATTAGAAGGACAAGCATACCCTACCCTTGGGATGAGGTTAGTTACCAAATCATCAAATATGTTTCCTGTGAAGGGAGGTATAGCATAGTCTATGGCTACCATTTTAGAATCCTTCATGAGTTGAGATATGGCATGGACACTCCAACACTGCAGAAAATCAACATCCCCTATTTCCTCCTACAGTCCTTCATAGACTCCAGCATTAAGTTTAAGGCAGGGAGTCTAGATCAGCTGGCTCACCATGGGTTAATCAAAATTTTAGTGGAAGAAGTCGTCCATACATTCACACTCCCTATAACATGGGAAGTCTTCAGGAACATGATAGCAGAAGATGACATAAAGGCCCTCACCTATGATATCAGTCCTTTTGACAGTGAGGAAGAAGAGCAGAAAGGGGGAGAAGGGGAAGCAATTGATGAATCAACAGGACAAGAAAAGGAGGAGGAAGAAACTAAGATAGAAGAGGAGAAGAGGGATGGAACAAAATAGGAAGAAACAGAGCAAACAGAGATAGAAAAGGAGGAAGAAGGAGGAGAGAAAGAGGCAACATAGGCAGAAAAAAAGAGAAGGGTCCCCTGAGACCCTGGAAAGGGATGCAGCAGCTGCCCTCACAGCACTAAGCACACCAATTAAGCCAAAAGAAAAGAAGAAAAGGCAGGCCTGCATGTATTTCAAGGCCAGGAAAAGCACAACGATCAAAACAGGGAAACCCCAACCATCTTCAACAATGCCCATTACAATTGAAGATTCACCCACTATTAAAGGGGAAGAATCTCCCTCTAAAACCCCTATCACATATGAAAGAGGGACTCCTAGATCTTCCACCTAGAAGGAAAAGATGCAACTACATGACCCAAAAGAAGTCCTACAAGAGGCACAGACAGTTCTACAGGAGACACCGTCAAGGCTACAGGATACCCAACAGCTTGAGAAAACAATGGAAGAGTAGCTAAAGGGGAAGGAGGAAACTACAGAGCCACAAGAACCTGATCACTAGCCCAGCCTTTCCTCTTATTACCATATCCTTGAAGGAGGAAGGATAATTCCACAAACATTTTCAATCCCACTATTCTTTGAATTAGAAAAGGAAAGAATAAGAACACATAGGTGGATGAAAATAGTAAAATCCAAGGGATTTGAGGATGTTGTCCATATGGAGGATAGACTTAGAGAAATGGGCAGAGACTTAAGTGCTATCAGACATAGAGAAGAAATTGCAAGAAACCAACTTCAAACTGAAAATGAATTGCTAAGGAGGCAAATAAAGGAGAAAGAGACCCAACTGGCATGCATGGCTAGCTTATCCATGGAGGCATTGCAATGTAGAACACTAGAAAAATCCTATGGTTTATACCTCAAGGACCAATGGCTACAATTTCAGATCAAGACTTTAGCACAAAGAGGCATAATGCCTTTTCAATATTACAAAAAATTTATGGACCTGCATGACCAAAGCACAGTAGAAGATAAGGAAAAAATGGCAGAATTTTACCTACATAATATGGCCCTCACAAACATGAATGTGTGGGACCCCAATGCTAGGCTAGGAGACCTGCAACTAATGGCCATGGCCTCACGGATGAATCATGAAGAGTTAAGGGCAGTAGAAATAAGAAATTTGATGATAAAGGAGTAGAATGATCCCTTAATGATCAGAGTTAAGCCATCAGATCCCATGGCTCTCATCAACACACACTAGCTATTTGCAAGTAATCCTAAAATTGCCCCTAGATATATAAGTGATCAAGCACAGGCCATTGCACATTTTGAGGACATGGAAAGGTTACTTGGGGATGACTGTGTGCATGCATGTATGAGGAGATGGAACACCTTACCACACAGTTTGAAAATCAGGGAATATCATTCCCCAATGAGGATGGATGAGGCACTAAGGAGAGTGCCAATGTACAAGCACTCAATGTAGAGGCTACAGGTCAATTGGATTGGCCTCAAACTGAGTCCACCACTGATGTTAGGCATGCTAGAAGGGAGAACCGAGGAAGAAGAGCAGAGGCGGAGGGAAGAGATAGACAGAAAAGCTAGCTTCTATGACAAGGAAGAGGAAACAACATCAGAAGTTTGGGATGTTAGGGAGGCCACCATGGCCATCAAAGATGAGGAGATGGACTAAGTTGCTCAGAGGATGAGCAACACCTTCAGTAGGGGGGTGATGATGATCCCCATAAATGGGTAATTATATGGGCTCATTTTTCCTCCTCACATAGTTAAATCAACCATTCTCTCAGCTTATTGCATGTTTTTTGATTATATTTATGCTTATGGAGTGAGTTGGGTTAGTTATGATGCCATGAGGTCTAATATGTGTTTAATGCAGGTTTTTGTTGAATTTTGAAGACAAATTCAAAGATTCAATGGACAATTGGTAGCAATAATTTGAAGTGGAAAAAGGAGAGGATTTATAGGAGGGAATCCCCCTCATTTATTACTCTCCACTTCAAATTCCCCCTCATGCAGCTTGGAGTACAAACATCCAAATCAATGCACTAGGAGGCAGCTGAGCAAGTGGAGGATAACTTATGTTTATCTCGAGTTTTGGGAGCCAAGCCTCCTTGATTTTAAGGAAGCTATTGGGAGCCTCAATTGTATAAGTAGAGAGGCCTAGGGCCTCACTAGGGTCAAATTTTTGTTGAATTTTTATTACAATATTGCTATTGTAAAACTCTGCTCAACTTCGAGCTTACTTTTGGTGATAGTTTCATGTAATGCTATTACTATTTTGATAATAAAGATGAGATCCTTTTTGAGCTAGCATTGAGTTACCTCAGAGGGCTGAAGCTCTTGGGTTAGGGTCCAATCCAAGTATCCAAGCTCCTTTTGCTTGTATTTATATGCTTTGTTTCAGTTTATGGATTAGTTGTTGTTAGATGAATTTCTTTCTTGGTTAAGAATAGGTTGCTTTTGGTGATTCAGAAGGTTATTTTCAGTTGTTTTTTCTATAGCAGGTTGAATAGTGATATAAAGAAGATTCAAAAGGTTAGCAATAGTGCCTTGGCCTCTTTTCCTCCCTTTGCGACCATGAACTGAGGAAAAGACCCTCTTGATGCCCCAAAAACACAGATTTTCCTTCTCCATAGGATTTCTAGTGTTTGTAGTTTGTTAGAAGGTTAATTCTTTTCTTTAGATCTCTTCCACCATGCTCATTTCTGTCTTTTCAATAAGTATTCTTCCATGCTTTTGCTCCTTATAGAATTTTTTAGCATTTCTTTCCATAACTCGTAATTTAGATTAGCTTGATGCAAAATTTTGTTTTTTGATGTACTTAATTTCCATGCTTGCTTGATCTCATTGTTTGACTGTCAATTCTTTTGCAGTAGATCTCTTCTCATACCAGGTCAGCCTATTAGCCATCACATTCTCTCCTTGATCCATGCCCTACAGCCGCCCAAAGTTCACCTCAAATCTGCCTTAGTTTCTGCATTTTTCCATATGATTTCTTCCTCTCTCCCGACCATCTTTCCCTCTCCTTGTGATCCTTGGTGGACCCTAGGCACCCTAACACATCATCCCCACCTTCATCTACCCTTTCCACCCACTCTCACACCTTCAAAACCTTCAAAGTTGCTCTCGGCATCCTCTTGTAGACCTCTTGTAGATCCCCTGTGTCCTCCTGTAGATTTTCCTGTAGGCTTTCTTTTGAATGTTGAGTGTGGGAAAAGCATCTAGAAGGCCACGTGACACCTCCTCAGGCCCATTTACACCATCCTACATCTCCTCAAACCCCAAAATCACCCTTCAACACCAACTATTCACATCCACCTTCACACATTGTAAAATACATGCATGTTAATTTCACATAAAAATACATGAAAACCCAAAAAGATTTTTTTTGCTCATTTACTTCTAGAAATAGCTTGAGTAGATGTTGTTTACTTCCTTGAGTAGGTAATGACATTCATTTCATGGTTTTCATAGTGTTTTTTACAAAAGTAGGATTAGTTGGTTAAGTAGGATTTGCTAGGTTTACTCTACATTTCAGTCTTTTTCCTTTCTGCAAGTAGAGTAGCCTCTGTAGAGTAAGCTTACCTTTCTTTCATCACATGTAAAGCTTCTTCTGGAATCCATAGAAGTTGGCTTGAGCTCCTAGTGATCTTGCGCCAGCGCACCAAGTGACAACTTGCAGTAAGAGCTAGTACTTGTGCATACAACATTGTCGCTTCCAAGTTTGTTACGAACTACCAGTCTGATAAAAGTAAACTAGGCAGCCCAGTAGTTGTAGCATTATTGCTGCAATATTGGTGCTCACCAAAGGGGTACACAGAGTTCAAGGCAGACTTTCACTGGGTATTAATCAGGGCATGGCATGAACCTGAACAGACATGGTATGACTTGCCTTACTTGGCAATGGATGACGCAATTGATGTAGTACTTGATCGTTGGCTGACAGAGTGGTGTACCACCTCAAACTTGGCAGTGGGGTAGAGCAAGTCCGTTGCACAACACAAAAAGGAGGAGGGTAAGCTCAATATGGCACAATTGGCTGAGAAGAGGAAGAAGGAGGTCGCTGACAAGGCCCAGGCAGAGCATGATGCTACCCAGCATATGGAAAAGCAAATAGGCAAGACAAAGCATGGCTTGACAAAGGCCCGAGGTTGCCTTTGCTTGAAATAGAGGATGAAATGGACGAGAAAACAAAGAAACATGGTGTGGACCCAAAGACAATGTCAGACCATATCAAGCATCCAAGGGAACAAGAAAAAGTGGGGTTTAGGAAGAAATCCAAGGCCAGTAAGGTGTCATTGGATCCAATCACCCTCACAAAGGGATATTTGTATGACATTGGAGACACGGTGTGGGATGTCACCACGGAGGAACTACAACAGTTCGAGCAGTAGTAATAACTACTATTGGGGGCCATCTAGATAGGTTTGTAGGAGTTGTAGACCCGCACATCATAGGCTGGCACAGTGTCCACCAGCCTCGCTATTGGCACTTCAGAAGCTATCGAGATGGTGCGTGCGAAGGTCTCCCACACGATAGCGCTACTGGATGGAGCAATGACCACATAAAATGAAGCTGACAGGCCCACTGTCAATGCCCTCAAGGGAGTGGGGTTGAACTTGAAGCACTCCCTGGTGAGGTGCTCCACTTATTGTAGGATGGAGTGATCGCAGAGCTGATGGCCTGCAAACACCGTGCTTTGCAAGTGATCAGTGAGCAATAGATTAATAATGAACAACTGGCCCCACAACAAGACTTTGCCATCGCCATTGTGACCGAGGTATCGACCAAAACAAGCGTATAGTTCAGTTCATGGAGGAGGCATGTCGAATGGTCCCGGAGTTGGCCATTCCTGAGGAAGAACCAATCGAGGTGTGCATTCAGAAGATTGCTACAGTGGTGTATGACGCTCGTACAGCGCTGGCTAGGGTTCAGCTAGAGCTAAACCTATAGATTGTAGATTTACATTTGAAGGCCCAGCCTTCAACTCCGCGAGAAGTAAAGGAGCAGCGTGAAACTACTGTCACAAAGGCGGTAACAATGATAGACAGTGCAGTAGTAGATTACACACAACTCTTTGAACAATCATTCGAGGTCCTAATGAGCCTACAGGAGGACCCTAATGTACAACGGCTGGAGACAAATGATCCGGATTTAAGTAGGAACACAAAAAATTACAGAGATAACCATAAACATAGAGATGTAGTGGAAATAATACTTCACTTCGTTAATGTAAAATATTGAAATATGATTACAAGTAGAAATGGAAATAAATTAGCTAGGGCGATGGTAGATAATCTCTAAGAAGAGATGCGGTGGCTACATGCCTATAAACTACCTTACAATGAGGCTCAAGGGCCTTTTTATTATTGAACAATAAGATCAAACCCTAAACAACCAAAACCCTAACCTGAGGAGATGTAACACCAAGAGTTTATGGGCCCTGTTGGGGTGAGTTGGACAACAAACTTCCTAGGGTCATGACTTGGTCATATTATCTCTATTTGACGCGCATGACAACTTGTTGGAAATATCTCTCTGAGGACTATGACAGAAAAGACAAATTTAGATACAAAATTGTTGGCGGTAGATTTCCAAAAAAACGTTGTTTAGGGCCTCAAAATGGCTCTAGAAGTTTAGCACTAGAAAAACTGCTAAAAATAGTAAACTATGCTACAATTAAGGAAACTGAAAAACTGAAAGAAGCAATGGTGGGGGTCCAAGTGGAATTGGTGAGTTGCCACCAATACCCACCTGGATCATTCCTCCCCCCTTAGGAAGCAATGGTCCACATTTCTATGAGTTCCTCCATGAGATGAGGAAACTTCTGCTGAACTTTGTCCCCGGTGAGCCACTTGCCTTAGTGAAGGAGTTGGCCTGCTTTGACAACTCAATACAGTTGGATATTCATATGGAGAGTGTGATTGATATATATGTCCATGATCTGATCATTTGTAGCTTGTTCCATGCATTTTGGATTCAATTCTGTGGGTGAGAGTTGTTCTGCAATGTCGGATGTTTCTAGTAATGGTGGAAAGTATGGCCGAAGGCAGCCCACATTGAACACTCGGTGCAGGCCAAGGAATGGGGGAATGCTGAGCTCAAATTCATTGTCTCCCACAACCTTGGTAATGGTGTAAGTACCATATAGAAGTGGTCTGGGTTTCTGATAGGCTCCGGTAAGGCACTCCTTTTGCAAATGCAACTAGACTTTGTCGCCCACCTAAAACTTGTGTGGCACTCGATGTTGATCATGTCGTTGCTTATACTTGGCATTTGATTTCTCTAGAATGTCATGGACCTACTGGTGAATATTTTGGATGTGCTTAATGAAGTTGTTTGCCTTATCTATTTCAGACTAGACATGAGCCAAATATGTGTGAGTAGCTGTAAATGGCATGGCCACATTAATGGGACATAGTGGCTGGAGTCCCAAGCCCACCTGAAAAGGGTTGTGGCCAGTCAAGCTGTGGAGAGCCTGGTTGTAGCTATGTTGAACATAGGGGATGCTCTCATCCCATGTGCATGGATGGTTTGAGTTGTACATGCACATAATGTGTACGATCATCCTATTGACAACCTATGTCTAGCCATCAGTTTGAAGATGGAAGGCTGTGGACTTAGTGAGTTTGGTGTCTAGCATCAACCAGAGACTGGACCAAAATGTACTAAGGAACCTACTATCCTGATCTGAGATGATAGACTGTGGGATCCCAAAGTGTACCCACACTCGTTCAAAGAAGAGTTTAGCAGTGGCTTCTGTTGTGATATTCTTCTTGTAGGCCGCCATAATCGCCATCTTCGAGAACCCGTCGACGACCACAAAAACATAGTCGTTCCATGCTTAGTGGAAGGAAGGCCTGACATGTAATCCATGGAGATGGATTCTCAAGGTCGACTAGGGGTAGGCAGCGGGATATAGAGGCCTTGCTTCTTGATGGTCAGTTTGGCAATGTCACAGGCAGTGCATGATCTGATGTACTTCCTGACATTCTGTTGAAGATTCAGCTAATAGAAATACTTCTGTAGTACTGCCACCATTTTCTTGACCCTGAAATTCCCAACAACCTGACTATAGTGTGCTTCCCAAATAATCTTGGCACGATTACTTGAAGGAACACAAAGGTGACCTAGGTGGCATTACAGGGCATCCTGGAGGTGAAAATCTGGAACATGCTGACCCTCCAAGAGTGTCTAGTATGTGTGGTCAAATTTTGGGTCACTTTTGTAGAGAAATGGCCAATTAGAAGTCTCTTGCCCACGAGAGTTGAGCATGGTGGTTAACGCCATGATTGGTGCTTCTTAGAGTGATGCCCTTCTTGTACTTGATATTCAAATGGAACTATTGCAGGTATATGGATCACTTCTGATGGTGATCATTCTCCAATTTCTCTTGGGTCTCTATGAACTGCAGGGGTCGGTGGTCTGTGTGGATGACCTTTCCTTCCTCAAAATGTAATGCTTCCATTTTCGGCAGGCCTGCACAATGGAATACATATCTTTGTCATAAGCGGGATACTTCTAGACTGTGTCTAAACGTGTCTCACTATGATATGCCACTGGATGCCCATGTTGAGTAAGGAATGCCCCAATAGCATAGTTAGAGGCATTTGTCTCGACCTCAAATGGTTGTTGCAAGTCTGGTAATGTGAGCATCGTTGCCGAGTAGAGGTGATCTTTCAACTCTTTGAATTCCTTCTGTTGAGATTTAGACCAAAAGAATTTTGCTTTCGCTCCTCCCTTGGTGACTTGACTCAAAGGCCAAGTGATATGAGAAAATCCCAACACGAACCTGCGGTAGAAGTTGGCAAGACCTAGAAAGCTGCGTATCTCTATTAGAGTGGTTGGATATGGCCAATCCAGAATGACTTGGATCTTGGTTGGATACAATGTGCCCCCTGTTCATGAATAATGCATCCCAGATACTGAATCCGGGTCATTCCAAAAGTTCATTTCTCCAAATTGGCACATAACTTGTGTTGCCGTAGTGTTTGGAGAACCTATCAGATGTGGTGGAGGTGGTCTTCCCAACTTTGGCTAAAGATCAGGATGTCATCCAAGTATGCAACTACAAATGAGTTGGTGAATGGCCACAAGATGTCATCCATTAGCCTCATGAAGGTTGTAGGAGCATTTGTTAATGCAAAAGGTATAACCAACCATTCAAAAAGGCCCTCCTTGGCTTTGAAGGCAGTATTCAACACATGAGAGGGTTCGATTGGTACCTGGTGATATCCTAACTTCAAATCTATCTTGCTAAAATATCCCCCCCCTTCAATTGCTTCAAGAGGTCATCAATCCGTGGGATCGGGTACCTATTACTGAAAATGATCTTGTTCAGCACCTGATAGTCAATACAGAGTCTCCAAGTCCCATTCTTCTTTTGTACTAACATGATCGGGTTCCCACATGGCGATGAACTCAGATGGATGTAACCTTTCTACAGTAGCTCCTAAATCTGCCTCTTGATTTCATCATTCTCCAAAATGGAGCGCTGATAGATTGGTCCATTGGGCAGTGAGACACTTGGGGTTAGATCGATGGAGTGCTTGACCTGACAATGTAGAGGAACCTCTGCACAAGAGTTGAAGATGTCCTCGTATTGTTCCACAACCTTGTCCATCTGTAGTTGTCATGCGGAGGGTCCCTATCTGGAGGTCGTGGCCACCGTCTTCTTCTTTCCTTGAGGGCATATCGTTAGGAAAACAAATTTCTCGGTTTTGGAAATGAGCTTACTACATTTTATTGCAGTAACCAAAGAGATGGCAGTAGGTGGTGCTACCTTTGGTGCCCTGTACAACTTATTTCCCAAATTAACAATAACTGCACGGGGCCTTGATTCAGACACAGCATGTCGCTTCCACAAGTATGGTTGTCCTAATAATACATCACAAAATCCAAGGGGAGTAATGTTACTCAATACCTCATCTGTGAAGATCTTGATGTTGTATGGAAGGTGACACTGTTGGCTCACGCGAAGATCCCGTCCTTGGTGAAGCCACCTGATGGTGTACAGTTGTGGACATTTTGTGGTCGGTAAGCCCAACTGCTTCACGACCTCTGCTTAAATGAGATTCTTTTGGCTCCTGCTGTCAACAATGAACTGTAGCAAGGATCCCTTTACCCACATCTGGGAGTGGAAGAGACACTCCTCCTCCTCTAGATCTTCAGGTTCCTCCTTCTAGATATTCATGGTGGCAATAGTGGCATTGGGCTCTGCATCGATAATCTACTTCCCTTTGTCATTCCCCTTGTCAGGTTCCGACTCAAAGTCAAAACATCCATCTGATTCTGAAACCTTTAGCTCAACCACCAGTGACTCCTTGGCCTGACAGTCACTTGTGTTGTGAGTGGAGTTCTTATGGAACTCACACCACTTTCCCGTGTCCTTTTTCAGCTTCGCAACGCTATTCTTTGCTTGCAGCTTTGGCAGGTTGTCTTGGGCCACCCCACCTTGGCTTTGTCCTTTGTTCTATGGTTTGGGGGCACCTTTCCCTTGCTTCGGATTCATAGATTCAAAGTCTTACTTCTTTTATTTAAAATTTTGCTCGACCTTGATGGAATATCGGTATGTCGTGTTAAGCGAGGAGATGTTCAAGAATTCTATTTCTTCCTAGATGTACTTATGCAAGCAGCTGTGGTATTTGAGTATCAAATTCTGCTCTGAATCCTTAATACCCAACTTTTTGCGAAGGGTATGGAAAATATTGGTAAACTCTGGCACATCTTTGTCCCTTCCCTACTGCAGCGTGGTCCACTTTATGTATTTATCATCATAACTTCCGATAGGGTAGTACTGCTCCTTGGTGGCATCCCGAAATGAATTCCAAATGGGTGTGGCTGAAAATAGTGAGCGTGTACTTTCATCATTCTTCTCGCAGTAGGTTTCCCACCAGTCCTTGACGTGGGGGGCTACTTTGAGAAGAGTGAAAATAATCTTTTCCCAATTGGAAAAATCATGAACAGAAAAATAACCCTCTAGCAAATTTAACCATTTATTGACGAAATCTACGTCTATCTAACCCTTGAATATGGGGATTTCAAAATTAACTTGTTCCTGAAATGGTGTGGCATTTCCAGAGTAGCTATTGGAAGCTGAAGCATCGCTCCCGGGTAGCCATTGAAGGATCTAGGCAAAGTTGTCCATCATCGCGTTCCTTTGTCACTCAAGGGCTTCTTCGAGCAAGATTTTGATAGGATCTCTTGGCCCCTCTTCTTTCTTTTCATTTTCCATGGGAGTCCGTCAATATTTGTGAGGCTGGTCTTCTAAAGGTTCGACCAGTTCAAGACCTAACTCCTTATATCCTGACCTCATTGGGGACATGCAAAGAAAAACAGAGAAAAAAAAGCAGACCGCTCTGATACCACTGATCTGGATTTAAACAGGAATGCAACAAATTACAAAGATAACCACAAACATAGAGATGCAACAGAAATAATACTTCACTTCATTAATGTAAAATATTGAAATATGCTTATAGACAGAAATGGAAATAAACCAGCTAGGGCGATGGTAGCTTATCTATGATAAGAGATTTGGTGGCTACACGGCTCTGAACTACCTTACAATGAGGCTCAAGGGCCTTTTTATTATTGAAAAATAAGAGCAAACCCTAAAAAACCAAAAACCTAACCTAAGGAGGTGTAACACCAAGATTTTATGGGCCATGTTGGGGTGATTTGGACAGCTAACTTCTCGGGGTCGTGACTTGGTCATATTATCTTCATTTGACGTGCATGATAACCTGTTGGAAATATCTCTCCGAGGACTATGATGGGAAAATGCAATTTTAGATAAAAAATTGTTGGCGATAGATTTCCAAAAAACGTCGTTTAGGGCCTCAAAACGGCTCCAAAAGTTTAGGACCCGAAAATTGTTAAAAATAGTAAACTATGCGACAATTAAGGAAACTAAATAACTAAAAGAGGCAATGGTGGGGGTCCAAGTGGAATTGGTGAGTAGCCACCAATATCCACCTGGATCAACAGAGGCCTGAGAACTGCAATAGCACTATGACGAAGTAAAATGTACAACGTGCATTGTCGCTGTCACACAGAGACTGGCGAAGCTACAAGAGGCCAAACAATTGAAAGAATAGGTAGATGCAGCGTAGCATAAGGAGGTAGTGCTGAAGGTGCACTTAAAGCCCTAGTTGGATGAGGCTTATTCAGTTACGGCCTCTATCGAAGAAAATCTAGCTAATCTGCAAGTGACTTAGCAGAAGCTTCAGAATGGCAGTTTAGGACCAACGACCAAGCAGTTGGTTGAAGAAGTGAAGCAGGTGGCTACACAGTGAATTGCACAGGTTGCAATCATATAGGTCGAGTTGGGAGGTCTTCATGCCAAGATCTCCGCACTCACAGAGTGACTCAAGGGAAAGTCACCATGTTTGTGTTGGGGCCCTATTGGGAATGGGTTCCCCCAAGGACAGGTTTGGGGCTAAAAGCCCATGTTTTGGGACAAATTTTGTAATAAAGTTGTAAAGTCTCCGCATTTTGTGGTCGTGGAGTGCGAAGGTGTCAAGAGTCATAAACGGTTTTCCACCCTTATTTTTGAAAGTGTAAAGTTGGCTATAAAGATCCACCCATGGTCCACGAACCATGGGATTGTATAAAAAGGAGCTAAGTAAGAAAGCACTAAGTAGTCTTAAGTAAGATAGCGAAGAATGAAGTGAAGAGTCTTGGTAGAGGAGTCTAAGTGTTTCGGGTCTTAGCGTAGGTAGAGGCTCTATAGCTGAGTGCACAGAGGCCTAGGGTGGAAGTCCACAACTAAGTGCGTGAACCCCTACAGCGATGTGCGCAGGGTGGATAGAGTTTGTATTAATATGAAGATATCAATAAAGAGAAGTATTCTGCAAATTCTATGTATTTATTTCTTTTTAATGCATCTGCTTATATTACATTTTGGGTCTAATTTAAAATGTTTAGGTGATGCGTGAATGTATGTGACTATATTAGCTAATTGAACGCAAGTAAGAATAACTGTTTACGTGGTGCTAACCATGGTTGATTAGTAAGATAAGTAAAACACTTAAGTTAACTTGGAAACCTATAAAATATGATGTCATAGTAGCGTGAAAGTACCTGGACCATGGGTTAAATCTGCGCGAAGGTCAATCGTACACCTTCGCGGATGTACCGAAGGGCAGAATAAAGGGTAGACTAATAGAACCCTAAAGCTTAGTGACCTGCGTGAAAGTAGGAATAGAGGGTATAAACGGACATCATGACTATCTCAGGGTGCCGAATCTTGTTTCAGCATCCCCCCATACTACTTTACGTGAGACTTCAGTCTGCGCTTCATGGGGTGATGCCAAAAGGGCTAGTAGTGTAGTGATTTGTTTGGCTAACTAATGTTGAACCTGGGTCAAGCCCCACAAAGCCAACAACAACCTGAAGGATTCATTCTTGGAAATGATAAAAATATTGTTTGCAAACTTAAGAAGGCATTATATGGGTTAAAACAAGCTCCTCGTACATGGTATTATCATCTTGACAGGTATCTTCAACGACAAGGGTTCAAGAAATGATATGTAGATGGAAATTTATATACCAAAAATGACAAAAACAAACTATTAATAGTAGTTGTTTATGTAGATCACATCATATTTGCATGTAATACTGAATCTATGAGTCAAGGATTTGCATCATTTATGCAGTAGGAATTTGAAATGTCTCTATGTGGCGAACTAACATACTTTCTTGGTCTTCAAGTTCAACAAAATAAATATGGAATCTTTCTTTCTCAAACCAGGTATCTCAAATAGATTATGAAGAAATATGGAATGTATGAATGCAAAACTGTATGCACACCAATGGTTATAGGATGCAATCTCAGGCAAAATGATGACTCTCCTATAGTTAATCAACTAGATTGCATATCTATGATTGGAAACTTGATCTATATTACATGTATAATACTAGACATTATGCATGTAGTTGGCATAGTTGGATGATTTCAAGCAAATCCAAAGGAAACTCATCTCCAAGTAGTAAAGAGAATTTTCAAGTGTCTACAAGGCACTCAATATTTTGGTCTATAGTATCCCAAAAATATAGATCTTTCACTTCATGCTTCCATAGATGCATATTGGGCAGGTAATATTGATTACTGCAAAAGCACTAGTGGAGGAGCATTCTATTTGGGACCTTAATTATTTTCTTGGTTCAACAAGAAACAAAGTTCTATTGCTTTATCCACTGTTGAAGCAGAATATGTTGTTGTCGCATCTTGTTGTACTCAGCTTCTATGGATTATCCAAACATTGCAAGAGATTCAAGTCAACTCTCCTCAAACTGTACCTATTATCCATGACAACACTAGTGCCATAAGTATCTCTAAAAACCCTGTCAGGCACTAAGAAGCACATTCCAATCTAACCATTTTCTAAGAGAATACATGCTTAAACAAAAGGCCAAATTCGAGTATGTTCCTTCTAAGGAACAAGTTGTAGATTTATTTACCAAGCCTCTTCCACGTGATTTCTTTGAATATCTCAGAAAAATTAGGAATGACTCCTTCTTCTTCACTTTTCTAATTGTTATAACATGTATGTCATGTCTAGGGGGAGTTTTCGCTGTAAAAGCTAACAATTTACTTTTTGTATGCAGATTGTATGAAAGGGAGTAACACATATACATGAATTTTGAGCTAGACAATTGTGTATGCCTCTCATTAATGAAGATTGAGTTGTGCAAATTCAAGGGGAGCTTCCCATATTCTCTCATCATTTCATCATTGGTGTTCTGGTTCTTACATTAGTTTTCTACAGTCTTTTTGTGATGCCCTTATGATGTTTTAAAATGATGATTGATTCATATGACTAATCTTGTATTGCTATTATTGATATGGTTCTTGATTTATTTTCTAGTTGATGAGATGGATGTGATTAGAGTTTATCATGAGAGTTTGGCATAGGTTCAGGGGGAGTAGTTGCTATACTTCTAATAATGCATTGTTGGCATTATTATTTCTTAATAATTTCTTGTTGTATGATGGTGTTTGGAGATCATGACTTGTTCACATCTTTTCATGGATGAGAAAATAGCAATTTGAACCGTGGACAGCTAATGGCCCTTAGAGGCCTAAGAAGCAATGATAACATTATCGTCTAGAAAGATACAGAAAGGGGGGGAAACTATATTAATTAACATGGATGAATATGTCACCAAAGTGAGGGACCACCTGTATAAAGTGGCAACTACAAGAAGCTCAAAGAAAACCTCATTTCTAAGATTACCAAGGTGGTTATAAAAGCCATCAAGGATTCTAACCTTGAAGATAAAATAAAGAAATGCCTTTGTCTAGAGAGTGAAATTACCCCTAGAATTTATGAGGCCCCCAAAACTCACAAAGTAGGTGCCCCCCTCAGACCCGTTGTCAACACTATTGAGGCACCCACATATGAGTTAGCCAAATATGTTGCAGGCACTTTGGCTCTGTTGGCTGGAAAAACAAATTCATACATTAAAGATTGTAATCATTGTGTGGATCTTATAATGAAAGAGAAGCTGGATCATGGGGATAAGATTGTAAGTTTCTATGTTGTTCAACTCTTAAGAAAAATTCCATTAGATGAAGTTATCCAAGTGATAAAAGAGGTCACTAACACCTAGACTGTGAAACTTGTAGAGATATTTATTTGTTCTACATTCCTTACCTTCCAAGGTGAATTATTTGAGCAAACATCTAGGGTGGCGATGGGATCCCGACTTTCCCTGATAATAGCCAATATTTTTATGGAAAAATTTGAAAAGAAGACCCTGGAAACCTAAATTTTGGATTAGGTTTTTTGATAACACTAGTGTAAATTGGCCACATGGCGACAAGGAGTTAAGAAACTTTCTAGACCACCTTAACAACTTATCTGAACACATCAAATTTACTATGGAAGTTAAAGAAAACAATTGCATCCCATTTCTTGACATTCACCTCCTTAGGAATGAAGATGGATCATTAGGACACAAGGTGTTCATGAAGAAGCACACATGGATAACTACCTTCATGCAGATTCATGCCTTCATCTAGCATAAAAGATGGGTGTGCTCAAAACGTTATTCACTGGAGCATTGAGAATATCAGACAAGGAACATGTTGAAGAGGAGATAATGTATCTAAATAAAGTATTTTCTATCATTGGATATACAAATAAAGACATCATAAAAACCATCAATAGAGCCAGAACCATATATGGATCTAGACCCCCTTCAGCAACCTCCGAGCCAACTAATAATAAATCTTATCTACGATACATACAAGGTGTCACTGATAAGCTGGCCATGGTTATTCATTAGGGTATTTTTGAGGTCTAAAATGGGCCTCCTAATAAAATTATAAAATAATAATGGAAATAATAAAATAAGATTAGATTACATCATCAAATTTTAGAGCGAAAAATGAGAAAACTAATTTTTCAACTTGTGTTTTCAACTTATCTCCCTCTGGGTTTTCCCAAATTTTGAGGGGAACACTCATTGGATGCATAATTTGATTCCTCATCCAACGAGTACCCATGTTTGCATACTTTCTATGGACATTGTTACACGAAAAATAGAAATACATGAAAAATGTGATTGCAATCATGTTTTTTCATGTATTTCTCAATTTTCGTGTAGTAGGGTCCATAAAAAATATGCAACATGGGTACTCCTTGGATAAGGAATTAAATTTTGTATCCAACGAGTACTCCCACTTGAAATTTGAGTAATACCTTAGGGAGATAAGTTGAAAAAGTAGTTTTGTTATTTGATTATTTTTTAATCTTTTACTTTTTTACTCCAAAAATGGTGAATCATTGCCCATGGTTGACATCATCATCTTGAATCCTATTGGTTCTTATTAAGTTTATTTTGGTTGTACATTTTTCTTAGGAGGCCCATTTTAGACCTCAAAATTCCATAATGAAAATGAAAAACATTAATACCTCTTTCAGACCCTTAACTACCATCAGGAAAAAGATGAGATTTTTTAAAGATAACATTGATCAGCTCCAACGAAAAGATGTTTACAAGCTATTTTGTTCATGTGGATAATGTTATATTGGAGAAACAAGAAGATCCTTCAAAATTAGACTCAAAGAACATGGCGTTGACATTAATAATGGTATAAATAGATCTTTTGCTCTTGCAGATTAGTCATCAAAGACATGTCACCATGTCTACCTTGAAGACATGAAAATAATTTCCAAAGAAAAACATGAGTATAAGCGAAAGATTCGTGAAAACCTCAAAATTTTAAACCCCTCCCCCCCGCAATATTAATAGCTATGGGGGTATGGAAGTAAGTAGGACATGGATCCCCTTGCTCACTCAAGTGACCTAGACATTCCACCTTAGTTTAACCTGTCTCCCTTGTTCCCTTCTACAATTTAACCCTCTCTTCACCTTCACTCTTCCCCTCTCTGTCATATTCTTTCCCCATTGAAATTTCTCACTTCATCCCCATTGTCGTCTTTCTTCCATTATATCCTCGACTTAGTATCATATCATCTAAAATAATATAAAATAATTAACGATAACCCCATTTTAATAATAAAGTGTTATATTAATTTTATAATAATTAATACAAATACTAATAATATTAATTATTATTAACATTATTATTACTATTAATTAGCCTCATTATTAGTATTAATTAGGTAATTAATATTAATAATAATAGTAATTAATTCTAATAATAATGAATAATTATTATTAACCTTACTACTAATAATTAACAATAAAAGTTATTAATTAATAATTTATTAACTTTCACCCTTATATTAACTATCAAAACTTATAATAATTATTAATAATAATTTAATAAAATTATAAATAATTCTTTTTGGTTTTGTTGGTCGATTCATTCCCATTTTATTTTCTTCCATACCATATTTATTGCCTTTCTTATGGCTCTTCTCTATAGGAATTTGTCTTGATGATGAGAATCGCTGTATACTCGAAACACCAACACAAAAATGGTTAATGAGGAATTTTAGAACACTAAAAATTCCCAAGATACTCACCATAGAAATCTACAAGCAATCATCAACACCCTGTACAGGAGGGAAGTGTGGATTGAGATTCGTAATCTCGAGAAAATTAGGGTAAATATTTAGAGAAGAGGTGCCAATCTTTAATTATTGAAATAATGTCGTGAGTTTAACCTAATTCCCGCCTTTGCTTAATAAAACATAAATTTCATAACCAGTTTAATAGCAGAGAATTTGATCGATTAAGAAGATATCTCATTTGCTGTGCAATCTAGAGAATTAGTTTCACTCTAAACCATCTGCATCATTGGCATACAAGAGACACCTAGAACATGCTAAGAGAATTCCCCATGACCTATGGAACACTATTGATGTCGCTGCAACAATTAAAGCCAAGAAAGGAATCCAGATAGTAAGAGACAAGAAGGATAAGAAAATAGAAAAATAAAAAACAAACATGAAAAGGCGTTAGTAGATAGATTCATATCAACACACAAATAAATTGAACATCACTTCTGCTAGCACAGTAAAAACCTCTACAGATTTGACTGAAAGAACCATGTATAATGACCAAATCGTTGAAGGTAGCCATCATGATGTAACTAATAGCTCTAGCATTTATGCCAGCTTCTTGTTATCTATCAAGAACATTGATAGCAAGAACCATAAGATTAATGCACATAGAAGACCTTGTATGGGAATAAAAGATGATGGCTCAGAGATTGTAATTAATACATTTCAATAGTCTAATACAACTTCTCAAAAATTGAACAACGTCTCAACATCCAACTTGATTAGGAAACCATTAAATAGCTAAATAATCCAGCAATCTATTATTGGGGAAGATTACTCTTTACTAGCATTTCCAGTGCCCATTTATCCATCAAAAACCTAGATATTGTAGAAGATGAAACTATGAAGACTACGCACATCTTTGCAAATAACATAGGCATAAAACAAGTGGTTAACATAGCTCATCAAAAATTGAACATCACATCCATAAGTGTAGTTATAAACTCTATTAGAGAACCAACAAATGACCATATAATCCTGGAGGCAGTCTATGTGAAGAATAAATCTTTCAACACTGTTTTTGGCACGCACATCTCCAATGGTAACTTAGATAATGAGATCCATAAAGCTTTAGAAGATAACACTGTGAAGGTTACGAACATCTGCAAAAAGGTGATTAACATTTCTTCTTATGAGATGAGTAAGGATGAATTAAAGGTTTTAGATAAGGGACTAAGCTTTACTCTAGTATCCAAACAGATTCGAATTGAAAAAATTATCTACAACCTCAAAGAGGGGATATGAAGTCTAAGGGATGAAGATAAGGACCAAATTAGACAGGATTGTGTAGTCATATTAAGAAAGGCTAAACCCCCAAAGAGCAATTTGAACTGTGGACAACTAATGGTCCTCATAATTTTAAGAATCAATGATAACATTGTCATCTTGAAAGCTGAAAAGGGGGTGAAACTGTAGTAATGGAAAAGTATGAATATGTCGACAAAATGAGGGACCACATGTATAATAGTGGCAGCTACAAGAAGCTCAAATAAAACCCCATTTCTAAGATTACCAAGGGGGTTATAAAAGGCATCAAGGATTCTAACCTTGAAGATAAAATAAAAAAGCGCCTTTCTTCAGAGAATGAAATTACCCCTAGAATTTATGGAGCCCCAAAAATTCATAAAGTAGGTGCCCCCCTCAAACGCATTGTGAACACTATTGGGGCATCCACATATGAGTTATCCAAATATGTTTCAGGAACATTGGCTCCACTCGCCGGAGAAACAAATTCATACATTAAAGACTCTAATCATTATGTGGAGATTATAATTAAAGAGAAGTTGGATCCTAGGGATAAGATTGTAAGTTTTGATGTTGTTCAAATCTTCACAAAGATTCCATTACATAAATCTATCCAAGTGATAAAAGTGGTCACTTACCCCGAGACTGTGAAACTTACAGAGATATGTCTTCATTCTACATTCTTTACCTTCCAAGGCGAATTATTTGAGAAAACATCTGGGATGGTTATGGGATCCCCACTTTCCCCTATAGTATCCAATTGTTTTATGGAAAAAATCCAAAAGAAAGCCCTGTAAACCTACCCTTTGAAACCTAAATTATGGATTAGGTGTGTTGATGACACTAGTGTAAATTAGCCACATGGGGATCGAAGTTAAGAAACTTTCTAGACCACCTTAACAGTTTATGTGAACACATCAAGTTTACTATGGAGGTTGAAGAGAACAATTGCATCCCATTTCTTAATGTTCCCCTCCTTAGGAATTAAGATGGATCATTAGAACACAATGTGTTTATGAAGAAAGCACACACGGATAACTACCTTCATGCTAATTTGCACCATCATCCGACACAAAAGATGGGTGTGCTCAAAATCCTATTCACTAGAGCATTGCAAATATTAGAGAAGAAACATGTTAAAGAGGAGATAAAGTATCTAAAAAAATTATTTAATAACATTGTATATAAAAATAAATACATCATCAAAACCATCAATAGAGCAAGAACTAGATATGGATCTAGACACCCTTCAACAACCTCCCAACCTTCTACTAATAAATCCTATTTACAATACATATAAGGTGTGACTGATAAAATGTCCAAGGTTCTTAAAAATGAAAATAATGACACCTCTTTCAAACCCTTAGCTACCATAACGCAAAAGATGAGATCTGTTAAAGACAATATTGATCACCTCCAATACAAAGGTGTTTACAAGGTCTTGTGCTCATGTGGAGAATGTCATATTGGAGAATGTTATATGTGGAGAATGTTAAAGGAAAATGTCAAGGCTAAGAATGTATTATTTGTTGATGGGCTAAGACATAACTCATTAAGTGTTAGTCAAATGTGCAATTAGGGGCATGCAGTTATTTTTTAGATCAAATAATTGCATGGTAATAAATTTGGATACAGGTAAGATCATAATCATGGGAACCATAACTCCACACATTGTTTATATCGTAGAGGGAAAAAAAGCACTATTTTTGGAGAAAATATGAAGAAATTTGGCTTTGGCACAAGAAGTTGGGGCACCTCTTTTTTTCTCAATTATACCAATCAAGCAGGATGGGAATAATTCATGACTTACCCAAAATTTCTCCACCTAAAAAATAACATTTACAAATCACGTCAATTTGGTAAGCAATATAGAGTTTAGTTAAAAGATAAAGAATGCACTTCAGGTAAACCCCTTCAACTTGCTCACATTGATTTACCTAGACCTATGAGGAGGCTATATCCTCATGGTGAACAATACTTCATATTATTTATTGATGAATTTACAAGAATGTGTTGGATTGGTTTACTAAAGTATAAAATGAGGCATTTCAAAAGATTAAAATATTCAAGGCCTTGGTATAAAATGAATTCGATCTAAAACCAAATGTCTTAGATCTGATATAGGATGAGATTTTATATCAAATGAATTCTTCAATTTTTGTGAATGACATCGCATCAAAAGACAATTTTCCATAGCTAAAAATGCTCAAAAAAATGGAGTGGTGGATAGAATGAACATAACAATATAACAAATAACACTTTCCATGCTTGATGAGTTAGGAACACCTCATACCTTTTGAGGAGAAGAAACATATACAATCATGGATATACCTAACAAAGATCATTTTCAAGTAAACAATGATAAAACTACATATGAAGTCTAGTATGGTAAGCCTGCAACTATCAAACACTTTAGAATCTTTGGACGTAAATGTTTCATAAGAAAATTTATGATAAGCTTACAAAGTTTGAATCTAGAGTTGATGAAGGAATCCTCCTTGGATACTCTTCCAGAAGTAAATGATATAAATGTTACAGCAAAAGTCTCCAAAATATTGTTGAAAGTATAGATGTTGTGATTGATGAAGCATCCACATGTACAAACAAGGAAGCACAACCATATGATGAACCTCTCCCTAATCAATTCCAAGAAGTTGTAGGAGAAGAAAAAAGAGAAGCATCAGAAGAAGGAAATGAAAATATAGGTACGTCAGAAAAGACTCCATCTAGGTATGTTAAGAAAATTCACCATGAATCTCAAATTCTAAGTGACAAAGAAGCATGAATACAAACTAGAAGAACTTTTGTTGGAACATCTAGTCATGCTATCTACAATTAAACCTCAAAATGTGAATCAAGAAAGAAAATTTGAATGTTAGGTTAAGGCGATGCATAAAGAACTTGATCAAATATAAAAAACATACATGGGAACTAATACTAGGACCTCATGATAAAAATGCAATTGGGACATAGTGGGGATTCAAGAACAAACTAAATGAAAATGGAGAAGTCATTCGAAACAAGGCAAGATGTGTATGCAAAGGATATGCTCAACAAGAAGGGATATATTTTGAAGAGACATTTGCGCCTGTAGGTAGACTTGAAGCCATAAGAATGTTTCTTGTATTTTCCAACTTTTGTAACTTTAAGGTGTATGAAATGGATGCTAAATTTACATTTTTAAATGGGGATATAGAAGAAGATGTTTGTATTGAGAAACCTGAAGGATTAATTCTTGGAAATGATAAAAATATTGTTTTCAAACTTAAGAAGGAATTGTATGGGTTAAAACAAGCTCCTTGTGCATGGTATTATCATCTTGATAGGTATCTTCAATGACAAGGGTTCAAGAAAGGATCTATAGATAGCAATTTATATACCAAATTTTCCAAAGACAAACTATTGATAGTAGTGGTTTATGTAGATGACATCATATTTGGATGTAATGCTGAATCTATGAGTCAAGGATTTGCATCAATTATGCAGTAGGAATTTGAACTGCCTCTACTTGGTGAACTAACATACCTTCTTTTCCTCAAGTTCAACAAACTAAATATGGAATCTTTCTTTCTCAAACTAGGCACCTCAAATAGATTATGAAGAAATATGGAATGGATGACTGCAAACCTGTATGCACACCAATGGTAATAGGATGCAATCTCAGCGAAAATGATGACTCTCCTACAGTTAATCAACCAGAATGCAGATATATGATTGGCAACTTGATCTATATTACACGTACAATACTAGAAATTATGCATGTAGTTGGAGTAGTTGGATGATTTCAAGAAAATCCAAAGGAAAATCATCTCCACGTAGTAAAGAGAATTTTCAAGTGTCTACGAGGTACCCAATATTTTGGTCTATGGTATCCAAAAAATGTAGATTTTTCACTTCATTCTTACACAGATGCATATAGGGCAGGTAATATTGATTACTGCAAAAGCACTAATGGAGGAGCATTCTATTTGGGACCTTACTTATTTTCTTGGTTCAACAAGAAACAAATTTCTATTGCTTTATCAACTATTGAAGCAGAATATGTTTCTATTGTATCTTACTATACTCGACTTCTATGGATGATCCCAACATTGCAAGAGATTCAAGTCACCTATCCTCAACCTGTACCTATTCTGCATGACAACACTAGTGCCATAAGTATCTATAAAAACCCTGTCATGCACTAAAAAATGAATCACATTCCAATCAAACCATTTTCTAAGAGAATACATCTTTAAACAAAAGGTCAAATTGGAGTATGTTCGTTCAAAGGAACAAGTTGCAGATTTATTTACCAAGCCTATTCCACGTGATTTCATTGAATATCCTAGAAAAAATTAGGAATGATTCCTTCTTCTTCACTTTTCTAATTTTTCTAACATGTATGTCATGTTTAGGGGGAGTGGTGTTTGTAAAATCCAAAAATTTACTTTTTGTACACAGATTGTAGGAAAGAGAGTCAAACATATACGGGAATTTTGATCTAGATAGTTGTGTACGTCTCTCATTAATGAATATGGAGTTGTACAAATTCAAGGGGAGCTTCCCATATGCTTCCATAATTTCATCATTGGTATTTTGGTTCTTACATTGGTTTGCTACAGTCTGTTTGTGTTGCCCTTATGAGGTTTTAAAATGATGATTGATTCATATGATTGATATTATATTTCTATTATTGAGATGGATCTTGATTTATTTTATAGTTGATGAGATGGATGTGATTAGAGTTTATTGTGAGAATTTAGCATAGGTTCAGGGGGAGCAGCTACTATACTTCTAATATTGCATTGTTGGCATTATGATTTCTTTAGAATTTCTTGTTGTATGATGGTGTTTTGAGAACATGATTTGTTCACATATTTTCACTGAGAAAAGAGAAATTTGAACCATGGAGAACTAATGTCCCTTACAAGCCTAAGAAGCAATGATAACATTGTCATATTGAACAATAGAAAAAGGGGGGGAAACTATATTAATGGACATAGATGAATATGTCACCAAAATGAGGGACCACTTGTATAAAGTGGCAACTACAAGAAGCCCAAAGAAAACCCCATTCTAAGATTACCAAGGTGGTTATAGAAGCCATCAAGGATTCTAACCTTGAAGACAAAATACCAAAAACGCCTTTCTCTAGAGAGTGAAATTACCCTTAGAATTTATTGAGCCCCCAAAACTCACAAAGTAGGTGCCCCCTCATACGTATTGTCAAAACTATTGGGGCAGCCACATATGAGTTAGCCAAATATGTTGTGGGCACTTTGGCTCTGCCAGTTGGAAAAAAGATTCATACATTAAAGAATGTAATCTTTATGTGGAGCTTATAATGAAAGAGAAGTTGGATCATGGGGATAATATTGTAAGTTTCGATCTTGTTGAACTCTTTAGAAATATTCCGTTAGATGAAGTTATCCAAGTGATAAAAGAGGTCACTAACACCGAGACTGTGAAACTTACCTAAGGCATTGGCTAAGGAAAAAGCTATATAAAGAGATGGAGATCAAGGTGTTGAGTGAGCAAGTGAATGGTTTATTCATATGGGATTTGATTTGAAATAGGTGTGCACCAGGGGGCAAGGAGATGGTTCATATATTATAGATCTAAAAGTGTATTAAAGGCTAATGTATACACTTGCTTGATCTATTTATGCTTGTAATTAGCAATGATAGATGTGTGCTTGTAATGATAATATGATTGAATATGTGACAATAAGGTTTGTAGAATGAGATGTTTTTTTTTGCGGTGAAATTTTTTAGATCTTTACATAGTTTTGCTTCTAAATAGTCCAGTGCATATGCAGGTCTATTTCTGGGTAGTGGCATATATGTTTAGCGATGCATTTTTCATTATGTTGAGATCTCTATGTAGGTTTTCCACATCATAAGCACGTACATATACAGGTATGCTTAATTAAAAGCACATGTATATTCTGAATCACATCTGGTTAGTGTTTATAGTGTTACTTGATTATAATTGTTGATAATGGCTATTTGATTTGTTATTTTCTATCAATGATGTCTTGATCTGTATCTGGAAATGTTGCTTGGGTTGTTTGCTATATTGATCAATTATGATGTTTTGATATGGTTCATTGATATCTGATTGGTTTAGTACTTGATTCAGTGGGTGATTCAATGTTACAACTATTTTTTTAGCCAAAAGATTTAGTGTTCAATAATCTAATATCTGTACGCAGGTTTTATGCAGAGAAAGAGTGTATATACACAGTTTCTATGAAGAGCAATCATGTACATATTTTGAAGTTTAGTTGTTTAGGTTGGGATCTGTATTTAGTAGTTTGATGCTTCAGAGATTTAGTTGATTAATGAAAATTTTGTGATTTAGAATTGTATTTCAGTATTTCAGTTTGATATTGGTTTAGGCTTATTGTTGATGTGGGTCCAGTATGAAAATTTGATGAAAGGTGGCCTTGATGCAGGAGGATCCTGGAAGATTGATCCAAGTGGATCTTCAAAAAAGTACCAGTGGCATGGTAAAAGGCTCAAAACTCAAAGTGGCATAATCTAGATAAACTTAGCATCAGATCGAAATGCTCATCATCTTGATTCCAATGGTGTGAATGACACTCAAATCCGAGTCCATATGAAGAAGTTAGAGAAAGTCAAAGTTTGAGTTTGACTTGTCTAGGTGGTAGGAGGAGATGAAATGGAAAATATCCCACCGAATGGGGAAGTTCCAAGTGGTAACCTACCATTGGGTCTTGTATATCGCATATTAGTGAAAAGAAGAAGTGACTTAAGGAGAATCAGCCCCTGGCATTGCTGGTTGCGATTGCGATATCACATATTGCAGGCTGGAGGACGAATGAATAGTAAAGAATTGACCCCTAGTGAGGACCCAGTTGTGATGCGATTTATCGCATAATGCAATCACAGAAATGGGGATAGTATTACAAAAGACCCTGATGGTAAGCATTGATTGCGATTTTGCGATAAACGGTTGGATGTGATATTTTATGTTCTGTGCTTAATAAACCTGGTGGGTACACAAACATCGCAGAGGGCTGAAGTATGAGCTAGGCTAG
This sequence comes from Pinus tabuliformis, assembly GCA_031772625.1. Classification (NCBI taxonomy): domain Eukaryota; kingdom Viridiplantae; phylum Streptophyta; class Pinopsida; order Pinales; family Pinaceae; genus Pinus; species Pinus tabuliformis. The sequence continues at coordinate 962,194,265 of CM062817.1, forward strand.
TACACTAATGGTTCCATGCTGATTTTGATTTCGATGGGATTGTTAAACGTGAAATATTATGATCTATTTTTAACACTCCTATCAGGTCCATGGTTATGATAGAGTGTCCGTGTCTTGGCTTTAGACTGTTTATTGATAAGTTGGAAACACCGATAAACATGCCACCGAGCCCTATGTGCAGTTGAAATGGGTTTTCCTTGATTGAATGGGGTGTCACCAATTACGGTAGGGTTGCTCCTGTGTATCCTCCTAGGTTCTTAAGTTAAAAATGCCCTAGTTTTGAGTGGTTTCCACCATGCTATATATATGACTGTTTGTGTTGGGAAAAGTAAGAGAGGATTGGTTGAATACTCAAAATATATTGCACACAGCGGACCTTGACCTTGGTAGTAGGTTATACCTCTCCTTGAGCAACAAGGGGGTTTTGAGAGGTTGCATAAGGCCCAATTATCCAAATTGGGAGTTTGGATAAGCGTTTTTTCACTGTTTTTCGCCAGGAATTCAGTGGTACTATCTGTTTCTAAAGTTGGGCTCTCCATTCTCTGCCCATATTTGAGCTCAGAGGTATAAAGGTTGTAATTGCTTGTTTCTTGTACTTTTATTTCTTTTATTCCACTAATTGAATGAAGGCCTTCCCACTATTGAGTGAGGCCCAAAGACATAGTCCAAATTGGATGAACTTCATATCAATTCATTGTGTCATGGTTTTTGTGTTCTTTTGATTATTTTCACATTGTTTACGTGCTTTTAAGTTCCATGATTAATTAACTATGTTATATGTAATTTTGATTCATCTATAAGTAAAATATCCTGGATCAAGTTTTGTATAAGAGCTAGTTTTTTGTAAATGCGAATTACATGAGTTTATGCTAACCTGGAGCAAGCTGCGGAAAGGAGAAGGAATGCTTAAGTCCTTTGATCCTGAAGTAGGACGTGTACAATGAAGAAAAAACATGGCCAATGAAGAAACTCATTCGGAAGAGGAACAAAATTTCTAAAAGGTATTCTACAATATGGCAGGAAAAGTGGACAAGCTATTCGTAGAGTAGGGGAAGGCACTTGGGCATGAGAATAAGGACGTTGATGATCATGGATTGGAAAATTAGGAAGGTGTTGGAGAAGCTCATCCCCGCTCTCCTTCTTCCAATGATAGTTCTCATCAGTCTCAGTGAAATTCCAAGAATACCTCTAAGAAATTGTTCTTCAAGTTAGACATAAAGTTTGACCTTCCCATGTACAATGGAGAGTTTAGTGCAGAAGAAATCAATAATTGGATCAAATAGATAGATGTTTATTGCCGCATCCAGTAGATCAAAGAAGATGAGGTGAAATTCTAGTTAGCATCTCTTTGGCTGAGTGATACTACTCTCATTTAGTGGGAGAGCAAGATATAGAAAGGAAGTACAAAGTTAGGTAACCTTTTGTCCTCTGGGTATAGTTTTATTTCTGCATTGAAAGACCAATTCTACCCTCTCAGTTATAAGAAAAGGGAACTGTTGTGGCCACCAACAACCCCCCTCTTTGTTTGGTATTAGCAATAACACCAAACAAATGGGGATCCTTAATAAAAAATCCAAAAAACATTTTTGAAAATTTTTGTATTCAACTCCTTAAAACGGTATCGCATCGCAAGAAGAGAATAAAACATTTTCTTATGAGCATAATAAACTGCAAAGAAGCGACGCGAAATTCATCGCATTGCATACATTATGAAGCGCTCTTAAAAGAAAAATCTTAAGAAATCTGCGATCTGCGATGAATGCGATCTGCGATGAATGTGATTTGCGATAAATGCGATCATAAATTTCTGTGATGACACATCTTGACGACGTGATCCGCGATGTTGCGATGCGAATCGCAGAAATCACCCATCGCAAATTTTCCTCGGCGCAGTATTCAAGGAAAGCTGTCCGTAAACCAAAAATGGGCGCACGCCTTAAAAGAAATTAATGAATGTACGCCAAATTATTCAAGAAGGATAGTTTTGTGTTTTTCGAAGAGTCAGTTAGTTATGGGTGTCATGATTATGCATTCATAAGAGCTTAAAGCTTTCATGTCAATCTTTATTATCATTACTCTTTTCCTTTGCGTAAACTGTAAGACAGGAAATAACATGAAGCAATGTGCATGAAACATCTAAGGAAAAGGGGAAAGCGTCAAATTCTCAGAGAACAGAGAAGAGATGCCTTCATAAACGGATGCCGCATGCAACAGGACCACAGATTCCAGAGTATCACTCAACAGATGCTAATGTCAATAGGCCATCCAACGCCCAGAGTCAAAAGCGCACAAAAGCAGCATGTTTACAAAAGATCCTGAAGCTTATGCTGGGTAAAGCAAAAAGAAAAAAGGCGCTAAAGAAGGAAAACGCACCAGAAAAGCCCGAAACAAAGAACGGAGGTAGTTTTTGATGCAGAAAATTGTTCAGAGAGCAAAATCCCTAACTTGTTCAGTCATTCGCAAGGCCGGAAACCGAAATAGCAAAAGCAGAATCAGTTTGAGAGAAATTTGGGTTATTACCAAGTATACACGCAGTGAATACACCCAGCCAAAGGAAGATTCTCAAAAATATCTTCTAGTTTACCAGAAAGTGGTGCCAGCGCTTGTTATTTCTATTTTCATAGCTCAAACGAAAGCAGAAGGCGACCAACCGACTCTTCCCAGGCGAATGTTGCATGCTTGCAGTACTAAGGAGCAAATACAGAAATGGTTAGGAATTAGATTCAATTTTTAGAAATAGTTTTGCTTTAGCAGAAGGGCGGTCATTTAAAACCGTATCCTAAATTTATGTAATTAAGTTAATTAGTTAGCAATATTTAAACCCTTCTCAGGCATTAGGAGAAGGGTCCAGAAATTTTTCAAAAAACTTGTCCTCAGAACATGCACTTTTGCACCCTCGGAGGGGGTTTTGATGAATGGATGGATCAAGGTTTATTAATGTTTGCATTTGATATCTGCTACTGATGTTGCACTTCTGTACTCTTAGTAGATGTTAGAGCAAGGAGAGATAAATCATTGTTGCTTGAAGCTTATGAGTGGAACCAGTCATAAATGGTACTTTTATCTCTTGACTGTTTCTGTTTATATTCTTAAAGTGATATGCAGTTTTTAGTTGTTTATATGTTACTGCATGAATGTACGAGTTACCATTTGGCACTTTTGTATGGTGGAGTCATTTATTTATGTTTGATATATGAATAACTTATTATGCGATATGCTGTTCACAACTGTTTTGCCTAACTTTTTATGCAAAGTGGTTTATCTTAATTGATTTCTATTCTTATGATAGCTAAATGATCTTTATTACCAGTTATTGTTTGAAATCTCTTTAGATCGCATAATAGAATAAATTCACCCCGGGTTAGCGTAGATTAGATGTGTTGTTTCTCATTAGATTACAATAGCATAGAGTTAGTTTAGAAGTTTGAATTAAATTAGCTTTAAGTACTCTTAGATCAGCATCATCCAACTCTACACACACACACACCCTTGAATTGGGAAACTGGTCCCATTATCCCCAGTCAGACTCGCTATACCAAACGGATAAGGAGCTGCCAACCAAGGTCCGGACCGGGTGGGTATCCCCCTTGTTGTCGACCCGATTTTCGGGGCTTCAACATATTTGGCGCTAGAAGGAGGGCCCGAACTATGAATGGCACCTAAATCAAAATCTAAATACCATTCTGAGAGTAAATCGCCCTCATCAACTCCCCCGACTTCCCCAGTGCGTTTAAATCCAGAGTCAGAAGTCACTCGAGTATTAACCGCTGCTACATATCCTAATATTTCAGACCAATCTACCATTGAACCCCCTGAAGTTAAAACTCTGATTCGCAAACTCTAGGGATTTTCTATTTTTACACAGAGGTCTGATAAATCTCAAAGCAGTGTGACTTCGCAGTACAATCCTGCTCTTCCCCTGACCAGATTAAAGAGTGAAAAATTTTGCATCCAGCCAACTGAATTCCCTCTCCCCACCAGGAAAAGAGCAAGGAAAACACCACCAGAGTCTTACAGTGAGACTCTTTCATCTACATCGTCCATTTCAACTCCCTCACCGCGAAGTCAGCCACCCACATCTTCATTCCAAACCACTCATCCATCTTCCACAACCCCTCTTCATCAATCGTCTAAGATCATAATATCTTCATCTTCCCAACCTCAGGGATCATCCTCTGCACTTTCATTTACCAGCAACTCAACGATGGCCCAGTCTCCATGGAACAATCCTGGGGCAATTTTAATGCCTCCACCCCTAAGCCAAATACCGGCCCATCCTGAGAAATGGCTACCCAAATTCAATCTAGAAGTAGGCATGCTAGCTGAAGAGCACATTAACAATTTCATGCTTTCTGTCAATCTCAATGGAGTTACCAACGAGGATGCTGTTGTCCGGCGTTTTCCCTATACAATGCAAGGAACAGCCAGGTCATGGTACTTTTCATTACCTTCCGGGTCTATCACAAGTTGGGACATTTTTCAAAGTCAATTCCTTACCAAGTTTGGTGATGACAGATCAACGGCGACGTTAATCAATGACCTATCCAATCTTAAAGCCGAGGCTAGAGAACCCATCAAAGATTTCAATTTACGGTTTAATAAAATCCTCAACAAAATTCCCACTGCTTCCCAACCCAGTGAAGAAGTACGATGTGAATGGTATATTACGGCCTTACCATCAAACTTAGCAATCTTCCTGGATAGGGCGAATAAAACAACCTTAGTTGAAAACCTCACAAAGGGGATAGCAGTAGAGAAACGCATAGTAGCCCTGGAAAAGAGATCTGCGATAGAGGAACGCAAATATAAAAAATTCACCTTCAAGGAAGACCCCAAGAAGAAACAAACGAAAGACCCGTTTGATTTGGAAGGATTACAAAAAGTATTAAAGACCATGTCCAATGAGATGATTGACATAAAAAAACAAGTAGCAGAAACTTCTTCAAAAAAGCCCTACAGAGCTTTTAAAAGAGGCCCTTCAATGGATGTGAAACCACCCAACACTATCTCAAATGTCGAATCCGAAGAAGAGGAAGAAGAAGAGAGTACCACTGAAGGGCAGACCGATGACGAAGAAGTTGTGGAACTACAAGGAATGTGGGATTTCATCCTCCCACAAGAAGAAGATCAAGAAGCATTTCCGGTTAGCATACGAAGCAAAAATCAACTTGATCCTCCCCAAACTACCCCTAAGCAGAAGGGCGCAAGCCCTGCAGTAAAAGATAAAGTCGCAACAAAGAAAACGACTACTAAAGCGACTCAATCTAGCCCAGTCCAACCAGATCAAACACCTCCATCAAGAACACTGATAGTGTCGGATGAAATGGAATACAATATTATTGATGACATGAAAAAGACTAGGGCTAATATCACCCTTTATGAATTGAGCAAATTGAAACATCAACAGAAGATAATGATGAAACAATTACATGCCGTACCTACTACATCTTTGCCTACAGCTGTAGCTTTCCACAACATGGGAAGCCCTCCAACCAACACGATCAATAAGATTGATCCAAATGACATCGCCTTGATTGGAGGAAGATCAAGGTCTCACACTCCCCCTTTTCTTCTCACCTATGAAATTTTCAATAAAAATGTGCACAATTGTTTGCTAGATTCTAGTGCTTCAACGAATATTTTACCCAGATCAATATGTGCCAAGTTGGATGTTCAACCACAAAAATCCGTAGTGCGCATAGTTAAGCTTGATCGATCTCAAGTCGAAGTGATTGGTGAACTTAATCAAGTGACCATAAGATTGTCGTCTAACCCGAAGGTATGTCAGGTTATTGACATTCTAGTAGCTGATATCCCAAAATTCTATGGCTTGATTCTTAGGAGGGATTGGTCCGAAAAACTCCATGGATACTTCTCAACCGACTGGTCGCACATGTGGTTACCCTACAATGGTAAACCAAATCAAATAAAGGTTGAACGAGAGTTACACCAGAAGTACATAGTGACGAAATTGGAGGGAGAAAATGAAGCAATAGCATATAACAGCAGTATCATAGGCAATTACTCGGTAGATTCTTTCCTCGGCAATTTCAATGCTCATACATCACCTTACTTAGAAAATTCAGTTTTGTCCCAAGTCGAAATTTTTTCCCAAAATGATAATTCAAAGTGTGTTAATTTTGTAGATAAACCTGTAAATACATCTTTGTTTTGGAAATTATATTTTGATGGCTCTAAATCTAACGAAGGAGCAGGAGCAGGATGCGTTCTGATTAGTCCAGAAGGAAATAAGACCATGCTTACGTGCAGACTTGAATTCGATTGCACAAACAATACAGCGGAATATGAGGCCTTGGTGCAAGACCTATACAAAGCAATCGGGCTAAACGTCAAGTATCTTCAAGTCTTCAGAGACTCTGAGATTGTCGTCAAACAAGTACGTAACACCATACATTGCCTATCAGGTCATTTGAAACACTATCAATCTTTAGTACAAGATCTGACTGAGCATTTTATAGCATTCAATATTTCGTCAATCCCAAGACTCCAAAACGCGAGTGCAGACCTTGTAGCTAACGTAGCCTCTAGATGTATTCCCTCCGAAGATTTCAGTCTGGATAGATTCTCAATAGAATTAATCTTTAGATCGTCCATCCCTGACAACATTACAAATTGGAGAGGATTCAATGACGATCCTGATATTGTAAATTTCCTCACTTCTGAAGGATCCTACTCCAATCAGATAATTGACGAAGACCATCACGATCGACAAATACAACAAGATAGCACTGATAATGCTATACCTAAATCGATGGTTAAGTTGGAAGACTTATACGATTTTAAAAGTCGGTTTAAAAGGTCTACCAATTCTAAGCTCTACAGTTCAACTCTGAACTACGAATTAGTAAACCTAGGAACCGATGATAAACCACAAAACGTTAATCTAGGCCACGGCCTAGCCCTGAAGAAAAACTAGCGTATATTTGTCTTTTGAGACAACACAAAAATGTTTTTGCCTGGAATTACGATGAGCTGAAGACATACGACACTTCTATCATTCAACATACTATCCCTATGATTGATAACGAAAAACCTGTCCAACAGAAACTTAGAAAAATCCACCCCAATTTAGAAAATCAGATAAAAACTGAGCTAAATAAGTTATTAAAAGCCAGAATAATTTTCCCCGTCAAACATTCCAAATGGGTCTCCAATATGGTACCCGTTAGAAAGAAAAACAGAGATATTAGAATCTGCATCGATTTTCGGAATCTCAACAAAGCCTGTCAAAAAGACAATTTTCCCCTCCCACCTATGGAGCAGATATTATAGGCAGTAGCAGGCTCAGAACTAATGTCTTTTTTGGATGGATTTTCGGGATACAATCAAGTGCTGGTACATCCTGATGATCAGTTAAAAACCACATTCCGAACTAAATGGGGCACATATGCATATCGGAAGATGCCATTTGGTTTGATCAATGCCGACGCTACATTTCAGAGAGCGATGGACATCACATTCAAGGGTTTAGTCAATAAATCTGTAGTAATTTATTTGGATGATATAACAGTGTACTCCAAGAAGCGAAGCAACCATCTCAAAGACTTGAAACAAATCTTTCAACGATGTTTAAGGTATGGGATTTCACTTAACCCAAAGAAATCTTTTTTCGCATTAAGTAAAGGAAAAATTCTAGGATTCATAGTGTCAAAATCTGGTATTCACATTGAGCCTGACAGAATCAAAGAAATTTCTGAAATATCCCTACCTCATAACAAAAAAGCCATGCAATCTTTCCTTGGTCAAATCAATTTTGTGAAGAGATTTGTCCCAGATTTTTCACGAATTGTTTCTCCTTTGCAAACCATGATTAAAAAGAATTCAAATTTTAAATGGGGTCAAGATGAGCATGAGGCATTCAACCTGATCAAACAAGCTATCATTAATGCTCTATCTTTAGCAACCCCGAATTTTTCAGAATCTTTTATCTTATACACATTTGCCTCAGAGAAATCATATGCCGCGATTCTAACTCAAGCAAATCAAGAGAAAGCGGAAGCTCTAATCACATTTTTTAGCTCGAATTTACAAGGTGCTGAACTCAATTATTCAGACGTGGAGAAATAGGCATATGCTGTTTTCAAAGCGGTCAAATATTTCAGACCTTTCTTACTTAAAACCCATACTAAGGTCATAGTACCGTTTCCAGTGGTAAGAAATCTTCTAATACAGAAGGATGTGGGTGAAAAAAGAGAAAATTGGATCACTGCTTTACAAGAATACGACCTTGAGATCAAACCAGCAAGCATTGTGAGAGGTCACGGCTTATGCAAAATGTTGGCTGGAGCATCGCAAATTCCTGAAAATTCATCTGGAGAGGTACAAATGTATGAGGTAAGCCTAAACGATGCAGAATCATTATGTTGACACCATTTATTATCTTGAGAACGGGTATGCTCCATCACACCTGGATCACACCAAGAAAAGAGCTCTGAGATTGAAAGCTAAACAATATCAGCTCATAAATGATGTTCTGTTTAAAAGGAATTACGATTCTATTCTTCTTAGGTGTCTTGAGAAAACTGAAGCCAAAAAGGTTTTGCAAGAACTCCATGATGGACCAGCAGGCAGAAACTATGCTGGAGATGCTACTGCACATAAAATCTTACGTGCAGGATATTATTGGCCCACGCTGTTCAAAGACTCACACAGTTACGTGAGGAAATACCAAGTCTGCCAAACTACTGCAGGGAGATAAAAGAAACCGTCCATGCCACTACAGCCGGTAAACATCGAGCAACCATTCAGTCAGTGGGGCTTGGACATAATAGGTGAGATCGTTCCTCACTCTTCTAAGCAGCATAGATACATCCTCACGGAAACAGATTATTTTACTAAATGGGTAGAAGCAGTTCCTCTCAAGACAGCTAATTCAAAAAACATCATTGAATTCATAGATCAATTTATAATCACTAGGTTAGGATTGCCAATGGCTTTAATGTTTGATAATGCCTCATACTTTTCTGGGAATGCAATGACTGAGTTTGCACTTAAAAGAGGGTTCAAACTGAAATATTCGGCCAAATACTATCCGCAAGGTAATGGATTGGCTGAGTCAAAAAATAAAAACCTAATCAGGATTATTAAAAGAACAGTTGACCAGAACCAAAAGAATTGGCACAAAACTTTGGTAAATGCTTTATGGGCAGATAGAATAACGAAGAAAGCTTCAATCGACACTTCTCCTTTTAATTTAGTTTATGGGAAAGAAGTGGTTCTCCCAACTCACTTAGTGATCCCCTCCTTGTCTTTAGTACAATACATCGATGAAGTATCTACTTCCTCCGTACAATTAAGACAAATGGAAATAATTAAGTTATAGGAACAACGAGAACAAGCTAAGAAAACCCATGCTCATCACCAAGCGCTAATGAAATCCTCTTTTGATTCAAGCATAATGACCAGAATTTTTTTTCAGATGGGAGATCTAGTTTTGAAATGGAATAAGGCTCATGAAGAAAAGGGCAAACATACAAAATTTCAGAAGATGTGGCTTGGTCCTTTTCAGATTGTAGAAGTCATAGGCCCATCAACGTTTGTGTTGCAGGATTTAGCAGGTAGAAGGGATTCTTTGCCTGTTAATGGACAAATCCTTAAAATATATTTTCCATAGAAGATTACTCTTCTATTCTATAGGATAGTTTTAGTTTTTTTTTTTTTCATAAAAAAACCAGTTGTAGATGGTTACTACAGGGGCTCACGAAAAAGACACCAATTCTCTATCATATTTTGATTTTTTTTTCGCTAGTACAAGTAGTAAAATTTTCGAAAAATCTGATCTTTATTATTGACAGATAGAGTTACTTTAGCCTAGATATGATACTAGTCTCAACTTCAAAAAATTTGATGAAAGCAACCTTTAGCGAAGAAATTGTTTTATATCAGCACAATCAAAAGGTATCAATAACAAAATAAATATTCTCTGTAAAACTGCTGTTTTCAAACTCTATTATTGTTGTCCAGAGCTTTCTTAAGGAAAAACAATGATTTCCTCCCTGCTAAAGAAAATCGCAACATTCATGGGAACAATCCGAGAAAACACTATATCTCAAAGAATAAGAGGTCTCATCACGAGCCGGCTTATCATGATCACAGATATTATAACTTGCTGACTTTGCCAATACTGTCCACCAAAACAGGGCAATGACTCAAGATTGTTGCAATCAAAAGACAAGGGGTCTCATCACGAGCTAGCTTGTTCAGCAAAAGTGTAAATCAAGTGAATGACTGTGTCGTAATTTGGCCACCAAACCAAGACATTGTTCTTTAGAGAGTAAAAAAGGAAAAAAGTGTCAAAATGGGTTTTTCTCTGAAAAGTTGTAAATAGCCTTAAGCAGGATAAAGGATCATTGCTGGGTAACAAGTAACCCTGTCGAGGCTATGGACGCCTGCTGGCAGCAGAGGCTCTACCTACGACAAATGAGCATATTTTAAAAATCCAGCACACAGAGAAGACCTTATTTTATCTTTAAAAGACCAAGTAATGGCTGATGTAAATGCAAGGACAAAGCCTGAGGAAGCAAACAATTGGAATAGTAAAAGGTTGAAACAAAATATCATTGATAGCATAAGGCATAATGTACTCTATCTGTCCATAACAAAATTTAGACTTATGAAAATTTTTCTGCTTTGGAAGTTAAAATTCAATAGAAAAGCAGAGATAACTGGTTCTTCCCAGTGAATCGCCATTGTTGTGGCCACCAACAATGCCCCTCTCTGTTTGGTATTAGCAATAACACCAAACAAATGGGGACCCTTAATAAAAAATCCAAAAAACATTTTTGAAAATTTTTGTATTCAACTCCTTAAAACTGTATCGCATCGCCAGAAGAGAATAAAACATTTTCTTATGAGCATAATAAACTGCGAAGAAGCGACGCGAAATTCATCGCATCGCATACATTATGAAGCGCTCTTAAAAGAAAAATCTTAAGAAATATCCGACGGCTGATATGCGACGTCGCATATCGCAACATCGCGTAAGCAGCACACAATGATTGAATGACTAAGCGCAATCTGCGATCTGCGATGAATGCGATCTGCGATGAATGCGATTTGAGATAAATGCGATCATAAATTTCTGTGATGACACATCTTGACGATGCGATCCATGATGCTGCGATGCGAATCGCAGAAATCACCCATCGCAAATTTTCCTCTGCGCAGTATTCAAGGAAAGCTGTCCGTAAACCAAAATTGGGTGCGCGCCTTAAAAGAAAATAATGAATGTATGCCAAATTATTCAAGAAGGACAGTTTTGTGTTTTTCGAAGAGTCAGTTAGTTATGGGTGTCATGATTATGCATTCATAAGGGCTTAAAGCTTTCATGTCAATCTTTATTATCATTACTCTTTTCCTTTGCGTAAACTGTAAGACAGGAAATAACATGAAGCAATGTGCAGGAAACATCTAAGGAAAAGGGGAAAGCATCAAATGCTCGGAGAACAGAGAAGAGATGCCTTCATAAACGGATGCCGCATGCAACAGGACCACAGATTCCATAGTATCTCTCAACAGATGCTGATGTCAATAGGCCATCCAACGCCCAGAGTCAAAAGCGCACAAAAGCAGCATGTTTACAAAAGATCCTGAAGCTTATGCTGGGTAAAGCAAAAAGAAAAAAGGTGCTAAAGAATGAAAACGCATCAGAAAAGCCCAGAACAAAGAACGGAGGCAGTTTTCGATGCAGAAAATTGTTCAGAGAGCAAAATCCCTAACTTGTTCAGTCATTCGCAAGGCCGGAAACCGAAATAGCAAAAGCAGAATCAGTTTGAGAGAAATTTGGGTTATTACCAAGTATACACGCAGTGAATACACCCAGCCAGAGGAAGATTCTCGAAAATATCTTCTAGTTTACCAGAAAGTGGTGCCAGCGCTTGTTATTTCTATTTTCATAGCTCAAACAAAAGCAGAAGGCGACCAGCCGACTCTTCCCAGGCGAATGTTGCATGCTTGCAGCACTAAGGAGCAAATACAGAAATGGTTAGGAATTAGATTCAATTTTTAGAAATAGTTTTTCTTTAGCAGAAGGGCGGTCATTTAAAACCGTATCCTAAATTTATGTAATTAAGTTAATTAGTTAGCAGTGTTTAAACCCTTCTCACGCATTAGGAGAAGGGTCCAAAAGTTTGTCAAAAAACTTGTCCTCAGAACATGCACTTTTGCACCCTTGGAGGGGGTTTTGATGAATGGATGGATCGAGGTTTATTAATGTTTGCATTTGATATCTGCTACTGATGTTGCACTTCTGTACTCTTAGTAGATGTTAGAGCAAGGAGAGATAAATCATTGTTGCTTGAAGCTTATGAGTGGAACCAGTCATAAATGGTACTTTTATCTCTTGACTGTTTCTGTTTATATTCTTAAAGTGATATACAATTTTTAGTTGTTTATATGTTACTGCATGAATGTATGAGTTACCATTTGGCACTTTTGTACGGTGGAGTCATTTATTTATGTTTGATATATGAATAACTTATTATGCGATATGTTGTTCACAACTGTTTTGCCTAACTTTTTATGCAAAGTGGTTTATATTAATTGATTTCTATTCTTATGATAGCTGAATGATCTTTATTACCAGTTATTATTTGAAATCTCTTTAGATCGCATAATAGAAGAAATTCACCCTGGGTTAGCATAGATTAGATGTGTTGTTTCTCATTAGATTACAATAGCATAGAGTTAGTTTAGAAGTTTGAATTAAATTAGCTTTAAGTACTCTTAGATCAACATCATCCAACTCTACACACACACACACCCTTAAATTGGGAAACTGGTCCCATTATCCCCAGTCGGACCCGCTATACCAAACGGATAAGGAGCTGCCAACCAAGGTTCGGACCGGGTGGGTATGCCCCTTGTTGTTGACCCGATTTTCGGGGCTTCAACAGGAACTTATGGACTGGAAATATCTAAGGAAAGGTAAGGACCAGAATGTGCAAAACTTCACTGAATAATTTCATAAACAAGCACTGAATCTAGGCATCTCGTTAGGTGCACTTGAGACTGTAACTAAGTATATAGGTGCACTACATAGTTACGTTAGACACTCATTATTACTATTCTAGCCTACTACAATTGTTGCGACTAGCATAAAGGCTATTCATGTTGAAAGACGAGGCAAGAATGATCGAGATGATCAAGCCAAAAAGGTACCATTCAAACCTCAGCATGGCAAATTCCAGAAGAAAGGAAAAGGGAAGGATAAGAATATTTTTGCAACCAAGAAAGGGGACAGAGAAACATCATCTTGCACTCATTGAAAGAAAAATGGTCATGAAGAGGACCACTACTGGAAGTTGCATCTAGAGTTGATACTGAAGAGATTCAGTGGAAAGGGGAAGTAGAAGATAGTGGAAACAGTGCAAGACCTTGGATCAAATTTTGACGATGAGACATTGATCACAGTCATGGGTGCAAGAGGTATTGTTTCTATTAATGATAGTTCTAATTCAGTTGCAAGTACTAGTTATTTGAATGAGCCTGTAAGTAATGAACAGAAGAAAATTGAGTTATTCCACATTAGAGTTGCCATAAAACATACAAAGGTGGAAACTCTATTTGATTCGGGTTCCCAAGAAAACTTAATCTCAAATTCCTTAGTGAAAAAGTTAGGCCTTGAAACTAAGCCTCATCCGAGGCCATACCGGCTTGGTTGGGTAAGTGATAAAGCCAAATTTCAGGTCACTAAGCAGTGTAGGGCTAGATTTTTTATCGCTTCTAAAGTAGTTGATAAGTTATAGTTAGATGTAGTGCCTTTTTACATCTACGGAATCATCTTGGGAAGCCCATATCTATGTGAAGAAAGGTCATTTTCTTTCGGCATGAAATCAAATACCACCTCACAAAGGATGGGGTAAGGTATATAGTCAGAGCTCATCATACAAACGTTAACGCTATCCTTGTAACAGAAGGATAGATTAAACGATTGGTTAATTGCAGCAAAGGATGCATGTTCATAATAGTGAGAATGAAAAAGGTCGAGATGGCTGACGCTTTCAAAGGCTGTAATCCTAATCATAAGAAAGAATTGTTTGAAATTGTTTCTGATTATGATGGATTCTTTTGGGAACTAAGAGGATTTCCCCCTAAACATGAAATCCAACATGAGATCCATTTACAAAAGGATTCTCCTTCACCGAATATTGGCATGTACAGGATGGATTCTATTAAGATGGAGGAGATCAAGAACCAAGTGTGGGAACTGTTAAATCAGGGAGTCATCAAACCAAGATATTCTTCGTGTGGTTCACTGATCGTGTTGGTGGCCAAGAAAGATAGCATATGGAGAATGTCTGTATATTATAGGGCGTTGAAAAAGATCACGCTGAAGAATTGATACCCTCTCCCTTGCATTGATGAATTGTTAGATCAGTTGAAAAATGATGTTTATTTTATAAAGCTAGATTTGCGTAGTGGTTATCACCAGGTTAGAATTGCAGAGAAAGACATTTGGAAGACTTCATTCAAAAAAAAATAGGGGTTGTTTGAATGAATGGTGATGCCATTCGAACTGTGCAACACTCCAACCATGTTTATGAGGGTAATGAATGATTTATCTAGGCCTTTTCTTAATCATTTTGTTCTTTTATATCTGGATGATATTCTTGTGTACAATAGGACATGGGATGAACATGTGTGACACATAAAGAAAGTGCATGATGTTCTAAAAAGTGAAAAGTTGTATTTGAAACTGTCAAATTGTGAGTTTTGGAAGACTTCTCTGATTTATTTAGGCCACATTGTCGGCAATGGACAATTGAAGATAGATACCTCTAAAGTGGAGGTGATTATGAATTGGCCTGACCCCACAAATGTTATAGAGGTTCGAAGTTTTCTGGGTGTGGTACAATATTGGAGAAGGTTCATTGTGAACTTCTCCATTATCACAGCTCCCTTGCATTCCTTGACTAGTGTGAAGTAGGCCTTTCAGTGGGGAGGAAAACAAAAGAAATCCTTCGACAAATTGAAATATAAGATCAGCACAGCACCAGTGCTACCCTTACCAAACCTTCAGAAGCCTTTTGAGATTGAAACACATGTCAATGGATATGCCATGGTCACTGTATTGATGTAGCAAAGGAAGACTGTATGTTACCATTTGGATACTTTCTCCCAGACTGTTGTGAATTATCCCATGTACGACAAGGAGTTGTACGCCTTAGTTCAGAGTGTAAAGAAGTGGAAACACTACCTGATCGGCAAGGAGAGCATCATCCATATGGATCATCAACCATTGTAGTAACTTTAGTCATAGACCAAGCTTCAGCAAGCCCGTCACTTCAGATGGATGGGATTCCTCCAATAGTTTCATTCGGTAATAATTACAAGAAGGGCGCCAATAAAAAATTAGTAGGCATGCGTTCTAGTTTTTCAAAAATTTTCTTTATCATTAAAACATTATGATGAATAGTATCATAACAATAGAAATTTTAAATAAATTTATGCAAAACTGACTCGTGGATCGTAGGTCGACAATTATCATTTGTAGGGGAATCTATTGTATGACCTTGGAAAACTGTGCATACCCATTGATGAAAGGGTTCATGTAATCTGAGAGGCTCATACCCTCATACCTGTCTGGTGTATGGTCATTTTGGGATTGAAAAGACTTTATGTCATTTACAAAGGTTTTATTTTTTGCCTCATACGAAAAAAATTGTGACTCTCTTTGTAAAAGGTTGTGTGTTGTGTTCTGTTTCAAAGCCCTCTAATAGAAAACTTGGGCTATACACACCACTCCCTATTTCGATTCGACCATGGGAAAGTGTGTCCATGGACTTTGTATGATCTGAATTGGATCCTAGAACACTCTCTAAGTTTTCATGAACTCTTAAAAATCATGACAAAGTTTCAAAGTCTTATAAAGAGCAAGCTTATCAGAGATATCCTCGAAACAGTTACAATTTGTGAATAGCATAGAGCAACGAGGACCCTTGGTCAAGCATGCAGACCGTCAGCCCATGGTAACATGCGCTGCCACAAATTAGCAAAACCAGAGGTCAATTTAAGAAATAGGAGTAGTTTCTGATATGCGATTACCGACAATCACATATCACATATCGCAGGGCAGACCCCTCAAAGAAGGAAAAGCCTTGAGCGCCCAGACCCGAAAAGTTATAAAATGCAATGGATATCGCACCGATTCCATCAGAAGTAGGGTCCCACAAAAACCAACAGAATATCGGAAGGGCTTTGAGCGGTATGCAGTTTCAACCGAGTCCCACCCGATGCCACACAAGGGGTGCCACACGTCCGGCAGAAGAGAGAGAAAACTGCTCACATTGGATGGGTAAACATCATGTTACTTACCTGCCCAATATGAATGATGACTATAGGATCTGGAGGCTCCAGATCAATGGCAGAGATGCATTCCGATGGGTGACCGGACTTGACAAGGTAAACAGGCAGAGTTGTATAAGACTTGAAGTCCAAGGTGGACGATGCATTTGCAGAAGGTCGTGTTTCACGGGCATTCTTGGAGCTAACGGATTAAACGGTTGTTTTGAAAATGTCCAAGGGAACTGACACTCGGTTCATTATGAGATAGGTGGCCACCTCCCTATGAGGCATTATATAGTGATTATTACGCAGAACAGAGGGATTAAGACAGAAAGAGGCAGGGGAACCGGAAAGTCAGGAAGTGGAAATGAACAGTTTGAAAGCAGATTGGCTTTAAAGCCATGAACTGAAAGAGAGAGTGAGAGGGGGAGGGAAGTTAAGAAAGCTGAGAGAAAAGAGCATCAACCCAGAGTTAAGATAGAGCCAAAGAGAGTCAGAGAGTCTGTGTACTCCAGAAAGGGCTTGAGAGGTTCAAGCGAACTCCTCTGTATATGCCTATCATGTATGAGTCTTAGATTGGGCTCATACTACCGTGACCAATAGAGGTCGAGAGTCAGTAAGGAGAGTTTGTGTACTCTAGAGACTTAGGGGATCCAAGTACAGTCTTGTTGATTTATACCTGTTGTGTGAGACTCAAATTGAGCTCACTGTCGTAAAAAATCTTCTTTGAAAACATAATAGAGAGGCCACCATTGAAGGTTGGACCAGGAGACATAGCCGAGGAGTGTTGGGTGAACTCCTTATTAAACTTTTTGTGTTTATATGTTTTCATGTTATGTTTTCTTTAACTGCTTCATTGCCTGTGTATTTCACAATCCTTTCGATCTGTTGCACAAAATAACATAGGCATATCAATGCACATGAGTCTGTAATACCTTATTAATTGTCTTGGATCAATTTCAGATCAAGTGGTATCAGAGCTCTAGGTTGCTAAGGTTAGACAAGCTTGTGCTAGATTTTGTTGTTGAATGCTAACTAGGACAAAGCTCAAATTAGGAGAAGGAGAATTGGTTGAAGGTAACCCAGAAATTGGAAGAGTCTATCCTAAGAGGAAAATGGTAGAAGAAATTCCCTTGGAATCAAACCCTTAGTTCATGGATAGTTTCATGACCATGAGAGCCATGGTAGAGGAAATGTATAGAGAAATTAAGAAAGGTAGAGATGAATATTCATCAAACTCCAAACAAGATAAAGGAGTAGAAGAATCTCTCCTCAATGACCATTCTAAAGGCAAAGGGAAAAGCTTCCCACACCTCCTAATAGCCCTGAAAATAAAAAAGAAGGCATCTGTGATTAAATTAGATGTTAAATTTGATTTTCTGATATATGATGTAGAGTTGAATGTAGAGAAGCTGGATAATTAGATTAGACAGATTGATGTGTATTGCAGGGTGCAGAGCATTAATTCAGACAGTAGTAAGATTCAACTGGCTAACCTACGCCTTGGAGGCACTTCCTTGGTATGGTGGGAAGGTAGGACACAAGATGACCTGAAGAAGCATGGTAAAATCCTTTCTATCTAGAGTGAATTTGTTTCTGCAATTAAAAAATAATTCTATCCAGTAGCTTATATGCAGCAAGCTATGATGAGTTGGAAAACTCTTCACCAATTGAAAGGGCAAAGTGTAAAATGTTACACCCAAGAATTTAGAAAAAGAGCTTTGATTCTAGGCATTTCTTTAGACTCACCTGAAACTCTATTGAAGGTTATAAGTGGTCTACGTAGTTATTTGAGACATACCATTCTCATGTTTAATCCTACTAGCATAGATGAGGTATTTGTTTAGGCTACACATCTAGAGGCTAGAGGCAAGAATGTGAACCCAGAAGTTGGGGGATCATCAAGACCCACTGCAAGCAAGAACAAGGAAAAGAGAAAGTAGAAATGGAAAGAGAGGAAGGCAAATGTTATACAAAAGACCAAACCTTCGTGCACTCACTGCAAGAAAGATGGGCATGATGATGAACACTGTTGGATTCTGCATCCAGAGGTAAAACCCAAGAAGTATGATGGCAAAAAGAAGAACACTTTTGCATCTATTCAAAAGGATTTGGGTCAGACTCAGGGGATGAAACAACAATACAGCCACAGGTATAAAAGGTAAAAATTTTGAAGCATCTACTAGTAATTCTACACAAACTATTGATAGTGAAGAAAATGAGAGAAGAAGACATGAGATTTTTCATATTAGAGTTATTTCCAAGCATCAAAAGAATGAAAATTTATTTGATAATGGTTCATAAGTAAACTTAATTTCTGAAGCAATTGTAAAGAAACTGGGATTACTAACCACACCTCACAAGAAGCCATATCCATTGGGTTGGTTGTGTGATAAAACAAAGCTACAAGTGACTAGACAATGTAAACTTAGGTTTGCCATTGGTTTATCATTTGTAGATGAGGTTGAGTTAGATGTTATTCCCTTGGATATATGTGGAATTTTTTTAGGAAGTCCTTACTTGTATGATAGAAAAGAAATTTTCTATAGAGCTGAAAATAAGTATCAACTCGTTAAAGATGGAATTGAATATATTGTAAGAGCTCATAAACTCAAGAATAATTATACTTTCATAAACTCAGGGTAGATGAAAGGAATTGTAAATTCATGCAAACAATATTTACTGATGATTGTAAAGGAAAAGAAACCTGATAAAACCAATGTATTTGAAGGTTATAATGCTAAGGTTGTAGTCATTGTAAACTAGCGTAAACCCAAAACTGCTACAGAAGTTAGAAGCTTCCTAGGAGTAGCACAATATTGGAGAAGTTTATCGCTAACTTTTCCTTGATTGCAGCTCCCTTACATGCTTTAATAGGATTGAACAAGGTGTTTCAGTGGAGAGGAAAATAGCAGAAAGCCTTCGACACCCTAAAATAAAATATTAGTACAACACCAGTACTAGCACTGCCCGATCTTCAAAGACCATTTGAGATTGAAACAGATGCCAGTGACTATGCCATGGGAGCAATGTTGATGCAGCATAGTAAACCCATATGTTATCATTCTGAGACATTTAATTCTGTAGTAGTTAATTATCCCACGTATGATAAAGAATTGTATGCATTAGTACAGAGTGTGAAAAAGTATAAACATTATCTAATGGGAAAAGAGATAATTATACATATTGATCATCAACCACTTCAATATTTACACTCACAAACTAAGTTGCAGCAATCAAGACACTATAGGTGGATGGGTTTTCTACAACAGTTTCATCTTGTCATCAGATATAAAAATGGCATACACAATAAAGTTGCAGATATGTTGTCCAAACCAATCATAAATGCATCCACTATACTTAAGCATAACTTAGTATTGCAAGAAAGCTACACTGAACAATATTCTCAAGATATAGATTTCAAAGATGTATATGCAACTTTAAGTCATGGAAAACAAGAAGAAGAATTGGATTATCATGTTAAGGACCAACACTTGTATCATTTTGGAAAGTTATGCATTCCTCAAACCAAAAGAGTAAAGATAATTCGAGAAGCACACACTTCTCTAATATCAGGTCACTTTGGTGTAAGTAAAATAGTTACACAGCTACAAAGATTTTGTTATTGGCCAAAAATGCATGAAACAGTTTCTAGATATGTAAGAGGGTGTACCATGTGTGCTAAAATCAAGCCCAACAATAGAAAAATAGGCTTGTACACTCCACTACCAATTCCTTCTTATCCTTGGGAGAGGTTTTCCATGGACTTTGTTGGGGGACTACCTAAATCTAGAAAAGGTCATGACTATTTATATGTTATTGTGGATAGGTTCAAGAAAATATGTATTTTAATACCTTGTAACAAATAGATTATAGTTGAACAAACAGCAAAGATGTTCTTTCAGCATGTATGGGTTCATTTTGGATTATGCACTTCCATTGTATCTGATCGAGATTCCAAATTTGTTGGGAAATTTTGGTCGAGTTTGTGGAAATTGATGGACACCAGACTAAAGAAGAGCACAACCTTTCATCCACAAACAGATGGCCAAACAGACATGGTCAATAGGACAGTGATCTAGTTGCTCAGAGGATATTGCAACAAGCATCCCAATCTTTGGGATGAACATTTGTGTTATGTGCAACATGCTTACAACCGCACTAAACATTATTCTACACAGAGATCTCCTTTTGATATCTGTTTTGGTTTCATACCAAGGTCTCCCTTGGATTTTGTCTTTGGTAAAGAAAAAGCGGTTGATGGACACAGTGATGTGGACAAGGCAACCAAGTTCATTGAACAAATCCAAGAGATTCACCAAGCAGTATATGAATAGCTGGAAAAGAGCCAAGCCAAGTACAAGGCAAGGCATAATAAGCATCGTACTAAGCATAGTTTCCAATTTGGTGATCAAATCTAGTTGTATATCAGCAAAGATAGAATGCAAGGCAAAGATAAGAAGCTGAAGCCAGTAAGTTATGGACCTTTCAGGATACTTGAGAAAATTGGTGAGAATGCTTTTCACCTTGATTTTCCAGCTTACATGCACATCTATTCAGTAGTTAATGCAAAAATCTTGAGATTGTTTGAACATTAATTGATTGAAGATCCTGAAGAGCAGAGCCAATTGTGTTATAGTGATGATATTTTGCCTGAATACCTCAATTATTTGCAGGAAGATACAGTTCTGGACAAGAAGGTGAGAACTACAAACAGAGAGGATGTTGAGTACCTCAGAATTGGACTCAAGAGTTCAAAACCAAGCAGTGCAAGATGCATAGAAATTGGGCAAGAGAGGAATCTATATCCTCACTTGATTTATGCTTAAAAACCAACTTTTTGGTGGTCCAAAATCTTTTTCAATGAGAAGATTGTGATCTAAATTGGATCCTAGAACACTCTCTTAGTTTTCATGAACTCTTAAAAATCATGCCAAAGTTTCAAAGTCTTATAAAGAGCAAGCATATCGGACATATCCTCGAAACAGTTGCAATTTTTGAATAGCGTGAAGCAACGAGGATCCTTAGTCAAGCGCACAGACCGTCGGCCCATGGTAGCCCGCACTACCACAAATTGGCAAAACTAGAGGTCAATTTAAGAAACGAGGGTAGTTTTTGATATGTGATTAGTGACAAGTCGCTAATCACATATCGCAGGGCAAACCCCTCAAAGAAGGAAAAGCCACGAGCACCCGGACCTGAAAATTTATAAAATGCAATGGATATCACACTGATTCCATCAGAAGCGAGGTCCCACAAAAATCAACAGAATATCGAAAGCGCTTCGAGCGGTAAGCGGTTTCAACCAAGTCTTGCTTGATGCCACACAAGGGGTGCCACGCGTCCGATAGAAGAGAGAGAAACCCTCTCACATCGGATGGGTAAACTTCATGTTACTTACTCACTCGATATGAATGATGATTGTAGGATCTGGAAACTCCAGATCCATGATGGAGAAGTGTTCCGATGGGTGACCAAACTTGACGAGGTAAACAGGCAGAGTTGTATAAGACTTGAAGTCCAAGGTGGATGATGCATCGGCAGAAGGTTTTGTTTCGCGGGAATTCTTGGAGTTAATGGATTAAACGGTCATTTCAAAAATTTCCAAGAGAACTGACACTCAGTTCATTACGAAATAGGTGGCCACCTCCCTGTGAGGCATTATATAGTGATGATTACACAGAATAGAGGGATTCAAAAAGACAGAGGTAGGGGAACCAAAAAGCCGGGAAAAAGAAACAAACAGTCAGAAAGCAGATCGGCTTTAAAGCCACGAATTGAAAGAGAGAGTGAGAGAGGGGAGGCAAGTTAAGAAAGCTGAGAGCAGAGAGCATCGAGCCAGAGTTAAGATAGATCGAGAGAGAGTCAGAGAGTCTGTGTACTCCAGAAAGGGCTTGAGAGGTTCAAGCAAACTCCTCTGTATATGCCTGTCATGTATGGGTCTCAGACTGGGCTCATACTACTGTGACCAATAGAGGTCAAGAGTCAGTAAGGAGAGTCTGTGTACTCTAGAGACTTGGGGTATCCAAGTACAGTCTTGCTGATTTATCCTTGTTGTGTGAGACTAAAATTGAGCTCACTATTGTAAAAAATTTGCTTTGAAAACATAATAGAGAGGCCACCACTAAAGGCTGGACCAGGAGATGTAGCCCAAGAGTGTTGGGTTTATCTTTATTAAACTTGTTGTGTTTATATGTTTTCCTATTATGTTTTATTTAACTGCTTCAGTGCCTGTGTATTTTGCAATCTTATCAATCTGTTGCAAAAAATAACATAGGCATATCCATGCACATGAGTCTGTAATACCTTATTAATTGTCTTGGATCATTTCCAGATCATTGTAGGAGGCTTTCTTATGTCTAGGAAAGGTCACAACTATTTTTATTTCGTTGTGGATAGATTTAGTAAAATGTGTATTTTAATGCCTTGTAAAAGGAAGGTCACTGCTGAGCAGACTGCTTTTGTTTTCTTTCAGCATGTTTGGGTCCATTTTGGTTTCCCACATCTATTGTTTTAGATCGAGACTCTCAATTTCTTGGGGAGTTTTGGATCAACTTGTGGAGAATGATTGACATGAAGCTGAAAATAAGTACGACATTCCATCCACAGAATTATGGGCAGACAGAGGTTGTCAATCGTACCATGGTACACTTGTTGTGAGGCTATTGTGGAAAACATCCCAAGTTGTGGGATGAACAACTTCCTTATGTGTAGCATGCATAAAATCGAGCAACACATTCATCTACATAGAGCTCACTATTCGAGACATGTTTTGGCTATCTACCTATAGATCCCTTGGACATGGTCTTTGAAAAGAGGAGGATGGAAAAGGACGAGATGATAGAGAAAAAGCACGAAAGTTCATTAAGTGGATACATGTGATTCATTAGGCAGTACAGGAGTAGTTGGGGAAGAGTCAAGGTCAATATAAATCTCAACATGATAAGCACTGAGTTGACCATCAGTTTCAAGTTGGCGACAAGGTATGACTCCACATTAGCAAGGATAGGAAGAAGGGATAAGGGAAGAAGTTGAGACCCATCTGATATGGTCTCTTCACCATATTGGCAAAGATTGGATACAATGTTTTTCATCTTGACTTGCTTGCTTATATGCAAATGTACTCAGTGGTAAATGTAGAAAACCTGAAGCTTTATGGACCTCCATTGATTATGGATATCGAGGAGGTTGCATAGATTCCTACAGTGGATCATTTTTCACCATAGTATCTAGATAAGTTTCCTGAAGATATCATACTCGATCGGAAAACCAAAACTTCACAATGGGGAGATGTGGAGTATATCCCTGTTGGCTTCAAAGGAATGCATCCAGGCAAAGCTCGATGGATGGAGAAAGAAAAAGTGAGGGACCAATTTCATCACTTGCCAATTGATTGAAAATACTTTTGGTGGTGCAAAATATCTTAGTGGGGAGGATTGATCCACGAGGATCCAGGAGGATTGATCAAGGAGGATCCTAGATGATTGATCCAGGAGGATCCTGGAGAATTGATCTAGGAGGATCCTAGAGGATTGATCTAGGTGGATCTTCAAAAAATTACCAGTGGAATGGTAAAAGGCTCAAAACCCAAAGTGGCAGAATCTGGATAAACTTAGCATCAAATTGAAATACTCATCATTCTAATTCCAATAGTGTGAATGACACTCAAATTTGAGTCTAGTTGAAGAAGTTAAGCAAGTCAAAGTTTGAGTTTGAATTGTCTAAGTGTCAGGAGGAGATGACATGGAAAAGATCCCAACGAATGGGGAAGTGCCAAGTGGTAGCCTGTCATTGGGTCCCGTATATCCCATATTGGTGAAAATGAGAAGCGCATAAGGAGAATTGGCCCTTGGCGTTGTCGACTGTGATTTTGATATCACATATCACAGGTCAGAGGAGGAATAAATAGTAAAGAATCGACCCCCAGTGAAGACCCAGTTGCGATGTGATTTATTGCATATCACACTCACATAAAAGAGGATGGTGTTGCAAAAGGCCCCAATAGTAAGCGTCAATTGCGATTTCACAAGAAACGGTTGGAAGCAATATAATTTTATGTTCTATGCTTAATAAACCTAGTGGGTCTACAGACATCACGGAGCACTGAAGTATGAGCTAGGCCAATACGCCTATGGTTCCATGCCGATTGCTATTTTGATGGGATTCTTGGATGCGAAATATTATGTTCTATGGTTAACACTCCTGTCGGGTCCATGGTTATGGCAGAGCGCCTGTGTCTTAGCTTTGGACTATCCGTCGATAAGTTGGAAATGTTGATAAACATGCCACGGAACCCTATGCACAGTTGAAATTTGTTTGCCTTGTTTGAATGGGGTGTCACCAATTATGGTTAGGTTGTTTCCATGTATCCTTTTGGCCCGATCCCACCTGCTAAGCTGGTTTCATAAGTTAAAATTGCCCGGGTTTTGATGGGTTTCCACCATGATATATATATGACTGTTTGTGTTGGGAAAAGGCGGAGAGGACTGGATGAATACTCAGAATCTATTGCACATAGCATAATGTAATCTTGGCAGTAGGTCGGCCCTCACCTTGAGCAGCAAGGAGGTTTCGAGAGGTTGCAAAAGGGCCGATTATCCAAATTGGGAGTTTGGATAGGCGTTTTTGCATTGTTTTTCGCAAGGAGTTCAATGGTACTGTCTATTTCTGAGGCTAGGCTCTCTATTCTCTACCCATCTTTTCGGTCAAAGTTATAAGGGTGGTAGTTACTTGTTTCTTCTACTTTTATCTCTTTTATGCCACTAATTTAATGAAGGCCTCCCCACTATTGAGCAGGGCCTGAAGACATAGTCCAAATTAGACGAACTCCGTAATCAAATCATTATGTCATGGTTTTTTTGTTCTTTTGATTATTTACACATTGTTTATGTGCTTTTAAGTTCTATGTTTAATTAACTCTATTATATGTAATTCTGATGCATCTGTAAGTAAAATACCTTGGATCAGGCCTACAAGATTTTTGATGGTTGTTTCGACAAGTGGATACATTCTAAAAGATTCTAAAAAGCGTTCCACAAGGAATTGAGGGTTGCAACCTTTAGAAATAGGGTAGGAGATTCCTTAAAGTAGGATCCAGTAAACGAGTTTAGGGGGTTATATCTCCCTTCCAGTAGGAGCTGGAGAATGTGTGGAGGTTGTAGCCTCCTGCATGTGTGTGCTTGTTACACAATATGTTGCAATATCTCATATTCACTTCTTGTTACATATCTAAAAGTGCTAAAAAATTGACAACTGTGCAACATATCCATCATGATATACAAACCAAAAACTCCCTGAAGAATCAAAGGAAACGTAACCTGAATCCATTCTGAAGAAGGTTGACTAAAACCCTAAATTTTAACATTACTGTGTTTTGATACACTGCTTGCCTGTGCTGATGACAGGGTGCACAATTATAGACTAGAGCTGTCAGTGTGAGTTTTGATATGAAAACACACGCTAAACCTCTTTTGCCAAGTTTTCCCAAACTAGAGGAGAAGCTTCGTGCACTAGAACCTTTGAGAACAATGAGATGGATATTGGTTGTTGTTGATATGGTCGAGATCTCCCATTTGGACCTCTTGATCTTATCATCATGGGATTTCCCCTTCAGATGAGTACCTTCCTCCCTCTTTTTTGGATCCCTAAATACCTCTCCCTTCTTATAAATTTACTCCCTTCCATCCCCAAATGGTTGGTCATTGATTGCTACATCCCTATGCTGAGATTATGCTTACATGCTACCCATTCTAGCTTGGAGAAGGAGTACTTGAAGAGCCTTTTATTGGACTTGGACATCCACCCGAAGGAGGTCTCCAACATCAAGGCATAGGTTATATGATTCCCTTTTTGTCTTATTAATATGTACATCTGATGTTCACTTTCAATTATTTTGTAAATGTTTATGCTTTTAGCTTAATACTCCTTGATCTATTAAGTAGTTTATGTTTGATGTATGCCATATATGCTCTTGTATCTTGCATAGATTTTTTATCTTCCTTGTAGGTACTCGGACGTGAAGAACAAGTAAGGAGCGAGGCCCAAAGTGAAAGATTCAAAGTCATATCCAAAGGATTGAGCAATTAGCATTAGAGAAAGGTAGGTTTCTCCTTCTCTCTGAATTTGTTAAACATAAACTAGGAAAGCGTATGCTAGTTTGTTTAGTTTTTTGCTAGACCCACTCATTGGGCTAGATGGATCGACTCTATATGCAGAGGGGATTTAACTTCACAACAAAATGATGACTCCATTGGGGAAGCTATAGCCTCTTCGTCCTCTTTTCTCAACTGATCTCTTGATCAGTTTGACTGAAAATCGAGTTCTCATTTAGTTTGAGTCTGTATAGGTATGCACAATCACTGGTTGTTATCTTAGAGTGCTAAGTCTGGAAGTGTTTGTGGAAATATTTTTATTTTTTGCCTTATTTCTCACCCAACATGATTTTTCTCTAACAGCCGTGCTGCCAATGATATTTCTCTTAAAATAGTTGCACTAATCCCCTGTTCAGTGCCAATTTTTCAATAACATCCGCTCTGATCTCTGAGATTGGAAAAACGCCTAGGCTTTATCTGTCAAACTCTAATGTGTCTAAGCCCTTGAGGTCTTGCCTTGTCTTGTATGATTGGATTTATTAATTTTTTGAATGATTACCTGATTTGATTAGCAAATTCTTACCTTATTGAACTTTCAAGTCTTTGCGTGCGGTTGGATTGATTTTAGGGTTTATAGGTAATTTGATTGTCACTTTCCACTTGTGAATGTGATTGAGTCTATGGTTTGCTGAGTGTTTCGGTCTGATTATCCAGTAAAATCATTTGAAATATTGATTTGTATTATTTTTGGTTTGTCTTTTGTAAAGTTTCTTTTCAATTGTATTAGGTCATCTTGCATTTGAAATTCATCTTTGTTATTTATCAAGCATAGATTACATTGCTTGGTTTCAAAACTGAAAATAGTATATTTGTTTATCTATTCGAAGGAGAAAAATACATTTTCATTGAGTTCTTTTGGATTTGGTGTTTATTTTATTGATGCATCGTTTTCACTAGGAGAATTTTGAATCAAAATATTCAATTTTTCTTTAGTTGAAGCTTAATTGCATTAGAGCATCTGAAAATCAAAGAGAACATCATTTATTTAAAGTGAATCTTAGTAAAGTAAAATCCATTTTTTATTTCAATAGATTGCATGTTGAATAGTGAAAGTGAAGTTTAGTTTTGCTTTTTCATATTGAATTTGGGAAAGAAAAGTTAGTGGATGCATATTGTATGATGCATTCTCTTGTTTGATGCATTAATTGATAGAACTCTCTTCCCTTGGTAGTATTTCATTCATTGAAGTGAAAAGTTTCCTTTTCTCATATAGTTTCATTCTAGGATTCAGGTGACATTGGTTGAGCCCAAAATTGAAACATAATTCAAGAATAACATTAAAATTTATTGAATTAACCTGAGGAGTTGTTGGAACTTAATGCAAAAATTTAGAGGTCTAGGATAGAGACGTGTTTTGACGTCTATAAACCTAGAAGTTGTCGTTAAATACCTACATTGTATCTCGATAGTGAAATCCCATTCCATTATGGAAGTATATAGGAGGTTCTCCAGTACTCTTGGGTATATCAGAGACACTCTAGTATGGAAAATATACGGGAACACTCTCACTGAACGGTTATGCATAGGACAACACTAACATAGACTTGTGCTCCCCATACCATCGAGTATATACTGGGAGACCCCACTAGGTTTCTATCCTTTAGCCATAGGTAACCGATTCAGCTGCCTTGTAGATGTGATACACTCAACACAACAATCGGTGAGATCGACCATTGTACATTAAGTCCTTGGTTTCAGCTAAGGTGTATATAATGGTTCAAGGATACTTGGTCAATCCTCTTGCCTAGTACACCCTTTTCGATTTATTTCTTGTTTCTAAGTTCCAAAATTTAACTTTCCACGATAAAATGACTTACCTATGCAGTTATCCTTGGCCTCATATTGCCTGATTAATAGTAAATTTTAATTATATGATCAAATCAAACACCCCTTATTATTTTTGAGAGAATGTCATTATGGATGAACCACTAGGTTCACATTACATTTCCCTTTCATCATCTGAAACTGAAGGGTAATCACAAGGATTTCATCCTAATATTTCATAGTCACTTGCACACCAAGGTCTTAAACTTGGAATTATCTTGAGTATTCAACCCCTTCCTTCTCATTCCCCCACCTCGATAATCATCATCTTAGGAATCTGGTCCAGAAACTCCTAAGAGTCCATAGAGGTTTGTATTATTACCTCCGAATCCACTTTTTGATCCATTGGTCATATCTCCTCAATGACCATATAGTCCATACAATAATCCTGGTGTTCCTTTAGAGTTATCTCCATTATCATCTCAAATTCCCCCTCACCAATTGTTTCCACCCATCGCATCAGAAGGTGAGTTTCCAACCTCTCCTTGAGGTCCTCCAGAAGTCTCAACCACTCATACTCCTCATGTTGGCAATGATTCTGAATATGACTTTCCACTTGAAGGCTTTCCATATGTGGGAAGTGTACCACCTCCACCACCGTGTGAAAGCAATGAACCTTTGTTTCCAACTAGTTATACCTCTTTGGCTCAATTGGTTTCAGGAACTCCAAGTGCTTCTTCACTTTATGACAATCCCATTTGGTCATCGGGTACCATGCCGACTTCTTGTCCATTTGCTTCAAGCGTGGCCTCTCAAAGTTCTATACCGACTACAGTTTCTTCAGTTGCTGTACAACCAAATGTTATGGCTGGGGTAATTAATGTCCCTACAGGTTCCCCGGGTCCTCAATTAAGTCAAAAATATGTGCCACCACCTATCCCACGACATGGGGGTCAAAAACCATCTCCTCCATATATACCTCCTATTTTGGGTGGAGCTTATGTGAGTGGATCTCAAAGTGACAGTATTAGAGCTAGTCAAAATGTTGGCAGTGTACCTTATTGATCCGGATTTAAACAGGAATGCAAAAAATTACATATATAACCATAAATATAGAGCTGCAATAGAAATAACACTTCCTTTGATTAATATCAAAGAATTAAATATGCCTACAAACAATATGGAAATGATACTAGCTCGATGATGGTAGCTTATCTCTGAGAAGAGATGTGGTGGCCACATGCCTCTTAACTGCCTTACAATCAGGCTCAAGGGAATTTTTATTATTGAATAATAAGAGAAAACCCTAAATAGCCAAAACCCTAACGCGAGGAGATGTAACACCAAGAGTTTATGGGCCCCATTAGGGTTAGTTGGGCAACCAACTTCTTGGGGTCGTGACTTGGTCATATTATTTCTGTTTGACATGCATATACCCCATTGGAAAGATCTCTCTAAGGAATACAACAACAAAAAATGACATATCAAAATTAGTTGGCAGTTTATTGCCAAAAAGGCGTTGTTTAGGGCCTAAAAGCAACTTCGAAAGTTTAGGACCCGAAAGGCTGCTAAAAATAGTAAATTGTGCTATAATTAAGAAAACTGAAAAACTAAAAGAACAATGGTGGAGGTCCATGTGAAATTGGAAGGTGTTCACTAATATCCACCTAGATCACTTATCCTAATGTATCATCTATTCCATCTAGATCATGCCAAATCCTATATCAACAACCTCTTTTGGCCCAGATACCCTACCAACAACTGTACCCTTTGTATGGCTCACAACAACCTCAAAATACACCTTTTACTCAACAGGAAGGCCCCCAAATGCAACCTAGTTTAAATACCTCATTTGGGGCATCTGGTCAATTCCAAGTTGGAACCTATTAGTACCATCCTGGAACTCAAAAAACTCCACAACTTTCCAATGATAGTAGCCTTATGTACAACAAGGACCTTATTTGTAGCAAGGACTTTATCAACAACCATTGCAGCAACAAGAAAAACCCTTGTAGAAGAAAAATCAACCCTTATATCAACAAGGCCAACTCGTACAGCAATAAGGCCAACCCTTGCAGTAGTAGGGTCAACAGTTTTACCGCCAAGGTCAATAGTTGCAACAAAAACCTTATAATCCATATGCTTTGGAAGTGGTTTATTCACCTTATGGTTCTCAACGACCCATGATGGGTCAATATAAACCTTACCCTGGTCAAAGCTTGCCTTTGTGGGAAAAAATCCACCTTTGTATGATCATAATACCTCTCAATGGGGGCAATATCAAGCTCCTTATGGTCAAAATATGCCACTTTAGGGGTAGAAACCATACCAACAAGGATAGAATCCATAAGCCAGGGCTTATCAAAGGCCTACCATTCCTTTCAATCCACAATTTCATTTCTAGCAACGTTGGAACTATTGAATGTGTCAAGACTCACTGATGATCCAATCCTCCATTCGTCATATTGGCCTCTAGTTCCTACTATGATTCCTAGCGATTGTCCTAAATTCGAAGGAAAGTTTGGAGAAGATCTTGAGGCCCACATTATGACTTACCGTTTATGGTGTTCATCTAATTTCTGGGTTGAGGACTCCACTCTTCTACGTATTTTCTAGTGAACTCTAATGAGTGTTGTCGTGGAATGGTACATCGAGTTGCATCGAGGTGCTTATCAAGAATTCAACTCTTTGGCAATGACCTTCCTTACTCACTTCCAATTACCAGTTCGATATGAAACTAGTACACGTCTGCTCATGTCTTTGAAATAGAATACTGCTACCCACATCTCTGATCATATCCATGAGTGGAGACATCAGTGTTGCCTTATCAAGTTTGATATAGCTGATGAGTTGTTAGCTGAATGGTTTACCAAATCATTCATCAACAAAATTGCCAAGGACATAGCTATGGGTAGTTGTGTGACCGAATATTAAGCCATTACACATGCCCAATATTCAGATTTGGTATATTCCCAATCTGGCACGTTATATGATCTCTTTCCTGATGCTTCCAGACCATCTACAGATCTAGCATCTTATAAACCTCTAGACATACCACCTGTCGATGGTATTATTGGGTTAGTGACTCAAACTTCTAGTAAGCTTCTTTGGAGCATAAATCCATTTCAACTACTACATCCAATCCTCCTTTGAATCCCTCTCCGAATCTTGGTAAAACCACTGAAGTTAATGTCGTTCAGTCTACCATGACAAACAAAACTTCAAAAGGTAAAAATAAGGGTAAAGGAAAAGCCAAATCTGATACCCCAAAACGGGATCCTCCGAAATCATCTACTAATGATGCATCTAAACGTAAGCCCAAATATCCTTGCCTCATTTGTGAGGAAGATCACTATACCAAGGATTTTCCCCATCATGCAGAAGTTATTCGATTGTTAAGAGGCACTCAAGGCACATCGATTGTACTAAAGAACCTTTTCCATCACAACAGATCCAATTGGTAGAACAACCACAATCTTCTACATCTTCAGGTTCTCAGGTTTATATAAGTGGAACAGTACCTATTTATGTTGCAACTTGGTCAAAGGATAATCCGACTCCTCCTAAATAGGCTATGCTAAAAGAAGTTACTGATACACCTTCCACTTCTACTCCACTCAGTTCCAGTCCTCTTCATATTGAGAGACCTATAAATTACTCTCTTATCAAACCACATCCTAAAGGTGTGCTTTTAAAATCATCTTACAATACGAATGTGCGAGCTGCCCAACATTATAATATTGTCGAATATATATCTCAAGTTCCTTCGGTGATGTCTGCCTTGGAAGTTCTCTAGAGCTGTCCATCATAGCGAAAAGCATTACTATCTATTATAGGAGGAATTTTCCCTACTGATTCGAGTTTGATTACCTTTGACCTGGAAAATCATGTTCCACATCTTCCATGTCAACTTGCTTTCTTAATCCAAGTCATTATTAAAGGGAAGATGATTCATTGGACTGTGATTGATGAGGGTGCTTCCACCTGCATCATGTCTTATCCATGATGGAAAGCTGTAGGTGCTCCACCTCTCAACTAGTCTCCTAACACCTTAGAAGCCTTTGATGGAAGAGGATATCGTCTGTATGATATTATCAAGAACTTTCCCATAATGTTGGAAGGGAAAACTGTTAACTTAGAAGTAGAAGTCATTGATGAAAATGTGAACTATAAAATTCTACTTGGTTGAAGTTGGACTCAAGCTATGTTTTTCATAGTTTCTTCTTTGTTCCATGTGCTCTATTTTCCTCGTGAGGGGAAAATAGTCACCACTGATCGGTTAGACTTTTTCTCTTCTAGCTCCTTGAATCCAAATGTGACATATATGGGAAATTTTGACATCCCTTATGAGATTTTTGGGGAAGGTATTTTCAAAGACTATGCTCTTATGGGAACGTTTTCCCTCCTACATCCAAATGTCGCTTCCATCAACATGATCTATAGTTCTCACGATCCTTGGATCATTCCTCACCCCTATCAGGTTGATTCATTTGGCAATTTTATGCCACTCAACCTAGAAGAATAAGATTATCAAGCTAGCATTTTGGCTTCGGTGGTCACTTATTAAAGTCATTCTACTCTTAGTATGCATCTAAATGCATATTCACAGTCCCCTTGGCTTGGTTCTTGGGATTCTCTGGATCCCTTGAATAAGACATTTCCCATTTACTAGAGTATCACCAAGGTTATGTATCTCGAGGAAAATCCCTGGAATGATGCTCATCATTGTTCCTCATTTATCCCAAGGCTCGAAGATATTTCATCAGATTTATATACCTTTGTCTCCTGTACATCAATCCATCCACTTCAAATGCCCATTTTGGTGCACGAATTTTTGTCTGAGGGAAACATGGGGAGCATCACTGCTACGATGCCCATCAACATTTCTATTAAATTGGGAATTTTTTAGAACATCCATGTCAAGGTTTCTTGTTCTCCAGATGAGATCAAGATTTACACTACCCTCTTTAAGGAATTCCATGATGTATTTGCTTGGTCATATGAAGAAATTCCTGGCATATATATGAGTATAGTTGTACACGAAATTCCTACTTATCCAAATGTGAAGCCTATTCATTAGTGACTTCGTCCAATGCACCCTAGAAAGGTAGCCAATATAAGGGGAGAGGTTCAAAAACTTCTATAGGTTGGTTTCATTTACCCCATTCCATTGATAGATTGGGTTTCAAACATTGTCCATGTGACTAAAAAAAAAGGGACTATTCACATTTGTCTTGATTATTATGATATTAATTAGGCATGTCTAAAAGATAATTATCCAACTCCTTTTATAGACCAAATCATTGATGAATGTGCTGGGAGTGAGATTTTTTCTTTTATGGATGGTTTTTCTGGCTATAACCAGATTAACATTCTTCCTGTCGATCAACATAAAACTGCTTTTATCTGTCCATGGGGAACGTTTGCCTACTAAAAACTCTCTTTTGGTCTAAAAAAAGATGGCACTACCTTCCAACAAGTGATGTATTATGCTCTTCATGAAATCAAACACATCGTTCAAGCGTAACTTGACAACTTACTCGCCCATTCTGTTAAGCGTCATGAACATCTTGATCACCTTCGAGCGATTTTTCTTCACCGTAGACACTACAATATTTGTTTAAATTCACATAAGTGTGTCTTCTGCATTGAATTTGGTCATCTCCTAGGGTTTGTGGTGTCTAAGGAAGGCATCCAGATTGACCCCCTCGAAGTTGAGGCCATTTTGAATTTACCCCCTCCATCATCTTTACATCAGTTGCAGAGCTCGTAAGGGAAAGCTAATTTCGTTCTTCGTTTTGCACCCAACTATGCTAAACTTGCCAAGGAATTTACTCGTTTGCTAAAAAAGAGGATCCCATTTATTTGGGATGAAATCGCTCAAAAAAATTTCAATGCATTAAAGAACACCCTCATTAGTTCCCCTTTGCTGCATCCCCCCAGATATCACTGTGATTACTTCTTGTAATTGGTCAGAACCGATAGTACTATGGTATTGGTGTGAGAGGATGATGATGGAAATGAACACGTGATCTACTAATTAAGCCGAAATATTATCGATATTGAAAACAGATATGTCCATGTCGAGAAACTCACTTTAGCAGTTGTTCACACTATTCAACGCTTTCGAAACTATATTCTCTTGCAGAAAATCACTGTGATTTCCGATTGCAACCCTATGGCCTACATTCTGACTCGTGAGTTACTAGGGGAAAAATATTCTAGGTGGATTGTTATCCTTCAAGACTTTGATTTGGAGTCTTCTATAGCCAAATAAAAGAAATCACTGGTTTTCACTGAGTTAATTTGTGATCTTCCATTCACAACCACATCTATGGCTTTTGATGAGCTCATTCCTGACGAGACTCTCTTTCTCATCAGTACTCTTAACCCATGGTATGGGGATATTATTGTCTATCTACAAACCCAAATTTTTTTATCAAATTTCTCCAATTTTGAATGTCATCGCATTCAACATTAGTCCCAACCCTATCGAATCATTGACGACAATTTGTACCATGTTGGTGTCGACTCTATCCTTCGTAGATGTTTGACACTTGAAGAAGTTGACAGAGTCCTCAATGACTTCTACTCTATGGCTTGTGGTGGTCACATGTTAGTGGATGCTACCACTCAAAAAATCGTTCGTGTAAGTTATTTTTTGCCTTTGATCTTTAAATATTGCATTTTAGCAGTCCAAAAATGTCACGACTACTAGATTTACAACCGTAAACATCATGCCCCACCCACACCCCTACACCTAGTTGTTACTGTCAACCCCTTTGCTGAATGGGGTATTTATTTCATGAAATGTAACCCTTGCTCGGTCGGGGGGCATGGTTATATCATCGTCTCCGTTGATTATCTCACTAAATGGGCCTGTGGAGTACCAAAAAGGTATGCTTTTGATGATCATTTCAATAGTTTTTCAGTAGAATTTGTAAACCTTTTTGCATCATGAATCTGGTAAACAATAAAGAATTATAAAAAAACATGTGAATTATATGCAAGACTTAATCACTGATAATTGTTATTCTTCTGTGCAGGAAAGGGTGAAAACGAAGAGTTTCCGTTCCGAAGGAAAAGATAAAGATGAGATAATTGTTGTCCCTTTGAAGGGAAACCGAATGCAAACAAGGCTAAGGATATCAGAGCAAACCGGTCCGCAAAAGGAGGAGAAGACACCAGCTCGGCGGAAAAGAAAAGAAAAGATTAAGGATTGATAGTTTGGCGAATCCCTCGGGATCTTTGATCCTGAGGGATCACTGCTTTATTTATTTATTTACTTAGACATCTCCGCCATCACCTTTATATAAGGGGACAACACTGTTAACCAAAGGGGACATATATACTTTTATGTAATTTTCTGTAAAAGATCAACTTTGATCATCGAGTCTCGTTAAGAATTGGTTCATTGTACTTTTGTCTTATGTGTTAATATAAACTTGGTGATTACCGTATCTCTACATCTGGATTAACTCAAAGCGGTGTACCCTTGAGGCTAAGGGCCCGGCCCCGGAGGAAACTTGCTTCTGTACCACTACAATTTGATTTCTGCGTGGTTTGCTTATTGTTGTTATCTGGTAATCTGATATGCTTTATGAATCGCCATTACATGCTCTGTTAAGATTAATCCATTAAGGTTTTTTCAGATAGAATTTTGTATTGACTCTGCATTATATTACTGATCCTTTCAGAGTTGATTGAATGATTATTAGTCTTGGCCGAATATTATTACTGTCTCGTTACAGAGCTCTTGTACTGAACATTTACGTCATAGATTCATTCGAAGTCGTATTCAGAAATAATGTTGTTAAATTAAGATTGATCAGATTACTATTCCAGTGTGTTACGTGTGTATGATCTATTGGTGCTGTTCCATAATTTATATATAGTTAGTGTTGTTCCATTAGTGAATTCTGCTTGATTTGTCTTAAGAGTGAGAGATTGATATTTGATTGTGAAGAGTGCATTTGGGTTAATAGATTAAGTTTGGTTATGACTCGCGAGACTTAGTTGTTCGATTACTGTTCCATTTTATTATTGCTGTTCCATTTCAGATTTGTCGTTCAATTCTTTATTTGTTGTTCCATTTTGCTATTTGCCATTCCATTTACTTGCATTTGTTATTTTGGTGTGAGAGACGATCCAAGGCTGTAGTGAGCCTCGACATTCATTGCCTCGCTCCCAGACCCGTGATCCATGCTCTAATTTCCTTTCCATCAGTTTCCAAAGGGATGGGCTATTGCTGCCAAACCCTTGACTGGTAAGTTACTTGGTTTTCTGAATGTGTGATTTTCCTTGCTTTTATTTCCTTTCTGTCAGTTTCCAAAGGGATGGGTTATCGTCACTGAACCCTTGACTGATCAGTTGCCTAGTTTTAAGAGTGTGTGCTCTAGTCATTTGAAGTAACTTAGTTATAGGCAAGCATCCGTTTACTCTTGTATTCCTGTAGAACGCTGTACTACTAGCATTACTCTGACAAATAGCCTCGGATTGAGTCACTCTTTGTAATAACCAAACGCTCCCGGATTGACATATTAATGTGAGATAATTAGAGGTGAAAGAGACCCTTTGTATAGCTCCACATTTTGGTGCCGTTGCCGGGGAAAGAGTGTAGCCATTTGTTTTTTTCAGAGTAGTGTACGAACCTGCTAGGGGAGAGTTGGATCTTAAAAACGGAAGGTAAGAACCTGCGTGCGGAGCATGTAAAAGCCCTGCTCCACTTTCCGCTTTCCTAACAGATTTGTTTTTACTTTGTTTGAATAGAATTTGGTAGTTTATTTGAGTGCATGACTAAGCAGAAAAAACCATAAAATAATATCAAACCTCCATCCAAACCCGGAAAAGCTAAGGGGCTGGTGACCCTTGGCCAGACGACCTTCATAGACGAAATCTATAGGAAAACAGAATCTCAGCCATCAGCAGGCCCTAGGAAGATCATTTCTAAACAGCCTACTAGTCCCCTTCAGGCCACAGGATCACCATCTGTAGCCTTTGCTGAGGTGCATAGTCAAACTTAAGAGCAGGACTTTCAAGAAATTGAAAATTCTACTCCAAAAATATTGCAGGAAGGGAATTTCAGCAACTTTTGTGAAGGAGAAGGAGAAACAGGGCAAACTGAGGAACCAAAATCTCCTATTGAAACAAATCAGCGATTAAATAGCCTAGATAAGGGGAGTGCTGCAAAAATCATTGCTGAAGGAATCCAATCTCTTCAGACATCAGGTATTCTCATTATCCCAGATAAAGGAAGTGCTATTAAAACTACCCCTGTCAAAACCGTTCCCTCTCAACCTAGGAATACCCTCCTAGATATCCTAGAAGGTTATTGGCATATATTCGATCCTATGGCTCAGAATCAGCCAAATGCTCAAACCTCTACATTACAATATCCTATAGTGGATTCTACAGCAAATGCGCCCATGAAAGCTATTCCTCTTCAGCATATCCCTACCTTTCATGGTCTCACATCAGAAGATCCGGATGCATTTTTATTCGAATTCGATGTGTTATGCAGGGGATATGATTACACCACCTATCCCCAGAAATTGAAACTATTTCCCTCTACATTGAAAGTGGCTGCTTTAAGATGGTTCATGGGACTAGGTGGTGGGGTTATCAACAATTGGGATCAAATGAAAGAATCCTTCCTAAAGAAATATCAGGATTATTGTAGGTCCAGAGAATTAAAAGACGAAATATTTCAAATGACAGCCAAACCGAATGAGACATTAGAGGAATATGTGGAACGCTTTCAGTACAATCTACAAAGATCCCCTTATGCATCACTACTTTTACCTGATAATGTATTAAAAACTGCATTGATAAGGGGTATGAAGGAACAATGGATAGAAACATTCAACATCATGGGAAAAGGGGATATTTATCAAGAGAATTTTGCTGACATCATTGACTTATGTATCAGGAGTTCGAGAGGCAGCACAAGAATAAAATCGGCAGAATATGATCGGTTTGCAAGAGATAACAAAGTATCAACAGAAGGAGTAACACGTGTAGAAATTGGAAATTTATTAGAAAATTTTAAACTGATATTCTGGGGACACTAACTACACAACTTGATATTGTGCAGGCTAGACAGAAGCAGATGGAGGCAGAACAGAATTTGGCGATCTTCTGTCCTCGATGCAGGAAAAAACATAGCCACAAAGAATGTTCATTGGATACAGTTCAAACATGCGCCATCTGTACAAAAGATCACCTTACAGAGAGTTGCCCCTCACTTCCTGGATTGAAAGCGGTATATAAGGAAGCAGAAGAAGAACTAGAATCGGTGTACTTGATCAACCAGCATCACCAGTGGCAGCCGAGACAATCTGGTATGTTTTCAGACCCAACCTCTTCTTTTCAGCCTCCACAGTATAATTCTCAACAATATGGTATGTGGCAAAACCAATCTCAACCCCCATTTTCAAACTGGTCAACATAATCGTTTCCTTCTTCAAACCCATGGCTGAATCAGACAAGCCAATCTGGTTGGCCGAATTTTCCTTACACTCCACCATATTGGCAAAATGGCCCATATCCTCCACAATGGACTCCCCCTACTTCACAAAGTTCACCCTGGCAGACAAACTGGCAAAGACCGATGCACCAGCTAGCAGGAACTATTCCGCTCCCTCAACCTACTCTGCCAGCCTTACAACAAAATCCCCAGTCTAATTTAAGACCGCAACTCCCATCTCAACCCAATCCCAATCCAAACAACAGACCGGTCCAATTTCTCCAAATCATCGAATCACCAGAAATAAGACCTGACCTGAGGGAGTGCAATGATCTTCAGTTAAGATCTGGACGTATAATTGGAACTGAGGGAGATAAAACAGTTCATATTGAATATCAGTTACCTAGAGAACAACAGTCACAACAAGAGGATGTAAACGAGCACCAGAATTATAATCAGGCAACCACATCCTCTCCTTCATTCCCAGAACGATTAGTCATACCTCGACCCATACAATATCCTGACTTTGACATTCTGGGAGAATTACAAAATCTGTACATAAAAATCCCATTCCTCCAAGCCATTCAAGACATTCCTATATATGCAAAAACTATCAAAGAATTGTGCATCAAGAAACCGAGGAGGAATATAACAACTAATCCAAGGGTCCAAGTAGTCGGTACTTTATCTGATTTACTGTCCGGGAAAGAAACACCTATTAAATATGAAGACCCAGGAAATCCAATTGTAACTGTTCAAATTTATGGTCAGACTCTGTCTAATGCCTTATTCGATCTAGGAGCTGCAATTAATATTTTAACAACCACTACTTGCCAAAAGCTTGGCATTACATCTGTAGAACCCACTTCTACTCTGTTAGAATTAGCTGACCGATCTGTGGTGAGACCAGAGGGGACT
The DNA here is from genome assembly GCA_031772625.1 of Pinus tabuliformis. NCBI lineage: Eukaryota > Viridiplantae > Streptophyta > Pinopsida > Pinales > Pinaceae > Pinus > Pinus tabuliformis. Next base: position 962,233,868 of record CM062817.1, read on the forward strand.
CTACATGATGTCATGGTCTCTGTAGACTCCTGGGAATATCCAACCGATTTCCTGATAATCAATCCAAAAACCCGACTTGATGGACACCCGCTAATTCTAGGTAGACCTTGGCTCAGCACTGCCGATGCTTACATTGGCTGCCGGCAGGGGAATATGACTAACCAGAGGACCGAATATGAAAAATTTAGTTTTATATCCTCCATCACAGCCAAGTGTCACAGTAATCAAAACTAATAAACACCTTGTATCATACCTTACTGATAACTTTAGATCTCCATTGACTATACAAGAGGCACTTGATTTTAAAGATCAAACAGAAGATGATGCCATTAATAATTTTATCAGTCAAACTGAATCTAGATCCCGCGCACAGTGTCACATGATAGAAGCAGCATTTGATAATGAATTAGAAGAAGATCCTCTAAAAGATACACATGACCAAACGATACCCGTTACTTCTGTTACAAATAGTAAAATTGTGGAAATTGAACTGGGAAAAACTTTAAACATTAATGCCAACCTCACACCTGAACAAGAAACGAAGCTCATCCATATGTTAACAAAATATCAAGAAGCATTTGCATGGGATTACCCCGATATGAAAGGAATTGATCCCCAATTATGTACACACCACATTTATATAGAAAAAGATGCCAGACCTGTTCGTCAGCCGCAAAGAAGACTTAATCCTCATCTAAAGGATGTGGTAAAAGCTGAACTTCAGAAACTTTTAGATGTCAATTTTATCTATCCTATTTCTGATAGTAAATGGGTCTCTCCGCTTGTGGTGGTACCAAAAAAGAATGGAAAATGGAGAATTTGTGTGGATTACAGGGAACTAAATAAAGCAACACAAAAAGATTATTTTCCTCTCCCATTCATAGACCAAGTATTAGATACTTTAGCAGGAAATAAATTCTTTTATTTCCTGGATGGCTTCAGTGGATACAATCAGATTCAGATTGCCCCTGAAGACTAGGACAAAACTACTTTTACTTGTCCTTGGGAAACATTTGCCTATTGAGTTCTACCCTTTGGCCTATGTAATGCTCCTGCCACATTCCAAAGGGCTATCCTTAGCATTTTTGTAGATTTAATAAATGATGGACTTGAAGTATATATGGATGATTTTACACCATATGGAGATGATTTTGATCCAGCACTAGACACCCTAGAAAACGTCCTACAGCGCTGCATTGCTACCAGGCTTTTCTTAAGCCACAAAAAATGCTACATGATGATGAACGAAGGACTTATCCTAGGACACTATGTTTCAGCAGCCGGCATTCAGGTAGACCCGACCAAAATTCAAATACTTTTGCTTATTCCCACTCCTACTACTCAAAGAGAGGTACGTAGCTTTCTTAGATTTTCTGGTTATTATAGACGATTTATAGAACATTATTCGCACATTGCTGCACCTTTATATGCACTAACTGGTAACGTTGATTTTCTTTGGACAGAAAAATGTGACCGTGCTTTCGAGGATCTAAAGAAGCTCGTATCTACAGCCCCAGTCCTTCGAGGACCAAACTGGGATTTACCATTCCAGATATCATCTGATGCCTCAGATACAACCATTGGCGCAGTCCTTGGGCAGGAAGAGGATAAAAAACCATATGCCATCTATTACATCAACAAAAATTTATCCCCTGCTGAATTAAATTACATTGTTACTGAAAAAGAATTCCTAGCTGTGATACATGCTGTCAATAAGTTTAGACATTATATTACAGGCTATCCTGTTATTTTATATACAGATCATTCTGCCATCAAATATTTAGCAAATAAGCCTGTCACAAATGCTAGAGTAACTAGATGGTTGATTTTATTGCAGGAATTCGACATCACAATCAAGGACCGGCCTGGCAAAGAAAACCCTGTAGCCGATTTTCTCTCAAGAATACCAAAGCCAATCGATGCAGCAGCAGTTGAAGATCAATTTCCAGATGAGCACCTGTTTGTTGTTTCTGTTCAAACACCCTGGTATGCTGATGTTGCCAATTACCTTACAGTAGGTAAGCTACCAAAACACTTAACCCCTAATGAGCGCAAGCAGATTGTTCAGAAGAGTACTCGATTTTCGTGGATTGGGGGCTATTTGTTTCACACAGGGGCAGACATGCATATCAGGAGATGTGTTCGAGAAGATGAAATCTTTGACATCCTAAAATCCTGTCATGATGGACCGTGTGGTGGACACTTTGCTGAGTGTAGAACTGGACATAAAGTATTGCAGACAGGATACTACTGGACCACGATTTTCAAAGATGCAAAGAAATTTGTCCAAGCTTGTGACAGCTGCCAGCGAGCAGGACGACCTGGTCAAGCTGACGAGATGCCTCTGAAGCCACAATTAGTCATTGAACCATTCGAGCGATGGGCTCTTGATTTTGTTGGCCCCATCAACCCATCATCAAATCAGAAAACATATATCTTGGTGGCAACAGAATATGTCACCAAATGGGTTGAGGTAGAAGCATTGCCAAGAGCCACAGAGGATTCTGTAATACAGTTCTTGTTCCATCTATTTGTACGTTATGGCCTTCCAAGGGAAATAATTACAGATGGAGGACCACAATTTGTTGGAAATAAATTAGCTGCAACACTCAATAATTATCACGTCCAACATAAAATTACTACTCCATATCACCCACAGGAGAATGGGCAGGTAGAAAGCAGCAATAAGATAATAGAATCAATCCTAACGAAAACTATTGCATCACATAAGCGTGATTGGGCTGCTAGACTACCCGAAGCACAGTGGGCTTACAGAACAACATGGAGAAGCACCACTGGTTACTCACCTTATCAATTAGTGTTTGGAAAACAGCCTATTTTTCCCATAGAATTTGAAATCCAGACCTTACGAACCGCACAGGAAGTTGGCCTAGATCTAAGCGACGCACAAATTAATCGACTACAGCAGATCAATGAATTGGACAAAATTAGAATCTCTACACTACAAAATACATCACTAATTCAACAACAGCGGGCTAAATGGCATGATGCGCTCATCAAAAACAAAGTCTTTCACGAGGGAGACTGGGCTCTGTTATACGACTCTCGATTTCAGGACTTCCCTGGGAAACTCCAGACTCGTTGGTTGGGACCATATGAAATCTAGAAGGTGCATGACAATGGGACCATCATGTTAATCACCATTGACGGTTCTCGATACACCTTCAAAGTGAATGGCCATCGAGTTAGTCTCTATCGCAAACCACTTACTCGGGAGTCCTTCTGCCAACAGCTACATCGAGACACTGATATGGAGATTTTAGGAGAGGAAGAGAAATCTTCCTCACCTATAATTCATTAAGGAATTCATTCTTTTCTTTACAGTTTGTACATAAGTTTTTTTTTTTCAAGATGTTCTTGTATATATGTTTGAACTCAATGATTTTTGCTTTCTCAAAATTTTGATTTTTGCCGTTCCGTTTCTAAAAGAATGACGTTTGCGTGTTTTGCTGTTCCTTTTCAAAAGGAACAACATTCTAGATTTTCTGCTGTTCCTTTTCAAAAGGAACAACATTCTTGATTTTCTGATTTCTGCTGTTCCTTTTCAAAAGGAACAACACTTTCGATTTTTGTTGTTCCTTTTTCAAAGGAACAACATCTTTGATTTTCTGCTGTTCCTTTTCCAAAGGAACAGCATCTTTGATTTTCTGCTGTTCCTTTTCCAAAGGAACAACATCTTTGATTTTCTGTTGTTCCTTTTCCAAAGGAACAACATTTTTGATTTTCTGTTGTTCCTTTTCCAAAGGAACAACATCTTTGATTTCTGCTATTCCTTTTCCAAAAGGAACGACTTTGCTTGTTCTGCTGTTCCTTTTCTAAAGGAACAACATTTTGGATTTTTGCTGTTCCTTTTTCAAAAGGAATGGCGCTGCGGTGTGTTTGCTGTCCCTTTTCTAAATGCACAACATATTTTGATTTCTGCTGTTCCTTTTCCAAAGGAGCGACATTTTGAGTGTTTTTCATAGCATTTTTTTTTAATTTTTGCTGTTCCTTTTTTAAAAGGAATGGCATTTTCATTTGCATTCTTCGTCTTTTTCCAAGAGGAACACCGCTAGCATAGTTTTGCTCTCCTTGTGAAACAGCTTACTCCTTTTGTTGATCTCAATAAGAGGATGCTTCTTGCCCATATTCTTTCAAGTCTTTAAAATACAGCTATGCACTTATGCAATGAATATAAAATCACAACATACCGAAATCCGCAAATCATAAATCGCTATATTTATAAGGCTCTACATTAGTAAGAGGACAAAAGGAAGGATATACTTATTTCTTATCTTTTGTTGTCACTGTTTTACTAATTTTTCTCTGATTGGTTATCTTTATCATGCTGATCCCTTTAACTCTCTTTGATTATTATTTAGGAATAAGAGCAATGGGCTTATATCTTCCTATTGAGATGATAAGACTTCTTCCACCATTCCTACTCTTAAGGAGTGTTGAACCACCCTTTGTGTATAAATAAGGAAAAGACTCTATGAAAAAGAAAAATGTGCGTGAACATGATTTATGAGATGTCAAATGCAAGATAGGGGGTCTCATCAAGAGCCAGCCTACCATGATCATGAGGATGAAAGTGAAGTGGCATTCCCACTATGGCCACCACACCAGGGATATGGTCCAAAAGGTATATCAAAAAATTGAACCTTGGAACAGGAGGTCTCATCACGAGCCGGCCTGTCCACGTTTCACTCCTTCCTCGTGAATGGCATTATGGTTAACTGGTCATCAAGCCAGCATAATGGTCTACATTTTGACATAACAACATTCCTAAGTATACACAAAGGATCATGGTTCCAGGGGTAAAAAAAAAAAACAACTCTGCCAAGGTTATGGACACCTGTCGGCAGCAGAGCACTGTTAATGGCATTGAAGTCACATTAGTTATTCCAATGGGTAAGATACTAATACTCTTTTGTTTCTTATATCCTAAGGAACTAATCATATATTATTTCCCGATTTATACATCGCATGAACATTTATTACCACCAATCATGGCAAAGGGAGTGACAATGACCACTTGAGATATGGCAAGTACGACAGATGTCCTATCCCCCAGCCTCATATCATATCACAGCAGCCTCTTACGTAATATGCGATCAACTCTCCGCCTCGATTTCAGTAATTCGTTGTCTTTCTGAACATGGCATAATTTCATATGCTGTTTCTTTATGACTTGGTTGCAGATCGGGTGCTGCTCCTTTATTTGATGGCTGGGACAGCCTATCACATTGTGGGGGGGAGGTTAACCTCATTATTACTTGAACTACGTGTCAGCTCACTATTCGGGAAAGATATCATACGACGGTATGGCATGGCTTAATGGCATGACATTTCTATTTTTACGCAAGTTGCTGTTCATAATCCATTTCTGTTGCATACTCTGTGTTTTTTTTCCGAAGCTTGCGATTAGCACCCTCTCTTTGTTTCAAACAGCACAAGCATTTGCTATTCCATTGAGGATCTACAGTGAAACCATGGGAGGAAGGGAAATTAGAAGTGAACCTCAGAAGTTGACAGTCTCCGCTGCTGCCTGGGAGATCCTGGAAAGAGCAGGGTGGCTGAATTATCTCAGTCGCCTGCAGGAGTCTAATGAAACAGTAGCGATGGAATTTTTGTAGAACCTGCAGGAGAACCACTCCACAGTAAGGGGGAAGTGGATAGCGGTCACCGACTATATAATTGCAAAAGTCTCATGACTACCAGCCACTGGACCAGTATGGACACTAAAGAAGGAAAGATTACACAAGATCATCGAAATTTTCCAGGACGAAGGCTAGAGCTTGACAATCAAGGGGAAGGGAGTTCTGCCAGCAACCCTTGGAGAACCCTGGATCGAATTAGCAAAGACAGTTCAGAGTTACATTACCTGCGAGGGGAGGAAAGATGTGGTAAGGCCATGACATCTTAAACTCTTAGCTGTTTTAAAACAAAAATGCTCTGTAAATCTACCTGCACTTCTGAATTCATTACTGCATGATGCTGCACGAAGCCTTAAAAAGGCACAACATGTAGAGTCAGTTGTCAGTCACCATGGACTAATTCGATTAGTAGTTAGTCATAGTCTTACCCAGCAACAGAGCAGCTGGGATGAACTGATTGCAATGATTGAGGGGGGAGTGACAGCACCATCCCCAAAACGTAAACATTCTACAAGCACACCAGAACGTCCGGAAAAACACAAAGAATTGGTAAAACAAAAACATGTTGCTAGTGCATCTAAACCACTAGAAATACACCAGAAATCGGCAAAGTGTAAGCATGCCACCGATACACCCGAACAGCCAGAAAGACCCAGAAAATCAGCCCGGTTAGCTTGAATAAGAGGAAGGCTAGAAAAGCTTCAGGAAAGCACCAGCCAGCCAGTGGTAATTGAGGACGAGCAACCCTCACAACTAGAAGTAGAGATAGAACAGTTTGAAAAGGAGGTTGAGCAATCTGAAGAGAGGGCCGAGCACTCCAAAGAAGAAAATAAGGAAGCGGCTGAGAATTCAGAAACAGAAATAGAAGCTGAGCATTCCGAGGAAGAAACTGAACAATCCAAGTAGGAGGAGGAAATGGGACAGCAGGAAGGTAGCCCACCACAAGACCCAGTGGGAGAAGACGAATTGGCTGTAGTTTTGGCCAATATGGGTGAGTATGGCCAACCTTCCAGTCCAGCAGACCTCCACGACAAACCCCAAGAAGAAAATGCATCTGAAAAATCACATGCAGTAGAGGCAGAAGAAGGAAAGCTGCCTGATGAAGCAGAGATAAGAGATACTGAACGGGAACAATCTGTTCCCAAGTCACCAGAGGAAATTCCGGAGGGAGTAGGAGCAGAACAAGCAGTTGTCCAGGAAGAGACGGAACCAGCTAAGGTTCCTACCCCAGAACAGCCAGAGCAGAATAGCGAGGAAGCACCCCAGGAGAAAGATCCAGAGACTAGTCCAGACCGCAGTAGACAGCCTGCTGTCCCTTCTAATGAAACGCTGGAAATTAAGAAATTGCGAAAGGAACGGCAGAAATTATTGAATACAATAGCCCAGCTCCGACAGCAAATTAGAATTCTGAAAGCAAACCAGAAGGTAAGGAAGACCGCAGGGAAGAAAAAGACGGCCATTGCAGTAAAATCCCGCAAGGCAAAATGGCGAAGGACCAACGATCGCCCTGCTATTCCAAACCCTGCTGAAGAACAGACTTTTGTTCCAAATGATGTTGAGGAACAGACTGCTGTTCCATTTGAAAAGGAACAACAGCAAGCTGATATTCGTGTTAAAAAAGAAAAGGAGAACAAGGAAATCCAGATAGAGGCACCACCCTCAGGGGTAATAAGGGTTCTGAACTCCAAACAGCGTAATAAGAAAGTTCAGGTAAAACTCCCGGCCTCCACTGACCTATGGAAAAAAGATCCGAAGACAAGAACCTTGCATAAGATGATGAAGCAAGCCCAGCAAGAAGCTGAACAACTTAGAGAGAAAACGGTCCCCCGTGAGAAATATGAAGAGTTACAGCAGCAACTAAGGAACGTCAATCAATCCGAAAGCCAGGCCTTTGAAGGGTGGCGAAAGGAACAAGAGAAAGCTGCAAAGGTAACCCGTAGGCTAGATACTATTATCAAGCAGATGGATACCTTGTGTTCTTTATACAATGACGTTTTAGCATGTAGGGCCCCTACCAAAAACTATGCTTTATTTTTACTAGAACGATATTTACAATTAAAAATAAAAGCTGTTAAAGCAGGCACCCCTATACAAATCAACATTGTCAATGACTTTATAGACTGTTGTAAACATTATGGGGTGAAGGTCCAGATATTGCTGTGTGAATTTTATTTGCATAACCTCGTGCTAGATCAGGAGACTGAATTGAACCCTGGTCCTTTTGTTGGGGACATTCAGTTGCAAGCATTCATCTCATTCGGGGTTAATCAGATTAAATGGCTCAAAGCCTATAACACTTTCCAGAGGCAGGAAAATGGCCTAGACTTATGGGTAAGGGCTGAACTTAGGGACCCAGTGCGGTTATGGAAAGCACATAGAAACCTTATGAGAACTCCGGGTGTCATTGAAACGTTAGGACCTATGGATGAGGCACTCATTCGACAAAGTTTAGAGTATTTTCTTTCCATCAAAGACCTCGCCATTGATGCAGCCAAATTTCGGTACCGAATCTCTAATCCAAACATCCAGCTCAGGGAACCGTTTAAGTATGAGAATTTTGAATTAGCTTCCAACCGTTTGAACCTCTATGGCGAGAGAATTTTGAAAGCAGGGCCATCCTGGTTAGGATATAGGTTTCGTAGTCCAATTATTTGGCACCCTGCACCCGGATATCAAGCCCTGTATGAGATGCCTGAGGGTCAAATAGGTCAGTTCTTTGACTATCTAGTCACTCATCATGGCTGTAGGCCTCTGCATGAAATTCCTTCTCCAGCCTATTCTCTCATTGCCTTGCATGTCAACTACAATGTTTTCATGAGGGCATGAAACAGGGTAAGCAGGGGGGTGTGTGGAGTACCAAAAAGGTATGCTTTTGATGATCATTTCAATAGTTTTTCAGTAGAATTTGTAAACATTTTTCATCATGAATCTGGAAAACAATAAAGAATTATAACAAAACATGTGAATTATATGCAAGACTTAATCACTGATAATTGTTATTCTTCTGTGTAGGAAAGGGTTAAAACGAAGATTTGTCGTTCCGAAGGAAAAGATAAAGACGAGATAATTGTTGTCCCTTTGAAGGGAAACCGAATGAAAACAAGGCTAAGCAGATCAGAGCAAATCGGCCTGCAAAAGGAGGAGAAGACAACAGCTCGGCGGAAAAGAAAAGAAAAGATTAAGGATTGATAGTTTGGCGAATCCCTCAGGATCTTTGATCCTGAGGGATCGCTGCTTTATTTATTTTGTTACTTAGACACCTCCACCGTCACCTTTATATAAGGGGACATCACTGTTAACCAAAGGGGACGTATATACTTTTATGTAATTTTCTGTAAAAGATCAACTTTGATCATCGAGTCTCGTTAAGAACTGGTTCATTGTACTTTTTTCTTATGTGTTAATATAAACTTGGTGATTACCGTATCTCTGCATCTGGATTAACTCAAAGTGGTGTACCCTTGAGGTTAAGGGCCCGGCCCCGGAGGACACTTGCTTCTGTACCACTACAATTTGATTTCTGCGTGGTTTTCTTATTGTTGTTATCTGGTAATCTGATATGCTTTATGAATCGCCATTACATGCTCTGTTAAGATTAACCCATTAAGGTTTTTTCAGATAGAATTGTGTATTGACTCTGCATTATATTACTGATCCTTTCAGAGTTGATTGAATGATTATTAGTCTTGGCCGAATATTATTACTGTCTCGTTACAGAGCTCTTGTACTGAACATTTACGTCATAGATTCATTCGAAGTCGTATTCAGAAATAATGCTATTAAATTAAGATTGATCAGATTACTATTCCAGTGTGTTACGTGTGTATGATCTATTGGTGTTGTTCCATAATTTATCAATAGTTAGTGCTGTTCCATTAGTGAATTCTGCTTGATTTGTCTTAAGAGTGAGAGATTGATATTTGATTGTGAAGAGTGCATTTGGGTTAATAGATTAAGTTTGGTTATGAATCGTGAGACTTAGTTGTTCGATTGCTGTTCCATTTTATTATTGCTGTTCCATTTCAGATTTGTTGTTCAATTCTTTATTTGTTGTTCCGTTTTGCTATTTGCCCTTCCATTTACTTGCATTTGTTATTTTGGTGTGAGAGATGATCCAAGGCTGTAGTGAGCCTCGACATTCACTGCCTCGCTCCCAGACCCGTGATCCATGCTCTAATTTCCTTTCCATCAGTTTCCAAAGGGATGGGCTATTGTTGCCGAACCCTTGACTGGTAAGTTACTTGGTTTTCTGAATGTGTGATTTTCCTTGCTTTTATTTCCTTTCCGTCAGTTTCCAAAGGGATGGGTTATCATCACCGAACGCTTGACTGATCAGTTGCCTAGTTTTAAGAGTGTGTGCTTTAGTCATTTGAAGTAACTTAGTTATAGGCAAGCATCCATTTACTCTTGTATTTTTGTAGAATGTTGTACTACTAGGATTACTCTGACAAATAGCCTCGGATTGAGTCACTCTTTGTAATAACCAAACGCTCCTGGATTGACATATTAATGTGAGATAATTAGAGGTGAAAGAGACCCTTTTTATAGCTCCACAGGGTCGAGGCAATGCCCACACGTGATGCTGACGGTAAAACTGCTGCTCAATTTCTTTGCAACCATGTCATAGATCGATTTTCAACCACCGTCCAAAATTTTTCCATAGCTTCATTTTGGAGCCTCCCTACTAACCTTTAATAGCAGCATGTCTTGCCTTGTCAAGTACAAAAGCTTCAGTGATTCTCTTGCAGAATGGAACCTTGGTTCTGATTGTGTGTCAATCGACCAAGAGCTTGGCAGATGCTACATCCTACAATCAAGCAATTATGGAAACCAAGACAAACTAGGAACTAAACTATACTTCTGGAAGTGATAGACTTGCTTTTCACAAAAAAGGTCCATTCAAAGAGCTAGAGTTCTACCAGTGTGTTGCCAAGTGTTGTAGCAGCTACAATCACCCTCCAAAATTTTTCTTTAGCTTCGTTTTGGAGCCTCCCTACAACCTTTCACAATAGCATGTCTTGCCTTGTCAAGAACACAATATTCAGTCATTCTCTTATAGAATGGCAGCCTATCGATAAAAAATTGTTGCATTCCCCTCATAGGTTGTTTCACTAGACTTGGTCCAGTTGTAGGCTGAGCAACTCCCTCAAGAAATTGCACAATTCTGGAGGGGAACTAGCCTTCCCTCCAAAAATTGTGCAATTCTATCTGGAAACCTACTAGGCTCGAGAATTTAGCCAATATGCCTATCATCGTCCACTAAACAAATTGTGCAATTCCTCTCAGCAGGACTACTCAACCCAGAAATTGTGCAATTCTGGGCACTAGTCAGCTACTCTCCCAGAAAATATGAAATCCCTCTGGGAAGCCAGCCTAGCTCCCTCCTAGAAATACACATTTTTTCCTCCCAGCTGAGTAGATTGTTGCATGTGCAGTTGAGTTGACCGGTTCCCTCCGGGACCAAGAAAAATAGATTTGCATGCATGGGTAGCTTCTCCCAAGAAATGATGCAAAGGAATCCCTTGATTCAGGGACCTACCTTTTGCAGATGGAGGTTGCATGCACAGATCATTTCATAAACCTCCCACCAATTTTCGTTCTTCCTAGATTTGTGGCATGCGTGTCACATCTTTGACTTTATAAAAAATCATGAACTGGACATTGCAGAGCTCATTCCTCACATTGATCTTGTAGCTATGACATCCCACATTTCATCTTGGATTCGTTGGAACATTCAGCTCAGCTATTTTGGGGTAAGGCCGCCTTCCATGTCTTGTGTTGCATTTCTGTCGCTTTTTGTGTTTCGCTTTGTGTGATTGTTGTCTGCTTGATTTCAATGAGAGTTTGCTATTGTTTTTATGCATGTTAACTTGTAGAAACACCATTTCAGTGTTCATTCAAATTTCACTACTATCACATGCATAACATTATTTTGCATGGACATTCACTGTTGTGGCGTCTCGCTTCACAGACATGCATGCTTTCCCATTTTCTGAATCCCGCACTTGTTGTTTGCATGAATGATCATTCACTCTTGTTCGCACTAATCTCATCATGCATTCAAACTTATCATGTTTTCAGTCACCCATTGGCCGGATTGGGCTACTTTAGCCTAGATCGTGCCTTGCCCAGCTAGAACTACACATTTCCAGAAGTGAAGGCTCTACTTTCCCTCCAGAAATTGCTTAAGTGTAGCCAGGCACGCATTGTGAAATTCTTGGAGGCAGTGTCCTGTTGGCTCGAGAAACTGCGTAATGCAGTTTGCTGGTTGCATGTCACTGTTGATTAAAATTTTGCATTGCACAGTTTCAGTCCTAAGCAAGCCAAGATGGACTATGCATTGTACAGTTCCAATAGTCAGTCAACCTATTGAATGCTCGGACTGTGCCTTGCGCAGTTCTGATAGTCAGTCTCCTGACCTCCCGATGGAAATTGCATAACCTTCATGATCAGTCACACATGTATGCTGCAAGTTAGTTCTCAAGTTTGTTTTCATTTTTTACTAACAGATTGCTTGCCATGAGTGTTGCCATGTCTCTAGGTATTGCAGGTGATCATCTGCCTCTCAAAAACACAGGTACAATGGTTTCTACGAGAGAATATTTGAAGACACCTTCAGAGCACACTTGGGGATGTTGTTGATCAAGTGTCTATGAACTTTCATACCCACGAAGACATCGAGTTGTTCATCAACAAGAACATCAAAATATGATGACAATAGCATCATAGAAAGTAGCACAATCAACAGTAGTTGAAGGCAACATATTGGTTACAACGAATGCAAGAGGAATTTTGTTGACAACACAAAGGCAGAACAAAGTTGCAAGCTTAAGAAGATCAACTTGTGATGAAAGCAACTTTGGGGACTTAGGCTATGAGGTGATAGTGCGACATGAAGATCACGTAAAGGTAGAGAACAAAACAAAGAATGATTTTCATGTTCTGAAGAAACAACTCAAGGAAGGATAGGAGATGCATAAATGAGAGAATGAGTTGCAGCAGGAACAGGTACAACAGGGGGCAAAACATGCACTCACGAATGAAACTATGTCTGTAGAAATTATAGATCCATCCCAGTAGTTGGCACAAAGAAGACAAGGTGAATAGTGTTGTTGATCGCATGCAAGGGAATGCAGTACCATGCATGTCATTGTGTGCACGCATGCGATCCCACCCATTCAGCACATTCATCGAGGGAAATACAAGAAGGATGTCCAACTGCAGATGAACATTTACCTCGACAAGTTGATGAGCACAACCACCAACACATTCTTCAAGAGCAGCGTAGACACTATGCATCAACATGTTACCGATCTGGCCACACCAAGACGACCATGTGCATGCTATCAGACGAGTTAGATAAAGGAGCCATATCAAATGCACCCGGATGCAACGAAGGCAAGAGTTCACTTCAGAAAGATGCCACCATTGAGCGCACAAACACCATCACAGACAACCAAGCTTGGAATCAGCTCATCACCTTCAACCATCACAAGCATGTCAAAGAGTTGGTCTCACCACAATGGTCGGAGTGTCATTATGTCTTGCATGGCTTGCTCAAGCCATTTTGTCTCACATGGGCATATGTGCATTGTAATGTAACGTCTTCTCAAGTGGAAGTTCAAGTGTCAATAATTGAATGTAACAATCAATAGAGTAGTTGAAGAGTCATGAGGGTACATGAACGGTCTCAAAGGGGAATGTCAAGGGTCACCCCACCCTGTGTTATAAGTAGCACCTCATAACTCATTGTATAGGCTTTTGGTTTACCATGCTTCGATAGAAGGATATTAGAGAAAGATTGGACAATATTGTAATGTGCCTTGGATTCTCCACTGCACAGAGCTAGTATATATCTTTGGCGGAGCAGGTGGTTGTGGCTATAACATTCCACTATGGGAACTAGCGGGTGTACATGGATGTATTGTATGACTGGAACTTACGCTTCTTAATATAACATAGCTAACATGTTTTCATGTATATGTTGTTATTGTTGTTGGAGTATTCTAGTTGCTTTAGCAATGTATGTTATTTAACTTAGGCATTTTTTTATGAACTATTTTGTATACAATTGTATGAATATTGTTGTAGATGTGCTATTGGTTTAGACATCACTTTGGATTGCTTGCAATCTTTCTTTCTAGCTTGTGATGCATCTTTGCTGGTGTGTTCCCTTCCAAGCTGAGTACTATTATAGGTTTCCAAGGGGCGAACTCACCTCACTCCCCATGTGTTAGAACCTCTCACACACCTTCCTTGTCTCGCTGCATCTATCACGCCCTTGCTAGCAACAGGGACACCTTACTTGCCTATGTGCGAAATCACAGTCAAGGCATTACCATATGACCCACTGCTCGAACTCCTACACCAAATGGTATGAGGTCTAATTGGGACTTCTTACCGGGGAGATCTCCTAACATGTTGGTGGGTCCAACACCATCAACAACTTGGTAAGGTGGGGCTTAATGCACACCAAAAAAACTTCACTCCAATTGAAAACTGTGCGATTCAGACACTCAATTATATACTAGAAATGAGACTTTGTTGCCTCATGCAATGCTTGAGCCCCAACTACTCGAGCCATAGTAAGTAGGATTATTTGTACTAGGAGATTTGTAATGGTTTATATTTTGATTTTCCCACTTTAGGTATTTTTGGTCCCTAGACAATGTCTCGTAATGAGGATATATGTGCTCTCTCCTCCAATGCGTGATCCAAAAAACTACACTTGTTCTCCCTTTCTAGACAACCTGGTAATGAAATAAAGGTCGACAACCTCTATTTCGAGTTCTTGATCCCGAATCATGAATAGTTGGCGATCGACATCCAAGCAACTAATCAGATGCTGCAATAACTCAGGCTGTGATCTGATCCCAGGAATAATGAAGAACTTGAGAAATGCACATGCACATAAGGCATGAACATAATCTTGATCCTGAGTGGTCTAATGGTCTTCAGCTTCATGTTCCCTTTCTTTCCATTCAACCAACATATTGGACTGATTATCCTATGGAAAATCAATAAAAAAACATTTCATGAGCCTCCATGGGGACAAAATCCAAGATAAACTATTTGAAATGGAGGATTTCATGCAAAAATATTTACTCGGTACCAGGCGACTATTTATGAATTTTGTCGCATTGCTAGTGTGAGGGCCTAATTGACCATAGGGTGAGTAGTGTGAGTTTGATGGGTAAAACCCACACTGGTCACCCATGATATAAATTTGTTTCAAGTCCTTTCATCCTAATCTATGGATTAAAATGCATGAAATGAGTAACAAAATGAAGGAAAGGGACATATCTCTTACCTGCAACAAGCGGCTCAGTAAATGGTGTCCAGGGATTGATCATGCTCCTTACTTGAAAATCAATGTTAAATGATGTAAAAATGCTCTCAAAATTGCAAATTGGTAAAATAGTAAAAATGATTTACTTTTTTCCCTATTTATAAGTTTTAAATAATATTTTTACCACATTAGGGAATATTTCACTCATTTTTTAATATTTTCCCTCGAAATTGATAATGTGCATTTCCTTGTGTAGTGAAAAGTCATACATTCTTGGTGATATTGATTTATCTTGACTAATTCAACGAGTTTTATTTTTTCACTTTTTCAGACTTGCCAAAAATAAATGAAAAAGTGAGCCCCTAGAGTCATCTTTAAGCTCTTTTTTGACTCTTGAAAAATGAAAATATTGTTGAGTACTTGTCATTTGAAACTCATTAAAGTAAATGAAATGACCTCTACTTAGTATAAGTTTAACCATTTTGCGGACTGAGATAGACTATTGTACGAAAAAGGAATACCTTAGTTAAACATGGCTAAGAGGTTCTCTTGGTTATTGTTTTCTACCTTTTTCGGTTCAAGAGATGATTTACGGGGGAAAGCATATGTTATCCCCATCAAGCTTGCAATAAATAATATATGGGGTAATCGCAAGAAATGGTGGGGGAAAAAGTGAAAGTGATCATCTCTTGTATGTTTTAAAGGAAACATGTCGTTCTTGAACATGACACTCATCTATTGCTCGTGTCAGGTTTGGGACATCCTCACTTAGTCACTTGATTTCTTGGGTTTGGGAAATCCATTTTTCCTCTCATTTGATTATACCATTTTGTCATCATGACCTTTGATCCTATGTTGAAACAAATGCTACCAAACTCTAGAGTCATGTCACCGATATGTTTAAGAGAAGTCTTGTTTGCAGTTCTTTACCCCTTACACATTGTTTGAATTTCTACCATAGTCTTGGATCACACTTATCTACTCTACTACATCCTTTTATTTCATGTCACTGATGTGGGATTCATTATGGCCCTCCTTCAACGGGTCACTTCTTGTCGACTTCAACTCATTATCCAAGAATATGATATAGAAACTCCCTTCCATTACCTTAGAGCTTGCATACCTCAATGGAAATTTCTTCAAATTCGACGACAAGTTTACATCATTCACCTTTGATCAAGTGATTCCACAAGTGTTTAACTTCAACTTCATTATTCACATTCGTGAATTGTGTTGATTGTGTCTTAAGAGCCATTTTCATTATTGGTGGTTTCTCTCGTGCTTGTTAACAGTTTACATCGTTGACTAGTAATCAGGTGGTTTTCTATCATGTTCAACTTTGACACATCTATTCACATGCTAGAATTCGTACATTGATCAAGGCGAGATGGAGCAGAAGACCCTGGATTTTTTCTGATAAAATCTAGGTTGTGTGGATTTATGAGTTATTCATGATTGTACACATGTTTCCTTTGGACAGATGGATTTGACCATACTGTGGGTCCATAGTCATGATCCTTTCTATTCAGATGGCTGTGACCATACCGAGGATCCATACACATGATCCTGTCTATTCGGATGGGTGCATCCATACCACATATTCATGTATTAATATGAGCCTGTTCATGTATCATTAGGCATGATCATCAAAGATGTAAGATATGTATATGCTTGATTGGAAGGTCTCCTAACAATGTTGTTCTCATTCTTGCACTAACTTGTAAAGAATCTCAACCATCACTCCCTATTCTACCTTCATGCTTTAGGGGGCATCTGTTACACAATATTTTGCCACGCCTCCTATTCACTTCCTGTTCCATATCCTAAAGCGCTAAAAATTGACAATTGTGAAACATATCCATCATGATATATAGACCAAAACCTCCCTAAAGAATCAAAGGAAAACTACCCTGAATCCATTCTGAAGAAGGTTGACTAAAACCATAAATTTTAGCATTAGTGCATTTTTCTACACTGCCTATTTGTGCTGATGGCAGGTTGCACAATTATACACTAGCACTACCAATGTGGGTTTTGATATAAAATCCCGCATTGGACCTCTTTTGGTAGGTTTTCCCAAACTAGAGGAGAAGCTTTGTGCACTAGAACCATTGAGAACAACGAGCTAGATATTGGTTGTTGATATGGTCGAGGTCTCCCATTTGGACCTATTGAACTTATCATCATGGGCTTTCACCTTGAGATGAATACCTTCCTCCCTCTTTTGTGGATCCCTAGCTCCCTCTCCCTTCTTATAAATTTACTCCCATCCATCCCCAAATGGTTGGTCATTGATTGTTGCATCCCTATGCTGAGATTATGCTTACATGCTAGCCATTCTAGCTTGGAGGAGTGCTTGAAGAGTCTTTTCTTGGACTTGGAAATCCACCCAAAGGAGGTCGCCAACATCAAGGCATAGGTTGTATGCTTCCCTTCTTAGCTTATTAATATATAAATATGATGTTCAATTTCCATAATTGTGTAATTGTTTATGCTTTTAGCTTAATACTCCATGATCTAATAAGTAGTTTATGTTTGATGTATGCCATATATTGAACCAGGTGGATATTGTTGGCCACCCACCTATTCCACTTGGACCCCCATCATTGTTTTGTCAATATTTTTATTTTATTTATTTATTTATTTATTTTCAGTTTTCTTAATTGTAGCATAGTTTACTATTTTTGGTACTTTTTTGGGTCCTAAACTTCTGAAGCCAACTTGAAGCCCTAAACGACATTTTTTTGGAAATAATCCTTTGGGATATTTCATTGAAATCACATTTTTATTTGTAGTCCTCAGAGAGATATTTCTAATGAGGTATCATGCACGTCAAATGGAGATAATATGACCAATATACAACCCCGGGAAGTTGGCTGCCCAACTAACCCCAATGGGGCCCATAAACTCTTGGTGTTACATCTCCTCAGGTTATGGTTTTGGTTGTTTAGGGTTTTCTCTTATTGTTCAATAATAAAAAGGCACTTAAGCCTCATTGTAACTCATTTTAGAGGCATGCAACCATCACATCTCTTCTTAGAGATAAGCTATGATCACCTGAGCTAGTCTCATTTCCATTCTGTTTGTAAGCATATTTCATTATTTGATATTAATGAAAGAAAGTGTTATTTCTACTGCATCTCTGTATTTATGGTTATATTGGCACTTTTTTGTGTTCATGTTTAAATTCTAATCAGTGGTTTCAGAGCAGTATGCTCTTTCTCTATTTTTCTTTGCATGTCCCCAGTGAGGTCGTGATATAAGGAGTTAGGGCTCGAACTGGTCGAACATTTGCAATATCAACCTCATAAATCCCAACAGCCTCCCATGGGGGAAGAAAAGAAAGACAAGGGAGTAGGAGATCCTATCAAAATATTGCTCAAGGAGGCCCTTGAGAAATAAAGGAATGTGACGATGGATATCTTTTCCAAGATACTTCAAAGGTTGTCCACCTGCAGCGCATCCACATCGAACAACCACTCTGGAGGCTCCACACCTTTTAAGGTACAAGTAAACTTTGACATTCCCATATTTGAGGGCCAAATAGATGAAAACACCATAGATAAATGGTTGAATTTGCTAGAAGGATATTTTTTTGTTCATTATTTTTCCACCTGGGAAAATATTACTTTTTTCTCTTCTGAAAGCCAACCCCCACGTCAATGAATAGTGGAAAACCTTTTCATGAAAATAGGACCTCACTATTTTCAGCCTCTCCCACTTGGAATTAATTCTGGGATGCGATCGAGGAGCAGTATTACCCTATCGGGAGCTACGAGGATAGATACATAAAGTGGACCATGCTGCGATAGAGAAGGGACCAAGATGTGCTGGAGTTTACTAATGTTTTTCATACCCTTCGCATGAAGTTGGGTATCAAGGATTCTGAGAAAAAATTGGTACTCAAGTATTGTGGCTGCTTACATAGATACATCTAGGATGAGATGGAGTTCTTGGACATCTCCTCTCTTGACACGATGTACCGATACACCATCAAGATCAAGTAGAAGTTTAAACAGAAGAAGAGAGACTTTGGATTTGTGAATATGAAGCAATGGAAAGGTGCCCCAAAACCACAGAACAAAGGACAAAGCCAAGGTGAGACGACCAAGGACAATCTTCCAAGGCCACAAGAAAAGGACAACACTGTGAAGCTGAAGAAGGACACCAGAAATTGGTGTGAGTTCCATAAGAGCTCCATCCACAATACAAGTGAGTGTCGGGCCAAGAAATCACTAGTGGTTGAGCTAAAGGATTCAAAATTAGATGCATGCTCTGACTCTGAGTTAGAACTTGAAAAAGGGAATAATAAAGGGAAGAAAATTATGGATGCAGAGCCCAATGCCACCATCGCCACCACAAATATCTAGAACGAGGAACCCAAAGATCCAGAGGAGGAGGAGCATCTCTTCCACTCCCAGATGTGGGTAAAGGGTTCCCCTCTACAATTCATTGTCGACAATGAGAGCCAAAATAACCTCATTGCAATAGAGGTCATGAAGCGAGTGGGCTTACTGACCACAACATACCCACAACCATACACCATCGTGTCGCTTCACCAAGGACGTGATTTGTTCGTGAGACAACAATGTTGCCTTCCATACATCATCAAGCCCTTCACGGATGAGCTATTATGTGACGTTTCTCCCCTTCATTTTTGTGATGTATTATTTGGCCAACCATACTTGTGGAAGCGACATGCTGTGTATGAGTCAATGCCTCGTGCTGTTATTGTTACATTGGGAAATAAGTTGTACAAGATACCAAAGGTAGCACTGCCTACCGTTTTCTCTCTGGTTACTACAAAACAATACAGTAAGCTCATTTCAAAAACCGAGAAATTTGCTTTCCTAATGATATGCCCTCAAGGAAAGAAGAGGACAGTGGCCATGACCTCTAGATAGGGCCCCTTCGCATGACAACAACAAATTGACAAGGTCACGGAGGAGTACAGGGACATATTGACCTCCCCCACAGTGTTTCCTTTGCACTGTCAGGTCAAGCACTCCATCGATCTAACCCTAGGTGCGTCGTTACCCAATGGACCAATGTATTGGTGCTCCATTCTTGAGAATGATGAAATCAAGAGGCAAATTCATGAGTTGTTGTAGAAAGGTCACATTTGGCTAAGTTCATCACCCTGTGGGAGCCTGATTGTGTTTGTAGAGAAGGATGGGACTTGGAGATTCTGTATTGACTATCGGGCGCTGAACAAAATCATTGTCCAGAATAGGTACTCGATACCATGGATTGATGACCTTCTGGACCAAATCAAGGGGGCCAAAATATTTCAACAAGATCATCTTGAAGTCCGGATATCACGAGGTATCAATAAAACCCTTTGATGTGTGGAATATTTCCTTCAAAGCCAAGGAGGGCCTTTTCGAATGGTTGTTTATGCCTTTCGGTTTGACGAATGCTCCAACAACCTTCATGAGGTTGATGGATGACATCTTGTGGCCATTCACCAACTCATTTTTAGTGGTATACTTGGATGACATCCTGATCTTCAGCAAAAGTTGGGAAGAGCACCTCTACCACATCTGACAGGTTCTCCAAACACTGTGGCAACCCAAACTGTGTGCCAATTTGGAGAAATGCACATTTGGCATGACCCAAGTTCAGTATCTATGACAGATTATTGATGAAAGGGGGTACATGTGGATCCAACCAAGATCTAAGTCATTCGGGATTTTCCAACCCCAACCACTCTCACAGAGCTCCGTAGCTTTCTGGGTCTTGCCAATTCCTACCATAGGTTCATGTTGGAGTTCTTTCATATCACTTGGCCGTTGAGTCAAGCCAACAAAGGAGGAGTGAAAGAAAAAATATTTTTGTCTGAATCTCAATAGAAGGCATTCACAAAGTTGAAACATTGTCTCTACTCTACACCAATGCTCACATTACCAAAATTGCAACAACCATTTGAGAGCAAGACATATGCCTTTGACTATGGTATTGGTGCAGTCCTTACTCAATAGGGGCATCTAGTGGCATATCATAGTGAGACACTTTCAGACACAGTTTGGAAGTATCCCACTTATGACAAAGAGATGTATTCCATTGTGCAGGTCTGCCGAAAATGGAAGAATTACATTTTGGGGAAGGAAACAGTCATCCACATAGAACACCAACCCATGTGGTTCATATAGACATCAGGCAAGTTGTAGAATGATCTCCATCAGAAGTGGTCCACATACTTGCAACAGTTCCATTTGAATATCCAGTATAAGAAGGGTAGCACAAATAATGTTGCAGATTGCCTTAGCTGACCACCGATCATGGCATTAACCATTGTGCTCAACTCTTGTGGGCACGAGACTTCTGATTGGCCACTTCTCTACAAAAGTGACCCATAATTTGGCCACACATACCATACACTCTTGGAGGGTCAACAAGTTCCAAATTTTCACCTCCAGGATGATCTTTTATGCCCCTTGGGACACCTTTGTGTTCCTTTAAGAGAGTGTGCGAAGATGATTTTGGAAGCACACTACAGTCAGGCCACTGGGCATTTCGGGGTCGAGAAAATGGTGGCAGTACTACAGAAGTATTTCTATTAGCCAAATATTTGACAGGATGTCAGGAAGTACATCAAATCTTGCAATGCTTGCACTATTGCGAAATCGACCATCAAGAAGAAAGGTCTCTATACTCCGCTGCCTACCCCTAGTCGACCTTGGGAATCCATCTCCATGGATTACATGTCAGGCCTTCCTTCTACTAAGCATGGCAATGGCTGTGTTTTTGTGGTCGTTGATAGATTCTCGAAGATGGCCATTATGGTGGCCTGTAAGAATAGTATCACGACAAAAGACACTGCTAAAATCTTCTTTGAACGAGTGTGGGTACACTTTGGGATCCCACAGTCTATCATCTCAGATCGAGACAACATGTTGCTTAAAATTTTGGTCCGGTCTCTCATCGATGCTGGACACCAAGCTCACTAAGTCCACAACTTTCCATCCCTAAACTGATGGCCAGATAGAGGTCATCAACAGGATGGTTGTACACATTCTGCGCATGTACAACTCAAAGAATCCATGCACATGGGATGAGAGCATCCCCTATGTCCGTCAGAGCTACAACCAGGCTCTCCATAGCTCAACTGGCCACAACCCTTTTTAGGTGGGCTTGGGATTCCAGCCACTATGTCCCATTGATGTGGGCATACCATTTGTAGCGACTCAGGTAGATTTGACTCATGTCCAGTCTAAAGCCGACAAGGAGAATAGATTCATTGAGCACATTCAACACATCCTTCAATAGGTCCATGACATATTGGACAAAGCCAATGCTAAGTACAAGAAGCGACATGATCAACATCGAGTGCCACACAAGT
Organism: Pinus tabuliformis; assembly: GCA_031772625.1. Taxonomy (NCBI): domain Eukaryota; kingdom Viridiplantae; phylum Streptophyta; class Pinopsida; order Pinales; family Pinaceae; genus Pinus; species Pinus tabuliformis. The sequence goes on from CM062817.1 coordinate 962,256,159, forward strand.
TCTAGGTCGACAACAAAGTTTGGCTACATGTTTGGTCAATTTAGTGATGTCTAAATTGCAACTTTTAAATGTCAACCCGAGGCTCGTAAGCTGATGAAGTGATGTGTACTGTATGTACTTAGGCAACTGTTTCTTAAGTTTTTATCGTTTTTAACTTTTTAAGTTTGTTTTCAAATATATTTCGCCTATTGTGAGGTTGATGGAAATGAAATAAAGTGAGTGAAGTGTGTGTGATTGTGATGAGTTCTAGATGATTTCTTAAAACTTAAAAGTAATCTACAAGAAAGCTTCGAGCAACAACTGAAATGAAATTAACTCTTAAAGGAAAAATGAAGGCATCAATTAAAAGACCAATGGCATTGGCCCAGTACCTCTACTGCTGATAAAAATGAGATTGAAAATGACATCTACATTAACTCAATTAAGAAACAAGAACAACTACTTTAACTCCTCAATTAAATCTTAAGCAATGTACAATCTAAGTGACAAATCACACTACTTAATTTCCCCTTAACCTTTCTGCCTTCAGCTGGATTGATCATATAAGAAAGAGTTATGAGCAAGTTAGCAATGTGAGTCTTAAAATAAAATAAACCAAGCTGCACTAAGTGATGTTCTGGCTCCACTAAAAGTTAGTTGATTATGATAAAAAGAGCCATTAAAAGATAAACAACTTGATAAGCTATGAGCGGAAAATAAAGTGCAAACTAAAGCAATGATACTAATGGAAATAAAAAATAAAGATCAGCAGTCTAGATAAGACGATCACAAATGCCACTAGCTGTAAAAAGAGAGGAAAGAAAACTGTCCCGGGCACCTAAGAAATCTGCAAAAACACACTGATCAGTCATGGAAAAGTGCAGAAATATAAATGAGCAGAATTCAAAGTTATATACAGCTATTGTACATGATCAAAACATAGCAATCAAAAGCATTCTGTACAACTATTATACATAAACTGATAAGAAGAAATGCTAGAAATGAAAAGCACTGTACAGGCCTTAAGTAAACAGGGGCCCTCTGCCTACTCCAGCTAGCTCAAAGATCGATTACACGCTCAAATGGAGAACAGTCTTCTCATATATTATGTAGCAAAATAGAGAGTGCAGTGGGAGATCAAAATTACATATCAGCAGCTAACTAATCAGCGTTCAGAGACGCTTTATTTATAGCAGAGAAAACAAAACTAACTTAACACAAACTATGCTATTCTATCAGCTGTGTAAAAACACGTAATCTAGCACAGTCCTCGGATTTAGGCAACGGTCGTGGTGGGCATTAAATCTTTTGTTGGATTCGTGTTTCCCATCATCTGTGTGGCTAAGGAAGAGGCCAGCTATTCTTCACGTGCTCTAAAACCGAACACGCAGAGCCGTGCCACCACCAATGACCTCTGTTTGACCGTAGTTTCCCCCTCGTTGACCATGGGTTTTTATGACTGGTTTGGCTGAGCTGGAAGGACACACACCATGTCCTTGGTTCCACGAACTTGCCCATGTGGCTCTTCTGCCCGGAGGACACCTGGAACATGCCGTTTAATAAAACAGCTGCAGAATCCGGGGTTGGCTGCGGAAACTGGGATCAGCTACGGAAACCCTGTGTGAGCTGCGGAAAGTGCAGCACTTGAACCAAAATTCTAAACCAACAACACAGTCATTAGCATAATTAACAAACCATGTAAAAATTCCTAAAATACAATGATTTGAGCAATTTGATGGAGGGAATGAGTGGGAAAAGAAGGAAATGAATAGGAAAAGGAGTCTGAGAGGATGTGTAAAGAAGTGCAGGTTTGAGGCTCAACATACCCCCATTGTGAAGGTGTTTCATGTCCTCATGCAACCAAAACTTTGTCATTGCTGTTCAGTCCATGTGTTCAGATGCTTCTGCCAAAACATCTAGCCTTCTTTTCTTTCTTCTTGTTGCCAAAATTGTTCTTGGTTTCTTAACCAAACACTTGAATTTCAAATTGATCAAGGCCCTGCTCAGTTTCTTGCATTTTCTTTTCAATTTTCTGTTCTTCTTCTGCTAGAGTCCTAAGTGAAGCATGGTGTTGTCATGGACAATTTTGTCCACCTTGCTTTGTTCTTTCAATGCTTCGTTTTCTTATTTTATATGCCGGTTCAGGACTTCTAGCTCAAACACCTCTTGTTTCAAAGATTGGACCTGTTCATTAAGAGGCAATATAGTGCTTGGACCTGCAACTGATTGCTCTAAGGTCTCCAAATAATTGTATACCTCCTGCTGGTCAGGGTCAATTTCAGGTGATCTCTTTGGGCTATGCTCAAAATCAAATTCTGTTTGAAGTTCTGGCTGAAAGGGGCTCTCTTCTCGTGGAGGAGTGGACTCAAGGCCAATCTGAGTTGGAGCCTTTTCAGGTGTACTTTCTCCCAAATCAATGAAATGTGACTGTTTTACTTTAGTCACACTCATTATTTCTTTAATTCTACTGCTTCTTCTCACTTGTGCACTAGTGCTCTTTGGCTGGACACTCCGTTTTCCTTTTTGTTTCTTCTTTGAGAGGGCAGCAGCTTGAAGTTGTGAGAGTCTATTAGCCAAGGTTTGATAGTCTTCTTCTATTGAAGGTTCAGGTGATGGACATGATTCTTGAACAATTTCTTTCCCTTTCTCCTTTTTTTGTTTCTTAGTTTTATCTCTCTTTACCTCTTCTTCCTGAGTAGTCTCTTGAGTTTCTACAATAGGAGGATCTTGGCCTGCAACATCTCTTTTCATTCTCCTACTTCTTTTTGGGACTCTAGGAGAACTGCTAGCGGAAGCGTCAGTTACCTCTTGAAAAAGATTCCTGACTAAAAACTTTTCCCATGTATCATTGTTGTTTTTCAATTGGTCTTCTATGAGCATTCTAATGAACCTGTGATGATACAAGTGAGGTTCAATATGGCCTATATTCTTTTGGACAGTGGAACTCATTTTTGTTAGGCTTCTTAACAGAAAATAGGGTAAATTGATGGCATGGCCTTCCATGAAGTTCATCATAATTCTAGCATGGTACATATACATAGTGCCAAAGCGGCCCTCACATGTAACAAACTTTTGAACAAGTAATAACAATGCAGTCCATTCTTCCTTAATCACATGTATAGGAATCCCTTTGGTGAATATTGAAGTGTCCATACCTGGGTTCTTAAGCATATCTTTCCATCCCTGATCTTCCACTGTTCTATTCTTAAACCATCGGTCTCCCACCTGAGGTAAGCTGGTTGCTGTTGCTATGGAGTTCTCTGTGATTGTGAATTTCAGGTCCCCTACTTCCACAGTGTGTCCATTGAATGATCGAGCAAACGCTTTCGTTACCTCCTTATCATATCCTCTGAATTTTTGGATGAACTTCAACCATTTTACCTTCTTTAATGCTTCCTTTGTCTGTGGGTATCCTTCTAGATACTTTGAACCTTCAGGTTCAGCTCTAAGCAGCTTCCCCATCTTCGACTCTTAACTTCGGCTGCAGCTTTGACTGTGTATGGATGCTCACGGGAAAACAGATGGACTACGGCTGTAAGTGGAATAGCCGCAATGTAATGCAAGGCTAGACGGGTTTGAAACGGAACTGTGGAGTTTGAAACAGAGCTGCGGGGTTTGCAGCGAAAATGAGAGTGGAAATGGTGTGAGTGCGAGGGAGTAGAAGACAACCAAGAGAATGAGTTCAAATGCGTGCGGAAATGGGGTGATAAGAGAATGGAATAACGACCGTATCCCTTGAAGTTCGGGTGGCTTACGCACAAGTTTTAGTATTGGCTGCGGAGATCGTGGTTGAGAAGAGACGTAGTACGATAGGTCTCTTCTTCCTTGTACGACTCATAAATGAAAGCGCAGTCTCAACTTGAGTTTGAACTAAGAGTGATTATGAGACTGTTAGGAGAGTATGAGGTGGATGAAGGATTATCGTGGAGGAGAAGTGGGATGATTTTGCCGAATCATTGCATTTAGTGGCTCCATCCACGATTTAATAATTATGCATGAAATGACATTTAAATGGTTGTTTGGAAAAGATTTTGATCATACCTTCATGGGTTTGCCATTTTTTGATTAAGGTTGCTGATCCATGATTGCCTTTTGTTCCTGCAGGTGCCTCCTATCCTTGTTGCCTTTGGTGATGATGATGATGTTAATCTTTTTTAAACAGAGTGCTGCTAGCTGTAGAGACAGAGTGGTGCTGGCTGCGGAAATCGTTTTTGGCTGCGGAAACTGGTGCGAGCTGCGGAAACGGTTTCCAGCTGTGGAAACTAAACATCTCCCTTTTAACTGCATAAAATTAGTTAGAAAAAGACTAATTGAATGGAAATAGTCCTGAAAGGGACTTTTATTAATGGAATGAGATGGAGTGAATGGAGTGAAGTGGAAAAATGAAATGGAATGAAGTGAAATGGAGAAGGAAAATGATGAAGGTGAAGTGAAATGGAATGAAAATGAAGTGAGGATGGAAAGAGAGAAAGAATTTTTTTTTGGAAAATATAGAGTGTCAGGTGTCCTTGATTTTCACTCCATATTTTCTGTATAAGACCGCCAATCTGAGATTGGTTTTCAGGCTTATACATTTTTTTTTTGCTTTTTTTTTTTTTTTCAATTCAGAAAGAAACAAAGATTAGGCTGATGGAGGAGAAGAATTCTTCTCCACTAGCCTCATTGCAGAATTTTCTTGGAATATTTTGACAAAGTCCTCTTTTGAGAGTGGCTTATGATAAATTTTCAATCGGTGGCCATTCACAATGAGAGGAGTTTGAAACTCATCAATAGTCTTGATTCGAACTGCTCCATTGCTAAAGACTTCATCAATCTCATATGGCCCAAGCCAATGAGTTTGAAATTTTCCTTTGAAGTCTTTAAACTTTGAATCAAACAGTAACGCCCAATCTCCCTTTTGAAACTTCTTTTCTTTGATGTATTGGTCATGCCATTTAGTTCTTTGGTGTTGAACTAGATCGGTCCTTAAAATTGCATCTTGTCTTATTTCATCTAGCTCATTCAGCTGCTCCATTCTGTGCTTTTGGGCTTCTGATAGACTCATCCCCAACTGAACTGTCATCTTGAAGGTCTTGATTTGAAACTCAATGGGGAGCAAGACTTCTTTCCCATAAACAAGTTCATAGGGAGAATGTCCTGTTGTGTTCCTCCATGTAGTTCTATAGGCCCATAAGGCTTCAGGAATCCTTTCTGCCCAATCTCTTCTGTGGAGATGAACAGTCTTGGTGATGATGCTTTCAAGAACTTTGTTTGTAGATTCCACTTGACCATTTGCTTGCGGATGGTATGGAGTAGATTTTCTATGCTTGATTTTGTATTCCTCCATCAGCTTCTCCATCGATTTAGATTTAAATTGACTTCCCTGATCTGTCACAATTTCTCTTGGGACACCAAAACGAGTAAAAATATCCTCAAAAAGAAATTGAACAACTGAATTTTTAGTGGCAGAAGGCAATGCCTTGGCTTCTACCCACTTAGTAACATAATCAGTGCAAACCAATATATACTTCTTTTGTTTAGATGGTGGATTAATAGGTCCAACAAAATCTAAAGCCCATTTCTCAAAGGGTTCGATGAGTACCTGTGGCTGTAGTGGCATTTCATTTGAAGGAGTTGGTCTCCCAACTCTTTGGCAGCTGTCACACCTTCTAACATATTGCTTTGCATCTTTGAAGAGAGAAGGACAATAATATCCTAAAGAAAGGATTTTATAGGCCGTCCTCTTGTCAGCAAAGTGTCCACCGCACGGTTCATCATGACATGCCTTAAGGATGTCAGGCATTTCATCTTCCCGAACACATCTTCTGATCACACAATCTAGCCCTGTTTTGAACAATTCATTAGAAATCCAAGAATACTTTGAGCTCTCATGAATGATTTTCCTTTTCTCATTAGGAAATAAGTGTGGAGGTAGCTTCCCTGTAACCAAATAGTTAGCAATGTCTGCATACCAAGGATTTTTAGTAGTTACTGCAACAGATATTCATCTGGAAACTTATCCTCTACGGGAGAATCTTCGTTAGTATTTTGAATTCTAGACAAGAAATCAGCTACTGTATTTTGATTTCCTGGTCTATCTAACACAGTAATATTGAATTCTTGTAGAAGTAAAAGCCATCTTGTAACTCTGCCATTAGTAACAGGTTTGTTCATAAGATATCTGATTGCAGAATGATCAGTATGGACAAAAGTTTCATAGCCTGTTATATAGTGTCTAAACTTGTTGATTGCATGAACAACGGCTAAGAACTCTTTTTCAGTCACAGTATAATTTAACTCAGTGGGAGTCAAATTTTTACTGGTGTAATAAATGGCATAAGGAAATAAATCCTTTTGACCCAACACAGCTCCTAGAGCTGTATCTGAAGCATCTATAGAAATGTGGAAAGGGAGTTTCCAATTTGGCCCTCTCAAAATGGGTGCTTCAGATATTCTAGTTTTTAAAGTTTCAAATGCAGATTGACAGTCAGGATCCCACTTGAATTCACAGTCTTTGGTAAGTAATTTGAAGAGTGGAGATGCTATCTTGGTGAAGTTTTCAATAAATCTTCTATAATACCCAGTAAACCCAAGAAAACTTCTAACATCCCTTTGACATTTTGGAATAGGTAACTTGGAGATGACTTCGACTTTTGATCTATCAACTTTGATTCCATCTCCTGAAATATGATGTCCTAAAACAATCCCTTCAGTAAACATCATAAAACATTTTTCATGACTTAATGAAAGATTTGTTTCTTTACATCTTACAAGGACTTTTTCCAAATTTTCTAATGCCTCTTCAAATGAGTTACCATAAACTGTAAAGTCATCCATATAGACCTCTACACAATCATGAATTAGATCAGAAAAGATTCCTAATACTGCCCTTTGAAATGTTGCGGGTGCATTACATAACCCAAAAAGAAGTACTCGGTAAGCAAAAGTTCCCCATGGATAGGTAAATGTGGTCTTGTCCTTGTCTTCAGGTGCTACCTGAATTTGATTGTAACCACTAAAACCATCCAAAAATGAGAAATACTTTTTACCTGCTAGAGTATCTAATACTTGATCAATAAAGGGTAAAGGAAAGTGATCCTTCAAGGTTGCTTTGTTCAATTCTCTGTAATCAATGCAAACCCTCTATTTACCATTCTTTTTAGGTACTATAACCAAAGGGGAAACCCACCGGCTATCTGAAATAGGGTAAATGAAGTTTACATTACGTAACTTTTGGAGCTCTTCTTTCACTATCTCCCTAAGATTTGGATTCATCCTTCTTTGAGGTTGTCTGATTGGTCTACTATTTTCCTCAATATAGATGTGATGAATGCAAGTCTTAGGATCAATACCTTTCATATCGGTATACTCCCATGCAAATGCAGTAGAATGTCTTTGCAAGGTTTTGGTTAGCTCTTCCTGTTGTGATTTTTCCAAGTTTTTGTTGATGTTTAACATTTTTCCTGGAAAGATCTCAATGGCAGAACTACCAAACTCTTCCATAGAGGAAAGAGACATTTGTCTAGATGATAAACACTCTATGTCAGAATCCAACTGAAATTGTGTGGAGTCATATTCTGAAGATGGTTCAAAATTTTCTAATGTGTTCAGAATTTGACTATCTTCACTAATCTCAGAAATGGTAAAGACAGGTTGTATAGTATCTTCATCATCAACCCACTCATTATCTCCTATTTTTGTGATTGCTTTTGCTGGAGGATACAGATTGAACTTCTTTGTCGAATTACCATCAGAAATGTACATATCCCCAGACCTACAACTTATGAAAGCATCAGCTGTGGCTAGCCAAGGTCTTCCTAAAATAAGAGGATGTCCTCCTAGATTACTCTTGGGAGTTAAAATCATGAAATCCATTGGATATTCCCAAGAATCTAAGGAGACAGGAATGTCTTCTAATACACCATCTAGTTTAATAATTGATCGATCTGCAAGTTGCAATAAAGTAGGTGTAAAAAGAAGATTAGGAAGTTTTAGCTGTTCCATAGTTTGCCTGCTCATAATGTTAATAGCAGCCCCTAAATCAATCAAAGTATTTGGTATTTCTACCCCATTGATATGTGTTTTGACAATTGGACTATCGGGATCTACATATTTCTGCATAGTAATCTTTCCCATCATGATGTCTGCAATTTTTCCTACCAGGTGGATCCTTTTGGTATCTCTTGGTTTCCTTCCTGGTCTTTTAAGGCTCAACTCCTTTATTGTTTTCGCTAGAATAGGAATTTCCTTAATGGCTTGTAACAAGGGAATCTTGATACAGACATTCTTCAATTCATCTAGGAAATTATAGTCAGGCAACCAAATTTGTTTTTCCACTCCTTTGTCAATTTGTAATCTTTCAGGAAAAGGAGGTGTGGATAGAGATGTAGGTTGCTCAACTATAGGAGTTGTGGGGGTTAATTCTTTTTCTTTTCCTTTTTGAGCGTCTGGGTTTTGAAGAGATGCTTCAGAACCCTTATTGGCGTCAAGAGATTCCTCCTCAAAAATGCTTTGCTCTTGAGTTTTTATAGAAGGTTTGTCTAGGACTCTACCTGACCTGAGTTGTACTTCATTGAGAGGAACAATCATATAGGTAGGAAAAGGTTGTCCTTCCATCATGTAAGCATTTTGAAGATTTTTATTGTTGGGGTTTGGCAATGGTTGAGAAGGAAGTTGATTTGACTTCTGTTGGAATGGAAGAAAGAGTTGAGAATTGGGATTCTGTTGAGAAGGTTGTTGTTGTTGTGGAAATGGTAATGATAGTTGTGGATTTTGATTTGGAAGTTGCGGAGCTTGTTGGTTTTGGAAAGATGGAGGATATTGGTAGAATTGAGCAAATCTACCATAAGGATTCTGCATACCCATGCTTGAAAAGGATTTTGAGGTTGGGGCCAAGGTTGTTGCCAAGGGTTCCAATTTGGTGGAGGTTGAAAATTCATAGAGTTGTTAAACCCTTGATTTTGTTGCCCCTGCCAAGGTCTCCTTGCAACAAAACAGAGAGATTCAAGTGTACTTGGATCTTCTTGAAAGACAGCTTTGAGCCCAGGGATTGAAGGACAATCCTTGGTCTCATGATTCTCTGAGCAAATTACACATGTCTCTACAACTTTTGCTTCCAAGGGACATTCCCTTAGAGCATGTTTCTTTCTACACTTTGGGCAAAAGATGGCCAAAGCCTCAACTTCTGCTTTCTGCTTATTATGAATCTTAAGAGTGTCTAGTTGTTCACTAAGACTCCCTAAGATGTCAGTTTTAAATTCATCAAGCATACTGCCGATTTCAGCCCTACTTACCGATCCAGTTGCAAATTTGTTTGCTCTGAGGAGAGAAGGATCTCTAGGCCCTTTTTGAGTTTTAGATTTCCCCCTTGAGAGATGGACACATAGTTCTACTATATCATTGAGTGAAAGTTGAGATATATCTCCCTTCCCCATCATGTTCAAAATGTCTATCCATTCATCTCTAATGGCTTTTAACAAAAGGGCTTTCAAGGCCTCCTCATCTAAGTTGTTCATTTTTGCTCTTTTCAATTTGTATTGAAATATTTCAAGCAAATCCTCCAAATTTTCATCTTCCTTTTGTACCATTTTGAATACCTCATCCTTGTGATTGGTGGGCATACAATAGTCCAGGTATCTATCCAAAAATGTTTGTTTCATATCATTCCAAGACCTAATGGATTGAGTGAGTAATCCCATAAACCATTTCAAAGCTTGTCCTTTCAATGTTGAAGGAAACAATTTGAGTTTTTGAGAGTCATCCAGATAATCATAAGTTCGACATACGACTTCAAACTCAAATAGAAATGTTTCAGGGTCCTCATTCCTTAACCCATGGAAGTTTGGGAGGACAGATGGTGAGATGTTTTTCATGGTGGCTCGGGAGTCCTCATCGACTATAGGAAACCCAAATGAGTTATCTCCATCCCTATTTCCTCCAATGTTACCTCTACCTCCTCCATTGTTTCCTCCTCCTCCTCCTCTACCTCTACCCCTACCAAATCCAGTTGATCCTTCCTCTGTCATGATAGTTCCCTTGGAGACTTCAGAGTTTTCTGGTTCCTCTACTAAGGGTGAACGAGAAGGAATTTCTCCCTCTTCTTCAGATGTTTCTACTTCTTCAATTACAATTTGTCCTCCTATGGAAGAGAGAAAAGGGTCTCTTTCTTGTTCAGACTCGATGGATGGTGTGGGAGAGTCAACTATTGCCTCTTGAATTCCAGGAATCCTAGGGCTAGGAGTGTGAGTTGGAGATGATGGAGGTGTCTCTTGTCTATTCCTTGGAGTAGATGGACTTGTAAAAATCGAACTCTTAGCTCTAGCTAAAAACCTTCCCCTAGAATCTCTTGCTCTATGCATGTCATTTTTTATTTTCCTTCAAGTCAGGGTAACAATTCTCTTTCTGATCTTCCAGGTCACTCTAGGTGCAAGAAGAGAGCATAGTCAAGAAACTATTAAACCAATAATTTTCTCTTTTCTGATCCTCCAAATCACTCTAGGTGCAAGAGGAGAGCATACTTTGAGAGGTTATTAATTTTCCTTCCTTGAAATTTCTTGTTTTTTTTTTTAAGAATTGGCTACCTAATTTTCACTTCCCCGGCAACGGCACCAAAATGTTTGGTCAATTTAGTGATGTCTAAATTGCAACTTTTAAATGTCAACCCGGGGCTCGTAAGCTGATGAAGTGATGTATATTGTATGTACTTAGGAAACTGTTTCTTAAGTTTTTGTCGTTTTTAACTTTTTAAGTTTGTTTTCAAATATATTTCGCCTATTGTGAGGTTGATGGAAATGAAATAAAGTGAGTGAAGTGTGTGTGATTGTGATGAGTTCTAGATGATTTCTTAAAACTTAAAAGTAATCTACAAGAAAGCTTCGAGCAACAACTGAAATGAAATTAACTCTTAAAGGAAAAATGAAGGCATCAATTAAAAGACCAATGGCATTGGCCCAGTACCTCTACTGCTGATAAAAATGAGATTGAAAATGACATCTACATTAACTCAATTAAGAAACAAGAAAAACTACTTTAACTCCTCAATTAAATCTTAAGCAATGTATAATCTAAGTGACAAATCACACTACTTAATTTCCCCTTAACCTTTCTGCCTTCAGCTGGATTGATCATATAAGAAAGAGTTATGAGCAAGTTAGCAATGTGAGTCTTAAAACAAAATAAACCAAGCTGCACTAAGTGATGTTCTGGCTCCACTAAAAGTTAGTTGATTATGATAAAAAGATCCATTAAAAGATAAACAACTTGATAAGCTATGAGCGGAAAATAAAGTGAAAACTAAAGCAATGATACTAATGGAAATCAAAAATAAAGATCAGCAGTCTAGATAAGACGATCACAAATGCCACTAGCTGTAAAAAGAGAGGAAAGAAAACTATCCCGGGCACCTAAGAAATCTGCAAAAACACACTGATCAGTCATGGAAAAGTGCAAAAATATAAATGAGCAGAATTCAAAGTTATATACAGCTATTGTACATGATCAAAACATAGCAATCAAAAGCATTCTGTACAACTATTATACAGAAACTGATAAGAAGAAATGCTAGAAATGAAAAGCACCGTACAGGCCTTAAGTAAACAGGGGCCCTCTGCCTACTCCAACCAGCTCAAAGATCGATTACATGCTCAAATGGAGAACAGTCTTCTCATATATTATGTAGCAAAATAGAGAGTACAGTGGGAGATCAAAATTACATATCAGCAGCTAACTAATCAGCGTTCAGAGATGCTTTATTTATAGCAGAGAAAACAAAACTAACTTAACACAAACTACGCTATTCTATCAGTTGTGTAAAAACACGTAATCTAGCACAGTCCTCGGATTTAGGCAACGGTCGTGGTGGGCATTAAATCTTCTGTTGGATTCGTGTTTCCAATCATCTACGTGGCTAAGGAAGAGGCCATATGTTCTTCACGTGCTCTAAAACTGAACACGCAGAGTCGTGCCACCGCCAATGACCTCTGTTTGACCGTAGTTGCCCCCTCGTTGACCATGCCTTTTTATGACTGGTTTGGCTGAGCTGGAAGGACACACACCATGTCCTTGGTTCCACGAACTTTCCCATGTGGCTCTTCTGCCCGGAGGACACCTGGAACATGCCGTTTAATAAAATAGCTGCGGAATCTGGGGTTGGCTGCAGAAACCGGGATCAACTGCGGAAACCCTGTGTGAGCTGCGGAAAGTGCAGCACTTGAACCAAAATTCTAAACCATCAACACAGTCATTAGCATAATTAACAAACCATGTAAAAAGTCCTAAAATACAATGATTTGAGCAATTTGATGGAGGGAATGAGTGGCAAAAGAAGGAAATGAATAGGAAAAGGAGGCTGAGAGGATGTGTAAAGAAGTGCAAGTTTGAGGCTCAACACTACATTTGCAGAAGGAGCACCTCACTCAGCTCAACTGCAAGATTCACCTGCTTCGATATGGGCCATACACAATCACCAAGTCTATGGGAGATAATTCGTTTGAGCTCAAAAATCCCCCATTCCTTGGCCTACACCCAGTGTTCAATGTGGATCGCCTTCGGCCATACTTTCCACCATTATTGGACACACTCGACATTGTAGAACAACTCACACCAATAGAGTTAAATCCAGACTACATGGGACAAGTTGCAACTGATCGGATCATGGAAATGCAGATCAAGAAATATCGCCATCAAAAGGTCCAAATGTATCGAGTTGTCAAAATTGGCCAACGCTTGCACCAAGGAAAATGGCTCACTAGGGACCAAGTTCAGCAAAAGCTTCCTCATCTCATTGAGGAACTCAATGCAATGGATACCATTGCTTCCTAAGGTGGGAGGAATGATCCAGGTGGATATTAGTGGCCACCCGCCTATTCACTTGGACCCCCACCATTATTCTGTCAGTTTTTTTTTTCCAGTTTCCTTAATTGTAGCACAATTTACTATTTTTGGCAGTTTTTCGGGTCCTAAACTTTCAGAGCCATTTTGCGGCCCTAAACGACGTTTTTTGGCAATATTCCATTGGGAAATTTCACTAAAAGCATGCTTTCAGTTTTAGTTCCCAGAGGGATCTTTCCAACGAGGTATCATTCACGTCAAATGGAGATAATATGACCAAGTTACGACCATGGGAAGTGGGCTAGCCAACTAACCCCAACAAGGCCCATAAACTCTTTGTGTTACATCTACTCGGGTTAGGGTTTTGGTTTTTTAGGGTTTTTCTTATTGTTAAATAAACAAAAGGCCCTTGAGCCTCATTGTAACTCCTTTCAGATGCATGCAACCACCACATCTCTTCTCAGAGCTAAGCTACCATCATCTGAGCTAGTCTAATTTCCATTCTGTTTGTAAGCATATTTCATTATTTGATATTAATAAAAGGAAATGTTATTTCTATAGCATCTCTGTATTTATTGTTATATCTGTAACTTTTTTTGTTTTGTTCAAATTCTGATCATATATGCTCTTTTATCTTGCATAGCTCTTTGATATTCCTTGCAAGTACTCGAACATGAAGAACAAGTAAGGAGTGAGGCCTAGAGCGAAAGATTCGAAGTCATCTCCAAAGTGTTGAGTGATTAACATCAAAGCGAGGTAGGTTTCTCCTTCTCTCTGTGTTTTTTAAACACAAACTAGGAAAGTGTATGTTAGTTAGTTTAGTTTGTTGCTAGAACCACTCATTGGAATAGAGGGATCAGCTCTGTCCATAGAGGGGATTTACCTTCCCAATAGTGCCTATGTGTTAGTAAGAGTCTGCACCAGTACAAAAATCTAATGAATATTTTATGTATATAATAAGAAAGAAGACAGAGACAACGCCAATGGTGGTTTTGTCCCACATTGGGTTTAAACCTAAAATCCTAGTGTTCTATGTATGTTACTTATGTGTTGTGATTTTTCTTTCCTTTAATCCATACTGAAAATTTATTGATTTAATGATGCAATGGTTAAAGATAAACATCTAATGGAATACATGAAAAATTAGTAAACAATATATACACTATTTTCCTGTACTAAAGTCGCATACATATGGACGTTCCTTTAAGGACAGTAAGGTACACAGTTCATTATATGAAATTGAAATTTAAATTGAATTCAAAGACTGATTCACCCCCCAATATTTTTCCTAACAATTTGGTCTTAAATTAGTAAGTCTAGGCAATTTTTCTTTTTCCTTAGTCATTATATTGATGGAAGCTCGTACATCAATCAAAGTATTAAGACGAGTTATTCCACCAATATGACCATTCATAGTGGGATTCTCAGGGTCCTTGTACTTGGCACATTATTTCCCAATATCAAGTGATATAATTTACCAATAACATGTAAAATAGGATGGTGTCAAGGTTTCCTACCTAGTTTTTTGACACACAATTCCTTAACTATTTTAGCATAAATAGGAAAATCTCAAATTTCTTGAAGCAAAGGAATCAAAACATGCAAATTTGTTAGTTTTATCAAGAAGTCAAATTCAGTTTGGAGAACATTTTCAGTCTCAGTTAATCTCTTAGGATAAGGAAGGCTCTAAGAGGTCTCACTTTTAGTAGTTATTACAAGATTCACAACTGGGGAAACACCTGCTGTTATAGTGGCATTAGCTATCATGGGAGAAATAGTTGTAGTTTTAGATGTTACAATTTCATCAGATGTCTCAACACTACGTGTATTACCTATTGTTACAACCTGTTGTTTTCCCACATAACCTTTCATCATATCTTCCCCTCCTAATAGGTTTTCTTCCTCATTTTCTATTATGATAGGAGGAGGAGTAGAAGCTACTCTCCTACCTGAGAAAATTTGAATCTCATTACATTATACCCATGAAATGTAGTAAATAGGGAAAATTAAGGATTCTACCTATAGTGCTGCCTTATTATTAGGGTTAGGATTGGGTTGCGAAGGTACTAAGGGTGCAACAAAGGAGCACCCATAGTCACATTGTGTTGAAAATGTAACTAGTATCAGTATTCATAATTGTTGTCTAGCTCATGATAAGATGTAATTATTATGTATTTGTAAAAAGAAATAAAGAAAAAAATGTTGTAAAAGAAAAGAAATTTGTAAATTTATAAGCATGGGTTTCATGCTCAAATTATTATATTTTGAGGTCAAAGCACCCATTGTGTGCTTCTATGGTTTGTGCCATGAGTCATTGTCCTTTTCATATTGTATTAAACCCTTCTTTGGATTATTGTATCCAGGAGGAAAATTATTTTTGTGTCAAAAATGTAATTTTTGCCTCCTCCACCAAGTTAGCCTCAAGAATTGCCAAGTCAACCTCATTAAGGGATCAAAACCTCACATAACCATTATATATAAGCTATGAATTTGACTTATTATGGTATCTAAGAAAGGAATTTCAATCTATAATAAGAATAGGTGTGAAAGAGTGAAGAAGGTTTGGAAAAGGAAGATAAAGCCTAGAGAAGGAAGGAGGAACCCTAGTGAAGGAACGAAGGAAGTATGCTCTTGTTTATATATCACACATGTGAAGGCTATGAGTTGTAGGAAGTGTCGAAAGTTGCAAGTATGCAGTTGTATTAGTGTGTTTGTTGCCTATGGGTACCAAATACACCTTCCTTGTAGTTGGTTGTTACCTACAAGGAGAATACAAGAAATTGGATGTTGTTAGTGGAAAATCGTGGATAAACAAAGCATTAAAAGTAATGGAAGCAATGCATGAATAAATATAAACTAAAAAATACACTATATAACAGATAAACAAGCTTAATGAAGCAAACAAATAAACAAAGGTTAGGAAGAGGGTTCCCTTTATTAACCATTGATGGTAGAAGAGTTACAGTAGATCAATACAAGACACTTGAAGATAATTGTTTGAGAAATGGTGCTAAAAAACTCTCAACAATGAATTCCCTCTCTCAATCTTCTTGCAAACACTCTCTCTCTCTCAAAGAAGAATAGAAGACACTCTAAATCATGGAATACTCTTCTCAATGGTATGCTTGATTGATGGGCATAAATTTTGGTAGCACAGCAGTGCTCTACTTCTTCTTGTTTCTTGGCTCTCCATGAACTTGTATTTATAGAGTTTTTTGGACACTCCTTCCTTCATTGGCTCATCGATGTGGTTGTTCACCTCATAAATGAGATGAAAGCTACTATATCCTTGCCTTTAGTATTCTTGGGGCTCAAGGATCGAATTTTTCATCCCATTATGTCAATATTTGGAGTGTTCCTTAAGAAATTTTGTGGTTCAAAGTGTTGAGTGGACCTTTTGCGACCAAACAAATATCAAAGAAATAGTCGTGCAATTATTAATTTTTGGTAATAGTGCACCTACGCGATTCAATTTTTTAACTTGAACATTAGGAAAGCTTTTAATTTTTGGTCTTCATGGTTCTTGTTATGGCAGAAAAATTCCTCTTGCAAACAATAGAGATCTCCCTAGATTTAAAGACAAATCTACAAATAAACAGACAAGTAACTGCTACCTTTCCTTAATCTATAACTAAAATATGATGTATGAAATTTGGAAGAGCCTCTTACCTTTTCTACAAAATTCTTTTGGATGTCCTTTTGATGCTTTTAAAATCCTTTCCTTGTTGCTTCAAGAGAAGATATTCATAAATAGAAATGAACAAGGAATAAAAGCATAACATAGATAAGGAGTGAAACACAAAGTGTATGGAAATTGCAACATAACATAGATTACCATGTTAATCTAGTATTTAGTTATAAACTATGCAAAAGATCAAGGAGATTTTCAAAGAGAATCATAAGAACTGCAAATAGCAAATAAACAATTGCTTGTATTAATATTGAATAAGGAGAAATACAACCTTAGCCTTGATGATGTAAGCGTCCTCCCAATGGTCTTCAATTCTCCCCTTAGCTGACAAGATTACAACCCTAATATGAAACATAAGTTTACATTCACAAGCCCTCATTTACCCTATAATCTATGTTGAATTCATAGGCCAAGAGGAGGAGGTTTGAGATCCTCTTCCCAAGGGATGAGATCCTTAAAGAAAGGGATTAGGGTTCCACAAAGAAAAGGTGTTATCTCCATGAACATAGGGATGAGGCCCAAGAATGTAGGAGCTTGAGGCCTTAAGTTGGAAAATATTCCTCTAACAAATATTTTAGAAATTTTTTTTGTTTTTTCCTTCGTTAAGATATTTTCTCAATTTTTAGTGGAAGACAGAGCACAAGTTTACACATATCACAATGGTCAAAATTTCACTTGCATAGGCAGTGTCCAGGGAAAATGTACAAGTGCTTAAAATTAGGTTTTTGAGCAATGTAATCAAATATTCTTGTTATCTTTGGGATTTTTTTGCTTCCAACAGTGTATGGGAATGCCTGTAACACTTCATTGGATATCGAGATATCTACATTGGCAGTGATTTTCCAAATGGTGTCAAAATGATGTGTAACAGATTCCCCCCTAAAATGAAAAGTCAGAAAAGATGTTTAAGGACTAAAGTGATTTATCATGCAAAATTTCAGATTAGAGACCATGGTTGGAGAATTGAAACAAACGATCAAGGATTACAATACACTATCTTCATATAATCATCACTAAGGTAGGCATTCCATACTCATAGTAAAAATGTCTCAAAAAATTAGTATGGAAATATATTAAGATCCATATCAACAATAGACATGGTATGGATACAACCATTAAATATGGATCTATCATTACAATCATGAATATATTGAAACTCCATGCAGCCTGGATGGTTGAAACTAGATACATGGTCTTGGTCTTCATCTATATTGATCCAAAGTATGAATTTAACCATGCGAGTGAATGTCTTGAAGTCGAACATGGTAACACCTCCTAATTAACCGTTAATGATGTGAACCATTAACAGGTGCGAGAGAAACCACCAATAATGACAATGGTTTTCAAGGTACACCAGTACAATATATGAAGTGTGCTTAAATGTCTTGAAGTTTAACATTCATAGCATCACTAGATCAAAGTTCAATGATGATAACTTATTGTCAAAGGTGAAAAAATTTCCATTGAGGCATGTAGGCTTCAAGGTACTAAAGGAGGTTTCTAGATCAACTTCCTAGATAATGAGGAGAAGTAGATAGGAAGTGACCCATTGCAGGAGGGCCTACGACATGAAATTCATGTCAAGTTTTTAAGAAGAAATTTGAAGTGATTCAGGGTTAACTTAGGGATGGGAAATGTGATTGAGGGAAACAAATTTCAAGGTAATTTTGACTGAGATTAAACTACTCTTTAAAATATTGAAAACACGACATTTCGACTTGGAAGCATTTTGAATCAAAAATACAGCCAAAAATTAGTTTGAAGTCTTTCAATGAAGCATGATCAATTGATATGCAAATGGATTCCCCAAACCAGTCAAAAAGGTGATGGAGTTTCATGTTCAAGAGAGACATACTTCCTTTTTACAAAACAAGAACAAATGTTTCTTTCTGATTTCCCCCACCATTGCTAGCAAGTGCCTCTTTATTTTTATGCAACCTTGAGGAGGATAACATGTGCTTCTCCTATAAGCTCATCCTTCAGATGAGTCCTTTGGAGTATTTTTAATGAACTTTACAAAGGAGTGGTTTGGTCACATCATGATTGAAGAGTCCTATACTTTTTACATTTTGCGAGTCCCATGAAGGGGTAACTCGATGTTGTTTTCATATTTAAAGAGTCTAAAAAAGACACAAAAAGGAAACTCATATAGTTCTTTCAATGTAAATTTTTTGACTAGCCTAGAGAAAGTAAAGCTCAATATTTTTCATATTTATTGATTCAAGAGAAAAGCATAAGTAAACTCCAAAATGTCCTTTTTCATAGATTTAGTCTCTCGTGTCCAAAAAAGGGTAAAATCACGAAGGAGAGAACTATTTTGACCATAATTAGTGAAAGTATGCCTTTTTCATAAATAATCTACGTGGACCGTAAAAATGATAAACTTATACCAACAGATGTTTTTTCTTTACTTTAACGAGTTTGAAATAAACAAGAATACTCGACAATATTTTCATATTTCAAGAGTTAGAAAAGATCTTAAATGTAACTCTAGGGTTTCACTTTCTCGTAAATTTTAGGAGCTCGAAAAAGTGACAAAACTTTACTCGTCACGAAAAATTATCATAACTTCTCGCAAAATAGTAAAAAAATTAAAATGTTTTGAAATTTAGAAGCTATAGAAAAAAAATATTATTTTAAAAGTCCTACATTTCTTATAAAA
Organism: Pinus tabuliformis; assembly: GCA_031772625.1. Lineage (NCBI taxonomy): Eukaryota > Viridiplantae > Streptophyta > Pinopsida > Pinales > Pinaceae > Pinus > Pinus tabuliformis. The sequence goes on from CM062817.1 coordinate 962,275,298, forward strand.
AGTCAAAAAGTAAAAACTTCTTTACCATTTTGTTTATACCATTTGGGAGCTCTTGAGAGTGAATTTTCACCCAAATATTCAACAATAGATTGTGGTCATACTAGTGAACCATTTCACGTGTCATCTTCTCCAGGTAAGAGATTGTTCTTTTCTCTTGAAACTGACGATTTTTATTTTTCAATTTCATGGTAGTTTTAAAGTTTTTGAGTGTATTTATGAATTTAGGGTGTGCTCACAGGTTTGCACGGTTGCTCTTAATTAGGGGTGCTCAAGCCTAATTTTCCTAGCACTGAGACAATGTGGATTGCACAGTTTCGCTAAAGTGGATATGTTCAAGTGCACATTGTATGTAAAATATGACCATGCAAGGTGACGAGGGCATCTAAAATCAATAAAAAATGCTGAAATATTTTGCAAATTTTTCCATGTTCATCTTCTAACCATTTTTTCTTATTGATTCAGGTATTTTGTGTGTCAGAATGGAATGGAGAGAGAGAAAACATGAAGTTCAAGATGTTGAAGCATTAAATGATTCGGATACAATGCAAGTATTCAAAAATTATGGCTTACTCAAATATTTGATTCAAGAAAGCCCAAGTAGATTTGTTGACATGGTTAGTGAGGGACTGGAATATCCAAGACCAATGTTTTTAGATTGGAGATCAGAGACTAACCATTTATGTCGATGATATATAATTATTAATAGGACTCTCACATCGTGGAACTGATATCTCATTGTTTTTTGGTAGGAAAAGCAGTGGAACAATAGAAAATTACTTGGACGAGCATTCTGTTAGTAGATCAAAACTTAGTGGTGGAGGAATTGATATCACGAACATCCAAAGACTTCCAAAAATGACTATAGAATTTACCATTTCTCGACTATGTGGAAGTTTCGCACTTCACCTTGTCACCAAAGTTCAAATGCAGATTTCACTAGAGTGCTTTGTAGCCCAATGTGTCCAATTGGTGTGAAGGAATTGCCACCAATATAAAAGGACAACTAACCAGAGAAAAAAATGGACGACTAAAGAACTTTGGGTATGGTGCCATAGTAGTGTCATTTTCTTTGGAGAGGATTCCTATGCTTCTTCCATAGGTTTCCATGGAGATGAGAGGTCCATGAGCTCCTCATATAGGAGGTGGTGATGGTCTAGTGGTTAGAAATGCTCCTACATTTCTTAGACTATTGAATCTTGAAATCATCATGATTGAGGATTACCCATATATGGGTATGGATTATACAGGTGATCTAGACATTCCTCTTCTTGCAGGAATGCAATGGGGTGATATAGGTAAAACTTATCCCTTTGGTTGTTATATATTTTATATTATTTTTGTTTTTGCATCCAAGACTGATCATCTAAAAATATCATGCATATCTGGGACCAATTAGACTGGTAGAAATGTGGCGGTTTTCCAAATGTGATGAGGAGCTATCTCTTGTGGCGCAAGATTCATATGCAATAGAGACTCTGATTGAGCTTGATAATAACCTAGAGAGGTTAACTCTGGATATCTCAGACATTGGGATTGATGATTTTCCTCTTCACTATCATAGGAACACAGTAGGTATACCTGGCTGAATTACCTATTTATTACGATGAGTGGCTCATGCCATTGTCTACTATCATGAGAATCGTGCTTAGTTATTAGTCATAGGGCTATATTTTATTTTTGGTCTATCAGCATGTTTGAATAATAAAGGATACAGGGCCTTATAGGTCTTGGATGACAACATTTTTGTAAACTCATTTTTTTAATAGACATTATGATTAATTAAGACAAATTCTATTTGCTCAAGTTATTTTGTACAATATTTGAATGGCAGTTGTTTTCTTTTTACAAATGTTGCAAAAGTAAATTTAACACATAATTTTCCAATGCATTAGTTAATGTGTTTAAATGTCTTGGAACATGTTGGTATTCAATGTAATCGAATTCTCTTTCCAAGAGATGAACCCGTAAAAAAATCCTTAACATTGTAGAGCTTCTAACTAAATAAATGCAATTTAAATGAAATACTACGAGTTAAGAATATACAATAATGATTAAATGATGAATTCCAAATGAAATAACATCACATAATAGTTCAATAACCGCATTATATTCTGCAATATTTTTTGTTGTTCGATTAAGGCATATTCCATGCAGGCTTATTAACTCATAAGTGGGCGAGTAAATAGGCTAATTTGTGGAAGGCATGTTTTGAGTACTACAAATAGCGTCATCAACATATCCAATGTAATTTTGAGGGAGCATCGAAATATGCAAATCAAGTGTAAGAAAAGATAAGCAGGGTCCATAGAAGGTGTTTGCAAAAAATAAGTAAAATTGCCACACAAAAAATATGATATAGAAATTTATAGTGTACCCATGTAGTAAATCAGGCATGCTGCTTTTTAAGGTAAAGCCCATTTATGGGCTTACCCAAAGGAATACCATCAAAGTTAATTAGCTCGTAAGTACCCTTTGCAAGTGTACATTTTATGACATAGGGCCCATGTCATAGAGCTTTGAACTTACCGGCTCCTAACTTACCATGTTCTTGATCGTAAACCAAGACCAAGTCACCTTCTAAATACATATGAGGGTTTACATTTTGATCAAATTTTTCCTGAAATTGTTTTTATGAGTCTCACTAGCCAATGCAACATCACAATGAGTCTCATCTAAATGTGATAAGTATAAAAAACGTTCTTCCTATGCAAAAGTAGTTGGAAATAATTCAATTTCTAGTTTCATTGATGAAATTTCACATTCAATGGGTAAGAATACCTCTAGACCATAAACCAATTGGAAGGGTGTAAATCCAGTTCTACTTTTTATTGAGGTGTGATATGCCCACAAAAAAGAGAAAATAATTAAAGGTTAATTTCGTTTATGAATTCCTATAATTCATTGAAGAATAGTGGTCAATTTTTTTTTCATGGCTTCTACTTGGTGATTTGCTTGCGGGTAATATGGAGTTGAGTTATCGTGACGCAAGCCCAAATTTGCAGTAATTTCAGTCATCATAAAGTTTCAAAAATGGCTTCCCTGGTCCATGATGATGGTTTATGGAACACCAAACCTAGAAATCACATGATTGAATATGAAAAGAGTGGGAATTTCAACATCATCCTTAGATGTAGGCATCGCCTCAACCCATCTTGTAAAATAATCCACAACTAGGATAATATACTCATGCCCCCCGGTTGAGTGAGGATTACATGTAATGAAATTGATGCCCCATTTTTCAAAGGAAATGACGACAATAATTGCATGAAGAGGAGCAAGATGTGAACACATTTTGCGATGATATATTTGGAAATTATGAAATTTATGGAATGTAGTGATGCAATATTTGAACATGGAAGGCCATAAATATCTAGCAAGAAACGTTTTTTGGGTAGTGGAAAACCCTAACATATGACTGCCACATGCTCTGAAATGACAATAATTTAATGATTTTTTGGCTTAATTATGCGTCAAAAATCATCTAAAAATAGAATCAACACCACGATGATAAAGTGTATCGCCAAAAATAGTATATTGTTAATATTCATACCGAATATGACAACGATAAGTTCGAGATAACTCAAGCTGAAATGACTGAGTTTGAATATAAACAATAATATCTCCATACCAAGGGTTTAATGCGATGATGAGAACGAGTGATTCATTTGGAAGATAATCCTTTTCCACGATTTCTATTTGAGAATAGGAAAAGTCACAAATCAGCTCAACAAATAGTAATGATTTCTTCGACTTGGATTTCACAAATTCTAAGTCAAATTCCTATAGGATAACACTCCATGTGGAATATTTTCTCACAGCAAATTGTCTTGTAAAAATGTAAACCATAGGGTTGAAATTTGAAACCACTATTGTTTTATGCAAAAGAATATAGTGAAAGAATCTTTGGACAATTTGTATAGCTGCAAAGGCCAATTTCTCCATGCCCATATTTAACCTTAGTTTTGGTAAGATTGCTACTTAAATAATAGATCACATGCTCATTGTTTAATTCATCCTCTTGAACTAATACCATATCAATGGTAACATCATATGCAACTAAAAACAAAACTTAATATCGGTGATAATAAGGTGGATGCAACAAAGCTGTGCGAGTTAACACATGTTTAAGTGCATCAAAATCCTTTTGAGCAGTTTCATCCCATATAAAAGAGATTCCTTTTTTCAAAAGTTGAGAAAAACCTTTAGTTAGCTCTGCATAATTTAGAATGAATTGATGTAAAAATTTTTCTTTCCCTTGCCAACTTTGGAATTATCGTAAATTGGAAGGAGGAGGAAAATTAAGAGTAGCCTCTACCTTAAGGGGGTCAAAATGAATGCCTTCCTTCGACACAAAAAATCCCAGTAAATGACCATGTTTTACATAAAGACACATTTCTGAGGATTTAACCATATGTTGTAATGCTGAAATTTGATGAAGATTGCTCTTAGATGTGTTGGATGATCTTCACGTTTCAATGGATGGGCTGGTAGATAATCTAAATATTGTTGTACAATATGCATAATGTCATCAAAGGAATAAGACATAGTTGGTTGAAAGGTGGTTCCAACATTGTTGAGTCCAAATGGAATTTTTCGATAAGAAAAAGTTCCCCATGGACAAATGAACATGGTTTTATGCTGATCCATAGGGAGTATGTTAATTTGATTGTATCGAGAAAATCCATCGATGAAAGAAAATATTTCATTGCTAGCACAATCATAGATTATTTGATTGCTATAGAGAGTAGGATAGTTGTCTTTGAGACAAGATTTGTTAATATATCTATAATTGACGCATACTTTAATTCTCAATTTCGTTTCGTTAACAGGAACAATTTTGGAAACCCAATTAGTCAATGGAAAATGATAGATAAATCCCGCTCTTAAAAGTTTTTCAACTTCAACTTTGATAGTGGCAACTTTTCTAGGATGCACTGGATGTAATATTTGTCTAATAGGCTTAGCATCTGGGTAGGTCTTAATTTCATGAATTATAATACTTGGGTTGATTCTTGTCATTTCCTCATAAGACTAGGCAAAAATGTCGCGGAATTTTTTGAATAAGGTCTTGTAAGTCTGAATTTTGTCAAGTGAACATGAGGCACCTATGTGAACATTATCTATAATTCTGGGTTTCACTGAGATATTAAGCAGAATTGTAATAGATATATTTTCTAAATTATTTTCATATTTAGATATAAGAATCCATATAGGAAATTTGGGGTTATCTACAATCTCAGGTGAAATTTTGTTGAAAGGTTATTCTCAATATTTTCAAAGTTGGAAATAAGAAAGGAATGTTGCTGATAGTCATCCCAAGACATTTCATCTAAATTCATAACTTCCATGATACTTTAATCTGTTGGAAACATGTTATCGAAAGGATCATGAAATGATATTGGTTCCAGCTAGGAAGAATGAGTATTCTCATCTATGATCATATTCATTTGACTATTTTCAATGGGGAGTAGTTCTGAAAACTATTGAACAACTTGATCAACTAATTCCAATGGGCTTAGAGGAATTTGGTAACCATATGCAGTAAAATCAGATTCTGAAGGCAAAATCCAAGGATCATATGATTGTGAAGTGCTTGATAAGATCATATTGACGTGGGAAACATTAGAAGAAGTGTTGGGTGGGGGGAGTGAAAACGTTCCCATAAATGATGAATCCTTAAGCAAACTAATGCTAATATATTCATAAGGAGTGTTCATTTTCCCCACAAGGGTACACTACCAGTAGAGTTAGGATCATAAGTATAATAAGACAACTGGTCTACTTTCACTATTGTTCCTTGATGAGGAAATAACATCATTCAAAAAAGTGATGAGACCACTACAGACATTGCATAAGTCTAACTTCGACCCAAAAAAATATTGTAATCAAGTTGAGAATCAAGAACTTCTACCTCGATTGCAACCATTTACCTTCTAGTTCTATTGGCAGGCCATTCAAAATATCGTAAGGTCAAAATCATCTTGCATCAAAGGCTTTTCAAGTGGTAGGCAATTGATTAATAGTTGGAGATCCCAAAGCTTTCCAACAAGTAATAGACATAATTCATGTAGATGATCCCTTGTCAATTATAGTACAAAAGACATTTTGGTTTTAACAAGAACTTGTATTTGAAATGTCAGTTGACGTGGGAGTCTACAAATATGAATTTCAAGGTAAAAAATATGAGATTAGAGTCTCGAGGATCAATTGCTCCAATAGATTAAAGTAGTAATTTCCCTTGTGTTGGAGATGTTTGAAGCACTTCCAGAGCCAACATTGTTGAAGGAGACTGAGCCTAGCCTTAAAAAATGTTGTAATTCTAAGTTGTTCTAGCAAGTGGATTAAAAGATGAATTTCGGAGGTAGATGAATTACCATGTAAGAGTTTGGTTTATCGATCTGTAAGGGCTCAGAAGGAGTTAGAATAGATACAAAAGGTTGACTAGATTGATTAGCATCATTTCCATTTACAGGAGTTTTAGATCTAGAATCTTTAGAGGTAGTTGCTACCAAAACTTGTGAAGACATCATCATGATATATTCTGATGTAGATGAAGAGGATGGATTATGAGAAACCATTTTACTATCCTGATAAGGGAAATGATATTTCAAAATATCATTTGTGGGAGAACTCTTGAGGAACTTTCTAACCGCAACGTGATGTGGGAATTCCTTAGTATAATGGTATTCATTACAGATCAAGCAAGGATAACAAAGTTTCTTCTTATCTTTAGAAGGTTCATCTTTTGTTGGTTTCTCCTTTCGAGGGGCATTTTTTTTTTTTTTTTCCTTTGCCTCTTTTATTACTTCTAGGTTACTGAGCCTTACGAGTAGATGATTCTATTGCATTAATTTCAGAAGTAATTTCAGGAGAAATGTTTTCAAAGGGCGAATTTTGTGTGGCCGCAATTTGATTATTCTTAGAATTATTCTTAGATGATTTACACTTTGAATGTTGGTTGATAGAACCAATTACATTTTAAGTGGTGTGAGATCCTATAAGGGTTGAAACTTTTTATTTGTATGGGATGGGTGAGGTAAATTTGGAATATTTTTGTACAAAGTTCTAGATTGTGAATAGACAAGGTGTGAGTATTGGGCACGAGAAATTTCCTTCTCTTCCATTACAATGCATCCATTCACAACATATTTCATTATACCAGGTAGTAAATATTTAGTGAACCATTTTTCTAATATTTGGTCTGGAATATAAACTTTGTCTAAACAAATTCTATCCCTCCATTCATGTATATGATTTGAAATGTCCATAGAATCAAATTTTTTTAATGAAATCAAGAGTTTAGTACTAGTATCATATCGAATGGGTAACTAAAAATGTGTTAAAAAAGTTGTTGCCAAGGAATTGAAATTGTGGAAAGAGGCACGTGGTAACTCAATGTACCATTTTTCTATTGAACCCGTTAGAGTTCATTGGAAAAGTCATAATCTGATGGAATCATCATTCAATGAATTTGAAGAACACCATAGGTGATATGTCATGACATGATTTGATGGATCTTCTCCTGATTTACCTTCAAATTTTAGTATATTTCTTAGAAATTCAGTAGGAAACATCGACCAAAAGGGATAATAATAAATGGGATGATTTGTGAGCTGAGATAAATATGATAAATCTAAATTTTCTATGAAAAGTAACTTCCAGTTAAATTGTTGTTGAGGATATTGATAACCTTGAGTATTAATTCCAACCCCTCGAGGAGGATATCCAGGATATCCTGGAATAGCTTGAGTAGTTGGAATTTTCATTACCCTAGGGTAACCATACCAGGCCGCGATTGAAATGGAATTTGAAAAGTATGACCAGGGTAAGGTTGACTTTGAAAAGGTTGATTCTGATATGATTGACCCTATACCATTTGACCCAAGTAAGGTTGGCATTGCAAAGTTTTACCTTGATAAGGCTGAATATGAAAATGTAGCCCTTGAAAATGTTGACCTTGATAAGCTTGACTCTGAAAAGGTTGGCCTTGAAAAGGTTATCCTCGGAGAGTTTGAATTTGAAAATATTGACCTTGATAGGGTGTTTGAATCATCCCTACACTAGATTTTCCAATAGGTATCTTTGTTGTAGAATGAAAAGTGGAACCATTTTGAAAAGAAGTTGCTTGAGGCATAGTTTGTCTAGGATGTTGGACCGATATTTGAGGTTTACCTTGGATAGTAATTTGTGGCATAGATTGGATGGGTGTTTGAGTTATACCTAGAATCAGTTGTTGAACAACTGTTGGCATAGTAGGATGAACATATGTTTAAGGAATACTCTAGACAAGCTGCTACATAAACACTTTTGGGGTCCCCTGGACAGGTTGCTAGAAAGTTGTTGTTGGAAATAATACTAAGAGGGGCGGTGAATCAGTATTATCAAGTTCTTTTAACAAATCTTCCTTATTTATACTTTGAATTATGTTTTTCATATCAGTACCATAAAATAATGAGCATGAACAAGAAAAACATATAGTCACACCAAAGAACACCAGATATAAGGTGGAAACCCAATGTGGGTGAAAACCACCTGCTGCAATATGTCTCTATCTTATTTCAAATTAGAAACTCCTTTTACAATGATTTTGTACTGGTGCAGTCCTTTACCAGTACACAGGCTGCAACCTGCAGAGAGCTACAACTCTCTCTCGTTTTCCAGTCTTTCCTGGAAGGGAGCTACAACCCCCTACTTCTTTTCTTACAAGGACCACTTTTCATAAATTTTCAAACTGGATCCATAAGCATCAAATGATCATCAAGTACATGTAAATTACACAGTCAACTGCAGTAACCAGATCAACAATAATAGAACTGACCCAGAACACCTTATCAACAGAAAAATTCAGTCAACAGAAGATCTTAAGACAGATACGCAGTTTTTCTTTCTCTGGCCTGCGTCGCTACGCACTTCACCTTCTGCTTCCCTGCGTATACCCGCAGAGAGCCTTCTGCTGCACCGCGTACCCACGCACTGCTTCTTCAATCACGCTGCGTATTGTTACTGTAGGTACGCACCCAAAGACACTATCGCGTCGCGTACTGTTACTGAAGCCATGCACTCAAAGATACTATCACGCCGCGTACTTTTACTGTGCGTACGCACCTGAACCTTTGTCGTTTTGCGTACCCACGCAGTTCTCCTTCTTCTGCTCTGCGTACCCACGCAGTGCCCTTTCTTCTGCTCTGCATACCCACACAGCTGTCCTGTTTCTGTTCTACGTACCCACGCACCTGTACCGTTAATCACCTGCGTACTTCTGATTAGGGCCGAATTGGCAGTCCACCAGTGTGCCACAGTTAGTCAGATGCCCAGATCTGATCATGCGCTCGAGAGATCACCCTTCACAGATTCGATTTCAACTTTACTTTAGATCAAGCTTTTAAAACAATAACCCAATATTTCAGATCTCAAGATATTCAATTTGCAAAAGATGCTTAGCCAAGTGATCTCCTTTGCTTTATATAGGCAAGCTCCTCCTAAAATCATGGATCAATTCCATAGATAACCAATACAAGGGGCCCAAAAACATGGGGCTCAATAATAATAATAATATAAAAAAATACCACGAGCCAAAACAATAGAATCAAGAGCGGCGGGCTAAATACCACTGGTCAAACATAGGAAACCCCACGTGAACGCGCTTCTCTGCCTTGAAGTAAGTGAAACTGGGGGTACGCACCTCCTAAACGGATGACCTGCGTGTCTAGCCGCGGTCCCTTCACGGTGTACCTGTGAGTACGCATCTTCTGAACTGATCTCCTGCGTACTTCTTAATTTTCAACATTTTGAGAGCCTGATCAGAGCATTGCCACGAGTGTTGCCATCAAGTACAACATCTGTAACATAGAGCCATACCAGAATCATAATGCCAACAATCTCCCCCCTTGGACATGATGGCAACCTCAAAATCTTCAGCTTCATTCTCCCCCTTTGACATCAAGGGCAAAGGGTTATGCTCCCCCTAAGAACATGGTCCCCCTGAATATGAACCATGAAAGAGATAGAGACATATTGCAGCTATATTTAGACCAGCATCCATGATCTCCTCCTGTACATCCTCCATAATGCCAACAATGCATTATATGCTCCCCCTGAACCTGTTCCATTTTATCTTCAATCAAACTACAACCCAGCACATGTACGCATATACCCCAGATGAACCTTTCGTACAACCATCAATCAGAAGAGTTTCAATAAGATGATGCATCAACAACCCCCAGCTTTTTCCTGAGGTATTCAAAAGTCTCCCTGGGCAATGGTTTGGTGAGTATATCAGCAACTTGTTCCTTAGAAGGAACATACTCCAACTTGACCTTCTGTTCAAGCACTTGTTCTTGGAGAAAATGATACTTGATTGGTATGTGCTTGGTTTTTGAATGCATGACTGGGTTCTTTGAGATGCTGATTGCACTTGTGTTATCACATAAGATGGAGATAGGTGGTGTACAAGTGATTTGAAAATCCTGCAAGGTCTGCATCATCCAAAGGAGTTGAGTGCAACAAGATGCAGCAACAACATATTCCGCTTCAGCTATAGACAAGGCAATCGAACTCTGTTTCTTCCTGAACCAAGATACTAGTCTGGAACCCATAAAGAACGCACCACCACTTGTGTTCTTCCTGTCATCCACGCTTCCGGCCCAATCTGCATCTATATAAGCATGAAGTGTGAGATCTGTATCTCTAGGATACCATAAGCCATAATTTTGTGTCCCTTGAAGATATTTGAAAATTCTCTTCACTGCCTGAAGATGAGTCTCCCTTGGATTTGCCTGAAATCTTCCAACTATTCCTACTGCATGCATGATGTCCGGTCGGATACCTGTCAAATAAAGTAGACTTCCAATCATAGATCTGTAGGTTGGTTGATGTACTACTGCAGATTCATCATTTGCACTGAGGCTACATCCTGTGACCATGGGTGTACATACTGGTTTTGCATCTTCCATGCCATATCTCTTCAAAATCTATTTGAGATACTTGGTTTGAGACAAAAAGATTCCTCCTTCTTTTTGTTGGATTTGCAAACCAAGGAAATATGTCAGTTCTCCCAGCAAGGACATTTCAAATTCTTTCTGCATGACCAAGGAAAAGCTTTGACTCATAGCTTCTTCATTGCTGCCAAAGATAATGTCATCTACATACACAACAAGTATTAGAAATTTGTCGTTTTCAATTTTTATATAAACATTGCTATCCGCTGATCCTTTTGAAAATCCTTGTTGATGAAGATATTTGTCCAAACGATAGTACCAAGCCCTTGGAGCTTGTTTGAGACCATAGAGAGCCTTTTTCAATCTACATACAAGATTTGGATCATTTCCAAGAATGAACCCATCTGGCTGCTCAATGTATACTTCTTCTTCCAAGTCTCCATTTAGAAAGGCTGATTTCACGTCCATTTGAAATACTTTGAAGTTTTGAAAGCTTGAGAGAGCAAGGAACATTCGGATGGCCTCAAGTCTTGCAACAGGAGCAAAGGTTTCTTCAAAGTCTATTCCTTCTTGCTGCGCATACCCTTTACAAACAAGTCTGGCCTTGTTTCTAATTACTTCTCCATTTTCATTCAATTTATTTTTGAAGACCCATTTTGTTCCGATAACATTCTTATCCTTTGGTCTAGGGACGAGCTCCCAAGTGTTGTTCTTTTCGATCTGCTCAAGTTCTTCATCCATTGCTTTCACCCAACATTCATCTTTGCATGCCTCTTTCACATTTTGTGGTTCAGTGGAGGAGAGTAATGCCAAATAGCTTGAAGCTTCTGCAACTGTTCTTCTTGTTTGTACACCTGCTTCTTTCTGCCCCACAATCTGAGATTCTGGATGATTCTTCTGAACATATCTGGATGGAGTCTTCTCTTCTATTCTTGTCTGCTCCTCTGGTTCTTCTTGAGGTTCTTCTTCTTCATCATTCTGTCCTTGAGGGTAGCCTTCATCTTCTTCGATGTCTTCATAATGTACTTGCCTAGGAATGTATCCCTTCTCATCAACCACTACGTCAATGTTGTCCACAATTCTGCCAAGTCTTTTATTGTAGCATTTGTATGCTTTTCTATGTGGAGAGTAACCAAGAAGAATGCCTTCATCTGCTCTAGGTTCGAGTTTGCCAAGTTGCTCATCAGTATTCTTAATATAACATTTGCTCCCAAAGATTTTGAAGTGCTTTACCGAAGGAATCTCACCACACCAGAGCTCATGAGGGGTTTGAGTGCTGTTCACCCGGACATTTGTTTTGTTGAGAATAACAACCACAGCATGTGCAGCTTCACCCCAGAAAGTTGCGGGAGTTCCCAACTCATCAAGCATAGCACGAGCCATTTGTTGGACTGTTCTTTTCATTCTTTCCACAACTCCATTTTGCTGAGGAGTTCTAGCTGTAGAGAATTCTCTTCTTATCCCATGTTCTTCACAGAAATCGAAAAATTCATTTGAGGTAAACTCCCCACCTCTGTCGGATCTGAGGCACTTAATTTTGTATCCTGATTCATTTTCAACCAAGGCTTTGAAGGATTTGAATTTTTCGAATGCTTCATCTTTGTGCTTCATAAGTCCTAACCAGACAAACCTGGAGAAATCATCAATGAATAATATCAAGTATTGTTCTCCTCAAGGTGTCCTTTTCCTGAATGGACCACATGTATCTTTATGAACTAGCTCAAGAGGCATGCTAGCTGATCCTTCCTTCTCTGGAAAGTTAGTTCTGGTTTTCTTTCCAAACTGACATGATTTGCATATGGTGTTGTCTGGAATTTTGATATCTGGAAGATCGCGAACTGCCTGATATTTGCATGCTTTCCTTATTTGTGAAAAGCTTAGATGCCCCAACCTCCGATGCCATAACTAGTGTTCATCATCCTTGCTTAGATAGCATTGTTGTTGTCCTTCTTCAAATATGTATAGATTATTTGGAGTTCTTTTACCTTTGATCACCGTTTTACCTGTATCAAGATCACGAACAAGACATCCATTTGTTCTAAATATCACCTCGGTTCCTTGATCACACATCTGGCTGACACTTAGAAGATTATGTTTCAATCCATCAACATACAAAACATTTCCAGCCTTGACCTTTTCTTTTAACTGAGCAATGCCTTTTCCTTTTATAGTTGCAGGAGTATCATTTCCAAAAGAAACTTTCTTTCCTTTTCCTAGAGCAGAATATGACTCAAGTTTTTCTTTATCACCTGTCATATGCTTCGAACATCCACTGTCAATGTACCATATATTTTCTTGTCCCTTCGCATAAAATGCTATCCCACATCTTTCTGTTTGTGGTTCCTTTATTCTCCATGTTTTGTTGCTTGAGGCTTGTTCCTTTGTCTGCTGAAACCTGCTCCTGCATTCAGAGTCTTCATGACCAAAGTTATTGCAAATAGAACATTCAACTTCATTTTCAAGAGCCGAAAAGTTGTTATAGGTCCTTTTTGTAATCCCGGTCATACTTCTTTGTTTTTGAGCTTCTCTAGTCATGATTTTTTATATGCAACACATTGAGCTGCTTTGTGACCAAAGTTACGACAAGAGAAACATTGTCCATTGAAGAAACTTCTGCGGTTATCAAATCTACCTGCCAAATGATTGTAATTCTTATTGTCATCCATTCCTGAACCAAATTTAGAAGATTTTAACTGTGGCTGGTTGTAGCTTTTGTTCACCCTTAAGACGGATTGGCCCTGATAGTCTCTGTTTGCAATTCGTCCCTGCTTTACCTGATGGTCTCCATTGTGCTTTTGCTCATTCCTTCTTGCTGCATCAAGATAGCTTTTTGAGGTGGATGCTTGAGAAGTTTCTCCATTATAGCCCAGACCTGTCTCGTTTAGTGGAGAACGCTGTACATTGATAATCTCATCCAAAGTTTTAGATCCTTTGACAAAATTAAGATTAATAGCTTTTGTTTTCTCAATCTCTTTTCTAAGACCAACAATTTCATCTTCTAATTTTTCAAGATGTTTTTCCTTTACATCAATTTGAAATTGTAGAGTATCAATGATCATATTCTTTTCTTCTATACATCTCTTGAGTCTAGTAATTTCTTCATAAAGGCTATCCACATCTATAGCATCCATATAATCATCATCTTCAAATGCCATTAACAGTTTATAGTCATTACCTCGTTCATCTTCATCACTATTTGATAGACCATCACTATCTTCATGAGTGTAGTAGCTTTTCTTATTTGTACTCTGTTTCTTGTTCCATCTAGCAGGTTCCTTTCCTTTATCCTTATAAGGACATTTTGCAGCATAATGACCTACTCTTCCACAAGCAAAGCATTTAAAAGGTAACTTACCTCTGAACCTTCCAGAACCCCTTTGAAGATTTCTGACAAAATTTGATTCTTCTTCTTCTTCTGGCACGTGACTTGCTTCATAATAATCTCCTTTGCCTGAAGCCTTGAAAGCAGCTTCTCTTCTGTCTGATGGACCTCCCTTTCTCATTTCATAAGCAGTTAGAATTCCATGTAGCTGAGACATAGTAAGAATTCATAGATTTTCCTTTTCTTCTATTGCAGACACTTTAGATTCAAACTTGGGGGACAATGATCTTAGAACTTTTTCAACCACAATAGCCTCTTTTATTTCTTCACCCAAGTTTTTCATGCAATTAACAATCTCATCTACCCGAAGAAAATAGTTAGCCACACTTTCATCATTATACATCCTGAGATTCTCATACTAAATCCTGAGAGTTTGAAGTTTAGCACGCTTTACCTGTTCATCTCCTTCGTATCTCAAGACAATGTTGTCCCATATTTCTTTTGCGGATTTATATTGCATAACCTTTACGAATTCTGTTTGAGATAAGCATCCCAGCAAAGTATTGACTGCTTTAGCATTTGTTTCATATTTCTTCTTTTCGGCCGTATCTGTAAGAGTAGCTGAAGGAAAAGTGTAGCCTGTATCTATGATATCCCAAACTTCTGTACCAAGAGATTGAAGATAGGTAGTAACTCTTACCTTCCAATAATTGAAGTTTGTCCCATCAAAAATTGGTGGCCTGATTGATGCTTCCCTCTCGTAGTTGCTCATGATGAATGATCTTCCTTCAAGCGATCAAGCTTCTCCGAAGAACCTGGCTCTGATACCAATTGTTGGAAATAATACTGAGAGGGGGGGTGAATCAGTATTATCAAGTTCTTTTCACAAATCTTCCTTATTTATACTTTGAATTATTTTTTCATATCAGTACCATAAAATAATGAGCATGAACAAGAAAAACAGATAGTCACACCAAAGAACACCAGATATAAGGTGGAAACCCAATGTGGGTGAAAACCACCTGCTGCAATATGTCTCTATCTTCTTTCAAATTAGAAACTCCTTTTACAATGATTTTGTACTGGTGCAGTCCTTTACCAGTACACAGGCTGCAACCTGCAGAGAGCTACAACTCTCTCTCGTTTTCCAGTCTTTCCTGGAAGGGAGCTACAACCCCCTACTTCTTTTCTTACAAGGACCACTTTTCATAAATTTTCAAACTGGATCCATAAGCATCAAATGATCATCAAGTACATGTAAATTACACAGTCAACTGCAGTAAGCAGATCAACAATAACAGAACTAACCCAGAACACCTTATCAACAGAAAAATTCAGTCAACAGAAGATCTTAAGACAGATACGTAGTTTTTCTTTCTCTGGCCTGCGTCGCTACGCACTTCACCTTCTTCTTGTCTGCGTATACCCGCAGAGAGCCTTCTGCTGCACCGCGTACCCACGCACTGCTTCTTCAATCGCGCTGCATACTGTTACTGTAGGTACGCACCTAGAGACACTATTGCACCACGTACTATTACTGAAGCCACGCACTCAAAGATACTATCGCGCCGCGTACTTTTACTGTGCGTACGCACCTGAAACTTTGTCGCGCTGCGTACCCACACAATTCTCCTTCTTCTACTCTGTGTACCCACGCAGTGCCCCTTCTTCTGCTCTGCGTACCCACGTAGCTCTCCTGTTTCTGCTTTGCGTACCCACGCACCTGTACCGTCAATCACCTGCGTACTTCTGATTAGGCCCGAATTGGCAGTCCACTAGTGTGCCACAGTTAGTCAGATGCCCAGATTTGATCATGCGCTCAAGAGATCACCCTTCACAGATTCGCTTTCAACTTTACTTTCATATAGATCAAGCTTTTAAAATAATAACCCAATATTTCAGATCTCAAGATATTCAATTTGCAAAAGATGCTTAGCCAAGTGATCTCCTTTGCTTTATATAGGCAAGCTCCTCCTAAAATCATGGATCAATTCCATAGATAACCAATACAAGGGGCCCAAAAACATGGGGCTCAATAATAATAATAATATAAAACAATACCACGGGCCAAAACCATAGAATCAAGAGCGGCGGGCTAAATACCACGGGCCAAACATAGGAAACCCCACGTGAACGCACTTCTCTGCCTTGAAGTAAGTGAAACTGGGGGTACGCACCTCCTGAACGGATGACCTGCATGTCTGGCCGCGGTCCCTTCACGGTGTACCTGCGAGTACGCATCTTCTGAACTGATCTCCTGCGTACTTCTTAATTTTCAACATTTTGAGAGCCTGATCAGAGCATTGCCACGGGTGTTGCAACCAAGTACAACATCTGTAACATAGAGCCATACCAGAATCATAATGCCAACAATCTCCCCCTTTGGACTTGATGGCAACCTCAAAATCTTCAGCTTCATTCTCCCCCTTTGACATCAAGGGCAAAGGGTTATGCTCCCGCTAAGAACATGGTCCCCCTGAATATGAACCATGAAAGAGATAGAGACATATTGCAGCTATATTTAGACCAACATCCATGATCTCCTCCTGTACATCCTCCATAATGCCAACAATGCATTATATGCTCCCCCTGAACCTGTGCCATTTTATCTTCAATCAAACCGCAACCCAGCACATGTATGCATATACCCCAGATGAAACAATCAATAAGAAGAGTTTCAATAAGATGATGCATCAACAACCCCCAGCTTTTGCCTGAGGTATTCAAAAGTCTCTCTGGGCAATGGTTTGGTGAGTATATCAGCAACTTGTTCCTTAGAAGGAACATACTCCAACTTGACCTTCTGTTCAAGCACTTGTTCTCGGAGAAAATGATACTTGATTGGTATGTGCTTGGTTTTTGAATGTATGACTGGGTTCTTTGAGATGCTGATTGCACTTGTGTTATCACATAAGATGGAGATAGTTGGTGTACAAGTGATTTGAAAATCCTGCAAGGTCTGCATCATCCAAAGGAGTTGAGTGCAGCAAGATGCAGCAGCAACATATTCCACTTCAGCTGTAGACAAGGCAATCGAACTCTGTTTCTTGCTAAACCAAGATACTAGTCTGGTACCCATAAAGAATGCACCACCACTTGTGCTCTTCCTGTCATCCACGCTTCCGGCCCAATCTGCATCTGTATAAGCATGAAGTGTGAGATCTGTATCTCTAGGATACCATAAGCCATAATTTTGTGTCCCTTGAAGATATTTGAAAATTCTCTTCACTGCCTGAAGATGAGTCTCCTTTGGATTTGCCTAAAATCTTCCAACTATTCCTACTGCATGCATGATGTCCGGTCGGGTACCTGTCAAATAAAGTAGACTTCCAATCATAGATCTATAGGTTGGTTGATGTACTGCTGCAGATTCATCATTTGCACTGAGGCTACATCCTATGACCATGGGTGTACATACTGGTTTTGCATCTTCCATGCCATATTTCTTCAAAATCTGTTTGAGATACTTGGTTTGAGACAAAAAGATTCCTCCTTCTTTTTGTTGGATTTGCAAACCAAGGAAATATGTCAGTTCTCCCAGCAAGGACATTTCAAATTCTTTCTGCATGACCAAGGCAAAGCTTTGACTCATATCTTCTTCATTGCTGCCAAAGATAATGTCATCTACATACACAACAAGTATTAGAAATTTGTCAGTTTCAATTTTTATATAAAGATTGCTATCCGCTGATCATTTTGAAAAACCTTGTTGATGAAGATATTTGTCCAAACGATAGTACCAAGCCCTTGGAGCTTGTTTGAGACCATAGAGAGCCTTTTTCAATCTGCATACAAGATTTGGATGATTTCCAAGAATGAACCCATCTGGCTGCTCAATGTATACTTCTTCTTCCAATTCTCCATTCAGAAAGGCTGATTTCACGTCCATTTGAAATACTTTGAAGTTTTGAAAGCTTGAGAGAGCAAGGAACATTCGGATGGCCTCAAGTCTTGCAACAGGAGCAAAGGTTTCTTCAAAGTCTATTCCTTCTTGCTGCGCATACCCTTTACAAACAAGTCTGGCCTTGTTTCTAATTACTTCTCCATTTTCATTCAATTTATTTTTGAAGACCCATTTTGTTCCGATAAAATTCTTATCCTTTGGTCTAGGGACGAGCTCCCAAGTGTTGTTCTTTTCGATCTGCTCAAGTTCTTCATCCATTGCTTTCACCCAACATTCATCTTTGCATGCCTCTTTCACATTTTGTGGTTCAGTGGAGGAGAGTAATGCCAAATAGCTTGAAGCTTCTGCAACTGTTCTTCTTGTTTGTACACCTGCTTCTTTCTGCCCCACAATCTGAGATTCTGGATGATTCTTCTGAACATATCTGGATGGAGTCTTCTCTTCTATTCTTGTCTGCTCCTCTGGTTCTTCTTCTTCATCATTCTATCCTTGAGGGTAGCCTTCATCTTCTTCGATGTCTTCATAACGTACTTGCCTAGGAATGTATCCCTTCTCATCAACCACTACATCAATGCTGTCCACAATTCTGCCAAGTCTTTTATTGTAGCATTTGTATGCTTTGCTATGTGGAGAGTAACCAATAAGAATGCCTTCATCTACTCTAGGTTCAAGTTTTCCAAGTTGCTCATCACTATTCTTAATATAACATTTGCTCCCAAAGATTTTGAAGTGCTTTACCGAAGGAGTCTCACCACACCAGAGCTCATGAGGGGTTTGAGTGCTGTTCACCCGGACATTTTTTTTGTTGAGAATAACAACCGCAGCATGTGCAGCTTCACCCCAGAAAGTTGCGGGAGTTCCCGACTCATCAAGCATAGCACGAGCCATTTGTTGGACTGTTCTGTTCATTCTTTCCACAACTCCATTTTGCTGAGGAGTTCTAGCTGTAGAGAATTCTCTTATTATCTCATGTTCTTCACAGAAATCGAAAAATTCATTTGAGGTAAACTCCCCACCTCTGTCGGATCTGAGGCACTTAATTTTGTATCCTGATTCATTTTCAACCAAGGCTTTGAAGGATTTGAATTTTTCGAATGCTTCATCTTTGTGCTTCATAAGTCCTAACCAGAAAAACCTGGAGAAATCATCAATGAATAATATCAAGTATTCTTCTCCTCGAGGTGTCCTTTTCCTGAATGGACCACATGTATCTTTATGAACTAGCTCAAGAGGCATGCTAGCTGATCCTTCCTTCTCTGGAAAGTTAGTTCTGGTTTTCTTTCCAAACTGACATGATTTGCATATGGTGTTGTCTGGAATTTTGATATCTGGAAGATCGCGAACTGCCTGATATTTGCATGCTTTCCTTATTTGTGAAAAGCTTATATGCCCCAACCTCCGATGCCATAACCAGTGTTCATCATCCTTGCTTAGATAGCATTGTTGTTGTCCTTCTTCAGATATGTATAGATTATTTGGAGTTCTTTTAACTTTGATCACCGTTTTACCTGTATCAAGATCACGAACAAGACATCCATTTGTTCTAAATATCACCTCGGTTCCTTGATCACACATCTGGCTGACACTTAGAAGATTATGTTTCAATCCATCAACATACAAAACATTTCCAGCCTTGACATTTTCTTTTAACTGAGCAATGCCTTTTCATTTTATAGTTGCAGGAGTATCATTTCCAAAAGAAACTTTCTTTCCTTTTCCTAGAGAAAAATATGACTCAAGTTTTTCTTTATCACCTGTCATATGCTTCGAACATCCACTGTCAATGTACCATAGATTTTCTTGTCCCTCTGCATAAAATGCTATCCCACATCTTTCTGTTTGTGGTTCCTTTATTCTCCATGTTTTGGTGCTTGAGGCTTGTTCCTTTGTCTGCTGAAACCTGCTCCTGCATTCAGAGTCTTCATGACCAAAGTTATTGCAAATAGAACATTCAACTTCATTTTCAAGAGCCGAAAAGTTGTTATAGGTCCTTTTTGTAATCCCGGTCATACTTCTTTGTTTTTGAGCTTCTCTAGTCATGATTGTTTTATATGCAACACATTGAGCTGCTTTGTGACCAAAGTTATGACAAGAGAAACATTGTCCATTGAAGAAACTTCTGCGGTTATCAAATCTACCAGCCAAATGATTGTAATTCTTATTGTCATCCATTCTTGAACCAAATTGAGAAGATTTTACCTGTGGCTGGTTGTAGCTTTTGTTCACCCTTAAGACGGATTGCCCCTGATAGTCTATGTTTGCAATTCGTCCCTGCTTTACCTGATGGTCTCCATTGTGCTTTTGCTCATTCCTTCTTGTTGCATCAAGATAGATTTTTGAGGTGGATGCTTGAGAAGTTTCTCCATTATAGCCCAGACCTGTCTTGTTTAGTTGAGAATGCTGTACATTGATAATCTCATCCAAAGTTTCAGATCCTTTGACAAACTTAAGATTAATAGCTTTTGTTTTCTCAATCTCTTTTCTAAGACCAACAATTTCACCTTCTAATTTTTCAAGATGTTTTTCCTTTACTTCAATTTGAAATTGTAGAGTATCAATGATCATATTCTTTTCTTCTATACATCTCTCGAGTCTAGTAATTTCTTCATAAAGTCTATCCACATCTATAGCATCCATATAATCATCATCTTCAAATGCCATTAACAGTTTATAGTCATTACCTCATTCATCTTCATCACTATTTGATAGACCATCACTATCTTCATGAGTGTAGTAGCTTTTCTTATTTGTACTTTGTTTCTTGTTCCATCTAGCAGGTTCCTTTCCTTTATCCTTATAAGGACATTTTGCAGCATAATGACCTACTCTTCCACAAGCAAAGCATTTAAAAGGTAACTTACCTCTGAACCTTCCAGAACCCCTTTGAAGATTTCTGACAAAATTTGATTCTTCTTCTTCTTCTTCTGGCACGTGACTTGCTTCATAATAATCTCCTTTGCCTGAAGCCTTGAAAGCAGCTTCTCTTCTGTCTGATGGACCTCCCTTTCTCATTTCATAAGCAGTTAGAATTCCGTGTAGCTGAGACATAGTAAGAATTCGTAGATTTTCCTTTTCTTCTATTGCAGACACTTTAGATTCAAACTTGGGGGACAATGATCTTAGAAATTTTTCAACCACAATAGCCTCTTTTATTTCTTCACCCAAGTTTTTCATGCAATTAACAATCTCATCTACCCGAAGAAAATAGTTAGCCACACTTTCATCATTTTACATCTTGAGATTCTCATACTGAATCCTGAGAGTTTGAAGTTTAGCACGATTTACCTGTTCATCTCCTTCGTAGCTCAAGACAATCTTGTCCCATATTTCTTTTGCGGATTTATATTGCATAACCTTTACGAATTCTGTTTGAGATAAGCATCCCAGCAAAGTATTGACTGCTTTAGCATTTGTTTCATATTTCTTCTTTTCGGCCGTATCTGTAGGATTAGCTGAAGGAAAAGTGTAGCCTGTATCTATGATATCCCAAACTTCTGTAACAAGAGATTGAAGATATGCTATAACTGTTACCTTCCAATAATTGAAGTTTGTCCCATCAAAAATTGGTGGCCTGATTGATGCTTCCCTCTCGTAGTTGCTCATGATGAATGATCTTCCTTCAAGCGATCAAGCTTCTCCGAAGAACCTGGCTCTGATACCAATTGTTGGAAATAATACTGAGAGGGGGGGTGAATCAGTATTATCAAGTTCTTTTAACAAATCTTCCTTATTTATACTTTGAATTATTTTTGCATATCAGTACCATAAAATAATGAGCATGAACAAGAAAAATAGATAGTCACACCAAAGAACACCAGATATAAGGTGGAAACCCAATGTGGGTGAAAACCACCTGCTGCAATATGTCTCTATCTTCTTTCAAATTAGAAACTCCTTTTACAATGATTTTGTACTGGTGCAGTCCTTTACCAGTACACAGGCTGCAACCTGCAGAGAGCTACAACTCTCTCTCGTTTTCCAGTCTTTCCTGGAAGGGAGCTACAACCCCCTACTTCTTTTCTTACAAGGACCACTTTTCATAAATTTTCAAACTGGATCCATAAGCATCAAATGATCATCAAGTACATGTAAATTACACAGTCAACTGCAGTAACCAGATCAACAATAACAGAACTAACCCAGAACACCTTATCAACAGAAAAATTCAGTCAACAGAAGATCTTAAGACAGATATGCAGTTTTTCTTTCTCTGGCCTGCGTCGCTACACACTTCACCTTCTGCTTCCCTGCATATACCCGCAGAGAGCCTTCTGCTGCACCGCGTACCCACGCACTGCTTCTTCAATCGCATTGCGTACTGTTATTGTAGGTACGCACCCATAGACACTATCGCACCGCGTACTGTTACTGAAGCCACGCACTCAAAGACACTATCGGGCCGCGTACTTTTACTGTGCATACGCACCTGAACCTTTGTCGCGCTGCGTACCCACACAGTTCTCCTTCTTCTGCTCTGCGTACCCACGCAGTGCCCCTTCTTCTGCTCTGCGTACCCACGTAGCTCTCCTGTTTCTCCTCTGCGTACCCACGCACCTATACCGTTAATCACCTGCGTACTTCTGATTAGGGCCAAATTGGCATTCCACCAGTGTGCCACAGTTAGTCAGATGCCCAGATCTGATCATGCGCTCGAGAGATCACCCTTCACAGATTCACTTTCAACTTTACTTTCATATAGATCAAGCTTTTAAAATAATAACCCAATATTTCAGATCTCAAGATATTCAATTTGCAAAAGATGCTTAGCCAAGTGATCTCCTTTGCTTAATATAGGCAAGCTCCTCCTAAAATCATGGATCAATTCCATAGATAACCAATACAAGGGGCCCAAAAACATGGGGCTCAATAATAATAATAATATAAAACAATACCATGGGCCAAAACCATAGAATCAAGAGCGGCGGGCTAAATATCACGGGCCAAACATAGGAAACCCCACGTGAACGCGCTTCTCTGCCTTGAAGTAAGTGAAACTGGGGTTACGCACCTCCTGAACGGATGACCTGCGTGTTTGGCCTCGGTCCCTTCGCGGTGTACCTGCGAGTACGCATCTTCTGAACTGATCTCCTGCGTACTTCTTATTTTTCAACATTTTGAGAGCCTGATCAGAGCATTGCCACGGGTGTTGCCATCAAGTACAACATCTGTAACATAGAGCCATACCAGAATCATAATGCCGACAATCTCCCCCTTTGGACTTGATGGCAACCTCAAAATCTTCAGCTTCATTCTCCCCCTTTGACATCAAGGGCAAACGGTTATGCACCCCCTAAGAACATGGTCCCCCTGAATATGAACCATGAAAGAGATAAAGACATATTGCAGCTATATTTAGACCAACATCCATGATCTCCTCCTGTACATCCTCCATAATGCCAACAATGCATTATATGCTCCCCCTGAACCTGTGCCATTTTATCTTCAATCAAACCGCAACCCAACACATGTACACATATACCCCAGATGAACCTTTCGTACAACCATCAATCAGAAGAGTTTCAATAAGATGATGCATCAACAGCCCCCAGCTTTTGCCTGAGGTATTCAAAAGTCTCCCTGGGAAATGGTTTGGTGAGTATATCAGCAACTTGTTCCTTAGAAGGAACATACTCCAACTTGACCTTCTGTTCAAGCACTTGTTCTTGGAGAAAATGATACTTGATTGGTATGTGCTTGGTTTTTGAATGCATGACTGGGTTCTTTGAGATGTTGATTGCACTTGTGTTATCACATAAGATGGAGATAGGTGGTGTACAAGTGATTTGAAAAATCCTGCAAGGTATGCATCATCCAAAGGAGTCGAGTGCAGCAGGATGCAGCAGCAACATATTCCGCTTCAGCTGTAGACAAGGCAATCGAACTCTGTTTCTTGCTGAACCAAGATACTAGTCTGGAACCCATAAAGAACGCACCACCACTTGTGCTCTTCCTATCATCCACGCTTCCAGCCCAATCTGCAACTGTATAAGCATGAAGTGGGAGATCTGTATCTCTAGGATACCATAAGCCATAATTTTCTGTCCCTTGAAGATATTTGAAAATTCTCTTCACTGCCTGGAGATGAGTCTCCTTTGGATTTTCCTGAAATCTTCCAACTATTCCTACTGCATGAATGATGTTCGGTCGGGTACCTGTCAAATAAAGTAGACTTCCAATCATAGATCTGTAGGTTGGTTGATGTACTGCTACAGATTCATAATTTGAACTGAGGCTACATCCTGTGACCATGGGTGTACATACTAGTTTTGCATCTTCCATGCCATATTTCTTCAAAATCTGTTTGCGATACTTGGTTTGAGACAAAAAGATTCCTCCTTCTTTTTGTTGGATTTGCAAACCAAGGAAATATGTCAGTTCTCCCAGCAAGGAAATTTCAAATTCTTTCTGCATGACCAAGGCAAAGCTTTGACTCATAGCTTCTTCATTGCTGCCAAAGATAATGTCATCTACATACACAACAAGTATTAGCAATTTGTCATTTTCAATTTTTATATAGAGATTGCTATCCACTGATCCTTTTGAAAAACCTTGTTGATGAAGATATTTGTCCAAACGATAGTACCAAGCCCTTGGAGCTTGTTTGAGACCATAGAGAGCCTTTTTCAATCTGCATACAAGATTTGGATGATTTCCAAGAATGAACCCATCTGGCTCCTCAATGTATACTTCTTCATCCAAGTCTCCATTCAGAAAGGCTGATTTCACGTCCATTTGGAATACTTTGAAGTTTTCAAAGCTTGAGAGAGCAAGGAACATTCGGATGGCCTCAAGTCTTGCAACAGGAGCAAAGGTTTCTTCAAAGTCTACTCCTTCTTGTTGCGCATACCCTTTACAAACAAGTCTGGCCTTGTTTCTAATTACTTCTCCATTTTCATTCAATTTATTTTTGAAGACCCATTTTGTTCCGATAACATTCTTATCCTTTGGTCTAGGGACCAGCTCCCAAGTGTTGTTCTTTTCGATCTGCTCAAGTTCTTCATCCATTGCTTTCACCCAACATTCATCTTTGCATGCCTCTTTCACATTTTGTGGTTCAGTGGAGGAGAGTAATGCCAAATAGCTTGAAGCTTCTGCAACTGTTCTTCTTGTTTGTACACCTGCTTCTTTCTGCCCCACAATCTGAGATTCTGGATGATTCTTCTGAACATATTTGGATGGAGTCTTCTCTTCTATTCTTGTTTGCTCCTCTGGTTCTTCTTGAGGTTCTTCTTCTTCATCATTCTGTCCTTGAGGGTAGCCTTCATCTTCTTCGATGTCTTCATAATGTACTTGCCTAGGAATGTATCCCTTCTCATCAACCACTACATCAATGCTGTCCACAATACTGCCAAGTCTTTTATTGTAGCATTTGTATGCTTTGCTATGTGGAGAGTAACCAAGAAGAATGCCTTCATCTGCTCTAGGTTCAAGTTTGCCAAGTTGCCCATCAGTATTCTTAATATAACATTTGCTCCCAAAGATTTGTAAGTGCTTTACCGAAGGAGTCTCACCACACCAGAGCTCATGAGGGGTTTGAGTGTTGTTCACCCGGACATTTGTTTTGTTGAGAATAACAACTGCAGCATGTGCAGCTTCACCGCAGAAAGTTGCGGGAGTTCCCGACTCATCAAGCATAGCACGAGCCATTTGTTGGACTGTTCTGTTCATTCTTTCCACAACTCCATTTTGCTGAGGAGTTCTAGCTGTAGAGAATTCTCTTCTTATCCCATGTTCTTCACAGAAATCGAAAAATTCATTTGAGGTAAACTCCCCACCTCTGTCGGATCTAAGGCACTTAATTTTGTATCCTGATTCATTTTCAACCAAGGCTTTGAAGGATTTGAATTTTTCGAATGCTTCATCTTTGTGCTTCATAAGTCCTAACCAGACAAACCTGGAGAAATCATCAATGAATAATATCAAGTATTCTTCTCCTCGAGGTGTCCTTTTCCTAAATGGACCACATGTATCTGTATGAACTAGCTCACGAGGCATGCTAGCTGATCCTTCCTTCTCTGGAAAGTTAGTTCTGGTTTGCTTTCCAAACTGACATGATTTGCATATGGTGTTGTCTGGAATTTTGATATCTGGAAGATCGCGAACTGCCTTATATTTGCATGCTTTCCTTATTTGTGAAAAGCTTAGATGCCCCAACCTCCGATGCCATAACCAATGTTCATCATCCTTGCTTAGATAGCATTGTTGTTGTCCTTCTTCAAATATGTATAGATTATTTGGAGTTCTTTTACCTTTGATCACCGTTTTACCTGTATCAAGATCACAAACAAGACATCCATTTGTTCTAAATATCACCTCGGTTCCTTGATCACACATCTGGCTGACACTTAGAAGATTATGTTTCAATCCATCAACATACAAAACATTTCCAGCCTTGACCTTTTCTTTTAACTGAGCAATGCCTTTTCCTTTTATAGTTGCAGGAGTATCATTTCCAAAAGAAACTTTCTTTCCTTTTCCTAGAGCAGAATATGACTCAAGTTTTTCTTTATCACCTGTCATATGCTTCGAACATCCACTGTCAATGTACCATAGATTTTCTTGTCCCTCTGCATAAAATGCTATCCCACATCTTTCTGTTTGTGGTTCCTTTATTCTCCATGTTTTGGTGCTTGAGGCTTGTTCCTTTGTCTGCTGAAACCTGCTCCTGCATTCAGAGTCTTCATGACCAAAGTTATTGCAAATAGAACATTCAACTTCATTTTCAAGATTCGAAAAGTTGTTATAGGTCCTTTTTGTAATCCCGGTCATACTTCTTTGTTTTTGAGCTTCTCTAGTCATGATTGTTTTATATGCAACACATTGAGCTGCTTTGTGACCAAAGTTATGACAAGAGAAACATTGTCCATTGAAGAAACTTCTGCGGTTATCAAATCTACCGGCCAAATGATTGTAATTCTTATTGTCATCCATTCTTGAACCAAATTGAGAAGATTTTACCTGTGGCTGGTTGTAGCTTTTTTTCACCCTTAAGACGGATTGCCCCTGATAGTCTCTGTTTGCAATTCGTCCCTGCTTTACCTGATGGTCTCCATTGTGCTTTTGCTCATTCCTTCTTGCTGCATCAAGATAGCTTTTTGAGGTGGATGCTTGAGAAGTTTCTCCATTATAGCCCAGACATGTCTTGTTTAGTGGAGAACGTTGTACATTGATAATCTGATCCAAAGTTTTAGATCCTTTGACAAACTTAAGATTAATAGCTTTTGTTTTCTCAATCTCTTTTCTAAGACCAACAATTTCTCCTTCTAATTTTTCAAGATGTTTTTCCTTTACATCAATTTGAAATTGTAGAGTATCAATGATCATATTCTTTTCTTCTATACATCTCTTGAGTCAAGTAATTTCTTCATAAAGGCTATCCACATCTATAGCATCCATATAATCATCATCTTCAAATGCCATTAACAGTTTATGGTCATTACCTCGTTCATCTTCATCACTATTTGATAGACCATCACTATCTTCATGAGTGTAGTAGCTTTTCTTATTTGTACTCTGTTTCTTATTCCATCTAGCAGGTTCCTTTCCTTTATCCTTATAAGGACATTTTGCAGCATAATGACCTACTCTTCCACAAGCAAAGCATTTAAAAGGTAACTTACCTCTGAACCTTCCAGAACCCCTTTGAAGATTTCTGACAAAATTTGATTCTTCTTCTTCTTCTTCTGGCACGTGACTTGCTTCATAATAATCTCCTTTGCCTGAAGCCTTGAAAGCAGCTTCTCTTTTGTCTGATGGACCTCCCTTTCTCATTTCATAAGCATTTAGAATTCCGTGTAGCTGAGACATAGTAAGAATTCGTAGATTTTCCTTTTCTTCTATTGCAGACACTTTAGATTCAAACTTGGGGGACAATGATCTTAGAACTTTTTGAACCACAATAGCCTCTTTTATTTCTTCACCCAAGTTTTTCATGCAATTAACAATCTCATCTACCCGAAGAAAATATTTAGCCACACTTTCATCATTATACATCCTGAGATTCTCATACTAAATCCTGAGAGTTTGAAGTTTAGCACGCTTTACCTGTTCATCTCCTTCGTAGCTCAAGACAATGTTGTCCCATATTTCTTTTGCGGATTTATATTGCATAACCTTTATGATTTCTGTTTGAAATAAGAATCCCAACAAAGTATTGACTGCTTTAGCATTTGTTTCATATTTCTTCTTTTCGCCCGTATCTGTAGGAGTAACTGAAGGAAAAGTGTAGCCTGTATCTATGATATCCCAAACTTCTGTAACAAGAGATTGAAGATAAGCAGTAACTCTTACCTTTCAATAATTGAAGTTTGTCCCATCAAAAATTGGTGGCCTGATTGATGCTTCCCTCTCGTAGTTGCTCATGATGAATGATCTTCCTTCAAGCGATCAAGCTTCTCCGAAGAACCTGGCTCTGATACCAATTGTTGGAAATAATACTGAGAGGGGGGGTGAATCAGTATTGTCAAGTTCTGTTAACAAATCTTCCTTATTTATACTTTGAATTATTTTTTCATATCAGTACCATAAAATAATGAGCATGAACAAGAAAAAAAGATAGTCACACCAAAGAACACCAGATATAAGGTGGAAACCCAATGTGGGTGAAAACCACCTGCTGCAATATGTCTCTATCTTCTTTCAAATTAGAAACTCCTTTTACAATGATTTTGTACTGGTGCAGTCCTTTACCAGTACACAGGCTGCAACCTGCAGAGAGCTACAACTCTCTCTCATTTTCCAGTCTTTCCTGGAAGGGAGCTACAACCCACTACTTCTTTTCTTACAATGACCACTTTTCATAAATTTTCAAACTGGATCCATAAGCATCAAATGATCATCAAGTACATGTAAATTACACAGTCAACTGCAGTAACCATATCAACAATAACAGAACTAACCCAGAACACCTTATCAACAGAAAAATTCAGTCAACAGAAGATCTTAAGACAGATACGCAGTTTTTCTTTCTCTGTCCGTCGTCGCTACGCACTTCACCTTCTGCTTCCCTGCGTATACCCGTAGAGAGCCTTCTGCTGCACCGCGTACCCATGCACTGCTTCTTCAATCGCGCTACGTACTGTTACTGTAGGTACGCACCCAGAGACACTATCGCGCCGCGTACTATTACTGAATCCACACACTCAAAGATACTATTGTGCCGCGTACTTTTACTGTGTGTACGCACCTGAACCTTTGTTGCGCTGCGTACCCACGCAGTTCTCCTTGTTCTACTCTGCGTACCCATGCAGTGCCCCTTCTTCTGCTCTGCGTACCCACGCAGCTCTCCTGTTTCTGCTCTGCGTACCCACGCACCTGTACCGTTAATCACCTACGTACTTCTGATTAGGGCCGAATTGGCAGTCCACCAGTGTGCCACAGTTAGTCAGATGCCCAGATTTGATCATGCGCTCGAGAGATCACCCTTCACAGATTCACTTTCAACTTTACTTTCATATAGATCAAGCTTTTAAAACAATAACCCAATATTTCAGGTCTCAAGATATTCAATTTGCAAAAGATGCTTAGCCAAGTGATCTCCTTTGCTTTATATACGCAAGCTCCTCCTAAAATCATGGATCAATTCCATAGATAACTAATACAAGGGGCCCAAAAACATGGGGCTCAATAATAATAATAATATAAAACAATACCATGGGCCAAAACCATAGAATCAAGAGCGGCGGGCTAAATACCATGGGCCAAACATAGGAAACCCCACGTGAACGCGCTTCTCTGCCTTGAAGTAAGTGAAACTGGGGGTACGCACCTCTTGAATGGATGACCTGCGTGTCTGGCCGCGGTCCCTTCACGGTGTACCTGCGAGCATGCATCTTCTGAACTAATCTCCTGCGTAGTTCTTAATTTTCAACATTTTGAGAGCCTGATCAGAGCATTGCCACGGGTGTTGCCATCAAGTACAACATCTGTAACATAGAGCCATACCAGAATCATAATGCCAACAATCTCCCCCTTTGGACTTGATGGCAACCTCAAAATCATCAGCTTCATTCTCCGCCTTTGACATCAAGGGCAAAGGGTTATGCTCCCCCTAAGAACATGGTCCCCCTGAATATGAACCATGAAAGAGATAGAGACATATTGCAGCTATATTTAGACCAGCATCCATGATCTCCTCCTATACATCCTCCATAATGCCAACAATGCATTATATGCTCCCCCTGAACCTGTGCCATTTTATCTTCAATCAAACTGCAACCCAACACATGTACGCATATACCCCAGATGAGCCTTTCGTACAACCATCAATCAGAAGAGTTTCAATAAGATGATGCATCAACAACCCCCAGCTTTTGCCTGAGGTATTCAAAAGTCTCCCTGGGCAATGGTTTGGTGAGTATATCAGCAACTTGTTCCTTAGAAGGAACATACTCCAACTTGAAATTCTGGTCAAGCACTTGTTCTCGGAGAAAATGATACTTGATTGGTATGTGCTTGGTTTTTGAATGCATGACTGGGTTCTTTGAGATGCTGATTGCACTTGTGTTATCACATAAGATGGAGATAGGTGGTGTACAAGTGATTTGAAAATCCTGCAAGGTCTGCATCATCCAAAGGAGTTGAGTGCAACAAGATGCAGCAGAAACATATTCCGCTTCAGCTGTAGACAAGGCAATTGAACTCTGTTTCTTGCTGAACCAAGATACTAGTCTGGAACCCATAAAGAACGCACCACCACTTGTGCTCTTCCTGTCATCCACGCTTCCGGCCCAATCTGCATCTGTATAAGCATGAAGTGTGAGATCTGTATCTCTAGGATACCATAAGCCATAATTTTGTGTCCCTTGAAGATATTTGAAAATTCTCTTCACTGCCTGAAGATGAGTCTCCTTTGGATTTGCCTGAAATCTTCCAACTATTCCTACTGCATGCATGATGTCCGGTCGGGTACCTGTCAAATAAAGTAGACTTCCATTCATAGATCTGTAGGTTGGTTGATGTACTGCTGCAGATTCATCATTTGCACTGAGGCTACATCCTGTGACCATGGGTGTACATACTGGTTTTGCATCTTCCATGCCATATTTCTCCAAAATCTATTTGAGATACTTGATTTGAGACAAAAAGATTCTTGCTTCTTTTTGTTGGATTTGTAAACCAAGGAAATATGTTAGTTCTCCCAGCAAGGACATTTCAAATTCTTTCTGCATGACCAAGGCAAAGCTTTGACTCATAGCTTCTTCATTGCTGCAAAGATAATGTCATCTACATACACAACAAGTATTAGAAATTTGTCATTTTCAATTTTTATATAAAGATTGCTATCCGCTGATCCTTTTGAAAAACCTTGTTGATGAAGATATTTGTCCAAACGATAGTACCAAGCCCTTGGAGCTTGTTTGAGACCATAGAGAGCCTTTTTCAATCTGCATACAAGATTTGGATCATTTCCAAGAATGAACCCATCTGGCTGCTCAATATATACTTCTTCTTCCAAGTCTCCATTCAGAAAGGCTGATTTCACGTCGATTTGAAATACTTTGAAGTTTTGAAAGCTTGAGAGAGCAAGGAACATTCGCATGGCCTCAAGTCTTGCAACAGGAGCAAAGGTTTCTTCAAAGTCTATTCCTTCTTGCTGCGCATACCCTTTACAAACAAGTCTGGCCTTGTTTCTAATTACTTCTCCATTTTCATTCAATTTATTTTTGAAGACCCATTTTGTTCCGATAACATCCTTATCCTTTGGTCTAGGGACCAGCTCCCAAGTGTTGTTCTTTTCGATCTGCTCAAGTTCTTCATCCATTGCTTTCACCCAACATTCATCTTTGCATGCCTCTTTCACATTTTGTGGTTCAGTGGAGGAGAGTGATGCCAAATAGCCTGAAGCTTCTGCAACTGTTCTTCTTGTTTGTACACCTGCTTCTTTCTTCCCCACAATCTAAGATTTTGGATGATTCTTCTGAACATATCTGGATGGAGTCTTCTCTTCTATTCTTGTCTACTCCTCTGGTTCTTCTTGAGGTTCTTCTTCTTCATCATTCTGTCCTTGAGGGTAGCCTTCATCTTCTTCGATGTCTTCATAATGTACTTGCGTAGGAATGTATCCCTTCTCATCAACCACTACATCAATGCTGTCCACAATTCTGCCAAGTCTTTTGTTATAGCATTTGTATGCTTTGCTATGTGGAGAGTAACCAAGAAGGATGCCTTCATCTGCTCTAGGTTCAAGTTTGCCAAGTTTCTCATCAGTATTCTTAATATAACATTTGCTCCCAAAGATTTTGAGGTGCTTTACCGAAGGAGTCTCACCACACAGGAGCTCATGAGGGGTTTGAGTGCTGTTCACCCGGACATTTGTTTTGTTGAGAATAACAACCACAGCATGTGCAGCTTCACCCCAGAAAGTTGCGGGAGTTCCCGACTCATCAAGCATAGCACGAGCCATTTGTTGGACTGTTCTGTTCATTCTTTCCACAACTCCATTTTGCTGAGGAGTTCTAGCTGTAGAGAATTCTCTTATTATCCCATGTTCTTCACAGAAATCAAAAAATTCATTTGAGGTAAACTCCCCACCTCTGTCGGATCTGAGGCACTTAATTTTGTATCCTGATTGATTTTCAACCAAGGCTTTGAAGGATTTGAATTTTTCGAATGCTTCATCTTTGTGCTTCATAAGTCCTAATCAGACAAACCTGGAGAAATCATCAATGAATAATATCAAGTATTCTTCTCCTCGAGGTGTACTTTTCCTGAATGGACCACATGTATCTGTATGAACTAGCTCAAGAGGCATGCTAGCTGATCCTTCCTTCTCTGGAAAGTTAGTTCTGGTTTGCTTTCCAAACTGACATGATTTGCATATGGTGTTGTCTAGAATTTTGATATCTCGAAGATCGCGAACTGCCTGATATTTGCATGCTTTCCTTATTTGTGAAAAGCTTAGACGCCCCAACCTTCGATGCCATAACCAGTGTTCATTATCCTTGCTTAGATAGCATTGTTGTTGTCCTTCTTCAAATATGTATAGATTATTTGGAGTTCTTTTACCTTTGATCACCGTTTTACCTGTATCAAGATCACGAACAAGACATCCATTTGTTCTAAATATCACCTCGGTTCCTTGATCACACATCTGGCTGACACTTAGAAGATTATGTTTCAATCCATCAACATACAAAACATTTCCAGCCTTGACCTTTTCTTTTAACTGAGCAATGCCTTTTCCTTTTATAGTTGCAGGAGTATCATTTCCAAAAGAAACTTTCTTTCCTTTTCCTAGAGCAGAATATGACTCAAGTTTTTCTTTATCACCTGTCATATGCTTCGAACATCCACTGTCAATGTACCATAGATTTTCTTGTCCCTCTGCATAAAATGCTATCCCACATCTTTCTGTTTGTGGTTCCTTTATTCTCCATGTTTTGGTGCTTGAGGCTTGTTCCTTTGTCTGCTGAAACCTGCTCCTGCATTCAGAGTCTTCATGACCAAAGTTATTGCAAATAGAACATTCAACTTCATTTTCAAGAGCCGAAAAGTTGTTATAGGTCCTTTTTGTAATCCCGGTCATACTTCTTTGTTTTTGAGCTTCTCTAGTCATGATTGTTTTATATGCAACACATTGAGCTACTTTGTGACCAAAGTTATGACAAGAGAAACATTGTCCATTGAATAAACTTCTGCGGTTATCAAATCTACCAGCCAAATGATTGTAATTCTTATTGTCATCCACTCTTGAACCAAACTGAGAAGATTTTACCTGTGGCTGGTTGTAGCTTTTTTTCACCCTTAAGACGGATTTCCCCTGATATTCTCTGTTTGCAATTCGTCCCTTCTTTACCTGATGGTCTCGATTGTGCTTTTTCTCATTCCTTCTTGCTGCATCAAGATAGATTTTTGAGGTGGATGCTTGAGAAGTTTCTCCATTATAGCCCAGACCTGTCTTGTTTAGTTGAGAACGCTGTACATTGATAATCTCATCCAAAGTTTCAGATCCTTTGACAAACTTAAGATTAATAGCTTTTGTTTTCTCAATCTCTTTTCTAAGACCAACAATTTCACCTTCTAATTTTTCAAGATGTTTTCCTTTACATCAATTTGAAATTGTAGAGTATCAATGTTCCTATTCTTTTCTTCTATACATCTCTTGAGTCTAGTAATTTCTTCATAAAGGCTATCCACATCTATAGCATCCATATAATCATCATCTTCAAATGCCATTAACAGTTTATAGTCATTACCTCTTTCATCTTCATCACTATTTGATAGACCATCACTATCTTCATGAGTGTAGTAGCTTTTCTTATTTGTACTCTGTTTCTTGTTCCATTTAGCAGGTTCCTTTCCTTTATCCTTATAAGGACATTTTGCAGCATAATGACCTACTCTTCCACAAGCAAAGCATTTAAAAGGTAACTTACCTCTGAACCTTCCAGAACCCCTTTGAAGATTTCTAACAAAATTTGATTCTTCTTCTTCTTCTTCTGGCACATGACTTGCTTCATAATAATCTCCTTTGCCTGAAGCTTTGAAAGCAACTTCTCTTCTGTCTGATGGACCTCCCTTTCTCATTTCATAAGCAGTTAGAATTCCGTGTAGCTGAGACATAGTAAGAATTCGTAAATTTTCCTTTTCTTCTATTGCAGACACTTTAGATTCAAACTTGGGGGACAATGATCTTAGAACTTTTTCAACCACAATAGCCTCTTTTATTTCTTCACCCAAGTTTTTCATGCAATTAACAATCTCATCTACCCGAAGAAAATAGTTAGCCACACTTTCATCATTTTACATCCTGAGATTCTCATACTGAATCCTGAGAGTTTGAAGTTTAGCACGTGTTAGCTACCTATACCAATAGGTTTCATATTTCATGATTGGCTATGAAAGGACCAAATATGCTCTGCTTTGATGACTCAAAGATCACATATTTCCAAGAAAATCCAATCTAGGCTTATAGTTTGGTATGGACTTAAAATTTTGATGGATGGTCCAACAGTCTAATCTGGATCATTCCATGGTTTAAATTTGCAGTTGTAGAAATAGAGAAAGGAGTCTGTCCAAACTGTTTAATCTTGGCAGACAAGTAGTTCAGGTAGAGAAGAAAAGGCTCCCTAGAGCTTAATTTGGGACCTTGGAAAAAATAAGGGTAGAAGTAGATAGAAAAAGCAAAAGAAAAAGAAAAAGAAAAATCCAAAGAAAAGAAAAGGCAGGTAAGGGTCTGCAAGTCCAAGTGCACCCTCCAAGAAGAACAAAAAATGCTAGGCAAGTAGCTGGGTAAGTAGTTGGGGTTGCAGAAAGATTATCCTTACCATTGCAGGTGTGTTGACTTTGTTCACCAAAGCAGAGTTAATGAATTAAGAAGGGGTTCTTCTTCATCAAGTTGCAGCAAGCAAAGGAGCATGTCTAACCTCCCTATTCCCTGTTCATGTCATTCACTAACATTCCCTCATCACTTGAGATTCATGGAAGAATTGTGGTTTCATGGTGGCTCTTAATCTTTTTAGAAGCCACATTTCTTGTCTAAAAATTCTTTTCATTTTGATCTACTCACTAAACTAAGGTAGTCTCAAACAAACTTAGTGTTTTCCCCCTTCATACTCCCCCCATCCATATTAACTCTAACTTTACTATATAAATCCCCTATATCACCTTTCCCCTACTAATATTAAACACCATGGTGTATAAACCCCAAATTTTGTATAAATACCCCTCCCCTTGGCATTATAGCCAATAAGTCCTATGTCAGGGATCAAAGTGACATCTGGCCACTTGGATGAACCTATACCTCATCTCCCCCCCTTGCTGCAAGTCATTCCACTCATTAAACCATTATTTGCAAAGAAAAACCCTATACAAGCCCTTTTTACCCATAACCCCTTTTGAAATCATAAAAGATCCAAAAGACCCACTTCTGCCGCTTAAACCAAAGTCTCGGCGCATATATTTGTTTTTCCAAAATACATTGGAAACCTTACTAAAGCACTATACCCCGATGACCCTCCGCCTAAGCGCGCATCCCAAAAATAACTATTAAATAATGCCGCGCCTTTGGCCATATCCACAGTGCATGTCATCGACCCGGCAGCCGTCCGATCGGATCTTGAGCATCCAACGGCTCTTATCACATCGGAGCGGCTCCGACGTTCGCCGTTTACCCGCCGTATCAACCCATCACATCACTTCCCCGACAGCCGTTGGATCGAGCCCTCCAGATCTGACGGTCATCGTTGATATCGGAGCGGGTCTCGCGCCCGACGGATATCGTCCGATGTCCGTAAAAAGGTTACGTCACTCGGCAGCCACGCGTCCTCGCCACAGCTCGTCGGAGGTACGTCTGACAGATACCTCCCCCGTACCATAAGCGGTGCGATATGAAACCGCTGACTGTTTCCGGTTTCGGCTATTCCGCCTATACTACGTCACCCCCACATCATCCCACGTCACTGCCACCATGCCGTCACGTCTGCCGTTGCGCCCGACTGTCTGCCGATCTGTCCTGCCACTTCACCGTCCCCGTGGACCAATCAGAGCCCGCCACCTCACCCATGACGTCAGCCGGCCCTGACCCCACCTATGACGTCATGCTGACGTCAGCAGAAAAACGCGCCAAAAGTCCAAAAAACCAATATAATAGCCAAAATTCGCGTTTTTCTCACTTTTCTACAAAAACGCCCGTTGCTCCTGCATGCGATTTTTACGACCAAAAGTCTACCAACCTGCAGAACCCGACCAGGAGACCGGAGGCGCGCCATTTCCACAGTCATCCGTGACCATTGCCTACTCCTCACCAGGTATTTTCTGCTATAAATCCTTCACGTACCTGCTTTATCTGTTATGTCCCTCGAAAGAGCTTAGAACAGAGAAAACTCTTGAAATCACCAGCAGAAATCCCTGCACCTGCCCCTTTGACAGTTGTGAACTCGAGCACTACTAGCCGAGCCTTGTTTACCTGCATTTTCATTGAAAAAACCAAGCTCTGTCTGCGCAATCGCGGCAGACTCATTCAAACTGAATTTAACCACTGAGAGAGACAGAGTGAGGCCAAACATTTGTCCTAATTGCACTACAAATAGTATTTCAATTGCTATTTACTAGAACCACTCTCTGTTCCTGATAAATTCACCTCCCTGGGTCCTTGGAGGACATAATCATTGAAATTGGGCATGATCCCAAAGATATTACAGGAATACAGGAAATCTTGAAGTTGAGGGATGCTGACATGGCTGCCTTGAGAAAGAAAATCAAACTCCCAGCTACCATTCACCCTCAGACAGATGAGGTAGCCCAACAAAGGCATGAGCAGGACACCACAGATTTGTTGATCTCCATTTATAAACAGCTTGTTCAGGCACAAGAGAAATTGGGAGAATCTGAGGCTACACAAGTGGCCCTGCAAGCAGCATTGAAAGAAAGAGAAGAGGGTCAGACCTCTCAGCCTTCTCCTCAGATCATCAATCTCGAGGAAACTGCTCCTATCACTGCTCCTCCTCCTCAACAGACTGAACAGACAACAACATCTACTTCAGCAGCGCCAACAACTACAGAGCAGTCCCAAAGCCTGGATATGCAAAAGCTGAAGAATGAAATCCAAATCCTGGAAGCTCAAATGACAGAGTTAAATGAGACCAGGGAAAAGTTAGCCAAAGTCAATGACATGCATGATAAATCAAAGAGAGAAGTGGCAGAAAAGGGCAGGGAAATCAAAGCCCTTAAAGACAAGATCAAAGAGCTATAGAATGAGCTCAAGTTGGATAAGGTGGTGGCTGAGCTTAAAATAGTGCTGTGGGCTAACATTGGTCAATATATCAATGAGCAATGGCCATATATTGAGACAATCCATGAGCAATTAGAGCTCATTCCAAAGGCACAGAAGGAGGTTCACAGATCAAGAGCTTTATTGAGCAATATGCCTGAAGTGGCCACCAGAATGATCAATATACTTAACCATAAAACAAGTTCTCAGTTAGCTACCATGGGAATTACAAATAGAACTGAGACTATCCAAATGGTCAAAAGGGTTCTCACACTGAGAAACTTAGTGCAGACATTGGAAAGAAGAACCCAGGATATGCAGACTGAGGTGAACAAGTTTTTGGAAAAGTTTCAGGTGTTAGAAAACAGAGGGCTCCCTAGCTTACTGAACAGTGCAGGGAGATTGTTCACACATGACCAGTATGCCAAAAGGGTCAACAGATTTGCCACTAGTCAGATCAATGAGAAGCCCAACACCTCAGAGGAAACAGGGCCAGCCACAGGACAGACTCTCTATAACAGAGTAGAGAATCTATTTTTTATAATGAATGAGATCAATCACCTGTTTGGGGTGGCTCCCAATTTCTTCAAGTATACAGAGGCAGAGGAGACAATGGATGCCATTCTCAGGCATCAACTCCCTACGCAAGACTGGTGGATAAATGCAATACAGAAGATTTTGTAAACAGGGAGCCACTCACCAATTTTTGTTTCTTAAAAAATATCAGTTGTCATGCAGAGCACAGTTTAACAAAATCAGCATGCATTGTGGATTAAAGCTGAGCCAACTCAGCGGGTGTATCGGCCAACAAAGCAGAAATAGAAAACTACAGGTGGCAGGGCCGAGAAAATACAGCGCAGCAAGAAATAAAGACACATTATTCAGCATTAAAGCAAAGTGGCTCAACCGACTCAATGACCTCCAAAGGTCAAATTATCCTCTGACAGACATAAAGATCATTTATGCTGCATTCAAAGTTGCAATAACTTCTTTTCTACTTTCTGTACGAATCTATGAAGATATTTTCTCTCTCAGATGACTCAATGCCTGAGATATTTTGTATAAAAATTCCTATAAAGTCCCCTTCGCATGAGCTTGCAAGGGTTGTTGTTGATTTCTCCTGAAGAAGTTCTTATGCTGTAATCCTTTCAGAAGTTAATAAAGAAAGTGATGGAATTTCTCGGATTTCTGAGGTGTTGAATGCGTCCTGGTGTCTGTTGGAAACTACTGGATTCCTGTGTATTTCATCATACAATAAGTCTCTGTAACTCTCTCTGTTATGTATTTTGATTCATATGTTATCTAACTTTACATATTTAGCAACAAGGAAAAAGAATAACTTTCAGGATTTATTCAATGAATACCCTGAGTTCAATCTGTGTTGTTAATCAATGTTTTCTTCAGCTGCAATCTTGATAAGTGTAATTCTTAATTGCTGCACTTTCAGAATACATCTTTCACAGTGGCCTTTGTCACAGGAATTCAAGTTTGCTCCTGTGCAGCGTGTTACACTTTCACCTCACCAGCTTAATAGAAAATTCTTAATTGCTTTCTATTGGTTGACATACATCACCATTTAAACTAAATTTGTTTGTCTGAAATACAAAATTGGCCCTGCAGTTTGAGCACCACCAATCCTGCATATCTAAGCACTTCACAACTCCAGACTCCATTGCCCAATGATATTTTACTCTCTAAACAGTATATCATAAGACCCGAAAGAAATCCTTCAACCAAAACATAAACCAAAACCTGAGCATAATAGCTAGCCTAAAACACCATCATAACAGAGACAAATCATAAAGAGAGAGCCCTCTCTGATTACAGTTTGGCTAGAAACTGTGATCCAAAGATTGGTTAGTGGTTACCCCGGCCGTATTCCCTTGGGAGTCATAGGGAACAACCTGGGTGTTAACATAATTGGCGACTCCACTGGGGAACTTTTTAGGATTTTTTAATTGCTATTTATCTTCCATAGCTACCATCAAGCCTGAAATCAGTCAAGAGGCCTTAAAACTGTTTCTGCATCACAGTGACAGCTTTAGGGAAGAGCTTATTTAGGGAATCTTCATCTTAGCTTTGAAATATATATAACCATTTCGAAATCTCTATCCAGTCCTTGCAGATATAAAAACTTCCTACAAAATCCCAAAAAGGTTGGAAGCTGGCTCCTAAGAAAAATCCACGGCATACTAGGGCAAATCCTGATCCTAATCCACCCATCATTGTTGATAATCCAAATACCATCCCAAGAAACATTAGGAGGCAGCAAAGGCAGGAGCAGCCTGCTGATTTGACCCCTCATACAGTTCATCCAAATCCCATTTCTACTCCAATAAAAGTTCTTTTCCGGTCTACCCCTACTTCCCCTAGTTCACCATCCACTTCTCGCAGTCCTCCTCTCACATCATCATCTACTGAACATATTCCCTTGACCAATACTCTTGGTACCGCTTCACCTGTTATCCCTGTGGTACCCATCGTTCCTATTATCCCAGCTGCCCCTGTTAATCCTTTTAACCCTGTAAATATGGCTAATAGATATGCACCTTTGCAGCTACCGGCTAATCCTGCAGCTCTACCCCAGGATTACCAATCCAAAATCTCATATTTTGACTCCACTGGCCCTTACTCTGCTATTCAACATGCTAAGAGGATGCAAGATCACTTTGAAAACTATGAAATAGATGATGACAGTGTGAGGATGAGAATCTTTGTCCAAAGCCTGACAGGTGATGTTAGAACCTGGTTCAGGTCGATCGCTGCAAATACTATCACAACCCCTGATGAGCTTTATCAGGCCTTTATTACCAGATGGGAGAAGAAGAAAGATCCCCTGCACATACTTGGTGAATATGAAACAATCAAGAGAGGTCCTCAAGAGACCGTTCTGGAGTATTGTGCTAGATTCAACAATGTGTACAATGCAATACCACAAAACCTAAGACCTCCTCCTGATTTGGCCTTGTACAAGTTCCCTGATGGATTTGATTCTGACATGGCCTATCAGTTGAAGGAAAGAGAACCTGAAACCCTTGAAGACGCTCAAAAGGCTGCTGTCACAGTGGAAGCAATCCTAATTGCCAAAAGAAACAGGGCAAGGTTGGAAAAGAGAAACATATTCAAAGAGGAACCCTCTGCCTTTGATCAGAAGCTGGATGCAATACTTAATGGTATGAAAAGGTTGGGTGATAGGGTAGAAACAGTGGAGAGAAAAGCATCATGGGAAGCACCACAAAATAATCCTCCTAGGAATCCAAATTTTAGGAGAACTCAAAACCTAAATGTTGGTAAGACCAGTGCTGACCAGGACATAAGACCCCCTTTCCAAGAAAATTATGCAGAAACTTCCACATCAGCAGAGCCCAATGAAGATCCTGAGATTAATTTAATGGGTCTAGATGGTGAAAGTCAAGTTTTCTTAACACAAGAGGATCATGAGGATGATGAAATCAAACTATTCCAAACTAAATCAGGTGAATCCTTTGACTTCAAACAAGGCTATGACACTGCTGTTTATGAAGTCCATAAGCAATACAAGCTGAGGAGCAGAACTGTGAATGTTAACCAGCCTGAAAAGAAAAAGGATAATCAGCAGCCCGAAAGAGTTACAGTCATAGAACCTAATGACAAAATGACTTCACATACAGAAGAAGTGATTGTTGAGGAGATCACTGAACCACTGTCCTTAAAACAGAAGCCTATGGTCACTCCCCCTGCTCATCCTCATTCAACTCTTTCTCCTCAAGAGATGAGTAAAAAGGATAAGTCCCAAAGTCAAGACAAGAATCAAGAAGAAGATGTAATGAACAAGGAAAGAACTGTCACCTATAACCCCAAGACGCAATCTGAAAAACCTTTTGATCTAGAAACAGAAATTGGCAAATTAAAGATAACAATTCCTCTCTTAGAACTTGCCAAGCATGACATCTATAAACGACAGATCAAAAGGTCCCTTCAACTCACTAGTAACAAAGATGATGTCAATGTGATGGATGACACCCCAGAACTCCTGTTTGGCCCAGAAGTGGATGGAAAAACAGTAGTCACAGGGGTACTGCCTTTCTATGTCAGTTTACATATTCATGATAAAATATTACATAATGCAATGTTTGACTCAGGTGCCTCTCACAATCTCATGCCAAAAGCAGTCATGGAGAGATTGAATTTAGACATAACAAGACCATATAAGGATCTGTTTTCCTTTGACTCCAGCCAAGTCAAGTGTTTAGGTCTCATAAAAGACTTATGTGTGTCTCTAGTTCAATACCCAAACAAGACAATCCTAATGGATGTGGTGGTTGCTGATATCCCACCCAAGTATGGGATGTTGTTATCAAGATCATGGGGGGCCAAACTCCAAGGTTCCCTACAATTAGACATGTCATATGCCACCATCTCTGTTTTTGGGCAACCAAAAAGACTCTACAGAGAAACACTTATGAAATACATGGTCAGCAGTGAAGAAAAGCCTCAAAACTTTCCTATATATGCTGTCCATTCAGACATAGACTCATACATTCTCTTCAATGACACCACAATGCCCTCAAAAGGTGAGGTTGAAACCAAGATATTCATACAAGAGGAAGATGCAAACGAAAGTAGTATCACTCATGAAACAACAGCCAATCAAACATTAGATGGTGTTGCTGCCTTAGTTGTCCAGAACATCCAATCAAATGATGAGACTGTCCTAGAAGACAAGCTAGAGAAAAAACCACAATTGCTACTCACATTACCAGCCCATGAACATATCATCAAATCTCCTTTCCACCAGGATATTCTATGGTTCCTTGAATTTGATGGTTCAGTTAACAAATTAGGAGCAGGAGCTGGAGTTTGGGTACACAATAAAGAAAATAGCTATGCAGAAGGCAGAGCCTATAGATTGAATTTCAGATGTACTAATAACATGGCAGAATATGAAGCTCTTTTACTAGGACTCAAGTTGGTAAAGTTCTTGCAAGCTGCCAGGGTTTCAATTATGGGTGATTCAGATTTAGTTATTCAACAAGTGAAAGGAAACTTTGTCACCAATGACAAAAGACTAAGGACTTATAGGTCTGCTGTTGCTGAAGTACTAAACTTTTTCTCTGAATTTCAAATAACCAAAATTCCTAGAACCCACAATCTACATGCTCATAGTTTAGCCACCTTTGCAAGTACCTGCAAGTTGCCCTTTGAGCCCCACCATTGTTTTACAGCTGAGGTAAAACACAGACCTTCCATTCCAAACAATATCAATGATTGGCAAGTATTTGAGGATGACAAGCAAATAAATCATTTTTTAACTATGCAGCAAGAATTTGCAGGACTAAATATTGATACTGAGACAGCAAGTCAATCACAAATACTTGAGACAGCAAGTCAATCACAAATACCTGATGGAGCAAGTCCATCACAAATACAGTTTCAACAGATTGCTCACCCAATATCACCCAGAACTGCAAAACTAATGCTGAGTCCAACCATTTTCAACAAGGAAAACATTCAGCAAATTCAACAAATCAACTATGAAGAGGTGACCAATGCTGAAACTGAAATCATTGAGCTAAAAGACAATTTTCTACCAACAGGCCTAACCCCACTAGAGGACATCTTTGATTCAAATGATATTCCCAGAAAACCAAAAATGCAGCCCCTAAATGCAGCCATTGAAGAATGTAACATAGGTACAATTGACAAACCCAAGATAATTAAATTATCTGCTTCCTTACCTCCTGACCAAAAGCCCAAATACATTGACCTCTTCAAAGAGTTCCAGGATGTTTTTGCATGGAGCTATGAGGACCTAAAGTCCTATGACACCTCTGTAATCCAACACACTATCCCTCTCAAACCAGATCAAAAGCCCTTTAAACAAAAACTGAGGAGAATCAATCCTATGCTTCTCCCAGCAATGGAACAAGAGGTACAAAAAATGTTCAAAGCGGGCATCATAGCACCAATCAGATTCTCTGAGTGGATCTCCAACTTAGTCCCTACAAGAAAGAAGACTGGTGAAATTAGGTTGTGTGTGGATTTGAGGAATCTGAACCAAGTATCCCTTAAAGACAATTACCCCTTACCCAAGATGGATCACATTTTGCAGAGAGTAGTGGGGGCTTCCAGAATTTCTCTACTTGATGGATTTTCAGGCTTCAATCAAATCCTAGTTCACCCTGATGATCAGGACAAAACAGCATTTACAA
Source organism: Pinus tabuliformis (assembly GCA_031772625.1). NCBI lineage: Eukaryota > Viridiplantae > Streptophyta > Pinopsida > Pinales > Pinaceae > Pinus > Pinus tabuliformis. Next base: position 962,319,363 of record CM062817.1, read on the forward strand.
CCCCATGGGGAACTTTCAAATATGTAAAGATGCCTTTTGGATTGAAAAATGCAGGGGCAACATTTCAAAGAGCAATGGATATTGCTTTTGCAAAGGAGATTCATGACTTTTTAGTCATTTACCTAGATGACCTTACACCTTTCTCAAAGTCAGACCAAGAACATATAAGACATCTGAGACAGATCTTCCTAAAATGCAGAAAATATGGAATCTCCTTGAATCCTAAGAAATCCCTGTTTGGTTTAGAAGAAGGTAAGCTATTGGGCCATATCATTTCTAAAGATGGCATTAGAATTGACCCAGATAGGATACAAGCTATCCTACAAATGCCCCACCCAAGAAATGTCAAAGAGTTGCAAGGATTCTTGGGAAAAATCAATTTCTTAAGAAGGTTTATCCCAAACCTAGCAGAACTAATCAGATTATTGAATAACATGCTAAAAAAGGATTCAAAAGTCAAATGGACTGTTGAAGCCAATCAAGCCTTTGAAGGTATAAAATTGGCCCTTACCCAAACTCCAGTCTTGACCAATCCTCAGTTTGACAGAGAATTTATCATTTTCTCTTTTGCCTCCCAGCATACTATTGCTGCTGTTTTATTGCAGAAAGATGACCAAGGCAATGAGAAGCCAATTGCTTTCTTTAGCAAAGCCCTCAGAGATGCACCTTTAAAGTATCAAATCATGGAAAAACAAGCTTATGCTTTGGTCAAAGCAATCAAGGACTTTAGGATTTATATCCTTTATTCCCATGTTATAGCATATGTGCCAAGTCCTATTGTCAAAGACATTCTCACCCAAGAAAATTTAGAGGGCAGAAGAGGAAAATGGATTGCCAGCATCTTGGAATTTGACATTGAGATAAAACCTACAAAACTAATAAAAGGGCAAGGCTTGGCCAAACTAATGACAGATACAAATTTTCAAGCCTTAAACATTAACCAGCTGGACAGTGAACCGGAGCTGGCGACTCCAAAGATCAATGTAGCCTTTGAACAATCCCCCTGGTATTCAGATATCTGTCATGTGTTACAAAACCTGTGTGCTCCCCCAGGACTGTCCAGAACTAAGTGTAGATTCTTAAAAATGAAAACCTCAAGATTTTGTGTGATGGATGGCAATCTGCTTTGGAAAAACCATGAAGGTATATTGCTGCACTGTTTAATTGAAAATGAAGCTGACAATATCATAAAAGAATTTCATGCAGGTGACTGTGGTGGACACTTATACTGGAAGTCCACTGTGGACAAGATACTAAGGGCTGGATATCACTGGCCCACCATGTTCTCTGATGTCAAGAAATTCATCACCTCATGTCATAAATGTCAAGTGTTTGAGGGAAAGAGACAGTTGCTGCCACTTCCTTTAAGACCTATTGCAACAGAGAGACCTTTTCAACAATGGGGCTTGGATTTCATTGGGGAAATTCATCCCTCATCTTCAGGCCAACACAGATGGATTTTAACAGCAACAGACTATTTCACTAAGTGGATTGAAGCTGCTCCATGTAGACAAGCAAATGATTCAATAATTATTCAGTTCCTGGAGAACAACATATTGGCTAGATTTGGCTGTCCTGACAAAATAATAACAGACAATGTTGCTGCTTTCAGATCCAAGAAAATGGTGAACTTTTTCCATAAATTTCATATTACCTTGGGCCATTCTACTGCATACTATCCCCAAGGAAATGGCCTTGCTGAATCATCAAACAAAAGCCTTGTAAACATTATAAAGAAAGTACTGGAAGAGAACAAAAAGAATTGGCATAAGAAGCTTGTGAATGCCTTATGGGCAGATAGACTAACAACCAAGAGATCAATTGGGACCAGTCCATATGAGTTGGTTTATGGACTAGAGGCCAAATTTCCCTCATCACTAGGAGTGCCTGTTATGAAGCTTCTTCAAGAAAGCCAAGCTGAACCAAATGATATGCAAAGAAGAATCAATCAAATCATATGTCTGCAGCAGACTAGAGACCAAGTTTTCAGCAGAGTTCAAGTTCTACAAGAGAAATTAAAGAAGGCCTTTGATAGAAGAACTAAGGCAGAAGATTTCAGTGTGGGAGACAAAGTCCTCAAGTGGGATGCAAGAAGAGAAGACAAAGGAAAACATGGAAAATTTGACTCCCTTTGGAGAGGACCATTTGCTGTCCAGGCAGTGCAAGGTAACAATACCTATTTCCTTAAAAGTCTAACTGAAACTGACTTGGATGAAGGTCCTGTGAATGGCAGGATGCTGAAGCATTATTTTGACTATTACCCATGAGTGCAGTCTGGGTTCCCTTGTATATATGCAGATGTATATATTGTTTTCTGTTTTAGATTGTAAAAATGCAGTTTTACAAGTTTATTGACTGCCAGCAAAAGGCAAATAGAATCAGAAGTCTACCAAGAAGATAAGCACACAATTTTGGCACTTCAAAGCAGCAAACTACAAAATGGGCAAGAGCAACCAAGGAGCAAGGCAATCTGACCTGCTGTTCTTGGTCTTTCAAAAGAAACACCATCCCCATGTGGAGCCACTGTTAGCTACCTATACCAATAGGTTTCATATTTCATGATTGGCTATGAAAGGACCAAATATGCTCTGCTTTGATGACTCAAAGATCACATATTTCCAAGAAAATCCAATCTAGGCTTATAGTTTGGTATGGACTTAAAATTTTGATGGATGGTCCAACAGTCTAATCTGGATCATTCCATGGTTTAAATTTGCAGTTGTAGAAATAGAGAAAGGAGTCTGTCCAAACTGTTTAATCTTGGCAGACAAGTAGTTCAGGTAGAGAAGAAAAGGCTCCCTACAGCTTAATCTGGGACCTTGGAAGAAATAAGGGTAGAAGTAGATAGAAAAAGCAAAAGAAAAAGCAAAAGAAAAAGCCAAAGAAAAGAAAAGGCAGGTAAGGGTCTGCAAGTCCAAGTGCACCCTCCAAGAAGAACAAAAAATGCTAGGCAAGTAGCTGGGTAAGTAGTTGGGGTTGCAGAAAGATTATCCTTACCATTGCAGGTGTGTTGACTTTGTTCACCAAAGCAGAGTTAATGAATTAAGAAGGGGTTCTTCTTCATCAAGTTGCAGCAAGCAAAGGAGCATGTCTAACCTCCCTATTCCCTGTTCATGTCATTCACTAACATTCCCTCATCACTTGAGATTCATGGAAGAATTGTGGTTTCATGGTGGCTCTTAATCTTTTTAGAAGCCACATTTCTTGTCTAAAAATTCTTTTCATTTTGATCTACTCCCTAAACTAAGTTAGTCTCAAACAAACTTAGTGTTTTCCCCCTTCATCCACCCCCCCATCCATATTAACTCTAACTTTACTATATAAATCCCCTATATCACCTTTCCCCTACTAATATTAAACACCATGGTGTATAAACCCCAAATTTTGTATAAATACCCCTCCCCTTGGCATTATAGCCAATAAGTCCTATGTCAGGGATCAAAGTGACATCTGGCCACTTGGATGAACCTATACCTCATCTCCCCCCCTTGCTGCAAGTCATTCCACTCATTAAACCATTATTTGCAAAGAAAAACCCTATACAAGCCCTTTTTACCCATAACCCCTTTTGAAATCATAAAAGATCCAAAAGACCCACTTCTGCCGCTTAAACCAAAGTCTCGGCGCATATACTTGTTTTTCCAAAATACATTGGAAACCTTACTAAAGCACTATACCCCGATGACCCTCCGCCTAAGCGCGCATCCCGAAAATAACTATTAAATAATGCCGCGCCTTTGGCCATATCCACAGTGCATGTCATCGACCCGGCAGCCGTCCGATCGGATCTTGAGCATCCAACGGCTCTTATCACATCGGAGCGGCTCCGACGTTCGCCGTTTACCCGCCGTATCAACCCATCACATCACTTCCCCGACAACCGTTGGATCGAGCCCTCCAGATCTGACGGTCATCGTTGATATCGGAGCGGGTCTCGCGCCCGACGGATATCGTCCGATGTCCGTAAAAAGGTTACGTCACTCGACAGCCACGCGTCCTCGCCACAGCTCGTCGGAGGTACGTCTGATAGATACCTCCCCCGTACCATAAGCGGTGCGATATGAAACCGCTGACTGCTTCCGGTTTCGGCTATTCCGCCTATACTACGTCACCCCCACATCATCCCACATCACTGCCACCATGCCGTCACGTCTGCTGTTGCGCCCGACTGTCTGCCGATCTGTACTGCCACTTCACCGTCCCCGTGGACCAATCAGAGCCCGCCACCTCACCCATGACGTCAGCCGGCCCTGACCCCACCTATGACGTCATGCTGACGTCAGCAGAAAAACGCGCCAAAATTCCCAAAAACCAATATAATAGCCAAAATTCGTGTTTTTCTCACTTTTCTACAAAAACGCCCGTTGCTCCTGCATGTGATTTTTACGACCAAAAGTCTACCAACCTGCAGAACCCGACCAGGAGACCGGAGGCGCGCCATCTCCACAGTCATCCGTGACCATTGCCTACTCCTCACCAGGTATTTTCTGCTATAAATCCTTCACGTACCTGCTTTATCTGTTATGTCCCTCGAAAGAGCTTAGAACAGAGAAAACTCTTGAAATCACCAGCAGAAATCCCTGCACCTGCCCCTTTGACAGTTGTGAACTCGAGCACTACTAGCCGAGTCTTGTTTACCTGCATTTTCATTGAAAAAACCAAGCTATGTCTGCGCAATCGTGGCAGACTCATTCAAACTAAATTTAACCACTGAGAGAGACAGAGTGAGGCCAAACATTTGTCCTAATTGCACTACAAATAGTATTTCAATTGCTATTTACTAGAACCACTCTCTGTTCCTGATAAATTCACCTTCCTGGGTCCTTGGAGGACATAATCATTGAAATTGGGCATGATCCCAAAGATATTACAGGAATAAAGGAAATCTTGAAGTTGAGGGATGCTGACATGGCTGCCTTGAGAAAGAAAATCAAACTCCCAGCTACCATTCACCCTCAGACAGATGAGGTAGCCCAACAAAGGCATGAGCAGGACACCACAGATTTGTTGATCTCCATTTATAAACAGCTTGTTCAGGCACAAGAGAAATTGGGAGAATCTGAGGCTACACAAGCGGCCCTGCAAGCAGCATTGAAAGAAAGAGAAGAGGGTCAGACCTCTCAGCCTCCTCCTCAGATCATCAATCTCGAGGAAACTGCTCCTATCACTGCTCCTCCTCCTCAACAGACTGAACAAACAGCAACATCTACTTCAGCAGCGCCAACAACTATAGAGCAGGCCCAAAGCCTGGATATGCAAAAGCTGAAGAATGAAATCCAAATCCTGGAAGCTCAAATGGCAGAGTTAAATGAGACCAGGGAAAAGTTAGCCAAAGTCAATGACAAGCATGATAAATCAAAGAGAGAAGTGGCAGAAAAGGGCAGGGAAATCAAAGCCCTTAAAGACAATATCAAAGAGCTAGAGAATGAGCTCAAGTTGGATAAGGTGGTGGCTGAGCTTAAAATAGTGCTGTGGGCTAACATTGGTCAATCTATCAATGAGCAATGGCCATATATTGAGACAATCCATGAGCAATTAGAGCTCATTCCAAAGGCACAGAAGGAGGTTCACAGATCAAGAGCTTTATTGAGCAATATGCCTGAAGTGGCCACCAGAATGATCAATATACTTAACCATAAAACAAGTTCTCAGTTAGCTACCATGGGAATTACAAATAGAACTGAGACTATCCAAATGGTCAAAATGGTTCTTACACTGAGAAACTTAGTGCAGACATTGGAAAGAAGAACCCAGGATATGTAGACTGAGGTGAACAGGTTTTTGGAAAAGTTTCAGGTGTTAGAAAACAGAGGGCTTCCTAGCTTACTGAACAGCGCAGGGAGATTGTTCACACATGACCAGTATGCCAAAAGGGTCAACACATTTGCCACTAGTCAGATCAATGAGAAGCCCAGCACCTCAAAGGAAACAGGCCAGCCACAGGACAGACTCTCTATAATAGAGTAGAGAATCTATTTTTTATAATGAATGAGATCAATCACCTGTTTGGGGTGGCTCCCAATTTCTTCAAGTATACAGAGGCAGAGGAGACAATGGATGCCATTCTCAGGCATCAACTCCCTACGCAAGACTGGTGGATAAATGCAATATAGAAGATTTTGTAAACAGGGAGCCACTCACCAATTTTTGTTTCTTAAAAAATATCAGTTGTCATGCAGAGCACAGTTTAACAAAATCAGCATGCATTGTGGATTAAAGCTGAGCCAACTCAGCGGGTGTATCGGCCAACAAAGAAGAAATAGAAAACTACAGGTGGCAGGGCCGAGAAAATACAGCGCAGCAAGAAATAAAGACACATTATTCAGCATTAAAGCAAAGCGGCTCAACCGACTCAATGACCTCCAAAGGTCAAATTATCCTCTGACAGACATAAAGAGAATTTATGCTGCATTCAAAGTTGTAATAACTTCTTTTCTACTTTCTGTACGAATCTATGAAGATATTTTCTCTCTCAGATGACTCAATGCCTGAGATATTTTTTATAAACATTCCTATAAAGTCCCCTTCGCATGAGCTTGCAAGGGTTGTTGTTGATTTCTCTTGAAGAAGTTCTTATGCTGTAATCCTTTCAGAAGTTAATAAAGAAAGTGATGGAATTTCTCGGATTTCTGAGGTGTTGAATGCGTCCTGGTGTCTATTGGAAACTGCTGGATTCCTGTGTATTTCATCATACAATAAGTCTCTGTAACTCTCTCTGTTATGTATTTTGTTTGTTAAAATCCATATGTTATCTAACTTTACATATTTAGCAACAAGGAAAAAGAATAACTTTCAGGATTTATTCAATGAATACCCTGAGTTCAATCTGTGTTGTTAATCAATGTTTTCTTCAGATGCAATCTTGATAAGTGTAATTCTTAATTGCTGCACTTTCAGAATACATCTTTCACAGTGGCCTTTGTCACAGGAATTCAAGTTTGCTCCTGTGCAGCGTGTTACACTTTCACCTCACCAGCTTAATAGAAAATTCTTAATTGCTTTCTATTGGTTGACATACATCACCATTTAAACTAAATTTGTTTGTCTGAAATACAAAATTGGCCCTGCAGTTTGAGCACCACCAATCCTGCATATCTAAGCACTTCACAACTCCAGACTCCATTGCCCAATGATATTTTACTCTCTAAACAGTATACCATAAGACCCGAAATAAATCCTTCAACCAAAACATAAAACAAAACCTGAGCATAATAGCTAGCCTAAAACACCATCATAACAGAGACAAATCATAAAGAGAGAGCCCTCTCTGATTACAGTTTGGCTAGAAACTGTGATCCAAAGATTGGTTAGTGGTTACCCCGGTCGTATTCCCTTGGGAGTCATAGGGAACAACCTGGGTGTTAACAGCACGCTTTACCTGTTCATCTTCTTCGTAGCTCAAGACAATCTTGTCCCATATTTCTTTTGCGGATTTATATTGCATAACCTTTACGAATTCTGTTTGAGATAAGCATCCCAACAAAGTATTGACTACTTTAGCATTTGTTTCATATTTCTTCTTTTCGGCTGTATCTGTAGGAGTAGCTGAAGGAAAAGTGTAGCCTGTATCTATGATATCCCAAACTTCTGTAACAAGAGATTGAATATAGGTTGTAACTCTTACCTTCCAATAATTGAAGTTTGTCCCATCAAAAATTGGTGGCCTGATTGATGCTTCCCTCTCGTAGTTGCTCATGATGAATGATCTTCCTTCAAGCGATCAAGCTTCTCCAAAGAACCTGGCTCTGATACCAATTGTTGGAAATAATACTGAGAGGGGGGGTGAATCAGTATTATCAAGTTCTTTTAACAAATCTTCCTTATTTATACTTTGAATTAATTTTGCATATTAGTACCATAAAATAATGAGCATGAACAAGAAAAACAGATAGTCACACCAAAGAACACCAGATATAAGGTGGAAACCCAATGTGGGTGAAAACCACCTGCTGCAATATGTCTCTATCTTCTTTCAAATTAGAAACTCCTTTTACAATGATTTTGTACTGGTGTAGTCCTTTACCAGTACACAGGCTGCAACCTGCAGAGAGCTACAACTCTCTCTCGTTTTCTAGTCTTTCCTGGAAGGGAGCTACAACCCCCTACTTCTTTTCTTACAAGGACCACTTTTCATAAATTTTCAAACTGGATCCATAAGCATCAAATGATCATCAAGTACATGTAAATTACATAGTCAACTGCAGTAACCAGATCAACAATAACAGAACTAACCCAGAACACCTTATCAACAGAAAAATTCAGTCAACAGAAGATCTTAAGACAGATACGCAGTCTTTCTTTCTTTGGCCTGCGTCGCTACGCACTTCACCTTCTACTTCCCTGCATATACCCACAGAGAGCCTTCTGCTGCACCGCGTACCCACGCACTGCTTCTTCAATCGCGCTGCGTACTGTTACTGTAGGTACGCACCCATAGACACTATCGCGCCGCGTACTGTTACTGAAGCCACACACTCAAAGACACTATCGCGCCGCGTACTTTTACTGTGCGTACACACCTGAACCTTTGTCACGCTGCGTACCCACACAGTTCTCCTTCTTCTGCTCTGCGTACCCATGCAGTGCCCCTTCTTCTGCTCTGCGTACCCACGCACCTGTACCATTAATCACCTGCATACTTCTGATTAGGGCCGAATTGGCAGTCCACCAGTGTGCCACAGTTAGTCAGATGCCCAGATCTTATCATGTGCTCGAGAGATCACCCTTGACAGATTCGCTTTCAACTTTACTTTCATATAGATCAAGCTTTTAAAACAATAACCCAATATTTCAGATCTCAAGATATTCAATTTGCAAAAGATGCTTAGCCAAGTGATCTCCTTTGCTTTATATAGGCAAGCTCCTCCTAAAATCATGGATCAATTCCATAGATAACCAATACAAGGGGCCCAAAAACATGGGGCTCAATAATAATAATAATATAAAACAATACCACGGGCCAAAACCATAGAATCAAGAGCGGCGGGCTAAATACCATGGGCCAAACATAGGAAACCCCACGTGAACGCACTTCTCTGCCTTGAAGTAAGTGAAACTGGGAGTACGCACCTCCTGAAAGGATGACCTGCGTGTTTGGCCGCGGTCCCTTCGCAGTGTACCTGCGAGTACGCTTCTTCTGAACTGATCTCCTGCGTACTTCTTAATTTTCAACATTTTGAGAGCCTGATCAGAGCATTGCCACGGGTGTTGCCATCAAGTACAACATCTGTAACATAGAGCCATACCAGAATCATAATGCCAACAATCTCCCCCTTTGGGCTTGATGGCAACCTCAAAATCTTCAGCTTCATTCTCCCCCTTTGACATCAAGGGCAAACGGTTATGCTCCCCCTAAGAACATGCTCCCCATGAATATGAACCATGAAAGAGATAGAGACATATTGCAGCTATATTTAGACCAGCATCCATGATCTCCTCCTGTACATCCTCCATAATGCCAACAATGCATTATATGCTCCCCCTGAACTTGTGCCATTTTATCTTCAATCAAACCGCAACCCAGCACATGTACGCATATACCCCAGATGAACCTTTCGTACAACCATCAATGAGAAGTGTTTCAATAAGATGATGCATCAACAGCCCCCAGCTTTTGCCTGAGGTATTCAAAAGTATCCCTGGGCAATGGTTTGGTGAGTATATCAGCAACTTGTTCCTTAGAAGGAACATACTCCAACTTGACCTTCTGTTCAAGCACTTGTTCTTGGAGAAAATGATACTTGATTGGTATGTGCTTGGTTTTTGAATGCATGACTGGGTTCTTTGAGATGCTGATTGCACTTGTGTTATCACATAAGATGGAGATAGGTGGTGTACAAGTGATTTGAAAATCCTGCAAGGTCTGCATCATCCAAAGGAGTTGAGTGCAGCAAGATGCAGCAGCAACATATTCTGCTTCAGCTGTAGACAAGGCAATCGAACTTTGTTTCTTGCTGAACCAAGATACTAGTCTGGAACCCATAAAGAACGCACCACCACTTGTGCTCTTCCTGTCATCCACGCTTCCGGCCCAATCTGCATCTGTATAAGCATGAAGTGTGAGATCTGTATCTCTAGGATACCATAAGCCATAATTTTGTGTCCCTTGAAGATATTTTAAAATTCTCTTCATTGCCTAAAGATGAGACTCCTTAGGATTTGCCTGAAATCTTCCAACTATTCCTACTGCATGCATGATGTCCGGTCGGGTACCTGTCAAATAAAGTAGACTTCCAATCATAGATCTGTAGGTTGGTTGATGTACTGCTGCAGATTCATCATTTGCACTGAGGCTACATCCTGTGACCATGGGTGTACATACTGGTTTTGCATCTTCCATGCCATATTTCTTCAAAATCTGTTTGAGATAATTGGTTTGAGACAAAAAGATTCCTCCTTCTTTTTGTTGGATTTGCAAACCAAGGAAATATGTCAGTTCTCCCAGCAAGGACATTTCAAATTCTTTCTGCATGACCAAGGCAAAGCTTTGACTCATAGCTTCTTCATTGCTGCCAAAGATAATGTCATCTACATACACAACAAGTATTAGCAATTTGTCATTTTCAATTTTTATATAAAGATTGCTATCCGCTGATCCTTTTGAAAAACCTTGTTGATGAAGATATTTGTCCAAACGATAGTACCAAGCCCTTGGAGCTTGTTTGAGACCATAGAGAGCCTTTTTCAATCTGCATACAAGATTTGGATCATTTCCAAGAATGAACCCATCTGGCTGCTCAATGTATACTTCTTCTTCCAAGTCTCCATTCAAAAAGGCTGATTTCACGTCCATTTGAAATACTTTGAAGTTTTGAAAGCTTGAGAGAGCAAGGAACATTTGGATGGCCTCAATTCTTGCAACAGGAGCAAAGGTTTCTTCAAAGTCTATTCCTTCTTGCTGCGCATACCCTTTACAAACAAGTCTGGCCTTGTTTCTAATTACTTCTCCATTTTCATTCAATTTATTTTTGAAGACCCATTTTGTTCCGATAACATTCTTATCCTTTGGTCTAGGGACCAGCTCCCAAGTGTTGTTCTTTTCGATCTACTCAAGTTCTTCATCCATTGCTTTCACCCAACATTCATCTTTGCATGCCTCTTTCACATTTTGTGGTTCAGTGGAGGAGAGTAATGCCAAATAGCTTGAAGCTTCTGCAACTGTTCTTCTTGTTTGTACACCTGCTTCTTTCTGCCCCACAATCTGAGATTCTGGATGATTCTTCTAAACATATCTGGATGGAGTCTTCTCCTCTATTCTTGTCTGCTCCTCTGGTTCTTCTTGAGGTTCTTCTTCTTCATCATTCTGTCCTTGAGGGTAGCCTTCATCTTCTTCGATGTCTTCATAATGTACTTGCCTAGGAATGTATCCCTTCTCATCAACCACTACATCAATGCTGTCCACAATTCTGCCAAGTCTTTTACTGTAGCATTTGTATGCTTTGCTATGTGGAGAGTAACCAAGAAGAATGCCTTCATCTGCTCTAGGTTCAAGTTTGCCAAGTTGCCGATCAGTATTCTTAATATAACATTTGCTCCCAAAGATTTTGAGGTTCTTTACCGAAGGAGTCTCACCACACCAGAGCTCATGAGGGGTTTGAGTGTTGTTCACCCGGACATTTGTTTTGTTGAGAATAACAACCGCAGCATGTGCAGCTTCACCCCAGAAAGTTGCGAGAGTTCCCGACTCATCAAGCATAGCACGAGCCATTTGTTGGACTATTCTGTTCATTCTTTCCACAACTCCATTTTGCTGAGGAGTTCTAGCTGTAGAGAATTCTCTTCTTATCCCATGTTCTTCACAGAAATCGAAAAATTCATTTGAGGTAAACTCCCCACCTCTGTCGGATCTGAGGCACTTAATTTTGTATCCTGATTCATTTTCAACCAAGGCTTTGAAGGATTTGAATTTTTCGAATTCTTCATCTTTGTGCTTCATAAGTCCTAACCAGACAAACCTGGAGAAATCATCAATGAATAATATCAAGTATTCTTCTCCTCGAGGTGTCCTTTTCCTAAATGGACCACATGTATCTGTATGAACTAGCTCAAGAGGCATGCTAGCTGATCCTTCCTTCTCTGGAAAGTTAGTTCTAGTTTGCTTTCCAAACTGACATGATTTGCATATGGTGTTGTCTGGAATTTTGATATCTGGAAGATCGCGAACTGCCTGATATTTGCATGCTTTCCTTATTTGTGAAAAGCTTAGATGCCCCAACCTCCGATGCCATAACCAGTGTTCATCATCCTTGCTTAGATAGCATTGTTTTTGTCCTTCTTCAAATATGTATAGATTATTTGGAGTTCTTTTACCTTTGATCACCGTTTTACCTGTATCAAGATCACGAACAAGACATCCATTTGTTCTGAATATCACCTCGGTTCTTTGATCACACATCTGGATGACACTTAGAAGATTATGTTTCAATCCATCAACATACAAAACATTTCCAGCCTTGACCTTTTCTTTTAACTGAGAAATGCCTTTTCCTTTTAGAGTTGTAGGAGTATCATTTCCAAAAGAAACTTTCTTTCCTTTTCCTAGAGCAGAATATGACTCAAGTTTTTCTTTATCACCTGTCATATGCTTCGAACATCCACTGTCAATGTACCATAGATTTTCTTGTCCCTCTGCATAAAATGCTATCGCACATCTTTCTGTTTGTGGTTCCTTTATTCTCCATGTTTTGATGCTTGAGGCTTGTTCCTTTGTCTGCTGAAACCTGCTCCTGCATTCAGAGTCTTCATGACCAAAGTTATTGCAAATAGAACATTCAACTTCATTTTCAAGAGCCGAAAAGTTGTTATAGGTCCTTTTTGTAATCCCGGTCATACTTCTTTGTTTTTGAGTTTCTCTAGTCATGATTGTTTTATATGCAACACATTGAGTTGCTTTGTGACCAAAGTTATGACAAGAGAAACATTTTCCATTGAAGAAACTTCTGCGGTTATCAAATCTACCGACCAAATGATCGTAATTCTTATTGTCATCCATTCTTGAACCAAATTGAGAAGATTTTACTTGTGGCTGGTTGTATCTTTTGTTCACCCTTAAGACGGATTGCCCCTGATAGTCTCTGTTTGCAATTCGTCCCTGCTTTACCTGATGGTCTCCATTGTTCTTTTGTTCATTCCTTCTTGCTGCATCAAGATAGCTTTTTGAGGTGGATGCTTGAGAAGTTTCTCCATTATAGCCCAGACCTGTCTTGTTTAGTGGAGAACGCTGTACATTGATAATCTCATCCAAAGTTTTAGATCCTTTGACAAACTTAAGATTAATAGCTTTTGTTTTCTCAATCTCTTTTCTAAGACCAACAATTTCTCCTTCTAATTTTTCAAGATGTTTTTGCTTTACATCAATTTGAAATTGTAGAGTATCAATGATCATATTCTTTTCTTCTATACATCTCTTTAGTCTAGTAATTTCTTCATAAAGGCTATCCACATCTATAGGATCCATATAATAATCATCTTCAAATGACATTAACAGTTTATGGTCATTACCTCGTTCATCTTCATCACTATTTGATAGACCATCACTATCTTCATGAGTGTAGTAGCTTTTCTTATTTGTACTCTGTTTCTTGTTCCATCTAGCAGGTTCCTTTCCTTTATCCTTATAAGGACATTTTGCAGCATAATGACCTACTCTTCCACAAGCAAAGAATTTAAAAGGTAACTTACCTCTGAACCTTCCAGAACCCCTTTGAAGATTTCTGACAAAATTTGATTCTTCTTCTTCTTCTTCTGGCACGTGACTTGCTTCATAATAATCTCCTTTGCCTGAAGCCTTGAAAGCAGCTTCTCTTTTGTCTGATGGACCTCCCTTTCTCATTTCATAAGCAGTTAGAATTCCGTGTAGCTGAGACATAGTAAGAATTCGTAGATTTTCCTTTTCTTCTATTGCAGACACTTTAGATTCAAACTTGGGGGACAATGATCTTAGAACTTTTTCAACCACAATAGCCTCTTTTATTTCTTCACCCAAGTTTTTCATGCAATTAACAATCTCATCTACCCGAAGAAAATAGTTAGCCACACTTTCATCATTATACATCCTGAGATTCTCATACTGAATCCTGAGAGTTTGAAGTTTAGCACGCTTTACCTGTTGATCTCCTTCGTAGCTCAAGACAATGTTGTCCCATATTTCTTTTGCGAATTTATATTGCATAACCTTTACGAATTCTGTTTGAAATAATCATCCCAACAAAGTATTGACTGCTTTAGCATTTGTTTCATATTTCTTCTTTTCGGCCGTATCTATAGGAGTAGCTGAAGGAAAAGTGTAGCCTGTATCTATGATATCCCAAACTTCTGTAACAAGAGATTGAAGATAGGCTGTAACTGTTACCTTCCAATAATTGAAGTTTGTCCCATCAAAAATTGGTGGCCTGATTGATGCTTCCCTCTCGTAGTTGCTCATGATGAATGATCTTCCTTCAAGCGATCAAGCTTCTCCGAAGAACCTAGCTCTGATACCAATTGTTGGAAATAATACTAAGAGGGGGGGTGAATCAGTATTGTCAAGTTCTTTTAACAAATCTTCCTTATTTATACTTTGAATTATTTTTTCATATCAGTACCATAAAATAATGAGCATGAACAAGAAAAACAGATAGTCACACCAAAGAACACCAGATATAAGGTGGAAACCAAATGTGGGTGAAAACCAACTGCTGCAATATGTCTCTATCTTCTTTCAAATTAGAAACTCCTTTTACAATGATTTTGTACTGGTGTAGTCCTTTACCAGTACACAGGCTGCAACCTGCAGAGAGCTACAACTCTCTCTCGTTTTCCAGTCTTTCCTGGAAGGGAGCTACAACCCACTACTTCTCTTCTTACAAGGACCACTTTTCATAAATTTTCGAACTGGATCCATAAGCATCAAATGATCATCAAGTACATGTAAATTACACAGTCAACTGCAGTAACCAGATCAACAATAACAGAACTAACCCAGAACACCTTATCAACAGAAAAATTCAGTCAACAGAAGATCTTAAGACAGATACGCAGTTTTTATTTCTCTGGCCTATGTCGCTACGCACCTCACCTTCTGCTTCCCTGCGTATACCCGCAGAGAGCCTTCTGCTGCATCACGTACCCACGCACTGCTTCTTCAATCGCGCTGCGTACTGTTACTGTAGGTAGACACCCAAAGACACTATCGCGCCACGTACTGTTACTAAAGCCACGCACTCAAAGATACTATCGCGCCGCGTACTTTTACTATGCGTATGCACCTGAACCTTTGTCGTGCTGCGTACCCACGCAGTTCTCCTTCTTCTGCTCTGCGTACCCACGCAGTGCCCCTTCTTCTGCTCTGCGTACCCACACAGCTCTCCTGTTTCTGCTCTGCGTACCCACGCACCTGTACCGTTAATCACCTGCGTACTTCTGATTAGGGCCGAATTGGCAGTCCACCAGTGTGCCACAGTTAGTCAGATGCCCAGATATGATCATGCGCTCGAGAGATCACCCTTCATAGATTCACTTTCAACTTTACTTTCATATAGATCAAGCTTTTAAAACAATAACCCAATATTTCAGATCTCAAGATATTCAATTTGCGAAAGATGCTTAGCCAAGTGATCTCCTTTGCTTTATATAGGCAAGCTCCTCCTAAAATCATGGATCAATTCCATAGATAACCAATACAAGGGGCCCAAAAACATGGGGCTCAATAATAATAATAATATAAAACAATACCACGGGCCAAAACCATAGAATCAAGAGCGGCGGGCTAAATACCACGGGCCAAACATAGGAAACCCCACGTGAACGCGCTTCTCTGCCTTGAAGTAAGTGAAACTGGGGATACACACCTCCTAAACGGATGACCTGCGTGTCTGGCCGCGGTCCCTTCACAGTGTACCTGCGAGTACGCATCTTCTGAGCTGATCTCCTGCGTACTTCTTAATTTTCAACATTTTGAGAGCCTGATCAGAGCATTGCCACGGGTGTTGCCATCAAGTACAACATCTGTAACATAGAGCCATACCAGAATCATAATGCCAACAATCTCCCCCTTTAGACTTGATGGCAACCTCAAAATCTTCAGCTTCATTCTCCCCCTTTGACATCAAGGGCAAACGGTTATGCTCCCCCTAAGAACATGGTCCCCCTGAATATGAACCATGAAAGAGATAGAGACATATTGCAGCTATATTTAGATCAACATCCATGATCTCCTCCTGTACATCCTCCATAATGCCAACAATGCATTATATGCTCCCCCTGAACCTGTGCCATTTTATCTTCAATCAAACCGCAACCCAGCACATGTACGCATATACCCCAGATGAACCTTTCGTACAACCACCAATCAGAACAGTTTCAATAAGATAATGCATCAACAACCCCCTGCTTTTTCCTGAGGTATTCAAAAGTCTCCCTGGGTAATGGTTTGGTGAGTATATCAGCAACTTGTTCCTTAGAAGGAACATACTCCAACTTGACCTTCTGTTCAAGCACTTGTTCTCAGAGAAAATGATACTTGATTGGTATGTGCTTGGTTTTTGAACGCATGACTGGGTTCTTTGAGATGCTGATTGCACTTGTGTTATCACATAAGATGGAGATAGGTGGTGTACAAGTGATTTGAAAAATCCTGCAAGGTATGCATCATCCAAAGGAGTTGAGTGTAGCAAGATGCAGCAACAACATATTCCGCTTTAGCTGTAGAGAAGGCAATCGAACTCTGTTTCTTGCTGAACCAAGATACTAGTTTAGAACCCATAAAGAACGCACCACCACTTGTGCTCTTCCTGTCATCCACGCTTCCGGCCCAATCTGCATCTGTATAAGCATGAAGTGTGAGATCTGTATCTCTAGGATACCATAAGCCATAATTTTGTGTCCCTTGAAGATATTTGAAAATTCTCTTCACTGCCTGAAGATGAGTCTCCTTTGGATTTGCCTGAAATCTTCCAACTATTCCTACTGCATGCATGATGTTCGGTCGGGTACCTGTCAAATAAAGTAGACTTCCAATCATAGATCTGTAGGTTGGTTGATGTACTGCTGCAGATTCATCATTTGCACTGAGGCTACATCCTGTGACCATGGGTGTACATACTGGTTTTGCATCTTCCATGCCATATTTCTTCAAAATCTGTTTGAGATACTTGGTTTGAGACAAAAAGATTCCTCCTTATTTTTGTTGGATTTGCAAACCAAGGAAATATGTCAGTTCTCCCAGCAAGGACATTTCAAATTCTTTCTGCATGACCAATGCAAAGCTTTGACTCATAGCTTCTTCATTGCTGCCAAAGATAATGTCATCTACATACACAACAAGTATTAGCAATTTGTCATTTTCAATTTTTATATAAAGATTGCTATCCGTTGATCCTTTTGAAAAACCTTGTTGATGAAGATATTTTTCCAAACGATAGTACCAAGCCCTTGGAGCTTGTTTGAGACCATAGAGAGCCTTTTTCAATCTGCATACAAGATTTGGATCATTTCCAAGAATGAACCCATCTGGCTGCTCAATGTATACTTCTTCTTCCAAGTCTCCATTCAGAAAGGCTGATTTCACGTCCATTTGGAATACTTTGAAGTTTTGAAAGCTTGAGAGAGCAAGGAACATTCAGATGGCCTCAAGTCTTGCAACAGGAGCAAAGGTTTCTTCAAAGTCTACTCCTTCTTGTTGCGCATACCCTTTACAAACAAGTCTGGCCTTGTTTCTAATTACTTCTCCATTTTCATTCAATTTATTTTTGAAGACCCATTTTGTTCCGATAACATTCTTATCCTTTGGTCTAGGGACCAGCTCCCAAGTGTTGTTCTTTTCGATCTGCTCAAGTTCTTCATCCATTTCTTTCACCCAACATTCATCTTTGCATGCCTCTTTCACATTTTCTGGTCCAGTGGAGGAGAGTAATGCCAAATAGCTTGAAGCTTCTGCAACTGTTCTTCTTGTTTGTACACCTGCTTCTTTCTGCCCCACAATCTGAGATTCTGGATGATTCTTCTGAACATATCTGGATGGAGTCTTCTCTTCTATTCTTGTCTGCTCCTATGGTTCTTCTTGAGGTTCTTCTTCTTCATCATTCTGTCCTTGAGGGTAGCCTTCATCTTCTTCGATGTCTTCATAATGTACTTGCCTAGGAATGTATCCCTTTTCATCAACCACTACATCAATGCTGTCCACAATTCTGCCAAGTCTTTTATTGTAGCATTTGTATGCTTTGCTATGTGGAGAGTAACCAAGAAGAATGCCTTCATCTGCTCTAGGTTCAAGTTTGCCAAGTTTCTCATCAGTATTCTTAATATAACATTTGCTCCCAAAGATTTTGAAGTGCTTTACCGAAGGAGTCTCAAAACACCAGAGCTCATGAGGGGTTTGAGTGCTGTTCACCCGGACATTTGTTTTGTTGAGAATAACAACCGCAGCATGTGCAGCTTCACCCCAGAAAGTTGCGGGAGTTCCCGACTCATCAAGCATAGCACGAGCCATTTGTTGGACTGTTCTGTTCATTCTTTCCACAACTCCATTTTGCTGAGGAGTTCTAGCTGTAGAGAATTCTCTTCTTATCCCATGTTCTTCACAGAAATCGAAAAATTCATTTGAGGTAAACTCCCACCTCTGTCGGATCTGAGGCACTTAATTTTGTATCTTGATTCATTTTCAACTAAGGCTTTGAAGGATTTGAATTTTTCGAATGCTTCATCTTTGTGCTTCATAAGTCCTAACCAGACAAACCTGGAGAAATCATCAATGAATAATATCAAGTATTCTTCTCCTCGAGGTGTCCTTTTCCTGAATGGACCACATGTATCTGTATGAGCTAGCTCAAGAGGCATGCTAGCTGATTCTTCCTTCTCTGGAAAGTTAGTTCTGGTTTGCTTTCCAAACTGACATGATTTGCATATGGTGTTATCTGGAATTTTGATATCTGGAAGATCGCGAACTGCATGATATTTGCATGCTTTCCTTATTTGTGAAAAGCTTAGATGCCCCAACCTCCGATGCCATAACCAATGTTCATCATCCTTGCTTAGATAGCATTTTTGTTGTCCTTCTTCAAATATGTATAGATTATTTGGAGTTCTTTTACCTTTGATCACCGTTTTACCTGTATCAAGATCACGAACAAGACATCCATTTGTTCTAAATATCACCTCTGTTCCTTGATCACACATCTGGCTGACACTTAGAAGATTATGTTTCAATCCATCAATATACAAAACATTTCCAGCCTTGACCTTTTCTTTTAACTGAGCAATGCCTTTTCCTTTTATAGTTGCAGGAGTATCATTTCCAAAAGAAACTTTCTTTCCTTTTCCTAGAGCAGAATATGACTCAAGTTTTTCTTTATCACCTGTCATATGCTTCGAACATACACTGTCAATGTACCATAGATTTTCTTGTCCCTCTGCATAAAATGCTATCCCACATCTTTTTGTTTGTGGTTCCTTTATTCTCCATGTTTTGGTGCTTGAGGCTTGTTCCTTTGTCTGCTGAAACCTGCTCCTACATTCAGAGTCTTCATGACCAAAGTTATTGCAAATAGAACATTCAACTTCATTTTCAAGAGCCGAAAAGTTGTTATAGGTCCTTTTTGTAATCCCGGTCATACTTCTTTGTTTTTGAGCTTCTCTAGTCATGATTGTTTTATATGCAACACATTCAACAGCTTTGTGACCAAAGTTATGACAAGAGAAACATTGTCCATTGAAGAAACTTCTGCGGTTATCAAATCTACCGGCCAAATGATTGTAATTCTTATTGTCATCCATTCTTGAACCAAATTGAGAAGATTTTACCTGTGGCTGGTTGTAGCTTTTGTTCACCCTTAAGACGGATTGCCCCTGATAGTCTCTGTTTCCAATTCGTCCCTGCTTTACCTGATGGTCTCCATTATGCTTTTGCTCATTCCTTCTTGCTGCATCAAGATAGCTTTTTGAGGTGGATGCTTGAGAAGTTTCTCCATTATAGCCCAGACCTGTCTTGTTTAGTGGAGAACGCTGTACATTGATAATCTCATCCAAAGTTTCAGATCCATTGACAAACTTAAGATTAATAGCTTTTGTTTTCTCAATCTCTTTTCTAAGACCAACAATTTCACCTTCTAATTTTTCAAGATGTTTTTCCTTTACAACAATTTGAAATTGTAGAGTATCAATGATCATATTCTTTTCTTCTATACATCTCTTGAGTCTAGTAATTTCTTCATAAAGGCTATCCACATCTATAGCATCCATATAATCATCATCTTTAAATGCCATTAACAGTTTATAGTCATTACCTCGTTCATCTTCATCACTATTTGATAGACCATCACTATCTTCATGAGTGTAGTAGCTTTTCTTATTTGTACTCTGTTTCTTGTTCCATCTAGCAGGTTCCTTTCCTTTATCCTTATAAGGACATTTTGTAGCATAATGACCTACTCTTCCACAAGCAAATCATTTAGAAGGTAACTTACCTCTGAACCTTCCAGAACCCCTTTGAAGATTTCTGACAAAATTTGATTCTTCTTCTTCTTCTTCTGGCACGTGACTTGCTTCATAATAATCTCCTTTGCCTGAAGCCTTGAAAGCAGCTTCTCTTCTGTTTGATGGACCTCCCTTTCTCATTTCATAAGCAGTTAGAATTCCGTGTAGCTAAGACATAGTAAGAATTCGTAGATTTTCCTTTTCTTATATTGCAGACACTTTAGATTCAAACTTGGGGGACAATGATCTTAGAACTTTTTCAACCACAATAGCCTCTTTTATTTCTTCACCCAAGTTTTTCATGCAATTAACAATCTCATCTACCCGAAGAAAATAGTTAGCCACACTTTCATCATTATACATCCTGAGATTCTCATACTGAATCCTGAGAGTTTGAAGTTTAGCACGCTTTACCTGTTATCTCCTTCGTAGCTCAAGAAAATCTTGTCCCATATTTCTTTTGCGGATTTATATTGCATAACCTTTGCAAATTCTATTTGAGATAAGCATCCCAGCAAAGTATTGACTGCTTTAGCATTTGTTTCATATTTCTTCTTTTCGGCCGTATCTGTAGGAGTAGCTGAAGGAAAAGTGTAGCCTATATCTATGATATCCCAAACTTCTGTAACAAGAGATTGAAGATAGGCTGTAACTCTTACCTTCGAATAACTGAAGTTTGTCCCATCAAAAATTG
This sequence comes from Pinus tabuliformis, assembly GCA_031772625.1. Classification (NCBI taxonomy): domain Eukaryota; kingdom Viridiplantae; phylum Streptophyta; class Pinopsida; order Pinales; family Pinaceae; genus Pinus; species Pinus tabuliformis. The sequence continues at coordinate 962,340,505 of CM062817.1, forward strand.
GTGGCCTGATTGATGCATCCCTCTCGTAGTTGCTCATGATGAATGATCTTCCTTCAAGCGATCAAGCTTCTCCGAAGAACCTGGCTCTGATACCAATTGTTGGAAATAATACTGAGAGGGGGGGTGAATCAGTATTATCAAGTTCTTTTAAAAAATCTTCCTTATTTATACTCTGAATTATTTTTGCATATCAGTACCATAAAATAATTGGCATGAACAAGAAAAACAGTTAGTCACACCAAAGAACACCAGGTATAAGGTGGAAACCCAATGTGGGTGAAAACCACCTGCTGCAATATGTCTCTGTCTTCTTTCAAATTAGAAACTCCTTTTACAATGATTTTGTACTGGTGCAGTCCTTTACCAGTACACAGGCTGCAACCTGCAGAGAGCTTCAACTCTCTCTCGTTTTCCAGTCTTTCCTGGAAGGGAGCTACAACCCTCTACTTCTTTTCTTACAAGGACCACTTTTCATAAATTTTCAAACTGGATCCATAAGCATCAAATGATCATCAAGTACATGTAAATTACACAGTAAACTGCAGTAAACAGATCAACAATAACAGAACTAACCCAGAACACCTTATCAACAGAAAAATTCAGTCAACAGAAGATCTTAAGACAGATACGCAGTTTTTCTTTCTCTGGCCTGCGTCGCTACGCACTTCACCTTCTGCTTCCCTGCGTATACCTGCAGAGAGCCTTCTGCTGCACCGCGTACCCACACACTGCTTCTTCAATCGCGCTGCGTACTGTTACTTTAGGTACACACCCAGAGACACTATCGTGCTGCGTACTGTTACTGAAGCCACGCACTCAAAGATACTATCGCGCCGCGTACTTTTACTGTGCGTACGCACCTGAACCTTTGTCGCGCTGCGTACCCACGCAGTTCTCCTTCTTCTGCTCTGCGTACCCACGCAGCTCTCCTGTTTCTGCTCTGCGTACCCACGCACCTGTACCGTTAATCACCTGCGTACTTCTGATTAGGGCTGAATTGGCAGTCCACCAGTGTGCCACAGTTAGTCAGATGCCTAGATCTGATCATGCGCTCGAGAGATCACCCTTCACAGATTCGCTTTCAACTTTAGTTTCATATAGATCAAGCTTTTAAAATAATAACCCAATATTTCAGATCTTAAGATATTCAATTTGGAAAATATGCTTAGCCAAGTGATCTCCTTTGCTTGATATAGGCAAAATCCTCCTAAAATCATGGATCAATTCCATAGATAACCAATACAAGGGGCCCAAAAACATGGGGCTCAATAATAATAATAATATAAAACAATACCACGGACCAAAACCATAGAATCAAGAGCGGCAGGCTAAATACCACGAGCCAAACATAGGAAACCCCACGTGAACGCGCTTTTGTGCCTTGAAGTAAGTGAAACTGGGGGTACGCACCTCCTGAACGGATGACCTGCGTGTTTGGCCGCGGTCCCTTCGCGGTGTACCTGCGAGTACGCATCTTCTAAACTGAGCTCCTGCGTACTTCTTAATTTTCAACATTTTGAGAGCCTGATCAAAGCATTGCCACGGGTGTTTCCATCAAGTACAACATCTGTAACATGGAGCCATACCAGAATCATAATTCCAACAATCTCCCCCTTTGGACTTGATGGCAACCTCAAAATCTTCAGCTTCATTCTCCCCCTTTGACATCAAGGGCAAAGGGTTATGCTCCCCCTAAGAACATGCTCCCCTTGAATATGAACCATGAAAGAGATAGAGACATATTGCAGCTATATTTAGACCAGCATCCATGATCTCCTCCTGTACATCCTCCATAATGCCAACAATGCATTATATGCTCCCCCTGAACCTGTGCCATTTTATCTTCAATCAAACCGCAACCCAGCACATGTACGCATATACCCCAGATGAACCTTTCGTACAACCATCAATCAGAAGAGTTTCAATAAGATGATGCATCAACAACCCCCAGCTTTTGCCTGAGGTATTAAAAAGTCTCACTGGGCAATGGTTTGGTGAGTATATCAGCAACTTGTTCCTTAGAAGGAACATACTCCAACTTGACCTTCTGTTCAAGCACTTGTTCTCGGAGAAAATGATACTTGATTGGTATGTGCTTGGTTTTTGAATGCATGACTGGGTTCTTTGAGATGCTGATTGCACTTGTGTTATCACATAAGATGGAGATAGGTGGTGTACAAGTGATTTGAAAATCCTGCAAGGTCTGCATCATCCAAAGGAGTTGAGTGCAGCAAGATGCAGCAGCAACATATTCCACTTCAGCTGTAGACAAGGCAATCGAACTCTGTTTCTTGCTGAACCAAGATACTAGTCTGGAACCCATAAAGAACGCACCACCACTTGTGATCTTCCTGTCATCCACGCTTCCGACCCAATCTACATCTGTATAAGCATGAAGTGTGAGATCTGTATCTCTAGGATACCATAAGCCATAATTTTGTGTCCCTTGAAGATATTTGAAAATTCTCTTCACTGCCTGAAGATGAGTCTCCTTTTGATTTGCCTGGAATCTTCCAACTATTCCTACTGCATGCATGATGTCCGGTCGGGTACCTGTCAAATAAAGTAGACTTCCAATCATAGATCTGTAGGTTGGTTGATGTACTGCTGCAGATTCATCATTTGCACTGAGGCTACATCCTGTGACCATGGGTGTATATACTGGTTTTGCATCTTCCATGCCATATTTCTTCAAAATCTGTTTGAGATACTTGGTTTGAGACAAAAAGATTCCTCCTTCTTTTTGTTGGATTTGCAAACCAAGGAAATATGTCAGTTCTCCCAGCAAGGACATTTCAAATTCTTTCTGCATGACCAAGGCAAAGCTTTGACTCATAGCTTCTTCATTGCTGCCAAAGATAATGTCATCTACATACACAACAAGTATTAGCAATTTGTCATTTTCAATTTTTATATAAAGATTGCTATCCACTGATCCTTTTGAAAAACCTTGTTGATGAAGATATTTGTCCAAACGATAGTACCAAGCCCTTGGAGCTTGTTTGAGACAATAGAGAGCCTTTTTCAATCTGCATACAAGATTTGGATGATTTCCAAGAATGAACCCATCTGGCTGCTCAATGTATACTTCTTCTTCCAAGTCTCCATTCAGAAAGGCTGATTTCACGTCCATTTGAAATACTTTGAAGTTTTGAAAGCTTGAGAGAGCAAGGAACATTCGGATGGCCTCAAGTCTTGCAACAGGAGCAAAGGTTTCTTCAAATTCTATTCCTTCTTGCTGCGCATACCCTTTACAAACAAGTCTGGCCTTGTTTCTAATTACTTCTCCATTTTCATTCAATTTATTTTTGAAGGCCCATTTTGTTCCGATAACATTCTTATCCTTTGGTCTAGGGACCAGCTCCCAAGTGTTGTTCTTTTCGATCTGCTCAAGTTCTTCATCCATTGCTTTCACCCAACATTCATCTTTGCATGCCTCTTTCACATTTTGTGGTTCAGTGGAGGAGAGTAATGCCAAATAGCTTGAAGCTTTTGCAACTGTTCTTCTTGTTTGTACACCTGCTTCTTTCTGCCCCACAATCTGAGATTCTGGATGATTCTTCTGAACATATCTAGATGGAGTCTTCTCTTCTATTCTTGTCTGCTCCTCTGGTTCTTCTTGAGGTTCTTCTTCTTCATCATTTTGTCCTTGAGGGTAGCCTTCATCTTCTTCGTTGTCTTCATAATGTACTTGCCTAGGAATGTATCCCTTCTCATCAACCACTACATCAATGCTGTCCACAATTCTGCCAAGTCTTTTATTGTAGCATTTGTATGCTTTGCTATGTGGAGAGTAACCAAGAAGAATGCCTTCATCTGCTCTAGGTTCAAGTTTGCCAAGTTGCTCATCTGTATTCTTAAAATAACATTTTCTCCCAAAGATTTTGAGGTGCTCTACGAAAGGAGTCTCACCACACCAGAGCTCATGAGGGGTTTGAGTGCTGTTCACCCGGACAGTTGTTTTGTTGAGAATAACAACCACAGCATGTGCAGCTTCACCCCAGAAAGTTGCTGGAGTTGCCAACGCATCAAGCATAGCATGAGCCATTTGTTGGACTGCTCTGTTCATTCCTTCCACAACTCCATTTTGCTGAGGAGTTCTAGCTGTAGAGAATTCTCTTCTTATCCCATGTTCTTCACAGAAATCGAAAAATTCATTTGAGGTAAACTCCCCACCTCTGTCGGATCTGAGGCACTTAATTTTGTATCCTGATTCATTTTCAACCAAGGCTTTGAAGGATTTGAATTTTTCGAATGCTTCATCTTTGTGCTTCATAAGTCCTAACCAGACAAACCTGGAGAAATCATCAATGAATAATATCAAGTATTCTTCTCCTCGAGGTGTACTTTTCCTGAATGGACCACATGTATCTGTATGAACTAGCTCAAGAGGCATGCTAGCTGATCCTTCCTTCTCTGGAAAGTTAGTTCTGGTTTGCTTTCCAAACTGACATGATTTGCATATGGTGTTGTCTGGAATTTTGATATCTGGAAGATCGCGAACCGCCTGATATTTGCATGCTTTCCTTATTTGTGAAAAGCTTAGATGCCCCAACGTCTGATGCCATAACCAGTTTTCATCATCCTTGCTTAGATAGCATTGTTGTTGTCCTTCTTCAAATATGTATAGATTATTTGGAGTTCTTTTACCTTTGATCACCGTTTTACCTGTATCAAGATCACGAACAAGACATCCATTTGTTCTAAATATCACCTCGGTTCCTTGATCACACATCTGGCTGACACTTAGAAGATTATGTTTCAATCCATCAACATACAAAACATTTCCAGCCTTGACCTTTTATTTTAACTGAGCAATGCCTTTTCCTTTTATAGTTGCAGGAGTATCATTTCCAAAAGAAACTTTCTTTCCTTTTCCTAGAGCAGAATATGACTCAAGTTTTTCTTTATCACCTATCATATGCTTCGAACATCCACTGTCAATGTACCATATATTTTCATGTCCCTCTGCATAAAATGCTATCCCACATCTTTCTGTTTGTGGTTACTTTATTCTCCATGTTTTGGTGCTTGAGGCTTGTTCCTTTGTCTGCTGAAACCTGCTCCTGCATTCAGAGTCTTCATGACCAAAGTTATTGCAAATAGAACATTCAACTTCATTTTCAAGAGCCGAAAAGTTGTTATAGGTCCTTTTTGTAATCTCGGTCATACTTCTTTGTTTTTGAGCTTCTCTAGTCATGATTGTTTTATATGCAGCACATTCAGCTGCTTTGTGACCAAAGTTATGACAAGAGAAACATTGTCCATTGAAGAAACTTCTGCGGTTATCAAATCTACCGGCCAAATGATTGTAATTCTTATTGTCATCCATTCCTGAACCAAATTGAGAAGATTTTACCTGTGGCTGGTTGTAGCTTTTGTTCACCCTTAAGATGGATTGCCCCTGATAGTCTCTGTTTGCAATTCGTCCCTGCTTTACCTGATGGTCTCCATTGTGCTTTTGCTCATTCCTTCTTGCTGCATCAAGATAACTTTTTGAGGTGGATGCTTGAGAAGTTTCTCCATTATAGCCCAGACCTGTCTTGTTTAGTGGAGAACGCTGTACATTGATAATCTCATCCAAAGTTTCAGATCCTTTGACAAACTTAATATTAATAGCTTTTGTTTTCTCAATCTCTTTTCTAAGACCAAGAATTTCACCTTCTAATTTTTCAAGATGTTTTTCCTTTACATCAATTTGAAATTATAGAGTATCAATGATCATATTCTTTTCTTCTATACATCTCTTGAGTCTAGTAATTTCTTCATAAAGGCTATCCACATCTATAGCATCCATATAATCATCATCTTCAAATGCCATTAACAGTTTATAGTCATTACCTCGTTCATCTTCATCACTATTTGATAGACCATCACTATCTTCATGAGTGTAGTAGCTTTTCTTATTTGTACTCTGTTTCTTGTTCCATCTAGCAGGTTCCTTTCCTTTATCCTTATAAGGACATTTTGCAGCACAATGACCTACTCTTCCACAAGCAAAGAATTTAAAAGGTAACTTACCCCTGAACCTTCCAGAACCCCTTTGAAGATTTCTGACAAAATTTGATTCTTCTTCTTCTTCTTCTGGCACGTGACTTGCTTCATAATAATCTCCTTTGCCTGAAGCCTTGAAAGCAGCTTCTCTTCTGTCTGATGGACCTCCATTTCTCATTTCATAAGCAGTTAGAATTCTGTGTAGCTGAGACATAGTAAGAATTCATAGATTTTCCTTTTCTTCTATTGCAGACACTTTAGATTCAAACTTGGGGGACAATGATCTTAGAACTTTTTCAACCACAATAGCCTCTTTTATTTCTTCACCCAAGTTTTTCATGCAATTAACAATCTCATCTACCCGAAGAAAATAGTTAGCCACACTTTCATCATTATACATCCTGAGATTCTCATACTGAATCCTGAGAGTTTGAAGTTTAGCATGCTTTACCTGTTCATCTACTTCGTAGCTCAAGACAATCTTGTCCCATATTTCTTTTGCGAATTTATATTGCATAACCTTTATGAATTCTGTTTGAGATAAGCATCCCAGAAAAGTATTGACTGCTTTAGCATTTGTTTCATATTTCTTCTTTTTAGCCGTATCTATAGGAGTAGCTGAAGGAAAAGTGTAGCTGGTATCTATGATATCTCAAACTTCTGTACCAAGAGATTAAAGATAGGCAGTAACTCTTACTTTCCAATAATTGAAGTTTGTCCCATCAAAAATTGGTGGCCTGATTGATGCTTCCCTCTCGTAGTTGCTCATGATGAATGATCTTCCTTCAAGCGATCAAGCTGCTCCGAAGAACCTGGCTTTGATACCAATTGTTGGAAATAATACTGAGAGGGGGGGTGAATCAATATTATCAAGTTCTTTTAACAAATCTTCCTTATTTATACTTTGAATTATTTTTGCATATCAGTACCATAAAATAATGAGCATGAACAAGAAAAACAGATAGTCACACCAAAGAACACTAGATATAAGGTGGAAACCCAATGTGGGTGAAAACCACCTGCTGCAATATGTCTCTATCTTCTTTCAAATTAGAAACTCCTTTTACAATGATTTTATACTGGTGCAGTCCTTTACTAGTACACAGGCTGCAACCTGTAGAGAGCTACAACCCTCTCTCGTTTTCCAGTCTTTCCTGGAAGGGAGCTACAACCCCCTACTTCTTTTCTTACAAGGACCACTTTTCATAAATTTTCAAACTGGATCCATAAGCATCAAATGATCATCAAGTACATGTAAATTACACAGTCAACTGCAGTAACCATATCAACAATAACAGAACTAACCCAGAACACCTTATCAACAGAAAAATTCAGTCAACAGAAGATCTTAAGACAGATACGCGGTTTTTCTTTCTTTGGCCTGCGTCGCTACGCACTTCACCTTCTGCTTCCCTGCGTATACCCGCAGAGAGCCTTCTGCTGCACTGCATACCCACGCACTGCTTCTTCAATCGCGCTGCGTACTGTTACTGTAGGTACGCACCCAAAGACACTATCACGCCGCGTACTGTTACTGAAGCCACGCACTCAAAGATACTATCGCGCCGCGTACTTTTACTGTGTGTACGCACCTGAGCCTTTGTCGTGCTGAGTACCCACGCAGTTCTCCTTCTTCTGCTCTGCTTATCCACGTAGTGCCCCTTCTTCTGCTCTGCGTACCCACACAGCTCTCCTGTTTCTGCTCTGCATACCCACGCACCTGTACCGTTAATCACCTGCGTACTTCTGATTAGGGCTGAATTGGCAGTGCACCAGTGTGCCACAGTTAGTCAGATGCCCAGATCTGATCATGCGCTCGAGAGATCACCCTTCACAGATTCGCTTTCAACTTTACTTTCATATAGATCAAGCTTTTAAAACAATAACCCAATATTTCAGATCTCAAGATATTCAATTTGCAAAAGATGCTTAGCCAAGTGATCTCCTTTGCTTTATATAGGCAAGCTCCTCCTAAAATCATGGATCAATTCCATAGATAACCAATACAAGGGGCCCAAAAACATGGGGCTCAATAATAATAATAATATAAAACAATACCACGAGCCAAAACCATAGAATCAAGAGCGGCGAGCTAAATACCACGGGCCAAACATAGGAAACCCCACGTGAACGCGCTTCTCTGCCTTGAAGTAAGTGAAACTGGGGGTACACACCTCCTAAACGGATGACCTGCGTGTCTGGCCGCGGTCCCTTCGCGGTGTACCTGCGAATACGCATCTTCTGAACTGATCTCCTGCGTACTTCTTAATTTTCAACATTTTGAGAGCCTGATCAGAGCATTGCCAAGGGTGTTGCCATCAAGTACAACATCTGTAACATAGAGCCATACTAGAATCATAATGCCAATAGTTGTATGTGGAATAATTTGTATAGGTTTTTGGAAAAACACTTGTGGAGTGCCTTGAGTAGGTTTTTGTGGTATAGGTTTCCCAATAGCCTAAATTTGTTGATAAACAAGAACTTTTGGAGAAGCTTGAAAATGTTTCTAAACATTTATAGGGTTCCAAATAGTACTCCCAATTCCTGGAGAAGGAACACTAATCAAGGGTTGAGATATAACATGTTGACTTGGACCGACCTTATGTATCTAACCAAAAAAAAATTAAGTTCCGTCAAGAGGTTGTGCTACAACTAGAGGATACATTCCACTAGGGGGTTTTCCACTAGGTGGAACATAGGATGGTTTCCCCCTAACTAGAGAGTAAATTCCAGTTGAATTTGGTTGACGGTTACATGTATTACTAGATATCATATTAATGTATTGGTTTGATGCGAAAGGTGTTTGAGGCATAGAAAACATGCTATGAGTAGTAGTTTCTAGATAAGAGGTAGATAAACAATATAAGTTTCTACAAAGCTAACTAGAAACTTGAGAAGAAGGAGTGGCTCTCAAAACCATTCCAGTAAGTGACTTATACCTAGCAAGAACTAAAGGCTCACCATATATAAATGACTCTGGAGAGCCTGTAAACATAGAAGTTACAACAGGTTGGCTTAGAGGAGTATTTTCTGACATGATTTTCATAGGTGTGAAATCAAAAGGAGTCCATAAATGAGGAATACCTTGACCTAAATAATTCAGGGTGGTAAAATACCAAGGATTTGGTAGAAAAGGATCAAAACAAATTTTTGGAAAAGCCAATGGATCACCAATAATAAGAGGATTATGTGGTGATTCTTCCTCCTCTTCCTCAGTAATATATTCAATACTTATAAGATTAGGAGGTAAACGAGTTGTAATTATAGTTCTTCTTCTTCGAGATGAAGTCGATAAAGGAGTAGGGGATATAGTAGTTGAACGTGTTTCAGGCTCAAAAATGTCAGAATCAGGTTGTTCAATGTCGGGTTCAGTTAAATATGTCTCCAAAGTTTCAACAATCTTGGATTCACCTTTAATAATCTCAGTAAATTCAGGTACATATTGAATTTTTCTTCATTCTAATCTATGCAGTTGAGTTACTTCAATTTCTACAGTTCCCAATTCTACAACTCTGAATGTTTCAGGTTGATTTGAGGTTCATGATCCTACAAATTTCGATCTCTCTGCTTTGATTTCCTCCAATTTAACAGGTGTGTACTCAAGGGGTATACCCTACATTCTACATGAATATCTTGGTAAGTCGACCACGATGAATTTTATTAAAGGTTTGTTGGAATTTTATTGAATCAAATAAATAACCAAAATAAAAAAATAAAGGGTATATAGGTATAAAGGATTACAAATTCACTGTGAACTATGGAATATCATTTCCAGTACATGTAGGTACTCTACCCCAATGTTCTGTTCGGTGTATCAAAAATGACAAAGTGGGTGACTTGGTTACTTATGGATGGTATGCAACCTAGAAGGGGGCCCTCAAAATATACTCAAGTTATGTTGAGGTACAATATGTGTTAGAGTTGTCTATTGCGAGCTTGTATGATAGGACGCATCCCAATATAATTTTCATATGCAGAGAACTATCTGATATACCCAAAGGTACTTGGGGAATGGTATGATATACTTACATACGTGGGATATGGACTACCTGCAGAATGTGCCTCACACAAAAAACGACAATTTTTATGTTTATAGACATTGGAACACATCTTCTAGCCTAGAACCACTAATGTTTGGTTAATTTAAAATTTTGGTTGGTCCTATAGTTCCTCTTTCATTAAATTTGATTTAATAGATGTGTTGTAAATGATATCAGTTTTCAACTCAAAAACTAATGAAACAAATATGTGAAAATGAATCTTTTTCTTCAATGAATTTTTATCTATGGTAAAGAGAGAGTCTTTTTAATATTCAAATGGAATGATATTATAATTTCACCATGGTTATTTTCAATAAATGTAAAATTTTCACTTAAAAAAAAAAAGAAATCTAATTTAAACTCACTCAAAAACACAAGAATCATGAAAAAATCTTTCTACACACAACACTCAAAACTTTTTAGAATGCGAAAAGAAAATCAACAAATATTTAAGAAAAATATTTCAAATGAATGCTATGAATATGAAATTGTCTAAATTATAATTACGAGTTTCTTCATTAACAAAAATAAAAATAACTATCTATTTCAATTTCACTAAAAGGAGGCAATTTTATAAGCGAAAAATACTTGATCTTAAAAAAACACCATCTTTCATTAGCATAACGATCCTTTACAAACAGGTAAAACAAATTCTAAATATGATTATTTGAGAGAATAAAGACAAAAAAAACACTATCTTAGCAATTACCAATCCATCCTTTGATAAATCAACAAATTATTAGATCAAAACTTCAACAGTAATTCACAAATACAAGTAATTTTTCAAGCAGACAATCCAAAACACCCAATCAAATAGAAACAAACTTTTCCAGAATGTAAATATATCTAAGAAAACAAAGTAATAGAAAAATTCCAAATTCAGTAGATAAAAGCCCATTTTTTTCAAATATTTCAGAGACTTGTGCAGGTAACCAGTTAGGTTAATCGCACAGACATACTATTTCTAAAGTAAAAGTGCACAACTTTGCACACTTTCGCTAAAGAATAATTGCATAAACTGAGATTTTTTTTGAAAAAATAAAAAGTAAAGCCAAGAAAAACCAAAATTTTAAACTTTCAAGGTTCATAACATAGTCAAACAAGGCTACAAAAAGTAACCACTACCTTTCCTTAATCTATAACTGAAATATGACTTATGAAATGTGCAATAGCCTCTTACCTTTTCTACTAAATTCTTGTGGATGTCCTTTCGATGCTTTCAAAAGCCTTTCCTCATTACTTCAAGAGAAGATTTGCATAAACAAAATTTAACAAGGAATAAAATCATAACATAGATAAAGAGTGAAACACAAAGTGTATGAAAATTGCAACGTAGCATAGATTACTATGTTAATTTAGTACTCACTTAAAAATATGGAAAATATCAAGGAGATTTGTAAATATTATCATAAAAAGTGAAAATAGGAAATAAATAGTTGCTTATATTAATCTTGAATAAGAAGGAGAAAGGCAACCTTATCCTTGATTATGTAAAAATCCTTCCAATGGACTCCAATCCTCACCTTAGTTGACAGTCTTCCACCCCGAATCCCACAACATAATTTTACATTCCCAAGTCCTCCTTTATGTTTCTGGGAAAACTAGTGTCTTTTCGATCGACTAGCCCTCTAGGATTGGCAACTACCCTAGAAACAAACAGTTTAAAGCAATTTGCAATTTCCTCTATGTACGATAGATAAGAGAGAGGCAAAGGAACCAACCTGGATCTTCCGCTTAACTCCTTTCTTGATCTCTCTCCCCCTTGACAGAGCTTCCAAATCCTCTCTGTACTTATCCCACTTGGAGAGTACCTGTAGAAACACAATAAAAAAGAAATATCAAATCATATTGATCTATTATATCATAAGCATTACAATGGCATTCACAAATAACAACATTCACAACTAGACAATTGTATGGAGGAAAACTCAAAGAACTTTATTAAAATAGAAGGGAGAATTACAACCCAACTGTCTGATCTAGCATCATCCTCCTAGCATCAAAGCCCTCTTCACCTCATGTAAAGCAAGATCACCCAACAATACAATACTCTATCTCAGATACAAACTATCAGCGCTTCCTTACAAATTACAAAATTCCAGCCTCTAGATCTCTCAGATGAGGGATCCATTTATAGATGTCTGCAAGGGTGTGAGTCATCTATGGGTTTTTTATTAGTGTCATTCCACTTGTTGTTTTTGGTTCCACTTGGATATTTCTTGGATCTCTTACTCATCCCTGGGTGAATTCAGAGAAACACGTGTCATATGAGAAGTTTCTAGAAGATTCCATGAGCATCCACTTAGCAAACTATCTCGGACATTTGTCCATTCTCTCTCATCACACCACATAGAAGGCCTCTTCAGTATGCATCGCACCTGGCTAGTGTAGAAGTCAGTATGCATTACACCCTGATAGCGAAGCTCTCAGTATGGTCCAATTCAGGGCAGTTCTGGATGGTTTTTCCGGTGGAACTTTTGGGGAATGCTGTAATCAATTGACCATGATATTTTAGGGTATGAAACAACACTTTTAGGGATTAGAGAGCCCTAGTTTATTGACATATAAGATTGGGGTTGAAGTGCCTAAATATGTCTATAACAGTTTCCCCCTAAAGCATGAAGTCGTAAATCTTTGATGTCGTGTGAAATGCTTTAACATGAGGATCTGAGGTTTTTGAAACTGGAAGGTGACCTGTATAAGATACAATACAATACATCATCATCATATAATTTTTCATGATCTAGCTTAGGCGAGCATTCCCATGCTCAGCTTTATAAATTCATTTAATGTAGATAGAATAGATAATCATCTGTAGTTGCAGACTAGTGATTCTTCATATGAAGGGTCATCGTCCCTGGCTTGGATGACCATCTGTGCAGCTTCTATGTACATTTGATGTCTTTATATTCCTGAATACATCACAGCCCGGATGGATGAAACTAGATCTGGGGTCTTCAAACTTGTTCAATCTTCACCCATTGTACAAATCGATCCATGTGAAAAGATGTTCTGAAGTCGAACATGGAAAGACATCCCCTGATTACCAGCAAATAATGTGAGTTGTTAACAGACGCGAGAGGAATCACCAGTAATGATAATGACCCTCAAGGTACTATAGTACAATTCATGTGGTGTGAATATATGATCTGATGTTGAACACCACGCAAAACCTTTCGATTGAAGGCCATTGATGTCAACCTCTCGCTGGAAGTGAGAAACTTTCCATTAAGGCATGCAAGCTTCAAAGTACTGAAAGGGTTGTTTCTAAGTCAACTTCTTGGATTATGAGTCGATGTAGACAAGAAGTGACCCATCATAGGAGGGCCTTAATGTATCCCACATCTATGACACGAAATGAAGCAAATGATTTTCTGGAGGTGAAAACGATTGGCGACACAAGGTCCAAGAATGGCAGTCATGAAAAATGGAGGTTGAAGGTATTGCAGTGGATGAGGAATTTAACTGGATGGTGAATTCTCAACTGAATGACTTCTTTTGAACATATTGGTGACACTGATATGGATTGGTAGCGTTAATCCCAAAAATGGATGGTGTGAAAGACCAATGGTGAAATGACTGGTGAACGGAATAACCCAACTTGACTCAATCATGGTGATGGAGTGAAAGTGTCATGTTCAAGAGTGACCTACTACCATAAAATTATTCAATTTTTCTTCCCTTTTTCCCCAGTAATTGCTGACAAGTACCTCTTTATTTTTGTCAAGCTTGAGGAGGATAACATATGCTTGTTCTATAATTTTTCCTTTGGGCAAACCTGTCGCTATGTTCTTAGCGAGTCTAGCGACAATGAAACTTGTTCTTGTCTTGGTGGACAAGTTTGTCGCTATTATTTTAACGAGTTTAACAACAAAGATAACTCGGTCCTTTTCATGTTTAGAGAGTTTGAAAAGGGATGCAAAGAAAGCTCTAGTAGTTCTTTTTCGTAGCATATTCTCGTAGGTTTGAAAAACATTAAAATATTACAAAAGGGATGACTTTTTGATCACTTTAGCGAGCCAAAATAGAAAAACACTCGAAATTTTTCATGAGATAATGCCTCAGGTCCGAAAAAGATTAAAATATACATGAGGGATGACTTTTTCAGTCACTTTAGCGAGCCGAAAAATACAAGCACTCGATCTTCTTCATGAGATAATCCCTTAGGTCTGAAATATATTAAAATATACAGGAGGGATGGCACTTTTGATTACTTTAGCGAGCTGGAGAGGCCAATAGCTCGACAATCTTTCCATATTTACCAAGTCTGAAAAGAATTTAAAGAGGACTCGTTTTTAAGGAATGAGTGGTGTCTAGGATAGCAACTGGTTCCAAGTAAGCTTGGAACTTATCAAAACATGGTGATGTGAAGAGGGTGGCTATTAGGACCACTCGTCGCAGCTGTTCCTCAAAAAGGTAAACAATCAAGTGGAAGCGTGTGATCAGCCAAAAGAATGGAGGTGATGGCAGGAACACAACAAAGGCTCAAAATGTTGATGTAATGGCAATCACAAAGGTTATTTATCGAAGGTAGGTTCATTTTTTAAAGAGTTTGAACTCTGGGGGAACATATGCTCTGTTTGGGTGTAGGTTCATTTTTTAACGAGCTTGAATCTTGCGAAAACTATGCTCAGTCAAGTGGTCAAAGATGTTCGATTTACTATCTAGCACATGAGATTCTTTCAATGGTCGTTTAACCTGCTCAATCACTCCATCAAACTGATTAGAAATACATATATATGTATGAAAAAATGAATTAAAACTAACATTTTACTTGAAGTATGTAAATAGTAAACATAAAAAGTAGTTTTACCTTTCATTTCAAATTTATGATTTTGGAGCTATGGAGTGGTTTTCCCCCTCAAATTTCATCAGTTGATTTCAGGAGATCCGGTGGACTATTTTCTGCGCCTTCAGGACCACGTAGGAGCTAACCCTCAGGTCTTCATTTTTATTCCATCTTTTCTTGATTTTGAGTAAGTTTTTCCATTTTTCTGGGCCCTTGGGGTTTGAAGAATTCATTCTCCAACCATCACACCTAGCCTATATCGAAAGGAGAAATTCATACTAAGCTGTATATTGGCCAGTCAGTATGCATCTCACCTTGCTCAAAGGCAGGGTGCGATGGGCACAGAAGGGAAACTTTATACAGTGATTTTTCATGTAATTTTTTTCTTGCTTTTGCTCAAATTTGGATCCTAACTCATCTTTTGTTTGCATTTCAGATTTTTGTTGGATCAAGATGGTTGTCACATGGCATGAATGTGAACATGAAGAAGAGGACATGATTGTCTTACACGACCAGTGCACAGTTGCTGCATTATGAAATTGTGGCTTGCTAAAGTTCTTTTGTATATCTAGCATGAGGCAACAAATCAGTTTGTTGCAGTATTTTATCGATGCTTGGGATCCAATCGATGAGGTATTCTAGATAAAGGCAAATTTATTCCATTGATAGTTGAGGATATTTACTTTCTGACGGGGTTATCGAGGCGTGGTGCCCCTCTTTCACTATCAGGATCCACCCGTGGAGGTGAATCTATGAAAGATTACATTCTTCAGTTCTGTAGAGATGGATCCCAGCCCGACAAATATGGAAAGATCAATATCTGGGATGTCATTGATCGTCCCTTGAGGACCATTTTATTTACTTTTGTTAGACTGGCTGGCAGTGCGGTTCTACACTTGGCAAGCAGATATTGCATGCAGTACGCCTTGGAATTCCTGGAACCAAAGGTGTTCAACTGGTGCGAGGCAGTACTTCCTATCATAAAAGAACAACTCTTCAAAGTAAAGAATGGAAGATCCAAGAATTTTGGCTACGGTTCCATATTGAATGCTTTCACTTTGGAGAGGATTCCACTTATGCAGCCTCAAAACATTTCATTGGGGTTGCCAACACCGAGGGAACCACGGATGTAGAGACAGGTTGATCTTATGGCCAGACATGCCTACCAGTCACAGATTTCCTTCTCTGATTCCTTTTTCGAGTGGTTCGACCGTCAGGAGACAGTCTTCGTGGAGTATCCATACGTCGAGATGCATTTCCAAGGTGACTTGGATTTGGCGTTACCAGCTGGCGAACAATGGAGTGCCATAGGTAAAATGATTTGACCATATCTTTGTTTATCAGTTTTATAATGTTTTTGTGTTTTTTAATGTTATCAAGACTAATCAAACTCATATGTGTGTGCAGATATTGGGCCAGTGCGACGAGAAACACGCCCACAGGCGGCAGCTGATGCTCCAGTAGGAGAGGCTGTAGGGAGGGCCATCCTTCAGTATTTGGACATATCGGAGACCCTAGTAGTGCTACAGGTTTAGATCGAGGGCCTCACTCTTGGTATTCAGGATGTTAGGACTGATGAGTTACCTTTGAGGTTACAATGCCATACTACTTGTGTGCCGAGTCGATGGACCAGGCTCTTGCACATGATCGCACAGGTAATGAAATGTTATCACTAGCATCATTAGTCTAGGATGCTTCTCTGCATTCATCTTTGAGTTTCTTGGTCATGTGACTAATTTTGTCTTAGACACAAAAGATTTTGTAAAAACTATAAACAGTTATATATTTTTAATTTTCAGAGTTTTATTTTGGTTAAGTTATGCAATCCTGATGAAAATGTAAATGTAAAATTCTTTCTTTACCAATCTTGAAAATGTCTTTCTAACACATAGTTTGCTAAAGAATCAGTCAATGTGTTTAACTTTCTAGAAATTTGTTGATATTGAATAGAATCAAACTATCTTTCCAAAATCCCGACTCTTAGGAACATGCAATAAATAGCTGGGTTCTGAACGGAATAAACGCCAATAAGCTGTAGAATGACGAGCTGTGAATCTAGCCTGACAATAAGTTGGCGTATGCCACTTGAAATGGAATCAAAGATAATTTCAATCAACACGCTATATTTAGCAATGTTGTTCATCGACTGACCAATACATATCCCCTTGAAACTCACTAGGTCACTGCTTAGAGTGAAAATGGCCCAGGTTGCAGAAGATAGGTTCTGCATACTACGACTAGCTCCATCAGCATACCCAACAAATGGTTCCAAAAGGTTTGACATCTGCAACAAATGCAAAGTGGATTACCTAACCAAAATGACAACTCTAACGAAAAACACAAAAAATGTAAATAAAAGCATATTTACAATGAGTTTACTACACTTAATCAAGCATAGTAACATTTAAGATAAAACCCGTTTTGGGGCTGAGATAGTGGAATCCCATCATAATCGACCATCACGTAGGTTCCTTTTGTCAATACTCATTTAACAATGTAGGGGCCCATCCATAATGGTTCAAATTTACCTGCTCCTAATTTGTCAGAGTCCTGATCATAAAGCAAGACTAGGTCACCTTTTGAGAAGACACGAGGCTTGACATTTTTGTCAAATTGCGCCTTGACACATTTATTATGTGATTTGTTAGCCAATGTGGCATCACGTCAGGTTTCATACAGGTGGATTAGTTCCAAGAAACGAGCCTCTTCGTTAGAAGTTTTAGGAAGTAGATCAATTGCAAGCTTGAGGGACAAGAGTTCGCACTGAATTGGTAAGATCGCTTCTAGACCATACACCAACTGAAAATGTGTAAATCCGATCACATTCCTCACCGAAATACTATATGCCCACAGAGTTAAGTATAGGATTAAATTCCAATTCCGTTTGTGGACTCCAATCATTCTTTGCAACATGCACTTAAGGACCTTGTTGATTGCCTCAACTTGTCCGTTAGCCTACGGATAATATGGAGTAGAACTGTTGCGGGACAGGTTAATTTGGCAGTCAATTCAACCATCATGTGATTGCGAAAATGCGAGCCATGATCTATGACTATAGCTTTTGGAACACCAAATCTAGAGACCACATGATTGAAGAAGAAAAGAGCAGCCATTTCACAATTGTTGTTTAATGTAGGCATCACCTCGACCCACTTTGTAAAATAGTCGATAGTGACTATAATATACCCATGCCCCCTAGCCGAGGTGGGGTTGCATTTCATGAAATCAATGCCCAATTTAGTGAATGGCCCAACAACAACTACTGGATGCAGTGGTGCAGGTGGTAATCTGGTTTTACGATAAAAAATCTGACAAGCATGGAAACTTCTGACTGTAGTGATACAATCTTTGAATATGGTGGGCCAGAAGTAACCCGCTCATAAGATCCTTTGTGCTATAGTGTAACTAGATAGATGCCCCCCACAAGCACCTGAATGACAATCATTCAAAACCTTTTCGGCCTCCTCATGTGTGAGGCACCTTTGTAGAACTGTATTGACACCACGATGGTAAAGCGTATCGCCAATGATCAGGTAGTGTTTGGCTTGGTATCGAGTACATCATCGTTCAGAGCAAGAGGTGTTAGGCCTAAAACTTTGGGTTTGGAGATAGACCAGTATATCCCCATACCACGGATCACTTGACGATATTAGAAACAAAGTATTATCCACGATCGATGGTTTGGATGTTAAATCATTGGATGATGAGGGAAGGTCACAAAGTAACTCCGCAAAGACGAGAGATTTCTTTGATTTGGATTTGGCAAATTCCAGACCAAACTCTTACAAAATGGCTATCCATTTGGAATATTTTCCCCCAACAATTGACACGATAGAATGTAGGTCATGGGGTTGCAATCTGACACAATGGTAGTTTTGTGAAAGAGAACATAGTGTTGGAATCTCTGTACTACTTGAACAACTGCTAAAGCCAATTTTTCAACATAAGAGTACCTGATTTATGTATCATTAAGATTTCGACTTATATAATATATAGGATGCTTAATTCCATTATCTTCTTGCACTAAAACCATGGCAATGGTCGTATCTGTAGTGGCGAGATACAGGTTAAAGTATTTTTGATTGTCAGGAGCGTACATTAATGATGCCTTTATCAGGGATTCTTTTAAAGCATCAAAGGAAGCTTGTGCAACCTGATCACAATGGAAGGGTACTTCTTTTTTCAAAAGATGTGTATAACCTTTATCGAGTTCAAAATAATGTGGAATGGACCTCCTCAGAAAGTTAGCTTTGCCTTCGAGTCTCTAAATCTGATGTAAATTTGAAGGTGGAGACATGTCAAGGATTGCCTGAACCTTAAATGGGTCGAGCTGAATTCCGTCCTTAGAAACCATGAAACCAAGTAGTCGACCAGAACCAACACAAAACACACACTTGTGTGGATTGAGTCGTATCTTGTAGTGTTGGCAACATAGAAATATGGCTCTGAAATGCTGCGAATGTTCAGTCCACTTTCGCGAATGAGCCAGTAGATCGTTGCGATACAGTTGAACGATGTGTTTGATGTCATGGACGACATAGTTCATTGCCCTCTGAAGATTTGCCCCTGCATTATTCAAACCGAAAGGTAATTTATGATATGCGAATGTGCCCCATGAACATATAAATGCAGTCTTTGACTTGTCCTATGGGCAAATATTGATTTGATTGTATCCAGAAAATCAATCCATAAATGAAAAGATTTCGCATCCGGCACATTCGTCAATTATCTAGTCGATGAAGGGTGTAGGATAGTTGTCCTTCAGACATGCTTGATTCACATCCCTATAATTGACAAACACTCTAGTTGTTCCTTGTTTTTTCATTACAGGAACAATGTTCGATACCCAATCAGTGAGAGGAACAGGGTAAATGAAACCAACATGAAAAAGTTTTTCAACTTTTGCCTTAATGGTAGCGGCTTTCCTCAGATGGAAAGGTCGAAGCCATTGTCATACTGGTTTGACATCTGGATACATATTTATTTCATGTTCAACAATTCTTGAGTCAATGCCTAATATTTTCTCATATGACCATGTAAAGACATCTCTAAATTCGCAAAAGAGAGCACAATAAATTTCTAGTTCTGTTGGAGAACAAGATTTGCCAACATGAATATTCTCTACAACATTAGGTTTGGTCGAGATATTAATGGCGATAGTTTCTTCAATATTGGACAGATTTCGCTTGGAATCCACTATATCAATAGTATTTGATAGAAAATCAAAAATTGAAGGATGATTAAGGTCAATTGAATAATCTTCATTGTTATCTTGAAGGTGGGAATGGTGATGGTAATATTCCCATGACGTCTCTCCTATCATCATTGATTGGATGATTCCTTCGTCTATAAAATGTACTAGAGACCAAGGATCAAAAGAGGTACCATACTCTAGAGATCTATCTATCCAAACACTCGTTGAGTGCTAATTTGGGTTCACTGCCCAAGTCCAGAATATTGATTGCTACAAAGATTCTATGGGACTTGGGGGCAAAACCTCACGGTGATCCACACTATCAAAATGGTTAGAGTTCTTCTTAATCTTAGATGATGTAGAAGAGATCATATGATAGGTTTCCACTGTGGCCACTTCTGCATGTTTAGGTGGAGGTGGGAGGGAAAAAGTACCCACTAAGGATGGGTTTTTTAGGAGACCTACTCTGACATTTTGAAGTGATTGAGAGTTTCCATTGATCAATGGAATGCTTCCAGTAGCTTGTGAATTGTTAGGAAAAAAGGCTAGTTGGTCAACGATTGTAATTCCTCCTTGGAAGGGAAATGCAATCTTTCTAAAATATGTAGACACAATGGTATCCATAGCATAAATCCAGGGCCTTCCCAGTAAGATATTGTAATCAAGGTTTCCATTAATGACCTCGACTTCAATTTCTACTGTCTTGCCCCCCCAGTTCAACTTGCAAGTTACTTAAAATCCCATATGGTGTGTATGTTCTTCCATCGAATTCCTTTAATGTCATTGATGATCGCGACAAGGGTGGTGAACCTAACGTTTCTAGCAACTCATTGACATAAGACAAGTAGATGCCCCCTCATCAATGATTATTTGATGAACATTTTTATTGAGGGCTTTTACCTGTATAAGGAAAGCGAGTTGGGTTGGTAACTGAGGTGTATATCCTTTATGGCTAAAGGCCACAAGATTGGAATCCGCTGCGTCAATCCCAACAATTGCTAATAACAAAGCCTTCTTTTGGGAGGGGTAATTTTGAAGTACTTCAAGTGTCGACATAGCGGATGGTGATTGAGCCAGATCCTCCACATTATTATAATTTTGTGCAGCTCGTGCACAAGGATTAAATATTGATTTATGAATGACTCCCTTTGGTGGCTTTATTGTTAATTTAGGAATGATGGGCGGAACAACTTCAGGTGAAGTCATTTTCGAACTACTGGGTCGATCTGTAGCCTTGTTATTCGACAACGGTGGATTCACTTAATCTTTATTCCTTGTTGATATCAAAGCATCATTTTGTTGTTTTGAGTTGGATAGCATAAGCATTTGGGAAGGGGAAGCTT
Organism: Pinus tabuliformis; assembly: GCA_031772625.1. NCBI lineage: Eukaryota > Viridiplantae > Streptophyta > Pinopsida > Pinales > Pinaceae > Pinus > Pinus tabuliformis. The sequence continues at coordinate 962,361,865 of CM062817.1, forward strand.
GATCGATAGAAACCAGATTGGTTTCTGGGATCGGAAAAGGATCACTCAACACCGCTGAGGTATTTGAAGTCTTTAAAAATTTCGCAACCTTAGCTTGACGTGGACAATCTTTCATGAAATTCTCGTCGTCGCATATGAGACATGGATAACGAGGTTTCTTTTGCCCAGTAGGGTTTTGAGAAGAATTTTTAGGAGTTGCATTCTCCTATTTCTTCTTATCATTTTTTCCTTTCTTCTTGCCCCCTGGTTTCTTTGGATTTTTGCCCTTGTCAGATGACATGCCATTAATCTACGAGGCAAGAGGTTTGTCATTTGATTTTTCACTAGAAACTGCAAGGGCTTTTTTAGATGGAGCCTTGGCGGTTTTCGTGTTTGTGGCACCTATCGCACCATCAGTGGCATGAGAGTCCCTATTTGATTTAGGAGGGGGTGGAACGGAAAATTCTGGTCTAGGAGCGTCAGGAATTTTGTCATAGAGTGTGCGAGACTGAGTATAGATCAAGTCTAAATATTGGGCACAAGCAATGACTTTCCCTTCAGTGACAACTCCTCCTTTTGCCACGTCCTCTATTATAGAAGGTAATAAGGACTTAATAAACCATTCAGCTAAAAGTTGATCAGGAACATACATCTTTACCATTCGATGACGACGTCACCACTCATGAATATGATCAGATATGTGAGTGGTCATGGTCTATTTAAAATTGGTAAGGAGTTCTGTTCCTGTTTCATAGCTTCTAGGTAACTGAAAGTGGGTTAAAAAGGTAGTGGCAAGGGTGTTGAAGTTATCGAACGAAGCTCTAGCCAATTCAATATACCATTTTGCTTCCAGACTAGTGAGTATTCTCTGAAAAAGGTGAAGCCTAATCAAATCACAGTGTTAGATAAACACCACAAATGAAAAGTCATTACATGATTCAATGGATCTTCACCTGGATTTCCATTGAATTTAGGAATATCAGAGGGAAGTTTATGAGGAATCACTGGCCACCAAGGGGCGTAAGCAATTGGATCATTAGTCAGCTAATTCAAGTCTGGTAATTCTAGAGTTGCTACAAAGGCAACTGTTGATTCAGGTTAGGTGAAGCATACCCAGGATAAGATGGAATCACCTGAGAAGTAGGTCTTTCCATACTAGCATAATGTATCTGATGCTGGTAACTTTGATAAGGTTGTTGGACATAACCATTATAGTATGGTTGTTGATAACCATTTTGAAAATGTGGTTTTCCATTACCTGCAAATCCTTATTGCTCAAGTCCTCGGTAAGTTTTTTGGAATTGCAGTTGTTGGTATTGTACCAGCCATGGTTGTTGGACCATTTTCTATTGCCCAATACTGGAAGATTGACCAAGATGTGGAGTGATTATACCCATTTGAACCTGAGTCGTTCCAAGTAAGGAAGCACTAACTTGAAGTTTTGATTGAGCCGTAGAGACAAGAGGTTGTTGTATTGCAACCTGAGAGACTTGAGGTTGACACACAACAGGTAGTGCTTGTACTTGCAACATAGTCACAATAGCAGGTGTAGTGGGAATATTCGACATCGGTTGGGTTGGTTGCATTGAATATACAACCATTGGTTGTTGAGGCAGTATTGGTACCCAACCACTGGATGTAATTCTAGTTTGACCTGAATTTTGTTGTAAACTCTCATATGGTTGTTCTCCAGGAGGGAACAATTAAAAAGCATAGTGCCCTCCATATGGTGGCAGTCTAATGTTTAAAGGATATATCGATATTTGAAGACTAGTCAGCCCAAATTGATACTGGAATGCCAGATGAACTTGCTGAGTTTCAACATAAGAAATACCATATGGGACTTCGGATGAACAAATAGGAACAGACCATGTCATCGAAACAGCCCCTGAATGGACTCCAGATAGTGATTGGTAACTAGGTGGGACAGATGGTATACCAGCAAACATTGTAGGAATGGTAGCAAGACGCTTTGTCATAGCTCTATCAGATGATATAGTCCTAGATGTTGATGGTTGCATAGACATATTTAGTCTAACCAAAAAAATTTCTTGCGATTCGACATGAACTTGTGATGAAGGATGATTAAAAGAACCAAACTCAGGAGTAGAAGGACAAAATGGATCCCAGTCCCAAAATGTAATGGGGTACTAGATGGAGGATCCTCTATAGCAATCAGACTAGGTGGAAGAGGTAGATCATCAGGTCCATAAAATATTTCTGGAGCCGAAGAAGGTATAGCTTCTGTAGTGACAGATACTGGAGGGGTGGCACCTTCTGAATTCTAAAACTCAACTTCCAGATGTTCAAGTAAGTGAATTTCAGTTTTTTGATCGACTCTAGATGGAGTTGTTTCAGGTATAGAAGTGTCTACTGTTACACTAGGATCAGTTCTAATGTCCTCTTGTGACTACGGAACTTCTTCTCTAAAGGCAGATGTACCAGAAATGATCAGAGTAACTGTAGTCTCTGATGATGTTGAAACACAGGTTTCAAATAAACCAGGTGAATTGGACTTATTTAAACAAGACTGTTTTGCCCAGAATGGCTTTGTTTCAGGAGTCAAAGATGGTTGACTCACTAGTCTCCGCGAATTACTGGGTTTTTATTGACTTTCTTCAACGATTGAAAATTAATTGATCAACTCAAATTAAGGGGAAAATAATGTCATTCAGAAATTAATAAATTTTAATGATGCTTTGACACAACTTTTCTTTTTCAATTTTTAAGAGTCGAGAAAAAGCTAAAGATGACTCTAGTCCCCTTCGATTTTTAATGAGCCTGAAGTGACAAGTGCTCAGATGGACCTTTTATTTTAAAGAGTCAAAAAGGAATGAAAGTGACTACTCTGGAGATCTAGACAGAGGGATTACCAAACCAATCGCAAAACTGCAATATACACCTTGGCGATAAATTAAAGAGAAATTACCAAGGACTTATGTACAACAGTCAATCTTCCTGAATGTTGTGTTCAATGCATTGCGATCGATAGGGCGGTATACATGGCTTCCTATGGATAAAGGATATAAGCCTATTATGGCCTCCCAATATATATGCGACGGTACGGGGAGCACAAGTCCGTGCTAGCACTTTTCATATCAAGGAGGAGGAATCACCGAAACTTCAATGAAAACGATAGTTACTAGATTTTATGACGCTAGAACACGTCTCTAGCCTAGGCCTCTAGATGTGTTGCATTAGGTTCCAAAGCGTTATTAAGTTCATTGAAATTTATTTTAGAGTTTATCTCATTAAAAAGTTTTCCTTTTAATGGTTCACCGCATGATGTAGATTTAAAATTCCTAAATATGCAATCTACAATGATAAACAATCATTGTTTATTTTGATCAATGAAAATCTTAGCTACTAAGGAAAGAAGATTATGATTCTTTCAAACAAAGAGCAAAGAGCACACACTAAATGCACTTTTCCTAAATCATTTTTCACACACAGTCTAAATGCAAATGCAAATGCATGTATTTGTTTTTCGTTCCTTTAATGTGAAAAATGCCAAAAGGGAAAACTAAGTAGAGCAAAGATCTGAAATAGTTTTACTCAAGGTGACATTTTGACAATTTCTTTTTCAAAATAGAAAGGAAGACTTAAATGACACTTTTCGATTTCGAATAGAAAATGCTTTTGACACTTCAAATATCAACAAATCAAATCAAATACATGACAAAAAGTTCAATCGACTATCCAGGGAAGGAAGACTCAACGAAACTTCTCTTTTTGACACTATACGACAATTACGACACTTTTGTACCAAAACGACAGTTCAATTTAAGCAACTTTTCGAAAAAGGATTGTAAATGATGGACAAATACATAATTTTTTTTACTAATCCTAATCAATGGAGGCTGATCTATCTAATGCAAGGATGCTTCAGTAATGAGGTATTGTTCATAAGCAGCAAAAAAACTAAACAGAGCTGAAAACAAGGACAAAAACCCCAAATTCCAAGAAGGGAAATAGGCTCAGTTAGTCATCGCACCTAAGCTTCACAAAAACAAGGATGCATCACACTTTTTAGACTCAAGAGGAGCGGTGCATACTGGCAAACAGTGACAGACAGTTCAATGGGTCAGGGAGTGCAACTAAGATGGGTTTTGGCTCAAATTTGAAGTTGATTTCAGTGAGTTAAGCTGAGCTATGATAGACAATAAAAATAAAAGTATAGAGGTGTTATCTTGGGATGTTACTGAGATACCACAAGTGCATCTAGAATGTTTGTAAGTTAGATGTTTAGTTCATAAACTAAACCAAAGATTGACTAAAGCAGCATTCATCTACTATGCAATTGCAAAGCAAGAGCAGTTCGTAGGCTATCTGGCTAACTTCAGGCTCCATCTATAGTTTATAAAACAAACAACAATAACCAACAGACATCTATTCGGTCCCCAGTGGAGTCGCCATTTTGTTTATGGGAAAACTAGTGTCTTTTCAATCGACTAGCCCTCTAGGATTGGCAGCTACCCTAGAAACAAACAATTTAAATCAATTTGTGATTTCCTCTATGTATGATAGATAATAGAGAGGCAAAGGAACCAACTTGGATCTTCTGCTTAACTCCTTGCTTGATCTCTCTCCCCCTTGACAGAGCTTACAACTCCTCTCCGTACTTATCCCGCTTGGAGAGTACCTGTAGAAACATAGTAACAAAGAACTATCAAAGCATCTTGATCTATTATATCATAAGCATTGCAGAATCAGAAATACAATGAACATATAATGGCATTCACAAATAACAACATTCACAAATACACAATTGTATGGAGGAAAACTCAAAGAACTTTGTTAAAATAGAAGTGAGAATTACAACCTAGCTATCTGATCTAGCATCATCCTCCCAACATCAAAGCCCTCTTTACCTCATGCAAAGCAAGATCACCCAACAATACAATACTCTTTCGTAGATACAAACTATCAACATTTCCTTACAAATTACAAAATTCCAGCCTCCGGATCTCTCAGATGAGGGATCCACTTATAGATTTCCGCAAGGGTGTGAGTCATCTTTGGGTTTTTGATTAGTGTCATTCCACTTGTTGTTTTTGGTTCCACTTGGAGATTTCTTGGATATCTTACTCATCCCTGGGCGAATTCAGAGAAACAAGTTTCATATGAAAAGTTTCTAGAAGATTCCATGAGCATCCACTTAGCAAATTGTCTCGAACATTTGTCCATTCTCGCTCATCGCACCCCACAAAAGGCCTCTTTAGTATGCATTGCACTTGGCTAGTGTAGAAGTCAGCATGCATCGCACAATGATAGTGGAGCTCTCAGAATGGTCCAATTTATGCCAGTTCTGGATGGTTTTTCAGGTGGAACTTTTGGGGAATGATGTAATCAGTCAACCATGATCTTTTAGGGTATGAAACAACACTTTTAGGGATTAAAGAGCCCTAATTTATAAACATATAAGATTGGGGATGAAGTGCCCAAATATGTCTATAACACTTTACTCCTTGGTCTGTGTCGAATTTATAAGCCAAGAGGAGGAGGTTTATGATCCTCTTCTCAAGGGATGAGTTCCATAAAAAAATGTATTAGGGTTCCACAAGGAGAGGGAGTTTTATCCATGAATAGAGGGATGAGGCCCAAGTATGTAAGGGCTCGAGGCCTTTATTTGGAAAATATTCCTCCAAAAAAGCTTCTAGAAATCACTTTTTAATTTTACCTTCGTTAAGAGATTTACGCAGTTTTTAGTGGAAGACAAAGCCCAGGTTTGTGCATGTCACAATGGTAAAAACTGAATTTGTGCATGAAATGGCTAGGAAAACTACAAAATTGCTTAAAAATAGGTTTTTGAGTAACGTAATCAAGATTCTTGTTGTTTTGGGGATTTTTTTGCTTCCAACATTTTAGGGGAATTCTTGGAACACTTCATCGGATAGCGCGAGATCTGTATTGGATGTCATTTTCCTAATGATGAAAAAATGACGTGTAGCATTGCTTACAACTGAAAATTTAACCTCTACATGTGTTTATCACTAACTTTTAGTTTCTTCTAATGTGTACATATGAGTGCATGATTTTAATGTGATAAAAATTCCCCCCTGATGTATGATGTTTGGAGAAATCGTATAGCAAAAATACATCACATTTTTTCTCATCTGACTGAGAGTCTTGCTAACTTCTTAAGTGATAGAGAAACTTATAGTAGAGATCATTAGGGAAAATCCTTGACTGAGAACTAAAGAGAGCCATGCTCAACATAAATACTGATACAAAAGTGTCTATATGAGGCAGGCATATCCCATGCTCATAATGATGTTTATGACTAAGTATTACAATCACACAGGAAATGGTCTCGTTAATTCAACGTTGATGCGGTTGACATGCTGATGGCTGATGACAATAACTGATTATGACCTCAAGGGTGTATTTGAAAAATAGAATGAGATGGGTGCCCCTATGCATCAAAGGTGAGACACTGCTAAATGAGGTGCTAAGGAATGCATGGGTCTTCAACTCTAGGTACTTCCCATGCATTGAAATGTAAGCACTTCTGAATAAGGTGCTAAGGGAGGCTTGGGTGTTCGACTAAATGAGAGAACTTCGATGGTCAGGAAGTAGATACTACCCTAACATGAAAATATATGTTGATATTGAAAGTTAGGGAGACTGATGACATCAATGGGAAATAGTGACTCCCATTGTGCCACCTGAGGTTGTCCTTTAAGGGGGGGAGAAAACAAGGTACTGCCTCAATCATGGAAGATGATTGTTGAAGTCAACAACAAAGAAGCATCAACCACCCAAAACGTTGATCTGGGGAATCATTGTGAAGGAACAAAGATGGTTGTAATATAATGTGTCATAAAGGCATGAGAAAAAGAGCTTATAACATGGGTGGATATAGAAAATTGCCCAAGGTTGGAGCTTTAATGCAAGTGGTGGTAGTTAAAACAAATTTTCTAGGGGAAATTCCCCTGGAGTTGATAGGAAATCCAAGGTGGGTATGAGAAAGTTCTGAATGTGATGGTAGATAATGAATGAATATGGGTCATGGTGTGGTGATGAAAGCAAGCTCAAACTAATGGTGAATATGGATTGTCTTCAGGTAACTAACACAAAAATATGGGTGCGAATCATTTTCCTTAAAATAAATTTTATACACTTTCCAAAAGAATGTAAAAGTGGTTTGGGATGTACAAGCATGAGGATAGGTGCCCCAATAAAATGGTGGCTTGTGTAATGATGTAGGTGGATTTTTTGTTAAGGGCATGGGGCCCATTGTTTGTTCTTGGAGTGAGGTTGATGATGAAAATGAAGTGATGCAGATGGGTTATTTCCATATGGTGCAGTGATAGGCCAAATGTAGAATTTGAGTGCACATTTGATTTAATCCAAAAAACAATAAATATGGTGGCCTGTAAGTGGGGTTGGTAAGTAATGAGTAAAGAAGAGGAAAATGATGTTTATCTTCACGACATGCATATGAGATGGCTCTAAGGCCTAGGGGGATAGTCATGGATCCCATTAGCGTAAGATGAACCATAAAATGAGGTGATCCATGTAGGGGAAGTGTTATCGATTGACGTGGACATTTCCTATGTGTGAGTGGAAGGTGGTGGTAAATGTGGTCAAGATGATGGACCTTATGGTTTATTTAAGAGAGATGATGTTAGGATATTTAAAGATGTCAAGGAAGCTTATCATGTTGAATGGGGAGTGATACCTTAACTATCGATTATCACCCGGGAATTAATTTTGCTGAGAAACTGTGGGCAACCTACAACTTCGAAAAATAAATACCCCAAGTGAAAACATATTGATGAAACCATGTGATGCCAATTGGTTTTATGGTTGTTCACCATACACTGCAACATTGTCTTGAGGACTTTGTTGGAAACTTCTACTTGGCCATTAGATTGAGGGTAGTATGGGGACGAAAACTCATGTGAAAAACAAAGGTGTTAGGATAGTTCTTGAAAGATCTCATTCTCAAAGTGGTTTCCATGATCCAATACCAACTCCTTGAGAACACAAAACTGTTTGATGACATGGTTGAAGAAAAAACCCGTAGTAGTTTTTGGGGTGTTATTATAGGTGAGAATTTCTTCTTCCCATTTTGTAAAGTAGTCCATTGTGACCGCAATATACTTATGGCTTCCTTGAGACTGGGGGCTACAAGTCATAAATTCTATGCCCCATTTGTAGAAAGGGCCTATGACAATGACTGGGTCAAGGGGAGTTGGTGCAGCTTGTGCTTTGTGAGTGTATCATTGGCGATGTTTACATCATTTGAATACTTGAATACAATTAAGAAATAAAGTGATACAAAAATAATCGGCATGAATGAATTTTTTGCGAAGTGGCCATCATGGATAGGTTGCTATTGTAGGCTCCACTGTAGAAGTTGTCTAAGACATGTTCAAATTTCTCAGTGGTAAGGCATTAATGAAGAATGGTGTCAATGCATCAACAGTAGAGGATGTCTCACATAAGAAGGTAACAGGGGGCTTGGTGGTCAATGCACCTATGATCATTGCAAGTGAGTTGAGGGTTGAACTTCTAAGTTCGAAGGAAGAGAAGGATATCAATGTACCAAGGGTTTTCCATAGATATGACGAACAAGCATTCGATTGGGAAAGAATCATTGACAGGAGACCCTTAGGATTTTGTGGGGAGATCCATGATGAATTATGTAGGGATAAGAGATTTCTTTCTTTTAGGGGAAGAAAATTGTAAGTCGAACTCTTGTAAAATAACTACCCATCGAGAATACTTATGGTTCATCATACGATGAGTGACAAAGTATCTCATGGGGTTAACGTCTGTTATTATGGTGGTGGTCTACAAGATGATGTAGTGTCGAAGCTTCTATACTGAGTGTAGAAGGGATAGTGTTGTTGTTTATGCTAGCTCATACTTTAAAGAAATTCCAAAGAGGTTTTTTCTTATGTAGTAGATGACGTGTTCTCTATTATATGTTCCTTATTGGATTAATACCCCCACAATGGCTACTTCAAATGATGATAAGTAGAGGTATAGTCCTTGGTATGGTCAAGAAGGATAATCATCAGTGTCTATGGTAATGTATCTTTCAAGGCCTTAACTGATTTTTGAGCTTCTTCATCCCAGTGGAAGGGAACGTCCTGGCGAAGAAGGTGCAAGAAGCTATGTACATGATTGGTGTAATTGGGAACAAAGTGAAGTAAGAAGTTTTCCTTGCCTTGTATGCATTGTAATTGCTTCAAAGTTTTTGGAGGTGGTATTTCTTGGATGACCTGAAGCTTAAGAGGGTCAACTCTAATGCCTTGTTGAGAAACAATGAATCCTAGTAGTCATCCTGCATTGACGCAAAAGACGCACTTGAGAGGGTTCAAGTGTAGGTTATATTTCTGACACCTCTGAAAAACTAGGTAGAAATATTCCAAATGGTTTAAGAAAATTTTGTATTACAATGTAAGGTTGTCCAAATATGCTAGTATAATATGAGCCAAGTCATGGAAGATGTAGTTCGAAGGCCCATTGAAAGGTGGTACCAAAATTTTTGAGGTTGAAGGGAATTACTGGATAGGAAAATGTACCCCATGGGGTAGTAAAGGTTATTTTTTAGTGATTGATATGTCATATATGAATCTAGTTATACCTTGATAAGCCATCCATAAAGGATAAGGCTTCGTGTCTGTGCATGTATTAATTACTTAATCGATGAAGAGTATACGATAATTTTCTTTGGGACATGCCTTGTTAAGATCTATGAAGTGAGTTCAAACTCAAATGGTGCCCTATTTATTCATGATGGGTATAGGGTTCTAAACCCAAGATGTCTAAGTGATAGGGTGTATGAAATTAACCTTATGAAGCTTTTCAATTTCTTATTTAATTATTGTTTCTTTAGAGGGGTGAAGCTGACATTGCTTTTCACTAATAGGGTAGTCATCAGATCATGTGTTGATGTGGTGCTCTATGATTGTAAGACTAATGCTTGGCATTTATGAGTAATATCATGGAAAGATGTCCCTATATTCTTGAAAAAGGGCTTTGTATGAGGCCACTTCGTCTAGGGAGAATACTTCCCCCAACGATATTTATTCGACTATGCCGAGCTTAGTGGAAATATATACCTTGATTGTAGGTGAGATACTAGACATATTCCCTTCATCTAATGCATTTGGTATAGGAATGGGATTTTTGAACCAATATAGCTATTTTGGTAGTAGGAAGTACTTCATTTCTATTATGTAAATATTGTGTCTTGGTGTATCTATAGGTGAGAATGTTTTCTTGGGAAAGAAGAAGGAGAGGTGATGCATGACATCCCAAGGAAACTCTGGTTCCGTCCTGGCCTCCATAATATCTTCATCTGAGTGAAAAATATTTTCTAATGGTGAAAGAGGTTCCAGAAGGTCGTGAGGATGGGATTGTGACCTAGTGTTGCTGGTTGAAAAATAAGAGAATGACTTGGTGGTTGTTGTTGTAGAACCCAATTATGTTGAAATTGTGTAGATTGCATGGGTCTACACAGTCAGTGGTGGTAAAACATTTGTAGTCGGAAAACGATCTCAACATGAATAAATAATGAGAAGATAATGGGAATCAGGGTTCCTATGGTTGAGGAAATGAATAGTATGTGGTGTTATGTGTCTACATCACTAGGTGGTGGGAGGATTCACATGATAGAGGCTTGATGATTAGTAGTTGAAGGTTTCCATGATAATTTTGGCATCTTAAGGCCAAGGAACTTTCCTCTATGTGAGGAGGGTGTTTAGGGATTTCCTAAACTGGGTGGCACTGTATGCTAAGCTGTCCAAATATTAGCAACATAGGACATGTGTCTGAGATATGAAAGTTGTTGGTACAAATGTTGCAAGTGTGTACTGCACATAATCGAGGTTATGCGCCAAAATAAATGGTGTGTGTATCATCATTTCTCGTGGTTCATGATGATGACATGTGGTTGATGTCATGGGGTGGGGAATTTAAGGGTACGTGCCACCGCTAGATCTTAGTATCAGTGATAAGAGGAGGATTTGTAGTATTGATGTCATTTTAACACAAGGCTACTCTTGTTGCTCAAAGTCATGGGAGGTATTGACAGTTCCATGTATATTGAACTTGGGAACAAATGTGACAATGATTATGTGCACATCTATATAGGTTTGAGTGGGTAGGTCGAGGAATGTGGACCAATAAGAGAAAAAAATCTCTAATTTTGCTCAATTCTCAGCATTTATTAATCAAATTGCCTCGTTTGTCACATAGGGAACATGAATGGGAAGGTTTTGGAAATATTGTCTTACGCAGATGTTCTATCCATTTAGATACTGACCACGGGGAAGAGGTATAATGACAATGGGAATAAGGATGAATAAGGTGTGAAGCTTCTTTCTCAAAGAAACAATAAATGGTTTTGGACCCATCATCCACCATTGACACAGTAGGAGGTGATGGTGTTAATGAATGTTTCTGAAGAGCCCTTCTAGTTGATATCTCATCTTAAACTAAGTGGTTGGATACTTCATCCATGCAATGAGTCTTTTCTGCACTCATGCATTTATTTTCTCTTAGAATAATGAAGTACAAAAATCCTAAAAAGTCATCACAAGGATATTTTCTCCAAAGATTGAGAGGAAGGGCTATTAAGTATTTCATTTAGCTTTGTTTCTATGATAGATTAGACACTAGATTCAATTTCACTTTCAATTTTTAAGTTCATGATTTTGGAATAATGATAAAACAAGAATAGAAACTCTGTTTTCATTTCTTCCTTAAACTTTGCTCTCAAGTCTTCCTTAAGCTCTTTTATTTCTCAATTTTTAGATTTTTAGCAGTCTTCCCAGAAGTTAGATTTAAGATTTTGATAGTCACATTGTACATCATAAGGGATTAAAGGACCCAAAAAACCCCAAAACAACATAAAACACAAAAACAATGAAGTAAGAAGGGTCAACTAGCACAAACAGTGCACTACACTTCATCAATTTACGATACTCAGATTGATAATTTATGTAGAGAAATTTAGGACACTAAATTGACCAAAAATTTTGGTGCCATTTCTGAGGAAGTGTAATTAGGTAGCCTTATCTATTACGTTAAAAAAAAAATGACATGCATAGAGAAAGAGACTGTATGGGTATATTTATAGCTAGGAGTAGAAGTTCGATTCCTGCAACACCATACACTCCACCGAGAGCAAGAAAAGGCACACCTCCATCCCAAACTCATATTCCCAGCCATAGGACTCCTAAAATTCCAAGGGCAGAAATCTAATCAGAAGAATCTCCTACTTCTTCTACCAAGACTGTCATAGGGGAGAAAATTTTCAAATCTCCAATAGCGGGAATAGTTTTTCTTACCTCCGCAGGAGATCCCATTATAGTTGAAGAATTAGGAGTACTTAGTGGAGAAGAAGAAGTAGAACCTCTCTCCCATAGTCCATTAATAGAAGAACTAGAGGAGGAGGGAATAACCTTACAAGTTGAACCCTATATTAACTCTGAAGAAACTATAATGGCAGAAGAGGAACAAGATGGAGAATTCTCACTATTTGGAGGAGGAGGTAGAGGGAGAGGTAGAGGAAATAATGGAGGAGGTAGATGTAATAATGGAGGAGGTAGAGGAAATAGGGAAATAGATAACTCTTTTGGATTCCCTATAGTGGATGAGGAAACACATGTCACAATGAAAAATATATCTCACCTTCTATCCTCCCAAACTTCTATGGGTTTAGAAGTGAGGACCCTGAAACATTTTTGTTTGAGTTTGAAGTCTTGTGCAGAACTTATGACTATCTAGAAGACTCTCAAAAACTTAAATTGTTTCCATCAACACTGAAAGGAGCTATTTTGAAATGGTTCATGGGGTTAGTCACTCAATCCATTAGAACATGGAATGACATGAAAAAGGAATTTTTCGATAGGCACTTGGATTATTGCATGCCTACCAATCATAAAGATGAGGTGTTCAAAATGATGCAAAGAGATGACGAAAACTTAGAATATTTGATTGAGAGATTCAACTATAATTTGAAAAGAGCAAAGATGAACAATTTAGATGAAGAAACTTTGAAAGATCTTTTATTAAAATCCGTTAGAGATGAGTGGATATATATCCTTAACATGATGGGGAAGGGAGATATATCTCAATTTCCATTAAGTGATATAGGAGAACTATGTGTTCACCTCTCAAGAGGGAAATATAAAACAAGGAAAAGGCCGAGAGATCCTTCTCTTGTTAGAGCAAACAAATATGCAAATGGATCTGTATGTAGGACAAAAATTGGCAATATGCTTGATGAGTTTAAAACTGATATTTCAGGGGGCCTTAGTGAGCAACTAGACACCCTTAAAATTCAAAACAAGTAGAAAACATAGGCTAATGCTTTAACCATTTTTTGTCCAAAATGAAGAAAGAAAAATGCTCTAAGGGAATGTCCTTTAGATGTAAAAATTGTAGAAACTTGTATGATTTTTTCAGAAAGCATGAGACCAAGGGTTGTCCTTCAATCCAAGGACTTAAGGTTGTCTTCCAAGAGGAAACAGTCCCAAATTCTGTAGAATCTCTTTGTTTTGTTACAATAAGACCTTGGTTGGGGACACAAAATCAGGGATTTAACAATCAAATGTATATTCAACCCCCACCAAACTGGAATTCTTGGTAGCAACCTTGGCCTCAACCTCAACCTGAAACTCAATCTCAAGAATGGGCACAAGGAGTACAAAATCCTTATGGGAGATTTTCTCAATATTATCAATATCCTCTATCCTATCGTAATTTTCCTCCCCCACATAATCAGCAAAAAAATCATCAACCACAACTTCAAAATCATAACCCTCAACTTTCATTGCCATTTCAACAACAACCTCCACAAAAAAACTAAAATCCCCAACTCTTACTATCATTTCAGCAAAAACCAAATTGGCTACCTGCCCAACCATTACCAAACCCCAACAATAAAAACCCTCAGAATGCTTACATGGTAGAAGGAAAACAATTTCCAACTTACATGATTACTCCTTTATTTATTTACTTCTTTAGTTAATAAAAGTCAATAAAAGTCAATAAAAGTTTTACATGATTATTTACTTCTTTACTTCTTTATTTATTTACATGATTATTTCTCTAAAAGTCAATAAAAGTTTTGAGGGAACATCTCTCCAAAACCAAAACTTTTAAAAAGGAAAACGAAAAGAACCAATGAACACAACTCTTATCATTGAGCAACCAGCATCGACTTCTACACCTCCTTTTCCTGAAAGACTACAAATTGATAGAGGGATAGAAAAACATATCTTGTTTCCCAACTATGATTTTCTAGCTGAATTGAAGAATCTCTGTATCAAAATTCCCTTTCTACAAGCCACTAGAGAAATTCCTATTCTAGCCAAAACAATAAAGGAGTTGAGCATAAAAAGACTAGGAAGAAAAGAAAAAGAAACAAAAAGAATTCACTTGGTAGGAAAAATAGCAGACATAATGATGGGAAAAATTGCCTTACAAAAATATGTGGATCCAGGAAGTCCAATTGTCAAGACACATATTAATGGAATTGAAATTCCAAATACATTGATTGACTTAGGAGCAACAATAAATATCATGAGCAGATAAACTATGAAGCAGCTTAAACTTTCTAATCTTCTTTACACACCTACCTTACCACAACTTGCAGATAGATTAGTAATCAAAGAAGATGGTGTATTAGATGATATTTTAGTATCCTTAGATTCTTGGGAATATCCTGTTGATTTCATGATCTTAACTCCCAAGAATAATCTAGGAGGACACCCACTCATATTAGGAAGACCTTGGCTGGCCACAGCTGATGCTTTTATTAGCTGTAGATCTGGTGACATGTATATTTCTGATGGTAATTCAACAAAGAAATTAACTCTGTATCCTATAGAAAAAGCAATCACAGAAATATATGATAAGGAATGGATTAATGATGAATATGATATTCAAACTCTCTTTACTATTTCAGAAATTAGTGAAGATAGTCAAATTTTGAATACACTGGAAAATTTTGAAAGATCTTCAGAATATGATCATGCACAATTTCAATAAAAATCTAATGTTGAATACTTGTCATCTAGGCAGATTTCTCTCTATTCTATGGAAGAGTTTGGTAGCTCTACAATTGAAATTTTTCCAGGTAGGACATTGAATGTAAACAAAAACTTGGAGAAACTACAACAAGAAGAGCTAACCAAAACATTACAAAAACATTCTGATGCATTTGCGTGGGAATACACCAATATGAAATGCATTGATCCTAATACTTGTATCCATAATATCTATATTGAGGAAAATAATAGACTTATCAAACAACCTCAAAGAAGGATGAATCCAAATTTTAGGGAGATTTTAAAATAAGAGCTCCAAAAATTGCTAAATGTAAACTTCATTTACCCAATTTCAGATAACCAATGGGTTTCTCCTTTGGTAATTGTGCCTAAAAAGAATGCTAAATGGAGGGTGTGCATTGATTACCGAGAATTGAATGAAGCAACCCTTAAAGATAATCTTCCTTTTCCCTTTATAGATCAAGTATTAGATACATTAGCAGGTAAGAAGTATTTCTCATTCTTGGATGGTTTTAGTGGTTATAATCAAATTCAGGTAGCACCTGAGGATAGGATAAAGTCACATGTACTTGTCCATCGGGAACTTTTTCCTACCGAGTACTTCCTTTTGGATTAGGTAATGCACCTGCAACATTCCAAAGAGCAGTAATAGGAATTTTTTCTGACCTGATACATGATTGTGTAGAGGTATATATGCATGATTTTATAGTCTATGGAAACACATTTGAGGAAGCTTTGGAAAATTTGGAAAAAGTTCTTAAAATATGTAAAGAAACAAACCTTTCACTAAGCCATGAAAATGGTTTTATGATGTTTACAGAAGGTATTTGTTACAGAGAAAAGTGTCTACTTAGAACTGCTTATCCCACTAAGGTGTGATAGCTGCCTTAGAAAAAAAAATGTAAAGCTACTTTCATTTTTCCTTTATGAAGTATAGATAGAGAAGAACAAATAAGACCAACCTCCGTCTTGCGCTAATCTCCTAGTTTGATTCCTCTCTTTCTTGATAGTCTTTCGCTACTTGCTCCCTTGCACGCCCGGCTTCACAGAGTACCTGTAAGATCACAGTAGCATAGCACTATACAAGAACATGGATCTATAATCATAAAAAATCTAGGATAAGATGTAAATTGACCATACAAATGCAGCAAACATAAATGACACAAGAGTATGGAGGAAAACTTGAATAGCTTTTATTGATAAACAAGAAAGAGCCAAGGGGAGTTACAACCAATTGTTCTGACCCAACATCATCCTCTCAACAAGGAAGCCCCTCTTCACCTCATACAAAGCTTAGATCACCCAACAATCTGATGTTTGTCTCAAGAAACCAACAACAATTCCTTACAATATGCAAAATTCCATCCTCTGGATCTCTGGGATGAGGGATCCATATATAGATATCTGTAAGGGAGACGAGTCAGCTTGTGATTTGATTAGTGTCTTCCCTCTGATAGTTCTTGCTTCCACTTGGAGATTGATGATCTCTTACTCATCCTTGGTCGAATTCAGAGAGGCAAGTGTCACAGGAGAAGTTTCTGGAAGCTTCCATTGCCTCTCCACCTTGCGGAATGACACTGCCATTTGTCACTTCTCGCCCATCACACCCCATAGAAGGGCTTTTTGAAATGAAACGCACCCACACAGTGTGTTTAGGTGAGATGCAATGCACTTTGCCTATGGAGCAGCTAAAATGATCCTGTTTTGACCAATTCTGAGCAGTTTTTCATGGAGAACTTTTGGGAGAAGCTGTAATCAGTTGACCTTGTTCCTTTAGGGGTTAGAACAACACTTTTAGGGACTTAGGAGCCCTTTGTTTATGGAAATTTCATGCTTGGGGTTGTAGTGCCCAAAAATGTCTATAACAATCGCCCCCTAAAGCATGAGGTCGTTAATCTTTTGATGTCGGGTGAAATGCTTTATTATGAGGATCCGAAGTTCTTTCAAGTTGGGAGGAGACCTATAATAAGATACAATACAATACATTATCTTCATAATATTTTCATGATCCAGCTGAGGCGGGCATTCCCATGCTCAGATTTATAAATTCATTTTCATGTACATAGGACAGACAATCGTCTGAGTGTAGACTGATGATTCTGGTAGAGCCATCATCCCTTTGATTGGATGATTATCTGTGCAGCAATGATGTACATTTGATGTCTTTATTTCCCTTAATATATATCGCAGCCCGGATGCATGAAACTAGATCCGAGGTCTTCAATCTCGTTCGATATTCACTTGAAGTACAAGTCGATCCATGTGAGAGATTTTCTGGAGTCGAACATGGAAAGACATCGCCTGATTACCAGCCAATGATGTAAGCTGTTAACAGGCGCGAGAGGAATCACCGATAATGATAATGACCCTCAAGGTACTGCAGTACAATTCACGTGGTGTGAATAAAGGACTTGGCGTCGAACACCACGCAAAATATTTCGGTCGAAGGTCATTTATGTAAACCTGTCGCCGGAAGTGAGAAACTTGCCATTGAGGCATGCAAGCTTCAAAGTACTGAATGGGGTGTTCCTAGATCAACTTCTTGGATAATGAGCTGATGTCGACAAGAAGCGATCTGTCATAGGAGGGCCTTAATGAATCCCACATCAATGACATGGAACGGAGCAAATGATTTTAATGGAGGTGAAAACGATCTGGTGATATAAGGTTCAGGGTGGCGGTCATGAAAGAATGGAGTGTAAATGTATTGTAGCGGGTGAGACACAGGTGAATTCTCTGAATGACTTCTCTTGAACATATCGGTGACACTGACATGATGGATTGGTAGAATTAACCCCAAATTTGGATGGTGTGATGGGACCATGGTGATGTGACCGGTGAATGAAACAACCCAACCCGACTTGGATGCGGAGTGAAAGTGTCATGTTCAAGAGCGACTTGCTACCAACAAAGTTTCTTCAAGTTTTCTTCCCAATTTTTCCCCAGTCATTGCTGACCAGTACCTCTTTATTTTTGTCAAGCTTGAGGAGGATAACATAGGCTTGTTCTATAATTTTCCCTTTGGGCAAACCCATTGCTATGTTTTAACGAGCCTAGCGATAGTGAAACTCGTTCTTGTCTATAGATAAGTTTGTCGCTATTAAAATTTTAACGAGTTTAATGACAAAGATAACTCGGTCCTTTTCAATTTTAGAGAGTCTAAAAAGGAATGTAAAGGAAACTCCAAAATTCCTTTTTCGTCATCTAATCCCTTAAGTCCGAAAAAGTATAAAACAATACAGAAGGGATGAATTTTCGATACTTTTAACGAGCCGAACAAAACAAGCGCTCGATCTTTTTGTGTATTAATCCCTCAAGTCCAAAAAGATTAAAATTTAGAGGAGGGATAGCAATTCCGGTCCCTTTAACGAGCTGGAGAAGCCAATGGCTCGGCAATCTTTTCATATTTTACGAGTCAATTGAAAAGAGCTTAAAGGAGACTCATCTTTTGAGGAACGAGTGATAAAATGGGTAGCAACAAATTCCAGGTAAGGTTTGGAATTTTCCAATCAGGGCAGTGTTACAAGGATGGCTAGTGAGATCACTCTTCGCAGTTGTTCCTCAAAAAGGGGTAAACAATCAAATGGAGGTGAATGATTGGCCAATACAGAGTGGAGGTGATGATGAGAACACGACCAAGGCTTTTAAAGGCTGAAATACTACATTCACGATGGTTATTTACCGGGAAATAGTTCATTTTTTTTTTGATTGAGCTTAAACACTTGGGGAAACATTTGCTCATGGCTTATGTTTATTTTTTAACGAGCTTGAGCTATGTGCTAAAACTGCTCGATGCGGGTTTATTTTTTAACGAGCTTGAACCCTGCAGTAACACTGCTCGTGGCGGGTTTATTTTTTAACGAGCTTGAACCTTGCAGCAACACTGCTCGTGATAAGTTTGCATGCCCCCAGCATAATAACGCAAATTAAGGTGCATGCCCCCAAGCTTCATTGCATTCAACTCGGTGGTTGGAATGAAGGTTTACCTTTGAGATTTGGTAAGGGGATTTGTTTCATTTTTTAATGAGGTTGACACAGTAAAAGAACTATCCTCATGACTCCTTGTTTCATTTTTTAACGAGGTCAACATGAGATAAGAACCGTCCTTGGAATCCACTGTATTTACAGTATTTGATAGAAAATCAAAAACTGAAGGATGATTAAGGTCACTGGAACTATCTTCCTTACAATTCGGAAGATGGGAGCGATGGTGGTAATCTTCCCATGGTGCCTCTCCTATCATCATTGATTGAATGATTCCTTCATCTATAGAATGTACATGCGACCAAGGATATGAAGAGGTGCCATATTCCTTAGACCTATTTATCCAAACACTTGATGAGCGTTGATTTGGGGTTGCCCCCCAGGCCAACAAAATTGATTGCTACAATATTTCTAAAATGGCGATGATCCATGCTCAAAAAATGTTTAGGAATCTTCTGAATCGTTTAGATATAGAAGATTTCATATTGCAGGTTTCCACTGTGGCCACTTCCGCCAGATTACTTGGAGGCGGTAGGGAAAAAGTACCCATTAAGGTAGGGTCTTTTAGGAGGCCTAATCCAATATTTTGAAGTGAATGATTGCTTCCATGGATCATTGGAATGCTTCCCGTAACTTGTGAACTATTGGGGAGATATGTTTGTTGGTCGACGATTGTAATTCCTGCTTGGAAGGGAAATGAAATCTTCCTGAAGTAGGTTGACACAACTACAGCCATGGCATATATCCAGGGCCTTCCCAGTAGGATGTTGTAATCGAGGTTTCCGTCGATTACTTCAACATCAATTTCTACTATTTTTCCCCCCAGTTCAACTTGCAAGTTACTTAAAATCCCGTATGGAGTGTATCATCGTCCATCAAATGCTTTTAACATCGTTGACGATCGCGAAAAGGGTGGTGAACCTAAATTTTTCCAGCAACTCATTGACATAATACATGTAGATTTCCCCTCATCAATAATTGTTTGATGAACAGTTTTGTTGAGGGCTTTCACTTGAATAAGGAAATCTAGTTGAGTTGGTAACTCAGGGTCATATCCTTTGTGATTAAAGGATACAAGATTGGAATCCGTTGGGTCAATCCCACCTATTACTAATAATAGAGCTTGCTTTTAGGAGGGGTAATTTTGCGGTACCTCAAGTGTCGACATAGCGGATGGTGATTGGGCTGGGTCCTCTACTATATTATAATTCTGTGCTACTTTGGCACGAGGATTAAATGTCGACTTGTGTACTACTCCCTTTGGCGGTTTTATTGTCAGTTCAGGAATGATGGGTGGCGCAAATTCTGTCGAAGTTGTTGTCGAACTACTAGGTTGATCATTAGCCTTGTTATTCGACAGCTGCGGATTCCCGTAATACGTATTCCTTGTCAAAGCATCATTTTCTGCTCTGAGATAGACAACATAAGCACTTGGGATCGGGAAGCATTTTGATTAGCAACCAGTTCGGTTCCCGGGTTTGGAAACAGATCAGTCAATACTGCTGAGGTTTTTGAACTCTTAAAGAGTTTCTTAACTTCAGCTTTATGTGGACAATCTCTTGTCCAATGATCCTCATCACATATATGACACCCCACAGGGGGTTTCCTTTGCCCATAAGGGTTTGCAGAAGGTTTTCCAGGAGATGACTCATTCTGCTTCTTTTTTCTCCCTTTCTTTTTCTTCTTGCCCCTTGGTTGCTTCAGTTGTTTGCCCTTGTCGATCGACACGGCATTTACTTCCGAGGCAAGAAGTTCCTCATTTGCATTTTGACTAGAAATCTTACGGGACTTTTTAGATGTAGCCTTTGTCGATTTCATGTCTGTTGCACCAATCACGCCATCGCCAGCATGAGAGTCATTGTTTGATTTAGGAGGAGGAGGTACGGAAAATTCTGGTCTGGGAGCGTTAGGTATTTTATCGTAGAGCGTGCCAGACTGAGTATAAATCAAGTCTAAATATTGTGCACGAGCAATTACTTGCTCTTCATTGACGACTCCTCCTTTTGCCACATCTTCTGTAATGGAAGGTAATAATGACTTAATAAACCATTCAGCTAAAAGCTGATCAGGAACATACGTTTTTACCATTCTACGACGACGTCGCCACTCATGAATATGATCGGATATGTGAGTGTTCATTGTTTGCTTGAAATTCGTAAGAAGTTCTGTTCCCGTTTCGTACCTTATCGGTAACTGAAAATGGATTAAAAAGGTTGTGGCTAGGGTACTGAAGTTGTCAAACAAAGCTCTCGGTAACTCGATATGCCATTTTGCTGCCGGACCAATTAACGTCCTCTGGAAAAGGTGAAGCCTAATCGAATCATCGTTTAGGGTGTTTGATGAACACCACAGATGAAATGTCATCACATGATTCGACAGGTCTTCACCCAGATTTCCATTAAATTTAGGAATATCTGATGGAAGTTTATGCGGAATCGCTGGCCACCAAGGGGCATAAGCAATCAGATCATTCATTAGCTGGTTTAGATCTGGTAATTCTAGAGTTGCTACAAAGGGCAACTGTTGATTCAGGTTAGGCAAAGCATACCCAGGATAAGATGGAATCGCTTGAGCAGTGGGTCTCTGCATACCAGCATAATGTATTTGATGCTGGCAACTTTGACAAGGTTGATGGGCGTAGCCATTATAATATGGTTGCTGATAACCGCTTTGGAAATGTAGTTGCCCATTACTTACAAAGACTTGTTGCTCAGGTCCTTGATATGATTACTGGAATGGCGGTTGTTGAGATTGAATCAGCCATGGTTGTTGGACCATTTTCTGTTGCCCAATACTGGATGATTGACCAAGATGAGGAGTCATAATACTTGTTTTAGCCTGAGTCACTCCAGATAAGGAGGCTCTAACCTGAGGTTGTGATTGAGTCATTGAGACAAGAGGCTATTGTATTGCAACCTGAGAAACTTGGGGTTGACATACAACAGGTAGCGCTTGTACTTGCGACGCAATCAACATAGCAGGTATAGTGGGAATATTCGACACAGGGTGGACTGGTTGCATTGAATATACAACCCTTGGTTGTTGAGGCAGTATTGGTACCCAACCACTAGATGTAATTCCAGTTTGACCTGAACTTTGTTGTAAACTCCCATATGGTTGTTCTCCAGGAGGGAACAATGAAAAGGCATACTGCCCTCCATATGGTGGAAATCCAGTACTTAAAGGGTAGATTGGCCTTTGAAGACACATTGGATCACTTTGTTGAGTTTCAACATAAGAAATACCAGATGATAATCCGGATGAAGAAATAGGAACTGACCATGTCGTCAAAACAGTCCCTGATTGGACTCCAACTTGTTGTTGATAACTTGCCGGGACAAATGGTACACCAGCGAACATTGTTGGAGTAGCAGCAGGAGGTTCTGCTGCTGCTGTGTCGGATGACACAGTCCTAGATGTCGACAGTTGTTCAGACATGTCTAGTCTATCCAAAAGATTTCTTAGCGATTCTACAAGAACTTGCAATGAAGGGAGACTAATTTCGAAGACCAACGAGGGAAAGGTGATGATTATTCCGTTTAAAATAAATTTTAGACGCTTTGACACAACTTGTTTTTTCAATTTTTAAGAGTCGAGAAAAAACAAAAGATGAATCTAGTCGCCTTCGATTTTTAATGAGCCTGAAGTGACAAGTGCTTAGATGGACCTTTTCTGTTAAGGAGTCTGAAAGGGAATGAAAGGGACTGCTCTGGAAATCTAGGTAGAGATATTACCAAACCAATCACAAAACTGCAGAATACTTTTTACGGTACGGCAGTCAATCTTCCTGAATGCTGTGTTTAGTGCATTGCGATCGATATGGCGGCAGACACGGCTTCCTATGGATAAAGGATTAAGCCTATTGTGGTCTCCCAAAATATACTCGACGGTACGTGGGAGCACAAGTCCGTGCTGGCACTTATCGTCTCAAAGTGGAGGAATCACCCAACCATCAGTGAGAACAACAGTTACCAGGCTTTACGACGCCGGAATACGTCTCTAGCCTAGACTTCTAGATGTTGTGCGTTAAGTTCCAAAGCGTTGTTAGATTCATTAAATTTTTCTTATAGTTGATCTTGCTTAAGAAATTTGCCTTTCAGGTTCACCGTGAGATGTAGATGTATAATTCCTAAAATGCAATCTAAGATGATAAACAGTCCTTTATCTTCTTTGTGCAATGAAAATCCTAGCTACTAAGGAAAGAGAGACAATATTCTTTCACAAAGAGCAAAGAGCACACTCTAAATGCACTGTCTTAAATCAAACCAATCAAACAGTCTAAATGCAAATGCACATGCATGTATTTATTTTCGGCTTTCTTAGTATGTGAATGGTAAAAAGAAAGCTAATGCACAAATCTGAATTACTTTTCAGGTGACAATTATTAACAAGTTTCTTTTCAAAATCAAAAAATGGAGACAATCACAACATTTTACAATTTGGAAATGAATACTTGTTTTTAACACTAGAAAAACTACAAATTCAGACCAAATACAATAGTAACAGGATAATCGACTATCAATAGCAACCAAACTCTTTCCTATGACTGAAAATGACACTTGCGACACTTTCAAATCAATGGACGATAGTACAATTACGTTACTTTTTGCAAAGGGAAATTGAAAATGACTCAACAAATACACAAAAAAATTTACAATTCTTTGCACATTGGAGGCGGAATAATAGCAAGGAAAAGGGGTTTCAAACAGAGATATACTGATTACAGGAAGCAAAATTCATGAATAGAACTGAAAAGAATGAATCAAAAAAACCAAAATTGAACAATGCCTAGTCTGATCAGTGCACCTGTAACACAGGGAATTTGAAATGTAGCGCACCTACTACACTCGGGAAGTGCGCTGAATTTCAGATTCACAGAACAGTACCTACACTGGGCCAGAGACGAGACTTTGCTTGGGTTCCAGGTCACAGTTTGTAGTTCAGTTCATGGGTTTTGGCCAAGAAAATGGTAGTCGGTAATGCAACAATCAGGGGTAGATCTAAGGAGGTTCTAAGAGCTACCATGAGGGCAATCAGAGAGTTTTTGAATCAGTTGTTTAAGTCATAAACAAATCCCGGAGATTGACTGAAGCGACATTTATCTACTTTGCATTTGCATAGCAAATGCAGTTTGAAAGCTACCTGGCTCGACTTCAGGCTCCGTCTGTAAGTTTATAAAATAAACAAGAAGGAAGATAAACAAACAAACTAATTCGTCCCCAGTGGAGTCGCCATTTTGTTACAGGGAAAAGTGTCTACTCAGAACTGCTTATCACACTAAGGTGTGATAGCTGCCTTAGAAACAAACAAAGTAAAGCTACTTTCGTTTTTCCTTTATGAAGTATAGATAGAGAAGAACAAAGAAGACCAACCTCTGTCTTGCGCTAATCTCCTGGTTCGATTCCTCTCTTTCTTGATAGTCTTTCACTACTTGCTCCCTTGCACGCCCAGCTTCACAGAGTACCTGTAATATCACAGTAGCATAGCAATATACAAGAACATGGATCTATAATCATAAACAATCTAGGACCAGATGTAAATTGACCATACAAATGCAGCAAACATAAACGACATAAGAGTATGGAGGAAAACTTGAATAGCCTTTATTGATAAACAAGAAAGAGCCAAGGGGAGTTACAACCCGTTGTTCTGACCCAGCATCATCCTCTCAGCAAGGAAACCCCTCTTCACCTCATACAAAGCTTAGATCACCCAACAATCTGATGTTTGTCTCAAGAAACCAACAACAATTCCTTACAATATGCAAAATTCCATCCTCTGGATCTCTGGGATGAGGGATCCATATATAGATATCTGTAAGGGAGATGAGTCAGCTTGTGATTTGATTAGTGTCTTCCCTCTGATAGTTCTTGCTTCCACTTGGAGATTGATGATCTCTTACTCATCCTTGGTCGAATTCAGAGAGGCAAGTGTCACAGGAGAAGTTTCTGGAAGCTTCCATTGCCTCTCCACCTTGTGGAATGACACTGCCATTCGTCACTTCTCGCCTATCGCACCCCATAGAAGGTCTTTTTGAAATGCAATGCACCCACACAGTGTGTTTAGGTGAGATGCAACGCACTTTGCCTATGGAGCAGCTGAAATGATCCTGTTTTGACCAATTCTGAGCAGTTTTTCATGGAGAACTTTTGGGAGAAGCTGTAATCAGTTGACCTTGTTCCTTTAGGGGTTAGAACAACACTTTTAGGGACATAGGAGCCCTTGGTTTATGGACATTTCATGCTTGGGGTTGTAGTGCCAAAAAATGTCTATAACAGTATTGTTTTAGGACATCACATTTCAGGAGATGGGATTAAAGTTGACAAATCTAAAGTTGAATTCATCTCTAAGTTATCAATTCCAAATTGCCAAAAGGATGTTAGAAGTTTTCTAGGATTTATAGGATACTATAGAAGATTTAAAGAAAACTTTACTAAAATAGCATCTCCACTCTTCAAATTTCTTACAAAAGATTTTGAATTCAGTTGGAATTCTGATTGCCAATTAGCATTTGAAACCTTCAAAGCAAAAATTTCTGAAGCACCTATTTTAAGAAGTCCAAATTGGAAACTCCCTTTCCATATTTCCACAGATGCTTCAGATACAACTCTAGGAGCTGTATTGGGACAAAAATATTTGATTCCTTATGCCATTTACTATAAAAGTAAGAATTTGACTCCCACTGAGTTGAATTATACTGTGAGTGAAAAGGAATTTTTAGTTGTTGTTCATGTAATTAACAAGTTTAGAAACTATATAGTAGGCTATGAAACCTTTGTTCATATAGATGACTCTGCAATTAAATATTTGATGAATAAACCTATTACTAATGGTAGAGTTACAAGATGGCTTTTACTTTTGCAAGAATTCAACATTACCATGCTAGATAGACCTGGAAAACAAAACACAGTTGCTGATTTCTTGTCCAAGATTCAGAATATCAAAGAAGATTCTTCGGTTGAAGATAAGTTTTCTGATGAATATCTTTTTGCAGTAACTACTCAAACTCCTTGGTTCGCATGTGTTGCTAATTACTTGGTCACAGGAAAGTTACCTTCACATTTGTTTCCTAGAGAGAAAATAAAAATTATTCAGGAAAGTGCAAGATATTCATGGATCACTAACGAATTGTATAAAACAGGGCCAGATCTTATGATCATAAGGTGTGTCAATGAAGATGAAATTCCTGATATTATCAAAGCATGTCATGATAAGCTGTGTGGTGGACACTTTTCTAACAACAAGACAACCTATAAAATCCTTTCTTTAGAATATTATTGGCCATCCATCTTCAAGGATGCTAAAGAATATGTCAGAAGATGTGACATCTACCAAAGGGTAGGGAAAATTGCTGCCTCAAATGAAATTCCATTACAAACTCAAGTACTTATCGAACCTTTTGAGAAGTGGGCTTTATACTTTATTGACCAATTAATCCTTCATCTAAGTAGAAAAAGTATATATTGGTAGGCACTGATTATGTCACCAAGTGGGTAGAAACCAAAGCATTACCTTTTGCTAATGAAAAATTTGTAGTTAATTTCCTTTTTGAGGACATCTTAACTCATTTTGGTGTTCCAAGAGAAATTGTGACAGATCAGGGATCTCAATTCACATCCAACATGGTGGAAAGGCTTGTGGAGGAATACAAGATCAAGCATAGGAAATCTACTCCCTATCATCCACAAGCAAATGATCAAGTGGAGTCTACAAATAAAGTGATTGAAGGAATCCTCACCAATATTGTGCATCTACATAGAAGAGATTAGGCAGAAAGGCTTCCTGAAACCTTATGGGCCTACAGAACTACATGGACGAACACAACGGGACATACACCCTATGAACTTGTTTATGGGAAAAAATTCATGTTCCCTATAGATTAACAAATCAGAACTTTCAAGATGGCAGTCCAATTGTGGTTGGATTTATCAGAGGCTCAAAAGCATATACTGGAGTAATTAAATGAACTTGATTAAATCAGAAAAGAGGCAGTTCAAAGGACTGGTCTAGTCCAACAATAGAGGGCTAAATGGAATGACAAATATATCAAGGATAAGAGGTTTCAAGAGGGAGATTGGGCGCTTTTATTTGATTCAAAGTTTAAATATTTTCAAGGAAACTTTCAAACCCATTGGCTTGGGCCATATGAGATTGAAAAAGTCTTTAGTAATGGAGCAGTGAGGATCAGAACAATAGATGAAAGTAAAACTCCTCTTCTTGTGAATGGTCATAGATTAAAAATATATCAAAAACCAATTTCAAAGGAGGATTTCATAAAGATCTTCCATAACAATTATGAAATGAAGTTAGTGAAGAAGAATCCTTCTTCTTCACCAACTTAGTCTTTATTTTTTCTATCTAAATAATAATAATAATAATAATAATAAATTGTATAAGGTTGAAAACCAATCATTGATTGACATGCTTATACAAAAAATACAGGGTGAAAATCAGAGGTTTCTGACACCCTATATTTTCCATTTCCTTTCTGTAATAAGTGGTGACAAAAAGCCACAGTCACTTTGTATTCTGCAAAATTCATTATCTCATCTCACTTCACTCTGTTTTATTTTTTACAGTTTCACTTCATTCCATTTCCATATTTAACCAATAAATTCTCCCTTTCTAGTATTTCCTCCATCTCCATTTTCATTTATCATCTTGTTTTACATCTCATTTTATTTTCACTAACACAGCCATTTCCATTTCATTCATTCATAAGCCATATTTTACTTTCTGTTTCACGTTCTCTAGCTGATTCTCTTTTGCAGCGAATCTGATCTGTAGCTACAATTTTCTTATCATTTCAGGCATAAGTGTACAGTTCATAATAAAACCATGTATGCAAGAGATTGAAGAAAAATCAAATTTCTAAAGAAATCAAGCTCAAGTTACCTGTGGATCAACATCAAAATATTAGCAAGCAGAAGGTAAAGCTTCCAAAGGTAAATGCAAAAACTTATTTCAAAAAGCAATTTGAAAACATAAGTTTGTATAATATGTATGATCACATGTCTCCTTAACCAATCATCATTTGATTTGACCACCATGATGTCTCCACCATATCCTTTGTCTTTAATGACAAATAGTCTCAATGATTTTTCATAACAAATCTCTGCTTCAAAATCCATAGCCTATACTCAAACGGTCCTCCATAATTATACCTGTTAACGGTCAAAAAAACGATGTGACCTACCTATCTACGACTCTCTAAACCCTTATTATCTATTTATTGCATTTAAACTTTTAATTTTTTCCCTCATATTCACACAATCTTCCTATCTCCGTATAAACAGTCTTCCTATTTCCATCTACACAGTCTTCCTATCTCTGTATACACAGTTTTCCTATTTTCATATACATAGTCTTCCTATCTCCATATACACAATCTTCTTATTTCCATATACGCAGTCATTTCATTTCTTAGACAGTGAGAGTAATTTTTAAGAGTAACCAAAAACAAAGAATATGGGGCTTATTGTTAGAATAGAGCTCATAGGAGTAAAATATATGGAGAGCTATCCACAGCTCAAAGGGATGCTCGAGAAGGTTGGATGGTTACGTTTTATTGAAAAATTTGACGACTACCACAAGGAAATTACTAAATCTCTTGCAAGATCATTTGATGGAACAGAAGTGGAGATAGGGGATATCAAGTTTGCAGTCACATAATTCTACATAGCAGAAGAAACACAGCTCCCAAGACTAGGAGAAAGATGGTTTAAAAACAAGGAATTTCATGATGAATCTTGGAAGGTTATCCTTAACAACCCAGGTATGGATGTTATAATATTTAGAAAGGGGATTCCTATTTCAACTCTCAAGAATAAATGGAGTAACATGTTGCTAATATTGCAAGAAATCATTACATGTGAAGCAAGATTTGGGTCTATGTATGTTTACCATATATGCTTGTTAATGGATTTTTTAGAGAATGGAACGATCAATATTCCCTTTTTCCTTCTAAACAGTCTGAGAAGGATGGCAACAAATGTTCAAAAGAAAATTGAATCAATTGAAACAACTCTGTATCATCATGGATTAGTGAAGATTATTGTTGAATTCCATTTAAGAAGTATAGCGGATACATGGGAAGATTTCTTGGTAAGAAATTTCTTCCAGGATGTTCCATATTCATAAGTCATGTGAAGAGAAGTAGAAGGAGAAAGACCAACATTCATATTCAAAGCTCCTCACAAAAAGATGACGCAGAGATAGCTCCTAAACAAGAAGTTAGGAAGCAGACTAAACAGAAGAGAAAAATGAAAGACAAGGCTGAAGAAATCAATGAGGACATTCCTAAACCTTCATCACCTCAAGAAGATGAACAACTACTCTCTGAAAGACTAACCAAGATCAAGGAGCAAATCAAGAAAAATAAGGAGAAAGGAAAGAAGAAGAAGGACACAAAGGAAGAAACCATAAGCTTTCAAAACTTGAGGAGGAGCTCTAGACTCCGAGGTAAGGTGAAGAGGGTGACATCAAAAGAATCCCAATTCATAAACTTAGAAGAAGAAACCCCAACTCAATCTCCTCATAGTATTCCATTTGAACATAGTCCATAGAACTCTCTCCCACAGAATTTTGAAGATAGTCCAAGTAGAGCTTCTCCTAGCATAGATCTAGTACAACAACAAATCTATGAATACATAGAGTCATTAGAGAAAAATAAGACCTCGATAGATCCAGGAACTTCAGCTAATCCAGAATAGTCTGTCACCCCATAAGAAACTCTAACTAGCTCTCTCAAACAAGAAATCTTTGAGCTAGAAATTCTAAACAGGCACATCCAAAATGAAAATGAAACCTTGAGGGAACAAAACAAGCTGGATAGAGCTATTCATGACAACACAATGCTACACTTGGGATTATGGTACAAGAAAAATAGGAAGCTAAAAAGGAAAAATAGGAAGCTGAGCAAAACACTTATTAACCTAAAATACAGACTTCTCATGAGGAAGCCAAGGATGGCAGTCAGTGCAAAAAGAAGTAAGAAGGGGAAGTTGGATGTGCTGGCAGAAGTGTCAGAACAAATGCAATAGGAGGGAGAAGTTCCGATTTTTTATTGCATGGGGACATGCAATAGTTTTGTAGTGGGGGTATGTTGAGCCCCAAAACTACTCTTTCCATAGCAACTTTTCTCATCCCTTTCCTTTGTTTTTCCATGAAGAAAATGCATTCTCATCATCAATGACCAATATATATTGCCTTAAGGATAACATCTGGTGATTTACATGATATACTTTTATGTTTTGCTATTTGAATGAAATTGTGTCTTTTAGCTACGGAATGCAACCTATTTTGTAGCTAATCGGCTGTTCCACAACTACCTTCATGCTTCAACAGGTTACATGTGTCAAATGAGGAAACCGGCCACATGGGCATCTCTGGAATGATCACGACATGGATCCTATCCTAGTCAACTAGCCCAAATCGACAAAGAAACTAGCTCAAGACCATAGTCAAAGGTGGAGTCAAATGAAGAAAGCCAGGATCAATAGGACTCTGTGTCTAATAGGACTCTATGTCCATTCTTTGCAGCTATTTAATAAATCTGACAGCTTTTGTTGCAACATTTACTTGAACCAGCCACCGGTGATAACTGTTTCACACAACTACCTAGCTGACTTAAAGTCACCTGTAGCTGATCAATCTATTCACGCAGAACTGTTGTAATACGTGGATCACCTGTAGCTAAATTCTCACAAAGGATAGTTAGGATTTTTCTTTAAATATTAGTTGTAAAGAACTCAGAAGGAATTTGAATTTCCTCATGTATTAAGAACAGACTTACCGCTTTGTAATTTTGAAACTTATTTCCCTATTTTTAATATGAAGACTGTGTGTTCTATGGATATCTGAAGGAGTTTCTTGGAGATTGATTAAAGCATGCATAACCTGATTAGTTGCAGAGGGCCCCTACGCTGAATGAGATTTTATTTCATATTGTTTTCTTTTTTAGTTAAACTGCAAGTTCATCACAGTGTTCATAATCATTTTGGTACTAACCTCATTTATAATGCAACTTTTATCATTTTCTCACTAATGCAAAATAGCTTCTTTTAGTGTCGAATAGTTTCTTCTTGCTTAATTTCTTTATAGTTTTTATCAGCAGTTAGAAGTTGAAAGTCAGTAGTATAATCTAGTTTATTTCATTTATTGCTTTACTAGTCTTTCTATTTTCAAATAGACTGATCAGTGCCATTACCGTTCTTGTCATTTTATTGCTAGTTTATTGACTCATGGTGTTAATGAATGTTTCTGAAGAGCCATTCTAGTTGATATCTCATCTTAAACTAAGTGGTTGGATACTTCATCCATGCAATGAGTCTTTTCTACATTCTTGCATTTATTTTCTCTTAGAATAATGAAGTATAGAAATCATCAAATGTCATCACAAGGATATTTTCTCCCAAAATTGAGAGGCAGGGCAATTAGGTATTTCATTTAGCTTTGTTTCTATGATAGATTAGACACTAGTTGCAATTTCACCTTCAGTTTTTAAGATCATGATTTTGGAATAATGATAAAACAGGAATAGAAACTCTGTTTTCATTTCTTGCTTAAACTTTGCTCTCAAGTCTTCCTTAAGCTCTTTTATTTCTCATTTTTTAGATTTTTAGCAGTCTTCACAGAAGTTAGATTTAATATTTTGATTGTTAAATTGTACATCATAAGGGATTAAAGGACCCAAAAACCCCCAAAACAACATAAAACACAAAAACAACGAAGTAAGAAGGGTCATATAGCACAAACAGTGCACTACACTTCATCAGTTTATGATACCTGGATTGATAATTTATGTAGAGCAATTTAGGACACTAAATTGACCAAACACACCTCATGGTGAAATCTTGCTAAAGCAAACTCTTGCCTCTGTTGCAACTTGTGCATTGGGTCATCTCCTTTATCCAACTCATCTGCTAACATGCACATGGTCTTCTTGGGTGTAGCTAAACTGGAAACACACTGATGCATAGTGTCAGTGTTGATCTTCAAGTGTGTGCTAGTGGTCGTGTGCATCAACTTGCCAAAGTACATGTTCAACTGCAGTTGGACTTGATTCTTGTCTTCACCTCAGTGAGTGTGCTGAATGGGTTGGATTGCATGCATGTGAATAATGACATGCATGTTGTTGAATCCCTTGCATGCGATCAACAATACTTTTCACCATGTCTACTCCATGCTAGCTACTGGGATGGATCTTTAACTTTTACAGGTGCATTTTCATCCATGAGTGCATATTGTGCCCATTGTTTTTCCTATTCCTACTGCAGCGCATTCTTTTGTCTATGCAGCTTCATGTTCTTCCTTGAGTTGTTGCTTCAGCACATGCAACCCCTTCTTTATTCCATTCTTTGTCTTTGCATGATCTTCATGTCGTGCCATCAACTCATAGCCTGAGTCTCCAAAGTTTCTTTCATCATCAGTGGATTTTCTTGATCTTGCAAGTTTGTTCTTCCTCTATGTTGTCAACAATCTCCCTCTTTCATTCATTTCATTCATTGTGTTCACTTCATTTGATGCGTTTGTTTCATTCACTACATTGGCTGCATTCACTGTGTTCATTGCATTCAATACGTTGCCTTCAGTTGTTGTTAATGATGCTGCTCACTGTGCTATCTTGATGTTCTTATCTATGAACAACTTGATGTGTTTGTGAGTAGGCAAGCTCATAGACATTTGATCGAATGCATCTCCAGGTTTGGTCTGAACGGTGTCTTCGACTCTGCTCCCTTGGAAACCTTTGTACCTGCACTACTGAGACGCAAATGAACACCTGCAATACCTGGAGAAATGGAAACACTCATGGCAAGCAATCTGTCAGTCAAAAACCAAAATGAACTTGAGAATTTACTTGCAACATACCTGTGTGAATGATCATGAAGGTTTCGTAATATCGGTCGGGAGGTCGGGAGACTGACCGCACAGATTGAGCAAGGCACATTTTGGGCTACTAGGAGACTGACTGACTACTGGAACTGTGCATTGCATAGTCCAGTCCATTTGCTGACTGTTGGAATTGAGCAATGTGAAATCTCAAATGGCAATGGATGTAGGCTCACTAACTGCACTCACAATTTTTTGGGCCATTAGTCACTATCCATCAGAAATGTGAAAAATAGTCCTAGAGGATAGTCACTAGGTAGAAATATGCATTTCCTGAGAGGAAGACAAAGCCTTCCCTCTCAGGATTGTGTAATGTTGTCTTGTTGAGGTTCTTGTTGAGATAGAGTCCAAGCCAAGGCTGCCCAGACTCGCCGATTAGCAACTGAAATTAAATGTGATTGAGAATGCATGGTGATACTGAAGGTAAGCATAAGTGAATGATCATGCATGCAAATGGTGAATGATAGATTCAAAAAATGAAACAACATGCATGCGGGTGAGGCAAGTCGCCGAATCGACGACCATTTGTGAAAAATAGTTTCATGCATGCGATAACAGTGAGATAGCAATGAAAACTGAAACAATTCTAGGATAATCTAGTATACATGTAAATAGCATCAAGCATTAAAAGAAATCAAGCAAACAGTACTCACACAAGGGAAAACATAAAAAGTGACAAAAATGCAACACAAGGCATGGAAAGTGAGCTTACCCCAAAAAAAATGAGATGAATGTGCTGAATGCTCCTAGATGTGATGTGGTATGTCAAAGTTGCAAGGTTTATGTGAGTAACGAGCTCTGCAACTTTTGGTTGATAATTTTTGATAACATCAAGGTTGTGACGCGCATGCCACGAATCTAGGGAAAGTGACACTTGGTGGGAGGTTTCTGAAATGATCCTTGCATGTATGCTCCAATTTCTAAACATAGATTCCTGAAACAAGGGATGCCTTTACATGCTGCCTTAGGAGAAGAAGCCCATGCATGCAAGCCAGTTTTACTCAATCCCAGAGGGAACCAGTCAACATAGTTGCACATGCAAGAGACTGCTTGACTACTGGGAGAAAATGCACATTTCTGGTTGGGAGTTGGACTAACTTCCCAAGAGATCTGCATAATTTCTGGGTAGAGTAGGTGACTACTACCTAGATTTGCTCAAATTTTGGGCTAAGTGGCCCTGCTAAGGAAATTTGTGCAATTCTGGAGCCCATCACGCTGCCAGTCAGGATTGTGAAATTTTTGAACGAAAGAGTGGTTGCCCTCCAGAATTGAGCAATTTCTTGGGGGATTTTCTCAGCGTGCAACTGGACCAAGTCTGGGTGATCAACCTGTGAGGGGAATGCATTGAGCTATGATTGACAAGCTACCTTTATGCAAGCAAAACACTGAAGCTTGTGAACTTGGAAAAGCAAGAAAAGCTACTATGAAAAGTTTGTATGGAGGCTCTAGAACGAAGCTAAGGAAAAAATTTGGAGGGTGGTTGTAGTCACAACAACAAAGCCAAAGGATTTACTTATGTACCATTTCGTCATAGGCCTAGTGAGGGTGTGTTGAAAATGTTGTAGGAAAATTGAGTCATCTGTGATGTTGTTGGATGAGCTCCGAAGATGAAATGTAATTATGTGGTTCCCTGGATCTTCCCCCTATTGTGCTTCGAATTTAGGTATATCAAAGGGTAACTTGGTTGGCATAGGGGGCTAATTCCGGCTATCTGCAATGGGGTGAGTTGTCAACTTTCTTAGATCCAAGAGACTTAATTTATGTTACATGTGATGAAATGAACCAAATTTATGAGGGAACAAAATGAAATAGATATATGAAAAGAGATACAAAGATACAACAAAAATAAAACTTCAATTCATTAATAATAAAGTACTGAAAAAATGTTACAAGCATAATGGAAATAAACTAGCTGAAGTAATGGTAGCTTATATCTGAGAAGACATGTGGCAGCGACATGCCTTTGAACTATGTTACAATGAGGTTCATTGGCCCTTTTATCATTTAAAAACAATGGGAAACATTTAACATCCAAAAACCTAACCCTAGGAGATGAAATGGCAAACTCTTTGGTCCCTTTTGGGTTAAGTTGGAATGTCAACTTCCCAGGGTTGTAACTTTGGCATACAACCTCCAATTGGCTATCATAATACCTCATTTCAAATATCTCAGAGAGAATTCCGAAAAATAATTTTTAAATTGGTATGGTACTTTTATAGTCTTTATTTTTTTTTGTAGAAAACATTTTTAGTCCCTCAAAACAGCTCCAGAAGTCCACGACCTGAAAAAAATACCAAACATAGTAAGTTTTTCTACAATTAAGGAAATTGAAAAAAAAATGGCTGGGGTCCAAGTGGAATAGGACGGTGGCCACCAATATCTACCTGGATCAATCCTCCCCCCTTAGGAAGCAATGGTCCCCATTGTGTTGAGTTCCTCCATGAGGTGGCGAAACTTTTGTTGAACTTGGTCACTGGTGAGACACTTGCCTTGGTGCAAGAGTTGGCCAACTTTGACAACCAAATATAGTTGGATATTCTACTAGAAAGTGCTCTTGAATTGTGTGACCATGATTCAATTAGTTGTGGCCTATTCCATGCAGTTTGGGTTTAGCTCTCTGGGTGTGAGTTGTTTTGCAATGTCTCATGTGTTTAGTAATGGTGGAAAGTATGGCCAAAGGTCGTCCACATTGAGCAATGGGTGAAGGCCAGGGAATGGGAAAATGTTGTGCTCAAAATAATTGTGTCCCACAACATTAGTGATGGTGTAAGGCGCATATCAAAGCAACTGAAGCTTGCGGTAGGTCCCAACAAGGCACTCCTTCTACAAATATAACCAAACTTTGTTGCCCACATGGAACTGGTGTGTCACCCAATGTTGATCATGACACTGTTTGTACTTAGCATTTTCTCTATCCAATATTTCATGGACTTGCTGGAAGATTTGCTGAATGCATTCAATGAATCTGGTAGCTTTGTCAGCTTTGGACTGGACATGAGTCAGATCTGCATGACTAGCTGCAATTGGTATGACAACATCAATGGAACATATTGGCTAGAATCCCAACCCCACCATAAAGGGGTTGTGGCCAGTTGAGCTTTGGAGAGCTTTGTTGTATATGTGTTAAATATAGGGGAGGCTTTTATCCCATGTGTGTGGATGCTTCAAGTTGTACCTGCATAGCATGTGCATGACCATCCTATTGACAACATCTATTTGTCCATCAATTTGGGGGTGGAAGGTCATGGACTTAGTGAGCTTGGTATCTAATAGTGACTAGAGGCTTGAGAATAATGTACTTAGGAACCTTATGTCATGATCTTAGATAATGAAATATGGGATCCTAAAGTGTACCCATACCCGTTCAAAGAATAGTTTTGTAGTGGCTTATGTTGTGATACTCTTCTTACAGGCTACCAAAACGACATCCTAGAAAATATGTTGAAGACCACAAAAACACATTCATTTCCATACTTGGTAGAAGGGAGGCTCATCATGTAATACATGGAGATGGATTCCAAGGGTCAGCTAGGAGTAGGAAAAGGAGTATAAAAGCCCTACTTCTTGATTGTCGATTTGGAAATGGTGTAGGCAATGTAGAATCTAATGTATTTCCCAACATCCTACTGAAGGTTCAACCAATAAAATACTTATGCAGCACTACCATTTCTTTATCTACCCCAGAACATGTAGCAACCCAACAACAGTGTGCCTCCTAAATCATCTTGGCACACTCTCTTGAAGGAACACAGAGGTTTCCCAGGTTGGATAACAGTGCATCCTGAAGGTCAAATTATGGAACTTTCTTACCTTCTAGGGGCATTTGGTATGTGGAGTCAAATTTCGGATCACTTTTGTAAAGAGGTGACCAATCTGAAGTTGCATTCCAAAAAGAATCTGGAAAAGTGGTTAGTTCCATAATCGACGATCGACTGAGGAAGTCTGCAACATTATTGGTGCTTCCGTTCTTGTACTTAATGCTGAAAAGGAACTATTGCAGATATGTGGACCATCTTTGATGGATATCATTCTATGTGGATGAACGTCTCCTTCCCCATAATGTAATAATTCCATTATTGGTAGGCCTTCACAATGGAATACATCTCTTTTTCATAGGTGGCAAAATTTTGGATGGTATCTGAAAGTGCCTCACTATGATATTCTACCAGAAGCCCTTGCTGGGTAATAATTACACCAATATCATAGTCAGAGGCATCTATCTCAATTTAAAATGGCTACTACAGGTCTAGTTATGTAAGCACTAGTGTAGAGCACTGGTGCTTTATAGTTAAAGTGATTCAAATCACATTCTATCTCTGCGACTAAATGAGCAAGAGAATGAATAGATTTTTTTGGAAGTGTAGCACACTAGTGCATTGGGTGCCCTCGAAGTGTGTAGATGAACAACACGTAGCTCATGTATTCTTCAAATAATCCATGTCTTTCGCATGAGCCTACAACACCAAATGCATGCCTGACCAAGGTTGCGTAGCCTCCACCATCAAATGTGTTAGGATACAAGTTATCTGAGAGCTTTTTTGGGATGATGAAATCGTTTCCATAAGACATACATTCTAGAAGAGATGATCGGTAGTGAGTCATGATAGATGTGTAGAGATTCAAAATAGATGTGAGGACTCATCTTATCATCTTGCCCTCCTTCTAGTTCCAAAATGTTGATGGTACTTGACTCGCCAACATGTAAGGGGACCTCTCTAGTAAGAAGTCCGAATTAGACCTGAGACCGTTTGGTGTAGGATTCCCAGCAGTGGGTCGTAAAGCAATGCCTTGACCACGATGTCACATAGAGGCAAGTAAGACAACCCTGTCAGTAGAAGGGGTGTGACCACTACAGTGAGTCAAGGAAGGCGTATGAGAGGTTTCTAACACAGGTGGGTTGAGATGAGTGCACCCATTAGCAATCTATAAGTGCACTCATCTCGAAAGGAAACACACGAGAGAAGATGCATTACAAGTTGGAAAGGAGGTCAGCTGGAAATCCAAAGTGATGGTTAAACCAACATCACATCTACAACGAGTTTCATATAATTGCATACAAAAGTGTTCATACACAACTACGTAAGTTAAGCAACATACATTGCTACAACAATCAGAATAGTGCAACTACAATAACAACATATGAATGAAAAAATGTTTCCCCTTATTATATAAAGAAGTGTAAGTTCCAATCATACAATACATCCATGTAAAATGATAGCCCCAATAGTTGAATGTTATAGCCACATCTGCCTACTCCTCCAAAGAGATGTACTAGCTCAGTGTAGTGGAGAAGCCAAGGCATGTCACAATACTGTCCAAGCTCTTTCCAAGATAGTCTTATGAGAAGCTTGGCTGACCAAAAGCCACTACAATGAGTAATGAGGGACTATTTATAGCAAAGGGTGGGGTTGTTCTTGACATTCCCCTATGTGACAATTCAACTACTCTCATGACTCTTCACCTACTCTATGATTGTTACATCCGACTATTGACACTTGACATGACGTTAAATTACAATGCACACGTACTCATGTGAGACAACATGGCTTGAGTAAGCTATGCAAGACATCACTGACACTCAGTCCATTGTGATGAGACCAACGATTTGGCATGCTTGTGATGGTGAAGGTGGTGAGCTGCTGCCAAGCTTGGTTGTCTGTGGTGGTGCGCATGCACCTCATGGTGACATCTTGTTGAAGCGAACTCTTGCCTCCGTTGCAACGGTGCATTGGTTCAGCTCCTTCATCCAACTTGTCTGCTAACATGTGCATGGTCTTCTTGGGTGTGGATGAACCGGAAACACACCCATGCATAGTGTCTGTGTTGATCTTCAATGTGTTTTGCTGGTCATGCACATCAACTTGTCAAAGTACATGTTAAACATTGGTTGGACTTGCTTCTTGTCTTCACCTTGGTGAGCGTGATAAATGGGTTGGATTGCATACATGTGCACAATGACATGCATGTTGCTAAATCCATTACATGTGATCAACAACATTGTTCACCATGTCTACTCCATGTCAACTTCTGGGATGGATCTTAAACTTGTAGGGGTGCATTTTCATCCATGAGTGCATGTTGTGCTCACTCTTGTTCCTGTTCTTGCTGTAGCTCATTTTTATGTCTACATAGCTCCATGTTCTTTCTTGAGTTGCTGCTTCAGCACATGCAACTCTTTGTTTGTTCCATTCTCTGTCTTCATGCAATCTTCATGTCGCACCGTCACATCATAGCCTGAGTCTCCAAAGTTTCTTTCAACATTAGTGGGTCTGCTTGATCATGCAATTTTGTTCTGCCTCTGTGTTATCAGTAGCCTTCCTCTTGCATTCATTTCATTCACTGCATTTGTTGGCTTCACTGTGTTTTCTGCATTCGTTGTGTTCACTGCATTCGGTATGTTTGTTGCATTTGTTGTGTTCACTGCATTCGGTATGTTTGTTGCATTTGTTGTGTTCACTGCATTTGGTATGATGCTTTCAGTTGCTATTCATGATGCTGCTCATTGCGATATGTTGATGTTCTTCTGTATGAACAACTTGATGTCTTCATGAGTAGGAAACCTCATAGACATTTAATCGATTGCATCTCCAAGTGTTCTCTAAATGGTGTCTTCAACTCTACCCTCTTGGAAACCATTGTACCTAGACTGTTGAGAGGCAGATGAACATCTGGAATACCTGGAGACATGGAAACACTCATGGCAAGTAATCTATCAGTCGAAAACCAAAATGAACCTGAGAAATGACTTGCAACATACCTATGTGACTGATCATGAAGGTTGTGCAATTTCGGCTGGGAGGTTAGGAGACTAACTACCAAGACTCCGCAAGGCATAGTCTGGGCTGTTGGGAGACTAACTGACTTCTGGAACTATGCAATGCACAATCCATTCTATCTTTTGACTATTGGAATTGTGCAATGGACAATCTGAGTTGGCAATGGTTATAGGATCAATGACTGCATTACACAATCTTTTGGGCCAACAATCAATGTCCCTTAGAAATGCACAAAACAGTCCTGGAGGATAGTCACTGGGTAGAAATTCACATTTCCTGAGAGGAAGACAAATCCTTCCCCCTCAGGATTGTTTAATGTTGTCTTAATGAGGATCTTGGTGAACTAGAGTCTGGGCCAAGGCTGCCCAAACTCGCTGATGGGTAAATGAAAGTGAATGTGAGTGCGAACACATGGTGATACTAAGTGTAAGCATAAGTGAATGATCATCCATGAAAATGGTGAATGATAGTTTCAGAAAACAGAACAACATGCATGTGGGTGAGGCAAGTCACCGAGGTGACGACCATTTGTGAAAAATAGTTTCATGCATATGACAGCAGTGAGATAGCAAAAAAAAATGAAATAGTTCTATGCAAGCTAGTATACATGTAAACAACAACAATCGTTCAAAGAAATCAAGAAAATAGTACTCACACAAGCGAAAAAACAAAAAGCGACATAATTGCAACACAAGGCATGGAAAGATGGCTTACCCAAAAACAACTGAGATGAATGTGCCAACTGCTCCTAGATGTGATGTGGGATGTCAGAGCTACAAGGTTGATGTGAGGAATGAGTTCTGTAGCATCCGGTTGATGAGTTTTTATAACATCGAGATTATGACAAGCATTCCAGAAATCTAAGGAAAGAGACACTTGATGGGAGGTTTCTGAAATGATCCTTGCATGTAACCTCCAAATTCTAAACATAGATCCCTGAAACAAGTTATGCCTTTGCGTTATCCCCTGGGATAAGCAGCCCATGCATGCAAGTCAGTTTTACTCGGTCCTGGAGGGAACTGGTCAACTCAACTGCACATGCAAGAGACTACTCAACTGCTAGGAGAAAATGCACATTTCTAGCTGGGAGTTGGGCTGGTTGCCCAGAAGATCTATGCAATTTCTGGGCAAAGTAGTTGACTTCTTCCCAAATTTGTGCAAATTCTAGGCTAAGCTGCCTTGCTGGGGAAAATTGCGCAATTTTCACTGTGAGTGTTGACTACCATAATTGCGTAATTCTAGAGCCCAGCAGGCTGCTAGTTAGGATTGTGCAGATTCTAGAGGGAAGGCTAGTTTCCCTACATAATTGCGGAATTTCTTGGGGGAGTTTCTCAGTCTACAGCTAGACCAAGTCTGGGTGATCAACCTATGAGGGGAATGCATTGAGCTGTGATCGACATGCTGCCTTTATGCAAGAAAAACAATGAAGCTTATGAACTTGACGAAGAAAGACAAGCTGCTATGAAAAGTTGGTAGGGAGGCTCCAAAACAAAGCTAAGAAAAAAATTTGGAGGGTGGTTGTAGCCACTATGACACTTGGTGACACACTAGTAAAATACCAACTCTCTGAATGGACCTTGTTTGTGAAAAGCAAGTCTAACACCTCCAGACGTATTGTTTAGTTCTCAGCGACTCTTGGTTTCCACACTAGCTTGATTACAAGATGTAGCATCTTCCAAGCCCTTGGTCAATTGACACACATTGCAAGCCAAAGAAACATAGTTGTTTTGATTGGGTTTAAGGGGTATATTGGCACACAAGCAGTATAGTTATCCGAGTCTTAGTTTCATCTCTAGTGTTGCTCCGTTTTGAGTAGGCTTGGATAGTACCCCAGTGGAGTCACATAGGAACACAAGCATGGCTCCACTGCTAGTGAGCTTGGACAGCACCCTGACGGAGTTACTTGCATCACCTCTCTATGCAGGAGGCTTTTCTCTTCTTTCGCCTTATTAATTTTTCATTTTTTTCAAACTTTTTCACTTTTTTTTTTCATCTTCATCTTTGTAACTATGCATAACACTTATTCATTTCGAAGGTGGAAGAGGGATCTCAACTTATTGAGAGTAGAAGAGGCTGTTCCTACAGAGAAGTAGTTTATTATACCTTTGATGTGTTTGTTAAGGTTTTCCCCCTCACCTTACTCTACTTGACTGAGCTGACAAGGATTAACCCATAAACAACTTAATAGAGTAGGTGATACTAGTTAGCGCAAAAGCGTTGTGTTTTCACCAAGGTTCACTCTGAATAGCACATATTTTCCTTCAATATATCATGGAATAAAAGTAACGGGTTCTTTGTACAGAGGCAAGATGATAGATAACCAAGTAGTGATAGCTACACAAGCCCTATTGTACTTTACCCAGCTTTCTTCAAGAGTCATACATGGTTTCATGCGAAATTATCCTACGAAACGAGACAAGTGAACTAACAAACAAAAAAGAAAAGAAAGCACAGAAGGAAAAGAAAAACAAAAGCAAGTAAGAAAACAAGCAAGCAGACAAACAAAAAAATGAAGCAAGTAAGCAAACAAGCATGCGAGAAAACAACTGAAAAGAAAAAAATACTCCTACTCCTAAGCTACCAGTGCATGGGTCATCTCACGTGACGTGATACTTCTAATTTAGCCACCGACACATTAGTTGACCCATGTTAGTGAATGCATGGTTCACGAATAGGACAACTGTACAAAGTAGAAAACAAGAAATATGTAACAGTGAAGACAAACACACTCCGAACTTACATGTGACCACATAACAAAGATGAATGAAAGTTCATGGTATGCATTCTTTGGTGCTGCCATGATGTTGTGCTACACTATGTGCATATGTTGAGTGTGTGCATTCTCTTGACTGTGACATGCAAGCAAATGTGAGAAAGGTAGACAACTTATGTTGTGCATGTGTTCTTGATGTGTAAGATTCGTCCAACACATGAGCGATGGGATTGTGTAGTTCGAGTGGAGGAAATAAAATATGGGTGTTAGGTTTATCTTCAATGCAAAGTAGAGCGTGATGAGGAGTCTTGAGTGTTACAAAAATTTCCTGACTGGAAGTGAAACCAACCTCAACACAATGAGGGCCTGACATAACCATCAACTTGGGCTAAAGTGTCTCGACAGTCTAGGGGGTTCTGACTTCGTTAATAGATAGAT
Organism: Pinus tabuliformis; assembly: GCA_031772625.1. NCBI lineage: Eukaryota > Viridiplantae > Streptophyta > Pinopsida > Pinales > Pinaceae > Pinus > Pinus tabuliformis. Next base: position 962,404,683 of record CM062817.1, read on the forward strand.
AATCGTAGACTAGTGTCTTGAACATATTGAAGATTAACAATGATTGAACCAACATCATGATCAGATGAAGAAGTGGATAGATCACGACAACCAAGATCAGAAAATTTAAGATATTTGTTGGCATCATCATGATTTGATGAATCAAGCAGAGGGGTAGATGAGAAGAAAATATGTTCACCCTCTGTGTTTTCAAAAAAGATAAATGACAGATTGAATGGATTTTCCAAGGAAGATGTGTCCTCTCTGCATTGTAATGATAGCCTGACATCCGACGTGTCCTGTGAATGATCAGAAGTAGAAGAATCCGGAAATGAGTTTTCACAGGAGAAATCGGTAGTGGTAAAATCACAAGGGATGTTAGGATGAAGTAGACAAGGCGTGACTGGAAGGGAGTCATCCTTCACCGCGAGTTCTTCTTTAGGCTCTCCCACACACTCATCATGACTGATGGCATAGGTTGGCTACATAACACCAACTCTATCAACAACTTGATCCTCATTCACAATAGGTGAGGAGTTCGGAATGGGAGAACACAAAACAATACAATTTGAAGGATCAATAGAACATGAGGATGGATGCTGAGGGAATGAGTCCACATGACAACCAACAGGCTTGCAAGCCAAATATGCACAACTCTCAAAAGTAGGTGGGGTGGGAGAATGTGACAGTTCAACGGAGGTGTGTGTATGATCTTCCACATCACTCTGTGGTGGTGGAGGTGTTTGATGAGGTGAAGGCAGATAGTCACTTGTGACAGACGTTGTGCCTGCCTGTGATTGTGCAACTCCATAATCGAAGTGTGTTGAGCGGGGTTTGGATATGTGAAGAAGATACTGAAATCTTACATCAAGAAATTCCTAATCAATATCATCTTTCGAGAATCGGTCTGCAAGATTACAAAAGTGCGTGTGAAACTATTCAATGGATTCATCAGGTGCTTATTGTAATTCCATAATTTCTTTGTTGAGTGCTTTATAGTTAAATTGATTGAAAGAACAGTCTATCTCTATGACTATATGAGCAAAAGAATGAATAGATTGTCTAGGTAGTGTGGCACACCAGTGCATTGGGTGCCCTCGAAGCATGTAGATGAACAACATGTAGCTCATGTATTCTTCAAAGAATCCATGTCTTCCACATGAGCCTAAAACACCGATCGCATTGCTAACCAAGGCTAAGTAGCCTCCACCATCAAATGTTTTATGAGATAAGTTATCCGAGAGTTTTTTCGGGATGATGAAATCATTTCCATAAGACATACATTCTGGAAGAGCAGCTCGGTAGTGAGTCATGATAGATGTGTAGAGATTCAAAATAGATGTGAGGACTCATCTTATCATCTGACCCTCCTTCTAGTACCAAAATGTTGATAGTGTTGGACCAAAAAAGATGTAAGGGATCTCCCCGGTAAGAAGTCTCAATTAGACCTCAGACCATTTGGTGTAGAAGTCCCAACAATGGGTCGTAAAGAAATTCCTTGACCGCGATGTTGCACAGAGGAAAGTAAGATAACTTTGTTAGTAGCAAGGATGTGACTACTGAGGTGAGTCAAAGAATATGTATGAGAGGTTTCTAACACAGGTGGATAGAGATGAATGTGCCCCTTGGAAACCTGTAAGTGTACCTAGCTAAGAAGGGAACACACAAGCGGAGATGCATCACAAACTAGAAATCAGGTCAGTCCACAATCTAAAGTGATGGTTAAACCAATAGCACATCTGCAACAAGATTCATATAATTGCATTCAAAAATTTTCATACACAGCTACATAAGTTAAACAACATATATTGCTACAACAACTAGAACATTCCAACTACAATAATGATATATGCCTGGAAACATGTTTGCTCTTATTATATAAATAAGTGTGAGTTCCAATCATACAATACATCCATGTAACCTGCTAGCCCCAACAGTGGAATGTTACAGTAACATCCGCCTACTCCTCCAAAGAAATGTACTTTCTCCATGCAGTGGAGAAGCCAAGGTGCGTTACAATATTTTCCAAGCTCTTTCCAAGATAGTCTTATCAGAAGCTTCGCTGACCAAAAGCCCCTATAATGAGTTATGAGGGACTATTTATAGCAAAGGGTGGGGTGACCCTTCACATTCCCCTTTGTGATAGTTCAAGTACCCTCATGAATCTTCACCTACTCTATGACTGTTACATCTGACTATTGACACTTGACTTACGCTTGGCTTGACATTACATTACAATGCACATGTAGTCATGTGAGACAACATGGCTTAAGTGAGATATGCAAAACATTACTGACACTCAATCTATTTTGATGAGACCAACTATTTGGCATGCTTTTGATGGTGAAGGTGGTGAGTTGATGCCAAGCTTGGTCATCCATGATGGTGTGCATGCACCTCATGGTGACATATTGCTGAAGTGAACTCTTGCCTTCAATGCAACCGGTGCATTAGTTTAGCTCCTTCATCCAACTCATATACTAACATGTGCATGGTCTTCTTGGGTACAGATGAACCAATAACACATTGATGCATAGTGTCCGTATTAATCTTCAAGTGTGTGTTGGTGGTCATGCGCATCAACTTGTCGAAGTACATGTTCAACTCCAATTGGACTTTCTTCTTGTCTTCACCTTCGTGTGTGTGTTGAATGGGTTGGATTTCATGTGTGTGCACAATGACATGCATGTTGCTGAATCCATTTCATGTGATCAACCACACTATTCACCATGTCTACTCCATGCCAGCTACTGGAATGGATCTTTAACTTGTACAGGTGCATTTTCATCTATGAGTGCATGTTGTGCCCACTTCTGTTCCTATTCCTGTTGCAATGCATTCGTCAGTTTGTGCAGCTTCATGTTCTTCCTTGAGTTGCTGCTTCAGCACATGCAATTCCTTCTTTGTTCCATTCTCTGCCTTCAGGTGATCTTCATGTCATGCCGCCACCTCATAGCCTGAGTCTCCAAAGTTGCTTTCATCGTTAGTGGATCTGCTTGATCTTGCAACTTTGTTCTACCTCTTTGTTTTCAACAACCTTCCTCTTGCATTCATTACATTCGGTGTGTTCTCTACATTCACTACGTTCGTTGTATTCATTGCATTTGCTACGTTCACTATGTTCATTGCATTTGTTACTCTCGATGCATTCACTACATTCGGTATGCTGCCTTTAGCTGTTGTTCATGATGTTGCTCTCTATGATATCTTGATGTTCTTTTCTACGAACAACTTGATGTCTTCATGAGTATGCAAGCTCATAGACCTTTGATCAACTGCATCTCTACGTGTGCTCTGAACCCTGTCTTCAATTCTACCCTCTTGGAAACCATTGCACATGCACTGCTGAGAGGCAGATGAAAACCTCCAATACCTGGAGACATGGAAACACTCATGGAAAGAAATCTATCAGTTAAAAACCAAAATGAACTGGCGAACTAACTTGCAACATAACTGTCTCACTTATAAATAAGGTTGCGCAATTTTGGACGAGAGGTCAGGAGATTGACTGCCAAGCTTTCCCAAGGCATTTTCTAGGCTACTAGGAGACTGACTGAATGCTGGAACTATGCAATGCATAGTCCATTCTGGCTGTTGACTGTTGGAATTGTGCAATGCACAATTAGAGCTGGCAATGGTTGTAGGCTCAGTGACTACATTGCGAAATTTTCTAGGCCAGCAGTCCTTGCCCCTTAGAAATGTGAAAAACAATCCTGGAGGATAGTCCCTAGGTAGAAATGCACATTTCCTAAGAGGAAGACAAAGCATTCCCTCTCAGGATTGTGCATTGTTGTCTTAGTGAGGCTCTTGGCGATGAACATTTTGGGCCAAGGCTACCCAGACTCACCGATGGAACATTGAAAGTGAATGTGAGTGTGAATGCATGGTGATATTGAGTGTAAGCATAAGTGAATGATCGTTCATGCAAATCATGAATGACATATTTAGAAAATAGAACAACATGCATGTGGGTGAGGCGAGTCGCTAAATTGGTGATTGTTAGTGAAAAGCAGTTTCATGCATGTGACAATAGTGAGATCGAAACAAAAACTGAAACAGTGCTAGGAAAAGCTAGTATACATGTAAATGACAACAAGCAAAGAAATCAAGAAAACAATACTCACACAAGCAAAAACACATAAAGTGACAAGAATGAAACACAAGGCATGGAAAGTGAGCTTACCCCAAAATAGCTAAGTTGAATGTACTGACTGCTCCTAGATGTGATGTGGGATGTCAGATCTGCAAGGTTGATGTGAGGAATGAGCTTTACAATGTCTGGTTTATGAGTTTTGATAACATCAAGTTTGTGATGCGGATTCACAAATCTAGGGAAAGCAACACTCGGTGGGAGGTTTCTAAAATGAGCTTTTCATGTAACCTTCAATTGCTAAAGATAGATCACTGAAACAAGGGATTCCTTTGCATGCCGCCTTAGCAGAAGTAGCCCATTCATGCAAGTCAGTTTTGCTCGATCTCGAAGGGAACTGGTCAACTCAACTTCACATGCAAGAGACTACTCAAATGCTAGGAGAAAATGCACATTTCTAGCTGGGAGCTAGGCTAGCTTCCCAGGAGATCTATAGAATTTCTGGGCAGAGTAGCTGACTGCTACCTAGATTTGCACAAATTCTGGGTTGAGCAGCCTTGTTGGAGAAAATTGTGCAATTTTCACTGTGAGCATTGACTGCCAGAATTGTGCAATTCTGGAGCCCAGCATGCTGCTAGTCGGGATTGCACAATTTTTGGAGGGAAGGCTGGTTTCCCTCCAAAATTATGCAATTTCTTGGGGGAGTTTCTCAACCTGCAGCTGGAGCAAGTCTGGGTGATCGGCTTCTGAGGGGAATGCATTGAGGTGTGATCGACGTGCTACTTTTGTGAAAGAAAAACAATGAAGCTTGTGAACTTGATGAAGCAAGACAAGCTACTATGAAAAGTTAGTAGGGAGGCTCCAAAACGAAGCTAAGACAAAATTTTGGAGTGTGGTTGTAGCCGCTACAATAGAACCAAAGGATTTACTTATGTACCATTTCGTCGTAGGCCCGTTGAGGGTGTGTTGAAAAAGTTGTAGGAAAATTGAGTCATTTGTGATGTTATTGGATGAGGTCCGAAGATGAAATGTAATTATGTGGTTCCCTATATCTCCCCTCTATTTCCCTTCGAATTTAGGTATATCAGAGAGCAACTTGGTTGGCATAGGGGGCCAATTCTGACTATCTACAATGGGGTGAGTTGTCAAATTTCTTAGATACATGAGATTTAATTTATGTTACATGTGATCAAATTATCCAAATTTATGAAGGAAAAAAATTAAATACATATATGAAAAGAGACACAAAGATACAACAAAAATAAAACTTCAATTCACTAATAATAAAGTACTAAAAAACTATTACAAGCATAATGGAAATAAACTAGCTCAGATGATGGTAACTTATCTCTGAGAAGAGATGTGGTAGCTACATGCCTTTGAGCTGTGTTACAATGAGGCTCATTGGCTTTTTTTATCATTGAGAAACAATGCGAAACCTTTAACATCCAAAAACCTAACCCTAGGAGATGAAGCGACAAACACTTTGGGCCCCTTTGGGGTCAGTTGGAATGTCAACTTCCCAGGGATATGCTTTGGCATACAACCTCCGTTTCACTATCATAATACCTCGTTTCAAATATCTCAAAGAGAATGCTGAAAAATAATTTTTAAATTCATATGGAACATTTCTGGTCTCTTTTTTTTTTTCCTAGAAAACGATTTTAGTCCCTCAAAATAGCTCTAGAAGTTTAGGACCTAAAAAAATACCAAAAATATTAAGTTTTGCTAAAATTAATGAAATTGAAAAAAATGGTGGGGGTCCAAGTGGAGGAGGAGGGTGGCCACCAATATCTACCTGGATCAGTCCTCCCCCCTTAGGAAGCAATGGTCCCCATTGTGTTGATTTCCTCCATGAAGTGACAAAACTTCTATTGAACTTGGTCACTGGTGAGACACTTTCCTTGGTGCAGGAGTTGACCAACTTTGACAAACCAATATAGTTGGATATTCTACTAGAAAGTGCTTTTGATTTGTGTGTTCATGATTAGATCAGTTGTGGCATGTTCCATGTAGTCTGGGTTTAGCTCTGTGGGTGTGAGTTGTTCTGCAATGTCTCATGTGTTCAGTAATGGTGGAAAGTATGCCCAAAGGTGGTCCACATTGAGAAGTGGGTGAAGGCCAAGGAATGGGGGAATGTTGTGCTCAAAATCATTGTGTCCCAAAACCTTAGTGATGGTGTAAGGCCCATATCGGAGGAGGCGAAGCTTGTGGTGGGTCCCAACAAGGCACTCCTTCTACAAATGTAACCAAACTTTGTTGCCCACCTAGAACTTGTGTGGCACCCAATGTTGATCATGACACTATTTGTACTTAGCATTTGCTCTATCCAATATGTCATGGACCTGCTGGAAGATTTTCTCAATACGTTCAATGAATCTGGTAGCCTTGTCAGCTTCAGACTAGACATGAGTCAAATTTGCATGAGTAGCTGCAAGTGGTATGATAACATCAATGGGACATATTGGCGAGAATCCCAACCCCACCAGAAAGGGGTCATGGCTAGCTGAGCTTTGGAGAGCTTTTTTGTATGTGTGTTAAACAAAGGGGAGGCTTTCATCCCATGTGTGTGGATGCTTCGAGTTGTATGCGTGCAGGATGTGCATGAACATCCTATTGACAACCTCTATTTGGCCATCATTTTGGGGGTGGAAGGTCATGGACTTAGTGAGATTGGTATCTAACAATGACTAGAGGCTTGAAAATAATGCACTTAGGAACTTGTTGTCCTAATCTTAGGTAATGAAATGTGGGATCCCAAAGTGTACCCATACTCATTCAAAGAATAGTTTGGTAGTGGATTCTATTGTGATACTCTTCTTACAGGCCGCTAGGTCGACCATCTTATAAAATATGTTGAAGACCACAAAAACACATTCGTTTCCATACATGGTACAAGGGAGGCCCATCATGTAATACATGGAGATGGATTCCAAGGGTTAGCTAGGAGTACTCAGAGGAGTATATAAGCCCTACCTCTTGATTGTCGGTTTGGAAATGGCACAGGAAATGTAGGATCTGATGTATTTCCAAACTTCCTATTAAAGGTTCAGCCAATAAATATACTTATACAACACTGCCATTGCTTTATCTACCCCAAAATGTCTAGCGACCAGACTGCAGTGTGCCTCCTAAATCATCTTGGCACGGCCTCTTAAAGGAACACAAAGGAGTCCCATGTTGCATAATAGTCCATCCTGGAGGTCAAATTATGCAACTTTCTTTCCTTCTAGGAGCATTTGGTATGTGGTGATAGAGGAGGCCATCGTGAAGTCACATTTCAATAAGAATCGAGCACAATGGTTAGTGACATAATGGACAGTCAGCTGAGGAAGTCTGCAACATTATTCATGCTTCCCTTCTTGTACTTAATGCTCAAAAGGAAGTATTGCAGATATGTGGACCATTTTTGATGGAGATAATTTTATGTGGGTGAACATTTCCTTCCCCATAATGTAATACTTCCATTATTGGTAGGCATTCACGATGGAATACATCTCTTTGTCATAGGTGGGACAATTTTGGATGATATATAAAAGTGCCTCACTTTGATATGCTACCGGAAGCCCTTGCTAGGTAAGAATTACACCAATATTATAGTCAAAGGCATCTATCTCAATTTTAAATGGTTGCTACAGGTATGGTTATGTAATCACTAGTGTAGAGCGGAGGCAATGCTTCAACTCAGAAAATTCCTTATCTTGGGATTCAAACCAAAAGAACTTTACTTTTGCTCAATAATTGGTGTAACAACCTTGGTGAAAAGTTCATGTAATAAAGTTTAGTAAAGGAAACATATGACCACGAGTAAGGGACACGTATTCCAAGCTGAATGTTGGGAAAATATATCCTAGTGGGCATCACTGGATGTGTGTTTTCACTAAGGAAAATTGGCAAAGGCTAAGGCAAAGGCATTAAAAGGTAAAAAGGTATTTTTGGCACATTTATCTATGAAAATAAAGGAAATTAGGAGAAAAGTAAGGTGAAAGGTCAGATGTTGCATGTGAGGAGGAAAATGAAGGAAAATAATGGAAAATGAAGAAATCAGAGGCCTCATTGATATAAAGGATTTTGAGGATCAGTTGGAAATATCTTGGCTTAAGTTTGGTCACTGTAACCTCTTGGTCAGTTCAAGTTTAGAGGTCTCCCATTGTTCTCTCTATCTCTCTCTCACTCTTGGTCACTTAGAGTTTCCTTGGAGTAGTCTAGCTTTGGATCAAGAAAGGAAAAGAAGGAAAAGGGAAAGGAAGGAAAGTAAGGATCAAGGAAGGAAAAGCAGGATCAAGAAACTTGAGCAAGAATACTTGCAAGTAACCTTTTGCATGTGTGATTTCCTAGGTGGTTTGGGCATGCATGTCATTGCATGTTGGTGTATGGTTCTCTTGTTGTCAGTGGCATGGTTTTGCTAGGTTATGACAATGGTTTTCAGCGTAGACTTGCCTTTTTCCAGATGCCATGGTATTCGGATGTTTACTTCGGTTCTGATATTTGGTTTTCTGAATCGATTTCGGAATCCGACGCAGAGGTAGTCTCAAGGTTAATTTTGAAATTCCTAAGAATCCCTTGACCAATTTTGGTGGGATACACCATAAATCCTGAGGGAGAAGTCTCAATTTAGGGCCCAATGATCTGGGTTTGGATTGTGGTAAAGCCTAAGATATGGGTCTTGATTTAGGACCTAGTGATTCGTGATTGGATTGAGGTAAATCCTGAGAGACATGGAGACAAAAAATTCCTCAAGGATAGTGATGGATTCCAGATGGCATTCGAAGTTCGGTTCATCATGATCGGAGCAGTGGCTTTGGTGCAATCACGGTTTGGTGAGGGTGGAGGTGGTTTAACCTCTGGATTCCCTTGCTTGTTCTTATGTTGGTTGTTCTATGAGATCCCATATTCATGCTTGGAATATGACATGGGGGTGACTAACTGAAAGATATATTTCGTCCAGCCATGTTTATGGTCAGGTGGTATGTGGAAGTCCCGAACCTAGTCGAATTTTCCTATGATTAATAAAAGCTAAGTTCTCTTACTTTTGTACTTGTTTATATGTGGATTTAATGGATGTTATACGTATGATATTTATATGGTTTAATGTTGGTTATAAGCATGGTTATTTAACTGGTTAATGTCATGGTTATTTCATGTATTTACTTGTAATTATTAAATGGATGGATGCAATACCTAATTGATGATATAATAGTCCAATCGACAATGAGGTGATCCTTCTGGTTATTTTCATAAGTTTTTTTAGTCATTTATGCTCTGTCTTGTATCATAGACTTGTAGGCTGCATTGATGCCAAGTGTTTGGAAGAATGCCAGTCTCAGTTAGGGATGCTCAGGCCTAGTCCTGAGGTTTATTTTTTATTTACCAACATTGTTATCATGTCTTTGATGGATTTTGAAGTTCGTAGCAAGTTCTAGGTAGAGGCTGAGATCTGGGCTAGAAAAGTGGCTCAAATCATGAGGCCACTTGCACAGTCTATTGAGAAAAGTCCATAGTAGCTGGCTCAAGAGCTTATGAGAGTGACTTTGAGTTGTTGGTCACTACCTTGTCTATAACATGAGAGAGACTTTGGGGAGGGAGGCTTAAATCATCAGTGGGACCCAGGGACAAGATGCCTGAGTGGTTGACATGTCTCCTAGGGTGTAATTACTGATGTGGATATGTTTGTTTTAGGAGTTTTGTTGATTCCATTTCCTTAAGGTCACCAAGGATATTGAATCCCTTATAGTAACATCTCTCATCACATGTTTTCTCATTTTGTTGGCCTCTTGGGTGGACCTGGGAGGAGGGGATGTTGCAAATTCGTATCAGAGTAGGTTTTGCTCTCTTTGGGTCATATATGATACCACATATCGGTATTAGTGTAGGTTGCACTTTGTTTAGGTCATATATGATACCACTGATTGGTATTAGAGTGTGGTTGCGCTCTCCTTAGGTGAAGGTTCTTGGTCATGCAAGCATGTCAGTTGCATGTGTGTCTCTTACACTTGCATTCCATGTGCTTGTTGCATTTCATAATGATCGATCATGGTTGTAGTAAGGTTATCATGAGGAAGTTGATATGATTTTGTGGAGTGCCTCATGAGAGTTATATGACCAGTTATATGATTATATGTAGCTTGATTACATCCTTTTATGTTAGGTTTAATTCTTGTATGTTTATTACATGTATCAGTCTTGTAGGTTGGTTACAAGAATTGATTGCTTATTCTTGACTACATGAATTTATGCATATGAGTAATTGATTAGGAATTTCTTATGCATGTTGATAGTTTCATGTGGCAACGTGTACAATGGAGTAATGGTTGTTGTCATGCATGAGGTCATGGTTTTTGTGGTTGATATGGTCCTACATTAATGACTAGACTCTAGCTAGAATGATGTGTATATGGTTTGGTGCTCATGAGTTATATGTCTATATGCAGTTGCTATGCATGTATGGTCTTGGTTATCGTTATGCATGAATAGTAGGTCAAACATGCCTTGTGAAGTCATGGTATGCAATCTAAGTCATCAAGCTGCTCTTGTTATGTTATGATACTAATGTGTTGGTTGAGATAGAGTAGGAGATGCAGAACATTAATGTGAAGTTGCAACTTTGTACCTCAAGGCAAGAGTAGATCATCATACATGTATTGTATGTTGGCATGTAGTTATGTAAGTTAAGGATTATTATAGCATTAGGGTTATGTACATGTATTTTGATGTTATGATTACATTCATGGTCGATATTAGTTGATTAGTGTAGTTATATTCACATGTGTCAGATAGTCAAGAATGATAGTAACCTGTAGTTGTATAAATTGCAATTGTTGTTTACATTAGATAACTTGGCAATTAGGTTATATGTTGTTGATGAGAATGATATATACAACTTATGGTTGTTATATGCTATTAACTTGTTGATTAGGGTTATTTCATTGAGATCTTGATGTTGTAAATTGGATTGGTCATAGGCATGATGGTTATGTTCATTGCGTTGAAGATCTTGATGTTTTATGTATTTTGTTAACTTGGCTTAGCCTATGAAGATGATTATGGTTTCAATATTCAGGCATGAGCCGACATATATGTGATTTGGTGTCATACTAATCTAGACCAATCGTACATTTGTGATTTCTATGCATAAATAAAACTTGTTTATGAGTTACGATGTGAACATGTTAGTTAGTGATTGTTATGGATAACATGATCTTATTTATGTTTAAGTGATGTGTTGAGAAGTTATAGAGTAAGGTACAAGTTTGCTTATGTCATATATTTGGTGCTTGACTATTTGTTTATGTCATCTAATTAATTTATTTAACATGGTATGTTGCAAGTTGGTTGAATGTTTGACGAGTTGTATAATATGAGTATGTGCTCAAATGATTTTGTTTTAAGATGATTGTACTAAAACATATGTGTTGAGATAGTTGGTATGTACTTGCATATAGTAGGTGATAGTTGTAGCATTGTGTCTAAGGACCATGAGTTGACTATGGATTATGACATGATTGTTAGTCTTGGTAAAGGTTGATTTAAAATTGTTAGATATGATTGTTTCTATCTTTAGAACGTGAGACTGACATGTGTCAGCAAGTTCCAAGGAAACATGTTTGTTATTATTGTGACAAGATAACAATTGATGTGCTTATATAACCAATAGCTGGGTGATGTGACAATACATAGTAAGCCTTGATTGCAGCAAGGTAAAAAGGTAAAGGAAAGGAATTGGGCAAGAATTCCTTTGGCTATGTTTGGAAACCCTAATTCAAAACGAATCAATACTTTTTACACAAGAAGTCTTCTTAACCTTGATTTGTTTGAAATTATGTGGATATGCGCTATATTCATGGACATGTAATTGACAGGTTTATTAGCTAGTCTCTAGTTACATGTATATTTTTCAAGGGAATTGGAGTCCCTTGAGAGATGGCATGGATGTGTTCAGCCACAAGGAAACGTGCTTGTCACAACAAGATAAGGTATCTAGTGTATTGTCATATTTATTTGTGTACTAACAATTATGTGATTATGGCAGTATGATGCAAGGGATTGTATGTCAAAGAAAGTTGCATGGAATTTTGAAGAAGGATTTGGTTGAGCTTTCCTTGGGAACCATGGGGATTGAAACATAGTTTCTATGGTTAGTCTTGTTCCTTTGGTCTTTGGCGATTGTTCTGCTTGATTTTCGATCTTGTGTGTGTTTGGTTCATAGCTATGCCACTCTATTGCAGTGTTTTTTTGTTATTGGTTTTCATGATTTTATTCTTGTTTGTTTCTTGGTATTTATTTTTATGTTTTGAGTCTTGGGAATTGGTTTGGGGAAGCGGAAGAGTTGATGGAGCTCAGGGAAATTTTTGTTGTACCTGATAGGTGATGTAATACTGAGATGAAGCTCAGTGCATGAGTAAGCACAGTAGAAGGTAAGACTATGACAGTCGGTTGGACTAGTTGGGTCCATTGTGGTAAGTGGATGATGACATGACATACATGAGAAGAGTAACCAAAAAAGGTAAAGTAAATGTGTCAGAGGCATCATATGTATTGGCTAAGCTGGGAATGGTTGTTCTCAATGTTGTGCACAAATAAAGGAATCTCTCTTAACCTTGACCTTGATATCTGGTAATTATGTTATGCTCACGATTATGCTGATGTTTATATATGTGTACACGTATGTATGTATGTCATTTTCTGACAAGATGATGATTATTTTATGCTAATGATTATATATGTATTTATGTATGTATCTATGTCACTGTTTTAAAGGGTCATCAGGAACCGTCCTTGTGGAGGAATGATTGCTTATGAAGGTGAATGGGAGGAAGAGGTTCATGGCTATGAGGAATCAAGTGGGAAGAGTAGTAATGAAAAATATATAAGGTCAGTATCATGTCAATATTAATTTATATTCACTACAACAAAATAAGAAATTTGCACCGTATTTAGCGCCATATTTTATTTCATTTTGTTTCCAATTGGGATGAGAATCGTGGCGCTAAATATGACTCTATTGTATAATTTTTAAAGCATCCTTTTTTGTGCCATATTTTGCATCCTTTTTACACCAAATTTTGCATCCTTTTTGCATCAGATTCTGCATCATGTTTAGTGTCTAATTTTGCACCACTTTCTACCTCTACTTTTGCACCTTGTTTTATCAAAACTTTTGCTTCCAATTTTGCACGAGGATTTACTTCTAGTTTTACATGTTTTTCTTCTAGTTTTGTGCCAATTTCAACATATGTTTTTGCATCATTTTTTCTTCTAATTTGTGCCATTATTTGCTTCTATTTTTTAGAAATCATTTGCATCGGGTTTTACACCATCTTTTGCATTTTATTTAGCACCACTTTTGGCATCTAGTTTGTGTTAGTTTTTACATCTCGTCTTACACCATTTTTTTCTTCTAAATTTTTACCTTTTTTTTTACCTTTCTTTGCATCCAATTTTGCACCATATATTGAATATGATTTAGCACCAAATTTTTCATCCATTTTTGTGCCCATTTTAGCATCTTGTTTTGCACCACTTTTTACATCCACTATTGCATTTGATTTTTCTCCTTTTTTTGCACAAAATTTTGTATCATTTGTCACATCTAATTTTTCATCGTTTTTAACACTAATTCTCACATCCAATTTTGCATCCTTTTGAGCATCCATATTTTCATCTAGATTTGCATCCTATGTTGAGCCATGTGTTGCATCCACCTTTGCATCCCATTTTGTGTCTAATGTTATGTTCAATTTTGAGACATTTTTTACGTCTACTTTTGCATTTATTTTTGCACCAAGTTTTGGATCACTTTTTTCACCTCATTTTGCATCCAACATTGCATGTCAATTTTCATTCAATTTCGAGCCATTTTTCCGCCATTTTTTGTGTCTACTTATGTGTCCAAGTTTGCACCATTTTTTACATCCATTTTTAGATCATTTTTGTTGTCTAATTTTGCATCTTTTTTGGCATCCAAATTTGCATCGTTTTTTATGCCTCATTTTGTGTCCACATTAGCATCTCATTTTTTTCCTAGGTTTGAGTCTAAATTTACATCTATACATCCAAAGTCTGTCACAAATAATGATTATAATGATGGATATTGATCGCCACCATTTCATATGAACAACATCGATTTATGGTGATGGACCTTTCATGACCCTTAGTATTGCTGCATATATATGACGACGTTCATTAACCATCACCATTTCATATATAAAAAAATGACTTTTGATAAAGGCCCTTTAAAAACTCTCACTATTGACACACATAGAGGGATGAATAGTGATAGTCAAAATTTCCGACGAATATTAGGGCATGATGGAATAGAATCACCAATCACTTGCTTGTAAAGTAGACACTCTTCCATTAAGCTAGCAACCTTCAAAGAATTGGACCTTGAAAATTTATAAATTCTAAATTCTAAGACCTAAGACATTAATTAAATTACAAAACTTTGTAAATTCTTGTAGGTTTCATTGGCTCAGCTAGCACAAACAATCCTCTAATAGATACAGAACATCACTATTTTGGAATAGGGAAGCAACTTTCACTTGGTGAATACACTCAACTACCTAAAAAATAGCATCAAAGTCGATTGTTTAAACTTGATACTAACCAAAGTAAAAACTCAAACTCCGCATGTTCTATGGTTCCTCTAATACAAGCTTGCAAATGAAATAAATCATTGAAGAACTTAAAAATTGTATATAAATATATCAAAAATTGACGAAAATAGGCATTATAACTACTATGATGATTAAAGATCAAAATCATGTAGAGTAGGCAATTCAACAAAGAGACTCAACATGATGGAGCCAACAATAAATCCAGTGCACAATTCTCACATGGGCTCCATGAATATAGATACCTCTAGAATGTATTTCTTCTAAATCCCCCAAAAATTAATATAGAACTCCAACCATACATAAAGGAAGAAAATGGGCATTACAACATAAGTATAAAAATTTAAAATTTTGCAGGGCAGGTAAATTCAGTATAAAAATTGAATCAACCATCTAACACTTTGCCTTGCATTAGACAATCATAGTTGAATTGGTGTCTAGTTGGAGCATTGAAGTAGATGCCCTAGATTATTTGTGTAGGTCTTTAATGAGTGCAAGTGCTAGATCTTGAATTGAGTTGGATTGAGAAGAATTAACATCTTTAGAGGCAGTCTATCTTTGTAAAGGCATCATATGCACAAAGATCTGAGGAAAAAAATTGTGTGTGGTTGGGGTGAGAGGGACAACCTCTAAATTCCCAAAACAAGAAAATTTCTATGTGATCTAGGTGGGGGTTGAGCCAAAGGAATTGAATCACTTGCCAATGAGCACTGTTATGAGTTTGCAAATCCTCGAAAGGGCTATAAAAGCTATTTACAAACTTCTCTGATACCAAATGATGTAAATCACAACTTTCTAAAAGAGATTTTGCAGAGAACTAAAAAGAGAATGAAGGGTGAAAACCCAAAACTTATTCATTAACACTCTAATGGAAAAAGTCCTCTTATAGATGTTTACAATGACACTAAAAAATAAGTAGCACATAGCCTAGAGCAGAATTATATGTAGCTTATTTAAATATATTAACTAATTAAGGGACGAGGAATTTGCACTTTCCCTTCTATGTACAACCGGTGTACTATTTTAGTCCTATTGACCTAATTTTGTGGCCATTTATTGGAAACTAATAAAATTATTATCTTACCACCATTATTCTTTCTTTTTACCATTGGCTCTAGGCCCTCAATGATATGGTGTGTGTTACTACAAGTTTTAGTTGTGTACGAAGTAGTTGAAGAAACCACTTGATGTTGAGCTTATTTTCTTGGATGCGATTGAACCCACTTTTGATTGGGTGGTGGAGAGTAAGAGACCTATTATGGATGATTCACCTATTTTGTTAGATAGGGAGGACTACAAGGTGTACAATGAGGACCAACTTGTTTAAGGATCCTTTAACAAACATGATTTTAGGAACCTACTGTGGTCAACCCAATGAAAGAAGAAAAGGGATTCAATGTTATATTTGTGGCTTAATTTTTTACTTATTTGTTAGCGTATAAAATGACATGTCAAAATTTTTACTCTTAGAGTAGATCCAGAACTTTGCTGCAAGAAAAATAACTTGAAGAATGATGTTTAGCCTGAGGATTCCATGAAAAAAATATTCCCACCTGATCAATGAGGATGTGTGTAATATTCCTAGGGAATGTTTACAGTAAATAACAAAGAAAACATAAACATAAAACCATGAAAATCAAATAGATGAGTCAGACCCTAAAATTTCACCAAAATCTGCATTACTGAGCCATTTTATTACAATAAGAAGATGGTACAATGATGTTTTGGAAAGAGTGCACCTGGGCTTGCTCAAGGTAAGCTAGCTAATCCCAAATGAACAATAAGAAATGCCTCTCCATTCTATTTTTTTTCTCTCCTAGCTCTCGCTGAAACTACCTAGAAAATATGTTGTTGGCTACAAAGAATTGCTGCTAGGTCCTCCTTGGATGCTAAAACAATTCCGGGAAATCAAGCCCGGGCTCTCCACCAATAACCCAAAAAACACATGAAGGAATTGACCAAATGTTGACCTTGGAATTTTGGCCCAATTTCCCCCTAACTCCTCTAGTTGTTGGTTGAGTTTGGGACCCTGTTTGAGCCCTAAAATCTTGCTAGAAAACTATGCCAAATTAATCTTGGCCTCTCCTCAATAAACCCATAAAAACTAAGAAAGGGTTTGTCCGAATTTTGTTGCTCCAAAATTGACCCCCAAATGCTTGGCCCTCATCCACAAGCAGAAGATGTACATGTAGCTAATGTTGCATTTCCTACTCCGCCTAAATGCTGGAAAACCCCCCGCAACACTTCCCTAGACTCCACCTCAAATTTCAACCACTAACTCCCTTCACTCCTCAACCTCCAAGCGTGCCTCCTCCAAGAACTGCGTAGTCCATGTGCTATTGCTGAAAATTCTCTCCATGAACTCACACTCCTTGTTGTTGGTATGAACTAGTATAGGTAGGAATCCCTCGAGAGATGGAACTTGAAGTCCATCGAAGCAAGGTTTGAGATCTCTACTCGGAGACACCCGTGTGTTAAATAACACTATAGACTTGGATTCATCTCAAGCGTGCTATGCCAAAGACACAATTTCTGAATAGATGATTAAATGACCAAAATGAGTACCTCTTGCTCTATTT
The DNA here is from genome assembly GCA_031772625.1 of Pinus tabuliformis. Lineage (NCBI taxonomy): Eukaryota > Viridiplantae > Streptophyta > Pinopsida > Pinales > Pinaceae > Pinus > Pinus tabuliformis. The sequence continues at coordinate 962,421,944 of CM062817.1, forward strand.
ATCAAAGAGCCTCTAAGATGTCCATGTGGGCCTAGCTTGAATTTCTCTACCAACTTTGCTCCAATAAGAGCATCTTCCACATGTGCGTCGTAATTATCAATTGGGTGGCCCCCATGCTCCATTACAGCCACAATATTTCCCTTCCTTCCTAACGTTTGGGCTCCCAATTAATCCCAAAATTCATGTGGGACCTTTTAACTTACATATGCTAAGTTCAAACATGAAATAAGAAAAAATTGGGCAAGATTGATATTTCCCTTAGCAATATTGCGAATTGGGAATATCACAATCCTCTCCACAAAAATGTTGCTTGTCCTCAAACAACTACCAAACAACACTCTCTCTAGTTGGTTCTCCCCATTTTCACTACAAAAATGTTAAAAGGTCCCAAATGCGCCATTGATTTGTCCTTTACCTTTGCACTATCCTAACATGAAAGAATCCCTCAATACCAGGTTCCCCAGCCATCTTGTCCCACTTGAAGCTCCCCTCGCTCCACTTACTATTATACCTGGTATAAGTACTAGAAGTCCCCTGTATACCATCAATGAGTAGGGGATCATGATAATGTGACAGTATTCTCAACTCATAAATTTTTCCTACCATGTATTCCATCCCATGCACTCCAGGACTATACTCTCGAAGATACCACCAATCCCTGCAGATATAGTGTTTTTCTCACATGAACTTCTCCTGATATCATCCTGTTGGCCCACTTGCCATGCTAATGAAGTCCACCATGCCATCAGAAAGTCACCAAATGCTAATTGAATATCTCAATGATATTCCCCTGTAGAAATCAGTTCATCCCCAAGGGTAGTTGTACTACTAAGTCCTATGATTCCCACATCCCGCGATAGTCTAAAAAGGGTGCCACTATGTTATCGATACGCAACTTTGATAATGTAGTCTACCCCTCATGCTCATGTTGTATCCACCTCTCTTGGGACATGATTGAAAAACATATATGGAGTCCCAACACATCTAGACCAAGTGCCTCCATGAAGTCACCTCCTACCCATCCAACACTCACCCTGATCCAAAGTGTTGACAAGGAAAACCAACCTTGCCATGTGATCAAGACCTCAATGCTCCCCCACATATCAAACCAAGGGTGAGATGGGTCATCACCTATCTTGATCCCACTCACCATGAAGTAGATTTTCCAATTGACCAACCAAACCCCTGAATGTCATAGCCAGAATGGTTGTGGCATAGTCCCAACACCTGTTGGAACCAACCTGTACAACGTCTTAGGTCCCTACATGTAATCAATATATGAACTCCATACATCATGAACCAATCTGGTGTGTGTGACATAGTGTTGTGTCGACCATACCACACAATGGGATCTGTCATTCTACCTACTAAAAGTGCTCCCAAATACTACTTGGAGTATAAACATGTGCTTCTATGAAAGGTTGAACAACCACTATAGATGCTTCAAAGACACCTCAGAATGTGTCACCAAAAGGGGATCATGCATCACCCTGAGTGTGGGCTCAAGGGTGTTGCAAGTGCTACATATGTAGGTGATCAGACTACCCCTAATCCTGCATCCACCAACTCACGTCCTGACCATATGCCACAATTGGAAAGCCTCTCTCCTAATGCACTATATCCCATCCAAATGTCTTAGATGGACCTCATGGGTCTTGTTGTTCATGATGATAACATCAAGATATGATATCTAAGTCCTTTGTGTTAGTGTGCAATGATGGAGAGTGATAGATGGAATCTCATGGTTAGCCCTATGATCAACTTGCTCTCCAAATCTGGCTATGCCAAACAAAATGTTTTGCCTGATGCCGTCATCAACATATCTCTTTGATGGCAACACTCTAACAAACTATTGCGCATCACCTTGCTTGACTATACAGAAGTATGTACCCCTACACTTCTCTTCATAGCACTGAACTTTGTGGCACAACTCCATGCACCCTTGGATACTAATGCTCAATGCCATGCCCCCATGTACCATATGGATTTCCATATGTGTCCATGCAACCACCATGTTGCTAGTACAGTTGCCATGAATTGATCTACAACTCCTCATCTTCCCTGGTAAACCTAGGTGACCTAACTCCACAGTTTCTAAAGGCAATATCTCTACTGTGTCGATCCTCGGTGACTCTTGTTTCCAATACACTAATGGGAGAACATTGTCTCCATACAAATATCAGTCTGGTGGCCTACCCATGACACCTCCTTCCACCAGCTCCTACTAGAGAATTCTAATCATCTTGTAACCCCATGTGCAACCAACATGCAAATACAATCCATGTAGCATGATCACAACCTGATTTTTCGCTAATGCCAACTAGAATTACCCTAGGGAATGTATGTTATTAGTCACTGGATCAACTACCTCATCAATGTCGTAGTCATCCTGCATGTCTTATAATGGATAGGGAGCTCCACCTTAATCCCAAGGCCAACCTGTGCCTCTATTGCCCTCGGTGTCTAAGAGATCCCACTAAGCTTTACTCTAGACTATGACCATCTCAATGAGTCCAGTTCACTCCACTGGGTACCAAACCAGAATCTCTCTCCATCCAACCCCAAGAGAGGGATTGAATGCATGAAATCCCGCATATAGAAGAACTCTGATGTGCGGATGTTGCACCTTGTGCATATACGATCATCTCAACCTACTATCTAGGTCAACACATGAGATCTAACTAGGTAGCTTTGTCTCCCTCTCTCTAATGGAAAAGGTGATGTAGTAGTGTTGCTTAGGCCTTTTTTTAGCAAGTGAATGGTACTCTTTTGAGGTCAAATTTTGAGGATGTTCAATACCAAGCTTTGGATACACATCGAAGCTGAAAACTAAAGAGCAATTAGGTGTTTGAAGTGCATCCAAAAGCGTTTTCCAAGGGAAGTGACTTAAATATTTTATTATTGATAAGTGATTATCTATGGTTTTGTCATAGATTATCAATATTAAATCTTGTTTGAGGAATCTATAGATTGAGAAAAAAATTCCAAATGGGAAGGATTTGAGAGAAGTGAAATCTTGGGGTTTGGTAATAAGACCAAAATCTAACCCCAGAGGGGATTGTTGCTCTTGTCATTGTATTTATGCCTTCCAATTTTTTTTATTTTTTGTGTAAGTCAAGGTTTTCTAGTAAGTTAATTTGTCTCTTCTTTTCATGTGGATCTTTTTCCTTCCCTTGAAAAGATTCAGTTGAACTTGGAGTAGGAGGTGTAACCCTTGGGTTGGTTTTTCGTTGTTCTGTTGTAATGATGAAGAATCAAATATTTTTATAACCATGCATGCTTTACTTATGAGGTTTTTCTTTATGAAATATTTATCTATTCATCCTACTCGGTTTATTTATATTACTTATGGTTAAATGTAAAATATGGCTCTGTTTTGAGCATTTTCGTTTTTATATAGGCTTAATGGTTTGGTTGATCTAATCAGCACTAATAAATCTTTTATCTTATTGACTTGTCGATCTTCTCCACCTTCACTTTAAAGCCTCTGTATATATTCAAGACTCTGTAATCGAACAGGGAAAACACCATTCTTGTGAATTAGATATAATCAATAGTGATTAAGCATAAACGAATCTTTTATCTGATTGACTTGTTAATAATCTCCACCTTCACTTTGACGAAATTATTTAGGGATACCCCATGTTGTGCTCAAAATGCACCAACTCAAAAGTGGGAGGAACTGGAGTGGTGCCAGTGAGTAGCAATCTTGAATTCCACCAAGCTTTCCTTAATGGTGTTGGAGGCTTAATACTTCAAATATAGGTTTGGGAGGTAAGAAGACTCGATAATTTTGACTCTTGATGTTTGGCGCTATTAACAATTAATATATAATGTCCATAATTATTAATTGAACATCTCACATATGATTTTTCCTTTTCCCAATTTCATTTTCGGACACTTGTGAAGTTGTTGCCAAGTAAGCCTTTTGCAACATTGTTTTGTAACCCCAAGTGTTATTACTTCTTAAGTTCCAACTTTGAGTAGGTATGGATTTTTTAGTGGAGTAGGGCTTCAAACTTCCTCCCATCCTTTCCAATTTTTTCCCAAATCCAAAGGGTCTATCGCAAACAAAGGTTTCCAAAGTGAACAGATAACTAGCCCATTTTTGTTTCTAGCTATCTCAATTATATTGCTGATGATAATCAAATAATCTACATTATCACTAAGGGCTCTTATCAACCAATTAGCTACTAGTCCTATATCTTGAGAGTTGTAGTCATAGGGCCCCAATTTGGGAATGATTAAGCAAAGTTGAAGAGAAAAAGTATGACAACAACTTAGAAAAAGTTAGAAAAAAACTCAATAAAGAAAAATTGGTGATAAATACTAAAACTTTTACAAAAGGTTATGAGATTCTTCATTTCATAAATAGTCTATGTCATAGGAATCAAAATAAACGTGAAATCATGTATACCATTATTATTAAAAAATAAAATTTAAAATTTATTGTGTTACATAAACTATATGATAATGCTGGTGCTAAACGAAAATCACATGGGGATGAAAACTGGAATTGGTGCACAAAAAGTTGGCTCGCTAAACAATTGGTTGAATTAGACAATAACACCAAAATAATGACAACTTTAATGAATATTTAAAGTCATAATAGACAACTGATTTATGACTATTTCAAATAGTTTACTATATAACAAAATCAAAATTTTCATGCATAGAGTACAACCTCTAAATACCATGGATGATGGACCATTGGACAAATAATAAACAATTGCGTGAAAAAATGAGCTGCCAATATCACACTACCAATGCTAATTGGTAATTGTAGTCTCTTATGCAACAATGCATAGTGTAGTTGTGCTCAATGTTGTATCCCTTGAATGTTAGCTTTGTTGGCTCCAAAAATCGACAATGGAGATAATATACTTTCTCTATAAAATGCAATCATTCAAAGAAATGATTCTAAAAGAAATGTTAACCAGATTTTAGGCCAATTTTCTTTTAAATTGTTGATTACAGATTAACTCACTCTTTGATAATACATTTCACATTATTCTTTGTGAGTGAGAAAAGTTGAAGTTAACCTCACTCTTGATCAGTTGTCAGAGACTTGTGAATGAAGTTAGAGGGCAAGAGAAGATGATCTGCAGTTTCCTCAACTTTATATTTGACACATTGACTATGGTATATGGTGACATGGAATGATGTATAAGGTGTTCATGCTTTCTATACAGTGGTATCTCTTCCATTCTCATTTTTACAAGTTGATTTTATTAAGTTTGTGTAGATGTTCTCAAGTATGTCATTATATTGTCAGTTCAATTTTAACTCTTAATTGTTGTTATGAGGGATGGGTGCTTGTAGCAGTAACACTAACTCTGCATTTGCCAAAACATATCATCAATATCTACATTTAAATTGTAGAAAAAATTTCATCTATGCATCGTGTCAATATATGTTTTAGAAACTATTGCCAATATTACAACATATACATAAAAAGGGGGGAAACCTAACCTTGGAGGCAGTTAATAGATCATAATTTGAGACATATGGATTTTAGGAATTTTTTAAATGAACAAGTATTTGTATTATTTATTTCTCTTGGATGCATTATCTTGATGTCACATACATATCACAATATTTAGTACCATTGGATTTTTTAGTAATGTTATAAAATTCAACTATCTTAGCCCATTACCCAGATCCAATTCATTAAGGAATTGGGGATTCAAATTGGATTCGAGCAGATTTAGTAAATTTTTGAAATGATCCATTTCCAATTTTAAAATTTGGATATTAAAATATGATTTGTTTTTTAAATTAAAGGAAACAATTTCCCAATGGAGGAACCAATTCATAAAGGTCGAAAACGGGTTCCTCCAATGGAAACCAATTCAAATCTCCATGTTGGAACTCAAGTAAAATCCCCCAAAAGAAATGAAATTTTTTATGGGAAAGGTCATGTGAAGTCTTCCATAAGAACCCACACATTGCATGAGAGTCTAATGCTCTAGAAAAGTTAACTAATTTTTGTCATATGAGATTTCACTTGTAGGGATTGGGGTTTTCCATTGTGTAGTGATCAAAGGTTTGAAGTTTCCATTCTTCAAGAAACAAGGGTTTCTAGTAGCAGCAATCCACCATCCAGGAAGCTTTGAGCATTGGTTTTGAATGGATAGGAAATTTCTTCATTGTTTTAGCCTGTTAATTAGAGTCTTGACTCTAGATTTCTTCATTGTTTGTTGTTGTGTATGCTTGTGAGCACATATACCAATATCCTTAGCTATGTATGCGTGTTAGCATACACAACAATGATACTTTTCTATGTATGCTTGTGAGCATACATAGCAAAAAACCTCATAAATTAAACTTTAGAGCCCACATTGAAACCTTTGAAGGCTCATAAAAAGTTTCGTTGTCAACTAGTCACCGTGAAATGCACATTTGTAGCACATATTTCATTGTTTCATCAACACCAATGATGACTTCAATTATTTTAGTTTGGGCATGGAGTTTGTGGTGGAGCGATATGAAGCAACAACCAGCCTAAAAATAAACAACAATAACAAACATACCCCGTTGATTCTCCATTCTGGAAGTATGTGACCATGATTGAGAAGAAAGAAAAGGACGATGATGCCAACTGCCTGGGGAATTGCAGCAAGTGGACTTTTTCTTTATAGAGTCATACATGAGGGTTAAGGCCTATTTTTTGGCTTGAAGGTAATGGAGTTCATCATTGTAATAAAGTCACCTGGAAGGATGTAGATGGACTTCAAGTAGGGAAAGATGTTGCAGATTTAGCAAAGGTAGAAAGGAAGAGTTGCAAACAAATGCCACTACCAAAAAATGGAAATGTAGTTCCCTTAATTGTTGAAGAAGCTTGCAGGAGACAAAGCCTTGTAACCTTTGATATAATTTTTGACATGGGAGGGAGGGATACGATGGACAATAGAGTTCCTAAATCCATATTTGTATATGGAATACCCTTCAATGTGGTGTTATGTCCATATTGGCGAGACATGCTCAGGGAAATTAATGAGGCCTCTAGGGATTACAAGGCACTAAGGGGTCAAACATTCAGAAAGGGTGCACTACCCTTCTAGGGAAGGAGAAATTGATTGTGGAGAAAGTGTTGGATAGGGTTTGTTCCAGTTCCAGTGGAAATGGTATCTCTATTATCTTTGATGGTTGGAATGATACTGCGGATAAGCCATTGGTAAAAATTATTGTAATGTATTCTTTAGGTCCATACTTCTTGAGAAAAATAAATTATTTAGGTTAGAAGAAGAACATTAAATTAATTACTAGAAATATTTCAAAATAAATTGAGATTATGGGGCCTTGAAACGTTGTGCAAGTCTTCATAGATAATGCATGTTCATGCAAAGTAGCTTGGGAAATTATTGAGGCATTGTATGACCATATGTTTTAGACATCCTTTGTATTGAATAGTTTAATTCTTCTTTTTAAATCTATTGTTGTTGAAGTTGAATGGATAAAAAAATTATGTGAAGAAGCAAGAGAAGTTTAGCTTTTTATCACTAACCACAAAAATGCACAAGCTAGGTATTAGGAATTTTAAAAAATTCAACAACTAGGAGACATGAGGGAGACTCATTATATATTTATTAGGTGGTTAGTAGACATGAGGGAGACTTTGACTTGCATGGTTTTTGATATATAGTGGCAAGCATGGAAATAAAGAAACATTGAAAAATAAATGTAGTTTAGGGGTACCATTTCTTGATCAAGTTTGGTAGTTTCAAACTAATATTTTTGTTTCCATAATGTTTTTTATTACCTCCCAAGTTCTTACTCAAATGCAAAATCCCCAACCAAGCATGAGACCCTATGAGGGACATAGATAGGCTTCCCATTGTCACCTCAACATCTCTATTTCTATCTTTAAGTTAGCTATCCTTTAGCTCAAAGGGGGAACCCCGAGGAAATCTAAGTCCAAACCCTTAGGAAATCTAAGTCCAAATAAATGATGATGGAAGATGATGCTTGATGATTTGGGATAAATTTTTTTCTATGGTTTAGTTGTACAATTGATTTTCCAGATTTAAACATGTAATTTTAGCATACTAAAAGCTAATAACAAATTTGAGATCAAATATGGAGCTAGAAATTACATATTTGCAGACAAAATTTTAAGTATAATTAAAAATGGGTAAATGGGGTGTCAAATGAATGTTTCTCTGCTATAAAATTTCAGGTTGTAAAAGAGAAAATAAAAGATGGTTTTTATAGGTGTCTTGGGTAGTTGAAGGGGAAGGATTGGTGTCTATTTTCCAGATTGGCTATATGGGGTTATATGGGCTCCTGAGAGGCTACTAAACACAATTTTAGGGCCTATAACAACACGAAATAGCTTGTCGTGACACGCTAAGGTGGCTGGAAATTCCTACTAGAAATGCAAGAGGAAAGGGCCAAAAATGTCCAATTTTAAGTTACTAGCAATGTATTACTTGACTAGGAAATAAGCAAAGAAAGAACTTAGAGATATAAAATTCAATGCATAATTTACATAGAAAAATAATAAAAGAATAAGGGAGAGGAAACATCACATAAGTCACTTCTATTGTGGTCGATAAGTCCTTGACCTTAGCTTTGAGAAGTAACTTTGAAGTTCAAAAATATAACATGACAATCTAGTGATTAACATCCATGATAACCCACCTGAGATGAGGAAGAAAGCACCATTTTATTCCATTAATTCACAATATCTTAGAGAAACATGGTTTCGCAAAAATTACAAGAATTTTCAAAAACCATTACAAATGGAGGAGCCTCAAATATATAGAGTCTAAGCTCAACAACTTCCATAATAAATTAATAACATCTCTAATAAAATAGGTGGACTAATGCCACATATACAATCTCCAAGCAATGAGAGCTGAAGGAAAGAGGGTGTTTCCTTAATGTAGGTACAAGACCATGTCAAACATATTTAACAAATGAATAAAATAACCCTAGAGAGGATAACTCCAATAGGTATGTGGTTAGACATGTTATAAATAGATAAAAAGCTAGGCTTTGAGTCTCCTAGCCTCCACAAGTGTGAGATAAAATGTAAATTATGATGACGACCACTCAATCTCCTCTAAGATTCCTTGAAAATCATGCCAAAAGAGGCAGAGAGTAGCACATGTGGCATCAAAATAAATATGCACCCCTCTCATGTGTGAAAATCATCAAAATTTGCGCTAAGAGGTGGATCCAAGGGAGAAGTTGTCAAAAAGTAATAAAATAATAGAATGACCCATGTGCTTGGTCCATAAGGCCTTAACTACCTTCAAGTAAAAGGGTGATTACCACATCTCATGCATAAAATAATAATATATAGGATGGAAGCCTCAACATATGTGGAAGCAAGGTGAACTCTCCACCACAATATCTCAATCCATGCTTAAATGATCTACATTCAATAATAAACCATGTCAACAACCCACAAAGTCACACAGAGAGGCCTCCATGTGTGAAAGTGTGGTTAAATTATTTCTTATGTAGTCAAAGTAACATGAGCATGCATTCACAAAGGGTACTGTATCATTTGGAATAAGGTACATGTTATAATAATATGAAATAAATAATAAATATAACACCATGAACTAGGTCACTCTCACTAGGTGGGTGTATCCACATTAGATGTGTTAACAATAATCACCTCTAGAATCATAGGAAAGGGGTAATAAGCTAAGCATCGAAATAAAATGATATCAACCTTAGGAACATATCATTGTCATGTGAAATAAAACCTTATGTACTAGGATAATCAACCCTTAGATAAATTTGTATCACACCATCATACATGTCATGTGAATCCTCTAAGGAAAGGTACCTCATGAAAAATATATTATCATATCATTGGAATACATCAAGATACCACTAGTGCTCTAACAACAATGTATCATTGGTCAATCAATGGTGCTTTTTACCTTTCAAACTCTACCCTAGGAAGAAAATTCCTAGCCGCAATAGTAAAGACTTACCCTAGACTTTATACTAAGAAAACTAAGCTACCATAGAATGGAGGGGAATCCCTATGTTAGTAAGACTAAACTATTATATATGGTGATTTTGTTTTTCTTAGATTGACAAGATTTAATACTATCAACTAATGCCAAGTGTTAGAGTCAGTATTTGCATACTGCCACTAGTGATCCAATTCTCTCTTTTATATCATATTAGAGTCCCATATGAAATTTTTGTCATTCCACTAGGTCATCATGCAAAAATTTGGTCACTGAAGGTTGAATTAGGGTTTCCTTTACTCCTTTTAGAGATTTACCCGTTGCTGGCTCATTTCACCTTTTGCTAAAGTATACCATTAGTCATGATTTTTCTTCATCATGATAGTCATCTTCATCATGGTCACAACCATTTGAAGTCTCCGTTCGGTCTTAGGTTTCCAAGGTCCACTAAAACACCATCTCCTGCATAAAAGACCAGAAAGTGAAGGAGTAATATTAAGCAATATTTCATCAACAAAGTAGTTTGTAATTTGAATATTCAAGCGAAAATGTAATTTTATGTCCATCATATGTAATAAGTTCAAGTCCATTGCAAAAATCATCCCAAGCAGAAAATAAAAATTAGGGTTGCCAAAGCATCATCCACCTGTCAAGAGCAAAAAAAGGTCAGAAAGTCAAAAAGGCATTAATATGAAAATTTGGAAATGACAAAGAACTTTAGAAAGTGTGTATGAAAACACATAAATTAAAGTCATTTCGAGTATAAAGCCTCTCAACACACTCATGAAAGCCTCATTTTCACTCTAGCACTCTCACAACTCCTTAGAAAAAGAAAATTGGTGATTTTTAGGTGAAATTGGGCAAAACAGAGTAAGAGGATGCATTCAGCATGGTCACTGCGTGTTTAGCCTAGTCACTGTGTTCCTGTAGAGGTCGTTGTGCATTTTTCAAAGTTTACAGTGTGATTTATAATGGCATCGCACTCCTGTAGAGGTTGCTATGCTTTCGACCAGGTCACCGCGCCTTTGCCTAGGTCATTGCACGTTCACCTGGAAGGACACAAACATTCTAAAAACCCTCCATCACCACCAAGCTTCTAGGATAATTATTATTCACTCCAGAAAATTAGGTTGGTGGATGAATTACTCACTCCTACCCTCCTTTGTTTGCCTACATAGGGTTTAAATTGTTTGTTGTTTTTCCTAAGATTAAACCGTAGCCATACATTCCCACCATATCAAAATCACATTTCCTAATTTTTATCGCTATTCCTCCCTCACTTAAAAACTATTCCCTATCATCTCCCTCATACCACATATCCCCATCTCCTCATATCATTCCACATTTCCAATATCCACAGTCCATTCTCTCATTCCCCTAGGGTTTTAAAAGCAACAAATCATGGCAGAAGAAGAACACACAAGTCAGAGTGATGGAGAAAAACAACAAAGGAGGAAATATAAAAAAGAAGGGAAAATCATTAGATATGAACCAACCAACACTAGAGAGCTCATGGAATCTCCCATCACTTTCACAAGCTTTAAAAATATGGGTTGTTTTGAGTTTTGTGAGAAGGTGGAAAGGACACGACATCATTCTAAATTTACCAGATAGTTTATTATCAACCTCCATGAAAATCAAGCAACCTTTGTAGGTGTCACCTTTACCATATCTTCTGTTATCATATCAGCTGCTACTGGGATCCCAGATGTTGGGGAAAAGTGGTTTAAACATGTATATTTGGATTATTGCTCTATGAGCCATATCTTAAACTGAACCATAAGAATGAAACAAGGAGGATTTTTCCTTTCTCTTACCTCCTAAACAGATATGTTCCTATGATGAAAAGCATCATGAACTACTTCACATTTGAGTGTAGGTTTTCTAGGCTCCATTCCTATCATATTCGGTTACTCATGCATTTTAAAAGAGTCAAAATACTCAATCTGCCCAACTATCTTTACCGAGATATCAACAAGATGTCATACATTGCTTGAAGGAAAGATCATGATCATCAAATGCAAAGCATATTTCACCATTCTCTCATCAAAATGATAGTCCTATACCTCCTTGATCAGCTTAACATTGAATGGGACACTTTCATATCAAATGAGGTTTTTCACAGTCCCACCTATTCAGCATGGCCAAGAGGCACATTCATCCTCTCATCCACCCACCTCCATTCCTCCACCTCAGTCTATACATCATTCATCTTCACCTCATGAGTCAGCCACACCCTCCATCATCACCATTTTATCATCCTATTCATTCACCTGGTAGAGATAAAGGAACTGAGCAGGAGCATATTGAGCATGGTGAGAGAAGCAAGCCCAAAAGGGTTGGTTTAGGTACCTTGGGACATACCTGTCAGAGAGGGCATAGGAAAATGTTTTCCCCACTGATTGTGGGAGGGGCCTTGGCTTCTTCATTGACAAAATAGGTAAAGAAGAGTAAGGAAAAATTTGTAGAGGCAAAGGTCCAGTAGCAAGAGGAAGACCTCCATGAGATAGAGAATGATTTTCAGTTGGTTGAATCAGATGAACATGATGACAATAAAAACACAACTATTTTCATCAAGGAGAATAATTCACTCATAGGAGAGCTTGAGGTCAACTTTCAAAGGGCCAAATGGATCATTTCCTATTATGAGTAGGAAAATAGGCAGTTTGAGGTAAAAAATGAGCTCATGGAGATTTAGTTCAGAAAGGCAAAGAGAGAGGCTGAAATGGCAAAGGCATTACTTGATGAGGCATATGGGCAGTATGGTGAGCCACTTGATGTATAGGTGCCAAGAAGAAGGCAAAGGACTAGAGGCCTAAAAAGAGCCTTGGAGCACAAAAGGAAAAGGGAGGAACAAATGAAAATTGGCTCACCTTGAATGAGGAATTTTCCAAGATGGTAAATGAAAACCGAGAATATTGGCTTGAGAAGGTAAATGATCATCTGGAGAACCTCCTAGGTAAGGCTAGGAAAGAATATGATATTCAAAGAAGGATGGAAAATCACTATTCTATGAGAGAAAAAATTGCAAGAGCCAAGCTCAAAAGAGCTCTTGCAAAAATTGAGGCTTTGACCAAGAAAGAGGAGAAAAAGAGGTTGGATATCCTTACTGAGGCATCACTCTATGACTCAAACATATAGCTAGCTGTTAGTCCACCAATTTTGGCCATTTCTGAACAATTTTGGCAAGATATGTTTTGTTGTGTTTTTTGAAGAAATTTTTGCATAGTCAGCATGGTCAAACACGCAGCACATAGGATGCTATGATTTTGTTTGGGGCATCCAATGAGAAAATGGTCAGAATTTTTGGATTCAGAATGATGAGGACATGCACCCTGTACGTTTGTTAAGAATTTGGAGAAAAATTGGTGAGCCAAAAGGGTAAAAAAGTACCAAAAAATCACCTTTTGCCTCTTTTCTAGCCTGGTCGCTGCGCATTTGAGTAGTCTTTGCAGATTGCAATTTTGGAGGGGTAAATGAAGCCCATTTTGACAACCAAGGGAAGTTTTGGAAACTCAACATGATAAATTTCCAATGAGATATCCTGGGCTAGATTTGGACATCAGGAAGGTGGTCAAAAGTCAACTTGAAGAGGATGATGCATGTTTGTCCAGGGTCACTGTGTGTTTAACAGGGTCGCTACGCATTTGACGGTTTTCCACAATTTTCATTGTTTCATCCTAGGTTTACTTTTATCTATGGGAAATTAAAGTTATACCCATGTAATTGATCTAGATGATGTAATTATCATGTTTTTACTTTTACCTAGGGTAGATACATTAGTTAGATGGCCTATGTGGCATGTAATGAATAATTTTGCTAGAGTGAGGGATGAGTCACTTTGACCACCCTACACTCCAGCTACCAATTCAGCCTTTCTTGCAACTGCTCCTCCACTCATGGATTCGACCCCAAATCCTAGGATGAGTTGGTTGTTGGCCTATATTATGTATTTTCTTAGTCATTTTACAGGTTGGATTCAGTGGGATGCTATACTACTGATCAAAGACTATTGTATCATATTTTGGCAATTTTCGATAGATGAGTTGTAGCTATTTTTCTAGTCTACATGTGGTATGAATTTTTAGCATTGTTTCTTTGTGATTCATTTGTATGAATGTTTTATCAGTTCGTAAACCATTCCATGTCTGTTATATGGTAATTTACAAGTTGGTAGGTAGAATACATGTTTCCTCATGCTCTGTTTTGGGTAATTTATCATACTTTGTCCATTTTTCCTCAGTTTAGGAGTAATACATCTCTTATGCTCTTCCTAACTCCTCATCAGTCCTAAACCATCTCATCAATTCACCTTTTAAGTTTTAATCTTTATGCCTACCTTGCCCCTTTGAATGTTTTCATTCATATCTTATTCGCCCTGACCTAGTCCCTCTGACCTAAAACACACATCCTAATGACTACCCAACCAAAATCAAATCAAACAACCCCCTGCACTTTACATCTAGCCTAAAAACCTAATCTATCTAGCCCTCCTGGCAATGATCCTTTGGAGAGAGCCCTCTCCAGCTTGGTCGGGATAGCTACCAAGCTAAAATATTGGTTTGGCATTACCTTAGTCGGACTCTTCCTCAGGCTTGGAGATCCAAAGCAGTGATAACATACTAGCGCCATTTCTGGGGAATGAAAGGTTCATTTTCCCTGGGGGTACAACAAATTTTAGACCTAATTGTTGATGGTGGACAATGATTAGGCACACGAAGGATGAAATCATTCACTTGGTGACTCCATTGACTGAAAGATCCAGAAAATCAACACTGCATGGTGACTCCAATTTTTAAGAACTAGTAGTTTGAAAACCTTTTTGGTGACTTCATTGTTGTCAGGATGAGTTCTACTGCAAGAAGAAATCCTAGGTATGCTCCTATGGATCGATCTCAGATCTCTGGATTTCCAAATCCTATGCCTCATGTTGACTCATTTGCAAATCTTCCTATATTTAAAAATGAACAAGAAGATGATGCTACTTTTCATTTAGTAAGGTTTCATGTACATGTATGTAGACTAAGAGTTGATTTTCCTAAGGACTAGCTCATGAAATTGTTTATGGCTACCCTTGAAGATAAAGCTAGGGTATGGTATGAAGGGTTACCAGAAGGAAGCTTACGCTCTCTAAAATATTTCCATAATGTGTTCTCCAACCATTATGTGAAGTCTTATCTTTATTTAAAAAGACATTGTGATTATGGTGAAGGTTTCACTGCATATCTTGAAAGTATTGATGATATTGAATGTATGGATGATGAGGAAATCATTGAAGCCTTCTCTGATTTTTCCCTTCAACAATAGTCTGAAGAAGCAAGTCACTTTGATGCACAAGATCATAGTCAACATACAGTAGCTTCCTCTTTGCTTGTAGATGAAGGGATTTTGCATCTTGATAGTCAAAAGGAATCACATGAAATGAATCAGCAGTCTGATGAAAATTTATATACTCTTTTGCTTGAAATTAATGAAGATATTCAATATCCTTGTCAAAATTTAAGAGGGAAATAAGACAATTATGTTTTAGAAAAATAAAAAGAAAATTACTTTCTCCTTTTCTAAGATGAGATAGATCAACTCCTGACAAGTCATGTTGCAGCCCAAGCTAATGCACGTTTTCTGTGTTCACATAGTCAAGAAGGTGTTAGTGAAACTTGTTCCACTTTTGAAAATAGGGACAGTCTTGAAATTAGATTTATAGATCAATGAACATATATTATTTTCTTTCATGAAGATGATAGGGCTGTCATGTTTGATAATCTTGAAGAATGTTTTATGTTTAAGAATGACTTAGACTATGAATTTCAGGACTATGAGCCTGAGAGAGACAGTTTGCCAGAAATCAAGTTCAAATTTCTCATGCTCGAGGAATTTACAACCAATACTCATATGTTGGAAATAATACTGAGAGGGGGGGTGAATCAGTATTATCTAGCAATTTACCAAATCTTCCTTATTTGATTCTTTTGAAATATTCTTGTATATCAGTACCATAAAACAATGAGCATGAATAAAGAAAATAGACAGTCACACCAAAGAATACAAGATGTAAGGTGGAAACCCAATGCGGGAGAAAAACCACCTGCTGCAATATGTCTCTATCTTCTTTCAAGAAATTCTTTTTACAATGATCTTGTACTGGTGCAGTCCTTTACCAGCACGCAGGCTGCAACCTGCAGAGAGCTACAACTCTCTCTCGTTTTCCAGATTCTCCTGGAAGGGAGCTACAACCCCCTACTTCTTTTCATGAAGAATCAAATGATCAACAAGTATACAACAGATACAGTCTACGACAGATATCAGATCAGTAATTACAGAAACAACCCAGAACACCTTATGAACAGAAATATACAGTCAACAGATCATCTTAAGACAGGGACGCATATTTTCTTTCTGTGGCCTGCGACTGGACGCAGTGTACCTTATGCTGTTCTGCGTGCAGACGCACTGTTCCTCTTTGCTTTTCTGCGACCGACGCACACAGAAACACTATCGCGCCGCGTCTTTCGCTTCAGAGACGCATCCAATACCACAGTCGCGCCGCGCCCTTTGCCTCAGAGACGCACCTGAGCCTTTACTGTACTGCGTCCCGGCACACTTTCCCTTCACTGAATCTGCGTCCCTTCAGATATAGAAGATAAGAGGACTTCAGAACCAACCCAAACACTCAGATCCACAGATCTGATCATGCGCCATATAGATCGTAGTCCATTAGAAGATTCGCCCTTATAGATTTGGACTAGATCTCACCAAGAGATATTCAACCAAGATAATAATTAATCCAAATGAACTCCTTTTCTTTATATAGGCAAGCTTCTCCCCAAAGCGTGGAACAATACCACGAGCCGACACCATAGAAACACAAAAACCGTCGGCTAGGTACCACACAAGAAACCCCCACGTGCTTTTCTCTGCCTTGAAATGTGTGCAATGGGCGGACGCACCTCCTGAACGGCTGGCCTGCGTCCCTGGACGCGGGTTCTGTATGGTATACCTGCGGGGACGCACTTGCTGAACATATTTCCTGCGTCCTTCTTGATTTACCACCTGAATGAGTTTGCCATCAAGGACAACACCTGAAACATAATGCCAACAAACTCCCCCTTTGGACTTGATGGCAACCACATAATCTTCAGCGTCATCATTCATCATTCTCCCCCTTTGACATCAAGGGCAAAGGGTATGCTCCCCCTATGCTCATGCTTCTCCAGATCTGTAACCAGAAATCCATCATGAAGGAGACAGAGACATATTGCAGCTATTTCCAAGATCTCCTTCTCCATAATGCCAACAATGCATTATGTGCTCCCCCTGAGCCTATACCATCAATAGGAAGATGATCAACAGTGAGATGATGCATCAACAACCCCCAGCTTTTGCCTGAGGTATTCAAAAGTGTCCCTGGGCAACGGTTTGGTGAAAATATCAGCAACTTGTTCCTTAGAAGGAACATACTCCAACTTGACCTTCTGTTCAAGTACTTGTTCCCGGAGAAAATGGTACTTGATTGGTATGTGCTTGGTTTTTGAATGCATAACCGGATTCTTTGAGATGCTGATTGCACTTGTGTTGTCACATAAGATAGGAATAGGAGGTGTACAAGTGATTTGATAATCCTGCAAAGTCTGCATCATCCAAAGAAGTTGGGTGCAACAAGATGCGGCAGCAACATATTCCGCTTCAGCTGTAGACAAGGCAATTGAACTCTGTTTCTTGCTGAACCAAGATACCAGTCTGGAACCCATAAAGAATGCACCACCACTTGTGCTTTTCCTGTCATCCACGCTTCCGGCCCAATCTGCATCTGTATAAGCATGAAGAGTGAGATCTGTATCTCTAGGATACCATAGGCCATAATTTTGAGTCCCTTGAAGATATTTGAAGATTCTCTTCACTGCTTGAAGATGAGTCTCCTTTGGATTTGCCTGAAATCTTCCAACTATTCCAACTGCATGCATGATGTCTGGTCGGGTACCTGTCAAATATAGTAGACTTCCAATCATAGATCTGTAGGTTGGTTGATGTACTGCTGCAGATTCATCATTTGCACTGAGACTACATCCTGTGACCATGGGTGTACATACTGGTTTTGCATCTTCCATGCCATATTTCTTCAAAATCTGCTTGAGATACTTGGTTTGAGATAAAAGGATTCCTCCTTTCTTTTGTTGGATTTGCAAACCAAGGAAGTATGTCAGTTCTCCTAGCAAGGACATCTCAAATTCTTTCTGCATGACCGAGGCAAAGCTTTGACTCATAGCTTCTTCATTACTGCCAAAAATAATGTCATCTACATACACAACAAGTATTAGTAATTTGTCATTTTCAACTTTTATATAAAGATTGCTATCTGCTGAACCTTTTGAAAAACCTTGTTGATGAAGATATTTGTCCAACCGGTAGTACCAAGCCCTTGGAGCTTGTTTGAGACCATAGAGAGCCTTTTTTAATCGGCATACAAGATTTGGATCGTTTCCAAGAATGAAACCATCTGGCTGTTCAATGTACACTTCTTCATCCAAGTCTCCATTCAGAAAGGCTGATTTCACATCCATTTGAAATACTTTGAAGTTCTGACAACTTGAGAGAGCAAGAAACATTCGAATGGCCTCAAGTCTTGCAACAGGAGCAAAAGTTTCTTCAAAGTCTATTCCTTCTTGCTGTGCATACCCTTTACAAACAAGTCTGGCTTTGTTTCTAATTACTTCTCCATTTTCATTCAATTTATTTTTGAAAACCCATTTTGTTCCGATAACATTCTTATCCTTTGGTCTAGGAACCAGCTCCCAAGTGTTGTTCTTTTCGATTTGCTCAAGTTCTTCATCCATTGCTTTCACCCAACATTCATCTTTGCAAGCCTCTTTCACATTTTGTGGTTCAGTAGAGGAGAGTAATGCCAAATAACTTGAAGCTTCTGCAACTGTTCTTCTAGTTTGTATACCTGCTTCTTTTTGTCCCATGATCTGAGATTCTGGATGGTTCTTTTGAACATATCTGGATGGAGTCTTTTCTTCTATTCTTGTTCTTTCTTCTGCTTCTTCGTGAGGTCCGTCTTGAGATTGTTCTTGCGGTTCTTCTTCTTCATCATTCTGTCTTTGAGGGTAGCTTTCATCTTCTTCAATGTCTTCACGATGTATTTGCCTAGGAATGTATCCTTTCTCATCAACCACTACATCAATGCTGTCAACAATTCTGCCAAGTCTTTTATTGTAGCATTTGTATGCTTTGCTATGTGGAGAGTAGCCAAGAAGAATTCCTTCATCTGCTCTAGGATCAAGTTTGCCAAGCTGCTCCTCAGTATTCTTGATATAGCATTTGCTCCCAAAGATTTTGAAGTGCTTTACCGAAGGAGTTTTACCACTCCAGAGCTCATGAGGAGTTTGAGTGCTGTTCACTCGGACATTTGTCTTGTTGAGAATAATAACTGCCGCATGTGCAGCTTCACCCCAGAAGGTTGCAGGAGTTCCTGATTCATCAAGCATAGCACGAGCCATTTGCTGAATTGTTCTGTTCATTCTTTCCACTACTCCATTTTGCTGAGGAGTTCTAGCTGTAGAAAATTCTCTCCTTATCCCATGTTCATCACAGAAATCGAAAAATTCATTTGAAGTAAATTCTCCACCTCTGTCGGATCTGAGACACTTAATTTTGTGACCTGATTCATTTTCAACCAAAGCTTTGAAGGATTTGAATTTTTCGAAGGCTTCATCTTTGTGCTTCATAAGTCCTAACCAAACAAACCTGGAGAAATCGTCAATAAATAATATCAAGTATTCCTCTCCTCTAGGTGTTCTTTTTCTGAATGGTCCACATACATCTGTATGTACTAGCTCAAGAGGCATGCTGGCTGATCCTTCTTTCTCTGGAAAGTTAGTTCTGGTTTGTTTTCCAAACTGACATGATCTGCATATGGTGTTGTCAGGAATTTTGATATCTGGAAGATCGCGAACTGCCTGATATTTGCAAGCTTTCCTTATTTGTGAGAAGCTTAGATGTCCCAACCTTCGATGCCATAACCAGTGCTCTTCATCCTTGCTTAGATAGCATTGTTGTTGTCCTTCATCAAATATGTATAGATTATTTGGAGTTCTTTTTCCTTTGAGAACTGTTTTACCTGTATCAAGATCACGAACAAGACATCCATTTGATCTGAATATAACCTCGGTTCTTTGATCACACATTTGGCTTACACTTAGAAGATTATGCTTTAGTCCATCAACAAACAAAACATTTCCAGCCTTAACATCTTCTTTTAAAGGAGCAATACCTTTTCCTTTTATAGTTGCAGGAGTATCATTTCCAAAAGAGACTTTCTTTCCCTTTTCTAAATTAGAATAAGATTCAAGTTTTTCTTTATCACCTGTCATATGCTTTGAACATCCACTGTCAATGTACCATAGATTTTCTTGTCCTTCTGCATAGAATGCTATCCCACATCTTTCTGTTTGAGGTTCCTTTATTTTCCATGTTTTGGTGCCTGAGGCTTGTTCTTTTTTTTGTTCTTGTACCTTTCTTTCCGGAAACCTGCTTCTGCATTCAAAGTCTTCATGTCCAAAATTATTGCAAATAGAGCATTCAACTTCATTTTCAAGAGCTGAAAAGTTGTTATAGGTCCTTTTTGTAATCCCTGTCATACTTCTTTGTTTTTGAGCTTCCCTAGTCATGATTGTTTTATACGCAACACATTGAGCTGCTTTGTGACCAAAGTTATGGCAAGAAAAGCATTGTCCATTGAAGAAGCTTCTGCGATTATTGAATCTACCAGCCAACTGATTGTAATTTCTATTTTCATCTATTCTTGAACCAAATTGGGAAGATTTTACCTGTGGCTGGTTGTGGCTTTTGTTCACCCTTAAGCTGGATTGCCCCTGATAGTTTCTGTTTGACGTTTGTCCCTGCTTTACCTGATGATCTTCCTTGTGCTCTTGCTCATTTCTTCTTGCTGCATCAAGATAGCTTTTTGAAGTGGATGCTTGAGAAGTTTCTCCATTATAGCCCAGACCTGTCTTATTTAGTGGAGACCGCTGCACACTGATAATCTCATTCAAAGTTTCAGATCCTTTGACAAACTTGAGATTGATAGTTTTTGTTTTCTCAATTTCTTTTCTAAGACCAACAATTTCACCTTCTAATTTTTCAAGATGTTTTTCCTTTTCATCAATTTGAAATTGTAGAGTATCAATAATCATGTTCTTTTCTTCTATACATCTCTTGAGTCTAGTAATTTCATCATAAAGGTTATCTACATCTACAGCATCCTCATAATCATCATCTTCAAATGCCATTAACAATCTGTATTTGTTACCTTGTTCATCTTCATCACTGTTTGATAAGCCATCACTATCTTCGTGGGTGTAGTAGCTTTTCTTATTTGCACTTTGTTTCTTGTTCCATCTAACTGGTTCCTTTCCTTTATCCTTATAAGAGCATTTTGCAGCATAATGACCTACTCTTCCACAAGCAAAGCATTTGAAAGGTAGCTTACCTCTGAACCTTCCAGAACCCCTTTGAAGATTTCTGACAAAATTTGATTCTTCTTCCTCTTCTTCTGGAACATGACTTGCTTCATAGTGATCTTCTTTGCCTGATGCTTTAAAAGCAGCTTCCCTTCTGTCTGATGGACCTCCCTTTCTCATTTCATAAGCAGTTAGAATTCCATGTAGCTGAGACATAGTGAGAACACGGAGATTTTCCTTTTCCTCTACTGCAGATACTTTAGATTCAAACTTGGGGGATAAAGATCTTAGAATCTTTTGAACTACTATAGTCTCTTTTATTTCTTCACCCAAATTTTTCATACAATTAACAATCTCATCTACCCGAAGAAAATAATTAGCCACACTTTCATCATTATACATCTTGAGAGTCTCATATTGAATCCTGAGAGTTTGAAGTTTAGCTTCTTTTACCTGTTCATCTCCTTCATAGCTAGTGATCATTTTGTCCCATATCTCTTTTGCTGATTTGAAGTGCATGACCTTCATGAACTCTGTTTGGGATATACTTCCTAATAGAGTACTGACTGCTTTTGCATTTGTTTCATACTGCTTTTTCTCAGCTGGATCTGTAGGAGTAGCTGAAGGAAAGGCATAGCCTGATTCTACAATGTTCCAAACTTCTGTACCAAGAGATTGAAGATATGCAGTAACTCTTACCTTCCAATAATTGAAGTTTGTCCCATCGAAGACGGGTGGCCTGATTGATGCTTCTCTCTCGTAGTTGCTCATGATGAACGATCTACCTTCAAGCGATCAAGCTTTTCAGAAGGACCTGGCTCTGATACCAATTGTTGGAAATAATACTGAGAGGGGGGGTGAATCAGTATTATCTAGCAATTTACCAAATCTTCCTTATTTGATTCTTTTGAAATATTCTTGTATATCAGTACCATAAAACAATGAGCATGAATAAAGAAAATAGACAGTCACACCAAAGAATACAAGATGTAAGGTGGAAACCCAATGCGGGAGAAAAACCACCTGCTGCAATATGTCTCTATCTTCTTTCAAGAAATTCTTTTTACAATGATCTTGTACTGGTGCAGTCCTTTACCAGCACGCAGGCTGCAACCTGCAGAGAGCTACAACTCTCTCTCGTTTTCCAGACTCTCCTGGAAGGGAGCTACAACCCCCTACTTCTTTTCATGAAGAATCAAATGATCAACAAGTATACAACAGATACAGTCTACGACAGATATCAGATCAGTAATTACAGAAACAACCCAGAACACCTTATGAACAGAAATATACAGTCAACAGATCATCTTAAGACAGGGACGCATATTTTCTTTCTGTGGCCTGCGACTGGACGCAGTGTACCTTATGTTGTTCTGCGTGCAGACGCACTGTTCCTCTTTGCTTTTCTGCGACCGACGCACACAGAAACACTATCGCGCCGCGTCTTTCGCTTCAGAGACGCATCCAATACCACAGTCGCGCCGCGCCCTTTGCCTCAAAGACGCACCTGAGCCTTTACTGTACTGCGTCCCGGCGCACTTTCCCTTCACTGAATCTGCGTCCCTTCAGATATAGAAGATAAGAGGACTTCAGAACCAACCCAAACACTCAGATCCACAGATCTGATCATGCGCCATATAGATCGTAGTCCATTAGAAGATTCGCCCTTATAGATTTGGACTAGATCTCACCAAGAGATATTCAACCAAGATAATAATTAATCCAAATGAACTCCTTTGCTTTATATAGGCAAGCTTCTCCCCAAAGCGTGGAACAATACCACGAGCCGACACCATAGAAACACAAAAACCGTCGGCTAGGTACCACACAAGAAACCCCCACGTGCTTTTCTCTGCCTTGAAATGTGTGCACTGGGCGGACGCACCTCCTGAACGGCTGGCCTGCGTCCCTGGACGCGGGTTCTGTATGGTATACCTGCGGGGACGCACTTGCTGAACATATTTCCTGCGTCCTTCTTGATTTACCACCTGAATGAGTTTGCCATCAAGGACAACACCTGAATCATAATGCCAACATCATATAGCAGAAGGTTATATTTCTCTATGTCTTCCTTTCAATCAACAACCAACTATTCTTTCAGATCAGAATCAAGGGAGTACTTGTATTTTTGCTGCTGGATCTCAAGACAAGGTAATGGTTCAGGATTTTCAAGATCCCTTCGGAAGTCTTTTTCAAGCATTGGAGAAGATGAATGTTGTCCGGTTTGTTAGCAGAAGCCTTGGTTTCAGTTGTTATTGTGATTTGCCTACATGTACATTGTTCTTCTTGCTCGGGGAAAGTGAGAGTAGAATTTCAGTAAGTAGCCATCTGATTGATTGGTTACATTGGAAGGCTCACCTTACATGATTGTACATATTTCTTCAGTAGGCAGGTGGTTGTCATCAGTATTTGAAGCCCGCAAATCTCAATGGTCTGCTGCCATTAAGAAGTTTTGTAAGTACTTGTTTCAGTTAAGTAAGTCTTGAGTCATTTTTTCAGTCAGTTTCATGTCAGTTTCAAGTCAATTTTGAGTTTTTTTGACCGTATTAGCCCATATGGTAAGGCTACTTGGTCTATAGTGTTCTTGGCATCTCCAAGGAGCTGCCATCCCCAAATAAGGCCAATGTTAGAGTTAGTATTTGCATGCTACCAGAAGTGATCAAAATATCACTTTTATATCATAATAGAGTCTCGTCTAAATTTTTTGTCATTCCACTAGGTCATCATGCAAAAATTTGGTCACTGAAGGTTGAATTAAGGTTTCCTTTACTCCTTTTAGAAATTTACCCCTTTCTCGCTCATTTCACCTTTTGCTGAAGTATACCATTAGTCATGATTTTTCTTCATCATGGCAGTTGTTTTCATCATGGTCACAACCATTCAAAGTCTCCATTAGGTCTTAGGGTTTCCAAGGTCCACTAAAACACCATCTCCTACATAAATGACCAAGAAGTGAAGGAGTAAGATTAAACAAGATTTCATCAGCAAAATAGTTTGTAATTTGAATATTCAAGAAAAAATGTAATTTTTTGTCCATCATATGTAATAAGTTATTTTTAGCTACATACTCAAGTCCATTGCAAAAATCATCCCAAGAAGAAAATCAAAATTAGGATTGCCAAAGCATCATCTACCTGTCAAGAGCAAAAAAAGGTCAGAAATTAAAAAAGGCATTGATATGAAAATTTGGAAATGACAAAGAACTTTATAAAGTGGGTATGAAAACTCATAAATTAAATTTATTTCAAGTATAAAGCCTCTCAACACACTCATGAAAGCCTCATTTGCACTCTAGCACTCTTAGAAATCCTTAGCAAAAGAAAATTGGCGATTTTTAGGCACAATTGGGCAAAACAAAGTAAGAGGATGCATTCAACAAGGTTGTTGCGCATTTAGCCTAGTTACTGCGCTCCTGTAGAGGTCGTTGCACATTTGTCAAAGTTTACAGTGTAATTTTTAATGGCGCTGCACTCCTATAGAGGTCGCTGTGCATTCGACCATGTCGCTACGACTTTGCCCGGGTCACTACGCTTTCACCTGGAAGAAGCCAAATGTTCTAAAAACCCTCCATCGCCACCAAGTTTCCAGGTTAATTATTACTCACTGTAGAAAATCATGTTGGTGGAAGAATTACTCACTCCTACCCTCCTTTGTTTTCCTACATAGGGTTTAAATTGTTTGTTGTTATTCCTAAGATTAAACCGTAGCCATACATTCCCACCATCTCAAAATCACATTTCCTACTTTTCATCACTATTCCTCCCTCACTTAACAACTATTCCCTGTCATCTCCCTCATACCACATATCCCCATCTCCTCATATCATTCCACATTTCCAATATCCACAGTCCATTCTCTCATTCACTTAGGGTTTTAAAAGCAAAAAATCATGGCAGAAGAAGGACACACAAGTCAAAGTGATGGAGAAAAACAACAAAGGAGAAAATATAAAAAGGGAGGGAAAATAATCAGATATGAACCAACCAACACTAGAGATATCATGGCATCTGCCATAATTGTCACAAGCTTTAAAAATATGGTTTATTTTGAGTTTTGTGAGAAGGTGGAAAGGACACAACATCATTCTGAATTGACTAGACAGTTTATTATCAACCTCCATGACAGTCAAGCAACCTTTGTAGGTGTCACCTTTACCATATCTTTTGCTATCATATCAGCTACTACTGGGATCCCAGATGTTGGGGAAAAGTTGTTTAAACAAGCGGATTTGGATTGTTGCAACTATGAGCCATATCGTAAACCCAACCATAAGAATGAAAAAAGGAGGATTTTTCCTTTCTCTTACCTCCTAGACAGATATGTTCCTATGATGAAAATCATCATGAACCACTTCACATTTGAGGGCAGGTTTTCTAGGCTCTATTCTTATCATATTCGGTTACTCATGCATTTTACAAGAGTCAGAACACTCAATCTGCCCTACTATCTTTATCGGGATATCGACAAGATGTCATACATTGCCTGAAGGAAAGATCATGATCATCAAATGCAGAGCATATTTCACCATTCTCTCATCAAAATGATAGTCCTATACTGCCTTGATCAGCTTAACATTGTATGGGACACTTTCATATCATGAGGTTTTCACAGTCCCAACTATTCAGCATGGCCAAGAGGCATATTCATCCTCTCATCCACCCACCTCCATTCCTCCACCTCAGTCTATACATCATTCATCTTCATCTCATGATTCAGCCACACCGTCACCTCCATCATCACCATTTCATCAGCCTATTCATTCACCTGGTAGAGCTAAAGGAACTGAGCAGGAGCATATTGAGCATGGTGAGAGCAGCAAGACCAAAAGGGATGGTTTAGGTACCTTGGGAAATACCTATCAGAGAGGGCATTGACAAGTGTTTGCCCCATTGATTATGGGAGGGGCCTTGCTTTCTTCATTTACAAAACAAGTATAGAAGGGTAAGGAAAAAGTTGTAGAGGCAAAGGTCCAGTAGCAAGAGGAAGATCTCCATGACATAGAGTGTGATTTTTAGTTAGTTGAATCATATGAACATTATGAGAGTAAAAACGTAGCTATTTTCATCAAGGAGAAGAATTCACTCATAGGAGAGCTCGAGGTCAACTTGCAAAGGGCCAAATGTATCATTTCCTACAATGAGTAGGAAAATATGTAGCTTGAGGTAAAAAATGAGCTCATGGAGATTCAACTCAGAAAG
The DNA here is from genome assembly GCA_031772625.1 of Pinus tabuliformis. Classification (NCBI taxonomy): domain Eukaryota; kingdom Viridiplantae; phylum Streptophyta; class Pinopsida; order Pinales; family Pinaceae; genus Pinus; species Pinus tabuliformis. The sequence goes on from CM062817.1 coordinate 962,448,539, forward strand.
GCAAAGAGAGAGGTTGAAAAGGAAAAGGCCCTACTTTATGAGGCATATGGGCAGTCTGGTGAGCCACTTGATGAACAGGTGCCAAGAAGAAGGCAAAGGACTAGAGGCCTCAAAAGAGCCTTGGAGCAATAAATGAAAAGGGAGGAAGAAATGGGAAATCGGCTCACTTTGAATGAGGAATTTGCCAAGATGGTAAATGAGAACTGAGAATATTGGCTTGAGAAGGTAAATGATCATCTAGAGAACATCCTAGGAAAGACTAAGAAGGACAATGATATTCAAATAAGGATGGAAAATCACTATGCTATGGGAGACAAAATTACAAGAACCAAGCTCAATGCTCATGCAAAAATTGAGGCTTTGACCAAGCAAGAGGAGAAAAAGAGGTTGGATATCCTTGCCAAGGCATCACTCCATGCCTAAAACATATAGTCAGTTGTCAACCCACCAATTTTGGCCATTTTTGAACAATTTTGGCAAGATATGTTTTTTTTTGTTTCTTGAAGAAATTTATGCACAACCAGCATGGTCAAACATGCAACACCTAGGACGATGCGCTTTTGTTTGGGGCATCAAATGAGAAAATGGTCAGCATATTTGGATTCAGAATGATGGGGAAATGCACCCTGTACTTTTTCTAAGAATTTGGAGCAAACATGGTAAGCCAAAAGGGTCAAAAACTACCAAAAAACCACCTTTCTGCCCCTTTTCTGGCCTGGTCGCTGCGCGTTTGAGTAGTCTTGGGAGATTGAAATTTTGGAGGGGTAAATGAAGCCCATTTTAAAAACCAAGGGTAGTGTTGGAAACTAGACAGGATAAGCTTTCCAACAAAGCTATCCTGGGCTAGATTTGGACATCAAGAAGGTGTAAAAAGTCAACTTGAAGAGAACACCATGCGTTTGACCAGGGTGGCTGCGCATTTAACAGGGTGGCTGCGCGTTCGATAGTTTTCCACAATTTTCATTGTTTTATCCCAGGTTGAATTTTACCTATGGGAAATTCAAGTTTTACCTATGTAATTGATCTAGATGATGTAATTATCATGTTTTTACTTTTACCTAGGGTAGATACATCAGTTAGATAGCCTATGTGGCATGTAATGAATCGGTTTGCTAGAGTGAGGGATGAGTCACTTTGACCACCCTACACTCCAGCTATCAGTTCAGTATTTCTTGAAACTTCTCCTCCACTCATGGATTCAACCCCTGAGCATAGGATGAGTTGTTTTTTGGCCTATATTATGTATTTTCTCAGTCATTTTATAGGTTTTATTTAGTGGGATGTTATACTAGTGATCAGAGACTATTGTATTAGATTTTGGCAATTTTCAATAGATGAGTTGCAACTATTTTTCTAGGATACATGTAGTATGGATTTTTATCATTGTTTCTTGTTTTTGATCATTTTTATGAATTTTTTAATCATTTCATAAACCATTCCATGTCTATTATATGGTAATTTACAAGTTGATTGGTAGAATACATGTTTTCTCATGCTCTGTTTTGGGTAATTTATCATACTTTGTCCATTTTTCCTTAGTTTAGGAAGAATACATCTCTTATGCTCTTCCTAAATCCTCATCAGTCTTACACCATCTCATCAAATCACCTTTTAAGTGTTAAGCTTTATGCCAACCTTTCCCCTTTGAATGTCTGCAATCATATCTTATTCACCCTAACCTAGTCCCTATGACCTAAAACACACATCTTAATGACTACCCAGCCAAAAACAAATAAAAAAACTCCCTGCACTTTACATCTAGCCTAAAACCCTAATCTATCCAGCCCTTTTGGTTGTGATCCTTTGGAGAGAGCCCTCTCCGGCTGGTAGGGCTAGCCACCAAACTAAAAGATTGGTTTGTGGTTACCTCAGTAGAACTCTTCCTTGGCCTTGGAGATCTGGAGGAGTGATAACACAACGAATGAGATAACCTCCATTAATCTCCAATATCAAAGAGTGCTCAACATTTCAAGCTCGAGATGTCCAATTTGGCTCTTGTTGTAGTAGAATCAGAGAAAAGAAAACTATGAAGGCATGCCAATTGCCAAACTGAATAGTTTCATTAACCAAGTGAAAGGTACATACTACAACATTAGTGATGATTGAGTCAAATTTGTCAATGAGTGAATGCTGGTGCGGTATCAAATGTTGTAATGGTGCCAAATATGAAATAGATTGGTGTTCATAAAAATTTCCAAAAATTGAAATATGTTAAATAATAACCATGCATTAGTTATCACACCATTTGTGTTGGGTTTTGTTATATTCTTTCCACGACTAGCCCACGTAGTTAACTGAGGATTAGAGGGGGGGAGGTCACAGGGGGTTTGAGGTGTACCCGTAACCCCACTTTATGGGGTCCGGGGTAGCATCGCATAAAATTTTGGTTCTGGACCCTATGTTAGGTTAGGCGGACCCACCTATGGTTTTGTGCATGATTTTCGCACATGTTTCTTGGACGCGATGGTTTTCGGTCCATGGTATTGGATGCGATGGTTTTCCAGTCCATGGTATTGGATGCTTCGGCATGTATAAATATGTATTGTAACATTGAAAGGAACATAATGACAAATCAAGTTGGTAGTCCCAGTCTTGGGATCAAGGGGAAAATCTCTGTGTATATGTGTTTTATGTGTTATGCTCTCGCATTGTTTATTTTCTATGTTCTAGAATTCATATGCAGGTAATTTATGTATGGGGTTAAAACCTACATTTGGTATCAGAGCTATTTTGGCTTCAAGGGGATGCCTTTGTTGCTGAGGGGTTTCACTCAGGCTTGTGGTAGACCCTATTCAGTGGGAGATCTGCGAGATCGATTCTAGTCGTGAAAGAAGATGGCGAGCAGTGGAAAGATAGAGATCGAGAAATTTAATGGTCAGAGTTTGGAGTTGTGGAAACTCAAGATGGAGGATATGTTGGTGGATAAAGATCAGTGGATCTCGATAGATCCAGGTACTAAACCAACGAGAGTGTCCGATGAAGAATGGAAGAAGTTGGATCGCAAGGCAAAGAGCACAATACGATTGTGTGTCTCAGATTCAGTATTGTTGAATGTATCAGGGGAAGCTACAACAAAGGCTTTGTGGGACAAGTTAGGGACTTTGTACCGATCTAATTCTTTGGTGAATAAATTGTTCCCGTGGAAAAAGCTGTATAACATGAGGATGAAAGATGGAGACTCGGTGACAGAGCATCTAAATGCATTTAATACTGTGGTAAGTCAGTTAGCAATTATTGATATTAAAATTTCAGATGAAGATAAGTGCATTAGTTTGTTGTGTTCTCTAACAGATTCGTGGGATAGTCTGGTTATTGCAATAGGTAGCAATGTAACTACCTTGCAGTTTGATGAAATAGTCTCAACCTTATTGACGGAGGAGATGAGACAAAAAAATATGGAGAGCCAGAATGATGATGCCTTGTCTGTATGAGGACGGTCCCAGAATAGAAACAAAAATAAGTCATTGAGTGGGAGATCTAAATCTAGAGGGAGATCTAAATCTCCAGGAAAACCTGTAAAGGTGGTGTGTTGGAAATGTGGAAAGGAAGGGCACTACAAAAGGGACTGTAAATCTAAATCTCCTGATAAAGAAAAGGGATCTGATGATGCTCCTTCTGTAGAGGCAAAAACCACCTCAGATGAAGGTGGGGATGTGTACTTGGCTTCTTCAAGTACACATGTAGATCATGAGGCATGGTTGATTGAGTCAAGTGCATCCTTTCACTTCACTCCCCATAGAGAGTGGTTCTGCGAGTATGAGAAATACGATGGTGGTGATGTCTTCTTGGGGGATGATAGGAAGGCTAGAATCATTGGTCGTGGAAAAGTAAAGTTGAAGTTGCAAGGTGGAAGGGTTAGAACACTTCCAGGTGTTCTACATATTCCTGCATTGGCTAGAAATCTGATTTCTGTAAGCAAGCTGGATGATGCAGGTGTAAAGGCAGTGTTCGAGAAAGATACCTACAAGATGGCTCGGGGAGCACTGGTATGATGCAGGGAGTTCGGATTGGAGCTTTGTACAAGCTGCAAGGTACCACTATTGTTGATGGGTGCAATAGTTTTGTGGTTCCTAAAAGTGGAGCTAAAAATCTAGTGGTCTCTGGAGAGAAGACCATGTTGTGGCATTAAATTCTTCGACATATTGGAGAGAAGGGCCTTCAAATACTTCATGGTAAAGGTATGGTAGAAGGTATGAGTAATAGCTCTCTAGATTTTGATTTCTGTCAAAATTGTGTATATGGGAAGCAAAAATGGGTGAGTTTCCCCTCTGGTAGTAAGAGTGCAAAACAGATATTAGAGCTTGTGCATAGTGATGTGTTTGGACCTGTGAAGGTTCCATCACTAGGTAAGTTTGTGTACTATGTATCATTTATAGATGACTTCTTAAGGAATACATGGATATATTTCCTTAAGAAGAAATCTGAAGTCTTTGCAAGTTTAAAGAATTTAAGGCTCTCGTGGAAAATTAGACAGAGAAGAAGATAAAGGTGCTGAGGACAGATAATGATGGAGAGTTTTGCGGCAAGGAATTTGAAGAATTTTGTAAGAAGTGTGGTATAGCACGGCAGAAGACTACTCCATATACACCTTAGCAAAATGGAGTTGCAGAAAGAATGAACAAGAAGTTGATGGAAAGGGCAAGAAGCATGCTCTATGGTGTCGGGTTAGGACAAGAATTCTGGGCAGAGGCGGTGGATACTGCATGTAACCTAGTCAATAGGTCACCTTCATTGGAGTTGGAGGATAAGACTCGAAAAGAGGTATGGAATGGTAAGAAACCCTCTCTTTCACATCTAAGGGTATTTGGATGTGATGCATATATACATGTTCCAAAGGAGAAACGAACCAAGTTGGATAGTAAATCTGAAAAGTGCATCTTTATTGGGTATAAGGATGGTTTAAAGGGTTATAAGCTTTGGAACCTAGTAACAAGGAAGGTTGTGTACAACTGAGATGTGGTGTTTAGAGAGGTGAAATATGTTATTAAACATGAATTCCAACCAAAGGAAACTGAGAAGATAGAGTTTGAGCTAAAGGAGGAAGAATCAGACTCTACAGCAGAGGAGGAATCAGAAAATGAAGAGCCACAAACTCCGATTGTGAGAAAATCAGTTGAAGAAAGAAGGTAGCCAAAAAGGTACAGTCCATCTGCTTTCTGTTCAAATTTTGCTTTGTCTGTTACTAATGGTGATCCCAGAACGGTGAAGGAAGCAGTGAATTCAGAGGATGAAAAACTCTGGAAAGAGGCCATGGTTGATGAAATGGCATCTTTGCACAAAAATGAGGCTTAGGATCTGGTGGAGTTGCCAACTGGAAGGAAACCCATTGGTAGCAAATGGGTGTTCAAGAAGAAGACAAATGTAGAAGGAAAAGTGGAGAAATACAAAGTTCGGTTGGTAGCAAAAGGTTATTCCCAGGTGCCAGGAATTGATTTTGGTGATATTTTTTCTCCTGTTGCCAAGGTAACTTCTATTAGATTACTTTTATTTGTTGCTATTGCTTTTGATTTTGAGGTAGAACAGATGGATGTGAAGACAAATTTATTCACGGGGATCTAGAAGAGGAGATCTACATGAAGTAACCTGAAGGCTTTGTGGTGAAGGGTAAGAAAGAACTAGTATGCAAGTTAAAGAAGTCTCTGTATGGGTTAAAACAGTCACCAAGGATGTGGTATCAGAAATTTGATACATTTATACGGGGACTTGGCTTCACCAGAAGCAAAGCAGATAATTGTGTGTATTTTAAATTAATTGGTGACCATGTTATTTATTTGGTCTTGTATGTGGATGATATGTTGCTGGTTGGAAATGATAAAGAAATTATCCAGGATTTGAAGACGCAATTGTCCTCCAAATTCGAAATGAAAGATATTGGTGTTGAAAACTATATTTGGGGCATGGAAATTAAAAGAGATCATGAAAAGAGGAAGCTTTGGTTAAACCAGAGGCAGTATGTCGAGACAATACTGTAGAGGTTTAATATGCAGGATAGTAAACCAGTGAAGGTTCCTATTCCTATAGGTGTGAGGTTATCTACTGAACAGTGTCCCAAGACACAAGAAGAGGAAGAGGACATGTCCTGTGTTCCATATGCTAGTTCAGTCAGTAGACTGATGTATGCAATGGTCTATACTAGACCAAAAATTGCACATGCAGTGGGAGTATTGACCAAGTTTATGTCAAAACCAGGGAAGGAGCATTGGACAACAGTAAAGTGGGTTTTCAGGTATTTGCGTGGCACTAGTGATTATGGTTTGTGCTACCAAGGAAGACCAGGATTGGACAGAGTGTTAGATATTCGGAGCTTTGTTGATGCAGGCTGGGCTAGAGATCTGGATCAGAGAAGATCTACAAGTGGGTATGTGTTTAACCTATTTGGAGGTGCAGTTAGTTGGATGAGTAAGAAACAATCTGTAGTGGCATTATCAACTATAGAGGCAGAATACACGGCAACCACTCATGCAAGCAAGGAAGCAGTTTGGTTGCAGAGAGTGTGTTCAAGTATGGGGTTAGTACAAGAAGCTATAAGGATAGACTGTGAGAGCCAAAGTGCAATTTTCTTGGCAAAGAACCCCACATATCATTCAAAGACAAAGCACATTGATGCTTAGTATCACTTTGTGAGGGATATGATAGAATACAAAAAGGTGTTGCTGATAAAGGTGGACACTTTGAAGAATACTGCAGATGCATTAACAAAATCTGTGAGCTTTGAGAAGTTGTCTTGGTGTAGAGAGACGATGGGTGTTTCAGGGCTGGAAAAATAACTAAGCTCTCTTGTGGCCCCCTGTGGAAAGAAAACAACAAGTGGGAGAATGTTGGATTGTGTTATATTCTTTCCATGACTAGCCCATGTAGTTAACTAGAGGTTAGAGGGGGGGAGGTCACAAGGGGTTTGAGGTGTACCCGTAACCCCACTTTATGGGACCTGGGGCAGCGCTGTGCAAAATTTTGGTGTTAGACCCTATGTTAGGTTGGGCGGACCCACCTATGGTTTTGTGCATGATTTTTGCACATGTTTTTTGGATGTGATGCTTTGGCATGTATAAATATGTATTGTAACATTGAAAGGAACATAATGAAAAATCAAGCTGGTAGTCCCAGTCTTGGGATCCAGGGGAAAATCTCTGTGTATATGTGTTTTATGTGTTATGATCTTGCATTGTTTATTTTCTGTGTTCTAGAATTTGTATGCAGGTAATTTCTGTATGGGGTTAAAACCTAAACCTCCCTTAATCTCCAATATCAGAGATTGCTCAAAATTGCAAGTTCAAGATGTCCAATTTGGCTCATGTTGTAGTAGAATGAGAGAAAATAAAACCATGAAGGCATGCCAATTGCCAAATTGAATAGTTTCATTAACCAAGTGAAAGGTACATACTACAACATTAGTGATGATTGAGTCAAATTTGTTAATGAGTGAATGCTGGTGTAGTATCAAATGCTATAATGGTGCAAAATATGAAATAGATTGGTGTTCATAAAAATTTCCAAAAATTGAAATATGTTAAACAAGAGCCATGCATTAGTTATAACACCATTTGATGATCAAGTATTTGTGAGAATTGTTATGACAACAAAGAGAAAAACTCAAAAATCAGTGATTATGCCATTATTATGAACCACTTATCCAAAATATGTAGCAATAGTTATCACACATTTGTAGTGTTTAGAACTTCTTATTCCTTCTTGTTTGTGCAAGTGTTAACCAAATGAAAATATGATTTTTGCATATAACTGGAATTCATAAAAAAATATTTCTCACAAGTATCCACAACTCATTTAAACATTTTGGACAACACAGTCAAACATGAAATCAATAATGAATTGGACGTCATGCATGACATTTCAAACAACATAGAGCTATGCCAAAATGATATGTTTAGAGAGACCTTACACTAGAAACACACAAATAATTGCATCAATTTAGGAATAATCAAATGAGAAATTCCATGTGCTAAATAACATAAAATTAAATTTGAGGGTTGTGTATTTAATCTAATATGCACCAGAAGAGAAATTTACAATGACCAATGTGTTTCCATTGATGACAACTGATGTCACTAACGTCAAAGGATGTTTGGAGGCCTGAAGATGTTTTAACTTTGAGTTTATTGAGGAATTGTTGCAGTTATGTTGATTAAACAAGCATGCTGAGGTTTTGGTTTAATAATCTTCTCCAAGAGATTTCCAATAGTATATGGAACTTAGCCCACCAATGTCATTGATGTCAAAATATTTTTGGAGGCCTAAAGATGTTTATTGAGTATTTTCTAGAGTTATGATAATCAAACAAGCATGCAGAGGTTTTGGTTGAATATCCCTCTATGAGAGAGAGCTTTCCACTAAGGTGGACAATATTTTTATTATCATGTCATAAAAAATCACTTCATGAGGTACCATAGTATGGATCGATAGGCATAGTTGTGTTACCTATTGTAGAAAATCTAGGTTGGCTAGACTGTGGAGGTTGAAAGGCTATATGTTTCCATATTGGTTATAGTGTGGGTTGTACTACGTGTTCCTTTCCCAAGCATAACATATGCTAAATCCATGGATCACTAAAGAGTTTAAAAAATAGACCTCCACTTCAAAATAGAGTTAGTAATTTATTAGAAATTGGTTAGTCAACTCAGATGATGTTATCTTGCTTGTCTAAGAGCTGTCATGAAGTATGATTTTTGGAGGTACCTTCTTTTTCAGTCAACTACTGCAATAGAGTTAGGGATGCTTTTACAAATTTAACACTAATAGATTATGGCACTAATGGTCAATTCTAGATAATTTTGTTTTGAATAGGTGAGATGAAAATGATGGATACACCCGCACATTGATTGGAAATTTCAATATGCACCATTAATATATTTCACTTTAATGAAGGAGCCACAATAACTTAAGAGATAATATGATTTGTTTTCCTATGGGAAAGATGTTATTTGAATTTACTTTAGGACAGTGGAGATTTCATTCATATTGGTTTTTCTTCTTGATCTTGCTCTTGCTCTTCCATTGTTCATTTTTCTCACATTTGACTCTTGTAATCTTTCCTAAAACAACTTTAACAAAACTTGGGGTCTTAAACCTCATAGATCTTAAATTCAAATCCAAGGATATTTATGGACCATAAGTATACCCAGCTAGAAAAGGAGGAGGATATATGTCAGAATGTTTACTCTTTGGTTTTGAAGTAGTTTTTCTAGTTGTGGGATCTGAATTTAATCAATGTTACATGGGCATGGCTACCCACACCTCAGGAAAAAACCCCCTTGAGGCCGCATGGGATGCACTTCTTGCTTGCACAACCAACCTTTGTAGTGAGGCTCCTCTAGCTCTAGCCTAAGATTAAGGCTATACTTAGATAAATAAAAACAACCTTGTATTTTTGGTTAATAGACCAAGAGCATCAGAGGTATGATGTCCATTGTAGATATGGGTGCATCCTCACCCAAGACCTACAAATGCATCGAAAAATATTCAATTAAGCATTCAACATTTCCATTGTTATGATAAGGTTGTTGGCACCAAAAACATCTTTCAATGGGGATATGGACATAAATATTATAATTTTGGTTCCCAATACAACAAAGAGTAAAAGAAGAATGGTGTAACAAGTTTATTTTGAATATAATGGCCTAAGTTGTTATTTGGTATGGTAGAAAAGCTAAGGGATTTGGGAGGGCTTTAAGCAATTTCTCCTCAATGCAAGTTTTCCTCTCATATCAACCTTCATTTTTGAACTTATGTACATTTTTCTTCATCAAATCTCATGCAATAAAGTTACACTTTTTCCACACCCAATAGTTGCTACGACCGGTTTGGAAAATTAATAGTTTGTAGATAGTTGAATAAGGATTCAAATAAAAAATGTTGGTTCTAAAGAAACTAAATCTGTGAAGGTGAGGTGTGGTTGCATAAATTCATGTTTTCCTTTTTTTCTATGTTATGCAAGTAACAATGCCCTAATTGGACCATGTTACATTGGTCATCAAGCTCTAATTTCTCCATCTAAAATGTACATCCATATTTGTTCATATTTAGTGAATGGGAAACAATGTGTGTTTGATATTGTGGCCATGTGTTGCTGCTCTGATCAATAAAATCTAACTCCAATTGAGGTTTGTGATCAGAAGGGAACCAGCTCCTTCTCTCACGCAATTACTAGATACCCCAATTCTATATCCCAAGAAAGGGATATACAAGTCTGGGTTTGGTATTTGGTCATCAAAATATATAAAACTGAGAATTTCCGTGAAACTAAAAAGGTTCATATTTTTCATTGTTCCTGAGATAAGTTGAAACTTGACATTAGTTTAAAGGACTCCATGAAAAAAATAATTTGCTGCCTTTTGAAATTGCATAGATTTGATCCTTTTGTGGGTATAGTATTTGAAACCTTGGACATCTGAAATTTCATTTATGTGTGCAGAGGTTGTTACAAGATTCCATATCATATTAGAAGTAGCCTGGGGACATAGTAATTGCTCTCTAATATTGGGTAGCTTTGCAAACCATGCTAAAATATTTTCCAGTGAAGCTAGTGGAATGAATTGCAGAACTTAGATTACACCTTTTGGACACAACTCTCACATTTGAATTGTTCAAGCTTAAAGGGCATAGCTTCTTGAAAAATATTGCATAAGGAAATCAATAATGTGTCAGTAAAAAAAAGGGTGTTGTTCAAAGATTTCTAATTTTTCTAAACACAGCATGAGGATTAAGTTATAGGGTTATAGCAAGGTCAAAGCTCCTGTAATAGATCATTAATATACTTGTAGAAGTCTTCAACCCTTGAAATCCACAGTTAGAGAACGCACATGCACTGGAAGGGTTTGGAGCTTTCTCCACCTTTAAAGTTTAGGTTGGTTTCCTTTTGAAGAGATGCACTTAAACTTAGATCAGGTTTGCAGGGGAGTTCCCCCCCTCCCCTCCCCCCCCCCTTTCGAATTTCTCTTAGAGTGCGCTCTGAGTGGGAGTGAATCAGGGGCGCACTCCTGAAATTCAGTCCCATCATGCTTTCATAAAAAAAAAAATTGCTCGCTCATTTTTTTCACAAAATGTTTGTCCCAAATATGTTCCAAACACAATTTGTTTCAAGGAAACAATATTTTTTTAAATAGGGAAGCCTAATATTCAAGCTTATGGCCCTAGTACTAGTATGCCATTCATGGTAATGTTAAATTCTTAAATTAAAAGTGACATTCTCCTTTATCTTTCATTTTCATCCTTTTACTTGAATTTTTAACATTACCATGAAATGACTCATGATGTTTGAGAGTGGTTACAACCTCATTGGATTTCATATGGAGAAAGTAGAATTTTATATCTCAGTCAAAGTCCAGACTTATCAGTTTTTCAGGATTTCAGGATTGGGGTGATTGCAATGTTTCCATTGGATTTTGTCATGTACTAGGGTATGGGACTCATATTTAATCAAGAGCACCAATCCCTCCATCTACCTTCATGTTAGTGACATTGGTTTCTGAACTCCTCTATTATGAACCTACTAAAAATGTACCCATCACTCAAACAAAATATTGACTTGGTAGGCTACATTTTTTCTATATTATGTTAATTGATTAGAGGGTGATATTAATGACAAAGATTCCAATATAGGCAATGATTTTGATATTATGTAGCTATTTGTTGTAGCATGATTTTTTTGGATGCTAGAGGTCATCTAGAGCCTATTTGTTGAGTTATTTTTTGTTTAGAGATGGATTACACTTGATGCTATTTTGGTTATGTGAACCCTTAGATGCTATATAAATGAGAACTTATAACCTTTGGACGTGGTTGATGAACATTATAACTTCTAGATGATTGATGTTATATGGTGTAATTCATGTTTTATTCTTTTTATATCTAATTTGTCATTTTACATGATTTTGTTGACATATATGCATCAAAATATATAAAAATATATATTATATAAAATTTCGCTCCCAAATCGAGAGCTTTTCAAAATGTTGCTCCCTGCTCCCACTTCCAAGTAACCTCACCTTGGATAATTTCTGATGTATATGTATATATGTATGTGTGTGTGTGTGTGACCAAAAATCTTCTTGGAGAAAATTTTGTATATTTAGTAGGCCCACCTCTATCTATGGAACTTACATTTAACCTTTCACCTCCAAAGGATATGTGTCCAAGCTAGAATAACCATAGGAGAGAAAGAGTTTGACCTTTGTTGATCTCCAACGCTGGTTACTGGAGAAGATTTGGAAAGGCTAACCCCTTTGAGATATTTTGACTAATGATTTGGATAAGTGCATCACTATTGGAGACCACAATGTCCACTTGGGAGGGTGTTGCTCAAACTATGTGGCTTATTTGCACAAAATTGTTAGCTTCATACATGGTTTATGGAACTGAGTTGGAGGGGTTTGGTTCATAATTTAATGTTTCACACACCTTGGAAACCCATAGGTCCACTTTGGAGGACACGTAGGAGGTCTGACTTGCAAATTATGAGGAATCCACACTACGAAGAAGCCTTTGAAGGCTAGATGTTGTACCTTGAGGACACCTTTCTCCTTTATTTGGTGGAGTAGTCTTTCTATTTGGAGCTTGCTTCACTTGATTACTATACATGTGGCTTGAACATCCCATCATTTATTTATTTTGGATTGGTTAATGGTAGAGAAGTGTGTTGTACTTCTCCATAGGCTAGAATAGAGGAATTTCCTTGAAATATTAATTTTAACCATATATTTATAAATAGAGATATATTTCCTCATTGGTTCTCATGGTTAGAGTGGGGGATAAATCCCTAAGCATTATGATATTTTGGATACTTTTAAGTTTAAAAAAGAAAAACTAGACCCCATTCTTTTAACTGCACCTAGGGAGTCAAGTCAATCTAATAACCACCTCCTTTTGGTTAGGATGTTAGGGGGCATGTAACAACATTTTGGTTGTTATTAATTGTTAGGAAATGTATCCAAGCTCTATTTTTTTGGGGCTAGGGAAGATAGGGTGGAAGAAGTCCTCCTTGAGGTTACAAACCCTAGCTAGGATAGAAAGGCACTTACTCATTAAGAAGAATTTGGTCTACAAATATTCTAAGGTTTCCTTGAGGACATTAAAGATATAATTGAGGATCATTCTAGGCACAATAAGTAGACAATAAAGGACCAAAGTTATTCTGGGATTATTTTGAAGGCAGTAGCCTTTGAATCAGACCTCCTAGGGCTGCAGATAACCACATTAGGGCAACCAAATCATAAACAGACATCTGCTCCATTTCGATAGTCATTCTATGACTATATATTTTCAAATATTTGATCATGCTACCCTTCCGGGTTGTGGGTACCCACAGGAAAGGAAATTTGGCTCCTATTCTCTTAGCCTATGGATTATCTTCAGTTAAGACAAACTCTTATATATTAAGAAAAAATAACACAATATATATTAAATTAATATAACTCACCTAGTTTTTATTAACATATCATAATTATCTCCCGATCGGGACGAGTGCAGTGTGAGAGGCGTTAGGCCTGAGTTGACATGGACGGTACAATAAAATTCATTGTGGCCACACCTCACATGCTCAATGCAGGGAGTGTGATGTCCTCTGCCTTGAATGCATGGGAGGTGGGTTGGCAAGGTGGTAGAGTGGGACTTAAGGGAAGGTGGCGGAGTGGTAAGAATTATTCGACATGCAATGTAGGTGAATGGTATAGAGGTGAAGGCAGGAGCTATAGAGTAGGAGGGAGGCGAAGCAAACAAGTCCACGGGCAAGCATCAACTCTCGAGTATGTATACTGGTCCTGGCCTTGTTTAATTCATAACTTCTGGATGGGTTCAGGGGGAAATTCCATGAGGTGGTGGGAGAGCTGCTGGGGAGGAGGGAGAGGCATGAGGCCACCCCAACGAGGCTTAACCCAGCCAGGGAGGAACTAGGGAAGGCAAGGGGGAGCTTTGGCTCAACTCTGCGCTACCTTAATTTTTCTTTGATGCAAAGGCTAGGGCTGTGAAATGATGGATACTAACTGGATCATAGAAACCCACCCTGACTCGAACAAAAAGCCTAAGGGCATGGGGGTTAATGGGCAAGCATCGCTTGGGAAACTATGTATAGTTGAGAATGAGAAGGGAGTGTTGTAGACAGGGGGTAGGGACACAAGCAGGGAGGGAAATGGGTTGAGTGAACCCAAGAAAATGGAAATGCGTAACCATACGACAGTAGGAAGGGACCCTAGCTAGCCTCAGAGGTAGAGAGATGAGCAAAAAGTGGCTAGGACATCGTTTACAAAGGCAAGCATTTGCAGGCATGATAGCATTAGAAACACCTGGCTCCAGACAGGGATGAGAGCCAGGTTATGGCTGCATGGGGGTGACCAATTTCTGAATAGTAGCAAGGGCGAGAGGCATGGAAATAAACCAGGGGAACCCTGCTCCCATCCCACTTCCACTGGCCACTTGTGGCAATAGGTACACCTTTGGCTGTCACAAACCAGGAACAACAATAAAGAATGGCTAATGTAGTTTGTTGAAATGATTAATTTAGTGAAACTAATAATGTGGGAAAGTATACAGGTTATAATTTGACAGGGTATGGCTCCAGCAAGATGTGGTCGAGGATGCAGCAATAAGGGCCCAGAACCTCGGGTTACCAAGCGATCAAGCAGGGCAGAAGGAAGCAGGGGTCGTAAGCCCGCCGAGAAGTTCATAACTGAGGCAGCTGCAACATACAAGGAGGAAACCGACGAGGGCATCTGAAAGCTGATCGACGATTGGGAAGACCAGGTAAAGAATGAACTGGAACCAGATGATGAAATAAAAGTCTGGAGATCAATGGTGCCTGACCCAGGAACCACCAGAGGGCGAATTACACAATTCAAGCACACCCTGTACCTATATTTCCTGATGAAAAGTCTGCTAGGAAAAGCACTGGAGCAAATTTCTATGGGGATGGCAGTTACAATGCAAGGCCTTCCCAATTACAAAAAAGACATGGAGAAGATCATGTTTCAGCTGCACAAACAGGACATTAGGATGGACCAGATTGACCATCACATCCCTTGCATAGTGGAGCTCTTTGGCATGCTAGAAGCAACTGCTGATGATCCTGCCCCAATAGCCTCAGACTCTAAGGAGTAGAATGTCAAGAAAGATTAGTCTTCTTATACTCAGTTTTTGTTTATGTGGATAGCATTTAAATTTCCAGATGTATATGTCAGTTGTCATAGTTTTACTATTTGTGGTCATGACGCTGATACTTACCTAGTCCTACTAGAAAGACTAAAGAAGTTATGTTTTTGGATGGCGTATAATCCCGACCTATGGCCAATAGACTCAGTTTCCCCTTGGGGCAAGTTGAGGCCATTGGGTAAAATTGTGTGGTGTAAATTTTCCTTATAAATATAATAGAAAATAGATGGACCTACTAAGCGTTACAAAAAAAAAACATATCATAATGATAGTTGGATCTAGTTTCCTAAATTGTTGATATTAAAAATAGTTTTGTACTGGTGGAATTATTGCATGGTTTCATTGAGAAATCAACCATACTTATTGTGATTTTGTGAAGAATCATATTGTTGTTTTCATTCCTTATATTATTCATGCATATATATTGTTTATGAATGTGTAACACTAATTTATTGAAGAAACCTAGACATAATAGAAACCCTAAGCGAAAATTTACCCTAGAAAATTATAGTTGGACCAAATGTGGGTCATCAACAAGGCAAAAGGATTGCAAGTACTTAATGTTCTACTTCTTAGAGCATTATTTCATTGTAAATTTTATCTGATTTACTTGATTTCTTAGATATGATGAGTTACTTGATGGATTTAAAGGAATATATCTATATCTATATATATATATATATATATATATATATATATATATATATATATATATATAGTCTAGAAGGTAACCCGTTCGAGCTAGCTATGCTGGTAGTACTCCTAGAGTAAACAACCCTACACATGAATAAAGATTATTTATAGTTATGTCAAATTGTGAAATGAGGCGTATTATAGATTTTAGTTGTCGGTGTCAAATGTTAAACCTAGCTAAAACCCATTAGTAGCAAAGCAATAGGAAGGTATATTTATTAGGAAAACAAATTTTATTTTATTTTGTTTTGGTATTCCTTATTTAATTGGAATTTTAATTTCTACTATGGAAAGTAACAAATGCCAATATGCCAGTATCATTTTAAAATTGTAGAACATCCAAGCGATAGTGAGTGTGAGAGTGCCTAATAGCAAGAATTTATGTTTGAGCCCTCAACTTTGGTGGCTCAAAAATAAAAACCTATGGAGCTATATCATTGCAGGTTTAACTTGGGTGGTAGAAGAGTAAGACACTAAGTTTAAATGCATGCCCCTATCTTATTCAATGGCCCATATTCATGCCAGGATCAGGAATACACACTCATTATTCCCCGATAAAGACACCCTAAAATGTAAGTTCATTTGATCTAATTAATTTCATATATCATAATCAAAACAATGTGCATCATTACAATCTATTACGAATCCATTTACTCTAGCTTCTAACTAGCTAGATCTAAGCTTCATGCAGAAGACTCTAGCCGATTGGTAAGACATTAGGTCATATAAGAAAATGGAATTTAGATAAATGAATATCACTTTATCCTAGGTCCCAAGATGTTTTGAATCCAGGTTGTCTAGAACTATAGAATTCAACATTGAAATGAAAAGGATACTACATCATTAAAATATCGAGCAATTGAAGAGAAAATCTACGAAACCATGAGAAAGCCCTAAAAAGGACTAGGATAAATTAAGGATAGCTAATCCTGACCTTTTTCTGAGCCAATTTATGCAACTTGGGAATCTCTTCATGTTATTTACCTTGGTGTGTTGAATTTCAGCATTCAAGGTCATGACCACTACCCTTTTCTTTTACTTTTTCACACGTCAACCTTTTGATACCAAAATACCCACAAAATTTAAAAGTTTTCCCTGGAATTTTAAAAATCGAGCCAGGGAAAATGTAGGGTTTACTAACCTCCTTTGCAGCCTCAATGCCAGACTTAAAAATAGTATAAAACCTGATGAAGGCATTGTTTTCAGAGATTTTATTCTCCATTTTTCAATGTCGTACTTTTCATACTTGTTGAAGATGGTGGCCACCCACGTCAAAATGATGATGATGCTCATCTTCACAATGATCATATCTAATGTGCTCAATGCCTTGTCTTTTAGACCTACATTTTCCTACAGAATTCCTTTCCCCAAATGAAAACAAGGACTCTTAATTGAAGGATTGATTAAACAAATTTAATTAAAAGATTGACTAAACAACCTTGATTGAAAGTTTGTAGAGTGATTATTAAGGTACAACAAATTGTAGGAAGAGATGTAGCAAAATTTGACTAAAAGATTGACTAAACAACCTTGATTATAAGTTTGTAGAGTGATTATTAAGGTACAACAAATTGTAGGAAGAGATGTAGATTTCTAGATTGTCACCATTCAAAATTTGTGAGTGGCCCAATTTGGAAGTGAAATTGAGTTGGTTCAAATTTCAATTCCTAGTAGAATTCGTAGGGGTTTATAGGAATTTCTCATTACAGGTTGAATAAAGTTGTGGTATTCCACCATTCTTCCACTACCTAAGAATTTTTTGTGTTAATTTATCGACTCAATTTTTTTTCACGGTTTTTATGACCTCCTAAAACTATGTAATGTAATTTTAGTATGGTTTATAGTGTTGTTAAAAATGAAGAGAAATTCATGTGACCTCCTAAAATAATGTAATATCATCTTAGTATGGTTTCTAATGTTGTTAGAAATGAAGAGAAATTAATGGTGTGGACATTAACATGTCATTACGTTATGAGGTGATTAGTGTTGGGTTAATTCATCTTTTATCTATAATTTATTTCTTATTAATTTTCCACTATTATGGTTGATGTGTGTAACTATAGGCTCATTATTTTATTTTCAAGTGTGGGTGGACTAGGTTATTCTAACCTATGATGAATGAATGGATTGAATGCCTGACTTCTATTTCCTTATGTGTGAGTATTATCAAATACAATGTGTTTAGTGTTCTCCTTGCATGGAAATCCATTCTCTTCTACATGGTGGTTAGGTTATTCATTTTCTCGAGATTTGTAAACTACTTTTGGGGAAATCCAACTGAACACCTCATATGTCTTCTTCAAGGTCCAACATAGGGACATCAAGCAACTGGACCTGTACTAAATGGGCCCTTTCCTTTTTAGAGTGGGAAGTCCTTTACTCATTGCTTTTCTTGTCCCTACATTCTTCACTAATTCGTATGCTTCATCATGACATTCAGCACATTCACCAAGTAAAGTTGCTTTTCTCACTAGGTCTACATTTGGGAAAATTTATTCCCTTTAATTCCCTTTGCTTGATAATGCACCTTTCTTTTCTTAGTGATACTATACTTAACTAGAATTATCTTGTCATTATGCAATGAAATGCACAATAGGATGAAATATGTGGTTGAGATACTCCATTATATGTAATATATTGCACACTAATGCAAAGATGAAATAAGCATTGTTGATCCATTTATTGAATATGATGATGTGTTAGTGCTTGAATTTGTCTCCTACATTTTAAAGCCCCAATTTCAACAAAATTCATTGTCCATTAGTATTTCCCCAATAAAAATACACAAAAAGAAGGAATGTCCAATGACCTTTGAATTTGTTAGTGTCAATGGACCCTAGAGTGGTATCAAATTCTTGTGATGTTAAAATCCTTAATGACAAAGAAAAATGAATGAGTTATTTTCCCCCATATTTGTGGTGAAATCCCCTAGGTTCAAGTAAATCATAGACAAAGGTGTGAGCCCCAAGAAAGTGTTGGAAGAAAAATAGAGGAAAGTGATAAGTATAAAGCATGAAGCAAAGGTTATGCATTTAGTGCCCTTACTCACCAAGTACACAAAGTGTGTGCTTAGTGGGTGAGGAAGCATGGGTTTTTGAGTACGTAGATTATTAGGTTCCTAAGAAAGGGGAAGACAAGAACTAAGTAGAAGATGACAACAAGAGGTAGAAATTAATTATCCCATTGAGAAAAGAGTTCATTGCTCATGGATATTGCTTAACAATAAGTAGGTGGCTTGTGGTTGACAAATTGAAGAGAAATGCGAGATATAATGCAACATGAACAAGTAAGCTATGTATTCTAATTAAAAGTTATGAGCTCCATAATTGTTGAACATGCATGTTTGTCAAAGGAGAAGTGGCTAAGTATGCCATTGATTGAAGCTCCCATGATGCTTTGTTTAGTTCAAAGAAGGCCACAAAGGAGGGTCAAAAAGATAAATGAAGGACCCCAAAAGTCATCATAGTTAAACAAAAAGAAAGGTCATGGATTGAAGATCAAAGTAAGAGGAAAGTATAGTGAGCATTTAACAAGTAAATGCATAAAATGAATGAATCAACCATAGAGTGGGGGAAATGCAATCTTTGAGCACACAGGAGAAAAAAGAAAATATATAATGTGTTTAAGTACATGAATGTTGAACAAAGGGTCATTAATTGGTGGTCATGTGCTCAGGAAAAGGGGTTTGGATGACTCATTCCACTAATTTATGGAAAGGAGTTCCACATCAAAAGAGAATGCATGGTTGGTTTTCCTAGCAAAGTGGAAGGGCCACAAAGGAAAGGAAATTAATGGAGAAAAAGGAAACCAAGGAAAGGCCCACTTTCTTGATGACCTATGTTGAATGAATAATAAACTATGGGTATCATTCAAGCCCTGATAAAAATGAAAGACTAAACCCCTAATAAGAGGAGAAAACGTGTATTGAGAAAAAAGGGGACATGAGAAAAAAGTGCATGTCATGGGTAAGGTGGTGTTAGACAAATGTAGGAAGTTTGTAAGTATTTTAACTTATTTAAATCATTAAAATAATTGGACATAATTGGTGCAATGTGACAACTCAACTCTTCATTTACTAATTTAGTAATCAAGGCATAGGCCTTGTTGTTCTTGTTCTCCCATATGGAAATCTCTTTGTCTAATGTGGGATTTGCATGCGGGTTGTCATCTCCTCCTTCACATGATCCTTTCCATAATTCATTGAAAATGAGGGTATTCTTTATCTTTCTGGACCATTTATGGTAGTTCTCCTTTCCAGTGAGAACTAATCCAACAATGGAGATGAGTGAATGCATCTCTACAAAATTCTGAGTTGGGCCTTGAATAGTCAAAATACTTGCAACAATAGTCTTTGATAAAAAATCTAATATATCTCTACAAATAGTAGAGACTCATCATACATCTTAGATCCAATTATCTTTAGTCAAAATAACCCAAAATTGTTTACGTAGGCTCTCAATCTCAAACAACCTCTTTGATTAGGCCAACTCTCATATAAAATAAATCAACTCAATATACCAATGAGTATTCAACGTCGATGTATATGGACCAACACTAGAATTACACTTATCATGTCGTACATTCAGATATATATATATATATCTATATATCTATATATATATATATATATACATATATATACATATATATACATATACATATACATATAAATATACATATACATATATCCTCGGAATATCTATGACCAATGGGAAATATATTTTTTTGTCTCTTGTGGGCATCTAAAGATGAAGATTCAATACTTTGATGAGGCTTCTCCTTCTTCATTACTACTCACAATATTAGAATATTAAACAATGTGTTCTTCCATTCACAAATATGAAAATATATACAAATTACATATATTTTCAATATTATATTTTTTTTGAAACTATGGAATGACTATCACTACATATATGAATGAACCAATTCTTAATTATAATTCAATGAAATACAACATATATTATTGGTGATACCCACCTAATAATTCGTGGTGAAGGAAGTTGTGATATCGAGGGAGTGATCAAATGTTCTATATAGATTTCCTTATGCTATCTACAACACTCGCATTACACTCAACAAACTTCACCATGCCAAAACTCAACAAAAATACCAATGCCAGCACCAACCAATAATTGTAGATGAATGTAGGGATGTGTAAACACAAGTAAATGTAGGTTTGTTTGTAGTACTACCATGGTATTTCAAGCTAGACTTGAGTGATGAAAATTTGTTTGCAACCTTGTTACAACATGCACAATGTGTATCAACTGATGGAGGGCTTCAACCAATGTGAACAGTGCGTAAAATGATTACATAAACATGATAGTTAGGTAGTGTTACACAATATTTTGTCACTGTCCCTGTACTCCCTGTCCATGATCTTCGAGGACCTATATAGTGAACCCTAGATGCTTTCCCATCATGAAGGAACTCCAAGTATGCCCCTCTTCATGAGAAGAATAATTCCCTTTTGCATCATTTCCCAAGAATCTTCCTTTTACCCCAGTTTACAAGACCGATGCTACTTACTAGTTTCCTCCTTGCGCCGCTTTGCAGAGATTAAAACTAGCCCTAGCACCATACGAAGTGACTGAGCCCTTTTCCAGTTGCACCGATCCTCTTTTGACAAGTTTTTAAAATATGGAGTCGAAGCTTCTAGGTCTAGAAGCTTCGTAACAGAATTCTGGTAGATGGTTGGGCTGGATGGAGCTGAGGAAGTCAGTTTGGGCTCCTTTCCCCTATTAGGATGGAACAAACTCAAGAGATAATACCTTCTCCCATGATGAGATGAACCATCTCCCATCCATCCAAGCTATATAAACCTCTCTTTTCCCAAGCTAAACTAGTTTTGGAGTGAGTTTGAATGATCAGCAAGACATCTATAGCTTGTAGCTTTCTAGTGTATGTTTGAGGGATAATAGTGTGTTTTGTTTTAGTTTGAGACTAAAGGGAAGAAGCCTTAAAACTTCCATTATTGGGGCTATCCATGAGATGCTAGAAAAATTGTGGGAACCCAAATACATTGGAGGAGACCAACAATGTCAAGGCATTGGTTGTAATCTCTTTCTGATTTATATGAATATAACTATTGATTGATTTCCTACATGAAGTTTTATCTTACATATTTATGGCTTAATGTTCCTTGACCTGTTAAGTAGGTTGAATACAATATTGTATGCTATCACGTTTGTTGTTATTGTTTGTTTGTTTTAGGTATTCGAAGGAAGGAAACGAAAGATAGATGGAGTAAGGAAGCAAGATCATCACCAAGCATAATAGCATTCTAAGAGGTAGTCCCTCTTATTTTATTCTAGCTTAAGGGGATTTCCCATAGAATGTTTTTTTGTGGCTAGACTCGCTCTCTCAGGCTAGAGGAATTGTTTGTGTCCGCACTGAGAATTTACTTGCACCAAAAATTGGCGACTCCACTGGGGATCCAATCCTTTTATTTGATTGATTGTAATTTTATAGTTTTGTGTGAACTTTTCTAGTATCACTGTTTCCCTTTAGTGTTCTCTGCTTTGCCTGGTTTACTACTCTGAGCCTGAAATTTGCAATGGCAAGTCTAGTTTTAGCCTTTGAAATTTTTTATTTTTTCCTTGAATCCTTGGTCAAGGCATTTATTTTTCTGAAAGTCAAGCTGATCAACGCAAATTTCTAAAAAACGGTCCCACCGATCCCCTTCTAGCGCTTGTTGTTTTTTAGGCAGTCGCACCAATTCCTGTAGGTGAAGATCAAGGTTTCCCCTAGATCATAACCAGTGTGTCTTGCCCTTCTGATTTCTATCTCTCAGCTTTTTTTTACTATGTTCTCCCTGGCTGGAAATCTCTTTTAGCTTGGTTCATATGCTTGTCTGATTTGCATTTTCTTCACTTGGTTTCCTGATTTCTTGGATGGTTTATAACCCTACGGTGTCTAGGTCATCATCCATTCACCTGTTTGTGTGCTCAACAACTAAATTCAATAGTCAAAGTTGCTCCTTGCATTTTGTTTGTTACTCCTTTTGTTGCTTTGACTTCCATTTAGCAAGTTTGAATTTTTCTTTTTGTTGATTCAGCGTCTCTTTTCAAGCATAAATCACATTTCTCATCTTGTTTTTGGTTGAGTCCTTACATCATTAGTTTGAAAAGAATTCTCTTTTGTGCTTTGCATTTGCTTGAGGTTGATTGTATTGAAAATTTTTCATTGAAGCGTTTGTGAAAGATTCATTCCATCATTTCATTGAAAATACATAATTCTAGTTTTCTGAATCAATAAGTTACACTAGTTAGCATAATTGAAGACTAGAGTTGCGTCGTCATTTGCATTGGAAAAGAAATGAATTCTCTTTACTAGTGCAAGGACTACTTGAAGTGCATTTGATAAGAAAGATAGGAATTGGAAAGATTTGTTTTTTCATCATTTTGTTTTCAAAAAGAGAAATAGTGAAAAGGTCATTTTGCTTTCGATTGCTTGTTTTGTTGAATTTGAGTGTGTTTCCTACTCTGATTAGTGTAAAAAATTTATCGAATTGAAAGGTTCTTGTCTCATTTAGCTGCATATAGGTGTTCCTGAGTCACATCAATAAAGCCTGAAAACTGAGAGATAATTTCAAGATAAACTCTAAAATTTATTCAATTAACCTACGATGAATTTAAAACCTAATGATCACATTTAGAAGGTCTATGCTAGAGCCGTGTTCCAGCATCTTTAAACCTAGTAGTTGTCATTCGATTCAGCACAAGACAATGCTAGTACAGACTTGTGCTCCCCGTACTATTGTGTATATAAAGGGAGACCCCGCTAGGTTTCAATCCTTTATCCATAGGAAGCCAAGTTTTCAGCCTTGTAAACGTGATACACCGAACACAACATTCAGGGAGAATGCCTGCCCGTACTTCTCGGTTTGCCAAGAGGTATTCTGCAGTTCATAGTTACCTAGTAATCCTTTTTGCCTAGATCATCCTGAGTAGTAATTTTGAAATTTTTGACTCCCTAAACATAAAAGATCACCTAAGCGCTTGTCCTTTCAAGCTCATTTCAAACCGAAAGTGATAGAGTCACCTTTACTTCTTTCTTGACTCTTAAAACATGAAAGAGTACCAGTTTGTTTTTGCGTCTTAAAAAATTGTTTCCCACGATCATATAACATCCTTGTTAGTCTTTTACTAGACCACATCGTGATTACACCTTTAAATACATTTTAAATCCTTGGAATCAATCTCTCTCTTCTAGTTAGTTGAGACAAAATCATCGTGGTTGAACCAACAAGTTCGCCTAGTTCCTCTTCCTCTCCTCTCTCTAAAAGATTATCTAAGGAGCCTTTTCCTGAATTTCCGCAATCACTTGAGGACGAAGGTGTTGAACTTGGAATTGTTCTAAGTATTCAACCTTTGTGATCTCGTCCTCCCCCTCCTTCAGATACTCAGTCACTTTTCAACATTGGCCTAGAATCTCCGGATAATCCTATCAAGACTCTCAAGAGTCCACCGACTTCTAAAGGTTAGCTTGGACTGATTTTTTATCCTCTGAATCCTTTGTTGGATCTTGTTGTGATATCACCTCAGCATCCGTACCGTCCAGTTGTGCTTGTCAACAAACCCCCATTTATTAAAGTTAGTAGTAAAATATTACTTTAATAAATGGGGACCCTTTCAAAAAATGTATATACCCAAAAAATCAATCCTACCATGTAGGTATTTATTTTATTTTTAGAATAAATCAAGATATCAACAAAACTTATAAAACCATTAAAATGCTACTTTTTCTTATTTAGCATGAAATTCATCACAAACGATACCTTTCTAACCCACCACGATCTATGATGAAACAATCAAAAAAGAAAATCTATATTCAAAAAATGGTCGTAATGTTAGAAAGTCCTTAAAGCTTCTTTAAAAAGCTAAAGTCTCGCATTGAAACATCAATGTTTGTAAAAGACTTCTCTTAAGAGTTTACCCTGAAGTATTGTGATCTGCATGATTGTGATCTGTGAAATTGTGATGGTATAATAGCCTTCTCACATCGCATTTCAATCATATCACACAATCCTCAACCTATCATAAACTGATATTACGAAATGCGATCACGTCTTGGACCCACCTCTTATTGTTTCCACCAACACATGCAGAGGTCCATTATTCGTTAAAGAGAAGCCCGATAAGTGATGATGCTTGTTTCTCACATCTCACATTTCGCACAAACTTAAAAAATGGTAAGTTAAATAGAAAATGAATTATGCGATATAGCAATCTGCGATATTGCTTTGCAAATTGCAAAATCGCTATTATCACAGTTTAAAGGCTCACCACCCTAGGAGATTGTTTCCCGATTTATGATATGAATATTTATGGACATTCAAGTTAAAAAAAAAGAATTACGCAATATAGCAATCTGCAATATTGCTTTGCATATCACAAAATCACTATTATCGTAGTTTAAAGGTTCACCACCATAGCAGATTGTTTCTCGATTTATGATGTGAATATTTATGGACATTCAAGTTAAAAGATAATAGATCATTAACAGGCATTTATGAAGAAGTAATTGAATTTATGTGTGAAATTCCATTTAGAGTGATTTGATATCTTCTTATGTGATTTGAAACAAAACACCTTTATCACCTTTACCAGTTTTCTTCATCAATACATTCCCACATTCAGTATCATTTTTATTCAATAAATTGTTCCTCTTGAAACATTCAGGAAAAATCCGCAGAACAAGACGCTGAAAGCAATGGTGAAGAAAGGGAAAGCAGTGGCCTCTAAGAAGTCAGAAATGATTCCTCTGTTCATGGATACTACATGTAATAAGGAAGCAGGGACGTCTACATGGGAGGCTATGTATCAGTTACTGGAGGAAGAAAAACCAAGGATTCTTGAGACAACAATTACAATTGATGGGCGTGATTCCTCTGATGCTTCCATAACTGAGCTTACGTGTTCGTTTCTACATCGAATAGTTTCACGACCAAAAATAATCCCCTATATTGACATGGTTAAGTGGATCATTGATGATGTTGATATATCTGAGAGAGAATTCAAAATAGGAAGCCAGGAAGTTATAGGTTCTCTCACTCCAGATAACCTAAGGCTTATGTAACACCTATCGTAGCCATAGGTTACCTACAACAGGAAATTTGTTGATAAATTTGTCAAATAAAATGAGGACCCAATGGAGTTCACAAAGAATTGGTCAAATAATGATGAAAGAATCAAGAAAGACAAAAACGATATGTACGCCACTGCATCTGTTTGTTCCCCTTTCTGTTTTGTTGCAACTATGCTATGTAGAGTATTTGGCAAACTTGACAGTCACAAATTCTCCTCAGAATGGTTGCCCTTAATAGGTTTAGCTGTTAATGTAACAATAATAGATTGGGCACAAATCATGTCTGATAATTTATCTGAAGCAATTATAAAGTATAGAAGGAAAAAAAGTATTGCTTCGAGGGTTTACCCTTCATTTTTTCATGTGTTCTTATGTAATGGATGCTATTTGTTTTGGTTCTAATTCCCTCTTATGGGATGGAAGTGGAATATTCAAGATCCACTTCCTATTCACATCCACCACAAAGAGATGTGCGAATCCAATTTTGAACCATATCTTTTCAAGATTTGACATGGGGTTATGCTTCCTATCCATAAACGAATTTATAACTGAGATGCCCCCAGATTATCCCAAGAAGCCAAGATAGACATCCTCCTAGTAGCTCGATGGTTCGGGGAAGAGACATTTACAAATATCAGAGTATTTGGCAACATCGCCTCTCCCCATGTTCTCCCTTTCTATGTCCCAGATAAATTAATGGCTAGAGAGATAGCCTAACAGACATGCAGTGAAGGAGGGATGAGAAAAACATTGAAGGAGTCAAAGAAGGCCATTTGTCCTTAATTTGCTATGTCATGTGGAGTGTTTGCATTACATGACCTTGGAAATGTGTTCGGGGAAGCAGATAATATGTTGTCTCTACGATTACCTAAGTTTCCCCGAATACAATATGACCCATTTGGTATTGTCAAGGATTTTACCACTATGGTCAAAATAAAGATATTCAACAATGAGAAGGACCCATTTGATGTTTTTTTCTTACAGAAGAATACCTTCAAACAAGTGAAGCATATGGCATAGATAATTTTTGATCAAGAGAGCCTTCAAGCATTTTATAGCTACAAAGCAAAGAGATTATCAAAGGTCCCATTGGACCAACTGTTAATTGAACCAATAAAGGAGCCCACTCCAAGTGTAAGTATAGATGGTGACTTTAAGGAAAAATCTAAAACTAATTCTGGAAAGGAATATTGAGATAAATCTACCAAGGGATCCGAGAAGTCATCAGAAAATAGGAAAAGCAAGAGCAGGGAATCAATCCAGGATACAACCCAGTCTCCAACAAAGTCAGATGAACAGACTTCAACCATCAAGTAGACTGAAAACCATACTCCCTCTATACAGCTAATAAAGCCTCGGGTAAGTAATTTGGAAGAGGAGTGGGATAATTTCAAAAAAAAACTCAACACAGAGGAACAAGCACCAGAGATGCAAATGGCACTTCAGAAAACAACTCTATAAATTATAACAGGGGGAACTATGAATACTCAAGAAATAGAACACATTCCTGTTACCCCCACCTCTGAGATTATTTTGAGGATATAAGAAATCCCCCCTATTGATGTATTTTATAGCCCACAACACAAGGCCATTGTTAAGAGATAGAGAAAGAAAAGAAAATTGAAATTCACAACTGCTACCACTCTAGACAATGAGCCGACGGATGTCCTCTGGAAAGACTCATCCACTGACCCATCGGCCAACCTCACCAAGCTCTCACAGTTCGTAGGTGCATACACTACGACAACCATTGACAAAGCAACAAAGGAACAATTGTTTCTTCAAGAAAAAGAAGAAAGAATTTTGTCACTCGAACAACAGTTATAGCAAGCCAAAATCAACCAACAAGCAGAAATATAATTGGCTAAGCTACAATGAGAGATCCAACAAATGCAAATAGAACATCAAAGCAACTTGGTAGGTAAGGAGCCACAGACACATAGCATAATAGATCTACATAAGGATGACCCAAAGATTGATCAGTTTGTCACCGAAGCACTCGGCATCAACTCCTAGCTCACACACCAAAAATAATTGCTATGCCAAAAAATCTCGCAGTGGAACTCTCACTGCGAAACAAGAAACAAATTAACAAGCCAAGTTGTGGAAATGCGACTTGAATATGATGAAATTCTTAAAAGGGTTTCAGATTTCATAACTTGGCAAAATTATGAAAATGGGAGAATATCTGACATGCCCAAACTGGATGAATCACATAAGGAGATCTTATTTGCGAGTTGAGATTCTCAACTCAAAGAGGTAGAACATGCAACAAAGAATGCGGCAACAACGGCAAACAATGTCACTGAAAGTGTAAATGAAAATTTTCATTGCGCTAATCTTGTGGCAGAGACCACCCCTAGTTTCCTTCCAAATGCAAAAAAAATTGAATTACAATGGAAATAGGTAGCAGAAGAAAGAGCAGAAGAAATTAGACAAGTAACCAAGTTAAATTAGGAGGCATATTGGCAATATCTGGTAAAACCGCACAATCAGTGGATGACCCTAAAATTCCTAATTGTTTCTATTGAGAAAATGGTGTCAGGGCTCATTAATGCCATGTTTACAAGACAACTGAAAGGCGAAATCAGCCAACCTACACTCCTTAAGACCATGCTAGATATTCATGATTTGAAAGATCGAATGCAGGATTGGTCATTATGCACATCTCTATTTTTGTTTTATTTTGCTTAATTGAGGCAGGTCGTTTAAACCTCCTCAACTTCTTTTGTAATATTCTATTTTTAGTTTCATAAGTTAGTATTTAAACCCCTCTCATGAATTTAGAGAGAAGTCCAGAAATTTTATCAGAAACATTCTTCAGAACATGCACTTTTGTCCCTTTGAGGAAGTTCTGGTGAAATTAATGGAACATGATTTATTTTCTACTTGAATTTGACATCTTCTACTAAAATTGAACTTTTCTACTCTTAGATGATGTTGGATGATTTGAAAGTATCTCAATATTGTTGGGGCACATGAGTAGAATGTATTATAAATGCTACTTTTATCTCTTAATTCTTTTTACTTATGCATCAAGCAATACATTATCTTTAAGTTTTTATGTATGAAAGTTTGAATTTTTTATTGCCATTATTACATTATTGTATGATGATGATTTATAGTTTATGCTAAATACATGAATGATTTTTATGCGATATATCTCTCATATCGTTTCGGGTAACTTTTTATACGAAACGATCATTGTTAAATGGATTCACTTCGTATCGTAATTGAATGATATTTATTATCAATTTCTTTCAGACATCATTTTAGATCATATATATTATGTTACTCCCAGGATAGTTACAGTTAGATAAATATTTTTGATTAGGACAAACTGCACATGATTATTAGTTAAATTGGATTAGTTTGAGGCTAAGTATTACTCCAAAAATCTCAAAACATCATTTTTTTAGCATAAGCATAAAATATATTGGGAAACTGGTCCCATCATCCCTAGTTGGAGCCACTATTCCGAACAGAAAAGGAGTTGTCGCAAGGTCCGGAGCGAGTGGTTTTTCCCCTTGTTGAGGCAATGATTTTCAAGCCTTCAACATATTTGGTGCTAGAAGTAGGGCCATGACTATGAATGGAAAGTAAATCTAAATCTACAGGCCATTCTAAGAGTAAAACTCCCTCACCATCACCTCAAACTTCTCGTTCGCATTCAAAATCTCCTATTCTCAAGTGAGAAGTTGAAACGAAAAATACAGAGCCCAATGCTGAAATCCTAAACAAGCCATACAGTTCTTCTTCTGAACCCCGTGAAGTACAATCTTTGATCCACAAATTGTAGGGGATTTCAATATCTTAGGAAGAATCTAAGTGATCCCAAGGCAGTGTCACTTCTCAATATACCCCATCACAACCGCTAACTAGAGCACAGAGTGAAAAACTTGGAATCCCACCATTTGAATTCCCTCTACCAAGTCATTAAAGGGCTAAGAAGACACCATCAGAATCTCACAGTGAGGTTCTTTCATCATCATCATCCATTCCATCCATATCATTGCAAGGTCACACACCCGCTTCCCAACTCTAGATCGTGATTCACAGAGGTACAGGAGTTGCACCATCCTCTACCCAATCACCTTCAACCACTACTTCACCCTCTTCTACTAATATCCCAACAATGTCACAGAATCAACCTCAACCGAGGCCATGGACCAACATAGGAGCTATTAGAATGGCTGGACCTTTGTCCTAATTGCCAGCGCATCCAAAAAAATGGTTACCTAAATTTAACCCTGATAATAACTTGTTAGCTGAAGAACACATAAATAATTTCATGTTGTCCATTAATTTGAATGGAGTAGCAGAAGAAGATACAGTTGTAATATTATTCCCATATACTCTACAAGGAGCAGTAGGATCATGGTACTTTTCATTACCATCAGGGTCTATTAATAGCTGGGATGCTTTTCAAGAGCAATTTTTAACTAAATTTGGAGATGATAGGTCTACAAAAACTTTGATAAATCACCTCTCCAATTTGAAAGCAGAACCAAAAGAACCCATTAAGGACTTCAATTCACGTTTCAATAAGTTATTGAATAAAATACCTATGGCATCCAAGCCTAGTGATGAGGTTCGAAATGAATGGTACATTTCTGCTCTACCTTCAAACACATCCATCCTCGTTGATAGAGATGCCAAATCAATGTTAGCATAAAATATGAAAGAGGCAATAGCTGTTGAAAAATGTATCTTGGCCATAGAAAAGAAAAACACATTAGAGGAAAGAAAATCCAAGAAAGTAACCTTTAGAGACGATTCTAGAAAAAAACCACCAAAGGATCCTTTTAATCTGGAAGGGTTACAAAAGTCCTCAAGACCATGTCTAACGAAATGGTTGACATAAAAAAATAAGTAGCAGAATATTCTTCCAAGAAACCTTTTAGACCATATAAAAGGAATGCCCAACTGATCCTAAACCTTCAAATGCTATATTGAATGCTGAATCAGATGGAGATGAGGAAGAAGCCTCAAGGGAAGAACAAATTCACGATGAAGAAATAGTGGAATTACAAGGAATGTGGGATTTTATCCTTTCAAATGAAGAGGTTGAAGAAGCACTACTTGTTGCCATTAGAAGTAGAAATTAGCTTGATCCACCTCAATCAAGTTCAAAATATAAAACTTCAATGCGACCTCCCATAGATAAAGTCGTAGGTAAGAAATCTTCATCGAAATCTACTCAAACAAACCCTACCCAATCAGATTCTTCACCTTCATCTAAAACTTTGATAATTCCCGACAAAATGGAATACAATATTATTGACGATATGAAGAAAACTAGAGTAAGCATTACCTTTCATGAGCTTAGTAAATTAAAACATCAGTAGAAGCTACTTTTGAAAGAACTCAAAGCAGTTCCCACTACCCATCTTCTTGCTGCAGTAATATCATAGGCCGCTCAGGAAATGGGAAGACCCCCTAGTACTTCTGCAAACAAAATTGATCCAGCCGACATCGCTTTAATTGGAAGAAGATCTAAATCTCATACTCCACCATTTCTGCTTACTTTTGAAGTCTCTAATAAAAACTTGCACAACTATTTAGTTGATTATGGCGCTTCATCTAACATTTTTCCTAGAATATTCTACGATAAGTTAAACATCCAGCCTCAGAAATCTACACTACGAATAGTACAATTAGATCGGTCTCAAGTTGAAGTTGTCAAAGAGCTTAATCAAGTAACCATTAGACGTTCATCAAACCCAAAAGTTTGTCAAGTCATTGATATACTCGTAGCTGATATTCCTGAATTATATGGCTTAATCTTCAGTAGGGACTGGTCAGAAAAGCTCCATGGTTACTTCGCAACTGACTGGTGTCACATGTGGCTTCCCTATAACGGCAAGCCAAATCAGATAGGGGTTGATCAAGAGAAACATCAAAAATATATAGTAATAGAATTGGAAGGAGAAAATGAGTCGGTATCATATAGCAATAATATAATCGAAAAATATTTTGTTGAGTCATTCCTAGGGAATTTCAATGCTCATACTTCACCTTTCTTAGAAAACTCTATTGTATCTCAAATCAAAAATTATTCCCAAACAGAAACCTCTAAATGTGCGAATTTTGTAGATAAACCTGTACATAAATCTTTATTTTCGAAATTATTTTTTGATGGATCTAGATCCAATGATGGTGCAGGGGAAGGATGCATATTACTTAGCCCAGAAGGGGAAAAGACTATGCTAGCATGTAGACTTCAACTTGATTGCACAAACAATATTGTTGAATATGAAGCGTTGGTTCAAGGTTTGTACAAAGCAATTGGTCTTAATATCAAATACCTCCAAGTGTTTGGAGATTCTAAAATTGTCATTAGACAAGTAAGAAATACTATACGCTATCTGTCAGGACATTTGAAACACTATCAATCGTTAGTCCAAGACCTAACCTCATATTTTACATGTTTAATATTTCCTCTATCCCAAGACTCCAAAATGCTAGTGCCATTCTCCAGCTAATGTAGCTTCCAAGCTTATTCCACTAGAAGATTACATCCCAGATCAATTCTCCATTGAATTATTTTTAGGCCATCTATTCTTGATAATATCATCAACTAAAGAGTCTTTAAAAAACATCCCAATATCGTAAGCTTCCTCACTTTAGAAGGCTCTTATGATGACCAGATAGTTGATGAAGACCAGCATGACAACCAATTGAAGCAAGAAACCAACAACAATGTTATACCAAAATCTGTAGTTAAATTGGAAGATTTATATGACCTCAAAGATAGATTCAAACAATCTACTAATTCAAAAATTCAGAGTTCAACTTTGAGGTATCAATTTATCAATCTTGGAACTCACACGAAACCACAAAACATCAATCTAAGTCTCAGATTCACATTGGAAGAAAAAATAGCTTTTATACGTCTGTTGAAACAATATAAGAATGTATTTTCTTGGAATTACGACGATCTTAAAACCTATGCCACTTCTATTATTTAACATACTATTCCTATGACCTCTGATGAAAAACCCATTCAGCAGAAATTGAGGAAAATTCATCCTAATTTAGAAAGCCAGATTAAATTTCAGTTAAATAAACTACTAAAAGACAAAATTATTTTTCTTGTCAGGAATTCCAAGTGGGTCTCCAATCTCATCCCAGTTAGAAATAAAAACGATGATATTCGGATTTGTATAGACTTTCGCAATCTCAATAAAGCTTGCCAAAAGGACAATTTTCCATTGCCTCCTATGGAATAGATATTGCAATCAGTTGCAGGCTCAGAACTAATGTCCTTTCTAGATGGTTTCTCAGGTTACAATCAAATCTTAGTCCATCCAGATGATCAACTAAAAACTACATTCAGAACAAAATGGGGAACTTACGCCTATCAAAAGATGTCGTTCGGACTAATTAATGCTGGTGCCACTTTCCAAAGAGCCATGGACATTGCCTTCAAGGGTTTAGTAAACAGGTAAGTGGTAATCTATTTAGATGATATAACTGTATATTCCAAAAAGCATAGTAATCATCTGGGAGATCTAAAACAAATCTTTGAACGTTGTCAAAAGTATGGGATTTCCCTTAACCCCAGCAAGTCTTTTTTACATAAAGTGAAGGAAATCGCCTTGGATTTATTGTGTCCAAAACAGGGATTCATATTGACCCAAACATGATTAAAGAAATTTCTGAAATACCTTTACCCCATAACAAAAAATCGATGCAATCTTTCCTTGGTAAAATAAATATTTTCAAACGATTTGTCCCTGACTTCTCAAGAATTGTACTACCCCTTCAGGCCATGAAAAATAAAAATTCTCTATTTAAATGGGGTCATTTGGAACATGAAGATTTTAACTTGATAAAACAAGCAATCATAACACCCTGTCTTTAGCAATGCAAATTTTTCCAATCACTTCACTTTGTACACTTTCATTTTCGGGAAATCATATGTAGCCATATTGACACAAGAAAATCAAGACAAAGCCGAAGCCCCGATTTCTTTCTTTAGTTCTAATTTACAGGGAGCTTAATTGAATTACTTAGGTGTTGAAAAACAAGCTTACGCTGTTTTCAAATCAATAAAACACTCCAGACCTTTTCTTCTCAAAACCCACACCAAGGTGATAGTACCATTCCCAACAGTAAGAAATCTTTTAGTACAAAAGGATGTAGGTGAAAAAAGAGAAAATTGGGTTATGGCTCTACAGGAATATGACATTGAAATCAAACCAACAAACATTGTGAAAGGTCAAGGTTTTTGTAGGATATTGGCAGGAGCATTGAATATGTCAGAATCACAGCATTCAGGTGATGAGGTACAAATCTATGAGGTAAGCCTTAATGACACTGAGTCAACATATGCTGATAAAATATTCTATTTAAAAAATGGATATGCACCTCCACATTTGAATTACACAAATAAAAGAGCCTTGAGGTTGAAAGCTAAACAATATCAAATTGTCAACAATGTGTTGTTTAGAATGAATTATGATTTTGTTTTTCTTAGATGTCTCGAGAAATTTGAAGCAGAGAAAGTATTGCGGGAACTTCATGAAGGACTGGCTGGTGGACATGTTGTAGGAGATGCTACAACACATAAAATCCTATGTGCAGGCTATTACTAGTCAACCCTATTCAAAGATGCACACAGTTATGTAATGAAATGTAAGATATGTCAGACAGCTGCCAGAAGACAGAAGAAACCAACATTACCATTAAAACCAATCAACATTAATCAGCCATTTGAATAGTGGGGATTAGACATAATAGGTGAGATCATTCCTCATTCTTCTAAGCAGCATAAATATATACTTACAACCACTGATTACTTCACCAAATGGGTTGAAGCAATTCCACTCAAGGGTGCCAACTCTGAGAACATTATTGAATTTATAGATCAATTTATCATCACTAGGTTTGGTTTACCTTCTGCCTTAACGTTCAATAATGCATCTTACTTTTCAGGTAATGCAATGACTGATTTTTATCTTAAAAGAGGCTTTAAACTTAAATATTCTGCTAATTATTATCCACAAGGAAATGAGTTAGCCGAATCCACAAATAAGATCCTTATCAGGATTATTAAACGAACTGTTGATCAAAGTCAAAAGAATTGGCATAAATATTTATTGTTTGCTCTATGGGTAGATCGAATAACTCAGAAAACCTCCAGTGGCACTTCTCCTTTTAATCTGGTTTATGGGAAAGAAGTTGTCTTACCAACAAGCATAGTTATTCCCCCATTTTCCTTAGTTCAATTCATCAAAGAAACTCTTTCCTCGTCTATGCAACTTAGACAATTACAAATATGTAAACTTGAAGAGATATGAGAAAAGGCTAGAATTACCCATGCACATCATCAGTAGTTAGTCAAAGCATCCTTTGATTCAAATTCTATATCTTTAAAAGATTTCCATCTCGGAGACTTGGTGTTAAAATGGGATAAAGCCCACGAAGAGAAAGGCAAGCATACTAAGTTCCAACAAATGTGGCTTGGCCCGTTCTAGATTTTTGAGCTAATAGGACCATCAACTTTTCTGTTACAATATTTAGCCGGTAAGAGAGAACCTCTACCTGTTAATGGGTAGGTCCTAAAGAAATATTTTCCATAGAAGATTATCTCTTCTTATCACTGTATAGTATACTCATTAGTTAATTTTCTTTTGAAATAATAATACAAGTTGAAAACATTTACGTTTGGTTTTATTGAATGATAGTTTCTCTTTCTAATTTTGTTTTTCACTTGTATAAGTAGAAATGGTTATGACAATTAATCTTCATTCATGAAATAAATAGTTGAGTGTTATAGCTCCAAAACTTCCTATTTTTCTGTTAAATTATCCAAACTTTGATAAAACTTAACTTTAGAAAGAAATTTTATTTACATCAGTCAGGAAAAGTATCAATAACAAAGCAAAGTTTCTCTGTGGAAAAGAATCTTTAAACTCTACAACTGTTGTCCAGAAACTCTTAAGAAGCCAATGATTCCCCCCACTTAAGTAGCTTTCAATTTTAGAGTGTAGTTCTAAAATATACTTTAAACTTAAAGAATAAGAGGTCTCATCAAGAGCCAACTTGTTCAGTTCAGTTACAAATCAAGTGAATGGAATTGTCAATTTGGGCCATCAAACCAAGACATTGTCTTTTAAGAAATAAAAGAAGAATGAGTTACTTCAATAAAATAAAGAAAGCATCAAGTGTACAGAAGAATTTATCTGTAAAATTGTATTCTTACTTAAGTGGGATATCGAATCATTGCTGGGTAATGGGTAACCATGTCGAGGATATGAATGCCTGCTGGCAGCAGAGGATCTATAGAAATTCCCACCTGTAGATCACCTAATAATGCAATATACTAAAGAAAAATACTTGATCTACTTCTACAACCAATTTAGCAGAAGCTTAATCGAAAATGAGCAACATCAATAAGAACACATATAACTGATATGGAGAAATCAATCACATATAACACAAAGGATATAACCTGGGGAAAGCCTCAGCCTAAAACCCCAACTTTGTATTATCATACAAGTGGAAATATAGCCAGTATTACCAAAAGAATCAGCTCAAAAGCTATCATGCTCTCTCTGCAATACCTTTGCTGCTCATAGATATTCAAAGGCCTTTATCTAACCTTTGGTTTGCCTTCCAAGCCTTCTATTTCTTTGTGCAATTCTGATTGGGGTCTAGTGCAGCCACTTGTGTGAATTTGCCTCTTCACACACTCACTAACCTTTGATCCAACTACATGGTCCTAAAGGAGATAAATCCTTCTCATGGATGAGCTTCCTTTATAGGAAAAATATTCATCCAACTGATAGTACATTGTCCCTTGTCTTATCTCAATTGGGTCTCTGTCTGAACTGACATGCATGAGTTATTCATGAGAGAATATTTAGTTATATGAAGTGCAACAGTTATATGCAAGCATGCATTAACTAACTGAACTTACTTAATTTAAACAAATTGTTTAAATCGATTATAACTGGACTTGACTTAGTTAACTAAGCCAGCTAATTACTACTCAAATTAGAACTCATCCTTATCTCTTTAACTGATGGATAAATTCCTCAATTAATAGAGAAACTGGTGCATGTCCTCACATAGACTTCATGTTTGATGGTGAATTAATTAATTTATTTTGAAATAGTTGTTAGGTTCAAATTCAAATTTTACTTCCTATTTTCAATCCAGGGATAGACTAAAATAGTAATCCATCCTGAACTGCTAAAAATAGAATGCTATTTTTAGCACTTCCATTTTTCATTCCCTATTTCCCAATCCAGCACTGGTACCCAAACAGCTACTTTTAGTAGTGCTATTTTTAGCACTTCTGTTTTTAGCATTTCTTGTTGCTATTTTCAACACTCCCTCTGAACAAGAAAGGCATTCAACTCAAACCCGATCCTGTACCTCTGGAATGTTTTGCACGCAACACTTCTACCAAGTGTGGTTGCTCTAGCAACTTTCAGAACAAAAAACTCCTATTTGCCTCTGTGTTGGGCTAGAAACATACTCTGATGTTGAAGCTCTACCTGTTGCTGACAAGTGCTCCCTCTCTGACCTCTGAGATGATGCAACACTCCATGCATCTTGCATTGTTGCACACCTCTCTGTGCCATCCTACACTGGTGCAACACTCTTGTGCCTCTTGCATTGTTGTAGCCTGCTAGCTCTACACAGTCCTAGGAATCCTGCACTGTAGCTATCTCTACCACTCTATCCGCATCTGTCTCTACCCAATTAGCTAGTCCTACAACATCAGGGCTCCTGTAGCAAAGTTGAATCAAAGATGTTGGGTACGTCAAGGATCCTGCCCCTCATCCTTGGGATGATCACTCCACATCGCCCCACCTCCTACCTAGAGGTATGGCTGCATGTGATCCCTCTGCCCACCTTGCTCAAATTTTCCCCCTACTAGAGGTATCTACATGAGTAGATGTCTCTACTCGATCTCCTCTCAACTTCTCCTATTGTGGCTTCTCCACAACCTCCTCAAGTTGTTTCACCAATCGTGGCTCCTCCATAATCGTCTGAGATTTATTCTGTGGCTGCATGTTCAGAGGTAATGTACTCTCCCTCTCAGCCACCAAGTCTCAATCAGTTGCCTTGCTACTCAAGGCTTTGCATGCACACCTCAAGATCATAAAGGTTCTTGACCCATGAACCAATTTGCTTCACCTGTCTAGTGATGATGTGTCTAAGGAAAACCTTTCCCTTACTGAAGACTACATCATAGCCTCTATCTTTTAGCATCGCGATCGACCCCAAGTTTCTCTTTAGTCCTGGTACATACTTGACATTGGTCAAGGTAATTCGAGCTCCATGCTTCCTGTAAAAAATAATCATGCCTACACCTAAGACACTATAGTTTTCATCATTACCCATCGCTACGAGTACCTGGAGATCTTTCTCCTCCAAAGTAATAAACAAACTCTTATTGCCGATCATGCGGAAAGAAGCTCCACTATCAAGAAACCAACCACTTCCCCCCATGGAGAAACCATGCATGCGAACAATGTGAAATCTAACTCGAACTGTGAGGCCAGTGCCTCACCTTCTGATCCTTTCATGGATCCCTTCTTGGATTTCATCAATGGACAATTTGTAGCAAAATGGCCCACCTCATGACAATGAAAGCATCGCACTTTTGATTTGTCAAACTTCTTCCCACCATGGGAAGAACTGGATTCGGAATGAGAAACCTTCTCCTTCCCCTTCTTCACCTTACTTGCTAAGGCACAGTTTTCTTCATCCTCCATGGATGAAGAACCATCTCTGGTGCTTCTTCTTATCTCCTCCTGCATCAAATCCAACCAAAGTCCTTCCCAATTTGGTAGTTTCTCTCTTCCATTAACCGAGCCTTGGTAGCTATGCTAGCTCTTAAGAAGACCAAGGAGTGCAAGACTCACCATGTCATCATCTGCTGTCGTGATCCCTACACTTCCAAGCTCATCCCTGCATGTGGTAAGCTTGTTCAGATACATAGAGATCGATTCACCCTTTTCACACTTTATCTTTCGAAGCTTGTCTTTCAGTGCCAGCTTCCTCTGATCACTGCTATTTTGATATAGATCTTTCAATGTTTTCCACATTGAAAATTGTGTCTCCTTTCCATGGAGACTCGAGACTATGTGATCTCAAACACCCTCTAGAAGGATTCTCCTTGATCTAGCCAAACATTTCTTCCATTCATCCAACTCAGCAGCACCAGTCGGCTTGAGGACTTCTTGATCAATGAAGTCTTTTAGACGTTATCCTCTAGTACTACATCCATGCAATCCTTCTAGGCTATATAATTTCAACTTCCATCAAGGGCATATTCGAGTCTCAAACCATTGAATGCCATAGGTGAAATAGAGATGTGATAAGAACTTGATTTCTGTATTTAGGAATCACAAACATCAACTTCTCACTTCTTGTACACTGTTCTTCCTTGATCACCTGTGCTCCAATACCACGTAGAAATTCCCACCTATAGATTACCTAATAATGCAATATACCAAAGAAAAATACTTGATCTACTTCTACAACCAATTTAGCGGAAGCTTAATCGAACATGAGAAACATCAATAAGACCACATATAACTGATATGGAGAAATCAATCACACATAACATAGAAGATATAACCCAGGGAAAGCCTCAACCTAAAACCCCAACTCTGTATTATCATACAAGTGGAAATATAGCTAGTATTACAAAAAGAATCAACTCAAAAGCTATCCTACTCTCTCTACAATACCTCTGCTACTCATAGACAGTCAAAGGCCTTTATCTAACCTCTAGTCTACCCTCTAAGCCTCCTATTTCTTTGTGCAGTTCTAATTGGGGTTTAGTGCAGCCACTTGTGTGAATTAGCCTCTTCACACACTCACTAACCTCTGATCCAACTACACAGTCTTGAAGGAGATAAATCCTTCTCATGGATGAGCTTCCTTTATAGGAAAAAAATTCATCCAACTGATAGTACATTGTCCCTTCTCTGATCTCAACTAGGTCTATGTCTGAACTGACATGCATGAGTTATTCATGACAAAATATTCAATTATCTGAAGTGCAGTAGTTATATGCAAGCATGAATTAACTAACTGAACTTACTTAATTTAAAAAAAATATTTAAATCAATTATAACTAGACTTGACTCAGTTAACTGAGCCAACTAATTACTACTCAAATTAGAACTCATCCTTATCTCTTCAACTGATGGATAAATTCCTCAATAGAGAAAATGTTGCATGTCCTCACATAGACTTCATCTTTGATTTTTCACAACTAATTAATTCATGGTGAATTAATTAATTTATTTTCAAATAGTTGTTAAGTTCAAATTCGAATTTTACTTCCTATTTTTAGTCTAGGGACTGACTAAAATAGGAATCCATCATGAACTGCTAAAAATAGAATGTTATTTTTAGCACTTCCATTTTTCATTCCCTGTTGCCCAATCCAACACTGGTACCCAAACTGCTATTTTTAGCATATCTTGTTGCTCTTTTCAACAGGTTCTACCTACGACAAATGAGTATACCAAAACTAGTCTAACGAGATTCTTTTTATTTTATCTTTATAACCAAGTAATGACTAATGTAGGTAAAATGAATATCTGTGAGAAAAGGGGAATCAGAAGAAAGATAGTTAGAGCAGATGTTGTTTATTGATAAACAAGCAGTACTACTTGCCTTGTATTCCATGCAATTTAGTTTTATTTTCAAAACTATATTTATTTTAGAAGTTTTAGAAATTTAAAAAAACTCTCAGAGACAACAGGTTCTTCCAAGTGAATCACCAATTGTTGTGGTTGTCAACAACCCCCCATTTATTAACGTTAGTAGTAAAATATTACTTTAATAAATGGGGACCCTTTCAAAAAATGTATATACCCAAAAGATCAATCCTAGCATGTAGGTATTTATTTTATTTTTAGAATAAACCAAGATATCAAACAAAACCTATAAAACCATTAAAATGATACTTTTTCTTATTTAGCATGAAATGCATCACAAACGATACCTTTCTAACCCACCATGATCTATGATGAAACAATCAAAAAAGAAAATCTATATTCGAAAAATGGTCATAATATTAGAAAGTCCTTAAAGCTTCTTTAAAAATCTAAAGTCTCACATCGCAACATCACTATTTATAAAATACTTCTCTTAAGAGGTTACCCTGAAGTATTGCAATCTCCAAGATTGCAATCTGTGAAAATGCGATGGTATAATAGCCTTCTCGCATCACATTTCAATCATACAACACAAGCCTCAACCTGTCATAAACCGATATTGCAAAATGTGATCACGTCTTGGACCCACCTCTTAATATTTCCACCAACACATGTAAAGGTCCATTATTCGTTAAAAAGAAGCCCGACAAGTGATGATGCTTGTTTCTCGCATCTCACATTTTGCACAAACTTAAAAAATGGTAAGTTAAACAAAAAATGAATTATGCGATATTTCTATGCAAATAACAAAATTGCTATTATCGTAGTTTAAAGGCTCACCACCCTAGGAGATTGTTTCCTGATTTATGATGTGAATATTTATGGACATTCAAGTTAAAGGATAATCGATCATTAGTGGGAATTTATGAAGAAGTAATTGCATTTATGTGTGAAAGACCATTTATAGTGATTTGATATATTCTTACATGATTTGAAATAAAACACCTTTATCACCTTTACTGGTTTTCTTCATCGAATCATTCCCACGTCCAGTATTATTTTTATCCGATAAAGTGGTCCTCTTGAAACTTTTAGGAAAAAGCTACAGAATAGGATGTCAAAAGCAATGGTGAAGAAAGGGAAAGCAGTTGCCTCTGAGAAGTCAGAAATGACTCCTCCGTTCACAGATACTACATGTAATAAGGAAGCAGGGACGTCTACATGGGAGGCTATGTATTAGTTACTAGAGGAAGAAAAACCAAGGATTCTTGAGATCATGATTACAGTTGATGGGCATGAT
This sequence comes from Pinus tabuliformis, assembly GCA_031772625.1. Lineage (NCBI taxonomy): Eukaryota > Viridiplantae > Streptophyta > Pinopsida > Pinales > Pinaceae > Pinus > Pinus tabuliformis. The sequence continues at coordinate 962,490,416 of CM062817.1, forward strand.
TCCTTTGATGCTTCCATAACTGAGCTTGTGTGCTCATTTCTACACCGAATAGTCACACGACCAAAAATAATCCCCTATACCAACTTGGTTAAGTGGATCATTGATGACACTGATATATCTGACAAAGAATTCAAAACAAAATGCTAGGAAGTTGTAGGATCTTTCACTCTAGATAACCTAAGGCTTATGTACCACCTATCAGAGCCACAGGTTACCTACAACAAGAAATTTATTGAGAAATTCATCAAAGAAAATGAGGACCTCGTGGACTGCACAAAGAATTGGTCAAATAATGATGAAAGAATCAAGAAAGACAGAATTGGTATGTACGCCACCGCATCTGTTTGTTCCCCTTTCTGTTTTGATGTGGCAATGCTATGTAGACTATTTGGCAAACCTGACAGTAACAAATTCTCTTGAGAATGGTTGCCCTTAATAGATGCAGCCATTAATTCAACAATAATAGATTGGGCACAAATCCTGTCTAATAATTTAGCTAAAGCAATTATAGATTATAGAAGGAAAAAAAGTATTGCTTCAAGTGTTTACCCTCTATTTTTTCATGAGTGCTTATGTAATGGACTCTATTTGTTTTGGTTCTAAATTGCCTCTTATGGGATGGAAGTGGACTATTCAAGATCCACTTCCTATTCACATCCACCACAAAGACATGTGGGAATCCAATTTTGAACCACATTTTTTCAATTTTTGTCACGTGGTTATGCTTTCTATCCATAAATGAATTTATAGCCGAGATGCCCCCAGATTCTCCCAAGAAGCTGAGATAGACATCCTCCTAGTAGCCCGATGGTTCGAGGAAGAGACATTTACATATATCAGAGTATTTGGCAGCATCACCTCTCCCCATGTTCTCCCTTTCTATGTCCCATATAAATTAATGGCTAGAGAGATAGCCTATCAGACATGCAATGAAGGAGGGATGAGCAAAACATTGAAGGAGTCAAAGAAGGCCATTTGACCTCAATTTCCTATGTCATGTGGAGTGTTTTCATTACATAACCTTGGACATGCGTTCGGGGAAGTAGATAATATGTTGTCTCTATGATTACCTAAGTTCTCTAAAAGACAATACGACCCATTCGGTATTGTCAAGGATTTTACCACTATGGTCAAAATAAAGATATTCAACAATGAGAAGGACCCATTTGATGATGTTTTCTTACAGAAGAATACCTTCAAAGAAGTGAAGCATATGGGTCTTGAAGCATTTTATAGCTATAGAGAAAAGAGATATTAAAGGTCCCATTGGACCAATTGTTAATTGAACCAATAAGGGAGCCCGCTCCCAGTGTAAGCATAGATGGTGACTCTAAGGAAAAATCCAAAACTAATTTTGGAAATGAATCCTGAGAGAAATCTGCCAAGGGATCCGAGAATTCATTAGAAAATAGGAAAAGTAGGAGCAGGGAATCAATCCAGGATACAACCCAGTCTGCAGCAAAGATAGATTAACAGACTTCAACCATCAAGCAGACTGAAACCCATACTCCCTCTATACAGCTAATAAAGCCTCAGGTAATTAATTTGGAAGAGGAGTGGGATAATTTCAACAAAAAACTCAACACAGAGGAAGAAGCACCGGAGATGCAAATGACACATCAAGAAACAACTCCAGGAATTATAATAGGGGGAACTGTGAATACTCAAGAAACTTACCACATCAATGTTACCTGTTATAGACATTTTTGTGCCTCGCATCATGGAGCATGAAATGTCAATAATCACAGGGATCCTCAGTCCCTAAACATGTTGTTCTTACCCCTAAAAGAACAAGGTCATCAAACAACAGCACTTCCAATCAGTTCTCCACCTGAAAACACTTCAAAACAGGCTTATTTTGGATCATGTCAGCTGCTCCACTGAGCTTCTGCGCTGGAATGCAACTGTCCCTCCTTGTACCTGCGCTGGAAGTCAAGATTAATGAAGGCTACCTGCGCTGGGCGAGATTGGCCAAGTGGCACAGTCATCCTGCAAGGTGTCAACTGCCCAGGAAGCTTCCAAACTGACACTTGGTTCATGAGATTCGCCCTGTGATGAGTAAGAGGTACTTGATCACCATGTGTAAGCAAGGATCTCCAAGTGGACTCAAGAACTGAAGATTAACTGAAGAGGGAGAGGACACTAGTCAGCTCTATGCCAGCCTCAAGCTGACTCATCCTCTCTTCTTCTCTCCTATATATAGAGCTCTTCTATGAGGTCTAAGGAGGCTGGAATTTTGTGCAAGCAAGGAAGTGTTGTTGGTTTACAGTTAGAGCTATTGGGTGATTGCTTTTATAGAGGTGAAGAGGAGATTTCTTGCTGCTGGGGAGGTGCTGCTGGATTGGAGCCATTGATGGTTGTAACCTTCTCAGAACCCTTTTACTTCTATCAATAAAGCCTTGAATGTTCTCCTATATACTTGTATTGCATTGATGTATTGTATTTACTTGTATATCTGATTCACTCTAATCCATGCATCAGTTATGAGTACATGTTTCTTGTAGTTTTCCTTCTCTTGTTTGTGCAGGATCTTTGTGTAGCTGGACCGGCAAAGGGAGCAAGGAGCTGGGAACAAGAGACAAAGAGAGAGGATAGGATCGACAAAAGCGAAAGACACCGGTTGGTCAATCTTTTCTTCCTTCTCTGTACTTTCATAAAGGAAAATATCAAAGCTTTACTTTCAGTTGTTGCTAAGGACTGTCACCCTTAGAGTAGGGATAGGGTCATCCGAGTCGGATACTTTTCCCCACAACAAACTGGCGACTCCACTGGGGAGCCTAGTATCTTGTTGGTGTTTGTAGTATTTTGCTATTCATTTATTGAAGAAAAGAGTACCAAATCGAAAAGCTTTTGACTATATCAAAAGCGAAGTAGAGGGTCTGCTACTCTTGCTCATTTACTGAGCAAATTCAAGATTTGAAGAGCCTATCTACAAAAGACTCTTTACTCTTTGTGATAGATCTTCATCCTCTTGATCATCCCTTAGCCTGTACTTGACCTATAGCTTTTTATTTCAGCAAAAACAGTGCATTTTTGAGCTTTTTATGACCCGGAATTCTTTGTAGACGAAACTCTCGTGAGTCAGTGCAGGCTGTCCACAGGCAGTCTGCATTACAGCGCAGGTACTCCCTTCGGGAACTGCGCTGAGAGTCAAACTGGCAGACTAGAACCTGCGCTGGTCCAGTTAGCCATTGTCTTGCTCAACTTTCCCTTTGTGTCTTGGCCCTGTTTTCACTGATTTTTAGCTGATTGCTTGCTGGTCATTGTACTTGCTGTAGACCACTTCTCCTTGACATTATTCCGCCTCAGTTGTGTGATGAGACTGTGAATGTTCTTTCAGTATTTCTTGCTTCAGTTACAGTTTCCATTGTGAAAAGCGAACCAGTATAGCTGTGACCTCTTAGATCCTGAACTGTAAAAGTGTCTTTGTGATCTTATGAGCTAGTTTTATTACTGTTCATGGCTGTTTGAGTTTGTTTGCTTTTCATTTCATGGTTTGAATCTATACATTTCTTGTGTTTTAAACAAGTCTATCATAAGGTGTCTTTTTGATTGTGGACAAGCTTGTTTATTTCTACTTGAAATTAGATTCAAAATTATACAACAGTTTCCTTTCTGTCTAGCATCAACATTAAGGATAACGAAAAGAAATACATGCATTGTGCATTTTGCATTTGACTGTATGCTTGACGATTTAGGAAGATGTGCATTTTAGTGTGTGTTCTTTGATCTGTGGAAAAAGTTGTGTCTTTCTTTTCCCTCAAGTAGATTAAGGTTTTCAAAGTTGAAAGATTGAAAAGATTTGCTTCTCATTCTTAGATTGCATATAGGAAGTTGTATATATACATCTCGTGGCGAACCTGAAAGGCAAACTGTTAAGAAAGATCAACATTAAAATAAACTCAATTTACATAACAATGCTTTGGAATTTAACGCAAACATCTAGAGGTCTAGGTAGAGACGTGTTCCGGCGTCGTTAAACATAGTGACTGTCGATCTCTACGAAGGTGGGTGATTCCTCCTGAGAGTCGGTGGCACTAACACGGACTTGAGCTCCCGCGTACCGTCGCGTATATTGGGAGACCCCTATAGGCTTTTATCCTTTATCCTTAGGAAACCGTGTCGGCCGCCCTACTGATCGCGATGCAGTGAACACAGCATTCACGAAGATCGACCACCCGTACCGTAAAACGTATTCTGTGGTTTCGCGAAAGGTTTGGCACACCCTCTGCCTAGATCTCCAGAGCAGTTTCTTTTGGCCTTTTTCAAACTCTATAACTGAAAAAGTCCAACCGAGCATTTGTCACTTCGGGCTCGTTAATACATCGAAGGCGACTAGAGTCATCTTTAGCTTTTTCTCGACTCTTAAAACATGAAAAAGCAAGTTTGTGTCTAAAAGCGTCATTAATAAAATTTATTTTAAGCGGAACATAATCACCTGTTATTCCCACGTTGATCTTTCAGTTGAAAAGTATGGAGCCCACCAACCAAGGAAGTAACCTTGGCGGAAGTCCAAATCCCTTCTCCTCTTGGGGAGATGTTGGTGCGCCTCATATGGCTACATTGTCACTTCCAGGATTGACAATCGGCCTCCCTGTATGGCTCTTTTCAACTAATGTAGTCCAGATCGCCACTAATCCTGAGCAGTCGAATCAACAGTCAGAACAATCTAGAACTACCCACCAGCCTTCCACTTCTTATGATACTTCCTCTGATCCGTCATCTTCGCAAGGTAGAGCCGGCAAAAGTCAGCCTCCCAAGGAGAAGAAGGAAAAGAAGAAGAGAGAAAAGAAGCAGAAGGAGCCTCTGGCGAAGGCGACTGGGGGCAAGCAGAAGAAAGCTGACAAAAACCCACACACTGCACCGACCGGGCCTAAATCGCCATGTGTCATTTGCAAAGGGACCCACTTCCATCGTGATTGTCCTTGTATTCCCCGGATACTAAGGGACTGGTCCCCAAGGTTGCACAATTCGGTAGCATCAACCTCTGGTTGTCATGTTGATTGCAATCCGTCAACTAACGAGAGTGAAGGACGAAGAAGGGGACCAAGATCACCCTGTCTATTGTGTGAAGGCAATCATGCCATCCACAAATGTCCATTCTTAGATGAGGCAAAGAGAGTTTTGGAAGATCGTCCGGTATCACCGTTACGACTTCCTCCTGGATACCAAAAACTCGTGCCTAATCCCTCGATAGTTGAAAATCCAGCTGGCCCGCTCAAGTGGTCAGCTGAAGTGTCGGTCATTGAGAATGAACCTACTGAATCCAGACCAGACGAAAGTCTAAAGGTCGAAACGGCAGTTGACCCGGTTCTTCCTTTGGAGGTTCTATCGTCCAATGACTCTGTCATTGAAGACCCGTCTTCAAATGACACCGTCGCCGAAGAGTCGTCTTCATGCGACACCCTCACTGAAGAGAATAAAGATGACACCATCCAGGTTATTTTCATCAGCACCGACTCCGATGAGCATCAGGGCAATGCGCCCATTCCTTTATCGCAGGAAGGAACATCATCAGAGTCATATCCGGCCGTATATTCGGTCCCACCACCAAGCAACCTGGTTGTATCCTTTGATTGGAATCAACTAGGCAGACCCCGGTTACCAGCCAGTATACCATTCAGAATCATTGTCCAGATCTATAGAATGATTATGGCTGGTACTATCATTGATGAAGGGGCGTCTGTGAGTATCCTTTCCTCTGTTGCTTGGAAAGCACTGGGTTCCCCAGCGCTTTTACCTGAGTTGAGAAATCTCTCAGGTTTTGATAAAGGAACCAGTCGACCATTAGGGATCCTCCCCGATGTACCTGTTACATTGAAAGGGAAGACCGTCAGGATGAACGTGTTGGTAGTTCAAGGACCCTTGGATTATAACCTACTCCTTGGACGCGACTATATTTATTGCATGGGAGCGATAGTCTCCTCACTCTTTAGAGTAATGTGTTTTCCACACGAAGGAAGGGTGGTCAAGCTCGTAGACCAACTTTCGTTTCCGGGATCTCGCATCGCAAATAGTCAAATACCATTCCTAAATGGTCTGTTCACTCAAGATTCGCCTCCACCCCCGGTCCTCCTTCCCGATGAGCGCGAGTGATTCGGAAAGAAAGACTAGGACCCAGGGGGCATGCACCCTGGTCTGCTTCGGGCAGAAGAAACCCCGGGTATAAGAAAGAATTTCCGCAGAAGAATATGACTAGTCCCTACCCCGTCCGAAGGAAGTGGGGTTGTTCTAGAATAATAATCTTTTGTTAAAGTTATGTGTTTGACCAAAGAGTCATTCACCTTTGTCTAAAAAGTGGGCAATGCCCAAGTAGGAATTCCCTTATTGCAACAAGTAGTAACCATCTTTGAGTTCAAGCCTCGCCCATCGAAACATATGTTTTGAAGGATAAGCAGGGGCAGTCTACGAAGAAGGAGACCGTATTGTTGTGACAGAGGGTAACCATCTTTGGACAACCCAATGATAGACACCACCGAAGAAAGAGATTGATTTGCGGCAGCAAATCGAACCGTCTTTGGAATAATAAGAAAGAGGCAAGCCTCCCTCAATAATACCAATGTTTTGTCTTTGAGTAGTGTTCTTCTATTGTCACAAATAGCTGTTTATTAAAAGTGGGCAAGACCCCTTAGAATAACGAGAAGACAAGTATCGTTAGCATTAGATTGGCAAGATGACAAGTAACTGTGAACACCCAAAGAAAAGCAGAGGTAGGGGAGAGGAGGGGCAGCCTCGAAATTCTATCCTATACCTGGGGGCATGCAAACCTTCTGGAGTGCAAGCTAGGGGCGGTTATTTATCTGGTTTTAAGATTAGCCGTTTCCAAACTTGCATGAAAGAAGCCTGTGGGGCAGAAGTAAAATTTGCCAAAGTGAGCATAGCTGTGGTAAGGCATAAGCTCTATAAAAATTGGTCCTTACGGGAGGCGTTCTTTTTATGACTGGTATATCGAGCAGTTTTAGCATATAGTTCATGCTCGTTAAAAAATAAACGCAAAATTCGAGTAGTTTTATGACTGAATCTATGCTCGTTAAAAAATAGAAAAGTGTGAGCAAAAGTTTCCCCCAGAGTTCAAGCTCATGGAAAAAATGAACCGGTAAATAACCTTTTGAGATCGTAAATTCATTAGCCATAAGAACCTTGATCGTGTTGTCATCCATCACCTCCACCGTTCATTTGGCCGATTATTCACTTCCATTTGTGTGTTTACCTCTTTTGAGAAACAGCTGCGAAGAGTGATTCCACCTAGCCATCCTCGTAACACTGCCGTGATTGGAAAATTCCAACCTGTACCTGGAATCTGATGCTATCCCTGTTTATCACTCGTTCCTCAAAAGACAAGTCTTCTTTCAGCTCTTTTCACTGACTCGTAAAATATGAAAAGTTTGCCGAGTTTTGGCCTTCCAGCTCGTTAAATGACCGGAACGCTATCCCTCCTCTAAATTTTAATCTTTTTGGACCTGAGGGATTATTGCACAAAAGGATCGAGCGCTTGTCTTGTTCGGCTCGTTAAAAGTACCGAACAGCCATCCCTTCTGTATTGTTTTATACTTTTTCGGACTTAAGGGATTTGCTGACGAAAAAGGAATCATGGAGTTGACTTTCTGTACCTTTTCAGACTCTCTAAAAATGAAAAGGACCGAGTTTTCCTTGTCGTTAGACTCGTTAAAATGATTAAATAGCGACAAACTTGTCTTTAGACGAGAACGAGTTTCCCTATCGCTAGGCTCGTTAAATCATAGCGATGGGCTTGCCCGAAGGGCAGGTTATAGAACAAGCATATGTTATCCTCCTCAAGCTTGACAAAAATAAAGAGGTACTGGTCAGAAATGACTGGGGAAAAATTGGGAGAACATCAAAGTTTAATGGTAGCAAGTCACTCTTAGACATGACACTTTTCCTCCGTACCACATCGGGTTGGGTTGTCTCATTCACCGGTCTCATCACCATGGTCCTCGCCAAACCATCCACATTTGGGGTAATGCTACCAATCCATCGCATCAGTGTCGTTATATGTTCAAGAGGGGTCATTCTGAAAGTGTCAACCGTGTCCCATCCACTGCCATACATTATCCTTCATCCATTCATGATCGCCACCCTGAATCATATGTCACAGTTTGTTTTCACCTCCACTAAAGTCATTAGCTCCGTTCCGTGTCATTGATGTGGGATTCATTAAGGCCCTCCTTTGACAGATCGCTTCTTGTCGACTTCAGCTCATTATCCAAGAAGTTGATCTAGGAACACCCCCATCAGTACTTTGAAGCTTGCATGCCTCAATGGCAAGTTTCTCACTTCCGGCGATAGGTATACATCAATGACCTTCGACCAGAAGATTTTGCGTGGCGTTCGACGCCAAGTCCTTTATTCACGCCACGTGAATTGTACTGCAGTACCTTGAGGGTCATCGTCATTATTGGTGATTCCTCTCGCGCTTGTTAACGGTTTTCATTATTGACCGGTAATCAAGCGATGTCTTTCCATGTTCGACTTCAGCGCAATTCTCACATGGATCGACTTGTACTTAGAGTGAAGATCGAACGAGTTTGAAGACCCCGGATCTAGTTTCATCCATCCGGGCTGCGATATATATTCAGGAAATATAAAAGCATTTGTCATGTACATCATTGCAACAGATGATCATCCTATTCAAAGGATGATAATTTCAGCAGAAAATTATCAGTCTACCTTCAGACGATCGTCTGTCATATGTACCAAAATGTATTTATAAAAGCTGAGCATGGGAATGCCCGCCTCAGCTAGATCATGAAAATAGAATGAAAAATAATGTATTGTATTGTATTGTATTACAGGGCGCATCTTCAGCACTGGAATGAACTTCGGACCCTCTAGATAAAGCATTTCACCCGATAAACGGCCTCATACTTTAGGGGGCAACTGTTATAGACATTTTTGTGCCTCGCATCATGGAGCATGAAATGTCAATAATCACAGGGATCCTCAGTCCCTAAACATGTTGTTCTTACCCCTAAAAGAACAAGGTCATCAAACAACAGCACTTCCAATCAGTTCTCCACCTGAAAACACTTCAAAACAGGCTTATTTTGGATCATGTCAGCTGCTCCACTGAGCTTCTGCGCTGGAATGCAATTGTCCCTCCTTGTACCTGCGCTGGAAGTCAAGATTAATGAAGGCTACCTGCGCTGGGCGAGATTGGCCAAGTGGCACAGTCATCCTGCAAGGTGTCAACTGCCCAGGAAGCTTCCAAACTGACACTTGGTTCATGAGATTCGCCCTGTGATGAGTAAGAGGTACTTGATCACCATGTGTAAGCAAGGATCTCCAAGTGGACTCAAGAACTGAAGATTAACTGAAGAGGGAGAGGACACTAGTCAGCTCTATGCCAGCCTCAAGCTGACTCATCCTCTCTTCTTCTCTCCTATATATAGAGCTCTTCTATGAGGTCTAAGGAGGCTGGAATTTTGTGCAAGCAAGGAAGTGCTGTTGGTTTACAGTTAGAGCTATTGGGTGATTGCTTTTATAGAGGTGAAGAGGAGATTTCTTGCTGCTGGGGAGGTGCTGCTGGATTGGAGCCATTGATGGTTGTAACCTTCTCAGAACCCTTTTACTTCTATCAATAAAGCCTTGAATGTTCTCCTATATACTTGTATTGCATTGATGTATTGTATTTACTTGTATATCTGATTCACTCTAATCCATGCATCAGTTATGAGTACATGTTTCTTGTAGTTTTCCTTCTCTTGTTTGTGTAGGATCTTTGTGTAGCTGGACCGGCAAAGGGAGCAAGGAGCTGGGAACCAGAGACAAAGAGAGAGGATAGGATCGACAAAAGCGAAAGACACCGGTTGGTCAATCTTTTCTTCCTTCTCTGTACTTTCATAAAGGAAAATATCAAAGCTTTACTTTCAGTTGTTGCTAAGGACTGTCACCCTTAGAGTAGGGATACGGTCATCCGAGTCGGATACTTTTCCCCACAACATTACCCCACCTCTGAGATTGTTTTGAGGATAGAAGAAATTCCCCTCTTCATGTATTTTACAGCCCATAACACAAGGCCATCATTAAGAGATAGAGAAAGAAAAGAAAATTGGAATGCACAACTGCTACCACTCTAGACAATGAGCCAATGGATGTCCTCTGGAAAGACTCATCCACTGACCCATTGGCCAACCTCACCAGGCTCTCACAGTTTGTAGGTGCATATGCTACGGAAACCATTGACAAAGCAACAGAGGTACAACTATTTCTTAAAGAAAAAGAAGACAAAATTTTGTCACTCAAACAGTAGTTATAGCAAGCCAAAACCAACCAACAGGCAGAAATACAATTGGCTAAGCTATAGCAGGAGTTCCAACAAATGCACATAGAACATCAAAGCAACTTGGCAAGTAGGGAGGCACAAACATAGAGCATAATAGATCTGCATAAGGACGACCCAAAGATTGATCAGTTTGTCATTGAAGCACTCGGCCTCATCTCCTAACTCACACACCAAAAAGAATTTATATGCCAAAAAATCTCGCAGTGGAACTCTCACTGCGAAACATGTGACAAATCAACAAGCCAAGTTGTGGAAATGCGACTTGAATATGATGAAATTCTTAAAAAGGTTTTAGATTTCATAACTTGGAAAAATTATGAAAATGGGGGAAGAGCCGACATGCCCAAACTGGATGAATCACATAAGGAGATCTTATTTGCAAGATGGGATTCTCAGCTCAAAGAGGCAAAATAGGCAACAGAGAATGGGGTAGTAGTGGCAAACAGTGTCATTAAAAGTGTAAATGAAAATTTTCATAGCGCTAATCTTGTGGCAGAGACCACCTCTGGTTTCCTTCCAAATGCAAAACAACTTGAATTATAGTGGAAACAGTTAGCAAAAGAAAGAGTAGAAGCAATTAGGAAAGTAACCAGGTTAAACTGGGAGGCATATTGGAAATATCTGGTAAAACCACATAGCCAGTGGATGACCCTAAAATGCCTAATTGCTTCTACCAAGAAAATGGTGCTGGCGTTCATCAATGCCTTGTTTACAGGACAACTGAAATCCGAAGTCAGCCAACCTACACTCGTTAAGACCATGCTAGATATTTGTGATTTGAAAGATCAAATGCAAGATTAGTCATTATGCACATCTATCTTTTTGTTTTATTTTTCTTAAATTGAGGTATCTCGTTTAAACCTCAAATTTTTTTGTAATAATCTATTTTTAGTTTCATAAGTTAGTATTTAAACCCCTCTCATGCATTTAGAGAGATGTCTAGAAATTTTATCACAAACATTCTTCAGAACATGCACTTTTGTCCCTTTGAGGAAGTTCTAGTAAAATTAATGGAATAAGATTTATTTTCTACTTGAATTTGACATCTTCTACTGAAATTGCACTTCTGTACTCTTAGATGATGTTGGATGATTTGAAAGTAGATAAATATTTCTAGAGCACATGAGTAGAACGTATTATAAATGCTACTTTTATCTCTTAATTATTTTTACTTATGCGTCAAGCAATACATTATCTTCAAGTTTTTTATGTATGAAAGTTTGAATTTTTTGATTGACATTATTGCACTATTGTATGACGATGATTTATAGTCTATGCTAAATACATGAATGATTTTTATGCGATATATATCTCATATCGTTTCAGCTAACTTCTTATATGAAATGATCATTGTTAAACGGATTCACTTATTATTGTAATAGAATGATCTTTATTATCAATTGCTTTTAGACATCATTTTAGATTGCATATATCATGTTACTCCCGGGTTAGTTACAGTTAGATAAATATTTTTGATTAGGACAAACTGCACATGATTATTAGTTAAATTAGATTAGTTTGAGGCTAGGTATTACTCCAAAAATCTCAAAACATCATCCCATTAGCATAAGAATAAAATAGATTGGGAAATTGGTCCCATCATCCCCAGTCGGAGCCACTATTCCAAATGGAAAAGGATTTGTCCCAAGATCTGGACCGGATGGTTATCCCCCTTATTGAAGCAACGATTTTCGAGCCTTCAACATGTCCATACGATTAGCCAAGTATTCCTCTGGAATTATCCACTAGAACATATTTGGTAGTCCGTCATTGCCTGTTTTCATTGATGGAATCAGAAGGTGAAATCTCAATCTCATCTCCAAGTCACTCGGAGGTTTCCACTCCACACATAGTCAATGAGAAGGAATATCCTTTCCCTCCTAATGGTTTCCCTTACACAGGAAGCATTCCGACCAGTGTTCATCCTAAGTTACCATGTAATTACGTGACTTTAGCTTAGTTGGTTTCAGGCATGCCTACTGCATCATCGCTATATCACAACCCTATCTGGGCATCTAGCACTATGCCTACCTCAGATCCATTCATTCAGAACTTGACCTCACAACCAATTGTGCATTATATAGTTACTTCAATCCTGGTGCAACCCACCATTCTAAATCCTCTTGTTTCGTCGGTCCAAGTAACCTGTCTTGTTCAACCGACAATCTCAAGTCATGTCTCTGTCAATTCTTCGATCCCTCTAGTGAGTGGACAGGCTGTGCCACCACCTCGGAGCAAAAGTTTGAATGTTTCTATGATGTTTGGTACAGCCAATGTGAGTGGATCACAAGCTCGCATGGTTGGAATGAACTAGCTCTCTTCAGGTGCCATTCTAAACCCCGTCGGTCCTGTTGGATCAAGTAATGTCCAGTACAAAAATTCAAACCCTATTGGTCCATCTCGGTCAAGTAACATCCAATACCCGCAACCTAATATGACTCAGGTTTAGTACCAACCTCCTTATGTTCCACATGGTTCACAAGCAATGGTTAATCCGCCTTACATCCCTCAACCTAGACCTTATGTCTAGCCTGGTTCGTCCATCGTGCCTGGTGGGTATGGCCAAATACAATTCAAAAAATTTCAAGATGTCATTCCAGGAACTATTCAAGTACCTTTGCAGCAACAAGGACAACTTCTTCAACAACAACGACAACCTTCAATGCAGCAAGGGCCATCCATGTAGGAGCAAGGCCAGATGATGCCACAGCAAGGACAACTGCAACAACTACAGGGGAAACCCTCACAACCATTGCAGCAAACCATGCAGCAGCAAGTGCAGTATGCACCACAATCCTCCCATACTATGCCTTTGTAAGTGTCGATCGGATAAGTCATTCTTGCAAAAAAGACCGACCTCCCTAGTATTTATGGATATCTAGCGACAAGCAAACCAAACAAATTCTATCTTTCTCTAAATATGCAGTTTATAAATAAAGGCTAGTAGATGTTTTAGGCCTACCTTGGGTCCAGTGCTAGTTTGTGGAAGCCACGCTCCATTGATCCAAATGAGCTCCCTTTTAAAGAATCTGCAAACACAAATAGGCACACACATCAAATGGCATTTGAAAAGCCAATATAATAAGCACATTTATCATGATGATCAAGGAATTCACAAAATAAATCATAGAAGGCAATTTATTGAGAAAAATGAATCTGATTGTATTAACTTTAATCAAGGAAGAACTTTACAAACTTGGTGTCTTGATGCTGTACAAGCTCCTCCCAGGGTCTAGCAAGAATCTCCTCTACTTTGACAAGTTTCACTCTCTTCCCAAAGAAGCCAAAAGTTATGTAATCTCTCCTCTCAAGCTTAACTAGGAAGTCTCAATTCCAACAGCATTTACCCTAAAAAATGTTCAGCTTCTAACCTCCCTAGCAACCAGCCCAATGCCTTAATTTATAGTGTAATGGAGGGAAGTTACTAGGTCCACCTTCAAAGGGATAGAGCCCTCCTTCAAAGGGATAAGCTCCTCTCATCAAGGGATTAGCTCCTTCAATTATGGGATGCATGAACCACCTAGGAGTGAACCATCCACGTCAAGATTCCTTCTAGAAGCATATAGAATTAACCCAAAGTGATTTTTTAAGAATAAACTTGCCTTTTTGACTTTCACAAGCATCCGCACCCACTCCTTTAGAGACAGAGCGGGCAGGTCCGCAGGTAACATGACCAAGGGGTGCGGGACCATAGGTAACGGTAAGAGAAAGTGCGAAACCAGAGTTTTATTGATTTTCAAGGACTTTCTCTCATTTTTAAAGCTTGACATGAAGAGCTGAGGTCTGAGACTTGCAAAGGAGGACAATATGAGTGGTGATAGACTCACACTGACTGCAAATAGTCATGGTGACAATATTTTCTGTAATAGATTTCCCCCTAAAGTGCGAATTCTGTAGTAGATGAGGATTTCATTTATTATCTAACAAGAGTGAAGTACTTTATCATTTCGAGGATCATCTTTTGGAGAGCCTGGTTGGAACCTGTAAAAAAATTCAATACAAACTATATATATATATATATATATATATATATATATATATATATATATATATATATATGAGATCATATCATCGTTGAGGTAGGCATTCCCATACTCAAATAAAAACTGACTAGAAAACTAACTAAACTGTTATGATGTAGGAATGATCTTGCAATACATCACAAGTATAGACACATGTCGACATAGTATGAGCGCAGCGATCTGTTTATGAATAGTATACTGTATAATGAATACAAAATTCCTCGTAGCCTGGATGGTGGAAACTAGATCCAGGGTCTTGATTTCTACTTCCCGAAATAGTACGATTCTATCCATGTGAATGAATGTGTCGAAGTCAAACATGGTAGAAACCACTTGATTACCAGTCAATGATGTAAACTGTTAACAAGTGTGAGAGAAACCACCATTAATGTCAATGGCTCTCAAAGTACTCAGTACAATCCATGAAATGTGAATAGATGTGTTGATGTCGAACATGTCAAAGAATCCTTTGATTATCGTCGAAGGCAAGAAACCTGCCATTGAGGCATGCAGATCCCAAGGTACTGACGATTTCTAGATCATCTTTCTAGATAATGAGCTGAAGTCAATAAAAAGTGATCCGTCGTAGGCAAGCCCACAACACGAAATCATAGATCAAATTTGAAGAAACATAGTTGCAAGGACTGACTCAGGGATGGTCAAGATGGATGACAGATATTTTGCAGATGAATGATTTATTTGCATTGACCTCTTGAACACATAACGACAAAGCAGATGGTTTGGTGACAATTGACCCAAAATTAATACCCAGAAACTGGCTGAAGACTTTCAATATGGTTTGATCAACTGTTAGGCAAAGGATTTCCCAACCCTGGTGAATAAAAA
The DNA here is from genome assembly GCA_031772625.1 of Pinus tabuliformis. Lineage (NCBI taxonomy): Eukaryota > Viridiplantae > Streptophyta > Pinopsida > Pinales > Pinaceae > Pinus > Pinus tabuliformis. Next base: position 962,505,587 of record CM062817.1, read on the forward strand.
GTGTCATGTTCAAAAGTGGTTAAATGTTTTTCTGAGACACAAAGTATGACAAACATGTTCATTTTTCTCTCTTTTCCCCCACCATTTCTGGCAAGTACCTCTTTATTTTTGACAAGCTTGAGGAGGATAACATTTGCTTGATTATAAGCTCATCCTTCGAATGAGTCCAACATAGTTTAAATTCGAACCCTAAGAAGGAGTGGTATGTTCCTGTTTTTAATTGAACAGGTCCTTTATTGTTAAATTTTAACGAGTCCAGTATAGGATAAACTTGGCATTTTTCAATTTTACAGTCTGAAAAAACTTAAGAAAACTCTGTGGTTGTCCTTTTTCGTAAATTTGTGTCTCCCAAGCCCGAAAAAGTATAAAATAATACTTGAGAGAACCACTTGATCATTACGATCAAGGAGTACTTTTCATAATTAGTGCCTCTGATCCGAAAAAAAGTAAAAAAGTGATCAATGACACGTTGTTTTATAACCAATATCGAATTTGAAACGACAAAAATCTGGCAATCTTTTCATGTTTTTACGGTCAGAAAAGGGCTGTAAGTGGACCGTCTTTTTACTTCCGTTTTAACGATCTTAAAAAGAAAAACTCGGCAATCTTTTCATATTTTAGGAGTCAGAAAAGGGCTTAAAGGTGACTCTAATGTTTTTTGTCGAAAATGATCAATTTTGCCTGAAAAATCCGTTATCCTGCACAAAAACTCAAACATTACTCATACCTATTTAAAATAGATAAAAATGCTTCAAAAGTTACCTCTTTAAAGTGGAAAATAAACAAATTAAAAATTCATTTATTCAAAAAAGCTTATAAAAAGGGCTTTTGTAAATTCATTTTTACCGTTTGACTTTAGAGTGAGAAAAGAGAGCTTTTGGTAAGAAACTTCCCGTGAAGATTGCGGAAAATCCGTCCATCAGAATCAAACACCGTCGCCTCCAAGTAATCCACATCATCTTACTCTTGTATTTCATCCATTTGAAATTTGTTTTTAGGGTTTTATTTTCATTTTTGGAAAAAATTTAGGTTAAAAACCCGCGCGCGGGGGTCAATAGGCGCAGCATAGGAAACCTGCGGACCCCGACTTTTTCATATGCAGAAAAAAGCCAGGGGCCCACACCTGATGTATAGCTTGGTGCGTACCTATACACTGTCTCTAACAGAGAGGGTGCGGTCCCCGCAGCATAGGTTTTCAAACTTAAAATTTTCAAATTCTGCCCAGAAAGCTTTGATTTATATGTTTTAATCCGCCTTTTTATTAAATGTAGGGTATACAACATGCTTGACTAGCGGGAACAGGAGCATGAGGATGTGGATCTCACCACGGTTAATCATCAACCTTCAATTGATGCATTGAAGGCAAGTGGTTTATTCAAATTCTGGGCCATACCTGGCATGAGGGCCCAGGTGGACTTTTCGCAGTGGCTGGTAGACAGGTGGAATGTACAGAACCAGTGTTTCTTTATTGGTGGCCACCAGCTCGAAATGCAGCCGAAAGACATTTACTTTTTGACTGGTTTGCCTAAGAGAGGTGAACATTTGACTCTATTCGGGACTAGGCCAGGTGGCCAGTCTGTCGATAGCCTCCGACTAGAGTTTTGTAATGACCAAACTAGAGACAAAGGGATTGATATCAAAACCATCTCCTGTCCTGAACTCAAAGTGATTGCATTTACTGTTACCAGGCTCTGCGGAAGCGCAGCACTACATGTGGCCACTGGATCCCAAATGCGGAAGTAGACTGCTTTCGGGGCACCATCTTCAACTGGTGCGAAGCTGTGTTGGCTAATGTAAAAGAACAACTGACTAGAGAAAAGAACGGACAACTGAAGAACTTTAGATACAGTGCTTTAGTTGTGAGCTTTGGTCTCGAGAGGGTCCCAATGTTGGTCCCACAGCATCTTACCATTAGAGCTGGACTTCCCCGAGAGCCCAAACTGATGCGTTGGGTTGCAGTTATGGCCCGTCATCCTGAGGAGGGTTCAGAAGTTGTTCGATTTCCTCCTGAGTATTTTCATTGGTTGGAGAACCAAGTATTTTCTATTCAGGATTTTCCTTATGTTGGGATGGATTATCGTGGTGACCCAGACATGGCTCTTCCACCAGGAGAGCAATGTGATGACTTAGGTAAAATCATTTTCAACATTTCCTAATTTAATTCTTTTTTTTTGTTTTTTAAATCGTCCCAAATTTGATAGTAAGACTTTCAAATGCAGATGTAGGTCCACAATGACCAACCACTCTCCGGCCCTATGAGAGGAAACAGCTAGCTGTAGCAGCACTAGCCCCACAGGACGAATCTACAGAGACCCTGCCCGAATTGGAAAACCATCTAGAGCGTTTGACAGTAGACATTCCAGAGACCAGCATAGATGATATTCCTCTTAGGCTACAACACTATGTGATTGGGGTCCCAGGTCCTTTCAGGAGGTTCCTTTATAGGGTGGCCCGTATAGTGGTTTCTTATTATGATCATCACCAGTGATAGGATGATTGCATGTTGTAGACTCATATGACATTTTTGCTTTTTGTACTATCATTTTTTCTAATCATAAGCTGTTTTTCAACCTATGGTCAAAGACGATGTATAATTGACACACTTCTATGCTATGCTATATCACTATTACCGACTTATCTTGTAAAACAAATTATGGAATGTTTTTAAATTTACTTTCTTAATTACTGCAAATGTCTACTTAACATTCGAGAAGCAATTGCATCTGCTAATGTATTTAAATATCTTGGAATATGCTGATATTCAATATAGTCAAATTCATGTTCCAAGAGACGAACTCTCAAAAATAATCTCAATAATACTGGATTTCTAATGGCATATACTCTACTAATATGTAACACAATGAGTTCAGAATCTAACCTCACAATCAAACTCTGAATCCCAAATGAGATGGATTCAGATAATAACTCAATCACTGCACTATACTCTGCAATGTTGTTCGTTATTTGACTAAGGCTTACCCCATGCATAGATACCAACTCATAAGAGGGAGAATAGATGATCCAAGCTGCAGAAGAAATGTTCCGTGTATTACGACAAGCACCATCAGCAAAACCAATGTATGCTTGGAGAGATGTCGACATCTGTAATATCCAGAGTAAAATCAAGATAAGAAGGAATAATGACGAAAACACTCTCTAAACTAAGCACACTTTTTAATCTAAAACACACCAGCTAGAAAGAAAACTAACCTAACTAAAATCTCCACACCCAGGTTTAAGCATAATATCTCTTCAGGTAAAGACCATTTCTGGGCTTACCTAAAGAGACCCCATCAAAGTCTACCAATTCATAGGCCCCTTTTGTCAGCTTTCGCTTAACAACATAATGACCATGCCACATGGGTACAAATTTTTTAGTGCCTAATTTATCATTTTCTTGATCGTACAGTAAGACTAGGTCTCCTTCCAAAAAATTACAAGGTGTAACATTTCGATCATACTGAGCTTTAATATGTTTGGCATGAGCTTCAATTTCTAGTGCAACATCATTTCGATTCTCATCTAGCTGAGCCAAGTACAACAAACTTTTTTCCTCTTCGGAAGTGGCTGGAATTAATTCTATGGCCATTTGTAATGACGGGATTTCGCATTCAATGGGTAACACAGCTTCCAAACCATAAACTAGTTGGAAAGGAGTGAAATTGGTTGATGTTTTTACTGAGGTTCGATAGGCCCAAAGCACTGAGAATAGCATGTTATGCCAATTCGACCTATGAATCCCAATGATTCGTCGGATCATAATGACTAGAACTTTGTTGATGGCTTCAACCAGACCATTAGCCTGTGGATAATATGGAGTTGAACTATCGTGATGCAAGCCAAGTTGGTCTGTTAGTTCAGTCATCATAATATTTCGAAAATGACACCCATGATCAGTGATAATTGCTTATGGAACACCAAACCTAGCAATTATACGATTGAAAATGAAAATCGCAGCAGTTTTGCCGTCTACCTCAAATGTAGGCATCGCCTCGGCCTACTTGGTAAAATAATCTACCGCAAGGATGATATACACATGCCCCCCGGCCGAGTGAGGGTTACATGTAATAAAATTGATACCCCATTTCGTAAAAGAACCGTCAGCAATTATAGGGTGGAGAGGAGCAGGTGGAGCGCGCATCTTTCGATCAAAAATTTGGCAGTTGTGGCATTTTCGGACCGCGTTAATACAATCTTTAAACAAAGATGGCCAGAAATAGCCAGCGCGCAATATCTTTTGGGCTGTGGCAAACCCGGACATATGATCACCACATGCTTCAAAGTGACAGTCATTTAGAACCGTTTCAGCTTCCTTGTGAATTAAACAATGTCAGAAAACAGAGTTCGCCCCATGACGATAAAGTGTATCTCCAATAACTTTGAATTGTTGGGACTGGAATCGTATTTTTCGACGCTCTGATCTTGAAATTTCTGGCCGAAAGGATTGGGTTTGGAGATAAAATATGATATCCCCATACCATGGATCTAAAGTGCTGATTAGAAACAAGGATTCGTCCGCAATGGGCTCCTCCGCCACAGTTTCAGTGTCATCACGCGGGAAGTCACACATCAACTCCGCAAAATTAAAGATTTCTTTGACTTAGACTTTTCAAATTCCAAGTCAAACTCCTGCAGGATCACAGTCCATTTAGAGTACTTTCCCCCTAGCAATTGTTTGGTCAAAATATAGACCATAGGGTTGCAATCGAAGTTACTATAGTTTTGCGTAGTAAAATGTAATGACGAAAACCTTGGACACCTTGAACAGCTGCCAAGGCCAATTTTTCCACATGTGAATATTTTAGCTCTGTTGGATTTAAGGTTCAACTAAGGTAATATATCACATGTTCACTATTGAATTCATCTTCCTGAACTAACACCATTCCAATGGTGCAATGCGAGGCAGCGAGATATAAGTAGTCCTGGTTGTAGTTGGGAGGAACACGTGTTTTAGTGCATCAAAAGATTTGTCAGCTATCTCATCCCGAAAGAATGGAGTATTCTGTTTCAAAAACCGGGTAAAACCCTATGTGATCTCAGCGTAGTTAGGACTGAATCGACGTAAAAAGTTTGCTTTCCCTTGCAAACTTTGGAGTTGGCGAAGACTTGAAGGAGGAGGCAATTTGACAATAGCTTCAACTTTCGAGGGATCGACGCAAATGCCAGCTTTCGAAACAAAAAACCCCAGTAACTGACCTATTTCTATACAGAAGGCACACTTGTGTGGATTCAACCTAATTTTATAATGCCTACACCTCATAAAGATTGCTCATAAATGGATGAGATGATCGGCTCGATGTAATGAATGAGCAGGTAAATCATCGAGATAGGGTTGCATAATGTGCTTGATGTCATGAAACGCATAAGACATGGCTCTTTGAAAAGTTGCCCCGGCGTTCTTGAGCCCAAAAGGTAATTTGCAATAAGAAAATGTCCCCTATGGACAAATGAAAGCCGTTTTTGGTTGATCAGCAGGTAGAATATTTATTTGATTGTATCCGGAAAAACCATCCATGAAGGAGAATATTTCACTGCCGGCACAATCATCAATGATTTGATTGATATAGGGAGTTGGGTAATTGTCTTTTGGACAGGCTCAATTAATATCCCAATAATCGATACATATTCTTATTTTTCCTTGCTTTTTGTTAACAAGAACAATATTTGATACCCAATCCGTTAAGGGAATTAGATAAATGAAACCCGCTTTAAGTAATTTTTCAACTTCTGCTTTAATAGCAGCAGCTTTTCGCGAGTGGATCTGACACAAATGTTGCCGGATGGGTTTAGCATCCGGGTAAGTTTTGATTTCATGAACAACAATTGCTGGGTCAATTCCTAACATTTGTTCATATGACCAGGCAAACACATCGCGAAATTCTTCAAATAGGGCCTTATATGTTTGAATTTCATCTTTTGTACAAGAGGCACCTTTATGAATGTTTTCAACAATTCCAGGCTTAACCGAAATGTCAATAGGAATAGTTCGAGAAATATTTCCCAAATTTAACTCAAAATCAGGATTCTTCATTCGATTCTGAGGTTCCTTGACATAATCAGTCGTAAAAATAGATGAAAAATCATTTTCAAAGCGATCAACCTCAGGTAAAAATGAAGATCTATGATGAAGATCTTCCCATGGTAAATCATCAACACACAGGATTTCACAAATTTGCTCATCAGTGTGAACAAGTTCAGAAAACGTTGTTGAATCTGAGTTTGATTTTGAAAGTGATTCTTCATGGACCACATTCATTAAGTCAATTTCGGTTGAAGAAGGGTCGGAAAATGACTGTACGACCTGATATGCAATTTCATATGGACTCAAAGGCATAGCATCACCAAATGAATCTATCTCAGATTCGGGAGGTACGATCCAAGGATCATCATAAACAATAGTGTCTGATGAAATCATATGAATGGTTGCTGTAGAAGGCAATACGTTTGGAGGAGGAAAGGAAAAAGTTCCTAGTAAACTAGAATCTTTAACTAGTCCTACTCCAACATCCTTATAAGGGATAGTTGTTTTGACGACATGCTGGATACTTTCAAAAGAGGCTGGGTCGGATGAAAAGTAAGTTAGCTGGTATATAGTTACAATCTTTCCATTATGAGGTAACTTTATAAGCTAAAAGACCGATGAAACAACAACAGTCATAGCGTAAGACCAACTACGACCCAAGAGAAGGTTGTAATCTTGAGGGGCATCAACCACCTCCACATCTAGATTAACAGTTTTGACTTCAACCCCTATAGGTAAATCCTCTAGAATGCTAAAAGGATGGAACATGCGGCCAACAAAGGCCTTTAGAATCGTCGGTGATTGATTAAGTGTAGGAGAACCAAGCGATCTCCAACATTGAGTCAACATAATACAGGTTGAGGCTCCCTCATCAATCACAGTCCTATAGCAAGGTCTGTTTTTGACTAACACTAGAATTTGGAAAGCCATTTGATGAGGTAAGCGAGGTGTACTATTTTCCAGATCGAAAATTATATGGTTCGAGTCCTGAATATCAACAGCTCCTATAGCCGACAATAGAAATTTATGTTGTGCTTGACATGATTGCAACACCTCCAAAGCCGACATTGCTAAAGGTGAAATAGCCAAATCTTCAACAATGTTATAGTTCTGAGCAGCTCTCGCATGCAGATTGAAAGCTGACTTTCGAAGTATACCCTTGGCAGGCGGTTTGATTACTAATTCTGGGTTAGGTTTCTCGATCTGTAGTGGATCGGAACCGGGAGTCGAAGTTGATGGGTTTGAATTAGAAGATTCTGCTTCCTTACCACCAACAGGACTTTTACTTCCATAATCTTGCAATCGTGTCACAATCCTAACATGGGACATCATCATTATGGGTTCTTCAGAGGCATTTGAGGAAGAACCTATCGTCTTACTATGTTGACTAGGAAAAGGATCCTTCAAAACAGCAAGCGTTTGGGAACCTTTGACGATTTTCGCAACCTCAGCGCGATGAGGGCAGTCTCTTGTAAAATTCTCTTCTTCACAAATGAGACAAGGATAACGAGGTTTGCGTTTCTCATCAGTAGATTCCATTTTTTCTGGTTTCTCTTTCGAATTTTCACCTGTTTTATTTTTATTCTTCCTGTTCTTTTTACCGCCAGATTTTGATTTGGCTGTAGATGACTCTACAACATGAATATCGGTAGAAATTTCTGCGAAAGAATATCCTATCAGGGAATGTGGTAAAGTTATGATAGGAGAAGAATTCTTGGAAAATTTCTTCTTACTTTTGGTATTAACTGTACCAATCATACCATCAGTGGCATGAGACCCTGAAGGAGCTGCATTTATTTGATTTTGCTTAGGAAGGTCAGGTATTTTCTCGTGTAACGTACCTGACTGCGTATAAACTAGGTCAAGGTACTGAGCTTGAGCAATTACTTGCTCTTCAGTAATGACTCCTGCCTTAGCTACATCCTCAGTGATTTTCAATAATAAAGATTTGACAAACCATTCTGCTAAGATCTGATCCAGAATAAAAGCTTTCACTAAATGTCGTCGACGTCTCCATCCATGAATGTGATCTGAAATGTAAGTGGATGTGGACTGCTTTAATGAAATTAATAATTCCGTGCCATTGTCACATCTGACTGCCAACTAAAAATGAGTTAAAAATGAAGTAGCTAACTGACTAAAATTATAAAAAGTGGCTTGAGGTAACTCAATGTACCACTTGGCCGCAAGACCAATTAGAGTGCATTGAGAAAGCCTTAAACAGATTGAATCATCTGAAATGGAGTTAGACGCACACCAGAGGTGATAAGTCATCACCTGGTTCGACGGATCCTCTCCTAATTTACCTTCAAACTTAGGAATATCACTAGGAAACTTATTCAGCATTGGCAGCCAAAACGAAAGATAATTAATTGGATCGTTCGAAAGGTGTGGCAATTCGGGCATGTCCAAAGTTGCAATAAAAGGTAATTAACGATTAGGGTCCCTGAAACCCTGGGTCATGAGACCATCCCCAGGAGGAGGATATCCAAGATAGCTAGGAATTGGAATTGCATTTGGGATATTATATCCTCCTAGAAAACCATGATTAACCGGACCGTACTTGGGTTGTTGAGGTTGCTGATAAGTATATCCAAGGTACGGTTGATACTGATAGACTTGGTTTTGCACAGCAGGACTGAATTGGTACTGTCCCTGATATGGTTGATAAGTAAATTGAGGTTGACTTGTGACAACCGTACTTGGACCAGGTTTTCCTACAGGCATTTGAACCGAGGCCTGAATTGTGGGTCAAGATTGAGGTAAAGATGCTTGAGGAGTTGATACAGGAACAGTAGAAACCAGAGCTATAGATACTCCGGAAGTAGGTGGGGTAGATTGAACAGATGTTGCGGCAGTCGTTTGAGGTGGAGTTCGAGGCGAACTAGGCCCAGGCTGAGAAACTACAGAAGGTGCAGAAGTTTGAATAGTAGACTGGACAGGTTGCTAGGTTGAACCAGAAACCAAGGGTTGTCCAGATTGAGATGACAACTGTACATTCGGTTGCAAGATCTGCTGAGAATGAGATGGATCCCACACTAAGTTCATTCCGAGGTATGGACCCATAGTAGGTTGAGCATATTGAGGACCATAACCGGGTTGAGGGTAGGGTTGATAATTCAAAGGTACATTTCCAGTTCCTTGGACAAATGATTGACCGGAAGGTGGTTGGAAACCTTGGGTTGGGTACTGACCTTGAGGTTGATAACCTTGAGGCACGTACTGATATTGGGGTTGACCTTGACGTACATATTGATACTGGGGTTGACCTTGAGGTACATACTGAGTCTGGGGTTGACCTTGAGGAATGTACTGTCCCGTAGGTATGTACTGTCCTTGAGGTTGCCCCCGAGGCAGTAATTGGGTACCTTGAGGTTGCCCCCCAGGCAATAATTGAGGACCTTGAGGTTGCCCCCCAGGCAGTAACTGGCCATCTTGAGGTTGCGGATTTGGAATGGTACCTGACATCATAAGAATATCTTCTACACTCAACGGCTTAGTTCCATTATTACCAGTTAATAACCCTTGTTCAATAGGTTGAGGAGATGCTCTCGAAAAAGTACCAGTAAGAGATTGATACCTAGAGGAAACAGAAGGACCGCCATATAAAAAGGTTTCTGGAGATTGAGAAAACATGGACGACTGTCTCGAAATATTCAAAGGAGGATAATAACCCCTAGGTGTTGGATGAAAAGGAATGCGAGGTGGTGAAAAACTTAGTCTCGGGTTTTTCAAAAAATTGGTCAATGAAAGATACCAAGCGTCCCTCCTAGGTGGACTATAAAGGATCGATTCACGCTCCCTAAGTTCTATAGCTAGTTGATTTTCAGGGATACGTATACCTTCTTCCGGAGTAACAAGTTCTTCAATAGCAATAAGTCCAGAAGGAAGATTTTGGGTAATGACTCTTTCTACCCTAGGTGAGCCAGGACCACTGGAAGTTGGAGAGGAAAATCCTGATGTTGGAGTAGCAGCAGGTTCAGTTTCAGGTTCAAATATTTTAGGTTCCTCGGCTAATTCACTAGTAGAAGAAAAACTACCAGTAACTTCGAAAAAGGAAACAGGTTCTAAAATATACTCTGGTGCCTGAACTTGGTAATCAGGATGTACAACCAAAGAAGACTCTCCTTCTTTAGGTGCCCCAACTCTACTGTCACTAGGAGTTACAGGGGCTCGAAGCCCTTCAAGCTGGCTCAGTGAAAACTCAGGAGGTTGGCCCCGAAGTCTACGGGACTTCCTCGCTAATTCAACCACGATTAAATATTTTAACTACTTCACAGGCAAACAAAGAAAAATCTCAATGAAAACCACCTAAAGTCTCTAAAGAACCAAACAATTTTTGAATCACACGCCTAAAGAATCTAGGAGATCAAAACACACACAAACAGTAACTTTCCGTACCGAAAACACTGGTTGGTGATGAAACCAACATCGCAGAATTCAATACAGAAATGGCAGTTGGAACAGTTACCCCGGAAACCTGCTTAATGAATAGACTAGCACAAGTTTCTCCACTAAACCGTCTCGAGTGAAGAGAACCCCCCAAAAAATCCAAGTGAGTCTAACCAACATCTGCTCCAGGTATAGTGGGATCTTCCCTCCACCGTCACCTCAGGAAAGAATCCTATAGAATATGGTCACTATGGTTACCAACGGGAACAAATATACCTAGGGGAACAGTCTGTGATCCGATACACACGCAAGGGCAGAGTAGCAAGCTCAATCCCCTTGAAGGCTCCTTGACATAAACCAAGGTTTAGCAACAAGTGACCCGAGGCTCCTTGACAATGGTTAATCCAAGGTTTACTGTTTTTAATACGTGTATATCTAGTATCGTTCCTAATGAGGAAGGATTGATTACCCGACTGGTTTGGACAAGATCTCGTGCTTGACTCCTATAAGAGGAGCTTCGTAGAGCATAGATGTAACAATTGGAATTTATCTCCTACCACAAGATACAGCTACTTGTTTGTTTTACTATCTTGGAGAGTTAATTACTCCCTACTCCAAGATACTAGCCTAAGCTATGTTGGTGATAAAGAGCCCTAGAAATAAAAATATTACTAGATATATTTTACTTTAAGCGTTATTTTTATTGGTTTTTTCTTAAGTCAAAAGGTGTGGAGATGAAACTTTATGGTGTGAAGACTCGATTCCAAATCAATAAAAATGCACTTAAGATGAAAAACAATCCCTTTTCTTCAATGAATTTCTAGCTAAAGAAAGAGTTGAGAATGCAAATGCTTGTAGAAAAAAATATTTCCTTAACAAACAAATCAAAAGAAGTTGCTTTTTGTCTTTTCCAATGAACTCAAAAACAAGACAACTAGTTGTTGGGAAATTTATTTGCTTAAATTGCTTTCATTAAATTATCAACCAGGGAAACTCGTAAGCTTGTGATGGTGCCAGCAAAATATATGCAGGAGTAGGCAACTAACTCTATGTCTAAATAAATTATTCACGATTCAATATAATATGCAAGGGAAGAGGCTCCTAACTAAGGAGGTGCTGGTTGTCCTTCCCTATAGTATCATAGAGAAATCATTGATTACATAAAACCAGAAACTTGAAATGAAGACAAGAGAATGAACTTTAATTGTTGTTCAGATTCAAAGAGAGAGAAAGACTAACTTAGTCTCTTGATTGTCCCCTCATATACTAATCCAAACTAAACTAAGATTCATTCATAAGCATAAGAAATGAAATGACTTGAAACATAAAAGCAAAGTAATGAATTTCAATTATCATACAAATCAAATGGAGAGAGAGCCTAACTTAGACCCTTGGCTATCCCCTCATATGATACTTGAAACATAAAAGCAAAAGAATGAATTTCAATTATCATGCAAATCAAAGGAGAGAGAGCCTAACTTAGACCCTTGGTTATCCTCTCATATGCTGATAAGATTTAAAACTCATTCATCAGTCACAAACAAATCCTCAAACATCTAAGCAATTAAATGAAATAAGATCTATTATGAAATAAAATGTTTCTTTCATCCTTTTAGAGTGAGCTCAATTCTCCTAAGAACAAAGTGACAAATTATTCCATTTACTACACTAAGACAACTTATATCTAAAACTACATAATGGAAATATATGTAAAATGAAGCTTTATTCTATTCCATCATAAGTTGGATACATGCTCCAAGAGTCCTCCTTTTGGAATGGAGGAGGTACTCCTATTTATACAATGGTATGAGATAGCAAACTCATAAAGATGATCCATTAATCTCTCTTTAGTTCCACACATTTCTCAACCATCTAGACACATAACCCTATCCTCCATGATCTCCTCCATGAGGTCCATGATCTTCTCCATGAGATCATGATCTTTTCCATGAGATCATGATCTTTTCCATGAGGCTTATCTTATCAAATTCGAATTTGATCATTCAAGGCCACATAAAGATGCCCTGGAAGCTTCCTCTGTACCTACACATGTCAACAAACTCATTCTAATTGTTAGGTATAAGTATAAGCATATTATTTTCTAAAATTTAACCATAAATCCACTTTAAAATGTTAAGAATTGGAAAAGCATAGTTATAACCCAATAATGAGGTAAATGTAATGATGTGGAGGTGGAATGGAGGTGACATGAAGGTAAAATGTGAAGATATTGGTGAATAATGAAGTGAAAATAAGGACAATTTTGAAGCCCAACACTAGTTATGCTCACGAAAATTTCCCTTTATTTTCAAACACTCAAATACTACTAAAACAAACTTTTTCAAAAGAGATTTTTTTTTTTAATTTTATAAAACACTCAAAACTATTGAAAAATCTAATCTTGAGATCTATAAATTCTAAAAGGCTAATTGAAGTAAAAGCTTACAAGATTTCTTTTCAAGGATGTTTTACTTAGTTATGAGCAAACTAAGGACTAATTTGTCCAGAATCACAAATTAATCAAAAAACAACCAGCTTTTGTTTTCTTTTCTAAAAATGAAATCCAAAACTTTCAACACAAGTTCTTTCGAAGCTTCACAAAGAGAAAAACAGGATGGATTCCTCAATAATGGTAGATTTTACAAAACGGTCAGACTCATAAGAAGGCTAGCAAAAACCAAGGTGATCTGAGGTTTCTAAGGCTTCTAAGCTTTGAGTTACTACAAAGACCAAACGAAAATCAAGCCCAGCACACAAAGCTTCTAGGAGTTTGACCTAAAACCTAAATGCCAACGGAATTAACCTATGAAAATTTCCTAACAAGTCACGTGTAGATCTGAGCAGAGGTTAAAAACACATAAACAAATCCTAAGCTGACTGAAAGAGAAAATTTCAAGTTTTTCAAAATTTTGACAAGGTCCGCAGGCCCCCAGTATACCCAGGTGCGGTACCGCTCTGTGTGTAAAACAAAAGTGCGGGGATGTCCGCACTGTGTTACAAGAAGAGGGTGCGGTCCTCTTCCAAAAGAACGAAAAACAAAAAATAATCGAAGATCTACTGAACCTACCCAATCCCACACAACAAGAAAAAACCAGAAACAGAGAAACAGTTTCTCAAGTCAAAGTGAAAGCAAAGGAAAAAATAAAAAATTCAAGTCCCCAGCGGAGTCGCCATTTTGTCGGCCAGATAATTCATTCTTGTGGACAAGACCAACCTCCCTAGTATCTATGGATATCTAGCGACAAGGAAACCAAACAAATTCTATCTTTCTCTAAATATGCAATTTATAAATAAAGGCTAGTAGATGTTTTAGGCCTACCTCGGGTCTAGTGCTAGTTTATGGAAGCCATGCTCCATTGATACAAATGAGATCCCTTTTAAAGAATTTGCAAACACAAACAGTCATACACATAAAATAGCATCTGAAAAGCCAATATAATAAGCACATTTATCATGATGATCAAGGAATTAACGAAATCAATCATAGAAGACAATTTATTAAGAAAAATGAATCTGAGTGTATTAACTTTAATCAAAGAAGAACTTTACAACCTTGGTGCCTTGATGCTGTATAAGCTCCTCCCAGGGTCCAGCAAGAATCTCCTCTACTTTGACAAGTTTCACTCTCTTCCCAAGGAAGCCAAAAGGTATGTAATCTCTCCTCTCAAGCTTAACTAGGAAGTCTCAATTCCAACAGCATTTACCCTAAAAAATGTTCAGCTTCTAACCTTCCCAAAAACCAGCCCAATGCCTTAATTTATAGTACAATGGAGGGAAGTTACTAGGTCCACCTTCAAAGGGATAGATCCCTCCTTCAAAGGGATAAGCTCCTCTTATCAAGGGATTAGCTCCTTTAGTTATGGGATGCATGAACCACCTAGGAGTGAACCATCCACATCAAGATTCCTTCTAGAAGCATCTAGAATTAACCCAAAGTGAGTTTTTAAGAATAAACTTGCGCCTTTTTTACTTTCACAGGGGTCCGCGCCCACTCCTTTAGAGACAGAGCAGGCAGGTCCACAGGTAACATGACCAAGGGGTGCGGGATCGTAGGTAATGGTAAGAGAAAGTGCGGAACGAGAGTTTTATTGATTTTCAAGGACTTTCTCTCATTTTTAAAACTTGACATGAAGAGCTGAGGTATGAGACTTGCAAAGGAGGACAGTATGAGTGGTGATAGACTCACACTGACTGCGAATAGTCATGGTGACAATATTTTGGTTAACAGTAAGGTCAACCTCTGCAGTCGCAGGGACAACCTTTACAACCAAAAGGTCAACTCTTGCAGCAGCAAGATCAACTTGACCAACAACAACCCTTATACTCATATCAACAGGGTCAACCTTTGCAAGGGCAAGGTCAAGGTCAAGTACTGCAGTAGCAGGCGCAAAATCCTTATGTCCAAGGGCAACAGGTTCAACCTCCTTTTGTCCAAGGATAGCAGGTCCAAAATCCTTATGTCTAAGGGAAGCAAGTGAAAAATCCTTACATCCAAGGGCAGCATGTCCAAAACCCTTTCATCTAGTGGCAATAGTTCCAAAACCCTTATTCTCAGAGACATCAGGTGAAAAATCCATATGTCCAAGGCCAACAAACTCAACAACCTTTTAACCCGTATTTTGCTTCTCAACAGCCTATGATCGGACAGTTTCAAGGCTTTCAAGGTTAGAATCATCCCTACGGGAAAGGTAACTTACAATGGGGGAAAGTCAAATGCCATATCAAAAAAATAATCCAATAAGGGAAAAAAATCCTTACGAGTAGGGATGGTACCTCCCAGTTGGGCCCCCTTCTCGACCTCAAATGCCTTTCAATACCCGATTGCCATTCTTGGATACACTGGAATTTCCAGATGTGTCTAGACTCATGAATGAACCGATTCTTCATTTTCCATACTAGCCTTCAGTTCCATCCAAGATCCTGAGTGATTTTCTGAAGTTTGAAGGAAAAGCGAAAGAGGATCCACAAGCCCACGTGATGACATATAACCTCTAGTGGTCCTTGAATTCTTGCGTTGATGATTCCATTTGCCTTCAGCTTTTCCAACGAACTCTTACAGGTGCTGCATCCAAATGGTATATGAAGCTACCTAGAAATACCTATAATGACTTTAACACTCTCACCATGGTCTTTCTCACACATTTCCAATTGTTAGTCTGCTATGAAACTTGCACCCATCTGCTAACGTTGCTCAAGAAATACACTGCCTCCAACATCTTCAATCACATCCATGAATGGAGACATAGGCATTGCCTTATTAAGTTTGAGATTATTGATCATTTTTTGATCGAGTGGTTCACCAAATCATTCGTCAACAAAATTGTTGAGGACATTGCTGTGGGTGGATGCGTCACAGAGGAACAAGCCATCACGCATGCCCAGTATCTAGACCTCATCTATTCACAGTCTAGCATGTTATATTATGTGTTACCTGATGCGCCCAGAACATCATTTGATATGACGACATCTTAGTCTCTGGCTACCCCTCCTGTTGATGGAGTAATTGGTTCAGTGACTCAGACCCCCTGCAAAATATTTTTCCAAACAGAAGTCGGTCTCCAACACTGCTCCCAATGATTCCTCTCACAATTCATCTGGCCCTGGTAAAACCTCACAGGTTCACGCAATCTAGTCCACTGTAGCTAAAAAATCCTCCAAAGGTAACAAGAAAGGCAAAGGAAAGGGTAAGGCTGATCCCTCAAAACAGGGCCCACCTAAGTCATCTTCTGGTGATGCTTCCCAATGGAAGCCTAAATATCCATGCCTCATCTGTGAGGAGGATCACTATACTAATGATTGTCACAGACAGTCTGAAGTTAGTTGTTTTCTCAAAGGGACCCCAACTGTAATGAAAGAGCCCTTTCCATCCCAGCAGACCCAAATGGTAGACTAGCCTCAGTCATTTGCTTCCATAGGTTCACAAGTGTTCATGATGAGTACACCGATTAACGTGGCTACTAGCTCAAAATATTATCAAACACCTACCCTACCAACAGGGAAAGAGAAAGAAGGTACCCCGTCCATTTCTAGTCCTCTCCATATAGAGTGACCTAATCCTGATTCCTTTAGTCGACCACCTTCTCGAGGTGTGCTACAAAAGTCCTCATACAATTCAAATGCTCGAGCCACTTAAAATTATAACATTGTTGAAGATCTAGCCCAAGCACCATTCACTATGTCTGCTCTCTAGGTCCTTCAAAGTTTTCCTTCTCAGTGGAAATCGTTATTGTCATCTATTGAGGATATTGATCCAATTGACTCTAATCTCATCTATTTTGACCTAGAAAACCACGTTCCACATTTACCTCATCAGATTTCCTTTCTAATTCAGGTGATCATAAATGAGAAAACCATTCATAGGACCGTCATCGATGAAGGTGCTTCTACCTGCATCATGTTTGTCGCTTGTTGGAAAGTAATTGGTTCTCCTACTTTCAACTAGTCCCCTAACACTTTGGAAACTTTTGATGGATGCAATTCGCAACCATTCTGTGTCCTTCCCAACCTTCCCATTACTTTGTAGGGTAAGATAGTACACGTCGAAGTAGATATTGTTGACGCTAATCTTAATAACAATCTTCTACTTAAACAGAGCTAGACCCATGCCATGCATATTGTAGCCTCCTCCCTTTTCCGTGTGATTCATTTTCCCCATCAAGGGGAGATAGTCATAGTCGACCAATCGTCCTTCTTTGCATATTCCTCCTCAAATGGAAATGTTCCATATGTAAAGCACACCTGTGCTCCTTATGAGAGTGTGGGGGCTGGAATCTTTAAAGATACTACCTTGATGGGTATTTTTCCTCTCCCACCTCCTCATGTTGCCTCTGTCAACATGATTTTGGCCAAGTCTGATCCTTGGGTTATTCGTTCACCGGATCTTGTTAATACACGAGGAGAGGTTATGTCGTTAAATCCTGCCAAAATTAATTACGTGGAAATTGTTTCAGCTTCGCCTTCGGTATCCTCTGATCATCCTATTTCGAGAATATCTCTCAATGCGTATTCTCAATCCTTGTGGCTTGGTTCTTTGGAACCTCCCGATCCCTTAACTGAGACTTTTCTTTCTGACAAGAGTATCATGGAAGTAATGTCTCTAGAGGAAGTACCTTGGAACAACACTCATCATCATTCCTCATTCCTGCCTAGCCTGATGGTCATGTTTACTTGTCTCGAGGAGTTATCTTCTCAGTTCACATCCCTACCACTTCAAATGCCGGTTATGACTCATGAAGTTTGGTTGGAAGGGAACATTGGTAACATTACCCAAACGATGCCAATTGATATTTCCGTCAAGCCTGGTGTCATTGAAAATGTCCATATTAGGGTAATTTGTTCTCCAGAAAGATAAAGCTCTATACTCGTCTCTTCCAAGAGTTCTAGGATGTTTTTGCATGGTCATATGAAGAAATTCCTGGCATTGACCCAATTAAAGTCATGCATGAGATTCTAACTTATCCTCATGCAAATCTTGTTCACCAACGACTTCATCCAGTGCACCCTAGAAAAGTGGCCACCATCAAGGGTGAAGTTGAAAAACTTCTAAAAGTTGGATTTATTTATCCAATCCCTCCTACATATTAGGTGTCAAATATTGTACCGTTGATAAAGAAACAAGGAACTATTCAAGTTTCCATCGATTAATTTGATCTCAATCGTGCCTACCCTAAGGATAATTACCCCACTCCCTTCATTGACCAGATCAATGATGAATGTGCTAGGAGTGAATTCTTCTCCTTTATGGATGGTTTTTCTAGTTACAACTAGATAAACATTGTGTCAGCTGATCAAGAGAAGACAACCTTCATCTGTTGATGGGGGAATTTCGCATATAAAAAGTTCCTTTTTTCCTTAGGAATGCTGGGGCCACATTTTAGAGAGTGATGTCTTATGCATTCCATGAAATTTGAAAAATAGTTCAACCTTACTTGGATGATCTTCTAGTTCATTCTTGTAAATTCCATGATCACCCTAATCATATTTGGAAAAAATTTCTTCGTTGTAGACACTAAAACATTCAGCTGAATCTGCATAAATGTGTCTTCTGCGTCGAATCCAGATGACTCCTTAGCTTTATCATTTCGAAAGAATGCATTTTCCTTGATCCTCTTAAATTCGAGGCCATATTTAATTTACCCCCTCCATCTTCATTGCACCAACTGCAGAGTCTGCAAGGAAAATAAAATTTCCTCCATTGTTTCGTACCAAATTATGCTAAGCTAGCTTCAGGGTTCACCCAATTTTTCAAGAAAGGAACCCCATTTGTTTAGGATGAGGCTACCCAAAAGTATTTTTATGACCTAAAATTTGTCCTCATCAATGCTCCTTTGCTACACCCCCTAAACTATCATCATGATTACTTCCTTTATCTAGCTGGAGCCTCTAGTACCATCGCTATGGTACTGGTACATGACGATGGTGAAGGCAATGAACATGTTATTTATTACCTCATTCGTAACCTCGTCGACACCAAGATGCATTATGCTCATGATGAGAAGTTGTCTTTGGCAACCGTATATGATGTTTAGCGCTTTCGGAACTACATTCTACTTTTCACTACCACTATGATTTCTGAATGCAATCCCATGACCTACATCATCACTTGTTAGTTGCTGGAGGGCAAGTATTCAAATTGGATTGTCATCCTCCAAGAATTCGATTTGGTGTTCACTACTACCAAATCTAAGAAATCATTGGTCTTCTCTGAGTTTATTTTCTCCCTTCCCTCCTCTTCTCTTCCTACTGGTGTCAATGAGCAGCTCCCAGACGAGACTCCTTTCTTAATTAGCACTCTCGAGCCCTGGTACGGTGATATCATCATGTATCTCCAGACATCCAATTTCCGGTCCACGTTGACCAAAGATGATCGCTGACACATTCAGAATCAATCTCAACCTTTCCATATCATTGGAGATACTTTACATCACATCGGTGTCGATTCAATTCTTCATCGCTATCTCACTCTCGAGGAGGCTGAGAGAGTCTTGAATGACTTCCATTTTGGCGCATGTGACAGGCACCTGACTAGATATGCTATTTCTAAAAAAATCCTTATTGTTGATTATTTTTGGCCCTCAATCTTCAAGGATTTCATCTTTGTTGTTCATAAGTATCATGAGTTCCAAATTTATCAGTGCAAAATGCATGCCCCATCCACTCACCTACACACCATTATTACCATTGGTCCTTTTGCCAAATGGGGCATCGACTATATGACCTGTAACCCTTGTTTGGCTAGGTGGCATGGGTATATTATCATTGTTGTAGATTATTTCACCAAATGGGCCAAAGCGATGCCTACATACTCTGTGGACAGTAAAATAGCGGCTCAATTTCTATTCAATCACGTTATTTCTAGGTTTGGAGTGCCTCAGGCCATTTTCATCGATCATGGCTCCCAGTTTCTAGATTAAATGATGGCTGAGCTGACTTCCACGTTGGGCTTGTGCCACGATGGCTCAACCCCATATTACCCTTAGGACAATGGCCAAGTTGAAGTTGTGAACAAAGTCTTGGTTATGATTCCTCAGTGCACCATTGGGATGCACAAGTCAAATTGGCATTTCATGCTCTTTTCAACTCTCTAGGCTTACCGAACCTTGACCAAGGATGCAATAGTATTCACATCGTTCCAGCTCACCTATGGTCTGGAAGCAAATTTATCGATTAAGTGCAAAATTCCATCCCTCAGGCTAGTTGTCGAACTTCTCCCCAAGACCTCACCTTAGGAAGATTGCCTCTTGTACTTAGAATGTCTTGATGAGACTCATTGTCTTGCTACTTTGGTCATCGAAACACAGAAAAAGCAGGTCAAGTCCCATTTTTATCAGTCTATCTCTCCTTGAGCTTTTTCTGAGGGTAATTTGGTTCTTCTGTATGATCAGCTAATGATAAGCTGGGAGCATGCAAGTTTGAACCCATGTGGAATGGGCCCTACATTGTTAAACATGTGTTACAGAAAGAGGCCTATGAGCTTATTGGCTATGAGGGAAATCACTTAGACAAGCCCCATAATGGGATTTACCTCAAAAAGTACTATGATTAGGTCATCTTGCATGGCTACTTTTGTGAAATACTATGTTATTCATTTTTGTACAGTGTGGTTTGGTGTGTTGTTTTGCAAGAATATTTCCTTCTTATTATGTTTCTTCTTGCTTTCCAGATGTGGTGTATCCTCACATCGGTTTCACTGATGGTGCTTGTCATAGTACCCAAAATCTATCATCCGCAACATGGTCCATTTATGACCCCCATGGTGAGTTGGTTGATCTTCAAGGTATTTATCTAGGTCAAACAACTAATAACATCGATGAGTATAGCGTAGCTATCGAATTGTTGTCAGAGGCTATCACTCTTGACATTCGAGAATTGGTTGTGAACCTTGATTCACAACTTGTCGTTCTCCAACTCGATGGACAATATTCCGTCAAAAACCCTTAGATATTGAGAATGTATCTACGTATTCGTCTATTGGAGAAATTTCTTGATTACATTACATATCATCATATTCCTAGGCACATGACATATAGCATATATATATACATATATATACATATATGTATCTATATATAGATTTATATATATATATATATATATATATATATATATATATATATATATATATACATAAACAGATATGTCAAAAATGTTTGTCATACATCAAAACTCCAAAAAATAATATGTGTGTTCAAATACATTCGTGGCTTGCAGGCCTAAAAAATGTGAAATGTTAGACCTATGAACTAATCGACCTGATGCTCATGGTAGCATGTAGCTGCTCATACTACACGAGTTAGTAGTTGGTGGGTCCGGTCTGATACTCCAACTGTGTGCCTATGATAATGGCATGGGACATCACCCATATGGGCATACTCTGGGATACTGTGGGTCAATTCCTCAAGGTTTTGTGTGATCTACTCCTCATTATCGCTTCCTTCCTAATAAGGAGCGACATCGAACTACTGAGCAACACGCTTGGCAATCAGGGAGATCTCGACAAGATGTTTTGGTCCAACATCTGCATTTATAAAATCGAAATGTCATGAAAACATATATCTAAAAAACAATAAAGAGTCACCGCGGAAGTCGGTGCCGCTATAGGGCCAATCCTCTACTACGATCAGCTGTCGTCGTAGCCATGAGAAGAAGGTGGGCTTATAGGACATCTGTTGGCCCCCAATAATCCTAGGCATCAATTCACTTCAACAAACCATATGTGGGTCTCGTGGCAATGGTAGTTCCACCTTGGCAAGCTGGTAATGAAATAGTGGGACCTTCTCTAGTAAGAAGGTCACTAGAACAGACCCATAGTAGAATTTCTTCAGGTTTCCCACCTTGGCTTTTGATAGCTGGCACTTCATGTTGACCTTCATAGCTTTTGCCTAGTTGAAGATAGTTGACACCATATAGTCGATATCATACTGAAACTTCGACTTGTTGGTCTCATGTTGTGCTTGAGCCCCATCCACTCTATTTGTGGTCAACAAAAACACTCTCAGCACAAGATCCTGAACATCATAATATCGATCTTGCCACTCTTTGATTTGAGTGCTTCTGGGTAGTGTTATGCAAGTAACATGGTCACACTTTCCCCAGTAGGCCTTGACCCATATAGATTGACTGGCTCCCCTCTTCAGGATAGTCCTGTGATGAAATAAATGTATGAAGTTTCCAACTCTAGTTCTTGGTCGCGGATCATGAAAACTTCCCGATTCACATCCCAGAGACTGATCAGATACCGTAGCAATTCAGGTTGAGCATTTAGACCTGGTGTGAGGAAGAATTTGAGGAGCCCACAGTTCCTCAAAGCATTCAAGAAATTTGGGTCTACCATTACTTGTGTGTCAATGTCCTCATGCTTGCGTTCCTTCCAATCCACCATTTTCATATTTTTTCCCTGTAAAAACCATACAATCAAGTCAATAAACATCTTTGGCAAGAAAACATTGGAGTCAATTGGACAAATTAGGCAAAAAATTGGAAATTTTATGTTCATGGTGCTGACATGACTGTTTTAAAAATAGTAGCGCTGATGGCACACTTGAAAGTCTAAAAACCCCCTATCAATGTGATTCCATGCTCGAAATCACACCAACCAAGGGTGATTTTGTTTGTCAAAATATCCTAAAAAAATCCAAAAAATGGTTAAAAACAGGTAAAATAAGCATGAAAATTGAGTTTAAGGTCTTGGCTCTTACCTACAACTAACAGAGTGACGAATGGCCTCCCAGATCTCCTACAATCTTCTCCTAAAAAACTAGGGCACAAATGGGTGAAAATCTCTTCACACAAAGGTAAAGTGGTAAATGGTAAAAATAATTACTTTTTCCTCCTTTTATGCATTTTTTCATGAAATATTAGGGTTTTTAAAAGTATTTTTGACCTATTTTTCCTCAGAAACTAGATAATGCATTTACCTTTTGAGCAGAGAAAAGTGATGGATCACTGATGATGGTACTAGAGTCATGCTTAAGCTCTTTTCTTGACTTGTAAAACTCCAATGAAAAGATCGCTGAGTATTTTTTTCCCTTTTTGACTCGTAAAAGAGAATAAAGTTGGGGGGTCCACTTTCAAGCTCTTTTCTGACTCTTTAAACATGAATAGGTTGTTGATGTATTGTCATTTTTAACTCCTTATTCAAAACATCCTTTACCTAGTATACGTTTACCCCTTTCTCGGGCTGGGATAAACTATTTACAAAAAAGGTACTCCTTGACTGAAATGGTCAAGAAGTTCTCACAAGTATCGCTTTATACCTTTTTAGGCTTGAGAGAAACAAATGTATGAAAAGGGACCATGCCGAGTTTTCTTTTTCATGTCTTTTTCAAACTCTCTAAACATGAAAAGGATACCGAGTTACATCTTTGTCGAACTCGTTAAAACATTCAATGACATTGGATTTTCCACCATGATGGACATGAGCTTCTCGTTCCTAGGGCTCATTAAACTTACTAGGTCGGATTCGTCCGAAGGATGAACTTACAGTGCAAGAACATGCTATCCCCTTCAAGCTTGCAATAAAAAATAATTGGGGTACCTGCTAGAAATGGTGGGGGAAAATTGGAAATCTTATTAGTCGTGTTGACAACTCACTCTTGAACATGACACTTTCTGCTTTGTGTCGGGTTGGGATATTGTCTTTTTCATCATTGACCTTCCTCGGTTGGGCCGTTCATTTTTGCCTTCCATTTTATCGTTGCCACGTCATCATGACCACCGATCCTATGGTTCCAAAAGTTGCCAAACTCCAGACTTGTGTTGTTGATATGTTCAAGAGTTAGTCCTTCTATAGTTACACTTACTCCTGATTCTCTATATCATCTGAAATCCTTGCATCCCTTTGTCTCTTGTCGATGATGTGGGATACATCATGGCCCTCCTTCGACATGGTCACTTCCTGTCAACTTTAGCTCATTATCTAGGAAACTGGCGAAGAGACTACCTTCTAGTACCTTAGAGCTTGCATGACCTAATGGTAAGTTCTTCACACTCAATGACAAGTTCACATCATTGACGTTTAACTGGGTGATTTCACGGGAGTTTGAATTTTCTTCCTTTATTCACATTCAATGAACTGTGCTACTAATACCTTGAGAGCCATTGTCACTATTGGTGGCTTCTCTCGCACTTGTTAATGGTTCACATCCTTGACTGGTAATCAAGTAAATTTCTAGCATATCCAACTTCAGCACATTCATTCACATGTTAGGATTTATACTTTGATCGGGTCGTTTGGAGCACAAGACCTTGGGCTCATATTACACTAGTCTAGGTTGCGAGGCAATGTGACATGATTAGGTTGATATACATGTCTCTTTTAGATGGATCACTACGACAATACCATGACTTTTTATATGTGATCCTTCTCATTATTGGATGGTTGTGACCATACCTTGGTTTCGTTATGATCCTTTCTATTGGATGGTTGCGCCCATGCCTTGGATCCATTTATATGATCATTCTCTAAATGGCTGCGTCGATACTAGAATTCATGTATCATTTTTCATAGTTTTCAGTGATGTATCTATGCTTTCTTGTAGGTTTTCTGACGACAGACTCTGGTTCCCTGCATCCACTTGTAAACCATTTCACCCCTCACTCTAGTTTGGCCCTCATACTTTAGGGGACATCTATTACACAACATTTTGTCATTGTCCCTGTACTCCCTGTCCATGATCCTGGGGGACCTCTACAGTGAACCCTACATGCTTTCCCATCATGAAGAAACGCCCAATATGTCCCTCTTCATGAGCACAATAATTCCCGTTCACATCATTTCCCAAGAATCTTCCTTTTACCCTAGTTTACAAGACTATCGCTACTGACTAGTTTCCTTCTTGCACCAATTTGAAAAGATTAAAACTAGCATTAGCACTGTACAGAGTGACTGAGCCCTTTTCTAGTCGTGTCGATCCTCTTTTGGCAAGTTTTTTAAATATGGAGTCGAAGCTTCCAGGTCTAGAAGCTTCATAACGAAAGTCTAGTAAATGGTTGGGTTGGATGGAGCCGAGGAAGTTAGTTTGGGCTCCTTTCCCCTCTTACGATGGAACAAACTCAAGAGATAAGACCTTCTCCCATGATGAGAGGAACCGTCTCCCATCCATACAAGCTATATAAACCTCTCTTTTCCCAAGCTAACTAGTTTTCGAGTGAGTTTGAATGATCAAAAAGACATCTATAGCTTGTAGATTTCTAGTGTATGCTTGAGGGATAATAGTGTGTTTTGGTTTGGTTTTAGAATAAAGGGAAGAAGCCTTAAACCTTCCATTTTTGGGGCTGTCCATGAGACACTAGTAGAAGTGTGGGAACCCGGCTACGTCGGAGGAGACCAACAACATTAAGGCATTGGTTGTAATCTCTTTCTTATTTATATGAATACAACTACTGATTGATTTCCTACATGAAGTGTTATCTTACATATTTATGGATTAATATTCCTTGACCTGTTAAGTAGACTGATTAAAATATTGTATGCTATCACGTTTGTTGTTGTTGTTTGTTTGCTTGTTTCAGGTATTCGAAGGAGGTAAATGAAAGATCATTGGAGTAAGGAAGCAGGATCATCACTAAGTGGAATAGCGTTCTAAGAGGTAGGCCCTATTATTTGATTCTAACTTAAGGAAATTTTCCATAGATTGTTTGTTTGTGGCTATACCCACTCTCTCGGGCTAAAGGAATTGTTTGTGTCCGCACTGAGAATTTACCTCCATTATAGGTAGAAAAAGGAGAATTCATTAAGGTCAATGTTGATGAATTTCAAATTTCCATAGAGAAAATGGTTCTACCAAGGAAAGGAATGACAAAGCGATATGTTAAACTAATGGAAAAGGAGTTACAAAGGAAAAATGATGCCGAAATTGGGACCTACAGACCTACACTCTAATACTTTGTCAAGTCAATTATATGGTAACTATAGAATATTTAAATTTTGTATTAAGAAGAACATTAATATATACACAAAGGAGAGATACCCGAAGAAAATTAATATATACACATAGGAGAGAGACCCTTGGGATTCAGATTCCAAAGTCTCTTTGTTTTCTTATTTTGTATTTACATATTTGCACCATATTTTCCCAATCATGGAGGATCAAGTGTCAAAAATATATTAAGAAATAAAATCATAACATAGCAACATGTCATAGTATAAATTCAACCCCTAATCAATGTGTGCATTTTTTCCATGAAAACCATGACCCAAGGTAAAAGGGTGATGTGCCATCTTAATCATGTATAGAATGTGGGAAGGGTGTTATAATGAGATGTTTATATCATATGATATATGTAAAACAAGTAAATGAGATCAAAAGGAGTCATATAGTATCAATAACTTATCAAACCATATATGCCTAACATAAATAAACTAAGGTGTTTTGTTTAAACTTCAAAAGGTCAAATGGAGAATCACCTTTCTTCGAACAAGAGGAGATGTATAGCCTTTAACATGAAGAAAAAGGAAAACTTGTTAGAAATAGATGTTGAGGACCATGAAATGTGCAGGGGAGTAGGAAAAGACAAGAAATAAGCCATGTATTCCCCAACTAGAGAGTGATTATTGTCTACTGTATTACAAAATATTTTTTTTTGTGTGTGTAAATTGAGGTACATGAAAATTGTGTGTAATATGTATGCAAAAGATGGTCTTGAAACTAGTAATTTCATGAATCCATAAGACTGTAAGTTCATTGGCATCATCATAATCATTTTCATCATCTTCATTATCATCATCAACACCACCATCATTGTTATCACTATTTTCATCATTAGCATTATCATCATAATCACCATTCATGTCATCGTCATCATCATGATTATCAACATTGTCCTCAATTGTTCATAATTATCAGTGTCGTAAGAAATATCATCAAGCCAAAAAATGTGATGAGTGTTAGAAAATGGTTGTTTATGACATATGATATATGCATGAGAAATAAAAACTCTAATTTTTATAGATGATGATGATGATCATCACCGCCATTATCATTGTCGTTATCATTCTCATCATCCCAACCATCATCATTAATGTAATTTCTATCATCATTATTGTCATCCTCATCATGGACATCATGATCATTGGCATCATTATGATCATTGAAGCCATTATTATTGTTGATGATGACCTAGATGACAATGATAATAATGATGATCAGGCATGGATGATGATGCCAAAGATAATGATAATGATTATGATTATGGTAATGGAAACATTTAAACTTTGGAATATTTTCTACGGTCATTAGCTCATCATCATCATAATTATTTTCATCATTATCATCATCATCATCATCATCATTGTCATTGTCATTGTAACCACCATCATCTTTATCATCATTTTCATTATCATCATAATCACCATTCATGTCATCATCATCATCTTCATTATCGTCATGGTAATGATTATTGGCATTGTCATTAGTTGTTCATAATTTTTAATGTCATAATAAATACCATCAAAGTAAAAAAATTGATGAGCGTTGGAAAATGGATTCAAAAGAAGACACAAAAATGGGTTCAACAATGGATGTAAAATTGGTTTCAAAAGGGGATTCAATAGAAGTAGATGAAAAACAAGACGAAAAACTAGACACAAAAGTGGATGCAAAAAATATGCAATATTCAATAAAAACTTGGACACAAAATATGATGCAAACGTAGATGCAAAAGTGGAAGCAAACATGGGTGCAATAGTAGGTGCAAAACTTGGTGCAAATTGTGGTGAAACAAAAGTGGATGCAACAACAGATGCAGAAAAGGACATAAACTTGGATGCAAAATGGAGGTAGACTTGGATGAAAAATAAGATGCAATAAAGGATATAAAAATGGATGCAAACATAGGTGCAACAATGGACACAAAATTATATGCAAAATTGGATGCAATATAAGTAGGTGCAAAAACAGATGTAAAATGAGATGCAAAACTTGACGTAGAAGTGGATGCAAAAAAATACATAATATTCGATGCAAACTTGGACACAAAATAGGATGCAAATGTCAATGCAAAAGTAAAACAAAACGTGGATGCAATGGTAGGTGCAAAACATGGCACAAATTGTGGCACAACAAAATTGGATGCAAAAGTGGATGAAATAGTAGACCAAAAAAAAGATGCAAACTTGGATGCAAAACAAGATGCAAAAAATGAAGCAAAAGTGGACGCAAACATGGGTGCAACTGTGGACAAAAAATTGGATGCAAAAATGGATGCAACAAAAATAGATGCAAAAGTAGATACAAAACAAGACACAAAACTTGATGCATAAACCTGACATAAAAGTGGATGCAAAAAAATATGTAATATTTGATTCAAATTTGGATGCAAAAGAGGATGGAAATGTGGATGAAAAAGTGGAAGCAAATGTAGGTACAACAGTAGATGTAAAACATGGCGCAAATAGTGGCACAACAAAAGTGGATGCAATGCTAGATGCGAAGAAAGAAGCAAATTTTGATGCAAAAGAAGATGCAAAAAGGGATGCAAAAGTGGATGTAAACATGACTGCAATAGTGGATACAAAATTGGATACAAAAGTGGATGCAACAGAATTTGATGCAAAAGTAGATGCAAAAGAAGATCCAAACACTGATGCAAAACTTGACACAAAATTGGATGAAAAAAAAGGATGCCAAAATAGATGCAACAGTGAATGCAAACTTAGATGCAAAAGGGGATGTGAACATGGAAGAAAAATTAGAAGCAAAAGTGGATGAAAAGATAGGTGCTAAACTAAGTGCAAATTTTGGCACAAAAAAAGTGGATGCAATGGTGGACATAATAATGGATTAAATAGAAGATGCAAATGTGGATGTAGAACAAGATGCAAAGGTGGATGCAACAAAAGTAGATGCAAAACTAGGCACAAACCTTGATGCAAAACTTAGTGAAAAGGAGGATGCAAAAATGGATGGTAAAAATGGACAAAAAGATGATGCAAAAGATGATGCAAAAGTTGATGCAAGTGTAGGCATAAATAAATGGATGCAATAGAGGATGTAAAAGTAGGTGAAACCAAATTAGGTGTTGCTGGGCACAACCCAACTTGGTCCAAATTTTGGTCAAAGACTCTGCATTTTGAGGAGCAGAGCTGGCGAAGTTCTATTCATCGCGCATTATTTAGGGGAATTAGGGGAATTTTGAGGTCTAAGATGGGCCTCCTAAGAAAAATGTACAACCAAAATAAACTTTATAAGAACCAATAGGATTCAAGTTGATTATGCCAACGATGGGGGATGATTCACCATTTCTGGAGTAAAAATGTAAAATTATGAAAAAATAATAAAATAATAAAACTACTTTTTCAACTCGTATTTTAAACTTATCTCCCTAATTTTTTACTCAAATTTCAAGAGGGAGTACTTGTTGGATGAAAAATTTAATTCCTCATCCAAGTAGTACCCATGTTGCATACTTTCGATGGACCCTGCTACACAAAAAATGAGAAATACATGAAAAAATCTGATTGAAATCACGTTTTTCATGTATTTATCATTTTTCATGTAGTAGGGTCCATCGAAGGTATGAAATATGGGTACTCCTTAGATGAGGAATCAATTTTTTCATCCAAAGAGTGTTGTTGCTCAAAATTTGACTAAACCCATAAGGAGATAAGTTGAAAAAATAGTTTTTTCCTTTTCCCCTCTAAAATTTGATGATGTAATCTAATATTATTTTATTATTTTGACTATTATTTTATAATTACATTAGGAGGTTCATTTTAGACTGCAATATTTCCCTAATTCTTTGGGGTGGGTCAAAAGTCCCTTATTTTGTAATGGGTTTCATGTATTAGTCCATTGTTTTGTCAAATCCATGGTATGTGGAACATGGTCTTGTATTAAGGAAGCCTATATAAAGAAAATATAATAATTTTTCGAATATACCTGAGCATAGATAGAATTCATAATTGATCATATTTTCTGAGTCTGGGGAAGGTTCCACAACTGAGTGTGTGGAGGCTTTGAAGAGTTTGCATTTGAGTGCACAGACCATCTATAGCTGGGTACGTAGGTCAAAGAAGTGCATGTATTGAAGATCCTTATTAATAAAGAAGAAGTTTTGGTGAGCTATTGTGTATCTTTCTGTGTTCATTACCTGTTGTTATTGATATCGTTATGTATGCTTTTTATTGAATTATACAGAAGAATACATGTTGTATTGTTCTTTGTATTGTTTAGCATTAACTACCAATCTGTGAAGTTAATCATCAACACAAAGTTATTCATGTATGAAAATTTATAGATAGATAAAATACATAAGTGAATACATGAGCAAAAAAGCATAGATATCCCTCTCGCTGCAGAAACCTTGTTCTACAACCTCCCATAACTGCTTCGGGTGAGACTGCAATTTACTTGTAGGTCATTTTCAAAAGGGCCATTGGTTAAGGATTTTGTTGGTGCACAATACACTCTGAACCTGGGTCAAGTCCCCTTAAAGCAACAAATGGTTCTCTTGTCGGGATCGCGATCTGCTTAAGGGATATGTTTTTGCGTCCGTCAAAGAAAGAAATATAGGAGTGGGTTGAAAATAGGGAAAGAGAATTTGTAGGAAAAGAGAACAAAAACCCTCGACTATCAGCTGAAGACTGGTTACATAAGTATATATTCGAATAGAAATACGAAATATTCTTTGGTTCGTTCCACATTGAACTAGACGAGTCAGTATCTAAGTTGATCGAGAATAAGACCCTTTTCAAGAACGATGAACCTAAGGAGTGGAATCCTGAATTGATACAACAACTCAATAACATCAGTAACATTATCTCAAAGGATCTTGATTTATGGATTGATAGCTTTTTTGAAGGATTTATCATGGAATTCACAATAGATTCAATTATATCCTATAGGAAGCTGAACAAATATTTTTCAAAGGACCGTGAGGTAAGTTCTTAAGATATTTTAATCTCTGTATTAAGATGTTATTGTGTGAAAAGGGGAACGAATGCAGTCAGATTAATCTTTGGATGAAGAGGAAATAAGCTTGAACCATGGTCTATGTGAAGTGGAAAATAATATAGAACATATCTGAAGAATTTTATTGAGACTGACTATAGATCCTTATTAGGAGGATCTGAGAGTGAAGAAGAAAGAAGTAACCCTACAACCCCTTGACATTCCCCATCCAATCCTAAAGGAGCATCAAATTTAGGTGTTGGGAAAAATCAAGGTGCCTTTAGGATTCCCCATCCATCCACCCCCTTACACCCCATCCCCCTTCCCATAATTCCCCTACACCCCCACCTCCTCCCCCTCCCCCTAGCCCCCGAGAAGGAAAATGACCAATGAAATTAAGCTGTCTATTTTTAAAGGACTAGTATCATATGATCCTAATCAGTTCTGGTTTGTAGCTGATGCAGTATGGAAAACAAGATAGATCACTAGTGATGATGTAAATTAGGCGCAACTCGTCACACTGCTCAGAGAAAGAGTGCTAACATGGTATATGAAATACTCTACGACTAATTTGATTGCTTCATTTGATGAAATTAAGAAAACACTGGTATAAGAAATCAAGAAGACGAAATAAGAATCGTAGTGCATCATAGAGCTAAAATAAATTAAGCATGTAACAACTGAGTCTATGTGGTAGTTGGATCAATGATTCAAGTTGTTAATGGGATAAGTAAGCTTTATCCTACCTCCAGAACAACATAAGGAATGGTTCATAACTGTGCTACTATTTCATATTAGGTTACTATTGACAGAAGAGAAGATCGTGACTCAAGCTGAATCATTGGAGATTGCAATGAAGCTGTAAGCTTTGCCGATTGGAGATACTCATGCAGAAGTACAATAGATATAGAGTCAGTAGCCAATTTGAACTCGAAATTGCAAGATCTCAAGAAAGTTAAAGATACTAGATCATAAGTTTGGTGTAAAAAATGAAAAATAAAGGGTCATTATAAGGATTAATGCCCTGTGTTCAGATATTATTTGGCAAATGGAGTGCCTAATCTAGTAAACCCAGGTCTTTGGTGCGATATTTCTAGAATGAGAGGCTAACATCACTCTGAATATTGCTACCTATTACAGAAGTATGTGCAGACCCCGAAGCAACTATTTTGCAACTTTTGTAGATCAGTAGGCCATGATGAGAAAAATTGTTGAAGTTATGAATTGATGATGGAGCACACTACTAATGCTTATAGATTTCAAGCTAAAGGACATACACATGAGGATCTAGAAAAACACGTTGGTCGAGGAGGATTTCAAGGACAAGAACAAGGACAAGGAGGAAGATCTGGTCAAGGATGTGGCCAGATTATCTATTATAACTGTGGAAAGGCAAGACACTTCACAAGATACTGTCAGAAGCCTATGACAACCTACAGCTACTGTAAGTCTCTTGATCATGTGATAGAATAATTCCTCATCCTTATTATGAATATGCAGGAGAAAAGGAACTAGCATCTTGCAACAAATATTGAAATGATGGCCCTTGAGCCAAGGGAAGATCAACCGTGCATCGAGATGATAACAAGAAGTGGAGCTGTAACTGGAAATGATAAAGGCAATGGGAAAAAGAAGTTGAAGCTACATCGGTAAGAAAAACTACTGAAAAATCTCCTGCATTTGATATCTTGAAGGAAAATCAAGTATTCATGGAGGCGAGGTGAAGCTTTATGTATGATGGGGCCTCGACCTCTATTGTGCAACTGACTCGGAAGGATAACTACGATATAGTACTGGTTGCAACACAAGATGTGGATTCAAATTTTTTGAAGTCTTTTGTACAGACTTGCATGAAGTTATTGATAAATCTGAAGGTCGTAGAGGGATTGTAGGAATTGATAAACTCTTGTGCTCCTAAATAGGTACCACAGAGTGAGATGCATGCAGTGAATAATGCACATAGACATAAGAAGTAGACTAGAAAGGAAATGAAGCTTACAACACAAATTGGAGAATACAACATGGATCATATTATCTTGGATCTAGGGTCTGATGCCAATGTCTTGCCAACGAAAACTTGGGAATTGATGGGTAAGTTGAAGCTGCAATGGTCAACTATGTAGTTGAAAATGGAAAATAAATAGAAGTTGTCCCTCTAGGAAGATTTTCAGGTATCACAGTAGATAATGATGGAGTGCGCACTACCACTGACTTTGAAGTAATTGATATTGTGTATGACAATAATCCCTACCTTGCATTGCTTGAATTGGACTGGGAATTTTCTAACATGGCTATAATTAACTTGAAGGAAAGGAAAATGATATTTGAAAGAAATAATATGAGATTTATTGTTCCATTAGGTCCATCGATGGGAGCGAGATATAATGAACCTGTCAAAGAAGAGTACAATGTAGATGACATCGACAAAATTTATCAAATAAAAGCAAAAGAAGAAGAATGAGCTAACCCTACCATAGATGGACAACTAAGTTGAGAGAAATATAGTTCCTTCACTTCAGACTCAAAAGAGGAATTAGAGAACTGGAAAAATAGGTTGCATGAAGTTTCTATAAGTCGATGTGCAAGGATCACTAAATAAGTGCATGCTGGAAATACTAAGAGGGGGGGGGGGGTGAATTAGTATTTCTTAGCAATTAACACTTTTAAATATTTTTATAGAATTAGTTAATATTCAAGTATTATTAATGTTTATCCAATAACAATAGTAAACAAAAGAAAACAATAGGCACAATAATTTTAAGTGGAAAACCCCCTCCAGGTCAAAAACCAGCGAATGGTTTTTTAATAAATTATTTGATCTTCAACCCCAACTGAAATGAAAGTTACAACTTCTTATGCTTCTAGAAAAGCATTCTTCTCCAACTTCGACTAGAAAGACACTTCAATGCCTTGGTTTCTTCAGTAGTAAACTAAATGGGTGCCCCAACATCCTAGACCAACCTACCACCCTGAAGTGTTCACAAGATCCAACCTATAGGTGACTTCATGCACCTATCTAGCACCTCCATGCCACCCACAATGATTAGAAGTGAGACAAGAGTGTGGACTCCCATACCAGGGATGATAATCCACAATACAATATGATTTACAATTATTTTCTTGTACTTACCGAACACCCAATCACATTATGACCTGCAACCCAACCATGACATCATCCCAACAGTGACTCCTATACCTCCAAACAATGCCTCTTCGACTCTAGGAAGATAAACTCTTTTACAATAATGACCCTTTCAATGATGACTCTTTTACAGCAGTGGATATTTGTCAAGACATGACACTTGACTTGACATTGCTTCTTGGATCACTTGCAGCTGTTGAGTAACTATTGTTCTTGCTTCAAGTAATGGTACTTTGGCATTGCATTTCCTTCTAGTATGTGTCCGAGTTGTTCTAAAGTGTCATCCTTCTTGCACATACATTAATAGGAAAGACCCAAACAAATACAAAACAATATACATACATTGTCCTACGAAAACATATGTCAGATATGGTACTCAAAATTTAAATGAAAACACTAATCATACATACCTTTTTGTAGCAGATTTACCCTTGATTGTTGATGTGTGGTCCTTACTATAGTGATCCTTGAATGCATACTTTTTATTTCCTTCTAGGAGCTCGATATTGAATCTATTGTATCTATGTAATTTAGGATCTCCAAGGTCTGGAATTCCATCATTTGGTAGCCCTTTGAGTCCTCTTTCCAGCACATAGTTTTGATCGAGATTCGATTCTTCAAGAAAGAGTGAAGCCAAATCTACCACAATGACCTGCTTATAGGCTGGTTCAGTAGAGTGAACTTGTACCAAGTGCCAAGTGTCACTATTTCGACCTTCGACCCTGAAAATGATACCCAAAAAACTAAAGTTTGTCCTCTTTCTGTCATTTTTTATGAAATTTGAATCCAATTCTCAAACAGAATGTTATGATGATTTTCCTGAGGTCACCTGTTTGACATGGAATTCGGGATCCTACAAAAACCCAAAATTCCTCAGATCATATCTCTGAAAATATAGCGAACCAAGATCTAAAATTTGGTCATGAGGTTCATCAAGATTTAGGCTCAATTTTTTTTTAATTTTAGATTTTGAAGCTTAGTAGAAACAAATATATAACGAAAATTCCATGATTACCCGTTTGAACCAACGAAATCCTAGAATCCAAGGCTCTAAACTTGCTTCAAAACAAACCTTCACACTTGATCATAATTTTGTGCCCTAACCAAACCTCGATGAAAACATAAAATCCTTGCAAAAGGTCCTGCATTAGAATCTCATGAGGGCCGAAAAATTACAGAGGCGTTCTCACAATATATTTTGTTGAAAAGTGCTTCCTAGAGGAGGATATGAGGGTCACTATTTATAGAAATGTCTTGAGTTGAGAGGATCCTCAACAAGTGAACATTGGAGGGATTTTAGGAGCATAAAACAGTATTAATTATTGAATATTCAATGAGAACAACCAATGCTGAGTGCCATGCCACAACCCCATGGGGTTTAGCCCACTAACTAGGGTTACTAACTTCAAACATGAATAATTCTCAAACCGTAAGGAACTACGTGGGGTGTCATGTAGAAATAGAAACATCTCGACAAGTAGAATCCATATAGAATATCCTTGACTTAGAATAGGATGATTTGTTAAGTAAAAATGCCCATGCAAGATCAGGGTAGTCCCTTGTGCTACTTGGGTTGACATAAATGACAACCACTGATCAACAATCTCCCCCTTTGGCATTGATGGAAACATAAGTATGCCCCCTACAATCATGGCACCTCATCCTACTACCTTCTCTCCCCCTTTGTCATCAATAGCAAAGGGTAACTCCCCTTGTCAAATTTTCATCCTGTAGACCTGTACACACCTCCACTCCCCCTTTTGTTGGGTTTGGAGCCTGATTATATTTTGTATTCAAAGGTTTCAGCCGGATGTATACCCCAGGAAGACTGTACACCCTTCCACTTGGGGGGGACTTGTCCCCCCTACAGCGATCCCCCGATGGGGGTTCGGGGGTAGCACCCCCGAAGATAAAAATAGATGTAAAATTGCCTTGTAAAAGTCTAGTAATTTCTAGTCAATCTGGGCCATTCATTAGGCGAATGATCTGACGGTAGAAGTTATGTTTAATTTAAGTTTTTTTTTTCCCAAGAAGGCAACCCCTCACTATATATGAGGGAATTGTATTATGTCTATGTATATCTATATTCTGAGTGAGGAAGAGAGAGGAGATTGAGAGCGAAGAGGGTGTTATAGCGGATCTGTTGTAGGTTGTATCTCTTCAGTTTGCTGGATAATATAAAAGGAAGGACTGGTTGTTTCTCAGTGGATGTAGCCCAAACTGGGTGAACCACGTATATCTATGTCTCTCTTGTTTTATGCGTTTTCTATGTATATATTCTGAAATGTTTTATGTGTTCCATTGCTCCGTAATATATAATTTTCTAACACTGGGTATCAGAGCAGAAAGGTCTATTTGGCTGATAAACTCGCAGGAGAGAAGGGTTCCTGGTTCGAGTGGGGGCAATGGCGGAAGATGGTGGGTTTAGGGTCGAAAAATTCAATGGCCAAAACTACCAGCTGTGGAAGATGCAGATGGAAGATTATCTGTATCAAATAGATTTATACCTACCATTGAGCGGAAAGACAAAGAAGCCGATGAGTATGACAGATACAGAATGGGATATTCTCGACAGAAAGGCACTTGGAACAATAAGGTTGTGCCTAGCGGCGTCGGTAGCATTTAATATTTCAAAGGAAACAACAACATAGGGTTTAATGATGACATTAGCCAAACTGTATGAGAAACCCTCGGTGTCAAATAAGGTATTCCTTATGAAGCGTTTATTTAATATGAAGATTTCAGAAGGTGGATCTGTTGCAGATCATTTAAATGATTTTAATACATTTACAATTCAGTTAAGTTCTATAGGGGTAAATTTTGATGATGAAGTTAGGGCTCTGTTATTTCTGTGCTCATTGCCAGAAAGTTGGAATGGTTTAGTTATGGCCGTTAGTAACTCTGTCTCTGGATCTAGTACTTTAAAGTTTGATGTTGTTGTTGGTGCAATCCTTAGCGAGGAAATGTGACGGAAAAGCTCTGGTGAGACATCAGGTAATGCTTTGACTACAGAGACTAGGGGAAGAAAAATGGAAAGAGGAAAGAGCCCAGGATATTGTAGTAAGTCAGGAAAAGGCAGATCCAAGTCCAGATCGGGGATAGTGTGCCGGAAATGCGGGAAGAAAGGATGCCTAAAGAAAGACTACAAGTCTCGGAAGGGAAAAGAAGGAGATGCACAGCAAGAAACTAATCATGAAGCGAATGTAACAGGTGATGTGTTACATGATGCTTTGATTCTTTCATTAGAAAATATTGTTGATGCCTAGGTGATAGATTCAGGGGCCTCATTCCATGCCACACCTGATAAGAAACATTTTCATGATTATGTTGAAGGATATTTTGGACAAGTTTGATTGGGTGATGATGAACCTTATAAAATCGTTGGAATGGGAACAATTTTCATAAAACAACGAAATGGAAATTAGTGGCTATTGAAGAAAGTAAGGCATGTTCGAGATTTGAAGAAAAATCTAATTTCAACAGGGCAGCTGGGAGGTGAAGATTGTGTAACTACTTTCACAGATAAAACCTGGAAGGTCACTAAAGGATCCCTGGTAATAGCGACAGGAGAAAAGGTTGGTACATTGTATTTATGCAATGGTATTTCTAATTCTATTAATGCTTTAGCCTCTACAGGAGAAGATACGGCATTGTGGCATCATAGGCTCAGGCACATGAGTGAGAAGGGGATGCAGATTCTTCACTCAAGAAATTTGTTACCAGGTTTAAAGCATGTTTATTTAAAATTCTGTGAGAATTGTGTTTATGGAAAATAGAAGAGAGCCAGATTCATTAGAGTTGGGAAAGAAAAGAAGAGAAAAAAATTAGAGCTTGTGCATACAAATGTATGGGGACCTGCTCAGGTATCATCTCTTGGTGGCTCTCGTTATTATGTTACTTTTATTGATGATGCAACCAGAAAAACCTAGATTTATTGTATTCGAAATAAATCTGATGTATTTGATACTTTCAAGAAATGGAAAGCTTCAGTTGAAAATGAGACAGGGAAAAGGTTGAAGTGTCTCAGATCAAATAATGGAGGTGAATATTACAACAAAGAGTTTGATAGGTATTGTTCAGAGAATGGAATTCAAAGAGGGAAGACAGTTTAGGAACACCACAAGAAAATGGTGTGTCAGAAAGGATGAACAAGACAATCATGGAGCGTGCAAGGTGCATGAGATTGCATGCAGGATTGCCTTCACAATTTTGGTCAGATGCTGTAGATATTGTT
Organism: Pinus tabuliformis; assembly: GCA_031772625.1. Taxonomy (NCBI): domain Eukaryota; kingdom Viridiplantae; phylum Streptophyta; class Pinopsida; order Pinales; family Pinaceae; genus Pinus; species Pinus tabuliformis. The sequence continues at coordinate 962,543,767 of CM062817.1, forward strand.
GTTTATCTAATAAACATAGGGCCTTCAAGTTCCTTGGATGGTGGTATTCCAGAGGAGGCATGGACAGGTAAAAAGGTAAACTACTCATTTTTAAAGACTTTTGGTTGTGAAGATTTTGTCCACATTAACAAAGAAAATAGAACAAAGCTTGAGGAAAAATCAAAGAAATGTACCTTTATTGGATATGGTGTTAATGATTTTGGTTATCACTTATATGATTATGAAAATCACAAAATAATTAGGAGCAGAGATGTAATATTCAATGAAAAGGTCTTGTATAAGAATCAGTTGCAGGAAAAGAAACAGGAAAGAGAAAACATAGAATACACAGTGCTTGACGATATCACAGGTAAAGTGATGGTGCCTAAAAATCATAATGATCAACAGCTAGAAGAAAAAACAAAAAAGCGACAAGCACCTCAAACACCTGAAAGTGGTGTTACAAGATCTACTAGGATAAGTAGACCCCCTTGAACGATACTCTCCTTCATTATATTATGTATTGTTGACTGATTCTGGTGAACCAAAATGGTATGAAGAAGCAGTGCAGGTAGAAACTAGGAAGAAGTGGGAGGAAGCCATGAAAGAAGAGATGGACTCCTTAGCACATAACCAGACTTGGGACTTAGTCAGGTTGCTTATAGGTAAAACAACATTACAAAATAAATGGGTTTACAGGCTGAAGGAAGAAGATTGAGGAAAACATAGGTACAAAGCTACTTGTGGTGAAGGGGTTTGCATAGAAGAAAGGTATTGATTTTGATGAAATATTTTCTCCTGTTGTTAAAATGACTTCAATCAGAACTATTTTAAGTCTAGTAGCAACTGAAGATTTGCATCTTGAGCAGTTAGATGTAAAGACAACCTTTCTCCATGGGGATTTTGAGGAAGATATATATATGCCGCAACCACAAGGATATGAGGTAAAAGGGAAGGAGAAACTAGTGTGCAGGTTTAAGAAGAGCTTGTATGGCTTAAAACAGGCTCCAAGGCAGTGGTATCTAAAATTTTATAGGTTTATGTTTGAACAAGGTTATACTAGATGTCACTCTGATCATTGTGTTTATCGCAAAAGGCAAAATGATGGCAGCTATATTATATTGTTATTGTATGTAGATGGCATGCTTGTTGAAGGTTCTAACATGCAAGAGATAAATGTGCTCAAAATAAAATTGGCAAACTCAATTGCAATGAAGCATTTTGGTGTTGCAAAACAAATCCTTGATATGAGAATAACTAGAGAGAGGAAGAATCACAAATTAACATTGTTTCAAAGTGAGTACATAGAAAATGTGTTGAAAAGGTTTAATATGCAGAATGCAAAACCAATTAGTATACCTTTGGCTAGCCATTTCAAATTAAGTAAGGAGGCGTGTCCCAATACTCAAGAAGAAATGACTCATATGTCTAAAGTTCCATATGCATCAGCGGTTGGAAGATTAATGTATGCAATGGTCTGCACAAGGCCTGATATTGCACATGCAATGGGAGTTGTAAGCAGGTACATGAACAATCCAGGAAAAGAACATTGGATGGAAGTTAAGTGGATTCTCAGGTATTTGAGAGGTACCACAAATCAAGCATTATGATTTGGTGGTTCAAACATTGCTCTACAGGGATATGTTGATGCAGATATGGCAGGTGACAAAGATAACAGGAGGAGCACAACAGGGTATGTGTTTACTATAGGTGGAATAGTTGTCAGCTGGGTTTCAAAAACACAAAGTATTGTTGCATTTTCAAAAACAGAAGCAGAGTATGTTGTTGCTATAGAGGCTCGTAAAGAAATGATTTGGTTACAAAGGTTGCTGGATGAACTGGGAAAGAAGCAGGAGTTGGGCAGGTTATACAGTGACAGCCAGAGTGCCATCCATTTATCAAAGAACTTTGCATTTCATTCCAAGACTAAACATATACATCTCAAGTACCATTTCATATGGTCAGCATTGGAAGATGGAAAGTTGAAGCTGGAAGATACACACTAGCCAGAATCCTTCAGATATGCTAACAAAAGTTGTAACCAGGGAGAAACTGAGAATATGCTCAGTTTCAATTGGTATTCAAGTATGATGAAGAAGATGAGAAACAGATAGGTCCAAAGTGGAGTCATTGTCTAGAAAATGAAGCAGCAGTGGAGTTGCTATAATCAATCTCCAAGTGGGAGATTGTTGGGTGTGGAGCCTGATTATCTTCTGTATTCAAAGGTTTCAGCCGAATGTATACCCCAGGAAGACTATACACCCTTCCACGCGGGGGGATGCGAGGGGGACTTGTCCCCCCCACGGGGGTCCGAGGGCCAGCGGTCCCCCAGCGAGGGTTCGGGGGCAGCGCCCCCGAAGCTAAAAATAGATGTAGAATTGCCTTGTAAAAGTCTAGTAATTTCTAGTGAATCTATGCCATTCATTAGGTAGATGATCTGACAATAGAAGTTATGTTTAATTTAAGGTTTTTTTTTGCCCGAGAAGGCAACCCCTCACTATATATGAGGGAATTGTATTGTGTCTATGTATATTTGTATTCTGAGTGAGGAAGAGAGAGGAGATTTAGAGCAAAGAGGGTGTTACAACGGATCTGCTGTAGGTTATATCTCTTTAGTTTGCTGGATAATATAAAAGGAAGGATTGGTTGTTTCTCCGTGGACGTAGCCCAAACTAGGTAAACCACGTATATCTGTGTCTCTCTTGTTTTATGCATTTTCTGTGTATATATTTTGCAATATTTTATGTGTTCCATTGCTCTGTAATATATAATTTTATAGCACCTTTCTACTTGGTTAGATAAGAGAAAGAGTTTAATGAGAACTTGGGAGAATCCCAAGCTTTTGGTGAAGATACGCAAATGCTTTACAAGGTAATGGTTTGGTAAAGATGTCAAAAATTTGTTCCTTTGTGCAAACATATTCAAGATTGATATTCTTTTTAGCAACCTGCTCTCTAATGAAAAGATATTTGATCGGAATGTGATTTCTTTTTGGAGTGCATCACAGGATTCTTGGAGATACTAATGGCACTAGTATTATCACAGAATATGGGAATAGGCTCATCAAACTTGACTTGAAGATCTTGCAAAGTTTGTTGGAAATAATACTGAGAAGGGGGGGGGGTGAATCAATATTATCACATTAATAAAACTTTTTCATTTCCATAATCAGATTCATATATGCTACTTCCACAACTCCTTATGATTAAGTTAATTAATCTTCAATGAGTGCATTAGAACTTTATCAACCATATTATCAGTTAACAAATGTAGTAACATAGAATAGATCATCACACATAAGGCACACACATGAACAACATGATATAAGGTGGAAACCCAATGCGGGAGAAAACCACCTGCTGCAAGTCATCTCAATCTTCTTCTTAATAAGAAAATCCTTTTACAATATTTGTACTGGTGCAGTCTTATACTAGTACGGGAGCTACAACCCCCTTTGCTCTTGTACTAGCCGATCCATTTACTAGTACGCAGGCTGCTACCTACTACAATGCTCCAAAGATCTCCCTTAGCTTTTGTACTAGCTTAGATACTAGTACGTAGGCGCTGGCCTACAATCTTCTCACCTCCAGGTACCATGTTTCATCAATTTTCAGACTGGATACACTCAAGCACAACACATAATCTGGAAGGCCACATTTCATCCAATTTTCATACTGGACCCAACAACAACTTTGAAGCTCATAATCAAACAACCTTCTGAATCACCCAATCACCAGATCCATACATATACAATGATATTATGAGAGTTATCAACCAGATCTAGTACATCATATCACGTGAAGATAAGTCATTTTAAACCGATCCATTCATCCAACAAAACTGAAGTTAATCATAATCATTCACTCAGTCACTGCTGTTATCTGAACATAATACCAGAACCAATCATCACTTCAACAACCCAGATCATAAAAATGATAAATAAAGATTTTAAGAGAAGTAAGCAGCTTCACCCATGTACTGCCTGCTTACAGTACGCACTCTGCTCAACTGCTCGCCTGCTTATGTACGCACTGTAGTCAACTGCTCACCTACTTACGTACGCACTGTACTCAACTGCTCACCTGCTTAGCTACGCTCTGTGTCCATTTAACTGCCTGCAAACCTCCGCACCTGCAACCCTTCTGTGCCTGCGTACCGGCGCACCTGAAATTCTTCGTCCCAGCGTATGTACGCACTTTTCTTTCACTGTACCTACGTACCTTCGGGCATAGATAATTTAAAGACTTCAAGAATAACCCAGATAGTCAGATCTACAGATCTGATCATGCGCCGAAGAGATCTCAATTCATCAGTAGAGTCGCCTTATTTAGATGTAGACATTACTCCCAAGAGATCATAATATTTCAGATCTAGCTCTCATAAGATGTTCAACCCAAAAGCATCCAAAGTCAAATGATCTCCTTTGCTTTATATAGGCAAGCTCTTCCTCAAAACATGGATCAATACCACGGGCCAAAACCATAATAACACAATACCGTCGGCTAAATACCAAGGGTAAAACATAAGAAACCCCACATGTGCTTTTCTTTTCCTTAAAGTAAAGAACTGGGGGTACGCACCCCATGAACAGGATAACCGCGTGTATGTAAGCACTTTATGTAAGATATACCTGCGTGTACGCACCTTAGGTAAGGTATACCTGCGTACCCCTTATTTTCTTCCAATCGGAGAGGCTACTCATTAATCTTTGCTACTGACTGGTTGTACTGTGATCCATCACCTGTATAGGTTGCCATCAAGGACAACACTTTAGCCATAATGCCAACAATCTCCCCCTTTGGACTTGATGGCAAAGCTTACTAAGAACTTGCCATTTGATTCCTTTGAACTGTCCTGCATCTATGTATTATGTCGCATCTGATATCTCTTCTGTAGATTCATCTGAATGTATATAAGTGAGATGTTCTTCTATGAGTGGGTTGCCATCAAGTACAACACATGCATCATAATTCCAACAATCTCCCCCTTTGGACTTGATGGCAACAACACCAAATCACTCTCCCCCTTTGACATCAAGGGCAAAGGGTTATGCTCCCCCTAAGAGCATGCTCCCCTGAATATGAACCAGATCTGTAAAGAAGAAACATAATCCACCAAATCACTCTCCCTGAGTACCTGTTGAAATCGTAATATATAATTTTATAACACCTTTCTACTTGGTTAGATAAGAGAAAGAGTTTAATGAGAACTTGGGAGAATCCCAAGCTTTTGGTGAAGATACTCAAATGCTTTACAAGGTAATGGTTTGGTAAAGATGTCAAAAATTTGTTCCTTTGTGCAAACATATTCAAGATTGATATTCTTTTTAGCAACCTGCTCTCTAATGAAAAGATATTTGATCGGAATGTGATTTCTTTTTGGAGTGCATCACAGGATTCTTGGAGATACTAATGGCACTAGTATTATCACAGAATATGGGAATAGGCTCATCAAACTTGACTTGAAGATCTTGCAAAGTTTTCTTCATCCAGAGAACTTGAGTACAATAAGCTGTTGTTGTGATATATTCTGATTTTGCTATGGATAACGAAATTGAAGATTTATTTTTACTTAACGATGAAACAAGGCAACCACCTAGATAAAATGTTGCTCCACTAGTACTCTTTCGATCATCAACACTTCCTGTCCAATATTCATATGTATAAGCTTGGATAACTAGATCATTTCCTTTGGGATACCATAAACCATATTCTATTGTGCCCTTAAGATATCGAAGAATTATTTTGACAACAATAATATGTGATTATTTTGGTTTTTCTTGGAATCTTGCTACTTGTCCAACTGCCTACATTAGGTTTGGCAAGAATTTATCACATATAGAAGGCTTCCAATCATAAATCTATCCAAGCTCTGGTCGACATCATTTGACGAATGTTCTAAACATACCTTGTAACCTGTTACCATTGGGGTAAGGGCAGGCTTGCAATTTTCCATCTTGAATTTCTTGAGCATTTCCTTGATGTATTTGGTTCGATATGTAAATATTACTTTATCCCATTGAGATATCTGAATCCCTAAAAAGTATGTCAGCTCGCCAAGTAGAGACATTTCAAACTCGCTTTGCATCTTTGTGGCAAAGGTTTTACTTAATATGTCATCATTGCTTCCAAAGATTATATCGTCCACATATACCTTGATAATTGTTAGGTTATCCTAATCCACTTTCACATATATATTGTTGTCGGTACTTCCTTTCTTGAATCCTTGATGATTTAGATATATATCAAGACGAGCATACTAAGCTCTAGGATCTTGTTTGAGACCATATAGTTCTTTAATCTGTAGACATAGTCTTCCTTGTCAGAGAGTAGAAAACATTTGGGTTGCTCAATGTAAACTTCTTCTTCCAATTCACCATTTAGAAAGGTTGACTTAACATCCATTTGGTACACCTTGATTTTTCTCGAGCATGCATAAGCGAGAAACATCTTGATAGCTTCCATTCTGGCAACAAGAGAAAATGTTTCTTCAAAATTAATTCCTTCTACTTGTGCATATCCTTTACAGACTAATCTTGTCTTATTCCTGTTAACTTGTCAATCCTCATTCAATTTGTTTATGAAGATGCATTTAGTTCCAATAAAAATTTTATCCTTTGGTCATGGAACCAATACCCAAGTGTCGTTCTTCTCAATTTGATCTAGTCCTACATTCATAGTTGCTACCCAGTGTTCATCTTGACTAGCTTCCTCAAAATTTCTAGGTTCAAAAGTGCTAAAAGAGCAAGGTGGGCTTGTTGTGATGAACTAAGCTATCGACTTCTTCTGGTTCCAATTACTTCATTTATGTTACCGAGGATTTGATTTGATGGATGATAATTTTGACACCATTCTTTTAAAACTTTTGGATAAGTTTCTTGTACATCCTGCTGATCATTTCTTATTTCCTCATGGTTGATTGTTGTTTCCTTATTTGATCGGTATTGTTCTAGAGCTTCTTCTTCATCCTTCACAGATTCTTCCTCAAATCCCTTATATTTTCGTGAAGAGACAATCTCATCATTATCCTTTGGACCACAATCTTCATCAAAAGTAAAATTTATGCTTTCCATTACTTGTTTTCGTGTCAGACTGTAGCATCTATAAGCATTCCTTTTACATGAATAACCAACAAAAATACCTTCATCAACACAAGAATCAAACTTGGCCAATTTTTGATCTTCTCTTTTTATGTAGCATTTTCTTCCAAATATTTCGAAGTATTTTACATTAGCTAGTGTTCCTTTCCATAGTTTATATGGAGTCATGTTACAATTGTTTATGAGCAGACCTCTATTTATAATGAATACGACTACATCGATTGCTTGAACCCAAAAATTTTCATCTAATTTTAAGTCATTTAACATTGTTCTATCCATTTCTTGTATAGTTTTATTTTTTCTTTCAACAACTCCTTTTTGTTGTGGTGTTTGGCTGTTGAGAATTGCCTTTTTATTCCATTTTCATCACAGTACTGCTGAAACACCTTGGAAGTGAACTCCCACCATTATATGATCTCAGACACTTGATATTCAAATCCATTTCATTTTCAACCAATTCCTTGTATATTTTAAAGCACTCAAATGCCTCTCACGTTTTCTTTAAGAAATTAACGGTTGTCATTGTGGTGTAATCATCTATCATTTTCATAATGTATAATTCTTCGTCTAAAAATTTCATTCTCATGGGACCGCATAGATTAATATGTACTAATTCTAATGGACATGATGCAAAGTGTTCTTTTGTCTGGAACTCAATTTTTATCTGTTTCTATGCCTGCAAGCTTCACATATCGTATTGGTAGGTTTTTAAATTTTCGACATATCTCTTACCACTTCCTTTTTGTTGATCCTAACTAAATTTTTGATATTTGTATGTGCCATTCATTTGTTCCATAACCAAATTGCATCTTGTTTCACCAAAAATCACCCTTTAGGTGCCTCATCCAAAATATATATGTCATTTGGATCTTTGCTTGTTGTAGCCACAATTTTACCAAACTTGCCTTTCCTGATTTCACATTTCTTAGAGTTGAATAACATTGTGTGTCCTTGATCGCACATCTGTCCAACACTGAGCAGACTGTGATTCATATTTTCAACCAACAACACATCCTTCACTAATGAATCCTTGCTTCCAAGTGTAACCGTACCTACTCCTATGACATTTGAGGACCCATCATTTCCAAAAGACATGGTTCCACCCTTCTTTTCCCTCAAGGATATGAACTTATTATTATCTCCAGTCATATGCATTGAGAAACCACTATCAACATACCAAACACTTATGTTTCTTTGAGCCTTGAGAGTGATAGCACATTTTTGAGTCTTCTTTTTCCATACTTTTTCATTCTAATTTTACAAGAATTACTTTGAAGAGAATCCAAGTCTGCAATCTTTAGCCAGATGTCCAAAATTGTTACATTTGTAACATTTGACATCATCTCTCAAATGATCAAATCTATTGGTATTTTGTTGAGTTATGGAATATCCATTTCTAAACTATCTCCTAGAACTATATTCATTCCAATCATACATGCGATATTCTACAACTCTATGTCCAAAACTTACACATGAATAACAATGACCATAAAGGATGGTTTGATAATTGGGAGGAAATCTTCTTTGAGGCATCGTTTTCCATGGTTCTTCTTGTGAGTCTTGATCTGTTGATTTAGCTGAGAGATCTACTTTCTTGGTATATTTTTCATATCCATCTTCTCTTGTTGTCATAGAAGGACTTGACTCCTTTTTAGATTTTTCTTCGTAACCAAGACCACTCCTGTCATTGCATGATCGTTGATTGCTGATGAGTTCTTCCAATGCCTTTGAGTTATTGTCATATTTTTGAAGAGTTTTTCCATTTTTTACATCATTTCATAGACAAACTATTTCAACTTCTAATGGTTCTCTTTCCTTGTTTCTTTCCTTTAATTCTTTCTTGACCAATTCTTCAATTCATTTGTATTCTTCAATGTTGATTTTAAGATTTAGGACCTGTTCCCCTTCGGTATTTAATTCATCTTTAAGAGTGTTGATGTGCTTCTTCTTGTCCTTGAGCTCTTCAATAACCTTCCAATGTATTTTTTTTTTTTCATCAACACGCTGAAAGTATGTAGAAATATCTTCATATTCCTTCATTCTGAGTTGCTCAAATTTTTCCCTAAAAATTTGAAGTTTTTCTTCTTTCACCTGTGAGTCACCTGCATATATATTCTCAAGCTTTCCCCATACCTCTTTAGCAGTTTTGCAACTCAATACGTTAATATAGAGAGATTCGATAAGCCCATTGATAATAAGATCTTTAGACTTTGCATCATATACCATATTTTTCTTACCTTTTTCAACCGGGGTCAATGTGACACGTTTTTCAATGATTTCCCATACTTTGTATCCTTGTGCCAACAAATGAACCTGCATCCTTCCACTCCAAAATGCATAGTTATTTCCTTTGAACAAAGAAACTCTATTCTTGGTGTATTCCATGATCTCCATCTAGTTTTTAGACTTATATTGAAGGAACCAAGCTATGATACCAATTGTTGGAAATACTAAGAGGGGGGGTGAATCAGTATTTTTTATCAATTAGAACTTTGAAATATTTTCATAGAATTAGTTAATCTTCAATTATTATTAGTGTTTAGCTAGTAAAAATAGTAAACAAAAGAACACAATAGGCACAATAATTTTAGGTGGAAAACCCCCTCCAAGTCAAAAACCACCGAAATCTTTTCTAATAAACTCCTTAATCTTCAGCCTAACTAAAATGAAAGTTACAACTTCCTAGAATTCTAGAAAAGCATTATTTTCCAGCTCCCACTGCAAGGATGCCCCAATGCTCTGGTTTCTCAGTAGTCAACTAGGTGTATGCCCCAACATCCTCAAACAACCTACCACCCTGAAGTGTTCATAGGATCCATATTTTAGGTGACTCCATGCACCTGCCTAGAACGTTCCTCCCACCCTATAATGATTAGAAGTGAGACAAGAGTGTGGACTCTCGTACCAGGGACAATGATCCATGATACAATATGATTTACAATGATGTGCAAATCCAAAAATGAAATCATCCCAACAGTGACTCATATACCTCCCAACAATGCCTATTTGACTCTAGGAAGATTGAATCTTATACAATAATGACTCCTTTACACATTTACAATGATGACACTTTTACAGCACTAAATTTTTTACAATACCTAACACTTGACTCGACATTTCTTCTTGGATAACTTGCAGCTACTGAGAAACTTTGTGCTTTCTTCAAGTAATGGTACTTTGTCATTTCATGTCCTTTCTTAGGCCCCTATACTACTAGTGTTACCCCTTATTGTTATTAGTACAACCCACTTATTATATTGATGTATCCATGTAGTGCTCATATTGTTACTAATGTGCCCCATAGAAGCCCACTACTGTTATTATTGTGTCCTTACATTATTATTGTTATGTCAGCTCTGATTATGTTATGACCCCTTAGACTCCTATATATAGAAAGGAGGTCTTTTCATTTGTATCATCCAAGAATTGTTCATTTATGTAATGTAAAGGAGGTTGCCCCCTTGAAGAGGCTGAATTCTAAGGTGTTGATCTATCTTTTCTATATTTTCTTGAGTTGGTTTCATAACATTTGGTATCAGAGCTTTGGATTCTAGGGTTTCGCTGCTCCAAACAGGTCATTGTGGCAGTTCCGCTATAACGTTTTTTCTGCGAAGTTTCAAAAGTTACAAAAAAAACCCATTTGAGAAGAAATTGTGCTGAACCTCGGGTCTGACTTTCAGAGCTTTTCGTGCTATATTTGCGGAGATATGATTTGAGGAAGTTGGTCTTTTTGTAGACTCCTGGATTACATTCCAAACAGGTGACCTGGGGAAAACAGTCATAACTTTCTCTCTGAGCATTGGATTGAAATTTTGTAAGAAGGTACAGAAAGAAGACAGACTGTAGTTTCTTTTAGAAATCTTTTAGAGCCAAAGGTTGAGAAATTGACACGTGGCACTTCATACAATTTCGCTCTTCTGGAAAGGTCTATAATCAGGTCATCTTGGGAGATTGTGCATAACTCTTTTTTGGAGAATCCAATTTGGATCAAACTGGTGGCATTAGAAAGAGGACATAGAGGGATACTACAGGTAGCAATTTCAGATCTTCAATATCCGCAAGTACAGAGTTACAGTCGTTTCAAGATCAAGGTCCTAAAATCAAGAAAAAGCAAGATGAGGAAGTTTGATGGCAAGGATCTGGTAAATTGGATAGTTCAGATGGAGCAATATTTTGATCTACATGGTGTACCACTCTTACAAAAGGTATGTATTGCATCTTCATATTTAGAATCGGATCAATTTTTATGGTATAAAGGGCTTTGTTCTCATAAACAACTTGTTACGTGGTCAATTCTCACGGAGGAAATGATAACACATTATGAGGATACAAAGAGCAACACGTTCTTTAGAGCAGCACCACAACAATTGGAAAGAGTAAAAGGGCTTTGTGAGATATTTGAAAGTAAAATTATGGCAACAAGGAAGTCTACCCCTCACAACTTTAAAGATGGATGTGTTGTTTCTCCTAGCCTTCCACAACCTTCAAGGGTTACACCACAACAATTGGAAGAAAAAAGAGAAAAAGGGATTTGTTACAATTGTGATAGCAAATGCACTAAAGGTCATAAGTGTGCCGAGAAGAAATTATTTTACATAGAGTATGAAGAGGAGGAAGAAAAGGATCAAGAAACATCAAAAGAAGAGGATATATGCCAAGACCCGACCCTAGAGAAAGAAGAAATGAATAAGAACATATCTTGTAAACTATTGGCAAGAATGACCACTCCTCAAAATCTCAAGATAGAATGACATATCAAGAAGAAAAAAGTGCAAGAAGTGAAATATCGCATCAAGAAAGAAGAAATGAATCCAACCATATCTTGTAATTCACTAGTCGAAATTACCACTCCTCAAACTATCAAGATAGAAGGACATATCAAGAAGAAAAATGTTCAAGAAGTGAAAGATCACATCGAGCGTCAAGAAATGAATCCGACCATATCTTGTAAAGGATTGGAAGAAATTACCACTCCTCAAACTCTAAAGATAGAAGGACATATCAAGAAGAAAAAGGTTCAAGCAGTGAAAGATCACATCGAGCATCAACAACAAGTTCTCCAACTTTTAAAGGATAACGCCACTTCGGTGCAAAATCAAATGAAACAACAGGTAGATCAACATCATAGTGAAAAATGTTTTGATGTAGGCGATTGGGTATTTTTACTGCTACATCTAAAGAAAGCTATTTATGAGAAGGAAATGTTGGCAATACTACATGCACTTAAAAAATGGCGACCTTACCGAATGGGAAGACTCTTCAAGGATGAGGATGTGGAAGCATTGTTTTGTGCTATTTCTATTATCCAACCAGATTAGATAAATGAAGCAAGGGATGAATGGAAGAAGGACAAAGAAGTATGGCCACTTATTCAAAAGTTGCAAAAGATCCCAATTCAAACAATATTGCCAGATATTGAAAAGGAAGGAAAAATCATATTGGAACCTAGAGCAGTCACAGAAACAAGAACCCGACAACTACGAATCAATCAATTTCAGAGTATCTCATCAAGTGGAAGAACTTACCCGCTGAAGATTCCACATGGGGGGACAAGAATTTTATACAGAAGCATCAAGAACTACTCAAGCGTTGAGGACAACGCTTTTTGAAGGAGAGGGGCATGTTAGGCCCCTATACTACTAGTGTAACCCCTTATTGTTATTAGTACAACCCACTTATTATATTGATGTACCCATGTAGTGCCCATATTGTTACTAATGTGCCCCATAGAAGCCCACTACTGTTATTATTGTGCCCTTACATTATTATTGTTATGTCGGCTCTGATTATGTTATGACCCCTTAGACTCCTATATATAGAAAGGAGGTCTCTTCATTTGTATCATCCAAGAATTGTTCATTTATGTAATGTAAAGGAGGTTGCCCCCTCGAAGAGGCTAAATTCTAAGGCGTTGATCTATCTTTTCTATCTTTTCTTGAGCTAGTTTCATAACATCCTTCTATTATGTGCCTGAGTTGTAAAAAAGTGTCATCCTTCATCCACATGCATTAACAAGCAAGAGCCAAACAAATACAAAACACTATACTTATGATGTCCTGAAAAAACTTATGTTAGAGATGATACTCAAAATTGAAATGCAAACATTAATCATACATACCTCGTTGTAGCAGACTTACACTTGACTGTTCATTTGTGGTCCTTACTGCAGTGATCTTTGAATGCATACCGTTTCTTTCCTTCTAGGAGTGTTGGGCTGCCAAATTAGCATACACTTTCACTCCATTTTCACCTTTATCCTCATTTTGTCACCTCATTTCATCACGTTATCATTACATAACCCTATATTTCCGTTACCATATGGGTTCATATTTTCATTTTCCAAAGTTATTTATTTTATGTATTTAAAGTGAATTTATGATTAAAAGTTAGAAAAATAACATGTATTTTCTTATACCTAAAGGTGGAATGAGTTTGGTGACATGTGTAGGTGATTTGGAAGGTTACAAGATACTCTTATGTGGCCTCCAAGACTCAAATTCGAATTCTCTTGACGATTTGAAGGTGATTTAGGATAGGGGTCAAGCATATCTCATGGAGAAAAATCATGGATAAAGGAATATGTGTCTCATATTGGTTGTAATCATATGAAGGATTTGTGGATCTAGGAGGGTTTAGTAGGTCTCCATTAATGAGTTAGTTGCTTATGTTTTTGTACAAATAGGAGTACCTCCTCCATTCCAAAGAGATGACTCTTGGAGCATGTATCATAACTTATGATGGAATAGAATAAAGTTTTATTTCTATAGCTTTCGATATAAATTGTCTTAATGTACTATATGAATTTATGGAATAGTTTGTCACTTTGTTCTTAAGAGAATTGAGCTCTCTAAAAGGATCAAAGAAACATTTTATTTCATTATAGATTTTATTTTCATTTAATTACTTAGATGTTTGAAGATTTTTCGTTATTAATGAATGAATTTTAGTTTAAATATTATTAGCATATGAAAGGACAAACAAGGGTCTAAGTTAGACTCTCTTCCATTTGATATGAGTAATAATTGAACTTCATTCTCTTTTTCTAGTTTCAAGTGATTTTTTGAATTTCCAGTTTTCCAACAATAGCATTAATGATGAATGAATTTGTAATGAAGAACCACAAGGATCTCTTTAGTTATGAGCCTCTTCTATTATTTGTTTATGCATCTTAAGATATTGTCCATTATTGGTTTTTTATTTCTATTCATGAAGTAGTATTCTAGAAGGACAAATCTAGTTCTCTTTTGTTAGGAGCCACTTCTCCTACTTATTACATAATGAATTAGAAATTATTTAGCTAAATTTTATATTTGTAATATGCACTTATAATTAGTTTATAATTGCATTCCCCTCAGTTTCAATAACTTATCTTCTAAAGTTGATAATAGTTGCATCTGAGGTCCCATATATTTTGGTTTGCTTCTAAGTTTTACGAAACCCCCTAGGTTGACAATTAAATAATAAGGATTTAACAGACAATTAAATCACCCAAAATTTTGGCGCCATTGTGAGGGAAGAAAACTTAGATGTAACTAAGTTAGGAGGATTGTTTAGGAAACATTTTTTTTTTAAGGTCATTTTCATTTTGGGTTAGATGCATTTAGGCATTTTTCATTTAAGTTTATTTGCATTTACATATAGAAAACATAGAACATTAAAATCAAGAACCCCCATTCATTAAAAAAAAAAAAAAATCCAATTGCAAAAACAAGATCTAAAGAGCTTCGAACTATGATAGTTGAAGAAAATAAAAAACCTAAAGATCACATTCAAATTTGGTTTCAACTAGTCATCCTTCAATGATCATGTCCAAGAACTCAATAGGGTTTACTTTTCAAAATTGGATATGAGTCTACTCATAATCTTGTTGCGCGAATAAATGCATTGAAAATTATCTTTGACTTAAGAGAATGTTTGATTTCTTTTTCAATAGAATAGGACTAACAAATAAAAAAATAAGTTTTTGTGATTTTTAGGATAGATTTGCGATTTTGTGGAACAATAAGAGTCGCACATACACTAATCCTTGGCAAGAAAAAATTCAATAAAAACAATTGTGAATGAGGAGCACAAGTGAAGGTGGAAGAATGATAGTTTCACGTAAGAGATCGATTGTTTTCATTTTATGTTTTGCATCCAAATTTTTAAGAGAGGAATCAACTAATAAAAACTTGAGTATGCTCTACTCCTACGCTTTGTGTGATTTGGAGGATCAGAAAATGTATTTTCATGTTAGTATATCTTTTGTTTAAAAAAAATGATTCTTCTCTTTCATTATTTGTTTCCTTTAAAATATATATATATATTAAATTTTAAAATAGAACATAGAAAATTTTAATGTTTCTATATATATATATATATATATATATATATATATATATATATATATATATATATATATATATATATATAAAAAGTGAATGGAACACATGTAAATAAAAAAAAAAACAAAAAAACAAAAAACAAAATATATTTTCTAATTTAAACAAATTTGAAATAATAAAAGTAAATAAAAACACAAAAACGAAAATGAGAATAAAGAAAATTTAAACAAATAAAAAAATTTGGAAGCCAACGAAATGAATTGCTGCAAATGTTATGTGTGGTTTTGAAAAAATGAAAGATAGCTGTGCATTTTCCTGATTAAAAAAAAAAAATGAATTTCACTCAGCAGTTACCTGAGCAGAGGTCAAATACGCAAAGGTTAAAAACGTATGTTTTAAAATGCATTGTGTGACCAAATGAAAATGAATCTCAAAAATATAAAATATGGGTTTTTCTCAGAACAGGGTGAATTATGTTTGACATAAGTGATTTCCTCAAAATTAGTAACCATTTGAGAGATTTGCAGGGTTCTCTGGAGCCTTATTTGCTAAGTTGCGTGAAAAAAATGGTTTTCAATTCAATGCAGCTAATAGCCAAGGCCATGGCCACAACCATCCAATGGCCCAACCACAAAGCCATGGCAAGCCACCTAACAACGTTGCTAAGATGGAGAGAAAAAAATCAATCAATAAATTTAAAAAATAAAAATTGAGAAAAATAAAAATTTTAATAATTAAATAACAAAAAAAATATTAATTATTAAGAAAAAAAATTATTCTTACTATAGAAATTTTTAGAACTGATATTTTCTCCATGCTTACAACCTGCAACAATATATATATATATAATCATAAACATTTCCCAAGATTTTATAGAATAAAAATTGGTTTAAAAATCCACTATCTAGGCATAAAGGATGAGTTGAAAAGATATGAAAAATTATTTGGCAAATATTTTGGAATCCCATTTTCCTAAAATCTTAGAAAGGATGAATATAAAATATATGAAAAATTATTTGGAAAATATTTTGGAATAATATTTTCCTAAAAATATTGGATTTAGATTGGCCACTTGTCAAGTTGTTGTTTCAATTTTCATTTTTAGAATAATTAAAATTTCTAAAATTCCATTAAATTCATAAATGTGAATTTGTGATCTATTAGTTAGTCATTCAAATTGCACAATGGAGGTCATGAGTTCAAAGTCTTGTGGGGACTGGAATTTGTTAAATTATTCTACAATTTTGACACAACATTAATTAAACAATAATTTTTCGACCACATGGCAACACAACATTGGCCCATATTGCACATTCATCGCCATATCATCAGTCAAATAGTCAACATGTCACATCATCCATTTGCCATGTCACCCACTGCCACATCACTATTACACAATCACCCTCCATCTGCCAACGCATTTTTCAACACTAAAAATGGATCAAGAAGAATAACGATAAGGGTGCTTCATCTACAGGATTATTGTTTTACAAAATTCCTTGAAGAGAATCTTGTAGATGGAAGAGTGAATCCTATAGACATGCATTTTCATTTCATAAAGTACTTTTATATGATCATGTTTCTCTGAGTTCTTGCAGGTACAGAAGCCAACAACATCACACATTAGAAAATTTTATGCATGGCTCAGCCAAAGAAGATAGACAAGATTTTTAGATGTTGGAAGGGCACAATATTGCAACTGAGAAACCTTATGACAATCTTCACTACTTCACCCAAATTTCAAATAATCACAACTTTCTCATATGCCATCAGATTTTGACGATTCAAGCTTTGTTGGAAAGTTATCGATGCAATCTACCTAATTAGGAAGATATCATCATAATTCAAAACATTTAAAGAATGAATAAATTGCTGACAAGATATAACAGCTAAAATGAGGCACTAGTTTTGACATACATATAAATTCTTTCAGTTTTTCTTTCACGAATTTGTTTTATTAGTACCAATTCTCAATTCTATTTTTGTAAATATCATAAATAGATATGTTACACAAAAATATCATCACCATGATTATTTGCAGTCAATATGGGTCTATCATCACTTGTACTGACCTCCTAAGCAAGTCTCAGACCTCAGCTCTTCAAGTCAAGCTTTGAAAATGACAGAAAGACATTGAAAATCACTAAAGCTCTGCTTCCGCACTTTCTCTCACTAATGCCTGCGGTCCCGCACCTTCTGTCTACAAAAACTGTGGACCTGCCCGCTCTGTCCCTAAAGGTGTGGGTGCGGACCCCTATGAAAGTTAAAAAGGTGCAAGTTTATTCTAAAAAACTCACTTTGGGTTAATTCTAGATGATTCTAGAAGGAATTTTGATGTGGATTGGCTGCTCTTAGGTGGTTCAGGCATCCCAAAAGAGAAGGAGCTAATCCCTTGATGAGAGGAGCTATCCCTTTCAAGCAGGGCTTTATTCCTTTGAAGGAGGACCTAGGAACTTCCCTCCATTTCAATATAAATTCAGGCATTGGGCTGGTTGCTAGGGAGGTTAGAAGTTGAACATTTTTGAGGGTAAATGCTGGTGAAATTAAGACTTCCTAGTTGAGCTTGAGAAGAGAGATCACATACCTTTTTGGCTTCATTGGGAAGAGAGTGAAACTTGTCAAAGTAGAGGAGACTTCTTGCTGGACCCTAGGAGGAGCTTGTACAACATCAAGGCACAGGTTGTAAAGTTCTTCTTTGATTTGAATTAATACAATCAGATTCATTTTCTCAACAAATTGTCTCATGTCATTTGTTTCATGAATTCCTTGACTTTCATGTTAAATATGTTTTATGATATTGGCTTTTCAGGTGCTATTTAATTTGTCTGGTTGTTTGTGTTTGCAGATTCAGGGCAAGGGAGCTCATTGGGATCGAAGGAGCGAAGGCTTCCACAAACTTGCGTTGGACCCAAGGTAGGCCTAAAACACTTGTTTGCCTTTGTTTATAAATGCATATTTAGAGAAATATAGTTTGTGATTGGTTTGCTTGTCATTAGGTCTTCTTTAGGTTCTAGGAAGGTCTATCTTGTCCGCAAGATCGACTCATTCCGTGTGACAAAATGGCGACTCCAGTGGGGACTTGATTTTTTCCTTGTTTTTACTTTGACTTGAGAAACTATGTTTTTGTTTCTGTTTTTGGCTTGTTGTGTGTGGAATTGGGTGGAAATTGTAGATCCACGGTTATTTTTCGTTTTTCATAACTTTGGGAGAGGACCGCACCCTAGGCTTTTGACACAGTGCATACTTATCCGCACTTTTGCTTTTAGCACAGAGCGGTACTGCACCTGTGTTAACTGTGGGCCTGCAGACCCTGTCAAAGTTTTGAAAAACCTAAGATTTCCTCTGTTATTCAGCTTAGTTTTTGTTTAGAAGTTATTATCCACTGCCCAGACCTGCATATAACCTGTCAGAAGCTTTCCTTAGGTTGATTTCATTGGTGTTAGGGTTTTAGGTCGAATTCCTAGGAGTTTTGATTGTTGGGCTTGTTTTTCATTTTGGTCTTGTAGTAGCTCTGAGCTTAGAAGCTGTAGGGACCTTAGATCACCTTAGTTTCTGCCAGCCTTCTTATGAGTCTGACCATTTATGAAATCTACCCTTGTTGAGGAATCCGCTTTGTATTTTCTCTTTACAAAACTTTGAAAAGCTTGTGTTTAAAAGTTTGGATTTTCATTTTTAAAATGAAAACAAAATTGCTTGTTTTTTACTGATTTGTGATTCTGCATAAATTGGTCCTTAGCTTACATCTAGCTAAGTAAAACATCGTTAAAAAATACATTTTGTAGGCTTTGACTTCAAATATTTTTTTATAATTTATAGATCTCAAAGTTAGTTGTTTGCATAGTTTTGAGTGTTTTATAAAAAATAAAAAGAATCTATTTTGGAAAAAGTTTATTTTTGTAGTGGTTGAGTGCTTTGAAACGAAAAGGGAATTTTTTTGTGAAAATAAATAGTTGTCTCGTTTTGAGTGCATTGGAAAGGACAAAAGCTCTTCTTTTAATTTGTTTGTTAAGAAAGATTTGTGTTTACAAAGTATTTGCATTCTCAAACTCTTTCTTAGTTAGAAGTTCATTGAAGGGAAAAGATTGTTTAAATCATCTTAAGTGCATTTTTAGTGATTATGAGTCGAGTCTTCATAACACAAGTTTCATCTCCACACCTTTTGACTTCAATAAAAACCAATAAAAATAACACTTAAAGTAAAATTCATCTAGTAACATTTTTATTTCTAGCGCTCTGATACAGCAACTTAGCTTAGGCTAGCGTCTTGGAGTAGGAGAGTAATTAACTCTCCAAAACAGTAAAAACAAACAAGTAGCTGTATCTTGTGGTAGGGAAGAAATCCAATTGTTGCATTTATGCTCTGGGAAAGCTCCTCTTAAAGGAGAAGCACGAGATCATGTCCAAACCAGTGTGGGAATCAATCCTTCCTCATTGGGAACGATGTCAGATATTCACGTATTAAAAACGGTAAACCTCGGATTAACCATTGTCGAGGAGCCTGGGGTCACTTTTTGGTAAACCTTGGATGATGTGAAGGAGCCTTCAAGGGGATTGACCTTGCTACTCTGCCCTTGCGTGCGTATCGGATCGTAGACTGTTCCCCCAGGTAAATTTGTTTCAGTTGGTAACCTTAGTGGCCATATTCTTTAGGATTCTTCCTAAGGTGACAGTGGTGGGAAGATCCCACTGTACCTGGAGCAGACGTCGGCTAGACTCACTTGGATTTTCTGGGGGGTTCTCTTCACTCGAGACGATTAAGTGGAGGAACTTGTGCCAGTCTATTTAATTAAGCAGGTTGCTGGGGTAACTGTTCCAACTGCCACTTCTGTATTGAACTCTGCGACGTTGGATTTCATCACCAACTAGTGTTTTCAGTACGGAAAGTTACTGTTTGTATGTGTTTGATCTCCTAGATTCTTTAGGCGTGTGATTCAAATTTGTTTGGTTCTTTAGAGGCTTTAGGTGGATTTCATTAAGATTTTACTTTGTTTGCGTGTGAAGTAGTTAAAAGTTTTTAACCGTGGCTGAATTACCGAGGAAGTCCCGTAGACTTCGGGGCCAACCTCCTAAGTTTTCACCAAGCCAGCCTGAAGGGTTGAAAGTCCTCGTAACTCCTAGAGACAGTAGAGTTGGGTCACCTGAAGAAAAAGAGTCTTCTTTGGTGGTACAT
Source organism: Pinus tabuliformis (assembly GCA_031772625.1). Classification (NCBI taxonomy): domain Eukaryota; kingdom Viridiplantae; phylum Streptophyta; class Pinopsida; order Pinales; family Pinaceae; genus Pinus; species Pinus tabuliformis. Next base: position 962,564,339 of record CM062817.1, read on the forward strand.
CCTGATTTTCAAGCTTTAGTAGCAGATTATAATCCGCAATCAGTGTCTGTTTCCAAAGTTACTGGTAGCTATTCGTCTACTAGTGATATAGGTGAGGAACCTGAAATATCCGAACTTGAAAGTGAATTTGCTGCTACTTCGACATCGGGGTTTGCTTCTCTAGCTTCTAGTGGTCCTCGTTCACCTATGGTAGAAAGAATAATCACCCAAGATCTTCCTTCTGGACTTATAACTATCGAAGAACTTGCTACTTCGGAAGAAGAAGTAGGCATCCCTATCCCTAAAAATCAACCTGCTATTGAGCTAAGGGAGCGTGAATCAATTTTTTACAGTCCACCTAGGAGCAGTGTTTGGTATCTTTCATTGACTAATTTCTTAGAAAACCCAGGGTTAAGTTTTTCACCACCTCGTGTTCCTTATCACCCAACACCTAGAGGTTATTATCCTCCGTTAAATATGTCAAGGCAGTCGTCCATGTTTACTCAATCGCCTGAATCCTTTTTGTACGACGGTCCTTTTGTTTCCTCTGGGTATCAGTTTCTTTCTGGTACCTTTTCGGGAGCATATCCTCAACCCATTGAGCAAGGGTAATTAACTGGAAGCAATGGTACTAAGCCATTGAGCGTAGAAGATATTCTCATGATGTCAGGTTCTATTCCCAATCCTCAACCTCAAGGTGGCCAGTTACCGCCTGGGGGGCAACCTCAAAATCCTCAATTATCGCCTGGGGGGCAACCTCAAGGTACCCAATTTGCACCTGGGGCGCAACCTCAAGGACAGTACATACCTACGAGACAGTACGTTCCTCAAGGTCAACCCTAGACTCAATATGTACCCCAAGGTCAACCCCAGTATCAATTTATACCTCAAGGTAAACCCCAGTATCAGTACGTGCCTCAAGGGTATCAACCCCAAGGTCAGTACTCGAACCAAGGTTTCCAGCCACCCTCCGGTCAATCATATGTTCAAGGAATTGGAAATGTACCTTTGAATTATCAATCCTACCCTCAACCTGTTTATGGTCCTCAATATTCTCAACCTATTATGGGTCCGTACCGCGAAATTAATTTAGTGTGGGATCCATCGCAAACTCAACAAGTGTTGCAGCCAAATGTACAGTTGTCATCTCAAACTGGACAACCCTTAGTTTCTGGTACACCCCAGCAACCTATCCAGTCTAATATTCAAACTTCTGTACCTTCGGTAGTTTCTCAGCCTGGGCCTAGTATGCCTCGTACTCCGCCTCAAACGACTGCTGCAACTGCCACAACATCTGTTCAATCTACCCCACCTACTTCCGGAGTATCGGCAGCTCTGGTTTCTACTGTTCCTGTATCTACTCCTCAGACATCTTTACCTCTGTCTGGATCTACGATTCAAACTTCGGTTCAGATGCCTGTAGGAAAACCTGGTTCAAGTACGGTTGTCACAAGTCAACCACAATTTACTTATCAACCGTACCAGGGACAATACCAATTCGGTCCTGCTGCGCAATAGCCAGTCTATCAGTATCAATTGTACCCTGGGTACACATATCAACAACCTCAACAACCCCAATACGGTCCGGTTAATCCTAGTTTTCTGGGAGGATACAATATCCCAAATGCAATTCCTATTCCTAGTTATCCTGGATATCCTCCTCCTGGGGCTGGTCTCATGACCCAGAGTTTTAGGGACCCTAATCATCAGCTACCATTTATCGCAACTTTCGACTTGCCTGACTTGGCACGCCTAACGAACGATCCCATTAATTATCTTCTGTTTTGGCCGCCAATGCTGAATAAGTTGCCTAGTGATATTCCTAAGTTCGAAGGCAAATCGGGAGAGGACCCGTCGAACCATGTGATGACTTATCACCTCTGGTGTGTGTCTAACTCCATTTCAGATGGTTCAATCCGTCTAAGACTTTTCCAGAGCACTCTAATTAGTCTCGCGGCCAAGTGGTACATTGAGTTACCACGAGGCAATTTTTATAATTTTAGTCAGTTAGCTACCTCGTTTTTAACTCATTTTCAGTTGCCAGTCAGATATGACAATGTCACAGAATTACTATCTTCATTAAAGAAATCGACATCCACTTACATTTCAGATCATATTCATGAATGGAGATGTCGACGACGTTTAGTGAAGGTTTTTATTCCAGATAAGATCTTGGCTGAATGGTTCGTAAAATCTTTGTTGCCAAGGGTCACTGAAGATGTAGCTAAAGCCGAAGTTGTTACTGAGGAGCAAGTAATTTCTCAAGCACAGTACCTTGACTTGGTCTATACTCAGTCAGGTACGTTACACGAGAAAATACCCGATCTTCCCAAGCAAAATCAAATCGCTGCAGCTCCTTCGGGATCTCATGCCGCCGATGGTATGATTGGTACGGTTAACACTAAAAGTAAGAAGAAGTCCTCCAAGAATCATCTACAGCCAATATTCACGTTGTAGAGTCATCTACAGCCAAATCAAAATCCGGTGGGAAGAAGAAAGGAAAGAAGAAGAATAAAACGAACAAAAATTCAAAGGAGAAACCTGAAAAATCAGAATCCAATGATGAAAAACACAAACCTCATTATCCTTGTCTCATTTGTGATGAAGAACATTTTACAAGAGACTGCCCTCATCATGCAAAGGTTGCGAAGATTGTCAAAGGTTCCCAAACGCCTGCTGTTTTGAAGGATCCTTTTCCAAGTCAAGATAGTAAGATGATAGGTTCTTCCTCGAGTGCCAATGAAGAACCCATACTGATGATGTCCCATGTTAGGATTGCGACTCAATCGCATGATTATGGTAGTAAAAGTCTTGTTGATGGTAAAGAAGCAAAATCTTCTCATTATAATCCATCAACCTCAGCTCCTGGTTCCGATCCACTACAGATCGAGAAACCTAATCCAGACTTGGTAATCAAACCGCCCGCCAAGGGTATACTTCGAAAGTCAGCTTTCAATCCACATGTGAGAGCGGCTCGGAACTATAACATTGTTGAGGATTTAGCTGTTTCACCCTCAGCAATGTCAGCTTTGGAAGTGCTGCAATCATGTCCAGCACAACGTAAATTACTCTTGTCGGCTATAGGAGTTGTTGACGTTCAGGACTCGAACCTAATAATTTTCAATCTAGAAAATAGTACACCACGCTTACCTCATCAAATGGCTTTCCAGATTCCAGTAATAGTCAAAAATAGGCCTATTCATCAGACTGTGATTGATGAGGGAGCCGCAACGTGTATTATGTCGATACAGTGTTGGAGATCGCTTGTTTCTCCTTCGCTAAATCAATCCCCGACGATTCTAAAGGCCTTTGATGGTCGTGGGTTTCATCCTTTCGGCATTTTACAGGATTTGCCTATAGGGGTTGAAGGAAAAACCGTTAATCTAGATATGGAGGTGGTTGATGCCCCTCTAGATTACAATCTTCTCTTGGGTCGAAGTTGGTCTTACGCTATGACAGCTGTCGTTTCATCGGTCTTTCGGGTTATAAAGTTTCCTCATAATGGAAAGATCGTAACAATAGACCAGCTGGCTTACTTTTCATCCGACCCAGCCTCTTCTGAAAGTATTCAGCATGTCGGTAAAACGACTATCCCGTATAAGGATGTTGGAGGAGGACTAGTTAAAGATGCTGGATTACTAGGAACTTTTCCTTTTCCTCCGATCAACTCATCGTCTTCATTTGCAACCATTCATATGATTACATCAGACACCATTGTTTATGATGATCCTTGGATCATTCCTTATGAATTTGAGATAGACTCATTTGGTGATGTCATGCCTTTGATTCCATATGAAATTGCGTATGAGGCCGTGCAATCATTTACCGACCCATCTTCAACCAAAATTGACTTAATGAATGTGGTCTGCGAAGAATCACTTTTCACATCAAGCTCGAATTCAATCATGTTTTCTGAACTTGTTCGCTCTGATGGGAAAATTCGTGAAATCCTATGTGTAGATGATTTACCATGGGAATATCTCCATCACAAATCTTCATTTTTACCCGAGAATGATCATTTTGAAAATGATTTTTCATCAATTTTTACGACTGAATATGTCAAGGAACCTCAGAATCCAATGAAACATCCCGATTCAGAGTTAAATTTGGGAAACATCTCTCGAACTATTCCTATTGACATTTCGGTTAAGCCTGGAATTGTTGAGAACATTCATATAGGCGCCTCGTGTACAGAAGATGAAATTCAAATATATAAGGCCCTATTTCAAGAATTCCACGACGTGTTTGCCTAGTCCTATGAGGAAATGCCAGGAATCGATCCCACAATTGTTGTTCATGAAATCAAGACTTACCCGGACGCTAAACCCATCCGGCAACATTTGCGTCAGATTCACCCAAGAAAAGCTGCTGCTATTAAAGCAAAAGTTAAAAAATTACTCAAAGCAGGTTTCATTTATCCGATCCCGTTAACGGATTGGGTATTGAATATTGTTCCAGTTAACAAAAAGCAAGGGAAAATAAGAATATGTATCGATTATAGGGACATTAATCGAGCCTGTCCAAAGGACAATTAACCAACTCCCTATATCGATCAAATCATTGATGATTGTGCCGGCAGCGAAATATTCTCCTCCATGGACAGTTTTTCTGGATACAATCAAATCAATATTCTACCAACCGATCAACCAAAAACAGCTTTCATTTGTCCATGGGGGACATTTGCTTATTGCAAGTTACCTTTTGGGCTCAAGAATGCTGGAGCAACTCTTCAGAGGGCCATGTCTTATGCGTTTCATGATATCAAGCACATTGTGCAACCCTATCTCGATGATTTTCCTGCTCATTCATTACATCGAGATGATCACCTCGTCCATTTACGAGAAATATTTATGAGGTGTAGGCATTATTGGATTTCGTTGAATCCACACAAATGTGTTTTCTGTATAGAAACGGGTCGATTGCTGAGGTTTGTAGTTTCGAAAGCCAGCATTCGCGTCGATCCCTCGAAGGTTGAAGCTATTGTCAAATTGCCTCCTCCTTCAAGTCTTCGCCAACTCCAAAGTTTGCAAGGGAAAGCAAACTTTTTATGATGATTCATTCCTAACTATGCTGAGGTTACAAAGGGTTTTACCCAGTTGATGAAATAGATTCTATTGGGATGAGATAGCTCAGAAATCTTTTGATGCACTAAAACACGCGTTGACCCATGCACCATTATTGCATCCTCCCAACTACAACCAAGATTACTTCTTGTATTTCGCCGCCTCTCATTCCACCATTGGAATGGTCTTAGTTCAGGAAGATGAATTCGGTATTGAACATGTGATATATTACCTTAGTCGAACTTTAAATCCAACTGAGCTAAAATACTCACATGTGGAGAAATTGGCATTGGTAGCTGTTCAAGTTGTCCAACGTTTTTGTCACTACATTTTACTACGTAAATCTACAATAATTTCAGATTGCAACCCTATGATCTAAATTTTGACCAAGCAATTGCTAGGGGGAAAGTACTCTAAATGGATTGTTATCCTGCAGGAGTTTGACTTGGAATTTGAAAAATCTAAGTCTAAGAAATCTTTAGTTTTTGCAGAGTTAATGTGTGACTTCTCGCGTGCTGACACGGAAACTGTGGCGGAAGAGCCCATTGTGAACGAATCCTTGTTTCTAATCAGCACTTTAGATCCATGGTATGGGGATATCATCATTTATCTCCAGACCCAATCCTTTTGGCTGGAAATTTCAAGGTTAGAACATCGGAAAATACGATTCCAGTCCCAACAATTCAGGATTATTGGAGATACTCTTTATTGCCGTGGGGCGGACTTTGTTTTTCGACATTGTTTAACTCACGAGGAAGCTGAAAGGGTTCTAAATGACTGTCACTCTAGAGCGTGTGGCGGTCATATGTCTAGGTATGCCACAGCCCAAAAGATATTGCGCGTTGGCTACTTCTGGCCGTGTTTGTTTAAAGATTGTATTATTGCGGTCCGAAAATGCCACAACTGCCAACTTTTTGATCGAAAGATGCGCACTCCACCTGCTCCTCTCCACCCTATAATTTCCGTTGGTCCTTTTTCCAAATGGGGTATCGATTTTATTACATGTAACCCTCACTCGGTCGGGGGGCATGCGTATATCATCCTTGTGGTAGATTATTTTACCAAGTGGGCCGAGGCGATGCATAAATTTGAGGCAGATGGCAAGACAGCTGCAATTTTCGTGTTCAATCATATAATTGCTAGGTTTGGTGTCTCATAAGCGATTATCACTGATCATGGACGTCATTTTTGAAACGTTATGATGACCGAACTTACAGGCCAGCTTGGTTTGCGTCACGATAGTTAAACTCCTTATTATCGACAAGCTAATGGTTTGGTTGAATCCATCAACAAAGTTTTAGTCATCATGATCTAAAGAATCATTGGGATTCATCGGTCGAATTGGCATAACATGCTATTTTCAGCACTTTGGGCGTATTGAACTTCAGTAAAAACATCAACAGGGTTCACTCCTTTCCAACTAGTTTATGGTCCGGAAGCTGTGTTACCCATTGAATGCGAAATCCCGTCATTGCAAATGGCCATCGAGTTACTTCCAGCCACTTCCGAAGAGGAAAAGCGTTTGTTATACTTGGCTCAATTAGATGAGAATCGACGTGATGCTGCATTGGCAATCGAGACTCACACAAAATGCATGAAAGCTCGGTATGATCGAAATGTGACCCCTCGAAATTTTTCGGAAGGAGATCTAGTCTTAGTTTACGATCAAGCTAATGATAAGTTAGGCGCTGGAAAATTCGTTCCTATGTGACATGGTCCCTATGTTTTCAAGCGAAAGCTAGCAAAAAGGGCCTATGAATTGGTAGACTTTGACGGGGACTCTTTGGGTAAACCCAGAAATGGTCTTTACTTGAAGAGGTATTATGCTTAAAGTATGGGTATGGAGATTTTTAGTTAGGATAGTTTTTCTTTCTAGCTGGTGTGTTTTAGTTTTAAAAAGTGTGCTTAGCTTAGAGAGTGTTTTTTGTCATTATTCCTGCTTATCTTGGTTTTACTCTTGATATTGCAGATGTCGATGCCTCTCCAAACATACATTGGTTTCATTGATGGTGCTTGTCATAATACACGGAACATTTCTTCCGCAGCTCAGGTTATCTATTCGCCCTCTGACGAGTTGGTATCTATGCATGGGGTAAGCCTCGGTCAAACAACGAACAACATTGCCGAGTATAGTGCAGTGATTGAGTTATTATCTGAATCTATTTCATTTGGGATTAGGAGTTTGATAGTGAGGTTAGATTCTGAACTCGTTGTATTACAACTTAATAGAGTATATGCCATTAGAAATCCAGTGTTATTAAGATTATTTCTGAGAGTGCGTCTCTTGGAACGTGAATTTGATTATATTGAATATCAGCATATTCCAAGATCTTTAAATACATTAGCAGATGCAATTGCTTCTCGAATGTTAAGTAGACATTTGTAATAATCATACATGTAAGTTTAAAACCATTCCATAACATGATTTACAAGATAAGCCGGTAATAGTGATATATATATATATAGGAGTGTATCAAAAAATACATCGTCCTCGATCATAGGTTGAAAAACACCTTATGATCGGCAAAAATGATAAGTACAAAAAACAAAAATGTCATATGTGCCCACAATAGGCGATCATCCTATCACTGGTGATGATCTCGATAAGAAACCACTGCACGGGTCACCTTGCAAAGGAACCTCCTAAAAGGTCCTGGGACCCCAATCACATAGCGCTGAAGTCGACGAGGAATGTCATCTATGGTGGTCTCCAGAATATCCCCTGTCAAGCGCTCTAGATGACCCTCCAACTCAGCCAAAACCTCTGCTGATTCATCCTATGGGGCTGGCGCGGCCGCAACTGGTTGTTTCCTCTCATAAGGCCGGAGAGCGGCTGGTCGCTGTGGACCCACATCTGCATTTGAAACTTTTTACTATCAGTTTTGGGATGATAGAAAAAAAAAAAAAAAAAAAAAAAAACCTAAAATAGGAGAAATGTTGAAAATGATTTTACCTGAGTCATCCCATTGCTCTCCTGGTGGAAGAGCCATGTCTGGGTCACCACGAAAATCTACCCCAGCGTAGGGGAAGTCCTGAATAGAAAAAACCTGGTTTTCCAACCACTGGAAATACTCAGGTTTGAATCGAACAACCTCTGTCCCCTCGTCCGGATGACGGGCCATAACTGTGATCCATCGCATTAGTTTGGGCTCTCGAGGAAGCCCAGCTCCAACAGTAAGGTGTTGCGGGATCAACATGGGAACCCTCTCCAGACCAAAGATCACAACCAAAGCCCCATAACCAAAGGTCTTTAGTTGTCTGTTCTTGGCTCTGGTCAGTTGGCCTTTCACATTGTGTTATAGACATTTTTGTGCCTTACAGCTCTAAGCATGAAATGTCCATAAACCAAGGGATCCTAAGTCCCTAAAAGTGTTGTTCCGACCCCTAAAGGAACAAGGTCAACAAATTACAGCTTCTCCCAGAAGTTCTCCACCAGAAACTGCTCAGAATCAGTCAAATCAGGATCATTTCAGCTGCTCCACTGGCTAGCTGCGTTGCATAGCACCCAAATACACTAGCTAGGTGCGTTGAAACGCACCTAAATGCACTACCAGGGTGCGTTGAGCAGGAAATGACAAATGGCAGTGTCATTCTGCGAGGTGGAAAGACAATGGAAGCTTCCAGAATCTTCCCCAATGACACTTGCCTCACTGAGTTCGACCAAGGATGAGTAAGAGGCTCTTAGTCTCCAAGTGGAAGCAAGAACTGACAGAGAGAAGACACTAGTCAAATCATAAGCTGACTCATCCTCTTTGCATACATCTATATATGGATCCCTCATCCTAGAGATCCAGAGGCTGGAATTTTGTACATTGCAGAGAATTGTTGTTGGTTTTGAGATAGATATCAGAGTATTTGGTGATTTATGCTTTGTTGGAGGTGAAGAGGGGCTTCTTTACTGGGAGGTTGATGCTGGATCAGGAATCATCGGTTGTAACTCCTCCTGGATCTTCTTTTTATATCAATAAAACTATTTGAGTTTCTCCTACATGCTTGTGTATCATTGATGTTTGTTACATTTGTATGTTTAGCTTAAATCTGATCCTAAGCTATTTATGAATATAAATCCATGTCTTTGTGTAGTTTTCTTCTTCTGTGATCTTACAGGAACTTGGTGAAGCTGGGCAAGTAAGGAAGCAGGTAGCTGGAAGCTGTCAAAGAGGAGAGAGATTGGATTAAAGGACTAGCGCAAGACACAGGTTGGTTCATCCTATTCCTCTTCGTTTATAGTTCATAAAGAAGAATAAAAAAGTAGTTTTCTCTGTTTGTTTCTAAGGTCACTGTCACACCTTAGTGGGATAGGGTCGTTCTGAATAGACACTTTTCCCGTAAACAAAATGGCGACTCCACTGGGGACTATTGTCTAGTTAGTTTGTTTGTGTTTCTCTTGTTGTTTGTTTCATAAACTTAGAAGTAGCAATCGAACTGCATTTGCCATTAACAAATGCAAAGTAGACATCTGCTACTTCAATCCATTCACTGGATCTGTTTATGATTTGAACAGCTGATTCACAAATGATCTGATTGCCCTTTGTGATAGCTCTTACACCTCCTTTAAATCTACCCTCTGATTGTGCATTACTGATTGCTTTTACTCGGCCAAAAACCATAGATTAAACTGCAAACCGCGACCCAGAACCCGGATAGAATTCTCGTTTCTGCCCCAGCACAGGCTCTGTGAAGAGGTTCTGCATTTCAACGTACTTCCCGAGAGGGCTACCTGCGCTGCAATCCAGTTTCTCTGTGTAACAGGTGCGCTGATCAGCCTAGCCCTGTGCAGCTGAGGTTCTTTGCTTCATTTTTTCAGTTTTGTCTCTGATTTTTGCAGCCTGTGATCAGTATATGTGTCTGTTTAAAAACCCCTTTTCTTTGCCTTAATTCCGCCTCCTTTGTACAAAAAGACTGTAGATGTTTTTGTGTGTTTGTTACATCATTTACAGTTTTCCATTGCAAAAGTAGAATAGTCATACTGTCGTCCTTTGATTTAGATCTGTCGTAACTGTCGATTTTGATCTTAGGAGAAAGTTTATTTGCTGTTGACAGTCGATTATGCTTTTACTTTTGCCTTTGGTTTGAATTTGTGACTTTCTAGTGTCGAAATGAGTATTTATTTCAAAATCGTAAAGTGTCATAATCATCTCTACCTCTTGATTTCGAAAAGAAGCTTGTTTGTGTTTGTCACTTGAAAGCAAATTCAGATTTGTACATCAACTTTCTTTTTAGGCATCAATATTAAGGAAGTGAAAAACAAATACATGCACATGTGGATTTGCATATTGACAGTCTGTTTGGCTTGATTTAGGAAAGTGCATTTACAGTGTGCTCTTTGCTCTTTGCGAAAATATTGTGTCTTTCTTTTCCCCTTGTAGCTAGGATTTTCATTGCTGAAAAGAGATAAAAGTTTGCTTATCATCTTTAGATTGCATTTTAGGAATTACATCTACATCTCGTGGTGAACCCAAAAGGCAAACTTCATAAGAAAGATCAACTTAAAATAAATTGAATGAATCTAACAACGCTTTGGAACTTAATGGACAACATTTAGAGGTCTAGGCTAGAGACGTATTCTGGCGTCGTAAAGCGTGGTAACTGTTGTCCTCATTGATGGTTGGGTGATTCCTCCACTTTGAGACGATAAGTGCCAGTACGGACTTGTGCTCCCACGTACCGTCGAGTATATATTGGGAGACCCCTATAGGCTTAAAACCTTTTATCCATAGGAAGCCGTGTCAGCCGCCCTACTGATTGCAATGCACCGAACACAACATTCGGGAGGATTGAATGTCGTACCGTAAAAAGTATTCTGCAGTTTTGCGATTGGTTTGGTACTCCCTCTACTTAGATCTCCAGAGCAGTCCCTTTCATTCCTTTTCAGACTCCTTAACGGAAAAGGTCCATCTGAGCACTTGTCACTTCAGGCTCATTAAAAATCGAAGGAGACTAGAGTCATCTTTTGTTTTTTCTCAACTCTTAAAAACTGAAAAAACAAGTTGTGTCAAAAGGGTCTAAAATTCATTTAATACGGAAACATACTTCCCCTTTTTATTTTGGTTGATCGAGTAATCCGCAATCGTGGAAGAAATTCAATTGAAACCCCGTCGTTCGCGGAGGCTTACGAGTCAACCGTCTTTGTCTCCGGAATCGAAACCAGTACGGACAAAGCGAACTCGTTTAACCGGTTCCAAATATCCTATTAAAGTTAGAACAAGTGTTCCAACAACATCAGAGACTCTAGTTACTCCAAACATTTCTGGAATCCCTGCCTCTACAGAAGAAGTTCAACAACCACAGAGGGACAGTGATATTGATCCTAGTCTGAGAGTAAACACTTGTGTTACCAAACCAGTTCGATCTACAACCGGTTCGGAGAGTATTGCTCTTCAAACATCTATCGCTGTCGATTCCACACCTTCTTGGGCACCAGAAATATTTTATGGACCTGACGGTCTTCCCCTTCCACCTGGTCTGATTGCAATTGAAGAAATTGCCTCAAACAAGTACTCCAACGCACTTTGGAGTCGGGATCACTATATATCCTTCTTCATCAGAAGTTAGTCTACCACCAGCGGAAGCTCCTGTAGAATCACTAGGTAATCTTTTGGATAGACTACAAATGTCTGAACAACCGTCAACATCTAGGACTGTGTCATCTGACACAGCGACAACAGAATTCCCTGCTGTCACTCCGACAATGTTCGCCGGCATACCATCTGTCCCGACTAGCTCTCAACCACTAGAAGGAGCCCACTCAGGGGCTATTTCGACAGTCTGGTCCGTTCCTATTTGTTCATCCGGAATAATATCCGGAAACTCTTATGTTGAGTCTCAACAAATTGATCCGTTTGGAGGTCAATTTGGGCAGTCCGGTCCCCAAGGGCAAACAATTCCCTTGAGTTCTGGATTACCACCGTATGGGGGGCAGTATGCCCTTTCATTATCCCCTCCGGGAGGATATCCATATGGGATTTCACAACAATATTCAGGTTATACTGGAATTACCTCAAGTGGTTGGGTACCTATACTACCTCAACAACCAAGAGTTGTGTATTCGATGCAACAATGTGTACCTATGTCGAATATCCCGACTACACCAGCTATTGTGACGGTGTCACAAGTTCAAACGCTGCCTGTTGTATGCCAACCTCAGATTTCTCAAGTTGTATTGCAACAACCCCTTGACCTTGCGACTCAACCACAATCGCCAACTAGTGGGGCGACACAGGTCCAGACGGGTACAATTACCCCACACCTTGGTCCAACGGTTAGTATAGTGCAACAACACATGGCTTCACAACCATGGCTGGTGCAATACCAACAACCACAATTCCAACAAGTATACCAAGGTTCTGAGCAGCAAATCTTTGCGAACAGTGGACAGCCATACATTCAAAACGGTCAAAATCAACCATTTTACAATGGTCATGTCCACCAACCTTATCAGTCATACCAGCATCAAATGCATTATGTGGCATGCAAAGACAAACTGCTCAGGCAATCCCATCTTACCCTGGGTATGCTTCACCTAATCTAAATTAGCAGTTACCATTCGTGGCAACTTTAGAGTTACCTGATTTAAACCGGTTAACAAACGATCCAATTGCTTACGCCCCTTGGTGGCCAGCGATTCTGCATAAACTTCCATCAGATATTCCTAAATTTAATGGAAATCCGGGTGAAGATCCATCGAATCACGTGATGAAATTTCATCTTTGGTGTTCATCAAACACCCTAAATGATGATTCGATAAGACTTCACCTCTTTCAGAGGACGTTAACGGGTCCAGTGGCAAAATGGTACATTGAATTGCCTAGAGCTTCGTTCGACAACTTCAGTACCTTAGCCACAACCTTTTTAACCCATTTTCAATTACCGATAAGGTACGAAACGGGAACAGAACTCCTTACCAACTTCAAACAGACAACGGCCACTCACATATCTGATCATATACATGAGTGGCGATGTCGTCGTAGGATGGTAAAAATGTACGTCCTCGATCAGCTATTAGCTGAATGGTTTATCAAGTCATTACTACCTTCCATCATGGAAGATGTGGCAAAGGGGGGAGTCATAACAGAAGAGCAAGTTATCGCTCGTGCTCAATATCCTGACTTGATCTATACTCAGTCCGGCACGCTCTACGACAAAATACCTGACGCCCCTAGACCGGAATTCTCAATTCCTCCTCCTCCTAAATCAAACAATGACTCTCACGCTGGCGATGGCGTGATTGGCACAACAGACACGAAATCGACAAAGGCTACATCCAAGAAGGCCCATAAGATTTCAGGTCAAAATGCAAAAGACAAAATTCTTGCTTCAGAAGTAAATGCCGTATCAACAGATAAGGGAAAAGAAACCAAACAACCAGGAAGCAAGAAGAAAGGCAAAGGGAAGAAGAAGAAACAGGATGAATCATCACCTGAAAAATCTTCTTCAAACCCTCCTGGAAATAGGAAACAAAAATATCCATGCATGATATGCGATGAGGATCATCGGACTTTAGACTGTCCACACAGAGCAGAGCTTAAAAAATTCTTTAAGAATTTGAAAGCCTCTGCAGTGTTAACTAATCCGTTTCCAAATCCAGGAACAAATCTGGTTGAAAGTCGAAATGCTTCCCCGTCTCAAGTGCTGATGTTGTCGATTTCAAAACAACAGAATGATGCTTTGATTTCGACAAGGAACAAAGATTATGGGAATCCGCAGCTGTCAAACAACAAGGATAGAGATCAACCAAGTAGTTCGACAACAACTTTGACAGAAGTTGTACCACCCACCATCCCTGAATTGACGATAAAACCGCCGAAGGGAGTAGTACACAAGTCGACATTTAATCCCCGCGCTAGAGCGGCGCAACATTATAACATAGTGGAAGATTTGGCCCAATCGCCATCCACTATGTCGACTCTTGAACTACTACGCAATTTCCCGTCCCAAAGGCAAGATTTATTATCGGCCATTGGTGGGATTGATCCAAAGGATTCTAATCTTGTATCCTTCGACCACAAAGGATACGATCCTCAGTTACCAGCTCAACTAGCTTTCCTTGTTCAAGTGAAAGCCCTCAACAAAACTGTTCATCGAACAATTATTGATGAGGGGGCATCTACATGTATTATGTCGATGAGTTGCTGGAAAACTTTAGGATCTCCAACCTTGTCGCGGTCAGCGACGACATTAAAAGCATTCGATGGAAGGACATATACCCCATACGGTATCCTAAATAACTTGAAAGTAGAACTAGGAGGGAAAACAGTGGAAATTGATGTTGAAGTAATCGATGGAAACCTTGATTACAACATCCTACTGGGAAGGCCCTGGATATATGCCATGGCCGCAGTTGTGTCGACCTACTTCAGGAAGATTGCATTTCCCTTCCAAGGAAGAATTACAATCGTCAACCAACAAACATTTCTCCCCAACAGTTCACAAGTTACGGGAAGCATTCCAATGATCCATGGAAGCAATCATTCGCTTCAAAATATTGGAGTAGGCCTCCTAAAATACCCTGCCTTAATGGGTACTTTTGCCCTACCGCCTCAAAGTAATCTGGCGGAAGTGGCCACAGTGGAAACCTACAATATGAAATCTTCTATATCTAATGGATTCGGAAGATTCCTGAACATTTTTTCAGCATGGATCATCGCCATTTTAGAAATATTGTAGCAATCAATTTTCTTGGCCTAGGGGGCAACCCCAAATCAACGATCATCGAGTGTTTGGATAGATAGGTCTAAGGAATATGGCACCTCTTCAAATCCTTGGTCACATGTACATTCTACAAACGAAGGAATCATTCAATCAATGATGAAAGAAGAGGCACCATGGGAAGATTACCACCATCACTCCCATCTTTCGGATTACCACGAAGATTATTCCAGCAACCTTAATCATCCTTCAGTTTTTGATTTTCTATCAAATACTGTAAATACGGTGGATTCCGAGGACGGTTCTTATCTCGTGTCGACCTCGTTAAAAAATGAAACAAGGAGTCATGAGGATAGTTCTTTTACTATGTCAACCTCATTAAAAAATGAAACAAATCCCCTTTCCAAATCCCAAAGGTAAACCTTCATTCCAACCACCGAGTTGAATGTAATGAAGCTTGGGGGGCATGCACCTCGATTTGCGTTATTATGCTGGGGGCATGCAAACTTATTACGAGCAGTGTTAC
Source organism: Pinus tabuliformis (assembly GCA_031772625.1). Taxonomy (NCBI): domain Eukaryota; kingdom Viridiplantae; phylum Streptophyta; class Pinopsida; order Pinales; family Pinaceae; genus Pinus; species Pinus tabuliformis. The sequence continues at coordinate 962,579,555 of CM062817.1, forward strand.
TGCAGGGTTCAAGCTCGTTAAAAATAAACCCGCATCGAGCAGTTTAGCACATATTTCAAGCTCGTTAAAAAATAAACATAAGACATGAGCAAATGTTTCCACCCGCATTTAAGCTCGTTAAAAAATGAACTATTCCCCGGTAAATAACCACCGTGAATGTAGTACTTCAGCCATTAAAGCCTTGGTCGTGTTTGCACCGTCACCTACCCTTTTTCATTGGCCGATCATTCACCTCCATTTGATTGTTTACCCATTTTGAGGAACAGCTGCGAAGAGTGATTTCACTAGCCATCCTTGTGACACTGTCGTGATTGGAAAATTCCAACCCTTACCTAGAATCAGCTGCTACTCATTTTATCACTCGTTCCTCAAAAGACGAGTCTTCTTTAAGCTCTTTTCAACTGACTCGTAAAATATGAAAAGATTGCCGAGTTTTGGCCTTCCAGCTCGTTAAAGCGACGGGAATTGCTATCCCTCCTCTAGATTTTAATCTTTTTGGACCTGAGGGAATATTGCACAAAAAGATCGAGCACTTGTTTTGTTCGGCTCGTTAAAACTATCGAAAATTCATCCCTTCTGTATTGTTTTATACTTTTTCGGACTTAAGGGATTAGATGACGAAAAAGGAATTTTGGAGTTAACTTTACGTACCTTTTCAGACTCTCTAAAAATGAAAAGGACTGAGTTATCTTTGTCGTTAGACTCGTTAAAAAGATTAATAGCAACAAACTTGTCTTTAGACGAGAACGAGTTTCACTATCGCTAGGCTCGTTAAAACATAGCGATGGGTTTTCCCGAAGGGAAAATTATAGAACAAGCATATGTTATCCTCCTCAAGCTTGACAAAAATAAAGAGGTACTGGTCAGCAATGACTGGGGAAAAATTGGGAAGAAAACTCAAAGAATCTTTATTGGTAGCGAGTCGCTCTTGAACATGACACTTCCACTCCGTGTCCGAATCGGGTTGGGTTGTTTCATTCACCGGTCACATCACCATGGTCACGCCATACCATCCACATTTGGGGTAAATGCTACCAATCCATCACATAAGTGTTGCCGACATGTTCAAGAGAAGTCATCCAGAGAAGTCACCTGTGTCCCATCCACTACCATACATTATACTTCATTCTTTCATGACCGCCATCCTGAACCATATATCAGCAGATTGTTTTCACCTCCATCAAAATCATTTGCTCCGTTCCGTGTCATTGATGTGGGATTCATTAAGGCCCTCCTTTGACGGATCGCTTCTTGTCGACACCAGCTCATTATCCAAGAAGTTGATCTAGGAACACCCCATTCAGTACTTTGAAGCTTGCATGCCTCAATGGCAAGTTTCTCACTTCCGGCGATAGGTATACATCAATGACCTTCGACCGAAAGATTTTGCGTGGTGTTCGACACCAAGTCCTTTATTCACACCACGTGAATTGTACTGCAGTACCTTGAGGGTCATCATCATTATCGGTGATTCCTCTCGCGCTTGTTAACGGTTTACATCATTGACTAGTAATCAAGCGATGTCTTTCCATGTTCGACTTCAAAAAATTTCTCACATGGATCGACTTGTACTTCAAGTGAAGATCGGACGAGATTGAAGACCCTGGATCTAGTTTCATCCATCCAGGCTGCGATATATATTCAGGAAAAATAAAGACATTGAAATGTATAGCATTGCAGCACAGATAATCATCCTACCAAAAGGATGATGGCTCTATCAGAATCATCAGTCTACCATCAGACGATTGTCTGTCCTATGTACATGAAAATGAATTTATAAAGCTGAGCATGGGAATGCCCGCCTCAGCTAGATCATGAAAACAGTATGAAGATAATGTATTGTATTGTATCTTATTACAGGCCTCTTCCCAACATTGAAAGAACTTCGGATCCTCCTAATAAAGCATTTCACCCGATAAACGGCCTCACACTTTAGGGGCAACTGTTATAGACATTTTTGTGCCTTACAGCTCTAAGCATGAAATGTCCATAAACCAAGGGATCCTAATTCCCTAAAGTGTTGTTCCGACCCCTAAAGGAACAAGGTCAACAAATTACAGCTTCTCCCAGAAGTTCTCCACCAGAAACTGCTCAGAATCAGTCAAATCAGGATCATTTCAGCTGCTCCACTGGCTAGCTGCGTTGCATAGCACCCAAATACACTAGCTAGGTGTGTTTCAACGCACCTAAATGCACTACCAGGGTGCGTTGAGCGGGAAATGACAAATGGCAGTGTCATTCCGCGAGGTGGAAAGACAATGGAAGCTTCCAGAATCTTCCCCAATGACACTTGCCTCACTGAGTTCGACCAAGGATGAGTAAGAGGCTCTTAGTCTCCAAGTGGAAGCAAGAACTGATAGAGAGAAGACACTAGTCAAATCATAAGCTGACTCATCCTCTTTGCATACATCTATATATGGATCCCTCATCCCAGAGATCCAGAGGCTGGAATTTTGTACATTGCAGAGAATTGATGTTGGTTTTGAGATAGATATCAGAGTATTGGGTGATTTATGCTTTGTTGGAGGTGAAGAGGGGCTTCTTTACTGGGAGGTTGATGCTGGATCAGGAATCATCAGTTGTAACTCCTCCTGGATCTTCTTGTTATATCAATAAAACTATTTGAGTTTCTCCTACATGCTTGTGTATCATTGATGTTTGTTACATTTGTATGTTTAGCTTAAATCTGATCCTAAGCTATTTATGAATATAAATCCATGTCTTTGTGTAGTTTTCTTCTTCTGTGATCTTACAGGAACTTGGTGAAGCTGGGCAAGTAAGGAAGCAGGTAGCTGGAAGCTGTCAAAGAGGAGAGAGATTGGATTAAAGGACTAGCACAAGACACAGGTTGGTTCATCCTATTCCTCTTCGTTTATAGTTCATAAAGAAGAATACAAAAGTAGTTTTCTCTGTTTGTTTCTAAGGTCACTGTCACACCTTAGTGGGAAAGGGTCGTTCTGAATAGACACTTTTCCCGTAAACACATTGGCCAACACAGCATCACACCAGTTGAAGATGGTGCCTCGAAAGCAGTTAACTGCTATCCGCATCTGGGATCCGGTGGCAATATGTAATTCAACACTCCCGCAAAGTCTGGTGACAGTAAATGTGATCACCATGGGTTCAGGAAGGGATATGGTTTTTATGTCTATCCCTTTGTCTCTAGCCTGGCTGTTGCAGAACTCTAGTCGGAGGCTATCGACAAACTGGCCACCTGGCCTAGTCCCGAATAGAGTCAAGTCTTCGCCTCTCTTAGGCAAACCAGTCAAGAAATATATGTCTGCCGGCTCGATTTCGAGCTGGTGGCCACCAATGAAGAAGCATTGGTCCTGTATGCTCCATCTGTCAACCAACCACTGTAAGAAATCCACCCGTGCCCTCATGGCAGGTATGGCCCAGAATTTGTACAAGCCGCAGGCCTTCAATGCATTGATCGAAGGTTGGTCATTCAACGCGGCTAGATCCACGTCCTCATGCTCTCGTTGACGCCAATCTAGCATGATGTACTCTCTGCATCAAGTAAAAAGACAAATTAGAATGCTAGAAATTAATTTGTTTGGGCCAAATTTGAGAATTTTTGGATTAAAAACCCTTGCTGCGGGGACCGCACCCTCTGGGTTAGACACAGTGCGTGGGTTCGCACCTTGCCTACATGGAAGGTGCGGACCCCTAACTTTTTCCCCATTGAGAAAAAGTCGGGGTCCGCGGGCTGGCAGTGTTATGCTTGTGGGCCCCTGCGCGCGGGTTTTAACCCTAAAAACCCTCCAAAAAATGAAATAAAAGCCTAAAACAAGAAATGAAACGGTTAAAAATGAAAAGTAGGAAGATATGGATTACTTGGAGAAGACGGCATTCGATTCCGACGGTTGGATTTTCCACAATCTTCATGGGAAGTTTTCTGAACAAAAGCACTATTTTCTCACCCAAAACTCAAACGGTAAAAATGAATTGACGAAAGCCCTTTTTATAAGTTTTTTGAGTAAATAAATTGCAAATTTGTTTATGTTTCACTTTGAAAAGTTATTTTTGCAGCATTTTTATCCATTTCAAATAGGTATGAGTAATGTTTGCATTTTTGCTCAGGATAACAGATTATTCAGGCGAAATCTATCATTTTCGACGAAAAAACATTTAGAGTCACCTTTAAGCTCTTTTCTGACTCCTAAAACATGAAAATATCGCCGAGTTTTTCTTTTATACTCGTTAAAACGGAACTAAAAGACGGTCCACTTACAACTCTTTTCTGACCGTAAAAACATGAAAAGATTGCCAGATTTTTGTCGTTTCAAATTCGATATTGGTTATAAAACGACGTGTCATTGATCGCTTTTTTACTTTTTCGTATCAGCGACATTAATTACGAAATGTACTCCTTGGTTGTAAAGATCAAGCGATTCTCTCAAGTATTATTTTATACTTTTTAAGGCTTCGGAGACACAAATTTACGAAAAAGGTCAACCCTAGAGTCTTCTTAAGTTTTTTCAGACTCTCTAAAATTGAAAAACGCCGAGTTTCTCCTATACTGGACACGTTAAAATTTCACAGTAAAGGACCTGTTCAATTACAAATAGGAACGAACCACTCCTTCTTAGGGTTCGAATTTAAAGTAAGTTGGACTCATTCGAAGGATGAGCTTATAATCAAGCAAATGTTATCCTCCTCAAGTTTGTCAAAAATAAAGAGGTACTTGCCAGAAATGGTGGGGGAAAGAGAGGGAAATGAACCTATTTGTCATACTTTGTAACCATTCTTGAACACGACACTTTTATTCACCTGGGTTGGGAAATCATTTGCCTAACAGTTGATCAAACCACATTGAAAGTCTTCAGCCGGTTTCTGGGTATTAACTTTGGGTCAATTGTCACCAAGCCATCTGTCGTGTCGTTATGTGTTCAAGAGGTCACTACCAATAAGCCATTCATCTGCAAAATATCTGTCATCCATCTTAACCATCCCTGAGTCAGTCCTTGAAACTAAATTTCTTCAACTTGATCTATGATTTCGTGTTGTGGGCTTACCTGCGACGGATCGATTTCTATCGACTCCAGCTCATTATCTAGAAAGATGATCTAGAAATCGTCAGTACCTTGGGATCTGCATGCTTCAATGGTAGGTTTCTCGCCTTTGACAATAGGTTGCATCATTGACCTTCGATCAAAGGATTCCGTGACATGTTCGACATCAACACATTTATTCACATCTCATGGTTTGTACTGGGTACTTTGAGAGCCATTGACATCACTGGTGGTTTCTCTCACACTTGTTAACAGTTTACATCATTGACTGGTAATCAAGTGGTTTCTACCATGTTCGACTTCAACACATTCATTCGCATGGATAGAATCGTACTATTTCGGGAAGTAGAAATGAAGACCCTGGATCTAGCTTCCATAATCCAGGCTGCGAGGAATTTTGTATTCATTATATAATGGACTATTCATAAACAGATGGCTGTGTCCATACTGTGTCCACATGAGTCTATACTTGTGATGTATTACAAGATCATTCCTGTATCAAAGCAGTATTTAGTTTTCTAATTCAGTTCTGATCTGAGTATGGGAATGCCTACCTCAGCGATGATATGATCTCATATATATATCTTGCATTGAATGTTTTTACAGGTTCCAACCAGGCTCTCCACAAGATGATCCTCGAAATGATAAATTACTTCACTCTTCCTAAGTGATATATGAAATCCTCATCTACTACAGACTTCGCACTTTAGGGGGCAATCTGTTACACAAAAATATCGTCACCATGATTATTTGCAGTCAGTATGGGTCTATCATCACTTGTAATGACCTCCTAAGCAAGTCTCAGACCTTAGCTCTTCAAGTCAAGCTTTGAAAATGAGAGAAAGACATTAAAAATCAATAAAGCTCTGATTCCGCACTTTCTCTCACTATTGCTTGCGGTCCCGCACCTTCTGTCTACAAAAACTACGGACCTGCCCGCTCTGTCCCTAAAGGTGTGGGTGCGGACCCCTGTGAAAGTTAAAAAGGCGCAAGTCTATTCTAACAAACTCACTTTGGGTTAATTCTAGATGATTCTAGAAGGAATTTTGACGTGGATTGGCCGCACTTAGGTGGTTCAGGCATCCCAAAAGAGAAGGAGCTAATCCCTTGATGAGAGGAGCTATCCCTTTGAAGGAGGACCTAGTAACTTCCCTACATTGCACTATAAATTCAGGCATTGGGCTGGTTGCTAGGGAGGTTAGAAGCTGAACATTTTTGAGGGTAAATGCTGGTGAAATTAAAACTTCCTAGTTGAGCTTGAGAGGAGAGATCACATACCTTTTTGGCTTCATTGGGAAGAGAGTTAAACTTGTCAAAGTAGAGACTTCTTGTTGGACCCTGGGAGGAGCTTGTACAGCGTCAAGGCACAGGTTGTAAAGTTCTTCTTTGATTTGAATTAATACAATCAGATTCATTTTTCTCAACAAATTGTCTCATGTCATTTGTTTCATGAATTCCTTGACTTTCATGTTAAATATGTTTTATGATATTGGCTTTTCAGGTGCTATTTAATTTGTTTGCTTGTTTGTGTTTGCAGATTCGCAACAAGGGAGCTCATTGGGATTGAAGGAGCGAAGGCTTCCACAAACTTGCGTTGGACCCAAGGTAGGCCTAAAACACTTGTTTGCCTTTGTTTATAAATGCATATTTAGAGAAAGATAGTTTGTGATTGGTTTGCTTGTCATTAGGTCTTCTTTAGATTCTAGGAAGGTCTATCTTGTCCGCAAGATCAACTCATTTCGTGTGATAAGAGAGATTGATCACCTCTCTCTTACGATAAGCTTACATTTCATTGTAGAAAAAGTACTAAATTTTTGCAAGTTCTAGGAAGATAAACATATGACCACAAGAAAACAGTGTCTTTTAAAGACCACATTTCATAAATACATCATTAGAGAAACATCAAAGGTCAAACTTCAAGAATGATGACAAGATTTTGGGTAATCCAAGGGGAATAATGTCATCATATCCATCGCATCATTGAAAACACTCTCAAAGACCACATTTCATTCACAAGAAAATGATCAAAGCAACAACAAAGATGAAACGTCAATGCATGAGCACATGATGTCAGATCAGATCCAACACTTTCAAGCCTTTCAGATGCCAGTGTGTTCATTGCATTCTCACTTTTTCGGTCAATGAATTTTTCGATCCATTTTCCTTTTCATGTTTGCAAATAAAACCTTGATCCATTGTTCATTTGTTCATTTTCCTTCATAGTCATCTTCCTACCTCACTTTCACTAATTTGTAACCCATCAATAAAGCACTCAACTCCTCTACAAAGTTGATTCATTCCATTTCCTTTTCATTTTTCAAAATAAACCTTGATCCACTGCAAAATTTCTCATCCATAATCCTTCAAAATTATTGTTTCATGCTCGAGTTAGATGATGGGGAATTCCTTGAGGCCTTCCTTCTAACAAGTCTTGGCCTATCGACATCAGCACATTATCTAGGTTCAAGGCTAGAGTCATTAGTAGTACCTTGAGGTTTGTATGCCTTAATGAAAGACTCTCTCACCAGAAATCATGTGAATACACCAATGTCCCTTGATCGTTGGATCTTGCAAGTGGCTCGACATCAGCTCATCTATTTTCCCTTCGCAAGGTGTACTTAGGTACCTTGGCACTCATTGATATTAATGGTGAGTTGCCTCGCATTGGTTAACAACGTGCATCAATGGTTGGTAATCTAATGACTTCTTTTCATGGTCAACATCAACACATTTATTCTCATGATTAGAATTGTACCATCGGGCGTTGTAACAATTGAAGACTATATCATTTTAAGAGTTTGTAGTAGATCAATTTTTTATAGCAGCAATAAAGATTCAAACCTTGTTATTAGCAAAGAGAACACAGAAGAAGATCCAAATTCCTTTGTTTACATACTCCATGATCCAACAGCATCATCTACCACACTCTTTAGCATCCACAACTCATGTACATTTAGGGTAATTGAATGTATGTGGGTTTCTAATTTTTAGTCATGCAATTCGTTAAAATGCTTAAAGTTGTAACTTTGGAAAGTTCCTCACTTCCTTTTTCACATTGTTGTATCTCTAGTTGGAGGGGGAATTCATGTTCAAACCTCATATTCACATTTATTGATATATATCAGATTCATATTCCATTATCACCTTTCATATGTCATATATGTCCTTTATACACATGCCATCCTAACCAACATACTTTTCCAAACAACTATTATTGCATTATGATTCAAAACATTACATGTTTTGCAAATGATGATCATAGAATGAATGGTTGATTAAATGTTTTCAAAGTCTTTTGATGCAACACAAAAATAACAAAAGTATTGTTACACAAGAAACAATACTAATAAAAGTTGGTTGTCGCACAAGAACCAACCAAAGTAATATGTTGCAATCAAATATATTTCAAAAGGACACTTTACAAAAGGAACAAAGTTATCAAATGATTAGGAAGATGAAAGAAGAATTAACATCAGCCAAAGTTCATATAAAAGGAAGATAATTCAAAAGATCAAATCATGATTAAAGTAAATCAATGCAATAGATTGCATGAGGACATGCAATAACTTAAGTTTTGGGGTATGTTGGGATGCCAAATTAGCATACACTTTCACTCCATTTTCACCTTTATCATCATTTTGTCACCTAATTTCATAACATTATCATTAGATAACCCTATATTTCCATTACCATATGGGTTCATATTTTCATTTTCCAAAGTTATTTATTTTATGTATTTAAAGTGAATTTATGATTAAAAGTTAGAAAACTAACATGTATTTGTTTATACCTAAAGGTGGAATGAGTTTGGTGACATGTGTAGGTGATTTGGAAGCTTCCAAGACACTCTTATGTAGCCTCCAAGACTCAAATTCGAATTCTCTTGAAGATTTGAAGGAGATTTGGGATAAGGGTCAAGGAGATCTCATGGAGAAAAAAAATGGATAAAGGAATATGTGTCTCGTATTGGTTGTAGCCATATGAAGTATTTGTGGATATAGGAGTGAATAGTGGTTCTCCATTAATAAGTTAGTTGCTTATGCTTTTGTATAAATAGGAGTACCTCCTCCATTCCAAAGAGAGGACTCTTGGAGCATGTATCCTAACTTATGATGGAATAGAATAAAGTTTTCTTTCTATATTTTTAGATATAAATTGTCTTAATGTAGTATATGAATTTATGGAATAGTTTGTCACTTTTTTCTTAAGAGAATTGAGCTCACTCTAAAAGGATCAAAGAAACATTTTATTTCGTTATATATTTTATTTCATTATAGATTTATTTCATTATAGATTTTATTTTCCTTTAATTACTTAGATGTTTGGAGATTTTTCATTATTAATGAATGAATTTTAGTTTAAATCTTATCAACATATGAAAGGACAAACAAGGGTCTAAGTTAGGCTCTCTTCCATTTGATATGAGTAATAATTCAACTTCATTCTCGTTTTCTATTTTCAAGTGATTTTCTGAATTTCTAGTTTTCCAACAATGGCATTAATGATGAATGAATTTGTAATGAAGAACAACAAGGACCTCCTCAGTTAGGAGCCTCTTAAATTATTTTTTTTATGCATCTTAAGCTATTTTCCACTAGTGGTTTTTTATTTCTGTTCATGAAGTAGTATTCTAGAAGAAGGACAAATCTGGTTCTCCTAAGTCAGGAGCCACTTCTCTTGCTTATTACATAATGAATTAGAATTTACTTAGTTAAGTTTTATATTTGTAATATGAACTTCTAATTAGATGATAATTGCATTCCCTTTAGTTTCCATAACTTGTCTTCTAAACCTGATTACAGTTGCATTTGAGGCCCCATATATTTTGGTTTGTTTCTAAGTTTTACGAAAACCCGGGGTTGACAATTAAATAATAGGGATTTAACAGACAATTAAATCACCCAACAAGGAGCTCGATATTGAATCAGTTGTATCTATGTACTATCAGATCTCCAAGGTCTGAAATTTCGTCCTGTGGTAGCCCTCAGAGTCCTCTTTCCAACCTCACGGGTTTGATTAATATTGGATTCTTCAAGAAAGAGTTGTTCCCAATCTCCCACGATGTCTAGATTATAGACTGGTCATGGAAAATTTTAGGGGCTAATGTTCGCCCAGTGGGCTAATTTTCCATGATTTTTCCACAAAAAAGATTCGCCAATTTCCAATTTTATAAAAGACGATTCGCCCAAATTTTAGAATATAAAATTATTTTACCTTAAAAATCGCCAACATTATATAGAGACTATATATAAAATAATTATAAATTTGATTAATTTTACAAATATATCAATAAACATTTATAGTTTGCATATTAGGGATTAGTGAGATTCGCCAATGTTTTAAACTTCAAGAAAATTTTCCATCCTTAAAATTTTCCTTGAGACTGGTTCAATAGAGCGAATTTGTGTAAAGTGAAATGTGGCACTGTTTCGACCTTAGACCATGAATGATACACAAAAAACTAAAGTCTGTCCTTTTTTTTTACATTTGATGAAATTTGAATCCAATGCTCAGAGAGAAAGTTATGATGGTATTCCCGATGTCACATGTTCCACATGGAATTCAAGAGCCTGCAAAAACCGAAACTTCCTCAGAACATATCTCCAAAAATATAGAAAACCAAGATCATAAATTTGTTCATGATGTTCATCAAGAGTTGTCCTGAAATGGGTTTTAATTTCAGCTTCTAAAGATTCGTAGAAAAAATATATAGCGAAAATCCCACGATGACTTGTTTGAAGTACTGAAATCTTAGAATCCATGGCTCTAAACTTTCTTCAAAACATACCTTCAAACTTGATCACAATTTTGTGCCCTAACCAGACCTCAAGGAAACCTTAAACTCCCTAAAACATATCTTGTGCTATAATCTCATGAGGCTGAAAAATTACAGAGGTCTTCTCACAGGAGAGTTTGTTGAAAAGTGCTTGCTAGAGGAGGAGATGAGGGTCACTATTTATAGAAATGTCTTGAGTTGAGAGGATCCTCAACAAGTGAACATTGGAGGGATTTTAGGAGCATAAAACATTATTACTTATTGACTATTAAATGAACACAACCAATGATAAGCTCCATGCCACAACCCCGTGGGGTTTTATCCCACTAACAGGGGTTACTAACTTAAACACGAATAACTCTAAAATCGTGAAGAACTATGTGGCGTGTCATATATCCTTGGTACTTCTTGGGTTGACATCAATGACAACCACTAATCAACAGTGTGTTGTATGACAACTTAGGTATGTGATTTACCTTTGTATTATGTAAATAATTTCTTTAGAGATTATGAAAGAGGGGTACCTAAATGTCAAATATTGTTATCTTTGGACCAAGCTCTAAGAGCTACTCCTGCTAGATGGTGGGGTAATCATAAGAAGAATATAGGAGATTGGAAAAAGTGTAGAAGGTTGATGTGGGTAAGTTTTTCTAAAGTAGAAATAGAGATCGTAGACAAGTATGATGGTCATAATGATCCTATAGACAACATACAACTCTATATGGCAGCTTGGGGAGAAATTCCATGAGAAGAATGGGTGCATGGCTTCATCCATACCTTGTAGAAAATTCCTCAGAATGAGTATCTGGAGACCTAACTCCAATATGGCATTGCTAGCTGGAACGAAATGGTTGATGGGTTTATACAAACATTCATATTTGAAGATTATTGTCCACATATAAATGCAGCTCTGAATATAGTTAAGAATAATATTTTTTAGAACGACATTTCAGTTATCTGGAAACTTGATTGGGATGCGCATATAGGTAATGTAATCGAATTCTATAATCTCACTATGGAAGAGGATGAATATCATGGCAATATTGACATCAAAGAATCAGAGGGTCATCGTGAAGTAAATGGACCTAAGATAGAGATGCCTAATATAACGAAGCCATTGAAGACGAAGAAGGTGAATATAGGGTCAAAAGTTGAACCAAGGTGCACAACAATAGGAGATTATTTGGATCAATACATAGTTAGTAAGATAACATATCTCTTTCATGAGTATCAAGAGTTGTTCCCCATTAAGTGTTTTAGATATGAATGGCATATTAGGAGATTTGGGAGTTATGAGGATTCCTTTTAAGCCTAATGAAAAACCTATCAAGAAGAGACCTTATAGACTGAATCCAAAATACAAGGAGAAGGTGAAAGAGTAATTAGACAAAATGTTAACAGTTTGGATAATCGAATTTGTCAAAGAGTTTGAATGGGTAAGTCCCATGGTGGTTTAGGAAAAGAAGGTGAAAGGGGAAGTCTGAATTTGTGTTGAGTCAAGGAAATTGAATGATGCATACCTACATGACCCCTTCCCTGCACCATTTACAGATGAAGTATTGGAAAATGTAGGAGGGCAATAGGCATATTCTTTCATAGATAGATTTTTAGGATACCATCAAATCCGAATTGCACCAGAAGCTTTTTGTGGTGATGGAAATGGATCTACACATGGTGGTGAATCAGCATCCCAGGTTGTCACCTAGTTTATATAAGCAATAATGTCACATTGCGGACTTCAAAGTGGACTTCGACAAAGCATATGTGAAGGAAATGAAGGACTTAACTAGGACATCCAACCCATTTCCATACTTAGTAACCGAAGTTGATTTTCTTGTAGTAGTACAAAAATGGCTGAAAGAATGGATGACTCCACCTAGTGCAGTAGTTGGAATAGAGAAGGGTACCCTGCAGGATGTAGGTACAAGTGGAAAGGATGAAGAGTTATAAATAGAGGAAACAAAGCATGAGCATGAGGAACCCCTTAGTGGTGTAAGAGTATAGAAGGAGTCACATTTTATTGTTAGAACACGAGACACAATAGTTGTGGAAGGCAAGAGGAAAAATCAGAAAGCAAATAAGTCCAAGGGTGCATAAGCACTTGTCCTCACTAATGGGGACATCGACAAAATCAGAGAAAAGGTCGAGGAGATCATAGCGGAGACCTGGGACATAATTTATGATCGCTATAGAATGATCTTGGATGAGGTAAAATAGGGAATCATAAAGTTTAAGGTGTTTCCACAAATAGAAAAACAACCATAAAAAATAACTCAGCCACCACAGGTAGAGCGAAGAATAGAAATGCAACCCGACATTAGTATTTTGCAGGTGCTAGTTGGGGCACTACAGTTCTACACATCGAAGCACAAAGAATGACCCAAAGCATGGAATATCAACATCATAAACATTGATGCATTGCCCATTCAAGGGTTGCATGAATTCCATCAAAGTTTAACAACTGAGCTACAAGAGTGGGAACAACAAACCTCCATGTTGACGATAAAGGTGGAAAAGGAGAATGTTGCACTGAAGAAGGAGATGGAGCAGGTGGCTAAGCAAAGAGACAATGCATGGCAGAGACAAGAATAGTTGGAAAAATCCATCAAAGACACCTACAACATAGTCCCAGATGTGAAGGCCAATGAGGACGAACCACTAGTAGAGAAGGTTGGGATGCTCGCCCTCGTGATCAAGGAGTCAAAAAATACACTGGAAAAGATAAAATTTGAGTATGAAGTGTAGATATAAGAGATGAAAATAATGTTGCAGCCAACCATGCTACTAGAAGTGTGGGAGAAGAGGCAGAAAGACTTAAAGGAAACATTGAAAGGCATCTCTAACAAAGTGGCGGACTGTGGGAAATTATTGGATGATACGATGCAGACTTGGACCTCACTGCAGGAGAATCCAAACATCCAAAAAATCAAGGAGGAATTACAGGTTAATTAGAATAAGCGTGATGGGATCTTGGTAGTTGTAACGACCCTACTAGTCTTACAAAAGCTTGCCAGCATTACTGAAGGAAGAAAGCTCCAAAAGTAGATAGATGCTCTTTGCAGGAATGAGAAAAGTTTGCAAGCGAGGACTCAGCCATGGTAGTATGATGCTCTCAAATGTTTTCAGGAAGTGGGAAAAAGCCTTAAAGAGTTGAAGAAAATGAAGGCAGAAATACTACAAAAGGCTATTGGCCCAACCATAGACACATTTCTGGAGGAAGTGCATCGATAGGAGAAACAAATGGCAGAGACAGTCCAACAATATAATGCACTCTACAATGGAATTGTAGTGAAAACCAAGGGAACCACAATTGAGTGACTCAGGAGGAGTCACAGGTAAATTTTTGGGGCCTGTTGGGTGCATCCCAACTTGGTCCAAGTTTTGTTCAAAGACTCTGCATTTTGAGGAGTGGAGCGCACAGAGCTGGTGAAGTTTTATTCATCGCACAATATTTAGGGGATTTGGGGTGGGTCAAAAGTCCCTTATTTTGTAACAAGTTTTGGGTATTAGTCCATTATTTTGTCGGATCCATGGTATTTGGACCATGATCCTATAGTAAGGAAGCCTATATAAATAAAATGTAATACTTTGTTGAATATACCTGAGCATAGATAGAATTCATAATTGATCATATTTTCTGTGTCTAGGGAAGGCTCCATAACTAAGTGTGTGAAGGCCTTGAAGAGTATATAACTGAGCGCGTAGAGCACCTATAGCTGGGTGTGCAGGTTAGAGAAGTGCATGCATTGAAGATCCTTATTAATAAAGAATTTTTCGCGAAGTATTATGTATCTTTCTATGTTCATTATTTTTTGTTATTGATATCGTTATGCATTCCTTTTATTAAATTATGCGGAAGAATACATGTTATATTGTTCTCTGTTATGTTTATGCATTATGTATCAATCTGCAAAGTTAATCATCACTGCATAGTTATTCATGTATGAACATTTATAGATAGATCTAATACATAAGTCAATACACACGAACAATAATGCAGATATCCCTTTGGCTGCAGAAACCTAGTTATGTAACCTCCCATAACCGCTTCAGGTGAGACTGTGATATGCTTGCAGGTCATTTATGAAAGGGCCAGTGGTTGAGGGTTTTGTTGGTGTGAAGTACACACTAAACCTGGGTCAAGCCCCCTTAAACCAATATGTGTCAAACTTGACACAAACGTTGGCACAAAAGTTGGTGCAAAGGATGGCGCAAAACTTGGTGCAAAACCTAGTGTGACAAAACTTGGTGCTAATCTTGGTGCAAAACTCGATGCAATTTTTTCATCAAGTTTTTCATCATATTTGATAAATGAACACAAATAGCACAAAACTAGGCTCTAGACACAAAAAAGGAAGAAAAAAGGGATGATAATCAAAGGGTTTTGTTGTAGTGATTTTATGCTTGTATTATGCCTATGTTTATGTTATCAAAGGTAATGTTGAAGGATACATCATCAAAACAAAAGTAATGTGGTCTTTGGCATGCTAGGACAAGCAAGGATAAGAAACTCGAAGCAAGGTTTCTTGGTAAAGACAGTGTGGTTTTGGATGTGTGGTACTATTGTTGTTCACATGTTTCATATGTGATGTTATGTGCATGTCGTGTTGTGCAGATATTGCATATGCAGTGTTGTGTACAGATGATGCTATGTACATATTGGATATGCAGTGCTATGTACCTATGGTGTTGCGTGCATGTTTTAGATATGGTGCTATGTATGTATGGTGTTGTGTGCATAATTGTACAAGTGGTGTTGTGTACATGTTGTACAAATGGCGTCATGTTCAGGTGGTTTTGTGTGCATGTCGTGCATGTGATGTTGTGTACATGTGGTGTCGTGTACATGTTGTGCATGTGGTAATGTGTACATGTTATACATTGGTGAAACATACATGTGGCATTGAGTACATGTTGTGCAAATGGTGACATGTACATGTGATGATGTGCACATTTGTTTAGGTGGTTGTAGTGTACAGATGGTACTGTGTGCATGTGGTACATATCGTACAAATGTACATGCATGTATTGCTTGGTCTTGTATGACATGTGTAGCTAGATGTGTGTGATGCACACTATCTATATTTGCACATGGTTAAGGAGAAGGCATTGGGTGTTTGTCGAGTGTGGGAACCGATCCAGAGTGCATACGGAATAAAGACAAAGGTAGAAGCTAAGGATTGATGAAAGGATAAGCATCAACATTTTATTTCAGTTTTATTATGCATGTGATTTATGCCTATGGTATATGATGATTATATATGATCTACAATTATGGTTTATGATGGTTACATGTAATTTATGATGTTGATATATGATGGTTGTGTTTTGAGCTAACTAGATGTGATATGTTTATACATGATGTTTTGATCAAACAATTATTTTGACTTGTTGTGACAGGAAGCAAACAAGATTGCTAGTGTACCTTATTAATGAACTACCAATGAGGTATGATTTGAGGTTATTTTGATTTATTTTAATCTAATGGAAATTATGTGCTTGGAATAGGAATGCATGAAAATTCCCGATTGGGTGGTTGAAATCAACTGCAAGAATTAGCAACAACAACAAAAGAAATTGGAACATGTAATAGTATGTTGGTAGAGTACTTCAGGAGTAGGGCCATTGTGGTTTAGTGGTACCCAATAGTGTCCATTTATTTCCATGAGCATGATATGAGAATTATGATGGTTGAAGTAGGTATATACCTTGGGTTTTGATATTCCAATGTGAGGAATCCTTTCTAAGGGATGAATAGCTCATGATAGGGGATTCCAGGGAACTTGGAAGGTGAGTGACTGCAAAAAAGCAGGTGATCGAATTTTCTGAGGGATTGTGTAGCAGAGAAGGGAAGGTTGTGGATATAATTTTTTTGGTCATAAGCATTGCCAGATGGAATCATATGCACACTAGGAGTGTGCTATGAAACAATGATCTGGTAACTGTTCGCTGAGGGAACAAGTGGCATGATATTATACCACTGAACATTCGATGCATATTTGACTTTGTAGTGGATTCTAGACTTCCTAGGAAGGATGTGAATCCAAGTATTACTTTGAGGGTGGATGTGTGAGCCTCTAGATTCCATTTTGGATTGATACAAGCATCATATCCTCTTATTTTATAGTTGATAAAATGTGCATATGTGTATATGTGGTCATTGTAAATACCATAATAAGTTGTGTTATAAAGCTCCAGTATGCGGTATGTTGTCATGTTGTCATGATGTTTAAATTACTTTTGAGTAGATCTTTCATTGTAAATACTGCGACGAGCTAAATTATAAAGCTCCATGGGTAGTATGTTTTCTTTTTAGTGGTTTTGTTGAGGTCTTGGTGTGGTTTAACACTGAGGATAGTGTTCCCCAAGAGGCAGGATTCTGTAACAACCCTCATGAAAATTTCATGTAATAAAACTTAATAAAGGAAAAATAAGATCATGGGTAAGGGATACGTATTCCAAGGTGAATGTTGGGCAATGATATCCTACTAGGCATCATTGGATGTGTGTGTTTTTTAAGTAAAATTGGAAAAGGATAAGGCAAAGACATTAAAAGGAAAAAATGAATTTTTGGCACATTTATTTACAAAAATAGAGGAAATTAGGAGAAAAGTAAGGTGAAAGGTCATAGGTTGCAAGTGAGGAGGAAAATGAAGAAATAAGAGGCCTCATTGATGAAAAGGCTTCTGAGGATCAGTTGGCAAGCTCTTGGCTCATGTTTGGTCAGTGTAACCTCTTGGTTAGTTCAAGTTTGGAGCTCTCCCATTATTCTCTCTCTCTCTCTCTCTCTCTCTCTCTCTCTCTCTCTCTCTCTTTCACACTCTTGGTCACTTAATTTTTTCTTGAGGAAATCTAGATTTGGATCAAGGAAGGAAAAGAAAGCAAAGGGAAAGCAAGGAAAGCAAGGATCAAGGGAGGAAAAGTAGGATCAAACAGCTTCAGCAAGAATACTTGCAGGTAACCTTTTGCATGTGTGATTTCCTAACTGGTTTGGACATGCATGGATTTTCATGTTGGTGTATGGTTCTCTTGTTGTCGATGGCATGGTTTTTCTGAGTTATGACAATGCTTTTTAGCCTAGCCTTGCCTTTCTCTAGATGTCATGGTGTTGGGATGTTTATTTCGGTTTTGAGATTTGGTTTGCCAGACGGATTTCAGAATCTGGGGCGGATATGGTCTCAAGGTTCACTCCCAAAGGCCTAGGATTCCATTGACTGGTTTTGGTGGGATAAATGGTAAAGCTTGAGAGAGAAGTCTCAGTTGAGGGCCTAATGAACTAGGTTTGGCTTTTGGTAAAGCCTAAGAGACTGGTCTCGGTTTAGGGCCTAGTGATTTAGGATTGGATTGAATTAAATCTTGAGAGACAAGGAGACAAAAGATTCCTCAAGGATAGTGATCAATTCCGGATGGCATTCCAAGTTTGGTTTAGTTGTGATCGGAGCACCGGTTTTGGTGTGATCATGGTTTGGTAAAGGTGGAGGTGGCTTAACCGCTATATTCCCTTGGTTGTTATTGGATTGGTTGTTCTATGAGATCCCACATTCATGTTTGGAATATGGTGATGAGCCCGAGTATTGCAACAAGAATGCTACAACTCCCAAGGCTACCGACTTTAATTATCAACCTGGGGTTTGTAAAAATTTAAGAGGTATCGGCACTATATGTGCAGCATACAATGTGTCCTTCCTTTCCTATCATGAGAGAAAATAAATTCTACCTATTTGCAGGAATGAAAGACTGAATTTAAAAATGCTTGTAAAGTAACATGAAATCCTCTATCTTCTTATTAACACACTTTGCTTGTAAAAGAACCCTATTTTAACCCTATTTGTCACATATGATGTTTTAACGAATCTAAGCATGAAATATGATCTAGAGAGTACTAACTACTGTGTGCATGTGTAAATATAAGAGAACTCATTTTCTTCATCTTTTTTCTTTATAAATTCAAATGCTAATCTTTCCTTGATCTTTGGCAGGGGAGACAGGTGTGGAGGAAAACAGGTACAATGATTTTGATGGCTTGGAGGTTAAGTAGAGACCTAATCCTAGATTCAATGATGATTTTTCTCAATTCAGGCTCAAAACAGGCCACTACAAGATTTCCTACAGGAAGTACTAGTTCCCCTACAGGATCCCCTAGTTCTCCTACAAGATCCCCTGTTTTACTACAGGATGTTACAAATTTACTTTACGAGTTTATAATTCATCGAATGACCAAGAAAATCAAATCAAAATTGGATGGGACATTTTTTTTATTGAACAGGATGTCTTAGGTCCCCATTCCAAGTGGAATCACTCAAAAGTACCTTTGTTAACCCACGCTAAAAATAACAGAAAAATTACTAGTCGAAAATCTAGAAATTTGAGAACTAGTGAGCTAGTAAATCTATCAAAATGCCTAACCTAATCAAGTGAAAATGCAATGGGGTAATTTTTTTTATGAACTAGAATACTTTTTTTGATCTAATGCAAGTGGAACTGACTCAATTGAAGCTAGTTAGCATGCTCTAAAAAATAGCAGAAATTTATTGTTCTTTGCCACAAAGGAGTTCCAGAAATCTAGATTTGTGAATACGAAATCAATCCAAGTAACTCAATGATTAATATGACCTTCCAAATATTTTACAAGGATTAAATGATGCTTGTGATCCTGCAAAAGAACTTACATCAACCATTTAACCCAATCCTACAACAAGAAATCATTAATACTAAATGCAGAAATAGAAAGAAATAAAATAAGGGATGCATGTGAATAAGAAGTGAAAAGAAGGAAATAAAATGATACAAAAGGGATTTGAGTCTCTTTGGATGGCCAAGCCCAAGGAAAATCAGAGAACTATGGAGGAGAAGAAGATTTAGAGGCTGAACATGAAACCAATCTTCATTATTTTCATCAATACAATTACATCCCTCCAAGAAAATACAATGGAGCTGGAGAAATACGAGTTCTCTCCACAAGAACACTAATGAAAATCTCTCCCTAAAGGAAAATTCAACTTGGTACTTATATAAAATGATTATGAATCATTCCCCATAAATGGAGGAAGTTTTCCTCACCAAAATCCCTTAATTAGTGGATCTGGTTCCCAATACTAGGAATCTGCATTAAATGGTAGGGAAGACATTCCTAGATGTTCTCAACCATTAGAGTTCCGCAATCTATTCCATAATTCCATAATATCTTATTCATTTATTATTTAATAGTGATCCTCCTATAGTAGGGAGAAAGTCCCTAAATTATCTCCTCCAAATCTTCATAATCTACCCTATATTCTCATAATATTCCACAAAAATAAATAATATTAGGCACAAATATGCAATTATTCGTAAACCTTCCTAATGAATATATTAAAGTTAAAAATACATTATCTAATGCAAAAAGAGAGGTTTAACGTGCTGAAGGATGGTCATAGGCATTAATTTATGTTTAATTTAGAGGCACGTGCCTTAATTTATGTCTAATTTAGAGGCCCATCATACCCCCTGCTGAAAGTGTTGCTCATCCTCTGCGTAACTAAGTGACCTAATTGTGCCTCATTCATGGCCCTGGTGGCCTCTATTTTGTGCATTAAGAATCTTGTTTGTAAGTTCTGCAAGGACGAGCCCAAAAACATATTTGTTCAAAGAAAAATCATTGTTTCTTGATACCATTAGCTTGCCTTCTTTCCCTTATTCAAGATGGGTTCTTGAATATTTTTCAGTTTAGCAAGGTCTTCCACATCCTTATCAACCTTATGCTACCTTGTTACACCATTTGGACACCTATAAAACCTTCAAAATGCCTTTAGATGAGAACTAGGACATCTTGTAGTAATTCCTTTCAAAACTAGATGAAACGTAGAGGAAACCCTATTAAAGCTATAGGAAACCCTTTTTGAGCATAAATGATAGTTTGAGCCTAGGACAGACCCTCAACTTGACTCCCATGCCTTTCTCTATAACTTCTTTTATGCCTTGGAAAAAAGATAGAAAGAGATTAGAGACCTCTTGGAAAATCTCTTTTCATCACTCCAGTTTGAGTTCTATTTTGATGGTGGATGCCTCATTTCCTTTTGTTGCCTTCTTCTTCTCTCTTGTGGCCTAGATGGTTGCCTAATGGCCTTATAGTTCTCTGTTTTGATTGGGTCTCTCTTAGGCACTATCATTTTGGGTTTTAGCACAATTTTTTCTTTCTTCCTTCTTGTAGCAGCATTTTTCCTCCCTGTAGTAGTCATTCCTTCTTCCTTCAGAGTCTTATAACTATATAGGAGTGATGAGAAATGATGTAGGATTGTGAAAATGGACAGGATGCTCTGTTTATTTCTCGAAGAAATTTTCACGGTGAGATAGTATTTATTAAGAATAATTTCAGTGTAATCACATATAGAAAACCTTTGTCGACGCATTTCGAACCAACTAGTGTGGTTCATCGTCAGGACAAGTTGAGGAGTCAGATCATAGCTGCCAATTATATAGGGAGAGCAGATCATCCAAACGGCTAGGTTGACTGGGTTGACCATCAACGACTATCCAAAATGGCTAGATTGATGAAAATAAATAAAAATAATAGAATAAATAACTACTTGTGATTTATCATATTAATATCTTTCTCTAAGTTAACAAATTATTAATTTAACTCATTCATAAACGAAAAAAGGGGTTTTTTATATCATAGGATGTTAAATTATTTTATTTTAATTATTATAGTAAGTTACCTAATTCCAATTTATTTAGTCAATGGAATTGTTTTATATATTAGAAATATTTATTTATTCGATTATTTACTAAATTATTAATTCATTTACTTATTTTAATGGAATAAATTATGAGTATTGGTTAAAATTAATATATATTTCTATTTTCATTTTAATTTTATTTATATGATAAAGGTAGAACTTAGTAACAAATAGGAATAATAATATTCATAGAATTTTTGATAAGGAAATGGTAAAAATTAAAACGAGCGTCAAATTTTATTATCATTATTTTATTTTATTTATTTATTTATTTATTTTTAACAAGGAGGACAAGAACAAGACAATAATAAAAAATACCAAAAAGGATAACCCTAGGAGGAAAGAAAAGACAGCTATAAGGAGAAGGAACCGGGGAATAAGGGGACAAAATGACAAGACTAAGAAGAAAGGGCAGGGATCCAGCAACGACGGATCTTCCAGCTATTATCTCTATTGAGATGGATAGGCCTTTTTTCAATTTCAATCGCTTCCCTGAATTTACGGTGATGGAATTGGGCAACCTTGGTAATAACCTTGGCCTCCTCAATACAAACATGATGCTTGGTCTATTAATTTAACTCATTAAATAGATTATAAATGAGTTAAATTAATAATTTGTTAACCTAAGGGAAAGATATTAATATGATAAACTACAGGTAGTTATTTATTCTATTAATTTTGACTTATTTATTTTCATCAATCTTGCCGTTTTGGATAGTCGTTGATGGTCATCCCAGTCAACCTAGCCATTTGGATGATCTACTCTCCCTATATAATTGGCAGCCATGATCCGACTCCTCAACTTGTCATGACAATGAACCACACTAGTTGGTTCGAAACACGTCGACAAAGGTTTTCTATATGTGATTTACGTCGAAATTCTTCTTAATAATTGTTATGGATCACAGAAGCCTAAGTTCAACAAGAGATAGTATTTGTTCTTGAAATTATGAAATGGGATGGATGAATGATGGATATATAGTGAATATGAAGTGGATGGAGGTCTTGGACTATTGTGGTGACTTGGACTTTTCAAAAAATTCCTCTTTCAACTACTATCATCATTCCTTGAAATCATCACCCTTCATAATTTGACTTTTCAACATTTCATGGGTGAAGGAGTGAGCTTCAATTAACTAGTTGAAGGTTGATGAGACTACTGACCCATCCTTAGCTTATAAAACCTCATCTCTCATGCACTAACAACAAATTCCTAACTATAATATGCTTAAGAGAAGAGGTCAAGAATATTGCATACTTGTACCTACTTGATGGTTGTTGGAGAGACATGCATGCTATTGTTGAGTTGATGTTGTTGTGCTTGACACGACTTAGGTACATCTTCTTGACTGCCTTTTTCTTTTTTGTTGATCTTATTTTGCTGATGGGTTTTTTTCTTGTTGATGTGTAGGTGAAGGATACCTCTATTTCTGCCGATCTCTGGAGGAGTTTCAATGTGCCTGTAGTTATGCTTCTCCTCTTTCAACCATGGTTCTACAGGTTAGGCCTAGAGCTTGTTGTTACTTCCAAATAGGTTAATGTAGCTACCTTTTCTTTTTTAATGTTTGTGTCCTTTCTCTGTTGGAGGGTAAATATGTATTGGAATGAGTGGAAGGTATGGCCATAGAATGACATGGTCATGATGGGTGTTGGATGAGATGTGGTGAAGTCAATGTCCTTTTTTCCTATCCAAAAATAGGCCTGCATCATAATTTTTCTATCAGACTTCCTTTCTTGTAGATTTTCACAACTTCCTGTAGTACTACAAGAAACTCTTGTAGTAATTCAGGGAAACCTCTTATAGAATACTTGTTTTGTCCATATCTCCCAAACAATATAATGGATTGATCTTAAAATTTCTGAGCATTTTGTAATCATCATTATGCACCTCCCCATAAAAATAATTTGGTTAATGGATGCACAGATCTCGAGAAAAACTAAAAATCACTGAAGGTGATGGAGGTCAATTTCTTGGAAACTACACTGTAATTTTCTAAAATTACTTGGGCATGCTACCATCATCCATATGCATCTCCCCATGAAACAAATTTGTAAATGGATGCATGGTTTTCAAGTTATGGAAAAAATAAATTTTTATTCTCTATGTATTTTTGTTTCCTATAGTAAAACAGAGCCTTCTTGTAGTTTTTTAGGACAACAAGAAAACAGAATGGGAAAAGCCTGAGAATGATTGGTGGATGGTGGAAATAGATGAGGGTGATGGATTGACATGGCCTTGGCCTTGTTGGAGCATTTGAGCAAAGGAGGAAAAATTCAAAATCTGACTTCTTTTAACTAGGTTTGACCTATTTTTTCTTTCTTTGGTGGCAACTTGTTTTTGTTCCTTGTAGACGTTGGAAAGCACCTACATTCATCAAAGAGATACATGGAGCAAGGATTTTTTTTCTCCTTTTTTTTCTTCTACACCTACTAGCCGCCTCAAGGAGGTTTTCAATCAATGAGCCAATTTGAGGTGCGTCCAAGGAGGTTTTCACCTAAGAATTCTTTTTTTCTCTTATTTTTCATATATATATATATATATATATATATATATATATATATATATATACCCTATCCTACTTGAAAAACAAAATCACTTTCAAGTATAAGAATACTTTCAATGGAGCCATGTGCACATCAATATGACAAAAAAGATGGCATGGATGCTTGAAATGTATTCTTTGAAATGTACCTAGATTTGAGTGATCAAATGCCTTGAAGAAGAGAGTGTTGCTGCAACTTAGTGACTATCTAGAACCAAGCCACAATATAACTTTCATGCCCTCAGTTTAATTGCTTATCTGGATCATTCTTCATATATTCTTCTACCATGACCTTCAAATCTTCCTCTTTTTTTTATTTTATCTTGAATACGTGGAGGATTTGATGGTAACCATGAGGGATCTTTCTCAATCTCTGATTTTGATGTATGTTCTTCATCAAGTGCAACTCATGATTCTTTGATATTCTCATTCAAATCTTCTTCTTACAGATGTGGTCCTTCAATGATATCAAGATAATCTCTTTTTTGCAATACTCTTCCTGAGATATGGTGAATCCAATTGAGCTCAAGAGGAGATGTTTGGAAGTGTTGTAACTTAGCATTGTAAGTGGGTTCAGCTACTTCAATGTGTGGGATTGGAAATTTTGGTACAGGTAGTTGCGTGGGAGTGTATATTTGAGATGGATATGTTGGGGTTGTGGTTGTAGTGGAGGTTAATAGTAGGGATAACATGGAGTTGGGTATGGAGGATATTAAGGAAAGTATTGAGGATATTGTGGATGGCTCCCATATGTTCCTTACAAACCTTGTTGCCAATATTGGTTTTGGGGTTGAGTTGCTAATGTTGCCAAGGAAAGGGTGCATTCCAATTACTTTGAGGTTGATATGCATAACCTTGAAATTGTGAATTAGGCTCTTGCATCATACTAGGTTGACTAGGCTTCCATGGTCCTCTGGGAGCTAGATAACATAGTCACATTGGCAATTGACTTGCTCCATTGTCCTCTTGGTGAACTTCCTTCAACCTTCGTAATGAGGAGCAACATTTAATATCATTTGATTCTGCATGGACAACATGAATATCAACATCTTATTTTTGCTCATTTTTTATTCTTAACATTTCTACTTGTTCACTTAGATTGCTAAGAATTTTTGTTTTAAAATTATCAAGTAAATTTCCAAGTTTAGCTTGACTTACTGATATTGAAGTTGATTTACCTACTCCCGCCCTTCCTCTTTATATGTGTTTGCATGTTTCACAAATTTCTTCAAATGATAATTGGTATACATCACCTCTACTCATGAGATCAAGGATATAAATCCACTCATCCCTAGTTGTTCTAAGTAAGAGGGGTTTTAGTGTGTCAGATCCTAAATGATGTACTTTTACCCTCTTAACATTATAGATGAACCTCTCTATTAGATCCTCAAGACTCTCATCTTCTCTTTGATTCATTCTAAGATTTCTTCTTTAAAATCATGATCATTATATTTTTCTAGATATATCTTTTGCATATCATTCCATAATCTTATTGAATTAGTCCCTAAACTCATGAACCATTTAAGAGCTCTATCTTTCAATGTTGCTGGAAACAATCTCATTTTTTGAGTTTTTAATAAGTAACCATAAGATCTACAAATAATTTCAAATTCAAAGAGAAAGGTTTCTGAATCCTCTGACCTTAGACCATGAAATTTTGGATGAAAGGATGGAGGGATCTTCTTCATGTTTATACTACTATCAGTATCTTGAATGGGAAATCTGAGAGGATCTTCCTCATTGCCATCATCTCCATCCATTTCTTCTACATTCTTTTTCATCTTCTTGTTCTACCTGTAAAAGTGAATGGTGATGTGGCTCTTACTACACCACGTGATCAAATGGGGGGAGGGTGGGTTGGCATTGGAGATTTTTTTATTTTTATGATTAAATGAAAACTATAATGCAATTCAGTTTTTTAATTTCGAAATTAAATATGCCTAATTAAAATATTTTTTGTTTTTTCCAAAAAGTAAAAAGAAATGAATCAACTAGGGAAGAAAAAAATGCATACTTTGACACCTCCCCGACAATGGCGCCAAAAGGTGACAAGCCTCAACATTGCAATAAGAATGTTGCAACTCCCAAGGCTACCAACTTTATTTATCAACCCGGGGTTCATACCAACTTAAGAGGTATCCACCCTATATGTGCAACATAAAATGTGTCCTTCCCTTGTTTTCATGCGAGAAAATAAATGTTGCGTATTTGTAGGAATGAAAGACTAAATTTAAAAATGCTTGTAAAGTAACATGAAATCCTCTATCTACTTATTAACTTATTTTGCTTACAAAAGAACCCTATTTTAACCCTATTTGTCACATGTGATATTTTAGCTAATATAAGCATGAAATATGATCTAGAGAGTAATAACTACTATGTGCATGTGTAAATATAAAAGAACTCATTTTTTTCATCTTTTTGTTTTATAAATGCAAATGCTAATCTTTCCTTGATCTTTAGTAGGGGAGATAGGTGTGGAGGAATAGGGGTACAATGAATTTGATGGATTGGAGGTCAAGTAGAAGCCTAATCCCAGCTTAAATGATGATTTTTTTCAATTAGGGCACAAAACAGGCTGCTACAGGATTTCCTACAGGATGTATAGTTCCCCTACAGGATCCCCTAGTTCTCCTACAAGATCCCCTGTTTTACTACAGGATGTTACAAATTTACTATATGAACTTATAATTCACTGAACGACCAAGAAAATAAAATCCAATTGGATGGGACAATTTTTTTATTGACTAGGATGTCTTAGGTCCCCATTCCAAGTGGAATGACCCAAAAATACCTCTGTTAACCCACGCTAAAAAATAACAGAAAATTACTAGTCGAAAATCTAGAAATTTGAGAACTAGTGAGCTAGTAAATGTATAAAATGACTAACATAATCAAGTGCAAATTCAATGGGGTAATTTTTGTTATGAACTATATTTTTTTTAGGATTTGATGCAAGTGGAACCTACTCAATTGAAGCTCGTTGGCACTCTCTAAAAAATAGAAGAAATTTATTGTTCTTCGCCACAAAGGAGTTCCAGAAATCTAGATTTGGGAATAAGAAAGTTAATCCATGTAACTCAATGATTACTATGACCTTCCAAATCTTTTCCAAGGATGAAATTATGATTTTTATCCTACAAAATAACTTACATCAACCATTTAACACAATCCTACAACAAGAAATCATTAATACTAAATGCAGAAATAGAAAGAAATAAAAACAAGAGATGCGTGTGAATAAGAAGAGGAAAGAAGGAAAGAAAATGATACACAAGGGATCTAAGGCTATTTGTATGGCCAAGCCCAAGGAAACACAAATACCTATGGAGGAGAACAAGATTTAAAAGCTAAACATGACACCAATCTTCATTATTTTCATCAATACAATTACATCCCTGCAAGAAAATACAATGGAGCTGCAAAAATACAAGTTCTCTCCACAAGAACACTAATTAAAATCTCTCCCTAGAGGAAAATTCGACCTGGTATTTATAAAAAATGATTATGAATCATTCTCCATGAATAGAGGAAGCTTTCCCCATAAAAATCACTTGATTAGTGGATCTGGTTCCCAATACTAGGAATCTACGTTAAATGGCAGGGAACACATTCCTAGATTTTCTCAATCATTAGAGTTCCACAATCTGTGCCATAATTCCATAATATCTTGTTGATTTATTATTTAATAGTGATCCTCCTATAGTAGGGAGAAAGTCCCTAAATTATGTCCTCCTCCAAATCTTCATAATCTATCAAATATTCTCATAATATTCCACAAAAATAAATAATATTAGGCACAAATATGCAATTATTCATAAATCTTCCTAATGAATATATTAAAGTTAAAAATATATTACCTAACATAGAAAGAGAGGTTTAATGTGCTGACGGATGGTCATAGGCCTTAATTTATGTTTAATTTAGAGGCATAGGCCTTAATTTATGTCTAATTTAGAGGCCCATCATATGGCATGGGGGTGACTAGCTGAAAGAGAGATTTGGTTTAGCCATGTCTATGGTCGGGTGGTACATGTGATGAGCCCCAAATTTTGTAACATTTTGGGCTCATTTGGCCTAACTACCTTTGCTCAATCCCTCATTTTTCATAACTTATGCATCATTTTTTAGTATGTTTATGTCATTCGTACGAATAAGGGCAGTCACTATTCCTAGGTGGCTAACACGTGCTCATTTAAGGTTTTTTGACACATGATTGGAACAAAACTAGGCAGATAAGGACCTGGAGATAGCCAAGATGGGGTTGAGGATTCGTAGGAGGGTTGTCCACAGCAGTAAATGGCCTTCCTCGGGATCTTCACCCCCAACTCTGAGCTCCAACAGCCACCACAACCAGATTTAGAAGGCAGCCAAACGGATTTTGAGGAAGCAGCAGTTCACTCCTAGTTTGGTCAGCCAAGTCCCACTGATTTAGGAGGCCAGCTTGGGGCCTCGTGATGTATAAATGATAAGGCCTTAGCCTTCGAAAAGGACTTTTGAAACATTGTTTCACATTCTGCACTACGAGCTGCTAGCTTGGTTTTGCTCTTTTGTAGCCATTATTGGCATGCTCTTTGACTTATGATTATTATTTTTTTAATGGAAAGCAGTTAGATTTGATCTCAGTTCTGAGCTTTTAAAGGAGCCATAGCTCTCGGGGTTGGGCCCAACCTGAGAGCCTAAGGCCTCCTTCTTCTGTATTGTTATCTTTTCTTTCAGCATTATGGTTTTTCTTTACATGCATTTGCAACGCAGTTTGTTGAGTTAGATTTCTTGGTGTGGTTAAGTAGGTCATTGTTAGAAGAAAGAGTTGCTTGAGTTGTTTACAATAGAGTGAAGAGATTGGAGTTGATAAAAGTTCTAGAAAAGGGTTTCCTGCACACTCATTTTCACCTCTTTCTAGGGGCTGGAATTGCAGATAGTGCTACCCACCAAAAACATTGGTTTACGTACTCATGCAATATTTGGTGCAATATTTTCGTTTGTAGAAGTTGTCCATGCGCTCAGACCTCTTGGAATGATTCTTTGCTTCAGTACCAATACATGGTTTTCTTTAGAAGTAACGTGCTGATCATTGGTTCCATTAAAAAGTTAGGACAGATTAGGAATGTTTTGATTATGTGCAGGACGTGGATGATTTGATTCAGTTTACACTGTGCAGTGCTACTCCCTCACCCTCTCATCCTTCTAAGCCTTGCCCAGGCCAACTGCTCATCTCCCAATTAGACCCCTTGTCTCTCAGCTACTCTACTGCCCACGTTATCCTCCCTTTTCGGCCTTCCATTCCCTCTACCCTCCTTCAGACAAACTAGCTTAGCACACCCCCTCATCATCTCATCTCTCTATCACTAAGTCATTACAAACCCCTCTCCTACCTCCCTATCCACCCATGCAGCCTCTTCCACTCACCCATCACCCAAAATCGGATTGTAGAACATCCTGTAGGAATTACTGAACATCCTGTAGAAATTCTGAACATCATGTAGAACCCCTGCAGACTTCCTGTAGAAGCTCATAAACGCGGTCTCTTGGTAGCAAAACTTTGTGAAACTCTTGGAAGGGTGTTAGGGACCCCTTAGACCCTCTCTGAACTTTCCCAACCTTTTTCAAGCCTTTCTCCTCCTTGATCCACCTATGCATAGTAAAAAGCTAGTTAAAAGCACATGCATGATAATTCTGATAATTGAAACAAAAATACAAAAGATGTTTTCTTCAGATAGAGGTAGTCTAGACACATGCATTTTACCTTCATAGAAGTAATGGCATATCCTTCAGTAGTTTGCATTCCCATCTCTGCATCAGTAAGACTAGTTGGTAGAATTAGGATTTGCTAGGGTTTGCGTTTCTTGTTGGATTTCAGTTCCTTTCTGCAAATAGATTAGCTTCCTTTGAGATTAGCTTTCGTCCATCAGTTAAAAAGCTTCTTCTAAGAGCTCATAGAAGTTGGCTTGAGCCCCTAGCAGACTTGTGCCAGCTGACCAAGTGACAGCTGCGGCAAGAGCTAGTACTTGTGCATACAGCACCATCGCTTCCAAGTTTGTTACGAACTACCGGGTTGATAAAATTAAAGAAGGAAGCTCCAGGAGTTGTAGCATTATTGCTACAATACTGGAGCCCACCATCTTTTTGGCACCGTTGTCGGGGAAGCATCAGAGTATTGGTGATTGTTGCTTTTCTTCTACTTTCCTACTCTCACCTTCTGCTAAGTAGTATTTCATTTCCATTTTGCAATTTCCTTTCTGCAAAAGTAGCATACATTTCCTGCTTTCATAGATTAACATTTCAATTCCACAATTTCATTTCTGCAAGCGTAGATTAGCATTTCAATTTCGCAAGCGTAGCTTAGCATTTCACTCCTGCAATTTCATTTGAGCAAAATAGATTAGTTTTAGATATCATTTTTGGGATTCAACTGCGTTAAGTAAGTCATTCAAACGTATGACCATTTCCATGAGAGGTAGTCGTAACTGACTAATTTCTCTAGTTTTTTCATGCTTTCATTTCAATTCCTCATTTCCATTTCAGCAAGATAGTTAGTTACAGTTCAATCTGTTTTAGTTTTGCAGGTACCAGAAAAAACAAAAGCAATCAGAAGTCTTTTCATTTCATGCCTCGTAGAAATCGAGATAAAACAGGCAAATTCTTACCCAACACCCCCACCACATCACTGAGTCACCCTTCTCTCTTCTTTGGTGACAGTGATCCAGAAGAACCTATAGGCGAACCTCCTGAGATATACGAAGATCCTATAGCAGAAGAAGAGTTAGAGAACACTCCATCTGACGCTATGGCTGACAATAGGGGAGAAGATGAGAGAATTGAAGGTGCCTTCCCCATTCGAGAGACCAATGGAGACATGAAAATGAAGAACATCAGCCCCTCCGCTTTACCTCACTTCCATGGACTGACTACTGAAGTCCCTGATACCTTCTTGTTTGAGTTTGCCATCCTTTGTCGAACCTATGACTATACCGAACATGAGCAAAAACTGAAACTCTTCCCCTCTACCCTTAAGGATGCAGCATTACGCTGGTTCATGGGCTTACCTGGGAACAGTATCACCACTTGGGCCCAGATGCAGCAAGCTTTCAATACCAAATACCGGGACTACTGTAGGTCCAAGGAAACCAAGGGAGAAATCTTTCGGATGACCATGGGGAATGATGAGTCTTTAGAAGATTACGAGGAAAGGTTCCAACTTAGCTATAAATGGGCCAGGTGCACACTTGACCCTGAATCTCTTAAGTTGGTCCTGCTCCGAGGAGTCCCTGAAGACCTCTTAGATACCCTTCACATGCTAGCTGGAGGAGATATTTACCAACTGCCTTATGAGGACATAAAGACTGTGTTTAGAAACCACTCTAGGGCAGCCCGGAAAAGAGGTAGAGGAAACCTCCTCTCAGCTGGTATTCCTTTCTCCAAACATGAGTTTGCAAATCAATTAGAGGACCTCAAGAGTGAGGTGAGACAGACCATCGCCATGCAACTTGATACATTCTGAATCCAGCAGAAGAAAGAGGAAGCTGAGAGGGCTTTGGCTATCTTCTGCCCTAGGTGTACAAGGAAACACCCTAAGAACGAGTGCCCATTACATTCGGCTGAGGAATGTTTTGTCTGTGAGGAGGACCACCCCAAAAACCAATGTCCGACCTTACCTGGGCTTAAAGCCATGTATCAAGGGACAGAAGCGCCCACTGAACCTCTCTATTTCCTCAACCAAAGGAGGCCACATGGACCTAGACCTTACCAACAGGGGATGCAAGGGACACCTCAAGCTTATTACAGCCCCAACCAATCCGCTCCTATGCCTTCCTAGGGTCCCCCTGCTCATCCTTCCTGGTCTATACCTCCTCCATGGTCTTAGCCGCCTCAGTACCATACTCAGCCCACTACTCATTCGTTTCACTCACATGCCTAGCCACAGCCTCAGTGGAATGCACCTCAATCGGGGTGGAGGCCCCAGTACAATACTCCTCCCACCATTTTTCCTCCACCACTAGCTCAACCACAACCATTACCTCCTGCTCCTCCAACGCAGCCCCAAATGCCTGCTCAACCGAACCCGAACCCCAACAACAGACAAGCCCAACAGGTATATACTGGGGAAACATCATGCCCTACCTATGCTGTGGAGATCCAGGAGATCAATCTGCGATCTGGAAAGAATCTTCCGGATTGCCAACCTCCTGCCCCAGAGGATGAGGAAGATAAATAGGAAAGTGAACCAAAGTCCATTCCATCCTTTCCTGAGAGACTAACGGCCACCACACAACCCAACCCAGAGGAGGATGAGCTTCTGGGAGAACTCAAACAGTTGTGTGTGAGAATACCACTTCTCCAAGCCATCAAAGATGTACCGATATACAACAAACTGGTTAAGGAAAAGTGTTTCAGACACCCAGGCAGACGAAAAAGAGATGCTTCAACCATTAATGTCATAGGACAACTGTCTGATCTTATGTTGGGGCAGGCCATCTGCCCAAAGTATCTAGATCCTGGGAGTCATGTAGTGGATGTCCACATCAATGGCACCATCATACCTCACACATTGATTGATCTGGGGGCTGCCATTAATGTGATGACCAGAGATACCATGCTCAAACTCAACCTTCAGGGTTCCCTGAGAAAGACCTCGACAGTCCTACAACTAGATATCATTTTTGGGATTCAACTGCGTTAAGTAAGTCATTCAAACGTATGACCATTTCCATGAGAGGTAGTCGTAACTGACTAATTTCTCATGATTTTTGAATAGTTCACTTAGCACTCATTGCATCGGGTGATGCTCACAGGGGTGAAGAAGTGGGATTGAAACTAGTGAAATGTGGAGAACGAATCACATAGCATCAATCATCACTTCCGGGGCTTGCACCCGATAACCAGGACTTCCCAGGAGGTCACCCATCCCAGAACTCCTCTGGCTCAAGCGCGCTTAACTGTGGAGGTTTTCCCACAATCAAGCCCACTTAGCTTGCTACCCCATTTGCAAAACCTTAGCAAGTATTGTGCCTCATGAACCATTCAAGTAGAGATCCCTTGACTCTTTTTGAATTTAAGTATGGGGGATTTACGCAGTGCATTATATTAGATATCATTTTTGGGATTCAACTGCATTAAGTAAGTCATTCAAACGTATGACCATTTCCATGAGAGGTAGTCGTAACTGTCTAATTTCTCATGATTTTTGAATAGTTCACTTAGCACTCATTGCATCGGGTGATGCTCACAGGGGTGAAGAAGTGGGATTGAAACTAGTGAAATGTGGAGAACGAATCACATAGCATCAATCATCACTTCCGGGGCTTGCACCCGGTAACCAGGACTTCCCAGGAGGTCACCCATCCCAGAACTCCTCTGGCTCAAGCGCACTTAACTGTGGAGGTTTTCCCACAATCAAGCCCACTTAGCTTGCTACCCCATTTGCAAAACCTTAGCAAGTATTGTGCCTCATGAACCATTCAAGTAGAGATCCCTTGACTCTTTTTGAATTTAAGTATGGGGGATTTACGCAGTGCATTATATTAGATATCATTTTTGGGATTCAACTGCGTTAAGTAAGTCATTCAAACGTATGACCATTTCCATGAGAGGTAGTCGTCACTGACTAATTTCTCATGATTTTTGAATAGTTCACTTAGCACTCATTGCATCGGGTGATGCTCACAGGGGTGAGGTATGATGGTGCCATTGATGTGGACATCCACTACATGACTCCCAGGATCTAGATACTTTGGGCAGATGGCCTGCCCCAACATAAGATCAGACAGTTGTCCTATGACATTAATGGTTGAAGCATCTCTTTTTCGTCTGCCTGGGTGTCTGAAACACTTTTCCTTAACCAGTTTGTTGTATATCGGTACATCTTTGATGGCTTGGAGAAGTGGTATTCTCACACACAACTGTTTGAGTTCTCCCAGAAGCTCATCCTCCTCTGGGTTGGGTTGTGTGGTGGCCGTTAGTCTCTCAGGAAAGGATGGAATGGACTTTGGTTCACTCTTGAGGAGTCAAGGGATCTCTACTTGAATGGTTCATGAGGCACAATACTTGCTAAGGTTTTGCAAATGGGGTAGCAAGCTAAGTGGGCTTGATTGTGGGAAAACCTCCACAGTTAAGCGCGCTTGAGCCAGAGGAGTTCTGGGATGGGTGACCTCCTGGGAAGTCCTGGTTACCGGGTGCAAGCCCCGGAAGTGATGATTGATGCTATGTGATTTGTTCTCCACATTTCACTAGTTTCAATCCCACTTCTTCACCCCTGTGAGCATCACCCGATGCAATGAGTGCTAAGTGAACTATTCAAAAATCATGAGAAATTAGTCAGTTACGACTACCTCTCATGGAAATGGTCATACGTTTGAATGACTTACTTAACGCAGTTGAATCCCAAAAATGATATCTAATATAATGCACTGCGTAAATCCCCCATACTTAAATTCAAAAAGAGTCAAGGGATCTCTACTTGAATGGTTCATGAGGCACAATACTTGCTAAGGTTTTGCAAATGGGGTAGCAAGCTAAGTGGGCTTGATTGTGGGAAAACCTCCACAGTTAAGCGCGCTTGAGCCAGAGGAGTTCTGGGATGGGTGACCTCATGGGAAGTCCTGGTTACCGGGTGCAAGCCCCGGAAGTGATGATTGATGCTATGTGATTCGTTCTCCACATTTCACTAGTTTCAATCCCACTTCTTCACCCCTGTGAGCATCACCCGATGCAATGAGTGCTAAGTGAACTATTCAAAAATCATGAGAAATTAGTCAGTGACGACTACCTCTCATGGAAATGGTCATACGTTTGAATGACTTACTTAACGCAGTTGAATCCCAAAAATGATATCTAATATAATGCACTGCGTAAATCCCCCATACTTAAAGTCCTACAACTAGCAGATCGCTCCACCGTGACTCCCGAAGGGATTGTAGAGGATGTCTTGGTCTCTGTTGACTCTTGGGAGTACCCTGCAGACTTTTTGGTTCTGCAACCAAAGGCAAAGCTTACTGGATACCCTCTTATTTTGGGAAGGCCTTGGTTAGCCACTGCAGATGCTTACATAAGCTGCCGTGCAGGAAACATGACCATCAAAAATGGTCCTATGTCCAAGCAGCTAGTCCTGTACCCTCCTGCCCAACCCTTATTAGAGCATGACTTACCACTTTGGTTGGAGGAAGGAGAAGAGGATGAGGTGTACTCAGCACCTTTGTGCACCCTAGACACCACTAGGGGAGGCCTCCCAACCGAGGATGATTTGATTGAGACCTTGATCCAGACTCCACCTCCCAGTGCATTGTCCTTAGAGGAATTGGTGGAGGATGCCCAAGCCAGCACCTTAGTGGACCTTTGTGTGACCAACCCTGTCACTCCCAGAGTCAAAAATGTGGAGTTCGGCCCTGAGAGAACGTTAAAGATCAGCTCCTCCCTATCTCCTTCCCAGGAAAAGGAGCTGTGTAGTCTGTTGGCCAGTCATCTAGATGCTTTTGCTTGGAGCTATAAGGAGATGAAAGGAATCCATCCTTCGGTCTGTACCCATCACATCTACATCAAAGAAGATTGTAAACCGGTTAGGCAACCCCAAAGGAGAATGAATCCAGCCCTTAAGGACATCATCAAGGAGGAATTACAAAAACTGTTGGATGCCGGATTCATTTACCCCATCTCGGATAGTGAATGGGTGTCCCCTTTGGTGTTGGTTCCCAAGAAAAACGGGAAGTGGAGAATCTGTGTGGACTACCGAGAACTGAACAAGGCCACCAAGAAAGACCATTTTCCTCTACCCTTCATAGATCAAGTGTTGGATGGACTGGGAGGAAAGAAGTTTTTCTCTTTCCTAGATGGGTTTAGTGGGTATAACCAAATCCAAATCAGCCCGGAAGACCAAGATAAGACCACTTTCACTTGTCCTTGGAGTACCTTTGCTTACCGAGTTCTTCCCTTTGGACTATGCAATGCTCCTGCCACCTTCCAGAGAACCGTCTTGAGCATCTTTTCTGAGCTGGTCCATGATTCGGTGGAAATCTATATGGATGACTTCGCTCCTTATGGGTCCAACTTCCAGGAAGCATTGTCCAATCTAGGAAAATTCCTAACCAAGTGCATTGAGATGAACCTGTCCCTTAGTCATGAAAAGTGTGAATTCTTGATGACTAAAGGGACCGTGCTAGGCCATACCATTTCTTGCCAAGGGTTATAGGTGGATCCTAACAAAATTGCTCTCATCAAGAAGGTTCCACCTCCTCAGAAGGTAAGAGATGTTCGAAGTTTCTTAGGATTAGCAGGGTATTATAGGAGATTCATTAAAGACTCTAGCAAGCTAGCCTCGCCATTGTTTAGCCTCTTGGCAAAAGATGTCGAGTTTAAATGGACTGGCGATTGTCAGAAGGCTCTGAATGAATTAAAGGACAAGTTGGTGTCTGCCCCAATCTTGAGAGGTCCAAACTAGGCCCTACCTTTCCACATCCACACTGATGCCTCGAAAAAATCCATAGGGGCAGCCTTAGGACAAGTTGAACAAAAACTTCCATACGCCATATACTTTGTCAGCAAAAACTTATCCAAGGCAGAACTGATTTACACTGTAACTGAGAAAGAATTCTTGGCCATGGTCCATGCACTGAACAAATTCCGACATTATATCACTGGATATCAAACATTTATGCATACTGATCATGCTGCAATTAGATATTTAATGAATAAACCAGATGTGAATGCTCGTATTATTAGATGGTTACTTTTGTTGCAGCAGTTTGATTTGACTATTGTTGACAAACCAGGTAAAGAAAATGTTGTTGCTAACTTTTTGTCTAGATTGGATTCACCTGTAGGAGAGGATGGAACAGTAGATGACCAAATGCCAGATGAACATCTGTTTGCTATCTCAATACTCTCTCCATGGTTTGCTGATATAGCAAACTACCTTGTCTCAGCACAGTTCCCTCCGCACCTATCCTCAAGGGAGAAGAGCAGGATCGTAAGGAAGAGTTCCTCATTCACTTGGATCGGGAGAAACCTGTTCAAGCTTGGCCCTGATTAGATCTTAAGGCGTTGTGTAAGGGAGGAGGAAGTCTTTGATATCCTCCTAACCTGTCATGATGGGCCTTGTGGAGGACATTTTGCAGCCAAAAGGACTGCCTTCAAAATCCTGCAGGCAGGCTACTATTGGCCCATGCTTCATCAAGATGTCAGAAGGTATATCAGCCAATGTGACCGATGCCAAAGGATGGGGAAACCGGTTCCAAGGGACAAAATGCCTCTCCAACCTCAAGTGACCCTTGACCCATTTGAGAAGTGGGGTATGGATTTTGTGGGTCCAATCAATCCTCCTTCAAGGCAAAGGTCTTACATCATTGTGTGCACAGACTACCTGACAAAGTGGGCAGAAACCAAGGCAATCAAAGCAGCGACAGAAGAAAAGGTGGCTGAGTTCTTAAGAGAAAACATCTTCTGCAAATTTGGCTACCCAAGAGAATTCACCTCCAACTTAATTGAAGACCTACTCGCTCATCACAAAATCAAGCATAGGACTTCCACTCCCTATCATCCTCAAGCAAATGGGCAGCTGGAAGTCACCAATAGAGCATTGGAAGGGATATTGACTAAGGTGGTGAGCAGTAGCAGGAAAGATTGGGCAGATCGCCTGGTTGAGGCCACATGGGCTTACAACACCACTTGGAAGACCACAACCGGCTTCACACCTTATGAGCTGGTCTATGGGAAGAGAGCTTTGCTGTCAATTGAGTTCGAATACAACACCTTGAGGATGGCAGCTCAGCTGGACCTGGATCTCAGCCATGACCAACAAGAAAGGTTATTGTAGCTGAATGGATTGGACGAGCACCGAATGCAGGCCCTTCTCCACTCAGAAGTGGTTCAACTTCAGAGGAAGGTGTGGCATGACCAACACCTCAATGACAAGCAATTTCAGCCGAGAGATTGGGCACTGTTGTATGATTCCAGGCATAAGGATTTCAAGGGGAAGCTGAGAACTAGATGGCTGGGACCATATGCAGTGGAAAAATGTAATGACAATGGATCTGTTCTTATGCAGACCATTGATGAGGAGGCCATCCCTATGCTTGTCAATGGGCATCGACTAAAGATCTACAGAAAACCTCTGTCAAGACAAGAATTCATCAAAACTGTGGAAAAATCAGTGCTGGTCATAGAGAAGGGTTATGCCTCTGTTTTGGGCATACCCTGAAGATCTTAAAATAAATAAATAAATAAATAAATAAATAAAGATCCTTGGGTGAAAACCTTTATGAGGCTCCCAAGGCAGATTGTAGGGGTGAAAACCTCATTGAGGCGTCCCTGCTGTCTTTCTGAAAATGTTTGAAAAGGACCCTTGAGTGAAAACCTCTCTGAGGTGCTCAAGGCAGATGGTAAGGGTGAAAACCTCATGGAGGCGCCCCTGCTGTCTTTCAAAAAAAAAAAAAGAGAGAGAAAAAACAAAAAGCAAACAAAAAAAATAGGGAAAGCAAGTTCACAATGTGGCAATGCATGCAGGTTGCAGGTATTCCATGCAGGAAAAGAGGCCCCTCAACTCAAAGACAAGGGTCCCTACTATGCTACCAGGTGACCTCACCAGCACTCCCTCCAGAAACACTCATCTCTTCCAAGGTCTAGGCATGATTTGATCACCGTTTAGCCTTCTACAGGAAGCTACAGGACTTTCTACAGGAAGTTTTGTATTTCTACAGGAAACTTCCTGTAGAATATTTGGACGGCCCAGAACCGACTGTGTGGGGAGATCTAACGCCCGCGGTCCGACACGGAGGCATGAAAGCTAATTTTTTCTCCATCACGCACTGCTATCGCCTCCTTCTACCACCCCAGTTGCCATGCAATGGAAATACCTGCACAGTCAAATCAGAACATTGAATTATCAGAGGAAGCGATTCTCAAATGAAAAAGGATGCAGAGACACCATGCATTACTTATCAAAGCCATCCGAGGGCCCTGCGATCGTGACCGTGATGCCACCATCTCCACCGTTTCGACATGCACCCGAGGAGGAAAAACTGCTACAGGACATCCTACAGGAATACTGTAGCAGTTCATCCAGCTAGAGTGTACACCATCAAGGTGCTTGCAACACATAGAACGGGCACATGCACCACCCGCAGCCAAGTAACAAGCTTTGTAATCAACAGCAGTCTACAAGGAGGGACCCCCATGCTTGTGCATGAGGCAGCAACAAGCAAATCCAATCACCCTCATCCTGAAAACTGAAAATAACGTCGCGGCCGCACAGGTAAGTGCCTCACCCTTTCTTTGTCAAATTACATGAACAATGCTCTGAAATGTTTGCAAGTGTGGAAATGAATGGGTTGAGCAGTCGGGTAGCCATTCAACTAGCCACCACAACCAGTCAGATGGTCTCGTCAGATTTGGAAAGTGTTAGTCGTGGCAAGCAAAACGGGTAATGGACACGTGAGAAGCGTCCAGTCGGGGAGAAGCAACGATTTAACGAAAATGGCGGCGGTAAATCTGCAGTGAATGATGCGGCAGTCAGGGAGACTTGCAGTGAAATGAGTAGGTGACGTCGTCCAACGGTCCGACAGGGACAACTCACCCCCGCGCCACGAGTTCGGCCGGGATTCAAATCCACCGGCTAGATCGTCACTCCACTCATTTATCACCAGTCGTTTTGCAGTCGAGTAAGCGTCCGAATTTCTCTGAAGCTCGTTACTCCAAGTCCTCGGCTCGTTCAGATGTCTGGTGGTGGCACAGAAGGCGCAGAACCACTGACGTACTCTCCGGAACCTGTGCGCGACTTCTACAGGAAGCTCCGCTACAGGAAGCTCACCGCTACAGAGGAAAACTGATCTATTCACGTCAAAGGTGGCGAATTGGAAAAGGTAAGCCTGAACCTGTTCCTCCCATGCAATTGTTTTGAAGGGTGGCGAAGTCGACGTCCTCAAAAAAATGTAAAACTACAGTCTGAGCATAAAATTGCAAGCATCATCTTCCTTTTGCATGAAAATTGTCATCGTAGTGTATGCGGGGTTTTCTATAGGATTTGGTTCGAAATTAAGGCCCTATCAAGGCTCATCTATAGATAGTCAAGAATTCACGAATTGTGTGCGTGACAGAGGCGTAGTTCTGCACTCTGTCTCAAGCAATCCGAAAGGCCATCTTTTGATATGCCCCCGCCACCTCCGGCTAACATAGCAGGCTTTCACCACGCTGGGTGGATTCATCATAAAGGAACCGACAGACTCAAAGAAGCTACGGGAGAACCCGGAGGTGGTAGAACTCTTCACTCGTGCGCGATGGATGTCGTTCTGCGACAAGCTTCAAGGTTATGATGATGAGGTGGCAGAGGAGTTCCTGCGAGCTTTGAAGCCAAAATAAAAAACGCTGGCCGTTGTCAATTTCAGGGGTTTGAATCTCAGACTCACCCCACAGTTCATCAGCAGAGTCACTGACCTCCCAATGGGGGTACCGTGGGACAAGGAGGAGAGGAAATTAGGCCAGAAGGCTAAAAAGGAGTTCTTTCCACCGGAGGAGCAATTCTCAGAGGATAAGAATGGGGTTCGCAGAGCTAGCCTACAGCCGCTTTGGAGTGAGGTCAGCCTCCAAATTATGAAATATATCACGTGCGAAGGACGATTCAACATCGTATATGGGTACCATTTCCGGCTACTCACAGAATTGAGGCACCAAATGGACCTACCTTCAGAAAACAAGCTAAGTATTCCTTACTTCCTCCTGCAGTCTATGACTTAATGTGCCACCAAATTACGAGAGGGCACGCCAGACCAGGTAGCCCATCATGGGCTTATTAAGCTCCTCATGGAGGATGCACTCCACACATACACAGTCCCTCTCTCGTGGGAAGCCTTCCGAAATCTGACTAAGGATGGCGATATCAAAATGTTGACCGAGGAGCTCACCTCCTCTAGGAGCGAGGAGAAGGAGTCAGTACACACAGAGAAGAAAGGGAAAGGCCAAGAACCCGCGGCCAAAGCACCGAAGAAAGAACAAAAGGGGAGGCAAGAGAAACCCCAGGTTGCCGAAAAGGAGGGTGACAAATCCACATTGACACCCAGAGAGAAAAGGCTACAGAGTAGGTTGGAAAGGACGGAACAAGTCCACGTCAGTAAAGGCACCTCGAAAGCAGCCTCAACCAAGTCAAAAGGCAAAGCACCTTCAGCCAAACAGGCTAAAACGGTGCCACCTGTTTCTACAGGAAAACCAAAAACGGCTTCTACAGGAAGCCAGAAATCAACTGATACAGGGCCTTCTACAGGAAGCCCTGAGAAAGGAAAACCAAAGGAGAAGACAGCCAAAATTCTTGCAAGGGAGGCAGCAGCCATACTGGCCACCCTTAGTACACCTCCTAAGCCGAAGGAAAAATGAAAGAGGGAGATCCCTCTGGATTTCAAAGCCAGGAGAAGTGTGAGAATCAAAACGGGCAGGCCCCAACCTCCATCCAGCAGCCCAATTACTATAGAAGATACCCCTACCTCGCCAAGGGAGAGGTCCCCCTCAAAAATAGCAGTCACTTATGAGCGGGGGAGCCCAAAGAAAACTGCTTGGAAGGAGAGAATGGACAGGTTGGCTTCGAAAGCCCGGCTACAAGATGCTGAGGCCATTCTACAGGAAACATTGGCCCGACTTAAGGAGACAGAGAGGATGGAGGGAGAGGCACCCTCATCACCACTTAGGGAAGACGAAGTAGAGCCACCGAGGGAAGAAGAGAAAGAGCATATTCCGGAACCTAGTCCCCAGCCAAGCTTGAGCTCGTATTATAACTTTTTGGAGGCTGGGAAAATTATTCCACAAAAATTCACAGTGCCGCTTTTCTTTGCGTTGGAGGAAGAAAGAGTGAGAACCCACACGTGGATGAAAATAGCTAAATCAAAAGGAGTGGCAGATATAGGCCCCTTGGAGGAACAACTCAAGGAGGCAAGAAAAGAATTAGCTATGGCCAAACACGTGGCAAACTGCCAGCGGGTATTCCTACAGGAAGAGAACGAGAAACTTAAGCTGCAGCTACAGGAACTGAAGAAGGAAAAGGGCACATCCTTAGGGGACACTATAGCAGAACATCAAGGCAGAGAAGGACAGCAAGTTGGTCTTGGGCAGCCAACCTCGCATCTATAGGAAAGGGAACTGCAAGCACATATCGAGATACAAGCTCTCAAACAGCAGTTGCAGCAAAAAGAGGCACAACTGGCTTGCATGGCCAGTTGGGCCATGGATGCTCTACAATGCAGACAACCGACCAAATCCTATGGCCTGTACCTACGAGACCAGTGGATGCAATTTCAGATTAATGCATTGGCACAGAGGGGTATCTCCCAACTCCAAGACCCCCAGCAGTTCACAGCATTATGCAATAGCAGTTCATCAGAGGATAAGGCCAAACTCTTAGAGTTCTATCTCCATAATTTGGCCCTTCCAAATGTGACTTCATGGGATCCCAACACAGTTGTAGGGGATATGCAGTTGATGGCATTTGCCTCATGGTTGAACCATGAAGAAAAGAGGGCAGCAGAGGTCAATGAGGTCATGGACCGAGAATTACATGAGCCACTGCTGATTAGAGCAGAGCCAGGGGATCCCACTGCATTGATATCGGCCTACCAACACTTAGCCACCAACCCTCAAACTTTATTGAAATACATGGATCAGCAAGCTCAGGCCATAGCACATTTCGAGGATATGGAGCGACTATTAGGGGACAATTGTGTTCATGCTTGCACCCGCTGATGGAACACATTGTCCCACAACCTTAAAATTAGAGAATATCATACTCCAACTCAAATGAGGGAAGCTCTATCACAGGTGCCCCTCTACAAGAAGTCCATACAGAACCTCCAAGCCAGCTGGATTGGCCTCAAGCTAAGCCCACCTCTGCTGTTAGGATTGATGGAAGGCAGCACAGAAAAAGAAGAGCATAAGTAGTGGGAAGAGGTGGAAAGGAAGGCTGGGTTCCATGCCAGTGAGGAGGAGACCACTTCAGAAGCTTGGGATGTGAGTGTGGCGGTGAAAGCAATGAAGGACGAGGAGCTGGATTAGTTGCTCAGGGATGAGCAATCATTTTAGCTGGGGGGTGATGATGAGCCCCAAATTTGGTAACATTTTGGGCTCATTTAGCCTAACTACCTTTGCTCAATCCTTCATTTTTCATAACTTATGCATCATTTTTTAGTATGTTTATGTCATTTTTACGAATAAGGGCAGTCACTATTCCTAGGTGGCTAACACGTGCTCATTTCAAGTTTTTTGACACATGATTGGAACAAAACCGTGCAGATAAGGACCTGGAGACAGCCAAGATGGGGTTGAGGATTCGTAGGAGGGTTGTCCATAGCATTAAATGGCCTTCCTCGGGATCTTCACCCCCAACTCCGAGCTCCAACAGCCACCACAACCGGATTTAGAACGCAGCCAAACGGATTTTGAGGAAGCAGCAGTTCACTCCTAGTTTGGTCAGCCAGGTCCCACTGATTTAGGAGGCCAGCTTGGGGCCTCGTGATGTATAAATG
Organism: Pinus tabuliformis; assembly: GCA_031772625.1. NCBI lineage: Eukaryota > Viridiplantae > Streptophyta > Pinopsida > Pinales > Pinaceae > Pinus > Pinus tabuliformis. The sequence continues at coordinate 962,623,094 of CM062817.1, forward strand.
ATAAGGCGTTAGCCTTCGAAAAGGACTTTTGAAACATTGTTGCACATTCTGCACTACGAGCTGCTAGCTTGGTTTTGCTCTTTTGTAGCCATTATTGGCATGCTCTTTGACTTATGATTATTATTTTTTTAATTGAAAGCAGTCAGATTTGATCTCAGTTCTGAGCTTTTAAAGGAGCCATAGCTCTCGGGGTTGGGCCCAACCTGAGAGCCTAAGGCCTCCTTCTTCTGTATTGTTATCTTTTCTTTCAGCATTATGGTTTTTCTTTACATGCATTTGCAACGCAGTTTGTTGAGTTAGATTTCTTGGTGTGGTTAAGTAGGTCATTGTTAGAAGAAAGCGTTGCTTGAGTTGTTTAGAATAGAGTGAAGAGATTGGAGTTGATAAAAGTTCCAGAAAAGGGTTGCCTGCACACTCATTTTCACCTCTTTCTAGGGGCTGGAATTGCAGACAGTGCTACCCACCAAAAACATTGGTTTACGTACTCATGCAATCTTTGGTGCAATATTTTTGTTTGTAGAAGTTGTCCATGCGCTCAGACCTCTTGGAATGATTCTTTGCTTCAGTACCAATACATGGTTTTCTTTAGAAGTAACGTGCTGATCATTGGTTCCATTAAAAAGTTAGGACAGATTAGGAATGTTTTGATTATGTGCAGGACGTGGATGATTTGATTCAGTTTACACTGTGCAGTGCTACTCCCTCACCCTCTCATCCTGCTAAGCCTTGCCCAGGCCAACTGCTCATCTCCCAATTTTACCCCTTGTCTCTCAACTACTCTACTGCCCACGTTATCCTCCCTTTTCGGCCTTCCATTCCCTCTACCCTCCTTCAGACAAACTAGCTTAGCACACCCCCTCATCATCTCATCTCTCTGTCACTAAGTCATTACAAACCCCTCTCCTACCTCCCTATCCACCCATGCAGCCTCTTCCACTCACCCATCACCCAAAATCCGATTGTAGAACATCCTGTAGGAATTACTGAACATCCTGTAGAAATTCTGAAACATCCTGTAGAACCCCTGCAGACTTCCTGTAGAAGCTCATAAACGCGGTCTCTTGGTAGCCAAACTTTGTGAAACTCTCTGGAAGGGTGTTAGGGACCCCTTAGACCCTCTCTGAACTTTCCCAACCTTTTTCAAGCCTTTCTCCTCCTTGATCCACCTCTGGACAGTAAAAAGCTAGTTAAAAGCACATGCATGATAATTCTATTAATTGAAACAAAAATACAAAAGATGTTTTCTTCAGATAGAGGTAGTCTAGACACATGCATTTTACCTTCATAGAAGTAATGGCATCTCCTTCAGTAGTTTGCATTCCCATCTCTGCATCAGTAAGACTAGTTGGTAGAATTAGGGTTTGCTAGGGTTTGCGTTTCTTGTTGGCTTTCAGTTCCTTTCTGCAAATAGATTAGCTTCCTTTGAGATTAGCTTTCATCCATCAGTTAAAAATATTCTTATAAGAGCTCACAGAAGTTGGCTTGAGCCCCTAGTGGACTTGTGCCAGCTGACCAAGTGACAGCTGCGGCAAGAGCTAGTACTTGTGCATACAGCACCATCGCTTCCAAGTTTGTTACGAACTACCGGGTTGATAAAATTAAAGAAGGAAGCTCCAGGAGTTGTAGCATTATTGCTACAATACTGGAGCCCACCAACATGGAAGTCCCGAACCTAGTCGGATTTTCTATGATTAATAATATCTAATTTATCTTACTTTTGTACTTGTTTATATGTGAATTTAATGGTTGTCATACCTCTTATATTTATATGGTTTAATGTTGGTTATAAGCATGGTTATGTGATTGGTTCATGTCATGGTTATTTCATGTATTTACTTGTAATTGTTAAATGGATGGATGCAAGAAATAATTGAAAATATAATAGTCCACTGGAGAAGGATATGATCCTTCTAGTTATGTTTCATAAATTATTTTAGTCATTTTTGCTCTGTCTTTTATTTTAGATCTGTAGGTTGCATTGATGCCAAGTGTTTGACAGAATGTTGGTCCCGGTTGGGGATACCCAGGCCTAGTATTAAGGTTGATTGTTGATTTATCAACATTTTTATCATGTATTTGATGGATTCTAAAGGTTGTAGCTAGTTCTGGGTAGAGGCTAGGATTCTGAGCTAGAAAAGTGGCTCAAATCTGGAGGTCATTGGTAGAGTTCTGATGACAAAAGTCCACAGTCAATGGCATAGAGACCTGTGAGAGTGACTCTGAGTTGTTGGTCATTGTCTTTCCTATACCATGAGAGAGAATTTGGGTTAATAGGTTTAAATAATCAGTGGGACCCAGGGACAGGATGTTTGAGTGGCTGACATGTCTCCTGGGGTGTGATTATTAATGTGGATGGGTTCGTTTGATGAGTTTTGTCCATTTCGTTTCCTTAAGTTCACCAAGGAGATTAAATCCCTTGTATTAACCTCTCTCACCACAATTTTGCCTGACTGATTGGATAGCTGGGTGGACTTGGGAGGAGGGGGTGTTACAATTGGTGACTTGAATCAAAAGCAAAGTGATTTGAGATAATCCCAACACGAACATGCGATCAAATTAGAAAGACCTAGAAAGTTGCGAAGATAAGTTAGAGTGGTTGGGTCTGGCCAATCCAAAATAACTTGTACCATGTCTTGGTCCACATGCACACCCTGCTCATAAATGATTTACCAAAAATATTGAACTTGGTTTATACAAAAAGTGCATTTCTCCAAATTGGAATACAATTTGTGTTGTTGCAAGGCTTGGAGGACCTGTCGAATATGGTGTAGGTGCTCTTCCCAACTCTAGCTAAAGATCAGGATAACATCGAAATATACTACCATGAATGAGTTGGTAAAGAGATGCAATATGTCATCCTTTAGTCTCATGAAGGTTGTGGGGGCATTCATCAAACCAAAAGGCATGACCAATCATTTGAAAATTCCCTCCTTCAATTTGAAGGCAATCTTCCACACATCAGATGGTTCGATTGGTACCTAGTGATAACCAGACTTCAAGTCAATCTTGCTGAAATGTTTGGACCCCTTGAGCTAGTCCAAAAGGTCATCGATCCATGGGATTGGATACCTATTCTTGACAGTGATCTTATTCAACACCCAATAGTGAATACAAAGCCTCCAGGTTTTGTCCTTCTTCTGTATCAACATGATTGGGCTCCCACGGGGTGATAAAATTTGCTTGATGTGCCCATTCTAAAACAACTTATGAATCTTCCTCTTGATTTTATCGTTCTATAGAACAAATCATTGGTAGACAGTTCATTGGGTAGAGGCACTTCAGGGTTATATCGATCGATTGCTTGACCTGACATTATAGGGGTACCCTTGTGGGTGGGGTGAAGATGTACCTATACTCCTCCACAACCTTGTCCATATAGTGCAGCCACACAGAGGAGCCCTACCTCGAGGATGTGGACGTGGCCACAATGTTCCTCTTATTCTAATGGCAGATAATGAGAAATACAAATTTCCCAGTCTGGGAAATGATCTTACTGCATTGTTTAGCAGAGATAAAAAAAAAAAGGCGGCAGGCGGTGCCACCTTTGGTATCCTATACAATTTCTGACCCAAAGTAATAATAACAAAGTGAGGTTTGGATTCATGTACTGCATGACGCTTCCATAGGTATGGATTACCTAGTAAAACATCACAGACTTCCAAAAGGGCAACATCATGCAATACCTCATCTACAAAGGGCTTGATGTTATAAGCCATCAATTATATTCTTCCCTTTGTTGGTTACCTTGTCAAGTTCTAGATTAGAATCAGAGCATGCATCCATCTTTGAGTCTTTTAGCTTTGCCACTAGTGGCTACTTTGAGGGACATTCATTTGTGTTATGAGTGAAAGTTTTATGGAACTCACACCACTTTCCAATGTCCTTCTTCACCTTCTAGTTATTCTTGGCTTACAACTTTGAGGAGTTGTCTTGGGGGATTGCAACCTAGCTCTACCCTTTGCTTTGTTGCTTGCGGGCTCCTTTTTTATGCTGTCGGTTTGCAAATCCAATGTTTTGTTTCTTCTACTTGAATTGATGCTCAATATTTGCCGCATATTGGTATGCTGCACCAAGCGAGGAGATGTCTAGGAACTCCATTTCCTCATAAATGTATTTGTGCAAACAACTGTGGTACTTGAGCACAAAATGTTTCTCAGAATATTTGGTACCCAACTTTATGTGGAGGGAATGGAAAAGATTTGTTAGCTCATACATATATTTATCATTTTTCTCTCGCGATGTAGTCCATTGTATGTAATTGTCTGCATAGCCCCTGACAAGGTAATACTATTTCTTAATGGAGTCTTGAAAATAATTCCAAGTGGGTGCAGCTAAAACTTAGTGAGGGTTCCCTATCATCCTTCTACTCATAGTAGGTTTCCCACTAGTCCTTGATGTGGGGGGTGACCTTGAGTAGTGCACAGTTAATGTTTTCCCTATTACAAAAATAATGAACTGAGAAATATTCTTCCAATAGATTTAGCCAATTATCAATGTGTTGTAGTGGCTACAACCACCCTCCAAAATTTTTCCTTTACTTCGTTTTAGAGGCCCCCTCCTTAAATATTAGTAGCCTATCTTGCACTACTCAGGTACTTGTGCTTTCATTTGAATTTATATTTTTCTTTATAGCTTGTGTCGCTTACTTGAATTTCATATTAACAATAGGCTAACCTCCCCATGGATTGGTTGCATCTGGTTCTTGCACTACCTTGGAAAACTGTGTAGTCCTAAAGGGAAACCAACCTTGCTCTTGGGAATTGCACAGTAAAACCCAACATTGGGCCTTACTCTCAAGAATTGTGCAGATCAGCCCATTAGTCAGCTTTAGCTCCAGAAATGCATAGACCGATATGACATCTTGTCTTTAGCTGGGAAACTACGTAGAGCATGAGGGGCATCTAGAGCCAATTAGCCTAGGAATTACATAGAAGCATTCCCCTCAACTGCTTTCTGGTACATGTGCCGGTAGGTTGACTGGTTCCCTCTAAAACTGCACAATGTCTCCATGCATGCATGGAAGCCCCTCCCAAAAAAGTAAAAAGAAAAAAATAAAAGAACATCCTTAAAAAATAGGGATCTATTTTTAGCACTGGGAGTTACACTTGAGCTAATTTTAGAAACCTACCGCCACTTGTCACTTTTTCCTAGATTTTTGGCGTGCACGTCATAAACCATAAATCGATCAAATATATTTAATGGATGCCACCAAAGCTCATTTACACATTTGATCTTGGAGCTCTAGAATTCTCGAGGAATATAGGAACCTTTGGCACGATCGACACAACTTTTCCTGTTAGGTTTTGCTTTTCAAGTCGTTTGCTGCTTTTTTTGTCACTTTTGTTTCCTCGGCTTGTGTGAGTTATTTTTTGCATTTTTTATTGAATGAATGTTGGCATTTTATGTTGTTTTAACTTGTATAAGTGTTGTTTTAATTTTTCATTTCCTTTCTTAAGTGTCGCATGCATAACCCAGTTTTATACTACAGTGTTCGTTGTAGCGACTCTCCCCATAAGCTTCATTGTTCATCTGTTTGACTGATTCCTTCATTTTTTTTATTTCATGCATGAACATTCACTCATATCGACACCATACTTCACTCATTCATTCATATATACTCTTTTTCAAGTTTCCCTTGAGAAGATCTGGGCTTCCTTGGCTCAAATCTAGCTCTTTCGGGCATGCACTGCGCATTTATGGAACTCAAGGCTCTACCTTGGCTCCAAGAATTGCATAGAGGTTGCTAGTGATTGGCTCCATATGTTATTTGCACATTTCCAGGAGACAGTCCCGAAGTATTTCCCACTGGGATTGCACACTTCAAGTCGACATCAAGCCACACTGGACCGCGCTCCACGTAGTTCTAGTCATCAGTACATCTCACTGGAAATTGGGATTGCACAATACGTAGATCCAACTGATAGTCCCTCACCTATGAGAGTCACAAATACACAATCTTGCTAAGAAGTTTCCTAGTTTGTTTCATGATCGATCTTTGAAGGCTTTGTGTTTTTAAGATGATATTTTCTTTCCGTGAGTGTCCGCTCTGTGGTACATTAGTTGTTGAGCAGCTTCTCTGCAGTACATGCAACATGGTTTCCAAAAGAGATGGATCAAAGGATACTATAAAGAGAACCACTAGAAGTGTAGTCGAATAGGTGTCAATGAACTTGCCCATCTATGCAGACACACATTTGTTCATAGAGAAGGACATGAAGGTTACATGGAAAGAATAAAGGACATATTTACAGAAAACCTCAATGAATATCTGGAAGATTGACAAGTTTGTGCAACATCCATAAGTAAGGTTTGTACAGGGTTGCATGCAGGTCCCATGCCTTCCCATGCACATATATCATTCACTAGATTGTCTCATATACCGATCCTGAGACGATGACACTGATCAGTACCGGTAAAACATTGCTTTCCACCTTCAGGATGGCTAACTACCATAATATGTATCACTTGTCACAGCTGGTGAACTACATGGATGCACTATTATACACTCCCAACAACAATGTGAACACTAGAGACATCATGAATCATTGGGTGAAAGATCCATCAAAGTTCAAAGCAACACTCAACCAAGTCTACAAGATGAAGTCACTCATTAAGGACTACCAACTCTTGGTCATCTTTTCATTTCGCTTGTATGGTGAAGAGAGCATGGAGACCTTTCCACGTATTTGGGTGGTTATGTTGGATTAGTTGGAAAATGAAGGAGGACCATTCAACTGGTCTAACATGTTGGCTCTTCAGCTGAAATTGCATGTGTCTAATGCCCATAGTCCACTTAAGGATGAGAAATAAAGATTCTTTATGTCCACGTATCTTCTTGATACAATCTATGCCCAACAATAGTTCCCTGGCATGGGTTGGACATGGACACCATCAGATGATGTTCTGAACATATATAGAAACTTTTTGTCTGAGTGCAACTACCAAGGATTCAAGGAGAGGTTGTATCACCACTTCATCACCACGTTTTATAGGATGATCCTTGAAGAGGATCCACCTTGCATGTCCCAAGAAGCGATGCAGGAATTTCTTAACGTTGTAGATTGGTATGCCTCACCTAGTGGCACCTTCATGAGGATGTTTGGTGGAGAGAAGAATATACATGTGCTATGAAGGTGTGCCATAGATAATTTTTTCATGTAAGAGGTTGTGTATAACATCTCCATAGGGTTATCGGTAGGGTTGCACAGGGGGAAGAAGGCAACAATGCCTACTATTCCTTTTCAGATTGGATTGTACGGACACTGTACCATGAAGGATGCAGATGCCGAGGCCGAGGACTTGAAGAAGTTTGAGTTTGGAACCAAGAGTTTCAATGCATATGATCCCCACTACATATGCAATAACTAGTGTGTGAAGGTGTATTACCCATGGATCCACGGGGCATGTCATTGGCCAGATGAAGATCCTTGGAGGTATTACTACAACTTCTCTAGGCTCAATGAACCGGTTAGCATAGCTTTAGATGGAAAGCAACATTGCATGCAAGAACACCACAAGAAGCAACAAACACAAGAACAGTGAGCAAAAAAATGACAAAATACAAAGGCAAGAGAAATACTGTTGAGAGCATAGAGGGTAAGTAAAGATACAGGTTCAGACAATATCCTCTTGTTGAGAAAGTAACTTTGGAGATAGAGGCGAAGAAGTTTTAGTGAGGAAAGAGAGTAGAATGAAGGAAGAGAGAGAAGAAAAGGTTGGAAGATAGAGAGATGAAGTTGCAGGAGATAGAGAAGAAGCTAAAAGTAGAGCAAGATGTTAGGAGGAGAGAAAGGGAAGAAAATCATAAATAGGAATAGGAGGAAAGACATGGTGCATTGATAGAGAAAAATGTGCCTATACAAGTTGAGGTAGCAAAGTAGCCAACAAATGAAGAAGAGGGTGAGAAGGTGCAGGTTCGAGAAATCTCTCAGCTGGTTGAGCAAATGGTTGAGGCAATGGACATGGAGATGGAATAGGAACCTCCAGACCAAGACACTAATCTCATACCAAGACCATCCGAGGTCGCACTACAGTATCCGCCACCTCTAGAATCACAACCATTCCTGAGCAACCAAGGAAATGTTGTTGATCTCCTTGATGATGATCTGGAGATGGATGTGTACAATCTATCATTCGACAAGTGAGAACATTGGTTTTTGTATGCATGTAGATATCAACTCCTGGATGATCACACATCACCTATGCACATAGAGGAAATGGTGATCGTGTCAGATGTTAGAAGACATCCAGATGCCATGGTCGAGGCTTCTAAGTCTTATGAAAAATCCATGAGGTTGGCCGTCAAGTTCTTGATAGTAGAGAATGATTGGATGGTGAAGGACTTACAAGAGGCCAGGCAGATAACAAGGCAGTCCACGAGATCTACTATGGCAGAAAGGAAGAAATAAATACTTGCGGAGATATAAAATTTGGAGACCACCATGTGGAATTTTTATAAATGATTTGTCACCCTAAATAAAGTGGTTGTCCATCTATATGGTTTTCAGCACCAGTGCACGAAGATAGCCTAAAATCTCAAAGAAATCCACGCTACTATTATGCATGTACAAGAATGGACAATGAGGTACAAGGGGGCCTCGCTTTACTTGCACAAGATGATGAAGCTGTGGGCACAACGATAGAACGGATACATATGTTGATCCAAAACTATGAGAAACTCCCTCCACTCATCACTAGCATTGAGGCTTCTTATGCATGGTTGTAGAGGAGTTTGGATGTCATAGTGAGGACACACAAGATCCCTTTGATCAGAACCCTCACTCAAGCCATGAGGAAGAACCGAGTAATACTTGAGGTAGATTGGTACATATAGTAGTTGAGGCACAAATTCACCAGTAATGACTTGCAGCTGAGCACAAACAACATGAAGAAGTACATCAGTGGTCCAATCACACTCAAGAGAGTGCTATGCATGTGTCAGGATGATCTAGACAAAGGTTTCCGAAACACATACCCAAAAGCCATGGAGGTAAGAGTTTGCTTCAATAAACACGTCACCAAATAGTATGGGGAAACAATATCACAGTACCAAGCTTGGTATCAGTTTGTCACCAAAGACCACCACGAGGAGGTTGCCAGGTTGGTCTTTCCCTAAGACCCCGAGTGATGTTGTTTGTCTTGTTAGGTTGACTCAAGCCTATTTTGTATTACATGGGTATATGTGGATATTGTATTATTGTAGATATGTTGTAAGTGAAATTTTAAGTGTCACTAGTAGAATGTGAATAGTCAGTATGTAATGTGAAGAGTCATGAGGGAAGTCCAAGAGTCAAAAGGGAATGTCAAGGGTCACCCCACCCTTTCCTATATATAGAACCTCATAACTCATAGTACAAGCTTTTGGGAGCCAAGATTTTAGCTAGGCATTGCTTAGAGAAGCCTTGGAGAGTATTTTGATGAGCCTTGACTTCTCCACAACATAGAGCGAGTACATCTCTTTAGAGGATCAGGCGGTGTTGACTGTATTGTTCCACTATTGGCGCTAGTGGTTGTCAATGGTGTATGTATGGATGGAAATTTCACTTAATAATATATAACATAGCCAACATGTTTTTAGGCATATGTTGTTATTGAAGTTCGACTATTATTGTTGCTTTATGAATGTATGTTATTTAACTTACACATTTGTGTATGAACTATTTTTTATGCAATTGTATGAACCTTGTTGCAGACATGTTGATGGTTTAACCAGTCAGTTTGATTTGTCGACTATTCCACTTTCCAACTTTGTTATGTCATTTCTCTTATGTGTTCCTTTCAAGATATGTACTATTACAAGATTCTAAGGGACACACTTCCTCTTCCCCTCAGTGTGATAGAACCCACATGCATCTCACTTGACTCACTGCAAGGTCACACACTTGCTTCTGACAAAGTTATCACACTTACCTCTGCATGATACTGCAGTCAAGGCATTACTTTACTACACACTACTAGGACTTATACTCCAAATGGTTTTAGGTCTAGTTGGGACTTCTTACTGGGGAGATCCCCTGGCATGTTGGCGAGTCCAGGATCATCAACATTTCTGGTGCTAGAAGGAGGACGACATGACAAGTTGAACCCTCAATGTTTGTTTTGAATCTTTGCACACCATCAATGACTTCAATTACAATATCGACTCTGAAATTTTTTCCTATGCAGATGAATTTGAAGTGTCGGAGGATGTCATAGATGACTTGTCACATATCAAGTATGATGGCGAAGGCAAAGAAACCTTGTTAAGACATGGAGTTGCCTTGATACGCTTCTGTGAAAGGAATGAAGTCCCTTCGAGCAACATTACCTGTGGGCATGTTGAACAATGGTGTAACACTCTTCCTGTAGCATCTATTCACTCTTATGATCACAAGATCAAAGAGTTTATATGTGCTTTCTATCATTATGACCACAAAGCACTCAATAAAAATTTCTAGAATTACAGAAACAACCCAATGAATCCATTACCCAATTTTGGGATCACTTTTGTAATCTCACTTTTCAAAGCCCTAAAGATGAAATTGATTGAAAATTTCTCAAAGAAATGTTTTAGTATCTTATTCACATAACTGAAAATCCACATGACTTGGAATCATTCGAGCCCCTCCCAACATACCTCAGTGTTAGAGCTTCCAAATCTAAGAAGGAAAAGGTTGATGTCACAAGTGACTGTCCATCCTCTTCTCATCAGAGAGATCTAGCTCCATAAGGCAAGGTGGGAGAAGTTTTGAACCCATCTGTTGAACCGTCACATCCTCCCACCCCACCTCCTTTGAACATCTGTGTAGATTTGGATTGCAACCCCAAGGGTTGTCACGTGGTCTTATCTTCTCAACCTCCATCCTTTGGTTCCTTTGATCCTCTGGATTGTAATGCGTTGTTCTCACCCATTCCAGACTCCACCTCTATTGTTCACAAGCATCAAGTTGTTGACATATTTGGTGTTGAGCATCAAACGCTGTCATTTTTTATGAGTATGTGTGGGAACCTGAAGAAGAACTTGTAGTGAAGGATGACCTCCTTTTGCCTGCACCTCATCCACTGTTTCTTGACATCTTTTGTGATTATACCATTTATGATTTATCTTGTGAAAATTCATACCCATATGTTTCTAATTCTAATCATTTGCATAACACTCAGGATGTCAGTCTGCCATTTGATTGTGGAGAGGACAAATCTTTATTTTCAAATACACCCAATCTATCATCTTTTCTTTCTAGAAATTCAGAGGGTGAAAATTTTTGTTTCTCATCAACCCCACTGTATGATTCGTAAAAGCATGAAGATGCCGATGTACATCTTGAATTATCTAAGAGTAGTTGTCGTGATCTCTTCACTCCTTCATTCAATCATGATTCTAATTCACTTGTTGTTGATCATTCTAGGGCACCGATTTTTGATGATCTACCAGCTAATGAAATGGAAACCCCTCAAGTTGTCGAGACACTTCAGCCCGAGTTGATGGTTATGTCAGGTTCTCGCTATCTTGATGATAGTTACATTGTGGATCAGAAATCAATTGAAACACCCTAGGCTCCTCATCACTGTCTTGTTTGCATTGAAAATCAATATGATCTACAAATTTCACATCCCCCACTAAAATCACATGATCCTATTTCTCAAGCATTGGAGGAGTCATACGTTACAAGTCATGTTGTTAAGTGAAATTTTTCTTCTTTCTGCATGTTTTCTCATGTGTCAAGGTCAAATGAGTGTGCATGTTTGTCATATGCACTCAATGTGATGAAACACCATGGTATATTCACAAAGTGTTTGTCTTGCGCTTTTACTCTTTTCTTTTATGTGGATGCATTCAAACTTCAAGCATGTTGGTCTTCATTGTTTTATCTTTCTTATTTGCTGGTTTGCCTGAATATATTTCCTGTTAACTGTGCCTTGACCAACATGGGCTGACCAATGCATGGTGGTTGCATTGGAAATATCACTTCACATGAGTAGATCCATGCATTGTTTAGCTTAGAAGTAGGATTAGTGTTTACTTTCTTGTTTTCTTTGCTTTTCCGTTTTCTTGGATTTCATTTTCTTCTTTGCTTACTCACTTTTCTTTATTTTCACTTCTGTCCTTTGATTTCTTATTTGTTTGCTTGTTATGCACTCGTTGGTTTAGTTTCACATGAAACTGTGTTTTGTTCTTGAGACAAGAAGGGTGAAGTACAAGAGGACTTGTACAACTACCAAAATTTGGTTATATGTTATCCCATCTCTTTATGAAGATCTTTCGTTCTTCAGTCGATGATACCCTGATGGAAAATACATTCTGTTTAGAGTGAGTCTTAGTGAAAACACAATGCTTGCACTTTTAACTAGTACCACCTTCTCTAATCAATTTTTCTATATTCGGTTAACCTTTGTCAGCTCAGTCAAGTAGAGTAAGGTGAGGGGGGAACCTTAACAAGAATCTCAGAGATATATATAACATACTTCTCTGAAGGGACAACCTCTTCTTCTCTCAATAAGTCGGGATCCCTCTTCTTCCTCATGTAATAAATAAGTGCCTATGCACATTTCTGTGAAAAATGAAAACAAACGATAAAGGTGAAAGAATCGAAAGGATTCCTGTGCAAAGAGGTGAAGAAAGTAACTCCTCCAGGGTACTGTCGAGGCTCGCTAGTAGCGGAGCAATTCTTTTGTTCTTGAAGTGACTCTGTAGGGGTACTATCTAAGCTTGCTGGTAGGGGAGAAATACCAGAGATGAAACTTAAACTATGATAGTCTACATTACTTTTACATACATATACCCCTCATACCCAATTGAAAAAATGCAGTTGACGTGGCTTGGTATGTGTGCTGACCGATCAATAGAATGGCAGGGACTATATCCTTAACTCAATCTAGTGAGGAAGCCATGTCAATCAAAGAATCAAAAAATACTTCTTGAGGAGTTAGACTCGCTTTACATGAGACAAGGTCCATATAGAGAGTTGGAGTTCTACTAGTGTGTCGCCAATTTTGTAGCAGCTATAACCACCCTCCAAAATTTTTCCTTCGCTTCATTTTGGAGCCTCCCAATTAAAATCTTAGCAATTCTTGCACTACTCAGGTACTTGTGCTTTCATTTGAATTTATCTTTCACTTTATAGCTTGTATTGCTTACTTGATTTGCATATTAACCATAGGCTGACCTCCCTGTGACTTGGTTGCATCCAGTTCTTGCACTACCTTGGAAAATTGTGCAGTTCTAGAGGGTAGTGAGCCTTTCTCTTAGGAATTGCATAGTGCATCCCAACAGTTACCTTACTCTCAAGAAATGCGTAGATCATCCTAGCAGTGAGCTTCAGCTCCAGAAATGCGCAGATCCAATGGACAACTTGTCTTCAGTTGGGAAACTACACAGAGCATGAGAGGAAAGTAGAGCAACTCAACCTAGGAATTATGCAAAAGCATTCCCCTCAGCTGTTGTCCGATGCATGTGCTGACAGGTTTCCTAGTTCACTCCAGAACTGCACAATTTCTACATGCATGCATGGCAGCCCTTCTTGAAAAAGAAAAAATCAAAAAGAAAAAATCATCTGTAAAAAATAGGGATCTATTTTTTTCAATGGAAGTTACACTTGAATTAATTTTAGAAAATTGTCGCCACTTGTCGCTTTTTCCTATATTTTTGGCATGCACATCATAAACCATAAACCAATCAAATCTATTTAATGGATGTTGCAAGAGCTCATTTACACATTCGATCTTGGAGATCCAACATTCTTGAAGCATCTAGTAACCTTCAGCATGATTGCCACAACTTTTCTGGGTAAGTTTTGCTTTTCAAGTCTTTTGTTTCTTTTTATGTCGCTTTTGTTTCCTTGGCTTACGTGAATGTTGTTTCGCATGTTTTATTGAAAGACCACTGTCGTTTTAGTTTTTTTTTTTTAATTTGTAGAAGTGTTGTTTCAATTTTTTCATTACCTTTCTTAAGCATCACATTCATAACCCAAAATTTTCACTAATAGTCATCGTTGTGGCGACTCTCCCTATAAGCTTCATTGTTTGTATGTTTTACTGATTCCTACATTTTTTTTTATTACATCATGAATATTCACTCAGATATACACCATACTTCACTCATGCATTAATATATGCGCTACCTTGTCTTGGATCTAGCTCCTCCTGGCATGCATTCCACATTTCGGGAACTCAAGGCTCTGCCTTGGCTTGGATCTAGCTCTTCCTAGCATGCACTGCGCATTTCTGGAACTAAAGGCTCTGACTTGGCTCCAGGGATTGTGCAGAGGCCGCGAGTGACTAGCTCCAGCTGCGCTTTGTGCAGTTCCAAGAGACATTCCTAGAGTCTTTCCCATTAGGATTGTGTAATGCGGAGTCCCAACCAACATCACTAGACTTAACTCCACATTACGTAGTTCCAGTCCACATCAAGCCACACTAGAATACGCTCTATGCAGTGCTATTCATCATTACCTCTCACTAGATGTTGGGATTGTGCAATGCATAGATCCAATTGATAGTCCCTCAGCTCTCAAATTCACAACTGCACAATCTTGCCCAAAAATTGTTCAGTTTGTTGCATGATCAATCCTTAAAGTGCTTTGTGTTTTTAAGCTGACATTTCCTTGCCATGAGTGTTCGCTCTATCTCCAAGTACATTAGTTTTTTAGCATCTTCTTAGTAGTACAGGTAGCATGGTTTCCAAAAGAGCTAGATCAAAGGATATTATAGGGAGAAACACTAGAGATATAGTTGAATAGGGGCCAATGAACTTTCCCATCTATGGAGACACATAGATGTTTGTAGAGAAGGACATGACATTTATATGGCAGGAAATAAAGGATATATTTATAGGAAACTTCAAGGAAGATATGGAAGATCGACAAGTCTATGTCAACATCCATAAGTCAGGCTTATATAGGGTTGTACGCAAGTACTTGGGCTTTGCATGCGCGGATATCATGTTGATCTAAAGATGTTCTGAGGTTGTCATTGATACCATCCCAGGAAGCACCAAGGGCTACCCTGATATTACAAGGCAATTTTGACTTGACAACTTACTCTATTATGAGTCAAGGATCTTCTAGATAGATTTTATTCGTCGAGATGTTTTCGTTGATATATGGCACACCAAGTAATTCTTCACAATTTGAGAGATATTCATGTTTGAAGTTAGTAACCCCAGTTAGTGGGCTAAAACCCTATGGGGTCGTGGCATGGCACTCATAATTGGTTCTGGTAATTGAATAGTCATTAATTAATAATTCTTTAGGCTCCTAAAATCCCTCCAACATTCTCTATAGAAGCCCCTCTCAACTCTATAAAAGGAAATCTCATATATTCCCCAAAGGTAGTGATCGTGAAATTTTCACTATAACTTCATTGCTGTGAAGTCTTAGATTGTAAAATTAAAACCCATTTGATTAGAAATCCTGTTTAACGTCATGACCAGATTTCAGATCTTGGTTCACTATATTTTCGGAGATATGATCTGTGGAAGTTAGGGTTGTTGCAGGCTACCGAATTTCATCTCAAAGAAGTTACCTTGGGAAACTTGCCATAACTCTCTCTCTGAGAAGATGATTGGAATTCTGTAAAAAGTGACAGATAGTGCATAGAATGTAGTTTTCTTTGTATCAATTTCAGAGCTGAAGGAGGAAACAGTGACATGTGGTATGTCGTACACGTTTTCTCTACTAAACTAGTCCATAATTAGGCCATTGTGAGAGATTGGATATAGCTTTGTCTTGAAGAGTCTAAATCGAGTCAGACCCATGGCATGGAAAGAAGACTTAAAGGGATACTACATGACTGAAGATCACCTATTGGGGATCTGAAAGCACATAGATACATCAGATTAAATATCGTGCTCCTAGAAGGTCAGAAAAACTAGATCAAGTGTTGTCAAGGGGTACAAAGGACCAGACTTTCTAGGGAATCAAAGAGAAAGATGCAACAAAATGATGCAGCAGAGGTAAGCTATAGGAAAGTATCTTCTGTATATGCATTTTCATCTCTTAATAGCATTACGTTCTTTGTATTCTAATTTGTAGTTTTTGTTTAGCACTGACATATGCTCTGCAGGATGAGGTAAGTTTTGCTATTATCATGTCATAGGTATTTTCTTGAATACTTTTTGTAGGTATTTTATATTCATCAAGAGAAGACTCAATGCATAATCTAATGTTTTGAAGAATGAGAAAGGGTAGAATGACAAGAGTAGAAATCAAGGTGCAGAACAACAGCAATAACTTCACCACATGAAGTCTTCAAGTGGGAAACACTGCATATAGACATTGTAAAAGTATCATTGTATAGAGTATTTGTAAAAACATCTTTATAAAAGTTGTACGAGTGTGTATCTACCAAGAATTGAAGAGGTAGTGTCAGGAGGTCTAGGACCATCATCAGGTGGTTGTGTCATAGTTGGGGTTATGGTCTAGTGTGTCTTGTTCTTCTACATCATTCTATATCATTGTAAAGTGGACCATTTTCCCTGGTAGGAGAGTCCATTCTTCTTTTATTCTTCTATAGGGTGGTAGGGTGGTTCTAGGCTGGTGCATGAAGTCACCAACAGGTTCAAGCCTGTGAAAGCTTCAAGGTGGTAGGGTGGTGCTAGGGGGAGTTGTAGTTCATTGGTTGTTGGGGCATCCATTCAGTTGACTATTGAAGAATCTCGGGCGTTGGAACGTGCATCCAGTGGGAGTTGGAGAAGAATACTTTTCTAGATTCTAGGAAGTTGGAGCTTTCTTCTCAATTGGATTTGAAGATCAAAGAATTATTAGAAAAACATTCAGTTGTTTTTAACTCGGAGGTGGTTTTCCACCTAAAATTTTTGTGCCTCTTGTGTTCTTTTATTCACTATTGTTACTTCATAAACAATAATGACAATTGAAGATTAACTAATGCTCTAAAAATATTTAAAAGTTCTAATTGAAAAGGAATACTGATTCACCCTACCCTCTCAGTATTTTCCAACAATTGGTTTCAGAGCTTGGTTCCTTCAATAGCAGTTTAACAATTGGAAGGAGATCATGGAGGATACCAAGAATGGTGTACTTCTATTCAATGAAAATAATTTGCACTCTAGAAAGGAAGAATGGAGGTCTATCTCTTGGCACAAGGTTACGAAGTATGGGACACTGCTCAAAATGGCTTTACACCAACCGTGGATGAACAAGGTAAGAATAATTTGGTAAATGATGCAAAAGCAAAGAATATTATTATCAGTGGACTTATTGAATCTGCTTATCATAAGGTGTTGGGTTGTAAAACCACCAAAAATGTGTGGGAAAAGCTTGAGAATATATATGTAGGTGACTCAAATTTCAAAGAAGCAAAGCTTCAAATCTACAGAGAAACATTTAAGCAACTCAGAATGAAATAATATGACAACATTGTTGCATACTTCCAACATGTTGATGAAATAACCAACACCCTCGAAGGATTGGGAGAGCCCGTTGATGAGAAGACTATTATACGAAATATTCTTAGAATGTTATCAAGAAGATTCACCCCAGAGGTATTGGTCTTAGAATATAGTGCAAATCCGAACAAACTCAACAAATAGGAATTACATGGAGTTCTCATAGTATATGAAATGAGACTTGATGAAGAAGAGGGTACTTCGCATATAGAAATTGTGTTCGTTGCATCTAAGAAAACCAATAAGGACAAAAAAACTTCAAAGGCAAAGACCTACACCTGCACCTGCAAGTGTGAAGAAAAGGAAGATGATGAAGAGGGTTTTTTAGATGGAGAATATGCTTACTTTACATGAAAACTAAAAATTGTTAAGGGAAAATTCAAAGGTAAAATTCCATTGATATGTTTCGGTTGTGGTGAGGTTGGGCATTTCGCAGCAAAATGTTCGAACAGAAGTGATGGAAACTCAAAAGGAAAGAAAGGCTTTAAGAAATTCAACAAGCAAGGCAAGAAGAAAGGATTCAAAAGGAACTTTCTCTCTAAATAAGATAGCTCAACATCTGATGAAGACAGTAACAGTGAAGAAGAAGCAAATGAGAGAGTACTATTTATGGCCAAGCACAATAAACAAGAGGTATCAAACAATGAAGAAGGGTTGACCATAGAAGAATTTTCTGAGGAAGCAATCATGCTTATAAAAGAGATTAAGGTTGAGAAGATTCGTTCCAATATTCTTGAAGAACAAGTTCAAGGTCTCAAAATTGCAGTTGAACAACACAAATGTATTGAAGAGTCACTTCAAAAGAGGTTGGAAGAAAGCAACCAAGAAAGGGAAGCATTAGAAGCTGATGTAGTCTCGTTGTGTAAGGAAGTGAAGAAGGGAAAAACTGTCCCAAACTATGCCAACAACTCAAGGGCTTTGGAAGAACTCATAAACAATCAACGATCTTACAACAACAGAACTAGCCATGGTTACAAAGAAGAAGAAGTAGGACCTTCTACAACAAAATACAATGAACCTATGAGATCTGACAAGAATGTAGAATTCATCGAACAAGGTTTGCAAGAACAACCTTGGAAGACAATTCCCTGACGAAGATTTCCATATAGGTACCAACATATTTTTCATGGCTATTGTTATTCATGTGGAAAATTTGGTCATAAAGTTGTAGAATGTCACGCGTACCCTAGGAAACAATACAATTCTAGGAGATCTGTCAAATATGAACTTCCTAGGGCTCAACAAAACATCAATAGATTTGAAAATTTAAGAAGTAATATTGAATGTTACAAATGTTGAAACTTTGGACACATAGCCAGAGACCATAGACTTGAAAATCCTCCAGAAGAATCTTCAAATCCACAAAATGAATGAACATGGAAGAACAAGAACACCGATAATTGTGCTCTCACTCTCAAGGCTCAAAACAACAAATATGTGTGGTATGTTGATAGTGGTTGCTCAATGCATATGACTGGAGATAGAAATAAATTTGTATCTCTAAAAGAGAAAAAGGATGGAACCGTGTCCTTTGGAAATGATGGATCTTCAAATGTTATAGGATCAGGTATCGTCAGTCTCGGAAGAAAATATGATCTAGCCAAGAATGTTCTATTGGTTGAAAACATGAATCACAATCTGCTCAATGTTGGACAAATGTGTGATCAAGGACACACAATGCTATTCAACTCCACAAAATGTGAAATCAGGAAAGGCAGGTATGGTAAAATTGTGGCTACAGCAAGTCAAGCTCCAAATGACATATATGTTCTAGATGAAGCAGCTAAAGCATGTCTACTAGCTAAAGAAGATGAAATATGGTTATGGAACTAACGAATGGGTCACATAAAATTTGACAATCTCGTTAGGATAAGAAAAAAGGAAGCAGTATGAGAAATGTCAAAAATCTCAAAACCTTCCAACACAATATGTGAGGCCTGTCGGCATGGCAAGCAGAAAAAATGTGAATTTAGAACAAAAGAACACTTTGCATAATGTCCATTGGAATTGATACATACTGATCTATGTGGTACTATCGGAACAAAAGGCTTAGATGGAGAATTATATTTCATGTTAGTGATAGACGAGTATACCAAGATGACAGTTGTCAGTTTCCTAAAGAAAAAATCTAAAGCATTTGAGTGCTTCAAGATCTATAAGGAGTTGGTCAAAAATGAAAGTGATTTAAAAATAAAGTGTCTAAGATCAGATAATGGTCGAGAATTCACTTCCAAATTATTTCAGAATTACTGTGATGAAAATGGAATAAAAGGAAAATTTTCAACAGCATGAACACCTCAACAAAATGGAGTTACTGAAAGAAAGAATAGAGTCGTACAGAAAATGGGTAAAACAATGCTAAAGGACTCAAAATTGGATGAAAAATTATGGGTTCAAGCAATTGATACAGAAATCTTTATTATCAATAGAAGTCCTCTCAGAAATAATTGCAATAAGGTCCCATATGAATTATGGAAAGGAAAATGCTAATGTAAAATATTTCAGAATCTTCGGAAGCAAATGTTATATCAAAAGAGAAGATCAAAAGTTGGGTAGGTTTGAATCACGTGTTGATGAAGGTATCTTTGTTGGTTACTCACACAAAAGAAAGACCTATAAATTCTATAATCTAAGATGAAAACAGATAGTGGAGATCATAAAGGTTACATTTGATGAAGATAGTGTTCTAATGAATAATGATGAGGATCTAGAATCTTTGAAACTTGAGATAGAGGCTAGAAAAGGTACAAAAAAATTTCTAGAACAAGAAGCAATTGACAATGAGGAAGAAGTAAATAATGATTGAAAAGATATATAGGAACAACAACAAGAAGTTCCTTCAAAGTGAACAAAATAATGGATTCAAAAGAACCATCAATCAAATCAAATAATTGGCAACATAAATGAAGGAATTGGAACAAGAAAAGGTCGACAGCTTCGTTCATCACAACAAGCTCACATTGCTTTTCTAGCAACCTTTGAGCCTGGTAGTTTTGAGGAAGCAAACCATAATGAACATTGGGTAGAAGCTATGAATGAAGAATTGGATCAAATTGAGAAGAATAACACCTGGGAATTAGTTCCACAACGAAAAGATAAAAATGTCATTGGGACTAAATAGGTGTTTAGGAACAAATTGAATGAAGATGGACAGGTTACCAGAAACAAAGCAAGATTGCTTTGCAAAGGATATACACAAGTGGAAGGAATTGATTTCAATGAAACATTTGCACCAGTTTCCAGAATGGAAGCCATCCAGATGTTTCTTGCCTATGCATGTTCAAGAAAAATAAAAGTCTACCAAATTGATGTTAAGTCAGCATTTCTTAATGGAGAATTAGAAGAATAAGTTTGCATCAAACAACTTGAAGGTTTTCTACTATCAGAAAAATAAGACTACATTTGCAGGTTAAAGAAGGCTCTATATGGTCTCAAGCAGGCTCCCAAAGCATGGTATGCTCATCTTGACGGATATCTACATCAACAAGGGTTCAAGAAAGGTACTTTTGATAGCAATATTTACATACAAATAGATAAGGAAAACTTAACAATCATTGAGGTATATGTGGATGATACAATCTTTGGTAGCAATGATGATTGACTAAGTAAGAACTTTGCTACAAAGAAGCAAAGTAAGTTCGAGATGTCTTTACTTGGTGAGTTGACATACTTCTTAGGGCTTCAAATATCTCAATAAGAGAAATGAATATTTATATGTCAAGCCAAGTACATCAAGGAAATGCTCAAGAAATTAAAAATGGTAGATTGCAAACCCATCCTTACTCTGATGGTAACAGGTTTCAAATTGAGCATAGAAGACTCATCTAAGGATGTGGATCAGAGATTGTACAGATCTATGATTGGTAGTCTTCTATATGTAATAGCCTCCTGACCAGATGTTATGCAAGTAGTTGGACAAGTAGCAAGATTCCAAGCAGCACCAAAAGAATCACATATTATTGTTGTCAAAAGGATTCTTCAATATCTAAAGGGCACAACAGAATATGGCTTCTGGTATCCTAAGTGAAACAATCTCATTATTCAAGCCTTTATAGATGTAGATTGGAAAGGAAGCATTGATGATCGTAAGAGTAGTAGTGGAGTAGCATTCTATCTAAGTGGTTGTCTTGTATCATGGTTGAGAAAAAAGTAAACCTCAATCTCTTTATCTACAGTGGAAGCAGAATACATTACAGCAAAAGCATAATACATTACAGCAATGGCTTGTTGTACTCAATTCCTTTGGATGGAACAAACTTTTCAATATCTTCAAGTACAATTCAGTGAGCCTATTCCCATCTTTTGTGATAACACTAGTGTCATCAACACCTCCAAGAATCCTGCCATGCATTCAAAAACAAAACAAATTTGATAAAATATCATTTTGTTAGAGAACAAGTCACTGAAAATAATATCAAACTTGAATATGTTGGTACAAAAGAACAAATAGTTGATATCTTCACTAAACCTTTACCTCATGAAGCATTTGAATATCTTCACCAGAAGCTTGGGATTCTCCCAAGTTCTCATTAGATTTTCATCATTTAGAAAATAAAGGGGGAGTGGAAGTGTGTACAGGTCTGCATGATGGTTGTGTGTCAGAGGGAGTCACCCTTTGACATTGATGTCAAAGGGGGAGAGAAGGCAGTGGGAAGAGGTGTCTTGATCGCATGGGGAGTACTTGTGTTTCCATCAATGCCAAAGGGGGAGATTGTTGATCTAAAGATGATCTGAGGTTGTCATTGATGTCAACCCAAACAACACCAGGGGCTACCCTAATATTGCAAGGGAATTTTTACTTTAAAACTTACTCTTTTTTGAGTCAAGGATCTTCTAGATAGATTCTACTCATCGAGATGTTTCCGTTGATGTATGGCATGCCAAGTAATTCTTCACAGTTTGAGAGATATTCATGTTTGAAGTTAGTAACCCTCGTTAGTGAGCTAAAACCCTATGGGGTTGTGGCATGGCACATATAATTGGTTTTGGTCATTCAATAGTCATTAATTAATAATTTCTTAAGCTCCTAAAATACCTCCGACATTCTCCATAGAAGCCCCTCTCAACTCTATAAAAAGAAATCTCATATATCCTCCAAAGGTAGTGATCGTGGCATTTTCACTATAACTTCATTTCCGAAAAGTCTTAGATTCTAAAATTAAACCCCATTTGATTTGCAATCTTGATGAACTTCGTGACCACATTTCAAATCTTGGTTTGCTATATTTTCATAGATATGATATGTGGAAGGTAGGGTTGTTGCACGCTGCCTAATTTCATCTTAAAGAAGTGACCTTGGGAAAATTGTCATAACTCTCTTTCTGAGAAGAGGATTGGAATTGTGTAAAAGTGATAGATAGTGCATGGACTGTAGTTCTTTTTGTATCCATTTCACATCTAAGGGAGGAAACAATGACACGTGGCACACCGTACAAGTTTGATCTACTCAACTATTCCATAATTAGGTCATTGTGAGAGATTGAGCATAACTTTGTCTTGAAGAGTCCAAATCGGGTCACACCTATGGCATTTGAAAGAATACTTAGAGGGATACTATAGGACCGAAGATCACATATTGGGGATCTGCAATTACAGAGATACATTAGATTAAATATTATGCTTCTAGAAGGTGATAAAAACTATATCAAGTGTTGTCAAGGGGTCCAAAGGACCAGACTTTCTAGGGCAGCAAAGAGTAAGGTGCAACAAAATGATGCAGCAGAGGTAAGATACAGGTAAGTATATTCTGTATATGCATGTTCATATCTTAATTGAATTAGGTTCTTTGTATTCGAATTTTTTGTTTTTGTTTAGCACTGACATATGCTCTATAGGACGAGGTAAGTTTTGCTATTATCACGTCATGGGTTTTTCCTTGAATACTTTTTGCAGGTATTATATATTCATCAAGAGAAGACTCAATTCGTAATCTAATGTTTTGAAGAATGAGAAAGGGTAGCATGAAAAGAGCAGTAATCAAGGTGCAGAACAACAACAATAATTTCACCACATGAAGTCTTCAAGTGGGCAACACTGCATACATACATTCTAAAAGTATCATTGTATAGAGTATTTGTAAAAGCATCTTTGTAAAAGTTGTATGAGTGTCTATCTACCAAGAATTGAAGAGGGAGTGTCAAGAGGTCTAGGATCATCATTAGGTGGTTGTGTCATAGTTGGGGTTATGGTCTAGTGGGTCTTATTCTTCTACATCATTCTATATCATTGTAAAGTGGACCATTTTCCCTGGTATGGGAGTCCATTCTTCTTTTATTATTCTATAGGGTGGTAGCGTGGTGTTAGGCTGGTGCATGAAGTCACCAACAGGTTCAAGCCTGTGAAAAATTTAGGGTGGTAAGGTGGTGCCAAGGTAAGTTGTAGCTCATTGGGTGTTGGGGCATTCATTCAGTTGACTACTAAAGAATCTTTGGCGTTAAAGCGTCCATCTAGTGGGAGCTGGAGAAAAATTCTTTTCTAGATTCTAGGAAATTGGAGCTTTCTTTTCAATCGGAGTTGAAGATTAAAGAATTATTAGAAAAGCGTTCAATGGTTTTTGACCCAGAGGGGGTTTTCCACCTAAAATTTTTGTGCCTCCTATGTTCTTTTATTTACTGTTGTTACTGCATAAACATTAATGATAATTGAAGATTAGCTGATGCTTTGAAAATATATAAAAGTGCTAATTCCTAAGGAATACTGATTCACACCCCCCCCCGCCCTTCTTTGTATTTTCCAACATATCATTCACTAGATTTTCTCACATACTACTCCCAAGACGATGACATTCAGAAGTACTAGTGGAACACCACTTCCCACGTTCAAGACAAAAAAATACCATCAGATGTATCACTTCCCACAATTGGTTAACTACATGGATGCACTAGTCTACACTCCCAACAACAATGTGAACACTAGATACATCATGAAGCATTGGATGAAAGAGGCATCGAAGTTCAGAGAGACACCCAACTAGGTATATAAAATGAAGTCACTCAGGAAGGCCTACCAACTCTTGGTCATCTTTGCATGTCGCTTGTATGGTTAAGAGAGCACAAAGACCTTTCCATAGAATTGGGTGGTTATGTTGGATTAGTTGGTACATGAAGGGAGGCCATTAAATAGGTCTGACATGTTGGCTCTTCAACTGAAAGTGCATGTGTCTAATCCCTGAATTTTTCCTAAGGATGAGAAAGCAAGATTATTTATCTCCACGCACCTGCTTGATGCAATTTGTTCCCAGAAGCAGTTCCATGGCATGGGCTGGACAAGGACACCACCAAATAATGTCGTTAACATCTATTGTAAGTTTCTCTCTAAGTGCAGCCACTGAGGAGTCATAGCGAAGTTGTCTGACCACTTCCCTACCTTGCTGTATAGGATGATCTTTGAACAAGATCCACCTTGCATGTCCCAAGAAGTGATAAATGTATTTATTAACATTGCAGATTGGTATGCCTCACTTGGTGGCACCTTCATTTGGATTTTTGGCGAAGAGAAGCCTCTACATGTGGTACCAAGGGTTTTTATAGATAATTTGGTCATGCAAGAGGTTGTGTATCACATCTCCACAGGGTTATCAATAGGACTACATAACAGGAAGAAGGAACCATGGCCTACTCTTCCTTTACAGATTGGATTTTACAAGATCCGTACCTTGAAGGATGAGGATTCCTAGGCCGAGGACTTGAGGAAGTTTGATTTCAGCACCAAGATTTTCCATCTGTATGATCCCCACTACATATGCAAGAACCCTTGTGCAAAGGTGTATTACCCATGGATCCATAGGGAATGTCATTGGCTAGAGGAAGATCCTTGGAGGTATTGCTACAACTCCTCTGGGCTCAATGAACTAGTTAGCATAGTTGTAGAATAGAAAGCAGCATTGCAGGTAGCAGCACCATAGGAAGAAACAACAACATGAATGAGTAGAAAACCAACACAAGACAAAGGAAAGAGGAAGATTTCGAAGAGCGCAGAGGTTGTGCAAAGCTACAAGTTCAGAGAAGATCCTCTTGTTGATAAAGTAGCTTTAGAGATAGAGGTGAAGAGGCGACAATGCGAAAGGAGAGTAGAATGGAGGAAGAGAGAGAAGCAAGGGTTGGAAGATACAGAGAGGAAGTTGCAGGAGGTGGAGAAGAAGCTGAAAGTAGAACAAAAGCTCAAGAGGAGAGAAAGGGAAAAAAAGTAGAAACAAGAACAGGAGGAAAGACAAGGTGCACTACCAGAGAATACTATGCCTATACAAGTTGAGGTAGCAAAGCATCCAACAGATGAAGAAGAGGGTGAGCAGGTGTAGGTTTGAGAATTTTCATAGTAGGTTGACTAGATGGTTGAGGAAATGGAATTGGAGATGGAATAGGAGCCATAGGACGAAGACACCGATCTCATGCCAACAGCATCTGAGGTCGCACCATAGTCTCTGCTACCTCCATAATCACAACTAATCCTGAGCAAGGAAGGAGAGGTTATTATCCTTTAGGATGATCCAAAGATGGATGTGTACAATTTTTCATTTGATAAGTCACAACACAGGATTGTACATGAATGGATGAAGAAGCTCCCGGATGATCACACATCACCTGCGAACATAGAGGAAAGGGTGATTGCGTCAGATGTTAAAAGAAATCTAGATCCCATGGCTGAGGCTTCTAAGGCTTATGTAGAAGCCACGAGTTCAACGGTGAAGCTCTTAATAGCAGAGATTGATCAGATAGATATGGACTTGCAAGAGAAGCAGTCTGCAAGATCCATTATGGCAAAAATGAAGAAAGAAATACTTATGGATATATCAACTTTGGAGACCACCATGCGGACGTTGTATATCATATTTTTCACCGTACACAAAGTGATTTTCCATCTATATGGCTTTCAACAACAGTGCATGAAGACAACTAAAAATATTAAAGACATCCATGTTGTTATTTCACATGTACAAGAATTGAAAATGAGGTACAAGGCGGCCCCACTTTACTTAAAAAAAAAAATGATGAAACCACAGGTAGAGATAGAAAAAGCACAGATTCAGATGTTGATTTAGAACTATGAGCAACTCCCTTCACTCATCACCATCATTGAGGCTTCCTATGCACAGTTGTATAGGAGTCTGGATGTTATAGTGAGGACACAGAAGGTCCCTTCAATCTAAACCCTCACTCAAGCCATGAGGAAGAACCAAGTCATGCTGGAGGTTGACAGGTACATAGAGAAGTTAAGGCATGAAGCCACCAATGATGACTTGCAGGTGATCATAGAGAATATGCAGTAGTACATCAGTGGTCCAACCACACTCAGAACAGTGCTCTGAATGCTTCAAGATGAGCTAGACAAAGGTTTCAAAACCATATACCTGGAAGCCATGGATGAAAGAATATGCTTCGATAAATACATCTCCAAATAGTACAAGGACACAATAGCATAGTACCAACCTCTGTATCAGTCCATCACCAAAGACCACCATGAGGAGGTTACCGAGTTGGTCTTTCCCTAAGACATTGAGTGATGTTTTTTGTCTTGTTAGAATGACTCAAGCCTATTTTGTCTAACATGGGTATATGTGGAAATTGTATTATTGTAAATATCGTGTAAGTGAAATTTTAAGTGTTAATAGTGGATTGTGGACACTCAATATGTAATGTGAAGATTCACGAGGGTAGTCTAAGAATCAAAAGGGAATGTCTAGGTTCACCCCACCCTTTTCTATATACAGAACCTCATAACTCATAATACAGGCTTTTGGGAGCCAAGCTTTTGGCTAGGCATTGCTTAGAGAAGGCTTGGAGAGTATTGTGGCGAGACTTGGCTTCTCCATAGTGTAGATAAAGTACATCTCTTTGGAGGAGTGTTATTTAAGAAAATGACCTCCTCATCAGCTCAGAGGAGAAATACAAACTGGTTAAAGACATGACCCCATTCACAGGCCTATTTGCTAAGGTAACACTCCTCAAGAACTAGGAAGAAGGGTAAGCATGATCCCCATGCATGATCCAGGGGCATCAGTCCCTAGGGTAACTCATTGCTTTTCCCAAGGTTGAGTGTTACTAACGTTTTGTGATATTATAGAGGTCAAAGAGAATGTTGACTGACTGTCATTCCACTTTTCACTCAAATATCAACTTGAAAAGCAGGAAACATCTACCTTCATCCTATCTAAGGATATTTCTATTCCTAACAGATTCTAATGGAAGGGGAAAGAGAAATAAAGTAAGGAAACATATGAGCTTTTACCCAAAGGAACTCATGAGAGATTTAGAAAGGATAAGCCTCTCATCATCTATATATTGGAGGATTGGGCATTGTGAAAGAGGTCAAAAGATTGCCAACTAATTCTCGAAACTTTGTATGAGATATAGTTGTTTTTCTACCAAGAGGTTCAAAAGAGAGAGAGAGAAAGGAGTTGGAGGATTAAGGGAAGATTGATTCACCAGATGGTTGTAATCATTCTTTCCTATCTAATAATATAGACATATTGTTGTGTTGTCTACTCGATGGTGCTAATGTCATGTTCATTTACATGTTGATTTAGTACCATAGTTTATGATTAGCTTAGATGTGTGTTGCTTTCATGTATCTATGTATTAATGTTTTGATTATCAGAGTTCATATGTTGTAGTATTACTCTCCATATTGTTTATATTCAGGTGTTGATCTAGGAGCTAGCAAAGGGTTCTTTTGCTCTACTACATTGGGTTCTCCAACAAGACTGCATCAATATATAAGGTAATATTTCATTTTCTCCTTTGATTATCAATCATTGATATAGATATGTATATTATTTGTTGTGCCAGCAATTAATATAAATGTTTTTCCTTCGATCCGGAGAAGAACCTTGAGGGTATTCCCACCACAACCACCTATGCATTAATCCCTATAGCAGAATTGGTGACTCTGTTTGGGACTATACTTAGTTCCCAGTTTTCTTCTTCCAAGTTCTCAGATCTCTCTTTCTTTCTAGGACCTCCTACTCTTATTAGTTCTCTTTCTGACAACTTATGACTCTTCATAACCTTTTGTGTTGTGCTCAGCCTTTGATCTGACCTTGAAAGACTCTTTTTACAGCTTCTGACCCCCTAACGCACCCCAGTATTGCAAACCAGTGAGTTATAATGCTATGTTGGCTTTCATACAGAGCATTAGTCCTGTCATTAACACCCTGTAGCCTCTCCTGAAGTATGTTAGCCCACCAATTTCTTGATTAGTAACTTGTTCTATGAATTCCTCGGTTGGGGAAGCTACCTATAGTCTGTTTAAGGATCTTCAGTTGTGCACTGTATTTGGTTGCTTATTTCTAGAGAATTTTTTCTTTTGAGAAAAATAACTTGAGTTCTTATGTTTTTCAAGAAATGAAAAGAAAAAGTGTTTTTTTTTGTTTTAGTTGGTTAGATTATGCATCTGTATATTGGGTTAGTTGCTAGAGAGCATTGAATGTTTGCAAGTTGTGCTTTTTTTTAGTGAATTGGATGTATGGTGTTGATTGATGTATAAATTATTCTCTCCCTATAGAAATAATTCATTCATCGAATTGAAATTGAAAATCATTTTCTCCATGGTTTGTGTTAGAGTCTCCTAAAACTCCATAGGTCAACACTCCTTCCGAAGACATTAATAAATTACCTCTATAATCTATATCGTAATAAAATCAATCGGAAACTCTTTTCTAAGTATACACACATATCAGTCTAGGCATGGATCTTGGGCTAGGAAATTGTGAGTTAACTGCCCAAGATCATAAAACTGAGACTAGTGTCGTTAAAGAGCATAAAATCATGTTGTACTCATGCTATCCACGACAGCTCCAGTCAAAGCAGAGTTAAATGTGAGACAACATTGGAATGTAAGAGAAGGTACATTAGGGGACTTTTTAGGTCTAAAATGGGCCTCCTAAGAAAAATGTACAACCAAAATAAACTTTATAATAACCAATAGGATTCAAGGCGATGATGTCAACCATGGGGAATGATTCACCATTTTTTAAGAAAAAAAGTAAAAATATTAAAAAATAACAAAATAATAAAACTACTTTTTCAACTTGTATTTTTAACTTATCGCCTTAAGGTTTTACTCAAATTTCGAGTGGGAGTACTTGTTGGATGCAAAATTTAATTCCTCATCCAAGGAGTACCCATGTTGCATACTTTTGACATTTTGCATGTATTTCTCATTTTTGTTTAGTAGGGTCCATTGAAATTATGCAACATGGGTACTCCTTGGATGAGGAATCAAAATTTTCATCCAACGAGCATTTCCTCTTGAAATTTGAATAAACCCATAGGGAGATAAGTTGAAACTACGAGTTGAAAAATTAGTTTTTCCTTTTTTCCCTCTAAAATTTGATGATGTAATCTAATATCTTTTTATGATTTCTACTATTATTTTCTAATTTCCTTAGGAAGCCCATTTTAGACCTCAAAATTCCCCTAATGCCTAGCCTTTCATTACACCTCCATTGGGTATTTTGTGTATCGAGGATCCCTTTGGGGATGTCAGAGCTAAGTTGGGGACTCATATATCATGCCCACATAGCGTACTCTCTATGACCATGTCCCCCCTGGTAGTGTCTGTGATTTGAGGTAACCATAGTAGCCAGATGTTTTTCGGGACGAACATAAGGTGACTAGGGTGGGTTGCCTTAGTACCTAGACATGTAAACCTACTATGTCTTTGGTTTTTCAGAGGGTTCTTGTCTTCATGAGAGTACTTGGCCCCTTAATTTGAGGTTCGGGCGAAGCTCAAGAGTAATTGTAACTGTACATTTGGCCAACTCTCTCTTTTAACCATTGTGATACTAGTTTTCATCTCCAGCAAACGGTGGTTATCAGATAGAGTCATATCCCCTGATTGCTTGTTGATTAACTTTTAGAGTATTTTTTATCTGTTAGGTATTGGTTTGTTATCATTGAGGCTATAATCAATATCACTATAATTTTTTTTGATAAAATATATCGGTCATTGTGGCTACATACGACCCTCGTTGTCAATATTGGAAACAACAAGGTCTTCCTCTGCTGACTGTAGAGGATCAGCGAAGCCTTGGTGATTTGGATTTCCCCTCTTTGGGTAATCAGTCTCTACTATCTAATATTGAATCAAGCAATACATCCCAGGACACTATACCGTCGAAGGACATTTTCGCTGAAGGATTTATACATCCTTACAATTCTCCCCTCACTAATCCTTTGGGACCAATATTGATTTAGGTAGCACTGGTACCAACCATGTCTTTGACCCTACCTACATCCACCATTCCCACGATGACTAATGGGTTGTGGGATTTTGTGGACAACTTTCATCCACCCTCCCTTCCCCCACCGATAGTTAGTAATACACAACTAATTAGTTACCCCACTATCCAAACTATGCCAATTCCAAGTAACTTAGTTACACCTATTATAAGTGGAACCCAGTACATGTTGGTTTCTACCCATTTTTTGTATGCTCCTGGAACTTCGACTATCGCTCCAAATAATGCTATTAGCATGGGTCCCTTCGGTGATCCATTTGGTTGGAATTCTCTATTCAGTTCAAACCCCCAGGCTCAAATGCAGGGGGAAATGTTCCCAACATCCACATACCAGTAGGGGGAATTAATATTCCCCCTCCACCTATAGGACAACATAGACCATCATTAATTGACATAAATCATCCAAGTGGACACTACCCCAGTGTCATTCATGTTCCTATGTCCAACTACATGGCTGGTGGGATCCCTTAACCTAGTCCTGCTCAATCCATTTGGTCACCCCCTCCTAAACCTCAATTGAGTAAAGGGGGGAATTTTTATCGTGGGGGAAATCAATATTATATCCCCCAACCTAACATCCCACATGGATAACCACCCTATATGACTTCTCTACCACCGCAAGGAAACTATTATCTGGAAAACCTTATGTATGGTGTTGGAAACAATATGATGGGCAGACCCCAAGGTCCTTCAAGTCATTCATCATCACCCTGGTCAGACTCGGGGGAACCAAATAATTTCCTTTTTTGGAAACACTCAACATCCCTGATCTGTACAAATAGAAAAATGGCCCTTTCTATCACAACTTACATTGGCCCCCAATCCCACCCAAAATACCTACCGACATCCCAAATTTTTAAGGAAAAGAAGGGGATGATTTAGATATACATGTCACCACATATCATCTATGGTTCGTATCAAACCCCATGGTGGATGATAGTATCTAAATCCATCTCTTCCCCCACACCCTTGCTGGCATTGCCACCAACTGGTACATTAAGTCACCACGTGCATCAGTTAATACCTTAGCGCCTTGGCGATGGATTTTTTAAAGACTTTCAGTTGTCTATCTGCTAAGAAACAGGGAAAAAAATTTCTTACTACCTTACACCAAGACAGATCCACCGACATCTCCGTCCACATTCATGAATGGAGATGTAGGAGGAGGTTAGTCAAAGCCCCCATTCTAAATTATCTGTTATCAGATTGGTTCTGTAAATCTATTCTTCCAAAAATTTCCAAGGACATTGACTTAGGTGGTGCGTTCACTGAAGACCAATCCATTTTTCGTGCCCAACACTTAGATTTGATTTATTCGAAGGTTGGAACATTATACAATGTAATCCCCAATGTCCCCAGAACTTACAATTCTCCTCCTACTGAACAACCCAACATGCATGCTGACGATATTGTCATCACCACCTTTGGGGCTATTGTAAGACAACATAGCTGGCACATTGCCTAGTTGTCTATTGATCCCGCTACTTCTACCCAATCAAATTCTCTTTCTACCGCTATTGTAAACTTAATGAGGTCTACACAAAAAATCATCAGTAGGAACAAGAAGAATAAGAAAAATACCTCTCCTTCAAAACATTAGCTAGCCAAGTAATCCAATCCCAAGTAGAAAGTTGTTGCACCACCTGAGAGTGGAAAGGGAAAATCTATCAAGTTCCCTTGTAAAATATGTGTGGAAGACCATATGGCACATCAATTTCCGCATCTCTGAGAATGCACGTATCTTCTTTCTCAGAAAGACATTGGTCGGACCCTTGTGGTCCTACACAACCCTTTCCCTGCTTAGCAAGAACAACATCTTATTGTGAACCTGCCTCAACCCCCACAAGGGGTTAACTATAGTTCAAATAATACTTCCTTTGGTGAAGGATTTTTGACCATTTACACCTTTGAAATGATTGATCTTCAAACGTGAGGAAAAAATTATGGAGATCTAGTCACTAATGTTCAGGACGTTGCCTCAAGTTCAAACCCACCACTGCCTAATGATATTCATATCGAAATTCATGTTTTTGATATTATAATTTCCCCCTAGAAGGGGCACTTCGTCGCACAACACATAATACATATGCACCTGCTACCCAGAACTATAGTATTGTAGAAGACTTGGTTCAAGAATTGTCAGCTATGTTTTCACTCGAAGTATCACAAACTTTTCCAACACAACGAAAAGCTTTTCTTTTAGCCATTTGTGTCGTTGACCCTTAGGATTCCGTGCTAGCAATATTCGACATGGAGAAATTTAAATCTCGCCTTTCCCACCAACTTGCATTTTAGGTGCAATTTTTTTTGAAAGGTCAAGGTGTACATAGAACAGTCATTGATGAAGGCACTTTGACCCACATCATGCCTACTTCATGTTGGCTCGCATTGGGTTCTCTAACCCTATCTCCACCACATAATTCCCTTAAAACATTCGATGGCCATACATTCAACCCAAAAGGTTACCTTCCCGACTACCCCACCACTCTGAGTGGGAAAACGGTAATGGTGGACATTGAAGTCGTAGATCGTAAACTCAAATATAATCTATTGTTGGTATGCATTTGGACTTATGCCATGATTTCCATCATGTATTCTATCTTCCACCTCATTCTATTTCCATTGGATGGGACAATAGTCATAGTGGACCAGATGTCCTTCTGCATCCTATATTATTCCCGTTTTCCTAGCGACACCATATCTTTAGTGGGTGGCATACCTGACTCTTATGTCAGTATTAGTACCGGTCTTTTGAAGGGTTCTTCCCTAATGGGTGGCTTTTCTCTCCCACCGCCCGATGTTCCACAGACGGTTTCTATGGTCTCGACCATTCCGCATGACCCAACCAATCCTAGATCTTCCTGACCCCTTTAGATATTGACTCTTATGGAGAACAAATGATGCTACCACGAGTCGAATTAGCTTATCAATCCATTCAGTCTGCATTAGATTCTCCTGTCGCTTTGGTCATGACCAACGGTACCATCTCCTCTCTGACAACTGCACCCTCTAACAATTTCCTTAATCAAGTCATACCTTTGGATGGAGTTATTCAAGAGATTATGTGTTTAGAGTAGTGACCTTGGGAATGCTCTCACTATCGTGTTTCGATATCTAATTCGGACGTGACCCCTATACAAATATTTTCTTTTGAACCACCTAAGCATTAGGGTAATTTTGAGGTCTAAAATGGGCCTCCTAAGAAAAATGTATAACCAAAATAAAATTTTTAAGAACCAATAGGATTCAAGATGATGACGTCAACCATGGGGGCCGATTCACCATTTTTGGAGTAAAAAAGTAAAAATATTAAAAAAATAATATTAATAAAACCACTTTTTCAACTCATATTTTAAACTTATCTCGCTGAGGTTTTACTCAATTTTCTAGAAGGAGTAATTGTTGGATGCAAAATTTAATTCCTCATCCAAGGAGTACCAATGTTGCATACTTTCGATCAACCCTGCTAAATGAAAAAGGAGAAATACATGAAAAAATATGATTGCAATCACGCTTTTCATGTATTTCTCATTTTTAGTGTAGAAAGGCCCATCAAAAGTATGCAACATGGGTACTCCTTGGATGGGGAATCAAATTATTCATCCAATGAGTGTTTCCGCTCGAAATTTGAGTAAACCCATAGGGAGATAAGTTGAAAACACGAGTTGAAAAAATAGTTTTTTCTTTTTTCCTTCTAAAATTAGACGATGCAATCAAATATTATTTTATTATTTCCACTATTATTTTATAATTTCCTTAGGAGGCCCATTTTAGACCTCAATACTCCCCTAAGAGTTTTTCCCTCGAGTTATATAATAATCCAAACTTTTGATTTGGAAGGGAACATGGGAAATCTTTCAAAGACAATGCTGATTGATATCTCAATCAAAACATGGATCGTGGAAAATATTAAGATTGGAGATGATTACAATCTTGAGGAAATTGCAAGCTTCACCTACCCTTTTAAGGAATTCAGTGATGTCTTCACTTGGCCTTATGAGGAAATGCCCGATATAGACTCTTCTATTGACGAGCATGAGATCAAGAAGTCCTGAGCAATCTTTTTATGGTATTTTTCTTGCTCGTTAATATGAAAAACCTCGAGTCTACTTCTTTGGGTTCGTTAAAATATTACAAAGAAGATATGAGCACTTTATTTTTTGTTACCATTTCTCACTCTTGAATTGAAAAAATCCTCAATTTACTTCCTCCAGCTCATTAAAATCTTACGAAGAAGATCTAAGAAGATCTTCTTCTCTCTTTTTCTAGCTCGCTAAACTGAAAAACATACGAGCATTCTTTTTATGATATTTTTCTTGCTCATTAATCAGAAAAACCTCTAGTTTACTTATTTAAGCTCTTTAAAATTAAACGAAGAAGCTCTGAGCATTCTTTTTAGGGATTGTTTCTCCCTCATAAAATTGAAAAAACACAGCGTTACTATCTTCGGGCTTGTAAAACTCCTATGAAGACAATATGAGCACTTTCTTTTTTGGGACCTTTTTGTTGCTCTTGAACTAAAAAAATTCCCCGACTTATTTTCTTCGGAATCGTAAGACATTTACGAAGAAGACATGAGAAATTATTTTATCTTTTTCCTCGCCCATTAAACTGAAAAAGAAATATCGAGTTTTCTTCATTTCACTCATTAAAATTAGATGAAGATCTATCGAGTTTTTTTCATTTGACTCGTTAAAATTTTATGAAGATCTAATGAGTTTATCTTCACATGACTCATTAGAATTTCATGAAGAATATCGAGTTTACTCCGCCCCCTCGTACTCGTAACAAAATGAGGAAAATGTCTATTGAGCATAGGTTTATCACTTTATCCAGACTCAAGAGACTAACTTACAGAAAAGGAACTGTGTTGGGTATAGTATTAAACCTTTTTCACACCTAGTTATAAACTATGACAAAGGGATCCCCCTGGAGTTTCTCTTTAAGTTCTTTTCAAAATCTATAAATATGAAAAGGCCACTGAGTCTACCAGTCTGGAATCATTAAAATTAATCATATGGGGAACAATTGGACAACATAGTGACTCAATGTCTATATTTGGAAATGTTTTTTTGGCAACAGTCGTTCCCTTGAACATGGAACTCCCTCAGCAAACCTCTTTTTTTTCAACCTCTCATATGAACCTTACCATCTTGTGAGTTTAGCCTATATACTTCTATGTTCCTACATCCTTGTATCCTAACACTCTTTGGTGTTCATGAGTCTAAAGCTGCGTGGTAAACCTTTGTGTCATGCCTTCTATTGTTCAAGGGATTCCTTCATCCTTTGCTTCATGTATCAACCATCAATCATATAATTCCATCATGGCCACTATCTGTTTGACCCATTACTAAAAACTTATCTTAAAAAAAAAATCATTCTTGTCTCGTTTCATGTTGACTGATGTAGGACACATTATTGCCTACCTTTCGACAGGCCTCTTCCTATTGACTTTAGTACTCTATCTAGGAAACAGATCCAAAAACATATCAGTACCCTAGAACTTGCAATTGTCAGTGGCAAGTTACCTTGTGTTTAATTGGGGTTTTCATTATTGGCTCCAAATTGAATGATTCTACAAGTGTTCGACGACAACATCATTATTCACACTTGTTAGATTGTATTATGCATCTTGGAGACCATCATCATTATCAGTGGCCATCCTCACGTCTGTTAACAATTTTGATCATTGACTAGTAATTTGATTTTTTCTCACATGTTTGACATCAAATCCTTTATTCACACGTGTATAAATATTTTGTTCCGATAAAGTGGCGACCAAGGCCTTGGGTAGAGGCTTGCATCACTCAACCTTGTTTCCTCTCCCAAGTTGCGTATATTGTTTTCGAAGAGAGCTCCTTAGGATGATCATAATATCACACAATTCCACATTGTATTTACTGATGGACATGACCGTGATACCTATGTTGAGAGATTCCTCTGATAAAGCTACTGAGCATAGGAATGCGTGACTAAGGACATGAACTTAGATTTTTAACATATGTCATTTGTATGAGGTTTCCCATAGACCTAAAGCTTTGATCCTCTCTCTTTTTTTTTTCCAACAAATGATAATGTATTTCAGCCATCGTCTTCATCTCTAACCTCACACTTTAGAGAGCATCTGTTATATAGGAAAATAACCTCCTCATCATCTTAGAGGAGAAAGACAGGTTGGTTAAAGATATGACCTAATTCACAGGCTATTTTCAAAGGTAATGCTCCCCAGGAACCAGCAAGAAGAGTTAGCATGCTCCCCTTGCATGAGACAGGGGTGTTATTGCCTACGGTAACTCACTATTTTTCCCAAGGTACAATGTTACCCAAGTTCCACATTTTTTATCTTGGTGGTGGCTATCATCTTAGTCTATTCTATGTCAATGATATGCTTCACTTTGTCAGTTCCCTTGTCAGGTTTTGACTCAAAATCATAGCATGGATCCATCTATGAGACTTTTATCTTGGCCACCAATGCCTTTTTTGCATGAAATTCGTTTGTGTTATGAGTGGGAGTTTTATGGAAATCACACCACCTTTCGATGTCCTTCTTTGCCTACCCATTATTCTTGTCTTGTGGCTTTGGGGAGATTTCATAGGGGTCATGGGCTAGATCTACCCTTTTCTTTGTGGCTTGGGGGTGCCTTTGTTCTGCTTTGGATTCACATATCCAAAGTTCACTTCTTCTAATTGAATTTATGCTCAATCTCAGCAACATATGAGTATGTTGCACTAAGCAAGGAGATGTTCAGGAACTCCATTTTGTCTTGAATGTATTTACACAAAAAACCACAATACTTGATCACCACATGTTTCTCAGAACCTTTGATACCCAACTTTGTGCTCAGGGTATGGAAAATATTCGCCAGCTCATGTACATCTTGATCCTTTTGTTGTCGCAACGTAGTCCATTTTATGTACTTTTCTTCATAGATCTCAACAGGGTAATATTGTTCCTGTATGGCATTTAAGAAAGAATTCCAAGTGGGTGCGGCAGAAAATAGTGAGGGTTTCCTCTCATCCTTTTATTCATAGTAGGTTTCCAAATAATCGTTCACCTTGGGGCCGACTTTGAAGAATGCCAAAGTAATATTTTTTGTATTGGAAAAATCATGAACTGAGAATGTGATACTCTTCTTGCAGGTCACTAGAATGGCCATCTTAGAAAATTTGTCGATGACTATGAAAACAACATCATTGCCATATTTGGCAGAAGAGAGGCCCGACATGTAATACATGTAGATGGATTCCAAGGGATGGCTAGGAGTAGGTAAAGGAGTATATAGGCTTTGCTTCTTGATTATCAATTTGTCAATGGTGTAGACATTGGAGTATCTAATGTACTTCCCAACATCTTGGCGAATGTTTTCCTAATAAAAATACTTTTGCAACACTACCACTATTTTATCTACCCCAAAATGTCCAACCACCCAACAATAGTATGCCTTCCAAACAAGAAAACTTTTAGGGGCGAAATTTTGCAAATGGCTATTTTTTGGACATTTTCTGAAAATACAATTCGCCAATCTGGTTAAAAATTCACCTATTTTTTACACATATATGATTAATTCGATGACATTCACCAAATTTTTAACAATTTTAATAGTAAATTACATGTTTTTTATTGAATATTCGCCTTCATTTTATATGCATGAATTTTCAAACTAGAATAGTCGCCTACAATACTATATATAGGAAAAATATTAAATCTTAAAAATTACCTTGCTTCCAAATCATCTTGGGTGCTCATTTGAAGGAACATAGAGGCGTCCTATCAGGTGGCATAACTTTGCATCCTGGAGGTGAAAGTCTAGAACTTATTTTCCTTCCAGGAGCATCTAGTATGTGGTGTCGAATTTTTGATCACTTTTGTAAAGATGTGGCCATCGAGAAGTCTCGTGTCCACAAGACTCGAGCATAGTGGTTGTCAGGCTAGGCAGTAACTCCATAGGGCAGAAATAAATTTGACTATATTATTTCATTAGGTAGGTCCTCATTATATACATGAGGGAGATACCTTTCAGTTCATCTCCCGATGACTGTTCATATTTCCTATCTATCTATTCATAATAATTCACCCAATCACAAGGATTAGGTGTCAACATTCCCCCCCTTAATCTAAAGGGATGTTGGTGAGTCCAAGCATCATTCTGAATCGTTCAAGCTTTTCCCTTCCGAGCGCTTTGGTGAAGATGTCTATAATTTGCTCATTTGTGGAACAATGATGGAGATGGATTGTTTTGGCCTCAACATGATGTTGAATCATATGATATTTAGTATTGATGTGCTTTGTTTGATCAAGGAACTTTGGGTTCTTGGCCAACTTTATTGCAGAGGTATTGTCAATCATGAGTGGAGTTGATTGTACTTGTTTTACCTGCAAATCTTCAAGAATTTTCCTGAGCCACACGATTTCTTTTGTTGCTTCAACTGCTGTCACGTATTCTGCTTCAGTTTTGGAATCTGTTGGAACTAATTGTTTGCGTGATCTCCAGGAGACAGCTCCTGATCCAAGAATCATAGCATGTCCTGAAGTAGATACCCCAGTTTCTTTGTCTCCATTGAAGTCTGAATCAGAGTAACCAATCAAGTTGAAGTCGTCCACCTGTGTATACTTGATTCCAAAGTCTTGAGTTCCCTTCAAGTACCTTAGAACTTTTTTTGCAGCAGACCAATGTCCCTCACAAGGCTTTTGCATAAACCTGGAGAGGATTCCAACAGCAAATGAAATGTCTGGTCTGGTAGTAGTTAAGTAGTTGAGACTTCCTACAAGCTGTTTATACTTTGTTGCATCCTCAAATTCCTTTCCTTCAATAGATGTGAGCTTTAAGTTTTGTTCCATTGGAGTAGTAAGAGGATTGCACTCTGTCATGAAAAACCTATTCAACAGATCTCCAATGTATTTCTTTTGAGAAAGAAATATGGACTTTGGATGTTGGGTTACTTCAATGCCAAGATAGTAATGAACATAGCCCAAATCAGTCATTTCAAAACTTTTCCCCAATTCCTTCTTTATGGATGCAATGTAGCTTTCATTTTTCCCTATCATCAAAAGATCATCTACATATACCACAAGATATACAACTGTTTTGCCAACTTTCTTGACAAATAAAGTTTCATCATCAAGATCAAAATGTTTGAAATTGAGTTTCAGAAGATGCTCAGTTAGTTTTTCATACCAGGCTCGCGGTTCTTGTTTGAGGCCATACAAGGACTTCACAGGTTTGCATACTTTATGTTCATGTCCTTTCATAGCAAAACCTTCAGGCTAGGACATAAAAACATTCTATTTTATATCTCCATTCAAGAAAGTAGTTTTTACATCCATTTGATGGACTTTCCAACCGTTCTGAGCTGCTAGTGCAAAGAGTGTCCGGATGGTAGCCCATTTTGTTGTGGGGGAAAAAGTCCCCTCATAATCAACCCCTTCCTTCTGTGCAAAACCTTTTGCCACAAGCCTAGATTTGTGCTTGTCAAGTGATCCATCAACTTTATACTTGTTCTTGTAGACCCACTTGCAGCCAATTGGTTTGGTTCCAAATGGAGGATCAACCAGCTTCCAAGTGTCGTTCTTTATGAGGGCATCATACTCCTTTTGCTTTGCTTCTTTCCATTCATCATGAGAAGCAGCTTCTTTGAAGGAAGTTGGTTCAAAATCTATAGACAAGTTCAATTCACAATCATAAGAAACATCCATATCAACAGGTGAATTAGAGTCATCTACATCACCTCCATTTTGCCGGTTTGAATTTCTGGTTCCTGTCTTTCCAACTTCATCATGATGAACACTTTTAAGTGTCTTTTTCAACCACTTTGGGGGACCTTTCTGAGATGGTCCAATCTGCTCCGTTGATTGAGTTGGGATTGAATCAAGATTGAGTCTCCCAATAACATTAATTACATCACTTAAAGCATCATCCGTTGTTGGAGTTTCATGCGGGGGAGAGTGTTCTTCAGAAGAGGATTCCACATGTTGATCTAGTATAGGAATCCCCCCTTCAAGATGTGGAATCTGATTATCAAATTATTGAAATGATTTTTCTTTTGCGAATCTATCCAAGCGATCAAGTTGCCGCTCAACAACATTGTCAGTTTTGGATGATTCAAGGAAAATTGCATCTCTAGATACAACAAATTTCTTATTTACTTCATCATAGAGGAAATATGCTTTAGAGGTGTTTGAATACCCCAGGAAGATACACTTACGACTTCTAGCACCAAGTTTGTTTCTATGTACCTTTGGAATCAAAGCATAACAGGTGGAACCAAAGACCCTGAGATGCTTTACCAAAGGAACATGTCCATACCAAATTTCATATGGAGTCTTGTTTCTTATAGCATTAGATGGACATCTATTCTTTATATATGCAGCACATAGAACAGCATCAGCCCAAAACATTATCTTTACATTTTTGAAGAAGAGCATGGATCGTACCATATTTAAGATTGTCTTATTCATTCTTTAAGATACACCATTCTGTTGGGGATTATAAGGCACAGTTGTTTGATGTTTGATCCCATGTTGGCAAAGATAATTTTCAAATTCATTTGATGTGTATTCTTTTCCATTATCAGTGCGAATAGACCCAATATGAGATTGTGCATCATTTTCAATCCATTTATGAAAATTCTTGAATGTTTGAAAAGCATCAGATTTGTTCTTCAATAAATAAACCCAACACATTCTAGTGTAGTCATCAATAAATGTCATGATATATTTATTTCCATTTGTAGAAGGAACAGGCATTGGACCACATAAATCTGAATGAATGAGTTCAAGTTTCCTATGTGCTCTTGAATGTGAATCATGAAAATACTGTTTGCTATGCTTTCCTAGAATGCAAGCATCACATTGCTTAAGTTTCCTAGGAATTGTAGGCAAACCAGCAACACCATTTTTCTTCAACAAGCGGATACGGTCATAGTTCAAATGTCCAAATCTAGCATGCCATAATAAACTTGATGGAAGTGTACCTTCTTCATGATGAGCATTGTATGAGAATTGTTGTGCATGAGCAGAGGTTCCTTGCAGTTTGAGAAGCCTTTCTTCTTCTATTCCCCTCATGACAAGTGAGTGGTCAAATGCTTTTCTTACCTCAATCTTGCCATCAAACATATGAATGGAGTGACCTTGTTGGCGTATGTGGACCAAGGATAGTAAGTTTCTGTTGAGATGTGGGAGATATAGAACGTGATCCAGAAGAAAGTCTGGAAGACCATGCAGTTTAAGCCTGATTGTGCCAAGCCCTTACGGCTTGATTTTTGATTGATCTGCAAAGTATACTGCTCCATCAACATTGTCAGTGAAATATTTAAAAAAATATTTTCTATGAGTCATGTGGCAGGTTTCTCCTGAATCAAGCAACCGATCATTTTTCCATGAAGCAAGTGAAGCATTAAACAAATATTCATTTACTCTAATGTTACATTGTGCCTCAACATAGTGAGTGGATTCAGGTGCTTTACCTTTGTCTGTATCATCAGTTTTACCTTTCTGTTGGTTTCTTTTCTGCTCAATTTTGTCCCAAGGTAGCTTGCATGTAGAGGCATCATGTGATCCATTTCTTTTGTA
Source organism: Pinus tabuliformis (assembly GCA_031772625.1). NCBI lineage: Eukaryota > Viridiplantae > Streptophyta > Pinopsida > Pinales > Pinaceae > Pinus > Pinus tabuliformis. The sequence continues at coordinate 962,665,280 of CM062817.1, forward strand.
GTGAATGCAGTGCAAATCTTCCTTTTCTCCTTGAGAATGCTTGCACCCCCTGCCTCTAAAATAACTTCCTCTTCCTCTTCGACCACCTCTTCCTCTTGTAGAATCTTGAGCAGGATGCTTTTCTTTATGAGCAAGGCACACAACCTCTTTAGAAGATTCAGGGGCTATCTTCTTTCCAAAAGCTTTCTCTCTTTCAGCAAACCTTTTCACAAGAGAGTCAAAGGTTATATCTTTGAGATTTCCATTTGCTTGCAATGACTCAAGATAATTGGAGTAAGTAGGATAAAGTTCCTTGAGAAAAGCGATAAGAGGAATATCCAATTCAACCTTAGTGGATTTGATATCATGCATTATATATTTTACTTCAGATGCAAGAGCAAGAGGATCATTATTTTGCAGTTCAAGAGTGAAGAGTTTAATCATGAGTTGGACAACTTCAAGTGCAGAATGTGAGTCATAGAGTTCTTTCAGCTTTTGTAAGGCTTCAAAGGCAATTGAATATGACGAAATATGGCGACTCACCTCTTCATTTACAGATGCTACGATTAATTCATAAGCTTTGTTGTTCTTGTTTTCCCAAATGACGAGCTCTTTGTCTAAGGTAGGCTATACTGGGTCATTCTCTCCTTCTCCGACACACACTCCTTTCCACAACTCATTGAAAATGAAGGTATGCTTTATCATCCAGGACCATTCAGGATAGTTCTCCTTGCCAGTGAGAACTATTCCCACCATGGATATGATTGAATGCATTCTGTAAAAAAATTATTTCTGCTGATAGAAAAATACTTCTGCTAGCAAAGAGAAAAACTATATTTTATCCATATAGAATATCACCATTTGTAATTTCAACCTTATTTCATACAATATATCAAGCATCCATGCCCTTGACAAGAAGGAACTGCTCATTGCACCATTATCAATATATTGTATTCCAGAATGACTAATAAAATAAGGAAAATCTTGAGCAAAATTGTTTCTGCTCAACGCCCCTCTTTTTTTTTTAGTGATACCAAGGCTAGTCAAACACCTTCACAGTCTTAACATCTACCACACAAAAATTAAACTATTACTCTTTTAACCCTCTACGCTGATACAATCATAAAAATTGTGGTGAAAATTATGGAAATATGGCCATGTCAGGTATTATAACCACGCATATCAGATCCATTAACAATAACATAACCACGCATACGCATATCAGGTCCACGCATATTAGGACAATAACATAACCACACATATCATGTTGTCTCAAATATTCACGCGCAGTGTTAATATCAATGGAGCAGTGAATATCTCTCACGTGCAGTGTTAATATCCCTGCTGTCAACGCCAAGTGTGTGCGTATAACTGTAACAGCGTATTAATAATAACTGTAACAGCAGTGTTTTCATTGAAAAAGCGGAGAAAATGGAAAAACTCACTTTGCAAACCTTCAAATATAGAATTGGGAGACGCTTTACAAAACCAAAGAATGAAGGTCACTCAATCTAATGCGAACATCAATATATCTATCCATTTCATCCACGCCTTCATGCAATACATGCCATACTCGAATTTCCCCATCGAGGCTACCCATATACATCAGGTAGCAGTTCAACAAATCGTCAATGCATGCACTGATACACTTTACTGGAGCTGTATGGCCTTCCAAAACCGCTACACATTTATTCAAATGAGCAATTATTCAGAACGCAGGTAATGTCAGATGCAGGTAATGTCAGACGCAGGTCCGATAAATGGAATATGGCAGAACAACAAACATTCATGGACAGTCACCTTCAGGCAGATAGAGAGCGCAGGTAAGGAATATGGCAGACAGATAGAGGAGTTACAAGGAGCATGAAAGCTAAAAAAGGAGCTGGCTCTGATACCATGTCAGGCCAAGCAGTAACTCCATAGGGCATAAATAAATTTGACTATATTATTCCATTAGGTAGGTCCTCACTATATACATGAGAGAGATACTATTCAGTTCATCTCCCGATGACTGTTCATATTTCCTATCTATCTATTTACAATAATTCACCCAATCACAAGGATTAGATGTCAACAATGGTCAACACCATAACTGGCAGTCAGATGAGGAAGTCTACAACATTATTGGTTCTTCCCTTTTGTACTTTATTTTCAAATGGAACTATTGCAGACATATGGACCATTTTTGATGGAGATTGTTCTGCAGCTTTCCTTGTGTCTGTATGAATTGTAGGGGTTGGTGGTCTGTGTTGCTCACCATTTCCTTCCCTAGAATGTAATGCTTTCATTGTCAGCAAACCTACACAATGGAGTATATCTCTTCATCATAGGTGGGATTGCTAGTACAAAATGCCTAATTCTTTACTAAAACTATGACTAAAATTTTTGTATAAATGACCATTTTTAAGTCGGTGACCAATAGTGGTTCATTTATAGTATCTTATAACGGGACCAGATTTTAGTAGTATTTAGCTTAGTCATTAATTAGTTGTCTCAATTTTATCATCTAGTATTATATTTAGTCATAAATTTGGTCATTAATTTAGTCATTCATTTATTCATTAATTGCCACAATTAATAACCAAATACACAACGAAATATACTACTATATGATCAGCCGAAAAAACCAATTAATGATAAAAGAAATATGACCAAACTATTGGTCGTGTTATACGATACTGTAAATTAGCTACTAGTAGTCATATATATGTAAATTTAGTCGTTGTTTGAAACCAATTAATGACCAAATAAATATAACTAAATTTTGGTCGTGTTATAAGATATTGTAAATCAACTGCTAATACTCATATATATGAAAAATTTACTTGTCATTTGTAATCCCAAATTTATCACTTACAGTAGCCATTTATCATTTTTTGTATTTTTATATTCATTATATAAATTATCGATTTAGTACTTTATATTCACTTCAATTAATTTCATTAATAATCATTATAAATGACTAATTTAGTCATCGTATATTCATTTTATTTGTTCATCGTGAACCAATATAAACTACTAATTTAGTAGTTTTAAATTGATTTTATGTGTTTAGTATTAATCAACATTAATTAATTAGTATGATATTGCGACAAAATTAAAAAAAGTCATACAATGTGCATAATTATCTAATATGAAAAAATCAAAGTTACATATGTTAATTACGATACTAAATAATATCAAGTAAACTATAAATAATTTCAACCATAAATGATATTATATGAAAATTCAAGTATTACAATATGAGTTTCCAACTTAATATTGGTTTGACTATAATTTACACATGAAATATTGTTTCATCACTCAAAACATTATCACTGTGTTTCCAAGGCATTACAGGTGAATTCACCAACACTAAAGACTTGACCATCAATTTGTATTTGTGTGTCTCATGTGAGATATTGGTTTTAAGGCTATCACTAGACCGGTTCTCTTCTCTTTCTCTTTTTGTATTTGTCGCTCTAATTCTATTTGTCTCCTCTTTCCTCAATTCCTTCCTTTTACCATCAATATTGAGTTTCTCTTCTACAAATGAAGGAAGATGCAATGCAAAGTTTAAGATATGAAAGATGATGAACATTGGAATGTAAAATAAAATATACTATAAAGGATTTATACAACATATACCTCAACATTAGCAATGTCAATGCCATTTTTCTCCAGAAAATCAAGAAACTCAAACAAGTTTTCTTTTGTTGGGTGACAGTGGCCACTATGTGGCTAGATTATCTGTATAAACAAAGAAAATGAAAAGTCAACATAGAAAATAAGACCTTATGAAATTAGTATTAAACACTCAATAAAAGTTAAGACATAATCATGCCAACTAAGTTACATGCTAAAAATTTCAAATTGTAGATAACTTGTAGAAATCAAAATAACCTCAAACGATAAAACTATCCTCCAAATAATAAAACATAATTGCATGAGAATATTTGGAATCGGGAAATAATAAATATCCCATCGAACAATAATAATATTTCATACAATCCAAAGAGACTTCAAGGAATAAGGTTACCTTGAGATTGAAGTGAAATTTCCTTCAAGCAAAATGAAATAAGAAACCTGTTGGAAAGCCTCACCCGTGTTCCAAAAGGTGGGGATAGTGAAGGTTAAGATAAGTAAGTGCAATTTCAATAACAATAACAAAATACCATATGGACCAAAAGCACCAATATGTGCATCGTTTGTTAAATAATTTAGTGAGATTCTTGGGTCACATTTAATATATTTTGCAACAAATGACAATGAATTATTGAATAAGTCATCATTTAAAAAAATATTCTAGCCTATTAGAAGTTAATTTCATTTCAAAGAATTATGTATTTCAATATGTACTTTCAATGTCTTCCAGTATTTATACATTTAAAGTTGTTTTCGTGCAAAGAGGGCACAAATTTTTTAGTAATAGCCATTTTCTAATGCAATCATACCGGTCAATATGTCCATAGTCTAGAATACCCAGTTCTTCATTGTCCTTGTTTCTGCAAAATCAAGGTAATTATTTATGACAAACTGGAATCCAAATAAAAATATCTAATTCCTTCATAGAACATATCAATTTTAATTAAAACCAACTTTTCAATCCTTTCAAGTAATCTTGCTTAATTTGAAGCATTATAGCAAGACCTGAGAAAATATTATATACCTGACATCTGGAAAGTTCATTCTCTAGCTTCTTCTTGGAGGCTTCATATGCACTAGAATATATGCCAAAGTAATATGCACTTCTCTTCAAAAAGTTAGAAACTATCTCTTCACTTAATCCTATACTCAAATTACCTATTTGATCCTCCAAATCCAATAATTCGTGTCATCGTGGACAAAATGATTTTTCTAGCTCAGTATTTTAGGACATAAAAGGAAATCAAAACATGTTAGCTAAACCATCTTATTGCGAGGCAAGATAATACTACTAATATTAAATGGGCTCACCTCATAAGTCATGTTATCCACATCTAATTGCATATATTTACGTTGATCATGTGTGTTGACAACAACATAAAATGTTTATTGGTATAAAATGGAGATATCATGTAATTAAGACTAGTAAGATTGCAATAACACAAGTATAATATTTTCAATAGACACAACACTATGTATACTACCTACCAAAAAAAATAGATACATTGAAGAAAGACATAAAATATGCAAAATCTTAAGATATTAATTTCTACAAATGTGAAAAACCTTGTAATACAGATATAAAACCTAGTCCTCAATGGCCAAAGACGCCAACAAGTAAATTAAATAATTATTCAGATGTGTTTTATGCATAATTACATAGACTTTCACAACATAAAATCTTGGAGGGATCTGGAAAAAATGTGAAATACTTGTATATAAAGTGCCTTAATTTAATTGGCATTCCTCCCTTTTGCACCACATATAAAATAATTACAACCAAATGATGAGAGAATTGTTTGCCTTTCATTTTCCACTATTTTATTTATAACGACCCTTCACATGCAAATTGAACATAACAAAAATAGAAATACATGACCACAAACTAAAGAACCAAGATTTTTCCAAAAATCCCAAAATGTCTAATAGACAACATCTATTATGAATTGGGTCTTCAAAATATTTTGAATATTCTGGTCATAAGAGCAACAATTGACTAATCTAATCATGAAAAGTATAGATGAAAGACTATCCTTTCCAAAATCAAACAATATTCTCTCTCTTTTACAATAAATATGATTCTTTCAAGTGAGAAATTAATGAGAAGGTAGATCATTGGGCTATGCTAGCTTCTAAACTTTAGCAATGGAATATTATTAAAAGGAAAGGTGATGGAATTCAAACTAATCCCCTAAATTCAAAATAATGTTGGTATTAATGTGCACAAAAATCAATATTAATTACTCAATGCAAACAAGCCAACCAAACACCTTGGGAATGGTAGTTCAAGGAGCTCCATTCACTAGGACCTCGAACATTATTTAAAGGTAGGTTGATGGACTTTACATTGATCCCCTAAATTCAAAATAAAGTGGACATTAATGTACACAACAATAAATATGAAGTATTCAATGTAGATAAGCCATCCAAACACCTTGGGAATGGTAGATCAAGGAGCTCCATTCAAGGGTTGTTTGCAATGGAAAAATCTAGGTTGGGTCATGGTTCCATTTTTTCTAATTTATGGTCGTTGTAGGTGTTTCAGTATTCATCAGTTTATATCACTCACATCTTTGAGTTCCTTCTAGAGGAATCCTCCCCGCTCTCCTTATCCTTCACCTCAAGCTCCTCTTGCGACAAAAATAGACATGTTCAAAGATGGAAGGTGGAGATCCAGATAGGCTTTAGCTCGTAAAAAATTAGATGAATCTCAGTGGGAAGTGTCTGAAGCTCAAGGAATTTGAAAGTTCTTCCTTGCATTCCAATTATACAAACATGGCAAGGCATGACCTCAAATTTTGGCTTCTTTCCTTCAAAAAGTTTGCTAGTGGTTTGGAAGTTTACAATTTTTCTAATTTCTGAAAGGGCTAAAATTTGGTTTTATTCAATCACCCTATGCCAAGCTATTAATTTTCCATGTATCTAGATTCAGTTTGAATGGTTTGGGGCTACGTGGCCTATTTCCTATTTTAATAACATTAAGGCCTACTCCTCACACTAGAAAACTCTTTTTTCATAACAGGTTCCCAAACACTCTTTCACACTCAAGCTTATAGGAATTAGGGGTAGATTTTGCATGGAAAAAACTAATTTTAAATAAATATGGAGAGTCTTATACTACCACAAAGGGACCAATCAATCCAATTGCAATACTCTGATGGTAGTTTCCTAAAATTTTTGATTTAGAACAAGCATGAACCACACACAATGCCAATGTAATGAACATAAAATTGCCCCATAAATAGAGATTGCATCCAACGTAAACTAAATGAAACATGCTATGAAGCTTATTTTTCACTCAGAAAATGGAATATGTCCATGGCTTCTAATAATTAAAGAACTAAGAACTCACTCCCGCCAAAGAAGACAAAAAAATACATCTTTGTGACCCAAGGGAAATTAAAGCCCCAAACTCCCCTCATCTGATGAAGGGTGAAGAGAACAATGTGTCCTTTTATGTCATCAGTGAGGTATTATCGGGTGGTATGTATTTTGGGTAAATATATAACAAAGAAAATAAAATCAGAACAAACAAGATATAAATAACTCAAAAACTAACCTCAAATCTCAGATTGTCACCTCTCCGGCTTCACACAAGCTCCAATACACTGTGAATTGTTGTAATGTGAAATGGATTAGTATCATTATATTCTCAAGACAAGCATACCAACACATTCATCTACAATGTTGTTTAACAATCATCTTCAAAGGATGCAAAAGATTTAGATACCCCACCCTACGTTATAATTGTTATTAATTAAAATTTACCACAATATTGATTATAAATATATACATATATTCCATATATCAAAGCATAAATATAAATAAAACAATGGGTAGCTTAGTACAAAATTCAAGCCTTTTTTCATGGCAAAATAAAAATCTACCTCTATTAATGTGGCATTGGCTTCCATCTTGCATGAAAGACAAAAATTGAGGCACCTCAGGAGATGGAAGGTGAGCTTTCATCGTAGTTGGTTTCTACCACTAGATAAGGTGGGTAGCACCTATTGCACTCCATAAAACCTTGTCATATAACACAATTATGATTTTTATGTCACAACCTTTGCAAAAATATTGTAGAAACAACTAGAGGAAGGGGTCCAATTAACATAGATCACTGGCTAGACTCAAACCACAATGAATCCTAATAGTCTATACAAACCACCTGTTGTGAGTACAATATTCTTGTTTTCCACAAAAGGATTGTTTGGCATGAACAAAGATTATTAAGTTATGATTCATGTTGGATAATGTTATTCAAGACTGGAAAAAAATTAAATAGGGGAAAAAACCAAACAAGAAGTGAATTTTATAAGGATTATCTTCAACAAGGATTGAACCAAATTTTATAATTGATATTTGACTTTACAAGGTTTTGGGAACTTTAGTCTATGTTGGCCCTCCTTCCCTATGTTGGGAGAAACTCAATTTTCCCACATTCGACTACCCATGTTTCTTTTGCAAGCAAGGATCTTTATACATAGATCGTTTCATCAATAGCCAAATCTAAAATTATAGATGCCTAAGATATTGAATAACTACATTAAAAAATGCCATCAAGATACTAGTCATTGTCTTGAAAAATAAGCTTCATTAAAAAAATTTGGTAAGGTATAAACCTCGATCATTATTTTTTTGCATCCATCACCTTCAACAACATTTTTTTAAAACGACCCAAATGGTACACCTACCAACCCATCGCCTTGAAATTCCATCAATACTATTTTTTATCTAAGATATTGTGGGGCGTGCAAACCATTGATTGGTGGCACATGAACACTTGATGATGAATAGTAATGAATATTCTGAGAAGGATTAAAATTACTATCATATGAATGCTTGGAAATAGATGATGATAAGCCTTATCCTTGAGAAGAAACACTAATTCTCCAAGGTTCTTATGTGAATGGAATATGATATGATCCTCGAGGCATATTTGGTAGCAGATGTAGCATCGAAGAAGAAATATCCCTAGGTCCATTTTGATTTTGGTTCATTGGATCCCAATTTCCAGATTCATAGTTAGTTGCTATGTTCTTTGAACCTAGAGAAAACTAGGTTTTAATAGATACCCATCATCATGTTTCTTGAACTAGCTTCTTAATGTTAAGAAGATGAACTCTCCCTTGCACCCGCATTGGAGTTGGAAGAATTGCTAAGTATAGGCATAGAAGAACTTTCTTTCCATCCAACTAAATGAAAACTCATCTATAGACCATTCCGCACGTGAAACATATTGGGTTGGCACAGTTGGGCACTAGTGCTTACACGTACTAGACATATGTGTGCAAACTGATGACTTGAAAACAATCTTTGGAATGTGAAGACTCTGGTTGCAAGACATGTATATACCTTCCAACATTTCTAGATGGCCATATTTGAGGTAAAATTTGTTCTTATTGACATGGAGGGTTATTTCTTGCTCAAACAAACTCTCTTGGAAGCTTCTGACTGCCCAACAATAGATAAACCTCTGAAATCTCGACCCACATCATCTACACTGTCCCTCAAAATGACTAGTTATTCTACAGGCCTCACAATAAGAATTTTTGCAAGGGTAGAAAGAATATTTGGGTTGTTACGATCATGTGCCATCCATGAGCTATAAGATGGAGGTGGCTATCATCCCACTATCAAGAACATGTGAGGACATCTGAAGATGATGGACCTGAAATTATTTACACAATGTTTATTTTATAGGATCCTCGGCACATCCATTTCTATTATTTGGCATATATCTAGCCATGCTACTACAAGAAAAGGTCACTTGTTCAGATTCTGATTCAACCAATTACGTTGGGTAAGGACATCAACTTAAATCCATGAATGGGTTCCCTTCATTTGCAATCACTGTTTGATTGGTGATGAAGTTATAATTATTACCATTAGAATTAGTTCGATAGTTACATATTGAATGGAGATGTCTATGATCATCCATGACCTAGTTTTTGAGGGCATCCACAAACATGCTTTCAGAATGAAGGACATGTGAGTCCACCACTTTCTTTTCAAACCTTGAATTTGAATGCACATTTGAAATTGGATTCCATCCAATAAAAATTTTATCTTTAGAAGTGCATCCTTGATCAGCTGGAATATCATACTTTGTTACACTACTAGTGGCCCAACCATTGACTAAAGAACTACAACCACCAGATTGACTTCCTATGTTTGTGAAACTACAACTTGGGCTACTCCCTCTTGCTTGATAATCAAGAAAACCTGGAGCATCCATTAGATTTTTCCATTCACCGGGATAAGTATGTGATTTAATATCCACATTATGTTGGTCAGACATATTTTCCAAATCAAAAAAAAAAGTGTATAGGGTGCAAGGTTTTCCTTTGGAATTGCATTATAGCTTCAATCAGACTTGCAAGATTATAATCTAAGAAACATAAACGTATCATTGTGAGTCATTTATTTGATAGAAATTATAGTTTAGAATGTATCAACCACATCAGTTATTTGAAAAATACACCTCTTCAATGCATAATTAATGGATCATCAGAATACATTCACTATCTTCTGCAGAGTTTGTAATAATAATATCTCAATAGAAATGCCTGAATATTGTCAAGGAGTCAATATTAGTCAATGCTATCTCTAAATGTTAAAATTTAAAACTATCATAATTCTATTTGAAATGAAAAAATCTTAAACTTCACATATGCATTACAAGATATTTTCAAAAGAACATATCCAAACTCGAGAAAGAGAAGAGATGATCTTCTAATATCTTTATAATCTCAAAACACATAGCATGATTTAAGTATACCAAGAGTTACACACAAATGGTTCAAGGAAGATATTGATATTTTAAGAGTGACCAAACATTACTTTGAGTTCTAGAAAAAAAATACATATGGTATATAATAACAAAGTTCTCAACCATAATCCTTAATTATCTTTTAGTTGCATTAGTCTAAGTTTTAAGGATATTTTAGCTCCATGCTATTTTCCATAAAATAAGTTTCCTCCCTCTTGTAATGATTCCGTTCGCAAAAGAAAACCATTTAAATGAACTTATTGAACCAAAGAGAAAATGGATAATACGAGACAAATTATTTTTGATCTACAGTTGTGAACCATCTTGCGCACCTATAGAAAACTAATTTATTATTTATCCCCTTAGCTAGAGATTGATATTCATTCCTTTCTATCAGTAGCATGAAGAGAACCAAGTTGAATATGGGATTGATTTCTAACCACCTTGGAAGACCCATATATGGAAAGATCAATTCCCTTAGCCTTTTCCTTATCAATTTGTTCCTTGATCGAGAAATATGTAATTCTCAAGTCATCTCGACCAAACCAAAAGTAAAAAAATGTGACTCTGCATTTATCCCTCAATACACAAGGACCATTTCATTTCATGGAGTTTAACAATATGAAAATATAATACCTAGAACCTTACCTTCAACTTCATGGTTGGCGCCCAACCTATATTTTCCTTAACTGATGCATATTTAGAGTTCCTACCACATACACCCTTTGTCCCTGTAATGTGATGCATGATCAACTTTGTTTCTCAAATCTTGACACCATTTCAACCATCTCGTTCATGTTTACCATTTCATCACTACCAATATGCACTAACTCTCTAAAGTCTTATTTAGTCAGCCTGGAATATCGACATAAATATTTGTTAGAAGAAACAACATGAATATGAATAAACAAGTTGAAATAATCAAGTCCAAAACCAAATTTGGAAAGCCATTCTAAGATTTGGTACCTTAGGACACCCTTGTTGGGATGGGGTCCTTGGGGTCAACTTTTGTCAATTAAGCCAATTTTTGTAAAATATTTTGTTAAAGAATGTAAAGTCTTCATGAAATGTGGAAGTGGTGCACGAAGCTAAGTAAGAGTCAAAAGGGGCATTAGTCCCTTGTATGGGTAGGTGATAGGTCAGTTTTGAGACACACCCATCATCCGTGGGCCATGTTATTGTAATGAAAAGGCTATATATAGTTGATCATAGTGAGTCTAAGGAAAACGTTTTTTGAAGAACCATTGTAAGGGAAAGGTGCTAGGGTAGGAAAGGTTTGTTTCATGTACTTAGGCGAAAGTGTTGTAGGGAAAAGTATCTGATTCGGATGACCCTATCCCACTCTAAGGGTGATAGTACCTCAGCAACAACTGTAAAGAAAACTACTTAAGGTTTACTTCTTTATGAAAGCAAGAGAGAATGAAGAAATGCACTAACCGTTGCCTTGCGCTTAATGTCGAATCCAAACTCTTCTCTTTGCTGCTTGCTCCCAGCTCCTTGCTCTTTTGCTGACCCAGCTACAATGAGATCCTGCAAAATAACAAAGAAGGAAACTACAAGAAGCATGCAATCATAACTGATTCAAGGATTAGCATAAATCAAATATACAATTATCACAATACATCATTGAAAACAAATGCATATAGAAGAACCTCAATAGCTTTTATTAATGGAAGAAGTAAAGTTCTGAGAAGGTTACAACCATTGAAGGCCCCAATCCAGCAACACCTCCCAGCAGAAAGAATTTCTCCTCTTCACCTCCTTCAAGCAATCACCCAATAGTTCTATAGTGAAACCAACAGCATATCATTACTTTGCCCAAAATTCCAGCCTCCTGAGCTCATAGGTGAGAGCTCAATATATAGATGAATTGAGAAAGGATGAGTCAGCTTGCAACTGATGTGTAGCTGCCTTGTGTCCTCTCTCTCTTCAGTTGATCTTCAGTTCTTGAGTCCACTTGGAGAACCTTGCTTCCACTTGGAGAAACAGAGCCTCTGACTCATCACAAGGCGAAATCCCTGATCCAAGTGTCATTTTTGGAAGATTCCAGAGCAATGACTCAGTGTGCCACTTGTCCCATCTCGCTCAGCGCAGGTGGCCTTTGTTCTACCTGCTTTGCAACGCAGGTACACCATGGAGGAGTTGAGTTTCAGCGCAGAAGCCTAGTGGAGCACCTGCTTTGATTTCAGGATTGCTTGTTTTTGAGTGTTTTCAGGTGGAGAACTGATCTGAGAGCTGTTGGTTTGCTGACCTTGTTCCTCTAGGGGTAGGAACATCATGTTTAGGGACTTTGGATCCCTTGGATTATTGATAATTCATGCCTGATGCTGCAAGGCACAAAATTGTCTATAACAGATGCCCCCTAAAGTATGAGGCCGTTTATCGGGTGAAATGCTTTATTAGGAGGATCCGAAGTTCATTCAATCTGCTGAGAAGTGTCCTGTAATAAGATACAATACAATACATTATTTTTCATTCTTTTTCATGATCTAGCTGAGGCGGGCATTCCCATGCTCAGCTTTATAAATTCATTTTGGTACATAGCACAGACGATCGTCTGATGATAGACTGATAATTCTCTGCTGAAATTATCATCCTTTGAGAAGGATGATCATCTGCTGCAATGATGTACATATCAAATGTCTTTATATCCTGAATATATATCGCAGCCCGGATGGATGAAACTAGATCCGGGGTCTTCAATCTCTTCCGATCTTCACTCGATGTACAAGTCGATCCATGTGAGAATTTCTTGAAGTCGAACATGGAAAGACATCGCTTGATTACCGGTCAATGATGTAAACCGTTAACAAGCGCGAGAGGAATCACCGATAAGGATGATGACCCTCAAGGTACAGCAGTTCAATTCACATGGTGGGAATAAAGGACTTGGCGTCGACCACCATGTAAAATCTTCTGGTCGAAGGTCATTGATGTATACCTGTCGCCGGAAGTGAGAAACTTGCCATTGAGGCATGAAAGCTTCAAAGTACTGAAGGGGTTGTTCCTAGATCAACTCCTTGGATAATGAGCTGATGTCGACAAGGAGCGATCCGTCAAAGGAGGGCCTTAATGAATCCCACATCAGTGACACGGAACGGAGCTAGTGATTGTGATGAGGTGAAAACAAACTGTGATGTATGATTCAGGGTGGCGGTCATGAAATGGATGAAGGACAATGTATGGCAGTGGATGGGACACGGTTGACTCTTTGCAGAACAACATCTCTTGAACATATAACGACACTGATGTGATGGATTGGTAGCATTACCCCAAATGTGGATGGTGTGGCGAGGACCATGGTGATGTGACCGGTGAATGAAAAACAACCCAACCCGATGTGATACAGAGGACAAAGTGTCATGTTCAAGAGCGACTTGCTACCATTAAAGCTGTGAGGTTCTCCCAATTTTTCCCCAGTCATTGCTGACCAGTACCTCTTTATTTTTGTCAAGCTTGAGGAGGATAACATATGCTTGTTCTATAACCTGCCCTTTGGGCAAGCCCATCGCTATGTTTTAACGAGCCTAGCGATAGGGAAACTCATTCTCGTCTAAAGACAAGTTTGTTGCTATTTAATGAATTTAACGAGTCTAACGACAAGGATAACTCGGTCCTTTTCATTTTTAGAGAGTCTGAAAAGGTACATAAAGTCAACTCCAGAATTCCTTTTTCGTCATCTAATCCCTTAAGTCCGAAAAAGTATAAAACAATACAGAAGGGATGAATTTTCGATTGCTTTAACGAGCCGAACAAAACAAGCGCTCGATCTTTTTGTGCAATAATCCCTCAGGTCCAAAAAGATTAAAATCTAGAGGAGGGATAGCTCTTCCGGTCGTTTAACGAGCTGGAAGGCCAAAACTCGGCAAACTTTTCATATTTTACGAGTCAGGAGAAAAGAGCTCAAAGAAAACTCGTCTTTTGAGGAACGAGTGATAAACAGGGATAGCAGCAGATTCCAGGTACAGGTTGGAATTTTCCAATCACGGCAGTGTCACAAGGATGGCTAAGTGAAATCACTCTTCGCAGCTGTTCCTCAAAATGGGTAAACAAACATATGGAGATGAACGATTGGCCAAATGAACGGATGGAGGTGAGACTGCAAGAACACGACCAAGGGCTTTAATATGGCTGTCAAAGGTTACATTTACCAAGGTTATTTACCGGTTCATTTTTTCTGGGTGAGCTTGAACTCTAGGGGAAGATTGCTCACAACTTATGTTTATTTTTTAACAAGCATGAACTATGTGCTAAAACTGCTCGGATCTTGCGTTTAATTTTTAACGAGCATGAACTGTGTGCTAAAACTGCTCGAATATACCAGTCATAATACAAGAAACGCCTCAGGTGAGATAGCTATTTTTTAAGGAGCTTTATCTCACGAAGCTATGCTCCTATTTGGCAAGTTTTAACTTTTGCCCCACATCCTTTCTTTGTGCAAGCTGGAAATGGCTAATCCTACGAGTTTAAAGGGTTAGACCTACAGGTTTAAAGGGAGGACCTAAAAATTTAAAAAATAAATAGTCGTCCCGTGCTTGCACTCCAAAAGGTTCGCATGCCCCCAGGTATAAAGTATAATTTCAAGGCGCTGCCTCTTTCTTACTATCCGAAAAATGGTTCTGTTCGCTGCCGCAAACTAAACTCTTTTTCCCGGCGATGTCTATCATTAGGTTGCTAAGGATGGTGACTACTTGTTGCAGCAATTTCATCTCTTTCTTTGGAGGCTGCCCCTACTTATCCTTCAAAACATATGTTTTAATGGGTGAGGCTTGCCTTCAAAGATGGTGGCTACTTGCCGCCACAAATGGATCTCCTTCCTCAGGAGAGCCTACTTTTTAGACAAAGGGAGCGAGAAGATGATTATCTCACTCACATAACTTTGACAAAAGAACTTTATCCTAGAACAACCCTCTCTTCCTTCTTTCGGACGGGGTACGGACTAGTTCCATTCTTCTGCGGAAATTAACTTTATACCCAAGGTTTCCTCTGCCCAAGGCAGGCCAGGGTGCATGCCCCCTGGGTCCCAGTTACATCTTTCCGAATCACTCGCATTCATCGGGAAGTAGAACCGGGGGTGGAGGCATTCCTTGAGTGAATAAACCGTTAAGGGATGGTATTTGACTATTTGCGATGCGTGATCCTGGAAATGAAAGTTGGTCTACGAGCTTGACCATTCTTCCTTCGTGCGGAAAACACATAACTCTGAAGAGTGAGGACACTATCGCCTCCATGCAATATATATAGTCTCGTCCAAGGAGTAAGTTATAAACCAAGGGTCCCTGGACGACCATGACGTTCATATGAACTGTCTTCCCCCTCAATGTAATGGGAACATTGGGGAGAATCCCTAACGGGCAACTAGTTCCTTTATCAAAACCTGATAGATTTCTCATCTCAGGTAAAAGCGCCGGGGAACCCAGTGCTTTCCAAGCAATAGAGGAAAGGATACTCACAGATGCCCCTTCATCAATGATAGTTCCAACCATCACCATTCTGTAGATTTGGACGATGATTCTGAATGGGATACTGGCTGGTAACCGGGGTCTGCCTAGTTGATTCCAATCAAAGGACACAACCAGGTTTCTTGGTGGTGGGACCGAATACACGGCCGGATACGACCCTGACGATGTTCCTTCCTGCGATAAAGGAATGGGCGCGTTGCCCTGATGCTCATCAGAGTCTGTGTTGATGAAAAGAATCTGGATGGTGTCATCCTTGTTCTCTTCAGTGAGGGTGTCATTTGAAGATGAATCTTCAACGACGGTGTCATTTGAGGATGAAACCTCTGAAGGAAGAACCGGGTCAACTGCCGTTTCGACCTTTAGACTTTCGTCTGGTCTGGATTCAGTAGGTTCATTCTCAATGACCGACACTTCAGCTCACCACTTGATCGGGCCAGCTGGATTTTCAATTATCGAGGGACTTGGCACGAGTTTTTGGTATCCAGGAGGAAGTCGTAACGGTGAAACTGGACGATCTTCCAAAACTCTCTTTGCCTCATCTAAGAATGGACAACGGTGGATGGTGTGATCGCCTTCACACAGTCTGCAGGGTGATCTTGGTCTCCCTCTTTGTCCTTCACTCTCGCTAGTTGACGGAATGCAATCAACATGTCTGTCAGAGGTTGATGCTACCGGATTGTGCAACCTGGGGGACCAGTCCCTTAGTATCCGGGGAATACAAGGACAGTCACGGTGGAAGTGGGTCCCTTTGCAAATGACACATGGCGATTTAGGCCCGGTCGGTGCAGTGTGTGGATTTTTGTCAGATGTCTTTTGCTTGCCCCCAGTCGCCTTCGCCTTAGGATCCTTCTGCTTCTTTTCTTTCTTCTTCTTCTCCTTCTTCTCCATGGGAGGCTGACTTTTGTCGGCTCTACCTTGCGAAGATGAAGGATCAGAGGAAGAATTGTAAGAAGTGGAAGGCTGGTGGGTAGCTCTAGACTGGTCTGACTGTTGATTCGACTGCTCAGGATTAGTGGTGATCTGAACTACATTAGTTGAAAAGAGCCATACAGGTAGGCCAATTGTCAATCCTGGAAGTGACAATGTGGCCATATGAGGCGCACCAACATCTCCCCAAGAGGAGAAGGGATTGGGACTTCCACCAAGGTGACTTCCTTGGTTGGTGGGCTCCATACTTTTCAACTGAAAGATCAACGTGGGAATAACAGGTGATTATGTTCCGATTAAAATAAATTTTATTAACGACGCTTTAGACACAATTTTGCTTTTTCATGTTTTAAGAGTCGAGAAAAAGCTAAAGATGACTCTAGTCTCCTTCGATGTTTTAACGAGCCCGAAGTGACAAATGCTCGGATGGACTTTTTCAGTTATAGAGTTTGAAAAAGGCCAAAAGAAACTACTCTGGAGTTCTAGGCAGAGGGTGTGCCAAACTTTTCGCGAAACCACAGAATACGTTTTACGGTACGGGTGGTCGATCTTCGTGAATGCTGTGTTCACTGCATCGCGATCAGTAGGGCGGCCGACACGGCTTCCTATGGATAAAGGCTTTGTTCCTATAGGGGTCTCCCAATATATACGCGACGGTACGTGGGAGTACAAGTCCATATTAGTGCCACCGACTCTCAGGAGGAATCACCCACCTTCGTAGAGATCGACAGTCACTATGTTTAACGACGCCGGAACACGTCTCTACCTAGACTTCTATGTGTTTGCGTTATGTTACAAAGCGTTGTTATGTAAATTGAATTTATTTTAATGTTGATCTTGTTTAGCAGTTTGCCTTTAAGGATCACCACGAGATGTATGTAACAAATTCCTGAATGCAGTCTAAGATGAGAAGCAAACTTTTCAATCTTTCAACTTTGAAAATCTTAACTACTGAGGAGAAGAAAGGCAAATCTTTTCACACAGATCATAGAGCACACACTAATGCAAAATTTTTCCTAAGTCAGCATGCAAACAGTCAAATGCAAAATGCACCATGCATGTATTTTCTTTTCCCTTTCTTAATGTTGATGTATTACAAAAAGAAAGTTGTTATATAACTTTGATTTCGATTTCAAGCGAAAGTAAACAAGCTAGTCCAAAATCAAAAGACACCTTAAGGTTTACTTGTTTAAACACTGGAAATACATGAAATCAAACCATAATGACGAAAGCAAAAAGACTAATCAGCTATGGACAGCAAACATGCTAACTCTTTAGACCAACAAAATGCTTAACACAGGTTCAGATCTAAGAGGCCAAAGCAAGACTAGTTCACTTTCGTTATGGGAAATTGTAAATGATGTAAGAAATACAAAAGAACAAGTACAATTTCGTTATATAATAGAGGCGGAATGATGGCAAGTAAGGTTGGTTTCAGAACAGGTACAAGACTGGTAACTGGCTGCAAAATCTATAGTGAAAACAGGCAAGAAAAAGGGAGGAAACCCCAAATGCACAAGGCAAAATTGGGCCAACGCAGGTGCTGCACATCTAGTCTGGCTCTCAGCGCAGGTAGCCCCTTCGGGACCTGCGTTGCAAAGCAGGTAGCCTGTGTACTACCTACTTTGGAAAACGAAAGTTGCGTTTTCTCAGTTTCCGGGTCACAATTTTCTCAAAAATTCACAGTTTTTGCTCAAATCAGAAGCTATCAGTCAAGCACACACTAAGGGATGACAAGGAAGATGAAAAGCTATCACTAAGAGCTTACAAGGATCCTTGTAGATCAGCTATTCAAATCATGAACATGCTCAGAAATGAGCTAGAGTAGCTGCCCTCTACTTCGCTTTTGATATAGTCAAAAGCTTTTCGATTTGGTACTCTTTTGTTCAGGAAATGAATAGCAAAATACTACAAACAATCAAACAGATACGATCCCCAGCGGAGTCGCCAATTTGTTGTAGGGAAAAGTATCCGATTCGGATGACCCTATCCCACTCTAAGGGTGATAGTACCTCAGCA
The DNA here is from genome assembly GCA_031772625.1 of Pinus tabuliformis. NCBI lineage: Eukaryota > Viridiplantae > Streptophyta > Pinopsida > Pinales > Pinaceae > Pinus > Pinus tabuliformis. The sequence continues at coordinate 962,684,063 of CM062817.1, forward strand.
ACAACTGTAAAGAAAACTACTTAAGGTTTACTTCTTTATGAAAGCAAGAGAGAATGAAGAAATGCACTAACCGTTGCCTTGCGCTTAATGTCGAATCCAAACTCTTCTCTTTGCTGCTTGCTCCCAACTCCTTGCTCTTTTGCTGACCCAGCTACAATGAGATCCTGCAAAATAACAAAGAAGGAAACTACAAGAAGCATGCAATCATAACTGATTCAAGGATTAGCATAAATCAAATATACAATTATCACAATACATCATTGAAAACAAATGCATATAGAAGAACCTCAATAGCTTTTATTAATGGAAGAAGTAAAGTTCTGAGAAGGTTACAACCATTGAAGGCCCCAATCCAGCAACACCTCCCAGCAGAAAGAATTTCTCCTCTTCACCTCCTTCAAGCAATCACCCAATAGTTCTATAGTGAAACCAACAGCATATCATTACTTTGCCCAAAATTCCAGCCTCCTGAGCTCATAGGAGAGAGCTCAATATATAGATGAATTGAGAAAGGATGAGTCAGCTTGCAACTGATGTGTAGCTGCCTTGTGTCCTCTCTCTCTTCAGTTGATCTTCAGTTCTTGAGTCCACTTGGAGAACCTTGCTTCCACTTGGAGAAACAGAGCCTCTGACTCATCACAAGGCGAAATCCCTGATCCAAGTGTCATTTTTGGAAGATTCCAGAGCCATGACTCAGTGTGCCACTTGTCCCATCTCGCTCAGCGCAGGTGGCCTTTGTTCTACCTGCTTTGCAACGCAGGTACACCATGGAGGAGTTGAGTTTCAGCGCAGAAGCCTAGTGGAGCACCTGCTTTGATTTCAGAATTGCTTGTTTTTGAGTGTTTTCAGGTGGAGAACTGATCTGAGAGCTGTTGGTTTGCTGACCTTGTTCCTCTAGGGGTAGGAACATCATGTTTAGGGACTTTGGATCCCTTGGATTATTGATAATTCATGCCTGATGCTGCAAGGCACAAAATTGTCTATAACAGAAAGGGGAAGGCTCCTACAGCTGACTACACATATACCTTGGAAAATCTGTAGCTGAGTGCACGGGCCCCTATAGCTAAGTGCGCAAGGATAAGAAGTATGTATTTGGACATTTACATCTTAATAAAGACTATTTTGAGCCAAATATGTTCATGTGTGCCTTGTTTATTTACGTCTATTTAAGATTATGAATCTTCACTCGGTGATCTATTTTATGTGAATTAACGCTTAATGTCTACGTGAAATGGATAGATATGTAATATTTATGTATAATAAGTAAAATTAACCCCATTCGTGGAGATCATGAAGTCGTTAGGTAGATCTGTTGTAGTTAACTATTCGAAAAGGGTAGATCTACGCAATGGCAGATCTAGGCCATAAAGGCCTCAGAGTATACAGTTTATTGTGCGAAAGTAGTGAATCTGTATCTTTTATGCATGTTAAGTACAATCAGGTACCTTCGCAAAGATCTAAAGGTCATTTTGATATGGTTGCAGTGGTTGAAAATCGAAAGAGATAGTTCTGTGCGAAGGCAAATCTAAGCTATAAGAACTTTGGGAAGACCATCGCACAGGCCTCTAGATCCAAAAACCTGGTTCTAGCATCCCCCAATACTACTTCGTGTGAGACTGCAGCCTATGTTATGCAGGTCGCTAATGAAAAGGCCAACAATTAGGGTTTTCTTGGTTGGTGCAAATAAATTTGAACTTGGGTCAGTGTTGGAAATAATACTGAGAGGGGGGGGGGTGAATTAGTATTATCAGGTCAATAAGGCTTTTTCATTTCCAAAATTTGATTCATATATGCTACTTCCACAACTTCTAATGATTTAGTTAATTGATCTTCAATGAGTGCATTAGAATATTATCAACCATATTAATAGTAAACAAGTGTAGTAAAATAGAACAGATCATCACACACATGAATACCATGATATAAGGTGGAAACCCAATGTGGGAGAAAACCACCTGCTGCAAGTCATCTCAATCTTCTTCTTAATAAGAAAATCCTTTTACAATATTTATGTACTGGTGCAGTCTTATACCAGTATGTAGGCTTCTACCTGCAGAGAGCTACAACCCTCGTCTCGTTCTCCAGACTCTCCTAGAAGGGAACTACGACCCCCTTTTCTCTTGTACTAGCCGATGTACTAGTACGCAGGCTGCTACCTGCTACAATGCTCCAAAGTTCTCAACTGCTACTAGAAGGGAGCTACCACCCCCTTAGCTCTTGTACTAGCTAAGATACTAGTATGTAGGCGCCAGCCTACAATCTTCTCTCTTCCGGGTACCATGTTTCATACATTTTCAAACTGGATACACCTGAAGCACAATACATAATCTGAAAGGCCACGTTTCATCCAATTTTCATACTGGACCCTTTAATATCATTGAAGCACATAATTCTTTTGAATCACCCAATCACTAGATCAATACACTTTACAAGGATAGTATGTATGATCGCAATCAGATCTAGTTACCCAAGCATCAGATCCATATACATGACAGTTATCACCCGATTTAGTCAACAGAGGCTGATATTAAGACCCAAACAGAGGATTTACATACTGCTGCACACCTGGAGACTAAACAAGAAAAAACTTAATATTGCGCACTTAGAACCCTTTAGTAAACAGTAGAAGTGGCTAGAGCATATATAAGAAATGATTGCAGCTTTGTTAAAAAGAACTTGTGGGTGACCGCTCCCACATCACCTCCTGAATAGCGATTCTCCACACCCGAAGAGACTTCTGCCTTTTGCGTGTCTGCGGCTGCACAGTTTCCTTAAGATCTTCAATTCATAATCGATACTTTGCCACCAGATCCCCTTTCTCTTTATATAATCACACATTTGATAAAACCATGAATCGAAACCATAGGATCCGAAAACCTGAGGCGCAACTGTTTTTGACCAATCTTCTTAAGAATAGGCTTAAGCGGGAAAACGATGAAAATGGTCCAAACCACAAAAGGCGGACTTTTAACTTAATGCATCCAAACTAATAATATATCGGGTCCAATCCTTATTGCTATCGGCGCCTACCCATCTCATGGTTTATTCCTGACGTCCGATCCGATGGATCGGATGCGAAATGCCCCATTAACCAGCCTTTATTTATATATCGGGTCCGCTCCTCATCACTAACAATACATTCCCGACGTCCGATCCGATGGATCGGATGCGATATGCCCCATTAGCCAACCTTTATTTATATATCGGGTCTGCTCCTCATCGCTAACAATACATGCCCGTATCATGGCCTATTCCGACGTTTGATCCGATGGATCGGATGCGACATGCCCCATTAACCAGCCTTTATTAATATATCAGGTCCGCTCCTTTCATCGCTATCGGCGATTTGAAGTGGGAGGCTATTATAAGATGGGCGAACACCGCGGATGTGATTTAATATGAAATGATTTTAATTCCTTCATCGGGTCCGACCCCTCTTATCGCAATCGGAGGATTGGGGTGGGCGACCCTTTATGTATTCCGATATACTGCGGACGCGATATTTTTATAAACCATGTTTTGATGCCTTCATCGGGTCCGCTCCCAATCAGAGGTTTCAACGAAGTCCGACGCGCATATATGCCGAACTGCGAATGCGATATTATTATATATTGCCTTTAATGCTCCCATTGGGTCCACTACCTCTTTATCGCAATCGGCATTCAGGGCTTTTAAGCATCGGACGTGATATTATTATACGTCAAGTTTAATTCCACCATCGGGTCCGCTGAGTTATCGCAATCGGAGGATTTGGGGTGGGTGACCCTTTATGTATTGCGATACTACGGATGCGATATTATTATAAGCCATGTTTGATGCCACCATCGGGTCCGCTCACAATCGGAGGTTTCAACGAAGTCCAACGCGCATATATGCAGAACTGCGGATGCGATATTATTATAAGCCAGAGTTAATGCCACCATCGGGTCCATTGCGATATGCTTCCGGGTCACACAGCCGAAACACCATTGCACCGATATGCCGAAACATATATATATATATATATATATATATATATATATATATATATATATATATATATATATATATATATATATATATATATATATATAGATATGCGATATGCCGAAACTTCGATGCCGCAATTATATTATTCATGTAACCGCCGAAAGGGGATATAATGCATATATATGGGTTTTACGCACCCAACCAACTCCCAATAATATAAATGCATGCATATATGGGTTTTAGTAAGCTCGATAGCTCCCGATAGTGATAATGAATACATATATGGGTTTTAAGCACCGAAACACCTCCTGATAATGTTAATACATGCATATGTGGCCTGATCACTCCCGATAATGATTTAGCATGCATATATATGAGAAAAAGCTTCTATTGCTCTGATAAGCTCCCAATGGCTCAATGGCTCCCAATAACTGCTTCTTTTTTATATAAACATATGTAAATGGCTCATCTTGTCTCCTCTTGGCTCTTCTTGTCTGATATGCACTATTTTCTCTATTTATCTCTTCTATAGATGTATATAAGTGAGATGTTCTTCTATGAGTGGCTTGCCATCAAGTACAACACATGCATCATAATGCCAACAATCTCCCCCTTTGGACTTGATGGCAACAATACCAAATCACTCTCCCCCTTTGACATCAAGGGAAAAGGGCGAACCAAGATATTCTCTTTCCTAGAAAAGCATTCTGCTGTTCATACTCCCCCTAAGTACCTGCTGAAATCTCTGAATGAGCTCCCCCTTTGTATATGCCAAGGTGTACCAATCTGTCCATGCTACATGTTGAAAGCTCTGCTCTTGCTGAATTGTGCTATGCATGCTCCCCCTAAAATGTATGATCTGCTCCATATCTGTCAACAACATCTAGGCCAGCAAACATGTTTTCCTTCTGTTCTCCTTTCTGCAGCTAACCCACCTGAAACCAACAACAACTAGAACCAAAAGCTTCTAAGATAATGCCAACAATGCATCACTGGAAGTTTATCTGCTCCCCCTGAACCTGTGCCAGATGGTCTCTGACAGACCCATATCAGAATCTTCTCATTCTGAGATTGACCCATTGATTTCCTTCAAATTATCATGTACGCAACTGTATCCGGATAGTCCTTATGAAACTCGCGTACAACCATTTCCATATCAGCAACCTGAAAAAAAAAATATCTTGGAAACATCTGCATCAATCAACATATGTAAGTATCAACCTATCATCATGTCTCCAACACAGCGACTTTGAGTAGTCATTCATGTATCAGCACTATGTATCTCGAGTTCAAGCTCAGCAACAATCCTTATCCACATGAGTGCCTGTATCATAACTGTATGATCTTTATGTATATGACGACAGCAGCATATGAGTGACTCATCATCCAGTGAGGAAGATGTGTATTCAAGCTTTGTTCTTTATATGCATCATCAAAGAATCAACCATAAATCTGATCTGAACATCTACTATATAACCCCAAGAATCATATGAGATAGACAACTCACATCATAGTAAGATATATCATTTAGCCATATAAACATCATCACGAAGGCTATTAACCATAATGCCAACAATGCATTATTAAAGGCATATGCTCCCCCTAAACCTGTGCCATCTGTCAGATCTGATCATGCATATTAATAAGAAGTATGAAGACATCATCAATATCAAGTTAGAACCAAAATACTTCTAACCATCATATCCACACATCATTAGCAAAATGCAACCATTATTAATTAGAGCAAAACTGATCCTTTTCTTGAATCTGTCCCTACTGCCTTTCTTCAAACAATCATATACACGACTGTGCAGTAACAAATTTGCGTATATATGCAACTTCCTTTTATCAAGCTTGCGTAGGAGATTGAAGTTTTACACTTTCGGCTCCCTCTGTTATGTCTGTATGATGTGTTGTGCCGCCACTTTCTGACTGAACTTCCTTTTTCTTCCATATCTTCAAGTGTGATGATGTTTTCTCCTTTTGGTGTGATGTCCATGCTTTGTTCCTGCATTCCTTTGCTATATGTCCAAGCTTGTTACATGCATAACATCTTACATGTTTCATATTCCTTTTGTAGCAATCAGCAGCTTTGTGACCAAACATATTGCAAGCAAAGCAATATCCATGAAAGTACCTTGACTGAGATGATCTATTTGTTTGATGATCTTGAACCCTTCTTCTTCTACATCTGGCTGCAACATGTCCAAGGTTATGACATACATAACATTCAACATTATTCATAGGAGGAGTAAAAGATTTTCTTTGAAGAATTTCTTTCCTTGGTTAATGATGAGATTGACCTTTCATCTCTCTTATCTTCTTGTTGATCATTTTAGATTTCTCTTTATAGTTCCTTGCCTCACCTTTTGAACTAGATTCACCTTCAACAGATTCATGAAAGCCAAGACCAGTTTTGATAGCAGGAGATATTTGACTATTAAGAATATCATCCAAGACTTTAGTATTATCTTGAAAACGTAAGCGCTTATCCTTTTCTTCTAATTTACTTTTCAAGATATTTACCTCAACCTGAAGTTGTTCTTCTTTTTCTAGATATTGCTTCTTCATGTCTTCTTCAGCTTTCCTTTCTTCTTCCAACTGATGCTTTAGCTTGAGAATCTCCTTTTCTTGTTCTTCATTCAGATCTTGTTGCATTTGACGAATTCTGAAGGCACATTCTAGCTGATATTTTAAGCTGATAACTTCATTTCCCTATTTTTCAATATCTTGGACTAGATCTTTATTCTGCTTCTTTGATTCTTCAAGATCTTCCTTTAGAGAGTGGATCGTGGCTTCAAGACTTTCATAGTAACTAGATCTATCTCTGAGTTTCTTGATGGTTGTGTTCTTTTCATTGACTTCATCTCTTAGAGATGTTGCTTCAACCTGCAACTTTTGATATTTCTCCTTGAATAACTCTCGTTGAGCCTTTTGTCTAGTAACAGCTTCTTTGAGGGCACCACTCTTTATGTTCAGAAGTCTTTCTTGTTCACTAATTTTGTTTTTCAGCCTGTTAAATTCTGCTTCTATTTGATATCCTTCTTCCTCACCCATAAGAGCACATTCAGTTGTTTCGTTATCACTTCCATCTTTTCCAAATGGATAGATAGCTGGAACATCAGAGGATAGCAAATTCATACCTGATAGTCCATCTTCATTCTGAAATGATTCCGAATCTGAATCTGAATCTGAAGAGCTTCTTATACCTAATCCCCAATTGATTCTCCCACTGTCATAGTTCTTCTGAGATGTCTTCTTCTTCTTATGAGCTTTCTTCTTAAGCTTCTTTCCCATTGTTCCACGGATCTCCTTCAAGCGATCAAGCTTCTACAAAAGGACCTGCTCTGATACCAATTGTTGGAAATAATACTGAGAGGGGGGGGGGTGCATCAGTATTATCAGGTCAATAAGGCTTTTTCATTTCCAAACTCTGATTCATATATGCTACTTCCACAACTTCTAATGATTTAGTTAATTGATCTTCAATGAGTGCATTAGAATATTATCAACCATATTAACAGTAAACAAGTGCAGTAAAATAGAACAGATCATCACACACATGAACACCATGATATAAGGTGGAAACCCAATGTGGGAGAAAACCACCTGCTGCAAGTCATCTCAATCTTCTTCTTAATAAGAAAATCCTTTTACAATATTTATGTACTGGTGCAGTCTTATACCAGTACACAGGCTTCTACCTGCAGAGAGCTACAACCCTCCTCTCATTCTCCAAACTCTCCTGGAAGGGAGCTACGACCCCCTTTGCTCTTGTACTAGACGATGTACTAGTACATAGGCTGCTACCTGCTACAATGCTCCAAAGTTCTCAACTGCTACTAGAAGGGAGATACCACCCCCTTAGCTCTTGTACTAGCTAAGATACTAGTACGTAGGTGCCAGCCTACAATCTTCTCTCTTACGGGTACCATGTTTCATACATTATCAGACAGGATACACCTGAAGCACAATACATAATCTGAAAGGCCACGTTTCATCCAATTTTCATACTGGACCCTTTAATATCATTGAAGCACATAATTCTTTTGAATCACCCAATCACCAAATCAATACACTTTACAAGGATAGTATGTATGATTGCAATCAGATCTAGTTACCCAAGCATCAGATCCATATACATGACAGTTATCACCCGATTTAGTCAACAGAGGCTGATATTAAGACCCAAACAGAGGATTTACATACTGCTGCACACCCGGAGGCTAAACAAGAAAAAACTTAATATTGTGCACTTAGAACCCTTTAGTAAACAGCAGAAGCGGCTAGAGCATATATAAGAAATGATTGCAGCTTTGTTAAAAAGAACCTGTGGGTGACCGCTCCCACATCACCTCCTGAATAGTGATTCTCCACACCCGAAGAGACTTCTGTCTTTTGCGTGTCTGCGGCTGCACAGTTTCCTTAAGATCTTCAATTCATAATCGATACTTTGCCACCGGATCCCCTTTCTCTTTATATAATCACGCATTTGATAAAACCATGAATCGAAACCATAGGATCCGAAAACCTGAGGCGCAACTATTTTTGACCGATCTTCTTAAGAATAGGCTTAAGCGGGAAAATGATGAAAATGGTCCAAACCACAAAAGGCGGACTTTTAACTTAATGCATCCAAACTAATAATATATCGGGTCCAATCCTTATTGCTATCGGTGCCTGCCCATCTCATGGTTTATTCTTGACATCCGATCCGATGGATCGGATGCGACATGCCCCATTAACCAGCCTTTATTTATATATCGGGTCCGCTCCTCATCGCTAACAATACATGCCCGACGTCTGATCCGATGGATCGGATGCGATATGCCCCATTAACCAGCCTTTATTTATATATCGGGTCCGCTCCTCATCGCTAACAATACATGCCCGTATCATGGCCTATTCTGACATCTGATCCGATGGATCGGATGCGACATGCCCCATTAACCAGCCTTTATTAATATATCGAGTCCACTCCTTTCATTGCTATCGGCGATTTGAAGTGGGAGGCTATTATAAGATGGGCGAACACCGCGGATGCGATTTAATATGAAATTCTTTTAATTCCTTCATCGGGTCCGACCCCTCTTATCGCAATCAGAGGATTGGGGTGGGCGACCCTTTATGTATTCTGATATACTGCGGACGCGATATTTTTATAAACCATGTTTTGATGCCTTCATCAGGTCCTCTCCCAATCGGAGGTTTCAACGAAGTCCGACACGCATATATGCCGAACTACGGATGCGATATTATTATATATTGCCTTTAATGCTCCCATCGAGTCCACTACCTCTTTATCGCAATCGGCATTCAGGGATTTTAAGCATCGGACACGATATTATTATACGTCAAGTTTAATTCCACCATCGGGTCCGCTCACAATCGGAGGTTTCAACGAAGTCCAACGCGCATATATGCAAAACTGTGGATGCGATATTATTATAAGCCAAACTTAATGCCACCATCGGGTCCATTGCGATATGCTTCTGGGTCACACAACTGAAACACCATTGCGCCGATATGCCGAAACATATATATATATATATATATATATATATATATATATATATATATATATATATATATATATATATATATATATATATAATTGATATGTGATATGTCGAAACTTCGATGCCGCAATTATATTATTCATGTAACCGCCGAAAGGGGATATAATGCATATATATGGGTTTTAGTAAGCCCGAAAGCTCCCGATAGTGATAATGAATACATATATGGGTTTTAAGCACCCAAACACCTCCCGATAACATTAATACATGCATATGTGGCCTGATCACTCCCGATAATGATTTAGCATGCATATATATGAGAAAAAGCCTCTATTGCTCTGATAAGCTTCCAATGGCTCAATGGCTCCCAATAACTACTTCTTTTTTATATAAACATATGTAAATGGCTCCTCTTGTCTCCTCTTGGCTCTTCTTATCCGATATGCCCTGTTTTCTCTATTTATCTCTTTTGTAGATGTATATAAGTGAGATGTTCTTCTATGAGTGGGTTGCCATCAAGTACAACACATGCATCATAATGCCAAAAGTCAGGCCCCCTCAAGCCAACAAATGGTTCCTTTACTGGTACCGAGATCTATCTGAGGAATATGTGATGTCAAATAAGTGGTTCCCTACTAAGAAAGAAATTAAGAAGTGGCTCGATCGAAAGGAACATGTGTTCATAGCTTAGGAGAATAGAAACTTGTCGTTGTCCAAGGTGAAATGTTTGAATAGATACCTATACTTAGATGAAACCGAAAACTTTTTCTCTTTCTTCCCTTGTGAACTACACGAGTGGCTATATAAATTGGCGGACAATCAGGGTACATTGAGACTTGATAGTCCTATTGTGGGACTCCAAAACTAGTGAGGCACGGAAGCTTCAGAAAATAACATCACGCGGGATGTAGATCACCGGGTTGATCATATCCTAGGATGATTTGTCACTGAGCTTGTGATTGATATATCCATTAGTTATAGCGAAGCAGAGTGCAAGCTCATTAAGGGACCATGAGGTAAGTATTTAAAATCTATGAAAACTTGGATTAATATGTCATTGTGTGAAAAATGGATTATGCCATTACCTTGATGTTTGGGACTATGCGAAATGAAAATCCCTTCAAAAGGAGTAGAGAATCAAGCTCTAAATATAGTGTGCTATTGGGACCCTCTTCAAGAGATGATGAAGGAATGATTCTAAATACACTATTGTTATAGACATATTTGGGCACTGTAACCCCAAAATCATATGTCCATAAACTAAGAACTCCTCAAGTCCCTAAAAGTGTTGCTTCATACCCTAAAGGATCATGGCTAGCTGATTACATCATTTCCCATAAGTTCCACCTGAAAAAATACTTAGAACTGGTCAAAACTGGACCATATAGACTACTCCATGGACAAGGTGTGATGCATACTGACTGCCTAACTGGCCAGGTGTGATGCATACTGAAATTTCCTTCTGTGGGGTGCGATGAGCAAGAATAGAAAAATGGCAGAGACAGTTTGCAAGGTGGATGATGATGGAATCTTCCAGAAACATTTCCTGTGACACTTGCTTCTCTGAATTCACCCAGGGATGAGTAAGAGATCATGAAATATCCAAGTGGAACCAATAACTATCGGTGGAATGACACTAATCAAAAACCCAGAGCTAACTCACACCCTTGCAAGACATCTATATATGGATCCCTCATCTGAGAGATCTAGAGGCTGGAATTTTGTATTTTGTAAGGAAGTGTTGTTGGTTTGGTGAGAAGAGACATTGCATTGTTGGGTGATTTGCTTGTTCATGAGGTGAAGAGGGCTTCTACAATTGGGAGGATGATACTGGATTAGAAAGCTGGGTTGTAATCCTCTCTTACATTACTATTAATAAAGTTCTTTGAGTTTTCCTCCATATGATCTTGTATTTGTGAATATTATTGTTTATGAATGCAATTGTATGGTCAATGTGTTTCTGATTCTGCATTGTTTATGATGTTATAGATAGAGATGCTTTGATAGTTTGTTGCTACTTTGACTCTATAGGTACTCTTCGAAGTGGGACAAGTAGGAGAGGAGTAGAAAATACTATCAGGGAAAGGAGAAATCAAGCTAGGATCGAAGCGAAAGATCCAGGTTGGTCCTCTATTCTTCTCTTCCATCTATCACACTTAAAGAAACTCTTGAAAAGCTTTCATTGTTTGTTTCTAAGATAGCTACCCATCTTAGTGGGACTAGCAGTTCGAATCGACACTAGTTTTCCCTGTAAAAAAATGGTGACTTTGCTGGGGAACGAACAATTTGTTCTGTTTGTTTATTGTTTTCTTTATAAACTACAGACAAAGCCTAAAGTTAGCCAGCTAGCCTTCGAAATGCCTTAGCTATGCAATTGCGAAGTAAATAAATGCTACTTCAGTCAATCACCGGGTTGGTTTATGAACTAAACATATGACTTAAAAAGCATCCCAAGTGCCCTTGTGGTAGCTCAAAACCTCATCAGATCCTACCCTTATGCTTTGTGTTTACTGTACATCCTTACTCAGCCTAATCACTGAACTTAGCTGCAAGTTTTAAGCAAAAACCAAGCTCAGTTTTTCTCCCTGGCCCATCGCACTGTTTGAACTGTGAAACCTGGATGCATCACACCTCCTGTGTGTAGTAAGTGAGATGCATCCTTGTTTCCCTGTGTTGTAGGTGCGATGATTGAGTAAACTGTGTTTTCTTCTCTGAAATTTGATTTTTTCTCTCTGTTTTCATATATTCAATAGTTTTGCTATTCATGATCAATACCTTCTTGCTGTTGTTGGCATTATGATGCATGTGTTGTACTTGATGGCAAACAATTCATAGAAGATCAACTCACTTATATATATCTAGATGAATCTACGGAAGAGATATCAGATGACAATTCTCAGTATGACAAGTCTAAAGGGGGAGATTGTTGGCATTATGAGACAAGTGTTGTCCTTGATGGCAAATCACACAAATGATAAATTATAGTGCAGAAAATTTATTTGATAAATTATAGTGCAACAAAGTTTCCTTCATGTAGAGAAAAGTTCATGCACTTTTATGCAGAGAAAATTTTATTCCATGTAGAGAAAAGTTCACGCACTTTTATGCAGAGAAAATTTTATTCCATGTAGAGAAAAGTTCACGCACTTTTATGCAGAGAAAAGTTTATTCCATGTCGAGAAAAGTTCACGCACTTTTATGCAGAGAAAAGTTTATTCCATGTAGAGAAAGGTTCACGCACTTTTATGCAGATAAAAGTTTATTTCATGTAGAGAAAATTTCACGCACTTTTATGCAGAGAAAAGTTTATTTCATGTAGAGAAAAGTTCACGCACTTTTATGCAGAGAAGAGTTTATTTCATGTAGAGAAATGTTCACACACTTTCATGCAGAGAAAAGTTCCCTTCATGCAAGAGAAAAGTTCACGCACTTTCATGGTTGGTTCATGGTATTAGTCCGACAGTTTTTGATCCTATGGTTTTGGTCCATGGTATTGCATCCAAAAGTGTTGATCTCACGCACTTTCATGGTTGGTTCATGGTATTATTCTGACAGTTTTTGATCCTATGGTTTTGGTCCGTGGTATTGCATCCAAAATTGTTGATCCCAAGTATTGGGTCCGTGGTATTGTGTTATTATGGTTTTGGACTGTGGTATTGTGAAAGGCCTAAGACTATAAAAGAGGAAGGAGATCATTTGGCAAAGCATCATATGAATGATTGAATATCTAGATCTGGAATACTATGATTGGGTTATGGTGCAGATCTGGATCTGAGCTAAAGAGGGATCTCACTGATTGATGGAGAACAAGATCTAAGGATAGATCGGGATCAAATGGTTTGAAATGAACTATCTCTATATAGTTGATTATGCTTATTCTAGATCTGTATACTGACGCTTGTAATGATCTGAACTGGGCATAACTTAAGTTTGAAATCGCTGCAAGTCATGATTGAATATTTATAGATCTGTACGCGGGTTGGCTTTGGTGAAAGCACGTATGTACGCAGGTTTGGTTCATTGTAGTAGCATATACCATTTGAGCTATGATGTTTAAAGTTACAGGTGGTTCAGGTTGTTGATGTGTTCTGATGACTGTTAAATGGTGTCAGTATTCTACATATTCAGTTTGATTGATTGTGTTGATGGATGAGATCTAGTAATGGATCTAATGGACTAGATCGGGTTGCTAACACTCATATTATCCTTGTATATGTATTGATCTAGTGATTGGGTGATTCAGAAGATTGATTGATTATGTGATTCAATGATATTTATGGGTCCAGTATGAAAATTGGATGAAACGTGGCCTTTCCGATTATGTGTTGTGCTTCAGGTGTATCCCGTCTGAAAATGTATGAAACGTGTTACCCGGAGGAGAGAAGATTGTAGGTCGGCGCCTACGTACTAGTATCTTAGCTAGTACAAGAGCTATGGGGGTGGTAGCTCCCTTCCAGTAGCAGTTGAAAACTTTGGAGCATTGTAGCAGGTAGCAGCCTGCGTACTAGTAAATGGATCGGCTAGTACAAGAACTATGGGGGTTGTAGCTCTCTGCAAGTAGAAGCCTGCGTACTGGTATAAGACTGCACCAGTATAGAAATATTGTAAAAGGATTTTCTTATTAAGAAGAAGATTGAGATGACTTGTAGCAGGTGGTTTTCTCCCACATTGGGTTTCCACCTTATATCATGGTGTTCATGTGTGTGGCTTATGTGTGATGATTTGTTCTATTTTACTGCACCTGTTTACTGTTAATATGGTTGATAATGTTCTAATGCACTCATTAAGGATCAACTAACTGAATCATAAGAAGTTGTGGAAGTAGCATAAATGAATCTGAATATGGAAATGAAAAAGTTTTATTGATGTGATAATACTGATTCACCTCCCCCCCCCTCTCAGTATTATTTCCAATAGCTATAACCATCTTCCTTCACATTGTTTTAGCCTCCATCAGTTAGGAATTGTAAATGTTTTTTGTATTTGTCAATCATTTGCAATCCTCCTTTGTCGAAAGTAGCCTAATCGAAATTTCGTCTTTGATGCAAGTGTTGTAGTTGTCATTATGAATCAAAAGAAGAGTGTCGTAAAGTCTTCCTCTTCCAGACAATTGATTGTACTTTTGTCATTGTACTTGATTTTTTAAATTATTAGTATTTCAAGTGTCAAAAATAATTTTAAATTTGAAATCGAAAAGTTTCGTCTTAGTCTTCCCTTCATTTCGAAAAGAGAAAATTGTTAGTACTATCACTTTGAAAGAAAATAGTTTAGATATGTACTTAACATTCTTTTTGTCATTCACACATTAAGAAAACGGAAAGCAAATACATGCATGTGCATTTGCATTTTGACTACTTGTTTTGATTTAGGAAAGTGTATTTAGTGTGTGCTATATGCTCTCTGCTAAAAGAAAAATCGTTATCTTCTTTCCTTTGTAGCTAGGATTTTCATTGCTAAAAGAACATAAATGATTGTTTATCATTTTAGATTGCATGTTTAGGAATTTTACATCTACATCACATGGTGAACCTTGAAGACAAACTTCTAAGCAAGATCAACCATAAAATAAACCTCAATGAACATAAAAATTCTTTAGAATCTAATGCAACACATCTAGAATTCTAGGCTAGAGACGTGTTTGGGTGTCGTAAAACCTGGTAACTATCATTTTCATCGTAGGTTGGGTGATTCCTCCTCTTTGATATGACAAGTGCCAGTACGAAATCGTGCTCCCTGTACCGTCATGTATATATTGGGATACAACAATAGACTATCATTCTTTATCCTTAGGAAGCCATGTCTATCACCCTATCAATCGTAATGCACTGAACACCGCATTCGGAAAGATTGACTGTCATACATAAGTCCTTGGTAATTTCTCTATCATTTCTCACCAAGGCGTATTTTGCAGTTTTATGATCGATTTGGTAAACCCTCTAGCTAGACTTCTAGAGCAGTCACTTTCATTCCTTTTCGACTCCTTAAAAGAAAAGTTCCACCTGAGCACTTGTCACTTCAAGCTCATTAAAAATCGAAGGTGACTAGAGTCACCTTTAGATTTTTCTCAACTCTTAAAAATTGAAAAAGCAAGTTGTGTCCAAGTGTCTTTAAAATTTATTTTAAACGTAATAACATCCTTGTTCCTACGTTGATCTGAGGTTGAGATAATGGAGTCTACCAATCAAGGAATCCCCCTTGGCGGGAATCTTAGTCCTTTCTCCTCTTGGGGAGATATTGGTTCTCCATATATGGCTACATTGTCCCTTCTAGGAATCACAATCGGACTACCAGTCTGGCTTTTCTCGACCTCTGTTGTTCAAAACACCACAATTCCTCAACAATCTAATCAGCAACCAAATGATACTGAAGTTACCCCTTTGCCTTCTACTTCATTTGTTTCTCCTTCCCCTTCTTCCTCTTCACTTGGTGAAACTAGTGACACTAAAAACCAAGCAACTGAGAAGAAAAACAAAGGGAAGGAGAAGAAGAAGAAGCCAGCTAAATAGGGGAACACCAAAGCATCGTCCGCAAAAATCCACACACTAAAGTTTCCAAACCAAAAACTCCATGCGCAATTTGCAAAGGAGAACCATTACCATCGAGATTTCCCTTGCATCCTGCGGATCTTGAAAGAATGGTCTTGTCAGTTGCACCATTCGGTGTCATCAACCCATGACAGTCAGGTTGACAATGCACCATCAACTAGTGAAAACAAAGTCAATTGACAGAAAAGAAAAGTTAGAGTTCCATGTAGGTTATGTGAAGGTGATCACACTCTTTACCATTGTCCTTTTCTAAACGAAGCCAAAAGAGTTTTGGCTAACCATCCTGCTTCACCACAGCGGCTTCCACCTGCATACAAGAAACTCTTACTAAGTCCTTCTCTAGTTAAAAACCCGATTGACATAACTCAATTGTCAATTGAACCACTTATCATTGAAAGTGAACCTTCTGAGTCCATACTGGATTAAAGTCAACTGGTCAAGATGGCAATCAACCCAGTCTTACCTTCAAAAAATCCACCCTTAGATGATCTAGTTTCCAAAGACGATGAGAACGACACCAATCAAATTCTTTTTGTCGATATAGAGTCTAATGAACTTGGGGGCAATCCGCCCATTCCTTCACAACAGGAAGATACCCCCCTAGTTCATGAAACTTATGAACTTGGGGGAAATCCATCCATTCCTTCAGAACAAGAAGAGACCCCCCTAGTTCATGAATCTTATCTGGACATTTATCCAGTACCTCCTCCGAGCAGTCTGGTTGTTTTCTTTGACTGGAATCAACTAGTGAAACCTCGCCTTCCATCCAATGTACCATTCCGAATCATAGTACAGGTTTACAATATGATCGTGTCTGGTACAATCATAGATGAAGGGTCTTTGATGAGTATCCTTTCCTCAACTGCTTGGAAAGCGCTTGGTTCGCCATCGCTTTTGCCTAAAAAACAAAATTTTTCAGGCTTTAACAAAGGAACCAGTCGACCATTGGGGATCCTTCCAAAGTTCCTATAACTTTGAGAAAGAAAACCATTCATTTGAACGTGATGGTAGTCCAAGGTCCACTAGATTACAATCTACTCCTTGCACGTGATTATATATATAGAATGGAAGCCATTGTCTCCACATTCTTTCAAGTGATGTGTTTTCCACATGAAGGCAGACTGGTACAGCTTGTCGACGAGATTTCATTTCCTAGTTCAAACACAGCTGTAAATCAACCATCATCCCTAAATGGTCTCTTCGCATCAAAATTGTCTCTTCCGTCTTCATCCCATCCACCTAACTACCATGGGTAGTTCGATGAATGTGATAAATATTAGGGGGCATGCACCCTAATATGCTTCGGCAGGCAAACCCAAAGGAAAAGAGAGATTTTCTTGAAAGGGCATAATACTTGGACCGAATAACATTTCCATAAAGGTTATGTAATCATTCTGATGTGATTATTTCCTTTGTACGATTGTGAATGGAAGCTCACAACATTCACCTTCATACGTTATGTGATTGGAAGCTCACAACAATCACCTTTGTCTATTTCGATGGACATCGCAAAGGAAGCATTTTTGTCTCCCAATAGAAATGATCCTGCCTAACCATAGGACTTTCATTTGATAACCTGTAAATTTATCCTTTTACTGAAAGACATGGGGGCATGCAAACCTTTACATGCAAGTGAAAAATGACCCTTGATTTTCTTAGTTTGTAGGTTCTTAACCCTTTAACCTCATACCTTGGTCGTTTCTAGCCTTCATAAAAATGTCATCAGCACATGTTATAGTAGTGATCAAGCTCATTAAAAAATAAATCTACCAAGAGACATTATCAAAAGACTGGAAAGAGCAATGTTCCCGTAAGGTTCAAGCTCATTAAAAAAATAAACCTACACTGAGCACATGTTGGCACAAGTTCAAGCTCATTAAAAAATAAACCCGCCTCTGGTAAATAATCTTTTGTGATCGCTTTGCTATCTGCCCTTTTGAACTTTGGTTTTGTTCCTTCCATCACCTCCATTTCATTTGGTCGACCATATGCTTCCACTTGATTGTTTACCCTTTTGAGGAACATCTGCGATGAGTGATTCTGATTGCCACCCTCTTCACACTGCCATGTTTTGAGAAGTTCCAAACTTACATGGAACCAGCTGCTACCCAGAAATATCACTCGTTCCTAAAAAATGAGCCTCTTTTAAACTCTTTTTAGACTTGTTAAATATAAAAAGATTCTCGAGCTATTAGCCTTCCCAGCTTGTTAAAGGGGAACGCTATCCCTCTCATATATTTTAATCTTTTTGGACTTGAGGGATTATTAAACAAAAAGATCGAGCGCTTGTCTTTGTCAGCTCATTAAAACTATCAAAAAGTCATCCCTTTCATATTATTTTACACTTTTTTGGACTTAAGGGATTATGCCACGAAAAAGGATTGTTGGAGTCTCCTTTTCATCCATTTTCAGACTCTCTAAACAAGAAAATTACCAAGTTATCTTTGTCGTTAAACTCATTAAAACAAGAGCGAAAAACTTGTCCACCCAGACAAGAATGAGTCTCACTGACGCTAGGCTCACTAAACACAAAGAGACAGGTTTTCCCGAAGGGAAAATTATAGACCAAGCATATGTTATCCTCCTCAAGCTTGTCAAAAATAAAGAGGTACTGGTCAGCAATAACTGGGGAAAAATGGGAAGAAAACTTGAAAAACTCTATTGGTAGCAAGTCGCTCTTAAAAATAACACTTTCACTCCATCACCGTGATTGAGTTGGGTTGGGTTTCCGTTCACTATCACCATTGGTCCACCATGCCATCCATGGGGTAAACCCTACCAATCCATATCAGTGTCGCCAATATGTTCAAAAGAAGTCATTTAGAGAATTCACCATCCAGCAAACGCCTCATCCATTGCGTTACATCCACTCTTCATTTTTCATGACCGCCATTCCTGAACCTAATATCATCAGATTATTTTCACCTCCACAAAAATCATTTGCTCCGTTTCGCATCGTAGATGTGGGATACATCAAGGCCCTCTTATGACAGGTCACTTTTTGTCGACATCAGCTCATTATCCAAGAAGTTGACTTAGAAACAACCCTTTTAGTACTTTGAAGCTTGCATGCCTCAATGGCAAGTTTCTCACTTCCAACGATTCCTCTCACATCTGTTAACATCTTACACCATTGACTGGTAATCAGGCAATGTCTTTCCATGTTTGACTTTAGAATATATTTTCACATGGATTGACTTGTACATTGGGCGAAGATTATATGAGTTTTGAAGACCCTGGATCTAGTTTCATCCATTCGGGCTGCGATATATTTAGGAAAATAAAGTCATCAATTGTACACAAAAGCTGCACAGATAGTCATCTAAGCTAGGGAAGATGACTCTTCATGCGAAGAATCACCAGTCTGCAATAGCAGACAATTTTCTGTCCTATGTACATGAAAATGAATTTATAAAGCTAAGCATGGGAATGCCCACCTCAACTAGATCATGAAAATAATATGATGATGATGTATTGTATTGTATCTTATACAGGTCACCTTCTTGTTCGAATACCTCAGATCCTCATGAATAAAGCATTTCACCCAACATCAGAAGATTTACGACCTCATGGTTTAAGGGGCATCTGTTATAGACATATTTGGTCACTACAACCCGAAACTCATATGTCCATGAACTAAGGACTCCTCAAGTCCCTAAAAGTGTTGCTTCATACCCTAAAGGATCATGGTCAGATGATTACATCATTTCCCAGAAGTTCCACCTAAAAAACTACTCAGAACTGGTCAAAACTGGACCATACAAACTGCTCCATGGACAAGGTGGGATGCATATTGACTGCCTAACTAGCCAGGTGCGATGCATACTAAAATGGGCTTCTATGGGGTGCGATGAGAAAGAATAGACAAATGGCAGAGATAGTTTGCAAGGTGGATGATCATGGAATCTTCCAGAAACTTCTCCTGTGACACTTGCTTCTATGAATTTGCCCAGGGATGAGTAAGAGATCATGAAATCGCCAAGTGGAACCAAGAACTATCAGTGGAATGACACTAATCAAAAACCTAGAGCTGACCCACACCCTTGCAAGATATCTATGTATGGATCCCTCATTTGAGAGATCTAGAGGCTGGAATTTTGTATTTTGTAAGGAACTGCTATTGGTTTAGTGAGAAGAGACATTGCATTGTTGGGTGATTATCTTGTTCATGAGGTGAAGAGGGATTCTACGACTTGGAGGATGATGTTGGATCAGACAGTTAGGTTGTAATCCTCTCTTACATTACTATTAATAAAGTTCTTTGAGTATTCCTCCATATGATCTTGTATTTGTGAATATTATTTTTTATGAACGAAATTGTATGGTCAATGTGTTTCTGATTCTTCATTGTTTATGATGTTATAGATAGAGATGCCTTGATAGTTTGTTGTTACTTTGACTCTACACGTACTCTTTGAAGCGAGACAAGTAGGACAGGAGTAGAAAATACTATCAGGGAAAGGAGAAATCAAGCTAAGATCGAAGTGAGAGATCCAAGTTGGTCCTCTATTCTTCTCTTCCATCTATCACACTTAAAGGAACTCTTGAAAATCTTTCATTGTTTGATTCTAAGATAGCTACCCATCTTAGTGGGACTAGAAATTCGAATCGACACTAGTTTTCCCTGTAACAACTGTGAAGTGCGTTGTAGTTGGTAAGTCAAGGTATCTCGTAGATACCTCATCCATCCACTCCACCTCCACCTTCACCTCCACCTCCGCCTCCACCTCCACCATTCAACATGGTGAACACAATGAAGATGTTGATCTTCAAAGAGGTAGGAAGTGAAGACCCCAAACAATTTTGGTTCATTGCAGATGCTATGTGGATGGCGTAGCAGATCACTAATGATAATCTAAAGAAAGCATAGCTGGTCAAAGTGCTACAGGATAGAGCATTGACCTGGTATATCAAGTACTGTCAAGATCACCCTATTGCGATGTTGGCAGATATTCAGCAAACATTGAACCACAAGTTTAACAAGCCTAATTCTCAAGTGCAATATGTTACAGAATTTAAGGAGATAAAGCAAGTGGTGAATGAATCCTCGTGGGTTTTCGATTAGAGGCTAAAATACTTGATCTGGTAGGCTAATCTGAATATCAAAGATGGACAACACAAGGATTGGTACATTGCTTCATTGTTGCCTCACCTGATATTACCATTATCCCAACAGAATATGGCAACGCAAGCAAAAGTTGTGGAGATCGTGATGAGGTTGGAAGCCTCGCCAATACAAGATATGAACATTAGAGTATAGTAGATTCACTCACAGCTAGCAAGTTTTCACCTGGAGTTACAAATCCTCAAGAAGGGAAAGGAAGCCCAACCTGAGGTGCGCGTTGAAGTTTGGTGCTTGAAATGCAAGGGCCATGGGCATGACAAGGACCACTGCCCAGTTTATCAGAATTATCTTATTGGGGTAGGGCGTATTCCCCTGAAGCTATAAAATAATGTTGGACTGAGCACATAAGCAACTCCATGGTGCATAATTTGTTAGGTTATAACACAACATGCAACAGACAATTTTCATTTGTTACAGAAATTTGTACAGATCCCTCAGTAGTTGTTTTGCAATTTCAACAAATATGTAGGTCATGCTGAGCGCCATTGCCGAAGTTATGAATTAATGATGGATAAGACCCCTACCTGTCGAATGAAGGCAGAATATCAACCTCCGAATCAAGGTGCGAGTGTAGTGTGAGGAGGATTCCAAGGCTAAGGAAGAGGAAGAGGAGGAGGGACTAGCAGAATTTGTGGACAAGTTATTTGCTATAATTGTGGTGAAGTTGTACATTTTACGCACGACTGTCAGAACCCAAAGCATATTTCTTGTTAATATCGTAGACAATTCGACCATGTGATAGAATATTTCCTAATCCTTATAGAAAATATGCAAGAGAGGAAGGTGCAAACCCAACAGCCTACACAGAGTATCCAGATGATGAGGGCGGAGACTCGCGAAGAGGATCATAGCATCAATATTGTAACGCGCAGTGGTATGGTGAGAGGTGAAGATAAAGGAAAGAAGCAAGAGACTGAGGGATGGGTGCGTAAGGCCATTGAAAAGGAAGTCTGGTTTGACTTGAACCGGGATAAAGAAACTTTTATGGAGGCTGAGAAGAATTCTGTTGAATCTTCTACGTCCGGGAATCAAGAGAAATTAGCTGGGAACATTGAAGTGCAAGATGTGGATCCTTCGTTGTTAGCCACTTTCCTGAAGACCTGTATGATTTTTTGCATGATAAGAAGGCAGTAGAAGGGATCCAAGAACTAATATAAAATTGTGAGGGTAAGATTATGGTTCCTTCATAACAACACGTTGTGAGGAAACTAGGTAAGCATAAGAAGAGGACAGGGTGTGAGATGAGGCTGACCGCATAGATAGGAGAATATGAAATGGACTAGGTCATCCTGGATTTGGGTTCTGATGCGAACGTGTTGCCTACACAAACATAGAAAAGGGTGTGGAGACCTGTGCTATATTATTCTCCTATATGTTACGCATGGCTAATTAGCAGAAGATTATTCTGATGGAGTGCTTATATGGTGTGACGGTAGACATTGAGGGCATGAGCACACTAGCTGATTTTGAAGTAATATAAATAGTAGATGACAATAATTCATATCATGTGCTACTGGGAATTGATTGGGCCTTTAATATGGATGTGGTGATTAATCTAAAGTAGCAGAAGATTACATTTGAGAGGAAGGCACTCAAGGTTATTGTGCCACTGGACCCTGCTGAAGGAGTGCACTATACTGAACCTGTTCGTGACTTTATGGAGGATGATGATGATCTAGACTAGATATACAATATCATGACGTAGGATGAATATTGTATCAATCCCACTACAGATGGATGGATCATGTGGGATAGAGACAACTCTTGTACCTCAGATTCAGATGAAGAGCTCGAACACTGGCAGAATCAATTGCATGAAGTATCTACGCTGCATTGCAATATTATGAACAAATCATTGTGGTGCATATCTACAGAGGTAAGAAAAATTCCTCATTATGATGGCTTGAATGATTTTAAGCTATTTCCAGATGAATTTGAAAGGGAAGTTCCTGAGGAACATCGATTCCAAGCACTTGAATTGGCACTACGCGCTATGCCTACCCGTTGGTGGGTTACGCATAAGGAAAGCTTCGCTGACTATAAGGAATACAAACGAATGATGAAGCAAAGGTTTGGGTATGCTAATACCCAGATGACTAAGAAGTACAATGGGAAGGATTCTCCATGTGAACAATTGGCACGATGGACTAAATCTTATGGTCAAGAATCTCAACCAGAGTGGGTACATGTTTTCTGCCATACCTTAGACATTATCCCTATGAATTGGTACCTAGAGACAGATTTGCACCACATAATGGCTTAATGGGATATTTTGAGGGAGATTTTCTTATTAACCTTCATTTTTTAGGACGACTTCCAATATATTGATGAAGCACTACAAGAGATTAAGGCCACTATCTTTTGAACACCTGAAGAACCAACATAATGGGTTCAGCTGGAATGGAGTACATAGCTATGCCACACACTAGAATGCTACAATGTGACTACTGAAGAAGAAGAATATTATCCAAGAAAAATCAAAATTCCAGAAACTGAAGGTCAACATGAGGTTGAAGGACTAAGACAGAGAACCCTGATGTAACAGAACCACTGAAAACACAGTAAGTAAATATTATATCTAATGTGGAGCCTATGTTCGCGAAGATAGGAGACTATTGTGATGAATATACAGTCGATAAGGTGGTCGAACTACTGTGCAAATGCCAAGATCTATTCCCAGCAAAGTTCTTGGATCTTAAGGGTATTATAGGAGATTTGGGCATAATGAAAATTACTTTGAAACCTGACACGAAACCTATCAAGAAGAGACCTTATCGGCTCAATCCAAAGTATAAATAAAAGGTGAGAAAAGAGCTTGATAAGATGCTAGAGGCTAGAGTTATTGAATTAGTTGAAGAATCTAATTGGATCAGCCCTATGGTGGTTCAGGAAAAGAAGCAACAGGGTGGGATTAGGATATGTGTAGATCTGAGAAAGTGGAATGATGCATGTGTGCATGATCCGTTTCCAACACCATTTACAGATGAATTGTTAGAGAATGTTGGAGGACAAGAGGTGTATTCATTCACTAATGGGTTCTTAGGATACCATCAAATAAAGATTGCACCTGAGGATCGCAACAAGAAAACCTTCACGATAGAGGGGGTTGCTTTTAGTATACAGTAATGCCATTTAAGCTGAAGAATGCACCCGTAATCTTCTCCAAGGTAGTAATCATGGTGTTTAAGGAGTTTATTGATAATTTTTTGGAGGTATACTTGGATGACTGGACTATGTTCGGATTGGTGAAGTGCCATGTTGCAAGCCTGCACCTCATGCTGGATACATGTCACAGATACCAAATCATGCTGAAGTTGAAGAAATGTATATTCTGTGCCTTTTGGAATTTTGCTAGGCCATGTAGTATGTAAGAAGGGATTGATGGTAGACCCTGCGAAGATAGCAGTGATTGTGAATCTAGAAGCTCCCAATAATGTTAAGCAGTTGTGTGCAATGTTGGGCCACACAGGCTACTATAGGATTTTTATCAAGGCTTATGCCCAGATAACCGTGCTAATGGAAAGACTTTTAAAGGATGAGACTTTTTGTTGGGATGAGGAGTTCAACAGAATCTTGATGTGTTAAAGGACAAGATGGTGACTGCACCCATCTTAGTATTTCCAGATTGGAAGAAAGAATTCCATGTGCATGTAAATGCCTCATGTATTGCGCTGGGTGCGGTATTGACCCAGCCCGGTGAATGTGATATTGATCATCCAATAGAATTTACAAGTAGGAAAATGTCAAAATCTGAAAAGAACGATTCCACTACAGATCGCAAAGGGTTGGCGATGGTCTACGCACTGCAAAAGTTTTGACATTATCTTTTGGGAACACATTTTAAAATGTACACAAATCACTCTACTCTCAAGTACCTAGTTAACAAGCCTGTGTTGGGGGGGAGGATTTGTAGATGGTTTTTTTTGTTTCAGGAATATGATTTTGACGTGATTTTGAAGCCCAAACGGTTGAATGCAGGACCAAATCATCTTTCCAGGATTGAGACAGGCGAAGAGCCAACTAATTTAGATGAAGCATTGTTGGATGCACAACTCTTTGTTGTACGCGTTGTGGATTACCACTTTGTTGATATAATTCAGTTTCTAACTACTAGAATAGGTCTGCAAGGTTATTCTACTTAGTAGAAGAAGGAACTGGTGGTTCGCGTTGCTGATTTTTTTCATTATAGTGGGATTTTGTATAAGATGGGAACAAATGAAATATTGCACCAATATGTTCCATAGTTTGAATGTGCTAGTATCCTCACTTAGGCACATGGAGAAGTGGTTGGAGGACACTATGCCAGTGGAGTGACCATGTAGAAGATTTTGTGCACAAGGTTATGGTGACCGATAGTGCATAAAGATTCTAAGGCATTTTGGAAAGCATGTGATGCTTGTCAAAGGATGGGAAAGCCTTTGCGAAGAGATGAAATTCCCTTAAACCCTCAGGTTTCATTACAAGTATTTGACAAATGGGAAATTGACTTTGTAGGTCTGATACAACAACAAGGAAGGAAGATAGGCGTGTAGTACATTATTATTATGACAGAGTACTTAACTAAATGGGAAGAACTGCAACCCATGAAATATTGTACTACTACTACCATTGCGAAGTTCCTATTTGAATAAGTCTTAACACGGTTTGGGTTCCTTAAGGTATTGAGGAGTGATAGGGGTATGCATTTCTTGAATGAAAAAATTAGTGCGATGCTCGAAGAATTCTAGGTGTACCATCAAAAGAGTACGCCCTATCATCCCCAAGCCAATGGTACAATGGAAGTGTTCAATAAGATTATGCAAAATGCATTGACAAAGGTTTGTAACGCATAGAGAAACGATTGGGATGTACGCATCTACACAGTTCTATGGGCATATAGGACAATGTGCAAGAAGTTGACATGACAAACTCCATTTAGGTTGGTTTATGGGATCGAGGTGTTGATGCCCATGGAATATATTTTTCCAAGCCTACAAATTGAAGCTTTGAAAGAGATGATGGATCGTGAGACCTTGGAGGAACATCTCGCACAGTTGATGGAGTTGGAAGAAGACCGGCTTCTTGCGGGATTTCACCAACAAGTGCAAAAGGAATGTGACAAGGCTTGACATGATAGGCATATTACGTTGTGCACTTTCAAGGTGAAAAAATTGGTTTTTCTTTATGATAGTAAGTTCACAAATTTTCCTAGAAAATTCCAAATACACTAGTTAGGCCTATATGTTGTTAAGTAAATCATGGATGGTGGCACAGTTCAGCTCATGAAGCTGAATGGTGAATTGTTCCATGGAAGGATGAATGGAAGTTGGTTGAAGTTGTATACAGGGGATCCTCCCCATGCATAATGACTATATGGTAGCAGGATAGTCTTAGTGATCTAGGAAACTACAAGGGAGAGTGGGACTATAAACTACACTGCCCGAAGAAGAGGAAAACACAGTGAGGGGGATGTGTCAGGAAAGCAAGAAGCACGCTAGAAGGAGGTGCTCTAGGAGGGTTGCGCCATGGAGGATGGTGTCATGTAGATGGGTGAAAAAGTAGCCATTGAAGTCATTTTTTATTATTGGATAGCGAAAATCCCATTAGGAGGAGCGGGTAGGTGACATTTATGGTGAAAATATTTGGACATCTGCCACCAAAGATGCATTTATGATTAGAAAATGGATGGAACGGTTGGATTTGAATTCGAAATCGACTATAAATCTGGCATGTTGGTTTGCCGTAGACAACTTTTCCTTCTGAAAATATGTATGATCCCTATTCTTTTCACTCTATGAATCAACAGGTTTGGAAATATTTGATTGCAAACGTGACATTTGTGAGACTAGCTGAGTGGAACCAAAAGATTATCCTTGAAAAAATGTCTTCTGAGCCTATAAGTTATGAAGTTTTTGTCTCTCAAGTCAAATCCCTTGAAGTTGCATTAATGGAAGCTACACCATTTGTGCCTATGACACCATGGTCGCCTAGGCTAAAGTAATCTACTACTAAGGAGAAGCAGAATAGACCACAACCTGTACCTATGAGGTAGTCACTGAGGAAGAACCCTACAGAGGCTAGGCAAAAAGGGAGGATGGATAAGGAAAAGAAGATGTATGAACTCATGGAATTGGATACAGAAGACCTCCACGATGGAGTTGACGAATTGGATGCTGATGAGGGAGAGCCTCTCATGAGGCTCCTAGAGTATATCCCTCCATGAAAAGGGAAAGCGAAGGTTCCAAAGGATCCCGATAATGTGAAATTCATGGTTCAACACTGCTACTACATGAATAAATGGTATTTGAAGGAATGCTCTTAGCACGTATCCCTACATTAAAACTAGAAGATTTGGATCTTGTCAATCATGAGAAATTTTTGCATTTGGCCACTGTATATGACCAATATTTAATATGACAAGATTGGGGTCACAAATATGAAACCAATGAAATGGGTAAAAAGGGTTGAGGAGGCCGGATTTCTACATATGCTATGTGTGCCACACTTTTAGAGGTCAATTATCAATACTATATGTGTGCACGAATTGTCACGCTAGTGCATGATCGGTGTTTGTGGTTAGGCAAACCCATCCCCATAATAGACATGTTGATCCACATAATTATGAAATATCCCTATAAAGGGGTGGATCTAGCCAAGGAGTTTGGAGGTAAAAGAAAAGAGA
Organism: Pinus tabuliformis; assembly: GCA_031772625.1. Lineage (NCBI taxonomy): Eukaryota > Viridiplantae > Streptophyta > Pinopsida > Pinales > Pinaceae > Pinus > Pinus tabuliformis. The sequence goes on from CM062817.1 coordinate 962,711,882, forward strand.
AGGAACTTTTGGATAAAATGAAAACTGAGTTTGTTCTGGTCAAGAAGTCGCAGATACTCTATCTGCTCTATCACAGACTAAGCAATGCAATTTTCCATTTAGATTTTGGCCAAAAAGGTCATGAGAAAATGTCACGTGGACGAGGTTCCGGTGCCAATAATTCCATTGGCTGCACAATGCGCAAAGGGGGTGTAGTACAACTAGGCACAATACCTCTACAAGGAATTATTAGAAAATTTTCACAAAGCATGGGATGAAAGAAATGCATTTCACTATGCCTGGCTCCTGTTGTTGATTGTACTCATTGCATGACAAATTTTGGAGGATAGTCAGTTCCCTCTATAGGATGAGGATTTACCAGAGGGAGTGAAGTTCGCTTTGATTTGGGCAACGAAGGACCCACAGCGGGTCGTGGAATCAAAATTATTCTAGATACATGTTGCGATGGACCTCTACATAGTGATCAGTCAAAGGCCAAGGTTGTCTCCAACCTTGTTTGAGTAGTTGTGGGCCTTTGCAGAATTTAAGGTCGATTTTCATAGTGTATCCATTTGCACAAGGAAAGTCCCTAACAATATATGGCACAAGTTTCTATACCTAGTTACAGAGGCTGATGTACAGGAGATTGTGGGAACATGGCCAGAAAAGTGGAGACAACCCATAGATCTTTGCACAGGTAACAACAAAGGCGAAGAAATCTCTTCCACGCAGATGAAAAATGCATAGAAATGGAAAGAAGCAGTAGAAGCAACAACGCGGGATTTGATCGATCAGAAGAAGAAATAAGTTGTTACTAAAGCAACTGCTACCAAGGTGTCTGTCGATAAATAGCATGTTGCAAAAGACTCCACGTTAGAATTTGAAGCATCAAATTCTCAGCATATTGAAGAACAAGAACAGTCCAAGCAGGAAGGTGGTGGGGGTGATGAGTAGAGAAATCCCTTAAAATTACATAAGCAGACCAAGGAGATGACTGGACCTAGGAAGAAGCAAAATCAGACAAGCACACACACGTGGATGGAATGGTACTCAGTGAGCAGGACTTGGATGAGATCGGGGATAAGGTCCGTGACACAACGAGAGAGCTTTGGACTCAATTTGAGCAATAGTACATGCAGATGCTAGGGAGCGTCAAGAAGGATATTCATGACTTGCAGATTCAAGCAGGCATAATTTAGGTGCGTGTGGGACAGGTGAGTGGGGTTCAAGTGAGCCTGCAACAAGCAAGCACGAGCGTAATGGAACCAGAATGAACTCTGGACCTCACAGTCATTCCCTTGCTAGAAGGAACAATATGCATAGAGTCAGAGGAGGATAATTCCCAGCTCAGAAATATCAAAGGCGTGGGTATGAATTTAGTCACGTTGCTACTTTGGATCCTCCACGTGCTTCATTAGGGGGTCCCAAAGGAGCTTTAGATCAAAGAGAAGTGCACACTATTGATGATTAGAAAAGTCAAAATCAACAATGAGCAGATATTCACTGAAAAGGTTTAGGCTCTTAAGGAAAAATAAGAGCTAGCAGCGTGAAGCCAGAGCCTCGAAGCAACAATTACACAAATGTGTAATTCAATACCACAACTACACATTTTAGAGGATGTGGCAGCTTCAATAAAGGTTTGGAAATTGGTTGTTGTAGTGCAACAATCTAAGGATGAGGTTGGTCGAGTGGCTTTTGATTTTTGGATGAAGAGATCTGAACTGCAATTCAAACTGTAGTCAACTACTCTGTCAAAGGTCAGGGAGCAGCGCAGCACAACCATTAGAGAACACATGTCTACCTTGGATAACACAGTAATGGGTTGCAATTGTCTCTTTTAAAATGCAATGGAGCTATGGACCATTTTGCAAGAAGATTCAAACCTGCAGAGAATGTGTATAGAAATCAAAGAGGCACAACAGAAATTTGATGAGATCAAGGTGACTACGCATACTTTGGCACCAGTCCAGTGCCTCTCATGCTTACAAGAAATGAAAGTGCTGCAAGCATAGGTTGAGGAGCTGTAATGCAAAGAACAAGTTTTGGAGGCTCAGATTCAACCATGGATGGAGGAAGTGAGCTAGGTTACTCTGGCTATCCAAGAGAAGTTGAAGACTTTCCAATATACACAGAGGACCTTGAACCTCGCAATGGAGGGGCCAACTATAGAGAAGCCGGTCGAAGAAGTGTAGCAGGCCATCATACAGAGCACAGTGTAGGCCATCATCCAAGCCTCAACCTATTAAGAATTCAAATCTCCACACAAACTTGGCAAACCTTAAAAACATTAAGCTCTGATACCACTTGATCTGAAATTGAAAAAGGTATTACAGACTATGTGTGAAGTTACCTATCTTACTTAGTGCAATGGATCGATAAGATTGCAAATAACATAAACACTTAAACAATTATAAAAACACAATCAAACACATCAACACAACCAAAATTGATAAAGGAGTTCATGAGACTTCCTAGCTATGTCTCCTTGTCATTTAGCTTCTAGTGATGACCTCTTTATTATGCCTTCAAATAGTTGTTACAAGTGTGAGCTCAAAAACAAAGTCTCAAACATGAAAATGGATTTCACCGCTATGTTCAGCTCGAATCTTCGAGTCGAAACAAGTATACACTCAACTGTACTTGGTCACTCTGACCTCCAAACCCCCTGGAATGGTTCATAACACACTCTCTGTCAACTTTTCTGTTTTATGGTATTTATTTACAACGTACAGTTACAAACTGCAATAAACGCATAATAATACATTTATAATAGAAACAGACTATAAACCAAAGGACTAGTGGACGCGGGGAGGACCCCGACCATTCGGCCTTTTCCCCGCATTGATCTCGAGATCAAACAATCTGATGGCTATTGCGTCCCGTTCATGAACTACTCCAGACAATTTGCATCGTCGATTTGTCTTGAGGGTTCCGATGGCTGTCGCGCGATCTCGCGCTTCAACTAGTACATCTACTAATTCTCTGAAGGCACACAAGAAAGTGGCTTTAGGATGCTACATGTCGACCACTGAGTGGAATCACATGCTCTTGGTAGAACACTGTTTCCTGCCTTGAAGGCACGCAATAAACCACTTACTGCTTCCCTGCTGGAACTCAAAGGAGTTTAACTTATTTTGCATAACTTTATTGTGTCAGTTTTCCAGGATAACCTGTCTGCATGTTTTGACGAAATATGTGTCAATCTCCTTTGATCGGATGATCTCCACTCTTGTTTGTTGATCCCATTACCTATGGTATGAACTAATTGCACTCCCACATCGCCTTCTGCGCTGACATCATCAAGAACCTGTGACTCTTTCTCGGGTTGTCACATATCTTGTTGATGTAGGCATTGACTTTTGACATGAATCTTTAATTGGCTCAAATTTTCTCATCCGAACTCAGATTTACACATTGTTTGCACCATTGGCTTCGTATTCACGAGCACTTCAACATGATTCCATTTTCACCTATATTTGAAGACTTTTTATCTAGAGGCTATGCTGAATCCATTTTGGATCACTCCTCCCCACAAGAAGCTTTTGGTCCACCAAAAGTTGGTTTTTAGCTATCAATTAAGTGAGGATAAAGTTCCCTCACTTTTCCAATCTTTATCCATCATTCTTTACTTGGATTTGTACCATTGAGTCTAACTCGAAGATACTCAACATTCCCCCATCGTGAAGTTCTTATCCTCCTGTCAAGAACTATGTCCTCCTGTAACGCATTGAGATACACGGGCAACAGATCCTCAATGGAAGGTAGCTGACTTTTCTATTCGGGATCTTCAATCAATGAAAGTTCATACAACCTCAAGTTTTCAACATTAATGACTTAATATATTTTCACATAAGCTAGTAGATCTACACGGAAAGCATTTTCACCAATTTTATCAATTATTTTGAAAGGACCATATCTAATTGGTTTCAACTTTTTACCTTCCCCTTGCAGTCTTTCTTTGCTGATGTACAACCAGCCTTGATCACCAACTTGAAAACTATGCTCAACTCGATGCTTGTCATGTCGCGCCTTATACTTTTGCTTGGCTTCTTTCCAGCTGTTCTTGTACTACCTAGTGAATTTCCTGGATTTGTTCAATGAACTTGGTTTCTTTGTCCACATCACTGTGTCCATCAACTGCTTTGTCTTTAGCAAAGACAAAATCCAAGGGATACTTTGGTATAAAACCAAAACAATACTCAAAAGGAGATCTTTGAGTAGAAGAATGTTTTGCACGGTTGTAAGCATGTTGCACATAACACAAATGCTCATCCCAAAGTTTGGGATGCTTGCTGCAATATCCTTGAAGCAACTGTATCATTTTCCTATTGAACACTTATGTCTAACCATCTATTTGTGGATGAAATGTCGTGATCTTCTTTAACCTTTTGTTCATTAACTCCCATAGACTTGACCAAAATTTCCCAACAAATCGAGAATCTTGATCAGATACAATAGAAGTGGGTAACCCAAAATGAACCCATACATTTTGAAAGAACAAATTTTTAGTTTGTTTAGCTGTGACCTGTTTATTACATGGTATAAAAGTACACATCTTACTGAACCTATCCACAACTACATACAAATAATCATGACCTTTTCTATACTTTGGCAATCCCCCAACAAAATCCATGGAAACACTTTCCCAAGGAAGAGAAGAATTGGAAGTGGAGTATACCAGCCTAATTTTCTATTACTTGGCTTGCTTATAGCACACATAGTACATCCTTTAATATATCTATAAATTTTCTCATTCATTCATGGCCAATAACAGAACCTTTGTAATTGTGCAACTCTTTTACTTACACCAAAATGACCTGATACGAGAGAAGTATGTGCTTCTCAAATTATGTTAACTCTTTCAGTTTGTGGAATGCATAACATTCCCAAATGATATAAGAGTTTGTCCTTTATGTAATAATCCAATTCTTTTACTTGCTTTCCATGACTTAGAGTTGCATATACATCCTTAAAGTATGTGTCTTGAGCATATTGTTCAATGTAACTTTCATGAATTATTTAATTATGCTTAAGTATTGTGCATGCATTTATAATTGGTCTTGATAACATGTCTACAATCTTATTATGTATGCCCTTCTTATATCTAATAACAAGATGAAATTTCTGTGGAAAACCCATCCACGTATAATGCCTTAATTGTTGCAATTTAGTTTGTGAGTGTAAATATTGAAGTGGTTGATGATCTGTGTGTATGATTGTTTCTTTACCCATTATGTAATGTTTCCACTTTTTAACACTCTGAACTAATGCATACAATTCTTTATCATATTTAGGATAGTTAACTACTATTGATGTAAATGTCTCAGGATGAAAGCATATAGGCTTTTTGTGCTGCATCAACACTGCCCCCATGGCATATTCACTTACATCTGCCTCAATCTCAAATGGATGTTGAAGATCTAACAGTGCTAGTACTTGTGTTGTACTGATCCTTTCTTTCAATGTGTCAAAGGCTTTCTGTTGTTTTCCTCCCCACTAAAACACCTGTTTCACACTTTTCAAACCATGTAAAGGAGTTGCAATCAAAGAAAAGTTAGCAATAAAATTTCTCCAATATTGCGCTGCCCCTAAGAAACTTCTAACTTCTATAGCAGTATTGGGTTTAGGCCAGTTTAGAATGACTTCGACCTTAGAGGGATCTATCTTCAATTCACCACCCCCTACAATATAACCCAAATAATTCAAATATGTTATGCCAAATTCACATTTTGACAGTTTCACGTAGAGATTTTCTCTTTTTAAAACACCTAAAATCTTCTTTACATGCTTTACATGTTCATCCCATGTCCTACTAAAAACAAGAATGTCATCTAAATAGACTATTACAAAATCATCAATAAATGGTCTAAATACATCATTCATGACTCTCATAAATGTAGGAGGAGCATTAGTAGCTGCTTTGCAAGTCTAATTTAGAGAAATAAACTGCATTCTTTAATTGATCTAATAAGTCAATGCACATTATCCATGAACTGTCTTTCTTTCACACTAACACAATAGGTGATTCGCACGGTGATGTGCTTGGTCGAATAAACCCTTTATCGAGCAACTCCAGTACCTGCTTCTTTATCTCTGCATTCTCTAGAGCTGATAACCTGTACATTCCAATGTTAGGTAGTAGAGAATCTTGTTGCAAATAAATTTCATGTGCTCTCTCTCGCTTGGGTGGAAGCCCTTTAGGCTCTTGAAACAGAATATCATAATCAAAAAAAGCTTTAACTATATCTGCTTTTTGTTTATGATTACAGCCTTGGAATGCATCAGATTTATCAAGATCCCTTGCTTTTAAAATCATTAGTAAAAATTGTTTACTTGAATTTACAATTCTTTTCATCTATCCTGAATTTATGAGAGTGAAGTTACCTTTGAGTTTATGAGCCCTTACAATATATTCAATTCCATCCTTAGTGAGTTGATACTTATTTTATTTTCGATATAAGATAGCTTTTCTATCGTACAAGTATGGACTTCCTAATACAATTTCGCATATGTCCAATGGGACTATGTCTAACTCAACCTCATCTACAAACGTTGACCCAATAGCAAAACAAAATTTACATTGTTTTGTTTCTTGTAGCTTTGTTTTATCACACACCCAACCTAATGGATATGGTTTTTTATGAGGTTTTGTTTCTAGACACAACTTCTTTACAAGAGTTTCAGAAATCAAATTAACTTGTGACCCACTATCAAATAAAGTATCAATTTTAGTGTGCTTGGAAATGACTCTAATATGAAATATCTCATTTCTTTTCCTCTCATAACTTTCATTATCAATAGAATGCAAAGAATTACTTGTATATGCTTCAGAATCTTTACCTTTTATACCTGTAACTGTAACCTTTGTCTCGTCACCTGAGTCTGACCCTAAGTCCTTTTGAATAGCAGCAACATTCTTTTGCTTTTTTACTTCTGAACTTCTTAGGCTTCAATTCTAGATGCAAAGACCAGTAGTGTGCCTCATCGTGTCCTTCCTTATTACAATGAGTGCATGAAGGTTTATCCTTCTTCACCATGTTTGTTTTCCTCTCCTTCCATTCCAGTTTCTTCTTGCCTTTATTCTTGCTTTCAATAGATTTGGATGATTTCCCAACATCTGGGGTTACATTTTTACCTCTAGCCTCTAGATGAGTTGCTTGAACTAATACATTATCTAAGCTAGTGGGATTAAACATAAGTATAGTATGCTTCAAATAACTATGAAGACCACCTATATATTTTAACAATGTCTCTAGTGAGTCCAATGATATGCCTAATGTTAAAGCTCTCTTATGAAATTCCTGAGTATAACTATGAACACTTTGACCCTTCAATTGACATAGTGTTTACCAACTCATCATTGCTTGTTGCATATAAGCCAAAGGATAAAATTGATTTTTAATGGCAGAAACAAATTCATTCCAAGTTGAAATGATTTTACCATGATTTTGGAGATCTTCCTGTGTCTTGCCTTCCCACCACACAAGTGTGGTTCCTCCAGGTCAAAGGCTAGCTAGCTGGATTTTCTTCCTTTCTGAATCAACTTTCTGCACCCTGCAATATACATCAATTTTCCTTATCCAATTATCAAGCTTTTCAACATTAAGTTCTCCATCATAAATTGGAAAATCAAAATTTACATCTAATTTTATCAAAGAGGATTTCTTTTTCTTCTTCTTAGAAGAACTAGTTTTATGAGAAGAAGACAATGATGATGACGATGATGGTGATGATGGAGGAGATGGTGGAGGAAGCATTCCTCCTTTTCCTTTATCTTATTTAACCTATTTATCTGGAGGGTAAAAAATAATAGGTTCCTCTATTCCTTGTCTGGTTTAGGCGATGAAGTGCTTTCACCTTTGCCCTTTTTAAACTCATAATACATCTCTTCCACCATTGCACGTATCGTCATGAAACTATCGAAGAACTGGGATTCTGACCCAAGTGGTGTTTCATCTGCCATCCTTCTTTGTGAAAGACCCTTCCACTCTCTGGATTTTCCTCAACAAGTTCACCTTCACCTTGTCCAAGCCTCAACCTAGTAAGCATTCAAATCTCCACACAAACTTGTCAAACCTTAAAAACCTTAAGCTCTGATACCACTTGATCTGAAATTGAAAAAGGTATTACAGACTATGTGTGAAGTTGCCTATGTTACTTAGTGCAATGGATCAATAAGATTGCAAATAACATAAACACTTAAACAAATAAAAAAACACAATCAAACACATCAACACAATAAAAATTGATAAAGGAGTTCACCAGACTTCCTGGCTACGTCTCCTCATCCTTTAGCTTCTAGTGCTGACCTCTTTATTATGTCTTCAAATAGTTGTTACAGGTGTGAGCTCCAAAATAGAGTCTCAAACATGAAAATGGATTGCACCGTTGTGTTCAGCTCGAATCTTCGAGTCGAAACGCATATACACTTAACCGTACTTGGTCACTCTATCCTCCAGACCCTCTGGAATAGTTCACAACACACTCTCTGTCAACTTTTTTGTGTTATGGTATTTATATACCATGCACAATTACAAACTGCAATAAATGCAAAATAATACGTTTATAATAGAAACAGGCTATAAACCAAAGGACTGACGGGTGTGGGGTGGAACGCAAATGTCTGGCCTTTTCTTGATGTTGATCTTGAGATCAAAAAATCTGATGCCTATTCCGTCCCGCTCATCAACTACTCCAAACAATCTGCATCGTCGATCTGTCCTGAGGGATCTGACAGCTATCACGCAATCTCACACTTCAACTAACACATCTACTAATTCTCTAAAGGCACGCGAGAAAGTGGTTTGAGGATGCTACGTGTCGACTGCTAAGTGGAATCGCGTGCTCTTGGTAGAAAACTATTTCGTGCCTTGAAGGCACGCGATAAACTACTTACCGCTTCCCTGCCATAACTCAAAGGAGTTTAACTTCTTTTGCATAACTTTACCACATCCATTTTCCAAGATAACCTTTCTGCATGTTTCGACGTGATATGCGTTGATCTCCTTTGATCGTATGATCTCTGCTCTTGTTCACTGATCCCATCACCTGTGGTATGAACCAATCGCAAACTACCACATCACCTTCTGCACATCATCATCAAGAACCTGTGACTCTTTCCCGGGTTGCCACATGTCCTGCTGACGTAGGCATTAACTTTTGGCCTGAATCTTTAATTGGCTCAAATTTTCTCATCTGAACTCGGATTTACACACTGTTCGCACCATTGGCTTCGTATTCACAAGAACTTCAACATGACTCCACTTTCACCTATATTTGAAGACTTTTGATCTGGAGGGTATGCTGAATCCATTTTGGATCAAAAATTGATGTTACTTCAAGTTTAGGTAACGTTTCTCATGATTATGAGTTTAATTATTCTACAACTAATGAACCTACTTATTTTGCGGAAGCTGTTAATTGTAATGAATGGAATGATGCGATGAAAAGAGATTATGATGCCCTCCTTAAAAATGGAACATGGAGGTTAGTGGACCCTCCTGCTGGCATCAAACCTATTCGTTTTAAATTGGTATATAATATAAAGTATAAGGCAAATGGTTCACTTGATAAGTACAAGGCAAGACTTGTAGAAAAAGGCTATGCTCAAAAGAAAGGTGTTGATTACATAGAGACATTTGCTCCTACAACGAAATGGGGCATAATTAGAAATTTGTTTTCTATTGCAGCTCAAAAAGGGTGGAAGATAAATCAAATGGATGTAAAAACAACATTTTTGAATGGTGATTTCAAGGAAGATGTTTATATATTTCAACGAGAAGGTTTTGTTGTCAAAGGAAAAGAACATAAGGTATGTAAATTGGTAAAAGATTTGTATGGACTAAAACATACATCCCATACATGGTATGAAAAACTAATTGAACACCTTCTCAAGTTGAATTTTAATTTATTTGATCTGGATGATGCAACTCTTTTTATTAAGAGGGTTAGAAAGTCAGTTGTATATTTGGTTGTCTATGTAGATAATTTGATCATTACATGAAATAATGATGACTATATAATGCCCGTTAAAAGGGAATTGCTGAATTTTTTTGACATGATAGATTTGGGTTTATTGCGTTATTATTTAGGGATTGAAGTTGATAAGAAACCCAAATGCATTTTCATTTCTTAGAATATGTATATTGGACAACTATTGAATAGATTTAGAATACAAGATTGTAACCCTGTTTCTACTCCAATGGAGCAAAATTTGAAGTTTACTTCCATTGATGAAAGTAAACTTAAAGATCCAACAAAGTACATACATCTTGTTGGATGTTTGAATTTTCGGATTACTACTTGTCCTGACATAGATTTTGTTGTAGAAATATTTCTCAGGTTCATGCATCAATCCTATGAAGTTCATTGGATTGCAGCAAAACGAGTGCTCAAGTATTTAAAAGGTCCTCAAACATATGGCATCAAATATTCTAAAGTTGTAGATTCCCATCTCATTGGCTATTCAGATTCATATTTTGATGGAGACAAGGAGAATTGGGTCTCTACTTCTAGTTATTTGGTCATTCTTGGATCAACAACTATCAATTGGAGATCACACAAACAATCAACTCCTACTGATTCTATCACCGAAGCTGCATATGTTGCAACAACTCAAGCTACAAAAGAAATCATTTGGCTTCGCAAAATACTTGAATATTTTCATGAGAAACAAAAGGCTTCAACTCCTCTATTTGTTGACAATTATTCTGCAATTCAATTGGCTAATAATCGTAAGTTTCATGATCAAAGCAAACATATTAATCCCAAATATCACTTAATTCAAGATTATGTTGAGGCCAAAGTCATTCATTTGACACATTCTCCTAATTCAGAGCAGATAGCAGATATATTTACCAAAGCGTTGGGACGTGAAAAGTTTGAAAATTTTAAAATGTTACTTTGCATGTTAGATGTCCCTTCGGATTAAGGGGGAAATGTTAACTAATCCTTGAGGATTATGTTTGTAAAATATTAATTATTTAATTTTTATTTTCCCGTTAATAAGTTATCAAGACAGTTTGATATCGAACCTAGAAAAAATTTTAGGGGCTAATATTTGCAAGCGCACTGATTTCCATGTTTTTTCTAAAAACAATTCGTTAATTTTCTTTTTTTTCTAAAAATGTTTCTCCCAAATTTTATAGTATAAAATTATTTTACCTCAAAATTCACTAATATTTTATATATTAACTATATAAAATTATCATAAATTTGAATATTTTTAAAGAAATACTACCAAACATTTTATAGATAGCATATCATGGACTAGTCAAATTTGCTAAGGTTTCTAGATGTTAAGATAAATTTTCATCCTTAAAATTTTCCCTGCAAGTTGAACCTACCTTACATTTGTATAAATTAAGCTCCCATGAATGAAATCAAGATTTCTATTGTGGAGTTTATTCACAAGCTTGTTTAGAAAATCCTCGGTTGGTGAATGCTAATGAATAAAACAAAGAAGACCATTTGGGCATAAATATAGCATTTTCCAACTTTGAAATCCATCGAGTAAACTATGCGATAAGAACGATGACAAAATGAGATTAGCTTCTAAGATTTTTATATGAATTTGACAATAACACCAACCACATTGAACATATTGGTGATTTGGAAGAAACAATTGAACTCGAGCCCTAAGAAAAGAAAATAGGAACCAAAGCCTTTGGGATTTGTAGAATAGTTTTATATTCAAACTCGGATGAAGTGTAATCTCATTACAATCAATCAATTTTACGAAATTTAATCGAAATTAACATCACACATTAATTAATTATATTTAATTAAAATTAAACATCACACAAATTAATTAATCTATACTTTATAAATTATAAACCCTTTCACTATTACATTTTATAAAAAATTATTTTATTTTCTGAGATGAACAACGAAACCTAGTTTAATTATGATTTGAGAGAAAGTCAGTAATGATATTGAGATTTGTCTTTACCTAGATGTTATAACATTAAGTTATTTATACTAACCGTATTGAAATTTGTCATTATCTAAACGTTACAAAATAAATTAAGTTATTTATTATAAGTTCATCGAGATGTTACAATATACATTTAAGTTATTTATTCTAACTTCATTTTCAAAAATAACAAAGATTTTTTATTTTGGTTGTTAGTCCATGTTTTTAACTTTGTTTAATTTCGTTTTATTGAAATTTTTAAATTAATTTTTTTCCTTTATTATTATTTAATTTATTTTTATTTTTTATTTAAAATTAATATAAAAATTTTAAAAATTACTTTTAAATTTACCGTCACTTTTTTGTTTTTTTAATTTCATATTATGAAAACTTTAAATTAAAATTATTTTATTTTATTATATTATATTATTATTTATTTATTTTTATTTTTTACTTAAAATTAATATAAAAATTACTTTTAAATCTGCCGCGTCAATATTTTTATTATTTTTATTATTATTTCAATAAATAAAACATCCCCTTCCACCCACCCTGCAATGGAGGTGATGTTTTATTATTAAATCTGATTATACTACTGGTGTGGAGGCTCAAAAGTAAGCGGGCAGACTCATGTAGAGCGTTTTATATTACTAGTGTGGAACCTCATGTAGATTGTCATAGAATTATAATAGTGGCGTGGTTGACTCTCTTTTATGTTTGAGGGTTTAAGGATTTATTGCTTTGTATTTTAAGATTTCTTCATGACAGTTCATCAATGTTTTATTTGTTTGAACACAACATATGATGCCTCTACTATTGGAATAAAGTAAATCTAAAGATATCATAAAATTCGATAAACAAAGAAATATGAAAGAGGTGGAGATATAAAACTTGTCATACTTGGCTTTCATAGGAGAAAGAATTGAACTTGAGGGTTTCCGGACTGCTGAGCATCGCCGCTATGCTGCAGAATAGCGATGGGGATGTGTTAGTAGCTAGCCCCCTCAGGAAATGGGCTGCAGGGTCACCGGCAAGGATTTGGCTCCGCGACGGATTGGATAACAAAACTCCTGTGGCTGAACGATTCCCTATGGCAGATCGTTCTTCACACAGGTCTGAGGCACATACACTGTCTCAGGGTTTATCACACTGTGTGCCGTCAGAACCCACTAAAACTCGTCATGGCATGGATGATGCAGCTCGTCATCGACCAGATCTGCAAACCCACCCTGATTTAGTCTTGCTTAAAGGCAAGGGAGAAATATTCAAGTCGAGAACGGTTGTGAAAATAAGGGCAGAACAGAATGATGAGCCACTACCTCCCAGTCGGCCAGATCCAGCAAAGCGAGGGCTCCATAAGACCGATCTACTTTGCATGTGCACAGATCCGGTTTAGCAAGGGCTTCACAAGACTGATCTACTTCGCACGGGCGCAGATCTGGTTCAGATTTTCATTAAATTGATTGAAGGCAAACACTTATGCATGCGGCTCAGTAAGGGAATGAGCATCCTTGAGTTAAAAAAGGAAATCCAGGGTCTCCTGGTAACCCCAGCACACCTTCAAAACCTCATATACTCAGGATACAGTATGCAAGACTACCAAACCCTCCAGTACTATGGCATTGCCAAAGATTCAACCATTATTCTAAATCTCTGACTGCGGGGCAGAAGCACAGGAACCAGCTCAAAAAAAACAGGTTCCTTTCGGGATGCAGTAAAAGGGAAGGAAAAAATGAAAAACAAAGCAGCACCACCATCAGAATTACCAGGAACCTACATTGTTGAACAGAAGCCAAAATCACCAACGCTACAAGTATCTATGCCAGAGGTAACGAGTTTACACAACGACTTATCTAATAGTGCAATAATCTGTAGATTTAATGGTTTCAAGCCAAAATCAGATGTCCTGCACCAATGGATCTTCTCAACATGGACATCTAACTGTGAAATTTACCTATGCCCTAAAGTGTTTTTCATAGTCAGATTTAACACAGAACAAGAAAGAGACAGCATTATCAATCAAGGGCCTTGGTTCTGGGGTAGTGCTAGCCTCTTCACCACCCCCTGGTTTTCTGATTTCGATGCCAATACAATGATAGTCTCAATGATGCCTGTATGGGTAAGGCTACATGGGCTCCCACTACACTTTTGGCATCACAAAATATTAACAGCCATTGGGAATACCCTTGGAAAATTCCTAAAAATGGATGAAGACAAAGCTATCAGGGGAATATTTACTTTTGCAAGAATATGTGTAGAAGTGGACTTAAGTCAGGGGCTACCTGACCATATCACGCTGAACTTCAATACTTCTCAATGGATACAACAGCTTGACTATAAGAACACAACGTTTCGGTGCAGGGGCTGCATGCAAACAGGGCACCTTCAATACGACTTCCCTTTTGCTCGAAAGGACCCCAGGAGAACTAAGAAACAACAAAAAAAGCCTAAAGGTTGGCAGCACACCGACCCATTGGAAGAAGGAGACATAAATGTGGAGCCTACAAAGAACCAGACAGAACCAAACACTCAAATGAGACAAAAACAAAATCAGGAAGAAAATGCCCCAACCACTCATTTAGGGCCACACATTTCAGATCTGCAACAAGAGTTACAAATGGAAGTAAGTGGCATCAAACGAACCCATGGATCAGAGGGCTCAGAATCTGACAAAGAACTTCAATTGATCCCAATGGAAAATCAGCTAGCTATTATTACACCCACACCTGACTCTGGAGGATGGCGACGGGTGGAGAAGAAGAAGGGTAGGAAAGTTTAGGCTTGCTGGAACTTATTATTTTTCTGTTATTCTATTTCTGTTGCTTCCTGTCATTACAGGAACAGTCATCTGCTATTTTGTGTTATTTCTCTGTTTGTTACCTGTCATTACAGGAACAACCATCTGCATATGCCTCTGGCATCTACAAAATGTAATTTTATCAATATGAATAAAATTACGACTTTTTTCGACGGAAAAAATGAAAAAGGTGGAGACTTAATTTGAATTCCACTATATGAAATATTATATTATTTATTTCTAATACTAGCTTTATTCTATTTTTATTTTAATTTATTTTTGAATTCTATCAAGTATTATAATTTATTTTTGAATTTTATCGAGTATTAAAAGATCAAATTTTTTAAATAGAAATTTTTTTCCCAAACGTAAAATTTGGAAAAAAAATTCCAAGTAATTTTTCTTGACATTATTCTAGTTTTTTATGATATTATTTATATTATATCTAATTTTTAAATTTTTATAATAAAATTTAAAACTTTATAATATATGTAATTACATGGTATTTTTCATTCACATGTTTTATTACTTTTTATTTTTATTTTTTTATTTATATTATATATAATTTTTGAATTTTTATAATAAAATTTAAAACTTTATAATATATGTAACTACATGGTATTTTTCATTCACATGTTTTATTACTTATTATTTTTTTAATGTGATATGAATAGGATAGATTTTATATATATAATTTAGAAAAGAAAAATATTGTAATTATTAAGTTTTATATGTTTATTAATTAAATTTGAACATAAAATTTCCAAATATCGTTATCATTGATATCAATAATTATTTTATAAATTTGTATAATAAGATCTATCTATAATTATTATTTCTACTCTTTATTTATATATATATATATATATATATATATATATATATATATATAAAGAGTAGAAATAATAATTATAGATAGATCTTACTATACAAATTTAAAAAATAATTATTGATATCAATGATAACGATATTTGGAAATTTTATGTATATATATATATATATATATATATATATATATATATATATCACATCTTTATATAGAAATATTTGTATTTCTAATTCTATTAAAACATTGATAATACATATATCCGCATACATATAAGTATAGCATTTTCATTAGCAAATTTTATAATTTTTTTATTTGGATGTTTTGATGTGATATATATAAGATTAAAATTATAAATATAGGAAATTTATAAAAGGAGTTTATTATAAGTATTAAGTCATCAAATTTAAACATGAATTTTCATGGTTACGAATATGAATCCTCTTTATTAAAAAAAATTTCATATGAATAATTATGATTTTTTCACAAATAAATTGTCTATAATATTATTATTAAAAATAAAATTGCAATATAACAAATTCAATGAAGTTTGCATTATGTTTTGTTATTATTATTTTTTGACCTAAAGCTTCATTACAACATCTTCTCCATATTGGGTTGTAGAGCATCTTTCGCTGCAATGAATTGCATACGAATCGATGTTCCTTGAGGTTGGAGGCTAACGAGGATATTTTAGAGGATAACTTAAGAATAAAGAGATAATAAGGAATTTTTAAAGGACGAGTTAAGATATTTTATTAACCAAACACCGACAGATCTACCTTAACTAATATTTTTTCATGAGTTGAGAGTGATCAAATCCTTTTAGGTGTGAACCTTTTATACAATGTAAAACATGAAGAAAATGTTACACCTCAAAGGATTTGATTCTTCTCATACCATGAAAGATCATGTCTTCGTGAACTTGGAGGACCATAAATGTAGGACGATCTTTCACACATTGAGTAGAGGGTGCCTAGTATGAACGATGATTCCTACTATCTTTCTTGAATGTATTTATCTTGGTGTGCCATGAATGCACATAATTGTTTTCCATCAACACTAGTTCATCATCCAAATTCATTTGCATGAGGGGGTATTCCCAATGTTTTCCACAATATGTCTCCATATCACCCCAATTGGAGAGATCTTGAAAGGACATGGGGGTGGGATTTGATCCAGTCATGTGTGGAGGAGATCATTAATATTTTTTTTGGGTGTAACCACTCATTTGACCACTATCTCAAGGTGCTCTCGAGGCCTTTAGGGTAAGTGGCTCTCGCAAGATATAAATATGTCCCAATAGTGAAAATATCATTGATTTTCACCAATGAATCTAACCCCTTTAGGACTTTTTAAATAAAAACATGGTCGTGGGATGTTGTCCACTTATACATGTGAAGGGATCATGAAACCATTAAATTTAGAACTTATCTTGGTGCAACCACACATTCGACCAATACCTCAAGGTGTCGCCATGACTTTCAACCTAAGCAACCTTCATAAAAATTGAACCCTACTCAATCATGAAATACTCCTTGCTTTTCATCATCAATTTTTTTTTGTATGCAACGAGTCAATTTCATATTTAACATAAAAATTACACCTCCCTCATATAGAGTTGCACTAATTTTATTCTCTACTTATTTAATATATTTCAAACTTAAAAAAATAATACAAATTAAATTAAAAGTTTCAATGATATGTAACATTTCATTTATCTTTGAGTTCATAATTCTTACACAATTACCTAACTTGTTTTCCATTGGAATTTTAATAAAGATGACATGTTACTTAAAAAAGATATTGAGCGGTATCGTAACTTGTTTAAAGTTGTGATAAATAATTATACATAATGTTCAACACTTAATGTGAAACCCTTTTCTTGTTTATATATTTTGAGATTGCACCATTCATGATTATACTTTATGTTATCATTACTTGAGGTTCTCTTTTACATTACCCTAAATGACATCTTAATAAATTGAGAATAAGAATAAGAAGATTTTTATCTTATTAATAACCATATTTAACATGTTAACAAATTCATATTCATCATGTTAACCTGTTAAGAAATTCTTCATCTTGATTATAGATTTATTAAAGTATTGAAAAGAGAAAGGTTAAACTATACCTTAGAATTGTGTTTTTTTATTAATATTTTTAATTTTTAAAATAAATGAAATCACTAATGAATATAAATATATAAAATTGATGGAACCATGGGTATAACGATGTTTTATGGAATAATATTAATAATTAACTTTTGTCATTTTTTCTGGGTTAAAAAATCATATTTTTTCATTAATCTATGAAATTATTACATTTTGATCATGCATTTTGATAATTTGTTTATTTAAAAAACAAAACTATATAGATTAGGCCATGTAAAGCCAATGATCAAGCAAGCTCAAGCATTATACAGAGGGCCTACATGTCCATAAATATAAAAGAAGCTACATATCATATATCATTCCCTATCATGGTCTTAAGACATCATTAAAAGGTAAAAAATATATCGCTAATATATCAAGTCTACCTGTTATTGTGCTTGCTAGTATCCATCTATGAAAACTAGTGATAGTACTCATGTGCATCCTACTAACTTTCGCCGCTTGCATAAAATACTTTTGACATAAAAATTATGAAGCATTTGAGTTACAAATGTATGAAACAAATGCATATTCAAGATAATATTCTTATATCTATGTTGGTGTCTTTATACAACATTATAATATGTGATTCATAACATATAATGAACTTTATGTTCAATCTTAGTCACCACTTTGCATTAAAAAAGGTATTATTGGTTTACAATTGTAGTCTACTTTCAATGTGATCAAAGGATAAATATGGTTTTAAGAAGAGGGTATTTCAATGATGATCAAAGGATAAATATGGTTTTAAGAAGAGGGTATTTTAGGGAAGGATTTGGTATTCAGAGATGAAAATAAAAATATTTGGTTTCAGAATATAGAACATGTAAGAGTATTGAATTAATTGCAAACTTGTTTTAGTGTACATAGAAAGCCTATATTATATAGCAATGGAGGAGACCTAGTGTCGGATAAGGATAACCATGACAACTGGATAGATGCAAGTACATATGTGAGCTTACAACTCACCATACTTAGCTCATAGGGAAATGAAGTGTTGGAAAAACCAACTCTAATAAAATGACTCAATGCCCAATAGAAAACACATGGTATACAATTCTTGGTATCTCATAAGAGGATGCCATCCCCAATTGTAGCTAGATGTTGTAGCTCAAAATGACTCATTAATTCTATTTCATATTTCAAAATTTTATCATATATTAGCTTTTTCTTCGTTGTATTAAAACCTCATCTCATTCATAAGCCTCATAATTATCAACTTTTTACCTCGCATATGATCAACCACACAATTGTTTTTTAAATATTATCAATTGAATTTACAATTACTTCTCCTTACTTCTTACAAAACCTATCGATCTTACTTATTATAAAGATTCTTTTATACTTATACATCAAATACCATATCATATCTTGATAGGTTATTAATTTTATACTTATTATAAAGATTATTTTATACTTATACATCAAGTACCATATCATATCTTGATAGGTTATTAATTTTATCTGTACCATATCATATCTTGATAGGTTATTAATTTTATCTACACATAAAAAACTATCTTTATATCTTTAACTATATACTAATTTATGTTTTACCTAAAACTATTACATTAGCCCTTCTCTTTCATATTCTATATATTTATATAATACCCTAAAAATATAACCCTTCTATAATATCATTAAAAAATCCCCTCTCCTATTCATCATAAATTTTTATTTTAACTCAATAATCCATCACCAAAAGCGTTATTTCTAAAACAAAGGATTCAACTAAGCCTTAACTAAGCCGTTTGATATATGTTCATCGAATTTTCAACCTTAACTATAAACGTACTTTTCTAAATGAAGGCAATTAATGGGAGTTAGAAATTAATTTTCAACCTTAATTTTAAATGTTTTTATTTATTAAAATGGTACGAAATCCTGCATTGTTCTTGTTTTGGTAAGATTAAAAGGTATAATTAACTTAAAAATTAAATTTACTTTTAAAATATAAACTAATTTTAGAAATTAAAGAAATATTTTTTCCAACTTACTATACTTTTTTCAAAATTAAAATTCTTTAAAAATTTAAAATCAAATAGAGTTTATATAAGTTTCCTATCCATATGGTGGAGTTTAATTTTCACGAGAGGAGTTTCATTTTCACTTAATTATATTTTAAGGAATATAAAATTATTATATTTTTGGATATTTGAAATTTCTTAATTTTACCAAAAAAATACTTAAATTAATTGTTTTTTCTAATAGGTAGTAATTATATATATAAAAAAATAATTATTTTAGTTTTTTTTTAATTACGTTCATAGATTTTTATTAATAATTAAAAAGATTACAAAGATAAAACTTTATATCCACACTGTCTATTCAGAAGACTCTTGAGGTACTCTTTGATCCAAGGTATATATGCGTGAAGTCTTTGGAGTTAGAAAAAAAAAAAAAAAAAAAAAACTATAATTGCTAGATTAAAGTGATTCACCTGCAACTACAACAGTTTTGATAAAACAAAATTTCAAAAGTAGGAGGTAGCTACCAATAGCTAGAAATAGACTATAAACATTGTGTTAAAAAAAGTAAACATAATGGACATGTTAGTCTGGAATGATAGCTGGTGAGAGAGGAGAAGAGTTTTCATTTGTAGTGTGCAATGGCAGAACGTTGTTTAAAGGTGTAACATTGATCCTTGCATGTTCATCCTGGTGAGCACTTGAATCTATCCCTGATTAAAAAACCATGTACTTCTCCACTCGATTTAAATAGACCATTATATCATCCAGATCATATCCATTGTTCCTCATGATTATCTTAATATCCTCTTGTCCAACAAAGAGCTTGTAATTGTCTACATGTTTGTCTCATTTCACCATGCTAAGCAATGTTTCCATCTGTTGATGTAAGGTGATAGAATGGAGAAAATGCAGTCTTCTCTTCCTAAACATCTCGGGGCCAGGAATCCATTTCATAGAACTACTACTAACTTCAGAATTAGAATGGTACATTCAGTCCCCAAGCTCTGTTGCTTCTAGGTGGAAGATCTCCTTTCTAACTTCTAGTGCAGTTGCATCAAAGAAGTTAGCTATTGATTACCAACCAAACAGTTGATGATGTTTGGATGAGTATGCTCTCGAATTACCTCCTCGGCAACAAGGATGTCGTTACTCTGGTTCCATTTCCCCAAGTAACCTACCAAAAAAACACACGACCAAAACTCCAAACCCTCGAGATAATAGGTGGCTATAAGGGTGTTCCTAGACCGGTCAAGTAAGAAAAATGGGTGTATGCATCACAACTGATAGAGTAAGTGACGTTTGACCACCAAATAAAAATACCTTTGTATAATCGACGTAGACTAGTTGAGGAAAACTTACACAAGGACAAAAAAATTGAGACCAAGACGATTGCGTCGTTTATAAACAACTGTGAGAAATGTAGACTGATTACAGTCACGTAACACTAACTGTTTCCTAACATTCCAAGACTCATGACACAATAATTTCCGCGAGACCTTGACAACTGGAGAACCAAAAAACTAGACTGAGAAACTGAGAAAGTTCCTTGATACCATACACCACATACCAGTATTGGGAATCTGAAATAAATTCCTGTCGGGCCAGAATTTTGGGAGGTCACAGTAGGAAGCACTGCAACTAGTTCAAACATGGGACCCTAAAAATAATTGTGAAAGAATAAGACAAAAAACATGGACACCATAGTTACTTTAGGAACAAAATCAACATCCAACGTAATTTCAACTAGTAACAAGGGGTAGGGGTGATGTATTCCCAATATTCCAAGACAGGAAAGTGCGAAACCAATATGAGAGTGTGAGGGTTGGACATAATACCCTGTGTAAGTATTGTTTCATCCACTGCAGTCATTTGAGACCAAAAATAATGGGAGGACCCCAACAACTTAATAACATCAACCACATTATGGCCTTTCTTATGCCGAGCCCAAGAAGAAACTTGTATAAATAGTTGTTATCAAAAGGTCACAATCCTCAAAATCAAAACATGTCATCTACAAGTTTCACAACAATATCTATTTGTAGCACAAAGCTTGAGTTTTGTTTCACAACAATATCTATGTGTAGCACAGAGCTTGAGTTTTCTCCATCCCAAAACAATAACCCAAGATGAGATCATAAATGGACATTCCTCTATTGTTAGTACAAAGTCTTGAGACAACCAATCTGTTGTGGGAGAGGTGATCCATACATGTGCAGACTATAGAGGCTCCTTTAACTTGAACAATGCTCAAGACAAAAAACATCAGCTGTTTCAAGTGACCATTAATGGAAAAAGATGTAGGTTGGTGGCTCCCATGGTGTGAGCCAAGGAGGTGCCATGCATGTCCCATGTGGGGCCATGTGGAGAGTTGAGCTCTCTCCCAAAAGGTCACCCCCTCCAACTCCATACAGAATCCCTGCATGTAAATCATGATACCCACAGGAAATTTTTTTTGATGGGAGACGATATGTCGAAGTCTTAGTTGCTAAAATATCCCATCAAAACTTGTAACACCCCCATTAGGGATTTGAGATGCATTCCTGTATTTAGCATTGTGAATCCAACAAATTATTTCTTAGAGGCATTTTCTATTACCCAATTAAGACCATGTCACGTCAATGTCCATGTGCTCGCCTGAGCCATCCCAATTTTTCAAGTTATCTTCCACCTTATTGTTGTCTCGTTGTATATGCTTGGCGATCCTGTAGTCTAATTTACTCAATAAGGATTTGATATTAATTATCACCTCCTGAAATTGCCATGATTGAATTGACTTGTGTGTCAGATAACCTGCTAGTGGCTTGCTTACACAATTGATTACAATTTGGGAATCCTTGTGGATCTGGAGCAAACATAAACCTTCTCTTTCCGCTATCTGGAGACCTCTCTCCAATGTTGTGAATTCTGCCAAATTATTTGTAGTTGTCCCAAGTGAGAGAGCGTAAATATGAATCAGTTCTAAATTCTCATCTCTAAATATTCCTCCCAAAACAACATCTCCAGGGTTGCGTTTTGAGGCACTGTTGAAACTCAGTGCGATGAAATCTTTAGGTGGGGGAAGAAATCTTTAGGGGTTTACTTTTTTCATAGTCAAACAAAGAGGGTTGTAGGAAGTGGATAGTGTATATCAAGTCCCTTAAGAATTAGTGCTTCATAATCATCAATTGTTTCGTCTTGTGCATCAATATGGGACACCAACACCGTCTCCCTGATGTTTTTAATCGTGATTTCCTATCATATGGAATTGAACCTATGTCCTCATTAAAAAATTATTAAGTTCCTCTATTCCATAAATTCCAGAGCGTAAACCCCAAAGTTAAAAGCCAAGCTTTCATTATAGTTGGATTCTTAAAACTTCTCCGAAACAAGTTTTCAATCCATGTCTTTGTGTCTATTGGCGTAGGTAATACAAATTGAAAAATTGTCCTTACAAATTCCCACATTTTCTTGGTGTTTAGTCAATTTAGTATGTCCTAAATTGCTACATTAATTATCAATCCAGGAGTCGTAAACTGATGAAGTGTGGCGCACTATATGTGCAAGGCAACCTCTTTCTTAGTTTTTATTGTTTTCAGTTTTATCTTGTTTTTGGGGGTTTTATCTTGCTTTGTCTCCTAATGCAAATGGAAATCCTATTCCTAAGTTTTAATAATACTTTCGAAGGCAAGTTTGGGTATAGATTTTAAGGAAATTATGTCCTTTATGATGACTTCTAGAACTTAACACTTCAGAGGATCTCAAAACAGTCTAGTGATGAAATTAATACTTGAACAAGAATGTAAATGTGTAGCTAAACAAGAATGTAAATATTCTGCCAAACAAGAATATAAATGTGCAGCTACTTGAATCAAACAAATGATGAACTACTGATCATGAAATCTCTATCTTTGTTGCTCATCTAAGTACAGGAATAAAAGTTAAGCTATTGCACTCAAACAAATCAAAAATTGCAAACTAATAAAAGTAAAATCAATTCACTTCATTTATAGTCCGATAGCTCGCCAAGTAGTATTTTTGGGGTTAAGCTATGGCTCTGGAGATAACGTCAATAATATGAGGAATTGATATCTAATTGCATAAAAATAAAACTAAAATCAAATCACATCATTCATAGTCTGAGAGCTCGCCAAGTAGTCCTTTCAGGGTTAAGCTATGGCTCTGGAGATAATGTCAATGATATGAGGAATTTGATATCTAATTGTAGAAAAATAAAGCTAAAATCAAATCACATCATTCATAGTCCAATAGCTCGCCAAGTAGTCTTTTCGGGGTTAAGCTATGGCTCTAGAGATAACGTCAATGATATGAGGAATTTGATATCTAAACTAACTAACAAAGCAAATGAATAAAACTGGAATCAAAGCATAACTGCAATTACAAAGCTAAGAAAAGAAAAGTCAGCAGAGAGACTAATCTCATGTCACTAGTTATTATAAAACTTGTATGAAAATGCCCAGGCCTAGCCTATCCTGAAACACACACTCATCAGTGTTAGCAACAATATACAATGCTTGAAAAATCATGTACAGGAATGTAACATTAACATCAGAACTAACTTATGAAATATACACAGGTGAACAAATTATGAAATATGTGCAATGGAAATAAGGAAACAACACGTAAAAACTTTACAAAAATAAAGAAAACAAAACCTCGGCCAGCAGGGGCCCTCTGCACGACCTTGGTCAACACGCTATTAGTCAAGAATTTTGCTCACACAGTCATATGAAACAAAGTTTTATTATATTGCAAAATAGAGGGAGACTCCTCTCGTTACAACAACAAGACCAATTCACAACACAGGAAAATGACTAACACCAAAATGACACCAAAAACTAACTCTACATGTGTTTGCAAACACACTATTTATAAGGGTAGTTACATAACTATTTTCTTATGAAACTACTTTAGCAGAAGACATGTAAAAGACAACATCTGTGACCTTAGCATGATGGTTGCCAAGATCATTCAATCTACCAAAAGGTGGCTGTTGGATTTGCATCGTGGAGGTATTCTATAGCTGTCAAAATGAATCCATGGATCTAGGAACGGTCTCGGACCCTTCACGTGTTTGAAAACAGAGACCTATTTGCCGTGGAACTCTTCGTTTGACCACCATTTGACCAAGGGCTTCCTTTGCGAATTTGGCTGAACCAATAGGACCTGATCCATGTCCAGATCATTCCTGAACTACCCACGTGCCTCGTTTTGCTTGATGACACCTGTAATATAGAGATCAACAAAAACAACTGAGGAAAGTCGAATCAACTGTGAAAAGTGGCTGTATTCCACAGCTAATGAGAAAAATCCAATTCAAATAGCAAACACAAAAACATAGTTAGAAAACCACTTAAATTCTCTTTTAGAATCAATATGCAATGATATTTGATAGCTTATGAGGTACTAGTGAGGGGAAAAAGCCTAGGAAATTGTGTAGGAGAGATGCAGTTTCAGGGCTCAACACTTGTCATAAGAGCAAAGTGAGCAAAATGTGGTAGATTGATTCCTCTGCTCATGAACATAACAATCACATTGAGGGACCCTAAAAACCTTTCCTACGAAGGCGATACCAAGTTAATGTATGCCCCCAAATCAACAACCATAGAAAAGTGGAAATTTTCAGCAAACCAAAATTATGCAAGTTTCTGTTCCATGGTGTGGTCTCATTGTAAATGTGTTAGAAAACCTGCACAGATGAATCTAGCTAGTAAAGATTGAACGCACAACTTTGCAGAGCAAAAACACTAAAAAAGTTGAAAGAACGAAAATGAATTATTGATTAACAGAAAATAGGTTACAATGCTCATGATATACTACATGAGAGTCAACTAATACGCATCACTGGGTGAAGATCCCAAGGTAATGCGCCATAGTGGTGATAAATGAGAGGACTCGACACCTACAAATAGTTTTGAAGAGAACTCAGTTGCGGAGTGAAAGGAGGAGCAAATCAAGGAGTAAATCATGCAGAAAGGATCTTGCATGTAGTCCCATGCATGCATTGACAGTCAAAGCCACCAATCTAGTGAAGATTTCAATTTTGAAGCCTTGCATGTCAGTGAATGCTCTAACTAAGTGTCCACATGTGCCAGTAATGAAGGTCCTAGGTGTGTAGTACCTCCAACACCCCCCCTAAACACCACCATGGGGAAAAATAGAAAATGGACCTTGGCAACTAAGGCCAAAGGTCACCCAAAATACAGTGCAACTTGTACTAAAATTGAGGAAAGAGGGAAAACCTTATGGGAAATCCCCCCTCAAAATACAATGTAATCAAAAGAAAAGAGG
The DNA here is from genome assembly GCA_031772625.1 of Pinus tabuliformis. Taxonomy (NCBI): domain Eukaryota; kingdom Viridiplantae; phylum Streptophyta; class Pinopsida; order Pinales; family Pinaceae; genus Pinus; species Pinus tabuliformis. The sequence goes on from CM062817.1 coordinate 962,737,812, forward strand.
AAGAAAAGACAGTTTCTAAGAAACTGTGTCCTTCACTCCAAGACGATCGCGTAGAGAGTAAAACTTCTACTCAGTGAATGTCTTGGTAAAGATGTCTATAGTTTGTTCTGATGAAGGACAGAACTGCAAATCAATGACTTGATCATGTACTAAGTCTCTGATGTAGTGCATGTGGATCTCTATGTGCTTCATCCACTACTGCTGTACTGGATCCTTGCAAAAATTGAGAGTGCTCTGGTTGTCACACCAGATGACAGTGGGTTGGTGGAACTAGATGCCCAACTCAGTGAGGAAGTTTTGTAGCCACATAGCCTAAATGGTGATGTTGACTACTCCTCTATATTCGGCCTTAGCTGAAGAGAGAACAATATCAGGCTGCTTCTTTCTCAACCAACAGATAGGGCCAGACCCTAGACTGAGTTAATATCTGGAGGTGGACTTGTGATCAATGTTGTCGCTCGCCCAATCAGAATATGTGAAGCTAAGGAGATTCAATGCAGTGCCTACTGTATAGAGAAACCCGAAGGTGATTGTGCCCTGCACATATTAGAGGATGCGCTTGGCATCTTTCCAGTGTAGCTCATGCGGATCCTACATGTATCTGGAAACTACCCCTACTGCATATGAGAGATCTAGTCTGGAGTGGGTGAGGTATAGTAAGCTACCCACTAGCTGTCGGTAGAGAGTATTTTCAACTAATGGAGTGTCACCTCCATCCTCAAGGTGGACCCCAGACAGAAAAGGAGTCGGTGTTGGCTTGCAGTCAATCATGTGAAATCTCTCGAGGAGATCCTATGCATACTTAGCCTAAGAGAGTTTGATGCCTGTGGCATCCTAGCTAATCTCAAGACCAAGAAAGAAGTGTAATGGACTCATGTCCATCATCAAGAACCTATCATGTAAGGTCCCCTTGATTGCAGCAATGGCTAAAGCCGAGCTATCGGTGATCAGGAGATCATCCACATACAAAGCTAAGATAAGAAGAGAGTCATGTGTCCTGAGCGTGTAAACACTCGGATCAAACTTACATCTTTCAAAGTTTTGTGATAAGAGAAAAGGATCCGTCTTTGCATACCAAGCTCTCGGGGCCTGCTTAAGACCGTAGAGAGACTTCTTTAGTCTGCAAACCAAAGATGAATCCTGAATGAAACCATGTGGGTGCTCCATGTAGATATCCTCAGTTAGGTCTCCATGAAGAAAGGCATTCTTCACATCCATCTGATGTACTTCCCACCCCTGGGCAGTCGCAATGGCAAGTGCAAGGCATATGGAATCCATCTTAGCTACTGGAGCAAAGGTCTCATCATAATCAATGCCATACACTTGCTGGAAGCCTTTGGCTACTAGCCTGGCTTTCTATTTGGTGATTTGCCCATCTGCAACACTCTTGGTCCTATAGACCCATTTGCATCGGACAAGTTTCCTTCCTGAAGGAAGCGGGACTCCCAAGAGGGATTCCCAGTAGCCTTAGCATAAGACTGCAAATCAAAGCACTGAACCAAATGACAATTCCAGGGAGGCGTTGGTTCAGTGGCAGTGAGGGCAAGAGGAAGCTCAATAATCTCTGATCTAGTCCTCCACATATCAAAACTATCCCCCAAAAGACTATTTCTAGCAACTGGGTGGTCTTGTGCATATATCTCACTTAAGCTCCTTGTTCTCTGATTTATGACAGGGGAAGTTGATTCACTGCTGGAAACCCAATTTGGGCTTGGATGTGGATCATCATATGCATGCATTGGATTTGTAACTGAAGACTCTATCTCCGCATCTGCATGCTCTACCTCAGTATTTGCATGCTTTGTTTCTGCATTTGAGTGTACTAAGTCAGCAGCTCAGTCATGAGGTAGATAAAAGGTGTATGAATGCAGAAATTGAGGTGCATGTGAGAGACATTCCTCAAATTGGACACTTCGCTCAATGATGAGCTTGTCCGTAGAGGAAATCAAGAGTCGGTATCCCTTCACACCATCAGGGTATCCAACAAATATGCACTCAACGATCTGTGGATCAAGAGCTTTCCTATTTTCAGAGGGGATCCCGGCCCATGCTTGGGAGCTGAAAACACGGAAGTGGGTGACCTCCTGTTTAGTGTCACTCGAAGCCTCAAAGGGGGTCTGGTCCTTGAAAGATCTATGAGGAGATCTGTTCTAGATGTAGTTAGCACAATTAAGTGCTTCAGCCCATAGCTTATGAGGTAGTGACTTAGCATGCAGCATGCAGGAAGCCATCTCTTTGAGAGATCAGTTATTTCTCTCAACAACTATGTTCTGCTGCAGAGTGTATGGAACTGTGTGTTGCAACTATATGCTGGACTCAAGGCAAAGGTTCTGAAGTGTTGTGTTAACATATTACCCCCCATTGTCTATACGGAGGGCTTTGATCCTTCTCTCTGACTATGTCTCAACTAGTGATTTGAAATCTTTAAAGTGCGCGAAAACTTCAGATTTGGCCCTGAGAAGATAAACCCAAGTATACTGTGAGAAATCATCAATAAATGTAAGCACATACCTTGCTTTGTTGATGGAAGGATGGGGAAAAGTCTACATGAGATCACTATGGATCAAATCTAGAGGAGGGAATGCTCTGTGAGTCTTGTCAGTGTCAAACTTTTCTCTAGGATGTTTGCCAAGGACACGCTCTTCACAAACTCCTTTGGAGAAATTGATATTTGGCAAGCCTTCCACCATCTCATGCTTGTTGAGCTACTGCATATACCTATAATTTAAGTGACCAAACCTCTCATGCCAAAGCCTACTACTATCATCAGCATGTGTAAGCAATACAGAGGATTCAGATTCAATAAATTAAGAAAATGTATACAGTCTAGCTCCATTGTTTACCTCATCGGTTGCAATTTTGGAGCTACTATGTAGGTCATATATGTTCACTGCATCTAGAGTGAATTCCACTCTCTTTCCGGTGCCAGAATGAGTGATCTGATAAAGTGAAAGCAGGTTTATTGAAATCTTTGGGACATGAAGCACATCTTCAAAGCTTCCATGTAAAAGTTTTACTCTACCTTCTCCGGTGACCTCACTAGGTGAGTCATCTCCCATGAGGATGGGAGGTCCTTTGCATGCATCCAAAGAGGAATAGACTTCCTTTTCAGCAGCCATATTATGTGATGCACTAGAATATATAATCCATTCATTAGGGGAAGAGTTAATTGCAACTAAATCATGAAAATTGTTACCTTTCTCGTGTGGCAGATCCTCAGCTTTCTTCTTGGCACCCTGAGGGATGTGGTCCCCAAGGTTGTGCTTCTGAAGGATTTCTGCCATTTGGTCAATTTGTTTCTTCATCCAAGAGGATTCCAGATGGAATCCTCAGTGACAGTAGGTGCATTTGTCTCCTTTCTTCCCTTTCTCATTTTCGGAGCCGAAGGAGTCATTGAAGGGCTTGGTGTCCCCTTTCTTATTTGGATGGGAATAAGATTTTCCCTTGTCTTTTTGCTTCTTATTTTTCTAATTTGAATCAAATCTGTGATTTTTATTGTGGCTTCCATCATGCACAGCAAGTGCATGTGCTTTTGGAGATTTGATTTTCCCCATGCCAATGAGTTTATCTTGCTCAAAAGTGAGGGGCTCCATGTAATCTTTGAGAGAAGGCATAGTGTAGGATTTACCTGTCACGAGCCTTACTAAATGAAATGTAGATACAAATACAAATTATTATGTTTCGAGCTTTGACATAATAGAGAGAACTTTGTGACTCTCTTCCTTGGATTTGTCAATTCCACAACCCTTGAGCTGCAGCAATAGATCATTATATATGGTGAAGAAGTCTTGAATTTTGTCATAGTTCCGTGGATCCAATGAGAGCAGCTCCACTTTGAGAAGATTTCCTTTCATCTCATCATGTTTCCCATAGAGTTCTTCAACCTTTTTCCAAATCTCATTGGGAGTACTGCAGGCAAATAGATGAAACTGCAACTCTGGGGAGATGTACATGCATATGGATCCGTGGGCCTCATCCATGCGGTTGAGGTACTTTGGTTTCTCTATGGCTGAGATGGGTTCCACATCTACAGCCATGGTAATCATGTATAACCCTTTCTGACAAAGGTATTGAGTCATTTGGTCCTTCCATTTGTGACAGTTGTACAGTGTTAGGATTGATGCTTTGAGAAACTCCATTTTTCTGTCGATCTTTGATCTCCAAGATGTTATACCTGCAAAATAAAGTACTGGTGCACCTTTTATCTAGCAACTTGTGGGCTATGATACCATTTAAATGTGTTAGAAAACCTACACAGATGAATCTAGCTAGTAAAGGTTGAACACACAACTTTGCAGAGCAAAAACACTATAAAAATCGAAAGAACAAAAAAAATTATTGATTAATATAAAATAGGTTACAATTCTCATGATATACTACATGAGAGTCAACTAATATGCATCACTGGGTGAATATCCCAAGGTGATGCGCCATAGTGGTGATCAATGAGAGGACTCGACACCTACAACAAGTTTTGGAGAGAACTAGCCAGTTGCAGAGTGAAAAGAGGAGCAAATCAGGGAGTAAATCATACTGAAAGGATCTTGCATGTAGTCCCATGCATGCATGGATAGTCAAAGGCACCAATCTAGTGAAGACTCCAATGTTGAAGCCTTTCATGTTAGTGCATGCTCTAACTAAGTGTCCACATGTGCCAGTAATGAAGGTCCTAGGTGTGTAGTACCTCCAACACTCATGATAAATTGAGGTATTTTCTATGGAGTTATAGGCTACTTTGAATGTGAATGTCCCAGCTTGTTTTCACCCCCACCACTGTCTATAGTAGATATCCATATGTTCCTTTTGATAATTATTTTTTGAAGAGTGTCCCAAGGGAGGTTATGACCTGAGTGTTCCCAATCACCAATTGATTTCCACTGTCACCATCCCTACTCATTAACTGAAGATACCCAATAATTTGTCACTTTATAGGCTCTATGGTCTTGCGTAAAAGTTCTAATGGATTGGATTTGATCATTTTTCAACAACATTGGGTATTGTTGCTAAGAATCCTCCTAAATAAAGCCATCCTTCCTCCTTGAATCTTAAAACCAAAAAAACCAGTTTTTTGACTACATCCCTCATTTCTTGTGCCTAGCTCTAGATCCCTGAACCTTTTATTACTTTATCATGTTGTAATCTATCCACATGTGAGTTCAAGGCCAAGTATTTATGATGCCATATTTTCTTCCATATTTGAGGATCGCCATGAATCCACAATCACCATAACTTCATAGCGGAGGGTTTTCTAGTGAAAAGAGGGTCTCAAAGACCTAAACCAACTTTCCTTTTTAGATTGATCATATTTTACCAACCTAAAAAAGCACATTTGTGGGTTTTTTTTTTTAACCTTTCCATTTAAAAGTAATCCATAACAATTTTAGTTGTTGGCACACGGTAATGGGGATAGGGATTACCAAAAGATGATAGTTTGGTAATTCTTGTAATACTACTTTCGTTAAGATGAGATGACTTGGTAGATTAAGAGACTTGAAAGTCCAGTTGTTTACCTTTCAACGAGATATTTCCACTAAGTCTTCATTGTAGATGTACTGTTATAAAACAATACCAAAAGGATCCCCAAGAACTTGGATGGAAAATTCGCAAGAGATCCACTTAAACTAATGTGGAGCAACTCTAGACAATTTAATAAGAACAATTTTTATTTATCTATATTTACTAAAGTACCCGAGGTTTCCATAAAGAGTTGTAAGAGTCTTCCTATTCTTTTGACTTCTCTTATAGTTGGTAAGCCAAATAATATAACATCATTCACAAACTATTGATGGGTGATGGGAAGATCTTCCGATATAAATAGAGACCATCAATATATCCCAATTCTCTAGCTTTTTGAAACATTCTCCTTTCATGGCTAGGATAAATAAGAAGGGTTATAGAAGATCGCCCTTCCTAATCCATCTAGGTTTGGAGAAAGTCTGTGAAGGTGAGCCATTTATCGGAATTGAGAAAAAAAAAGATGAGACAAGGGATTCCTCCCATTCAATCCAGTGTCCAGATAAACCATAAGCGCGAAGAACGTGAAGTAAGTATTCCCAACTAAATCTATCATAGTCCTTCGATAAATCCAATTTTAAAAGCATACCTAGGCATTTAGACACTTTTAAACAGTGAATGATTTCTTGTACTACAATCACCTCATCAACAATTTGGCAGCCTTGCATAAAACGTGTTTGAGTCGGTGATACTAACAATGGGATAAGTGGTTTCAACCGATTGATGATTATCGTGGTAATAATTTTTTATAACACATTACATACAACAACTATTCTGAAATGATCCAGGCTATCAGAGCAACCTACTTTAGGGATTAATTCTAGAAATGTAGGATTGAGTGTCGGATGTAAGGATCTTGATCGTCTAGATTCTTCAACTACCTGTTGAATTTATTTACCTAAGAAAACCCAACTTTCCTGGAAGAAATTTGTCATGAATATGTCCAAACTAGGTGCCTTATTCTTAAGCATATTCATAGGAAGAAATTTGTCATGAATATGTCCAAAATAGGTGCCTTATTCTTGGGCATATTCATAACCACCAATTCAACCTCAGACATAGTTATTGGTCTCATTAGTGCACTGCTTTGCTTCCTACTAATGTCTCTTGGAATATTTTGTATCACTATGTTGATATCTTCCTGTCTTTATGAGTTTCTCTCCAACAGGTTATTCTTATAATATTTCACTAGTTCATATTCAATGTCCTGATGTTGTATTTTTCTGGTTCCATCCTTAGCGATGATCGAAAAAATTAAATTATTGTGGAAATGATGGATCGCTGCATTATGACAAAAATTTCAGTTACACTCTCCCTCCTTGAGCCATTATATCCTATAATTTTTCTTCCATAAAGCCTCTTCTTGGTGATGTCGTTTCTCTAATTTATGTAGGGTGCCAGCCTCTTGAACCACCAATTGAGAAGTTCACCCTTCAAGAATTATTCGTTGTTGGATATTCATCATCTGATTTTCCATCTCTCTTTTATCTACAAAAATATTCCCAAAAACATTCATATTCCAAAGTTTGATTTTTTTCTTCAACATTTTTAGTTTGATTTGAAAGTACACATTTTTTTGGTGTCTTGCACATTCAATTATTGCCACCACCTAGTTAATAGATCTACAAAACCCTCCAATTGAAACCAAAAACTTTCAAAATGAAAGGGGCGATTTTATGGACCCTCCTTGAGATCAATGTGTAATGAAATAGGCTAGTGATCCAACCCCATGTAAGGTGAAGTTGAGCCTTCAATAAAGAGATATTTTTGTAGAAGGTATTACCTATCCAAAGAATAGGCTATTAGGTTGTGGCCTTCACAACAATTGTTTTAAGTGAATACCCCATTAGTGGTTGGAATGTCTACAAGGTGCAGATGGTACAAAACTGCATCAACATCATGGGATGCTTGATCTAAATTTCGAATGCCACCTTTCTTTTCCTTTAATGAGAGGATGATATTGTAATCCCCTCCCACTATCCATGAGTTAACTATCAGTTGTTTCATATTTTTAAAATGTTGCAAGAATAATTTCTTGTCCCTCGTACTTGAGGGAGCATAGAATACTAAAAGATTCACAAATTATTCCATGCCCATATACCTAAACTTGCCTATGAGAATCCAATAATAAGTCATTGAGTCTAATAATTTGACTTCCTTAGTTGTTCCACCAGATGACTAACCCACTGGCATTACCCTGAGCATATAAAGATATAGATTGACAACCTTTCCAAACAATACCTGTGATTTCATTCATTTCCCCTCCATGTAATTTTCTCTCTTGTATGATAAAGATCGTTAGGTTTTCCTTTTTTATTCCATCCTTAAGATATCGATTTTTACCTTTGCTATTTGGGCCCCGTACATTCCATGAAAGTATTCCCATTGTGAAAGATGGAGAAAAGTTGGTGTCTTTTCTGTCACTATTGTAGCTTGATCCTTATTTCCATGGTTAGTTCCCATTATTTTCCTCAGTTCCTTATTTAGTTTGGTTAGCTCTTTCTTCAATTCTTTGGTAATATCCTTCAATATAATTTATTTCCCCTTATCCTTGAAAACTTGAAAATACTGAGCTATTGGATATGCAATATAACTTATCCTCATCATTTTCCACCTGAGATAAGTATTTTCATAGGTCTTCCTCATGTCCTTACATAAATCCCCTAGGTCCTCCTATACCTAGTTATTCACCATTGTGGCCAAGACCCTTTCTTCTTTTGATAGGTCGGATTATGGAGGTCGGATTACGGTTGTTGCAACAAAGGAGCAACTTCCTCAAATCTAGGAAAAGCATAAAAATCGAAACCATCTTGTGTCTCCACTTCCTCTTCTAGCTTATGTTGCAAGGTACCCTTATCAAGGGCTTGTTCGGGTGGTGCAATATCCATATGAGTGGGGCTCCTATTTCGAGGGTCCTCCTACATATCCTCCAATGTTGAGAAAACATTCTTCTCCTTCAATACCTTTGTGTTGGGAGAAGCACAGTTTTTGGTATTACGCCTCCGTGATGTGACTTTTGTAAAACCATTATTTGACCTCTGAGCTCCACACCCTTGTTCCTTCTTTTTTTAAAGGACAATCCCTAATTAGGTGGCCATGTTCATGACATAACCTACATTTGAATGGAGCGTGCTCATAATCCAAAGATTGTTCCAAATCTCTTTGTGGTAGTCCCACTCAACGGAATTTGGTAAAGGTTGTAATATATTCATATACACACATGACCTAGCATAAGACATATTCTTACCCCTCTTTGTGGCTTCTAAAATGTTAAAAAAACAACCTAGTGTCTACCCTATCCCTTCTAAAATTTCCGGAATCCAAAAATCAAATGGTAAAAAGTACAACCTTACCCATATTGGTGCTTCTATGAATTCCTCTTTGTGGGGGTTGAAACAGTCTTCCCAATGCCTAATATATAGGCCCTCATTGCTCAAGAAGTATGGACCTCCTTCAAAGATCTTAACTTTATCAACAAGGTTAGAAAATATAACGGTTAAAAACCCTTTTGGGCCAAGTCTCAAATCCACCTCACCCTTTGGTTGCTTGTGTTGTTGTATCGATCGCTCTGTTTCTTTCTCCATTGGCTAGATGCCTGTGAACTTACATATAAAAGCATGGTCTCACATGTGTTTCTGATGGTGTTCAAGACATCTTGTGGGTGTAACAAGTCTAGATTTTTTAGCGGCCTTAGGTATACAATGTACTTTTAACCCCATACTCCACTTCTCTCCTAGAATGGCCATTTGAGAGCCTGAGTGCCCTTCGTCTGTTCCTACTCTACCTTTGCCTTTGCCTTGAAGAGCCCTGCCAAAAACAACATTTAAGGAGGGGTGACACCCTCCTACCTCAATAGACATGTTACGAGAGTCTACAATCAGTGAAATGTGGAATTGAGTAAAATATAAGTTGGTACGAGATTGAGAGAGACCCTAAGCTCTTAACGGCTTCCCGTACACAACTTCCCTCTAGTTGTAGTTGTATAGAAATCAACACCGCCTTCATAGTCAAGTATTAAATATTATAAGTTATTCAATGAACCCGCACACCTTTGAGAATTTATAGAACTTATGTAGATCAAGAGAAAATAAAACAACTTGATACCAATTTTATGAAAAATACAATGGTAAGAAAATGATAACCAATATTCATTTCCATTTTGGTTTGACCTAGACATATAAAATGAAACTATCTCTCTCTGGAAATGTGCATAATTTATTTTCTCTTCGTAAGGTTTTGCTTCATAGAAGAGTGGCATGGAAAAGACTATGGAAAACATGTTGGCTACATGGGGCAAAAAAAAACAAATAGAGCATATAATTTGATAAATTTAGTTATGAGAAAATAATGAATGTTTTTATTTACTATTATTATATAAATTTATAAAATGTTTAAAGTATCTAATTTTTGTGAACAAGTTTTAACATTGTAATTTATATGCAGAAAATAATTAATTAAAAAAATTGGAAGTTGAGCTTTACAAGAGGATAAAAAGAAGAGGGAACAACATTGTAGAAGTTGGAGTTTTGTGCACCATAGGAGGTTGAAGCACTCAGAGTCTATAAAGCCACATTTTTACAGCAGATTGTGGAACTAGCCATACTATTTATTTTTCAATGATGGTCATGAAATATATAAATTAATTTATATTTATATTTTGGTTTATTGTTCATATTTTTTAACACATATTTTTATTTTGAAGCTTTGTCATTTATATAGTATTTATGGTTACCTATTTGTTATAAATAATATATTTTTCAGTAAAAAATAAAATTAGGGGTCTTTTTGGCTATGATTTATTGTTTTTAATGAATATATCAATACGTTTCTTGAATGCAGTTGATTTCCTTTTTTTTCTCCAATACTCTTTTTTATTTTAAGAGGGTTAAAAACTATGATGCTCAATAACCTTCTTGACTTATTGTTTCTCTGTGCCAAGGAATACTTATGGTATTTTCATTGGTATTTGAGATATTTTCTTCTACATCTTCTATTAATATTTTAATATAAATGCATCATGGGATAAAGGTGCCAATTTGAAAGTTCTTGGTTTGAAGATATAGTTCGAGTGTACTATTATCTCTCGTCTACATTAGTTATACAACATACAATTAAACTATCAATATTTAAATCTAACATTTGAGGGCTTAAATGGATTGTTTTAGGATGACTTAAAACAACTATTATTGTGATAGTTTCAATGGTTACCCTTTCTGGTCTAAGGGCCAACTTAAAGTCAAAGGGGAGGAGATTTTCCTAAGATTTATAGGGTCCCTCAACATTTTTCTTGCACTAGGAACAACCTGAGGAGCACACATCTACAATGCTAGTTACTCAAAGATGCAAGAACTTATTTTGTTCTCTAATCAAAGATCACAAAAACCTTCAAAAGTGGGTGTTTTGTAAAAAACCCCTAGAACTTTTATAGTGGAATGAAAAAGGAGATATGAAAATATAATATGCACTACAAAACTTAGTAAGAATAACATATATACATTGGTTATGGTTCTTTGATATGTTATAATATTCTAGTAAAAATGCGTGTTTTGAGCTTATATAGATAATTTTTTATATAAGAGAAATATTTGAGATTTAAATAGATCAATTGGAATTTGGGTTGGTGGGCTCAAATTTCATTGTTTAGTAAAAAATTGGTTTCCAACTATGTCCAAGAATCATTTAGTTTGTTAGCTTCTTAAATATGACACTATAAATCACTAAAAATGGACACTCTAGTTAATCCATGTGTTTTATCATTGTTATTATCTCATTTTTCTTTCTTTGAGGTATTAGTGGGTGGGTTTCTTTTGTGAAGGTAATCTACTAAATTCCTTTACTTCACATCAAATATTTCATACAAAATTTCCATGAAAAGTAGTTTGAAGTAGTAAGAAAAATATCAGTTGAACTAATGATATCAAAATATGTAAATAAGATCCCTTCAAAAGAAAAAGAAAAAAAAAAAACTTAATTGTTTAGATGGAAAACTCTCTAAAACATAGGTAGTTTAAAAGAAAAGAAAGGAATGTTGAATCTCTAAGCTGTGTTTTTGTTAAGAAATGTATAAAAGGTAATAAAAATGTCATGTGGCAAGTCAAGTTTAGCCTATATGATGATGAATGTGTAATTAGGTTGTAAAAAAGTATTGTCCTTCATTATTTAACTTTACCCATGAGACCACTTTTGCTAATTAGTAACTCTTATATGAAGTGACTTACCTTTATAAAATAAGTGTGGCATACAAACAATAACTTAAAAAAACAACATTGAAATTTATTTCTATTGATTAACTTTTGTAATTTAAATGATATTCACTTTGCAATAAAGTTATGCGATAACTTAAAATTATACAAACATTTCTGAAAATTAACTTAATGAAAGAAAATGTTTTGAATTCAAGGCCTCTTGTTTAGTAAACTAGTTTTTTTTAAGAAATGGGTAAATATACTATTAGTAATGCCTAGATTTTAGGCCAGTACCTTGACATTGCATTACGAGATTTTATCAGTGGTATATTCAACAATGCTTACATTAAGAAAGCCATCATTTTGGTGTTATTCAAGCATAAACAAAAAACTTCCGAACTATATACCCGGTAAAAGGACCCGAGAACTAACAAAAATTTACAAGGAAATGTAAGACAAAATTATAAGTTGTAGTAACCATCATAGAACACCATTAGTTGCATCCGTTACCTGAGAGGTCATCATCTAGAGCACGACAAATTTTCCTTTGAGAAGAATCATCAATGAAACTATAACCCCCCGATCCCATGTAAAAATTGCCAGAGATGATGTTTTCTGATGTTGCCAGTTGAGCACTAAGGGGAGAAATTTCCTCATGAATTTCATTCAAAACTAATTCCATGTCTCTAAGGTAGCACATAATCCTTTCCTCCAAGAGAATCTAAAAGGATTGGTGTTTCCTTTCTGGCATGTCATCCTTCCTTTGACAGGATTTCAGTAGAGCTTTGGTTGCATCTAATATTATATCAATCGTCGAACCTTCCAAATCCAGTGCCACAGTTTGAGATGGCTCAACCATATTTATGAAAGCCAACAGAGATATAATAGATGAAATTCAAAACAAATTAAACCACTCACTAGATAAGTACAATATCCCATACAGGCTCGAGAAAACATGAGAATCCATTATATAATCCCGACGAAGGTTGTTCCATGCGATGGATAGAAATAAATAATCCATTGTAGATCCATGATCTTTAGGAGGGTTGTGAGAAGATTGGAGATAAGGGAAACATGGAAGTGATATTAACTCCATCCCTTTGCTCGATGAGAATACCATATTTTCCAAATTTGAATTCACTAAATCATGCTGAGGATAATTTAAGAACAAGTACCAACCCAGACAAGGAAGATTTATGAATGTCAACCACAGCCACTTGATATAAAGGAAGTGCCACCACATAAGCATTTCAAAATATCATGGGCGAAGATCATGTTACTCCCAAACAACCAAGCCCATCAAGCTCAAAATATGTGCCCAAAAATGACCTGAGTGTGGAGAAAACAACCTCAAGATTAAGAGAAATAAATTCTTAAGTTAGGCGTACTCCTTTCCGTTAGCCATGCATTCTTGGATTATGACTATAATTTAGGAATGGGGGTGTTTTATAATACACCTTGATTTGTCTCAATATTTCCTTGGCCTAAAGAGGATCCTCTTTTGGCCAGCCTATTTGCCACTATATTTAAGTGTCTATATATGTGTATAAGCTCCAACTCGAATTGAGGGACAACTAATGCAATCCTTTAGAGAATAGGAGAACCATGAAAACACACCCTTTTTTGGTTGCCTTGATAATGTGTTTGATGACAGATAGTGAATCACCATAAACCAAAAGCCTAAGAATTTTCTTTGACATATCAATTTCCATGCCTTTCCATAAGTCAAGGAACTCAACCTAGTTATTGGTCATTGTACCAAGGCCCAATGCAAATTGGAATACTATTTCTTCATTAGGGCCAAATAAGGCCCCTCCCACTCCTGCCTCCCCCATTTAGTAAACTAAATTTTAACCATTTGAACTAATGCACAATATACAACAAACATTATTAAGGATGACGTTTTTTTTTATTTTTTCCTTGGAGTGCGTGCTTACCCCCAAAATCTTTTTTTTTACTTACAAAAAAGATCCACATATATGCAGAATAGAACAAGAAAAAATTTATTAAAAAAAAAAGAAAAATCAAAACCTAATAAGATTGGGCTTAGATATTAGTTAACCTATAAAACAAAATGCAATTTTCTATTTGTTTTTTATTTTCTTGAAGTGAAAAGTAAAGATCATATGCAAGAAAAAACAAAAACAAAAACACTTACTACACTATTTCTAGTTTGTCAAGACCGCAAAAGGAGCATGACAAAGAGCATATGTACACAAGAAAGGTAGCAAATAGAAAATAGAAAATAAAAAATGAAAATATCAACATAGTATATTAAAAATATATATACTTGATTTCAAAGGATGATTACGTTAAGAGGAGAGTAGCATAGGCTTAAAAATGTCTTTAAGCCCTTTCCAACAAGCTATTACATTCCCTTTAACTCCTCTACATTGAGGAGACATAGTTTTTTGAAGTAAAAATATACTTGTTTTGTCCTCTTTCCAAGTCAACCCTATCTAGGAAGCATTAGCCCTATTTGGAGTGTCTTGATCATTATAAATAAGAGACACTTCTCCCCCATTTGACCACCAACTTGGTCAAGTAGAAGCCAAGATGAATGCGACCTAAGGAAGGAGTGAAGAAGGCTCAAATTTCATGAACCTAAAGGAAATTTGAAGGGTGAGTATATGGTTTTTATCTCTATTTTGGATTAAGGGTTAATAATGGTGGGTTATCTGATCATATTCTGACCATCTTTTATAGCTATCTTTTGATCTAAACTTGGATATCTTCACACTGTACTCAACCTCCTTTTAAGAAATTTAATCAATCTATTAGTAGCACTAAATCTAGCCTCAATGCCAACCTAATTCAGCCTTAATTCTAAGCTTGTAAGAGGAAAGATTCAACCTCTTGTACATGGATATATTCGACCTCTTGTGGGCATATTTGGCCCTACAACTAGGCCATCCTGTGACTAAATTTAGAGTATGTAAAGGTACAAAATTTGGCCTCCCCTATGATAGATTTTGGTCTTGAGGCAAAGGGATAGATTTTAGGCCATCCTTAACCTTTGTTTTAGACAATTTCAAGGAGGGACGAAATCTATCCGTTGCCTCAGGACTGAAATATATCATAGGGGAGGCCAAATTTTGTACCTTTACATAGTCTGAATTTAGTCACGAGATGGCCTAGTTGTAGGGCCAAACATTCCCACAGGAGGTTGAATCTGTCCAAGTACAGGAGGTTGAATCTTTCCTCTTGCACGCTTGGAATTAAGGCTAAATTAAGAAATTTCCTCCTTAACTTGGGGAACACTCATGCTTAAGATAGGTAAATTATACTAATAAAATATTTGCCGGTGCCTAGTCACACCTGTATCTCTTTTGAATTTTAAAGAATTTTGATTGGATTATATATTATGACATGGAAATTCAATGTTAACCTTTTCAAATCAAATTTCCTCTAATTAGTACCTTTGAATCAGATTTTGACCTATCTAGAGCTTGTTTGAAGAAAATTTGGAACTAGATTTTGAGCTTGTTTAACAGATTCAACCTCTTGAAGAATTTTTTGGAGCAATATTGAGGAGAATTTGGATTAGCCTCTTGAAGATAATTTGAAGAAATTTTGAGCAAACTTTGGATGAGTGCCTTGAAGAGTTTTTCTTGGAGATATATTGAAGCCTATAGAGAAAATATTAGACCAGACATTTAATATAGAAGAAGTTCCCATTGGAGTTGACATTGGGGAGCCTTTGAAGTAGATTTTGAAGTGCTTTTAGATAGACTTTGTAAATCCCTTTTGGAGCAGCCTTGAATCCACTTGGAGAAATATTGAACTAGAAATTTGGAACTATCTTGATTTTTAAGTCTATTTGAATTATTTGGAAAGGTTGAAGCCTAAGAGGATCGTGCCTTCATATAGATCAGGTTGGTCCCTAAATTAGCTTTAGATGATTGGTGTCATCATTCAACGTTGGAGCCTTGTAAGAATTGAAGTACTTGTAATGGTTGGAGCTATAGTTTGAGGTTTTGTGTCCTCATCATTTGAACTATATTTATATAAGCTATTTTTTTTCTATTTCTAGTGTTCTCGTATATCTTGTGCATCAAATTGTGAAAAATATTAACCAACATAATATAACAATTGAAATAAATGTTGATTCACCCCCTCTCTTAGTATTTCCAACACTCTAATGAAACTTAAGACCTTTAGATATGACAATAATGGTCATATCTTGGGTAAAGATAAATTTTTTTAGTGAAATGAAAAGTGTTTGCAAATGAAATCACTGCTCCATATGCAATCAAATAAATTTCTCAAATGAAAGATGTATATAAATAGAAAAATAGAAAATTAATTTAATGCATGTGATGACACAAGTCCAATATCTTGATCAACAACATGGTGGGTCTTTATATAGTTTTTGGTACAACATCTTAAAAACAAATTATCTCCACACAAGTTGAACATATTAAAATATCACTCTCATAAATAGATCAATAATCAACACGTAGTCTATTATGTAGTTAAAACCCTCAAAGAGGGAAAGAGCCCATAATTGTAGCTAACATAATCACTTGAGGAAATATATTAATGTTAAAGGGAAAAAAATGAATATGAGTTCTTTGCAATAAATTATCAACAAATGTCCCCCCAAACTCTTAAGTAGAGATTAGGGACCAAACAAGTGTTAATCCAAAGATCAATATAGTTTTTAGTATCAAGGATAATATGAATTGATAGATTACTTTATGTCTAGTACATATCATGACCATCAAATTACACAACAAAGAACTAAGGAAGCAAACTAAAGAAAGACAAATTAAGCCAATTTGACCTTAACTAGCTTTCAAGTCTCTAAATATCTTAGTAAATAGATACACCCCACTCTTGACCTCTTAGTGTTATTGGTTACAATCTCTCCTAGGGGTAAGGCACACAATAATGGTTAGGACGGGGTGTAATTTCTAAGCATCTTCAAAATATTAGATATTATGGCTTGCAACTTATTAATAAAATGAATCAAATTTAAATATGGTTGGTTGTACTCTTTCTCAGGGAAGGTAAGGTAGTTAACAATAGTTAAGAATAGGTTCAAGTCTTGGGAATTTGGTGTAACACAACCCCTTGAATTTTATTTTATACTGTTAAGCTTAGGTGTATACATGATCCGGATTTAAACAGGAACGCAATAAAATACAGAGATAACGATAAAGACAAATATGCAGTGAAAATAATACTTCATTTCATTACTGTAAAATATTGAAATATGCTTACAAATAGAAATGGAAATAACCTAGCTAGGGCGATGGTAGCTTATCTCTGAGAAGAGATGTGTTAGCTACATGCCTCTGAACTGTTCTCCAAAAACTGTGTTACAATGAGGCTCGAGGGCCTATTTATTGTTGAGAAACAATGGAAAACCCTTCACATTCCAAAACCTAACCCTAGAAGAAGAAACGCCAAATTGTGGGCCCCGTTTTTGGGTAAGTTGGTACATCAACTTACCGGGGTCGTGAATTGGTCGTACTATCTCCGTTTGATGCGCATGATAGCCCGTTGGAAAGATATCTCCAAGGACTACGACAGAAAAGACAATTTTTAAAAACAAAAATTGCTGGCGGTGGATTTCCCAAAAAACATCGTTTAGGGCCTCAAAATGGCTCTGGAAGTTTAGGACCCGAAAAACTGCTAAAAATAGTAAACTATGCTATAATTAAGGAAACAGAAAAACTAAAAGAGACAGTTGTGGGGGTGCAAATGGGATAGGTGGGTGCCCACCAACATCCACCTGTATCAATACACTTGGGGTGCTCTCTTTGTAATATTATTCCTTAAGGAACGAGATGTGTTAAGCCTAATGAACAAATGTGTTTCACCATGTGTGACATCCTACCCCATAGCTGATGATGCTGGTTAACAATGGTGATGACCATGTTTAGTATGTGGAGGTTTTATTTCCTATTAATAGCTCTCTTGTTCATATACAATAGAGAGGTTCCGAATGGAGATTTAATTAAAATTGCATGAGTTTCGTGTTGCATCTTATGTGATTTATGGTTTGTTTCTAGGGTTATATACCTTCTACAACTGCACTGAATCTCATAATCATAGCCTTTGGAACCATTTGTTGGGATTGATAGTGTTATAGGGAAATCTGACTCTATAACCTATGGCATGTTCCTTTCTGGCCTTGAAGTGTATATATTAGCAATTTACAACAATGTGGTCCCTTTCTTCCAAGAGCCATGACCTACTAGTTTAGTTCAGAAGAGGAATACACCACCATTGTAAAAACATCATTAGACTCTGCTTTACTAATGCGTTTTCCTCCTCCATATTCAATTTCTTATTTATGATGATGCATATGGAACATCTATTTTGTAGCAATCTATTTAGTTTGTTTATAACATTTGGTTTTTAGCGATTGGATTATCATTGTGGTTAAAATGTCAACCAACTCACCTTATTGAAAGAGAGTATTCCCACATACTTACATCTGATACTTGATGTCTGAAAATGTTAAATATCTATCACTTATTGAAAAAACTCTCATGCCAAGAATAACATACCTTATGGGAAGTATAACCATACTTACTATTATTTCAGTTATATTTAAACTCAAGACATTTACCATCATTGATTTGATGGCTAGAAAGAAGGTTTTAAGATTATAAGTAGGACAGGTTGTAAGCAACTAGGTTACATGCTCTGTGGAGAATCAACATACACAACACATCATTGAAAACATCATGTGGTAGCATGTTGTCAATTTCCATATGCTTCTTTACTGTATACGCAAGGTACCAAATACTTGTGTAGACTTCTTTTCACTATATATATATAATAAATCCCAATGACTCTGTAGCAACTAGTAATATATATATATATATATATATATATATAACTTAAATAAGAATACTAGGAACAAGGTAGGGGTAAGGTATGTCCATAATCGATATGTTAGACAAGATAGGTTTGCTGTATCAAATTGTTGAAGTCTTAAATTTTTCTCTTTTTGATAATCCTTTTTCTTTTACTTTACCCTTTTTATGACCATTTTGTTGTATATTGAGTCCAAACAAGGTCATCATAGACATACTCAAACATCCAAAAAGTGTTAGTCATCCATGTTTTAGAATCTATTGCTTCTTTATGAAATATAATTGAAACATTTCTACAACTACAAAATTTTACTAGCTAATGAATAATTTTGTAGTTATCTCCATGGTTAGATAGGTTTCAATGCATGAGAGGACGAATCAAAGGTACTAGCATATGGAAAATGTTTCACATATGAATATCCACTTGTCCTCATGATCTAACAAAACACATAGATCGATAAACCTAGAAGTAAACCAGAAATGAACTCTACATTGGGGGCGTTTTGGGGTCTAAAATGGGCCTCCTAAGGAAATTATAAAATAATAGTGGAAATAATAATATAATATTAGATTACATCATCAAATTGTAGAGGGAAAAGAGAAAAAACTATTTTTTCAACTCATATTTTCAAATAATCTCCCTATGGATTTACTCGAATTTCGAACAGAAACACTCATTGGATGCAGAATTTTATTCCTCGTCCAAGGGGTACCCATGTTGCACACTTTTAATGGACCTTTCTACAACAAAAATGAAAATACATAAAAAAAAATGTTATTGCAATCACGCTTTTCATGTATTTCTCATTTTTCGTGTAAAAGCGTCCATCAAAAGTATGCAACATGGGTACTCCTTGGATGAGAAATTAAAATTTTCATCCAAAGAGTAATCCTACTCAAATTTTGAGTAAAACCTTAGGAAGGTAAGTTGAAAATTTGAGTTGAAAAATTAGTTTTATTATTTTATTATTTTTTAATCTTTTTACTTTTTTACTCCAAAAATGGTGAACCATCACCCATGGTTGACATCATCATCTTAAACCCTATTGGTACTTATAAAGTTTATTTTTGTTGTACATTTTTCTTAGGAGGCCCATTTTACACCTCAAAATTCCCTTAATAGGCTATGACATTCCAGCGATCAGGTAGATTTCACAAGAAGGTCATGGCAAGATTAGGCAAGTGTGGAAATGATTTAGAAGTTGATTTGTTTGATTAGAATCCATCATGATTTGATATTTCAGTATTAAATCATGAGGAGATAGACTTTCATATTAATCTTACCTCTTAGTTTTCAGATTAGTTAAGTTGCCTCTCAGTATAACGCTATTAGAACAATTTTAATAAGAAGTGTATAAAAAGCCCTGAGGTGAGACCAAAAGACAATAGTTTTTATTGTTAAATATCTGCAATCTTTGTTGAATACTTCGAAAATTAATATAATACTATGTTTTTAAATAAATGTGTAGTTAAGTGAGTTAATCAAATTGGTGACAAAATTGCGCTCAATAGGAGGCCCCCCTGGAGAGTTGTAAGAGTAGACTAGTTTTATTTCCATTGTGATTTATTTTAGTTTTATTTCTATCGATGTATTCACTTATTAATTTCCATTTTAATTTCTTGTTGGAGCGCTCATAAAATACCAAAAAGATTTACTTTTTAGAGTACACTTCATTCAACAAATTCGTTTCATAACTTAGTTAAATTTCGTCAAGCAATTCCATGGATGATGAATAAATGGATTTTGAAGTTTACTTCTGCACATTAGTAACGAGTTGAAGATACAATATCTTGTTGAAGAATTTATTTCCTTTCTACAAGTAGCATTAGTTAAGAAATTTTCCTTAAGGAAAAAAGAAAAATCAAAACCTAATAAGATTGGGCTCAAATATTAGTTAGCTTATCCAAAAAAATGCAATTTTCTCTTTGTTTTTAATTTTCTTGAAGTGAAAAGTAAAGATCATATGCAAGAAAAAACAAAAACAAAAAAGACTTACTACTCTATTTATAGTTTTTCAAGACCACAAAAGGAGCATTACAAAGAGCATATGTATACAAGAAAGGCAACAAATAGAAAATATAAACTAAAAAATGAAAATATCAACACAATATATTAAAAATATATATATTTGATGTCAAAGGATGACTAAATGAAGAGGAGAGTAGGATAGGCTTAAAAATCTCTTTAAGCCCTTTCCAACAAGCTATTACAAGCCCCCTAATCCCTCTCCATTGAAAAGAAATAATTTTTTTAAGTAAAAGTATACTTGTTTTGTCCTCTTTCCAAGTCAACTCTGTCTAGGACAAGTTAGCCCTCTTTGGAGTTTCTTGATCAGTATAAATGAGAAACACTTCTCCCCCATTTGACCACCAAATTGGTCAAGTAGAAGACAAGAAGGATGCAATATGAGGAAGGAGTGAATAAGGTTCATATTTCATGAACCTAGAGGAAATTTGAAGGGTGAATCTATGGTTTTTATCTCTATTTTGGATTAAGGGTTAATATTGGTGGGTCATCTAATTAGATTTTGAGAATATTTTATAGCTACCTTTTGATCTAAATTTGGATATTTTCACACTATTCTCAGCCTCCTTTTAATAACTTTAATCAGCCTCTTAGTAGCACTAAATTTGGCCTCAATGCTGACCTAATTCAGCCTTGATTCCAAGCTTATAAGAGGAAAGATTCAACCTCTTGTACTTGGACAGATTTGATCTCTTGTGGGTAGGTTTGGCCATACAACTAGGACATCCTGTGACTAATTCTAGACTATGTAAAGGTACAAAATTTGGCCTCCCCTATGATAGATTTTGGTCCTGAGGCAAGGGATAAATTTTCGGCCCTCCTTAATCTTTGTTTTCGACAATTTCAAAGAGAGAAAAAAATCTATCCCTTGCCTCAAGACCGAAATCTATCATAGGGGAGGCCAAATTTTGTACCTTTACATAGTCTAAATTTAGTCACAGGATGACCTAGTTGTAGGGCCAAATTTGCCCATAGGAGTTTGAATCTATCCAAGCATATGAGGTTAAATATTTCCTCTTACAAGCTTGGAATTAAGGCTGAATTAGGAATTCTCCTCTTTAACTTGAGGAACACTCACATTTAAGATTGGTAAATTATATTAATAAAAAATTTTCCAGTGCCTAGTCACACCTGTATCTCTTTTGAATTTTAAAGGATTTTGATTGGATTACATACTATGACATGGAAAATCAATGTTAACCTTTTAAAATCAAAGTTCCTCTAATTAGTACCTTTGACTCAGATTTTGACCTATCTGGATCTTGTTTGAAGCAAATTCGGAACTATATTTTGAGATGCTTTGCATCAACCTCTTGAAGAATTTTTTGGAGCAATATTGAGAAGAATTTGGATTAGCCTCTTGAAGAGAATTTGAAGCAATTTTGAGCAAACTTTGGATCAGTCTGTTGAAGAGATTTTCTTGGAGAAATATTGAAGCCTATAGAGAAAATATTAGACCAAACCTTGAACATAGAAGAAGTGGCCATTGGAGTTGACATTGGGGAGCCTTTGAAGTAGCTTTTGAAGTGCTTTTAGAACAGACTTTGGGGATCCTTTTTGGAGCACCCTTGAATCCACTTGGAGAACTATTGAACTAGAACTTTGGAACTATCTTGATTTTTAAGTCTATTTGAATTATTTGGAAAGGTTGAAGCCTAAGAGACTCGTGTCCTCATATAGATCAGGTGGGTTCCTGAATTAGCGTGAGAGGATTTGTGTCCTCATTCAACATTGGAGACTTGTAAGAATCCAATTATTTGTAATGGTTGGAGCCATAATTTGAGGTTTGTTGTCCTCGTCATTCGAACTGTATTTATATAAGCTATTTTTATTTTATTTCTAGTGTTCTGGTATGTCTTGTGCATCATATTGTGAAAAATATTAACAGCATAATATAAAAATTGGAATAAATGTTGAGTCAACCCCTCTCTCTGTATTTCCAACACTATAATGAAACTTAAGACCTTTAGATATGACAATAATGGTCATATATTTGGTAAAGATAAACGTTTTTAAATGAAATGAAAAGTGTTTTAAAATGAAACCACTACTCCATATGCAATCAAATAACTTTCTCAATTAAAAAATGTATATAAATAGAAAAATAGAAAAACAATTTAATGCATGCAGTGACACAAGCTCAATATCTTTATCAACAATATGGTGGATCTTTATATAGTTTTTGGTACCATGTCTTAAAAACAAAGTATCTCCACACAAGTTGAACATATTAAAATATCACTCTCATAAAGAGATCAATAATCAACATGTATTCTATTATGTAGTTAAAACCCTCAAAGAGGGAAAGAGCCCATAATTGTAGCTAACAAAATCAGTTGAGGAAATATATTAATGTTAAAGGGAAAAAAACTGCATATGATGTTTCTGCAATAGATCATCAAAAAATGTCCCCACAAACTCTTAAATAGATATTATGGACCAAACAGGTGTTAATCCATGGATCAATATAGTTTTTAGTATCAAGTATAATATGAATTGATAGATCACTTTATGTCTAGTACATATCATGACCATCAAATTACACAACAAATAACTAAGGAAGCAAACTAAAGAAATACACATTACCTAAAGACAAATTAAACCAAGTTTATCTTAACTAGCTTTCAAGTGTCTAAATATCTTAATAAATAGATACCTCCCACTCTTGACCTATTAGTCAAAGGAACCTAATTTGAATGTTGTTGGTTACACTCTCACTCAAGGGTAAGGCACACAATAATGGTTAGGACCAGGTGTAATTTCTAAGCATCTTCGAAAGATTAGATATTATGACTTGCAACTTGTTAATCAAATGAATCAAATTTAAATATGGTTGGTTGTAATCTTTCTCAAGGAAGATAAGTTACTCAACAATAGTTAATACTAGGTTCAAGTCTTGGTCATTTGGTCTAACACACCCTCTTGAATTTTATTTTATATTGTTAATCTTAGGTGTACACACTTGGGGTGCTCTCTTTGTAATATTATTCCTTGAGGAATGCGATGTGTTAAACCTAATGAACTAGTGTGTTTCACCATGGGTGACATCCTTCCACATAGTTGATGACGTTGGTTGACAATGGTGATGACCATGTTTAGTATGTTGAGGTTTTATTGCCTATTAATAGATCTCTCATGCATATAGAATAGATAGTTTCTCAATGGAGATTTACTTACAGTTCCATGAGTTTTGTGTTGCATATTATGTGATCTATGGTTCGTGTCTAGGTTGCATATACCTTGTGCAACTGCAGGGAATCTCACAATCATAACCTTTGGAACCATTTGTTCAGTCTGACAATGTTATAGGGTAATCTTCTTCTATAACCTATGGCATGTGCCTTTCTAGCCTTGAAGTGTATCTATTATCAAATTACAACAATGTCATCCCTTTTTTCCAAGAGCCATGACCTACTAGTTTAGTTCAGAAGATGAATACACAATCGTTGTAAAAATATCATCATACTCTGCTTTCCCTCCTACATATTCAATTTTGCTTTTTGTGATGATGTATATGGCAGAGCTATTTTGTAACAATATATTTAGTTTGTTTATAACAGTTGGTTTCTAGCAACTAGATTATGGCTATGATTAAACTGTCAACCAACTCACCTTATTGAAAGAGAGTATGACCACATACTTATATCTGATACCTGATGTTTGAAAATGTTAAATATCTACTAGTTATGGAAAACACTCTCATGGCAAGAATAACATATGTTATGAGAAGTGTAACCATACTTACTATTATTTCAATTATATTTAAATTCGAGACGTTTACCATCATTGATTTGATGGATAGGAAGGAGGTGTTAAGATTATAAGTAGGACATGTTGTAAGCAACTAGGTTCCATGCTCTGTGGAGAATCAACATACACAACACATAATTGGCAACGTCATGTGGCAACATGTTCTTGAAGTGTAATGTCAATTTCCATTTGATTCTTTATTATATACACAAGGTACCAAATACTTGTGCAAACTATATATATATATATATATATATATATATATATATATATATATATATATATATATATATATATATATATATATATATATATATATATATATATATATATATATATATATATATATATATATATATATATATAGCAACTTAACTTAAAGAAGACTACTAGGAACAAAGTAGGGGTAAGTTAAGTCCACAATTGATATGTCAGAGGAGATAGGTTTGTCATATGAAATTGTTGAAGTCTGGAATTGTTGTCTTTTTTACAATCCTTTTTCCTTTCATTTACCCTTTTGTATGACCATTTTGTTGCAGTTTCAGTCCAAACAAGGTCATCATAGACATACTCAAACATCCAAAAAGTGTTAATCATCCATGTTTTAGAATCTATTTCTTCTTTGTGAAATCTAATTGAAACATTTCTACAACTACAAAATTTTACTCATTATGCAGCCAATGAAGAATTTCGTAGCTATCTCTATGGTTAGATAGGTTTCAATGCACCAAAGGACGAATGCAAGGTACTAGCAGATGGAAAATGTTCCACATATGAATATCCGCTTGTCCTCATGATCTGGCAAAACACATAGATCTAGAAATATAGAAGTGAAATCAAAAGTCAACTCTGTGTATGACATTCCAGTGATTAGGCAGATTTCAAAATAAGTTCGTGGCGAGACTAGGCAAGCGTGGAAATGATTTAGAAGCTTATGTTTTTTATTAGTAGCCATCATGATTTGATCTTTCAGTAGTAAATCATGAGGAGATATATTTTCATATTAATCTTACATCTTAGTTGTCAGATTAGTTTAGTTTCCTCTCAGTATAAGACTCTTAGAACAATTTTAATAAAACTGCATAAAATGCCTTGAGGTGAGACCAAATGATAGTAGTTATTATTGTTAAATATCTTTAACATTTTTTGAATAATTCCACAATTAATATAATACTATGTTTTTAAATAAATGCGTGGTTAAGTGAGTTAATCGAATTGGTGATGAAATTGCGCTCAATATGAGGCCCCCTGGAGTGTTATAAGAATAGATTAGTTTTATTTCCACTGTGATTTATTGTAGTTTTCTTTCTATCGATGTATTCTCTTATTAATTTGCATTCTAATTTCTTTTTGGAGCACTCATAAAATACCAAAGAGATTTACTTTTTAGAGTACATTTTGATCAACAAATTCATTTCTTAACTTAGTTAAATTTCTCCAAGAAATTCCATGGATGGTTAATAAATGGATTTTGAAGTTTAGTTTTGCACATTAGTAACCATTTGAAGTTGAAATATCTTGTTGAAGAATTTATTTCCTTTCTACAAGTAGCATTAGTTAATGAAATTTCCTTACGAAAAAAATAAAATAAAAGCCTGATAAGATTGGGCTCAGATATTAGTTAGCCGATCCAAAAAAATGTAATTTTCTCTTTGTTTTTCATTTTCTTGAAGTGAAAAGTAAATATCATATGCAAGCAAAAACAAAAAAAAAAAAACTCTTACTACTCTATTTCTAGTTTGCCAAGACCACAAAAGGAGCATGACAAAGAGCATATGTATACAAGAAAAGTAAAAAATATAAAATATAAACTAAAACATGAAAATAAACACAATATATTAAATATATATATATGATGTCAAAGGATGATTACCTGAAGAGGAGAGTAGCACAGGCTTAAAAATCTATCTAAGCCCTTTCCAACAAGCTACTACATGCCCTCTAACTCCTCTCCTTTGAGGAGAAATAATTTTTTTAAGTATAAATATAACTTTTTTGTCCTCTTTCCAAGTCAACCCTATCTAGGAAAAGTTAGCCCTATTTGAAGTGTCTTGATCAGTATAAATAAGATACACTTCTCCCCCATATGATCACCAAGAAGCCAAGAAGAATGTAGCTTGAGGAAGGAGTGAATAAGGTTCATATTTCATGAACCTAAAGACAATTTTAAGGGTGAATCTATGGTTTTTATCTCTATTTTTGATTAAGGGTAAATATTGGTGGGTCATATGATCAGATTTTGAGCATATTTTATAGCTATATTTTGATCCAAACTTGGATATTTTCACATTATACTCAACCTCCTTTTAAGAAATTTAATCAACCTCATAGTAGCACTAAATTTGGCCTCAATGTCGACCTAATGCAGTGTTAATTCCAAGCTTCTAAGATGAAAGATTCAACCTCTTGTACTTGGAAAAATTCGACCTCTCGTGGGCCGATTTGGCCCTACAATTAGGACATTCTATGACTAAATTCAAACTATGTAAAGGTACAAAATTTGGCCTCCCCTATGATAGATTTCAGTCTTAAGGCAAGGGTTAGATTTTTGGCCCTCCTTAACCTTTGTTTTGATAGTTTCAAGGAGGGTCGAAAATCTATCCCTTCATTAGGAAAATTTTGAGGTCTAAAATGGGCCTCCTAATGAAATAATAAAATAATAGAGGAAATAATAAAATAAGATTAGATTACATCATCAAATTCTAGAGGGGAAATAAAAACTATTTTTACAACTCGTATTTTCAAATTATCTCCCAATGGATTTACTCAAATTTCGAGTGGCAACACTCATTGGATGCAGATTTTGATTCCTCATCCATTGAGTACCCATGTTGCATACTTTCGATGGAGCCTACTACACAAAAAATGAGAAATAAATGAAAAACATGATTGCAATCAAAGTTTTTCATGTAGTAGGGTCTATTGAAAAGTATGCAACATGGGTACTCCTTGGATGAGGAATTGAAGTTCGCATCCAACAAGTACTCATGCTCGAAATTTCAGTAAAAACTTAGGAGATAAGTTGAAAATACAAGTTGAAAATATAGTTTTATTATTATATTATTTTTTAATATTTTTAGTTTTTTACTCCAAATATGGTGAATCATCCCCCATGGTTGAGATCATCATCTTGAATGCTATTGGTTCTTATAATGTTTATTATTGTTGTACATTTTTCTTAGGAGGCCCATTTTAGACCTCAAAACTCCCCTAATGGTGTAAGGACCGAAATCTATCATAAGGGAGGCCAAATTTTGTACCTTTACATAGTTTGAATTTAGTCACAGGATGGCCTAGTTATAGGGCCAAATTTGCACATAGGAGGTTGAATCTATCCAAGTACAGGAGGTTGAATCTTTCCTCTTACAAGCTTGGAATTAAGGCTGAATTAAAAAATTTCTTCCTTAACTTGGGGAACACTCACGCTTAAGATGGGTAAATTATATTAATAAAATATTTGCCAGTGCCTAGTCACAACTATATCTCCTTTTAATTTTAAAGGATTTTGATTGGATTACATATTATGACATGGAAATTCAACGTTAACCTTTTAAAATCAAATTTCCTCTAATTAGTACCTTTGACTCAAATTTTGACCTATTTGGATCTTGTTTGAAGCAAATTTGGAACCGGATTTTGAGATGCTCTGGATCAACCTCTTAAATAATTTTTTGAAGCAATCTTGAGCAGAATTTGGATTAGCCTCTTGAAGAGAATTTGAAGCAATTTTGAGCAAACTTTGGATTAGTGCCTTGAAGAGATTTTCTTGGAGAAATATTGAAGCCTATAGAGAAAATATTCGACCAGACCATGAAGATATAAGAAGTGCCCATTAGATTTGACATTGGGGAGCCTTTGAAGTAGCTTTTGAAGTGCTTTTAGAATAGACTTTGGAGATCCTTTTTGGAGAAGCATTGAATCTACTTGGAGAAATCTTGAACTAGAACTTTGGAACTATCTTGATTTTTAATTATATTTGAATTATTTGGAAAGTTTGAAGCCTAAGAGGATTATGTCCTCATTTAGGTCAAGTTGGCTCATGAATTAGCTTGAGAGGATTGGTGTCCTCACTCAACGTTGGAGCCTTGTAAGAATTGAAGTATTTGTAATGGTTGGAGCCATAATTTGAGGTTTGATATCTGATGAGAACTGGTAAGCACTAGTATTGCAGCAAGAATTTTGCAACTCCTGGAGCTACCAGCTTTACTTTATCAACCCGGGGTTTGTACAAACTTGGAGGTGATAGTGTTGTATACACACGTACAAGTGATGGTTTTGCCTTCTGTCACTGTTCAGTTAGCAAGAGACCACTAGGGTTTTCAAGCTAAACTTCTATGGATTTAGAAGAATCTTGATTGCTGATTAAAGAAAGAGAGATATACTCTAGGAGAAATCTTATCTACCGCAAATAAGGAAAATGACTAAAATCCTATGCTAAAAGCACAACCTTCTCTAACTAATTGTTGAGAAACTATGCTTTAAAAAAATTCCAAACCATCATGTATGAAATTCTACTATCTAAAGCATGGAAGTTGAAGATATCAAACATCACTACTGTGCATGTAAAGGACTGAAATAAATCTATTTTGTTCGTTTTATTCTTTTTCTAGAAAGTCAAGTGTAAACCCTAATCTCTTTTGGTTATGTGATAGGTGGCTTAGTGATGCTAGTGGATGCTTGGGAGGCTTAGGAGATTATTGGGAGGTTTGGGAGACCCTTGCGTGACCTGGTGTGGATTCCTAGAGGATTTCCCTCAATTCAGCCTCAAAACATGCCACTACAAGAAAACCTACAGGACATACTAGAAACCTATAGGGTTCCCTGTATTTCTACAGGATATAATCGAGAGAAAAACGATGGTTGTTGGAGGTGATGGAAGGCTTAGGGAAGGTGGTGGATGGGTGGAATGGAGTGAAAAAATTCCTAGGATCACTCAAAAATCAATACCAAGGTTAGGAGATGGTTGGATTTGATCAACATGCTTGGAGGTATTTCTATGTAAAATGATGAGATTGGTGAAGATCTTGGTGAAAGTAAAGGATGACTATGAATGGATGAAGTTGAAAGGTGGTTGCCTTCTATGAGATCGCTTTAGATTTTTGAATCACCTGCTCTACATCAAACATTTAGAATTTCCACAAAGTCATGTAAACAAGAAGAATTCTAACAAGCTAGAAAAGTAGAATTTAATGAACTAGGTGTCTACTTTATGCATGAAGAAAATTGATGAACAAAATGGATTCATGGATGAGATCTACTAAAATAATGAAGATGGAAGATATGGCAACTAAATCCTACACTTGCAAAAATGATCAAATCCTAGTTTAAGTACAACAAACTCTAAATCTTATGAGGAAATGGAAATATGTATTTTTGGGGATGCTTAAGGGTTTTTTCCTCAAATCATGATCCTTGAGGGAAGAGGCGAGGCCAAGAAACCTATTGACAACTTTGTGGCGATCCTTTTACCTCTTCTAACTTGCTACTAAAGTAAAGCACAAATGGAAGCAAACTAATAAACAACTAATTAGATCCACAATACTTGTAATGAAATACTTCTAGAGACAATTTAACCATGAATCTATGAAACTAAGCTAAGCATACAGAGACAAGAAGAGGAGACTTTTTTCCTAGGGTTGGGCCCTAACCCAAGAGCTTTAGACCTCTTAGTTAATTAAGTGCTAGATCAAGAATAATCTCATCTTCATTATCAAAAAAGAAAATTACATCAATGTCTTCCACAAGTCTGGAGCTCGAAAATAGCTAGTATTTTTACAACAAAAATTTGAATCCTAATGAGGCTCGGCCTCTCTACTTATAAAACTCAAGTCTCCAATGACTTCCTTAAATCTAGGGAGGCTCAGCTCCCAAACTCGAGATGAACTAACTCTTTGTCTATCACTTGCTCAGCTGCCTTTTGATCTTCATGGCTTGGCTGCTTGCACTCTGAGATGGTGTGATTAATGGAGGAATATTCAAATGGGGGAGGAGTAAATGAGGAGGATTTACCTCCTACGATTTCTCTCCCTTGTCCCATTCGAGTTTTAAACCTTAGTCTTGCCAAAATTCCTTGATTTTCTCTTCCAAACCTGCATTCAATGCATATTAGTCCACTAGGCATAATATCTCACTTGAACTCATCTCATTAAACAAAATATAATCAAAACACGTAATAAGTTGTGAGAAGAGTTGATTTGACTAAGCTAGGAGGTGAATTAAGGCCCATATAATTACCCAATCATGAGGCTCATCATCTCCCCCTACTGAAAGTGTTCTCATCCTCTGAGCAACTCAATCAATATCCATGTCTTTCATAGCTCTAGTGGCTTCCCTGACATCCCATGCCTCTGTTGTGGTTTCTACTTCTTGTGCATAGAATCCTGCCTTCTTTTCTACCTCCTCCCACTATCTTCTTTCTTCCTCTTCCTTACTTCCTTATAACATCCCCAGGAGTAGTGAGGGACCAAGTTTCAAGCCAATCCAATTGACTTGGAGCCTTTGGATGGATTGTTTGTACATGGGTGTCCTATTCGGTGCTTCTCTCATCCTTTGAGGAGAGTGGTACTCTCTAATATTCAAACTGTATGGAAATGTATTCCATCTCCTTAGGAAATATTGCATGCTATCATCCCCTAATAATCTAAAATTGTCTTCAAAATGTGTAATTTCTTGCTCTTCGGCAGCAAGATACTTGGGTGCAAGTTGAGGATCATTTGTAATTAAATTATGTGTACTGATGAGTGCCATTGGATTGGACTCCTCAGCTCCAATCATAAGAGGCTCTATTTTTTCTCTTGTCAATAACTTATTTATTTATGCAGTCCTTACTTCCTCATGGTTCATCCATGATGCCAAAGCCATCAACCGTAAATCCCCTAGATTTTCATTAGGGTCCCATACATTCATGTCTGTCAAGGCCATGTTATGCAAATAAAACTCAGACATCTTGGCCCTATCTTCCAATGTGCTTTGATCACAAAGATTAATGAATTGTCTATAATCCTGGAATGTCATAGTGCCTCTTTATGCTAGGGTTCTGATTTCAAACTGCAACCACTGTTCCTTAAGGTATAGTGCATCAGACTTAGCTGGCATCCTACATTGGATTTCTTCCAAAGAGAGACTAGCCATGGATGCCAATTGATTTTCTCTTTCTTGTAGTGGTCCTTTTAAGCATGTATTTTCTACCTCTAACTGATTTTTCACGACTGCCTCTCTGTCCCTCAAGCTACTTAGCTCTCTACCCATCTCTTTGAGCTTTTCTTCCATATGACAAATGTCCTCCACTCCCTTGGAATTGAAAATCTGCATCCATCTATGAGTTTTTCCTCTCTCTTTCTCAAGCTCAAAGAATATTGGAACGATGAATTTTGTGGAATGACCCTACCCCCCTCAATAAATTTGTAGTAGGAGTCAAGGTTAGGTTAAGGAATAGGCTCCTTTAGCTCTAGGTCCTCTCTCTTTGTTTATGTCTACTTACTTCTTTCCTCATCGAATTTTTGAGTTTCCTGTAGATTTAGTAGAGTTCCCTATAGGACTGCCTCTGCTTCCTGTAGGTCGTGTTGTGTATCTTGTAGGATGCCTTTTCCTTTGGATGAGGTAGACTTGGTTACAGGCCTTCTCACATAGGTGATAGGAGACTTAGGGGAGGTTTGGGTTGAGGATCCTTCTTCTTGAGTTTTTAATGGAGGAGACATCTTCTCCTGTTGTTTAGGTGAGTCCTCAATAACAATGGGAACCTTTGTTGGAGTTTGGGGTTTTCCCTACCTTATCCTTGTGCTTTTCCTTGTTCTGAAGTATAAGGGGGTTTTCCTTTGTCTTTTGCCTTTTTGTTTTATAGGGGTGCTAAGGGAAGTGAGGGCAGTTGCTGTCTCTCTCTCAATGGGTTCTAGAGACACCCTAAGTGACTCCTTCTTGTTTTCTGCCTCCTCTTGTCCATTGCCCTTTTCCTTTATCTTTTTCCACTCTTCTTCTCCTTCTAGATCCTCATCTTGTTTATCAGTTTCCTCCCTAACATGTTGCTCTATTTCTTCATCACCTTCCTTCTCTTTCTCCTCTTCTTCCTCCTCATCTATCTCATCTTCATCCCTCTCTGCTTCTTCTCCATCTATTTCAGTTTCTTCCTCATCTTTTTCACTAACAGTAGGACTAATTTCATATGTGAGGGCGTTGATATCCTCCTCTGTCTGCATGTCTCTGAAAATTGCCCATTGGATAGGAATTTTGAGGTTGTGGAGGGCATATTCTATGATAATTCTAATTAAACCATGGTGGGCTAACTGTTGGTGGTTTCCCTCCTACACCTTTATGCTTATATCTATCATTGATTGTAGAAAGAAGTATGGTATGCTGAGTCTGTGGTGAGGAGGTGCTTTTGCTCCAAACCTCAATTATTCAAGAAGCCTAATTTGATACCCATAAACCACACTATACCAACCTTCACATGATATGTACGTAATCAGGTGGTAGCTTACCTCATTCCAAGGGTATGGTAGGCTTCTTCTCCTTACTCCATTCTTGTCCTCAATGGGCTCTTCTCCCTCTCAAAAGAACTTCTTCTTGGAAATCTGGTTATCTCCCTTGTCTTCCTTTCTCCAAGGCACTCCTAGGGGAAGTGTGGTAATCTTTCTTTTGAGTTCAGGGGTGAGCTCTATGGAGAGGCCTCTCACCACAATAATGGCATGGGCTTTGGTCAGTGGAATGAGGGAGGGAGAAAACTCTCGGGCCACTCTATCATCATACCCCCTTAATTTCTCAAAATATCCCATCCAATTATGCCTCGTGAAGATTTCTAACATAGGAGGGTGTTGGTGGATTCTCATAGTGTTAATAGCATCCCTTGTATTAAACCCCCCTGTCATTCTGGTTGGTGAATTTTTAGGAGCGGAGATGGTTGATAGAAATTTTAATGTAGAAGTAAATGGGACTAAAATAATTGTGGAGTCAATTCCCTTACACAACCGCCAAATTTACTCAAACTAGGAGATTTTTCTGAGAAATGCACTTGGAAAAAGGGAAGTAAATACAAATCCTACCTCCACGTGGTGTTTGTTGCGGCCAACCCCTATGTATCCCCTTCTGAAACTGCTTTCGGCCAATCCTGTAGACTATCTCTATATCCTGTAGGATTCCTATGTGATCTTATAGGATTTCC
The DNA here is from genome assembly GCA_031772625.1 of Pinus tabuliformis. Taxonomy (NCBI): domain Eukaryota; kingdom Viridiplantae; phylum Streptophyta; class Pinopsida; order Pinales; family Pinaceae; genus Pinus; species Pinus tabuliformis. The sequence goes on from CM062817.1 coordinate 962,771,274, forward strand.
TATGTAATCCTATAGGAAGTCCTATGCAAGAGAAAAGGTGGAATTTTATCTTTTGTAGGTTTCATAGGTATGAGAGTGACTTTTCTAGAGTGAGCCTCGAGGAGATGAATGCATGAGTGCATGGGAATCAACGATTATTTCCTCTTATGGTCAAGTTGAGTGAGGTGTTGTGCTGGAAGCGGAGGTACATTTTCTATTTTTGGACTGTTGGTCCCCACTACCACCTCATCATTCCCTCTCCTCATAATCAACTCCCAGTTTATGCCTCATAGACTTGACTGATTTTTTCTTTCTCCTCTCTTTTTGACTTGACTTCAATCATGTGTGGGAGGACCAACTGTTTTGTCTTCATCGACTGAACGAAGGTGGCCAAGTTAACTAGCCACCTTTCTCTTATAAAACAACTCTCTCACAACCTTTCCATTTTTTTGACTACATAATGCAAATGAGAGAGTGAAGTAAGATAATTACTTGTGGTGCTAATACCTTGATGCAGTTTGTTGAAGACATGAGGTGCTTGTTGTGTGTTGGCTGCATGTTATTTTTCCTTCCCTTTTTATGCTTTCTGGTGATTCTTTTGATGTGCATGTAACTGGTGTTGAAGATGATGGTGTTGCTGCTACTATGGAGATTTTTTTTCCCTTCGATCTTCATGTTGGAAGCTTGCTGCTACTCATGAATTTTATTCTGTGGGATAGGCTACTACAGGATTTCCTACATGATGTACTGTAGCTGCTTCTCCCTTAGAACTCTTAATCTACACTCTACTGGGATTTTGAAGATGATGACATGGATATAGAGGAGGTTTAGGAGTGTGAATAATGAGGAATACACTCAGGTTTTGTTCCCTTCTGCCCTCTTTTTTCATTTTTTTGCTTTGTTTTCTCTTGAGGACTATGATTTTTTTTTATTTTTTTTGAAAACTGATTTTTTTATGATGAATGCAGGGGCGATCAAGGTGGAGAGAGGTATGGTAATGAAGTGGTGATGTAGGGATGCTATTTTTTCACATGGTAGGTCATTTTATCAACCTAGGGTCACTTCCTGTAGGATTCCCAAGCCACTGTAATTCCTACACGATCATCCTGTAGGGTTTCAGGGAATCTTGTAGGTTTATAGGGGATCCTATAGAAAACACAGTCCCCTTGTAAACTGAAGCAAAGGAATGAAATAAATGGTGGAGTGATGAATGATGGCGGGTGGAAAAATAAAAGTGTGAGTGAAATAGGTCCCTTTTTTACTCTACTTTGTTCTTTGATTGTCCTCCTGCTGACTTGCAAACAAAATTTTTTCATGATTTTGTTATTCTTTTTTTTCTCTTTTTTTTTTTTTGAAGACAATTAGTCTACCTCTAAGAGGTTTTGATTCTAGCTATTCGCCTTGGGTGCCTCAAGAAAGGTTTTCACCAAGGGATCTTTTTATTTCCCTTTTTTTTAATCTTTTCTTTTTGATACCATTGGGTTGCCCCAAGAGGTTTTCAGCCCACTAGTGGAACTCAGGTGCCTCATGGAGGTTTTTACCTGAGTCCTTATTTTTTATTTTTTCTCTCAGTGATTTGATGAGGTAGCAGATGAAACTTGCTCCAGCACCATCACTGTTTTATTAATACCATCAATGAACTCTTGCTTTGACAATGGCCTCTTATAAACTTTCAATCTGTGCCCATTAAGAAGTAAAGGAATGGCCTCTACATCTATGGTTCTGATCTACACTGAACCATTATCCTGACAACTTTATATAACATAAGGCCCCAACCATATTGTCCTTAACTTTCCCTTAAAGTATTTATATCTGGAATCATACAACAAGGCCCAATCACCTTCTTGAAATTCCTTATCCTTGATGTCCTTATCGTGCCAGATCTTCCTCTGAAGTTGAGTTACCTCTGTGTGTAGGAGGGCTTGCATTTTGAATTCATCTAAACCATTCAACTGAAGCAATCTCCCTTGTTGTGCACTGCTGAGATCTAGATCTAGTTGGGCTTCCATGCTCAATGTGTTACACTCAAACTCAATGGACAACAGGGCCTTTTTCCCATAGACCAGCTCATAGGGTGTGAATCCAGTGGTGGTCTTCCAAGTGGTATTATAGGCCCAGGTGGCCTCAACTAGTCTATTTGCCCAATCTTTCCTGCTGCTGCTAACCACTTTGGTCAAGATACTCTCCAGCACTCTGTTGGTCACCTCCACATGCCCATTAGCTTGTGGGTGATAGTGAGTGGAGGTCCTATGCTTGACCTTGTGCTGGATGAGCAAGTCTTTAATCATGTTGGAGGTAAACTGGCTACCTTGATTAGTGATCAGTTCTCTAGGGTACCCAAATTTGTAGAATAAATTCTCCCTTAAGAACTCAGCCACCTTCTCCTCTATTGCTACCTTAATTTCCTTGGTTTCAACCCACTTAGTCAGATAGTCAGTGCACACAATGATATACTACTTTTGCCTGGAAGGAGGGTCAATAGGTCTAATGAAGTCCATGCCCCACTTATCAAATGGCTCAAAATTCACTTGAGGTTGCAGAGGCATTTCATCCCTTGGATTGGGCTTTCCCATCCTTTGGCACCGATCACACTGAATAGTATATATTTTCACATACTGATGAAGAGTGAGCCAATAATACCCAGATTGTAACACTTTAAATGTTGTCCTATTTGCTGCAAAGTGACCTCCATAATGCCTGTCATGATAGGTCAAAAGGATGTCAAAGACTTCCTCCTCCCTAACACATCTTCTCAAAGTTTTATCTAGGCCAAGTTTGAAGAGGTTTCCCCCAATCCAGGTGAAGGGGGTGCTCTTCCTCATAATCTTGCTTTTCTCTTTGCTGGACAGATTTGGTCGGAACTGTGTAGATACCAAATAGTTTTCTATGTCATCAAACCATGGACAGAGAATGGAAATGGCAAATAATTGCTCATCCGCTAACTGATCATCAACCATTTCCTCTTCACCTATAGGAAAATTTAATCTGGAAAAAAAGTTTTCAACAACATTTTCCTTGCCAGACTTATCAATAATAGTTAGATCAAATTGCTATAATAAAAGTAACCATCTAATAATCCAGGCATTCACATAAGGTTCATACATTAAATATTCGATTTCAGCATGGTCAGTATGTACAAATGTTTGATAGCCTATAATATAATTCCTATATTTTTTCAATGAATGCACAACAACCAAGAGCTCCTTTTCAGTCACTATGTAGTTCAGTTCGACCTTTGACAAATTCTTACTGATAGAGTGAATGGCACAAGGCAATTTCCCATCTGTCTGGCCTAGGGCTGCTCCTATGGCTTTGTGTGAGGCATCGGCATGAATATGAAAAGGAAGGGCCCAATTTGGGCCTCGAAGAATTGTTGCAGTGGTTAACTTGTCCTTCAAGGTGTCCAAGGCCTCTTCATAGCTTTTTGACCATACAAACTCAGAGTGTTTGGCTAATAACCCAAAGAAAGGAGAAGTCAACTTGCTGAAGTATTTTATAAACCTTTGGTAGTATAAATCTAACCCTAGGAAACTTCTGACATCTCTCTACTTTTGTGGACATGGGACCCTTTAGATGATAGCTATTTTGTTTGGGTCTACCTGCAGACCTTGCTGAGATATTGAATGACCTAGCACAGTCCCTGCAGTCATCAAGAATTCACATTTCTTGGGACTGAGAGACAGGTTCATTTCAATGCATTTGTGCAGAGCCTTTCCTAAGTTGGACAAAGCCTCCTTGAAATAACCCCCATAAGGTGTGAAATCATCCATATAAATTTCTACAGCATCATGGGATAACTCGGAAAAGATACTCAAGACTACTCTCTGAAAAGTGGCAGGAGCATTGCATAGGCCAAAAGGAAGGACCCTATAGGCGAAAGTACCCCAAGGACAAGTGAAGGTGGTTTTATCTTGGTCTTCTGGACTGATTTGGATTTGATTGTACCTGTTGAACCCATCTAGGAAAGAGAAAAACCTTTTCGCATCCAGGCCATCTAGCACTTGATTGATGAAAGGTAGAGGGAAATAGTCCTTCTTTGTGGCTTTGTTTAACTCCCTATAATCGACACAAATCCTCCACTTACCATTTTTATTTGGAACCAACACCAAATGAGAGACCCAATCACTATCTAAGATAGGGTAAATAAATCCTGCATCTAGCAGTTTTTGCAGTACTTCCTTAACTATATCTTTAAGAGCTGGATTCATCCTCCTTTTCAGTTGTCGGACTGGCTTGCAACCTTCCTTGATATAAATATGGTGAGTACACACCGAGGGTTGCACTCCCTTCATTTCTTAGTAACTCCAAGAAAATGCATCCAAGTGTTCCTTTAGCATGTTGCGCAACTTTTCTTCTTGGAGAACATAAAGGGATGGATTGATTTTCAAAGTTCTCTCAGGACCGAATTCTATGGTTTTGACACAGATAGGGTTGGAATCGGCTAAGCATAGATCCACTTGGTGGTTTCTTTGGGTTTCCTTTACTACTTCCTCTAAGGACAATCTAATGGGGCTTGGACTTTGGAGTATGTGTTCGATCAAATCATCTTCATCCTGCTGTCCCCCCCCCCAACATGGTTGTTTCTAAGGTATAGAGTTGGGCAGAATAAACTTCATCTTCTTCCTCCTCTTCCAACCACAAAGGTAAATAATGTTCTAGAGATGGCTAAGTAGGAGGGTATAGGACTAACTGCTTGGACATATGCCCATTCTTGATTTTCATATTTCCAACTTTGCAGCTAGTGTAAGCATCGACAATGACTAAGGCCTCCCAAGGATGACAAGGTAACCAGTAAGCTTAGCCTTAGGCTGGAGAACTAGGAAATCTGTAGGTAATTCCCAAGAATCATTGGATACCATCACATCCTCCACAATCCCCTAAAGGGTCAATGTGGAGTAGTCTGCAAGTTGCAGAACTGCTGTGGTCTTCCTCAATGAACCTTGGAGGTTGAGCTTGAGCATGGTGTCCTTGGTCGTCACATTAATGGCAACCCTAAGATCAATCAAAGTGTGTGGGAAAATGGTGCCATTGATGTGCACATTTACTACAGGGCTTCCAGGGTCCAAATACTTTGGACAAATTACCTACCCCAGCATTAAGTCGGATAGTTGTCCAACGACATTAATGGTAGGCACATATCTCTTTCGCCTCCATGGATACTTGAAGCACTTCTCCTTAATCAACTTCTTTTAAATAGGTACATCCTTGATAGCTTGGAGAAGTGGAATTTTGGCACATAGGTTTTTCAATTCTCCCAGAAGATCAATCTCTTCTGGGGTAGGCTGGGGTGGTTGGATTAATCTCTCAGGAAAGGGTGGTGGATTTACTTTAAGCACGCTTTCCTCTCTTTCTTCCTCAACCTCCTTAGGTGGAGGTAGAGGTTGGTTGTCCAGGAGTACTCTCCCAAATATTAGGTTTATTTCTTGAATCTCCACAGCATAAGCTGTATATAATGTCTCTCCACTAAGTACTTGTTGTCCATGTCTATTTTTCAGGTTCGAATTTGGCTGGGTAGGCATCTGGGGTTGTTTAGGTGGAGCAAAGTGTAAAATCTATGGTTGGGCAAGTGTTGAAGGCAATAAAGCTGGAACATTGTTGTATTAGGGCCTCCACCCCTCGGTCGGTTGATGAGCTCCAGTATTGCAGCAATAATGTTGCAACTCCTGGGACTCCCTTCTTTACTTTTATCAACCCGTTAGTTCATAGCAAACTTGGAAGCGATGGTGCTGTATGCACAAGTACTAGCTCTTGCCGCAGCTGTCACTTGGTTAGCTGGCACAAGTCCACTAGGGGCTCAAGCCAACTTCTATGGGCTCTGAGAAGAAATTTTTTAACTGATGGACGAAAGCTAACTCAAATAAGGCTAATCTACTTGCAGAAAGAAACTGGAAAGCTGAAAGGAAATGTAAACCCTAGCAAACCCTAATTTTACCAGCTATCCCTACCGATGCAAGAAAGAGCATGCAAGCTACTGAAAGAGATGCCATTGAATTCTAGGAAGGTAAATACATGTATCTAAGCTACTTCTATAGTAACATCTGAAAAAACATCTTTTTGTATTTTTGAATAAGTTGTCAGAATTATCATGCGCAATTTGACTGTTTTCACTGTGCAGAGGTGGATTGGAGAGGGGAAATGTTGGGATGAGGTTGGGAAGGTTCAAAGAGGGCCTAAGGGGTCCCTAACACCCTTCCATAGAGTTTCACAGAGTTTGGCTATCAAGAAACCTCATTCGTGAGCTTCTACAGGAAGTCTGCAGGGGTTCTACAGGATGTCTGTGATTTTCTACAAGATATTCTGTAACTTTCTACAGGATGTTCAGAAATGGGATTTTGGAGGATGGATGGATGTAGAAAGATGAAGGAGTGGGTATGGAGGTAGGATAAGGGTTGGAGGTGGACCACGACTTGGTGGATGGAGTCGAGGACAGATGTAGATGGCTGGATTTGTTCAAAGAGGATTGAAGCAATGATGCACAAAAAAACTAGGGTTATGTGAGAAAATGGCAAACGTAAGGCTAGAAGCTGAGCTGAGGGATGGAGCAGATGGGTTTGATGGAGAATGGGCAGGTAGAGAAGTGGTACAGGTGCTCTGCAAGTCATTTGTCCAACTGAACCAACGAAAACTTGAAAAAAATCAGATACCTAGTTACGTTAGCCTAAGTTGATCTTAGCTGTCAGTAAAGAGAATGAACAGAGGTTGAACCGCAATGAAACCATGTATACTAACTCATGCAACTAAGCAAGCAAAAGTCTGAACTTGTAACCAACTTCTACACATGAAAATCAAACACTAGTGATTGCATGGCAAAGCTAAATCAATGTTTTTGTGGGCAGCAAGGTAACACTGATCCCAGTTCCTAATCCCACTAAGGGAGAGGTGAAACCAGTGATGTTTGATGGCCCTTTTTTGAAGATTTTTCCCTGTTAATAACCTACCAACTAAATCTGAGCATCAAAACTCCTTCTAACCATTAACAGTGACCTAGTTAATCAGCAAGATTTAATCTACTTAACAGATATAGTTTTGCAAATGCATGAAGAAAAAATAACAATACATAAAGGAGGCCTTAGCACTCAGGTTGGGCCCAACCCCAAGAGCTACAGGCTCCTATAACGAACTTAGATATGATGCCAAGGAAAGCTACTTCCCATTACTCAAAAATAATCATCACAAGAAAGTTGTACAACAGTAGCTAAGAAAAACGAGCTGAAGAAAGGACAACACTATAGTGCAAATACCAACAGTTCCAAAAGTAAACTATGAAGGCTGAGGCCTTCTTATTTATACAATACAAGGGGGCTAGTAGCCCTCCTAGATTCAAGGGACTCGGCTGTTCCAACTGCAGTAAACAGTCACTCTTTCCAAAGCTACTTGGCTGCCTTTAGAACTCGTTTTGGTGGCCTGTTGAGCTCGGAGTTGAGGGTGGAGATTTTGAGGAAGGGCCATTTAATGCTTGACAACCTCCCTACGAATCCTCACCTCAAGCTTGGCTGTCACGTGGGCCATAATTGCTTGGTTTTACTCCAAAATTTGTCCAAAAAACCTGAAATGACCATGTATTAGCCTCCTTGGTAGAGTGACCACCCTTATTTGTTCAAATAACATAAACATACTATAAAAACATGCATAATATATGAAAAATGGAGGATTGAACAAGGAAAATTAGGCAAAATGTGCCCAATCAGTTACCCAATTCAAGGCTCATCATCACCCTCCTGTTAAATGGGTTGCTCATCCTCTGAGCAACTAGTCCAGCTCATCATCCTTTATGGCTTTGATCGCCTCCCTCACATCCCAGGCCTGTGCTGTGATATCCTCTTCCCGGTCATGGAATCCTGCCTTCCTTTCCACCTCCTCCCATTGTTAACCTTCCTCCTCTTCCTTCACTCCTTCTAGCAATCCCAAAAGTAAAGGAGGACTGAATTTCAAGCCAATCCAATTGGCTTGCAAGTTCTTCATCAACTGTTTGTAGATGGGTACCCTTGCCAAGGCTTCCCTCATCCTGGTGGGAGATTGGTATTCTTTTATCTTCAGGCTGTGAGGCAGTGTGTTCCACCGCCTTGTGCAGGCATGCATGCAGTTTTCTCCCAACAGTCTCTCCATGTCCTCAAAGTGGGCAATGGCTTGAGCCTATTGCTCAATGTATTTCGGTAGATCCTGAGGACTGTTGGCCAAGTGCTGGTGGGCGCTTATCACCGTTGATGGGTCATCCGACTCTGCTTTCATCATGAGAGGCTCACTGAGCTCTCTGCCTATGATGCTGCGGACCTCTGCCGCTCTATTCTCCTCATGGCCATAAGCTGGACATCTCCTATCACCGTGTTGGGATCCCATGCGTTCATGTCTGAAAGGGCAAAGTTTTGCAAGTAGAACTCTGATAATTTGGCCCTATCCTCAGATGAACTACTGCCACATAGAGCTACAAACTGATGATAATTTTGGAATGGGGTGATGCCCCTTTGAGCCAAGGTATTGATCTGAAACTCTAACCACTGATCCTTAAGGTATAGGGCATAGGATTTGGCAGGCTGCCTACACTGTAGAGCTTTCGTTACCCAGCTGGCCATGCAGGCCCGTTGGGCCTCCTTTTCTTGTATCTGCTGTTTCAGAGACTATGTCTCTAATTCTCTTTCCTGTAGCTGCTGATTCAGTATCTCAATTTCAGTCTGCATCCCTTCCTTTCTTTGTTGTTCCTCAGGGGTATATTTGGCTGTTATGGGCTCCTCCTGCTGCTGTAGTTCTCCCAAGATATGAGCCATGTCTTCCTTCCTTTGTCCCTGTAATTGTAGCTACTGTCTAAGCAGCTCATTTTCTTCCTGTAGCTTGACTCGCTGGCTACTCTCCAAATGCCGTACTAGAGCCAATTCCCCTCTTGCCTCTTTTAGTTGTTCCTCCAGAGGACCTATATCCGCCACACCCTTGGACTTAGCGATCTTCATCCAAGTGTGGGTCCTCACTCTCTCTTCTTCTAGTGCAAGGAAAAGTGGCACTGTGAATTTTTGAGGAATGATCTTTCCAGCCTACAAGAAGTTATAGTAGGAGCCCAAGCTAGGCTGGGGGCTAGGTTCCACAATGTTCTCCACCTTTTCTTCCTCCTGTGGTGATTTAGCTGCCTCACCTTCCATTACTTTAGTCTCCTTCAGCCTAGCCAGTGTTTCCTATAGAATAGTCTCAGCATCCTGTAGAGAGGCCTTTGTGTCCAACATTTTCATTCTCTCCCTCCAGGTGGATGTCTTCGGGCTTCCCTGTTCATAAGTGATGGATGCCTTGCAGGGGGACCTCTCCTTTTGTGTGGTAGGGGTGTCTACAATTTTGATTGGCTCTTTTGACGGAGGCTGGGGTCTGCCAGTCTTAATATTCACACTCCTTCTTGCCTTAAAATATAGGGGAGGCTCCCTCTTTCACTTTTCCTTCTGCTTGGGATATGTGCTTAGGGTGGCCATCACAACTGCTGCCTCCCTAGCTAAAATTTTCAGTGATTTTTCCCTCTGTTTCTCTCTCTTCAGACTTCTTGTAGAAAGTCCTGTGCTGACTGTTTTTTGTCTTCCTGTAGAAGCAGTTTCGGGCTTCCTGTAGAAACAGTTTTCACTCTTTTGGCCTGGTTGGTTGGGGGTGTCTTCTTATTCAATTTTGCTATGGTTTCCTTGGATGTGCCCTCACTTGCTTGGACCTTTTCAGTCCTTTTGCCGTGATTTGCAACCATTTCTCCCTTGGCGTTTGTGCTTTTATTTCACCCACAGCTTTGGCCTCAGTAGCTTGGCCTTTTTCTTGTTTCTCTTCTTGCTTTTCCTGTGGTGGCCTATCTTGGGTTCTCTTACCCTTAATTTCCTTACCCTTAGTTAGCTTCTCTACCTCAATATGCTCCTTTTCCTCACTGCTGGATGAAGTGAGTTCCTCGGCCAGAATCCGAATATCATCATCCTTGGTCATATTGTGAAAAATCTCCCAGGAGAGAGGGACAGTATAAGTATGGAGGGCACCTTCTACTAGAAGCTTGATAAGCCCATGATGGGCCAGCTGGTTTGGTGCCCCTTCCTTTAGTTTTGTGCCACACTCAATCAATGACTGTAGGAGGAAATATGGGAGGCTTAGTTTTTGTTCTGTGGGTAAATCCATCTCATGCTTGAGTTAAGTTAACAACCGGAAGTGATAACCATATACAATAGTGAATCGCCCCTCACAGGTAATGTATTTCATAATCTGAAGGCTGACCTCGCTCCAAAATGGATGTAGGCTAGCTCTCCGGACCTCACTTTTATCCTCTGAAAATTGTTCTTCTGGTAGGAAGAATTCCTTTTTGGCCTTCTGGCCCAATTTCCTTTCCTCTTTAGCCCAGGGTATCCCCAATGGCAAGTCATTGACCCGACTAATAAGTTGTGGGGTGAGTCTTAAGGTCAATCCTTGGAAATTGACAATGGCCAATATCTTGGATTTGGGCTACAGGGACCTTAGGAACTCCTCTGTTATTTCATCATTGTGACCTTAAATTCTATCACAGAAGGTCATCCACTTTGCACGGGTAAATACGTCTACCACCTCAGGAGTTTCTCTCAACTTCTTGGAATCCAAGGGTTCCTTTCTGATAAAACCTCCTGGCATGGTGAAAAATACTCAAATACTCTGTTTTTGCTTGTGCTTTGATCAGAAAGGGAATTCTATATAAGGTTTTCTCCTTTGATTCTCAGGACAGGGTTTCTCAGATGTTTGTATCTCCCTCTTCACCAATTCTTGGTTATAATGCTGTGGCTGCCCCAAAACTTGACTGTCAAAATAAAATTAGGCTCTCACAGACAGAGTGCAGAGCTTAATGTTCACACCCACCATATACAAGTCACATTTTTTAATCCATAGATCAGTCCTTACAGAGGTTTATCGTTTCTACAAGAGGGATTCGTTAACAGGCACCGTGGAGGAGAATGTAACATAGAACCATTTGAAAGAAATTCTGTGTATCATACAAGCAAACCACCATTCTTGACCCACAAGCAGACTTGTTTTAACTTTCCCTACTCCAAATAGTTTAATTTACCACCTTTTGAAATTTCATGCACGGGTATGGCGTTTTTCGAGCCTACCTCTCTTTGAAACTCCAATTCTGATGCAGAAGATCTAGATTTCTCTGCTTCGGGAGGCTATGTTGTGCTTCCTGTAGAGCTCCTTCCTATAGAGAGCTTTGCCGGCTTCTGGACGACGTCACAGTGCTTCTGAGCAAGCCTGGGATGCAGGAGGAGTTTGAAACAGGCCGAGAAGCTCGGGCTAACGAACTGCAGAGGAGGAGGATGCGTACATTGCTGAACCGGTTGCAATAGTAAATGGTAGTGGTTAATGTGAGTGTTATGGCCGAAGAATTTCAAATTACGACACAATTAATGGCGCGGGGGTGAGGTGTCCAGGCCGATCTGTTGGCCAACGTCACGGCCATCATTCTCCGGCGTGTCTCTGACCGCCATTTTTCTATCTCTGCGATTACCCGCCGTCATCACTGCCCATCCGCCAATTTCACTGCAAATCCGCTGATTTTCCTCGGCTAGACACTTCCCACGTGTCGACTTCACAGCCTTTTGGTGGATTCTAGCATAACCGAGCTCGTTCAGATCCCATAAGGCCATCCGACTGACTGTGGGTGGCCAGTTGACTGGCCACCGAATTTGTTCAACCCGCACCATTCATAGACATGCAAGTTTCGTAGTATAGTTCATGCAATTTGATGAAATAAGGTTAGGCACTTACCTGTGTGGCTGTGGACATGCTCTGCAGGTTTCCGGATGTGGAATGATGGCTCTGCTCATTGCTGCTTCGTGCACAGGCACTGGAATTCCTTCGTTCATTGGTTGATGCTGCATGCAGGCTTCGGAATTCGATCCACTGGTAGTGAACGTTGCATGCACGGCTCTGCCTTTTCTCAGCTGTCGAGGAGGTGTTCACATTCAAGCAGAGATGGTTACATGCCTCTTGCGCTAGTTTCAACTGCTATTGACTCCATAGTGTGTATTCCAGGTGGATCAGCTGCTACAGGATTCCTGTAGGACATCCTGTAGCTGCTTCTCCTCCTGGGCTGCATGCTGAAATGAGCAGGGTTGCATTCATGATTGAAGGGTCCTGATGAAGCTTTATCAGGTAAAGTGTGCAGGCCTTCATGTACTTGATTTGTCCCTTGAGAAAAAAATTGCAATCTGAGGAAATCAGGACTTTTTGCATGACTGTGCAGGAAACAAGTCCAGATTGTGGTAATGGTGGTGGAAAGAGATGAAACAGGTGATGGATGGGAAAAATGGGTGGCTGCATGCCTGATCAACAGATTTCAAGCTTTAAATCCCTCTTCAGAATCAATTTTGGCCTGCCCAAAGGTTCTACCGGATGTTTCCTGTAGAAATGTAGAACTTCTTATAGAAAGCCCTGAAACTTCCTGTAGGAGGTTGAATCTTGACCCGAATGTGTCCAAATCCTGGAAAAAGTGAGTGGCCATGGAGGGAGTGTCTATGAGGATGTCTGGTAACTTGGTACGGACCCCTGTCCTTGTTTTGCGTAACCTCCTTTATCTGCACTGCATTCCTTGCAACCTGCAATAATTTTTCAGAGATTAGACCTATTTCTTTTTTTTTTTTCATGAAAGACAGTAGGGGCGCCTTCATGAGGTTTTCACCCCCAATACCTACCCTGGGTTCCTCAGAGAGGTTTTCACACAAGGATCATTTTATTCAAATTCTTTATTTTCTGAGAGACAACAGGGGCGCCTTCATGAGGTTTTCACCCCCACTATCTGCCCTGGCCGCCTCAGAGAGGTTTTCGTCCAAGGATCTTTTTATTCCTCTTTTTTTTTTTCTTTTTTTCTTTTCCTTTTTCTTTTTCGATGATCAAGGTGTGGCCGGAACAGAGGCAGAACCCTACTCTATTACCATCACTAATTTTTCCACAGTTTCAATGAACTCCTGCCTTGAAAGGGGTTTCTTGTATATTTTCAATCGATGCCCATTGACAAGCATGGGGGTGGCTTCTTCATCAATGGTCTTGATAAGGACTGAACCATTGTCATTGCATTTCTCCACTGTATATGGTCATAACCATCTTGTCCTCAGCTTTCCTTTGAAATCCTTGTATCTTGAGTCATACAGCAGCACCTGTTAGGACCCCATATTGTCTATTTTTGACCTTATATTTTGTCATAATATTACCCTCTTCAACCCATAGTTGAAAGCCTTTGCTAGTGTTTTGACTTAATCATTCCAAAGGTATACAGTAACTCTCCTCATTGCTATATGTTTAATTATTCAACACATAATCATGCTATCTTTATAATTGATCCTTGAAGTTGACTAAGTTGCTGAACAATTGTTGAAAATGCCTAAAGCTGGCAGGACCATATTTTACAGTTGCTGAAACAGCGGAAACAACACGAACCTTGAAGCTGAAACAGTAAGAACAGCATGCGAACCATGAGGAGACAGTTGAGATTTGCATATCAGATCTGCAAAAGCAAAGGAATCCGATTGATTATTGAATAAACTGTTACATTGGTCGTAATGTTCATGATCCACATTACTGTAACAACATTCTGTTAATGGGAACCGATTTCCCTATTTTTGTACAAAGGGTCGAACTAGAATGTATAATGAAAATCTTTTGTAATAGATGTCTCCTCTATAAAGAGGAGACATCCACATTAGAGGGGAGAGAGAGGATGAACAAGCTGTAACACAGGAATTGTAGTGGAAAGACAAGATTGAATCTTTCTTATAATATGGTATATTGACAGATGAATAAAGTTCTGTTCTGATTTTTTCATCTTAGTTTCCGTGTCCTGGGGAATCTTGTGAGAAGGATAGGGCCCGCCTTCATCACAAGATTCACCCATCTTCTTTCTGTTGTGTGTTGTGTGTGATTTTTGTTCATACCTTATTCACGAGTATTGCTTCTGATGATATTTTACTTTTGCTAAGACTCTGTTTTTCTTTTAATCGATTGATGTTGTATATGAGTGCCTCACCGGTGACTAGGATTTACAGAGTGTATTGGCAAACTGGATAACAGAGGCAGGTGCTAAATGTTCCTACTCTGGAGATAGGGTCCTGATCCTTTGTTACAGGACATCCATCACTTCCTTTTGCAGATTTATTCTCTTTAATTAATTATCTGTTCTTATTCCATTCCTGCAATAGACTATAACTGTTGTAACACAGAGTAAGGGTTTAACAGAGAATGAATTGTTTATACTACAACTTTTAATGCTATTAAAATCGAGTACATACAGTACGTAGTCACCTTTGAAATAATTGGACTTTCCCGGGTTGACAATTTGTGTGGCACTCGACTTTAATTAATAAACAATTAAAGTGACCAACATTTTGGCGCCATCACCGGGGAAGGCGACCGAAGATTTTAAAAGTATTAACGATTTTATTTTAGAGATGCAGGATGCATGAGAGGACGCAGGAAGGCTAACCTTACAGGCGGCAAGGGAAAAGGAGGAGGAAGAAAAACTTTCATTGACGATATTATTTCAAAAGCTGAGCCATCCCATAGGTTAAGCTCTCGAAGCCCACAGACCCAACACTCTTTCCAAACAGACTATCAGACAGAGGAAGTAGTGGGACCGGAGAGGGTTATAGAACCATTAGAATATACTGAGGAACCGGTGGAAGAAGTCGAAGGACCAGTAGAAAATATTGAGGAGCCAATAGAGGAGACTAAAGTGGAGGAACCAGTGCAGGACATTGAAAGTCCAACAGAAAACACCGAAGACTGGGCAAGCGCATCAGGAAAACAACCAATGGAGGATAAAAATGAAGGACTTTTCGGTGGAGGTCGCAGAGTAGAAGGAAGGGGAGAGAATTCTCTCTCCACCCTGGAATTCCCTATTGGGGAACTCCCTAGAGGAGCAACTCCTATGAAGAATATCCCACTTTCAACATTACCCAATTTCCATCGTTTATCCCCAGAAGATCCTGATGAGCTTCTTTTGGAATTTGATATATTGTGTAGAAGCTATGACTATGTTAATGCTGCTCAGAAATTGAAGTTGTTTCCAGCTACATTAAAAGTGAATGCACTAAGATGGTTTATGAGCTTGGGAGCTCATGTGATTACGGCATGGGACCAGATGAAGGAGAAATTTCTGGCCAAATACGAAGATTATTGCCGAACAAGAGAAAGGAAGGAGGAATTATTTAAGATGGTTCAGAAGGAGGACGAGAATCTGGAGGACTTCGTGGAAAGACTACAGTATAATTTGCAGGGATCTGATCATCCGGACATGAGTAAGGATATTCTTAAGTCAATACTGCTAAAAGGGGTACGAGATGATTGTTTAGATATGTTGAATATGCTTGGAAAAGGGGATATATCTAAGGAATCATATGATGAGATTGTCAACCTCTGTAAGAGGTTTTCAAGAGGAGCAGCAAGCAGACCAAAAAGCAAAGATAGTACATACTCAAGAGTCAAGAAATCAGCAAGTGAAGGAGCAACACGGGCCGAAATAGGTAACTTACTTGAAGAATTTAAAAATGAAATGTTAAGCTCCTTTGCTTCACAAATTGATACCTTACAGGTTAAAAAGAAGCAGGCAGAAGCAGAAGCTGCTCTGGCTATTTTCTGCTCTAAATGCAGAGAAAAACACCCACTAAGGGAATGCCCACTGGACAAGGTACCAATTTGCACTATTTGTGAAAAGGACCATGAGACTCAACAATGCCCTTCTTTGCCAGGAATAAAAGTAGCACTGCAGCCAACTGAAGAAGAAGCTGAAGCAGTGTACCTGCTGACATAGAGGAGGCAATGGCAACCATGAGGACAAGGTACGAATTCTAACATGCCATTTAATCGT
The DNA here is from genome assembly GCA_031772625.1 of Pinus tabuliformis. Classification (NCBI taxonomy): domain Eukaryota; kingdom Viridiplantae; phylum Streptophyta; class Pinopsida; order Pinales; family Pinaceae; genus Pinus; species Pinus tabuliformis. The sequence goes on from CM062817.1 coordinate 962,787,079, forward strand.
TGGAATAATCATCCTCCTTTTCAAGAAAACTACCCGCACTTGAATCAAATGCAATACCCACCCTTTAATCAAATGAATTTCCCACCCATGCAGAAACCAAATCCTCCTTTTGTTGATCCTACGATATGGAATCCCTGGGCTCTACAACAATCCTATTTTAATCAATGGAACCTAAATTGGACAGCTCAACAGATCCCATTTCCAAATCGATTTCCTCAGTATCAGCAATCTCTCTCCTTACCATCAAATGCTCCACCAAATAATCAGACAATGAGACCCCAGCTGCCTGTACAACCTAACCCCAACCCAAATAACAATAAACCTCTGTAGGTAATTGATATTCAAAACCAACCTGTTTCCCCTATGCAATGTAATGATATTCATTTACGCTCTGGGAGAATAGTTGAACCCATTATTAATGACATTACTTCTTCCGATTCTGATAAAGAAGAAACTGGAAAAGAAAATTCATTTAATAACAATGCTGAAACAGTTGAATCATCCTCTAATAAGACTGCTGAAGCAGTAGAGCCACCATTCCTTGAACGTCTGGCTCTTACCAAAACACTTGAGCCACCTGCTTTTAATCTTTTAGGAGAACTGCAGAACTTATATTTTAAAATTCCACTCTTACAAGCATTGAGAGATGTACCAATTTGTGCTAGAACTGTTAGAGATATTTGTATTAAGAAACCTAGAAGGAAAGCTAAAGATCCCCTCACAATTCATGTGATGGGTGATCTAGCTGCTCTAATGTCAGAAAAAAACCCCCCTGTGAAATATGGTGACCCTGGTCATCCTACGGTCACAGTGCAGGTTGGACAAACTTTTGTTTCTAGAGTTCTAGTAGATCTGGGTGCTGCAATAAACATCATGACACTTGAAACCGCACAGTTACTACAGTTAAAGAATGTAATTAGGGAAACCCCAACCATTCTAGAGCTAGCTGACTGCTCCACAATCAAACCTGAAGGAGTCATTGAAGACCTGATAATTTCAGTTGAATCTTGAACTACCCAACCGATTTTGTTGTATTACAGACCAAAACAAAGTTGGGGGGTCATCCATTGATTTTATGGAGACCTTGGCTGGCTACAGCAGATGCCTTCATCAGCTGTAGATCAGGTTCAATGACAATTTCTAATGGATGTGAAACCAAGCAGCTTACTCTTTACCCTCATGCTACACCTATGATTAATAATGATAACTCTATATGGTTAGATTATGAGGATGATGAGACCCAACCCATCTTGACTGTCGGACAAGCTTTAACTTTTAAAGATTCAACCGAAGATGAACTAATTAGCAACTTTATTTCTGAACCTTCTTCGGTTAACTTTGAAATACATGATCACTCGACTACAATCCTGGAATCTGAATCTCAGCAAAACCTTAGAACTGAAAATTTATCTCAAACATCAGCTGGTATATCCGCCAAAGGTATAACAATAGAAATTGAGCCTCGCAAAACATTACATATAAACCCTAACCTAACAAATGCTGAAACACAATAGTTAATGAAGCTACTCTGTGAGAATAAAGAAGCATTCACATGGGATTACATAGATATGAAGGGAATCTCTCATGAATTATGTACTCATCGTATTTATATTAAAGAAGGATCTCGCCCAGTCTGTCAACCCCAATGACGAATGAATCCCAATTTAAGGGAAATTGTGAAGGAAGAACTTCAAAAATTGTTGAATGCAGGATTTATATATCCTATATCTGATAGTGAATGGGTTTCTCCATTAGTAATTGTACCCAAGAAAAATGGGAAATGGAGAGTGTGTGTAGATTATAGAGATCTAAATAAGGCCACTCAGAAGGACCATTTCCCCTTACCATTTATTGATCAGGTACTAGAAAATTTGGCAAGTAAGAGATTCTTTTCCTTTTTGGATGGATTTAGTGGATATAATCAGATCAAGATTGCACCCCAAGATCAGGGCAAGACCACTTTTACTAGTCCATGGGGGACTTTTTCCTATAGAGTTCTTCCATTTGGACTATGTAATGCCCCAACAACATTCCAAAGAGCTATGATAGGGATTTTTTCTGATATGCTTAATGATTCCTTAGAGATATTTATGGATGACTTTACTCCTTATGGTGTGACTTTTGAAGATGCATTACAGAACCTTACTTAAACGATGTATAGAAGCACATCTTGCCTTAAGTACTGAAAAATGCCATATGATGATGAATCAAGGTATTGTATTGGGACACTTCATCTCATTCCTAGGAATTCAAGTTGATCTGGCTAAAGTACAAGTAATTCAGACTCTTCCTATCCCTAAAACACAAACTGATGTAAGAAGTTTTTTAGGACATGCTGGATATTATAGAAGATTTATCAAGGATTTTTCTAAAATAGCTTCTCCTTTGTTTGTGTTACTTATGAAAAATTCTGAATTTAAGTGGACTGATGGTTGTCAAAAAGCATTTAATGAACTTAAACATCAATTGTCTACAACTCCCATTTTAAGAGGACCTGACTAGGTACTCCCCTTTCATATATCCTCTGATGCTTCAGATACTGCAATTGGAGTTGTCTTGGGTCAAGAAGAAAACAATCTTCCCTATGCTATCTATTTTATTAGTAAAAATATGACCCTTGCTGAACTTAATTATACAGTTACCAAGAAAGAATTCTTAGCAGTCGTTTATGCTATTAATAAGTTTTCGACATTATATTACCAGTTACACTACTTTTGTTCATACTGATCACTCGGACATTAAATATTTAATGAACAAATCAGTTACAAATGCTCGAGTTACCAGATGGTTATTATTATTACAAGAATTTGATATCACAATTGTAGATCGACCAGGTAAAGAAAATGTAGTTTCTGATTTCCTTTCTCGGTTAAAAACTGATAAAAATATTCGAGTAGATGATTCTTTTCCTGACGAATATTTATTTGCATTATCTGCTCACTCACCTTGGTATGCAGACATTGCCAATTACTTAGTTGCAGGGAAACTACCATCACACCTATCGCACAGAGAGAAAAGAAAGATCGTTCAGCAAAGTGCTAGGTACAGCTGGATAAGTTGGTGTCTTTTTCACACAGGACTCGATCAGGAAATTCGAAGATGCATCAGAGAAGATGAAGTTTATGATATATTGAAGGCTTGTCACGATGGCCCCTGTGAAGGGCATTTTGCGGATAAAAGAATAGCACACAAAGTTCTTAGAATGGGTTATTATTGGCCCTCACTTTTCAAGGATGCAAAGAAATATGCTAGGGCCTGTGATAGCTGTCAGAGAATGGGCCAGCCTAATCACAGGGATGAAATGCCACTCAACCCCCAGGTAATACTTGAACCTTTTGAAAGATGGGCACTAGATTTTATAGGTCCCATCAATCCTCCATCCAATCAAAGAGTTTATATACTGGTTTGCATAGATTATATGACTAAATGGGTAGAAGCTAAGGCACTCCTCAGAGCTAATGAAGAATCAGTGATAACCTTTTTATTTGAAGAAATCTTTGTTAGGTTTGGTTTGCCTAGAGAGCTAGTCACAGATGGAGGACCTCTTTTTAACTCTCATGGCCTCAAAGATACACTCCAGAAATATCACATTAAGCATAAAATGACTACACCTTATCACCCCCAGGCAAATGGGCAGGTGGAAAGTACGAATAAAGTCATAGAAGCCATTTTAACAAAAACAGTAAAGGAAAATAGAAGGGACTGGTTTCAAAGGTTGCCTGAAGCATTATGGGCTTACAAAACTACTTGGAGGAACACTACGGGTTTCTCACCTTATGAATTAGTTTATGGTAAAAATGTTATTTCTCCTATGGAATTTGAAATCAAAACCTTAAGGACTGCTTTAGCTGTTAACCTTGACTTGACTGATGCACAGACAGCTAGGTTGCAACAGCTTCAGGAATTGGATGAAAAGAGGTTGGATGCCATCCATCAAACAACCATGATACAACAACAAAGAACCAGGTGGCATGACAAAACTATTAAGCATAAGCAGTTCCAAAAAGGCAATTTGGCTCTACTGTATGACTCTTGTTTTGAAAATTTTCAAGGTAAATTAAGAACAAGGTGGCTAGGACCTTATGAAGTAGATACTGTTCTTCCAAATGGAACAGTCAGACTCCTAACGATTGATGATTCTAGAACACCATTATTAGTGAATTGGTATCGACTCCGTTTGTATCAACAACCTATTTCTAAAGAAGATTTCAAAGCTACTTGCATGACAGAAATACATTATGTTTTTTTGGAGGGACCTGCTATCCCTCAATGCACTTAATTTTCTGTTTATGTATTTATTTTTAGATTAGATTTCTTAACTAATAATCCCTGTCAAGGGTTGCCATGTTACAATTAATTATTTTGCAAATCTTAGCTTCGGATGGTGGCTAAGAAGAAAATTCCAATATAGGAAGAACTAATTTGTGGTTTGGGAAGCATTGCCATGTCACTTCAAATCATAATTCATTCCCTCTTACATTTTTCTCCACCATTTCCCATTGCTGAAACACCATTTCCCATTGCTGAAACACCAAATCCCAGTGCTTAAACACCAATATTTTCCATTTTTCCTAAAAAGCACCAATTTCCCCATTTTTGTTCCTGAGAATGAACTATTACTCTGATAGAAACATATCATTCTCCATTAAAGGAATCAACCATTCATCCTGGTAATTATGTTCCTTCACTACTACTTCCTGTGAATAATGAAAACCTTGTGTATAAAAACCCTCATACTTTACAGACCCTTTTTATAATTATCATCGACCTATTAAGGATGAGATAATACTTTTCGGCGCAACAACCAAAGGTAAATATAAAGGTATGCGTGTTTTAGTGTGAATATTAAATTGTAGTTAATGAGGAGATATTGATACGACTGCCGAAATCGTCATACCACCAACCATATCATTCAATCGCAGTTGGGGGGGATTACTGAAATATTGTAATCATTACATGACATGCCAATCACCGCCATCTCTATTTCTCGCGGTAGTATCTAAGTCACCTCGTCTGTACCTTATCATGTCATAACTGCATTTGTAACGTTCTGCTTTGTTTCGAGCTCGGCAACTCGGCTCTGCACTTTGTATTTTTTCTGAACCAGTAACTATGGGAGGAAATGTTGTTAGACATGAACCTAGCTCAACGGCATTACTGGAACTCTACCAGGAGGCATACCAAATCTTTCTACAAGTAGGATGGGTGGACTACTTTAGAAGACTTCTCGATTTTGATTCACAGCAGGTTCTGGAATTTGCATGCAATTTGAGGGAAGGATACTCCACTGTTCAAGGGGTGTGAATTCCAGCAACAGAGAAGGACATAGTGCAAGTTTCAGGACTACCAACCAATGGTACTCGCTGGTTCAACAGGAAACACCTCATTCTCAATGCACAGCAAGATTTTCTGTTACCAGGGGAGCACGTTGAAACCAAAGGCAGGGGTGTTGCACTTCGATCACTACCACCACCATGGCCAAAGGTTGCAGAATTTTTTAAGCATTATTTCACCTGCGAGGGTCGTTATCAGGTAGTCTACCAACACGACTTTGTTTTATTAAATCATTTGAGGCATGGTCGCTTAATAAATATGCCCTATTATCTGCTTGGATGTCTAAAAAATATGGCACACTATACTGTGAACGCAAGGCACCAGCTCCTCTGCCTCATGCACCATTGTTTGGTCCAGCTCTTAATAAATAGAGGCTTTGCCCTGCACAATCCACCTCCCCTCAATAACCCCCCTCAGCAAGCTGAGGAAAATCCTCAGCAAGAAGAAGAAAATTTCCAGCAATCCGAGGAAAACTCCTAGCAAGCTCCCAAAAATCAGCAACCAGCAGCAGAAACACCCCAATTGAGCATTAAAAATTTGCAGCGGACCCCACCCCTTAATAAATCTGAACCATCCACTCCCATAGTCCATATCCCCACCGATGATTCAGATGACAATACCCCCATCATTTTCCTTAAGAGGAAAAAGCAACAGAAAGCTGCAACCCCACTAAAAAGAAGAACCAGGGCCTCAGTTAAGGAAGCCACCATTTCTGATAATCCCCCTACCCTGAGGAAAAGTGCTCGTAAGAGAAAAACTGTTGTTTTTCCTGATTCCCTACCACGGCAATGAACAAGGTCATTTGCAGCAACTGAGGCCATTATCCCAAATTCCCCACCTATCATTCTGAATTCCTGTATTCTGCCTAGCCCTGAACCTTCACCTTCCTCACCCTCGGGTGCCGAAATGCAGAGCGTTCACGATTTTGTGACATCATTTTTTTCAAAAGAGGCAGTTGCTACACAAGAACCAACTGCCGATACATCTAAAGTACACACCCAAGACGATATAGGGTATGTGGTTGTTACACAAGAACCAGCCACTGATCCAATAGGTGCCACACAAGAACCACCTATTGGAGAACAAAAAGAAGATGACCTAGATGTGGCTGATACACAAGAACCATCCATTGACCCAACATGTGCCACACAAGAACCACCTGTTGGAGAACAAAAAGAAGATGACCTAGATGTGGCTGATACACAAGAACCAGCCACTGACCCAATAGGTGATAAACAAGAACCACCTGTTGTGGACGCAAATGATGAAGTTGATTCCGAACAACAATTCTCTCCTCCACTGGAACCTGCAACTACAGAAGCCCCAGTTACTTTAGCCTCCCTGCAGGAAGAAAATGAGTTTTTGAAATCAGAAATTAAGGCTTATCAGGAAGAGTTAACAATGGCTAAGGAAACCTATAAAAAGGAACTCAATCTGTACATGTTAGCTCAAGTAGCATCTGCAGCTGAAAAGAGTGCAGAAAAGGATCAATACAGTGAATACATGTGCAGTGAATGTGGTGATATCTATACTCAAGCAGGTTATAAGATAGTTGAAGTTCCGTTGTCTGGAGCCAGTCTAGTACCTTCTCCTATTATAGTAAAAAAGGAACACCCTACTATTACACAAGAACCAGCAGGGTCTTTAAGAAATTTAGAGGAGAAACAAAACCACCCCGGCCTACCCAAGTTGTTACAGAACAAAAACCAGTACCAAAGTCTTTTACAACTATGCATACACAGACTGAACCTTCCCGTGTCAGCAATGCTTACACACAGACTTCCAGTCTTCAAAAACTAAGTGACACATGGAAGACAGAGTATGAGCTCTCACAAGGAAAGGCATTTCAGCAACAGAAGTCATTATGGCTCAACTATGCATACAGAAATTGGGAAGTGCTTGAACAATCTCGTGCACAACATAAGGAGAATAAGAAATTAAAAACCAGACTATCCCTCATCTTTGACTTGGTCCAGCGGTTACTCGCTACAAGGAAACCCTCTTTTAACTATTTTGTATTTTTGAGAGAACTCTTAGCGTTCCTCCAAATAAAAGCAATCAACGATGGAAGACCCCACCAGGTCTCTACACTGCAACAATTTATTGAGACTTTCACAGAAGCACCAAATAGTGACCAGAACTTGTTGTGTGAACTCTATCTTCACAATGAGGCTATGCCTAGAGATAGAAAGATTAGTTTACTTCCTCTTGTTGGCGATATCCAAATAAGAGCCTTTATTTCCTTCTTGGCCAATCAGCTTTCTTGGCAGAATGCTTTTATGTCGGCAGCACACAATGAGGAGAACTGTCTTCTCTGGATTCATGCTAAACCACAGAATGCAGCTATCTTCATTGCAGAACATCAATGAATTCTACGAGAACCAGGGATGACTGATCATATCAAGAAACTACAAGCAACAGTCTTGGAAGACTGCCAACATTATGTGAAAACTAAAGGAGCTTTGGCTATAAAAGCAAATAATCTATTCTGGGAACACTGTCCTAAAGAAAGACGGGAATATCATCCTTATAATCCTCTCAATATTCAGGCGACAATCTCACGCATACTTGATTATGTTAAATGCATTAGACAGTGTGCTGAACGATGGATTGGTTACCACTTTCATTTCCCTCTCCTATGGCTACCTAGACAGCAATATAAGGCTCAATTTAAATTGACCAAACAGGAGGAGTTAGCAGCATGGCAGAAACTTCAGAGTGTCGATGGGTTTAGAGACATGGTTGATAGAACCTTCTACAGTTACTGCATAAGCAATTTGCACTATTCATCCCAGTATTCCGACTCAGATTCAGATTAGACGTTGCATGAAAACATCCAACCTTTTCAGTTGGGGGGGATGTTATTGTCTATTTTTGACCTTACATTTTGTCATAATATTACCCTCTTCAACCCATAGTTGAAAGCCTTTGCTAGTGTTTTGACTTAATCATTCCAAAGGTATACAGTAACTCTCCTCATTGCTATATGTTTAATTATTCAACACATAATCATGCTATTTTTATAATTGATCCTTGAAGTTGACTAAGTTGTTGAACAATTGTTGAAACTGCCTAAAGCTGGCAGGACCATATTTTGAAGTTGCTGAAACAATGGAAACAACACGAACCTCGAAGCTGAAACAGAAAGAACAACATGCGAACCTCGAGGAGATAGTTGAGATTTGCGTATCAGATCTGCAACAGCAAAGGAATCCGATCGATTATTGAATAAATGGTTACATTGGTCGTAACGTTCATGATCCACATTACTGTAACAGCATTCTGTTAATGGGAACTGATTTCCCTATTTTTGTACAAAGGGTCGAACTGGAATGTATAATGAAAATATTTTGCAATACATGTCTCCTCTATAAAGATGAGACATCTACATTAGAGGGGAGAGAGAGGATGAACAAGTTGTAACACTGGAATTGTAGTGGAAGGACAAGATTGAATCTTTCTTGTAATATGGTATATTGACAGATGAATAAAGTTCTATTCTGATTTTTTTATCTTAGTTTCCGTGTCCTGGGGAATCTTTTGAGAAGGACAGGGCCCGCCTTCATCACAAGATTCACCCATCTTCTTTTTGTTGTGTGTGATTTCTGTTCATACCTTATTCACGAGTATTGCTTCTGATGATATTTTACTTTTGCTAAGACTCTGTTTTTCTTTTAATCGATTGATGCTGTATATGAGTGCCTCACCGGTGACTAGGATTTAAAGAGTGTATTGGCAAACTGGATAACAGAGGCAGGTGATGAATGTTCCTACTCTAGGGATAGGGTCCTGGTCCTTTGTTACAGGACAGCCATCACTTCCTTTTGTAGATTTATTCTCTTTAATTAATTATCCGTTCTTATTCCATTCCTGTAATAGACTATAACTGTTGTAACACAGAGTAAGGGTTTGACAGAGAATGAATTGTTTATACTATATCTTTTAATGCTATTAAAATCGAGTACATACAGTACGTAGTCACCTTTGAAATAATTGGACTTTCCCGGGTTGACAATTTATGTGGCACTCGACTGTTTAATTAATAAACAATTAAAGTGACCAACATCGCCCAATCTCCCGGCTGGAATTGGTTTTCATTAAGGTGTCGATCATGCCATATCTTCCTCTAGAGTTGAGCTACTTCTGAGTGGAGGAGGGCCTGCTTTCTTTGTTCATCTAATCCATTCATCTGCAATAATCTTTCACGTTGAGCATGGCTGAGATCTAGGTCCAGCTGAGCTGCCACCCTTATTGTATTGTACTCAAACTCTATGGACAACAAAACTTTCTTCCCGTAGACCAGCTCATAAGGTGTGAAACCGGTTGTAGTCTTCCAAGTGGTGTTGTATGCCCAGGTGGCCTCAACCAGGCGATCTGCCCAATCCTTTCTGCTGCTGCTCACAACCTTAGTCAAAATCCCTTCCAATGCTCTATTAGTGACTTCCACCTACCCATTTGCTTGAGGATGATAGGGGGTGGAAGTCTTCTGCTTGATCTTGTGATGAGCGAGCAAATCTTCAATCAGGTTGGAGGTGAATTGGCTTCCTTGATCTGTGACTAACTCTCTTGGGTAGCCATACTTGTAGAAGATATTTTCCCTCAGAAACTCAGGCACCCTTTCTTCTATTGCTGCTTTGATTGCCTTTGTTTCTGCCCACTTGATCAGATAGTCGGTGCACACAATGATGTAAGACCGTTGCTTTGAAGGAGGGTTGATAGGACCCACAAAATCCATGCCCCACTTCTCAAATGGCTCGAAGGTCACTTGCGGTTGGAGAGAAATTTCATCCCTTGGAGTTGGTTTTCCCATCCTCTGACATCGGTCACACTGGCTAATGTATCTTTTGACATCTTGATGAAGAGTAGGCCAATAGTAGCATGCCTGTAGAATTTTGAAGGCAATCCTTTTTGCTGCAAAGTTGCCCCCACAAGGTCCATTATGATAGGTTAGGAGGATGTTAAAGACTTCCTCCTCCCTAACACAACATCTCAAGCCAAGTTTAAACAGGTTGCCCCCGATCCAAGTGAATGGGGCACTCTCCCTTACAATTCTGCTCTTCTCCTTTGAGGATAGATGCGGAGGGAACTGTGTTGAGACCAAGTAATTTGCTATATTAGCAAACCATGGGGAGAGCACTGAGATAGAAAACAGATGTTCATCTGGCATCTGGTCATCCACTGTTCCTTCTTCACTTGCAGGCAAGTCCAATCTAGACAAGAAGTCAGCAACAACATTTTCCTTACCTGGCTTGTCAACAATCGTCAAATCAAATTGCTGCAACAAAAGTAACCATCTAATGATACAAGTATTGACATCAGGCTTATTCATTAAATATCTAATCGCAACATGATCAGTGTGTACAAATGTTTGATAACCAGTGATGTAGTGTCTGAACTTGTTTAGGGAATATACTATAGCCAGGAACTCTTTCTCGGTTACAGTATAGTTCATTTCTGCCTTGGACAGGTTTTTGCTAATGATGTATATGGCATATGGGAGTTTCTCCTCAACTTGTCCCAAGGCTACCCCTATGGCTTTGTTCGAGGCATCAATGTGGATGTGGAAGGGTAGGGCCCAGTTTGGACCTCTCAAGATCGGGGACGACACCAACTTATCTTTCAACTCATCCAGTACCCCTTGACAGTTGTCAGTCCATTTAAACTCAACAACTTTCCCTAAGAGTCCAAACAAAGGCGAGGCTAGCTTACTGAAGTCTTTAATGAATCTTCGATAATATCCTGCTAATCCTAGGAAACTCCAAACATCTCTTACCTTCTGAGGAGGTGGGACCTTTTGGATGATAGCAATTTTATTAGGATCCACATGTAATCCTTGCTAAGAAATTGTATGACCTAGCACGGTCCCTTCAGTCATCAGGAATTCACATTTTTCAGGACTGAGGGACAGGTTCATCTCAATGCACCTGGTTAGAACTTTTCCCAGATTGGTCAATGCTTCTTGGAAGTTGGACCCATAAGGAGTAAAGTCATCCATATAAATTTCTACCGAATCATGGACCAACTCAGAAAAGATGCTCAATACTGCTCTCTGGAAAGTGGCAGGAGCATTGCATAGCCCAAAGGGAAGGACTCAGTAGGCAAAGGTACCCCAGGGATAGGTGAAGGTGGTTTTTTCCTAGTCTTCCGGGCTGATTTAGATCTGGTTATACCCGCTGAACCCATCTAGGAAAGAGAAGAACTTCTTCCCTGCCAGTCCACCAAACACCTGATCTATGAAAGGCAAAGGGAAATGGTCTTTCTCGGTGGCTTTGTTAAGTTCTCGGTAATCTACACAGATTCTCCACTTCCCATTCTTTTTGGGCACTAGCACTAGAGGCGAGACCCACTCACTATCGGAGATAGGATAAATGAATCCTGCATCCAATAGTTTTTGCAATTCTTCTTTGACAATGTCCTTAAGGGTTGGATTCATTCTCCTCTGTGGCTACCTGAACAGTTTGCAATCTTCTTTAATGTAGATGTGATGGGTACAGACCGAAGGATGGACTTCTTTCATCTCCTTATAGCTCCAGGCGAAAGCATCTAAATGATTGTTCAGTAAGATACACAGCTCCTTCTCCTGGGAAGGAGATAGGGAGGAGAGGATATTTAAAGTTCTTTCGAGACCAAAATCCACATTCTTAACTCTGGGAGAGGTTGGATCAGTCACACAGAGGTCCACTAAGGTGATGGCTTGGGTATCCTCCACCAATTCCTCTAAGGACAGTGCACTGGGAGGTGGATTTTGAATCAAAGTCTCAATCAAATCATCCTCGGTTTGAGTACCTCCCCTAGTGGGTTCTACTGTGCACAATGGTGCAGAATAGACCTCATCCTCATCTCCTTCTTCCAACCAGAGTGGTAAGTCATGTTCTAGCAGAGGTTGGGTAGGAGGATATAGGACTAGCTGCTTGGACATAGGCCCATTCTTGATGGTCATGCTTCCAACTCGGCAACTGATGTAAGCGTTCGCAGTGGCTAACCAAGGCCTTCCCAAAATGAGGGGGTATCTAGTGAGCTTAGCCTTTGGCTGAAGGACCAAGAAGTCCGCAGGGTACTCCCATGAGTCAACAGAGACAAAGACATCTTCCAAAATCCCTTCGGGAGTCACGGTGGAGTGATCTGCCAACTGCAGGACTGCCGAGGTCTTCGTTAAGGAGTTCTGAAGGTTGAGTTTATGCATGGTGTCCCTGGTCATCACATTAATGGCAGCCCCTAGATCAATCAAGGTATGGAGAATTATGGTGCCATTGATGTGGACATCAACTACAAGACTCCCAGGGTCCAAGTACTTTGGACAGATTACTTACCCCAACATTAGGTCGAACAGTTGTCTGATGACATTGATAGTTAAGGCATCCCTCTTTCGCCTACCTGGGTGCCTGAAACACTTCTCCTTAATCAATTTGTTGTATATCGGTACATCTTTGATGGCCTGGAGAAGTGGTATTTTCACACACAACTATTTCAGTTCTCCCAGAAGTTCAGTCTCCTCTGGGTTTGGTTGCGTGGTTACTGTTAGTTGCTTAGGAAAGGGTGGAATGGCTTTGGGTTCACTTTCCTGTTTCTCTTCCTCATCCTCTGGGGAAGGAGGTTGGCGATCTGGAAGGGTCTTTCCGATCACAGGTTGATCTCCTGGATCTCCACAGCATAGGTAGGACATGTTGTCTCCCCAGTGTATACTTGCTGGGCCTGTTGGTTGTTGGGGTTCGGGTTCGGTTGTGCAGGCATCTGGGGTTGTCCTGGAGGAGCAGGAGGTAATGGTTGTGGTTGAGCCGGTGGTGGAGGTAGAATGGCGAGAGGAGAGTTGTATTGGGGCCTCCACACCAATTGAGGTGCATTCCACTGAGGCTGTGGCTGGACATGTGAGTGAAACGAATGAGCAGTGGGTTGAGTATGGTATTGAGGTGGATAAGACCACAGAGGAGGCGCAGACCAGGAAGGATGAGTAGGGGGACCCCAGGAAGGCATGTGAGTAGATTGGTTGGGGCTATAATAAGCTTGGGATGTCCCATGTAGCCCCTGCTGGTAAGGTCTGGGTCCATGTGGCCTCCTTTGGTTGAGGAAGTAGAGAGGTTCAGTGGGTGCCTTAGTCCCTTGGTACATAGCTTTGAATCCGGGTAAGGTTGGGCATTGGTTTGTGGGGTGGTTCTCCTCACAAACAAAACATACCTCTACTGAGTGCAATGGACACTCATTCTTAGGGTGCTTCCTTGTACATCTGGGATAGAAAATGGCCAAAGCCCTCTTAGCTTCCTCTTTCTTTTGTTGGATTTGGAAAGTATCAAGTTTCATGACAATGGTCTGTCTCATCTCACTTTTGAGGTCTTCCATCTGATTAGAAAACTCATGCTTGGAGAAGGTAGTACTAGCTAAAAGTGGATTCCCCCTACCTCTTTTCTAGTCTGCCCTAGAGTGGTTTCTAAACACAGTCTTTATGTCCTCATAAGGTAGTTGATAAATGTCTCCTCCAACTAGCATGTGAAGGGTATCTAGGAGGTCTTCAGGGACTCCTGGGAGCAGAACCAACTTTAGAGATTCAGGGTCAAGTGTGCACCTGGCCCATTTATAGCTAAGTTGGAACCCTTCCTCATAGTCCTCTAAAGACTCATCATTTCCCATGGTCATCCGAAAGATTTCTCAGTTGGTTTCCTTTGACCTACAGTAATCCTGGTATTTTTTGTTAAAGGCTTGCTGCATCTGAGCCCAAGTAGTGATACTGTTTCTAGGTAACCCCATGAACCAGCGTAATGTTGCATCCTTGAGGGTAGAGGGAAAGAGTTTCAACTTTTGCTCATCTTCTGTATAGTCATAGGTTCGACAAAGGACAACAAACTCAAACAGGAAGGTATCAGGGTCTTCAGTGGTCAATCCATGGAAATGAGGTAAGGCTGAGGGACTTATGTTCTTCATTTTCATGTTCCCATTGGTCTCTCAGATGGGGAAGGTACCTTCTATTCTCTCATCACCGTCTCTACCATTTCTGTTGTCAGCCATGGTCTCAAAAGGAATGTTTTCTTGCTCTTCTTCTGTTATAGGATCTTCGTATATCTCAGGAGGTTCACCTATAGGTTCTTCTGGATCACTGCCACCAAAGAAGAGAGAAGGGTGACTCAGTGATGTAGTGGGGGTGTTGGGTAGGAATTTTCCGGTATTATCTCTATTCCTACGAGGCATGAAAGGATTCTTGGTTGTTTTTTCTTTTTTTCTGCTTGTACCTGCAAAACTGAAACAGATGGAATTGCAACTAACTAAAATCTATCTTGCAGAAATGGAAATGCGGAATTGAAATGAAAGTAGGAAAGGACTAATCTACTTTGTTGAAATCAAATTGCTAGAATGAAATGCTAGACTACGCTTGCAGAATTGAAATTCTATCTTACGCTTGCAGAATTGAAATTGCGGAATTGAAAGGCCAATCTATGAGAGCAGGAAATGTCTAATTTACTTTTGCAGAAATGAAATTGCAGAATCGAACTGAAATAAACTACTTAGCAGAAGGTTGGAGTAGGAAAATAGAAGAAAAGAAGCAACCAAAAATACTCTGACGCCTCCCCGGCAACGGTACCAAAAAGAGTGGTGAGCTCGAGTATTGCAGCAATAATGCTGCAACTCCTGGGACTCCCTTCTTTACTTTTATCAACCCGGTAGTTCGTAACAAACTTGGAAGCGACGGTGCTGTATGCACAAGTACTAGCTCTTGCCGCAGTTGTCACTTGGTCAGCTGGCACAAGTCCGATAGGGGCTCAAGCCAACTTCTATGGGCTCTGAGAAGAAGCTTCTTAACTGATGGACGAAAGCTAACTCAAAGAAGGCTAATCTACTTACAGAAAGAAACTGGAAAGCTGAAAGGAAATGTAAACCCTAGCAAACCCTAATTTTACCAGCTATCCCTACCGATGCAAGAAAGAGGATGCAAGCTACTGAAAGAGATGTCATTGACTTCTAGGAAGGTAAATACATGTATCTAAGCTACTTCTACAGTAACATCTGAAAAAACATCTTTTTGTATTTTTGAATAAGTTGTCAGAATTATCATGCACGCAATTTGACTGTTTTGACTGTGCAGAGGTGGATTGGCGAGGGGAAATTCTTGGATGAGGTCTGGAAGGTTCAGAGAGGGCCTAAGGGGTCCCTAACACCCTTCCAAAGAGTTTCACAGAGTTTGGCTATCAAGAAACCTCATTCGTGAGCTTCTACAGGAAGTGTGCATGGGTTCTACAGGATGTCTGTGATTTTCTACAGGATGTTCTGTAACTTTCTACAGGATGTTTAGAAATGGGATTTTGGAGGATGGATGAATGGAGAAATATCAAGGAGTGGGTATGGAGGTAGGATAAGGGTTGGAGGTGGACCAGGACTTGGTGGATGGAGTTGAGGACAGATGTAGATGGTTGGATTTGTTCAAAAAGGATTGAAGCAATGATGCATGAAAAAACTAGGGTTATGTGAGAAAATGGCAAATGTAAGGCTAGAAGTTGAGCTGAGGGATGGAGCAGATGGGTTTGATGGAGAATGGGCAGGTAGAGAAGTGGTATAGGTGCTCTGCAAGTCATTTTTCCAACTGAACCAACGAAAACTTGAAGAAAATCAAAGACCTAGTTACGTTAGCCTAAGCTGATCTTAGTTGTTAGTAAAGAGAATGAACAGAGGTTGAACTGCAATGAAACCATGTATACTAACTCATGCAACTAAGCAAGCAAAATTTTAAACTTGTAACCAACTTCTACACATGAAAATCAAACACTAGTGATTGCATGGCAAAGAAAAATCAGTGTTTTGTGGGCAGCAAGGTCACCAAAAAGTGGTGAGCACCAGTATTGAAGCAAGAATGTTGCAACTCCTGGAGCTACCAGCTTTACTTTATCAACCCAGGGTTCGTACAAACTTGGAGGTGACAGTGTTGTATACACAGGTGAAAGTGATGGTTCTGCCTTTTGTCATTTTTTAGTTGGCGAGAGACCACTAGGGTTTTCAAGATAGACTTCTATGGATTCAGAAGAAGCTTGATTGTTGATGAAATAAAGAGATATCTACTCTAGGAGAAAGCTTATCTACTGCAAATAAGGAAAATGATTGAAATCCTATGCTAAAAACACACCCTTCTCTAATAATTGTTGAGAAACTATGCTTCACAAAAATTCCAAACCAACATGTATGAAATGCTACTATTTAAAGCATGGAAGTTCAAGACATCAAACATCACTAATGTGCATGTAAAGGACTGAAATAAATCTGTTTTGTTCTTTCTATTATTTTTGTAGAAAGTAAAGTGTAAACCCTAATCTATTTTGGTGATGTGACAGGTGGCTTAGTGATGTTGGTGGATGGTTGGGAGGTTTATGAGATGATTGGGAGGTTTGGGAGACCCTTGGGTGACCTGGTGTGGCTTCCTAGAGGTTTTCTCTCAATTCAGCCTCAAAACAGGCCACTACAGGAAAACCTACAAGGTATACTAGAAACCTACAGGATTCCCTATATTTCTACCGGATACAACTGAGAGCAAAACGATGGTTGCTGGAGGTGATGGAAGGCTTAGGGAAGGTGGTGGATGGGTGGAATGGAGTGAGAAAATTCCTAGGATCACTCAGAACTCAATACGAAGGTTAGGATATGGTTGGGTTCGCTCAACATGCTTGGAAGAATTTCTATGTAAAATGATGAGATTGGTGAATATCTTGGTGAAAGTAAATAATGATTATGAATGGATTAATTTGGAAGGTGATTTCCTGCTATGAGATCCCTTTAGATTTCTGAAGCACCTTCTCTTCATCAAACATTTAGAATTGCCACAAATTCATGTAAACAAGAAGAATTCTAACAAGCTAGAAAATTAGAATTTAATGAACTAGTTGTCTAGTTTATGTATGAACAAATTTGCTGAAAAAAATGGAGTCATGGA
Organism: Pinus tabuliformis; assembly: GCA_031772625.1. NCBI lineage: Eukaryota > Viridiplantae > Streptophyta > Pinopsida > Pinales > Pinaceae > Pinus > Pinus tabuliformis. Next base: position 962,804,315 of record CM062817.1, read on the forward strand.
TGAGATCTACTAAAATACTGGAGATGGAAGAGATGGAAACTAAATCCTACACTTGCAAAAATGATCAAATGCTAGTTTAAGTAAAGAAAACTCTAAATTTTATGAGGAAACATAAATCTATCTTTTTGGGGTTGCTTAAGGGTATTTTCCTCAAATCATGATCCCTGAGGGAAGAGGTGAGGCAAGATACCTACTGATAGCTTTGTGGTGCTCCTTTAACCTTTTCTAACCTACTACTGAAGTAAAGCACAAATGGAAGAAAACTAATAAACAACTAACCAAATCCATAGTACTTGCAATGAAATACTTCTAGAGACAATTTAACCATGAATATATGAAACTAAGCTAAGAATACAGATACAAGAAGAGGAGACTTTGCTGCTAGGGTTGGGACCTAACCCAAGAGTTTCAGCCCTATGAGTTAACTCAGTGCTGGATCAAGAAAAATCTCATCTTCATTATCAAAACATAAAATTACATCAATGTCTTCCACAAGTCTGGAGCTCGAAAATAACTAGTGTTTTTACAACAAAAAATTCTAATCCTAATGAGGCTCTAGGCCTCTCTACCTATACAAATGAAGTCTCTAACAAATTCCTTAAATCTAGGGAGGTCGTCTCCCAAACTCGAGATGAACTAACTCTTTGTCTATCACTTGCTTGACTGCCTTTTGATCTTCATGACCTGGCTGCTTACACTCTGAGATGGTGTGATTAATGGAGGAATATTCAAATGGGGGAGGAGTAAATGAGTGAGATTTTCCTCCTACAATCTCTCTCCCTTGTCCCATTCAAGTTTCAAACCTTATTCTTGCCAAAATTCCTTGATTTTCTCTTCCAAACCTACATTCAACGCATATTAGTCCATTAGGCATAATATCTCACTTTAACTCATCTCATTAAACAAAATATAATCAAAACATGTAATAAGTTGTGAGAAGAGTTGATTTGACTAATCTAGGAGGTGAATTAAGGCCCATATAATTACCCAGTGATGAGTCTCATTAAGAAACAATATTGCAACAAGGATGTTGCAACTCCTTGGGCTACCAACTTTACTTCATCAACCTAGAGTTCGTACAAACTTGGAGGTGACAATGTTGTATACAAAAAAAGATGCAATGGGTCCACTCTTCGTCACTACTAAGCTGGGAAATAGAGAACTAGGGTTTCTCAAACTAGACTTCTATTGATTTAGAAGAAGTTTCATTACCAATTGAGAAAGGATAATTTTACCCTAATTGAGAGGATTGAAATGCTACCGACTACAATAATGACAGATTGAAATAGATGCCTAAAACACACAACTTATCTAGCTATGTGTTAAGATACCTTGCTTCATAATAATTCTTAATTTAACACATGTGTAATACTAACTAACCTAAGCATGAAATCTGATCTAATCAAACACTTAACTATTGTGCACATGAATAAGAGTAAAAAATTTCTTCTTTTTGTCTTTTTGTGAAAACATGAATGCTAATCCTTCTTGATCGTATGGAAGGTGGGTTAGCTGTGGAGAGATATGGTTGTGATGGGTCAAATGTCTTGAGATGCAAGCAGGGGTATTTTCCTAGCTTTTCTAATGCATTTATCACAAATTGGGCTCAAACCAGGCCACTACAGGTCATCCTACAAGATGTCTACAGGATGTCCTAATTCACCTACAAGATCCTCTATTTTCCTACAGGAATAGGAAGAAAGCATATGGAGTGATTTGGATAGTGGTATGGGGCTTAGGGAAGGTGCATGATGGTAGGAATAAGGAAAATAAATGGTTGGGACTCACTCGGGACTCAAATTGAAGTGGTATGATGGTTGGATTTGCTCAACAAGCATGGCAAGTTGTCCTTGTGAAATGATAACTCGGATTATGAACTTAGTGGCCTTTGGCGATCATGGGTGGGTATAGTTTGGCTGAGGATGATGATATGAGGTCTTCCTCCACTATTGAAACTCCTGCAATATAAACATCATTGTTGGGAGTTATCCATAAATCATTTCAAAACAAGAAGGGTTTACATCAATATAAGGAAAATAGAATTTACATCATTTACCTATCAAGTTCATGCATGGAAATTCTTGAAATCTATGATGAAAGCACCATGAAATATAATAAAAAGCCTAAGATATTCGAAATGACAACTACAACCTATCTTCTAAAACTGAAACATACTAACCTAATTAGCAAAAGAAAAAAAAACCTAAATTTCATAAGAAACCAAAATTCTGTCCTTTTGGGCTGAATGGGAGTTTTTCCTCAAACCTTGGCCCTTGAAGGGAGGAAGGAGGTAATATCCACCTGTTATTAGTGTTTTTTTATATATTTCCTTATCACTCTAATGCTACTATGAAAGCTATGCACAAATGGAAGCAAACTAATCAAATTCACCAATACTTACAATTTAACAATGCCAAAATCAGTTCAACAAGTAATCTATGAAATAAGCTAAGCATACAAGTACAGTAAAATGAACCTATTCTACTAGGGTTGGACCCTAACCCAAGAGCTTCAGCCCTCTGAGTCAACTTAGTTCTAGATCAAGGGAATGATCATTTTCATTAACATATCAAAAAATACATAACAGTGTTTTGTCACAATCCTTCAACTCGAAAGTGCTTAGTTATCTTGCATAAAAAATCTAAATCCTCATGAGGCTCTAGGCCTCCTTATTTTATACAACTAAATTTGCCAAAAACTTACTTAAATCTAGGGATGCTTGCCTCCCAATCTCAAGATTAACTGGTCCTCAACTATCATTGTCTCGACTGCCAATGATCCTCATGACTTGGTTGCCTACAACTCCGCGCTTGTGTGATTTGATTGAGGGATCTTTGAATGACTGAGGATTTAATGAGGGAGATCCATCTCCTATAATCTCTCCTTCTTGTCTACATTCGAGTTCCTACACCTTAATTAGCCATAATTTGGTCCCAAAAACCTGTAATCAATGCACATTAGACCACTAGACATAACATCTTACTTTTACTCATCTCATTAAGCAAAATATAATAAAAACATGCAAAGAATTATGAGAAGAGTTGATTTTAGTAAGCTTGGAGGTGTATTAAGTTCCATATATTTTACCGATTGATGAGCCTCATCATCACCCCCTAATGAAAGTGTTTCTAATCCTCTAAGAAACTCAATCTATGTCCATGTCCTTCATTGCTTAGGTGGCTTGCCTGACATCCCATGCTTCTGTTGTAGTCTCTTCCTCCTGTTAATAAAACCCTGCCTTCTTCTCTATCTTTTCCCATTTCTTTCTTTCTTTTTTTTCTTTTCTTCCTTCCAAAATTCCCAAAAGGAATGGTGGACTAAGCCTCAAGCCATTCCAATTGACTTTGAGTCTTTGTAGTGCCTGCTTATACATTAGTGTTCTATTTAGTGCCTCTCTTATTCTGTCAAGAGAATTATATTCTCTGATTTTTAGGCTGTAAGGTAAGGTGTTCCATCTCCTTTGGCAATCTTGCTGGCTGTCATCTCCTAGCAATCTAAACATGTCTTCAAAGTGTGTGACTGCCTGTTCTTTTACAGCAAGGTAACTTGGTGCAAGCTTGGGATCATTTTTAATGAGGTTGTGGGTGTTGATGACAACCATTGGGTTAGATTGTTCTGCTCTAACCATAAGGGTTGTTGTCTCTTGTTTTTCCATTACCTTTTTCATCTTTGTAGCTCTTTCATCCTCATGATTCATCAATGATGCTAAGGCCATGAATTGCACGTCCCCTAGCCTTGGATTAGGGTCCCACACATTTAAATCTGTCAAGGCCAAATTGTGTAGGTAAAACTCAAATATTTTTGCTATATCTTTCAAGGTGCTTTGATCATAGAGATCAATGAATTTTCTATAGTCTTGGAAGGGCATAGTTCCTCTTTGTGCTAGGGTCTTTATATGGAATTTTAACCATTGTTACTTGAGGTACAAGGCATAAGACTTTCTTGGCATCCTGCACTAGATTGCCTCCATGGAAAAACTGGCCATAGTTCCCAATTGGCCTTACCTTTCTTGTAGTTGCTTCCTTATCCATGTGTTCTCAACCTCCAATTGAGATTTCATCATTGTTTTTCTATCTCTTATGCTGCTCAGTTCACTACCCATCTCCTGTTTCTCATCCATGTAGCCTATATCCTCTACCCCTTTTGATTTAGCAATTTTCATCCACCTCCATGTCCTTGCCCTCTCTTTTTCAAGTTCAAAGAATAGGGTAATTGCAAACTTTTGTGGTATCACCCTACCTCCTTCACCAAACCTGTAGTAGGAATTGAGGTCTGGTTGTGGGCTAGGTTCTCTTAGTTCTTGTTTCTCTTCCTTTGTTTCGTGTTGAGTAATTCCTTTCTCGCCTCTTTTCTTTGTTTCCTGTAGGTTTGATAGAGTTTCCTATAGGATGGCCTCTGCTTCTTGTAGGTTTGCCTATGTCTCATGTACCAGACCTTTTCCCTTTGATGAGGCTGACCTGGTGACAGGCCTCCTAACATAGGTGAATGGAGACTTGGGAGAAGCTTGTTTTGATGATCCTTCTCCTTCATTTTTCTTTAGAGGGGCTTCCTTCTCTTGTTGCTTTGGTGAATCCTCAATGACAATTATAATTTTGTGGAGGTTTCAGGTCTTGCTTGTCTAATCCTAGTGCTCTTTCTTGTCCTGAAGTATAGTGGGGTTTATCTTTGCCTCTTCCCCTTTGATTTGACATGTGTACTTAGGGAAGTATGAGAAACTATTACCTTTTTCTCTATAGACTCTAGAGATACCCTTGGCAATTCTTCTTCCTCTCTATCTTGAGTTGCAGACCTCTATTCATCCTTATATCCTTTTTCCTCTTTTCCATTTTCATTATCATCCTCTTCCTTGTCTCCTTATTCCTCTTCTTTTCTTCCTCTATTTCCTCACTCTGCTCATCTGTTTCTTCTTTTGTTTCATCCTCTGTCACTTCTTCATTTTCTGCCTCTGTTTCTTGTTCATTTTCCTCCTCTGTTTCTTCTCCTTTTTCCTCCTCTATTTCTTCTTCTCCATCACTAGTAGTAGGGCTTCTATCATATTCAATAGCTTGAATTTCTCCTTTTTCCTGCATGTCTGTAAATGTTGTCCATGCAATAGGGAATCTTAAGTTTTGTAGGGCATTTTCAAGGATGAGTTTGATCAACCCATGATGGGCTAGTTGTTGATGTTTTCCCTCTTACACTTTGATACTCATGTTTATCATGGATTGTAGAAGAATGTAGGGTATAATCAATCTATTATGAGGAGGTGTGTTCTCTCCAAATATTAGTTATTGGAGGAGTCTGAAGTGGTATCCATACACTACATTATATCTCCCTTCACATGAAATACATTTGATGAGGTGGTAACTGACTTCATTCCAAGGGTATGGAATGCTCTCCCTTCTAACTCCATTTTTTTCCTCTATTGGTTTTTCTCCTTCCAAAAAGAATCTTTTATTTTCAAGGGCATTTTTACCCTTGTCTTATTTTCTCCATGGTAACCCTAGGGGGAATGAGTGATTCTGATTATAACCTCAAGGGTAATTGCTACTGATAAACCCTTCACCACAGAAGTAGCATTAGTCGTAGTGAGGGGTATGAGAGAGGGAAAATTATCTAGCCACATCATCATCGTATCATCTCATCCTCTCAAAGAACCCCATGCATTGATACCTTGTGAAAATTTCCACCACAAGAGGATACTGGTGGATCCTTGCTGTGTTTGTGGGTTCTCTCTTGTTGAAACCTCCTATCATATTTCCCTGGTAATTGTAGAGGCTTGTGTGGATATAGTTCGATAATTCTGGTAGGTGAGAAATTTTTTAATTTTAACTCTTAGTGACATGCAATATAGTCCTTCTATCCTGAGATGCGTTGCTAATTCCTAACCTAATTGAGGTTTTTTTTTTTTTTTTTTTTTTTTTTTTTCAGAGGGAAAATGTGGAAGGTATGGCTTTTACCTTAGTTTTATACATTATGGTGAGGATAATTCTTGACTTGACCTCCCTTGGTGCCCACTAATAGCTCTATAAGCTGATTCCTCTGTATCCTATAGGCTTCCTGTTGGTTTCTTGCATTGTAGATGCTGACTGTATGCTATAAGTGTTATTTCAAGAAGGCCAAGAGCAACCTCTTTGTTTGATGAATCCTCAAAGTTACCTTTGCCTTCTTTGTATGGGAATCAACGTTTTATTTCCATTTATGGATGATCGAGTGGGGTGGTGTGCTAGCTGGCTAAGTACAAGCACCTCCTTTTGGACCGATGGTCCCACTATCAGTCCACAATTCCACCTCACCTCATAATTATCTCCCACTCCTATCCTCCATAACTTAAACATTTTTTTCTTTATTCCCTTTTTATTTTGATTTTACTTTTGCTACGTGTGGAGTGGTCTGACTCTTTTCTTCTTGTCGACTGGTCAAAAGTGGCCAAGTTAACTGGCCACCTTTACTTACAAAACCAACTCTTGCATTTTTCCTATAGTTTTTATCATATCGTACTAATGAGAGAGCATGAGTAAGATGACATAGCTGTGGGTAAGATGCTTCGTTGATAATGCATGTTAAGGAGTGGTGCATCTTTGTTGTGCTTTTCAATCTGGATATTTTCACTGTGTATTTTCCTCTTTTGATGTGCATGTGCTAGACCTTGTTGTTGGTGATCTTCTTGTTGCTGCTGAGATTTGGAGGAGATAATTCATCCTTATAGTTCCTGTTCTGAAGATGTTTGCAATCTCTATGGTTTCCTTTGTGGGATAGGCTGCTACAGGATTTCCTACAGGATGTCCTCTAGCTGCCTCTCTCTTAAACTCTCATATTTTTCCTCAACTCTGAAGCATAAGCGATGTTGAAATTAGTGGAGAGGGGTGGTATGGAATGGTAGGTGAGGGATGTTTCCTTTGGGTATGGTTCCTCTTTCCCTCTTTTTTCTCTTCTCTGTTTTTTTTTCTTTCTTTCTTTTGTAATCTATATATTTTTTTTTTTGAATTGATTTCGTTGATGGATGCAGGGGCGACATGGTGATGAAAGGAATGGATATGGTGTGGTGAGGTAAATGGTTTTTCATCCAGACACAAGCTGGTTTCATCACCTTGCTCTTAGACTACCCTTCTTATGGTTTTCAAGGTCACTGTCATTCCTACAGGAAACTCCTATAGGATTACAAGGAATCCTGTAGAAAACACAAAGTTTGTGTGAAATGAGATGGAAGGGTTTATAAATGGAAGACTAGGTGAATAGTGGAAGATATGATATGGGTGGATTAAAACGTGGCTCTTGTAGGTCCTGTTATCCTTCTCATGATGTGCATATCCTCCTCTTGCAGACCTACAAAACATAATTTCCATCTTTTGTATCTTTTCTCTTTTTTCTCTCTCTTCTTTTTTCTTTTGTAAAACAACTGGTTTGCCTCCAAGGAGGTTTTCATCCTAGTTGCTTGTCCTGGGTGCCTCAAAATAGGTTTTCACCCAAATATGTTTTTATTTTTCTCTCCTTTTTTTTAACACCTTGGGCCGCCTCAAGAGGTTTTCAACCCAAAAATGGGACTTAGGTGCCTCATGGAGGTTTTCACCTGAGTCTCTTTATTTTTTCTTTTTTCTTTTGTTTTCTTCAGGGACTTGGTGGGGTGGAAGCTAAGACTTGATCTACCACCATCGTTGTCTTACTGATGCTATTGATGAATTCTTTCCTTCACAAGGGCTTCTTGGAGATCTTTAATCTATACCCATTGACAAGTAAAGGGATAGCCTCTACATCAATGGTTCTTATCTAAACAACACCATTGTCATGACACTTTTCTATTACATAAGGCCCTAATCATATAGTCCTTAACTTTCCTTTAAAATCCTTGTACTGAGAATCATACAACAAAGTCCAATCACCTTCTTGAAATTGTTTGTCTTTTATATTCTTTTCATGCCAAATTTTCCTTTGAACTTGAGTTACCTGTATGTGTAGGAGGGTCTCCATCCCAAATTCATCTAACCCATTTAGGTGGAGAAATCTTTCTTGTTGTGCCCTGGTGATATCTAGACCAGTTGTGCTACCATCCTTAAGGTTTTGTATTCAAATTCAATGGACAACAAGGATTTCTTCCCATAGACTAGGCCATAAGGAGTAAAGCCACTGGTGGTCTTCTAGGTGGTGTTGTAGGCCGAGGTGGCCTCAGCTAATCTGTCTGCTCAATCCTTTCTGTTGCTACTAATCGCCTTGGTCAGAATGTCTTCCAATGCTCTGTTGGTTACCTCCACTTGCCCATTAGCCTATGGGTAGTAAGGGGTGGATTTTCTATGCTTGATCTTGTGTTGGATTAATAGCTTTTCAATCATGTGAGATGTAAATTGACTGCCTTGATTAGTGATCAATTCTCTAGGGTACCCAAAATTATAAGACATGTTTTTCCTTAAGAATTCCACCAGTTTTTATTCTGTTGTTGCTTTGATGGCATTGGATTCAGCCCACTTGGTTAAGTAGTCACTACACACAATGATTTACTGCTTCTATTTGGATGGAGGGTCAATGGGCCCAATCAAATCCATGCCCCACTTATCAAATGGATTGAAAGTCACTTGAGGTTATAGAGGCATCCCCTTGGGGTAGGTTTCCCCATCCTTTGGCACCGATCACACTGGATGGTATACCTCCTCACATCTTGGTGAAGAGTGGGCCAGTAATAACCAGCTTGTAGTACCTTGAATGCTATTCTTTTGGCTGCAAAGTGACCTCCACAAGGCCCATCATGACAGGCCAGAAGGATGTCGAAGACTTCCTCCTCCCTGACACATCTTCTTAGAATCTGATCCGAACCTAGCTTAAAGAGATTGACCCCAATGCACGTGAATGGGGTGCTCTTTCTTATGATCCTACTCTTTTCCTTGGAGGACAAGTTTGGTGGAAACTGTGCAGACACCAAGTAGTTTGCTATGTCAACAAACCATGGAGAGAGAACTGAAATGGAAAATAAATGTTCATTTGGTAACTGATCATCAACCATTCCTTCCTCCCCTGTAGGAAAAGTCAATCTAGATAAAAAATCTGCAACAACATTCTCCTTGCCAAGCTTATCAATAATAGTTAAATCAAATTGTTGCAATAAAAGTAACCATCTAATAATTTGGGCATTTACATAAGGTTTATTCATCAAGTATTTAATTGCAGCATGGTCAGTATGTACAAATGTTTGGTAACCGGTAATGTAATGCCTAAATTTATTCAATGAATGCATAATGGCTAGGATCACTTTTTCAGTCACTCTGTTGTTCACTAAGCTTTTGACATATTCTTACTGATGAAGTAAATGGCATAAGGTAGCATGTCATCTATTTGGACTATAGTTACTACTATGGCTTTGTGAGAGGCATCAACACATATATGAAAAGGAAGAGCCCAATTTGGGCCTTAGAGAAAAGGCGCAGTAGTAAACTTGTCCTTTAGGGTGTCCAAGGTTTCTTGACAACTTTCTGACAATAAAAATTAGGAGTCTTTGGCCAATAACCCAAATAAAGGAGAAGCTAACTTGCTTAAATCTTTAATAAAACTCCTATAGTATCTGGCTAAACCTAAAAAACTTTTGACATCCCTCTATTTTTGCAGAGCTAGGACCCTTTTGATGATGGTTATCTTATTTGGGTCTACTTGCGGTCCTTCCTGGCATATTAGTGACCTAGAGCAGTTCCCGTAGTCATCAAGATCTCACATTTTTCGGGACTAAGGTGTTGAGGAGGTAAATCCCCTCTACGGACAGAGGCGATCCCTACTAGCCCAGACCAGGTCTAGCAAAAATCATACAACGCTACAGCGCAAGTTCCTAATTGCAAATTAATAGACCAGTGATGAGGGCCTACCTGGATTCCAACGCTAGTGCTTGTAGAAGAGGTAGTGCTCTAGTTCCTTTGCTCTGGTAGATCACAATCCTCATGATCTCCGTGAATAGACACCTGCACATACAAAGAACGACACAAACACAAGCATAAAATCCATCATATGCAACTATATGTCAGTCAGAAAGGACATAGCTCATCATCATCACAAATAATAACAAGAGTGGAACCATAACCAATAGTCGTTCATTAATAATCAATCAAAGAGGAATACAACCAAAGTTATGACGCTGGATTCTCCTTTGGCGGGTCAACACCACATGTCTCGCAAAACCTGTCGAGAATAAGGACAAGCCTCTCTCTCTTTGGATCTTGGACAATAATCTACTTGCTTGGATTTGGCCTTAAGGGAATCAAGAAGGCTCTTGCAGCATGAAGCTCTTGGGAATTTGGAATTCTGAATTTCTGGAACTAAAACTATGCAACTCTCTGACTATCTAACTCCAAAAACTCTAGAACTAGCTTGCCAAGGAAAATGGACAAGCTTTCATAGATGGAGGAAGGGGAGTTGGGATCATCCACAATAATCATGGGATTGTCCATATCATCAAGGAATCTTCCATGAGAAGTGGCAAACCACTTCCTCTCTATGGAAATCCATAGCCAAACCACCCAACTCAAGATAGATTCAGTCCAGGAATTTGTTAGGATGAAACTTCTACGTTTGTTTGTTAAAAACACCACTGATTATGGTTGGCGCGAGTGCGACTCTGTGACAGAGCACCAACTGGCGCGCCCTCTTTGGAGGATTTCCCCCATTGGCATGAGGTCTGCACTATGGAATCGAGCCAATAGAAAAAGGGCTATTTTTAGGGTTTTTCAGCGGGAGATGTCTTCAAGGCAAACAAAGATCATGTTCAGGGGAATGCAATGCAAGTGTTTGTAGGCCATGTCACTTCTCATAGGTCCCAGAATGAGTCCTCCAAAACACGGGAGAGGGATAGCAGGGACGGTGACAAATTGTTGTGTAACAGATGCCCCCTAAAGCATGAGGCCCGAGAGAGAGAGAGGGGTGAAATGCTTTACGAGAACATGTCCAACCGAAAACACTACTGCCGGAAAACCTGCGTGGGGAAATACAACCGATAGCTCAAATATATGATATATGTGGTATGGGCACAACCATCCATAGCAGAGTACACAATAATCTAGATCCAAGGTATGGGCACAACCATCCAGTGAGGATCGATAAATAGACTCAGGCATGGTCGTAGCCATAGAGTGAATGAGTCATGTAATAATCATAATAATCCACAAAATCACAGCCTGGATCTCAACAGACAAAATCCAGGGTCTTGCGCTCCATCTCGATCCGAACAAAGTACAAGTTCAAGCATGCGAATATAGGAGTCGAAGTCGAACATGCAGGAACATCATTTGATTACCAACCAATGGTGAAAGTTGTTAACAGATGCGAGAGGTACCACCAATAATGACAATGGCCCTCAAGGTACGATAGGTACAATCTATGGCATGCGAATCAGTGAGCCAGTGTCGAACACCCGCAGAATCATTCGATCGGAGGCCAATGATGAAAACCTTGCGTCGAATGCGAAGAACCTGCCATTTAGGCATGCAGGCTCCAAGGCACCAGAAGGGAGTCTCTGGATCAGCTTCCTGGATAATGAGTTGAAGTCGATAGGAAGTGAACTTGATCGAAAGTGGGCCATAGTGTTTCCCACATCATCAACATGAGACAAAGGAGGATAATATTGTTGTGAATCAGGATTATGTGAGTTATCAGAGGGAGGTTTTTATTTCGCAGAGGTCAACTTCTCTTGAACATAACGGCGACATGTTAACAGTGGACTTGGCAGTATTTGACATCAATCGATCAGAGGTCACGGCGACAAGGAAAAGAGTATATGAGAGGTCAAACAAGATCACCCAAACCCACGGAGGCAAGTGAAAAACGAGATGAGATATCCCCACCCAGACACGAATGCAGACAAGTGCCATGTTCAAGAGCAACATACTGCCGACACGACAATGATTGTGCTTCTATTTTCCCCACCATTTCTGGCGAGTACTCCAGTTATTTTTATCAACAAGCTTGACGGGGATATCATATGCTTGTAAAGCGTCATTTCGACGGAATCCAATGTCATCAAGTTTTAACGAGGCTGACAGAGGAAGAACTCGGCATCTTTTCATGTTTAGAGAGTTTGAAAAGACAACAAAAAGGTAAACTCCAGGGGTGTCCTTTTTCGTAAAGTTGTGTCTCTCGAGCCCGAAAAAGTAGAAAACAATGCTCGAAAGAACCGCCCGACCATTACGATCGAGGAGTACTTTTCATGATCAGTGACTTCGACCTGAAAAAGTAAAAAAGCGATCGAAATCACGTCGTTTCGTAACCATTAATGAGCCTGAAACGACAAGGGCTCGACAATCTTTTCGTCCTTACATGGTTAGAAAAGAGTTTAAAGACGACCGCCTCTTATTTACATTTAACAAGTCAAGAGGAATAACTCGGCAATCCTTTCATATTTAGATGGTTAGAAAAGAGCTAAAAGCAGACCTCCATTTTTATTCTCTTTAACGAGTCAAAAAGGCTAAAAAATACTCGGCAATCTTTTCATATTTTACGAGTCAGAAAAGAGCTTAAAGGTGACTCGTCCTAGAGGAACGAGTGGTATAAAGGGCAGCAACTGGTTCCAGCAATGGTGGAACTGCTCAAAACATGTAATGGTCAAGAGGCTGGCTAATAAAACCACTCATTGCTGCGGTTCCTCAGGAAAGGAAAACGACCAAGTGAAAGCATATGATCGGCCAAAGAGATGGTGGTAATGGAATGAAACAACCAAGGCTCATCTAGCAGAATTTAGCAGATAGGCAGCAATCACAAGATGTGAATTAGGTATGGGTTCATTTTTACACAAGCTTGAACCATGGAGAACTCTGCTTGGATTTGATTTCATGTTTACACAAGCTTGAAACAAAAAGCTATGCTTGTTATGAGTTCGCATGCCCCCAGCATAATGACACAAAACGAGGTACATGCCCCCCAAGCTTCATTGCATTCAACAAAGTGGATGGAATGAAGGTTCACTCTCAAGATCTATGAAAGACTCGACTTGTATTTTACGAGATCTTAATCAAAAGACTTGATTTGGAAAGGGAGTTGTTTCATTTTTTGATGAGGTTGACACAATAAAAGAACTATCCTCATAACCCTTGTTTCATTTTTTAACGAGCTTGACACAAGATTAGGAACTATGCTCGACCAGACCCAACTTCATTTTTTTAAGGAGCTTGACATAGGAAAGTGAACTATGCTTCGACTAGACCCAGTTTCATTTTTTAAATGTGCTTGACATAGGAAAGGGAACCATGCTCCGACCAGACCTAGTTTCATTTTCTAAGGAGCTTGACATAGGAAAGGAACTATGCTCCAACCAAACCTAGTTTCATTTTTTAAGGAGCTTGACATAGGAAAGCGAACTATGCTCCGCCCAGACCCAATTTCATTTTTTAAGGAGCTTGACATAGGAAGGCGAACTATGCTCCGAACGAACTTCATCATAATGAACAGGAAGTCATTACTTCCAAGAGTGCCACTCCGGGTGGAAGGACAACATCTTGGAAGTCAGGACCCAATGCCCCCAAGACACTATGCACGACGACATCATTACTGGATACAGGCACGGGATAAGTAGCCACGTAGTTGACCTGCGGTGGGGCAGACACAACCGGTGGATAAAAACCAGGAGGGGGTGGCAGCTGCGCAGGAGGCACCAGGGGACTAAAGAACGATAATTGATCTATAGTCATGATTCTTCCATCGTGTGGAAAACAAACCACACGGAAAAGTGAAGAGACGAGGACCCCCATGGCATAAACATAGTCACGGCCAAGGAGAAGACTGAAATCTAAAGCACCTTGGGTAACCAGTATGCCTATATAGACGGTTTTGCCTCCCAAAGTAATAGGAACTTCGGGAGGATCCCTAAAGGTTGACTGGTTCCTGCATCAAATGCCAACAATTTCTGCATGATTGGCACAAGCTGTGGGGAACCCAAAGCTTGCCAAGTAGTGGAGGGCATAAGACTGACAGATGCACCCTCATCCAAGACAGTGCGAGGTACTACCTTATCATAGGCATGTACTGTATTCTGGAAAGGTACATGGGATGGAAGGCGGAATGTAGTCAAATGACTCCAGTCGAAGGAAACGACCGAACTACTTGGTGGGGGAATCGTATGATTGCCCCCCTCTCTACAGGAGCCGAAGGAGGACCCCCTTGATCAGCTGAGACAGGAGAGTCGTTTTCAGACTCTGGAGGATCTGATGAGACGAGAATAACATGAGAAGTAGAATCATGATACTCCTCCGGAATAGAGTAATCAATAGGTGGTGAACCTGAGTTGACACTCTTTCCAATCAATGGTTGGTTTGGAACAGGCTTAGCACAGCCAGGTTCAGACAGAGGAGGATGGACAAGAGAAGAATCTAAGTCGATCTCTTTGTCCATGGGGAGGGGGTCAGAAGAGAGCCTCTGATAACCAATAGGAACTTGGGGTGAAGAAGATGTAATACTTTCCAAAACAGCGGATGCTTTATCCATGAGCGGACAAAGGTGAAGGAGATGGTTGCCTTCACATAGTCTACAGGGGATTCGAATCTTCCCTTTCTTTTGAATGTTGTGAGTTGATAGGGTGGCATCGCCATGAGCTTCAGAGGATGATGAGGGACGAGCTGGTTCACGAGGCCATACTTCTAGGATCCCGAGAATACCAGGACAATCACGAAGAAGATGGTCACCCTTGCACAACTTACAAGGAAACTTAACCTTCTGCGGCGGGCAGAAGGTGTTTCAACCTGGGATGGATTTGGAGCAGTAACTGCACTTTTAGCCTCTCGCTTATGAGACTTCTTCTTCTTCGTCTTCTTCTTCTTCTTCTTAGCCACCTGGTTACTTGAATCCAGACTTTCACCAGGTGAAGTAGAAGATGAGGATGTAGAAACAGGCGAAGATGGGGAGAGGTCCACCTTGGAATCAACATGATGTTGTTTGGGTGGAGGAACTGATTGACCAATAATTGAGACATTAGAGACCACAGAGGTTGAGAAAAATCAAACAGGCAACCTGATGGTTAACCCAGGCAAGGACAATGTTGCCATATACGGAGCACCGACATTTCCAAAAGAAGGAAATGGACTAGGGTTTCCATCTGGGGGAAAACCTTGGCCGGTAGACTCGGGGAAGGTTTCCATCGAAAACGAGAAAGAACCCTACTCAAGCTAATGCAAACAAGATCTAACAGGGTAGATGTGAATGTAGCCGAATAAATTTTAAGACACAGGAACAAAACTTGACCTTTTCATTTTAAAGAGTCGAGAAAAGGACAAAAGATGACTCTAATCACCTTCGAATATTTAATGAGCCTAAAGTGACAAGTGCTCAGATGGACCTTTTTTTTTAGGGAGTCCGAAAAGGAATGAAAGTGACTACTCTGGAGAGCTAGGCAAAAAGGTTTACCAAACAAATCCATAAAACTGCATATACACCTTGGCAGTCATATGAAAACCAAGGACTTTTCGTATGGCAGTCAATCTTCCCGAATGTTGTGTTCGGTGCATTACGGCTTGTAAGGCGGAAGACACGGCTTCCTATGGATAATGGATGATAACCTAGTGGGGTCTCCCCATATACTCGATGGTACGTGGGAGCTCAAATCCATGCTAGATCACTATTGAGTCACGGAAGGAGGAATCACCCAACCTTGAGTGAAACAAAAGTGACTAGGTTTAACGACGCCAGAGCACGTCTCTAGCCTAGACCTCTAAATGTGCACATTATGTTCCAATGCGTTGTTAGATTCATTCAGTTCATTTTAAAGTTGATCTTGGATTATGTTTCAGTTTTCAAGCCTTACCATATGTAATGTCTCAAAATTTCCTAAATGCAAACTATATGCCACAATATATCATTTCATTCGATGAATGCTAGCTACGAGAGAGTTGAGAGCTTTCACACAAACAAAATGATCATAGAACAATCAACAATATCTCTAATGCAACTAATAGAAATTAACAAACTTTTCTTCAAATCCACTAATCACTAATAACAACGAAAAGCTCTAATTCACATTAACTAATCAAGAGCAAAAGAGATTTGTTTTTTTCTTTAAAAATTGATGGAAAGATGCACTAAACAAACTTTGAGAAATGATAACAAAAGAGTAAAAACACAAATTTCACTCAATGCAAACACAATCAGATCCCTAAATGCCAAAGCAGTCCTTCAAAAATGAGAAAAGTCCCAACGACACAAATGGGCTGTGTAATCTAGGCCCAAAACAAAACAAAGTGGAGTTCAAGTGAATTAGAGGTAGGTCACTCAAAAAATGCAATGAAACAATTAACAACCACTAAACGAGTGCAAGGGAGTGATCAGAAATTTGACTTGACCAATAGAAGACCAAAACCCTAAGGAAGGCTCGACACACAAAGCCACCAGATGCCCTAGGGCTAGAAATGTGAAATCAATAGAAAAAGGAAAAAACCCAAAGGGTAAAGGTTAAATCCAGTCCAACAAGACTCCAACACACTCAAGCAGTCGAAAAAAAGGGTACCCAGAACAAAAACCAAGCTCAGGAGGCTCAAAAACAAGCAAACTTCAAAAATTCCCAGGCCTGGCGTGACTGCAACTGGTACCTTTTAATGATTGGCGCGGGTTGTATATGAGAAACTAGCGCCAATTGGCGCGACTGTCACACTATAAAAGCACGCCATTAAAGTTTTCTATGCCAAAACAAAAAATAAGCGATCCAAAGCTAGGCCAACAGTAACCAGGTAAACCAAGAGGCGAGAAACAACAAAAGAACTCAACCCAGAAGGCTAACCAAGCAAGTAAAATCCAAGAAACAACCAAAGAGCAAGACAAGCTCCTCAGCAGAGTCACCAAATTGTTGAGGAGGTAAATCCCCTCTGCGAACAGAGGTGATCCCTACTAGCCCAGACCGGGTCTAGCAACAATCATACAATGCTACAACGCAAGTTCCTAATTGAAAATTAATACACCAATGATGAAGGCCTACCTGGATTCCAACGCTAGTGCTTGTAGAAGAGGTAGTGCTCCCGTTCCTTTTCTTCGACAGATCATAATCCTCACGATCTCCGTGAATAGACACCTACACATATAAAGAATGACACAAACACAAGCATAAAATCTAGCATATGCAACTATATGTCAGTCAGAAAGGACATAACTCATCGTCATCACAAATAAGAACAAGAGTTGAACCATAACCAATAGTCATTCATTAATAATCAATCAAAGAAGAATACAACCAAAGTTCTGACGCTGGATTCTCCTTTGGCGGCTCAGCAACACATGTTTCTCAAAACCTGTCGGGAATAAGGACAAGCCTCTCTCTTTGGATCTTGGACAATAATCTCCTTGCTTGGATTTGGCCTTAAGGGAATCAAGAAGGCTCTTGTAGCATGAAGCTCTTGGGAATTTGGAATTCTGAATTTCTAGAACTAAAACTATCCAACTCTTTGACTATCTAACTCCAAAAACTCTAGAACTAGCTTGCCAAGGAAAATGGACAAGCTTTTATAGATGGAGGAATGGGAGTTGGGATCATCCACAATAATCATGGGATTAGCCATATCATCAAGGAATCTTCCATGAGAAGTGGCAAACCACTTCCTCTCTATGGAAATCCATAGCCAAACCACCCAACTCAAGATAGAATCAGTCCAGGAATTTGTTAGGATGAAACTTCCCCCATTTGTTTGTTAAAAACACCACTGATTATGGTTGGCGTGAGTGTGACTCTGTGACAGAGTGCCAACTGGCGCGCCCTCTTTGGAGGATCTCCCCCATTAGCACGAGGTCTGCACTATGGCACCACGCTAATGGAAAAAGGGCTATTTTTAGGGTTTTTCAGCAAGAGATGTCTTCAAGGAAAACAAAGCTCATGTTCAGGGGAATGCAATGCAAGTGTTTGTAGGCCATGTCACTTCTCATAGGTCCCAGAATGAGTCCTCCAAAACACAGGAGAGGGGTAGCAGGGACGGTGACAAATTGCTGTGTAACATAAGGGATAAGTTCATTTATATTTATCACCTTATCTAGGTTAGGGAGAGCCTCTTGGAAATCACACCCATAGGGTGTAAATTCATCCATATAAATTTCTACTGCATCATGTACTAGCTTTGCAAAGATACGCAGGACTTTCCTTTAGAAAGTTGCAAGGGCATTGCATAGACCAAAATGAAGGACCCTATAAGCAAAAGTACCCCGAGGACAGGCGAAGGTGGTTTTATACTGTTCCTCTGGGGTAATTTGGATTTGATTGTACCTGCTAAACCCATGTAAGAAAGAGAAAAAAAATTCCCTTCCAGGCCATCTAACACTTGGTCAATGAAAGGTAGAGGGAAATGGTCCTTTGTTGCTTTGTTTAACTCTCTATAATCAACACAAATCCTCCACTTTCCATTTTTCTTTGGAACCAACACCAAAGGAGACACCCACTCACTATCTGAGATAGTATAAATGAATCTTGCATCTAGCGGCTTTTGCAACTCTTCTTTGACTATATCCTTGAGAGCTAGAGTCATTCTCCTTTGGGGTTGTCAGAGTGGTTTGTAACCTTCTTTGATGTAAATGTGGTGAGTACACATTGAGGGGTGCACTGCATTCATTTCTTTGAAATTCCAAGAAAAGGCATCCAAATGCTCTCTTAGCATATTACATAACTCTTCTTCTTACTGTGCAGAAAGAGAGAGGTTGATTTTCAACTTTATTTCAGGGCTGAATTCTATTATCTTGACATGAGTAGGGTTTGAGTCAGCTAAGCATAGATCAATCCGATGGTTGTTCTTGGTTTCCTTCACTACTTCCTCCAGAGACATGGTGTTGGGAGTTGGATTTAGGAGGATGTGTTCAATCAAATCATCTTCATCATGCTGTCCTCCTCCCATGGCAGTTTCTAAGGTATAAAGTTGGGCGAAGTAGACTTCATATTCTTCCTCCTCCTCTAGCCATAAAGGTAAGTCATGTTCTAGAGATGGTTGAGCAGGACAGTACAAGACCAACTACTTGGATAGATGCCCATTTTTGATAGTCATGTTTCCAACCCTGCAACTGATGTAGGCACCGGTAGTGGCTAACCAAGGCCTCCCAAATATGAGAGGATAACCATTAAATTTGGTCTTAGGCTGGAGAACTAAAAATTCTGAAGGGTACTCCTAGGAGTCAATGGAGACCATCACATCCTCAACAATCCTCTTAGGGGATATTATGGATTGATCTATAAGTTGAAAGACTCTCGTGGTTTTTCTTAATGAACCCTAGAGATTCAGCTTGAGTATGGTGTCCTTAGTCATTACATTAATGGCAGCCCTAATATCAATCAAGGTATGTGGGACAATGGTACTATTGATGTGTACATCTACTACAGGGTTTCCAGGGTCTAAATACTTTGGGAAAATTACCTGCCCCAACATTAATTCGGACAACTATCCAATGACATTAATGTTAGGGGTGTCTCTTTTTCGCCTCCCTAGATGTTTGAAACACTTCTCGACACACAACTCATATATCTATTTTTTAAGATACCTTTCTTCAGAAGAATTCTTAATTTAACACATATGAAATCCTAACTAACCTAAGCATGAAATCTAATATAATCAAACACTTAACTATTGTGCACGTGAATAAGCATTATAACCTTCTTCTTTTTGTCATTTTGTGAAAACATGAATTCTAATCCTTCTTGATTGTATGGCAGGTGGGTTAGGTGTGGAGAGAGATGGTTATGATGGGTCAAATGGATTGAGATGAAACCATGTGTCTTCTCCTAGATTTCGTGATGCATTTATCACAAACTGGGCTCAAAACAAGCCACTATAGGTCATCCTACAGGTTGTCTACAAGATGTCCTAATTCACTTATAAGATCCCCTGTTTTCCTATAGGAATAGGCTGAAATCATATGGAGTGATTTGGATAGTGGTATGGGTCTTAAGGAAGGTGAATGATGGGAGGAATAAGGCAAAGAAGTGGTTGGTACTCACTCGAGACTCAAACCAAAGTGGTATGATGGTTGGATTTGCTCAATAAGCATGGCAAGTTGTCCTTGTGAAATGATAACTCAGATTATGAACTTAGTGGCCTTTAGCGATCATGGATGAGTATGGTTTGGCTGAGGCTGATGATATGAGGTCTTCCTGCACTATTGAAACTCCTTCAATATACACATCATTGTTGGCAATTATCCATAAATCATTTCAAAACAAGAAGGGTTTACATTAATATAAGGAAAACATAATTTACATCATTTACCTACCAAGTTAATGCACGGAAATGCTTGAAATCTATGATAAAAGCACCATGAAATCTAATACAAATCCTAAGATACTAGAAATGACAACTACAACCTATCTTCTAAAACTGAAAGATACTAACCTAATTAGCAGAAGAAAAAAACCTAAATTTCATAAGAAACCAGAATTTTGTCTTTTTGGGTTGAATGGGAGTTTTTCCTCAAACCATGGTCCCCGAAGGGAGGAAGGAAGTAAGATCCACCTGTTATTAGCCTTTTTCTTTTAATTTCCTAATCTCTCTAATGCTACTGTTAAATACATGCACAAATGGAAGCAAACTAATCAAATTCACCAATAATTGCAATGTAACAATGCCAATATCAGTTCAACAAGTAATCTATGAAATAACCTAAGCATACAAGTACAGTAAGAGGAACCTATTATGCTAGGGTTGGGCCCTAACCCAAGAGCTTTAGCCCTATGATTCAACTCAGTGTTCGATCAAGGGAATGCTCATTTTCATTGACATATCAAAAAATACATAACAATGTTTTGTCACAATCCTTCAACTCGAAAGTGCTTAGTTATCTTGCATAAAAAATCTAAATCCTCATGAAGGTCTCCCAAAAAAATTCCTTAAATCTACGGAGGCTTGGCTCCGAATCTCAAGATTAACTGGTTCTTAACTATCACTGGCTCGGCTGCCAATGATCCTCATGACTCGGCTACCTAGAACTCTGAGCTGGTGTGATTTGATTGAGGGATCTTCGAATGAGTGAGTATTTCATAAGGGAGATCCATCTCCTATAATCTCTCATTCTTGTCTTGATTCGAGTTCCTACACCTTAATTAGCCATAATTTGGTCCCAAAAAACTACAATCAATGCACATTAGACCACTAGACATAACATATTACTTTTACTCATCTCATTAAGCAAAATATAATAAAAACATGCAAAGGATTATGAGAAGAGTTGATTTTAGTAAGCTTGGAGGTGTATTAAGGTCCATATATTTTACCCATTGATGAGCCTCATTAGTGTCCTCATCATTTGAACTATATTTATATAAGCTATTTTTATTTTATTTCTAGTGTTCTGGTATATCTAGTGCATCATATTGTGAAAAATATTAATTAGCATAATATAACAATTGAAATAAATGTTGATTCACCCCCTCTCTTAGTATTTCCAACAATCTAATGAAACTTATGACCTTTAGATATGACAATAATGGCCATATCTTGGGTAAAGATAATTTTTTTTAGTGAAATGAAAAGTGTTTGCAAATGAAATCACCGCTCCTTATGCTATCAAATAACTTTCTCAAATTAAAGATGTATATAAATAGGAAAATAGAAAAATAATTTAATGCATGCAGTGAAACAAGCTCAATCTCTTGATCAACAACATGATGTGTCTTTATATAGTTTTTGGTATAGTGTCTTAAAAATAAGTATCTCTACACAAGTTGAACATATTAAAATATCACTCTCATAAATAGATCAATAATCAATACATAGTCTATTATGTAGTTAAAACCCTCAAAGAGGTAAAGACCCCATAATTGTAGCTAACACAATCACTTGAGGAAATATATTAATGTTAAAGTGAAAAAAAATCATATGAGTTCTTTGCAATAAATCATCAGCAAATGTCCCCCCAAACTCTTAAATAGAGATTATGGACCAAACAAGTGTTAACCCATGGACCAATATAGTTTTTATTATAAAGGATAATATGAATTAATAGATCACTTTATTTCTAGTACATATCATGACCATCAAATTACACAACAAAGAACTAAGGAAGAAAACTAAAGAAAGACACCTTACCTAAGCACAAATTAAGCCAAGTTGATCTTAACTAGATTTCAAGTGTCTAAATATCTTAATAAATAGATACCCCCCACTCTTGATCTCTTAGTTAAAGGTACTTAATTTAAATGTTGTTGGTTACACTCTCTCCTAGGGGTAAGACACATAATAATGGTTAGGACTAGGTGTAATTTCTAAGCATCTTCAAAATATTATATATTTGACTTGCAACTTATTAATCAAATGAATCAAATTTAAATATGGTTGGCTATACTCTTTCTCAAGGAAGGTAAGGTAGTCAACAATAGGTAAGATCAGGTTCAAGTCTTGGGCATTTGGTGTAACACACCCCCTTGAATTTTATTATATATTGTTAAGCTTGGGTGTATACACTTTGGGTTCTCTCTTTGTAATATTATTCCTTGAGGAATGAGATGTGTCAAGCCTAATCAACCAATGTCTTTCACCATGGCTGACATCCTGCCCCATAGTTGATGACATTGGTTGACAATGGTGATGATCATGTTTAGTATGTGGAGGTTTTATTGCCTATTAATAGCTCTCTCGTGCATATAGAATAGAGAGGTTCTCAATGGATATTTACTTACAATTCCATGAGTTTTGTGTTGCATCTTATGTGATCTATGGTTCGTTTCTAGGGTGTATATACTTTGTGCAACTACACTGAATCTGACAATCATAACCTTTGGAACCATTTGTTGGGTCTGACAGTGTTATAGGATAATCTGACTCTATAACCTATGAAATGTGCTTTTATAGCCTTGAAGTGTATCTATTAGAAAATTACAACAATGTGGTTCCTTTTTTCCAAGAGCCATGCCTACTAGTTTAGTTCAGAAGAGGAATACACCATCATTGTAAAAACATCATTAGACTCTTATTTACTAATGGGTTTCCCTCCTCCATCTTCAATTTCTCATTTTTTGATGATGCATATGTCAGAGCTATTTTGTAGCAATCTATTTAGTTTTTTTATAACATTTGGTTTCTAGCAACTAGATAATGGTTGTGGTTAAAATGTCAACCAACTCACCTTATTGAAAGAGAGTATGCGCCCACATAATTACATCTAATACCTAATGTTTGAAAATGTTAAATATCTACCAGTTATTGAAAACGCTCCCATGCCAAGAATAACATACCTTATGGGAAGTATAACCATACTTACTATTATTTCAATTATATTTAAAGTTGAAACATTTACCATCATTGATTTGATGGCTAGGAAGAAGGTGTTAAGATTATAAGTAGGACAGGTTGTAAGCAACTAGGTTTCATTCTCTGTGGAGAATCAACATACACATCATGTCATTGACAACATCATGTGGCAGCATGTTATTAAAGTGTAATGTCAATTTCCATATGCTTCTTTACTGTATACGCAAGGTACCAAATACTTGTGCATACTTCTCTTCACTTATATATAACAAATCCCAATGACTATGTAGCAACTAGTAACAATATATATATATATATATATATATATATATGTATATCTATATATATATATATATATATATATATATATATATATATATATATATATATATATATATATATATATATATATCTATATATATATATATATATAGATATACATATATACATATCTATATATCTATATATATGTATATATATGTATATCTATATATAGATATACATATATACATATCTATATATATATATATATATATATATATATATATAGAGTGAGAGAGAGAGAGAGAGAGAGAGAGAGAGAAACGTAACTTTAAGAAGAGGACTAGGAACAAAGTAGGGGTGAGGTAAGTCCACAATTGATATGTTAGAGGAGATGGGTTTGTTGTATGAAACTGTTGACATCTGAAATTTTTCTCTTTTTGACAATCCCTTTTTCTTTCCTTTACCCTTTTTATTACCATTTTGTTGTAGTTTCAGTCCAAAAAAGGTCATAATAGACATACTCAAACATCCAAATAGTGTTAATCATCCATGTTTTAGAATCTATTGTTTCTTTGTGAAATATAATTGCAACATTTATACAACTACAAACTTTTACTCATTATGCAGCTAATGAAGAATTTTGCAGCTATCGCCATGGTTAGATAGGTTTCAATGCACTATAGGATGAATGAAAGGTACTAACAGATGGAAAATGTTCCACATATGAATATCCACTTGTCCTCATGATCTGGAAAAACACATAGATCAAGAAATCTAGAAGTCAAATCAGAAGTCAACTCTGGCTATGACATTCCATCGATTAGGTAGATTTCACATGAAGTTTGTGGCAAGATAAGGTGAGCATGGAAATGTTTATAGGTTGATGTGTTTGATTAGAATCCCTTATGATTTGATCTTTCAGTAGTAAATCAAGTGGAGATAGACTTTCACATTAATCTTACCTCTTAGTTGTCATATTAGTTAAGTTGCCTCTCAGTATAGGAATATTAGAACAATTTTAATAGGAAGTGTGTAAAAATCCTTGAGGTGAGGCCAAAAGACATTAGTTATTATTGTTAAATATCTGCAATCTCTGTTGAATACTTTTGAAATTAATATAATACTATGTTTTTAAATAAATGCGTAGTTAAGTGAGCTAATTGAATTGGTGATGAACTTGCGCTCAATAGGAGGGCCCCCTCGAGAGTTGTAAGAGTAGATTAGTTTTATTTCCACTGTGATTTATTGTAGTTTTCTTTGTATCGATGTATTCACTTATTAATTTCCATTCCAATTTCTTGTTGGAGCTCTAATAAAATACCAAAAATATTTACTTTTTAGAGTACATTTCATTCACCAAATTCATTTCATAACTCAGTTAAATTTCTCCAAGCAATTCCATGGATGATAAATAAATGGATTTCAAAGTTTAGTTTCACACATTAGTAACCATTTGAAGCAGCAATATCTTGTTGAAGAATTTATTTCCTTTTTGCAAGTAGCATTAATATTTCCTTTCTGCAAGTAGCATCAATATTTACTTTCTACAAGTAGAATTAACATTTCCTTTCTACAAATAGTATTAAGATTTCCTTTCTGAAAGTAGCATGAATATTTTCTTCCTGCAAATAAGATTAAGATTTGTTTTATGCAAATTAGAAATATAATTTCATTACGCAATTAGAACAACTGGTGGTTTCAATTCATAGATTAAATTTCAGTTCTGATCAACATTTGGATTTTAATTTGTTTTGAAGTAATTTTTGATGGAAAGAACATGTGCATGGTAACATTTTGATCTAATCTAACACTTTTTCAATATCAATTAAATTAATATCAATTAAATTACCCAACAAAAACATAACCAAGCTACTGACAAACAATGTGATATGATATTACTCCAATGAGTATTAAAATTGCTATCTATACCACGCAAATTCTATGCATGGGGTCCTTTTTAAAAAACACCAAATTTTAAAATCATGAATGACATCATACAAGCACAACGTTTATACATGTTACCATAGTTTAACATATTTTAGGATGAGGTGGCATTGGAGCTTACGTACTAGTAGTTCGTAACAATTACCCAAGAGTTATAGTGAGATAACACATTGTTTTTATTTAGGCATTCACAACTAAGAAAATTGCTTGTATTAGACATTCACACATAGGTTATGATTGCACAATACTAATCAATAGAATTACAATTTGAAGCTATTTTGTCACGAAGTGATTGTGCAATACGAGACCTTACAAATTAGAAGCCACAACAATTTCATGTTGATCAAATAAATCATCAATCCATGGAAAGGGGTATCTATTTTTTATGATCACCGTATTTAATTTCTTGTAATTAATGCATAATCTGAGTGTGCCATATTTTTTGTTTACAGATAATACTGGTGCTCCCCATGGAGACACACTTGGTATTACATAGCCCTTATCAAGCATCTCCTTTAATTGCAATTTTATTTCTACCAGATTAGGAGTACTCATCCTATTGGGTGCCTTGGATGCTAGTGTTGCTCCTAGAATCAACTTGATAGAAAAGTCTACCTCCCTGTGAGAGGGAAAGCCAGAGATGTCTAGAGGAAATACATCCCATTATTGTTGTAGAACAATATCTTTATCAAGGACCTCACTGTCTTCTTTTCCTACATTGTTGTAGGTAAGGTGTATGAAAAATAGGGTACACCCTTTTAAGTGGCTACACTTAGCTTGTATAGCTATGATTATTCTTATTGAGGTAGTTTTCCTTTTGCCTCATAACATTATTCTTTCCCCAACATCGTCTAGGAATTCAATAGCCTTTTCATGAAAATCTACTTTTGTTGAATGGGAATTCAAGCAATCCATGCCTAGTAGCATATTATACGCACCCAAGTGAAGGAGATTGAGGTTTGCTATAGTTTTCATGTCGTCAAGTTCAAATGGACATGATTTTACCCATTGGCTTACTCTTATTTTTGTCCATGTGGCTAGCTGGAGCAACCATTCTTCCATATGTGTTTCTTTGGCTAGCTGGTAGTGATGTACAAGCTCTCAATTAATGTAACTATAATTGTAGTGAGGTTCAATTAGAATAGAGATAATTTTATTGAAAAATATACCTTCCATTTCGATGATGGAGGTTTTATGGTCAACTTGTCCATTATCCACAGCATCATATATCCTGGGTATTCTCTTGGCAATGTCCCCCAAAATGTGATCTTCTTGTATGTTGTATATTTGTGGCCTAGAATCCTTCCATTGCAGGTAATATATCTTATAGTTATTTCCTCCACATGTCCAACATTACAATGGTTTCTTATCATTCAATCGACTATGTCCTCCTATATGTGGATGCACATACCCTTTCTCAGTTAGTTTGAACCTTAGTTGAGGTTGGCCTACACTAGCTAAGGTTACACCTTCCTTTTTACCTATGGTTTACATTTTCCTTCCTTTCTTATGCCATATTTCTTTATCCTTCTTGTTACTTTCTGGCTTCCAGCCACTCTTAAATTATGGCGTGCATCTTAACTGATCATAGAAATTCCTCAATTTTCTGATGGCATCCTCTAATGTATGAGGTTCAAAAAAGCTGATGTGATCCTTGAAAGACTGGGGTAGTCCACTAAGAAAACTTTGGACTATTTCTTTCTTATCCTTCAGGTAGGGTAAATATCAGAAAAACTCTAGAAATTTAGTTACATATTCATCATCTGACATTTGTCTTATCCTGGGCTCATATAAGAATCCATTTTCTTTACTATTGAATTATATTTATGACAGGTACTTTTTCCAAAGTAGATCCTCAAATTCCCACCAATTTAGATCTCCTTCCTATATATTTTTCACATTTTTCACATCTTCCCACCATATATCAACTTTTCCCTCTAAGTTGAATGTGGTTTCCCTCACCTTCATGTTCTTGAAATAATTGTGAATTATGAAGAAATTCCTCATTCAAAACAACCATTATTTGGCATCTTCGGATTTCCTCATTTCTCCCTCAAAGGTAGGGGGTTTTCCCTTCTTGAATTATTCAACATGTACTCTGCCCTCTTCCTATTCTGATGATGATAATGCTTCCTGGGAGGGGATTCAGAATACTATCCATGTGTACTAGTTCCCCACTCATGGGTACTTACAAGAGTACCTCCTTTTACTGCATCATCACTTCCCAACCTATGTTTCTTCCTCGATTAGCTTCCATTTGCTCCATTTGTCTATTCTTCTACTTCCATGTATCTCTATTATTTCTAGGATTGACTCCTAGTCCATCTTGTCCTTGCCTCAGTAATTTTGAAAGGCTCTATAGGATAGAGACGTTGAATTCTACTTTCCTTTCTTGGTCCTTGACCTTTCATTGTCGGATTTGTAACTTATTATCTCGGCCTTGAGACTCCTCAAGTTGTTGACCTAATCATGGGAGTCTCCTTCTCCACGTTGCTTTGCTGACCTCTCCCATTCGATGGATATTTCTTCCGACTTCTGCTGAAATATGATGGACTTGTACTCGACCATATTGTTGTTCATTGCCTTGTCCTATTGGTTCTTATGATGTATTAACATTGAGACATGCAACTATCAGTTACATCATATATAGGTGCATCATACCAACATCTTCTAGACTAATACTAGCTAGAAAACATATACATACATGGTCATTTTAATCCATTATTTTGAACCTGAGGCCTAGTGTTGAAACTTGGGGCTCTGATATGACTTGTAACATACCCCTTGATTTTTTTTGCTTTTTTTTTTGTTAAGTCCAGGTGTATACACTTGGGGTGCTCACTTTTTAATATTATTCGTTGAGGAACTAGATGTGTTAAACCTAATGAACTAGTGTGTTGCACCATGAGTGACTTCCTGCCTCATAGCTAATGATGGTGATTGTTAATGGTGATGACCATGTTTAGCAAGCAGAGTTTATATTGCCTATCAATAGCTCTCTTGTGCATATAGAATTGAGAGGTTCTCAATAGAGATTTACTTACAATTTCATGAAATTTGCGCTACACATTATGTGATATATGGTTCATTTATAAGGTGTATATTGATCTAAAAGTGGAATAGGTGATTTCTACATCTCTTTCCAAAATCAGATGAAACAAAAACTAGGACCGTGTTGATGCTTTGCAAGCATAAAAATGTGTCTTCAAAAGAAACATGTTTTTTTAGTGTCCCTTCAAACATGAATTAGCTCTCATGTGAAAGTTAGTCATAATAAACATAAAACATATAATTCATGTAGGCATAGAGAATAGAAACACAAGGTTTTATGATGGAGTTCACCCCTCCTGGGCAACATCTTTGAGTTTGTCATCATGACTAGACCACTCATATTTCAGTGTAAAAATGAAGTACATAAAGTATGTTGATGACAGTTTGCCTATTTCCACGTCATGGAAATGTTCTCCTACAGATAAATCTCACATAAAAACAACATGACAATTTGCAATCACCATGTAAACTACAACAATACAATCAGTCATATACAAAGACCCTAGACTTCATCTGAAAATGAGCATACATGCAAAAAGAAAGACATAATCCAAGCTTCCCTTAACTTGACATAGAGAGAAAAATGTCCAAGAGTTGAACTTTGCAAATATCATCTATTTGAAATGAATTCTAAAGGTGAAGAAACCCGTACAAGGCCTTCTTCATGCTCAATACCCCTAAGATCTGCTACCAATCCTTGTTTGATCCATACATCCCTTAGCCTCCAACCTATAAACATGCCATCTCAATGTGCTAAAAACATAAAACATAGGTCACAAATGGATTTAGAGCATCCAACAATCCCCAGGTAGCCTCTTTCTCAGATCAAATTGGTGAAAAACGCAAAACGTTATGAGCTACAATCTCATCCATGAACTTGACTATTAACCATCCTACAATTTCGCCCTTCTAGCTAATGATCCTACAATTCTTCGTTGAAAATTGCTAACTAAGTGACAATTTTTCCCTCCACAGGTGAAATTTTTTGGACTATTAAATTTCCCTGTAATGCCTCAGGGCTGAAAAATGTGGACATATGGATCACGGGGCCAAGGGCTGGGTTAACTGCCCACCCTTATCATTGGACCCCTTTTCCTTTGGCGCTGGGTCACATGGAAATCATGGAACCTAGGATTGGCCCCCATTCCATAGTGCCCTTCCTATTACCTCCATGTTGTGGTCACGTGGATGTGCATGCGTCTTCGGTCTAGGCCCATAGGGGATGGCCCCATCCACCATACTTCGCGCTTAATACTTTAATATATTTTTTTCCATAGATATAAAAGGGAACATGTTGTGATATAGTGGTAAGTCTTTTGGCTTCTTGGTGGGAGGTCACGAGTTTGACTCCCATGGGCTTCTCGACCTCCATAATAAACTTTTATACCAGTGTGGGGAGGCTACGTGGCTACCTCCCATTGGCCCACATGGATCCCTGCTATTGGGACACCTTAACCAATACCAACCAATGGAATCCTACGAATTTTGATCAATGAAGGGAGGCCAAGTGGAAGCCTTCCACCTGCCCTTCCCACTGGGCCCCTTTTCCTTCAGTGCTGGGTCACATGGCGGTCATGGAACCAGGGCTAGCCCCCCACCCGTAACACCCTTCATGTTAGGTCCATGTTGTGGTCACGTGGTTGTGCATGCGTCTTGGGGCTAAGCCCTTAGGGCCTGGCGCCCTCCACGATACTCTGTGCGCTTAACACTTTAATATGGATTTTGCCATAGTTATAAAAAGGAACATGTTAGTATAGTGGTGAGTCTTATGGTTGCCTGGTGGGAAGTAACAAGTTCAACTCCCATGGGTTGCTCAACCTGCATAATAAATTTTTAGATAAGTGTGGGGAGTTCACGAGGCTACCTCCCATTGGCCCACGTGGCTCCCTACTAGTGGTCCACCTTAACCAATTCCAACCAATGGAAACCTGTGAATTTCAACCAATGAAGGGAGGCCAAGTGGCAACTTGCCACTGGCCCTCAAAAAACCCAAAAAAACACAGTCAAAACGTAATTTTTTTCCGTTCTTTTCCTTGTTTTGGAAAATGGTTAGCGAGCTATGAATTGAGCTCCTAGTGTCGTATTGAAGTGAAACAAACATCTTTAGATTTAGAATGATGAGCACTTAGATTTGACACTGATTTCAAGAAGTTCTAGGCACTTTCATTTTTGAGTGAAAATTTGATCACCTAATCATATATACATTGTGCATCTACATTGAATCTCATAATCATAGCCTTTGGAGCCCTTTGTTGGGTCTCACAATGTTGTATGGTAATCTTCCTCTATAACTTATGACATGTGCCTCTTTGGCCTTGAAGTCTATCTATTATCAAATTACAATATTGGCAGTGCTTTTTTTTGAGGACCCATGACCTATTGGTTTAGTTCATAAGAGGAATACACGATCATTGTAAAAACATCCTCAAACTCTACTTTACTAATGGATTTTCCTCTTCCATATTCAACTGCTCACTTTGTGACGATGCATATGGCATAGTTATTTTGTAACAGTCTATTTAATTTGTTTATAACATTTGGTTTCTAACCATTGGATTATGGTTGTTGTTAAAATGTCAACCAACTCCCTTTATTGAAAGAAAGTATGCCCATTACCTGATGTTTGAAAATGTTAAAAAATCTACTAGCTATGGAAAACACTCTCATGCCAAGAATCACATACCTGTTAAAAAATCTACTAGCTATGGAAAACACTCTCATGCCAAGAATCACATACCTTATGGGAAGTATAACCATACTTACTATTATTTCAGTTATATTTAAACTCAAGGCACTTACCATCGCTGATTTGATGGCTAGGAAGAAGGTGTTAAGGTTGTAGGTAGGACAAGCTATAAGAAACTATGGTTACATGCTCCGTGGTGAATCAACATACACAACACGTCCTTGAAAACTTCATGTGGAAACATGTTATTAGAGTGTAATGTCAATTGCCGTATGCTTCTTTACTATATATGCAAGGTACCGAATACTTGTGCAAACTTCTCTTCACTATATATACAAGAAATTCCAACGACTTGCAACAAATAGTAAGTATATATATATATATAACTTAAAGAAGAATACTAGGAACATAGCAGGGGTAAGGTAAGCCCACGATCGTATGTCAGAGGAGATAGGGTCTTTGTATGAAACATAACCAAGGTGATGACAAACCATCTAATCTGATATTACTCCAATGAGTATTAAAAGTTCTATGTATACCATGCAAATGCTATGCATGGGTCCTTCTTTTAAAAACACCATATTTTAAAATCACGCATGAAATCATATAAGCATAACATGTACACATGTCACCATACTGTAAAACATTTTAAGATGATGTGGCATTGGAGCTTATGTATCAGTAGTTCGTAACAATTACGAAGGAGTTATAGTGAGATAGCACATTGTTTGTATTTAGGTATTCACACCTAGGCATATTGCTTGTATTAGACATTCACACATAGGTTATGATTGTGCAATACCAATAAATAAAAATACAATTTGAAGCTATGCTATCACGAAGTGATTGTGCAATAATAGACCTTACAAATTAGAAGCCACAATAATTTCATGTTGTCGTGAGTTGACTGTACT
This sequence comes from Pinus tabuliformis, assembly GCA_031772625.1. Lineage (NCBI taxonomy): Eukaryota > Viridiplantae > Streptophyta > Pinopsida > Pinales > Pinaceae > Pinus > Pinus tabuliformis. The sequence goes on from CM062817.1 coordinate 962,836,303, forward strand.
AGATTAAAAGCACACAATGTAACTTAGTGTAAGCTGGGAATTACCATCCACACGTGGAGGTGTGTAATTTCTACCACAATCCTTGCCTAAGTCAATACCTCGTAAGGGTATTTCCACCTAGAGGGTTTATAAGCATAACTTGTGGAACTACCAACGATAAACTATCGGAGTTAACTTGGTGGCTCATACGTCCATATGGTGCCACAAAAAAATATCACTGTATGAGGAAACAATTTAAGTGACAAGATATCCGTAACAACGGATCCATATTGAGATTAATATTACATTATGCGATGGGATGACACACCATTGGATTACAAACATGTGACAATATAAATAATTTAAACTTAGAAAATTGCATATTATTGTTACCATATGCTCCAATGAAAATTCTACTAGGAAGTGTTTATGAAGTAGAAAGAGATCTTTAGAACATATGCAAGAAATGCTACATCAATTAATTTTCAAAATAAAATGGTGTATAAAATCATGCGAACAAACAATGCGTTGTGACAATGAGAATCACCACAATGTCATATTAGATACTATTCCAAGTAATATTTCATAAGTAGCAGAAATTGTAGATATCATTTACTAATTGAGGTCCTTTACGAACAAGAAAAAACCTAGATTTAGGTAATTTTTAGGTTAATGCAGGCAATCTCGTTTCCTTCAATTCTCAATGTTGCATATCGTTACCATCTTGAAGTCAGGATATGATGCAAATATGATATGTGAGGTATTTTGAGGATGCCCATTCCAAGGTGATTTATATGTCATCCAAGCCCAAACATACATCAATGAAATCTTGTGGCTTTGTACATTTAGGTATGTTAGGGTTAGTACATATGTATTTGTGCAACATAGTTGATTAAATACTCAACAACCTAGATTGGGCAATGGGAACCAATTCATAATTCTACTCCCATCCACTAACAGATTGCTAATAATGTAGCTACTACCCCCTCGCATGTGAATCATGTCCCAATGACTAGTCCATTAGATATACTAGGGAGTTTAGAGGTTTTTCCACACCTCCACCCTTCTGGCTTAAGGATATTTAGTTGTAGGCTTATTCTAGGTTTCCAAAGGTAGTCTTCCTCCACCCAACAACCATGAGGGATTCTAGAGATAAAATATCCACCCTCACTTGACTCAGGGATTCCAGAGATGACCCTCCACCCTGAGATAGAAACTGCACCCTGAGTTGGAAATCTAGAGTTTACTCAAATAAAACTGAGTTTAGGGTGGCTTGAGGCCTCCACCCATTATTTAATGAGGTTCCAAAAGCACAATCCTCCACCCTCAGTCAACCAAGAACCCTATAGAGCTAGGAAGTCATTGATTTCTATTGGAGACAAGGGTTCAAGTTTATAACACAGTGTTATGAAGAATGATCACACCACACCTGCTAGAAGGAGACTAAGCCACATACATAACTACAAGGTTCTTTCCTTGTGTAAAGTAAAGACAACCAAGAAATAGCTATGCCTAACCACATTGTGTATCCAAAAGACATGGTTATAAGGTCCTTTCCCATTAAAGGGTAAGGACTATAAAGTCCATAGCTGAAAGGTCACCCCAACACCCATTTTCCATAGATGTATGTGAGATACAAGAAGCAGTCACAATCATATTTGAATTCCAGAAAATTCTTTTTCACCATTTAACCATGCCCTAGAATCCATACACTAATTGGATGTAGAAATAGCAAAAGTCTAATGCAACAATCGTTAAGGGTAAAATCCAATAGTTTCACAGGGACTCACCTCTAATACTACGACTTCGACCTATTTTCCTTGAGGTGCAGATCCCACGATTCTCTAATGCACGTTCCTCCTTACAGCAAATTCCCTTCGGGTTGTCCTGTGAATGCCTCCATTGCCTCTTATCTTCCTTCTCCTTTATAATGCCTTATTGTGTGTTTACCTCTCGCTTCTTTCTCCCTATGCTCTGCTCTCACTGTACTCTCTTGCATCCTACTCTTTTTATGTTCCTCCTAGTCCCCCTTCCCTTTTTTTTTTCTATTGTTCAAATTATCCTCCCGATCAGTAGCTCAGTCTCTTTGGACCAACCTGAGATGTCCCCTTATCCATCCTGACCCTGTCACTGCTGATCGGTTTTGTGGGCTAATCGATTTTCTACCAACTGACCCCTCCTTCCTGTTGGAAAATGTAACTAGTTTCGATCGTCATAATTGTCAATATACTCAAGTCATTATGTATATCTTATGTTACAAGAAAAAGAAGAAAGAAAAATATTATTTTTAAGCATGGGTTTCATGCTTCATTTTGATGGCCATCTAGGTAAAGCATCTTCTTCATGCTTCTAGGGTTTTTCATGTCAAAAAATATTTTTCTTGAGTCAAGAGAGTCACTATTATTTGTATAAGACCTTATTGGGAAAGTTGCAACATGTAAAAGTTAATGATTTTGAGTCTAGAAAAAATCATATGCCTCCAAGCACAAGTTGGCCCTAGTTAAGGACAAGACGACCTAGAAAGGGCTAATTTTACCTCATGAGAAGGCTATAAATAAAAGTAAATCGACCTCATTTGAGACACCAATCCACAAGTTCGATCTACAATAGAAACAAGAAGGAGAGAGTGAACGGCAAGAGTCAAGGAGAAAAACCCTAATGAAGGAGAAAAGATGAAATTATGGTATTTTCTAGCCACGTGTATGAGAGGATTACGGTTTCATATATGTTGCAAGAGGTTGAAAGTTGCCAGCCAAAATTATCAAACTACTATAGGTCCAAAGTCTTGAAGTTTCATGTTGAAATCTAAATTTGAAGCAGAATTGAGGAAGGTTGACTCTTATTGACTTGAGTGGACTTTTAACTACTTGGCAAGGTGTCTTTGGAGGGCTAACTTAGTTCTTAGAGGAGGACTTGGTCTAGGGTTTTGGGTCTTACTTTTCTCTTGAATTAGATTCTATAAGAAGAGGTAATTTTCTTGGTTTTACCCTTGGAGGGGTTTTCCCCTGGCTTGGAGCCTAATACTTGTGCCCATTGTGTTTATTATTTTTTCTCTTCATCACTGTTTTATGAAAAATATCAAATAAAGAAACACAAGAAGATAAATAATACTCACAAGAAATTATTAAGGTTAAGGAGAAATTGAATTAATAGCTTCCCTACTACATCCTCCAACATGGAATCAGAGTTAAGATAAACAAGAAAACGCAGTTGAAGGATCATATTGAAGGGTTTGTTTGTAAAGAAGAATAATTTGTAGGACACAAGGAAAGAGGAAGAAAACCCAATGATCTAGAAGGAGGGTTAATATATCAAGCTTTCGGTGAAGATGGTCTCATCATTAAAGGAAGGAAGGACAAGTTATTATTGAACATCATCTAGTGCATCTTATTGAAGAAGAGGAAGCATCCAAAAATATTGGGATCATCATTCACTCTTTGAAGCTATTCAAAGACACCTTTGTTGAAGGTGTCATAGAAGTCGTCATTTTAGGGAATTACTGAAGTCTCCTTGGAGGTCTTGAAAACATCAATATAGTTGGAGACATCATAGAAAAAGGAAAGGACTCTTGGTTTAGAAGTAAGCATAATATCATCTTCTGTATCTCAATCTACAAATCACAGGGCTACATTTTGCAAGGAAAGAAACAAGCTCATTGGATCAACAAAATTCATGGCATGGAAGAAGAGGATTGACTTGGAACTTAGAGAAAATTATGTAATGGAATATGTCCTTGGTAAAGTAGTTGAACCATACAAGGAGAAGACTCAAGAGTTATCAAAATACAAGAAGGGAGAAGTGAGGGCACAAAGGAACATTGTTGAATCCATTAAAGATTGTATTGTTCCCTTTTTTGTTGATCTAAAGACATCCAAGGCTATGTATGATAATATGGTAAAGTTGTACTCTATAAGTACATCAAGCTAGAATATATCTTTAAGGAATCAACTATATATAATAAGGAAGTCAAAGGATGAAGACATGGCCTCCTATCTCATGAAGATATTACAAATAAGGGACCAATTACAAGGGATTCAAGAAATTGTTTCTGACTCTGAAATGACCATTTGTGTATTGAATGTGTTGCCACCTGATTGGCGCAGTTTTTCCACTAGTATCTACTCTAAGAAGGATACTACACCTTTTGATGAGTTATAGGTGAAATGCATCTTGGAAGAATCAAGGATTTTAGGTAAAGGATGACGCTAAATCAAATGAAAGGTCTCAATCATTTATTGAAGGTCCAAGAAGCTGAAGAAAGGAAATTTTGTAAAGTCCAAGAAAAATATAGAGATGTAAAATATTCAATGCTTTGGATGCAATGAGTATGGTCACATTAAGAGGGATTCTCCAAATAAGAAAAACAAAAAATAAAGGAAATAAGAGAAGCTCACATAACTGAGGAAAAGGGAGAACCTCAAAGGAAGCCGAAAGGAGAAGATCCCAAGGATATTTACTATTGAAGGAAGTTCCATCTATACCAGGTTCTTTATCTAATTTGCCTTTCTTTTATTAAGTAGAGTAGCATGCATTGTTGTACACTCTTTAAGAGTCTTGTTTTTGTAAAAGCATGGAATCATAGATAGAATCATATGATAGCATAATTAAACTCTACATGATCAACTTGCTTCAATAGGAATAATCTAGCTATCAAGAATGAGAAGATTGGAACCATGTTGAACATTATTGTTCATCCAAGCATTTTCTAACATCATGTTAGAGGTAGAAATTTTGCAAAGAATGATCATCATAATCCTATAAGAACCATCATTTTGGAATGTTCTTGGAAATAAAATTATGACATGACTAGTATATATTCCACCTAGTATGGAAACTATACTCGTGAAGGATGAAGGAATGTAGATGGCCAAGTTGGAGTGTGAATGAAATAATGATAGTCTTTTTACTCCTAGGAAAACGAACATAACTTTGAGAGGTACAAGAAGGAAGCGCGTTCAAGAAAGGATGGCTAGATGATTATATGGAAGCAAATTATGCATATTTTAAATAACTCTTCTATAAGGTAAGGTTAATATATACAAGAATCATGCAAAAAAAGTTAGATATAAAAGTGTGCACGGCTAGTCTTCCATATGGCTACATGATGCTCAAAAGAAGAAATTTGGCATGCTTTGAAATGGATGGAGATCAAGACTATCTCACAAGATTGCATGGCATAAAAATGACAAAATTGATTGACATAACTCCAAGGAATATGTTGTAGCTTGGTAATCAAGTTCAATCCATGGGCACCCAGATTAAATGGATAAGGGTTCTTGTACAATATGGAGATGGATCATGTGAAAAGATGTTTATCTCGAAGGACTGAAGAAATATAATATTTGGATAAAAGGGCCATCATGATAAGTTTGATATTAATATTTTGATACTGGATATATGGTTAACATACTATTGAGGCAAGTTGAGGCAAGTTCAACAATTGGTGTTAAAACTCGATTCAAAGAACATATGGATTGAGTGGCTGTTTTTGGTAATCCTTAAAAGATTGTGAACTGAAGATGTTTATATCATCATCTTGAAATTGAAATGTAGCAATGTAAGAAGATAACTTGATGTTCATGTTCCTACATCAACACAAATCATTTTCGTGTTTAGAAGGAGCTATGACTATCTTGAAGTTTGATAAGGCTCAATACAATGCTTTCATTGATGATGATTAGAGGAAATTGATATGCAATATCGATGGTCTGAACCCTATCATAAGATTGAAGGAAGAGGATGGCTCGAGAAAATCCAGGAAGAAATAATCTCAACATGATGAGACGCAAAGGAAATATGGATCTATGCAACTATCTCCGTGAATAAATGGTGGCCGATACACTTATGAAAACAAGCTACAGAGCTTGTGGTTATGAATTCCCAATTGAAAGGAAGTGAAATAATCTCCTCTTTGCTTTAGAGGGAGTATGAAGTCTCCTTAATATCTGTGAAGGAGTAAGGTTGTTTTCCTTAAATGAAGTGGGAATAGGGATCTCCTCTTTGGTTGAGAGTGAGTGATGATAAACATCACATGTGTATTCTCTTCTTCACATGTCATGCACTTGGCCAAGACTAAAAATTGTACATATAAGTGAAGGCCATGGAGAAAGAATGGTAAATGGAGGATTGGATAAGAATATGAGATTTCCTTGAGGATATAAAATCTAAGATAGTAAATTGACCAACACACTTTTAGGATTGGATAGGTATTCATAATAAGAGTGGTCGAAGAGGAGTGCTATTCTTTGAGGATTCGGAATCCAAGATAAGAGTACTCCTTAAAGAACATACCTAGTAAAAGGAACTCGACCTCATTTGAGACACTAATCAACAATTTTAATCTACAATAGAAACATGAAGTAAAAGAGAGCGATGGACAAAATTCAAGAAAAACCCTAACGAAGGAGAAAAGACAAAATTTTGATGTTTTCTGGTCACATGTGTGAAAGGATTAGGGTTTCAAATTTGTTGCAAGAGGCTGAAAGTTGTAGGCCAAAATTATGAAGCTACTATAGGTCCAAAGTCTTGAAGTTACATGCTGAAATATGAATTTGACGCAGACTTGAGGAAGGTTGACTCTTGTTTACTTGAGTGGAATTTTGACTACTTGGAAGGGTGTCTTTGTAGGGTTGACTTGGTGCCTGAAGGAGGACTTGGTCTAGGGTTTTGGGTCTTGGTTTTTTCATTTGAAGCAGTTTCTATAATAAGATAAGAGATTTTATGGGTTTCCCCTTGCATGGTTTTTCCCTAGCTTGGAGCCTAATACTTGTGTCCATTGCCTTTATTGTTTTTTCAAAATTGATAATTGTTTGATGAAAAAGGTCTAATAAAGAAATGCAAGAAGATAAATAAGATTCAAAAGAAATTATTAAAGTTAATGAGAAATTAAATTAATAGCTTCCATACTACATTCTCCAACACTTCCCTCCTTGGCTTCCATCTGCCGTCATTCCTGGGTTTGTTCTAGAATTGATAGGGTGACCAGACAAAACCTTCTCCACCATGTGTCAAAATATCTGCAAATATCTGCATGCTCTCCATCTCAAATATCTTTTGAATTTTTTTGTGTATTCCTTGTAGATATAATCCTAAGATAACACATTGATATGAATTTAATGTAATCCTTGTAATTTTAATGTAATCCACCACTTGAGTGATTAGGGAATTTTCAACAAAAGTCTATGCTTTATACAAGGCCTTCACTAGCATCCACCCTTAACCATATGAGAGGAATTGTCTTATACATGCTAGTTTTAAAAGGTGGGTCTATATCTAAGTTTATATCAAATTTCATAAACCTATCCACAAGCCTTGTAAACAAAATTTAAAACAAATCATTTTTATTCACTTATCTTTATCCACGTATCCATAAATATTCTGAGCTATAAGATGCATTCATCCATGATGAATCATAATGACAGATAAAAGGTTTGACTTATGCTACTTAACGTGCACAACATTAATGAAGGATATTTGTAGATTTCTGTGTGTTTCTTAAATAAGGTCATGCCCTAATCCTCCTTCCATGTTGTCAACATTACATTGTTTCTTGCACTTTCGTAAGGTGGTCACACAAAAAATAAGTATATATTTTTTGTTTTCAATATGTATACACATATAACTAAGGAACTATTTACAATGACCATACTGGTGCAAGGTGACCAAGACAACCTTTACATTATATACATGAATGTATCTTGACTGAGACCATCTACATACTTTGCAAGATGACCTGGGTCATTACATTTGGGGTGGAATCAATAAATCCCTCACTCACAACTTGTTATACCAAGGAATCCAATTTGAATGTTGTTTCTTGCAATCTCTCCCAAATGAGATAAGGTGCACATGTGGCATTGAGACAAAGTGTAAATTAGTTTAAAAAAATAAAGGAAAGAAAACAATGGGAAAATTTAAGCCTTTATTAAAGAAAATTTGGGTACAAAAATATAATGTCATCTCTTTATGGGTCCTTTTTGTCTCTAAAATAATTTAGCAGTATGACACTCTTAGTGTGAGAATTCAAGTGTAAGTATTTTCAAAGTCCTCAGTGACATGGCATTGACTTTTCAGCCATTTGTTGGACACTTAGGGCATTTGTGACTTGAATGTTAGACACTCATAAGACATGCCTTGATTTAGGTATGCATTTTGTGTCTATTTAACATTCAAGCCAAGGGTGTCCTAATTTTGGCTAATATCTCATACATTGATATTATTCAATTACTTTCAAAGTAATTATGCTTGAATCTTAAGGCACTTATCATAAAATTGATAAATTTTGATGATAGTGATCCTAATGAAAGTTCATCTATCATAACAATAAATACAAATTTTACATAGGCACATTGGAGGAAGATATAGAACTTAGTGTCAATATCAAAGGAAATACTAATAACTTTATTTATGAAATTTATCTACCCTATTTTACATTTTCCATTAACACTTCCATAGATCATATACTTTTAATTATAAAATTTAAGTAGATAAGTTAGGAAATTGCTATCTTTTAATTATTTACATATACATCTATTTACATATATTATATTAAACATATATATCATATAGTTTTGATAATAAAATATATGTAAATAAGTTATGAAATTGTTATATCCTAATCATTAACATATAAATCTATTATTAAATTAGATGTATCATATATTTGGTCTATTATTATATTAGATGTATTATATATTTCGATGACATTAAATCTTAGGAAGTACACTTTTAAATATATTATTTTTAAAGTTTTTCTCTTTATAATTTTCAAAATTATATGAAATCGTAAATAAAAGGAAATTAATTTTATATATTTTTAAAAATAAATATTAAAATATGATTATGTTAAATTAAAAAAATATAAATATGAATCTATACATATCATGTATGAATACAAAGTTGACAATTGATTTATTACGCCGTAAGGGGTTTCTCTCTTAAATAAACTCCCGCAACTGCCTTTCTATCATAATCCTGATCGTCAGATAGATTGTTAGACGATTAAATGTTTTTCGACCATTAGATGTTACTAACCGTCAAGTACACTAAATCTTGATTTGCAGTATTATAACCATAGTCTCATTTACAATTCTTTCGGTTCGGTGGCTCCGCTGGATGCAACAAATCGATTCGATGGCTCCGCTGGGTGCATACAAAGTGGTGGCCGTGGGCCGACCCCGTGATCAGAAAGGCGATATAGTGGAAATATATGATTCCACTTACAGGTCATGGCGTATTGCAGGAACCATGCCCGAGGATTTGTGGGTAGTGCGGCCACATATGGGAATGACTTTGCTTTTTTGTGATGGTACTTTCTATTGTTTGATCATCAGTGGCATCAGTGGCTGGTGGGTCATAATGGGTTTCAATCGGAAATGGGACTTCCATTTCTGCACCCTTGCCAGAGCTGGCCAAGAAAAAACACATGTTCCCTTACCTGCTCACCTGTGGGTCGCAGGTTCTAGTTACAGGTGGGAAGGTCAAAGACGGAGAGGGGCTTTTGCACGAGGTTATTTTATGGGATTTTCAAAAGGTGAAGGCAGACTCCTCTGTTTCTTCATCCTCATGCTGGAAAGAGGTAGCCAGAATGCCTCTGTTTCTTCATCCTCATGCTGGAAAGAGGTCGCCAGAATGCCTCCATCCTTGTGTGAGGATGTTAACAGGACATTGTATAATATTCACAACAAGTATCTGCTTCAAATGCTACAACAGAAAAAACAGGTAATCCAAATATTTCTGAAGATAAAAGGCCTCCAACTCAATCCTCATTGCCCAAAATGCCCTGTGTTTCAACTACTGGACTAGGCCCAAATGGGAAAACAATTAGTGGATTCTTGTACAATTATAGCAGAGATGAGGTTAGTATAGTTTGTGTGTGCCATGGCACATTCTTGTCACCTGCAAAGTTTGTGCAGCATTCAGGTCGTACAAACCTTTCACATCTTGAAAGGCACATTGTTGTCAATCCATCCCCATCTTCAAATGAAGATGCATCAACCCTGCAATGAAAAGTTATCCAAATAAAATCTTGGATGTATACCTAAAAAAAACGTTTCCCTAAAAGATTATCTCTATGTCACTTGCCGCAGAAAAGGTTTTTGAAATTGAGTGACTAGACATCTAATTTGGAAGCACTCCTCTTCTGTTCACAGAGCAGAATTTTGCTTCTACACCTGGCAATCCCAGGATTAGGATTCCAATCTCTCTCTGGTTTGACCCCTCCTGCGTGACATGATTTCCATTTCCATTCTCTCCGTGCTCTTCCCTATCTATATAGCATGCAGTTCAATTCAATTACCTTTATGGACGAGTTTCATTTCCAATTTCTTTGTGGTTTGCTCCACTGGTATGGTATGAGTTTCAATTCCAATTTTCTATGGTTCGCTTCACCTGTATGGCATGCATTTCAATTTGAGTCTCTTTGTGGTTCGTCTCAATGTATGACACAACTTTCAATTCAAATCTCTTTCTGGGTTGCCGCAGTTGGTCTGCTCCACCTCTGCGGCTTGATTTTTAATTCCAATCACTCTATGGTTTGGTCCATCTGCATGGCACAAGTTTTGATTCAAGTTTCTTTTTAGGCTTCCCCTCTTGTATGGAATACATTTAAATTCCAATTTCTCTTTTGTTTGCCCCATTCTTATAGCATAATTTTCAATTTGAGTTTCTTTGTGGTCAACTTCACCTTTATGGCATGAGTTTCGATTCCAATCCCACTGTAGTTTACTGTTTTCTCCACCTCTATGGCATTAGTTTTAATTTTGGTCTCTTTATGATCTACCCAACCTGTACGGTATGAGCTTCCATTCCAATATCACTATGGGTTGTCCTACTTGTCTGGCACATGTTTATCAAAATTATCTCTTTACTACGTACCCGTTCTACTCTTATTTTAGTAGATGGGCTCCCTGAAATCTATGCAACCTCTTGCAGACACTCAGTTTTATGATAGAAGTATTCATATATATGATAACAAAAGTAGAATTCGATCAAATTTAAGTAGATCCAATCTTGGTTCAAGAAGTCAAAACACTGCAAATCATCCTGGGATTTAGTGGTCTCTGGGAAAGTCGATCAAATATAAGTAGATCCAATCTTGGTTCAAGAAGTCGAAACACTGCAAATCATCCTGGGATTTAGTGGTTTGTGATTCAGTGGCCTGTGGGCTGTTGTTTTAAGGTTGGTTTGATCTCTATGCATTTTCTCAAGTAATTTCATTCAAATTTTCTACATGTACTAAGGATTTACAGTCTGTAGATCCTGATTTTGTTGTCTTGATGGCATGGTGCGTGTCAGGTATCTGAGTCCTCTTTCAGCAGTTCCGCTAGTAAGTCTTGTTGCTCTTGGGCTCTATGAACTTGGGTTCCCGGGGGTAAGTGGACACTTGATCCGGATTTAAACATGAATGCAACAAATTACAGAGATAACCATATACACAAAGATGCAACGGAAATAATACTTCATTTCATTAATGGAAAATACTGAAATATGCTTACAACCAGAAATGGAAATAAACCAGCTAGGGCGATGGTAGCTTATCTCTGAGAAGAGATGTGATGGCTACATGCCTCTGAATTGTGTTGCCATGAGGCTCGAAGGCCTATTTATTGTTGAGAAACAATGGAAAACCCTTAACATTCCAAAACCTAACCCTAGGAGATGAAACGCCAAACTGTGGGCCCCGTTTGGGGGTAAATTGGTACATCAACTTCCCGGGGTCGTAACTTTGGCATATGATCTCCGTTTGACACGTACAATAGCTCGTTAGAAAGATCTATCCGAGTACTACCACTTTGGGAGGCAACATCGGTCCATGGACCCATGTTGCCCCAGATTCCCAAAAAAACGTCGTTTAGGGCCTCAAAACGGCTCTGGAAGTTCAGGACCCGAAAAACTGCTAAAAATAGTAAATTGTGCTACATTTAAGGAAACTGAAAATGCTGAGAAAGACAATGGTGGGGGTCCAGGTGGACTTGGCAGGTGGCCACCAATATCCACCTGGATCATTCCTCCCCCCTTAGGAAGCAATGGTCCCCATTGCGTTGAGCTCCTCCATGAGATGAGGAAACTTCTGCTGAACTTGTTCCCTGGTGAGCCACTTGCCCTGCTGAAGGAGTTGGCCTGCTTTGACAACTCGATACAGTTGGATATTCTGTTGGCGAGTGTTCTTGATCTGTGTGTCCATGATCCGATCAGTTGCAGCTTGTTCCATGCAATCTGGATTTAATTCTGTGGGTTTGAGCTGTTCTGCAATGTCGGATGTGTCTAGCAATGGTGGAAAGTATGGCCGAAGGCGGTCCACATTGAACACTGGGTGCAGGCCAAGGAATGGGGGAATGCTGAGCTCAAATGCATTGTCTCCCATAGCCTTAGTAATGGTGTAAGGACCATATCAGAGTGGTCTCAATTTCCGATAGGCTCCAGTAAGGCATTCCTTTTGCAAATGCAACCAGACTTTGTCGCCCACCTGAAACTTGTGTGGCACCTGGTGTTGATCATGTCGCTGCTTGTACTTGGCATTTGATTTCTCAAGAATGTCATGGACCTACTGGCGAATATGTTGGATGCGCTCAATGAAGCTGGTGGCCTTATCTGTTTCGGACTGGACATGAGATGAATTCATGTGAGTAGCTGCAAGGGGCATGGCCACATCAATGGGGCATAGTGGTTGGAATCCCAAACCCACCTGGAAAGGGCTATGACCAGTGGAGCTGTGAAGAGCTCGGTTTTAGCTGTGCTGAACATAGGGGAGGCTCTCGTCCCATGTGTGTGGATGCTTTGAGTTATACATGCGCAGAATGTGCACAATCATCCTGTTGACAACTTCTGTCTGGCCATCAGTTTGAGGATGGAAGGCTGTGGACTTCGTGAGTTTGGTGTCCAGCATTGACCAGAGACTGGACCAAAATGTGTTGAGAAACCGAATGTCCCGATCTGAGATGATAGACTGTGGGATCCCAAAGTGCACCCACACTCGTTCAAAGAAGAGTTTAGCAGTGGCTTCTGCTGTGATATTCTTCTTGCAGGCCATCATAATGGCCATATTCGAGAACCTGTCGACGACCACAAAAACACAGTCATTTCCATGCTTAGTGGAAGGAAGGCCTGACATGTAATCCATGGAGATGGATTCCCAAGGTCGACTAGGGGTAGGCAACGGGGTATAGAGGTCGTGCTTCTTAATGGTCGGTTTGGCAATGGCACAGGCAGTACATGATCGGATGTACTTCCCAACATCCTGTCGAAGATTCGGCCAATAGAAATAATTTTGCAGTACTGCCACTGTTTTCTCGACCCCGAAATGCCCAGCAGCCCGACTGTAGTGTGCTTCCCAAATCATCTTGGCACGCTCGCTTGAAGGAACACAAAGGTGACCGAGGTGGCATAATAGGGCGTCCTGGAGGTGAAAATCTGCAACATGCCGACCCTCCAAGAGTGTCCGGTATGTGTGGCCGAATTCTGGGTCGCTTTTGTAGAGAAGTGGCCAATCAGAAGTCTCGTGCCCACAAGAGTTGAGCACGGTGGTTAGCGCCATGATCGGTGGCCGACTGAGGTAATCTGCAACATTATTGGTGCTGCCCTTTTTATACTTGATATTCAAGTGAAACTGTTGCAGGTATGTAGACCACTTCTGATGGCGATCATTCTGCAATTTCCCTTGGGTCTGTATGAACTACAGAGGTCGGTGGTCTGTGTGGATGACCGTTTCCTTCCCCAAAATGTAATGCTTCCATTGTCGGCAGGCCTGTACAATGGAATACATCTCTTTATCATAAGTGGGGTACTTCCAGACTGTGTCTGAAAGTGTTTCACTGTGATATGCCACTGGATGTCCATGTTGAGTAAGGACTGCCCCAATAGCATAGTCAGAGGCATCTGTCTCGACCTCAAATGGTTGTTGTAAATCTGGTAACGCGATCACTGGTGCCATGCAGAGGCGATCCTTCAACTCCCTGAATGCCTTCTGTTGAGATTCAGACCAAAATAATTTTGCTTTCGCCCCGCCCTTGGTGACTTGACTCAAGGGCCAAGAAATATGAGAAAACCCCAATACAAACCTGCGCTAGAAGTTGGCAAGACCTAGAAAGCTGCGGAGCTCTGTTAGAGTGGTTGGAGAGGGCCAATCCCGAATGACTTGGATCTTGGCTGGATCGACATGCACCCCCTGTTCATCAATGATGTATCCCAGATACTGAACCTGGGTCATGCCAAAAGTGCATTTCTCCAAATTGGCACATAGCTTGTGTTGCCGTAGTGTTTGGAGAACCTGTCGGATGTGGTGGAGGTGCTCTTCCCAACTCTGGCTGAAGATCAGAATGTCATCCAAGTATACTACTACAAAGGAGTTGGTGAATGGCCGCAAGATGTCATCCATTAGCCTCATAAAGGTTGCAGGAGCATTCGTTAATCCGAAAGGCATGACCAACCATTCGAAGAGGCCCTCCTTGGATTTGAAGGCAGTCTTCCACACATCGGAGGGTTCGATTGGTACCTGGTGATATCCTGACTTCAGATCGATCTTACTGAAATATTTCGCCCCCTTTAGTTGGTATAGGAGGTCATCAATCCGCGGGATCGGGTACCTATTACAGACAGTGATCTTGTTCAGCGCCCGATAGTCAATACAGAGTCTCCACGTCCCATCCTTCTTCTGTACCAACACGATCGGGCTCCCACAGGGCGATGAACTCGGACGGATGTGACCTTTCTGCAGGAGCTCCTGAATCTGCCTCTTGATTTCATTGTTCTCCAAAACGGAGCGCCGATAAATTGGTCCATTGGGTAGCGGTGCACCTGGGGTCAGATCGATGGAGTGCTTGACTTGACAGTGCAGAGGAACCCCTGCCGGGGAGGTGAAGATGTCCTCTTACTCCTCCACAACCTTGTCCATCTGTAGTTGTCGTGCAGAGGGACCCCATTTGGAGGCCGCGGCCACTGTCTTCTTCTTTCCTTGAGGGCGTATCATCAAGAAAACAAATTTCTTGGTTTTGGAAATGATCTTACTGCATTGTTTTGCAGTAATCAAAGAGATGGCGGCAGGTGGTGCTACCTCTGGTATCCTGAACAACTTATTTCCCAATGTAACAATAACAGCACGAGGCCTTGATTCATACACAGCATGTCGCTTCCACAAGTATGGTTGTCCTAGTAATACATCATAAACTTCAAGGGGAGCAATGTCACACAATACCTCATCCGTGAAGGGCTTGATGTTGTATGGAAGGCGACACTGTTGGCTCACGCGAAGATCTCGTCCTTGGTGAAGCCACCCAATGGTGTATAGTTGTGGATGTGCTGTGGTCGGTAAGCCCAACCGCTTCACGACCTCTGCCGAAATGATGTTCTTTTGACTCCCGCTATCAACAATGAACTGTATCGGGGAGCCCTTTATCCACATCTGGGAGTGGAAGAGACGCTCCTCCTCCTCTGGATCTTCGGGTTCATTTTTCTGGATCTTTGCGGTAGCAACAGTGGCGCTGGGATCCGCATCAATGATCTGCTTCCCTTTTTCATACCCCTTATCAGGTTCTGAATCAGAGTCGGAACATGCATCTGATTCTGAAACCTTTAGCTCAGCCACCAGTGACTGCTTGGCCCGACACTCACTTGTGTTGTGAGTGGAGCTCTTATGGAACTCACACCATTTTCCAGTGTCCTTTCTCGGCTTCGCGGCGCTGTTCTTTGTTTGCAGCTTCGGCTGGTTGTCTTGGGCTTTCCCGCCTTGGCTTTGTGGCCACCTGCCAAGTCCACCTGGACCCCCACCATTGTCTTTCTCAGCATTTTCAGTTTCCTTAATTGTAGCACAGTTTACTATTTTTAGCAATTTTTCGGGTCCTGAACTTCCGGAGCCATTTTGAGGCCCTAAACGACGTTTTTTTGGGAATCTGGGGCAACATGGGTCCATGGACCGATGTTGCCTCCCAAAGTGGTAGTACTCGGATAGATCTTTCTAACGAGCGATTGTACACGTCAAACGGAGATCATATGCCAAAGTTACGACCCCGGGAAGTTGATGTACCAATTTACCCCCAAACGGGGCCCACAGTTTGGCGTTTCATCTCCTAGGGTTAGGTTTTGGAATGTTAAGGGTTTTCCATTGTTTCTCAACAATAAATAGGCCTTCGAGCCTCATGGCAACACAGTTCAGAGGCATGTAGCCATCACATCTCTTCTCAGAGATAAGGTACCATCGCCCTAGCTGGTTTATTTCCATTTCTGGTTTTAAGCATATTTCAGTATTTTCCATTAATGAAATGAAGTATTATTTCCGCTGCATCTTTGTGTATATGGTTATCTCTGTAATTTGTTGCGTTCCTATTTAAATCCGGATCAGTGCTCTGATACCACTGATCCGGATTTAAATAGGAACGCAACAAATTACAGAGATAACCATATACACAAAGATGCAGCAGAAATAATACTTCATTTCATTAATTGAAAATACTGAAATATGCTTACAACCAGAAATGGAAATAAACCAGCTAGGGCGATGGTAGCTTATCTCTGAGAAGAGATGTGATGGCTACATGCCTCTGAACTGTGTTGCCATGAGGCTCGAAGGCCTATTTATTGTTGAGAAACAACGGAAAACCCTTAACATTCCAAAACCTAACCCTAGGAGATGAAACGCCAAACTGTGGGCCCCGTTTGGGGGTAAATTGGTACATCAACTTCCCGGGGTCGTAACTTTGGCATATGATCTCCGTTTGACGCGTACAATAGCTCGTTAGAAAGATCTATCCGAGTACTACCACTTTGGGAGGCAACATGGGTCCATGGACCCATGTTGCCCCAGATTCCCAAAAAAACGTCGTTTAGGGCCTCAAAACGGCTCCGGAAGTTCAGGACCCGAAAAACTGCTAAAAATAGTAAACTGTGCTACAATTAAGGAAACTGAAAATGCTGAGAAAGACAATGGTGGGGGTCCAGGTGGACTTGGCAGGTGGCCACCAATATCCACCTGGATCAACACTGAGCACCATTTCTGTTATGTTCACTTGGCTTAAACAAATTCTATTTCGGAAGCTGATCTCTATTGCACTCACTTGGTATTAAACAAATTTTCTATTTGCTTGAATAGAATTCATCTGCTTGAATTGAATGAATGCCATAATTGCATTTGAGTTATATGGGTATAAAATTCCTAAGCTTGAGTGCCCTAGTCCATCATTTTTGTTAGTTAATATGGAAAGCTGCAGGGTACTCAAAATTACAGTGTGATTACAACTGGTTTGGAACAGAAGGACCTGCTCAAGTATGCTAGCTAACTTGACTAGCACCCATATTGCTTGGATAATTACGGGCTTGATGACAATTTCTATTAAAAAAGGTCCATCTATTGGACTTTCGTTTATCTTGAAGCAATAGATATTTTGATTTGATATCTGCAGACTCTTCTTTTGAATGGAGGCAGTGTGTGCTTTTCTGCATCGTAGGTGATTTCTAGACAGATAGTTTGGTTGGAACTTAACACCTGCTTTTACACAGATACTCAGGATGAAATATATTGCATAAACTAGATGAAACAGAAAATGTTTTTGGGAAATGTATTATGAATAAAAAATGTTTCAGAAATGTTTGACTTAGATTAGTCCTGATTTACTCCTAATTATATCGTCTAATATATATTTAAGGTTTAAACTTTTAACACAATAGCATATTATGTACGATCTTTATTAATATTAATCACATTAGTAATAAGCAGTGTTCGGAGTTGGACTGTTTCACAAATGGATCATGGTAAGTTCTGAAAAGAATTATTTCCAGTTTGTTTTGAAACTTCTCTTGTGAAAATTTAAGCTATAATGACTAAATGACATAGCTACTGAATCTTTTTGAATCCAGTGGATTCGATTTTACTTGCGTTGATACGCTTTCTAGCTTGAGTAGCTAGCATAGATGAAGTCCTTTCATTTGGTTCAAATGTATTTCAGAAATATTTGCATGCAGAAAAAGTATTAGTGACTAGCATAAGAATGAGCTCACTCAAGTGTTGTCAATTTAATGAACTTTAACTCACTAAAATTGACCTGATATGTCTTCAACGAAATCATGTCAGTTTATTCAGCTATTAGTTAATAGCCCAACTCTTAGTTTTTGTTTTAACTTTCAACCAGTTAAACTGGTATTTACAATAATAAGTGTTGGGTCCTATCGAAACCAGTTTTGCAATTTTCAATAGATTGATAGGTTTTTCACGTCAAACTTGGAATTTCTTTTGTTCACCAAACACCCATACGTTTGGATATCCATATTACCTGCCTTCAAATTTATGTTTGGATGTATATTTTGTAATATCTATTCTATTTGAATTTTTCGTTTTGTTTGAAAATATATCCTCTTTTTTTTGAAAAAAAGTCAAATAAAGTGTTGTACTCTGATGTTATTTACAGGTGGGGAAATGTGTTGAAATAGGGCTTCCACAACTTATTGCATTGGTCTTCTTTTCACAGATAAGGAATTAACCAATTACCATTATGTGTAAAATTCTAGAGTGTATCTCTCTAGATATATATCATATATCTTGTTCCTAGTCTTTCCATGCTTTTTTAAATCTGTTGTATTAAATGATTTGTAATTGGAAAGATTGTGGCACTAATTTGTTGCAGAATGAAACTAACTGATTAAACTCTTTTTTCCTCCCTTTCAGTATGGTCGACATATCAAGACTCGTAAGAAGCATTTATTTGAGCGTTTTTCCATCATAATTACAGTTGCTATTGTGTGGGCATATGCCCATATTCTCACTATAGGTGGAGCATACAAGCATACCCCTCAAAGGACCCAAGGCCATTGCTGAACAGACCGTTCTAGACTAGTTAGTGGTGCCAAATGGTATGCATTCTTACAAGAAGCATGCATACTAATTGTCATGTCACTTCATACAGTACGTTCTCATGCAAAGCCTCAGCATGGTCTTTATTAAGGAATTTAGACTTCTGTGATCCATAACATTGTTAAGATAGTCTTCGGCAAAATCACATAACCAATCTTTTGTCGACGCGTTTCGAACCAACCAGTGTGGTTCATCGAAGACTATCTTAACATTGGTCTTTATTATTCTGCATGTTAAGTGTTCCATATCCATTTCAATGGGGAGGACCTGTTTTTGATGGAGGATAGTCTTTTGCAATGATGGCTGCAGCATTTGTGTCTCTTGTTGAGGTCTGCCTGCTTGTCATATATCATATATACTTTCTTCTCTTTTATTTTCTTTATCTTGTTGACATTTCTGATAGTTATCTATGGGTTTCTATTTAAAAACAAAATTGGGTATTGACTACTATTCTTTTGTTCTTTCATAAATTTGCAGTCTATTGGTGCATTATATGTTGTTTCAAGGTTTGCAAGTGCCACACCTCCCCCTCAATCTATCATTAGTCGTGGTATAGGCTGGCAGGTAAGGAAATGGATTCGTTGCTTTCACCCTTATGGCTTCAGGTAATTGGAAGATTGTATCACTGTCATTGATGGAATGTAATGGTCCTCTCTACAAGGAATTGGAATTTTATTGGATGGGATGTTTGGAATTGGAAATGGGTCCACAGTATCAGTGTAAGAACCAGGCAACTTGACCCATTTCTGGCAATACTAGCTCTGAAATTTGTCTTATCTTGGGAATTTGCAGTGCGAATGCTGGTCTTTTGGGGTTGATATGAGTTGGGAGTCGCAGGGTGCTCTAGATATCAGCAGGATTTATGATATTCTTCTTTGTTCTTGGTGATATTCAACTCAAGTTGGGATATTGTTCTCATTTTGGGGTTTATTCCCTAGTCTAGGATTTTGCATTGCTAATTTCATGTTAATGTGTTCCAGGCAAATTTGGAGAAATCTTTGCTTCTATTCCAGCACCTATTGTTGCTGCCGTGTACTGTCTCCTCTTTGGTTATGTTGGCATGTATACGGTGTACACAAATCCTATGTGCTGAGCTGCAAAGTCAGTCAACTAGTAGTATCTTAGCTGTTGCCATAATGTATAATGGATGTATGCATAAAACCTTAAGGTTAACTCATATTGGCAGACACTTAGTTTGTACAATGCAATTTCAACATATTAGGGTAAAACAACAATTCATTGGGTACCTATATTGGCAGACAGTTTGCACGATGCAACTTTAAAATTGTAGGGTAGAACAACAATTCTTTGGGTTTTGCCTCATGTCTGAAATTTTTTGTATTCTTGATGAGCAGCTGGTGGGGGTCTCAGTTTCCTTCAATTTTGCAATCTAAATAGTTTCAGGACAAAGTTCATCTTGGGATTCTCTCTATTTTTGGGATTATCAGTACCACAGTACTTTAATGAATTTACAGTTTCTTCTGGTCATGGTCCAGTCCACACTCATGGACGATGGGTAGGGTTCTTACAACTTCTTTCAGGGACTAAATTGAAATTTTTTGGCTAGCAGTTCATTATGGCAACATTCCCTTCATTCTTCAAATTTCAATGTTTTTAACTTTAAACATTTTTGAATGGCTTTTTTAACAGTTCAATGACATTATCAATGTGATTTTCTCGTCACCACCTTTAGTTGCTGGCAGTGTAGCATTGTTTTTGGATAACACTCTACATATGGGGGAGAGTTCAACAAGGAAAGATAGAGGCCATCATTGGTGGGATAAGTTCTGTTCATTCAAAACCGATCCTAGAAGTGAAGCATTTTATGCTCTCCCTTTCAACCTAACCAAGTTTTTCCCATCTGTCTGAGGATGAAACTCTATTTTAGAGGTGGGGTCTCTGTTTTATCAATAGCCTTGGTGCATTTGGAGAATAATTAGAGTGTCTTCAATTCAGAAAGAGACAACTTCACAGTGTGAAATCTAAGATGTCTATATTTTATATCTATCACTTTGATAGGGAACTGCTTTCACGAATTATCTTAAATGGATGCCTTTGTGCCCTGGTCAATCATTTTCAGAGCACTTCAAGATCACCACTCTTGGCAAGCAACAAAAGGAGAATAATGAAAAGGAAAATTACATTTCAGACTCTCAGAGTGGTCAATATGCTATCTTGACTCCAATTCAAAAGAGGCATGTTGTGCATAGAGTAGTTTATTTTTGTAAGTACTTTTGAAGATGCAACAGAATGTTTTTGTTGTTGGTGCTTCAAATTGAGCCAATGAGCATTTATCTGGAACTCGAGAGTCATATAGAGTCATTTCATAGTAATGATATCTTAAACCCCCTTGCAAAGGCATTAGTAGGAACTAGCAGTACAATTGCTTTATGATATTCTCCACGCATAATGCGAGAATTATTAGTTATTCATAGCACATGTTTAAAATATAATTGTTTTGGTAAACGTTGTTTGCCTTTGAAATAAAGGCTTTAGCTCCTGTTGACAGGGCACTTTAGGCTTACCATTAACTTTAGCTTCATGATTTTCTTCCAAAAATAGTGCATGGAAATTATTGCAGCAAAAATGAAATGAAATTGGAAAAGTAACGAAAAATATAGTACGGCTTTTCAGATGGCATTCCATGCAATGTATCACAGATTTATTTTGGGCATTGTCATCTATTCTTTTGTACTTTTTATTATGTTCTACATATGGGGGATTTTTTTCTTATGCATTTTATAAATCATGATCAGATATGCTTACTATTGTTAGCTTCATCCTAGGTATATACTTTTCAGTTTTTCATGACAGAATCATTTGTAGTTCTCCTGGGGGTAGGTAGCATTCACACATGTTGCCACCAATATAACAGGGGCCGCTAGAGTTTCAAGATCATCCCCATGTTGTAAACATTATCTGATAACATAACAACAAAGGGAAATTCTGAACATTCATTGCATCTACCTTGTTTTTTAAGAAAGTTTTGAGCATTCTTGGATTGAATGTTTGCTTTGGAGATTGTACATGTTGGTGGAAGAGAGTAAAAGGAAGGTCATCTTCTCTCTGTATTGTTATCGCTAGGCCATCACATGTAGAATATTTCTACACCTTTCTAACCAAGTATAAGTTATGTAGTAGTATTAGAACCTGAAAATGTTATATCCTTGTGTACCTTCAATTGATGCAATGATGCTTCAGCCATATTGGTCGATTCCAAAAAAAAAGGGTTCAATAGTTAGTATATCATCTGAATAGATACCCTCCACGTGTGGGTGCCTTGAACCAATAACATGGAGATGTGTGCAAGGGAACCTATTCAAATGGAGATACATCAATAGGTGGAGCACTCCAATGAAACAAATTCCATAATAAGTTGACTGGTTTACTTCTTAAGGAAGATGCTTGTTCTTTTAAATATAGGCTGGAAAAGGTCAGTCCCTTGGTTTACTTGTTTGCTCAATTGCCTTCTCAAGGAAGATGCTTGTTCTTTTAAATATACGTTGGAAAAGGCCAGTCCCTTGGTTTACTTGTTTGCTCAATTGCCTTCTTAAGGAAGATGCTTGTTCTTTTAAATATAGGTTGGAAAAGGTCAGTCCCTTGGTTTACTTGTTTGCTCAATTGCTGGGGGAATGTACCATTTGGAGGAAGATGCAAGTATTTGGAATGGCCTACGAAGGTTGGAGTACCCACTTTGAGGCCCCACACATATTTGAAAGTCTTTCTTGCAGAAGTATTTACCCTTGAAGCGCCTTTGGAAGATGGATGTTAAGCATTGAAGCCCTTTGTTTCCAATGTTTATGGAGGTATTTCTCTCTTTGGGGGCTATTTGGTGTAGAGTATTGTACATGTGGCATAAAAAAAACTCAATTTTTATATACAAATATGTGGAATAAGTTCTCCCTCTGGCAACTTTTTTTTTAACCCATTACAGCCCTAGAGTCAGTCCTCCAACAACAATGCACCTTTCCACTTCAAAAATACTATTATTTTTTATTGCAACTACACATATAACATAAAACTTAAAAGGTAATTGGAACAAACCTAATAGTATATAATATATATTGTCAAACAAAACATACCATAAACCTCAAACTTTGGTATATAGGAACAAAGCAACCCTACCAATAATTAATATTCTACATGACTTGGACATATATAATTTTTTTATCCATTATTATTTGCTTAATTTTGAAAACCAAAGTAATTTTTTTATCAAAATTCTATGAGGCTTATTTTTTAATCAGGTAGCTGATCTATTTCATTATGTACTCTGCAATGCTTGATGACAAACTATGAAAGGTTCGTAACTTTGCTATCACGAATGTGTTTTTTTTTTTTCCTTTTTCTTGATTTTGTCAACGATTAGGAATTACGGGGGTGTTGATTATAGTTTTAGTTGTAGCCTTTCAACTTTTTGGGCTTATTTTCTTATATCAAACATTTGTGCAAGGTTTCAATGAAATAACATTTCATTGAGTATGTATTTACAAATAAGTGATTTTGGGATCAAATCCCATAAAGTAATTTTATATTTGCTCTTCAAATTCTTTCAAGTTTTTGAAAGTAAAACCAATGAATTATCAATATAATTTTACCATAATAAAAAACAATTAGAAAGACTTTAACCAGCTCAAATTGCTCATCTCTATCTCTTCTAGAAAACTTCCCATATAAAAATATTGGGAGTATCCAAAAAGAAAACTTTTAATTAAGTAGGAATTTATACAAAAATTATTATTTTAATCAAATTAAAACTTTTCCAATTCAACAATTCCAATTTAATAATCTTATCGGCCTCTCTTTGTACCTTTTGGGACAATTGCTAGTATATACACCAACCATGTACTGGATTGATAGGTTGATTTTAAAGTGTACAGGGCAATTGTAACAAAATGACATGAGAGTCTTTCAAAAAACCACATAGTAAATAAATATACATAATAACCACATAGTAAATAAATGTACATAATAGATGAATATATCTTTTAATTTAATCATTATATTTTCCAACAACGACACTCAAAACCACATATTAAATAAATATACATAATAGAGGAATATATGTTTTTCTTATGACTATTATATATTTTGAGTATTGATTGGTCTATATTAGTCAATTTAATGGACTACCCTTCCTAGAAGTCACCCTATACAGAAGTGTATAAAGAATTCTTAAGAAAAGGAACACATCATTATTGCTCCAAAATTCTCCGTAGAGCCAACTTTTCATTTCCGTCATCAATTGAGAGTACCTATTTCTTGAGTCTCTAGTGTCTTCTATAGAAATAGTCTTCACCTCTATCATTTTATTGGATTCCCTAAGTTCTCTTAAATCTTCCATTATCAGGGAACTACGACCATATATTTTTATTATTTGAAGTGTTTTCAAATTGAAATAACTCTTTGGAAATACCTTCAATGCTGAGCATTCTACTATGATGAACGTGTCAAGTACTGGCATTGCTCCTTACTTTACGATTGGCAACTCTTCTAATTCATGTAACCCAACAATTGAAAATATCTTCAATAAAGAAAATGCCTCCTTGCCACCAAATTCCTGAGGAAACCTCTTTAATCTAGAGAATTCAATTATTTCTAGTCGCTGCAGATTGTTGAGCTTATGCAGATGTGAAAGTTCTTCCAACATATTACACTCGTATAATATAAGACTATTCATATTTTGGAAAGCACAAAAACTATTTTCCATTCTAACCAAGTCAGGACACTCCATGTACAGTTTTCTCATATACAATTTTCTCAGCTTTGACATATTATTCATGTCACTCAGCAGAGATCTCACCTTTGTGAGCTCTAACACGAGGGTGTTCATTTCAATCATATTCCCTAATGTGCCATCCCTAATAACGCCCCCATTGTTTGTTAAATGGAGCCTGGTGAGTTGCTTTAAGTTGGAAAAACGCTAATGCTCACCACTTTTTTCCATTTCTTGGGCTCACCTTTTTCCCATAGATTGGTGCATCCATACATTGTCAACCCCTGCAAAGAGGTGAGCCTTGAGATGCTGCAAGGTAGATACTCCAAATGACCACATTTATCCATGGCTAGATGCCTTAAAGATTTCAAATTATGAAGGGCAGACGGTAATTCCGTGATTCTAGAGCGGCTTAGATCAAGGATCTCCAGGTTTCCAATATTTGTAAGAGATGCAGGTAGAAATTTGATGGGCATACCTAATAAAAAGAGGCATCTTAGCTATTTCAAACACCCCACACTTTCCGGTAATGACTGCATTGACGTCCCACTCAAATCCAAAACCTTAAGAGAGACCATTCTCCCAATAAACCTTTTTGGAATTTTTGTTAGACATTTGCTACCATCTATTAACAATGAACATAGTTTCGGAACCCTCGTTGATTCAGGGACCGAACATAGTTCGTTATTACTGAACAAAATCTGACTACATCTGGAACATTCATTTTCATTCGACGTGCTCAAATCTTGACCCACATGGCAAAATAAATTTTCTTCGACCTCGACAACACGGATTCCCAAATCGCGCAGGAAGTTGTGTATCCTGAAGAAGACTGCACCTATCAATGCTTCTCACAATGGGTTCAATCAAACAATGATTTGCCAAAAGGTTGAGATAAACCCCTCCCACTGCGAATGGGTTGTAGCTAAGTTGATGGCGATATTTTCGTGCCAGCAACCCTTCTCCCACCAACAATGGAATCACATGGTTGGCATGAATAATTTGGTCTTCTCTGAATGTTGTCGCCATGTATAGAAAGCATAATTGCAAATGAATATCACATTTAACTCATGGAATATAGATGCAAGTGTCCAATCTATGCTTTATCGTTCACTTTTGCATGCAATTTTCTTTATTGATTCTTATTTTCAATGACCATTTACATTTATGCTTTACGACGTTTCTTTTGCAATATCTGGTACAAATGCTAGTTACATATTAGTTTAGTGTGACCTTTTTCCCACACATATATCATGCCGCTGTGCCATTTTGAAGTGTTTACGTGTCAAAGTGTTGGAGGATTGTATGGGCATGTTATTATAATAATAATGATTATTAATTTTCTTTATTTTATTTGTGTGTTTCGAAATGAGAGTAGTTATTAGAATTGTATGAACCAGGAATTTGCATTTTATTTTTTGAAATGGCAGTGGTATTTCAGAATTGTATAAACCAGGAATTTGTAATTTTTTTTTTTTAAATGGTAGTGGTTTTTAGAGATGTGTTAACTGGAAATTTGTGATATTGTTAGGTTTTCATTTTAATTTAATTTTATGTGGTATTTAGTGAATTAAGGAATTTTTAATTAGATTTTATCATTAAAGCATGTTTTTAATACTTATAAAATATGTTAGGTATCGAATTTCTAAATGACAAGGTTATCATCCAAATGTGAATTCTAATGGAAACATTTGTCTTGCCATCCTCAAGGAACAATGAAGTAATGTATTGACAGTTTCTTTTTAATTTTTTTTGGTCTTATTTAAAATTATTATATAAAAAGAAAACTTTACTAAATCAATATGCTTAATCTTCTGAAAAAATCCAATCTCTAGACTAACAAGTTGTACTATTTTTAACTCATTAATCTGCCACTAAAATACTTCTAACAACACATATAAGTGAGCTGATCCATCTACATTCTCGAGAAGTATCCTCACGTAATAGATATTTCAATTTTTTTTATATTGAAGAATTACTCAAAAGATAAAATATTTTCTTAATAAACCCATGGATGGAGTTTGTAAGCAATTCTTCAACAATAAATTATTTTCTTAATAAACCCTGGTGGATAGTTTTTAGCTTTCTAAAGATTGAAATGTTAAATCACTCGTTGTTCTCATTTGGTATCGTGTCTGGATCACCCCTATAACTTGATGCCTGCTTTGTTTATCCCATAGAGCTCCATACTCATGAATTACAATGGTATTTTGAGGTGTTTCAAGAAAGAGGATGGCATGGCCATTCTTTATGGTGTGATTTCCAAAATGACCTTAGTTTGATTTTAAAGTTCTCAATTTTTAATTTGGTTGGTAGGTTAATTTGTTTGCTTACCATGTTTTATAGGTAACAAATAGTACAAAACTAAGCAAAATATTAACTATGTTAATAGAATTCGGTTTTATACTTTGAAGTTACATTTATCTAGTTCTACATCCAATAAATAGAAGTATTATAGGTAACAAATAGTACACAACTAAGCAAAACATTAACTATGTTAATGAAATTGGGTTTTATACTTTGAAGTTGCATTTATCTAGTTGTACAACCAATAAATAGAATTATAGAACACAACCAATCAAAACACTAACACTAACTATAGTTCTCAAAATGTGTTTAATACCGACGATTGCAATTAACTAAAAAATGAGAAAGGCTTCTTGAATATTTAAACTGCAGATGCATTAACATTGACCAATTTCAATACTTCAATATCATTGATTGAAGAGCATGATGATAATGAAAAGTCACATATAAATTTTAGTTGGTTTTCGAATTGGATTTTATACCCAGAGTTGTAGTTCATTGAAAAATGACAAGGCTTCTTGAATATTTATTTAATTACTCAACAGTTGGACAGTGAACAACCTCGGTTAGCACCAGGTGTACAAATTTTTGTAGCTGATTGTTTCCTCTATAAGTTACTTATAGATTTTTCCACAAACTATAGATTGCATTATTACTCACCACATGGACCACACAGTGTCACTGAGGTGTTCACTTAGCCAGTTTATGTTACAATTTAGTATAATACTCAAAGTAATAAATGGTGTTGTCATTTTTTAAACTAAAAAACATGTTTTTATAGAAAAATGGTGTGCTTTTAACTGACATTCTCTTGTTTGATTTGTTAACCTGATCATGTTAAGCATTCCTAGAAATTGGACATTTTCTTAGGGTGAATATTACATTAAATCCAAGACAGGTCTTGAGCCTTAGATGGGAGAGGTTGGTTGTGTCTGTCTGGATTATCTGCTACAACTATCGCTCTTGATATAGGAAGACTATCTAAATAGCAGGTGGAACTATCTCACCTCCTCAACTCACCCTCATCCCTAAACCGAACCTTCTAGATCCATTGTAGAAAACTTGGAAGTATGATTTGTTGTGACAATTCATGTGTTTAACAAGTAGTAGTGGCCCAATTCCTACACTAAATTTAGACGGTGAAATTGCATGTGGATTTTGATGGCTTTGTGAGGCTTTGAGACCTTCGTCTTCAAGCCATATTTTTGGTTCCCTCAAACCATGTTTCTGGTTCTCAATGTAACGTTCATAACCATTTGGACTGGGTGCTTGAGAAACTCTGGTAAGCTATTTACTATTTATAGTTATTTTTTTGGTTACTTATTGGGCTACTATTGATCCACCTCTTTCCCTTAAATTAGTCAATCCAAATGATTCCTGGTAATTGTTTGTACTTAGACATGATTATTACAGAGGACTATAATCTCAACATAGATTCAAGTCTAGGATTGAATATATACATGGCCCTTGATAGTTAAAACCCCTTGTTATGTTGTGCAACTAGTGGCTAAACTCTCTAAAAGTCTTAATATCATGCAAAATTATAAATGTGTATCAATCGTGCAACACTATATTCCAAACTACAATGGCAGGGTGCATTACAATATGCGAAGATTATAGTGTGAGTCATCGTACCTGCCCCCCAAGTGTAGGAGATTAATCGAGACACCTAAAGAGTGTGATATACGTTAGAAAAAAACCTTAACCAAGTTTCCATCTCCCATCATGGCTAAGTAATGGATTTTGACGAAGTTTCCATCTCCCATCATTCTAGGTAATGGATTTTGACCAAGTTTCCATCTCCCATCATGGCTAAGTAATGGATTTCAAAAAGGGAGAAAATGATACACAAGTTGTAGCTTCCAGATATCCTTGGAATTATCACAGTCTCATGAGCTACACATGTAATACATTCACCATTCCCCATACTCGATGTTAAAAAACAATTAATCAACAAATTTATATTATTTAATTTAATTAAGCATAAATTTAAGCTTACATGATAACTAAATAGGTAAGTTGATATATTGGCCAAGTGCCTAACATGCCACAAGTCTCAACGTGTCTGAATTTTTAGTATATATGAATTCTACAAATGCAAGAAACCAATAACGGAGTTAACTAATCCATCCCAGAAAGCTGGTATGGAAACCCATGAATCTACCTATAATAATGTGAATAGGCCTGAGTACATTACATTATATGCTAAATTGGATATTCCAAACATATTGAATCATACAATAGTAAAAATTTGTCATCAAGCATGGAAGATTTTCTGAGGACAATGCATTTGACATTGTTTGAATAGGAGAAAGAATATTGGTGAAGGTGGAAACAAGTGGGAAAATGCTAACATGTAGGGACAAGGATGAAAAATACCAAGACAAGTTAGACGACAAGTAGAAGGGAGGTTTCTCAACAATGGAATTATTTATCTAGAAAGTAGTTTGGTGTAGCAGATGAGAAAAGTTACAGGTGTAGAAATTTATGGGCAATGTTAGCAATGAATGTTGGACAGTCTCACTTTTTGGATAACTTTGACGAGCATATATAAATTGGCGGGTTGGACAACTCTAATTAATAGCAGAGAGATGGGTGTTATTAGTAGTGGGGAGATGGGTATTTAGTAGTATAAACCAACGAAGTGAAGGCGGCCGTGGGACACTGATATTTTCCAAGGGAATGATTGGAGGCTCAGTTGTATGGGCTCAATATACAATACTATTTACCCATGAAGGTGACATCGTAAACCAAGGCACCCCACTGGTTTTCAATTTGGATTCCAACATTTCAAAGGAGACAATAAGATTAGTCTTTAAATCCTATCGTATGTATACTTTTTTTTTTTATGTGTCCAATTGATGTTCTTATAACATGTCTCAAAGATTTTTTTTCTTGGAATAACTAAGACCTTCATGCCTACCCTTAACTAAGACCTTCTTGCAACTACAAGACCTTCTGAAAGATTTTTTTTTTTGGAATAACTTAGACCTTCATGCCTACCCTTCGTTAAAACCTTCTTGCAACTACAGGACCTTCCCCTTCCCGACCTAATACCTTCATGTTCAGCTACTCACATCATTTTTGTATAGCTAAGACCTTCCCATAACTGATGTCCTTTACTATAGCTAATGCCTTGATGCCTTAATCTATTTATTTTCTTATTCATTCATGCCTCGGTTGGATAAAGAAGAAATAATATGAAAAACGTGAATACCCCAACAATTTTAGGCATCTGGGGATTCCCTAAAACCATGGTATTCAACACCGCAAGATCGAATCGTCTCAACCACACCACCCACATAGAAGACAAGGGGGGATGCTCACTTACCCATCAAAACTACACCTGTTGTCCATAAGGTTAGGAGTTAGGCATCCATCGAATAGATACTATAATCGATGAGCCATTTACCTATATAGGGTGGGCCTAAACTGACCAAGATAGAGAGAAATTTTCCATCCATAAAGTAAATGTTACTTCCAGTGCCACAAAAAAACATAGGCACAATGCGTGAAATGAAATAATGGATTATCTCATATATAACATGGATGATGCGATATCTAAACTCTGCTACGACCTTTTTCACTGGACATTTTTTTTTTTTTTTTTTATGATTGCTAGTGCTTAGCGCTTAGAATTTGTGAACCATGAAATCAATGGAATTTACTTACTAATTCTTCATTGAAATATGTTCACAGGTTCACTTTGGCCATCCATGCAGCTTAGAAGAAAGAAGTATCCATTTCAACATCACCGAACCTAGTCATTTCAACCACCTCTTGTGACCAATATCCTATCTAGCTAATAAATCTACATTGTTCTTCTCCTCGTGAGTCTCTCTGGGAAGATTCTTTCTCCCTGTGACTCTCTTTGGTAAGCGTCTGCTAGGATGTATCAATTGTGGCGTCCTTAATCCATTCATCCTTAATCCATTCATTACTAAAACATGAATTTGAGCAGTGGGGAGCCATATGGAAATAAAGGAAAATCTTGTTAGC
This sequence comes from Pinus tabuliformis, assembly GCA_031772625.1. Lineage (NCBI taxonomy): Eukaryota > Viridiplantae > Streptophyta > Pinopsida > Pinales > Pinaceae > Pinus > Pinus tabuliformis. The sequence goes on from CM062817.1 coordinate 962,867,139, forward strand.
CAAGAAATGACAAACAAGCCAAGTGAAAGGAAAAAAAACAAGTCAAGTGGCCGGAAGTGACAACAAACCAAATGGGTGATATGTATGTTTAAGCATGTATAAGATTATACTAGCATTTAATGTCAAAAGACTAATGCTAGCATTAGTCTAGCAATGAAAAATGTGAATGAATAAATAATATTGTAACCTCATAAGTATAGCATAAAATTTGGATATCCTTGTAATGTTGTCTCCATGTTTCCTCTATACACTTGAGCTTTCCAATAAGATTTCCAATTCAAAATTTTGGTTAAATTGTTGTAAAGCCAAATTGCCTAGGTGAAAATTTGGTTATGTTTTAGTAAAGAAACTCGTTAATGCAAATTAATATAAGTTCAATGCCCAATCAGTCGCTAGATTCCCTGCATTGCCATTGTTAGGGACTAACAAGTATGCTTAGTGTCATATAACTATATCCAATAGCTTTTCTATAATGCAGGTGTGGAGGCTTTAAAAGTAATCCTTCAAAGTTTCTTTTATGATCAAGTGTTTAAGGACGTGTTTCTTTTGGATTTAAATATGCTTTCATGATATAAGGAAAAATGCTTTAGTTCAAATGGCATCTTATAGTTTAGCATTTAAAGTTGAAAAATAAAAATATAATATTATTAATGAAAATGTAAATGAAATAGTATTGTTAATGAACATACTTTATTACTCCTTGCCTTGCTAAAGACTATAGCATCTGCCTAGCGGTCAAAGTACATTTACTCTGCATTATTTCACTGTGTTTTCGCAATTTTAACCAAAGTTTTGGGAAAATGCTTAATATTTCTATTTTTTTGTAAAATAAAAAATAATTTTCTGATTTTCTCTAAATCTCTATTTTTTTATTGGTTGAACAAGCTCCAATGAGACATAATTCTCCTAGTGGAGGGAGTTTTATTTTTGATATTTGTTGGTGCCTCACAATTCATTTAAAATGCAAAAACTAATTTTGTGAGTGGTTATTCCATTGGTGAGTGCTCTCACACTCATACTAACACTATTATGCTATTTCTCTACCCAATGATGCCAAAATTGTTGCAGATGCAATTCCTTTACATAGGCTAGGGGGTGCCAAAAATATCTCCAAATAATATTATTATGTTTCATTTTGTGGATCTTCCTTGTGCGAAGGCTTTTACGGTGCGAAGGATGTGTGGGAGAATGGGTGTGCAAAGGGAACTCTATTCCACAATGACAAAATTATTTTTAAACAATTTTTGTGAGTTTCCATTCCATAGGTGAGTGCTTTGACACTCACACTAACACTATTATGCTACTCCTATGTCCAATAATGTGAGAATTGACACAATTGCACATCCTTTATATGGGAAAGGTGACTAAGGGGGAAGGGTGGAAGCGGGGCTGAAAAAATCCAATTAATATTATTATGTTTCATTGTGCGGAACGTGCATGGAAAATTTTAGAGGCTAATATTCACATGTGGGCTAATTTTCTATACTTCTTCCAAAAAACATATTCTCCAATTTCCGTTTTTTGAAAATTGATTCACCCAAATTTTATAGTATAAAATTATTTTACCCTAAAAAGCGCCAAAATTTTATATATACTAATATCAATTAATTAGAAACCTAAACATTTTTACAAAAATATCATCAAATTTTTTACAATTTACAAATTGGGGACCAGTGATATTCACCAAGATTTCTAAACTTTAAGATAAACTTCCATCCTTAAAATCTTCCGTGTCCTTGTGTGAATATTTTACTATGTAGAGGACAGGGTATGTGTGAAAGAACAGGGGTGTAGAGAGAACTTTATTCCACAAGCACTTAATTAATTTTAAAGGTTGTGTGAGACAACAATTGTATAGAGCTATGAATTTGTGCAAAATGAAGGATGTGTAGAGGTGTGAAATATTTCACTATGCAAAATACGAAGATAGGGGAGAGGCACAATGCATAAGTAGGACAAAGGTTGACTGAGAAGTGTGGATTGTGGAGGGTAATCAATGTTTTCATTGTAGAAAATGCAGAGGAGTAGTGAATGATTTCATTGTTCGGAATGCGGAGGGGTAGTGGACATTATGCACACTGTGGAGGTCGAAAATGATGATTTGAATTAACAAACTCTCTCATGCTCAATATCTCTACACACTCTTTCTTCGGCACTTCCTCTACAACCTTTCTCTTTTCTTTACAAATCATAGTCCTTCCGCACTATGTACAATTAAAAATTTAATCCTTCATGCGATAAAAACATTAAGTAAGGACATTATATCTTAATATTTAAACTATACTATTATCTTCATAATTAAGATATATATAAAGAGTGAATGTTATACTACTGCAAGATTGTGAATCCATAAGGATGTGTGGAGGATGGGGTATGTGTAGGAGAAGAGGTGCAGACATGAAACTAATTTTAAATTATTTTCCATTTAATTTTTTTACAAAATTAGTTGTGCAGGAGTGGAGAGTAGTTGCATAAATCTATGAATCTGTAAGAAATGGAGGATGAGAGGAGGACAGGGTATGTATGAGAGGGGGGGCGGGGGTTTCTTTGGTTAGTATTATGCCACTGACAAAAAGACATGTATTGTTAGTGCACTTATCTTTTCTTTTACAGATTTATTTGTGGGGGGGAACAATTGTACAGGCTTGTGAATCTATGTAGAGGAAATGGTATGTGCGGGAGAACTAGGGTGCAGAGCGAAATTTTTTCCCTAGGAATGAAATCAATTTTAGACTCTTTTCCATTTAAAACTTTTATAGATTTAGCTGTGTGTGACAAAAATTTAGTTTAACTCGAAACAAAATACTTAATTCGTAGATGCATAATTAATGTAACTAGGAACATAAGCTTTAATTAATGAATATTTCACATTTTCCTCGCTAGTGACTATAACATTTGTCTTGGCATTAAAGTGTATTGAATTTGTATTTTTTGAGTGTAACAACAACTTTTATCCACAATGTTGTGGTTTTTCGATAAATTTCATGAACGTAAATTTCTTGGCTAAATCAATACACTGAAAAATCATTATCTAAATAGGTATTGAAGTATTCACTAGCTATATAATCAAATTTGTGAACCTTTTCGGTGGAAAAACCCTATCTTCTATTTACAAAATTGAGCTTACAGTTGAGCACCTTGTTGTAGATGACTGTGAAAATAGAGGAAACAACAAAGAGACTTAAAGCTCCAGTTGTTCCCAACTAAAAACCCTTAATCTCTGTCATGTTTTCTCTTTATTATCAATTTGTTATTTCACAATAACCACTAGCATGTTGATATTATCAAAATAAAATATATGCTTCCATCATAATTCATCTTGGAGCACACTGAAATTGATGGAATTCTCAAGTTTAGAATAAAAATTAGTAACTAGAACTTTTGTAGACCACACAATTATTAAACCAAATAGTAATGAAATTGCGGATGTTCTGACATCATTGGGAAGAGCGACAAGGAATTCCTCCGGTTAATGCTCTGACACTGATCACAACAAGGCATGAATTTCTAGTTCATTTATCTCTTGTGATTTCATTGTGAGCTACTTTGCATTGAAAACGTTTATGGATTAAGTTATGTGGGAGAATAATTGCATAGAGTTTTTAATCTATGAGCAATGAAGTATGTGTAGATAACGAAGTATGTATGGGAGAATGGGGGTGTAGAGGGAAATTTATTTCACAAACACAAAATTAATTCAACTAGGAACATAAATGTTAATTCATAATATTTTGTATTCCGCAGGCACAAAATTAATTGTAAAGGTTGTGTGGGACAACAGTTGCATAGACCTATGAATCTGTACAGAATGAAGGATGTACAGAGGTGCGAAAGATTTCATTATGCGAAATAGAAAGATATGGGAGAGGAACAATGAAAAAGAAGGGCAAAGGGTGAGTGAAAAGTGCAGACTGATAGGGGCATTCGATGTTTTCATTTTGTGGAATATAGAGGGGTAGTGAATGTTTTCATTGTACGAAATGCAAAGGGGTAGTGAACATTATGCGTACTGTGGATGAAAAAATGAACGATTCGAATTGAAAAATTCTCCCACACTTAATATCTCGACACACTCTTTCTTCTGCACTTCCTGTAAAACCTTTCTGTTTTCTCCCAAATCATAGTCCTTCCTCATTGCATATAATTAAAATGTTTATCCTTAATATGGTAAAAACATTAATTAAGGACAATATATCTTAATACTTAAGCTATACTACAATATACATAATTAAGATATATATAAAGTAGGAATGATATACTACTGCAATATTGCGAATCCATAAGGATGTGCAGAGGATGGGGTATGTGTGGGAGAAGGGGTGCAGACACAAAATTAATTTTAAACTCTTTTCCATTTAATTTTTTTACATATTTAGTTGTGTAGGAGAATAGTTGTACATACCTGAGAATCTGTGTAGAATGAAAGATGTGCAGAGGACAAGGGTATTTGCTTGAGAACTGGGGTGTAGAGGAACTTTATTTTGCAAGTACAAAATTGATTTTAGACTCTTTTACATTTAAAAATTTTATATTTAATTATGCAGGACAATAATTTATTTTAACTAGGAACACAAAATTTAATTCGTAGACGTGAAATTAGGTAACTACGAACAAAAAATTTAATTAACGAATATTTCACATTTTCCTCGCTAGTGACTACATTATTTGTATCAGTGTCAAAGTGCATTGAATCTATATTATTTGAGTGTAACACCAACTTTTATTCGCAATGCTGTAGTTTTTTAGTTAAATTTCATATTGAAAACTTTCTTCGCTAAATCAATACACTAAAGAATTGTTAGCTAAAATTTCAAAAAATTATGGCCTCCAATAGGCTGCCAACAAAAAACTGTAGCTCGTTCTGAGCCGCTCAATCCTTCTACTATCACCATGGGTTTGAGAACATTTTTCCTTACTGAGGTTGGTTCAGTATTATGTATGTCACTGAACTTTGTCTACTTTGTGTTGTTCCACACCTTCTCATTTCCTTGGTAGGGATTAGAGTGACCTCAACCTCTTCACCTTCTTTGTGATACCTAGAGGGTTGGTGTAAAGAGTGGCCTTGTATACCCACATAGGAAGGGGTTCTTGATTGGGACTCCTCTTTCCACCCCCGTATACATGAGGATCAAAACTTGTTGCACTACTACAACCCCCATTATAGGGACAACTTGGAATTGCAGGTCCCTCTCATAATCACAGGGCCTTCTCATAATTCATGTCAGGTTAACTTAATTGGTATAATTATGACCTATCATGTAAAGCATCCTCCTAAGAGTAAGGGGCCCTCTCTTTTCCAATCCACCTAGAGTGATTGGACCACCATTGATAGACAAATTCCCTTATCTTCCTTTTGCCATCTTTGGCTCTCTCGATGTTATCTCTTCTTCCATAATCACATCATACTATATCAACAAATAATATAGGCTCTTCCTCACTGCATGCTCTTTGTTGATTTCATTCCTTTAACTTTTGTCTCTATTAATAGTGAAAAATCATTTATTCCTCATGTCATTCTTGCATGACCCTTCTTGTCACAATCGCAAACTATTCTACTCTATTTAACTCTCATAGACTCTAAAATTTCTTTTGTCAGTTCTTCTACTAGCTTTCCTCCCTTGGTTTTTGTTTTATAACTCTTGTAGACTCGCAACACCTGCTCCTTCCCATAGACGATTATTACATTAGCTTCATTATCACTACATGCATATCTAGATTTTTACACTTCTGTGTGGAACGTGTGAAAAATCATTTTAAATTAAAATTGAAGGTATGGCATACAGGTGCCACTTATTAGCGTCTCTTGGTCATATCATCCTAATATCTAATGTGTCAAAAGGGTGGTTTGCATGCTATTTTATGCTTCTAGAATCTTATTTGGTGATAATATCAACTGCTTTCTTTCAATTCAATTTTCATTATCGTACCAATGATGGTAATTCCTTTGTCTTCACCCTGGCTCTTGGCTAGGCCTTTAGTTGAAGAAAACTATTATACGTCATAAATATTGCTTCCAAGACATTGGGGCGATAAAAAATCTGGACGATAGTTTTATCTTCGATGCAAAGATAACATAACATGTTTCAGAGGAAAAATAGTAACTAGTGGCAATTTATAGGGAGATGAGGCAGTTCACATATCTCATGCAACTTCATTCTACATAAATCATTTGCTCATATCTATAGTAACTATGATTGATCGATTATGAAATTAAAATAGCGGAATGTGAAACATTTTCTCTTTGTAGAAGTTTTCTTAATACTATGTGCATTTGTGATTTCACAATTGAGGATTAAATAATAATAATAATAATTATGAAATATTAAATTAAGTATTTTTAATGTTTGTGAAAAATTAGTGTTGTGTTAAAGAACGGGTGTTTCAGAGCAAGGAACAAAAGCTTTAATTCATAGTGTCAAAGTGAGATATTCTAGAGATGAGATGCACTGCCTTTCTTTATCTATCTGTCTGTCGATGATAGATGATCTATCTAGGGACGTCCTATAAATCCATAATTTTGTTTCCTACCCATGAACGTAGTAGCTTCAAAATGCTCACATCTATAATAATAAGGAGAAAAAGAGTGGTGGTTATGTCCGCGCATTCCTGGAGTGGCCGGATTACAAGTTCATGGAGGTGTGAAGGAAAGCGGGCAATGGCATACACGTTGATCTTTTGGAATTGATGAGACAGTTAGCTATATTATTGTTTTGCATTAAATCATAAACCATAAGTTTCTCGCTAATCTATCCAAAGGAACAAAAACTATGTTTTGGCATACTCTATACCTCCAGATACATTAGTTCATTTAGTTAGCCATCATAGCAATTTATAAGAAAACCAAAAAAATTGAACATAATAAACCATCTAAAGTTTCCTTTTAATGTGTAACTATTAACTATGTTCAGTACAACGTATGAATCCACACTTCCACATTTTGTACAATGTATAAAAAATTATTCACATTCCGCCATAATTCATTAGAGAAATTTTAAAGTCTAATATGGGCCTCAAAACAAAAATGTACAACCAAAATCAATTTTATAAGAACTAATAGGGTTGAAGATGATGATGTCAACCATGGGGGATGATCCACCATTTGTGGAGTAAAAAAGTAAAAATATTAAAAAAAAATAATTTTTTGAACTCATATTTTCAACTTATCTCCTTATGACTTTACTCAAATTTAGAGTGGGAGCACCTCCTGGATGTGGAATTTAATGCCTCATCCAAGAAGTACTGATCACCAGTAGAAAATGAGCAATTAGTGATTAGGTGACTAGAAAAATTAGTCACCACAACTTTTCCAAGTGAAATACTACCAAAATTGAACAATGTTAAGTGACCGAACTAAAAACAACTTACATAAATCACTAATTTAGTCATGGGTTAAAATATGCGACTAGCTAATAAGTGATACAACTAAAAATGGCTAACGTGAATGACTAATTTAGTCTAAAAACAAAAATACAACTACCTAACAAATACTACAATAATACGAATCAGTTTTTTATGTTAGTCATCTTAATTGTGTCAAGCAATCTAAACTTACAAGTGATAGGGGATTGAAAGTTTGTTAAAGATTAGTTGAAAGGTTATCCTTCCTTAAACACTTATTCATCCTCACATGGTGTATAGGTGAACCAACTTTGCACTATGTATCTCTAATAATCTTTATTTTTAAAAATATATATTTTAATAAAAAAAATATTTTACGTATTTTTTAAAAATCTATTCATTGAATCTAATTGGATCTAGTTCTAATTTGAAATTAATTTAAAGGGAAATTTTAATTTTTAAGACTATAATATCAAATAAAAACTACTTTAATTTCATATTAACCAACCTACATCCATCTTAACCCCGGATCTATCAAGCGTTGAGAGGGGTCCAATCTCTCGAGGTGAAAACTCTTTTTTCTAGTGCAAAACTTGAGGAAATGTTTTCACCTCGAGAGATTAGATCCCTCTCAGCACTTTATAGTTATAGGGTTAATATGGATCTAGATTGGTTATATAATGCTATATAATATCTATATTTGTATTTGTGTCTCTTTTTTATTCCCTCTCTCTATCTCACCCCCCAAACATACACACACTCTCTCTCCCTCTCTTCCCCTTCTCTGTCTATCTCTCTCTTCCCCTTCTCTCCCTCTCTATCTATATCCTTCTCTCTATTCCCTCCTGCTCTCCTCTCTCCCTCACTCTCTCTCCATGACTCCCTTTTCACCCCCTCTCTCTCTCCACCTTTCTCCCTCTATGTTTTTCTTGTTCCCTCCCTCTCCTATCCCTTCCAATTCCATCTCTCTCTCCTCATCTCTATCTTCCTTCCTCTCTATCCCTTATCTCCCACCTCCCTCTATCTCCCCCCCCCCCCCCCCCCCAATCACTCTCCCTCTCTCTCTCTCTCTCCTATCCAACTCTATCACTATCTCTCCCCCTCCCTGTCCTTCTCCATATCTATGTCTCCATCTCTCTCCCTTCCCCTTCTCTCCCTATCTCTATCCTCTCCTCTTATTTCTCTTCCCTAGTCTCCTCTCTCCCTCACTCTCTCTCCGTCTCTCCCTTCTCACCCCTCTCTCTCTCCACCTCTATATCTCTATGTATTTTTCTTTCCTCCCTCTCTCTCCCACTCCAACTCCATCTCTCTCTCTCTCTCCTCTCTCTTCCTTCCTCTCGCTCCCTCTCTCCCACCTCACTCTCTCCCCCCCCATCACTCTCTCTTTCTCTCTCTCTATCCTCCAACCTTTTCACCGTCTCACTCCCTCTCTCCACCCCTCCCCAACTCTCTCTTAAATTTGATCACATTGTATTGTGTTTAAGAAATTATCTAAATTAGAAAAAGTTAATTGGTTGTAAACCTATATTTTGGATCAATCATGTCAAAGAAAATAAAATAATGAAAAACTTAAAAAAATCATGCACTATATTTAATCTATTATAATTAGCCAATTTTCTTGCTCCTTAGCTATGATGGATGTCAGTTCTTTATATCTATATATATATATATATATAGAATCGGCATAGATCCATATTAGCTTAATTTTATTAAACCCTTATTTTAATTTCTATGGGAATATTTTTAGTGGTCATGAGGATAGAGGGTTTAGATATATCTCAAATTGTAACATTTTCCCTTTTAGATTCAATTAAAAAATTGTTGTAAAATTAAATTAAAATAAAATATTTTTACTATGAAATAAATTATGGTTTTTTGGCATGTGGTATTGTTAAGCCATGGTATTGGCCCATGGTATTGTGACAAAGAGGATTTACGGGTGAATATCCATGGTTAACAATCTTTTCATATTGTTATAAAATATTTGATTGTGAAATAATTTATGTTTTTTGGGCATGTGGTATTATTGTTATAAAATATTTTGATTGTGAAATAATTTATGTTTCTTGGGCATGTGATATTGATAACCCATGGTATTGTAACAAATACTATTTTTTATAAGTTAATAATATCTATCGTAATTTGGGGGTGAATATCCACGGTTAAGAATATTGTCATATTGTTGTAAAATATTTTAGTTGTGAAATAAGTTATGGTTTTTGGACTTGTAGTATTGATAAGCCATGGTATTGGCCCATGGTATTGGTTGTAAAATATTAAACCTATATTTTGGATCAATCATGTCAAAGAAAATAAAATAATGAAAAACTTTAAAAGAATGATGCACTATATTTAATCTATTATAATTAGTCAATTTGCTTGCTCTCATCCCTTGGATCCTTACCTAAGATGGACCTATGTCGATTCTTTATATATATATATATATATATATATGTATATATATATGTATATATATATATATATATATATATATATATATATATATATATATATATATATATATATATATATATGTCCATTCTTTATATATATATATATATATATAGAACCGGCATAGATCCATAGCTTAATTTTATTAAAACTTTAATTTAATTTGGATGGGAATATTTTTAGTAGTCGTGAGGATATAAGGTTTAGATATATCTCAAACTGTAACATTTTTCCTTTTAGATTCAATTAAAAAAATGTTGTAAAATAAAAATAAAATAAAATATTTTTACTATGAAATAAGTTGTGGTCTTTTGACATGTGGCATTGATAAGCCATGGTATTGGCCCATGGTATTGTAACAAAGCAGATTTACAAGTTAATATCCATGGTAAAGTGAAGGTGAATATCCATGGTTAACAATCATGTCATATTTTTATAATATATTTTATTGTGAAATAATTTATGTTTTTTGGGCATGTGGTATTGATAATCCATGATTGACCCATGGTATTGTAACAAATGATATTTTTTACAAGTTAATAATATCTACCGTAATGTGGGGGTGAATATCCACGGTTAAGAATCTTGTCATATTGTTGCAAAATATTTTGGTTGTGAGATAAGTTACGATTTTTTGAATTGTAGTATTGGTAAGCCATGGTATTGGCCTATAGTATTGTAACAAAGCCTATTCAAAATTTAATAGAAAAATCAAAATATAACAAATTAGATTTTATTATTTTGACTTTTTATTATTAATTGTGGTCATATTTAAATATTTACACTCATCCCAATATCGTTTTTAACTTCTTCTTCTTCTTTTTAATATAGTGTCTTACTAAAAAATAACAAATTCTTACTAAAAATAAATCATTTAACCCAATTGCAATTTATATATTTTATTTTATATTATAAATATTTCTTTTATTTTTCGATTATAAATATTTATTTACTTTTTCATTTCCAGTTTAGTTTAGCATTGGTTTCAAATAAAATATTCATAGATTACAACATCACATTGTAGCACTGTATTTTTCTCTACCTTGTCTATATCTTCATGGAAATTCTAGAAGAAGGAAGATCATCAACGTGATCTATGGACTTCATGGGATTCAAACCCCAGATGGAGATTGCATGGGAAACACCTTAGGAGAGCATCAATGATTAGAGCGCAAGTTCACTAGGCGTGGATATTTTGGTAATTTGTACATGGGTATGAATTTGGAGTCTCTTCTTCCTTTTTGCTAAAGAGGATTTTTGTTTCTATGGGTAAATAATTTCGAGGGTTTATATGATCAAAGCATAAATTTTATCTAGAGTTTAGGGTTTAATGATTATGATAGGGCTTGTACATGGGTATGAATTTGGAATCTGTTCTTCCTTTTTACTAAAGAGGATTTTTTTCTGTATGGGTAAATAACTTCGAGGGTTTATGTGATCAAAGCATAAATTTTATCTAGAGTTGAGGGTTTAATGATTATAATAAGGGCAAGGTCATTGCGCGTGGATATTTTGGTAATTTGTACATGGATATGAATTTGGACTCTGTTTTTTTTACTAAAGAGGATTTTTGTTCTGACGGGTAAATAATTTCGAGGGTTTATATGATCAAAGCATAAATTTTATTTAGAATTGAGGGTTTAATGATTATGATATTTTCGTAATTTGTACATGGGTATGAATTTGGAATTTTTCTTATCTTTTACTAAAGAGGATATTTGTTCTTATGGGTAAATAGTTTTGAGGGTTTATATGATCAAATCATAAATTTTACCTAGAGTTTAGAGTTTAACGATTATGATAATGCAGATCTTGATTGCGGCCAACAATTCATCAAAAGACAACGCACAAGTAAGAATTTTGCATGTCCTTATTGTACAAAGGGTTTAATTATTATGATAAAAAATGCACTAGTAAGCATTTTGCATGTCCTTATTATACAAAGGGTTTAATGATTATGATAGACAATGCACAAGTAAGAATTTTGCATGTCCTTATTGTACAAAGGGTTTAATGATTATGATAATGCAGATCTTGATTGCGGCTAACAATTCATCAAAAGACAATGGACAAGTAAGCATTTTTTGCATCTCCTTATTGTACAAAGGGTTTAATGATTATGATAATGCAGATCTTGATTGTGGCCAACAATTTATCAAAAGACAATGGACAAGTAAACATTTTGCATGTCGTTACTATACAGATCAATTCGCTCCTCCCTAACTTTTCTAGGGTCAGAATGCATGAAATTTTATTTTTTCTTTTCACCTTTTTTTAGTGGTTGATTGTTTATGTAATGGACTCTACCATACCCAAACTGAAAGGGGTCAAATGATGTAAGAAAATTTTCTGGTAGGATGCAAATGCTAGACCTTCCTCAAACTTTGTTACATGAAATTAAAATTTCTTGTAATTATGAACATAAAATCTTTTCTTTTTCATCCTTAGATTCTGATCTCAATGCCTATAGTTTTAAACCATGTTACTATATTTTAAGTAGAATATACATAGATCCATTAAACCTTACAACTCTCCAAAGCTTAGGTCAATTTCAGCTAAAAAGAAAGAGCCTGAACGACTTTTGAAATTTAGATTCAATTCTTATAGATAATGATTAAAAATGGAAGAACTTAATGGTTTGATAAATTTTACCCACCCATTAATTTCGAAGCGCTTTGGTATTATTTTGAACCTAAACAGAGAGATTCGAAGAAGAAGAGGAGCCTGGATGAGGTGGACCCTGACTTGCTTGATACTTTTGAAAAGTTGGGCATGCCCTTGACTAGAAGAAGAGATTGACCAACGCTGTTGTAGATGTTGTTTTTGACGGTGTTTTCATTGCTACCATGAATAGGTAGACTCTATAGGTAGTTGAGGTTATATTTTGTTCATTATAAGTGGTAATTCAGGAGTACCTTTATCTAGTTAGGAAGTAGCTTAGCAGGGTTGTTTCTCTTGCTGATAACTATTATGCTGCATTGTATTTTTATTTTTTTAGTGATAGCTCCTTCTATTAAATCTCCAAGCACACTTTGTCACCCATGGAAATATCCACTTATTTCAGGATGAATGAGATGGAGACAAGGCTTTTTGAGAGGACTCTTATTTGTGTAGATGAGAGGAGTTCGGTGACATATATTGAAGGATGAAATATACCATTTTATGACACCAATCATCTCCATGCCACAGTAGTTGATCTCTATTGCATCGAGGGAGAAATGATAAAGTATTCCACATTAAAGAATTGGTATGCCAAGGATGAGGAATGCAGATGTGGGATTTATAATTTTATTTATGGAAAGAGGTTTTTGCGATGGAGACAAATTAAGGATTTCATGCACCTGAGTAGAGACTAGCACAACAATCACTTGGAAATACTCAAGCATTGTTTTGCAAGGCAATGATGCAATTTTAGAGTTCTATTATGTTGTCTTGAAAAATAACTATCAATAGGGGGGCAGAAAGATGATCCATATAGGGTATAATTGCAGGAGTAGGATTGTTTCTAAAATTATATCTATAGGCAAGTCAAGGGACTACTACAGAGGATTAATGTAGGTGCAGCCAAATTATCATAATGCAAGGAATTTTCAGAGTGTGATTTGATGCTCATCGGTGATCAGGAAGCTGCAAATACTTATCGTTACATTCAGGCACAATTGAGTTGCATTCTAAATTCTCTAATTTCATTTATTGATAGTCCTTCTTGTGTCCTTGTCTCTCTTAATTTCATTGTGGTAGGATTGGAATGGGTTAAAAAATAAAGCATTTCATTGAGTCAAATAGACACACAAATGTCACTACATGCCATTGTGCATACTATTTGTTTTTGATACAATATAGAAGTGAGAAATATGATGTTTGCACACGCAAAAAATCCTAGCATGGATGATGAATCCCCCTCCAATTCCATTTTCTATGGTGACATTTTATTTGCTTTGTTTATACAGGTCATCTAGCCATATAGTGGCCACTATTGAATGTTGAGGTATATGTCATATAAATCTTTTATAGTCTACTTTATTTTATATTCAAGTATTCATCGTCTTTCATGTCTTATACTCTACATTGTATCTTTTTTCATTTTGAGGAGAGGAACTCAATATTGATAGTAAGAAGCAACAATTGAAGAAAGAGGAGAACAATAACACTAGAGCAACAAATGCAAAATGAGAGAGAGAAGAATATTTGTCTAGTGATACCCTTAGATCCAATATCTTGCATAAGACACAGTCATAGAGACTGATGGTCAAGCCTTCAGAGTTGGTGAATTCACTTGCAATGCTTTGGCAACATAGTGATAATGTTTTGAATGATGAAACAATATTTCATGTGTAAATTGTAGTCCAACTCATATTAAGTTGGAAACTCATATTGTAATACTTGATATTTTATATAATAAAATTTATATGGTTGAATTATTTTTATTTTCACTTGATATTATTTAGTCTTGTAATTAACATATGTAACTTTGCGTTATCATATTATATAAACATGCACATTGTATGACATTTTCATAGAATTTAGTTGCAAAATCATACTAATTAATTTCTGGTGATTAATAATAAACACATAAAATCAATATAAAACTAATAAATCAGTATATTATATTAATTAATGATGAACATGAATAAATGAAATGATTAGAAACTACTAAATGAGTTGTTTATATAATAAATATGAAAAGACAAAAAAAATGATAAATGACTACTGCAAATGATAAATATTTATTATTAAATGATGAGTAAAGTTCGCATATATACGACTATTAGTAGATAATTTACAACATTTTATAAAACGACTAAAATTTAGTCATATTTCTTTGGTCATTAATTGGTTTTAAATGATGACTAAAATCTTCATATATATGGCTATTAGTAGCTAATTTATAATATCTTATAACATGACCAACGCTTTGGTCATATTTCTTTGGTCATTAGTTGGTTTCCTCGAGGATTCATATAGTAATATATTTTGTTATATATTTGGTCATTAATTGCGACAGTTAATGACTAAACCAATGAAAACTTAATGACCAAATTTATGACTAAATACACCACTAGATGGTAAAATTGAGGAAACTAATTAATGACTAACTTAAAAATGACTAAAAGTTGGTTGCGTTATAAGATACAGAAAATTAGCTACTATTGGTCACTGACTGAAAAATGGTCGTTTATATGAAAATTTTAGTTGTTTTTTTAGTAACTAATTAGTCATTTTGTACTAGTGCATGTTGCATACTTTCGATGAAGTTATGGACCCTACTACACGCAAAATAAGGAATACATGAAAAAACGTGATTTCAATCATGCTTTTCATGTATTTATCATTTTTCGTGTAGCCGAGTCCATTGAGAGAATGCAACATAGTTACTTTTTGGATGAGGAATTAAATTATGCATCCAAATAGAGCTCCCCCTATAAATTTGACTAAAATTGTATGAAGATAAGTTGAAAATACGAGTTGAAAAAGTAGTATTTTCTTTCTTCCCTCTAAACTTTGATGATGTATTCTAATCTTATTTTATTATTTCCACTATTATTTTATAATATTCGTTATGAGGTCCATTTTATACCTCAAAATTTCTCTAATGGTAAGTCACATTGTTGGGCAGCCACAAGTGTGAAGTGTGAAGTGTGATGGTGTGAAAAAAAATTATGTGTAGAGATAAGGGGAGGCGGAGAAGAATTTTTGTGTGGTAAAATATTTGATTTTGCTGTCATATTCTACATAATGAAAATATTTACTGCATAATGTATTATCAGTAATATATGTGAAAGACTACAGATTACTGGACATGCATGTCAAGCAACTTCTCATTTGCAACATTTAATGCAAAGAACTAGGTTATTTGTTGAGTGCATTGAATGTGATCTAAAAAGGGATGGTGTTGTCGCTGTAGAAAATACCCTCCAAAATTTTTCCTACATTTGAATTTTGGAGCCTACTGAGGATATTACGACCTGTTGCTTTGTCATCAGTTCATGTTCACTTGATGTTTTTTTCAAGATTTTAAGTCTTCTTCCTAGAATCTAAGTGTCAAAGTCACTTACTTACACATGTTCAACCTTTGATGAAGTCACAAACGCACCGATATTTTGTGTAACACCCTCCTCCCACACATACCGAAGTTTATTGGTCCACCGCGGTAAATATGTGATGAGGAGTTACTATGATATGATTCAACCTCCTAGATCATCTTAAGGAAGTGGAATTGAGAAAAAAGAAACTTGACAGTCCGATAGTTTGGAACCAGGAGTTAGTGCAGAGATTATAAGCCTCTGAAGATAAGATTGCAAGCACTGTTGATCATTGGCTTGACCGTATCATAAGAGGATTTGTGACAGAGTTCACGGTGGAGACTTCGGTCAGTTACAACAAAGCAGAGCACCACTTTTTCAAGGGACCATGAGGTAAGTATTTGAGGTCTTTAAATACTTGGATTAAGATTCTCTTGTGTGAAAAGTGGGTTATGCAGCTACTTTAATGTTTGGAGCTATGTGAAGTGGAAATATCTTCAGGGGCAGAGGAAAAATAGGCCCTGAATATAGCCCGCTGATTGGACCTCCTCTGAGTGACAACGAGGAAGTAGCACAAGCTTATTCACAGAGCACTATTCAACTGATAAGAAAAGGGTTCCCACAAATACCCCATCCACCCACACCACCTCCATATTCACCTCCATCGCATATACCTTCACCCACACCACCACCACCTCCGCCACCATCCAATATGGTGAATTTAGTAAAGTTGCCTATGTTCAAGGAGCTGGGAACTGAGAACCCAAACCAATTTTGGTTTGTCGTGAAGGCCGCATGGGATGCTAAGGGTATTACAGATGATCAGATGAAGAAAGAAACATTGGTTACTGCTTTGTAGGAATGTGTGCTAACATGGTACATTAAGTACTACACTGATAATCGGACGGCTGCATTAGTAGATATTCAAACTGCGCTGAATAAGGAATTCATCACATCCAAATCTAAAGCTCAGTCAATTGTGGGATTCAAGGAGATCACGATGAAGCTTGGCGAGACGCCTTGGGATGTAGATTAGAGCTTGAAGTGCACAATTTGCAAAGCCGACATGAATCTTGTGGATGGATAGCACCATGAATGGTTTGTGGCTTCGCTCTTGCCCCATCTAAGGGTTGCTTTGTCACAACAAAAGATTGGAACCTAGGCAGAAGCCCTGAAGATTGCAATGAGATTGCATGAGACATCGATGCAAGACGCTAATTTAGGGATTCAACAGATTCACACATAGTTGCAGAACTTGTGCCTAGAATTTCAGTGTCTGAAGAAAGATAGAACAACTTGGCCAAAGGTACGTGGAGAGGTTTGGTGCCCAAAGTGCAAAAATTAGGGGCATGACAAAGGTCACTATACAGTCTTCGCGAATTATGTTGCAGCAGGGGGGCCAATGCCTCTGAGGCCGGAAGCTCAAGCAAGGCCAAGTACAAGGCCCACGCTATGGTGTGCTATTTGTCAAGTAACTAGAAAACATGTGACAGAAAATTGTCATTTGCTGCAAAAATTTGTACAGACACCGCAATAGCTCTTATGCAAATTATGTCAATCGGTGGCTCATGATGAGCATAATTTCCATATTTATGAGCTAATGATGGATAGAACACCCGCATACAGAGTGCAGGTGGAAACCCAACCTCCGGACCAAGGCATTGGGGGAGCATGAGGTGAATATCAGGGGTGCGAATGAGGCTGAGGTGGAGGAGGACCTGGTAGAGGTTGTGGACAGGTCATTTGTTACAACTATGGAGGACTAGGACACTACGTGTGAGACTGCACGAACCCGGCATGTATATCATGCCAATATTGTACTCAGTTTGACCATGCAACAGAGGATTGCCCTGTATTATTAGCTAAGATACGCGAAAAGGGGGCACAACTTCAACAACCGACTCAAAACCTGTAGATGATGAGGGTTGAGCCTTGCCAAGAGGATCCTAAGGTAAATATTGTGTTGCAGAGTGGAATGATGATTAGCGAAGATAAGGGGAAGAAGCCTAAAGAAGGTGAATGGGTCTGCAAAGTGCGAGAAAAGGAGATTGGGTTTGATATATGTTGATTTGGGGTAGCATCGGATGTGCTCTAGCCACGAAAATTGGTGGAGATGCTACAACACATAAGATATACAATACCCAGAAATTGTTCGAGAAGATTCTAAATAGTTTGGGAGATATTAAAATAATTAATATTTTTAATGGAGTCCCTAAGTCTAAACTTAGGGAAAATAAAATATTAATGTGAATTAATATAAAACTATGTTAGAAGGGTCCAAAAGTCATGGATCAAGCCAGAGTTAATCTTAACCATTGATTAGGGACTTAATTTCGGTCGTTAAATTATCAACGAGAAAAGTATACGAGGAGTCTTGAGGGTCACTTGGAGAACACACTGAGTTGATCAAGATTTCGATTTTCTGGGGCAGGGTTTGCTGAGGAAGTCGAAAGAGTGATTAGAGTTGTAGCTGAGGGGTAGTGAATATAGAAGTAGAGAGGTAGAGATGGTACCAAGAGGATCATAATAGAACCTGGGAGAGAGGGACGCAGAACTGTTGTGTGTGGAGCATGATTGTTCAGAGGTCTTTGTTTCAGCCGGATGTATACCCCAGGAAGTTTGTACACCCCTGCACGTGGGGGGGTGCGGGGGGGACTTGTAAAAGTATAGTAACTTCTAGTCAATCTGGGCCGTTCATTAGGCAGATGATCTGACGGTAGAACTTATGGTTAGTTTAGGGTTTTTTGCCCTAGAAGGCAACCCCTCTCTTTGTATGAGGGCATTGTATTTGAGGCTGAGATATAGATGTGTATTCTGTGAGTGAGAAATAGAGAGGTGAGACTGTGAGAGAAAACAGAGGATATTACAACGGATTTGCTGTAGGTTGTGTCTCTTCATTTTGCTGGATAATAGAAAGGAAGGACTGGTTGTTCGGGGTGGACGTAGCCCAAACGGGGTGAACCACGTGTATCTGTGTCTCTCTTGTTTTGTGCATTTTCTGTGTTTATATTTCTGCAATATTTTATGTGTTCCATTGCTCTGTAATATATAATTTTCTAACAACTGGTATCAGAGTCGAAGGTCTATTTGGCTGATAAACTCGCAGGAAAGAAGGGTTCTTGGTTCGAGTGGGAGCAATGGCAAAAGATGGTAAGTTTAGGGTCGAGAAATTTAACGGCCAAAACTTCTCGTTGTGGAATATGAAGATGGAATATTATCTGTATTAGAAAGATCTATACCTACCATTGGGCGGAAAAACAAAGATGTCGACGGGTATGAAAGACGAAGAATGGAACCTTCTCGATAGAAAGGCACTCGGAACAATACGTTTGTGCATTGCTGCATCAGTCGCCTTCAACATTTCGAAGGAAACCACGACAGAGGGTTTGATGTAGACGTTGTAGAAACTATATGAAAAACCCTCGGCCTCAAACAAGGTATTTCTTATGAAACGGTTATTTAATATGAATATGTCGGAAGGTGGATCTGTTGCAAACCATTTAAATGATTTTAATACAGTTACAAGTTAGTTAAGTTCTGTAGGGGTAAACTTTGATGATGAAGTTAGAGCTCTGTTATTCTTGTGCTCATTACTAGAAAGTTGGAATGGTTTGGTAATGGCCATTAGTAACTCTGTTTCTGGATCTAGTACTTTAAAGTTTGATGATGTTGTCGGTGCTATCCTTAGCGAGGAAATGCGATGGAAAAGCTCCGGTGAGACATCGGGAAATGCTTTGAGTGCAGAGTCTAGAGGAAGAAAAATGGAAAGAGGAAAGAGCTCAGGATACCGCAGTAAATCAAGGAAAGGCAGATCCAAGTCCAGATCAGGGATAGTGTGCTGGAAATGTGGAAAGAAAGGACACCTAAAGAAAGACTGTAGATCTCAGAAGGGAAAAGAAGGAGATGCACAACAAGAAAACAATCATGAAGCAAATGTGACAGGTGAGGTGTTACAAGATGCTTTGATTCTTTCTTTCGAAAATATTACTGATTCGTGGGTGGTAGATTCAGGGGCTTCATTCCATGCCACACCTGATAAGAAATACTTTCATGACTATGTTCAAGGAGATTTTGGACAAGTTCGTCTGGGTGATGATAAACCCTGTAAAATCGTTGGAATGGGTAAGGTTCTTGTAAAACAGCAGAATGGAAACCAATGGCTATTAAAGGAGGTAAGGCATGTTCCAGATCTAAAGAAAAATCTGATTTCAGCAAGGCAGTTAGGCGGTGAAGGTTGTGTGACAACTTTCACAGATAAAGCTTGGAAGGTCACCAAAGGAGCCCTGGTAATAGAAAAAGGAGAAAAGGTTGGTACATTGTATTTATGCAATGGTATTTCTAACTTTGTTAATGCTTTAACTTCCAAAGGAGCAGATGCAGCATTATGGCATCATAGGCTCAGACACATGAGTGAAAATGGAATGAAGATTCTTCACTCAAGGAATTTGTTGCCAGGTTTGAAGAATGTTGATTTGAACTTCTGTGAGAATTGCATTTATGGAAAACAAAAGAGAGTTAGATTTCTCAGAGTTGGGAAAGAAAAGAAGAGAGAAAAATTAGAGCTTGTGCATACAGATGTATGGGGACCTTCTCAGGTATCATCTCTCGGTGGCTCTCGTTATTATGTTACTTTTATTGATGATGCAACTAGAAAAACTTGGATTTATTGTATTAAGAATAAATTTGATGTATTTGATACTTTCAAGAAATGGAAAGCTTTGGTTGAGATTGAGACAGGAAAGAAATTGAAGTGTCTTAGGTCAGACAATGGAGGTGAATATTGCAGCAAAGAGTTTGATAGGTACTGTTCAGAACATGGAATTCGCAGAGAGAAGACAGTTCCAAGAACACCACAAGAAAATGGTGTGTCAGAAAGGATGAACAGAACAATCATGTAGCGTGCAAGGTGCATGAGATTGCATCCAGGATTGCCTTTACAGTTTTGGGCAGATGCTGTAGATACTGCTGTTTATCTAATAAATAGAGGGCCTTCAAGTTCCTTGGATGGTGGTGTTCCGGAGAAAGCATGGATAGGTAAAAAGGTAAACTACTCTTTTTTAAAGCCTTTTGGTTGTGAGGCCTTTGTCCATATTGATAAAGAAAATAGAACAAAGCTTGAGGCAAAGTCAAAGAAATGTACCTTTATTGGACATGGTGTTAATGATTTTGGTTATCGCTTATATGATTACGAAAATCGCAAAATCATTAGGAGCAGAGATGTAATATTCAATGAAAATGTCTTGTATAAGAATCAGTTGCAGGAAAAGAAACAGGAAAAAGAAAACAAGGAATACGCAGTTCTTGATGAAATCACTGAAAAAGTAAAGGTGCCTGAAAATAATAATAATCAACAACCACAACAACAACAACCACCACAACAACAACAGGCACCCCAAACACCTGAAAGTGGTGTTAGAAGATCTACCAGGATAAGTAGACCCCCTGAATGATACTCTCCTTCATTATATTATTTATTGTTGACTGATTCCGGTGAACCCGAATGTTCTGAAGAAGCAATGCAGGTTGAAAGCAGGAAGAAGTGGGAGGTAGCAATGGAAGAAGAGATGGACTCCTTAATGCATAACCAGACTTGGGATTTAGTTAGGTTTCCTGTAGGAAAAACTACATTGAAGAATAAATGGGTTTACAGGCTGAAGGAAGAAGATGGAGGAAAACAGATGTATAAAGCTAGACTTGTGGTGAAGGCGTTTGCAAAGAAGAAAGGTATTTATTTTGATGAAATATTTTCTCCTGTTGTTAAAATGACTTCAATCAGTACTATTTTAAGTCTTGTAGCAGCTGAAGATTTGCATCTTGAGCAGTTAGATGTAAAGACAACCTTTCTCCATTGGGATTTGGAGGAAGAAATATATATGCAGCAGCCACAAGGATATGAGGTGAAAGGGAAGGAGAAACTAGTGTGTAGGTTGAAGAAGAGCTTGTATGGCTTAAAAAAGGCTCCAAGGCAGTGGTATCTAAAATTTGACAAGTTTATGTCTGAACAAGGTTATACTAGATGTCACTCTGATCATTGTGTTTATTTGAAAAAGCAAAATGATGGCAGCTATATTATATTGTTATTGTATGTAGATGACATACTTGTTGCAGGATCTAACATGCAGGAAATAAATGTGCTCAAAAGAAAATTTGCAAATTCATTTGAAATGAAGGATTTGGGAGCTACAAAACAAATCCTTGGTATGAGAATAACTAGAGACAGGAAAAATCGTAAATTAACATTGTCTCAAAATGAGTACATACAAAAGGTGTTGAAAAGATTTAACATGCACAATGCAAAACCAGTTAGTACACCTTTTGCTAGCCATTTCAAACTTAGCAAGGAAATGTTCCTAAAGACCCAAGAAGACATGGATTATATGTCTAAAGTTCCATATGCATCAGCATTTGGAAGCTTAATGTATGAAATGGTCTGCACAAGGCCTGATATTGCACATGCAGTGGGAGTTGTAAGCAGGTACATGAACAATCCAGGAAAGGAACATTGGATGGTAGTGAAATGGATTCTCAGATATTTGAAATGTACCACAAATCAAGCATTATGCTTTGGTGGTTCAAACATCTCCCTACAAGGATATGTTGATGCAGATATGGTAGGTGACAGAGATAACAGGAGGAGCACTACAGGATATGTATTTACTGTTGGAGGAACAACTGTCAGTTGGGTTTCAAAAATCCAAATTGTTGTTGCACTTTCAACAACAGAAGCAGAGTATGTTGCTGCTACAGAGGCTAGTAAAGAAATGATTTGGTTACAAAGGTTTATGGGTGAATTGGGTAAGGAGCATGATATGGGCACGTTATACAGTGATAGCCAAAGTGCCATTCATCTTGCAAAGAACTCAGCATTTCATTCCAGGACTAAACACATACAGCTCAAGTACCATTTCATACGATCAGTGTTGGAAGATGGAGAGTTGAAGCTGGAGAAGATACACACTAGCCAGAATCCTGCAGATATGCTAACAAAAGTTGTAACCAGGGAGAAACTGCGAATATGCTCAGTTTCAATTGGTCTTCAAGGATGATGATGAAGATGAGAAACAACCAGGTCCAAAGAGGAGTCATTGTCCAGCAAATGAAGCAGCGGTGGAGTTTCTACAATCATTCTCCAAGTGGGAGATTGTTGTGTGTGGAGCATGATTGTTCAGAGGTCTTTGTTTTAGCTGAATGTATACCCCAGGAAGTTTGTACACCCCTGCACATGGCGGGGTGCAGGGGGGACTTGTAAAAGTATAGTAATTTCTAGTCAATCTGGGCCGTTCATTAGGCAGATGATTTGACGGTAGAACTTATGTTTAGTTTAAGGTTTTTTGCCCTAGAAGGCAACCCCTCTCTTTGTATGAGGGCATTGTATTTGAGGCTGAGATATAGATGTGTATTCTATGAGCGAGAAACAGAGAGGTGAGACTGTGAGAGAAAACAAAGGATATTACAGCAGATTTGTTGTAGGTTGTGTCTCTTCATTTTGCTGGATAATAGAAAGGAAGGACTGGCTGTTCAGGGTGGACATAGCCCAAACTGGGTGAACCACATATATCTGTGTCTCTCTTGTTTTGTGTGTTTTCTGTGTTTATATTTCTGCAATATTTTATGTGTTCCATTGCTCCGTAATATATAATTTTCTAACAAGAACCAGCTAGGGCCCACACAGAGGTAGCCAGGAGCTGTGCAATGCCTCAGAGAGCCAGCGTGGGTGACGTAGAGGCCCTAGAGGTTGATGGAGTGCCTTCAGATGTTGACACATGGGTTATTGGTTGACGGTGGGTTGATGTTGGGCTAGGAAGGGCTGATGCAGTCCCTAGAGGCAGATGTTGTGGTTTTCGTGGGGCAGATTGGAGTTGGGAGGTGTCAGAGTGTTTATCCAAGATTTCAGTCGGAATATATGCTTCTGAGTAGAGAGGTACTACTACCGAGATTATTCTCTATTGGGTGAGCCGTTTTTGGCACTGAGATTGTATTTAGAAACTGCATAATAATAAAACCCTCAAATAGTTGCATCAATTTTACAGCATTGGGTTTTTCCGAGGACATGGGTCCAAAAACAATGGTGTCACTTGTGTGCTTGTTTTGTTTCCTTTAGTTGATGATTTGTAATGTGTTGAGCATGTACTTATATTTATTTTTAGTATTTACATGGTAAATAACTTGTTAATTAATTAGAACAAGTAGGTAGAAATAAATCAGAAAAGTACACGAAGAGTTTCTAACAGTTACACTTATAAATTCCAATATGGTATCAAGGGTGGTTGCAAATCACAGGAGAACTGAGGACATCAGCCGAGCAGAGTAGGAGCGGCAGAAAATAGCTGTCCCGAGTGATAGAAGTTGTTCCTAGCATAGAAGAAGTAAGGAATGGGTGATGCAGTGCCCGCGTCATCATGTTTGAGCTGGGAAGAGGATCAACACAGTGGCAGAGGGGAGTAGACTCGACCTACATAGTGCCCGGTCATCTTTCTCAGTAAGGAAGGATTAATGCCCATGGCCAAGAGGTGCAGAATTTTTGGTGCCAGGATTGTGCAGAGCCTAGAAGCTCTAACCTTCAGGGTGTTGGGGCTTAGGAGGTTGTGGGTAAGTTGCAGAGTGAAGATGGTGGGGTACTGTAGTCAAAGCAGTACCTAATAGGGCAAGACCAAGGGGGAGGGAGTTCCTACCGAGGATTTCTAGCCAAGAAATCCAGATCAATGGTGCAACTGCACTAAGGATCAGAGTGCAGGCATCTCGACATTGGCAGAGGGGTTTCCAGGAGGGAAATCGAGGCTTAGAGGGAGCCACATCGAGAACTTCCAGTAGGGAAGTAGAGTAATAGTAAGATGGTAGTGAAAGGGGTAAGAGACCAGGACAAAATGGACGGAGCCTCAAATTTCATAGTCTGGAAGGCCAGAATCTTATCTGTTCTAGACAAGAACCGTCTCAAGCAATTTGCCTTGAGGACAATAGCGGTTCCAGTTGACCTGGCTGATAACGATAAGTACGATGATGCAATGGAAATGGCCAAGAGCATCATCCTTGATGTGGTCAAGGACTATGTAGTACCACACATTGCTGAGAAGAATACAGAAATTGAGATGTGGGAGGCCCTAAAGAAGTTGTATCAGCATACTTTCGTGTAGAGGAAGATGCTACTAGAAAATCATTTGCGGTCATACCAGATGCAGAAGGGAGAACAAATCGACCCCTTTATCGGTCGATTGAAGGAGATTCGAGATCAGCTAACTTCCATTGGAGTCACGTTGGATCAAGAATTGATGGTGAGAACAGTCTGAACACAGTTTGAGAAGACTGGGAGGTGTTTGTCCAGAGTATACTGCACAAGGCAACCCTTCTAGATTGGGAGGAAATGTGGGCAGCTCTTCGCTAAGAAGAGATCAAAAGGCTAAGCAAGGCGGGAAGAAGCGAGAAGGGGATCAGAATAAAGAAGGAGGAAGAGGAGGATGTTTCCCTAGGATCTGAGGAAAAGTAGGAGAAATGGAAGAAGAAGGACCTCTCCAAGGAAAAATACTTCAA
This sequence comes from Pinus tabuliformis, assembly GCA_031772625.1. Taxonomy (NCBI): domain Eukaryota; kingdom Viridiplantae; phylum Streptophyta; class Pinopsida; order Pinales; family Pinaceae; genus Pinus; species Pinus tabuliformis. The sequence continues at coordinate 962,892,476 of CM062817.1, forward strand.
GTGTGGGGAACTGGGTCACTATGCGAGCTAGTGTCTGAGGAAGAAGAGAAAAGGAGAGGTTTTCGAGACCAAGGAAATGTTAGCAAGGGTGGAGAAGGTAGTGGAGACTTATGATGATTGTGCCATGAGTTCTCGCATGCCACTTGAGTGGAAGTGGGGAGACATCGAGCTGTAGTCAGATGGACTACAGGCGATGAGGGGTAGGATCCTCGAGGAAACTAACCTCTTGGATTATACCTTGCTATGTGAGCCCTGAAGAGGAGTAGTAGGACTGATGGATGTTAGTAGAGATGGATGTAGATGAATCAAGAGAGGGAGCTACAGTGCAGGAGTCCTAGGATATCATGAGGCACTAGTATGAGATGCACAGAGTTGTGGCAGTAGCGCAGAGGTCAGAGAGGGAGCACTTGTCAGTGACAGAGGGAGCCTCAACATCGGGAGTGTTTCTAGCCTAATGGAGATGTCAGAGTTGGTATATCAGTTAATTACTTATCAGTAAATGAGTTGCAGTGTAGCAATTAGCCATGGTAGTGCTATGGGTACCATGATGTAGCATGATGAGAGGGGTTGCAGTACAGATGTAGCAGTGGCAGTGGCAGTGACATGGGCAGTAACACAGATGTAGAGAGATTTTTTGCTCAGATGCAGCAATGGTAGTGGCAGAGCCATGGGTAGCACTACAGGATACAGTAGTGTAGAGGATGTTGGGCAAGGAGGCTTAGCATCAGCACAGGGACCGATGCCGGAAGATTAGGGTGATGCTGAGTGAGGATTATTACTAGAGAACAGTCCTCGCTAAGAGGGCGTATTGATTTGGGATAGCATTGGATATGTTCTAACCACTAAAATTGGTGGAGAGGCTAAAGCACATGAGATCTCAAATACCCAGAAATGGTTTGGGCAGATTCTAAATAGTTTCGGAGTTATTCAAATAATCAATATTTTTAATGGAGTCCCTAAGTCTAAACTTAGGGAAAATAAAATACTAATGTGAATTAATATAAAAATGTGTTAGAAGGGTCCAAAAGTCATGGATCAAGCCAGAGTTAATATTAGCCATTGATTAGGGACTTAATCTTGATCGTTGAATTGTTAATGAGAAAAGTATAAGAGGGGGCTTGAGGGTCACTTGGAGAACACACTGAGTTGATCAAGATTTCGATCTTCTAGGGTAGGGTTTGTCGAGGAAGTCGAAAGAGTAATCATAATTGCAGCTGAGAGGTAGTGAATACAAAAGGAGAGAGCCAGAGAGGGTACTAGGAGAATTAGTGCAGAAGCCAAGAGGGAGGGACACAGAGCCAACTAGAGGCCACGTAGAGCTAGATAGGGCATACGCAAAGGCCGCCAGGAGCTGTGCAGTGCCTCAGAGAGCCAGTGTGGGTGACGCATAGGTTCTAGAGGCTAATGCAGTGCCTCCAGAGGTTGACGTAGGGGTTATTGGGATGACGTTGGGCTAGGAAGGGCTGACACAGTCCCTAGAGGGAGATGCTGCGGTTTTCGTGGGGAAGATTGGAGCTGGGAACTGTCGGAGTGTTTATTTCAGGCTTCAGCTAGAATATCTACTTTCGGGTAGAGAGGTACTACTACCGAGATTATTCTCTGTTGGGTGAGCTAGTTTTGGCATCGCGATTGTATTCAAAAGCTGCATAATAATAAAACCCTCAGATAGTTTCACTAGTTTTCCCACATTGGGTTTTTACAGGGACATTGGTCCAAAAAGAATGTTGTCACTTGTGTGCTTGTTTTTTTTCCTTCAGTTGATGATTTTTAATGTGTTGAGCATGTACTTGTATTTATTTTCAGTATTTACATGGTAAATAACTTGTTAATTAATTAGAACAAGTAGGAAGAAATAAATCAAAAAAGTTCATTAAGGGTTTCTAACAGTTAGGCTTAGAAATTCTAACAATCTAGGGCACACAAGGGAAACGTTTATGGAAGAAAAGAAAAGATTTTATGAAGACTCTACGTCAGGAAGTCAAGACAAGCTAGCTGAAGAGATGGACCCCTCCATGCTTACTACTTTCTTTGAGGCCTGTATGAAGTTGCTGCGTGATATCAAGGCTGTGAAAGGACTACAGGAACTGATAAATAAGTGCGTTGGAAAAGAAAACACTCCTGATGGACCGTGCGTAGTCAGGAATATTGGTAAGCATAAGGCAAGAACGGGGTGTGAGATGAGGCTCATTGTGCATATAGGAGAATATGAGATGGATCAATTTATTTTAGATCTGGGGTCAAACACAAATGTTCAATGTAAACATACATGGGAGAGGATGAAGAGACCTGCACTGTCGTGGTCTTCGATTTAGTTAAGAATGGAAAATCAACAGAAAATCATCCCCATGGGAATATTACAGGGAGTGACAGTTGATATTTAGGGCGCGAGCACGCTGGATGACTTTGAAGTAATAGAGATTGTGGATGACAGCAATCCCTACCATGCACTCCTTGGGATCGATTGGGTTATTAATATGAATGGGATAATCAATTTGAAGAAGCGGAAGATGATATTTGAGAAGAAATCTCTCCATGTAGTAGTACCCCTAGACCCTACAGAAAGACTGAACTATACTGAATCGGTCTGCGATTATGAAATCGATGACAATTTGGACCAGATTTATAATAACAGCGTGAGATCAAGATTGGGTGAATCTGACAGCATATGGACGCGTTTCCAAGGACTGCGAAAGTTCCTGCACATCAGATTCAGATGAGGAGTTGGAACACTGGCAGAAACGATTGCATGAAGTGTCTACGTTGTGCTGTAATATGATGACCAAGTCATTGCATTGTGTATTATTGGAGGTAAGGATTCCACCCTATTATGATGGTTTAACATATGTTGATAAATTTGTGGATGCATTCGAAAGAGAAGTTCCAGAGAAGCATCGCTTCCAAGCCTTAGATTGGGCATTGTGTGCTATGCCTGCGAGATGGTGGGGTATGCACAAAGACAATTTTGATGATTGGCACATGTAAAGAAAGATGATGAGATTACGGTTTGGTCACCCACAAGTACGGGTAATAGAGAAATATGATGGAAGGAATGACCCGCTTGATCGCCTAGCCAAATGGACTCATGTTTATGGAGAGGAGCCTCAGCTTGAATGGGTGCATCTGTTTTTTCATACTTTGGATGTAATATTGATGAATTGGTACTTGGAAATAGAGCTCTGCCATGGCACTGAAGAATGGGACGTTTTGCAACAGGGATTCTTGATGATGTTTAGCTTTGAGGATGGGTTTGAAAGTATTGATGAGGCATTGCAGGAAGTCAAGGCAGTAATCTTCAGAGTACCATAGGATCGCTTGGACTTAATTCAAATTGATTGAACCACCCAGCTGCGCCACGCATTGGAGTGCTACAATGTGACTACAGAAGAAGAGGATGAGGATCCGAGGAACATTAATATCCCAGATATTGAAGGCCACTGCGAAGTTGAAGGACCGCAAATTGAAAATCTAGATATCATCATGCCACCAAAAACAATACAAGTGAGCATTGGAACAAAGGCAGAGCCAAAATTTGCAAAAATTGGGGACTACTTGGATGACGCAATAGTAAATAAAGTCGCTGAATTTCTCCCCAAATACCAAGACTTGTTCCCTACGAAGTTCTCAAACCTAAAGGGGATAATAGGGGACCCGCGAGTTATGAAAATTATGTTGAAACTACACATAAATTGAATCAAGAAGAGGCCTTACTACCTCAATCCGAAGTATAAAGAAAGGGTTCGCTTAGAGTTGGATAAAATTCTTGCGGCGGGTATTATTAAACCAGTAGAAGAGTCTGGTTGGGTAAGTCCTATAGTAGTTCAAGAAAAGAAGCAGAAGGATGAAATAAGGATATGTGTAGATGTGAGGAAGTTGAATGATGCTTCCGTGCATGATCCTTTTCCGACTCCATTCATCGATGAAGTGCTAGATAATGCAAGGGGATAGGAGGCATATTCGTTCACGGATGGGTTCTCGGGGTACCATCAGATCAAGGTCGCATTGGAGGATAGAAGTAAGATGACCTTCGCCACTGAGTGGGAGTGCTTTCAGTATACTATAATTTCTTTTGGACTAAGGAACATGCCGACAATCATTTCGTGCGTAGTCATCGCGGCGTTTAAGGAATTCATTCACAAGTTTTGGAGGTATACTTTGACAATTGGACAGTGCTTGGGCTGGTGAAGTGCCATGTAGCCAGCCTATGATTGATGATGGATACATGTTGAAGGTATGAGATTGTGCTCAATTTGAAGAAGTGTTTGTTCTATGTTCCTTTCAGAATCTTGGTGGGCCATGTGGTGTGTAGACAAGGATTAATGGTCAACCCAACTAAGATAGCAGTTATAATTAACTTAGAAGCACCAAGATCTTTGAAGCATCCGCGTGCAACATGGGGCATATGGGATACTATAGAAATTTCATTAAGGGTTATGCCCAGATTACCGTGCCGATGGATAAGTTGCTAAAGAAGGATGCTACATTCTGTTGGAATGAAGAATGTCAACAAAGCTTAGATGTGTTAAAACAAAAGATGGTCACTACACTGATCCTTATCTTTTAGGATTGGAAGAAGGAATTTCATGTGCATGTGGATGCGTCATGTATTGCGCTCGGGGCAATACTGTCACAGGCCAGTTAGGGAGAGCTCGATCACCCTATAACGTTTGCGAGTAGGAAGTTGTCTAAAGCTGAGAAGAATTATTTAACTATAGAGCGTGAAGGTTTGGCTATGGTGTACGTGCTTCAGGATTTCAAACACTAGTTGTTAGGCAGACACTTTAAGATGTATATAAATGATTATGCATTGAAGTACTTGCTTAACAAGCCTGTGTTGGGGTGGAAGATATGCAGATGGTTTCTGCTATTTTAGGAATATGATTTCATAGTTATTGTGAAGCCAAGATGATTGAATGCTGGACAGACCATCTATCAGACATTGAAACAGGAGAGGAGCCCACTAATTTTGAGGAAGGACTGCTTGACGCATAGCTCTTTGTAGTGCATGTCATGGACAATTACTTTGCAGATATCATACACTTCTTGACAACGGGGACGGCTCCGGAGGGGTATACTAGTCAACAAAAGTAGTTGGTGATGCGCACAATAGAATTTTCTGTCATTGCAGTGCACTTATATAAAATGGGGTCAGTTGAAATATTGCAGCGTTATGTGCCTGAGTTTGAATGAAGTAGCATCCTCACTGAAGCTCATGGAGGATCCGCAGGAGGAAAAGCAACAACGTAGAAGATTTTATGTGCTGGGTTGTGTTGGCCAACACTGCATAAGGATTTCAAGGCTTATTGTAAGGCATGTGATGCATGCCAGAGGATAGGCAGGCCATCAAGGAGGGATGAGCTGCCTCTAAATCCGTAGCTATCTATACAGCCATTTGATAAGTGGGTGATTGATTTTGTAGGACCAATTTAGCCTCCAAGAAAGAAGACACTTGTGCGGTACATCATCACCGTGACCGAGTATTTAACTAGATGGGCGGAGGTGCAGCCTGTGAAGGAATGTACCAGGGAAACAACAGAAAAGTTCATCTTTGAGTATGTACTGACTAGGTTTGGTTACCTGAATATTTTGATGATCGATCCTGGTATGCATTTCCTTAATGAGATGATTAACGCGTTGACAGAGGAATTCCAAGTTTATTACCAAAAGAGTACACCTTATAACCCACAGGCTAATGGGATGGTTGAAGCATTTAATAAGATATTGGAGAACATGCAGACGAAGGTTTGCAATGCATAAAGAAATGACTGGGATGTGCACATAACCACAGTGCTATGGGCTTACAGGATGACTTACAAAAAGTTGACTAGAAAAACACCTTTCATGTTGGTTTGTGGCGTAGAAGTTGTGATTATGATGGAGTACATTGTACCTAGTCTACATATAGTGGCATTTATAGGAATGGTGGATCATGAAGCCCTGGAAGAAAGGCTTGCGGAGCTGAGAGAGCTGGAAGAGGGTAAAATTTTAGCTAGATTCCATTCGCAAGTTCAAAAGGAGGATGAAAAGGCATGGTACGATTGGCACATCAAACTGTGCACCTTCAAGGTAAATGATTTAGTGTTATTATATGACTGCAAGTTTGATAAATTTCCAGGAAAATTTCGGTTGCATTGGTTGGGGCCCTGTGTCATCTAAGAGATTACCGATGGTGGAACAGTTTAGCTGGTGAAGTTGAATGGAGAGCCATTTCCAGGGAAGGTAAATGGTAGCCAATTGAAGCCATACATTGGGATCCAGCGAGATGACTATATGGTTGAAGAACAGTCTTAGCGCTCCAGGCAGCTGAAAGGAGATGCGGGACTATAAACTACACTGCTCGGGTTGTAGAGGTCTGTGACTAGGGGACTACCTGGAAAGGAGGAACGTCACAGTATCAGTAGAAGCGCGAAGGGAGCTACGCTATTGAAGGAGAGATAGCGCAGGGCAGCTAGAAAGCGACCATTATGGTAACTATTCATGAGTTGACAGTGAAAAAAGGACTAAGTGGAGTGAGGGGGTGGAATTTAAGTCAGAATTTAAGAGCGATATCTTTGAAAATCTACTGCCAATCTAGCATTTATGATAAAATTTTGGGGGGAGCAATCGGATTCAAATTTGAATTTTCCTATAAATTACAGATGGCTGCCCAACGAAAAACACTTTTCATCCTAAGAATTGAGGTGTTAAGCTATCAGGCACAGATGAACCTTGAGAATTTTGAGGCTTTGGTGGCTAGTTCAGTATTTGACATGCCTAAAGCAACCCAGGAGATTCTTACTATCCTCATGTCGGCACCTGTGGAAACCGTAAGTGTTGGAGGCTCAATGGCCTCTAAGGGAGTTGGTTGTGAGGTTGCAAGTGTAGAGGTTCCTGCAGAAGTGCCAAAATCACTGAGGTTTCCCAAGTCGAGGCCTACGTCGACTAGAGAGGGTCCTAAGAAAAAGAAGAACAACCAGAATGTAGCAAAGCTGGTGCGCGAGTCGTCGAGGATGCACAAGAAGAAAGAGAAGCCTGACGCATAGGAGAAGGGTAAGGTAGTAGACCTAGAATCTAATGAGGACATGGAAGACATTGGTATGGATACATATGATATCGGTATTGAGGGGGTAGACCCTATTTCCAACTTACCAGAATAAGTTCCTCCATGCCGAGGCAAGGTGAAGGTCCTAAAGGACCTAGATGAGGGAAAATTTTTACTTAACACACCGTTGTTGCCAGACAAGATCACGTTTGAAGGTTTGTGCTTGTCGCACGTGCCACACCTGAAGTTAGAGGATTAGGACTTGGCAAATACTGAGCAGTTCCCCCACTTGGCGACTGATACATTTATGATCTGCATCTTCTATAAAGATTTTGGTGTCACCGCGCTGGAGTCGAGGCAATTGCTTAAAGGGGTGAACAAGGTAGGATTGTTGAACTTGCTATGGGTGCCGCATTACAACCACATGCCCATACTTTGATAGTGATCAAACATATGTTATGCTTGGTGCATGATGGGTGCCTATGGTTAGGAGAACTGATACCGATAATCGATATGATGATCCATGATGAGCCCCAGAAATGGGTAATTATTTGGGCTCATTTTGCCTCTTATTTCGACTTAATCCACCATTATCATTAGTTTAATGCATGCTTTTGAATATATTTATGATAATAGAGTGAATTGGGTTAGTCACTTTGCCATGTAGTCTAATGTGTGTTGTATGTAGTTTTTTTGGCCAATTTTGGACAAAGTCAAGGGATTTATGAGAAAATGGTAGCCAAAACTCGAGAAAAATAGGGAAGAGGATTTGTAGGGGGGTGTCTCCTTCATTTATGACCCCTTTCCTCGAATCCTCTATCAAAAACTTGGAGCACAAAGGTCCATATGGATGATTCCAAGGGGCAGTCGAGTAAGTAAAGTAGGACTGTTGTTTATCTCCATTTCTAGAAAACTGAGTTCCTTGATTTTAGGAGGACTGTTGAAGGACTCCATTTGTATAAATAAGGAGGCTTAGAGCCTCAGTAGGTTAGCCAGTTGTTAGTTTATTTTCTCACTTTTGTTCAGCATGGTGTTCAACTCATTTTCGAGTTCCTTTTGAGAATAGTTTATGTAATGTAACTGCTATTTTTGGATAATGAAAATGAACCAGTTTTTGAGCTAGCACTAATCTCTTTCAGAGGGCTGAAGCTCTTGGGTTAGGGCCCAACCTAGGTTTCCCAGCACCTCCTACTGTGTATTTATATTTTTTTCTTCATTTCATCAGTTAATTTCTGTTGCATAGATTCATTTTACTTTGTTAGATTATGTTGCTTTTGATGGTTAGTATAGTTGTTGTTGTTTCAGTTGATCAAGTAGGTTATTGCAGTGACAAAATAAGATTCAAAAATTCCAACAATAGGCCCTAATCTCCTTTCTCCCTTCCTGGGATTATGATTTGAGGTCAAGGCACTATTGCTGCCACCAAAAGCACAACTTTTTCTCTTCCATGCAACTGCTAGTGTGATACTTTGATTCAGAAAGATTGATAATGGTTCAGATTTAGTTGCTTAGATCATTTTCTATTCTTTTTCCATATTTCTCTCTGCATTCTTTTCTATTCACAGTTTACTGTTCAACATTTTTTGTTTGTAGGTTAGAAATTAGGTCGAGCTAGAGAAATCTCTGTTTTCATGGTATCGTTAGTTCTTTCTTTGATCAGTTTTGATAAGTAAATGTGCAGATCTCTTGTAAGACATCTCAGCTCACCATCCATCCATGGAAAAACCAGCACCAGCTCACTTCTCATAGATTTCCCAAGTCATTTGCAACATTCTGCCAATCAGCCCTAATTTCTGTGTTTTCTCCATAATGCTGCTTTCTTGCCATTTGAACAAATACAACCATCACGTTCGTTCTTAATCTTCCTTGACAAGTTCTAGACAATCAACACCTTCATCTAGCCTTCAGTTCCCCTTTCCCCTCATTTTTCCACCTTCAAAACTCCAAAAATAGCTCTCGACCTCCTCCTGTAGATCCTCCTGTAGAACCTCCTGTAGATCTCCTGTAGCCTCCTGTAGAACTTCCTGTGAGTAGTTTTTTTGAAATCCGATCGCTATGGAAGTCTTTAGAAGGGTAATAGGGGCTTCTAGGACCTCTCCACACCTTCCTCCACCTCTCCAAAAGCCAACTCCACCTTCCTTCACCACCAAACCTTTGCACAATCACAACCAGATAAATCACAAGCATAATAATTTCACATAAAAACACTCAAAAGCACAAAAAGATGTTTTCTTCTCATTTATTTTCAGAAGTAGCTTGAATTTATGCACTTTACCCTTTTGGTAGTCAATGGCACTCATTTTGTCAGTTTTGACCTCTTTTCTTGCAACAGTAGGGTTAGTGGGTAAATTAGGGTTTGCTAGGGTTTGCATTACATTTCAGTTTTCCTTCTCTTTCTGCAAGTAGAATAGCCTCTTTAGAGTTAGCTTCCTTTCATCATGGTTAAAAGCTTCTTCTAAGAATTCATAAAAGTTGGCTTAAGCTCCTAGAGAACTTGTGCCAGCTGATCAAGTGATAGCTTGCAGTAAGAGCTAGTACTTATGCATACAGCGTTGTCGCTTCCAAGTTTGTTACGAACTACCGGGTTGATAAAATTAAAGTAGGGAGCCCCAGGATTTACAGCATTATTGCTGCAATAATGGTGCTCACCAATCCATATGATCCAATTGCTACCGCACTCAGGGCTGAATCCGACCAAAGAATTTGGTGGAAATACGGGCGAGCGCGACCTCACCGAGAGAATGAAGGACAAGTTTAAATTCAGGGAAAATTTTAAGAACCCCCTCTAAATTTATAAATATAATAAGTGGGCGAATCTCCATGGTATATAGGAAAAATGGAAGGCTATTTTATCAATAATATAATATGTATATATAATTTTCTGGCGAATCTGTCACCAGGCATGGTGAATATTTTACTCAATTATAAAATCTTGTAAGATCTTGGTGAGTCTTTCACTAAATAATAAAACTTTGTAAAGTCCTAGTGAATCTTAGCATAGGCTACATGATGGTTTAATTCCCCCATTTAAATAGGCAACATTCCAGGTGAATACCATGGGTCAATACCATGTGCCATTTTTATTTTTATTAATTCTAATATTAGGGTTAATAATGGTTTTTTGCATGGTATTAATAACAATATAGTCCATGGTATTTGTCCCATAGTATTTTGGCCATAGGTTTCACCTAAATATAACCCATTTTTTGAGTGTTCGTAAATATAAGGTGACTTATGGAGTTAATATAAAAAAATGTTTTATTTGTTTACCATACCTCTCGTTTAGTTATATTTTTATTAATTTACCATAACTCTTTTACAAATATGGTATTTGGCCCATAGGATTCACTTAATTAAAACCTCTTTCTTGAGCCTTCTGTTAGCTACCTATACCAATAGGTTTCATATTTCATGATTCGCAAAGAAAGTTCCAAATATGCTCTGCTTTGGTGATACAAAGATCCCATATTTCCAAAAGGAGACAATGTGTGTATATAACTTCATGTTGATTAAGTTTTGATGTGTGGTCCAACAGCCTAATCTGGATCATGCCATGTTTCAATTTTCTGTTGTAGAATAGAGAAAGAAATCTATCCAAACTGTGTAATCTTGGCAGACCAGTAGCTAGGTAGAGAAAATAAGGTTTCCAACTGCTTAATCTGGACCTTGGAAGCAATAAGGGTAGCTTTAGATAGAAAGTCAAAAGAAAAAGCCAAAAGAAAAGAAAAGGCACATAAGGGTCTGCAAGTCTAAGTGCACCCTCCAAGAAGAAACAAAAAATGCTAGGCAAGTAGATGGGTAGGCAGATGGGGTTGCAGAAATGGCATTTCTTTCAAATGAATCTTGCTGGTCTAATACACAACAAAGCAAAGGCGCATGACTAACTTCCTTTTCCCCCCTTTTTTTTTCACAGTTATTACTAACATCCCTTCATCAGTTGTGTTCATGAAAGAATTCAAGGTTTTATGTTGGTTCTTATTCCTTTGAAAGCCACATTTCTTGTCTAAAAAATTCTTTTCATTTTGATCTACTCCCTTAGCTAAGTTGTTTCTATATAAACTTAGTGATCTCACTCCTCATTCACCTCTTCCATTCATATTAACCCCTAACTTCTTATTATGTAAATCCCCTATGTTACCCTTTCCCTATTATTATAAACACTATGGTGTATAAACCCCAAGCATTCTATAAATATCCCTTCCCCTTGGCATTATAGCCATATGTTCACAGTCAGGGATTAAATTGACATCTGGTCAGTTTAAGAACCCAAACCTTACCCCTTTTCCCCCTTCAGAAGTTATCTAAACCCCTTCATTGGCTAAAAGAACCTTGTGAAAAACCCCCATTTGCACCCCTAACCCGCTTCATTTGAAAAAATATACATAAAAACCCACTTTTTCCCTTTATCCTAAGTTCTGGGCGCTATGCGCGTTTTTACAAAATACATTGAAAAATCATGCAAATCCGCCAAAGTTCTAAGGTCCCCGCCGGGCGCATTTACCAAAGAAAATATTATTTTATTCCCCGCCAATATCCGTATCGACCTGGCAGCTTAACGATCCGTCGACCGTCGGATCGGGCCCTTTTCATCCGACGGCCCACATGCATATCGGAGCGGCCCCGACGTCCGTAAGATAGCTTCCGATATTTGTCAGAGGGTGACGTCAGGCCTCTGCCACGCGTCACCCCCAAATTGTATCGGAGCACCCCCTGACATTTCCGCTTCCGTATATAAGGCGGTGCGATATCAAACCGCTCACTGTTTCCGGTTTCCATTAACCCGCTATGCCAACGTCATTACCACGTCATTGCTACGTCATCGCCGCGTCAGTGCCCCCGTTCGCCATTTGCTCCACCTGTCCGCCACCTCATCATCCCCGTGGACCACTCTTAAGCTGCCACGTCACCTGATGACATCATGCTGACGTCATCTGACCTTGACCCCACCTGATGACGTCATGCTGACGTCATCTAAAAAAGGCGCCAATGTTCCAAAAAATCCATATTTTGGCCAAAAAACCGTGTTTTTTTGCACTTTTTGCAAAAATGACCGTTGTTTCTTCTACATGCATTTTACATCCAAGCTCTCACCAACCTGCTGAATTCAACCTAGAGACCGTTGGCACATCAAACCCACCTGCATTTGCCACCATTGCCGCAGTGTACCAGGTATTTATCTGAATTATCCTCCCTGCGCCTAAGTTTGTCCATAATTCTCCAAGGATAACTTAAAACACTGAAAAAACACATAATTTACCGGCAAATCCTCTCTGCCTAGTCTCCATTTACCACTGTAAGGTCGAAATTCAACTGCTAAGCCTTGTTCACCCGAGTTTTCACAGAACCTGCATGCTGTTCGCGCAATCGTGAACGGGGAACCCGGGCTGCACTAATTTACTGTGAAAAAAGAGTTGTAAGGACCAAGCATTAGCCCTATCAGTTCTTGTGCAGTATTTCAATTGCTGCCATTGCCATTTTACCCTCTGTTTCTTGCAATTCACCTCTCTATTGCAAAAATACCCCTTTGGTATTGTTCTGTTCATTAACACCAGTGCACATACAAACAGAGCTTTAAAGTAACCATGGATGCTCCAGTAGCTCCTGTAGCCTTGAACATTGCCCCTTTAAATGCTCCTCAGAGACAATTGGAATGGCAACCATTAGCAGACCTGGATTATCAGATATCAGAAGAAATGCTAATGCACAGCAAGTACCACATTCACTTGCTGAATGAGTTGAAGATTAAACATGAGGCTGGAACAGATGTATTGGGCATTTGGGATTCTTTCCTCCCTCTCTTCAAGCTCCCTCAGGTCAACCAGTTTCCTGACCTAATCCACCTATGTGCTGAATCCTACGACGCCACTCAGAGGGCTGTGATTGACCCTTCAGGTTCTGTTGTTTTCTATGTCACCCCTGAAGCCATCAGAGAGATGCTGCACTTCAAAACTGAGAAGAAATTAGTCCCTTTATCACTGGCTAATCTGATAAAGCAAGGAGCTAAGTTGACAGATGCCCAGGTCACCAAACTAAATCAATTATACATTAACTCTGACACTGTGAAGTACCCTCCCATTTCTCATGTTTATCTCAACCAATTGGGCAGGGACCTTGTAAACATGATCAGTCCCATCCTGGGCTATAATTCAATTGAATTTGTTGATGAAACTGTGCTGGTGATGATGCTCATGTTTTCCCCTGGCAAGTCTCCAATCTGCTATGACTATGCCACCTACATATCTGACAAAATACATGAGCAATTAATGAACTTGGCAAGAGAGAGGGTGTTTAGATACACCTCTTACATCTACCACTTAATTCTGTATTATCAGCATTTGAAGTTTCACTTTGCTATGAAGAGAGTGGATGCACAAGGAAATCCAAGGTCAGTGGTTTATTGGTCCTCTGCCTTCCACTGCAAATATTGCTCTCCATATACTTATTGTGAGTTTATAGACCTTTTCATCCACCCAGCCATGTCTCTGCTCATGAGCTCACCTCCTCCTAGACTAACTGATGAGATGTAGAGGATTCTTCAGCTGTCCAAGGCATACAGCATTGGGGATTGGTACTATTACCAACACCACACAGTCTTCAGAATATATGGGTGTGAGTTGCCCCCATACAGATTGCCCAGATATGTGCCTATGAGATTATTTGCCCTTGAATATTTCAGGCAGTTTGGGAATGCTGATGTGCTACATTTTTCAGGCAAAGGCAAGAAAGCACAGCTCAAAGTGAGAAACCAATTAGGCCACTTCATTTACAACAAAAGGGAGGAAGGTTGGCAAGAAGCCGACAACATGTTAGAATCCCTTGGCCTACAGACCAGTTTCCTTTGGAAACCTTATGACCCCAATCACTTCATAACTTTAAGAAGGGTCAAATATAGGTTGTCCGGTTATGACCATGTAAGGTTGCCTCACATAGAAAAGTATGCAAATCAAATTAAGTGGAGGAGAGGAACCTTAGAGGAGGCTGCTACACAAGAAGAATTAAATCAAAGAGTAGTTAGAAATCTCCAAAAGATGGCTGACTTGGAGCTTTGTGCACAGGTATTTGCTCTTCCAGGCACTCAAGTGGGAGCAACTGCCTCATCCTCCACAGCACAGCAGCAAACAGCCAAAGCTACTGATCAAACCTCTAGCAAAGGCAAAGAGAAAGAAATGGAGCCAGAGCAGCCACCTCATGAAGAGGTGCAGCATGAAGAGGTGCAGCATGAGCAGGTACAACAGCAGGAAACGCAGCAACAACAAGAGGAGCAGCAAGAAAAGGAGAAATCAGGGCAGCAAGAAAATATATCACAGGCCCCAGAATCCACCGTGCAACAAGAAAATATATCACAGGCCCCAGAATCCACTGGGCAGCAAGAAAATATATCACAGGCCCCAGAATCCACCGGGCAGCAAGCTCAGGACACCCTGCCTCCTAGGCAGGAGACAACAGTGGAGGCCTCAGTCCTCCAAACCCCACAAAAAGAAGACATAAGCAGAAAGAGGGACAGAGAGACTCCCCTCACAACATCAACAACTCATGGGGAGAAAAGACATAGAATGAATCCCTTCTCAGAGGAAGAAATGCCTATAGGGCAATCTTTGGGCATGGGCCCACCTAGCATGGAGGCATCTGCAAGTTCCTTCCAACAGGAACAAGAGAGGACAGTGGGAGGAGAAGTCAGCTCCTCAAGCCAGCAAAGAGGAGCTGAGGTGGGCATCAAGCAGCAGTTCATTGACATAAAGAAGAGGAATGAGCCCATAAGAGTACAGCTATATAATCATCTGTTGAAAATGGCTCCCACTAACCAGTAAAGACTAATGTCTGCATTTGATGTCCAGGAGGGCAAGATGATCATGAGCCACTTTATGCCAGCCGTGTTGCAGCCGCAGTCAGCTGCAGATTACATAAGGACCAACCTTGAGGTCCTTGCCAAGGACATCCACCCAATGGACAAAATCGAATTGCATAAGCAAACGGGTGAGATGGTGTATGCCTCCTTGGCAGATAAGACCTTGGAGAACTACAGGCTAGAAAATAGCCTAAATAATACAACTGCCCAACTGGAGTTGGAGAGAGCATCCTCTCAAGCAAAGGACAACAGAATCAAAGCCTTGGAGGAGATAATCATAGAACTTGGGCATGATCCCAAGGACATCAAGGCTGTGCAGGCATTGTTGAAATTGAGAGATGCAGATATGGCAGCATTAAGAAAAATGGTGAAAGTCCCAGCAACCATTCACCCACAAACTGGAGAAGTTGCCCAGCTGAGACATGACCAAGATGCATCAGCTATGCTGGTGTCCCTATACAAACAGCTGATCCAAACACAAGAAAAATTGGGAGAATCAGAGGTTTCACAAGCTGCACTGCAGGCAGCATTACAACAAAAAGAAGGAGGACAAACATCTCAACCTCCTCCAGAAATAATTAACCTAGAGGAACCTCCTCAGACTACAGCTCCTCCTATTGAACAGACAGCACCATCTACATCAGCAACTGCACCAACAACAGAGCAGGCTCCAAGCCTGGACATGCAGAAGCTCAAGAATGAAATCCAAGCCCTGGAAGCCCAAATGGCAGAGCTAAATGAGGCCAGGGAGAGTTTAGCCAAGCTCAATGAAAGATATGATAAATCCAAGCAGACTGTGGCAGAAAAAGGAAGGGAAATCAAGGCCCTTAAGGATAAGATAAAGGAGCTGGAGAAGGAGCTCACACTTGACAAAGTGACAGCTGAGCTCAAGACAGTCTTATAGGCCAACATTGGCCAATCCATAACTGATCAATGGCAATACATTGAGACCATTCATGAGCAAATAGAGCTCATAGGAAAAGAACAGAGGGAAATCCAGAGATCAAGGGCATCTCTAGGCAATATGCCTGAGGTTGCCAATAGAATGATTAATGTGCTTAATAACAGAACAAGTGCTCAGCTAGCGACAATGGGAATCACAAGCAGAACTGAGACCATCCAGCTGATAAAGAGGGTCCTTACACTGAGAAGCCTGGTACAAACACTGGAAAGAAGAAGCCAGGACATGCAGACAGAGGTAAATAAGTTCATGGACAAGTTCACAGCACTACAGGACAAAGGTCTTCCTAGCTTACTGAACAGCGCAGGCAGACTACTTTCACATGAGCATTATGCCAAGAGGGTCAATACATTCGCTACTAATCAGATCATTGAAAGGCCCAGTACCTCTGAAGAAACAGGACCAGCAACAAGACAAAGTCTCTACAACAGGGTAGAGAACTTATTCTTTATAATGAATGAAATTAAACATCTATTTGAAGTGCCTCCAAACTTCTACAAATACACAGAGGCAGATGAGACTTTAGAGGAAATTCTGAGACATCAATTGCCCACACAGGAATGGTGGACTAAGGCGATACAGATGATATTATAGACAAGAAGCCATTCACTAAGTTTTTCATCAAAAAATACAAGTTATCATGCATAGGAAATTTTTGATAAAATCAGCATGCATGGAAAAGAATGGGCTGAGCCAACTCAGCAAAACTATTCGGCCACCAAAGAAGCAGTGACAGTCACAGGTGACAGGGCTGAAAAGCTACAGGATGACAGAGCTACAAAGACACGTCATTCGTCATTTATAACATAGCGTTCAACCGACTCAATGGCCTCCAAAGGTCAAAAAGTTTTCTGACAGCATTAAAAAACATTTATGTTGTATTCAAAGCTGTAATAACTTCTTATCTGCTTTCTGTACAAGTTGGTGAATGTATTTATTTCTCAGATGACTCAACGCCTCAGATATTTTGTATGACCGCTTGTATATATTCCCCCCTCGCATAAGTTTGCAGGGGGTTGTTGTTGATTTCTCTTCAAGAGTTCTTTTGCTGTAAATTTTCAGAGTTTAATACAAAGGCTGATGGAATTTCCAAAGTCTGTGTTGTCTGAGGGGTTGTAATGCGATTGCTGAGTGCTACAGGATTCCTGCGTGTTTTCATGGCTCAATAAGTTTCCTTTAAACTTTCGTTATGTTCTTTCTGTTATTTTCTCATAACTCATCCATGTTCTAGATTTCACAGTTAATGGCAGAGAAAAAGACTAATTCCAGGATTTATTCATAGAATACCCTGAATTCAATCTATGCTATTATAAATGTTTTCTTCAGTTATGGTTATAAAGGTGTAATTCTTAATTGCTGCACCTCTGCACTGTATCTTTCACAGTGATTATTGTTTTAGGAATTCAAATCTGCTCCTTTACAATATATCTCTTTCTCACAACCCAGCTTAGTGGAAAATTCTTAATTGCTTTTCACTGGTTAAACACACTTCATCATTATAATTTCAAGTTTGTTTCATGAGATATTCAAAAGGCCCTGCAGTTTCAGCAATCCCAATCCACCTCTCAAACAACCAGTAGCCAAAGACTCCATTGCCCAATGGACTAGAACTATCTGAAGGTTTCCACCTTAGGTACAGAAGACATCCCTCAACCAAAACATAAAACCAAACCCTGAACTCATAACTAGCCTAAAATCTTCACAAAACAGAGACAAACCTTAAAGAGAGAGCCCTCTCTGGTTACAGCTTGGCTAGAAGCTGTAATCCAAAGATTGGTTAGTGGTTACCCCGGCCGTATTCCCTTGGGAGTCAAAGGGAACAACCTGGGTGCTAACACCTTCATAAATAGAACAAGGGTTATGGACTAAATATAAAAAGAGGTTTTATTTATTTACGATACGTCTAGTTTATTTATATTTTTATTTATTTACCATACCTGTTGAGTAAGTATAAAAAGACGTTTTATTTATTTACCATACCTCCACTTTACTTATATTTTTATTTGTTTACACCCTTACATGTATATAACGTGACTTATGGAGTAAATATAAAAAATGTTTTATTTATTTACCATACCTCTCATTTATTTATATTTTTATTAATTTACCATACCTCTTTTATAAATATGGTATTTGGCCCATAAGATTCACTTAAATAAAACCTATTCTTGAAAATGGGCGAATGGATTCATTTAAATAAAACCTATTCTTGAAAATGGGCGAATGGAAGGTTGTAAGTCCTAATTTCAAGGGCTAAATTTACCTTTTCTACCCTCTCCCTTAAAATAAGGTGGGCTATTTGAGGTGATTTGTAAAAATGTACTACGATACAAAATATTCGCCCACTAAAAATTTAAAACCCCTTAATTTCGCCAAAGGGCGAACATTCGCCCCTAAAATTATCCTTGAGTTTAATCTTGCCAAGAAGCTGCGTGGCTACTCAATTTCCAACATAACCAGCCCCACGGTTAAGGTAGCCACCTATATCCTAGCTGGGAAAATAATGAGGAAGTTTCGTGTAGATGAAGTTCCAACACCAGTTGTGCCATTAGCGGCCCAGTGCGTGAAGGGTGTACAATTCAATTGTGTGCACTACCTCTCTAGTAAGTTCCTCATGAACTACAGAGAAGCACAAGACCAGAGTAAGACCTTCCATTATGGATGGATTCTGCTATCAATCGTACTAGTCACATGGGAATTACTAGAGGACAATGGGTTTCCTCCGATTGCATCAGATCTGCTAGAAGTAGTGAAGTTCGCTTCGCTCTGGGCCACAAAGGACCCTGAAAGGTCAAGACAGTAAGATATTTTGGGTACTGATGGAATCAAGAATCCATGCCATGATAAACTGCAAGCCACGGCTATCACCAAATATCTTTGAGTAGTTGGTAGGATATGTGGAGTTCAAGGCGGACTTCCACCGTGTCTCTATGTAGGCACAGAAGGACCTTGAGCAGAAGTGGTATGATCTCCCATACTTAGCGCCAGACAATGCAATCATAGCGGGCCTTGAGCATTGGCCAATAGAGTGCCGCACGGCCTCCGATTTGTCAGTGGGGTCTATTAAGTCTAAAGGAAAGTAGCAAAAGGAAGAGGCCCAGTTGAAGATGTAGCAACTAGCCGAATGGAGGAAAAATGAGGCTGAGGAAAAAGCACGAGCAGAGAGTGTTGCTAAGGAGCAGGAAAAAGAGAAGGAAGATGAGGAAGAGCGTGACTATGATAGAAATTAGAAGTTTCCTTCGTAGTAGACAGAGGAAGAAGAGAAGCAATCTAGACAGGGTGGTGCCGACCTAGAGACTATTCCTTTCCAGGTTAAGCGCACTAGGGAGCAAGAAAAAGGAGGGCTGCGGAAGAATTCCAAGGCCAGTAAATCATCACTCGACCCGATCACTTTGATGGAAGGTGATTTGAATGAAATCGGGGACATAATAAGGGACGCGACCATGGAACTGTATCAATAGTTTGAGTAGCAGCATAAACAAGCCCTGGTCACCATTCAAACGGGTCTACACAAGTTGCAGATACAAGCTACTCAACTGCACATGGTGTATGGCAGGGTAGTGCAACGTCGACTAGTTTGGTGCCTAAAACCTCAGAAGCAGCAAAGATGGTTCACTCTGTGGATCCCCGGGTTGTCACGCTACCAGATGGAGCTTTGACTTCATAAGTGGATGCTGACATGGCCACCATCAATGCTCTCAATAAGGTTACGTTAAAATTGGCCATGCTTCCCAGTGAAACCCTTCATACTCTGCACAATGGTGTGATCACGGAACTGTGGCCCCGTGAGCAACATGAATTGAATGTGATCAGTGAACAGAAAGCTAACAATGCCCAGATGTTTGTAGAGAAGACTTTCCCCATTTTTCTCTTTAAGAAGATTCATGAGAAGAATGAGCACACCACAGCTGTGGTAGCTGAAGCATGCAAAACCATTCCGGAGTTGCATATCCTAGAGGATGTGCCGGTTGACGCCAGAATTTGGAAGCTCATTACAAGTGTGCACCATGCCAGGTTAGAGCTAGATAAGGTTCAGCTTGAGTTGAACCTTAAAATTACGGAGCTTGAGTTGAAGGCCTAGCCTTCGACTCCACCAGAGGTCAAAGAGCAGTGCGAGGCTGCTACTAAGGATGCAGTGGAAATGGTAGATGTTGTAGTGAAGGATTGCATTGCACTCTTCGAGCAGTAGCTTGAAGTAGTTACCATTCTACAAGAAGATCCCAACCTATAGAGATTAGAGAGTGAGGTGAGGGAACTGTAGTAGAGGTACGAAGAGGTCAGAGCAACATCATGCACTGTCATCATCACATGGTAGTTGGCAAAGCTGCAAGAAGGAAACACACGGAAGGAATAGGTGGATGCAGCACAACGAAGGGAGGCAGTACTGAAGGCTAGATTGGGGCCTTAGCTAAATCAAGCCTATGTGCTCATGACCACCATTGAAGGAAATTTGGCGAACTTGTAGGCAACATAGTAGAAAATCACTACAGAGAGTGCAGGACCAACAATGGAGTAGCTGGTGGAACAAGTTAAGTAGGTGGTGACACAGTGTGCTGCCAAAGTTACAGTGGTTCAAGTGGAGCTAGGAGGTCTTCATGATAAGATATCCACACCAACAAAGTGACTCAGGGGTGATTAACCATATTTGTGTTGGGGACCTGTTGGGAACGAGTCCCTTAGGGTCAATTTTGGGGTTAAAAGCCCAAGTTTTGTATAAAAAGTGTAAAGTCTCATCATTTTGTGGCTACGGAGCATGAAGATGCAAAGAGTCAACAAGGGATTCTGTCCTTATTTTATGTAACTTGTGTCGGATTTAAGAGATCCACCCATGGTACGCGAACCATGGGATTGTATAAAAAGGGAAGTCTTAAAAGAGTCTAAGGCAGTTCAGTTGAGTCTCAGTATGTTTTGAGTCATTGATGAATGTAATGGGTCTATGAGAGCTAAGAGTGAAGAGTATAGTGTAGGGCAGAGGCTCTGCAGCTGTGTGTGTAGGGAAAATAGAGTCTATAAGGAAGATATGGAGCATAAATAAAGAGAATTATTCTAGAATTATCTGTATATGATCTACTTTACTTATATTATAATTGCATATGATTATGTTATGATGAATACTGGGTTTATGTTTTAATGTTGTATTAATGCACGAATCCATATGTTGTGCTTTGTTATATGAATGCAAGAATATCCATTTACGTGAAGATAATCCTAATGAATGTTGAATTTAGTCAATACGTAAGCTAATCTGGGTCAAAACAGAAGTAAGGATAATTACAGAGGCACGTAAGTGTCTGATCCACCTATTTCGGGTACGCAAAGGATGATTGTAGACCTTCACAGAGGTCTAGAGGACGACTAAGAGGAGTATTGCGATAAGCCCTAAAAGGCTTATCGACCTGCGCGGAGGAAGGTTTAGGGTATAAAATGACATCACTACCATCTTTGGGTATGGAAACTTGGTTCTTGCATCCCCCCATACTGCTTCGGGTGAGACTTTAGTCAACGCTCCGCGGATTGATGCCGAAAGGGCTAGTAGTGTAGGTATTTTGTTGGATAATTAACACTGAACCTGGGTCAGGGCCCATCAAGCCAACAACAAGTATGAATCCATGTGAGTGTTGTTAGAAAATGTAACTATGATTGGTATTCAATAATGTACTCGAGTCATTATGTAATGTACTTGTAAGAAAAATAAAGAAAATAATAATAATAATTATTATTATTATTATTTTGACTTATTAAAGCATGGGTTTCATGCTTGGGTCACCATGTTTTAGGTCAAAGTCCCCATTGAGGACTTCTAGAATTTATTCTGAGTCTATAGAGTTATTGTACTTTTAAAGAGACCCTCCTTGGGCTTTTGAATCATGTAAAAAGGTTAAGTATTGAGTCAAATATGAATTATGTAACCTCCACACTATGTCGGCCTAGAAGAAGATCAAGTTGGTATAAGGACCCTATTTGAACCCATAAGAATCCTATAAAAGGAAGCTCACTGAATTCATATGGAACATCATTCTCTCACAAGTTTTAATTCTCTTGTAGTTTGGAAAAGGTGTGAAAATATCTTTTTGTTGGGTAGAAGTGAAAATTTCTCTTGTTGCTAGGAAAACGTGCGATGTTTTTTGTCGAGAAGCCGAAGTGAATGCGAGTTTTGGAAAGTCTAAGGAGACAAGGAAAATCAGAGTTTGGTGTCTCTCTCTCTCTCTCTCCATTTAGTGTCTTGGATTGGGAGATTGAAGTATTCCAAGTTTCACTATTGCCGAAAGCTACCAATTGGCGTAAGTTGATGCCTAGTTGAAGTTGCTAGAAAGAGGTTGAAATTATGGGAGCCTAACTTGGTGTGGAGGGAAGTTATGGTCTTGGTCTAGGGTGAAGAGTCTTAGATAATACTATTGAAATGAAGAATTATCTTGATTGGGTTTTCCCCTTGAGGGGGGCTTTTCCCTAGCATGTGTCTACATCTGGTGTCTATTGTTTTATGTGCTACTAATTTTGGTAATTGCTTGATGAACTAAAGAAAGAAGATATAAAGAATCATAATAATAAGAAACATCACAAGTAATTATCAAGAACAAGAAAATATTTACTGCATTTTCAGATTTTTTTAACATTGTACCAGATCTTTGGTGAAGAAGGAAGAAAAAGGCAGTCTCAAGCACTTGATCCATTCATAGGTACTCTCCGGGAAGGAGTCTATTATAATCAAGAAAGATTTCTAACTCAATCAAGGTTGAGAACAAACTCAAAGTAGCATCTAACTTCATGTCCTAGAAGAAGAGGATTGAACTAATCCTTGAAAAGAACAAGGTATTGGACTTGGTAAGAGGAAATGTAAAGAAGCCTATAGAAGGAGCTAGTGATGTCAACAAAGACAAATACAGGGAATTAGAATTAGTGGCAATGAATATGATGGTAGAAGGGATAAAGGAAATTTTTTTCCCATTCATAGCTAAAATCGATCATGCTGAGGAAATGTATGAAGCCTTGTTGAAGTTATTTACCATTAATAATATTGGTCAAGTAGCAAGTTTGAAGAATGAGTTGAGGACTACAAAGATGACTAAAGAAGATTCAGTGGCAACCTTCTTTGTGAATATAACTAGACTCAAGGATGAGCTCTTGGCCATCAATGAGATTGTTCCAGAAAAAGAACTAGTGATCACTGCTCAATTAGGATTTCCACCCACTTGGGGTGAATTTTCTACAGGTATCAACAGTTGGAAGGTAGCTCCCACCTTTGAAAAATTATGGACTGCCTATAGTCAAGATGAATTGAGGATCTCAATGGTTGCCAACAATAAAGGAGTATCAAATGCATACATTACTCATCATAAAGGAAAGAAACCAAAGGGACCAAGGAAGAAACTTGACATGTCCAAGATAGAGAGCTATCAATGTCATAAGAAGGGTCACTACGAAAGTGACTATCCCGAGAATCCAAAAAATAATAAGAGAGGAAGGGATCAAGCCAACCTTTCTATATAAGGAGACTCAAAGAAAGTCAAGCTCGAAGAACCCGAGATTAGGGACTTACACTATTAAGTCCTTTGCTTGTAGCTTTATATATCTTGTTTTATATGTTTTAGAATTTATAGGATTTTAACATATTTTGGAAAAGAAAATTTTGTATTGTTTTTTATAAGTTTGTAGGTGTTGGCTTATATGGGCCTGACCCAGGTTCGGAAGAGTTAGTTAGCCAAACAAATTCCGCAGCTATCGGCCCTTTCGGCAACAATCCGCAGAGCGCAGACTGAGGTCTCACCCGAAGTAGCAGGGGAGGGTGTTGGAACCAGGTTTCCGCACCCTAGGGATGTCTTGGTGTGGTCTAGTGGTTTTGCGCACTAGTTTATAGCTCTGCGCTACTCAGTATTGGTACAAATCCAGGTTGATTATATCTTTCTTATTAGTGCACTATTCTATTGGAGGATGTGGTTACAAATTAAGAGGGTCTTTAAGCAAACATTTAACCAACACAACTAATTCGCGCATTAAAATGAACCCAGATTTACATTCATTCATACCATAAGAAGATTAAACTAAACAGATATTGTGAAAGTCAGATTTGCGACAGTTCAGAAGGAACACAGAATTTCACAAGAAACTTATCTTTATTTCCACTTATCCTTAATACATCCAGATCCATCCTGCACACTCAGCTGTAGGGGTCCACACACACAGTTGTGGACTTTCCAAGCCTCTTTTCACATAGCTGCAGAGCCTCTATCTACTACCCCAACCCTTGACTTAGACTTATAGACTCTTTCAGACTATATTCTTCTAAAACCCATTACATTTCATCTTTTTTCAAAACCAGAACTGCCTTTCCCACATAGAGCCATGCTCTATTTATACCCTTCCTTGGCCCATGATCCCTGCGCGGGCCGACTCTATTTATATTTATTTACATTATTTTTGGGAAAACTACCCTTTGACTCAATCCTATTATATTTTGCATTCTGAATACTTCAGAGTTTTTGTAATAATTTAATCCTACTTTTTCGGCTTTTTTCCCCAAAACGATTATGTGGGACCTTCTCTACCCAGTAGTCCCCCAACACAATCATCGTGACTCATCTTGAGTCACTCGCCGGTGCAGCTAGACACTTTGCCTTGCCTTCGTGGTTCGCCTTCCTTTGAGAGATGCTTGTCGTCCTGCTGCTCCTTCATTGTCTCCTGCAACGCTTCGTCCAGCTCCTGCTTCAGTGTTTCTACCACGTCTCACAACCGATGATGCTCATTCTGCTCTTCTCGGTTAACACAGAACACCCCCTCATAGGATTTTAATATGAGTGGGGGAGCCACATACGAGACCTCCTGGTACCACCGCAACCACTTCCAACCTTCGTATCTTCTCTTCGTGTTGTCTGCTGCAGCTTGTGTTGCAATTTTGCAAGACCCTGGTTGTTGTCTGCAAGATCCCAATCTTCGAGGGACATCAGAGATGAAGTATTAATTGCATATCTACCTGTGGTCATTGTCTATCCATCATTTTGTTGTTCTGTTGTAATGTGTCACCCTGTCCCTGGGTGAGGCGACGGCATCCGGACCAATTCTGATTCATGTTCCCTCTTTTCCGGTACATCCCCTACCAGTGATGCCATAGCCTGCAGGATGCCTGCAGTGGTCAACACCATACTTCTTAGAGAGTCCTGCAGCCAGATCACTACCGTTGAGCACATGCCTTATGCAGAGATAATGAATAGCTTCATATGTGTTTCTGAAGTGTATGTTAAGAAATTTACTGCATAACATAAATAATTATTGAGAGGAATAAATATAAAAATAACCAGCAACAACCATAAACACATAAACGCAAATGTTTATCCAGGAAAACCCCAAATCCAGGGAAAAACCCAACCTAATAAGATCTCATTAGGATTGGCCAAAACCCTGGCCAATCTGACCAAGTGAGCTTTCACCGCTCACCTCCAGGTCATGCATTACAATGAAGTCCTTCCAACCTTTTATAAGCTCCATTACATATAATACCAGAGGCAGAATACTATGGGTGCACAATACCATGTGCCCTAGAACCATCACTGTTTAACCTGATCAACTTTGACTTTATCCCGAGTCAAATTTACCTAACAATTCCCCCCTTAAACTTGACTTGGGGTTCCTTGACTAACTCCAGCCAAACCTGCTAAGTGAGACAATCCCGCTCACTCTAGCTCTTACCCCCCTCAGAGTTTTTACCCGGGGTATTGTTAACCCGACATCCCCCTATGACCTAGGTCTAACCCAAACTTTACCGGTGATCATCGAGGGGTACAAATGCCTTACCAGGCCTTACAGTAGTATGCCCATTTACATGCAATAATTTTGACTTCATTAAATCTTTTTTGTTTATTGTTGCTCCAAATCTGATCCATCCTCTCTCAATTTGATTTGCTCAAAAACTTCTATCAAACCACCCCAACTGTGAGCCCGACAAGAACCTCATAGATTCCAGCACCGGTGGCCTCACGTAGTAGAAAATGAACAATTTTTGAAGCTGCATGAACAATTTTCTTCTGCTGACTTTCTTTAAATAGCTGCATGAATCCCAAACAATTCGTCGGCATGTTCCAATCTGGTAAATATCGCAAATGCACTGTGATCCCTGGCAGTTACGGCACTATCTTCTGCACATTCTCCTCGAGGTTCTTCCATGTATGATTGTTCCACCACTATTTTCAGACCCAGATATGTAAAAAGGCTGCATTGATCTCATCAGGCACTATAAATCCTTGGCATCAAAGAATCCCTTTGAAGCCAATATTTGGCTCCGATACTAGTTGTTAAGAAATTTACTGCATAACATAAATAATTACTGAGAGGAATAAATATAAAAATAACCAGCAACAACCATAAACACATAAACACAAATTTTTGTCCAGGAAAACCCCAAATCCGGGGAAAAACCCAACCTAATAAGATCTCATTAGCATTGGCCAAAACCCTGGCCAATCCGACCAAGTGAGCTTTCACTGCTCACCTCCAGGTCTTGCATTACAATGAACGCCTTACAACCTTTTATGAGCTCCATTACATATAATACCACTGGCATAATAATATGGGTGCACAATACCATGTGCCCCAAAACCATCACTATTTAACCTGGTCAACTTTGACTTTATCCTGAGTCAAGTTTACTTAACAGTGTAGGCCACCCTCAGTGATTTATAAGCCATGCGAATTTCAAATTCACTACTTACCGCCTATTCTAGCATGTGTAAACTACTCATGTAAAATCTATGGAAGCTCATTTCATCTTTGGCTTGTACTATTTCCCTTAATTGCCCGCCACCCACTCCCTTTTGCCATAATGAAGATATCTTGTCATGAATAGTGATATCAACAGTCATCATTCCTTGTATCAGTGCATCCACATGATCCTTTTCGCGTAACCACGATCCTTGTGTTTGGTCAAATGTACGTGCATCGTAGTACTCACACATCTGTCCCCCAAGCTGCTTTATCATCCCATGCTCTCTTCCAATTGGGTGGAGCGGTGAGACTATCCTCTCTTCAGCTAGTCAGGCGGTTGGCCCGCCTGTGTAGAGCTTTAGGCGACTGCCATTCACTCTACCTAGGAAGGGATCTCCATTGAGTTTAGCGAGCTGAACCATGCCCCCATCGGTAAATTCTTTGACGACATAGGGTCCCAACCAGTGCGTGCGTAGTTTACTTGGGAATTTTTCAAACTTACTATCATAAAGCAATACTAGATCATTTTCCTTGAAGGTGCGCAACTTGATATGGTGATCATGCCACGCTTTATCACATTGTTTCTATACCTGTTGATGGAATCTAGATAGAAAGAATTCCTCCTCCAATTCTTCTAGCTGTGTGAGCCTTTCTTCCAATGCTCCGTGGTTTACCATACTTGTGATTGTCGTGATCCGCAGACTAGGCACAATATATTCAATAGGCATAACGGCCTCCTTGCCATAGAATAAGTGAAACGGTGTCTGGCTTGTTAGCTTCTTGCACGTAGTTCAGTATGCCCATAGCACAACAGGGATGTGCAAGTCCCAATCATTTCATCGTGCATTACAGACCTTAGTCAACACGGTCTCAAAAATTTTGTTAAAGGCCTTGATGGTCCCATTTGCTTGTGGATGGTAGGGCGTACTCTGTTGGTGATATATCTAAAATTCCTTAGTGAGTGCGCTGATCGTTTCATTCAGGAAATGCGTTCCCCTATCACTCATGAGAATTTTGGGGTAGCCAAACCTGGCTAGTACGTTCTCAAACAAGAATTTTACTGCTGTCACAACCGTGCAATCCTTTACTGGCTACGTCTCTACCCATCGGGTCAAATTTCAGTCGCAGTGATGATATAACGCGCACCCATCTTTCCTTGTGGGTTAATATGCCGGACGAAGTCGATTGCCCATTTCTCAAATGGCTATAGCGTCATTTATGGTTGAAGGGGCATTTCATCCCTCCGCAATGGTTTTCCCGTCCGTTGGCATACATTGCAAGCCCGACAGTATGCTTTCGAATCTTGATGTAGAGTGGGCCACCATAATCCAGTGCGAAGAATCTTCTGGGATGTGGTGTGGCCCACATAATGTCCGCTAGCAACCCCTCCATGTGCTTCAGCTAGGATCTGTCCGTGCTCAAATTCTGGTACATATCTACGTAATATTTCATCATTGCCCATCTTGTAGAGGTGGCCTGCAATTATGGTAAAATCTGTTGCGCGTATCACTAATTCCTTCTTTTTCTGGACAGAATACCCCTGTGGCGCAATGCTCATGGTTAAAAAGTGGATAATATCTTCAAAGTGGCCATCTGTAATGCACACGACATATAACTGGGTGTCCACGAGTCCCCCCTCTAGATTTGTTGGTTCTTCACCAGTCTCAATTCGGGACAGGTGATCCGGACTTGCATTCAGACGTCCTAGCTTTACAACAACCTCAAAGTCGTATTCTTAAAACAACAACAACCATCGACAGATGTGGCCCCCCAACACAGGCTTATTCACTAGGTACTTGAGCACAAAATGATCAGTATACATCTTAAAATGTCCTCCGAGCAGATAATGAAGGAACTTTTGGAGCGCATATACCATCGCCAATCCCTCCCGCTCAGTAGTAGAATAATTATTTTCTACTTTGGACAACCTGTGGCTTGCGAACGCAATCAGGTGATCGATACCCTCTGCTCCTTCTTGAGTGAGTACCATACCCAACGCGATACACGACACGTCGAAATGTACATGAAATTCAACGTCCCACTTTGGAAAGACCAGGATAGGGGCAGATGTCATGTTTTCCTTAAGTGTTTCCAGGCTTTTGTTACATTCCTCGTTCCAGCAATACGTAGCATCCTTCTTTAGTAAATGTTCCATTGGAGTCGTGATCTAGGCATAGCTTTTTATAAACTTCCGGTAGTAGCCTGTGTGTCCTAATGTAGCGTGTAGATACTTTACACTTCGCGGTGCTAGCAGATTTAGTATGACAATGATCTTTGTCAGATCCACCATCAGTCCTTGCTTACAAACCACACGGCCCAACAAGTTCCAGAAAGGGACGAGGAAAGTACACTTTTTTAGGTTGAGCTCAATCTGGTGCCAACGACAGTATCCAACATCAATCATAAACTCGCAACATGTTTCTTAACCAAGCCAAATACGGTCCAGTCATCTAGGTAGACTTCTAAGAACTTATGGATAAATTCCTTGAATGCGGCTACCACAATATGGGAAAATATCATCGGTGCATTCTTTAGCCCAAAGGGCATTACTATATACTGAAAAAAACCCCATTTGGTAGCAAATGTTGTCTTGCTTCGATCCTCTGGCGCGATCTTAATCTGATGGTACCTAGAGAACCTGTCTGTGAAGAAGTATGCTTCCTTCCCGCCCACATTTTCTAGTACCTCATCTGTAAAGGGTGTTGGAAACGGATCGTTAACACAAGCATCATTGAGCTTCCATAGATCTACGCAGATGCAGATCTCACCCTTTTGTTTCTTCTCCTATATGACCATAGGGGTTACCCAATCAAACTCCTCAACTGGTTCAATAATGCCTGCTGCTAGTGTGATGCAGGAAAGTGTTCCCTCTGTGGACAGAGGCAACCCCTCTAGCCCTAGAGTGGGTCTAGTCACAAACAAGGACAAATCAACAATAGCTTTCCTTAAACAGTCATAGTTGGAGGCCTACCTCAACCGGTGGTCAATGGAGTTCCGTTGCGCTGCTCCAGCATCCGCTTCCTTCTCCTAATGAGTAATCAACCTAAAACAATGCAAAGGAAATACAACAAAGCACGTAACCAGAACAACAATAATCTATTTACTCACAAAGTCAAGAAGTCATGAGCTATCAAGTATATTACATACAACACATAGGAAAACATCATTGATTGCATTAATTATGAAATAAGAGTAAGCTTACAACCAAATTCTTGACGTCACAAGCCTTCTCAGAAGGGTCCAGCCAGCATGTTCCTCAAGCATTCACTCTTGAAGATGGATCTCCCAATACACAGGTCTCTCTCACTCACAATTTTTACACAAGATTAAGGGCACTTCACAACCTTCCTCAAGCTATCAACAATCCCACACTTGTCACACTCACACCAGCTATCTAGCAAACTCACAAGCACTAACAACACTATTAGCAACCAGTCCAAAGACTAAGAACTCCAAACTAGCAGCACATAGCAATGGTGAGAGTTTAAATAGGAGAAGGAGTCTCCATGAAAGGTGGAAGGATGAGATTATCTCCAAGGAAGGTAGCAAAAATGACAGAACAGCCACACCAGAGAAAGGAGGGCAACATAAACTAGGCCAACAACCAGGTCTGGAGTCATCTAGAAGGCCGACTCTTGGAACAAATTCGCCCAATCTGGATCATCGCGGGCACATAACTGGCCTTTCGCGCTGACATCAATATTGAAAAACATAGCTAGTCAGGTCATCGCGGAAGATTACAAGCGACAGTTGCGCTGGCACATAAAATCGACCATCACGGGAATCACGTGTACTTCCACGATAGCAGCGCTTCTGGACTGTTTTGGAGCGCTCTTCAGCGTGTTTATTTAGCCAACAGACGCGATGAGGTAGAAACCTTTGGAAAAGTGGGTCATTTCGCAACATCAGAGAGCATTTATCTAACATGATCATGAATGACTCTGGACACATGACACAGTAGGAAGACTAGAGTGAAGAGAGTGACAAATTACTGTATAACAAACTCCCCCTAAAGTATGAAGCCCGAGAGAGAGGGAGGAGTGAAATGCTTTCCGAAACTCACTGAACTGGAACACCATCTGGAAGAACCTACACGTAAGTACAACTAATATCTTTAATAATGAAGTACATGTAGTCAAGGCATGGGTGCAGCCATCCAAGAGACATACAAAATAGCTATGTGGTATGGACGCAGCCATCCAGCTAATAAGACCATGATAATGATAAAGGTATGGTCGCAGTCATCCATGAAGTCTCAGGTATGGTCGCAACCATCCATCAATGAGTCATGTAATCATAAACAAATCCACGCAGCCCGAACATGTGTAATCTGAGTTCAGGGTCTTGAACCCATCCGATCATAGTACAAATCCTAACATGCGAATAGATGTGCTGAGGTCGAGCATGATAGAACATCGCTTGATTACGAATCAATGATGAAAACCATTAACAAGCGCGAGAGAAACCACCAGTAATGACAATGGCTCTCAAGGTACTGTACAACACAATCCACGAAGTGTGAAAAAGGAGATGAAATCGAACACTCATGGAATCACCTAATTGATGACCAATGATGAAGGTCGACCGTCAGGTGCGAAGAACTTGCCATTGAGGCATGGAAGCTCTAAGGTACCAAAGGGGATCTCTAGATCAATCTCCTAGATAATGAGCTGAAGTCGACAGGAGACAACCTGTCGCAGGAGGGCCATAATGTTTCCCCCATCAACGACACGAGATAAGGAACAAGTGGTAGATGGTGAAACAGAGTACCAGAGGAAAAGATGAGGGTGTAAACTACAGAAGGATTATACTCTTGAACATATCGGCGACACGACTCCGGAGGGGGGTGGTAGCGTTCAGGCATCAAGGGATCAGAGGCTCGATGGAAATGGCATGAATCAGATGGAATGAGGCTATAATGATAACCCAAACCCGCGGAAGGCCAAATGACGATGTATGGATGTCCCAACCTGACAAGAAGCAAAAGTGTTGATGTTCAAGAGTGACTAGCTACCATAGACAATCAATGATAAACCTGTTGTTGAGTCCGACCTAGTAATAGTTTAACGAGCCTTAGGAAGGAGAAGCTTGAGTCTCGTCATGGTGATGAGTCCAATGTCGTCAAGGTTTAATGAGTCCGACATAGGTAAAACGTGGAGTCTTTTTCATGTTTAGAGAGTTTGGAAAAGACACGGAAGAGAAAACTCTAGGGAGGTCCTTTTTCGTAGAATTATGTCTCTCGAGCCCGAAAAAGTATAAAACGATACTTGAAAGAACCGCTCGACCATTACAATCGAGGAGTACTTTTCGTAAGTAGTGACTTCGACCCAAAAAAGTAGAAAAGCGGTCGGAAGCACGTCGTTTCGCAACCAATAACGAGCCTGAAATGACAAAATCCCGGCAATATTTTTGTGTTTAAATGGTCAAAAAATGAACTTAAAGGTGACCGCCTCTCATTTCTTTTAATGAGTCAAGAGGAAAACTCGCCTATCTTTTCATTTTTTAAGTTAGAAAAGAGCTTAAAGATGACTTTATGGATCAAGTGTATATGAGACCGTCATAACTCCGCTACCTGAAGCTTTGCACAAAAAACACGTCACATGTAAACCCGTTCGAGACAATATGAACAATATACATAAAAACATAGGTAAAAACCATATGTGGAAAAACTATGAGGAAAACCTACATTCATAAAATGTAATTTTTAAATTTGCAAAAATTACTATAAAAAGGGATTAACTCATCCATTTTTACCATAGTACTGTTTGATTCACCGTGGAGCAACTTGCAGCATTAAAGTTGGCGAGCGGTTCGTGCATCATTCGTCCCGAAACTTGTTCCAGGTAGACACACATTGCCTTGCGCTTCAATTTAATACTTTTTCTCACGCATTTTGAACATTCCATGTGTTGGTTTAGGCGGATTTTCAAACCGGGTTCTGCCGCTCGGTCATCGCGGGTTTACCCTATCGAGTCCGTGATGTCCGAAAAAAATTTACACAAGGCGCGCTCCGATCATTGTGGGAAAGTGGTGTACTTCTGCGATGATCGCGAAAAACTTGAACTAGTGATCTCATGCCATCACGTCTGTTTAAAAAACAGACATGATGGCGACGCAAACTCATGTTTTTATGCAAATTCCACGTTGAAATTTCCAAATGAAGTGCTAATCCAACTTTTCTCATCCTGCAGTCTATAATGGCATTTGTCTGGCAAGAACGCACACACGATAACAATGATATAGAAGCTTTTGCCGATGTGGGGCGCCGAAATGCATTACGGGCATGCAGATTGCTCAAATTATTCCTAACTCCACACTTGCGGTCACAACCTGACCTGCTGGAGCTACTAATTAGGACCTGGAATCCCACAGATGGGAAATTTATCATCTGAGGCCAGGATATTGAGTTTGACTCTACAGACATATATTTTTTGACCGGGCTGTCCCGTTGAGGTGAGAGGCCCATTCTAGAGGGGCAACGACCCGGGGGTGATTCCTTAGAGATGATGATAGCTCAAGTGTGCCCATGGGCACGCAAGACAAGGAGTGGGAAGGTGGCCATCCCAACAGTGGACAACGTAGTCCTTCGTGCTATGCTTTTCATGGTGACACGGGCAGTGGGTTCCCAAGCCCAACATGAGGCTTTGAAGACCCAACTCCGGCTGGCTCTCGAGTGTCTCAATCCCACCCTGTTTAACTGGGTAGAGACAGTGAAGGCGAACATAAAGAGGCAACTCACCAACTGCCATCGAGGAGAGACGAAGCAGTTTGGTTATGGATCCATCTTAGTCCCGCTCATGCTGGAGCGGGTGCCGGCATTGCAGTTACAGGACATGGATTTGGACTTACCCAGGCCATATGAGACGAGGGCCATGCGATGGGCTCACGTCATGCCACGAGGAGGTGGCAGACAACCAGTGGCATGGGGGACATTCTTCCGAGAGTTGCTGGAGTGACAAAAAATCTTCGTGGAGGATTGGCCATATGCCGGCATGGACTTCTGTGGAGATCCTGACATGCAGCTTCCCACTAGAGAGCAGTGGGATGACAGTGGTAAGACACTTGATGATATTTTTTTACATTTTGATTTTTATGATGTCTTTGAATTTTTCGTGCATATGTCCTAATGACGAACACTATGGTATGCAGATGTAGGACCAGTGAGACCCATTTCGCTGGCTCTAGAGGCACGGAGGGATGCACAGGGCATTGCAGCACTAGCCCTGGCTCATCCAGAAGATGATACGATGGAGACAGTGATCCAGAACCTTGAGGGCATGTTAGCAGGTATTCCAGATTATATGGGGATCGAGGAGGTCCCCAGAGCATCTCAGATCCACACAGTAGGAGTGGAACCCAGGATGCACCACTTGTTGAGGTGGGTGACACGAGCGGTGGTGTACGATAGGGAGCACAACCCACCGAAATAGACACCTAGGTTTTTATTTCCTGCTGGTGATTTTTGAGAGACATGTGCCTCAGATGTACGGGGAACACAAACTCTATTTGGACATGTACACTTATTTTTGAGCGCCTCGGTGCGTCACACGATATATATATATATATATATATATATATATATATATATATATATATATATATATATACATACATATTCCTATGGTCTATTATTATGCTTTACATGCTTTTTTGTATGATGTTTTTATTACATGTTACACAAATGTCTGTCTAATACATGATTAGCCAATGCATCAGTTAACGTGTTTAATCATCGTGGAATATGCTGATATGTAATGAAATCAAAATTCCTCTCTAACAATTTAACATGTAAATACAACCTTAAAATGTGATGGTCTCTGACAGAATATCGCCCATTGAGCTGGTGGACAAAAAGTTGAGAGTCCAGGTTCCTAACCAATGCACGAATACTGAGATTAATTGCCTTGGCCAGTAACTTAACCACAACACTATATTCAGTGACATTGTTTGTGGTACAACCTAAACAAACACCTTGAAGGTCTATCAACTCACCATGAGGATCGTAGATCACCCACGCCATAGAGGACAAGTTGCGGGTACTGCGGCAGGCACCATCGGCGAAAGCAAAATAAGGTGCACCAGACATCTGCACAAGAAGAAAAGACACAAAAAGCGGCAATCACACCTTCACACCAAGCCAAAAGCATGAAAACACACACAACACACCTGCTAAAAACATACGTATGTGCAAACCAAAGTGCATGGAATTCACGCATAGTACTTTTTCAAGTAAAGCCCATTCCAGGGCTTATCGAGAGGATTCCCTTCATAATCAATTAGCTTGTAGGCCCCTTTCTGCAAAACTCTCTTTACAATATAAGGCCCAAGCCACATGGGCTCGAGTTTGCCTGCCCCCAGCTTATCATTCGCTTGATCGTAGAGCAGGACTAAATCTCCCTCAACAAAAGAATGAGGATGGATAGTATGATCGAAGTGAGTTTTCACTCTCTTCTTCTGTGCTTCGATAGCTAGAGAGGCTAGCCGATGGGTCTCGTCCAACCATTCTAGGTAAAGAAGGCATTCTTCTACTGGAGTAGTGTTAGGAAGTAATTCAACGAACAATTTCAAAGAAGGGATCTCGAACTCGATTGGAAGGGTAGCCTCCAGTCCGTAAACTAATTGAAATGGAGTGAAACTGGTGGCATCCTTCACAGAGGTTTGGTAGTCCCACAAGGCAGAGAACAACATCAAGTGCCAGTTAGACTTGTGCATGCCAACGGTACGTTGAAGCATCGTAACTAGAACCTTGTTGACGGCCTCTACTTGGCCATTTGTTACAGGGAAAAGTGTCTACACAGAACTTCTTATCCCACTAAGGTGTGGTAGCTACCTTAGAAATAAACAAAGTAAAGCTACTTTCATTTTTCCTTTATGAAATATAGATGAGAGAAGAATAAAGAAGACCAACCTCTATCTTGCGCTAATCTCCTAGTTCGATTCCTCTCTCTCTTGATAGCCTTTTGCTACTTGCTCCCTTGTACGCCCAGCTTCACAGAGTACCTGTAAGATCATAGTAGCATAACACTATACAAGAACATGGATCTATAATCATAAACAATCTAGGATCAGATGTAAATTGACCATACAAATGCATAAAACATAAATGACACAAGAGTATGGAGGAAAACTTGAATAGCTTTTATTGATAAACAAGAAAGAGCCAAGGGAGTTACAACCAGTTGTTCTGACCCAGCATCATCCTCTCAGCAAGTAAGCCCTTCTTCACCTCATACAAAGCTTAGATCACCCCACACTATGATGTTGTCTCAAGAAACCAACAACAATTCCTTACAATATGCAAAATTCCAGCCTTTGGATCTCTAGGATGAGGGATCCATATATAGATATTTGTAAGGAAGATGAGTCAGCTTATGATTTTATTAGTGTCTTCCCTCTGATAGTTCTTGCTTCAACTTGGAGATTGATGATCTCTTACTCATCCTTGGTTGAATTTAGAGAGGCAAGTGTCACAGGAGAAGTTTCTGGAAGATTCCATGCCTCTCCACCTCGCGGATTGACACTGCCATTTGTCACTTCTCGACCATCGCACCCCATAGGAGGGCTTTTTGAAATGCAACGCACCCACAGAGTGTACTTAGGTGAGATGCAACGCACTTTACCTATGGAGCTGCTGAAATGATCCCGTTTTGACCAGTTTTGAGCAGTTTTTCATGGAGAACTTCTAGGAGAAGCTGTAATCAGTTGACCTTATTCCTTTAGGGGTTAGAACAACACTTTTAGGGACTTAGGAGCCCTTGGTTTATGGACATTTCATGCTTGGGGTCGTAGTGCCCAAAAATGTCTGTAACAGTTGCCCCCTAAAGCATGAGGTCATTAATCTTTTGATGTCGGGTGAAATGCTTTATTATGAGGATCCGGAGTTCTTTCAAGCTGGGAGGAGACCTGTAATAAGATACAATACAATACATTATCTTCATAATATTTTCATGATCTATCTGAGGCGGGAATTCCCATGCTCAGCTTTATAAATTCATTTTCATGTACATAGGACAGACAATCGTCTGAGTGTAGACTGATGATTCTGGTAGAGTCATCATCCCTTTGATCGGATGATTATCTGTGCAGCAATAATGTACATTTGATGTCTTTATTTCCCTGAATATATATCACAGCCCAGATGGATTGAACTAGATTCGGGGTCTTCAATCTTGTTCGATCTTCACTCGAAGTACAAGTCTATCCATGTGAGAGATGTTCTGGAGTCGAACATGAAAAGACATTGCCTGATTACCAGCCAATGATGTAAGTTGTTAACAGGCGCGAGAGGAATCACCGATAATGATAATGACCCTCAAGGTACTGCAGTACAATTCACGTGGTGTGAATAAAGGACTCGGTGTCGAACACCACGCAAAATCTTTCGGTCAAAGGCCATTGATGTAAACTTGTCACCGGAAGTGAGAAACTTGCCATTGAGGCATGCAAGATTCAAAGTATTGAACGGGGTGTTCCTAGATCGACTTCTTGAATAATGAGCTGATGTCGACAAGAAGTGATCCGTCACAGGAGGGCCTTAATGCATCCCACATCAATGACACGGAATGGAGCAAATGATTTTAATGGAGGTGAAAACGATCTGATGACATAAGGTTCAGGGTGGCGGTCATGAAAGAATGGAGTGTAAATGTATTATAGCGGGTGAGACACAGGTGAATTCTCTTAATGACTTCTCTTGAACATATCGGTGACACTGACGTGATGGATTGGTAGCATTAACCCCAAATGTGGATGGTGTGATGGGACCATGGTGATGTCACTGGTGAATGAAACAACCCAACCTGACTTGGATGCGGAGTGAAAGTGTCATGTTCAAGAGCGACTTGCTACCAACAAAGTTTCTTCAAGTTTTCTTCCCAATTTTTCCCCAGTCATTGCTGACCAGTACCTCTTTATTTTTGTCAAGCTTGAGGAGGATAACATATGCTTGTTCTATAATTTTCCCTTCGGGAAAACCCATCGCTATGTTTTAATGAGCCTAGCGATAGTGAAACTCGTTCTTGTCTGTTATGGACAAGTTTGTCGCTATTAGGTTTTAACGAGTTTAACGACAAAGATAACTCAGTCCTTTTCAATTTTAGGGAGTCTAAAAAGGGAAGTAAAGAAAACTCCAAAATTCCTTTTTCGTCATCTAATCCCTTAAGTCCGAAAAAGTATAAAATAATACAGAAGGGATGAATTTTCAATACTTTTAACGAGCCGAACAAAACAAGCACTCGATCGTTTTGTGTAATAATCCCTCAGGTCCAAAAAGATTAAAATCTAAGGAGGGTTAGCACTTCCGGTCCCTTTAACCAGCTGGAGAGGCCAATGGCTCAGCAATCTTTTCATATTTTACGAGTTAGTTGAAAAGAGCTTAAAGGAGACTCGTCTTTTCAAGAACGAGTGATAAAATTGGGTAGCAGCTGATTCCAGGTAAGGTTTGGAATTTTCCAATCACGACAGTGTTACAAGGATGGCTAGTGGGATCACTCTTCGCAGTTGTTCCTCAAAAGGGGTAAACAATCAAATGGAGGTGAATGATCGGCCAATACAGAGTGGAGGTGATGATGAGAACACGACCAAGGCTTTAAAGGCTGAAGTACTACATTCACGATGGTTATTTACCAGGAATTGGTTCATTTTTTTTGATTGAGCTTAAACAATTGCTCATGACTTATGTTTATTTTTTAACGAGCTTGAACTATGTGCTAAAACTGCTCGATTAATCCAGTCGTATAATAGGAATGTCTCATATATGAAAATGACAATTTTTAGAGTTTTGCCCCACATCCTTTCTTTATGCAAGTTAGGAAACGACCAATCCTACGAGTTTAAAGGGTTAGAGGACCTACAAATTTAAAAAATAAATAGTTGCTCTTCACTTGCACGCCAAAAGGTTTGCATGCCCCCAGGTATAAAACAGAGTTTCAAGGTAACCTTTCAAACCACCGACAAAACATTTGTTTTATCAAGAAAGGTCTACCTCTTTCAGGTTACCAAAGATTGTTCTATTCACACCGCAAACAAAACACTTCTTCGGCGATGTCTACCGAAATAGACAAAGGTGAGACAATCCACTCACATAACTTTGACGAGAGAATCTTATTCCAGTCTAACCCCCTCTTCCAATCACGGACGGGAGTATAGTCCAGTCATATATCTCTCGTGGAAACCTACCCTATACCCGAAGTTTTCCTGCCGAAGTAGACCAGGGTGCATCCCCCCTGGGTTTCAGTCATGTCCCCCAAATCACTCGCGCTCATTAGGTGGACGGACTGGAGATTGATGAGACATTCCTTGTGTGAAAAGACCATTTAGGGGTGGTATATGACTATTTTCTATGCGTGATCTCGGAAATGAAAGCTGGTCTACGAGCTTGACCACTCTTCCTTTGTGCGGAAAACACATTACTCTAAAGAGTGATGAGACAATGGCTCCCATGCAATAAATATAGTCTCGTCCAAGGAGTAGATTATAATCCAGGGGTCCTTGGACTACCATTACGTTCATATGAACAGTTTTCCTTCTCAATGTTATGGGAACATTGGGAAGGATCCCTAACGGTCGACTGGTTCCTTTGTCAAATCCTGTTAGATTTCTCATCTCAGCAAAAGCGATGGCAAACCAAGTGCTTTCCAAGTAGTCAAGGAAAGGATACTCAGAGAAGCCCCTTAATCTATGATGGTACCGGCCATAACCATTCTATATATTTGAGCAATGATTCGGAACGGTACACTAGCCGGTAAACGGGGTCCGCCTAGTTGATTCCAGTCAAAGGAGACAACTAGGTTGCTTGGAGGTTGGACCAAATAGACGGCCGGGTATGACTCTGACGAACTTCCTTCCTGCGATAAAAGAATGGGTAAATTGCCTCCATGTTCATCGAAGTCTGTGTTTACGAAAAGAATTTGGACGATGTCATCCTTGTTCTCTTCGGTGATTGTATCATCCGAAGATGGAACCTCTGAAGGCAAGACCGGGTCAACTGCCGCCTCGACCTTTTGACTTTCATCTGGTATGGGTTCATATGGTTCGTCTTCAATGATAGATGCTTCGGTCGACCACCTGGGCGGGTCAGCCAGATTTTCAACTAGTGATGGACTTGACAAGAGTTTTTTATATCTAGGAGGAAGTCGTAACAGTGAAACCGGATGATCATCCAAAACTCTTTTAGCCTCGTCTAAGAAGGGACAACAGTGGACGCCATGATCGCCTATGCACAGTTTACAAGGAAATCTATATTTTCCTTTTTACCCTAGGGCTTCATTTTCACTAGTCAACAGTGTGCTTTCAACATGATCATCAGAGGTTGACAACACTGGGTTGTGCAAACGAGGAGACCAGTCCCTTAAGATCCGAGGGATGCAGGTACAATCTCTATGATAGTGGTCTCCTTTGCAAATGACACATGGTGATTTAGGCCTAGTCGGTGCAGTGTGTGGATTTTCACTAGACGATGCTCGGTTGCCCCCTTTCTCTTTTGGCTCCTTCTTCTTCTTCTCTTTCTTCTTCTTTTCCTTCTTCTTCTCAGATACTTGATTTTTGGCTTTACAAGCTCCATCAAGCGAAGAGGAAGGAGGAGAGGAAGAATTGGAGGAAGTAGAAGGTTGGTGGGTAACTCTGGAATCGTCTAGTTGCTGACTCGATTGTTCAGGAATTGCGGTGTTCTGAACGATAGAGGTTGAGAAGAGCCATACGGGCAAGCCGATTGTCAGTCCTGGAAGCGACAATGTGGCCATATGGGGTGCACCAACATCTCCCTAAGAGGAGAAGGGACTAGGATTTCCTCCAAGGGGAATTCCTTGGTTGGTGGATTCGATTTTCTCAACCTAAGATCAACGTAGGAAAGGGTGATGATTATTCCGTTTAAAATAAATTTTAGACGCTTTGACACAACTTGTTTTTTCAATTTTAAAGAGTCGAGAAAAAACAAAAGATGACTCTAGTCGCCTTCAATTTTTAATGAGCCTGAAGTGACAAGTGCTCAGATGGACCTTTTCTGTTAAGGAGTCTGAAAAGGAACGAAAGGGACTGCTCTAGAAATCTAGGTAGAGGGATTACCAAACCAATAGCAAAACTACATAATACTTTTTACGGTATGGTAATCAATCTTCCTGAATGCTGTGTTCAGTGCATTGCGATCGATAGGGCAGCAGACACGGCTTCCTATGGATAAAGGATTAAGCCTATTGTGGTCTCCCAAAATATACTCGATGGTACATGGGAGCACAAGTCCATACTGGCACTTATCATCTCAAAGTGGAGGAATCACCCAACCATCAGTGAGAACAACAGTTACCATGCTTTACGACGCCGGAATACGTCTCTAGCCTAGACTTCTAGATGTTGTGCATTAGGTTCCAAAGCATTGTTAGATTCATTAAATTTATTTTATAGTTGATCTTGCTTAAGAAATTTTCCTTTCATGTTCACCGCGAGATGTAGATGTACAATTCCTAAAATGCAATCTAAGATGATAAACAGTCTTTTATCTTCTTTGTGCAATGAAAATCCTAGCTACTAAGGAAAGAGATACAGTATTGTTACACAAAAATATCGTCACTATGATTATTTACAGTCAGTATGGGTCTATCATCACTTGTACTGTCCTCCTAAGCAAGTCTAAGACCTCAGCTCTTCAAATCAAGCTTTGGAAATGGGAGAAAGACATTAAAAATCAATGTAACTCTGGTTCCGCACTTTCTCTCATGGTCACTTGCGGTCCCGCACCTTCTGTGTACAAAAGCTGCGTACCTACCTGCTCTGTCCCTAACGGTGTAGGTGCGGACCCCTGTGAAAGTCAAAAGGCGCAAGTTTTATCTTAAAAAACTCACTTTGGGTTAATTCTAGAGTTTTCTAGAAGGAATTTTGACATGGATTGTTAGCTCTGAGGTGGTTCATGCATACCAAAAGAGAAGGAGCTAATCCCTTGACTAAAGGAGTTATCCCTTTGAAGGAGGGCTTTATCCCTTTGAAGGAGGACCTAGTAACTTCCCTCCATTGCACTATAAATACAGGCATTGGGGTGAGGACTAGAGAGGTTAGAAGCTGAACATTTTGAGGATAAATGCTGGTGAAATTAAGACTCTTTGGTTGAGCTTGAGAGGAGAGATCACATACCTCTTGGTTCCATTGGAGAGTGAGTGAAACTTGTCAAAGTAGAGGAGACATCTTGTTGGACCCTGGGAGGAGCTTGTACAGCGTCAAGGCAAAGGTTGTAAAGCTCTTCTTCTTTTGAATTAATACTATCAAACTCATTTTCCTCAACAAGTATCTTATGTTATTTGTTTCATGGACTCCTTGACTTTCATGTTAAATATGTTTTATGCAATTGGCCTTTCAGGTGCTATTTAATTTGTTTGCCTTGTTTGTGTTTGCAGATTCCCGAAAAGGAGCTCGTTTGGATCAAAGGAGCGAGGGCATCCACAATCTTGCGTTGGACCAAAGGTAGGCCCTAAAAACACTTGTTTTCTATTGTTTATCAAAGCATATTTAGAGAAAGATAGTGTCTGGTTGGTTTGCTTGTCATTAGGTCTTCTTTAGATTCTAGGAAGGTCTATCTTGTCCGCAAGATCGACTCATTCCGTGTGACAAAATGGCGACTCCACTGGGGAGCTTGATTGTTTTCCTTGTTTATACTTTGACCTGAGAAACTGTATTTTCTGTTTCTGTTTTTGACTTGATGATTGTGGGATTGGGTGAATTTAGTTAATTTTGAGTCAGTTTTTATTTTTCATAGTTTTGGGAGAGGTACGCACCCTTTGAGTTAGGCACAGTGCGTACCTGTACGCACTTTTCCTTTGTACACAGAGTGTGAACGCACCTGTGTAAACAGGTTGCCTGCGTACCCTGTCAAAAATTTGAAAATTTGAAAATTTTTCTCTTTTTTATCAGTTTAGAATTTGTTTATAGGTTTTAGCCATTGCCCAGACCTGCTTGTTCCCTGTCAAAAACTTTCCTTGGTTTAATTTCATTAGTGTTAGGGTTTTAGTTGGAATTTCTAGGAATTTTGCTTGTTGGGTTTGTTTTTCGTTTTTGGTTGTGTAGTGGCTCTGAGCTTAGAAGCCGTAGGGACCACAGATTACCTTGGTGTGTACCAGTATTCTTATGAGTCTGACCATTTATGAAATCTCCCCTTGTTGAGGAATCCGCTTTGTGTTTTCTCATTTCAAAATTTCGAAAAACTTGTATTTGAAAGTTGGAATTTTCATTAAAAATAAAAAAAGAAAACGAGAGATTGGTTATTTTTTGACTAATTGTGATTCTGCATAAATTAGTCCTTAGCTCACATTTAGCTAAGTAAAACATCCTCAAAAAGACTTTTAGTAGGCTTTGACTTCAAGTAGATTTTTATAGTTTGTAGCTCTCAAAGTTAGTCATTTTCATTAGTTTTGAGTGTTTTATTTACAAAATATAAAAAAATCTCTTTTGGAAAAAGTTTGTTTTTGTAGTGGTTGAGTGCTTTGAAAAGAAAAGGGAAATTTTGGTGAAATAGCTAGTTGTCTCGTTTTGAGTGCTTTGGAAAGGAAAAGATCTTCTTTTAATTTGTTTAATTGAGAAAGATTTGTGTTTACAAAGTATTTGCATTCTCAAACTCTTTCTTAGTTTAGAAGTTCATCGAAGAGAAAAGATTGTTTAAATCATCTTAGGTGCATCTTTTTAGTGATTTCGAGTCGAGTCTTTACACCACGAGTTTCATCTCCGCCACCTCTTGACTTAAGCAAAAACCACTAAAATTAACGCTTAAAGTAAAATTCATCTAGTAACATTTTATTTCTATGGCTCTGATACACCAACTTAGCTTAGGCTAGTGTCTTGGACTAGGAGAGTAATTAACTCTCCAAGACAGTAAAAACAAACAAGTAGTTGTATCTTGTGGTAGGAAGAAATCAAATTGTTGCATTTATGCTCTGGGAAAGCTCCTCTTAAAGGAGAAGCACGAGATCGTGTCCGAACCAGTGTGGGAATCAATCCTTCCTCATTGGGAACGACGCCAGATATTCACGTATTAAAAACGGTAAACCTCGGATAAACCATTGTCGAGGAGCCTGGTGTCACTTGTTGGTAAACCTTGGATTATGTCAAGGAGCCTTCAAGAGGATTGAGCTTGCTACTCTGCCCTTGCGTGCGTATCGGATCATAGACTGTTCCCCCATGTTTATTTGTCTCAGTTGGTAGCCTTAGTGACCATATTCTTTAGGATTCTTCCTAAGGTGACAGTGGTGGGA
Source organism: Pinus tabuliformis (assembly GCA_031772625.1). Lineage (NCBI taxonomy): Eukaryota > Viridiplantae > Streptophyta > Pinopsida > Pinales > Pinaceae > Pinus > Pinus tabuliformis. Next base: position 962,936,221 of record CM062817.1, read on the forward strand.
AGATCCCACTGTACCTGGAACAGACGTCGGCTAGACTCGGATTTTCTGGGGGGTTCACTTCACTCGAGATGGTTAAGTGGAGGAACTTGGTCCAGTATATTCATTAAGCAGGTTGTCGGGGTAACTGTTCCAACCACCATTTCTGTACTGAATTCTGCGACGCTGGATTTCATCACCAACTAGTGTTTTCGGTCCGGAAAGTTACTGCTTGTGTGTGTTTGATCTCTAGATTCTTTAGGCGTGTGATTCAAATTTGTTTGGTTCTTTAGAGGCTTTAGGTGGTTTTCATTGAGATTTTACTTTGTTTGCGTGTGAAGTAGTTAAAAGTTTTTAACTATGGCTGAATTACCAAGACAGTCCCGTAGACTTCGGGGCCAGTCTCCTGAGTTTGTAACCGTGGCTGATTTACTGAGGAAGTCCCGTAGACTTCGGGGCCAACCTCCTGAAGAAGTCCCGAGCCAGCTTGAAGGCTTGAAAGTCCTCGTAACTCCTAGTGGTAGTAAAGTTGGGTCACCTGAAGAAGGAGAGTCTTCGTTGGTTGTACATCCTGATTACCAAACTCTAGTAACAGGTTATAATCCTGAATCTATTTCGGTTTCCGAACTTGCTGGTAGCTTTTCATCTACTAGTGATATAGGTGAAGAACCTGAGATATCTAAACCTGTTACTCCAACATCGGGGTTTGTCTCTCCAACTTCTAGTGGTCCTAATTCACCTAGGGTAGAAAGAGTAATCACCAAAAATCTTCCTTCTGGTTTGATAGCTATTGAAGAACTTGCTCCGGAAGAAGAAGTAGGCATCCCTATCCCTGAAAATCAACCTGTTATTGATCTAAGGGAGCGTGAATCAATTTTTTACAGTCCACCTCGAAGTACTACTTGGTATCTTTCTTTGACTAATTATTTGGAAAACCCAGCGTTAAGTTTTTCACCACCTCGTGCTCCTTATCATCCTATAGGTTTTTATACTCCCGTAAATATGTCAGGTCAGTCATCCATGTTTACTCAATCGCCTGAATCTTTTTTGTACGGCGGTCCTTCTGTTCCCTCTGGGTATCAGTCACTTTCTGGTACTTTTTCGGGAGCATCTCCTCAACCCATTGAACAAGGGTTATTCACTGGAAGCAATGGTGCAAAGCCGTTGAGCGTAGAAGACATTCTTATGATGTCAGGTTCTATTCCCAATTATCAACCTCAAGGTGGCCAGTTACCGCCTGGGGGGCAGCCTCAATTAACGCCTGAGGGGCAACCTCAAGGTACACAATTTGCATCTGGGGGGCAACCTCAAGGACAGTATGTACCTACGGTATAATACGTTCCTCAAGGTCAACCCCAGAATCAATATGTACCCCAAGGTCAACCCCAGTATCAATTTATACCTCAAGGTCAACCCAGGATCAGTACATGCCTCAGGGGTATCTACCCCAAGGTCAGTACTCGAACCAAGGTTTCCAACCACCCCAAGGTCAATCTTATGTTCAAGGAACGAGAAATGTACCTTACAATTATCAATCCTACCCTCAACCCGGTTATGGTCCTCAATATTCTCAACCTGTTATGGGTCAGTACCCTGGAATGAATATAGTGTGGGATCCATCGCAAACTCAACAGGTGTTGCAGCCAAGTGTACAGTTGTCATCTCAAACTGGACAACCCTTAGTTTCTGGTTCACCCCAGCAACCAGTCCAATCTAACATTCAAACTTCTGTACCTTCGGTATTTTCTCAGTCTGGGCCTACTACACCTCGTACTCCATCTCAAACGACTGCTGCAACTGCCACAACATCTGTTCAATCTACCCCACCTACTTCTGGAGTATCGACAGCTCCGGTTTCTACTGTTCCTGTATCTACTCCTCAGACATCTTTACCACCATCTGGATCCACGATTCAAACTACGGTTCAGATGCCTGTAGGACAACCTGGTTTAAGTACGGTTGTCACAAGTCAACCTCAATTCACCTATCAACCATACCAGGGACAATACCAATTCGGTCCTGCTGTTCAGCAACCAGTCTATCAGTATCAACCGTACCCTGGGTACACTTATCAACAACCTCAACAACCCCAGTACGGTCCGGTTAATCCTGGTTTTCCGGGAGGATACAATATCCCGAACGCGATTCCTATTCCTAGTTATCCTGGATATCCTCCTCCTGGGGCTAGTCTCATGACCCAGAGTTTTAGGGATCCTAATCGGCAGTTACCATTTATCGCAACTTTGGACTTACCTGATTTGTCGCACCTAATGAACGATCCGATTAATTATCTTCTGTTTTGGCCGCCAATGCCGAATAAGTTGCCCAGTGACATTCCCAAGTTCGAAGGTAAATCTGGAGAGGACCCATCGAACCATGTGATGACTTACCACCTCTGGTGTGCGTCTAACTCCTTCACAGATGATTCGATCCGTCTTAGACTTTTTCGGCGCACTCTAATTGGTCTCGCGGCCAAGTGGTACATTGAGTTACCGCGAGGCACTTTTTATAATTTTAGTCAGTTAGCTACCTCGTTTTTAACTCATTTTCAGTTGCCAGTCAGATATGACAATGGTTCGGAATTGTTAACTTCGCTAAAACAATCGTCATCCACGTACATTTCAGATCATATTCATGAGTGGAGACGTCGACGACGTTTAGTGAAGGTATTTATTCCGGATCAAATCTTGGCTGAGTGGTTTGTAAAATCTTTGTTGCCAAGGATCACTGAATATGTTGTTAAAGCCGGAGTTGTTACTGAGGAGCAAGTGATTGCTCAAGCACAGTACCTTGACTTGGTCTATACTCAGTCAGGTACGTTACACGAAAAGATCCCCGATCTTCCCAAGTCAAATCAAATCACTGCAGCTCCTTCGGGATCTCATATCGCTGACGTTATGATTGGTACAGTTAACACTAAAAGTAAGAAGAAGTCTTCCAAGAATTCTTATCCTATCATAACCTTGCCTGATTCCTCGACAGGAGATTCTTCTGCAGAGGTTTCCGTCGATATTCACGTTGTAGAGTCATCTACGACTAAATCAAAATCGGTGGGAAGAAGAAAGCAAAGAAGAAGAATAAAACGGACAAAAGTTCAAAGGAGAAACCTGAAAAGGCAGAATCCAATGATGAAAAGCGCAAACCTCGTTATCCTTGTCTCATTTGTGACGAAGAACATTTTACAAGAGACTGCCCTCATCGTGCAGAGGTTGCGAAGATTGTCAAAGGTTCCCGAACTCCTGCTGTCTTGAAGGATCCATTTCCAAGTCAAGACAGTAAGATGATAGGTTCTTCCTCGAGTGCCAATGAAGAACCCATATTAATGATGTCCCATGTTAGGATTGTGACTCGATCGCAAGATTATGGTAGTAAAAGTCCTGTTGATGGCAAAGAAGCAGAATCTTCTCATTCTAATCCATCAACCTCATCTCCCGGTTCCGATCCACTACATATCGAGAAACCTAATCCAGACTTAGTAATCAAACTGCCCGCCAAGGGTATGCTTCGAAAGTCAGCTTTCAATCCACATGCGAGAGCGGCTCAGAATTATAACATTGTTGAGGATTTAACTGTTTCACCCTCAACAATGTCAGCTTTGGAAGTGCTGCAATCATGCCCAGCACAACGTAAATTACTTTTGTCGGCTATAGGAGCTGTTGACGTTCAGGACCCGAACCTAATAATCTTTGATCTAGAAAATAGTACACCGTGTTTGCCTCATCAAATGGATTTCCAGATCCCAGTGATAGTCAAAAACAGGCCTATTCATCGGACTGTAATTGATGAGGGAGCCTCAACGTGTATTATGTCGATACAGTGTTGGAGATCGCTTGGTTCTCCTTCACTAAATCAATCCCCGACAATTCTACAGGATTTTCCTATAGGGGTTGAAGGAAAAATCGTTAATCTAGATGTGGAGGTGGTTGATGCCCCTCTAGATTACAACCTTCTATTGGGTCAAAGTTGGTCGTACGCTATGACAGCGGTCGTTTCATCAGTCTTCTGAGTAATAAAGTTTCCACATAATGGAAAGATCGTAACAATAGACCAACTGGCTTACTTTTCATCCGACCCAGCCTCTTCGGAGAGTATTCAGCATGTCGGTAAATCGACTATCCCATATAAGGATGTTGGAGTAGGATTAGTTAAAGATGTCGGTTTACTGGGAACTTTTCCTTTTCCTCCAATCAATGCATCATCTTCATTTGCAACCATTCATATGATTACATCAGACACCATTTTTTATGACGATCCTTGGATCGTTCCTTCTGAATCTGAAATAGACTCATTTGGTAATTCCATGCCTTTGAGTCCATATGGAATTGCCTATGAAGCCGTGCAGTCTTTTGCCGACCCGTGTTCAATCGAAAATGACTTAATGAATGTGGTCCGTGAGGAATCACTTTTCACATCAACCTCAGATTTAACTACGTTTTCTGAACTTGTTCACTCTGATGAGCAAATTCGTGAAATCCTATGTGTAGATGATTTACCATGGGAAGATCTCCATCACAGATCTTCATTTTTACCTGAGGATGATCGTTTTGAAAATGATTTCTCATCAATCTTTACGACTGAATATGTCAAGGAACCTTAGAATCCAATGAAACATCCCAATTCAGAGTTAAATTTGGGAAACATCTCTCGAACTATTCCCATTGACATTTCGGTTAAGCCCGGAATTGTTGAGAACATTCATAAAGGTGCCTCGTGTACAGATGATGAAATTCAATTATATAAGGCCCTATTTCAAGAATTCCACAACGTGTTTGCCTGGTCCTATGAGGAAATGACAGGAATTGATCCCGCGATTGTTGTTCATGAGATCGAGACTTACCCGGACGCTAAACCCGTCCGGCAACGTTTGCGTCAGATTCACCCACGAAAAGCTGTTGCAATTAAAGAAGAAGTTGAAAAACTGTTGAAAGCAGGTTTCATTTATCCGATCCCGCTAATGGATTGGATATTGAATATTGTTCTGGTTAACAAAAAACAGGGGACAATAAGAATATGCATCGACTATAGGGACATTAATCGAGCCTGTCTAAAGGACAACTACCCAACTCCCTATATTGATCAAATCATTGATGATTGTGCCAGCAGCGAAATATTTTCCTTTATGGACGGTTTTTCCGGATACAATCAAATCAACATTGTACCTGCCGATCAACCAAAAACGGCTTTCATTTGTCCATGGGGGACATTTGCTTATTGCAAATTACCTTTTGGGCTTAAGGATGCCAGAGAAAATTTTCAGAGGGTGATGTCTTATGCGTTTCATGACATCAAGCACATTGTGCAACCCTATCTCGATGACTTGCCTGCTCATTCATTACATCGAGCTGATCACCTCGTCCATTTACGAGCAATCTTTATGAGGCATAGGCATTATCGTATTCGGTTGAACCCACACAAATGTGTCTTCTGTATAGAAATGGGTCGATTGCTGGGATTTGTAGTTTCGAAAGCCGGCATTCGCGTTGATCCCTCGAAGGTCGAAGCTATCATCAATTTTCCTCCTCCTTCGAGTCTTCGCCAACTCCAAAGTTTGCAGGGGAAAGCAAACTTTTTACGACGATTCATTCCTAACTACGTCGAGGTTACAAAGGGTTTTACACGGTTGTTGAAACAGAACACTCAATTCTCTTGGGATGAGATAGCTCAGAAATCTTTTGATGCACTCAAACACGCGTTGACCCATGCACCGTTGTTGCATCCTCCCAACTACAACCAGGATTACTTTTTGTATCTCGCCACCTCCCATTCCACCATTGGAATGGTCTTAGTTCAGGAAGATGAATTCAGAATGGAACATGTGATATATTACCTTAATCGAACGTTAAATCCAACTGAGCTAAAATACTCACATGTGGGGAAATTGGCATTGGCAGCCATTCAAGCTGTCCAACGTTTTCGTCACTACATTTTACTACGTAAAACTACGGTAATTTCGGATTGCAACCCTATGATCTACATTTTGACCAAACAATTGTTAGGGTGCAAGTACTCTAAATGGATCGTTATCCTGTAGGAGTTCGACTTGGAATTTGAAAAATCTAAGTCTAAGAAATCTTTAGCTTTTGCAGAGTTAATGTGTGACTTCCCGCGTGCTGACACGGAAACTGTGGAAGAGGAGCCCATTGCGAACGAATCTTTGTTTCTAATCAGCACTTTAAATCCATGGTATGGGGATATCATCATCTATCTCCAGACCCAATCCTTTCAGCCAGAAATTTGAAGGTTGGAACGTCGGAAAATTCGGTTCCACTCGCAACAATTCAAAATTATTAGAGATACTCTTTATTGTTGTGGGGCAGACTCTATTTTTCGACGTTTCTTAACTCACGAAGAGGCTGAAAGGGTTCTAAATGACTGTCACTCTTGAGCATGTGGTGGTCATATGTCTGGGTATGCCACAGCCCAAAATATATTGCACGCTGGCTATTTCTGGCCGTCCTTGTTTAAAGATTGTATTACCGCGATCCGAAAATGCCACAACTGCCAGATTTTTGATCGTAAGATGCGCGCTCCACCTGCTCCTCTCCACCCTATAATTGTCGTTGGTCCTTTTGCCAAATGGGGTATCGATTTTATTACATGTAACCCTCACTCAGCCGGGGGGCATGCATATATCATCCTTGCGGTAGATTATTTTACTAAGTGGGCCGAGGCGATGCCTACATTCGAGGCAGATGGCAATACAACTGCAATTTTCGTGTTCAATCATATAATTGCTAGGTTTGGTGTCCCACAAGCGATAATCACTGATCATGGGCGTCATTTTCGAAATGTTATGATGACCAAACTTACAGGCCAGCTTGGTTTACGTCACGATAGTTCAACTCCTTATTATCCACAAGCGAATGGTCTGGTTGAATCCATCAACAAAGTTTTAGTTATCATGATCCGACGAATCATTGGGATTCATCGGTCGAATTGGCGCAACATGCTATTTTCAGCGCTTTGGGCATACCGAACTTCAGAAAAAACATCAACAGGGTTCACTCCTTTCCAACTAGTTTATGGTTTGGAAGCTGTGTTACCCATTGAGTGCAAAATCCCGTCACTGCAAATGACCATCGAGTTACTTCCAGCTACTTCCGAAGAGGAAAAGCGTTTGTTATACTTAGCTCAATTAGATGAGAATCGACATGATGTTGCATTGGCGATCGAGACTCACGCAAAATGTATAAAAGCTCAGTATGATTGGAATGTGACCCCTCGAAATTTTTCAGAAGGAGACCTAGTGTTATTGTATGATCAAGCTAATGATAAATTAGGCACTGGGAAATTCGTTCCTATGTGGCATGGTCCCTATATTGTTAAGCGAAAGCTAGCAAAAGGGGCCTATGAATTGGTAGGCTTTGATGGGGACTCTTTTGGTAAACCCAGAAATGGCCTTTACTTGAAGAGGTACTATGCTTAAAAGAATGGGTATGGAGATTTTTAGGATAGTTTTTTCTTTCTAGCTAGTGTGTTTTAGTTTAAAAAAGTGTGCTTAGCTTAGAGAGTGTTTTTTCGTCATTATTCCTGCTTATCTTGGTTTTACTCTTGATATTGCAGATGTCGATGCCTCTCCAAACATACATTGGATTTGATGATGGTGCTTGTCGTAATACATGGAACATCTCTTCCGCAGCTTGGGTTATCTATTCGCCCTCTGACGAGTTAGTTTCTATGCATGGGGTAAGCCTCGGTCAAATAACAAACAACATTGCAAAGTATAGTGCAGTGATTGAGTTATTATCTGAATCTATTTCATTTGGGATTCGGAGTTTGATAGTGAGGTTAGATTCTAAACTCGTTGTATTACAGCTTAATAGAGTGTATGCCATTAGAAATCCAGTGTTATTAAGATTATTTTTGAGAGTGCGTCTCTTGGAACGTGAGTTTGATTACATTGAATATCAGCATATTCCAAGGTCTTTAAATACATTAGCAGATGCAATTGCTTCTCGAATGTTAAATAGACATTTGCAATAATCATACATGTAAATTTAAAACCATTCCATAACATGATTTACAAGATAAGCCGGTAATAGTGATATATATATAGGAGTGTGTCAAAAAATACATCGTCTTCGATCATAGGTTGAAAAACACCTTATGATCGGCAAAAATGATAAGTACAAAAAGCAAAATGTCACATGTGCCCACAATAGGCGATCATCCTACCACTGGTGATGATCTCTATAAGAAACCACTGCACGGGCCACCTTGCAAAGGAACCTCCTAAAAGGTCCTGGGACTCCAATCACATAGCGCTGAAGTCGACGAGGAATGTCGTCTATAGTGGTCTCAGGAATATCTCCTGTCAAGCGCTCGAGATGACCCTCCAACTCGGCCAAAACCTCTGCTAATTTGTCTTGTGGGGCTGGCGCAGGTGCAACTGGTTGCCTCCTCTCAAAAGGCCAGAGAGCGGCTGGTCGCTGTGGACCCACATATGCATTTGAAATTTTTACTATCAGTTTTGAGACGATGGAAAAATAAATAAAAAAAATAAAATAGGAAAAGTTGAAAAGGATTTTACCTGACTCGTCCCACTGCTCTCCTGGTGGAAGAGCCATGTCTGGGTCACCACGAAAATCTATCCCAGCGTAAGGGATGTCCTGAATGGAAAAGACCTGGTTTTCCAACCATTGGAAATACTCAGGTTTGAACCGAGCAACTTCTGTCCTCTCGTCCGGGTGACGGGCCATGACTGTGACCCATCGCATCAGTTTGGGCTCTCGAGGAAGCCCAGCTCCAACAGTAAGGTGCTGTGGGATCAACATAGGAACCCTCTCCAGGCCAAAACTCACGACCAAAGCCCCATAACCAAAGGTCTTTAGTCGTCCGCTCTTGGCCCTGGTCAGTTGGCCTTTCACATTGGCCAGCACAGCATTGCACCAGTTGAAGATGGTGCCTCGAAAGCAATCAACTGCCATACGCATCTGGGATCCGGTGGCAATATGTAATGCGGCAGCTCCGCAAAGTCTGGTGACAGTAAACGCAATCACCATGAGCTTAGGACGGGATATAGTCTTTATGTCTATCCCTTTGTCTCTAGCCTGGCTGTTGCAATACTCTAGCTGGAGGCTATCGACAAACTGGCCACCTGGCCTAGTCCCGTGCAGAGTCAAGTCTTCGCCTCTCTTAGGCAAACCAGTCAAGAAATAAATGTCCGCCAGCTCAATTTCAAGCTGGTGGCCGCCAATGAAAAAGCAGTGGTCCTGTATGCTCCATCTTTCAACCAGCCACTATAAGAAATCCACCTGAGCCCTCATGCCAGGAATGGTCCAGAATTTGTACAATTCGCATGCCTTCAAAGCATCAAGTGAAGGCTGATGATTCCATGTGGCAGCATCCACGTCCTCATGCTCTCGTTCGCGCCAATCTAGCATGATGTACTCTCTGCATCAAGTATAAAGATTAATTAAATTGCTAGAAAATATTTTGATTGGTCCATTTTTGAGAATCTTTGGGTTCAAAACCCTTGCGGCGGGGTATGCACCGTCTGAGTTAGACATAGTGCGGGGGTCTGCACTTTGTCTACACAGAAGGTGCGAACCCCAAGCTTTTTCCCAATGGAGAAAAAGTCGGGGTCCGCGGGTCCGCAATGGTAAACCTGCAGACCCCCGCGCGTGGGTTTTGCGCCTAAAACCCCTCCCAAAAAATGAAATGAAGGACTAAATAAAAAAACTAAATGGTTGAAAATGAAGTGTAGGATGATGTGGATTACCTGGAAAAGACGGCGCTCGATTCCGACGGTTGGATTTTCCACAATCTTCACGGGAAGTTTTCTAAGCAAAAGCACTATTTTCTCACCCAAACTCAAACGGTAAAAATGAATTGACAAAGGCCATTTTTATAAGTTTTTTGAGTAAATGAATTGCAAATTTGTTTATGTTTCACTTTGAAACGGTATTTTGTGAAATTTTTATCCATTTCAAACAGGTATGAGTAATGTTTGTGTTTTTGTGCGGAATAAAGGATTATTCAGGCGAAATCTATCATTTTCAACGAAAAAACAAGTAGAGTCATCTTTAAACCCTTTTCTGACTCCTAAAATATGAAAAGATTGCCGAGCGTTTCTTTTACACTTGTTAAAACGGAATTAAAAGACGGTCCACTTACAACTCTTTTCTGACCGTAAAAATACGAAAAGATTGCCGGATTTTTGTCGTTTCAAATTCGATATTGGTTATAAAACGACATGTCGTTGATCGCTTTTTTACTTTTTCGGATTAGTGACACTAATAACGAAAAGTACCCCTTGGTCGTAAAAGAACAAACGGTTCTCTCAAGTATTATTTTATACTTTTTCGGGCTTGGGAGACACAAATTTATGAAAAAGGTCCACCCTGGAGTCTTCTTAAGTTTTTTCAGACTCTCTAAAATTGAAAAACGCCAAGTTTCTCCTATACTGGACTCGTTAAAATTTCACAGTAAAGGACCTGTTCAATTACAAACAGGAACGAACCACTCCTTCTTAGGGTTCGAATATAAACTAAGTTGGACTCATCCGAAGGATGAGCTTATAATCAAGCAAATGTTATCCTCCTCAAGCTTGTCCAAAATAAAGAGGTACTTACCAGAAATGGTGGGGGAAAAGGGAGAAAAATGAGTCTGTTTGTCATACTTTGTAACCGCTCTTGAACACGACACTTTCATTCACCTGGGTTGGGAAATCCTTTGCCTAACAGTTGGTCAAACCACCTTGAAAGTCTTCAGCCAGTTTCTGGGTATTAACTTTGGGTCAATTGTTACCAAGCCATCTGTCGTGTCGTTATGTGTTCAAGAGGTCACTGCCAATAAGCCATTCATCTGCAAAATATCTGTCATCCATCTTTACCATCCCTGAGTCAGTCTTTGCAACTAATTTTCTTCAACTTGATCTATGATTTCGTGTTGTGGGCTTGCCTGCGACGGATCGCTTTCTATAGACATCAGCACAATATCTAGAAAGATGATCTAGGAATCGTCAGTACCTTGAGATCTGCATGCCTCAATGGTAGGTTTCTCGCCTTTGACGACAGTTTACATCATTGACTTCTGATCAAAGGATTCCGTGACATGTTCGACATCAACACATTTATTCGCATGTATAGAATTGTACTATTTCGGGAAGTAGAAATTAAGACCCTGGATCTAGTTTCCACTATCCAGGCTGCGGGGAATTTTGTATTCATTGTGTTGTGGACTATTTATAAACAGATGGCTGCGTCCATACTGTGTTCACACGAGTCTATACTTGTGATGTCTTACAACATCATTCCTATATCAGAGCAGTAGATAGTTTTCTAGTTACTTTTGATCTGAGTATGGGAATGCCTACCTCAGCGATGATATGATCTCATATATATCTTGCATTGAATGTTTTTACAGGTTTCGACCGGGCTCTCCACAAGATGATCCTCGAAATGATAAAGTGCTTCACTCTTCCTATATGATAAATGAAATCCTCATCTACTACAGACTTCGCACTTTAGGGGGAAATCTGTTACACAAAAATATCGTCACTATGATTATTTACAGTCAGTATGGGTCTATCATCACTTCTACTATCCTCCTAAGCAAGTCTAAGACCTCAGCTCTTCAAATCAAGCTTTGGAAATGGGAGAAAGACATTAAAAATCAATGTAACTCTGGTTCCGCACTTTCTCTCATGGTCACCTGCGGTCCCGCACCTTCTGTGTACAAAAGCTGCGTACCTACCCGCTCTGTCCCTAACGGTGTAGGTGAGGACCCCTGTGAAAGTCAAAAGGCGCAAGTTTTATCTTAAAAAACTCACTTTGGGTTAATTCTAGAGTTTTCTAGAAGGAATTTTGACGTGGATTGTTCGCTCTGAGGTGGTTCATGCATCCCAAAAGAAAAGGAGCTAATCCCTTGACTAAAGGAGCTATCCCTTTGAAAGAGGGCTTTATCCCTTTGAAGGAGGACCTAGTAACTTCCCTCCATTGCACTATAAATACAGGCATTGCGGTGAGGACTAGAGAGGTTAGAAGCTGAACATTTTGAGGGTAAATGCTGGTGAAATTAAGACTCTTTGGTTGAGCTTGAGAGGAGAGATCACATATCTCTTGGTTCCATTGGAGAGTGAGTGAAACTTGTCAAAGTAGAGGAAACATCTTGTTGGACCCTGGGAGGAGCTTGTACAGCGTCAAGGTAAAGGTTGTAAAGTTCTTCTTTTGAATTAATACAATCAAACTCATCTTTCTCAACAAGTATCTTATGTTATTTGTTTCATGGACTCCTTGACTTTCATGTCAAATATGTTTTATGCAATTGGCTTTTCAGGTGCTATTTAATTTGTTTGCCTTGTTTGTGTTTGCAGATTCGCGAAAAGGAGCTCATTTGGATCAAAGGAGCGAGGGCATCCACAAGCTTGCGTTGGACCAAAGGTAGGCCCTAAAAACACTTGTTTGCTATTGTTTATCAAAGCATATTTAGAGAAAGATAGTGTCTGGTTGGTTTGCTTGTCATTAGGTCTTCTTTAGATTCTAGGAAGGTCTATCTTGTCTGCAAGATCGACTCATTCCGTGTGACAAGTATTCTTTCACAAAGAGAAAAGAGCACACACTAAATGCACTATCCTAAATCAAACCAATCAAACAGTCTAAATGCAAATGCACATGCATGTATTTGTTTTCGGCTTTCTTAGTATGTGAATGGTAAAAAAGAAAGCTAATGCACAAATCTGAATTACTTTTCAAGCGACAATTACTAACAAGTTTCTTTTCAAAATAAAAAATGGAGACAATCACAACACTTTATGATTTGGAAATGAATACTTGCTTTCGACACTAGAAAAACTACAAATTCAGACCAAATACAATAGTAACAGGGTAATCGACTATTAATAGCAACCAAACTCTTTCCTATGACTGAAAACGACACTTGCGACACTTTCAAATCAAAGGACGACAGTACAATTACGTTACTTTTTGCAAAGGAGAACTGAAAATGACTCAACAAATACACAAAAACATTTACAGTTCTTTTGCACAATGGAGGCGGAATAACAGCAAGGAAAAGGGGTTTCAAACAGAGATATACTGATTACAGGCAGCAAAATTCATGAATAGAACTGAAAACAATGAATCATAGAAACCAAAACTGAACAATGCCTAGTCTGATCAGCGCACCTGTAACACAGTGAACTTGAAATGCAGTGCACCTACTACACTCGGGAAGTGCGCTAAATTTCAGATTCATAGAACAGTACCTGCACTGGGCCAGAGACGAGACTTTGCTTGGGTTCCAAGTCACAGTTTGCAGTTCAGTTCATGGGTTTTGGCCGAGCAAATGGTAATCAGTAATGCAACAATCAGGGGTAGATCTAAGGAGGTTCTAAGAGCTACCACGAGGGCAATTAGAGAGTTTGTGAATCAGTTGTTTAAGTCATAAACAAATCCCAGAGATTGATTGAAGCGGCATTTATCTACTTTGCATTTGCATAGCAAATGCAAATGCAGTTCGAAAGCTACCCAGCTCGACTTCAGGCTTCGTTTGTAAGTTTATAAAATAAACAATCAAGGGAGATAAGCAAACAAACTAATTCGTCCCCAGCGGAGTCGCCATTTTGTTACAGGGAAAAGTGTCTACACAGAACTGCTTATCCCACTAAGGTGTGGTAGCTACCTTAGAAACAAACAAGGTAAAGCTACTTTCATTTTTCCTTTATGAAATATAGATGAGAGAAGAACCGAGAAGACCAACCTCTGTCTTGCGCTAATCTCCTAGTTCGATTCCTCTCTCTTGATAGTCTTTCGCTACTTGCTCGCTTGTACGCCCAGCTTCACAAAGTACCTGTAAGATCACAGTAGCATAACACTATAAAAGAACATAGATCTATAATCATAAACAATCTAGGATTAGATGTAAATTGACCATACAAATGCATAAAACATAAATGACACAAGAGTATGGAGGAAAACTTGAATAGATTTTATTGATAAACAAGAAAGATCCAAGGGAGTTACAACCAGTTGTTCTAACCCAGCATCATCCTCTCAGCAAGTAAGCCCTTCTTCACCTCATAAAAAGCTTAGATCACCCAACACTATGATGTTGTCTCAAGAAACCAACAACAATTCCTTACAATATGCAAAATTCCAGCCTCTGGATCTCTGGGATGAGGGATCCATATATAGATATCTGTAAGGGAGATGAGTTAGCTTGTGATTTAATTAGTGTCTTCCCTCTGATAGTTCTTGCTTCCACTTGGAGATTGATGATCTCTTACTCATCCTTGGTCGAATTCAGAGAGGCAAGTGTCACAGGAGAAGTTTCTGGAAGATTCCATGCCTCTCCACCTCGCGGATTGACACTGCCATTTGTCACTTCTTGCCCATCGCACCCCATAGAAGGGCTTTTTTAAATGAAATGCGCCCACAATGTGTACTTAGGTGAGATGCAACGCACTTTGCCTATGGAGCAGCTGAAATGATCCTGTTTTGACCAGTTTTGAGCCGTTTTTCATGGAGAACTTCTGGGAGAAGCTATAATCAGTTGACCTTGTTCCTTTAGGGGTTAGAACAACACTTTTAGGGACTTAGGAGCCCTTGGTTTATGGAAATTTCATGCTTGGGTTTGTAGTGCCCAAAAATGTCTGTAACACCATCGGCCTGAGGATAGTATGGAGTCGAACTATCATGTCGTAAGCCTAGCTGGGTCGTTAGCTCGGTCATCACGTGATTATGGAAATGCTTCCCGTGATCAGTGACGATAGCCTGAGGGACTCTGAACTGTGAAATAACATGATTAAACAAAAATTGTGCCACTGTGTGACCGTGTTCAAATAATGTAGGCATTGTGTCGGCCCATTTTGTGAAGTAATCAACGACAACGATAATATACCCATGCCCCCTGCCCGACCGAGGGTTACAGGTCGTATAATCAATGCCCCATTTTGAAAAAGGGCTGACAGTGACAACAGGGTGCAATGGAGTGGGAGGCACACGCATCTTTCGCTGGTAGATCTGGCACTCATGACAGGAACGGACGGCAAGAATGTAATCCTTAAAGATGGAGGGTCAGAAATAACCGGCGCAGAGGATCTTTTGAGTAGTAGCATATCCAGACATGTGACCACCACAAGCACCAGAATGGCAGTCATTCAAAACTCGCTCAGCTTCCTCGAATGTTAGGCATCGGCGGAGAACAGAGTCAGCGCTGAGATGGTACAGGGTGTCACCAATGATATGATAGGGCTGAGACTGATGACGAATCCATCCCCGAGCATCCTTAGACACATCGGGACGAAACGATGACGTCTGCAGATATAGAATGATATCCCCGTACTAGGGATCGAGGGTGCTAATTAGGAACAGAGTTTCGTCCAGGATATGGTCCTCTGACTGAGAGGGCGCGGTAGGAGATGGCAAAGAGCAAAGTAACTCAGCAAAGACAAGGGATTTCTTAGACTTGGCAGTGGTGAATTCCAAGTCGAACTCTTGGAGGATGACGATACACTTCGAGTACTTGTCCCCCAGTAGCTAACGTGACAGAATGTACGTTATCGGGTTGCAATCAGAAATCACAGTCGTAGTACGCAACAAGATGTAATGGCGGAAACGTTGGACGGCACAGACGGTGGCGAATGCCAACTTCTTGTTCCTCGTTTCTCCCTGCCCACCGAGAAATGCTTCCTTGCCCTGAGCACTTCGCTTTTGGTTCCCCAGCGGAATCGCCAATTTGTGATGCAGGAAAGTGTTCCCTCTGCAGACAGAGGTAATCCCTCTAGCCCTAGAGTGGGTCTAGTCACAAACAACGACAAATCAACAATAGCTTTCCTTAAATAGTCATAGTTGGAGGCCTACCTCCCGGTGGTCAATGGAGTTCTGTTGCATTGCTCCAGCGTCCGCTTCCTTCTCCTAATGAGTAATCAACCTGAAACAATGCAAACGAAATACAACAAAGCACATAACTAGAACAGCAATAATCTATTTACTCACAAAGTCAAGAAGTCATGAGCTATCAAGTATGTTACATACAAGAAATAGGAAAACATCATTGGTTGCATTAATTATGAAATAAGAGTAAGCTCATAACCAAAGTCTTGACGTCACAAGCCTTCTTAGAAGGTGTTAGCCTCCTGTTGCAACAGGTTTTCATATTTCATGATTGACATTTTTACATGCCAAATATGTCATACTTTGCATGCTGCAATGCTCCATATTTCCTAAAAGAGGCCAAATAAGAGGCCATGAAAGTGTGCCAGTCTAAATGCCACTGCTGTATTCCAATTTTCATGAGTTATTCCTTTTTGAACAATTTTCTGTTAAGGGAAGGCCAAACAGCTTAATCTTGGCTTCCCTAGGTTTCAATTTCTTGTTTTAGAATATTGAGAATGAATATTTGTCCAAACAGTTTAATCTTGTCAGATTTGTAGATAGGTAGAGAAACAAAGGAGCCTAACTGCTTAATCTGGGCCCTTGGAAGAAATACGTGTAGATTTAGATAGGAGGGCAATTAAAAGAAAAAGCAATCAGGGTTTGCAAGAATAAGTGCACCCTTCCTGAAGTAACAAAAAATGCTAGGAGTATTAAGCTGGGTAGGTAGCCTGGGGTTGCAGAAGCCAGATTGTCTTCAGTTTTGGCCTTGACAAAGAAAGCTCATCTCATCAATGACAAAGGTACCAAAGCAGTGTTTTGATGGCAGAATTCTGGAGGCATGTCTAACTCCCCCTTCTTCTCATTTCCCAAATCACTCACTAACTTCCCCGAAAGGGTCAAGATTTGCTTGATACCTCTTAGTTTCATCATTTGCCATATCATTTGCCTTGGTAAAGATCTGCTTTGCGTAAGGCATGTTCATACTTCCTATATGGATCATTTTCCCCCCTATTAGCCTAAGATTCACATACTTAGCGCTTTATTATCACTTGCCATATTAACTACTAATTTTACTACGTAGCTCCCTATCTATCTCCCCTTCCCCTACTAAACCTATGTTAAAAAACTCCCCTATATACATATTCCCATCCCCAGGCACTATAGCCCTATTTTATCAGTTTGGGAAATGTTAAGTCCATTTGGGGCTTAGCATTAGCCTTCCATGTCCTAACTAAGAGTTAGTCTGACACCTGGTCACGCTAACAACCATCTCCCCCTAAGTTCCAACCCTACAATACCCATTGCCCGCCCTTATCCTAAGGTCACGCACATAAATATATTTCCCCCCGCTTGCAAAAAACCAAAAACCCACATTTCTAATGTTTAAAATCTCTCCCGCGCCATATAAAAGCACATAATTAAATATGCGCAGGCCCGTCACTAACCGTCTGCCGCCTTACTCGGGCCGCTGACCGTCAGATCTGGCGCGCCCAAGATCTACGGTGGGCGGGCCTTTTTGTGCCCTGATGTGCTGAGGGCTGGCACAAATTGCAACCTAGGAAGCCCAGAATCAAAATCTGAGGCAGTTTTTCATGCGCGATTAGCGCTATGGCTACAGGAAATAGGCCAAAATGGAAATCCCTTTCGTAGCTCGTCTCCAGTAGGCCCGAAAGGCGCTGAATGACATGAATTTCTTCATGCAGCATTCAGAAAGGGGCAAACACAGTTTTAAAAGAAAAAAGAGGGCTGAACAGTAGCCATGAAAGGTCGATGCAACAATTTAAAGAGTATCAGGAGCGAGAAAGGCGCACATTCAGTGCCAAACCATAACCAGGAAGCGGCAAAGAGTATCAGTCGAATGTTTTAAATGAAAACCTTTATTCCCAATGTAGGTGGACATTGAATGACCTCCAACAAAGTCAAAGAAAGCAGTAAAGGCCAATCAAGGCTCTCCCATCACAGTTAATGCTCCTCAAAAGCACTCAAGAGCATGGATCAAAACACAAAGCACAATTATGGCTAAGTGATCAGCACAAAGCCATAAATATAACACATTAAACTCATTTTGGTACAGCTGCACCTAGCGCAGCTCGAGGATATTTTCCCGCATTTATTTCAGACATGTATTAGGTTAAAGACACTTATTACAGCAGATTTGTCTGATATCTGATATTTATAGATATTTTACTTATAAAAACCACCCTAATTCACTGTTAAAGGGGTTGGTTGGTTGTATAGCTCCAAGAGAGACTCGCTCTGTATACTTGATGTTTTACTTAATCAAAAACTGCTGAAAAGCTTGGAGGAATGACTGTGTGCTGTGTATGAATGTTCTGAAGAATTGAATGTGGAATTCTTGTGCTGAAACATGACTCAATAAGTGTTTCTTACCTTTGTTCTTCATTGATGTATCATCCAAAATAGAAGAGAGAATGAATAGTTTAGAATTGGTTTAATTGCCCTCTATGCTCAATTTCTGTTGTTTCTATATGTTTTCATCTGAATTAGAAATGAATATGAATTCCCTGTGGCTCATATTTCCCCTAATTCACTCATGTTTGACAGTTATCTAGGGATTCTTCACTGCTCCTAGATAGAGTTCATTCACCTTCCCTCTGCTAAGCTGAATGAGAGATTCTTAACCGCCTCTCATTCCTAGCCTTCATTCCATCCTTTAGCTTCAATGTTTGACAATTATCTAGGGATTCTTCTGTTGGGTCCCTATAATACTATTGATTACCCCATTACTATTGTATTTATACCCCTTATTTATATTTTTGTGCCCCTATTACCCCCATGTTGTTATTTATGTGCCCCATAGAATCCCTCTATTGTTATTTTTGTGGCTTTATATTATTATTGTTAGGTTGGTTGGATTATATTGTGACTCCTTAGACTCCTATATATAGAAAGGAGGATTTGTCATTTGTATCATCCAAGAATTGTTCATTTATTTAATGTAAAGGAGGTTTCCCCCTCGAAGAGGCTGAATTCTAAGGCGTTGATCTATCTTTTCTATCTTTTCTTGAGCTGGTTTCATAACATTTGGTATTAGAGCTTTGGATTCTAGGGTTTCGCTGCTCCAAACAGGTCATCGTGGAATTTTCGCTATAACTTTTTTCTGTGACGTTTCAGAAGTTGCAAAAAAACCCATTTGAGAAGAACGAATGCTGAACCTTGGGTCCGAATTTCAAAGCCTTTCGCGTGATATTTGCGGAGATATGATCTGAGGAAGTTGGTCTTTTTGCAGACTCCTGAATTACATTCAAAACAGGTGACTTGGGGAAAATCGTCATAACTTTCTCTCTAGGGATTGGATTGAAATTTTGTAAGAAGGTGCAGAAAGAGGACGGACGTTAGTTTCTTGTTTGTGTGTTTCAGATCCAAAGGTTGAAACAGTGACTTGTGGCACGTCGTACAAGTTCGCTCTACTGAACTAGTCTAAAAACAAGTCATTGTGGGAGATTTCACATAACTCTTCCTTGGAGAATCCAATTTGGGTCAGACTTGTGGCATTGGAAAGAGGACGTAGAAGGATACTAGAGCTCACATCTTCAGAACTAGATGATCCAAAATTACAGAGATACATCAGATTCAATATCAGGCTTCTATAAAGTGAAAAAGGGTGTGTAGTTTTTTTTTAAATTTTTGTGTAAGCTTGGTTTAACGGAATTCAAAGGGCATAGTAAAGCATTATTATCGGTAACTGATGCCCCAAGGAAAGAAAATGTAAACACCTAGTAAGGAACCTAAAAGCTCTAGCATGACTCATGAAGAAGAGGAAGAAATGCTACATGATATATCAAAATTACAAGAACAAGTGCAACAAATGTCACGCTCACAAAAGCTAACAGAAGATAAGATAAATGGTGTGGAATCTAAGATAAATGGCATGGAATCTAAGATAAAGGGCATGGAAGCTAAAATGGATGATTCGAAGACAGATTTGAAGAGATACATGGCAGATTTGAAGACAGACATGGCAGATTTGAAGACAGATTTGAAGACAGACATGGCAGATTTGAAGACAGATTTGACAAATTTTCTACAAGAAATACTTACTAATGGTGAAAAGGTTGTAAAAGAAACTCATGATGTGAAAAAAAGTAAAGTTAATCATGATTCCATAGACTCTAATGTTGGATCGAAGACCCACCATATTCCAAAAATCGATATGAGGAAGTTTGATGGCAAGGATCCTGCCACATGGATATTACAGATGGAGCAGTTCTTCGATCTCAATAATGTGCAAAACACACAAAAGGTACGTATGGAAACTATATATTTGGAACCAAATCAGTTTGTATGGTATCAATGGCTTTTCTCTCATAAACAATTTATCACTTGGGCAATTTTTATGGAAGAATTGATAGCACATTATGAAGATACAAAAAGCAACACTTTTTTTAGCCATTTGATAAGTCTCAAACAAAAGGGTTCAATAATGGAGCACATTGAAGAGTTCCAAAAATTGAACATAAGGGTAAAAGATATTCCAGAGGAGCATAGGATTGATGTGTTCATAGGATCTTTAAAGGATAATATCCAACATGATGTTCGCCTTTGGGAACCTGATTCATTAGAGAAGGCATTCAGGTTAGCAAGAAAAAGGGAAAGCAAAATTATGGCAACCAGGAAGCATACCACTCACAACTATAAAGACGGAAGTGTTGTTGCCCCTAGTCTTCCACAACCTATAAGGTTGACACCACAACAATTGGAAGAAAAAACAACAAAAGGGCTTTGTTACAGTTGTGATAGCAAATACACTAAAGGTCATAAGTGTGCTGAGAAGAAATTATTCTACATAGATTGTGAAGAGGAAGAAGAAAAGGAGCAAGAAAGGTCAAAAGAAGAAGATATACTCCAGGAACAAAGCCTAGATGAAGAACAAATAAATCTGACCATATCTTGTAATGCATTGGCGGGAATTACCACTCCTCAAACCATCAAGACAGAAGGAAAAATCAAGAAGAAAAAGGTAATAGTTTTGATTGATTCAGGAAGCACCCACAATTTTATTCATTGTAGGGTAGCAAAAGAATTGAATTGCTTCCTATATCCAGCACTATAGTGTCAAGTGATGATTGCAAATGGAGGAACAATAAATTGCTCTGGAAGGTGCCATAATATCAAGCTATCCATGGGAGAATATGTATTGACTAGCCCAATGCTTTCCATTCCAATGGGAGGTGCTGATGTTGTACTATGATTCCAATGGCTACAATCCTTGGGTACAATATCTTTTAATTTTCAAGAACTTTTCATCAAATTTTCTATGGAAGGAAAGGAAGTTGAATTAAGGGGTATTGCAGGGAAACCAGGAAAGATAATCAGCTCTAATGGTATGACAAAGCTTCTAAAAAAGGAGCAAAGAGGTGTAATTGCACAATTATGTTCACTAGATGTTTCCACATTGAAATCATCTATTTCTCCAGATCTCCAAAAAGTCCTAGACAATCATTCCAAGGCATTTGAGACTCCCAAAGGTCTCCCACCTATGCATGATCATGATCATGCTATTCATCTGATTCCAGGAAGTGTTCCTCCAAACATCAGGCCGTACAGATATCCCTATGTCCAAAAAAGTGAAATTGAACGTTTGGTTGCAGAAATGCTAGAGGCTGGTATAATTCAACCAAGTCAAAGTTCTTTCTCTGCTCCAGTAGTATTGGTGCACAAGAAGGATGGATCATGGTGCATGTGTCCGGATTATAGGGAGCTCAACAAGCTCACTATTAAAGATAAGTTCCCCATTCCTGTCATTGATGAATTACTGGATGAATTGCATGGAATCAATTTACTTCACCAAGTTGGATCTTCATTCGGGATATCATCAAATCAGAATGAAGATTGAAGACATTCCGAAAACGGCATTTAGAACTCATGAGGGTCATTATGAATTTTTGGTCATGCCTTTTGGCCTTACTAATTCACCTTCAACATTTCAAGGTTTGATGAATTCAATTTTCAAACCATTCCTTAGAAAATTTTTGTTATTATTTTTTGATGATATACTAATCTACAGCAAGTCTTGGAAGGATCATGTTGAACATGTTGACAGGGTGCTACAACTATTGGAGGAGAAACAATTATATGCAAAAAGATCCAAATGTTTCTTTGGAGTCCAGGAGGTGGAATATTTGGGTCATATTGTATCTCATGAAGGAGTTAAGGTAGACCCTAGCAAAATTAAAGCCATTAAGGAATGGAAAATCCCCACATCCATAAAGCATCTGCGAGGATTTCTTGGGTTGACAGGGTATTATCACAAGTTTGTTAAGAATTATGGGAGAATGGCAGCACCTCTAACAACATTATTGAAGAAAGATGCATTTTCATGGACTCCGAAAGCAACAAAGGCATTTGAACATATTAAAGAGGCAATGTGCCAAGCACCGGTCTTAGCTACACCCGACTTCACAAAAACCTTTATTGTGAAATGTGATGCTTCAGGAAATGGAATTGGTGCTGTTCTAATGCAAGATGAAAGACCCATTGCTTTTGAAAGTCGTCCAATCAAGGGAAAGTTTTTAAGCAAAGCTATTTATGAGAAGGAAATGTTGGCAATACTCCATGCACTTAAGAAATGGCGACCCTACCTAATGGGAAGACACTTCAAGGTAAAAACGGATCATGATAGCCTTAAATACTTTTTAGAACAAAGATTATCCTCTGAAGAGCAACAAAAGTGGGTCACAAAGATGTTGGGTTATGACTTTGAAATCATCTACAAGAAAGGGAGGCAAAATGTGGTGGCAGATGCACTCTCAAGAAAGGATGAGGATGTGGAAGCATTGTTGTGCGCCATTTCTATTATCCAACTAGATAGGATAAACGAAGCAAGGGATGAATGGAAGAATGATGAAGAAGTGTGGGCACTTATTCAAAAGCTACAACAAGATTCCAGTACGTTTGATACATTTAGCTGGAAAAATGATTCATTATGGTACAAAGATCGCTTATACCTCTATAAGGATTCCCAGCTAAAACAAAAGATTCTTATGGAATTGCACACTTCTCCCTTAGGAGGGCACTCAGGATTTTTAAAAACTTACCACAGGGTTAAGAAGGAATTTTTTTGGGATGGCCTTAAATGAGATATTCAAAAGTTTGTGGCGGAATGTTTGGTTTGCCAACAAAATAAAGTTGAAACAATTAAGACACCGGGTCTATTACAACCTTTATCCATTCCAAGCCAACGTTGGGAGGAGGTTTCAATGGATTTTATCACAGGTTTACCCAAGTCTGAGGGAAAGAGTGTCATCATGGTGGTAGTTGACAGGCTTACCAAGTATGCACACTTTTGTGCATTATCACATCCATTTAAAGCCAGTACAGTTTCTACTGCATTTATGGAAACAATTCAAAAGCTACATGGAAACCCAAAGATTATTGTAAGTGACAGAGATCCCATTTTCACTGGAAATTTTTGGACATAATTATTTTCTTGTCTTGGTACTCAGTTAGCTCATAGCTCATCTTATCATCCTCAATCTGATGGGCAAACTGAGATAGTAAACAAATGTTTGGAAGGATATCTTCGTTGCTTTGTATCTGATAAACAGACACAATGGGTCAAATGGTTGCCTCTGGCTGAAGGCTGGTATAACACTTCCTTCCATACAGCAACAAAAATGACCCCATTTATGGCACTTTATGGGTATCAACCACCATCCATCACATCATATTTAAGAGAAAATTCTAAGGTTCAGGTAGTGGACCATCACATCGAACATCAACAACAAGTCCTCCAACTCGTAAAGGATAACCTTGTGTTGGAACAAAATAGAATGAAACAACAGGCAGATCAACATTGCAGTGAAAGAAATTTTGATGTAGGTGATTGGGTATTCCTACGGCTACAACCATATAAGAAAATGTCCCTAAAGCAAGCTGAGAAGGATAATAAATTATCACCAAAGTATTATGGTCCGTACAAGGTGTTGCAAAAGATTGGTACTATGGCATACAAATTGGAGCTTCCTGCAGCTTCTCGATTGCACCCATTTTTCCATGTTTCATGTTTAAACAAGGTTATAGGTGACAAGCTCCCAGTTCAAACAATATTGCCAGAACTTGACGAGGAAGGAAAAATTATATTGGAACTGGAAGCAGTCACAGAAACAAGAACTCGACAGCTACGAAATCGATCAATTTCAGAGTATCTTATCAAGTGGAAGAACTTATCCGCTGAAGATTCCACATGGGAGGATGAGAATTTTATGCAGAAGTATCCAGAACTACTCAAGCGTTGAGGAAAACACTTTTTTGAAGGAGAGGGGCATGTTGGGTCCCTATAATACTAGTGATTACCCCATTACTATTGTAGTTATACCCCTTATTTATATTGTTGTGCCCCTATTACCCCCATGTTGTTATTTTCGTGCCCCATAGAATCCCTCTATTGTTATTTTTGTGGCTTTATATTATTATTGTTAGGTCGGCTGGATTATATTGTGACTCCTTAGACTCCTATATATAGAAAGGAGGTTTTGTCATTTGTATCATCCAAGAATTGTTCATTTATGTAATGTAAAGGAGGTTGCCCCCTCGAAGAGGCTGAATTCTAAGGCATTGATATATCTTTTCTATCTTTTCTTGAGCTGGTTTCATAACATCTTCACTGCTCCTAGATAGAGTTCATTCACCTTCCCTCTGCTAAGCTGAATGAGAGATTCTTAACTGCCTCTCATTCCTAGCCTTCACTCCATCCTTTACCTTGAAAGATTGTTTCATGTGCAGCTAGCTTGCTCCATATTCCCTCTTGTGACCAAGAAAACGCACCAGCAGTCGTACTCCTTGACTCCACGCCTAATGGTTCTAAAACTTTCATGTTATCCCTGCCTCTTTACTTGAAAGCATCATCCATCCCACCAAAACCAAAACAAAACCCCTAGTACCCAATAACTAGCCTGAAATCATCATCAACAAAGCTAAATCCTAAAGAGAGAGCCCTCTATGACTGCTGGTGGGCTAGCACTTGCAGTCCAAAGATTGGTTTGTGATTACCTCGGCCGTATTCCTCAAGGAGCTAAGGGACAACCTGAGTGATAACATAATGGCGACCCACTGGAGACATCCTCGGTTAAATCTCACAAATCAAGTTGGAAAGCTCCACTAAAAAAAAAAATAATAAATTTTCCAATTTCTGCATATTCCTTAAAATTACAGATGAAGCCTAAATGTCAGCTAGGAAGCCTTTGAAAATGTGCTTGCTTTGCATTCACAGGAGTAAGCAAATGCTGCTTCAGTCCAACTTCGTGCTAGTTTAAGTTATAGATAGCTATTCCAAAATTTGATTAGTTCCTTGCTAATTCTAAAAAAGAATTCACAGAAAATACCAAAACAAGTTTAGAATCTGGCTCCCAAAAGGAATTCACGGTATACAAGGTAAAATCCAGACCCAAACCCTCTAGCTATTTTTGACAATCCCAACTTAATACCAAAGATTCTTAGGAAACAAGAAGATTTTGCTGATAATAGTCCTGAAGTAATTCAGCCAAGCTGTCTTCCAACCCCTGTCAAGGTTTTATTCCGTTCAACCCCCACTTCCCCTTGTTCATCACCCACCTCTCAAAGAAATCCTTCCACACCTCCATTTACTGCACATACTCCCCTGATCCCTGTTTTTACAACTGTTCCAACTATTCCTATTGTTCCACTTACCCCCGTAAACATGGCTAATAGATATGCACCCCTGCAGTTACCCGCCAATCCAGGGGCTATGCCTCAGGATTATCGAGCTAAAATCACATACTTTGATGGAACTTGTTCTTGCACAACCCTTCAGCATACAAAGAAGATGTAATACTATTTTGAGAACTATGAGATAGATGACGATAGCGTCAGAATGAAGATTTTTGTCCAAAGTTTGATAGGTGATGTTAGAACTTGGTTTAGAGCACTCACCGCCAATTCCATAGCAGACCTAGAAGCCCTATACCAATCATTTATCAACCGATGGGAGAAAAAGAAAGACCCCTTGCACATATTATCTGAATATGACACCATCAAAAGAGGCCCTCAAGAATCTGTCTTGGACTATTGTGCAAGATTCAATAATATTTATAATGCAATACCACAGAACTTGAGACCTCCACCTGATCGTGCTTTGTATAAATTCCCTGATGGTTTTGATGCTGACATGGCTTATTAGTTAAGGGAAAGAGCCCCCCAGACCCTTGCAGACATGCAAAATGTTGCTATTAGTGTAGAGGCAAATCTAATTACCAAAAGAAACAAAGCTAGAACTGAGAGAAGAACCACCTTTAAAGAGGAACCCTCAGCCTTAGACCAAAATCTGGATGCTATTATCACTGGCATGCACATGCTGGGAGACAGAGTAGAGAGTGTTGAGAGGAAATCATCATGGGAAGGACAACAACCCAATACCATAAGGAACCCAAATTTCCGGAAAACTCAGAATACAAATGCTAGCAGGTCGAACCCAGACCATGATGTAAGGCCTCATTTTCACAAAAATTACACTGAGGCATCTACATCTAGTGAACAGACGGAAGATACTCACATGAACTTGGTGGATTTGAAGGCTGAGCAACAAATTTTCCTAACTCAATAAGACCAAGATGAACATGACCTTAATCAATTTCAGACTAATTCTAGTGAGTCTTTTGATCTTAAACAAGGCTATGATACTGCTGTGTATGAAGTCCACAAACAATATAAGCTGAGGACAAGAACCATAGATGTGCTTGAAAAGGTTAAGGAAAATGATACCAAGCAGCCGAAGAAGATTAAAGAAAATGTTGCCTTCATGGAAACTGCTGGTAAAATAGTCCCTAATCCAAAGGATGTCACCATAGAGGACATAATAGAAATGCAATCTTCTAATGATCAGCCTTTGCCACCTTCTTTCTCCAAAGAGAATTTGAACAGTGTTCTAAAAAGCCCTCCTAAAACTGAAAAACCACAAGCAATTACTTCCCTTAACGCTGACAAACAAGGCCAAACTGCTGATACTCCAATAGAAAAAGGGAAGCCTGCCTCCCAAAATACTAAAACCCAATCTGAAAAATCGTTTGACTTAGAGGCAGAAATAGGTAAACTCAAGATTTCCATCCCCTTATCTGAACTTGCCAAACATGAAGTGTATAGGCAACAAATTCAAAGATCACTTCAAATGCTAGAGCTTAAGGATGATGTGAATGTTCATGATGATTAGCCTGAACTGCTGTTCGGTCCTGAAGTTAATGGAAAATCAAATTATGGATATGTTCTACATTTTTATGTCAGTTTACACATACATGCCAAAGTTTTGCATAATGCTATGTTTGACTCAGGTGCCTCACACAACATTATGCCCAAAGCTGTAATGGAAAAACTCAACCTTGATGTCACAAGATCCTACAAAGATCTATTCTCCTTTGACTCAAGTCAGGTCAAGTGTTTAGGCCTTATCAAAGACTTGTGTGTCTCCTTAGTCCAATATCCCAACAAGACTATCCTCATGGATGTGGTGGTTGCTGACATTCCACCAAAGTATGGCATGCTATTATCAAGATCTTGGGGAGAAAAACTCCAAGGATCCCTCCAAATTAGACCTCTCTTATGCCACTATATCTGTCTTTGGGTAACCAAAGAGGCTATATAGAGAAACACTGATGAAGTATGTGGTAACTAGTGAGGATAAGCCCCAAAATTTTCCTATACAATCAATCCATTCTGATATGGATTCTTTTATTCTATTTAATGATGAAACAAATACTCTCACTGATGACAAGCCCTAGGCTTTAGAACTGAACACACACACCGATGAAGAATTGGTTGCCCATACTGATGAAACTGTCAAAACAATCAAGGAAACCAACATACAAGAAAAACCTCCCCAAAAAGAAATTTCAAATTTGCCCAATCCTAAAGTGACTGAAACTCTTGATACTAACCACAAGCAAGAAATCACATGGTACTTAGAGTTTGATGGCTCTGTTAACAAGTTAGGAGCAGGGGCAGGTGTTTGGATTCACAATACACATAACAATCATGCAGAAGGTCATGCCTACAGACTAAATTTTAAATGCACCAATAACATGGTAGAGTATGAGGCTCTCCTTTTAGGCCTTAAACTGCTCGAAGCTCTAGGAGCTGCAAAAGTGTCTATTCTAGGTGACTCTGATTTAATCATACAACAAATGAAAGGCAACTTTGTTACCAATGACAATAGAATGAGGGCCTATAGGACTACTGCTATTAATATACTCAATGCATTCACTGAATCCAAGCTTGCCAAGATTTCAAGAGATCATAACATTCATGCACACATCCTAGCCACTTTTGCTAGTACATGCAAGCTTCCCTTTGAGCCAAATCATCATTTTACTGCTGAGATAAAACATAGGCCTGCTATCCCAAATAATGTTAAAGATTGGCAAGTGTTTGAAAGTGATGCCCAGATTAACAACTTCCTCACTCTTGAGCATGATTTTTCAAATACTAACGTTGACATGGATGGTATGACGGATGAACAACAACAAACAAATGAAAATCAGCAGGCTGTAACCGCTGTAGAAGCCAAGCAAATCCTAAACCCAACTATTTTTTACAATGCAAACATAGAAGAGCTGAAACAGATGCATTTGGAGGATATAGTAGAAACAGAGGGCGAGATCGTTGATCTGAAAGATAACTTTCTCCCTGCTAGCCTCACTCCATTAGAAGATATGTTTGATGCAAATGATGTTCCCAAAAAGCCAAAAATACAACCCCTAAACACTGCCATAAAAGAACACAACATTGGGACAGCAGACAAGCCCAAAATGATCAAAATATCTCAAACGTTACCACCCGATCAAAAACCCAAATATATTGATTTGTTCAAAGAATTCCAAGATGTATTTGCTTGGAGTTACGAGGACTTGAAGTCCTATGACACCTCAGTGATCCAACACACCATTCCCTTAAAACCAAACCAAAAGCCCTTCAAACAGAAACTTAGAAGAATCAATCCCGTACTCCTTCCCTTAATTGAAAAGGAAGTGAAAAGGATGTTTGAAGTAGGTATTATAGCACCCATCAGATTCTCTGAATGGGTATCCAATCTTGTTCCCACAAGAAAAAATACAGGTGAGATTAGGCTATGTGTAGACCTAAGAAATTTAAACCAAGTCTCCCTAAAAGACCACTACCCCTTGCCAAAAATGGACCACATCCTACAAAGAGTAGTGGGGTCATCTAGAATTTCTTTACTAGATGGCTTTTCAGGTTTTAATCAAATACTGGTTCACCCGAATGACCAAGACAAGACAGCCTTTACCACACCGTGGGGAACATTTAAGTATGTGAAGATGCCTTTCAGACTTAAAAATGGAAATGGATATTGCATTTTCCAAGGAAATACATGATTTCCTAGTTGTCTACCTTGATGACTTAACCCCTTTCTCCAAATCCGATCAAGAGCACCTAAAACATTTGAGACAAATATTCATGACATGTAGGAAATATGGCATTTCCTTGAACCCCAAGAAATCCCTCTTTGGCCCTGAAGAAGGCAAACTCCTAGGCCATATAATCTCAAAAGACGGTATTAGAATAGATCCGGAAAGGATCCAAGCCATCCTCCAAATCCCATATCCAAGAAGCATAAAAGAATTACAAGAATTCCTTGGAAAAGTCAACTTCTTGAGAAGATTTATTCCAAACCTAGCCGAGCTAATAAGACTGTTAAACAACATGTTAAAAAAGGATGCTAAGGTAAAACAGTCTCTTGAGACCAAGCAGGCCTTTGAGAGTATTAAAACTGCCTTAACCCAAGCCCCTGTCCTCACCAGTCCGCAATTTGACAAAGATTTCATCATATTTTCATTTGCATCTGAGCACACGATAGTTGTTGTCCTTTTGCAAAAGGATGATCAGGGAGTTGAAAAGCCAATTGCATTTTTCAGCCGAGCCTTAAGAGATGCACCTTTGAAATACCAAATCATGGAGAAGCAGGCCTATGCCCTTGTTAAAGCAATCAAGGATTTCCGAGTTTACATTTTGTATTGACATGTGATTGCCTATCTCCCAAATGCTATTGTAAAAGACATATTAACCTAAGAGGGGCTAGAAGGCAAAAGAGGCAAATGGATTGCTAACATCCTTGGGTATGACATAGAAATTAAACCAACCAAGCTCATAAAGGAACAAGGTTTAGCCAAACTGATGTCCGAAACAAGCTTACAAGCCCTAGACATCAACCAACTAGACAATGAACAGGAGCTGGCGACTCCACAGATCAGTGAAACCTTTTTGCAATCCCCATGATATGCTGATATCTGCTTTGTATTGTTAAACTTGTTTGCTCCCCCAAGATTGTCCAAAACCAAGATATATTTTTTTTAAATGAAGGCTTCAAAGTTTTGTGTCATAGACCGTGCATTATTTTGGAAAAATCATGAAGGTATATTGCTTAATTGTTTAACCATGAATGAAACTAACAATGTCATGAAAGAATTCCATGTAGGGGACTGTGGAGGACATCTATATTGGAAGTCCATTGCTGATAAAATTTTAAGGGCTGGTTTCTATTGGCCCTCTCTATTTGCAGATATGAAGAAGTTTGCTATCTCATGTCATAAATGCCAAATCTTTGAGGGCAAAAGAAAGTTGTTACCCTTGCCCCTTAAGCCCATCTCAACCGAGAAACCTTTTCAGCAATGGGGTCTTGATTTCATTGGAGAGATCCACCCCTCTTCCTCAGGCTAGCACAAGTGGATTTTAACAGCCACCGACTATTTCACTAAATGGATTGAAGCAATCCCATGCAAACAGGCCAATGACTCCATCATTATCCAGTTCCTTGAGTGCAATATCCTTTCTAGATTTGGCTGCCCTGAGAAGATCATCACTGACAACGCCGCTGCTTTCAAATCCAAAAAGATGATCAGTTTTTGCCATAAATTTCACATTACCTTGGGCCACTCCACAACCTATTATCCCCAAGGTAATGGCTTGGCCGAGTCATCTAACAAGAGCCTCATTAATATTATCAAGAAGGTCTTAGAAGAAAACAAGAAGAACTTGCATAAAAATCTCACAAATGCCCTATGGGCAGACAAACTTTCAACAAAAAAATCCATTGGGATGAGCCCTTATGAGCTGGTGTATGGCATGGAGGCCACGTTTCCGTCCTCCTTGGGCACTCCTATCATGAAAATGTTACAAGAGATCCAAGCAGAACCAAATGATATTCAAAGAAGAATCAATCAGACCATTCATCTTCAGCAAACCAGAGAGCAAGTTTATAACAGAGCTCAAATATTGCAAGAGAAACTCAAAAAGATGTTTGATAAAAGAGCTAAGGCTGAGGATTTCTACATTGGCGACAAAGTTTTAAGGTGGGACTCACGAAGAGAAGACAAGGGCAAACATGCAAAATTTGATTTTTTATGGAAAGGGCCATTTGTTATTTCTGTTGTTCAGGGAAATAACACATATTTCCTCAAGTCTGTAGAGGGCAGCACTGTTGAAGAAGGCCTTGTTAACGGTTGGATGCTAAAACATTACCATGATCCCTATTAAGGGGTACAAGGCAGCTCTGTACATATCTCTTTGTACATTAATATTTGTATATATTAGCACTTTGTTTTATTTTTTTAGCAGTCTGAGTGTTAGAGGAGCAACAACAAAGTTTTCTAAGACACAGCAAGTGCAAGTACTCCATTCTTAAGGCTCTATCTCTGCATTAGTCTCAGCAAAACAACAGGAGTAGCGCTTTCATATCACAAAAATTCATGATAAAAGGAAAACGGTTGCAGTTTGCAGTATCCAATCAAAAAGTATCAATAAGAGAGGAGCATTGTTTAGTTTCACATCAGCAACTGATTCTAGACCAGAATCTAAGGGAAATACATCAGTTTTGATCCATGTCTGGTTCTATTTCAAAGGCAACGCTCAAAGCAACATGGTATGTAATAGCAAGCACGAAGAAGAAAGCAGGAAGTGCTGTGTATTTCACAATATTTCAATGAAGGAGATGGCTGCCCCTATTTCAGAGTTTCACATTTTGAGTAGCCAGCACAAGGAAATTCTTCAATCCACAGCAACAATAGAAGATCAAGGCAGTCTGACCTGCTGTTCTTGGCTTTTCACAAGGAAAATCCATCCCCAAGTGGAGCCACTGGTAGCCTCCTGTTGCAACAGGTTTTCATATTTCATGATTGACATTTTTACATGCCAAATATGTCATACTTTGCATGCTGCAATGCTCCATATTTCGTAAAAGAGGCTGAAGAAGAGGCCATGAAAGTGTGCCAGTCTAAATTCCACTGTTGTATTCCAATTTTCATGAGTTATTCCTTTTTGAACAATTTTCTGTTAAGGGAAGGCCAAACAGCTTAATCTTTGCTTCACTAGGTTTCAATTTCTTGTTTTAGAATATTGAGAATGAATATCTGTCCAAACAGTTTAATCTTGGCAGGTTTATAGATAGGTAGAGAAACAAAGGAGCCCAACTGCTTAATCTGGGCCCTTGGAAGAATCTAGATAGGAGGGCAATTAAAAGAAAAAGCAATCAGGTTTGCAAGTCTAAGTGCACCCTTCCTGAAGTAATAAAACATGCTAGGAGTATTAAGCTGGGTAGGTAGCCTGGGGTTGCAGAAGCCAGATTGTCTTCAGTTTTGGCCTTGACAAAGAAAGTTCATCTCATCAGTGGCAAAGGTACCAAAGTAGTGTTTTGATGGCAGAATTCTGGAGGCATGTCTAACTCCCCCTTCTTCTCATTTCCCAAATCACTCACTAACTTCCCTGAAAGGGTCAAGATCTGCTTGATACCTCTTAGTTTCATCATTTTCCATATCATTTGCCTTGGTAAAGATCTGCTTTGCTTAAGGCTTGTTCATACTTCCTCTATGGATCATTTTCCCCCCTATTAGCCTAAGATTCACATACTTAGCACTTTCTTATCACTTGCCATATTAACTACTAATTTTACTATGTAGCTCCCTATCTATCTCCCCTTCCCCAACTAAAACTATGTTAAAAGACTCCCCTATATACATATTCCCATCCCCAGGCATTATAGCCCTATTTTATCAGTTTGGGAAATGTTAAGTCCATTTGGGGCTTAGCATTAACCTTCCATGTCCTAACCAGGAGTTAGTCTGACACCTGGTCACCCTAACAACCATCTCCCTGTAAGTCCCAACCCTACAATACCCATTCCCCGCCCTTATCCTAAGGTCATGCACATAAATATATTTCCCCCCGCTTGCAAAAAACACAAAACCCACATTTATAATGTTTAAAACCCCTCCCGCACCATATAAAAGCACATAATTAAATATGCGTGGGCCCGTCCCTAATCGTCCGCCGCCTTACTCAGGCCGCCGACCGTCAGATCTGGCGCAGCCAAGATCTACGGTGGGCGGGCCTTTTTGTGCCCCGATGTGCCGAGGGTTAACGCCCGGGAGATGGGCGGTTTTCCCGTCGTACTCCTGCCATGTGTCACCCTCTCGGCTGTGGCGGAGCTCCCTCCTCCTATACTGCCTGCACATAAAAGCGGTGCGCCCGAAACCGGATACCGCCTTCCCCCCTCCTGCGTCAGCGCCACGTCATGCTGACGTCACCATGTCGCGTCAGCCTCCTGCCGCCGTGTCCTTGCCATGTCACCACCACGTAACCTCCTCCACCGTACCGCCACGTCACCCACCGTACTGCTGATGTCACCCTACTGACGTCACCTTGCCACGTCACCTGCCGTACTGGGTCCCACCGCATGACGTCATGCTGACGTCATGCCGACATCACTGTAAAAAAGCGCGAAAGGCGCAAATCGCAGCCTAGGAAGCCCGTAATCAAAATCTGAGGCAGTTTTTCATGCGCGATTAGCGCCTAGCGCTAATCACGCATGGCTACGAGAAATAGGCCAAAATGGAAATCTCGTTCGTAGCTCGTCTCTGGCAGGCCCGAAAGGCGCCGAATGACATGAATTTCTTTGCGCAGCATTCAGAAAGGGGAAAACACATTTTTAAAAGCAAATAGAGGGCTGAACAGTAGCCATGAAAGGTAGATGCAACAATTTAAAGAGTATCATGAGTGAGAAAGGTGCACATTCAGTGCCAAAGCATATCCAGGAAGCAGTAAAGAGTACCAGTCGAATGTTTTAAATGAAAACCTTTATTCCCAATGCAGGTGGACATTGAATGACCTCCAACAAAGTCAAAGAAAGCAGTAAAGGCCAATCAAGGCTCTCCCATCATAGTTAATGCTCCTCAAAAATACTCAAGAGCATGGATCAAAACCCAAAGCACAGTTATGGCTAAGTGATCAGCACAAAACCATAAAGACAACACATTAAACTCATTTTGGTACAGCTGCACCCAGCGCAGCTCGAGGATATTTTCCCACATTTATTTTAGACATGTATTAGGTTAAAGACACTTAGATCTATCTGAGATCTGATATTTATAGATATTTTACTTATAAAAACCACCCTAATTCACTGTTAAAGGGGTTGGTTGGTTGTATAGCTCCAAGAGAGACTCGCTCTGTATACCTGATGTTTTACTTAATCAAAGACTACTGAAAAGCTTGGAGGAATGACTGTGTGCTGTGTATGAATGTTCTGAAGAATTGAATGTGGAATTCTTGTGCTGCAACATGACTCAATAAGTGTTTCTTACCTTTGTTCTTCATTGATGTATCATCCAAAATAGCAGAAAGAATGAATAGTTTAGAATTCACTTAATTGCCTTCTATGCTCAATTTCTGCTGTTTCTATATGTTTTCATCTGAATTGGAAATGAATATGAATTCCCTGTGGCTCATATTTCCCCTAATTCACTCATGTTTGACAGTTATCTAGGGATTCTTCACTGCTCCTAGATAGATTTCATTCACCTTCCCTCTGCTAAGCTGAATGAGAGATTCTTAACTACCTCTCATTCCTAGCCTTCACTCCATCCTTTAGCTTGAATGTTTGACAATTATCTAGGGATTCTTCACTGCTCCTAGATAGAGTTCATTCACCTTCCTTCTGCTAAGCTGAATGAGAGATTCTTAACTGCCTCTCATTCCTAGCCTTCACTCCATCCTTTAGCTTGAAAGATTGTTTCATGTGCAGCTAGCTTGCTCCATATTCCCTCTTGTGACCAAGAAAATGCACCAGTAGTCCTACTCCTTGACTCCACGCCCAATGGTTCTAAAATTTTCATGCTATCCCTTCCTCTTTACTTGAAAGCATCATCCATCCCACCAAAACCAAAACAAAACCCCTAATACCCAATAACTAGCCTAAAATCATCATCAACAAAGCTAAATCCTAAAGAGAGAGCCCTCTCTGACTACTGTTGGGCTAGCACTTGCAGTCCAAAGATTGGTTTGTGTTTACCTCGACCGTATCCCTCAAGGAGCTAAGGGACAACCTGAGTGATAATAGAAGGGTCCAGCTAGCATGTTCCTCAAGCATTCACTCTTGAAGATGGATCTCCCAATACACAGGTCTCTCTCACTCACAAGTTTTACACAAGATTAAGGGAACTTCACAACCTTCCTTAAGCTATCAACAATCCCACACTTGTCACACTCACACCAGCTATCTAGCAAACTCACAAGCACTAACAACACTATCAACAACCACTCCAAAGACTAGGAACTCCAAACTAGCAGCACATAGCAATGGTGAGAGTTTAAATAGGAGAAGGAGTCTCCATGAAAGGTGGGAGGATGAGCTTATCTCCAAGGAAGGTAGCACAAATGATGGAATAGCCACACCAGAGAAAGGAGGGTGACATAAACTAGTCCAACGACCAGGTTTGGAGTCATCTGGAAGGCCGACTGTTGGAACAAATTCGCCCAATCTAGATCATCGCGGGCACATAACTGGCCTTTCGCACTGACATCGCTATTGAACAACGTAGCTAGTGAGGTCATCGCGGAAGATTACAAGCGACAGTTGCGCTGTCACATAAAATCCGACCATCGCGGGAATCACGTGTACTTCCACGATGGCAGCGCTTCTAAACTGTTTTGGAGCACTCTTCAGTGCATTTATTTAACCAACAGACACGATGAGGCATAAACCTTTGGAAAAGTGGGTCATTTGGCAACACCAGAGAGCATTTGTCTAACATGATCATGAATGACTTTGGACACATGACACAGTAGGAAGACTGGAGTGAAGACAATGAAAAATTATTGTGTAACAGCCAGCATCTTGTCCAATTCTTCGCGAACCTTTGCTTTGTATTTTGGATTCAATCGGTAGGGTCACTGTTTCACTGGCTTTGCGTCTAGCTTCAAAGTTTTCTTCATCATTCCTAAGTCTCCTACAATCCCTTTCAGCTCTATAATTTTTGTAGGGAATAAATCTCGGTATTCTCAAAGCAACTTGATGACCTTTTCCTCCATGGCATCGTCCCAATAGTCCCCAAGCGTAGCATAATTCGACTCTTCCTCTGTTCCTATATTCACTTGCTTTGTTTTCAATGGCACCATGATGTTTGGATCTTCTATCTCGGGGCCACACACCTCACGACTCCCTTTGGATTCTAGTATATTGATGTTATGCGGGTCGTCGTCATCATCTTTTACTTGTACATTGTAACATGTTAAGGCCTGGCTCAACTGTCGCAACCAGTCTGACAGCATGACTTCTTCTAGTTCCAGTGATGTTTTGAATATGGCAGTTTTTTATCAGCTGTAATGCTCATCCATGGTATTCATCCATTGGTCTTCAAAAATAAATGTCGACAAAAACCCTTCGTGCAGGATATCCCACTCTCCGGTGCCATGTCGGAGTTCTATTTCCGTATACCAGTTCCATGGAATGACATCCAGGGTATGATAAAATAAGTGCACCCATTCCGATTGAGGTTCCACACCATAAGCTTTGGTCCATTTGGTTAGGTATAGGTGCGGATCATCTTAGCCATCGTTTCCGTTATTCATAGCTCTAGGTTCCCAAATCCTATCTGCATCATGTGCCTACAGCTTCACCAATTTTCAAAGGTCCCTTCATGGGTGTCTCACCATCATGCCGGTGTCATGCGCAATGCCCATTTTAGCGCATCAAACCGTTGGTACTCTGGCATTGCGCTTTAGAATTTAACCAGGAATTCATCCACTACTATCAACCCATCATACATTGGCAGCTCGCGGTTTTGAGCTTTAATGCAATACAATGATTTTGTCATCATATTGCAGTGTAACATGGTTGCTCCATTCACCCTGTTTCACCATCACTCGTCCTCTTCATCTGAATCTCTGGTGCATGAGCCGGTGTAGCCTCGCGAGAGTCTCTGCTCCTCCTTCAGCCTATTTGCAGCGATTTTGTAGATACAATCCAATGCATTGTCCTTTTCTTTGTTGCACACAGGTTCTATGTAGCGTGGTCCGTCTGTTGGATCTAGTGAACGACTACATGGAGCAACTTCTTCTCAAATATCATCTTCCTCTATTTAAGGTCAATAACCCCATTCATGTAAGTGGCCCAGTCTATCCCTAGCAATGCAAGGTACGGGCTACTTTCGTCCATGATTTCAATAACTTCAAAATCCATCCAAGTACTTCTGCCATCAATATCTGTTGTAATTCCTTACAGTCTTCCCATGGGAAATATCTTCTGTTGATTGGCCATCCGCAATTGGATAGGATACCATTGTAGTGTAGGCTTACCCATGCGTTCCCAAGTCTATTTAGGCAATATTTTTGCATCTGAACCTAGGTCTAGAATGACCTGATCCATCTCGTAGTCGCCAATCTGCGTTGTTAACCACATCTCATGACCTGTCTGCGATGCATGTATTGCTAACTTCTGGATTGCATGAGGTTCACCTCATCCTACACATCTATTAATCACTTACCGTAACCCTTTAGCTGCCATGTTGTCACGAAGCAGTTTAATACATGTCTCTAAGAAGGTAGTCAACATCGAGGGATCCCTAGCTAGCTTAGGTTGATCCCTACTACCTCAGGTAGAGACACCCGTGAATCTTTCCCTAGCTTCCATATTGTTCTCCCTATTGACCGCTCTTGTGGCTGTACCGCTCCGCACTACCATGTTTACCATGGGTTCGTCATCATGTGGTTCGGATCTCATAATCTGCACGTTTTGCATTGTTGTAGGAGGCACTGCCTTCTTGTCACGAATCTGTGTTATCAGCATGGAGTAGTCTAGCAACTCATGATCGAACTGCTCATAATAAGGACATGATATTTGGGTTGGATTGGTACAATCCTGCGCGTAATGTCCTAGTCCTCCACAGTTGTAACAGATTAGCTACCCATGACCCCTTCCTAATCCCATTCCACCCCATCCTCGACCCTATCCTAGGAACCCACCACGCGCCATTGCCATGGCTGGATCCTGACCTCGCACCTCAGTCTGCA
Source organism: Pinus tabuliformis (assembly GCA_031772625.1). Taxonomy (NCBI): domain Eukaryota; kingdom Viridiplantae; phylum Streptophyta; class Pinopsida; order Pinales; family Pinaceae; genus Pinus; species Pinus tabuliformis. The sequence continues at coordinate 962,974,341 of CM062817.1, forward strand.
TTCTATAGGTAGGTACCTGGTCCATCAAAATTCGATAGCTACGACAATCTCTTTCTTCGTGACCCACCAATCTACAAAAGTTGCAAAAGAGCTGCTGGGGGGTCTGGTTGTATTTTGGGAATAGATGACAGTTATCAGTGTTGTGTTTTCCTCCTACCTGACAGATTGTGCACCAGAAGAGGGTGATAGCGCTCGGCCCTACCTGTGCCTCTGGTCGCAATGGTGTCGGTCCCCCCATGACCACAAAATTCCCTGATCCTTTTGATTTTTCAACATTCTTTTCTATGGAGTCCCCACATTTCACACCAGACACCCCTTATGCAGATCTCGGTCCTAGAAATGGAACCATTTTTTGGCTTATATGGGCCTGACCCAAGTTCAAAAGAGTTAGTTAGCCAAACAAATCTCGCAACTACTGGTCCTTTCGGCAAAAAACCCGCAGAGCATGGACTGAGGTCTCACTTGAGGTAGTAGGGGAAGGTGCTGGAACTAGGTTTCTGCACCCTAGGGATGTCTTGGTGTGGTTTGGAGGTTTTGCACACTGGTTTACAGCTCCGCACTGCTCAATATTCGCACAGATCCAGGTTGATTATATCTTTCTTATTAGTGCGCTATTCTCTTGGAGGATGCGGTTACAAATTAATAGGGTCTTTAAGCAAACATTTAACCAACACAACTGATTCATGCATTAAAATGAACCCAGATTTACATTCATTCATACTATAAGAAGATTAAATTAAACAGATATTATGAAATTCAGATTCACAACAGTTGAGAAGGAACACAGAATTTCAGAAGAAACTTATCTTTATTTCCACTTATCCTCAATACATCCATATCCGTCCTGTGCACTCAGATGTAAGGGTCCGTGCACACAATTGTGGACTTTCTAGGCCTCTATGCACACAACTGTAGAGCCTCTATCTACTACCCCAACCCTTGACTTGGACTTACAGATGCTTTCAGACTATCTTCTTCAAAAACCCATTACATTTCATCTTTTTTCAAAACCAGAACAACCTTTCCCTCATAAAGCCACGGTCTATTTATACCCTTCCTTGGCCCACGATCCCTGCACTGGTTGACTCTATTTATATTTCTTTACATTATTTTTGGGTGGACTACCCATTGAATCAATCCTATTATACTTCGCACTCTGCACACTTCGAAGTTTTTACAATATTTTAATCCTACTTTTTGGGCTTTCTGCCCAAAACCATTACGCAGGACCTCTGCTACCCAACAATAGGTATCCCTCAAGCTTTGCAGGGAGCCCCCAACAACTCCCAAAGATAAGTATCTCATCTCCTTTCAGTTTTTTGTTTCATGTACTTGTTCAAGTTTTGATTATATTAATACTAATCACCATTCCCTCTATTGTTTTGATTAGGGAAAACCTATGCATCTCTCAAGACAATGTTAGTCAAGAAACAAAGGTATGTTATAAATACAATGATTGAAAGGATTATTCATTTGATGATCTACTACTAACTTTTTTATGACTAGATGTAGTTGAATCTTAGTGATTCTTTTTTGGGTGATTCATCTATTGATAAATCTACCCACCCCACTCTTAACTGACTTTTGTAGAACCCAGGCCATGTTCTGGAAAACCCTAACCCAAAGGTATGCTATTGTGAATGCTTGAAACCATAAGCTGATTATGGAGATTGTGAAATGATGTTTGAAGTATTTATTGATGATGTCATGTTTGAGTCTTTGGTATGATCAGGGAAACCTAACTTGTTAGGATTGTGTTGTAGTGGCTACGACCACCCTCCAAAATTTTGCCTTAGCTTCGTTTTGGAGCCTCCCTACTGACCATCCTTAGCAGCATGTCTTTCACTGTCAAGAACATCATCTTCAACTGTTTCATAGAGTCTTGTCAGCCTATGCATGCAAGTTTAGTTCCACCTCCTTCACAGGCTGATTTCCAGACTTAGTGTCAGTTCCTAGTTGAGCAGCTCCCTCTGGGAATTACACAATTCTGGAGGGGATCTAGCCTTCCCTCCAGAAATTGTGCAAACCTAGTTGGACACCCAACTAGGCTCCAGAATTGTGTAATTCTTCCTGACAGTATTACTCTAAAAAAATTTGTAATTCATCCGAGGACAATTTCTCAGCCCATAAATTACGCAATTTTGGGCAGTAGTCACCTGTTGCTCCTAGAAGTTTTGCAATCCCTCTGGGACAACCAGTCTAGTAGCTAGCATAAATTACACAAATCTAGCTAGGCAGCCTGCTCAAATCAGAAATTGTGCAATATAGTCAGACAAGATTCCTGGAGAAAATTACCAGGTCTGACCCAGGAAAACTGCCCAGCTCAGAAATTGTGCAATAAAGTTAGACAAGCTTCCTTGAGAAAATTGCGAGGTTTGACCCACGACAACTTCTTAGCCCATAAATTGCGCAATCTTGGGAGACAGTCACTTGTTCCTCCCAGAAATTGTGCAATCCCTTTGGAACAACCATCTCTTCTCACCCCAAAAACTACGTATATTTTCATCCTTGTCTCGCAGACCGATCCATGTGCCTTTAGATTGACCAGTTCCCTTAGGGACCGAGAAAAATTGATTTGCATGCATGGACTTCTTCTCCCAAGGCATCATGTAAAGACATCCCTTGATTCAGGGATCTATTTTTAGCAGTTGGAGGTTACATGCAAGGATCATTTCAGAAATCTCCCGCCAAGTATCGCTTTTCCTAGATTACGGCATGCGCATCACAACCTCAATTTTATCAAAACTCATCAACCGGACACTACAGAGATCATTCCTCACATTGACCTTGCATGTCTGACATCCCACATTGCATTGAGGAGTCATCGGCACATTCAACTTAGTTATTTCAGGGTAAGCCCACTTTTCATGTCTCGTGCTTGCATTTGTATCGCTTTTTTTGTTTCGCTTCATGTGAGTGATGCCTGTTTGATTTTAGTAAGCGCTTGTTGTTGTTTTGATGTATGTTAGCTTTCAGAAGCACTGTTCAGTTTTTTTTTGCATGACACTGTTTTTGCCCGAACAGTCGCCGTTGTGGTGACTCACTTCACACACATGCATGCTTTCCCATTTTCTAAATCCTGCACTTGTTGTTTCCATGTATGATCATTCACTCTTGTTTTCACTCATCTCATCATGCATTCAGAGTTCTCATGTTTTCAGTCGCCCATCGGTCGGTCTGGGCTACCTTGGTCTGGATCGTGTCTTTCTCGGCTAGCACTATGCATTTTCGGAAGCGAAGGCTCTACCTTCCCTCCATAAATTGCACATGTTTGGCCCAACACTAACCTCCAGTCTTGCATTGCACAATTTTTGGAGGCAGTGTCCTGCTGGCGCTAGAAACTGCACAATGCAGTTTTCTGGTTGCATGTCATTGCTAACTGAAATTGCACATTGCCCAGCTTCAGTCCTCAACAGGCCAAACTGGACTATGCATTGTGTAGTTCTAGCAGTCATTCAGCCTCCTGACATCTTGAACTGTTCCTTGTGCAGTTTTGGCAGTCAGTCTCCCAACCTCCTGATGGAAATTGCGCAATTTTCACAAGACAATCACACTGGTATGTTGCATGCTAGTCCTGTAGTTTGTTTTAGTTTTCGACTGATAGATTTCTTGTCATGAGTGTTGCTATGTCTCTAGGTATTGCAGGTGTTCTTCTGCCTCTTAGCAGCACAGGTACAATGGCTTTCCAGGAGAGCAAACTCGAAGACACCATTCAGAGCACACTTAGGGAAAAAATCAATCAAGTGTCCATGAACTTTCCTATCTATGAAGACATCAAGCTGTTCATGGACAAGGATATCAAGATGAAATGGAAATAATGTCTCAGCAAGAAGCACCATCAGCAATAGCAAAATGCATAACACCTGCACGCAACGAATGAAAGAGGAAGGTTGTTGACAACACAGAGGTGGAAAAAAATTGCAAGCTCAAGTAGGTCTGCTTGTGATGAAAGCAACTTTGGAGACTGAGGCTATGAGGTGACTGCGCGACATGAAGATTGTGTGAAGGAAGAGAGAAACAAAGAAGAATTTGCAAGTGTTGAAGTGGCAACATAAGGAAGAACAGGAGCTTCACAGATAAGAGAATTTGTTGCAGTAGGAAAGGGTACAGTAGGGGGCACAACATGCACAGATAGATGAAACTATGCCCACACAAGTTATGGATCCATCCCAATAGCTGGCATGGAGTAGAGAAGGTAAGCAATGGTGTTGATGACATGCAAGCAATTTCAGCAGCATGCATGTCATTGTGTGCACGCATGCGACCCCACCCATTTGGCACACTCACCGAGGCAAAGACAAGAAGAAAGTCTGACTGGAGCTAAACATGTACTTCGAAAAGTTGATGTGAATGGTCACCAGCACACGCTGGGAGATCAGCACTGATGCTATGCATCACTATGTTGTTGGTCCAGCCACAATCAAGATGATGATGTGCATGCTATCAAATGCATTGGATAGAGGGGCCATACCAGTGTACCCGGATGCCATGGAGATAAGATTTCGCTTCCATCATGTTGTGACCATTGAGCACATGGATACCATCATGGATGACCAACCTTGGAAACAATTCACCACCATCGACCATCACAAGGATGTCAAAGAGTTGGTATCACCACAACGGTCCGAGTGTTAGTGATGTCTTACATCGCTTGCTCAAGCCATTTTGTCTCACAGGGGTACATGTTCAGATTGTATGTAACATCTTGTCAAGTGTAAGTTCAACTGTGATAGTTGAATGTAACAATCATAGAGTAGTTGAAGAGTCATGAGGATAGATGAATGGTCACAAAGGGGAATGTCAAGGGTCACCCCACCCTTTGCTATAAATAGTCCCTCATAATTCATTGTAAATTCTTTTGCCAAACTTCTAATAGGAGTATCTCAGAGAAAGCTTGGACAATATTGTAACGAGCCTTGGCTTCTCCACTGTGTAGAACTAGTATATCTCTTTGGAGGAGCAGGTGGCAGTGACTGTAATGTTCCACTGTCGAAACTAGTGGTTGGTCATGGATGTATTGTATGACTGGAACTTACACTTATTAATATAATAGAGTCAACACGTTTCATGCATATGTTATATTCTATTTCAGCTATCTTTTTTACTCTAAATAATATATGTATCTATTTTCTTACGCATGCATGTGTAGCTATTTTATGTATATGTATGTATGAATCTTACTGAAATGTGTTGTTGGTTTAACCATCAATTTGGATTGCTAGCTCACTTTACTTCCATGTTGTGATCAATCTTAGCTCGTGTGTTCCCTTCTTAACTTTGTTCTTCCAGAGGTTTCCAAGGGGCACACTCACCTCATCCTCCATGTGTTAGAACCTCTCATGCACCTTCCTTGACTTACTGCATATGTCACACCCTTTCTATGAATAGGGACATCTTACTTTCCTTTGTGTGAAACCGCGGTCAAGGTGATACCGTACAACCCATTGCTTGGACTCCCACACCAAATGGTCTGAGGTCTAGTTGGGACTTATTACCGTGGAGATCCACTGACATGTTGGCAGGTCCAGCACCGTCAACAGGTTGAATGATAAGGTCTAAAATCCAAAACCATTGAAGTTTTGGTAATGTTTGGTATGCTATGTTTTTACATTAAAACCCTATCTCATTAGGGTTTAGTGGAATGTGTGAGAAAGACCTTTATAATGTCTTAGAAATGGTTTCCTTGGTATGTGTGTGTTTGTCTGATCACCTTAGTGTACTCAAGATGGTTTTGTTTCTAACTCTTATTGAAACTTGTGAAGTTGGCTTTGACTAACACATGATATGAAATATATTTGCATGAAATCTAGGCATGTATAGATATGTCCTTTTGGTTAGAAACCCTAGCTTGGTCTAATTCAGATGTATTAATGTTGCTGGACATATGATATTCTTATGAATCATTATGAATTCCTAGATATATGTGTTAACCTAGTTATTGATGGTTATAAGTTTTAGGATTTAATGGAAGTCCGTGTCTGAGATTATAGGATGATGATATTTGGAAATCTGGAGTTTTATAGCTAAACCCTAGTGAAGTTAAATTGTCTAATATGTGTGATATAACAACCTAAAATCTATTTAAATGATTGTTGAAATTGAAAATATAGGGTTTTGTAGTTAAATCCTCGTAGTGACATTGTCTAATGTGTTTAATATAACAATCTAATATTTATATATTTAATGATTGTTGAGATTGTGAAAATAGAAATCTAGGGTTTCGGAGTTAAACTTTAGTCAAAGTAAAATATCTGAAATATGATGATTTGAGATTTTTGTAAGATTGTTGAAATGGATTTCTAGGGTTTTGGAGTGGAACCTTAGTCGAAGTAGAAATATTTGATGCATGATGACTATATGATAATTTGAGATTTGTTAAATATTGTTGAAATTTGAATTTTTTGGTTGAGATTGATGATTGATCGGAAATCTAGGGTTTGAAACTAACCCTAGTGTGACTAATTGATGAATTCTTGAAAATATAGGGGTTAGAACTAGCCCCAGTGGAAACTGGTCAAGTTAATGACTAAGATGTGATTGACTTTGATTGATTCTTTTGTATGAAATCTAGGATTTGTATGAATTCCCAGTGAGAAGTATAACATATGAATTTTGAAAGGTTGTTAAATGCTTTGTAGATCTATATTTGTGTGAATTGTTTCTAGGGTTTATTATATTTTGAAGGAAGGTGTTATCACTTAAGAAAAATTCCAAAATTCTGAGCATTAGTTTGATTCCAAAATATTGGTGTTAGTCTTGGTCTAGTCTTTCCATGGTTGTTTAGAGTCTAATGAGTCTTGTTGGTATGGTCAAATAGGGTCAATAATCTGTTCTTGCCTATCATTGGTCCCACATCACACATAAACTCCATGTGTCAAACATGTTTCAAGGTTCTTATGCGCTACGAAACTGTCTAGGAGTTTCTGTAGTGCAAAACCTAGAATTTGCAATGGCCGCGCTACGAAATCGGGGATTCGTGTAGATCCATGGCAAATCTCATCCATCTATCAAATCTATCAGAATCCGTTAATCTTACATCATCAATTGTTAGCCCATACACCTTGCCCATCACATTCAACCGCTTATTCTCATCATTAGGTTCGTTAGGTGTCTTCGTACGCTCAAGTTGCAAGTTTCAAAAAGAAGCCAAGTATTTACAACCATGATTATGTTTGGGTTCATGCATGAGAAGAAAATTTACAGGCGTTCAATTAGAATTCTTTGAAAATCAAGTGATGCAGCTTTCCTTATCCATTTCAAGCAAGGTAGTGATCGAGATTGAGACAGTGCAAGCTTTTCCAAATCTTCACATTGCTGGAAATTCATGGAGGGGTCTACAGAAAGAAGAGATCACAGGTCAGGAAGGTGTCTGAGGAATGAACCTGAAGGCTTAGATATCATCCTAAAGAACAATGAAGTTTAACAAGCCTTCAAACAGGTTGGCTATTGGAGATTTTGCGAAAAACTTCAAGGAGGACATGTGCAAGTCACCAGAGAATTTGCTTTAAATTTCTCAGGATTGAATTCGAAAGTTGGGGTGCTTGAATTGCCAATCTCTCCAGAGGTTATATCTACAGTCACTGAAATTCCAAGAGGGCAAGAGAGGTGGTTTAAAAAATTTCAAGTTTGATATGACTCCCTGCAAGGAATTTTTGAAGCCAGAGTTCGTTGATTCAAACTTAAACAAGTCAATGCCCGGGAGTTTTGTCAAAGATTCATATGACAATTTACTTACCTGCATACAAAGATGCTTCACCTGTGAGGGGAGGTATCATAAGGTGTATTCTTATCATTTCAAGCTTCTGCTTCATTTCACTAGAAAGATATCTCCTGATTTTCCTTTCTATTTTTTTCGTAGCCTAGGCAAAATGTGTGACAAGGTTCAGTTGAAGAAGGAAGCCTGTGAGACCTCGTTGTTTCATCATGGCTTAGTTAAATTGATCATTTTTCATGAGCTCCAGAAAATAGATAGGGACTGGTCCATGTTCGTGTTTATGTCTAGCTTCAGGAATGAAACTAGTCTCAGTCCTCAAGCTGGAAGATCTCTCCACCATCAGTTAGTCATCATGTAGAAATGAGATCAAGGAGATTCATGAAATTGAAAGCTAGGAAATGGGTAAAGGAGCCCACAAGACCACTAGTAATCGAAGCCACACCCCAACAGTCACAAAAGGGAAAGGTCGGATCAAAGAGGGGGTACAAGAGCAATCTATAGGTGAAACAGTCCAAAGAAGAGTAATCAGGAGCCAGTTAGCTAAAGAAAAAGGCAAGACAATGGTTACTAAGGAAGCCTAGTTTCAAAAGGAAGTCTTAATGATTTGATTCAAGCTATTGACATTGAAGAATCACCTATGGTTCGAGTAGACTTGATAGAAACAGGTAAAGGCAAAACCAAAAATGCCAAAACCTCTAAAAAGATCAATTTTGATGATCAGGTTTCTGAATTTGTTTTTAAGCCAAGAAGACTTGTGACAAGGCGTTCAAAAGAGATACAAGAGGCATTGCCAAAAGCAAGTGAAATAGGGGAGGTAAAAAAATATCATGAAGAACCTATGACTTCATCAGAAACATCATCACATCTGCATAAAAATGACAGAGGTAAGGCAGTCATCTCTCAACAAGAGGAATGTAGTTTTGAAGAGTTGAAGAGAAAATTGAATTTGGCAAATCTTGAAATTTCCAAACTGAGAAAAACCTCAAGGAAACATGCAATAAAGGAAGCTTATTTCAATAAAATGGAGGCTCTGTGGGAAGATAAAACAATTTCAATACCCGAAGTGGTCAATTGTCATGCTCAATACTACACCTGGACAGTCCCTACAATAAAAGAAGCAAGATACATTAGAAGGGTCAATGCAAAACTGAGAGCTGGAATCAGAATTATGAAGAGGCAAATCGAAGATTTGAAGATACAACTAAGTCAACATGAGGGACATTCTTAGCTAAGAGAAATCACATAGCAAGTAAGGCTAAGTCCTAAATTTTGATAGATTACCTTTTGAAGTTTATCTTAAAGAATGGTGTCTATGTTCCCAGTTTTGAACAGCTTCATGGCAGATGGAAAAGCCATTTCAAGGAAAAGAAAGCTTAAGAGAGTTAAATTTTGGCCTTAAACTATGTTTTTGAAATTACACAGCAGTTTCATAGCGTGATACGTAACTGCTGTAGGTGATGCCTAATGCACAACAGTTTCGTAGCATGCTACGAAAGTACTGTAGTTACATATTATGATTTGGAAAACCAATTTTGAGACACAAAGGGAAATATTTTTGAAGAGGAGTTTCTGAAAAGGATCATTTACAAAGTGTAAACATCCAGCAAGGGCAAATCAAGTGAAGGAAGGACATCTATGAACTCTAAGCTATATGTCATATAAGTGGTCATTATTTCATAGCTAGTATTGTTCATGATGCTTCAGGCAGCATTAAAGAAGTTTTTATCTTACCACGTGTATATGGGCAAGGTCTACAGTGTATGGAAAACAAGATAATCCAATGTGTTGACCTAGGTTGTCATTGATGTCAAATGGCAATATTCTGGATACTAAAGGATGACATGAAGCCAAGGGGATGCAGAGAAGATTCATGAAGAGACAAGAGCAAGGCCATCAGGATAGCCAAGCCATAAGCAAAGAGGAGCTACCTAAGGAGGCATATGAAAGCACATAACAGGATATTGGAGCAAGACAGGCATTCATATATGCAAGGAGGTCTTTGGAAGACACTACCAAGCCAGAGGAGCAGATGGAGACAAGAGGAGCCAAACACATATATATATATATATATATATATATATATATATATATATATATAGCGAACAGAGTTAGAGGAGTTGCAAGAGGAGCTACAGGACGAGCCATATATATATATATATATATGCGAAAACAAAATTAGAGGAACTACAAGAGCAAACTAAGCGAGTAGAATAGAGCTGAAGAAGATTAGCACACAGAGTTATCGAGGAGGAGACAGAGCCACCAAGAGGAGCAGACGGAGCCAAGAGGAGAAAACGGAGGAGCCATATATATCTATATCTATATATATCTATATATATATATATATATATATATATATATATATGCACCAAATAGAGGAACAAACAGAGCCATGGGACGCAAAAAACACAGCTGGTGGAGCCATAGAGGAAGCAAACACAACTATCGAGAGCTATCAGGAGCCAGATATCCATAAATAATACTATCGGGAGCTATCGGAGGAAAAACCCATATATATATACATGAAAAACTATTGGAGCAACATAAGCGGAGAAGCATAAAAACAAAGTTAAAACAGCAGAGCATATAAACAAAGTTAATATGTGTGGACCCATGGGACCATTGCAATACGTTGCAATTTAATATCGCATCCGTTACGTCGGGAGAATGTATCGAGAGCGGTAAAGGCCCCACCTACGATTGAGATAATATACGCGAACCCAATGGCATATCACAATTTGATTGAATGCTATATCGCATCCGCGGTAATCGCGATGTATAAGGGGTTGTCAACCACAAAAAGCTGATTGCGATATGTACGTGGACCCGATGCGGGATTGTGTTATGGTTGAATCTATTATCGCATCCTCCCATCGCAATGCTACATGGAAGGTTGTCCAACCAGAAGCATTGATTGCGATATAGGTATTGACCCGACAGAGTTATTAAAACAATTTAAAATAATATCGCATCCGGGTATCGGGGAATTGGCTATGTTATATGAAAATCTGCCGATTGTGATTGTAAGAGCGGACCCGATGCTATATTGCGATTTGGCTTAATGTATTATCGCGTCCATCGGCCATCGGCCATTGATGACTGCTGATATGTTGTGAGCACTGATTGCGATGAATGTTGCGGACCTGATACAGTTTAAATGCGGGTGAATTAAAATTGAAGTTCGGCTCTTTAATAAGTTTCGACTGTTTCACTCATATTTCCTATGCATTTACATATTTTCCTTGTGCGTGGTTTAAAAGGCCAATGATGCTGGTGGTAATGTGACATGTGGGCTCGCCCTGATGGTATAGTCTCTCTTAATGAAAGCCTCCGTAAACATTGTAAAGCCCTGTGTATGTCAAATAATTATGGATAAAAGGAGCGTTGTTACAGGTTTAACTTGTAATAAGTATTCTCTGTGTATGTGGCCTCCCTTCATCTTGTATGTGTCTTGTGAATATTGGAACGCTTGGATAGAGAGAGGAAACTAAATTTTGGAAGCCGAAGAAGAAAGCAAGTGAGGATGTAACTGAGAGAATAAGCGAGCATTGAGGAAGCCGAAGAGCCTGCGGAGAAAGGAAGCCAAAGAGCTAGCGAGTAAGAGGAAATGAATGGACAGAGGCACGGGAATGCATAAAAGCAGCAAAAACAAAGGATTGTTGAGGCTGTTGATGTTGCGAAGAACCAGAGTGTGAGATAGCAAAGCAGCAGCAGTGAATGTTGTTGAAGGCTGTTGAATGCTGTGGAAAATAAGCTAGAGGAGACAGAGGCAGCGAGAGGATGTAGCAGAATAGAAAGACGGCAGTAGGGCTAACAAGACAACAAATTGTCAAAGGGGAGAAGCAGCCAACTGAGATCATAAGCTTGAACAAGAAGTTGTTCTTTATGCAGAGCTTAGTTCAACTAACAGTAGACTGACTAAAGATGCGTGAAGACATTATCAGAAGTCATGAAGGGTACTAGACACTCTATGTGGGCAGTATGAAGAATTGGGAAGACTACTTCAAGAGAAGATTGGTTGTCATTGATACTGTAGTTTGGAGACTACGGTGAAGCTGTAAATAGACAGAACTCAGCAGAAAAGAGTTCTGAGAGAAGAAGTAAGCAGGATTGGAGTCCTTGGGGCTGGTGCCTCAAAAGCAAGAAGGATAGGAGTCCTTGGGGTTGGTGCCTCAGAAGTAAGCAGGATTGGAGTCCTTGGGGTCGGTGCCTCAGAAGCAAGAAGGATTGGAGTCCTTGGGGTTCAAGCCTCAGAACTAAACAAGATTGAAGTCCTTGGGAGTTAGTGCTCCTAAGTCCAAGATTGGTGTCTTGGCAAAACAGAGTTAGTGCTCTGGAGGTTGGAGCCTCACCAAAGTCCAAGTTGGAGCTTGGCAACTGTTTGTGACAATCTATATATTGTATCTATTTTACTGCATAGTTTATATTAATAAAGGAATTTATTCTTGCTACTCATCTTGTGTTTTGAATATATATGTTTTAACTGGTAAAACGATAGTGGGAAAAAGAAATACTGATTCACCCCCCCTCAGTATTTCCAGCACAATGCATTTTTATGTAATTAAGAAGAACAACAGGGATAATTGATTTCGAAGATCCTTGTGGAGACAAAAAGCAGAAAAACAGGAGCAGCTTCCTAATTTCCAAGAACAATAAAGGGATGAGGCATCAAGGACCAGCATGGAGTTTCAAACCTCCACTAAAGCTAAACTGAAGAAGGCCATTTGTCAAAGAATGAGTTTGGATTGTAATAAATGTTACTACCAACATGATGACGAGTTATACTCCTAATTGTTTTAGGTCTCTAGAATTGCTAATTAAATCGTCAGTTACATTTAATAGTTAGTTTTAAGTGTCAATAGCTGTCAGAGTAGGAAGAATTCTAATTCCCCTCATGCTGGAGGAGGAATATCAGTTATGTAAAGAGCTCTATATATAGGAGAAAATCTAATGTAGAAAAAGTTGGAAGCTTTCAGAGAAACTTGGATATTGTGCTTTGTGCAAGACTATGTTTTTAGTAATACAATATTTGGAATTACTTCTCAGGAATCAGAAGGAATTCAATGTTCAGAATGTCTTGTATTGTCCTCTTCTTAGTATTTGTTGTGGTATGAATGTGTGATTACTTAGAAATCACTGATTATGCTCTAACTTCCTTCATACATTTATAAACTGTATTATCCTATATGTTTCTGATTTGTTCTCAATATGTTGAATTCTAGATGCCCTGACTTCCATGTAAGGCTAACAGTATTGTCATACTGAAACAATTTTGACTCCATAAGCCCAATGAATATTTTCTAATTGTATTTAAACCATTTACACTTTTTCATTTGTTTGAGAGAGTTAGCCATCTTATTCATTATCAAAATCTTTAATCCTGTGAGAGAGCCCTCTCAGGTTCAGGAGGCTAAGCCTCAGCCAAAGGTAGGTTTGAAATAATTACTCAAGGTCTATCTAATCAGCAGCCTTTTAGGGGTTGATTTTGAAATAAAATTTTGGTGCGTCTGCCGGGAGTCTGAAGATTATTCATTCCCGAAATCACAGGATTGAATTCGAAAGTTGGGGTGCTTGAATTGCCAATCTCTCCAGAGGTTATATATGCAGTCACTGAAATTCCAAGGGGACAAGAGAGGTGGTTTAAAAATTTCAAGTTTGATATGACTCCCTACAAGGAATTTTTGAAGCTAGAGTTCATTGATTCAAACTTAAACAAGTCAGTGCCCATGAGTTTTGTCAAAGATTCATATGCCGATTTACTTACCTGCATACAGAGATACTTCACCTGTGAGGGGATGTATCATAAGGTGTATTCTTATCATTTCAAGCTTTTGCTCCATTTCACTAGAAATATATCTCATGATTTGCCTTTCTATTTGTTTCGTAGCCTAGGAAAAATGTTTGAAAAGGTTCAGTTGAAGAAGGAAGCTTGTGAGACCTCGTTGTTTCATCATGGCTTAGTTAAATTGATCATTTTGAATGAGCTCCAGAAAATAGATAGGGACTGGTCCATGTTCGTGTTTATGTCTGGCTTCAAGAATGAAACTGGTCTCAGCCCTCAGGCTACGAAGATCTCTCCACCATCAGTTAGTCATCGTGCAGAAATGAGATCAAGGAGATTCGTGAAACTGAAAGCTAGGAAATGGGTAAAGGAGCCCACAAGACCACTAGTAATCCAAGACACACCCCAACAGTCACAAAAAGGGAAAGGTCAGATCAAAGAGGGGGTAAAAGAGCAATCTACAGGTGAAACAATCCAAAGAAGAGTAATCAGGAGCTAGTTAGCTAAAGAAAAAGGCAAGACAGTGGTTACTTAGGGAAGCTCGGTTTCAAAAGGAAGTCTGAATGATTTGCTTCAAGCTATTGAGATTGAAGAATCTCCTTTGGTTCGAGCAGACTTGATCAAAACAGGTAAAGGCAAAACCAAAAAGGCCAAAACCTCTAAAAAGCTAAAATTTGATGATCAGGTTTCTGAATTTGTTTTTAAGCCAAGAAGACCTATGACAAGGCGTACAAAGAGATACAAGAGGCGCTTCCAAAAGCAAGTGAAATAGGGGAGGTAACAAAATCTCATGAAGAACCTATGACTTCATCAGAAACATCATCAAAACTACATAAAAACGACAGAGGTAAGGCAGTCATCCCTCTTATCTCTCAACAAGAGGGATGTAGTTTTGAAGAGTTGAAGAGAAAATTGAATTTGGTAAATCTTGAAATTGCCAAATTGAGAAAAACCTCAAGGAAACATGAAATCAAGGAAGCTTATTTCAATAAAATGGAGGCTCTGTGGGAAGATAAAACGATTTCAATACCTGAAGTGGTCAGCTGTCATGCTCAATACTACACCTGGACAGTCCCTGCAATAAAAGAAGCAAGATACATCAGAAGGGTCAATGCAAAACTGAGAGCTGGAATCAGAATTATGAACAGGAAAATTGAAGATTTGAAGATACAACTAAGCCAGCATGAGGGACATTCTTAGCTAAGAGAAATCACATAGCAAGTAAGGCTAAGTCCTAAATTTTGATAGATTACCTTTTGATGTTTATCTTAAAGAATGGTGTTTATATTTCCAGTTTTGAACAGCTTCATGGCAGATGGAAAAGCAATTTCAAGGAAAAGAAAGCTCAAGAGAGTTAAATTTTTGCCTTAAACTGTGTTTTTGAAATTACACAGTAGTTTCGTAGTGCGCTACGAAAATGCTATAGGTGATGCCTAATGCACAACAGTTTCGTAGTGCGCTAGGAAACTGTTGTGTTAAAGAGAGATTCCATATAGGCTGGCAGAATTTTTATGCTAGCGGAAAAACCCGTGAACAATTTATGAAACCAACGTTTCGGACTAGCTAGGTGAGTCCATCATCAGGGCAATTATTGTGGTTGCATATTATGATTTGGTGGACCAATTTTGAGAGACAAAGGGAAATATTTTTGAAGAGGAGTTTCTGAAAAGGATCATTTACAAAGTGTAAACATCCAGCAAGGGAAAATCAAGTGAAGGAAGGACATCTATGAACTCTAAGCTATATGTTATATAAGTGGTCATTATTTCATAGCTAGTATTGTTCATGATGCTTCAGGGAGCATTAAAGAAGTTTTTGTCTTACCACGTGTATATGGGCAAGGTCTACAGTGTATGGAAAACAAGATAATCCAATGCATTTTTATGTAATTAAGAAGAACAACAGGGATAATTGATTTCGAAGATCCTTGTGGAGACCAAAAGCAGAAAAACAGGAGCAACTTCCTAATTTCCAGGAACAGTAAAGGGATGAGGCATCAAGGACCAGCAGGGAGTTCCAAACCTCCACTAAAGCTAAACTGAAGAAGGCCATTTGTCAGAGAACGAGTTTGGATTGTAATAAATGCTATTACCAACATGATGAGGAGTTATACTCCTAATTGTTTTAGGTCTCTAGAACTACCAGTTAAATCACCAGTTACATTTAATAGTTAGTTTTAAGTGTCAACAGCTGTCATAGTAGGAAGAATTCGAATTCCCCTCATGTTGGAGGAGGAATCTCAGTTATGTAAAGAGCTCTATATATAGGAGAAAATCTAATGTACAAAAGGTTGGAATATTTCAGAGAAACTTGGATATTGTGCTTTGTGCAAGACTCTGTTTTTAGTAATATAGTATTTGGCTTTGCTTCTCAGGAATCAGAAGGAATTCAATGTTTAGAATGTCTTGTATTGTCCTCTTCTTAGTATTTGCAGTGGTATGAATGTGTGATTACTTAGAAATCATTGATTGTGCTCTAACTTCTTTCATACATTTATAAACTGTATTTTCCTATATGTTTATGATGTGTTCTCAAGATGTTGAATTCTAGATGCCCTGACTTCCATGTAAGGCTAACAGTATCGTCATATTGAAACAATTTTGACTCCATAAGACCAATGAATATTTTCTAATTGTATTTCAACCATTTACACTTTTTCATTTGTTTCAAAGAGTTAGCCATCTTATTCATTATCAAAATCTTTAATCCTGTGAGAGAGCCCTATCAGGTTGAGGAGGCTAAGCCTCAGCCAAAAGTAGGTTTGAAATAGTTACTCAAGGCCTATCTGATCAGCAGCCTTTCAGGGGTTGATTTTGAGATAACGTTTTGGTGCATTTTCCGGGTGTCTGAATATTATTCATTCCCGAAATAAAAAGACTGAACTTCTAAAGGTAGCAAGAGCTCAGAAAACTTTTCGAGGCTGCAATCTACCTTGGTGACTCCATACATTGTCAAAAAGTTTAAAAGGTGGCTTCAATAGGGAGATATACACGGAGCAATCCTGACCCAAATCCACATACCCCCGTGGACAATCCAAACACCCTTTCAAGGAGAAAAAAAAGATTTACTGAAACACCAAGTACTCCATCTTATTCAAAATCTTTGCTCTCTGAATTTTCAAGAAGTCTTGAGGATAAAATAGTTGATGACAAAATTCATGAGGTGTTGTTTAGATCAGAAAACGAAGAAGAACTCATTGGAATTATTTTAGATTTGCAAAAAAGAGGGATTGATACTTCATCTTTAGTATCAAAAAAGGATAAAGAGGAATTTTGGGAAGTTGTTACTTCTGAATTATTGTTAGAAAGGTAAGACTTAGATAAACTTAAAGAACTTGATCCTTTTGAAGTCTTACTTAAATCTAAAACTGGTTTACCCCTTCCAAATTGGAGTACATTTGTCACTGGTTTGCAAAGCTCAAGTAGTCATTTTCATATCAGCACCTCATCCTCTGCTTCTACTAGTCCTAGTGGTTTTCAAACACCAAGCAATCTGCCTCACATTAGTTTTGTTTCCTCTATCTCTTCAGTACCTATCATCACTGTTCCTCCATTAATCATGGTCGTACCTGCTAGGTATGCTCCACTAGCACTCCCTACTGTTTTGCATGACCTTCCTAGCAAATATGCTACAATAATTCCAACATGGGGTGGTGATGAAGAAATCATAACAGAAGAACATGTAGACAAATTCAATGATTTTGCTGACAGAGAGGAAGTTGATGATGAAGATGTGAAACTAAGATTATTTGCACAAACCTTTATTGGGGAAGTTAGAAAATGGTTTAAAGCCCTTCCAGCTGGAAGTATTCATAATTGGGTAGAGTTTGAAGATAGATTTCTAAGGAAGTGGGGAAATAGAACTGATTTGGTTCAAGCTCTTTCTAAATACAATAATCTTAGAAGGGCACCTGATGATACCATTCAAAACTTCTCAAAAAGGTTTAACAAAGTGTGTAATTCCATTCCAGTTCGTTTAAAACCTCCGGAAGCTTTGGCACAAATGAGATATGCTGAAGCATTTGATTCTGATTTCTCTCTGTTTCTTAGAGAGAGACTCTACTACACTCGGTGATATGCAAAATGATGCAATTAAAGTAGAAGTAAACATGGTTGCTGCCAAAAAATCAAAGATGGGAAAAGCTAAATTTAAAGAAGAAGAGAAACCTTCCTCTTCAGCTCCAGAAGATAAGATTGATTCAATGATGAAGACCATGGAGAAGTTGATGGATCAATTGGCTCTTGGAAATACCTCTGCTCCTCCTATGCAACAGGAGCCTCAATTTAGAAATCCTCAGTTTAGGAGACCTCAAAACCAACAAAGGCCAAGAGAAAATAGGAATCAATAGCCTGATCCTCCAGTAAGACCCCCTTTTCAGCAGAACTTGGTTGATGAAGAAGATGAGCGTGAAATTCCTGAAGAATCCATCCATTATCATGATGAAGAAGTGTCAATGATTTTCTTGACTAAGGAAGAACATGATGAGTCCAGTGTGACCAAACAAGGAGAGGAGCCTTCAGACTATTTAAAGGGTTATCAACATGCTATCTTTGAAATGCAAAAACAGTACAATCTCAGGAATAGAAATGTGCCAATTACAACAAACAAAACACAACCCAAGAAGGATGCTCCAAAGGCTGTTGAAGACAAGAGGGATAGCCCAAAGGCTGCTGAGGGCAAAATTGATTCTCCACTTGGCAAAAAGGACATTCAAACTCCATCTCCTACTAAAGAAATTGAGAAAACTATTTTTGTTTCTAACCTTGAGAATGAAATTGCGAAAATCAAAATATCAGTCCCTTTTAGTGAAATTCTCAAGGTAGATAAATACAGAAGTAAGATTGTAGAGATTCTTAATTCACAACCAGGAGTGGTTGATATCTTAAATGTACAAGAAGATAGTCCTATTATATACTTGGGTCCAAGACTTGAAGATGATCAGAATGAAGAATTTCCTCCTTTCTATATAAGCATTAGTATTCATGATATGACCTTACATAATGCTATGTTGGATTCGAGGGCCTCTCATAACCTTATGCCCAAGGTAGTCATGGAAAGGTTAGGATTACAGGTAACAAGACCATATAAGAATTTATTCTCTTTTGATTCAAAAAGAGTTCAATGCATTGGTTTAATTAAAGATGTTGTTGTGGGTCTAACACAAATTCCAGCAAAGACAATTGTCATGGACATTGTTGTGGCTGACATTCCACCCAAGTTTGGGATGTTGTTGTTAAGATCGTGGGCAGCGAAAATCAAAGGCACAATGCAAATGGACCTTACCTATGCTACTATCCCTATTTTTAGTGAGCAAAGGAGATTTGATCGGTAGACCAGAATGGCTTATATGGTAAGCAGCAAAGGAAAACCTCATAATTTTCCCATTTATTCATTTGATACTGGACTTGGATCAGCCATCCTTTTCAATGAGTCAGTTGATAGTGAATCAGAGGAGATGCTTTCAGAAAATCAGCACCTAGGAAATCAGCAAGAAGATGAAAAAGAGACAATGACCTGATGGTCATTGTACTTTGATGGATCAATGGGAAGAGAAGGGGCAAGAGCTGGAATTTGGATCACAAGTCCAAATGATGACAACAAGTTTTAATCCTACAAACTAAACTTTGATTGCACAAATAATATGGCTGAATACGAATCTCTTATTTTGGGCTTAGAAGTTTTGCTAAAATTGAAAGCTAGAAACATTTCTATTTTTGGAGATTCTAAATTGGTGATCAAACAAGTGGAAGGTGCTTATCAAAAAAAGGATGTAAGGATGAGAGAATACATAAATTTAGTGTTAGACATGTTGGAAAAGTTTCAAGCATATTCTTTCACTATCAAAACTAGAGATCAAAACTCCATTGCAGATTCCCTTATTGTTTCTGCCAGCCTATTTGTTATTCCTATTCATTCTTCTGAAAAGTATGAGGTGGAGGTTCATCATCGACCAACTATACCAGATAACATCACTAATTGGCAGGTCTTTGAAGATGATCAACAAGTAAAATATTTCATTGAATTAAGAGAAGAATTTGAAAGCACTCAAGTGGATCAACAAAATATGTTTGTGGAGTCAAAGGAAAAGTCTGAAGTCTTACAATTAAAAAACGATTTAATACCTAAGGGTCTCATTCCTCTTGAGAAGTTGTTTGATCAAAATGATGTGTTCAAAGCTCCAAAATTACAGGCTGATGAGGAGGAAGTAAAGAGCTGCAATTTAGGGAATTCAGTTTTGCCTAAGATGGTTAAAATCTCAAAGTTTCTTTCAGCTGAGATGAAAACTAAATATGTTGAGATGATGAAAAGGTTTGTTGATGTTTTTGCATGGAGCTATGATGATTTAAAACAATATGATTCTTCTATTATTCAGCATATTGTTCCTATTAAAGAGAATGAGAAACCTTTCAAGCAGAAGTTAAGAAGAATTAATCCTCTTCTCATGCCATTGATTGAAAGGGAAATTAAGAAACTCTTTGATGCTAAAATCATTGTTCCAATTAGATTCTCAAATTGGCCTGCAAATTTGGTTCGAGTTAGAAAGAAAAATGGAGAGATAAGAATTTGTATAGACTTCAGAAATTCGAATAAGGCTTCATTGAAAGATAACTATCCTCTTCCCAAGATGGATTTAATTCTGCAAAATATTGTTGGTTCACAAAGGATGTCTACGCTTGATGGTTTCTTAGGGTACAATCAGATTCTTGTGCGTCCAGATGATCAAGAGAAGACAGCCTTCACAACGCCATGGGGAACGTTCATGTACGCCAAGATGCCTCGGTCTCATGAATGCAGGGGCCACTTTCCAAAGAGCAATGGATATCGCCTTTGCTGAAGAAAAGGACAAATCAGTGGTTGATTATCTTGATGACATCACAGTTTTTTCAAAGAGAGAAGAAGATCATTTGAAGCACCTTGAAAAAATTCTGTTGAAATGTAGAAGGTTTGGTGTTTCTCTTAATCCCACTAAATGTGTTTTTGCTTTAACATCAGGTAAGCTACTTGGTCATGTTATTTCTGAAGAAGGAATTAAGATTGATCCTAATAGAGTTAAGGCAATTCTAAAGCTAGATCTGCCAAGAAGTAGGAAAGAGATTCCATCTTTTCTTGGAAAGGTGAATTTTGTTAGGCGCTTCATTCCAAATTTTGCTAAAATAGTCAAGAATATAACAAGGATGTTGAAGAAAGGAGTGGACTTTAAGTGGACATTGGAATCAAATAAATCTTTTGAAGAAATCAAGAAGGCACTTACACAAGCACCGGTACTTATCAACCCATATCTTACAAAGGAATTTCTTATTTTTACATTTGCTTCTCAAGAAACAATTGTTGGAGTTTTGCTACAAAAAGGAAAGCAAGGTATTGAACAATCTATTTCTTTCTTTAGTAAGACATTAGCAAATGCTGAACTGAAGTACAATATTTTACAAAAGCAAGCTTACGCCTTGGTGAAAGCCATAAAAGATTTCAGAATCTATGTTTTACATTCTCATATTGTCACTTATGTTCCAAGTGCTGTAATAAACATATCTTAACACAAGAAGATCCTGATGGAAAAAGGGGAAAATGGATAGCAAATTTGTTAAAGTATGATATTGACATCAAACCTACCAAATTGGTGAAGGGTCAAGGCTTGGAAAAGCTAATGACTCAGTCAAATCTGGACTGTCTTGACATAAATTTGAATGTACAAATTTCATAATTTTCTGAAAATGAGGAAGAATTTGTCCAAATCAATGAGAAGTTCTTGGTTTCAGAATGGTACAAAGATGTGGTTTTTGTTCTACAGCATAATAAAGCCCCTGCCAATCTTATAAAGTCCAAAGCTCAGTTTGTCAAGTTGAAGTCTTTAAGATATTTTGTATATGACCAAAATTTGTTTTGGAAAGATGCAGGAGGGATTTTGTTAAACTGTCTCCTTGAAGAAGAAGCTGATAATGTGATTGAAGAATTTCATAAAGGAGATTGTGGAGGACATCATTATTGGAAATCTACTTCAAACAAGATCCTAAGAGCTAGTTATTTTTGGCCAACTATGTTTAGAGACATTTGAAAAAGGGTAGCTACATGTCATGAATGTCAAATATTTGAAGGAAAGAGGAAACTTGCGCCTTTGCCTTTGGTTCCTATTTATGTTGAAGTGCCTTTCCAGCAACGGGGATTGGACTTTATTGGAGAAATTCATCCTCCTTCATCAGGACAACATCGCTGGATTCTCACAGCCACCGATTATTTGACCAAATGGATAGAGGCGATTCCAACAAGGCAAGCTAATGATTCAATGATTATCTCTTTCCTAGAAAATAATATTAATGAAGATTATAACTGACAATGCTCAAGCTTTTAAGTCCAAGAAAATGATTAATTTTTGTCACCAATATCACATCACTCTTGGACATTCTACTGCTTATTATCCACAAGGAAATGGCCTTGCTGAATCATCAAACAAAAGCATTGTAAGGATCATTAAGAAGGTGCTGCAGGAAAACAAGAGAGCTTGGCATTTGAAATTGAAGTATGCTTTGTGGGCTGATAGGATTTCTACGAAGAGATCTATTGGAACTTCGCCATATGAATTAGTGTACGATGCTGAAGCTATATTTCCAACATCACTTGGAGTACTTGTAATGAAACTAATTCAAGGATTAGAAGAGGAACCAAATGCTGTACAACGAAGATTCAATCAGCTGATAGCCTTGCAGGAGAAGAGAAATGAAGTGTATGACAGTCATCAACACAATAAGAATAGAATCAAGAATACATTTGATAAAAATATCAAAGAAGTTAGTTTCTATATCAATGACAAAGTGCTGAAATGGGAGGCCAGAATCAAGAAAAGGGTAAGCACGGTAAGTTTGAGAATTTGTGGAAAGGTCCTTATCAGATTACTGCTTTCCATGGAAACAACACTTACATTTTGCAGGAAATTGATGGAGAATCATATGTTGGAGGACCTGTTAATGGTAGGTTCCTAAAGAATTATCATTGTTGAAATACTATCAGTTTCTCATAACATTGTGTATATCCGTTTGATCAGTCTTTCTTTTTTGATAATAATGACAAGCTGAAACAGAAGGCTTAAGCCCGAGGTGAAGGCCCAAGAATCCTAAAGGGGATGCTTGTCAAATAAATTTCTGTTTACCATAAAGGGATAAAGAACTGGAGATGCGAGTTCTTAGTGTACCACAATGGCACACTATCCCAAGTGGAGCCACTGTTATCACTTAAGAAAAATTTCAAAATTCTGAGCATCAGTTTGATTCCAAAATATTGGTGTTAGTCTTGGTCTGGTCTTTCCATGGTCGTTTAGAGTCTAACGAGTCTTGTTGGTATGGTAAAATAGGGTCAATACTCTGTTCTTTCCTATCACTGGTCCCACATCACACATAAATTCCATGTGTCAAACTTGTTTCAAGGTTCTTATGCGCTACGAAATTGTCTAGGAATTTTCGTAGCGCAAAACCCAGAATTTGCACTGGCTGTGCTACGAAATCGGGGATTCATGTAGATCCATGGCAAATCTCATCCAGCTATCAAATCTATTAGAATTCGTTAATCTTACATCATCAGTTGTCAGCCCATACACCTTGCCCATCACATTC
This sequence comes from Pinus tabuliformis, assembly GCA_031772625.1. Taxonomy (NCBI): domain Eukaryota; kingdom Viridiplantae; phylum Streptophyta; class Pinopsida; order Pinales; family Pinaceae; genus Pinus; species Pinus tabuliformis. The sequence goes on from CM062817.1 coordinate 962,997,439, forward strand.
AACCGCTTATTCTCATCATTAGGTTTGTTAGGTGTCTTGGTACACTCAAGTTGCAAGTTTCAAAAAGAAGCTAAGTATTTATAGCCATGAGTATGTTTGGGTTCATGCATGAGAAGCAAATTGACAGGCGTTCAATTAGAATTATTTGAAGATCAAGTGAGGCAACTTTCCTTATCCATTTCAAGCGAGGCAGTGATCGAGATTGAGATAGTGCAAGCTTTTTCAAATCTTCACTTTGCTAGAATTTCATGGAGGGATTTACAGAAAGAAGAGATCATAGGTCAGGTAGGTGTCTGAGGAATGAACCTGAAGACTTAGATATCATCCTAAAGAACAATGAAGTTGAACAAGCCTTCAAATAGGCTGGCTATTGGAGATTTTGCGAAAAACTTCAAGGAGGCCATACGCAAGTCACCAGAGAATTTTCTTTAAATTTCACAGGATTGAATTTGAAAGTTTGGGTGCTTGAATTTCCAATATCTCCAGAGGTTATATCTGCAGTCACTGAAATTCCAAGGGGACAGGACAGGTGGTTTAAAAATTTCAAGTATGATATGAGTCCCTACAATGAATTTTTGAAGCTAGAGTTCATTGATTCAGAATTAAACAAGTCAGTGCCCAGGAGTTTTGTCAAAGATTCATATGCCAATTTACTTACCTGCATACAGAGATACTTCACCTGTGAGGGGATGTATCATAAGGTGTATTCTTATCATTTCAAGCTTCTGCTCCATTTCACTAGAAATATATCTCTTGATTTGCCTTTCTATTTGTTTCATATCCTAGGAAAAATGTGTGAAAAGGTTCAGTTGAAGAAGGAAGCTTGTGAGACCTCGTTGTTTCATCACGGCTTAGTTAAATTGATCATTTTGCATGAGCTCCAGAAAATAGATAGAGACTGGTCCATGTTCGTGTTTATGTCTGGCTTCAAGAATGAAACTGTACTCAGCCCTCAGGCTACAAAGATCTCTCCACCATCAGTTAGTCATCATGCAGAAATGAGATCAAGGAGATTCGTGAAATTGAAATCTAGGAAATGGGTAAAGGAGCCCAAAAGACCACTAGTAATCCAAGACACACCCCAATAGTCACAAAAAGGGAAAGGTCAGATAAAAGAGGGGGTAAAAGAGCAATCTACAGGTGAAACAATCCAAAGAAGAGTAACTAGGAGCTAGTTAGCTAAAGAAAAAGGCAAGACAGTGGTTACTGAGGGAAGCCCGGTTTCAAAAGGAAGTCTGAATGATTTGCTTCAAGCTATTGAGATTGAAGAATCTCCTTTGGTTCGAGCAGACTTGATAGAAACAAGTAAAGGCAAAACCGAAAAGGCCAAAACCTCTAAAAAGCTCAAATTTGATGATCAAGTTTCTGAATTTGTTTTTAAGCCAAGAAGACCTATGACAAGGCATTCAAAAGAGATACAAGAGGCGCTTCGAGAAGCAAGTGAAATAGGGGAGGTAACAAAATCTCATGAAGAACCTATGACTTCATCAGAAACATCATCACAGCTACATAAAAACGACAGAGGTAAGGCAGTCATCTCTTAACAAGAGGAATGTAGTTTTGAAGAGTTGAAGAGAAAATTGAATTTGGCAAATATTGAAATTGCCAAATTGAGAAAAACATCAAGGAAACATGCAATCAAGGAAGCTTATTTCAATAAAATGGAGGCTCTGTGGGAAGATAAAACGATTTCAATACCTGAAGTGTTGAACTGTCATGCTCAATACTACACCTGGACAGTCCCTGCAATAAAAGAAGCAAGATATATCAGAAGCGTCAATGCAAAACTGAGAGCTTGAATCAGAATTATGAACAGGCAAATCGAAGATTTGAATATACAACTAAGCCAGCATGAGGGACATTCTTAGCTAAGAGAATCACATAGCAAGTAAGCCTAAGTCCTAAATTTTGAAGGATTACCTTTTGATGTTTATCTTAAAGAATGGTGTTTATGTTTCCAGTTTTGAACAACTTCATGGCAGATGGAAAAGCCATTTCAAGGAAAAGAAAGCTCGAGAGAGTTAAATTTTGGCCTTAAACTATGTTTTTGAAATTACGCAGCAGTTTCATAGTGCACTACGAAATTGCTATAGGTGATGCCTAATGTACAACAGTTTCGTAGTGCGCTACGAAACTGTTGTGGTTGCATATTATGATTTGGTGGACCAATTTTGAGAGCAAAGGGAAATCTTTTTGAAGAGGAGTTTCTGAGAAGGATCATTTACAAAGTGTAAACATCCAGCAAGGGCAAATCAAGTGAGGGATGGACATCTATGAACTCTAAGCTATATGCTATATAAGTGGTCATTATTTCATAGATAGTATTGTTCATGGTGCTTCAGGGAGCATTAAAGAAGTTTTTGTCTTACCACGTGTATATGGGCAACGTCTACAGTGTATGGAAAACAAGATAATCCAATGCATTTTTATGTAATTAAGAAGAACAACAAGGATAATTGATTTCAAAGATCCTTGTGGAGACCAAAAGCAGAAAAACAAGAGCATCTTCCTAATTTCCAGGAACAGTAAAGGGATGAGGCATCAAGGACCAGTAGGGAGTTTCAAACCTCCACTAAAGCTAAACTGAAGAAGGCCATTTGTTAGAGAACGAGTTTGGATTGTAATAAATGCTATTACCAACATGATGAGGATTTATACTCCTAATTGTTTTAGGTCTCTAGAACTACCAGTTAAACCCCCAGTTACATTTAATAGTTAGTTTTAAGTGTCAATAGCTGTCATAGCAGGAAGAATTCGAATTCCCCTCATGGTGGAGGAGGAATCTCAGTTATGTAAAGAGCTCTATATATAGGAGAAAATCTAATGTACAAAAGGTTGGAATATTTCAAAGAAACTTGGATATTGTGCTTTGTGCAAGACTCTATTTTTAGTAATATAGTATTTGGCTTTGCTTATGAGGAATCAGAAGGAATTCAATGTTCAGAATGTCTTGTATTGTCCTCTTCTCAGTATTTGCAGTGGTATGAATGTGTGATTACTTAGAAATCACTGATTGTGCTCTAACTTCCTTCATACATTTATAAACTGTATTTTCCTATATGTTTATGATGTGTTCTCAATATGTTCAATTCTAGATGCCCTGAATTCCATGTAAGGCTATCAGTATTGTCATATTGAAACAATTTTGACTCCATAAGCCCAATGAATATTTTCTAATTTTATTTCAACCTTTTAAATATTTCATTTGTTTCAGAGAGTTAGCCATCTTATTCATTATCAAAATCTTTAATCCTGTGAGAGAGCCCTCTTAGGTTGAGGAGGCTAAGCCTTAGCCAAAAGTAGGTTTGAAATAGTTACTCAAGGTCTATCTGATCAGCAGCCTTTAAGGAGTTGATTTTGAGATAACAGAAGCTATGTCATACCTTTGGAAGAAACATTGAAAACTTATATGGAATAATACGTTGTTATGAAGTAGTCTAGGGTTTGTGATAAAGTCCCTAGCAAAGATGTTGAGGACTATATGTCTCTTGTTTAGTTTGGGTATCTGATATGTATAAAGATGAAATTCTTCCGTTATTCTGATATGACTAGCATCATGCTTCTATAGATTTGGTTGTACTTTCTATTTAAGTTGTGCAGGTACACAATATTAAACTTGGTGAACATGCTTGGTTATATTATAAGCATGATGAGGTTGATGAAAAATTTTATTAAATGGTTGGAAGCCATGAAGGATTCTACGATGTCGAAAAACAAAAATTTGATCTCCTGGAGGAAGGATGAATAGAAGAGATCTCACTAAGATTAAAAGGGAGTTCAAATAAATAGGTGCTTCTTGGTTGAGAAGGAGGACATGGCTTGGTATTAATTTAAGAATGAATTTTTAGAGGATATGTTGTTGCATGCATAGTAGGAAGGAAAACTTATGATTGAGGAATCTTATGTCAAATATTTCATTGATAATCCTACTATGGAAAGTTGAGAAGCAACATTAAGTAGTCTGAAAGACCTCGAGGGTTTGTATTTGCTTATGTACATGTGAAAGGATATTATTGATTAGGGTTTTGTTTGTACATGTGAATCTCTCAAAGGATTTTATAGCACGTTGGTTACCAATCAGTGTGATTGGGAGAGATTGGTCATTCTTGATCTATTGGATCAAGGAGTGTTGAGGCTTTGTGAGTGAAGCATTGCCTGGGAAGACATCTGGCTGACACTTTGTGTTGATGTCTGAGTCTCGAAGCTGGAAAGATGGTGTTGGTCATTGAGCTCTGTTTTGGATACACACATGGATTTTGGGCTAATGGTTATAAAGTAAGCCTAAGGGTACCTAAAGGGGCTGAAATCTTGAGTCCATGTTAGTCTCGCTTGGACATATTTCCTTGGTCAGGAATCTAGTCCATGGCATTGTGGTGCCTAAACTGTTGAGTCACTATTTGGATAGATTTCCCTGGTCAGGAATCTAGTACATGGGATTGGGGTGCCTAAAGTTCTTCATGGTTCATATAGCTTGAGATCATCCATTGTATTTGGAAATTATGAATACCTCCCTAATTAAGAGTGAGTGTTAGAAAATGTAACTATGTTCAATATTCAATAATGTACTTGACTCATTATGTGATGTAGGAGCATTCAACCCAAGAGAAAATCATTGTAATTAAGTATACATAGGGGGGTAATGTGTTTTAGGGAAGTTAGTTTCCTAAGTCTCAATTTAATGTAATATTTAGTCTTTTAAGTGATTTAATTAGATAATGTGGGATGTTTGTAAATGCTCTCGAATAAATGAGAACATGAGTGGGCAATAATGAGAAAAGAGTCTAAATTTAATTATGACTCTTTAAGCAGTTCCATGATTCAAGGAACTAAAGACAGCTCTTAGGAATTAAATGGAGATAAGAAGTGGACAAAGAGGAAAGAGTACATTTAGCAGTTAGTTCAGAGGATTTAGGAGTCGAACTAGGATTAGTTCAAAAAATATTTCTGGCATAAATGTAAGCCTACAGGCAGAGCACAGGGAAAAGGAGGCCACGATATTGAAGAATAGGCCTATGCGAGACACAGAGTCTCGGATATGTAATTGATGTTTATATATATATATATATATATATATATATATATATATATATATATATATATATATATATATATATATATATATATATGTTTATTCCTAATTGTGTCAATGTGTTGAAGAGTATTCCATGAATGAATTACTTGTGAATTCGTAGGTTCTGTATAGGGTTGCCGACATAATTTTGAAGGACCTGCAAAGGAGCAGAATGATTCAGAGGAATCATAAGGGATATTAGAATCTAGTTGAGGAAATAGAGTTGAGCTCTGGAGATATAGCGATGTAAGAATTCAGTGAGGAGTTAAGCTCAGAGAAGTTGAGTAGCGGAAGAGGAAGATCAAAACCTTTTGAAGAAAAACCCAAACCATAGAGAAACGTTGAGGAAACAATGTAAATTCTTAGTAAAAAGGAAGAATACTGAAATGAGGCTTCAATACACAGGAGCCATTGGATTCATATGATCAACGGACAGGATCATATCACTAAGACAGAGGAAATTAATATCACATTGGTGGGTTTAAATATAAGTGTGGTATTTTGGGCGAGTGAAGGGTGGTAAGTGGTATTGAGAGCTGAGCACTCGACTCCACTCACCATTCAACACATAGCACAAAGGTGGTGAGGAGAAACTGCTTTATCGAGCGGTTACAACCCTTGCAAGTTATCAACCTGAAACAAATGTAAAGCGTTGGATCTACTCAGGTTAGATCAACGGCGGAAGACTATCAAGCAACCTTTGGAATGGGAAAGGATATCAACCATTGATCGATCACCAAATCTACGGTCAAGATTTAGTCAGAGCTATTGGAAAAACCCTTTTAACTATGGTGATAGCGATAGCGATTTAATCGCAACCGTTGGAAGAGAAGCCAGATCTACGGTCCTTCTTTAATAAGAGATTGACGGAAAGAAGGAGGAGCGCTTCAGGAATGGTTGGAAGGTGTGGACCCAATGGAGTTATATAGCACAGTTAAATGGGTTTGAAGTCTGATATTGTGTTATCGCATATCGGATGTGATGAGGCACATATGTAATGTGACCACGGAAGAAGAAATATCTTGATTGCAATAAAGTTAGTCGCGGGAAGTGTTTAGAGATCGTACAAGGTGGAAAGGTATGTTTTGGAAGTATTTCCTTTGTAAATGGGTTAAAAGGGAAAATAGTGTCGATGAGAGATTTATGTGTTAAAACCATATGTAACCAAAGTTAAGGAAGGTAAATGTTATATTTGCAAGTTTAGGGGTTAAAGAAGGGCTTAGAAAGGTTGTGAGGAGGTTTTTACGATAAGAGGATTATAATGAAAATTTAATAAGAGTCTAAACTAAGGTTTATGCAGGGTGTTTAATTTCTGATAGGAAAGGAAAAGGTGGGTGAATGCCAGACTTGTGGGTTTATAAGTCATTCCGTATGAGACTATAAAAAGAGGCCTTAACAATTAAAGATGGAAGATTTGACTCCTTTGTGAGTTAAATACCCGGGACAGATGTGTTATGCATTTTATGCATACTATGGGTATAAGCAGGGGTAACCATGTGTCATTAGTGGTATCAGAGTAGGTTAAAGGAGCTATGTGTGAACATTTCTTGAAAGAATTGAGAAGAGAGTTATGTGTTAAGGTCTTTATGCAAGCAAGAGGAATGATCAGATTCTAATCTGACAGATAGTAAGAACACAAAGGTGAGGTGTTGTAGTTCCAGCAGAGGCTTAGAGTAGACAAGAACAAAGGATTCCTTGAAGAAAAGTGAGAGAAATATTGCTTAGTACAAGTTCTGAAGGAAAGAGGACTTGGAGATCAAAAAGAAGAAATCCATTCAAGATACAAAAGAATGGGAGAACAAGATCATACATAGATCTTGGAGGTAAGATAGTGTGTTTTGTTTAAAATTAAAATTGAGGATTGTGGTTGTAGATGAAGCATCTTAGCAAGGGATAGCAAGAAAAGTTGTGAGAGAAGAACCAGATGTGTTTTTGAAGACAGAATAAGGAAAACACTCTGAAGGAGAAGTAGTAGTGAACCTAAAGAATCCAACAAGAGGTTGGACAGACAAAGAGGACAGCTGAAGTGTTCTCAAGAGCTTGTAGAAGCCTAGAAGGAGGAAAGGTGTTGCTCAAGAGGAGGTTCCAGATAGAGGACTTGTGCTTACCAAAAGACTGAGTGAGGAGAGCTTAGTGAGGTAAGATTACAACAAGGAGGACTAGCTATTGCAGAGGCTTGTTGCAGATGAGTGAGGAGCTCATGAAGAAAGAGGAGAAGAAGATGGCTATTGATAGTCATAGTAGAGGTTTTGAGAGGAGCCACAACATAAGAAAGATAAAGAAAGAGGATTCCAAGGCAAATGGCAAGAGGATGAGTCAAGAGGAAATTGACAAAGAGATTTCAAAGTTAAAAGAACAACTCGATGCATTAAGGAGAATACTTGAGGAAAGCCAGAGACTAGGTTGGGTCTTGAGGAAGAAGCCAGTGGAATGGCATGAGATGCAGAGAAGGCTACATCAAAAGCAAGTAAAGCGGTTGAGGTAAAAACTCAAGGAAGTTGAGTTGGAAATGGAAGAGTACATTTGTGAACTAGAACTGGGAGAAATTCTGGGAGAAAGTGAAGACTACACTAAAGATAAAGAATGGAGATCAAGTGAAGATCTCATGGACTATTGGGATAGTTCAAAACAACATGAGGAGATGTTGACTGAAGATGAAGACTTGAAGACTGAAACTTCAAGTGAGACTAAAAGGTCTGATGATTTTAAATCTGACAATTTGTGTATGTTTGTAGGTGAAACTTGTGAAGGAAAACTTGTTGATATTGTCATAAAGGAGGAAGAAGACAAGAAGAATCTAGATTCTGTTCTGGAAGAAGATGAGATAGATAGGTCTCATATACAGTTGGAGAAAGATATCAAGTAACCAAGTGAAGGGCTTGAAGGGAGTGAAGAAGAGACCATCGAAGAATTTCTGAATCATATGAAGGATTTAGAACAATAAGGAGATATGATGGTTGAACCATCAAGTGGGACCATAGAGTCTTATGTTTTTAAGACTGATAGTTTGTCTGATGCAAAACAAATGTAGGAGAATTTTAAAGTAGATGGTGAGACAAGGATAGCTCTTGGGGAAGATAAACAACAAGAGATTAAAGGAAAACTTGAAGAGGAGACTATGTTAGCTGAAAACATAGTAAAGGATCATCAGTTCACTATGATGATAGGCACAATGGAAATAACCATGGAAACTATTGAGACAGACAGTAAGAAAGAAGGACTGAAAGATGTTAAGAAGGAAGAAACTTGTGCAAAGGATTTAACCTTGGGAGAAGGAACACTAACAAAGGAGTGTTTTGCAGAGAATGAGCAATCTCTTGAAACTGTCAGAAGTATGAAGAAGTATCTTTCATAAGATAAAAATTCTGAAGTAAAGGAGGATGGAGAATGTCTCTTAAATGAGAGAAACAGTGATTTATTGCAGTAGAAGGATCTTAACGATGCATGGATGTGTGAAGATGTGACAACATGGGAACAAGTTCTTGTGGAAGAAGGAGATGAAGTTTAGTCTGAAGAGATGATATGTGAAGCAACAGTTGAGACTGTTGAACCTTATGATTTCCAAACTAATAATTTTTGTATAAATGCAAGGAACATAAGTGATGATGAAATACTTGTGAAGTGTCACACAGAAATTGCATTGCTGGAGTACTTGCTAGAAAATTCAGAGTATGATAGTGTGATTGCAGAAGGAGTTCACTACAGTGGACAAAAGCAGGAAGACATCATTAGGGAAGATGATGTGGAAGAGAGACTAGTTGATAGCCTCATGAGTTCTTTTGAGAATTAAAAATAGAAAACTAATGTGCTGACAGAGGAGAAAGAACAGAGCAGCAAACTGAATTTTTTCCAAAGGAAGATAAGGCACAGAAGCCTTATGTTTTTTATTTTAACAAGTGTTTTGTGAGTGAAGTTTTGTTGCAGATACTGAAGGAAATTTGGCACAAATGAACAACCAAATAAAGATGAAAGAAGAAGATTCTATGGAAGAAATTAATCCATGGAACATAGATGTTCAATTGCTGGAGATAATGCTGGAAAGTCATGATTCAGTGCAGACAAAAATAATTATGAAAGAGGGTAAGGATGATAGGGAGGTAGTAAGCATAGTAAACAAAGCAAAAGTTGGAGCAAGAAGAACAAAAGAAGAATAAAAAGTAAACCAACAACTACAAAGTGAAAGTAACCAGCAACAGTTTAAAGAATTAGTGGACAGCAACAACAACCTGAAACAAAGAAGTAAGTGGTATGGACCAGCCCAAAGATGTGCTAGAAAAAGAAATTGAAGATTTGTGGTAGCTGATGATGAAACAGGCCATAGAGAAAATGATAGCAAGAGGAAGAATGATCAATCAGAGCATGAACCTGATTGACAAAGAGAAGAAAATGGAGCAAAAGACAGTAGACATATAGCAGTAGCAAAGGTACAAAGCATTTGGAAAATTACAAAACAAAGCATGGGATCCAGGAAAACAAAGATCAGAAGACGCATGATCAGGAGATCATGAATATTTTCTACTTTCGCAGTCTAATGCAGGAGCACTCAACCCAAGAGAAAATCATTGTAATTAAGTAGACATAGGGGGATAATGTGTTTTAGGGAAGTTAGTTTCCTAAGTCCCAAGTTAATGTAATATTTAGTCTTTTAAGTGATTTAATTAGATAATGTGAGATGTTTGTAAATGGTCTCAAATAATTAAGAACATGAGTCGACAATAATGACCAAAGACTATAAAGCCAATTAGGACTCTTTAAGTAGTTCCATGATTCGAGGAACTAAGGAGAACTCTTAGGAATTAAATGGAGATAAGAAGTGGACATAGAGGATAGAGTAGGAGTCAGTTTAGAGGATTTAGGAGTCGAACTACGATTAGTTCAACAAAACTTTATGGCATAAATGTAAGCCTATGGGAAGAGCACAGGGAAAAGGAGGCCACGATATTGAAGAATAGTCCTATGCGAGACACAGAGTCTCGGATATGTAATTGACTATTTATATTTATATATATAGATGTTTATTCCTGACTGTGTTAGTGTGTTGAAGAGTATTCCATGAATGAATTACTTGTGAATTCGTAGGTTTTGTACAGGGTTGCAGACAGAATTCTGAAGGACGCGCAAAGGAGCAGAATGATTCAGAGGAATCATAAGGGATCTTAGAATCCAATTGAGGAAACAGAGTTGAGCTCTGGAGAGATAGCAAAGTAAGAATTCGTTAAGGAGCTAATCTTAGAGAAGTTGAGTAGTAGAAGCAGAAGATCAAAACCTTTTGAAGAAAAACCTGAACCATAGAGAAACGTTGAGGAAACAATGTAAATTCTTAGTAAAAAGGAAGAACGGTGAAATGCGGCTTAAATACACTAGAGCCGTTGGATTGATATGATCAATGGATAGGATCATTTCATGAGGACAGAGGAAATTAATATTGCATTAGCGAGTTTACATATAAGAGTGGTATTTCGAGGGAGCAAAGGGTGGTAAGTGGTATTGAGAGCCGAGCACCTGACTCCACTCACCATTCAACACATAGCACAAAGGTGGTGAGGAGAAACCACTTTATCGGGCGGTTACAGCCCTTTCATGTTATCAACCCGAAACAAATGTAAAGCGTTGGATCTACTCAGGTTAGATTAATGGTGGAAGACCGTTAAGCGACCTCTGGAATGGGAAAGGATCTCGACCGTTGATCGATTGCTAGATCTACGATCAAGATTTAGTTGGAGCTATTGGAACAAGGTTCGAATGGCCATGTTAACTATGGCGATAGAGATAGCGATTTAATCGCAACCATTGGATGAGAAGCTAGATCTACCGTCCTGCTTTAATCGGAGATTGACAGAAAGAAGGAGGAGCACTTCGGGAATGGCTGGAAGGTGCAGACCCGATGGAGTTATATGGCACAGTTAAGTGGGTTTGAAGTCTAATACTGTGTTATCGCATATCATATGCGATGAGGCACATATGTAATGTGACTGCGGAAGAAGAAATATCCTGATTGAGATAAAGTTAATCTCGGGAAGTGTGGAGAGGTCGTACAAGGCGGAAAGGTATGTTTTGGAAGTATTTCCTTTGTAAATGGGTTAAAAGGGAAAATAGTGTGACGTGTCGATGAGAAATTTATGTGTTAAAACCATATGTAACCAAAGTTAATGAAGGTAAAGGTTATATTTGTGGGTTTAAGGGTTAATGAAGGGTTTAGAAAGGTTATGAAGAGGTTTTTCCGATAGGAGGATTATAATGAAAATTTAATAAGAGTCTAAACTAAGGTTTATGCAAGGTGATTAATTTACGATAGGAAAGGAAAAGGTGGGTGAATGATAGACTTGTGGGTCTATAAGTCATTCTGCATGAGACCATAAAATGCGGCCTTAACCATTAAAGATGGAAGATTTGACTCCTTTGTGAGTTAAATACCTGGGACATATGTGTTATGCATTTTATGCATACTGTGGGTATAATCGGGGGTAACCCTGCATCATTATGTAATGTACTTGTCAAAATAATAAAGAAAAGAATTATTATTATTATTATTATTGTGACTTATTAAAGCATGGGTTTCATGCTTGGGTGAGCATGTTTTAGGTCAAAGTCTGCATTGAGGGCTTCTAGGATTTATTATGAGTCTATAAAGTTATTTTACATTTAAAGAGACCCTTCTTAGGCTTTTGAATTGTTGTCACTTCCAGAGACAACCTCAGATTTCTTACAAGACCAGTGCCTGGAACATCTAGATTTTATGTGTCTCATATGAGTCTCAAGAAACTAGAGACATCACATATTTTTTTGTATATATATATATACATATATATAATAAACAACATGGGTTGGTTCATTCATCTAAAGGCATAAGTCATGTATTTCTGGTACTTCTTCATATATACAACTCACAAAAATATATGTATAAATTAGTGTAGGTCGAGTAGTTCAAGGACATACAACTTAACAAGCTTTGGCAGAGCAATGAGAGAAGATAAGGAGATAGAATAACTCGTCACATAGAGATTTAAACATCAAGAATTATACACTCATCACATAGAGCTTGAAGCATCAAGAATTCTATACTTATTTGAGTTAAAGGTAGACATAATGGATGAAAGAGGGTTGGGTGCGATGATTCATGGAGCACAATTTTAAAGATATAATCTCAAAGATCCATACATGCACGTGCATTAACGAGTCAACACAAATGAATCTGTAAGAACATATGAAACATTTATAGCAGCTACGATTACATGAAATCACAGAGGAAACATGAACTTAATGGAATTTAAATAGAGGGGTAGCATACTGTAGTACTCAAAGGAGGAATCAACACCATTTCCTTAATATTCTGAAAGATGTATATCATAAAGTCATACAATCTCAAAAATAACATGTAGTTATTTCTTTAGGATTCTGAACCTTTGTGAATTGTTGCTTCCCACTATTTATCTAGAGAGGTGAGAATTGAACAGTAATTACAACAAAATATCTCAATCAAGCCTCAGCTATCAGGTCGACTAGATGTATCAGCCTGGGATGGCTTTGTGGCCCAAAAATGACTACAAAATATTAACAGCGTCATTAAATTGCGAAAAATTACATGATAACAAAACAAGTCAACAATTAGAAGAAGACACCAAAAAAATATCTTCTTGGTCATCCCTAGGATCGCCTTTGATTGAGTAATTGATTTGTCATGATCTTCCTTCTTTGGTACTCAACTAGTTCCAATCACTTCTTCCTTTATTGCTTGAATTGCTCATTCTCCAAAGTTGGGAGTGGTTCGACTGTGAGTTTCACGTCATAGTGCAACAACATAGGGCATATGGGTAGTACTTCATCTTCCCTTTGCATGTACCTCCATGCTGAATCATCAAGTCTTCTATACGTTCATTTACTCACAGCAGGCCTGGGCGTGGTATGGTCGAGTTCATTTACCCTATCCGTGTCGACCCTGTTTTCTTTTCACGAGGGGATTTACGAGGTCAACCCATGCCGACTTTTGAATGATCCATGTCCTTCATAAATGTTTTAGTTGCCAATATGTTACATCTTTAAAGCCTTCTATACAATTATTGGGAAGTTATTACCTCAGTACATTTGTATTAAAAGACCTCACAGAATGACAACATAGTTACCGATCAAACGAGAAAATGAACTGGTACCCGTTTTTTTTCTAGGCAGCAAAAAATCACCCAATTTTGAAAATTGGTGATGAGAGAATACACCTTTTTTAAGCATATTTTGGCACTTTAAATTTTCTTATGTATCAAGTATGAACATTTTTTTTAGATGTTAGTGATTTTCATGCTGATTTTGAAAAGTGTTGATGCAACATCAACCCCTTTTTCTTAGAGGGTTGATTTTTTACACTTTAAATTTTCTAATGCCTTCTTCCTGTAAGATTTTTTTTAAGTGTATTTTTTGTGTTTGTGTGTTTTCCTTTTCCTTTTCAATTTTGTTTGCAATGAAATCTTAATTTTTTCATGTAGTTAAAAAAATTAAAAATTGTTGAATATTTTAAAGTTACTATTTTCTATATATTTATGTAATGTTAATTAATATTTCAATGGAAATGAAATAATTGTCACTAAAACACAATAATTTTAAACATTTGACAAAAAAAAACACATTTTCTATGTAAATATAATGAAAAAAATACACATTTTCAGATTTTTTTGTCCAAAATGACATGTCAAATAAACGATTGTTATGGGAAAATCCTAACAAAAAAACTTTAAGAAATAGCATTTTTAATGAATTTTATGTTAAAAAATAATAGTAATCAGAGGATTTTTACCAAAAAAAAATTGATTTACATAAAAATTAAAGTGAAAATCAGATAATACAAATATTAAACATATATCAATAATTATCAAATGTTCATTCTTCTCATAAAATCTCAAAGTCAAAACATTACAAGTAAAACTAATGAAGATCTCTCAAAATTGAGTTTGATTTGCAATCATAACTTAAATGTCATCAATAATATCATATAATCCATGTTCAACGTCTTCTTATGCTTTATTATTTTCTTTTTCCACAATTTTTCCTGCTTGAGTTTCCTCATTTTCTCTTCTAGTGGATTTTTCATGTCTGCAAATCTCCCAGATTGTCATTTTCCAATCATTCCATATAATGGTGGTTGAGGTTCCTTTGCCTTTTTTGCCACACGTGATTCATTAAAATTGTCTTTCCTCAAACCAAGTTCTTGCATTTCATCTGGAAGAAATTGAAGAGCATTAATTCTTTGTTGAATAAAATTGCATTGTAGTGGGTCTCTTTCAATCACAATGCAATTTCTTCCTTTTTGTAGGCAACATGCTACTATCATACCAAATCATCAAGAAAAAGAACAATAAGTATGTAAATTAGTATAAACACCTAAAAACAAAAAACCAAAATATTAAAATTCAATTTTATATAATAAAACTTAACTGAACCTGAAAATAAATCCAAAATTCAATCTCCTTCATTTGAACGTAAATCATAACATAGTTAATCAATGCTTGTGGTTTTTGATAAATGTTAACTATCTCTCATTTTGCATCTTTATCCTCAGATGTTAACTTTTTTACGACAACATCATGAACTAGTACTTGGCTCTGACTCTTTACATCTACTTGGTTCAGCAAAATGGGCTTACAATTATCATCTTTTGCTCAACATTCAATATGGATGAACTCACAATCACTTGTAATTGGATGATGTCTGGAAGAAATAAGATTCTGGGTAGTTGAGTACAACATCATTCCAACTCTCTTCAATAAACATTTTAACCATATGTTTTTGTATTTTCATAGAAATCTTATGATTGAATAAATAAAGTAAAAATTGTTAATATAGTGATATGTATAAAAAATAATGCCACAATATGTTATATTTAAAAGAAAATTATAATCCAAGAAAAAGTAAAAGTAGTTCAACAAACTTACTTTTGAAATTCTGAGCACATTTCCTCCAACGACAATTCACCTAACTTCACATAACATAATATTGATTTGACTAGTTTTTCATCTTTCACACCTTGCATTGTTCTCTAAGGTGTGATAGTCATATCATCTGGAATTTGCTTCATTTTAGGACCTGTCTTACTGTTGGTACATATTATGGGTTTAGACATTTTAACCTTTTGATTTTTTATGGAAATATTCTCCCCCATTTCGAAATTGTCATCAATTAATTCCCATATCTTCCCTATTCTAAATGCCAACTGGAAAATGTTATCTATCCCTCTGAATAGTTTCGAATTTACTTTGCCACCTTTTGATTTGATTATATCTTGAATTTGATAACCCGTTTCCATACAACATTCCTCCTGAAAGCTTAAACTGACCTTTGTATTATCCCCACCACATATTTCTAAAAATTCATTATAAATAAATCTGACCCTTTGGACGAAAGTCATAAACATTCTATACTCATTATCTGCATTATGGTCCCATGCTAATAACTTTGCCTCTGTTTCTATTAAACCAACATAAATGATGCATTTCACTATTTCAAAAAGATAGTTTCCAGGATATTCCTCGATCAATTGTCTTTTGGCCTATGCTAAATGGTTCCCTCCAATTATATAATATCTATAGTTGAAACATTGTGTCCTATCAAATGCCTCCTTATTGGGAACTTGATTTGAATTAACAAGAACCACATAATCCACTACATGGGCATATCAATTGTACATGAACAATGTTTTCAAATTATGGACATGTAGGTGATGTGCCTTTCTAATTTGATATTGAGATTGTCCTTCACCTGACCTATCAAATTGGGTGAAATTAAGCTCAAATGTTTTGCTACCATTAATTAATTTATTCTTCCTCAAGTGATTCTGAATGGCATTTTGTTTTGTTTTCATAATGTCATTCTCTAAATCAACACTTAGTGTTATGATTTCTTTGCTTCCTTTAGAACTTTCACTTTGTTCTTGACTATTTCTTATGATTTCAACAGATTCACCATTTTTTTTTCTTCTTCTTCCTAGTTAACATATCTTCTTCTATATAAATAATCTCCTCATCATCGAGTGGAAGAGCGACATCCATGGGCATCTTTCTTTTCGGTGTTTTATTTATTTTCTCCTTTACAACAGCAGTTCTAACCTCCTCCTCACTAATGGAAACATATTTTTGAGCTACAACTGCAACATCTTCAAAAGAAACATGTTTACCTTTGTCAGATTGATCCCTCGTATGGATTATTTGTTGATCCCCTACATGTACCATTACAGTGTCATGGATTGTTGATTTTTGCTTCATTCTCTTTTATTGTTCTGACTCTATATGGAAATTGTTGATCACATGCATAATATTTGGTTCCATATAATAAATACCCTCTAGCATCATTGAAAGACTCTTAGGAAAATCCTATCAAAGAAAATACAATATGTCAATGATCAATCATTTATAAAAATTTAATGATCATTACAATAATACATTACACATAAATATAAATAAACAACTTACAATGTTATTTGAAATGTTGGATGAGATTTCTTCACACAATGGTGTAGATTCTTCATCTGTGTCATATTTGTTACTTGAGAGATGATATCTAACCTTTTCATGTGACTTGGTCAATTTTGCAAGAACATAAACAGTGTTTGAATTCGGCACCAAGCATATGTCTCGTACTTTGCCTATCACCTCATACGGTTCACCCATGTAAATCATACCACAGTATAGATAGAGATGTGTACTATCATCAGATTCAATATCTTTAACATGCCACGTAAAATTTGTTTTATTTATTTCTCGTGAATTCATCCATTCAGAATAATCATTGGTGCACTTGATCGGCCAATTGGTCGACTTTTACGCCATTTCCCAGTTCCGGTATGTTCGACAGTTTTCAAAGCATGTCCACCTACAACTTTAGATGATGGAATTATTGTCTTTGTTTTAGACATATTCACAGAGACCTTCGTTGATGCCATCTTCCTGAAAAACATATATATATATATATATATATATAAAACTTAAAAAATAAAAAATAAAAATTGACACTATAATTGTTATTTAAATATAAAAATAAGTTAAATTATATGTAATTTTTAAAAAATGTTATAAAATTTATATCTACAAATTTATAAAGAAATTATTATATACAAATTTTATTTATATACTTTTTAAATTATTAAATATAAATTATAAAAAATGATTTATATTTACATTTAAACAAATATACTTATTTATTAAATTTTAAAATCAACAAATTATATATATATATATATATATATATATATATATATATATATATATATATATATATATATATATAATTTTTATTATTTTAAAATTTTATAAATTATATCTATATATATATATATATATATATATATATATATATATATATATATATATATATATATATATATTGTTAAGCTTGGTAGGACTCTCTCGTTTTCAATTTTACATGTCCATTATTCACCCCGCAACGGGGGAGGGTAGTACAATATTCGAACCCAACATTTCCGATTAGGTCAGACTTCGTTCTACGGCCATCGCCACTTGAGCTACCCTAGGCAGATTTTTTTTATTATTTTATAATTTTATAAAAAAATTATATTAAAATTACACACACACACACACACACACACACACACAGACACACACACACACATATATTGTTAAAATTTTATTAAAATTATAAATTTTATCTTTAAATAACATTAAAATTTTAATTTAAAAAAAAATCAGCTTGGCCCTTTGGTTGTTGGCCGGGGAGCCAGGTGGGCGGAGGGGTGTTGCACGTAGCCCCTTCCTCCTCAACCGGGCTCCTGGCCAGCTGCCAAAGGGCTGGGACAAAATATGTTTTAATTTTATTTTTTAATTAAATTTTTAATGTTATTTAAAAAAAAAATTAAAATTAAAATTTGAATTTTAATAATAATTTTTTTTATAAAAAAAAGAGTATATATATAATTTATATATATTTTTAGTAAAATTTTGAAATAATAAGAATAAATATATATATATATATATATATATATATATATATATATATATATATATATATATATATATATAATTTGTTGATTTTAATAATTGAAAATTTAATATATAATATTTTTTTAATATATGATGATGATGATGATGATGATGATGATGATGATGATGATGATGATGATGATGATGGTGGTTAACGTTCACTGAGACCAAACTTTGGACCTAAAGAAACAAATTATTTAGTTTGAATTAATATTTTATTCCTATGCTCAAAAAGCTTGGAGAAAAGCCTTCCGAGCTCACTGTAATTTTGACATCGTAAAAGGCTAGGAAGGTCAGTATTGCAACAAAGATTTTGAAACTGAAATCTAATGTGGTTGTACGTGGGACACTCTAAGAGGAAGTGATTTTCATCCTCGATGTTTGTATTCTCACAGAGATGGTAGAACCTTTCCATCCATGGTGTTTTAGGAATTGCCCAATGACTTGTTTCATTATGGATCTCATGAGAGTTCGTTCTAATCTTGGCTATATTAATTTTCTTCTTTGAACTAGTTGAAATAGAGAGATACTTTTGATCTTCTAGGGTGAGGTTGATGACCTCCTTATAATATCTTAATTTTCTTTTAGCTGCTAAATCTTTCTTACACCACATTTTTTCTTTGAACTTAGAAGCAACAATATTTTTAATGTTATTAATGTTTTGCAATGCAACATTCTCCTCGATCTCCCAATGGTTTAACCAAGCCCTGGTGTCTTTATACCAACCTCGTTTGAGCCTTAGGTGGTTTTGGCTGGAATTTAAAGCTAGCTTAGGAAGTCTATGGTCTCCTATGTTATTGAGTTTGTGATTGTACAACAGAAGCCTAGTCATAGCTAGGCTCTCGATAGGGGAAAGACCGACTTCTATAAGGAGAATGGGATAGGGTGTGTTGCTTTTAATTTTGAGGTTATACGTTATAAAACGCTTCTGGATTTGCTCAATCTTTCTCTTGGATTATCTACAGATGATACAACCCCAAACCTCACATCCATATAAGATAACCGAAATGACTAAAGTTTCAAAGAGGAACTTCTTTTTATCCCACATTATGAGGTTTTCCATTTTACAATTATTTTCAAGACCAAAATAAGCTTTCCATTCCCCGTTAACCCTTTTCTCAATGTTATAGTTCCAGTTGGGCTTGTGATGAATATCAATTCCTAGGTACTTGTAGGAAGACACTTCCTCCAAGTTACTATTGTCATACATAAAATTAGCATAAGTGTCCTTCTTGGATTTGATAATTATAACTTTTGTTTTGTCAGTGTTAACAATCATACCCATGGTAGAGTATAAATCCTTAAGAAGTCTAAGCTACTTATCAAAATCAGATGGGCACCTAGCGAGAAGAACAATATCGTCAGCGTAGAGAAGAAGGGTGATGACTATCCTAGCTAAGATCGTGCCAGCACATCCTGCTTCCTCTAAACAACCTTCTAGCTTGTCGATGTAGTCCCAAATACGGTAGGGGAGAGGGGGAAACCTTGTTTAACTCTGATATTACACTTAATATCTTTCGATCACCCCTCATTGCTTTTTAACTTGGCAATTACATTCTCGTATAACCCTATAGCGGCAGCTCTCAACTCAAAAGGAACCTTTAGCTCTTTTGATCTATTTGAGAGGTTGTTTCTAGGAATTGTATCAAAAGCCTTTCTAAAGTCCACAAAGTAACAAAAGGGATTAGATTTATCATTGTGGCATTCCTCCATAATGATCCTAAGTGTAACGAGGTGGTCTGTTGTTGAGTGCTTCTTTCTAAAACCCGCTTGGCCTTTAGCCTGCTTACCTTCAATTTCAAGCTATATTCTCAACTTCTTTTCCAAAATAATACCATATAACTTGGCTAGGAGAGGGTTTATCATAATTTTCCAATAGTTAGAGGGGTTATTTGTATCCCCACTTTAAAAATAGCGATAATGAGGCTTTGAGTCCATGGTTTACGGAACCCTTGCTTGACTGCTTGATTGAAAAGCTTGTGAATGTGGGGGATGAGGATATGACCTCCAATTTTTAAGATTTATGCCTCGTAACCTTCAATGTCCTTAGTTTTCCCATTAGCCAAGTGATTAACCCCAAAATCAATGTCTTCTAATGACAAAACTTCTTTCGTTGTGAGCAGAGTTTCAAAGTTATCCATGACATTTGGAGATTCATAAAGCTTTTTAAGATAGGAATTCCAGTCATGTAAAGGAATTTTATTATTATCTTTAGTTTTCCTAGTTAGAATTTGCCTCTAGAATTTCTTAGGAACTACCTTAGGGAGGTGCAAGAGATTCTCTTGTCTTTTATGAATATACTACCTTTTTTTCCCTTTGGTTAGGGCTTTGTATATTTTTATCTTGCCAATTTTAAGAGATTCATCAACAACTTTCTTAATTGCTCTCCTCGCACTTTTACAATCTTTGTCATACCATGGGTTGGTTTTGCTATTTCTTTTATTACTTGAAACTTCAATTGAGAACTTGCTAATAGAATATGAGAGGGTTGTAGTAAAATTATGATAGAGATCTTATATGTTGTCTATACTAGATAAAGGAAGCAAATTAGTTTTTAATTCATTTAGAAAGAGATCTTTTTTATTTCTATCAAAGATTAACTTCTTTTGGCTATAAGGATTATCTTCTATGAGATCTCTATGCATGAAAAATTGAGAGTTATAAGTAAAGGCCTATGATTAGAGTCAGGCTCGTGGTTGTTTAAGATGTCAAAATTTGTTATTTCGTTGTATAGAGGGAGATCGGAGATAACATAGTCTACCACGCTGCTACCAAGCCCATGGATGCAAGTCATCTGGCTAGAATTGGGCCACTTCTTTAGACCATTGCAAATTATGAGATCCTAAGCACTACAGAGCTTGACTATGTCTGACCCAAAAAAATTCTCCTTCAAGTCTTCAGAGCTCCTTTTGTACCGGCTAGCCAGAGGAAGGTCTTCGTCTAACCAAAGAGGATTAGGGTTGGAATGATTGCTTAGAAGAATAGCTTGGTTGCTTGAAGTTCGAGCATTAAATTCACTCATTAAAAGGATATTTCCTTCATTCCTTAGACTAGAAATATCATTCTCTAAACCATTGTAAGGACTATTTTTATCTAGATTCTTTTTCTTATAGAAGTTAGAATTGATGGGGGGGAATAACAGATTGCTATGTAGGTCAATTTACCATAAACATCAGTAATTTCTATCCAACTATATTGGTTGTAAGGGTCGTTTTTATAAATCCTAGCATAGGGAGATATAATTATATAATTATATTTTTATAAAAATGAAGATATAAATCGTTTAAAATTGTTTTTTTTTTAATTTATATTTAACATTTTTTTTTAATAATTTCAAAAATATAAAAAAAAAATTATATAATAATTTCCTTATAAATTTTGTAGATATAAATTTTATAACATTTTTTAAAAATTACATATAATTTCACTTATTTTTATAGTTAAATAACAATTATAGTGTCAATGTTTTTATTTTATTTTTTAAAATTTTTAAGTAATATATATAGTTTTTTTATTAACACACACACACACACATATTTATTTGTTTTTCAGGAAGATGGCATCAAGGAAGGTTTCTGTGAATATGTCTGGAACAAAGGCAACAATTCCATCATCTAAAGTTATAGGTGGACACACTTTGAAGACTGTCGAACATACCAGAACTAAGAAACAGTGTAAAAGTCGACCAACTCGCCCATCAAGTGCACCAAAGATTGTTTCTAAATGGATGAATTTACGAGAAATAAATATTTTTTTTTTACATGGCATGTTAAAGATGTTGAATTTGATGATACTACACATCTCTATCTATACTGCGGTATGATTTACATGGGTAAACCGTATGGGGTGATAGGCAGAGTATGAGACATATGTTTGGTGTCGAATTATAACACTGTTTATGTTCTTGCCAAATTGCCCAAATCAGATGAAAATGTTATATATCATCTCTCAAAGAACAAGTATGACACAAATGAAGAATCTATAGCTGTAAGCAACCCCCTTTGCCCACCCAGGCCCCCGGCCAGCGGCCAAAAGGCTAGGTTGATTTTATTTATTTATTTATTTATTTATTTTAAATTAAAATTCTAATTATAAAAAAAAACAAAATAAAAAATAAAAAATTTTAATTTTAAATAAATAAAATAAAACAAAAACAATTATAAGATTATAATTATAATTATAATTTTAAATAAAAAAAATAAAAAATAAAAACAAAAAACAATTATAAAATTATAATCATAATTTAAAATAAAAAACAAAAAAGAATTATAATTAAAAATTTAAATAAAAAAAATAAAAAAATAAAAATAAAAACAAAACAAAAAATTATAAAATTATAATTATAATTTTAAATAAAAAAAATGGTCGATTTTTTTAAGTTTATTTTTTTATAATATTTAATAATAAAACAAAATTAATTTAAAAAAAAAACTAATAATTTTATTTTTTATAAATTATTTTTTAATAATTGAAAAAAAATATAACAAATAAATTTATATATATATATATATATATATATATATATATATATATATATATATATATATATATATATAATTCTAAATATTTTTTAAAATTAAATTAAAATTAAAATTTTTGAATATTTTCAAACATATATATTTTAATTTTTAAAAAAATCAATTTAAAATAAAAAGCGAAATAAGAATTAAAAAAAAAAAAAAAAACTTAAAAATCCTACAAATTTGTGTTTTTTTTTTCCTTTTCGTCATAAAAATATTAAAAAAATAAAGTTTTTTATGTGCTTTTTCCCGTAAAAACACAAAATTTCTCCAAATTCATCTGTAAATAGTGTAAATAGTCGAGATAAAAAAAATATATTAATTATAAAAATCAATTTACTTACATAGTTAATGTTACATATTTTAAATAGAAAAAATATTTCTATGAATATTTTGAATAGAAACTAGAGTGAAATTTTCCAAAACCAAAAGTTTGGTAATATGTTTTCAAGTAAATTATAGATGAAAATTTTGGAGGCAAATATTAAAAAACAAAATTTTTGGAGGGAAAATTTTTAGCGAATGTTTTTGGGCACAAACTTTAGAGTGAAAATGTTTGGCAAACAATTTTGGGGGAAACTTTAGAGGGAAATTCTAAATCTCTGAGTTATATATTGTTGTTGGGAGAGAGTGCATTTGTATCATTCGACATCTTCTAGTTCAAGGTCATGGATTCTTCTGATAGTCAAGTTTTTTTTCATTTAGCGTTGACATCTTTGTCACACAACAACTCTATTCAATTTGATGAATGTAATAGGAATTGTTTCACTATGAATAGAGAGACAAATTTTCCACTTGCTCTTAATCTTAAGGATGATGAGAGAATGAAAAATTTTAGGGGCTAATATTCGTAGGTGGGCTAATATTCCATGCTTTTTCCAAAAAAATGATTCGCCAATTTCCATTTTTCTAAAAATTAATTCGCTCAAATTTTATAGTATAAAATTATTTTACCTTAAAAATCGCCAATATTATATATTTTCTAATATAAAATAATATGAAATCTAATTTTTTTTACAAAATAATCACCGAACATTTTAAAATTTGCATATTAGGGACTAGTAAGATTCACCAAGATTTCTAAACTTTAAGATAAACTTCCATCCTTAAAATTTTCCCTAGCTGAGAGCAACATTGATGTAGGGCAACAAAAAGAATTTCCTATGAATAGAGAGTCGATTTTTCCACTTCCTTCTAATCCTAAGGATTATGAGAGCACCATTTATGAAGAGGGGGATGAAGAATTTCTAGAGTCAAAGTTTCCACATAGTCCTAATCCTAAGGATTATGAGAGTAGCACTCATGAAGGAGGTGATGAAGAATTTTTCGAGTCAAAGTTTCCACTTCCTCCTAACCATAAGGATTATGAGAGCACCACTGATGAAGGGGGGGATAAATAATTTGTAAAGTCAAAGTTTGCACTTCCTCCTAATCCTAAGCATTATGAGAGAAACACTGATGAAGGGGGGGATGGAGAATTTGAAAATTCAAAGTTTCCACATAGTCCTAATCCTAAGGATTATGAGAGAAGCACTAATGAAGGGGGGGGATGACGAATTTGCAGATTTAAAGTTTCCAGAAAGTATTAATCCTAAGGATTATGAGAGAAACAATGAAGAAGGGGGGGATGAAGAATTTGCAGAGTCAAAGTTTCCACATATTCCTAATCCTAAGGATTATGAGAGCATCACTGATGAAGGGGGGATGAAGAATTTGTAGAGTCAAAGTTTCCACATATTCCTAATACTAAGGATTATGAGAGAACCACTGATGAAAGAGAGGGTGAGGATGAACAATTTCTAGTAAATAGAGATTCAAAGTTTCCAGTTAGTCCTAATCCTACGGCTTATGAGAGCACCACTGATGCAGGGGAGGATGAAGATTTTCCATTAAATAGAAATTCAAAGTTTCCACTTGTTCCTAATCCCAATGATTATGAAATCACCACTGATGAAGGGGAGGATGAAGAATTTCGTGCAAATGATAATTTGACTATGAATAGAGAGTCATATTTTCCACTTAGTCATAATATTTAGGATTATGCAAGCACCGGTGATGAAGGGGAGGATGAAGTTTTTCTTGCAATGATAATTTTAGAGGTACAAATGTCAATAATGTATCTTCTCTAAGTGAGCGTTTCAAAGGTAGTCGTGGTGATGATGAATTGGGTCCTCCAAGGGAGGTTTTCAAAAGCAGGGATGAAGATGGTGAAGAATTTTGTTTGAGTCAAGATTTCAAAAGTGCAGATGTTGGTAGTGAAGAATTTCCTTCATGTGAGGACGGTAATGAATATTTTCCAAGCAATGATGGTGATAAATTTTCTAACTATCTTTATCTATATAATATTACTCCTGCTGATGATGAAAATTATTCTAGAGATAATAATGAAATGAGGAGACGTTGCAAGAAAAAATTGTCTATAGGAGTAGGAGTAGGCCTTTTCATATCAATCCAAAATATTCCAGTTATACAAGGGTTAGGACATAATATCTCACAAGTAGAAGTTCTGTTGGCGATTTATTTCAAGTGAATGTTATTGAAAGGATTTCTTGAAACATATGGATTTCAAGTTTGCTTCAGAGAAGAGGAAGAAATATTTGTCAATGAATAAAAGCATGCAAAATTCATTTTTAGTGGGTTGCATGCAATCTACACTAGCAGGATATGATTATCATATTGGGAATGTATTGATCTATAGAAAGGATTTCAAAATGTTGCATTCAATTGGTAATTTTCATTTTTCATGAATCCAAGAAAGGTTGGAAAAAGAACCTACATATTATTCAGAAGTATGTTATGAAAGAGAGGTTGGATCATCAACAATTGCTGCAATGTCATGGATGAAAGACTTCTTTTCAAAGCATGGAGAGTGTATGCCAAATAAAGACATGATACATATTCCAGATAATTTCTCAAGATGTAAAATCTACAACTTGTTAAGAGAATATGTAGAAGGTGCTGAAGGATATGGCAATTTTATTACATATTCATATTTTACAAGGATATGGAGGAATGAATTCACCAATGTTTGTATTCCTAAGAAGACAAGGATGGGGATTTGTAGTACATGTGCTTCTCTTAAATAAAAAAGAGATAAATTTCAAGGGGTAGAAAGAGGTATGAAATTATAACATTATTTTAAAAATTGGATAGTTATCAACTATGAAAATATAATTATTAATACATTTCTTTCATTTTATGTGCAAATTCCATTGTCAAAGCACTTTAGGAGCATCACAATCAGTAAACAAGTGAAAGAAAAAACTTGTATAAACATACAAAAAAGTGTTATGATAACCCAAATAAATATTTGGGTTTGATAATTGACCATATGGACCAAAAGAAAACACTTCTGCCACATTTTGTCCATGTAAAGCCTCGAAAATGTATTCAAAATATCATCCACTTTCACCTTTATTGCTACCATTTCACTCACATGTCACAAATCGATGACCATATAATCTTTCATTAGCTTCCATTTTCATAATCATATGGGTTCCATTTTTGTTTTCCAAAAGCTAAGGAATACTAGTATTATAAGTGAATTAAATAGTTAAAACTTAGAAAAATGACATATACTTGCTAATACTTAAAAGTGGCTCGAGTTTCATGATATGTGTAGGTCATTTGGAAGCTTCCAAGGCACCCTTATGTGGCCTTTAATGCTCAAATTCGATTTCCCTTCAAGATATGGAAGAAGATTTGGATAAAGGTCAAAGAGGATATGTGTCTCATCATTACCTATTTGAGTTGTAACTCTATGAGATTTTTTAGGGATCTAGGGAGAGAATAATGGACCTCTGATCCAAAATGGATCTAGAATAGACTTCTAAGTCTATGAATATTCCTCATAGAGGAAAATGAAAGTCAAAGGATGCTCTTGGGAATAGTCTCATTGCATATATCTCTTCATTCTAAATCTAATGCAATTTGAATGGGCTAAAATGGACTTCGGATGAAGAAGTTATTGTAATAAGAAGTTTTGCCCCTTGTCCTTCGGGATAGGAGGCAAATTCTTATAAAAATGGGCTTCAGGACTTATATGGAAAAATTGAATTTGAAGGGTTAAAAGGAGGACTTAGACCAAAGGCGGAAGGACTCCCTAGATAGTGATCTCTGACACATTGCAACGAAGATAGGCCTTAGCGCGATATCGTGACCTAGGTGGAGCCGATTGCGATATGCGATGATTGGCGTCAGTGATCAGTGATAAGAGGAGATAGTGCTAAGGGCCATGCGATGTACGACTTGCAATTGCGATGATCAGATCGGCGGATCAATGTCGGTGTGTTCCATGGTATATGGAAAGAACCTTCAGGCCGTAGCAATAGCAGTATGCGATGTGAGATATCAACCGTCGGATCAGAAAAAGAATGGACGATCCTGATTTGATTAGCGATTGGTGATCGGTGATCCCCGATACAAAGGGCCAATGCACATTGCGATATGTGACTTGCGATATGCCGATAAAAGGAGGACCCGATGGGAATTATGGATGCGATTTCATAAATTTTGAAATCTGGATTTTACGGGATTTCTGTGTGTTTCCTGTGTATTGAGTTTTTTGGCCATACGCCTATGTGATTGCGATTTAAGATAAAATGGCGGATCTGATGTGTTTATAGATGTGATTGCATGTATTTTAAGTTTGATTAAATGCTCAATGATGTGCTTTCATTAGTTTTCCTATGTATTGTGTTACATGTTCGAATGTGGGATTTCTGCAGGAGGAAGGCCAAATGACTGGGTTTCTTGCCCACTGGTTCCTTTCCAATTGCAAACGCATTCTTGTGATGAAATAGTCGGGTTCTTCAATGATGAAGGATTGTAACCGATGTGTTACAAAAACAAAGAGAGCTCAGTTGATAGGGCGGCGGAAGGTTGCTGAGATTCGCTTGGAGGTCGAGAAAACCTTTGATAGCAGAGAGGCAGAGTTATGCTCAGGAGAAGCGCAAAGAAGCCCAAAAGGTTCAAAGATGCTTGAATTTTGAGTGTAAGCCTAGAGGAGGCAGTCTGTAGAGTCAGGGTGACTCAGAAGTATAGGGTCGCTTGGAGGTCAAGAAAAACCAGAAGCTCATAAGAGCCAGGAGCAAGAATAAGAGCCAGAGCCAGAGCCAAAGCCAAAGCGAGAGCCGAGAGCTAGAGCTAGAGCCAGAGCTAGAGCCAAAGCCGAGAGCCAGAGCTAGAGCCAGAGCCGAGAGGACAACAAAGAGATCAAATGATCCAGCTCTTGCTGATGTATCCAGCTCTTGTTGATGTCTGATGTGTGCTAAAGACAGAAGAAGGAGTTCCAGAGACAGTAAGATAATTCTGAGGGAGTTGGTGCAAGCTAGAGCTCAAGATAGCTGAGAGCACTGACTAAAGGAATCTAGTCCAAAGAAGCCTAGATATGTTTGCAGAGTATGGACAACCAGCGGGATAATATGGTATTCTAAACCCATAGGTTAAGTTATAAAACAACGGAGTTGAGCATGGAGCTTGTAAAAGAATTTAAGCCATAATCCCAAAGAGCCTAGTTGAGTTGATTAGAGCTCAAGGAGACCTAACCCAAGATATCAGGGTGAATTCCATATTAAGCTTGTTGTCTTATGGTTTGTTTACTCGTTGCATCTTATTGCTATTTGAATGATGTTTATTTGCTGTACTATCTCACTGTTATATGCTACATATCAGTTTAAGTAAATAAACTTAAGGCATTTGGTCAGTTAAAGGAAAACTAAAGCATAAACCTATTTCAAGTGCTTATTTCCACAATTATTAATCATAAGTATAGATCTTGGGAATATATATATAAGCTTTGGAGTGGGAGAGGTTCTTATAAGCTAGATAAGAAGCCTTTAGGTCCCCATTTCAGATCAGGTGGTATCAGAGCAAAAGATTGATTAACCCCACCTTCAAAGAAGTTTATATCAGAACTGGTTATACCAGAGCAGATGGTATCATGATGCAGGTGGTATCAAGGGTGGATGCTTGATTGACAGAGCAATCTATTTGCTTGTTTAACTTGAAAGGTGTTTAAACAATCAAGGACTGATTGTTTGATTGTTTGTAAACTGACTTTTGTGTGAGTTTGCAGAGGTGAAAGCTATTGTTAGCTAAGTCCAGGAGGGGACAAGAAGGAAAAAGGGTTGAAGGCATTCTTCTTATCCAAAAGGACCTCAAAGCAATCCCTGAAGCACAAGACATTTGTTGCAAAAGGTTGCTTGAATAAGTTATTTGTTAATCTTGTTAGAAGTTCTTTTGTTCATTTTGATAATGAAAACTTCTACAAGTGAGTCCTCAAATTCTTCTTTCTTCACAAGATTCTTTGATGAAGACAAGAAGCAAGACTTGTTCACCATGATGGATATGGTGAGAGAAATGTATGAGGATGGAAGGAAGAGCATCATACTTAGAGAGCAGTTTAATTCCATGAAGGAAGAGGATCAGTTGCTTTCTGACAAATTGCAGGAAATGGAGAGGCAACTTCATATTGAAAATATGAACCTGAAAAGGATGCATGAGTTGGAGACACAACTCCTTATTTCCAAAGAAGCCTTAATCAAGTATTAGCTTGAAGAAGAGGTAAAAAATTCCAGTTTGTCTTTAATTCTTCTAAGAATATTTATGTTGGTTCTTTTGAAAAACATACCAAAGGCATAGGGTCCAAGTTAATGTCCAAAATGGGTTATGAAGGAAAAGGATTAGGAAAACATGCATAGGGTATTGTTGAGTAAATAATGGTTGAGGAAAGGCCTAAGTATTTGGGTCTTGGCTATGGACAATCTTATGGAGAAAGTTCCAAAGCTACCATGAAGACAACTGAAACAGTTCCAAGAAGGAGTTTCATTTTAGGTCTTCTACCTCAAGAGTGTAAAGATTTTATTCATGGGGAATGCGATAGCTTGAAACATCACTTTCAGGGAGAAGGTGTTCATCAGCATGCACTTGAACCAAAGAGTTGTGGAAACTTTGAAAGCCTTGAAGAGATTGATGGTGTTCCAAAGGGAGCTACTTCTTCATTCAATTCACCTCCTCATGAAGGAAATAAAGGTGAAAGAGAAAGGTATAAATCTGGTTTTAACCATATTCCTTTTGATTATGTTAAGCATGATAAATTTCCATATAAGCATGGGAAAAGAATTGCATGTTCTTTTTGTGGTTTGGTTAACCATAATGTTTCTAGATGTTGGAAGAGAATGGCCACATACAGGAAACTTTTGAAGGAAAGGAAGAAAGAAGCCAAAGGTCCATTGGACAAGTAAAATCATGATGTCAAGAGGACGCACATATTTTTCACTTACTACCATAAGCAAGGACATATTGCTGCAAAATGTTGGACTCTGAATCCAACAATGCTTCCACAAAACTTGAAGATGAAGGTGGAAAGAGAAAATGGCAGGAATGGAAAGAAAGATTCCATGATTGATGTGTTTCAGGATGATTCACATGTTGTTGTTGATGTGCAGACAAAGGAAGGACCTTTGAAATGGATTGGTAAGAAATGGTTAGAGTTCTTATCCACTTAAGGTTGCATGTCTTTTGAAAATGCATCAAATCAATAGAATGCATTTCTTTGTTAATGGAATGCAAGTTGTAGGTTTTTACCAAGAAGGTGAATGGAAAAGCTGAGTAGGAGACTCATTTTATTGTGACAACATTATATTCATTTCAGCTTCAAAAGTACAGTGTGCTTAAGCGAAAGATGAAAGATGAAATGCATGCATAAGCTTGATATGCATGAACACAGGGATGTTGATGATTTCCTTGTATTTGAACATGTATGTGTGATTAAATTGAAGGCTTGATTACTTTGTTGTAAACATGCATGTAATGTAATAATGACTTGAGAAAAGTTGATTTGGTCTCCAAGATGGAGATGATGATGAAGTGTTTCATCCTTGGAAAAGAACTGTAGAATTATTTTTTTACATGCTTGACTTGAAGGGTCAATTGTTTTAAAGGCATGTTTTGTTGGCTTGTTATCTAGTCAATAATTTGTATGCAGATATAAAGACATGGAGGTAATTCACAAGATGTCAAATCCATTTCTTTTGTTGAAGCAAGCGTTTAGGCCATCCAATTGTTGTCTGTAATCCTATTGTTGTTAACAGTTGTTGTTGACAGTATGTCAAACAGTTACAAATGAAAATTTTGTGAAGTAGATATAACTTCACATTGGTTTGAGCCACCTTGGATCAATGATCAAGGTAGAGAAGTTCAAACTACCCTATGTGACCTTCTCGGCAGGAGTTCTGCAGCAAGTCAAGGAGGAAGACAGTTCTTCCTAGGAGGACAAGCACATCTAGGAAGGGAGTGTTCAAAGGCTTTGGTTCAGAGGCACTATGCATGGCAAGTGTATGTAGGCTGAAAGAAGAGGGTGACGTACTCTCATTTATGGTTTGAATCAGTATATCAGTCTTTTGGAGACCAAAATTTCTTTTTAGTGGGAAGGTGTGATCCAAAATGGATCTAGAATAGACTTCTAAGTCTATGAATATTCCTCACAGAGGAAAATGAAAGTCAAATGATGCTGTTGAGAATAGTCTCATTGCATAGATCTCTTCATTCTGAATTTAATTCAATTTGAATGGGCTAAAATAGACTTCAGATGAAGAAGTTATTGTAATAAGAAGTTTTTCCCCTTGTCCTTTGGGATAGGAGGCAACTTCTTATAAAAATGGGCTTAAGGCCTTATATGGAAAAATCTCATTGGAAGGGTTAAAAGGAGGACTTAGACCAAAAGGTGGAAGGACTCCCCCAATAACAATCTCTGACATATCACATCGGAGGTAGGCCTTAGCACGATATCGGGACCTAGGCGGAGCCGATTGCGATATGCGATGATTGGCATCAACGATCGGTGATCAGAGGAGATAGCGCTAAGGGCCATGCAACGTAAAACTTGTGATTGCGATGATCGGATCGGTGGATCAGCATCGACGTGTTCCATGGTATATGGAAAGAACCCCTAGGTCATAGCGATAGTGAAATGCGATGTGCAATATCAACCGTCAGATTGGAAACAGAATGGACAGTCCCGATTTGATCGGCGATCGGCGATTGGTGATCCCTGATACAAAGGGCCAATGCACATTACGATATACGACTTGCGATATGTCGATAAAAGGTGGACGCAATGGGAATTATGGACGCGATTTCATAACTTTTGAAATTCGGATTTACGGGATTTCTTTGTATTTCTCGTGTATTGGGTATTTTGGCCATATGCCTATGCAATTGTGATTTGCGATAGAATGGTGGACCCGATGCGTTTATAGATGCGATTGCATATATTTGAAGTCTGATTAAATGCTGAATGATGTGATTTCATCAATTTTCCTGTGTATTGTGTTACGTGTTCGAACATGGGATTTCTACAGGAGAAAGGCCAAATGACTGGGTTTCCTGCCTGCTGGTTCCTTTCCAATTGCAAACTGATTCTTGTGATGAAACAGTTGGGTTCTTCAATGATGAAGGACTGTAACCGATGTGTTACAAAAACACAGAGAACTCAATTGACAAGGCAGCGGAAGGTTGCTGAGATTCACTTGGAGGTCGAGAGAACCTTTGATAACACATAGAGGTAGAGTTATGCTCAGGAGAAGTGCAGAGAAGCCCAAGAAGTTTAGAAATGCTTGAATGTTGAGTGTAAGCCCAGAGGAGGTAGTCTGCGGAGTCAGGGTGACTCATAAGTAAAGGGTCACTTGTAGGTCAAGCGAAACCAGAAGCTCATAAGAGCCAAGAGCCAGAGCAAGTGCCAGATCGAGAGCTAGAGTGAGAGCGAGAGCCGAGAGCCAGAGCCAGAGCCAGAGTTGAGAGCCATAGCCAGAGCTAGAGCTGAGAGCCAGAGGGAGAGCCAGAGTGGAGAGAACATCAAAGAGATCAAATGATCTAGCTGTTTTTGATTTTGATGTATGCTGAAGATAGAAGAAGGAGTTCCAGAGATAGTAAGATAATTTTGAGGGATTTGGTGCAAGCTAGAGCTCAATATAGCTCAGAGCGTTGATTGAAGGAATCTAGTCCATAGAAACCTAGATCTATCTGTAGAGTATGGATAGCCAGCAGGATAAGATGGTATTCTAAACACATAGGTTCAGTTGTAAACCAATGGAGTTGAGAGTGGATCTTGTAAAAGAATTTAAGCCATAATCCAAAAGAGCCTAGTCAAGTTGATTAGAACTCAAGGAGACGTAGCCCAAGATATCAGGGTGAACTCCATATTAAGCTTGATGTCTTATGGTTTGTTTACTTGCTGCATCTTATCGCTATGTGTATGATGTTTATTTGTTGCACTATCTCACTGTTATATGCTACATATCAGTTTAAGTAAATAAACTTAAGGCATTTGGTTAGTTAAAGGAAAACTAAAGTATACACCTATTTCAAGTGCTTAGTTCCGTAATTATCAATCATAAGTCTAGATCTTGGGAATATATATATATATATATATATATATATATATATATATATATATATATATATATATATATATATATATAAGCTTTGGAGTGGGAGAGGTTCTTGTAAGCTAGACAAGAAGCCTTTAGGTCCCCATTTCAGATCAACCTCACTTAATGAGGTAGCTTCTTATGTTTTTGTATAAATAGGATAGTTATCCTTTCAAAGGCATGTGTAAATTTGGCAAAACGCTCATGTTTTGAATATAGAATTTGGATTTGGCACCATGCTCATGAGTGGTGTTCACCTTGATTTGGTTATGCTTGCATTTGGAGCCTCTCAACTTGCCGTCTCTCATGCTTTTGGATTGGCCACCTAAAATGTGTGAGATTTATTGTTTTTCATAGATTAAGATCTATTACTTTCATAGATTAAAATTTAATTCTTTCATATCTTCTCGTGTGAGAGGTTAAGAGTGATTCTATTTATTTTCTTTCTACCTAGAAGTTAAGAGCATTTGTTTTTATTTTCTTTCATATCTTTTCCTGTGTGAAAGGTTAAGAGTGATTGTTTTTATTTGCTTTCGTATCTTTTCCTGTGTGAGAGGTTAAGAATGATTGTTTTTTCTTTCATTTCTGAAAGAGTGGTGTGATTTTCAGTTCCTGCAAGATTGAAAGCTTAAGATTTTAATTCCGTGCACTGTACTATAATTGTACTATAATTTCTTTTGAATTGAGTGTTGAATTAGAATAGGTGAATTTGGTTTTTCATTATTTGGTTTCATAGTTAGATTGATCTAAATTGAAAGTTAATTTCTAACATATATAGTGCACACATGCTTCACAAGTTTTACAAAACCCCCATGTTGACAATTAAATGATAGGTAATTAATTTGCCTCAACATTTTGGCGTCATTGTCGGGGAAGTGTGCATAGGAACTAGGTTTCAGTCTAGAGTTCATTTTTTAGTTTTTTTCTAGATGCATGATTAAAGCATGTAGATGCATGAATCATTTAGCTGGATATCATTTTTACAAAAAATTATAAAAAAAATTGATATTAACAATTTATGGATGAAAGGATCTAGAATGCATATTAAACATTCTCTTAAGCACGAGGACTACATTGAGGAATGATATCAAAATGCGATTGCGCCACAACATTCATCCCTTCTTCAAGAGATCTTTGTGACAAATCTAAAGGTTAAAACGATTTTTCATGTCCTCATGCACAGTTAGGTACTTTTTACAAATTTGGATATGAACATTCTAGAAAGTCTGATCCATAAATGGCTCCATTGGAAACATTTAGATACTTAAAAAAAAAAAAAAATAACCTTAAAAAACTTTCAATTAGATAAATTAGGAAAAATAAAATCAAGCTTGATTACATTCTTTTTAAATTTCTTGGTTACATTTTTTTAAGTTCTTGATTGTATTTTTTTTTATTTTTTAGACTTCAAAATATTTAGATTTTTATTTATTTTCTTGCATTTTTTTCGTTAACATCACAAATATTTTCAATAAAAAAATACATGTTTTGATTTTAAATAATTAAAAAAATAAAATAAAAGATCATTTTAGATTTCTTTTTTTTTAATAAGGAAAATGTAAGTTTGAAATCAATAAAAAAAAATCAATTCTCTTTTTACTATCTTCATTTTCCAAGAGAATTGACAAATCATGCAACCTGCAAAGAAAATAAATTCAATTGCATTAGCTTAAAAATCAAAATCCAAAATTCATCATTAAAAGAAGAAAAAAAGATCTTGCTTTGTTGAATATCTATTCCCTTTTTGAAGAGCTGCAGAAACGACTAGTTTCTATAGCCAAGCCTGATTTGATCCAGATCACCCATGTGAGAGCCCTCACGATCCCATAATATTGGTAATCTATTGCCAATATGTACTGAGAGAAAAGGCCAGTTCAACGTTGGATCTATCCACAAGGTTTCCCTGTTCTACGCCTTTACTTAGTTGTAGGATCACTTGGTAGGAAAATTTTTCCTTTTATTTGTCTTACATGGCCTGAACTACCATCTCTTCCTGCACTCACATCATCAATGTTAGCCAAAGGAGACATTTGAAACATTATCCAAGGTAATATATTAACATGATCTGATGGTATATTGGAGCAAAAAATTGTTGATTTCCGAAAGACGAGTTGACCAGTGACATGGAAGGAGAACCAGCAAGCCCATCACACTTAACAACCAATGTGTCCTTTCCCCCACACTAGCTTGACCCCACTCTATAGCCAATCAAAGATTCAAAATGGTAGCATGTTTAGCATATAGAGCCAGATGCATATTGACCATCCGTATGAATTGAGACTTGAAATTAAATTCTTATTTCAATAGCAGAAACATATATGCATATTTATATTATGTCATTCTACTGGGGCCAATAGTGAAATATAGATTTTCTTTACTTCATTTGAGGTCTTAGGATACTTTGCAAAGACGATTCAACATCACACTCTTCAATGAGGCCACTAAGGAAATTCTGATCAGAATCCCACTAGCGTTAGAAGCAGTTACCTGAAGCAAAGGAAATGTGTAGCAGCTTAAAAACGTCATTTTTAAAACATGATTTTTGGCCAAATGAAAACGAATTTCAAAAAAATATAACGTGGGATTTTCTTAGAACGAGGTCAGTTATAAAACTCGGGAATGATTTTCTCAAATTCATAACTGATTGGGAGATATTCAGGGTTCTATGGAGCCTTACTTGGCAAATTGTGTGAGAAAAAAATAGTTTTTAATTAATGCATAGAGACAACAATTGCGGCCATGCAAGGATCAAATATGATTTTGGGGTGCTATGGTGGTTTAAGAAATCAGGATTGTGATTTTTTGTCACCAAAATCCAAGGATTAATTGCCACATAAGAAAAACGTGTGAAAAGGAGCGACAAAGGAGGATGTGAGCTACATAGTGGGATTTGGGTGTATTCATACTTAGCGGCATGAAATAACATTTTCCTTGCATTGTGCATGCTATTTGTGGTCATGGGAGATAGATCTTATTTCTCACTTCTACAGGGATGAGATCTCTGCATCATATTTCATTTTGTTTGTTGCAGACTCAATAAAAATGGCATTACGAAGCTTGGAAAATGTGACTCGCTTCACCACCCCTTCGATCTTGGTCGACAGGAGCTTAAAAATTTCTATTAAGACATCACTCTATCTAAATTCAATCCTCAGGGATACATCTTCCAATGTAGTTTCCATCACACCAAAGAGGAATGGCAATTGACACCAATATATGACATTGTGAATAGATTATTGATTGTCATATTTGTGGGGATCACAATTAAGTTCTTCTCATACTGGTTTGGCATTTGAACATTGTTGAACTTTACAAGGTCATGGCAAGAAAGACGAATATTTATTTTTTGATGGAATTATTCAGAGGTAGAGAGCTCTTCAACAAGTTCGCCAATGGGAGATTAAAGGAGGATGATGTGAAGAAATACTTTCAGCAACTGATGAGTGTCGTTGATTTTTGTCACAGTCAGGGGGTTTACCACCGCGATTTGAGGTCGAAAAATCCATGTTATTATTTTTCACATAAGGAAACGTTTTATATATACATGGCAATTTTTTTTTTTTTTTTTATGATTTATGATTTTCTACCTAGTGTTTTTAAAAAAAATGTTATATATTTGTAATGTTTGATTTTTTGTTATGTTTGTTATATTTTGTATTAATGAAATATAATATTTATATATATATATATATATATATATATATATATATATATATATATATATATATATATATATATATATATTAAGTTTGTGCATATGTTTATTTTTTTATTATGTGTGTGTGTGTTCTATTTTGTGATTAGTATGTTTAATTTTTTGTTTTTCACTTTCTAAATTTTGTAAACATTTCATTAAGGTTTTACTTTTATTTTTTTTAAAGAAAATTGCCATGGAAAATTGTCATAAAAATTGATGTGAAATTCAATTCATGATTGGAGCAAAGTGAAAAAAATGGGAAACTTTTGAGATGATTCACTTACACACCTGTCGAAGAAAGAAATAAAAAATAAAAAATAAAAAAATAAATTGTTCTATTTTCTGATTTTTCTGGAAGAAGTATTGATCAATTTGAAGATTGGACTGGTTATTTGTTCATAAAAAAAAATCATAGTTGTGTGTACTTAATTGTTTGTTCAGGATTTTAACTACAGAAACTGCGCAATTCTGCAGCTGAACAACAATTCTAAAACTGAACCACAATTCTACAGCTTTGTATTTAACTTAATGATCTATTTGTCAAGAATTCTTTCTAATCAGAAAATCATGATCAAAATTTTTTGGTTTTGTCTAATGATGATGTTTTCAAGCATGATACATGAAAGAAGAAGAACTATGAAGGCGCTTTATCCACAAGATCAATTAATGAATTTTTTTTTATTGAGGATTGTTTTGCAGGAATCATTAAGCATTTGCAAATAATATTTCTTTATGATTATGAAATGCTATGATTCAAACATAAATGGAGGAAATTGTTTACCTGTTCATATCGTCATTTCTTTTAGGAATTGGATTTATTATCGTGATTATGAAATTAGACTAACCATTTGAAACGAAAACACGTCATGAACTTGTTAATTATGCAAAATTTTCATATGTATCAAAAATAAATTGATCACTTCTCTTTGAACACACTTATGTTTTATTGCAATGTTATTGCTATTTTTATTCTTAGGTTCCAGGGAAATCGAAGAATTAAAGAAAGCCAATTGTGCATGATTGGTTTTCTACAACCAATTTCAAGAGACATGAACCAATTAAATCCATTTCTATCATCCATAAATGCCATCATTTTTCTTCTCCAAGCTCACAATCTATCCAAGCATTTTCGCTAAGCATTGTCATCACCATTTTCCTTACAAAGAGTTGCATGTTTCCTTCACATTTTCCATTTACATTTTCCATTCACATTTTCCATAATTTCCATTCATTAACCCATTAATAGAGACATTCATCTAGCTTACCTGCTGATTTTTCCTTTTGCTTTCCGTTCACTTGTTTACCCTTTAGTCATTTTCCTTCCCATTAAATAAACCTTAATACACTGCAAAATTTTCATTCATAGTCCTTCCAAAATCATTATTTCATACTTGCGTTAGATGATGGGGGATTCATAATGCCTCCCTTCTAACAAGTCTTGGCCTATCGACATCAGCACATTATCTAGGTTCAGGGCTAGAGTCCTTATTAGTACCTTGAAGCTTGTATGCATCAAGGACAAGGTTTCTTGCTGACAATCATGGGAATATATCAATGTCCCTTGATCGTTAGATCTTGCAAGTGGCTCGACATCAACTCATCTATTCGCACTTTGAAAGATGTACTTAGGTACCTTGGCACTCGTTGACATTAATGGCAAGTTTTCCTTGCATTGGTTAACAACATTCATTAATGGCAGTAAACCAATGACTTCTCTTCATGTTTGACAGCAACACATTCATTCGCATGACTAGAAATGTGCCATCAGGTTTTGTAGTAGGTGAAGGCTATATCATTTCAACATTTTGCAGCAGATACAACCGATTTAGCAGCAACAATAAAGACTCCACTTTAACCTCGTCCACCATTTATGCAATCAAGAAGTAGATGAAATTCTACATTCTATTCCATGATCCAGCGGCAACTACAAATTCTCTAGATATGAACATTTTGTCCACTTCCTAGGTAAGTAAAGGTATGTTATTTTCTAGCTTTAATCATAGATTTCCTTGAATACTGAAATTATAATTTTGGAAAATACTTCACCATATTCATTTTCTCATTAAAAAAAAAAATTGTAAACACCTTTAGTTGGGGGAGGAAGAGACATCCATTTACAATCACTCTTCATATCACTTCATTCCATTTCACTTCATTTCATCCTAACATACTCGTCCCAATCAATTATGATTGCATGATGGTTCAAAAGTTATGTGATTTTCAAATAAATGCCTAAATGATGAGCATATTATATGATTGATTTAAAGATGCATTCTTAAATATGTTCAATGAATATTGCTGCAATAGAAAGAAACAAGGTTTGATACACAAGAACCAATACAATTAGTATTTGGTTGTCACACAAGAACCAACAAAACATGTTGCAATTCAATGTATGAGAAGGAATACTTTGCAAAACAAAATAAAATTGTCAAATACTATCAAATTAAAAGTTTAAGGACATATGATATAAGACAAACTCATTCAAAAGAAAATGATGATTAAGCAATGCAGGAGATTACATGAGGACCTGCAATAATGTTAGTTGGGGGGTATGTCGAGCCTCCAAAATATCATCCACTTTCACCTTTATCACCACCATTTCACTCACATGTCGCAGCTCCATGACCAAATAACCTTTCATTAGCTTCCATTTTCATAATCATACGGGTTCCATTTGTGTTTTCCAAAAGCTAATGATTTCTAGTATTATAAGTGAATTAAATGGTTAAAACTTAGAAAAATGACATATACTTGCTAATACTTAAAAGTGGCTTGAGTTTCATGACATGTGTAGGTCATTTGGAAGCTTCCAAGGCACCTTCATGTGGCCTCCAATGCTCAAATTCGAATTCCCTTCAAGATATGGAACAAGATTCGGGTAAAGGTCAAAGAGGATATGTGTCTCATCATTACCTATTTGAGTTGTAACTCTATGAGATTTTCTAGGGATCTAGAGAGAGAACAATGGACCTCCATTAATAAGGTAGCTTCTTATGTTTTTGTATTAATAGGAGAGCCTTCTCCTTTCAAAGGCATGTGTAAAGTTGGGGAAATGTTCATGTTTTGAATATAGAATTTGGATTTGGCACCATGCTCGTGAGTGATGTTCACCTTGATTTTGTTATGCTTGCATTTGGAGCTTCTCAACTTGCCATCTCTCATGCTTTTGGATTGGACACCTACAATGTGTGAGATTTATTGTTTTTCATAGATTAATATTTATTACTTTCATAGATTAAGATTGATTTATTTCATATCTTTTTCCCGTGTGAGAGGTTAGGAGTGATTGTCTTTATTTTCTTTCTACCTAGAAGTTAAGAGCATTTGTTTTTATTTACTTTCATATATTTTCATGTGTAAGAGGTTAATAATGATTGTTTTTTCTTTCATTTCTGAAAGAGTGGTGTGATTTTTAGTTCCTGCATGATTGAAAGATTAAGATTTCAATTCTATGTGTTGTACTATAATTGTACTATAATTTCTTTTGAATTGAGTGTTGAATTAGAATAGGTGAATTTCGTTTTTCATTATTTGGTTTCGTAATTAGATTGATCTAAATTGAAAGTTAATTTCTATCACATATAGTGCACGCATGCTTCACAAGTTTTACGAAACCCCTAGGTTGACAATTAAATGATAGGTAATTAATTTTCCTCAACAATCTGCGCACCAAAACATTTACATGAATAAAATTTTATTCAGTTTCACTTGGTTGGCTGTGGTCTTTAATGGAAAAATGTTGCCAAGGGTTTACTTTGCAGCTCCAAATATTCATAATAATGCAAATCTTACCATAACTATAATCCATGATGTGCTTTCTCATTGGTCTGGTATTCTTCCTAA
Source organism: Pinus tabuliformis (assembly GCA_031772625.1). Lineage (NCBI taxonomy): Eukaryota > Viridiplantae > Streptophyta > Pinopsida > Pinales > Pinaceae > Pinus > Pinus tabuliformis. Next base: position 963,037,977 of record CM062817.1, read on the forward strand.
AGTTTTGTATCTTAAATTGGACAACACAAGCCGTGAAAATAAAAATCAAGTTCCTTTTGGATACCTAAACATGCTTATTCAATTGGGAATTTAAAAAAAGAAAATTTTGGTTTCCTTCTTGTTGGTCACACTCATGACCATATTGATCAGATGTTTAGTTGTTTTTCAGTAACATTGAGGAGGAACAATTTTGGGAACCTTCCATCATTAATTGAATGTATTAATAAAGCATATATTCCAGAGCTTGTTTTTCATGTGTTGGAGGAAAATATTGACATGCAAAGGTTTATTTTGGGATCGCATGGTGAGGAGAAATGCATTGAACAACTTAATGACATTAGCTTCCAACATCAATTTCATATCAAAAAAATTGATGGCAAAGAACTTATATGGGGCAAGAAGTATTCAACTGTTGTAGAATGGGGGTCGTCATCAGGTTTAGCATTTTTGAAGTTCATTCTAGATCATCCAATATTTCCATCAAAGATAATATTATTACAATCAGTTGCTTAACTAAATAATGCACGAAGGCATAAGAGAGAGATAGATTATTTTGAATGTCTGTAAGAAATAAAAAAATGTATTAGAGATACATATGACTACTTTGATGTTGTTGATTTAGTTTGGTGGGATTCTTTTTTCAATGATCAAAGTGATATCATCTCAATATCAGGAAATGAATATACACTTTTGAAGACTCCATTTATTTGGCCTCAAAATATGCCAAATGAATAGGAGGAAAGACACATTGTTGAACAACAACAATCTCAAGGCATTATTAATTCTCAACAGGAATAGGAAAGAGAAATCTATATTGGTTCTAGAAGATTGCATGCACAATGTGAAGCCATGGAAGACCTTTACAAGGGTTCTATGCAGGATGTTAAGGAGGGTTGTATGATAGCAGTATTAGCAGATGGAGATCCACTTGGCTATCCATTTTGGGTTCCGAAGGCTATACAAGTCATTAAAGAAAATGAAGATATTACAGTTGTCGAGGTACATTGGTATGCCACAAATACCCACCCATTCCATGGTGTGTATAAACTAGAGATGGTAGCTGATTAAAAAATTCACAGAAAGAGAAAAATAAAGGGTACAAATATAAATCCTCGCCGCACAAACCTATTAAAGTTGGAGGATGTTGAGATACTTTTCTATGACTTCAATTTAACAGAGAGAGGAACTCTTCACTTCAAGACCATAGATATTTTGAAGAAGTTGCTACCATAATGAACATTGTTTAGATGGGAGTTTGCTAAACTGAGTCGTAGATCTAGAAGACTTTTGAAACCTGAAATGGTAGGCATGCATGTTGACTCAGATGGGGCTCTAGTTAATGAAAGAGAATAATATGGGTCATTTTCATCTGCATCCAGTCATTCATCTGAAGATGTAGATTATGATGGTGTGCCAGATCCTATGGATGATTTTGAATAAATGTCTAAGACATTTTATGTAAATGAAGTTTGCATGGTAACTTGAAATAAATAGTTTGACTTCCATATGATCTTACATGAAGTTATGGGTCATTTATATATTTTTTGGATTATATGATTTAATGTATGTGATATTCAATCTATGAAAGTTGATATTTTGATTAAAATTAAATAAACATTAGAAGTTAATGTTGATTTTTTAAAGTATACAATGATATTGCCATGATATTATTTATTGTTATCATTTGTTATAAGATAGTTTTCAATTTGTTGAAATTCTAATGCCTCATTAAAAATAACACTTCATTTTGATGGTTGATTTTTAGGTTTTTCTTATAATAGGATAAGTTGTCTTAAGCTAAAATTTGAAAAGAGCTATAGTTTTATCATTTGAAATAAAAATTAATCTTCGAATAATGAATCTTTCATCTAGTTGCTCATTTTTAAAAATTGTTTTAGTCATATAATTTGTCCATAACTTCATGGTTGAAATGTGTTACGAATTGAAGGCTTTTAATTACAAGGTTGAAAATTTGTCAAAATGTTAAGGTTTTTTTGAATTATGATATTTTAACTTTAATGCTATGGTTGAAAACAATTACAATTTCAAGGTTTTTTAGAGTCAAGATATTTTATCTTTAACTCCATTGCTAGTAATTATTCTTGGAATAATGAATCTTTCATTTATTTGTTCATTTTAAAAAATTGTTTGAGTCATAATTTGTACATAATTTCATTGTTTAAATGTGTTACAAACTGAAAGTTTTTAATTAAAGGTTGAAAAATTGTCAAAATGTTAAGGTGTATCTAAATTATGATATTTTATCTTTAATGCTATGGTTGAAAACAATTACAATTTCAAGGTTTTTAAGAGTCATGATATTTTATCTTTAACAACATGGATGGAAATAGTTGGAATTATCAAGATTCGAGATATGATATTTTATATTTAACATCATGTCCAAGAATTGTTAGAATTTTACAGTTTTTCAAAGTCCAGATATTCTATCTTTAACTCCATTGCTAAAAATTACTCTCGGAATAATGAATCTTTCATTTACTCGTTCGTTTTTAAAAGTTGTTTTAGTCATATAATTTGTCCATAATTTCATGGTTGAAATGTGATATAAACTGAAGGTTTCTAATTACAAGCTTGCAAATTTGTCAAAATATTAAGGTGTTTCTGAATTATCATATTTTATTTTGAATGCTATGGTTGAAAAAAATTACAATTTCAAGGTTTTTTAGAGTCAAGATATTTTATCTTTAACAAAATAGATGGAAATAGTTGGAATTATCAGGATTCGAGACATGATAATTTATCTTTAACATCATGTCCAAGAATTATTGGAATTTTACAGTTTTTCAAAGTCCAGATATTTTCTCTTTAATTCCATTGCTAAAAAATGCCAAAATTGTAACCCAAGTTTTTTTTGTTATTCCATAATAAACACTTTTTTTAAGGGTGATTTTTTCATCCATTTAAAAAAAAAAAATGGTTTTTACTTCCATTTTAAAAAAATGTTGAAAATTTAACCTAAAAAAAAACATCGTTCTGGCATAAATAATTTTCATTTTTGGGTTATTTTTTCATGTTTTTTTGGGGTTTTTGGGTTCGAGTACCCGTCTTGAGGTAATATTTCCCATTTGATCGGTAATTATGTACGACACATTATGATCCGCTTTAGCGCCTTTTTCTTTGAGCCCCTTTTCTTTCATATGACCGGGGGCTATGACCAGGTGCTTAGTCCTCAAGTGCTAGGGCCTGTGGACTCCCCTCTGGGGGTGTTTTTCCTTTGTTACATTTTCCAAGGTATTCTCGGTGCCTTAACACTAGAGGCCTGAATCTCGGCGATTTTAATGTTATCGACGTTCGGTGATTTCATGACATTGTATTTGTTTGCACCCTTTGATACTTGCGATCACCGATATGCAGGATCGCCTATCTTGCTTAGCTCTTGGTTCTTCACTCTTCCCGTGTCCATTGGCTAGCCCCCTGATCAGAGGTTCATAATTGGTGAATTCCTTGTGATGAATGATGTGCTTCTATCCCCGATCTTCGATTTTCGATTGATGACGTCATTAGTGCCATGTGTCGCTTCCTCAAGGGTGTCATATGTCACTTGGATATGCCCTCATTTGTACCTGAAAGTGCCATATTAGCACGCCACGTGTCCTTCATACTACCATGTCATGGTGATGTCTACACCACCATGTCTTTACCGGATCCAATAATACTCTGCCACGTGACCCCTTGGAGGAGAGAGAAAAGGCCCACCTACCCCTAGTTTTTCATTGATTTCCTTTGCAAATCATTTTCGGCCTTTCCCAATGATTTACACGTATTGGCATATTCCTCTCGAAATTTCTTAAGAGTGGTCAGTTGAAATTGCTGATTTTTGATTTGTGATATGTTTGGGCAGTTGCGAATGTCGACATGTCACATGGCTATGAGGTGTGATCATCGATATGTGAGCCTGTCGATGCGCCATTCAGGACCTCCAATTACTGCGTTGCACACTGTACCTTGGACCTTTGATCTCTAATTTCCGATATTGACTATCACTTGTTTTCTTTAACCTCCACTACTGCTACTTTCAAAAAACTCCGATATGCGGGATCCGAGGTTTGCGCGTAGGAAATTTTCTTTTGCCTTCTAGCTTTGAAAGGAGAGTCTTGATCTACTCTAACTTTTGATTCTGAGATCCACATGGGGAGTTCTATATACCATTAGAAAGATGCTTCATAGTACTTTCCAATGGACGAGGTCTAATCTAATTTGGAGAGATTTTGTGGTACTATAGGCTAGCTCAAAACATCTCTATTCTTTTTCCCTCTTTGTACAACTAGAACTCTTTATGTAGAAGGTGACAAAATTTGGGTCCACCTGGGGATGGGGCATTAGATTACAATGAATCGATAACCTAAAGTCTTTGAACTTCTCTTTTTGGGCATGTAGTCTTTTTAAACAAGTGAAAATTTTATGAAAGTGAACTTTTAAATAGAAAACTGGAAATTCATGATAATTAAAATGTACACATCGATATTGACAATGCATGCAAGATAGGTACCTTTAACTCTGGAAATTGAGTTTGAGGAATTGACCATTTACTTGCACCTCCAATGATTCACCTTCTAGATTTTTGAGTAGGTGCGTATTATTTCCCTTTTCCTCTATAATTTTGAAAGGGCCAAACCAAAGTGAATCAAATTTTTTTTGTTTACCTTTTTCTTCCAGTCAGATGTCCCATCAGAAAACTAAATCTCCCAGTTGAAAAGGTCAATCCTTGGCCTTTTTGACAAAAAATAATTTCATCTTCTATTGGTAATTTTCTAATTTAGCCCCCACTTTTTCCATGTTTTCATGAAGTTCAATCAGTTGGTTTATCCTTCGTGTCAGAGCACTTAGCTCTTCCCCCTCTTCCTGTAGTAAATTTTCCACTAACATTGCCAATTGGATTGGGAAGATTGCAGCCTTACCATACACTAGCTCGAAAGGCAATTTTCTAGTGGATGGTTTAGGAGTCACTCAGTTGGACCAAAGGGCAAACTTCAGTTGGGTGTCCCAATTCCTCTAATTCTTGGTGATGGTCTTCTTCAAAACTCTCACCAAGGTTTTGTTTGGGGACTCAGCTAAACTATTTCCTTTAGGATAGTAGGTAGCGGAGTGCCCAACGATGATAATGATTTTTTGACAAAAGCTAGTGAATTTTGCAGACTTTACGACTTGAGCATTGTCAGTGATGATTTTGGTAGGGAAACCAAAATGAGATAATGCGTTCTCCTCCATAAATTTGATTACCACTAATTTGGTAGCATTTTTGGTTGGGATGGCCTCTACCCACTTGGTGAAATAATTTGTGGCCATGAATATCCACTTATGTTGGCTACTGGAAGGTGGGTTTATCTCGACTATGATGTCTAGTCCCCACTATATGAAGGGTTCTTCCACGTGCACCGAGATCAAGGGGAGAGGAGAAAGTTTTTGTCTCTCAACAAAGACTTGACACTTCTGACATGACCTGACTTAGGAATGAACATTTCCAAACATTGTAGACCAGTAGAATCTTTCTTTGAGGATTTTGTGAGATGTGTTCTTCCAGCAGTAATGACCTCCACAAACTCCTCCATGAAAGTATTCAATCACTTTATTAGTCTCGCCTACTACTAAACATAACAACGAAACTCCCATCAGGTCCTTCGAGTAGAGTTTACCATTGGATATGATGTACTTTTGAGCTTGCAATATCTACGTCATGTATTTAGATTTATCCAGCCCTAGTGGGTGCCTCTAGAATAAGAGATAATGGATTATATTCTTATACCATGGTGATCCTTCATATTTAGCACAAATCTTTTTCTATGATGTTTTAACCCCATTCTGTTGAACTTTTGTTCTGCCTTCCTCTATTATCAGCTTTATTCCCAAAGATTGGCAATTAGATTCTGATAAAACCTTGGCCAATACCTCACCTTTTATGAGCTTAGTAGGATTTATATCTAACTCATATTCATGTATCTTTGCTATCCATCTACCCCTTTTTCCTTCACTATCTGCTTGCACAAGGACATCCTTGACCATTGTCATTGGGACAGATGTTGTGATTTCTGACTGCAGCACATACACTCAAAATGCCTTCAAAGATTTGACTATTACATAGGAGTGTTTTTCCAAGATGTTATATTTCATCTCAACATCCCTTAGGACTTGGCTGAAGAAGGTGATGAACTATTCATAACCATGTTTATTCTTCTGCAACAGAGCTATGACAATAGTATGTGGAGAAGAAAATGAAAAGTTATAGAAAGGTGTTGAGTCATCTACATTGACTAGTACCAGTGCTTCAGCCAAAGCATCTTTAATTATAGTAAACGAATCTTAGGAGGCAGGGCTCCATTTGACTAAATTTTCATCTTTTAGCATATCTATAATACCCTTCACTATTTCTCCATAGTTGGGTATGAACCTTCTCAAGAAATTGATTCTCCCCAAAAAGGCTTGGACCTCCTTCTTATTTCTGGGTAGAGGAATGTGACTGATAGCTTCGACTTGCTTAGGATCAATTTTAACTCCTTCTTATGCTACTATGAATCCTAGTAGCTTCCCTTCACTCAGGGCAAACTGAGATTTATTGGGATTCAAATGTAGTCCATACCTCCTACATTTCTCAAAGGTGATCTTCAAGTGGAGGATGTGTTCTTCATTGGTCTTAGAGAATATTGTGATATCGATCAAATATACCACTACGAACTTGTCTTGCTCCCCTACAAAAGATATATCCATAGCTCTATGAAACATGGCCCCTACAATAATAAGACCGAAAGGCATGCAAGCATACATGAAAGTTCCCCATGGGGTAGTGAAAGTGGTCTTCTTATGATCATCAAGGTGGAATGCCATTTGCTTGTAACCAAAGAACCCATCCATCATGGACGTTCTAACTGACCTGACCACCTTCTGCAATATGTAATCCATCTTAGGCAGTGGGTAGTTTTCTTTCAATGATGCCATTTTAAGGTTCTAAAAATATACACATAGCCTTATTTCTCCATTCTTTTTCCAGACTGGGACTAAAATGGCCACCCACTTCGATTACCTTAAGGGCACTATGATTTTAGCCTATAGAAGTTTCCTCACTTCTTTTTCAATGAAGGGGAATAGGAGTGGATTAATTTTCCTGAGCTTCTGCTTGGATGGTTTTATTCCACTCTTTAAAGGAATCTTATGTTGTATGATGTTAGTATCAAATGCTTTTAAATCCTCATAAGACCAAGAAAAAACATCCTTATAGATTTTGAGGAGATTTAAATACCTTTGTTTATATTGCGAGGGGATTCCTTTTGATATTCTAACCATTTGGGGTTCATCCTCTGAGTGGATATTTCAATCTTGTACTTTTTCATCCATCTACGGAGCCATTGGTTTGGAGGCTACATCATCCTTGTTAAATAATATTTCTAGTGGGACTAGCCCATGATGAATGGTATTCCCTTTCAGTTGTAGAATTTTATTGTCTAGCCACTATGTCTTCCCATGAAGTTGGTTCTTGATATGCCTTTTTACTCTCCTTGATCAATAGTTGAGTTAGTGAACTCCCCAACTACTTCTATAAATCGTTTTATCTAATCATCGTCCTTGAAAACTTGCCAGTGCTTGACATTTTCAAGTATAGAGGGTCTATATCTAACCTCCACCTCGTACCTGAGAAGAATATTTTGAGGAGGATTGAAGTTGCTTGCTGCTACAGGCATGTAATCAACCTTTTTGTTTCCTTATCTGTGAATAAATTAGATATTAAAGGCTAGGAAGAAATTATCAATTAAATCCCATACTTCATTCCAGTAAGTCCTCAATATGGGTGTTTATCTTGGCACTGATTTCTGATCTACGTTACAATCATCTCGAAGTCTCCATTCACAGTTAAGAATTCAATATTAATATTCCTTGTTTGTAGCCCAAGGAGTAATGCTTCATACTCTTCCACATTGTTGGTTGCCTCAAACTCCAACTTGAATGAGAGGGGTATTAAGTTTCCCTCAGGAGATACCAACAATACTCCTGCTCCATTTCCCTCTTTGGAATTCGCTCCTTAAACATATATTTTCCACACTTTGTTTTCATCTATGTGTTGGTGGTATGAATGCATCATTAGATGTACTTTTGTTTCTCCTAAGAAGGTCTCATCTTCTTCTAGGAACAAGTAGGAGAGGTCACTTTCTTTTCCATACATTGGAGAATTCTTAGAACCTTCAGCTGGGGTCATATTTTTTATGAATATGGACTCTTTGTACAACCTATTTTCTTCACCTCCATAAGTGGGAATAGTGGCATAAGTTAGATCAAATTTTATAGAGAGCCCCACCTTGGAACCCCAAGACCTAGATAGGAGCATGCCGAATTGAGGGGGAATATCTTCCACTACTATGTCCATCACTACATGTGGTGTAGGAAGATTCTCTCCGCAAACAAAGATAATTCCTCTAGCCCATGGGAGAGGGTCTAGCCATAAACAAGACAATCTAACATAATTTCCCTCAGATTGAGAATCGAAAAAGAGGGCCTACCTCTTATAACACTAATCCAACTGTTGGTGATCTTTCTTCCTTGCTCCAGATTCCTTAAACAAACATACAAGAAACAATAGAAAACGTGATAGCATAAAATCGAGTTCAATATACTTAAGAGGCTAAGGAGTCATAAGCTACCAATTGATATAGGAAACAAAATATCAGTTGTATTATTATGACAAAAAGTAAATTACAACTTTCTCCTTAGCGTTGCAAGTTTCCTTCGATGGGTCCAGATCCCAAGCATCACTCTAGCATCTCCTCAAAACACCTCAATCATGGGATTTTAATGTCTCTTTCTCTTTTCTCACACCAAAACATCTACAAGCTATTATCCCTTTAACAAGCTCCTAACAAGAATAAACTAAGAACTAATACTAGCAAGCTTTCCAATCTTCCAAGCTTAATCCAAGCTACATCCAAAGCTCATCCAAGGCTAGTAGAGGTTGAAATAGTAGGGGATTATATAAGCATGAGAGAGGGTATATGGTTCCTCTTATGATGGGAATAAGCCTTATCTCTTAGGTTAGTTCCTTTTTAATAGGGGAAAGGATCCCAAACAGTCTCCCTTGGCTCTATCTCGACTAACCATTTACTAGACCTTCGTCGACGAAGCTTGTAGATCTGGAAGCTTAGATTCCATTTTTTAAACTTTCCAGAAGAGGATCAATGCAGGTAATGAAGGTATAAAAATGCTTATCAACGTAGGGCTCAGTGTTATTCTCATCAAAACGGCATGGGGAAGAAACTGAGGCAGAGTGTTGGCCTTTAAAACTGGGTTTAAAGGAAGTATCTCTGGAAATGATGTAAAGGGAAAATGCTTGGCAGATGGGAAGTGACTCAAAGAGATGTTCTTCATGATAGGGAAGTATAGAGGGTTTACTGTAGAGGTGCTCCAAGATCAAGGAACATGGAGTACAAGGATAGTGACAAATTACTATGTAACATATGCACCCTAAAGTATGAAGGATGAACAAGAGTGAGGGGTGAAATTCTTTACGAGTAGATGCAAGGAATTAGATACCATCATTAAAAAACCTGCAAGTAAAACATACATATACATATCTGAACTCATAGTCATGCCTGATAAATTAGAGAGAAATACAACAATACATGAATCCATGGCATAGGCACAACTATCCATCAAGAAAAAGATCATGTGCATGAATCCTAGGCATGGACGCAGCCATCCCACTAAGGGGATAAAAAGTGAGACCCAAGGCATGGTCGCAGCCATCCATCTAAACAATCATGTATATAATAATGAATGACTCATCACTCCTCACAACCTAGACTTTTGTGATCTAGGCCCAGGGTCTTGCGCTCCAACATGACCCGATCAAAATACAAATTCTAACATGTGAATAGATGTGTTGAAGTCGAACATGCTAGAAAATCACTTGATTACTGGCCAATGATGTGAACCGTTAACAAGCACAAGAGAAACCACCCATAATGTTAATGGCTCTCGAGGTGCTATCAGTACAATTCATGAAGTTTGAATTGGAACACTCGTGAAATCATTCGATTGAAGGCCAATTATGAGAACCTATCGTTGAGTGCAAAGAACTTGCCATTGAGGCATGCAAGATCTAAGGTACTGGAAGGGAGTTTCTAGATCAACTTCCCGGATCATGAGCTGAAGTCGACAGGAAGCGATCCATCGAAGGAAGGTCATAATGGATCCTTCATCACTAGAATGAAACGGGAAACACAATGAATGAGAGTAATCCAATATGGTGACATATGATTAGAGAATGTATAGGTAGGAAGACTTCTCTTGAACATGTGGATGACATGACTTTGTATTTTTGCAGCATTTGACATCACAGGGTTAGAGGCCATGGTGACATGACAGATATCATATGATAGGTTTAAAATGATAACCCAAAACCCAAGGAGGCAAGTGACAGAGTGAGGATGTCCCAAAACCTGACATGAATAGCAAATGAGTGTCAATGTTCAAGAGCGACATGCTGCCTCAAGTGAAGAATACAACTGATAAAATATTTCCAATTTCCCCCACCATTTTTGGCTAGTACCCCATTTATTTTTACACAAGCTTCACAGTGATATCATATGCTTGTAACATAAGTCCATCCTTTGAATGGATCCATCCTAATAAATTTTACGAGCCCTAGGAAGGAGTAGCTCGGTCTCGTCGTAATGAAATTTCCTATGTCATTTAATCTTTTAACGTGTCCGACAAAGGTAAAACTCGACATCTTTTTCATTTTTAGAGAGTTCAAAAAAGTCATAGAAAAGAAAACTCCAAGGGTCCCTTTTCATAAAATTGTCTCTCGAACTTAGAAAGGTAGAAAAAAATATTGAAGAGAACCTCCTAGTCATGTTTGACTAAGGTATACCTTTTTCATAAATAGTTTTATCCCAACCCAAAAAAGGGGTAAACCTATACTGGGTAAACAACATTTCACAGCCTTTAATGAGTTCAAAATGACAAGAGCTCAACATTATTTTCATGTTTTGAGAGTCGGAAAAGAGCTTAAAGTAGACTCCCTACTTTATTTTCTTTAACGAGTCTAAAAGGGAAAAATACTCGGCAATATTTTCATTTTTTACGAGTCGGAAAAGATCTTAAAGGTGACTCGTACTAGAGGAATGAGGGTTATAAAGGGTAGAAATAGGTTTCAGTTAAGGGGCAACTACTCGAAACACTAAAATGTCAAGAGGTTTACTAGCAAAACCACTCATTGTTGTGGTTCCTCGGGAAAGGAAAAAATAACCAAGTAAAAGCATATGATCGGCAAAATAGATGGTGGTGATGGAATTAAACAACTAAGGCTCATCTAGCAGAAATTAGCTGATAAAAATGACAATCACGAGATGTAAATTGGGCATGGGTTCATTTTTACACAAGCTTGAACCATGGGGAACTCTGCTTGAATTTGGTTTAATGTTTACACAAGATTGAAATGAAAAACTATGCTTGAGTTTGGTTTCATTTTTTCACAAGCTTCAAACAAAGATAAACTATAATTGAGTTAATTTTGCATGCCTCAACATAATGAATCAATTCAAATGTACATTCCCCCCAAGCTTCATTTCATTCAGCTAGGTGGATGGAATGAAGGTTCACTTTTGAGATCTAGGAAAGACTCGACTAGAATTTTACGAGATCTTAATCAAATACTCGATTGGGAAAAGGGAGTTGTTTCATTTTTTAAGGAGCTTGGCACAAGACAAGGAACTATGCTCACATTCCTTGTTTCATTTTTTAAGGAGCTTGACACAAGACAAGGAATGCTGCTCCATCCCCTTATTTCATTCTTTAGCAAGCTTGACAAAAGACAATGAACTCTACTCTGACACGTTATTTCATTTTTTAACGAGGTTAACACAAGACCAAGAAATATCCTTGTGTTAAGGCCTCAAAAATCTAAAACATAGAAAATAAACAATGTGAGAGCATAACACATAAAACACATATACACAGAGATTTTCTCCTGGATCCCAAAATCAGGATTACCAGCTTGATTTTTCATTATTTTCCTTTCAATGTTACGATACATATTTATACATGCCGAAGCATCCAATACCATGGATCGAAAACCATCACATCCAAAACCATGTGTGAAAACCATGCACAAAACCATAGATAGGTCCACCCACCCTAATATAGGGTCCTAAAAAAAATTTCCCTGGGGCGCTACCCCGAACCCCGTAGAGGGGGGCTACCCACCCCACTCAAACCCCCTAGATAGGGGGGACTTCTCTCCCCCCTATGACCCCGCTGCTGTGCAATCAGTGCAATGAAGGGGGGCCTCTGCCCCCCTTCTAACCCAACCCAACATTCTCCCACTTGTTGTTTTCTTTCCACAGGGGGCCACAGGAGAGCATATTCATTTATCCAGCCCTCCAATACCCATTGTTTCTCTACACCAAGAGAACTTCTCAAAGCTCATAGATTTTGTCAATGCTTCTGTAGTATTCTTTAAAGTATCCACTTTTAGCAACAACGCTTTTTTGTCTTCTACCATATCCCTCACAAAGGGATACTGAACATCAATGTGATTTTTCTTTGAATGGTAAGTAGGGTTCTTTGCCAAGAAAATTACACTTTGGCTGTCACAGTCTATCCTTATATCTCCCTGTACTAACCCCATACTTGAACACAATCTATGCAACCAAACTGCTTCCTTACTTGCATGAGTGGTTTCTATGTATTTTGCCTTTGTAGTTGATAGTGCCACTACATATTGTTTCTTACTCATCCAACTGACTGCACCTCCAAATAGGTTAAACACATACCCACTTGTAGATCTTCTTTGATCCAAATCTCCAGCCCAGTCTGCATCAACAAAGCCATGAATATCCAAAAATTTGTCCAATCTTGGTCTTCCTTGGTATCACAAACCATAATCACTAGTGCCACGCAAATACCTAAAAACCCACTTCACTGTTGTCCAATGCTCCTTCCTTGGTTTTGACATAAACCTACTCAATACTTCCACTGCATGTGTAATATTTGGTCTAGTATAGACCATCGAAGGCTATCGACTGCACTTTCATATGGAACACGGGACCTATCCTCTTCCTCTTCTTGTGTCTTGGGACACTGTTCAACAGATAAATTTACACCTAGAGGAATAGGAACCTTCACTGATTTACTATCCTGCATATTAAACCTATGCAATATTGTCTCAACATACATCCTCTGGTTTAACCAGAGCTTCGTCTTTGTCCAATCTCTTTTAATTTCCATGCCCAAAATATAGTTTGCATCACCAAGATCTTTCATGTCAAATTTGGAGGAAAATTGGATCTTCAAATCATGGATAATTTCTTTGTCATTTCCAACCAGCAACATGTCATCAACATACAAGACTAGATAAATAACACGGTCACAAATTAATTTAAAATACACACAGTGATCTACTTTTTTCTAGTGAAGCCAAGTCCCCGTATAAATGTATCAAATTTCCGATACCACATCCTTCATGACTGTTTTAGCCCATACAAAGACTTATTTAACTTGCATACTAGTTATTTCTTACCCTTCACCGCAAACTTCCTTGTTACTGGGTTCCAAAGCTTATAACCCTTTAAACCATCCTTATACCCAATAAAGATGCATTTTTCAAATTTACTATCCAAATTTGTTATTTTCTCCTTTGGAACATGTACATGTGCATCACATCCAAATACCCATCAGATGTGAAAGAGAGGGTTTCTTATCAGTCCATGCCTCTTGTGGAGTCTTATCCTCTAATGCTGATGAAGGTGATATGTTGACCAGGTAACATGTTGTCTCCATTCCCTCTGCCCAGAATTCCTATCCTAACACGACACCACTGAGCATGCTTCTTGCCCTTTCCATCAACATCTTGTTCATTCTTTCTGCAACTCCAATTTTCTCAAGTGTGTATGGAATAGTGTTCTATCATGCTATACAACACTTCTTACAGAATTCTTCAAATTCCTTACTGCAAAACTCTCCACCGTTATCTATCCTCAACACCTTTATCTTCTTCTCTATCTGGTTTTCCACCAGAGCCTTAAATTCTTTAAACTTGTCAAAGACTTTAGATTTATTCTTGAGGAAATATATCCATGTATTCCTTGAGAAGTTTTCTATAAATGATACATAGTACACAGACTTACCCAGTGATGGAACCTTCATAGGTCCAAACACATCACTATGAACAAGCTCTAATATTTGTTTGGCCCTCTTACAATTAGAGGGGAAACTCACCCAATTCTGCTTCCCATATACACAATTTTCACAGAAATCAAAATCCAGAGAGCTATTAGTCATACCTTCTACCATACCTTACCATGAAGTATTCGAAGGCCCTTCTCTCCAGTATGTCCAAGCCTTTAATGCCATAGCATGGTATTTTCTCCAGAGACCACTAGATTTTCTGCTCCACTTTCAGGAACCATAGAAATGTTGCACCCATCAATAAAATTGCTACCTTACAGATTGTACAAAGTTCCAATCTGAACTCCTTGCATCAATGCCAGTGCTCCTCGAGCCATCTTACAGGTATCTTTCTCGAACATTGTTTTTACACCTGCATCATCTAGCTTTCTTACAGAAATAAGATTTATGGCCAATGCAGGAATATGTAGAACACCCGGAAGTGTTCTAATCCTTCCACCTTGCAACTTCAACTTTGCTTTTCTGCGACCAAGGATTCTAGCCTTCCTATCATCCCCTAAGAAGACAACACCACCATCATATTTATCATACTCGCAGAACCACTCTCTATGGGAACTGAAGTGAAAGGATGCACCTGAGTCAATCAACCATGCCTCATGATCTACATATGTACTTGAAGAAGCCAAGTATACATCCCCAAATTCATCTGAGGTGGTTCTCACCTCTGCGGAAGGAGCATCATCAGATCCTTTTCCTTTGTGAGGAACATTAGATTTATAGTCCCTTTTGTAGTGCCCTTCCTTTCTGCATTTCCATCACACCAACTTTACAGAATTTCCTGGAGATTTATATCTCCCTCTAGATTAAGATCTCCCACTTGATGACTTATTTTTGTTGTTGTTTTGGGACCATCCTCATATAGACAAGGCATCACCATTATGGCTCTCCACATTTTTCCGTCTCATCTCCCCCATCAGCAAGATGAGACTATTTCATCAAACTACAAGGCAATTGCATTTCTACCTATTGCAATAACCAAACTATCCCACGAATCTCACAGAGAACACAACAAACTAATGCACTTATCTTCATATGAAATTTTAATATCAACGGATAATAACTAACTTACCACAATATTAAATGTGTTCAGATGCTTTGTCACCGAGTCTCCATTTTTCATCCTCAAGTTATACAACTTTTTCCGTAGGACCAGTTTATTCACCAAAGACTTAGATTGGTACAAAGTCCCTAACTTGACCCACAAAGCCTTAGCCGTAACCCCCCCTGATAGATTCAACAATACTAAATCTGAGACACACAATCGTATTGTGCTATTTGCCTTCTAATCCAAATTCTTCCATTCTACATCGGACACTCCTATTGGTTTAGTACCTGGATTTACTGTGATCCACTGATCTTTATCCGCCAACAGGTCCTCCATCTTGAGTTTCCACAACTCAAAAATCTAACCATTAAATTTCTCGATCTCTATATTTCCACTGCTCGCCATCTTCTTTCACCACCAGAATTGATCCCGCAGATTTCCCACTGAACATGGTCTACCACAAGCCTGAGTGAAACCCATTAGCAACGAAGGCGTCCCCTTGAAGTCAAAACAGATTTGATACAAAATGTAGGTTTTAACCACGTACAGAAATTACCTGCATATGAATTCTAAAACACATAAAATAAAAAATGCAAGCTCATAACACATAAAACACATACACATAGAGATTTTCCCCTAGATCCCAAAACCGGGACTAAGAGCTCGATTTTTCATTATTTTCCTTTCAATGTTACAATACATATTTATACATGTTGAAGAATGCAATACCATGGACCGAAAACCATCGCATCCAAAACCATGTGTGAAAACCATGCACAAAACCATAAGTAGGTCTGCCCAACCTAATATAGGGTCCAAAATAATTTTCCCTGGGGTGCTGCCTCAGACCCCGTAGAGGGGGGCTACCCATCCTCGTCAAATTCCCTGTGACCCCCCCATTATGAAATCGGCACAATGAAGGTGGCACTCGACCCCCCTCTAAACCCCCAATTTGTAGGTTTTAACCCCGTACAAAAATTACCTGCATACGAATTCTAAATCACAGAAAAATAAAGAATGCGAGAGCATAACACATAAAACACATATACACAGAGATTTTCCCCTGGATCCCAAAACCGGGACTACCAGCTTGATTTTTCATTTATATTCCTTTCAATGTTACAATACATATTTATACATGCCGAAGCATCCAATACCATGGACCGAAAACCATCGCGTCCAAAACCATGGACCAAAAACCATAGGTAGGTTTGCCCAACCTAATATAGGGTCCAAAAAAAATTTTCACAGGGCACTTCCCCAGACCCCGTAGAGGGGAGCTACCCGCCCCCCTCAAACCCCCTGGACAGGGGGGGCTGCCGCCCCCCTGTGATCCCCCCATTGTGCAATCAGCGCAACAAAGGGGGGGCTCCGCCCCCCCTCTAACCCCCTGGTTCACTACGTGGGTTAGTCGTGGAAAGAATATAACACAACCCAACAATCTCCCACTTGTTGTTTTCTTTCCACACGGGGCCACAGGAGAGCTTAGTCATTTTTCCAGCCCTGAAAATGCCCATTGTTTCTCTACACCAAGAGAACTTCTCAGAGCTCACAGATTTTGTCAATGCATCTGCAGTATTCTTCAAAGTGTCCACCTTTACCAGCAACACATTTTTGTCTTCTATCATATCCCTCACAAAGTGATACTGAACATCAATGTGCTTTGTATTTGAATGATGAGCAAGGTTCTTTGCCAAGAAAATTGCACTTTCGCTGTCACAGTCTATTCTTATAGCTCCCTGTACTAACCCCATACTTGAACACAATCTTTGCAACCAAACTGCTTCCTTGCTTGCATGAGTGGCTGCCATGTATTCTGCCTTTGTAGTTGATAGTGCCACTAAAGATTGTTTCTTACTCATCTAACTGACTGCACCTCCAAATAGGTTAAACACATACCCACTTGTAGATCTTCTCTAATCCAAATCTCTAGCCCAGTCTGCATCAACAAAGCCACAAATATCCGACAATCTATCCAATCCTAGTCTTCCTTGGTAGCACAAACCATAATCACTAGTGCCACGCAAATACCTGAAAGCCCACTTCACTACTCTCCAGTTCTCCTTCCTTGGTTTTGACATAAACCTGCTCAATACTCCCACTGCATGTGCAATGTCTGGTCGAGTACAGACCATTGCATACATCATGCTACCGACTGCAGTCGCATATGGAACATGGGACATGTCCTCTTCCTCTTCCTGTGTCTTGGGACACTGTTCAGCAGATAACCTCACACCTACAGGAATAGGAACCTTCACCGGTTTACTATCCTGCATATTAAACCTCTGCAGTATTGTCTCGACATACTTCCTCTGGTTTAACCAGAGCTTCCTCTTTGCCCGCTCTCTTTTAATTTCCATGCCCAAAATATAGTTTGCAGCACCAAGATCTTTCATGTCGAATTTGGAGGACAATTGGGTCTTCAAATCCTGGATAATTTCTTTGTCATTTCCAACTAGCAACATATCATCCATATACAAGATCAGATAAATAACACGGTCACCAATTAATTTAAAATACACACAGTGATCTGCTTTTCTTCTGGTGAAGCCAAGTCCCCGTATAAATGTATCAAATTTCTGATACCACATCCTTGGTGATTGTTTTAACCCATTAAGAGACTTCTTTAACTTGCATACCAGTTCTTTCTTACCCTTCACCGCAAAGCCTTCAGGTTGCTTCATGTAGATTTCCTCTTCCAAATCCCCGTGAAGAAATGTTGTCTTCACATCCATCTGTTCTACCTCAAAATCAAAAGTAGCAGCAACAGATAAAAGTAACCTAATAGAAGTTACCTTCGCAATAGGGGAAAAAATATCACCAAAATCAATTCCCAGCACCTGGGAATAACGTTTTGCTAGCAACCGAGCTTTGTATTTCTCCACCTTCCCTTCTGCATTTGTCTTCTTTTTGAACACCCATTTGTTGCCAATGGGTTTCCTTCCAGCCAGCAACTCCACCAGATCCCAAGCCTCATTTTTGTGTAAAGATTCCATTTTATCAACCAGTAATAGACAAAGCAAAATTTGAACAGAAAGAAGATGGACTATACCTTTCTAGCTGCCTTCTTTCTCGAATTGATCTTCTCAGAGCCGGAGTTTGCGGCACTTCATCTTCTGATTCCTCCTTTGTTGTAGAGTCTGATTCTTCCTCCTTTAGCTCAAACTCTATCTTCTCAGGTTCCTTTGGTTGGAATTCATGTTTAACAACATATTTCACCTCTCTGAACACCACATCTCGATTGTACACAACCTTCCTTGTTACTGGGTTCCAAAGCTTATAACCCTTTAAACCATCCTTATACCCAATAAAGATGCACTTTTCAGATTTACTATCCAACTTGGTTCGTTTCTCCTTTGGAACATGTACATATGCATCACATCCAAATACCCTCAGATGTGAAAGAGAGGGTTTCTTAGCAGTCCATACTTCTTGTGGATTCTTATCCTCCAACGCTGATGAAGGTGACCTGTTAACCAAGTAACATGCAGTATCCACCGCCTCTGCCTAGAATTCTTGTCCTAACCTCACACCACTGAGCATGCTTCTTGCCCTTTCCATCAATGTCTTGTTCATTATTTATGCGACTCCATTTTGCTGAGGTGTATATGGAGTAGTCTTCTGGCGTACTATACCACAATTCTTACAGAATTCTTCAAATTCCTTGCTACAAAACTCTCCACCATTATCTGTCCTCAGCACCTTTATCTTCTTCTCTGTCTGATTTTCCACCAGAGCCTTAAATTCTTTAAACTTGTCAAAGACTTCAGATTTCTTCTTAAGGAAATATATCCATGTATTCCTTGAGAAGTCATCTATAAATGATACATAGTACACAGACTTACCCAGTGATGGAACCTTCACAGGTCGAAACACATCACTGTGAACAAGCTCTAATATCTGTTTCGCCCTCTTAGCACCAGAGGGGAAACTCACCTGATTCTGCTTCCCATATACACAATTTTCACAGAAATCAAAATCCAGAGAGCTATTACTCATACCTTCTACCATACCTTTACCATGAAGTATTCAAAGGCCCTTCTCTCCAATATGTCCAAGCCTTTGATGCCACAGCATGGTGTTCTCTCCAGAGACCACTAGATTTTCATCTCCACTTTCAAGAACTACAGAACTGTTGCACCCATCAACAATAGTGCTACCTTGCAGCTTGTACAGAGTTATAGTCTGAACTCCCCGCATCAATACTAGTGCTCCCCTAACCATCTTGCAGGTATCCTTCTTGAACACTGTTTTTACACCTGCATCATCCAACTTGCTTACAGAAATCAGATTTCTGGCCAATGCAGGAATATGTAGAACACCCAAAAGTGTTCTAACCCTTCCACCTTGCAACTTCAACTTTACTTTTCTGCGACCAATGATTCTATCCTTCCTATCAACTCCTAAGAAGACATCACCACCACAGTATTTCTCATACTCACAGAACCACTCTCTATGGGGAGTGAAGTGAAAGGATGCACCTGAGTCAATCAACCATGCCTCATGATCTACGTGTGTACTTGAAGAAGCCAAGTACACATCCCCACCTTCATCTGAGGTGGTTTTCACCTCTACAGAAGGAGCATCATCTGATCCCTTTCCTTTATCAGGAGCTTTAGATTTACAGTCCCTTTTGAAGTGCCCTTCCTTTCCGCATTTCCAGCACACCACCTTTACAGGTTTTCCTAGAGATTTAGTTCTCCCTCTAGATTTAGATCTCCCACTCGATGACTTATCTTTGTTTCTATTCTGGGACCGTCCTCGTATAGACAAGGCATCACCATTCTATCTCTCTATATTTTTCCATCTCATCTCCTCCGTCAGCAAGGTTGAGACTATTTCATCAAACTGCAAAGCAGTTGCATTGCTACCTATTGCAATAACCAAACTATCCCACAAATTTGGTAGAGAACAAAAAAAACTGATGCACTTATCTTTATCTGAAATTTTAATATCAACAGACGCTAACTGACTTACCACAGTATTAAATGCGTTCAGATGCTCTGTCACCGAGCCTCCATATTTCATCCTCAGGTTATACAGCTTTTTCCACAAGAACAGTTTATTCACCATAGACTTAGATTGGTACAAAGTCCCTAACTTGTCTCACAAATCCTTCGTCGTAGCTTCCCCTGATACATTCAACAATACTGAATCTGAGACACACAATCGTATTGTGCTCTTTGCCTTCCGATCCAACTTCTTCCATTCTTCATCGGTCACTCCCGTTGGTTTAGTACCTAGATCTACCGCGATCCACTGATATTTATCCACCAACAGATCCTCCATCTTGAGTTTCCACAACTCAAAACTCTGACCATTGAACTTCTTGATCTCTATCTTTCTGCTGCTCGCCATCTTCTTTCACCACCAGAATTGATCTCACAGATCTCCCACTGAACAGGGTCTACCACAGGCTCGAGCGAAACCCCTCAGCAACAAAGGCATCCCCTTGAAGCCAAAACAGCTCTGATACCAAATGTAGGTTTCAACCTCGTACAAAAATTACCTGCATACGAATTCTAAATCACAGAAAAATAAACAATGCGAGAGCATAACACATAAAACACATATACATAGAGATTTTCCCCTGGATCCCAAAACTGGGACTACTAGCTTGATTTTTCATTTATATTCCTTTCAATATTACAATACATATTTATACATGCAGAAGCATCCAATACCATGGACCGGAAACCATTGCGTCCAAAACCATGGACCGAAAACCATAGGTAGGTTCGCCCAACCTAATATAGGGTCCAAAAAAAATTTTCCCGGGGTGCTGCCCTGGACCTGTAGAGGGGGGCTACGTGCCCCCCTCAGACCCCCCAGACAAGGGGGGCTACTGCCCCCCATGTGACCCCCCCATTGTGCAATCAGCGCAACGAAGGGGGGGCTCTGCCCCCCCTTCTAACCTGCCGGTTCACTATGTGGGTTAGTCGTGGAAAGAATATAACACAACCCAACACAATTAACTAGGGTGGCTAGTCGTCAAAAGAATATAACACAATCCAACATAAATAGATAGTAAAAGAAATGTATAAACTATAACACATATATGATGATTTATATATGAAAATAAACAATTTCAGCTAGGCATCATATAGTAGTACAATTAATGCTTAACATAAAGAAAATATCTCATATAGAATTCATGAAAATAAAGTGTTGTCACTACTTAAACAGAAATAGGACTAATCATACAAGATAGAAGTACCATATATGCGAAGTTCTTCTCATTTGAATAATGACATAGATTGACTCCTTTCTTTAGATCAAATTATCTTCCAAGTATACAATATTGCATCAACAAAGAAAAGTAGTTTGATATTTAAAAAAAATATCATGTTCCATAATTTCACCAAACTATTCACAAACTTACAAAAGTGCATTCTTTGAAAATGTTTTTGATAAAATTATAGACCCTTCTCTGAATGCATGAGAAGGGTATAAATACTATTCTAACTAATGTTCAAAAATATACTATACAGAATATGAGGAGGTTTCAAACAACCTTCCTCCTAACTAGTTAACTAACTCTAAAAATAAAAAGTGACTTGACGAGCAGAGGCTATGATGATGATTTGTTGTCTGCCAACTTGTCTTTCAAATCGCATATATCGGCCATCGATTTGACTTGAGGAGGTGCCCCAAACTATGTTCTGACCTGTCTTGCAAAAATAACATATGCGAGAGGTGGAAACATCCATTGAGTTGAATGAAGTAAGCAATTAAAGGTCATGATTTGACTGTGTGGTTTGACGAAGTATTGCTAATACGACTCCCAATCAGTATTTGCTAGCTTTGTGATTGCTTCCCTTTGAGTTTCCGCTATTTCCTTCTAGATTTTATGCAAGTCATTTAAAACAAGTAGATCTTTTGGGTTGCCTTCTCTCACCGGGTTGGTGGCATACAAAGTGTGGTTTACCGCCTCCACTATGTTCTTCGACACCCCGACTGCTCTTGCCACTACTAGTTCATCTTGTTTGATCCTTGCATCCCAATCTGTGAAAATAATGTCCTTGTGTGTCTCCTCGCTCTCAACCAGATTGGCCTTCCTCCCCTCTTCTATTTCTAACCATTTGATGAACTTTGAGATTCTTATGTTTAGATCAGTAAACTCAGTTCTTTGGTCAATCGCTTAATCTGTCAGCTGGTCATTAGAGATCAGATAAGGAGCTATATGTGACATCTTTTGGAAAAATTGTTCTTGTTGTTTTAACAGGAGGGAATTTAGTTTTAGCATCTTTTTGATGAATTCCTCAACAATAGGAACATCCTTATATTTCGCCATGACTTGCTGCAATTCTTTGAGTTGCATGTTTTTGGCTAATATGTCTACTTCATGGCTTATCTTCAGCACCTCCATTTTCTATTTTAATTGGCTTAGTTGCTCAGCGACTTGCCTATTAACACTTGCCTTTCTGTTTCGAGATTTTTCTTGAGCTATGCAATCTTCTCTTCCTTTTCCTTTAACAAAAAAGATATCTCAGTAGCTTTGTCCATGGTGGCAGTTACATATGCTCCTGTAAACTGTGACAATCTAGTCAAGTTTTTAGCTGGGTTGGAAGGGATGCCCTTCCTAACTATGTCCATCGACTCATTCCCACGCGGGAGCTTAGGTATTTCTATTCTTCTCATTTTCCTCTATCCCCTTGGTACAACCTTGTGTAGTGGGCTATAGAATACATCAAGAAGAGCAATTTCGGTTACCTTTAAGAAAATTTCCAAGGTGGGTAGAGCAAGAATGATTTCAGTTTGTTGAGATGTCATCATTTTTTCATCCATCGATTCAGACTCTATTTTTTTTCTGAACATGCAAAGGTGTTTGATACTCGATATTTTGTTGGGAATTTGTTGTATTGGGAGTGTCTTGTGGTTTCTTATTGAATTGATCCCACTCCTACTCCAAACTACTGCTTTTGATCTCAGAATTGATATCTTTAGGTGGGGTGCTCATACCTTGCTTTTCGACTGACTTCCTGCTAGATTCTATTGTATTCTCATTGTCTTGGGCCTTTCCTGTATTCAATTCTTTCCTTGTACCCACTTGAGACTCTATGCTAGAATTAGGTCCCTCATTGTTAACAATCACATTGGGCATAGGCTTGTCCTCAATTTTTAACAAATGCAGTGGAATTATTTCGAGCCTTTTGTTTCTGAACTCCTGAAAGCTTTCAAAATCTTCAGGACTTAGATTTGTCCTTTCCCATTCAAATGATTGTTTGAAGGATTGAGCCGACTGTAAAAGGTCTTCAAAATCATTAGCCTCATGGTTATAAGGCTTGATATTTACTATAGTAGTGATGTTATATGTTATCTTGTCTGGATCAAATTTCCTTTTTGGCAAAGTATGGAGCCTGAGGCTTTCTCGGCTTACTCACTCCTTGATTGCAAGGTTAAAATTTGCTAATGAAAAGGAACTACACCTAATAGGAAAAGATGGCCATAATAACTTCTTTTTTCTTTTAGGACCTTGGTCAAGCCTTTTCCCACAGTATGGTGGGATATTTCTCTTGCTAATAATTTATTAGAGACATACAAAGGGAGGACACGTTGGTCTGTTGTACTATGAAAAACTCTGATGTATGTAAACCATTCTTCAACAAAATATTTTCTGACTGTGAGAAGGTCTGTAGTGGATTTTTTGGAAAAACTGGGAGCTTTCTTATTGAAAATTAGTTGATGCAATGGAAAAATAAAAACATTGCATATTCTATAAAAATGGGGTATATAATGTGATCCCCAAATTTGTTTATGGTTGGGATGGATAGGGTAGGGGTCCTGCAAGGTCCATTTCCAACCCATGATTAGAAATTTAGTGCAGAAACAGATGGAATACATGATGTAGGCACTGAACTAGAATGGAGGAAGGTTCTTTGGAGAGGAGGATCTCTACTGTCCATATTTGGTGATGACAGTGGCTAGGTTATCAGATAGGATAGTGGCCCAATTCATAATGTGGGAATTGACACAGGCATCAATCAAACAAATCCATTCTATGGAAAACTTAGCATTATTAGGTAACCCATATAGTCTACATAACATAGCAGTTGCATAGTTGTAGGGGTTTTCCAAAGAGGCTACATGATACATATCTGTTTTATCAATTTTGAACTTGTTCTCTAGTACCTTCTAGCCCTCGATCATCTTGAAAGGTTTTTCATTTTTCTTAGCGAAGTTGGCCATGTATGATTTATCATATATGTCTTGAGAGTCAGGTATATGGTACATTTTATTCAGGTCTTCTGCTTTGAGTGACCCCATGAGTTCCATTCTTGAGTTCTTGAATTGCCTATCTTCAATAATGAGGTTTTCCACCACCCACCTAATCATATCAGTGTATGGGAGGATTTTTTCTCTTGCTCCTATTCTGTGAAGGAAAGAACATGAAGCATCCTTGAATTAGAGTCCCAAAGGTTTTATTGAGTCATTCGTCTCTCTTGAGATAGTAACCTTGGGATGCTCATCCTCAACCCTATATATATGACCTCTGAAGTTGTTGCTCCCCAATCGATGCTGCAGACCATATTAGAGAATATGGGACACATTTCTAATAGCTCGGACTCTGTAATGCTTTGTTTTTTCTATTTCTGCATCAGTTTCCACAATGACATGTCTTTTGTAGCTTGCTTGAAATGGAAGAGATATATTCATTGCAGACGATATAGGGCAATTAAGGTTGAAAAATCTCTGAAACGACTTTGAATCATGGGAGGATTTAGAATGATATATTTAGCGTTCACTATCCATAACTTAAAACATGATTACCTCTCCTTTACTTCCCATGCTTGGTGCTTTATTCGTGCATCACATATTTTTAAACGATGTCATATAGCTTTTCTTGTTTATAATGCAAAATGCAATTATGAATATCGCAATGCCGCATTTCACAAATCATTAATGGATGACACAATGGCATTGCTTATTTATTTGCGACTATTGCAAAATGTGATTGTGATTTGTTAAGGTGTTTTGATTGGAATGTCGTAGTGGTGGGGGGGGGGGTTGATTGCATATTGCAATTTCTTTAAGGTGTTTATGATTATCACATGCGAAAATGTGATTTGCGATGAGGATCCTAAAATTGGGTTGTTTTCTAAGAGTTTTCAAGGCAATTTCTTAGAGTTAGGATTTATTTTTCAAAGACTAAAAATTGAAAAAGGGTCCCCATTTATATGTCTAATACTAGATATTACTATATATAAATGGGGGGGTTGTTACATAGTACAACACCTCAGACATATGTTTCATTTTTAACGAGGTAGAAACAGGAAGAAACTATCCTCAAGCTCCTTGATTCATTTTTTAACGAGCTTAACACAAGACAAGGAACTATGCTCTGTAGCCCTTGTTTCATTTTTAAACGAGGTTGACAAAGACCAGGAGCTATCCTCATGACATCTGTTTCAGTTTTTAACGAGGTTGACAAAGACCAGGAACTATCCTCATGAGAGCTATTTCATTTTTTAACGAGGTTGATAAAGGAATAAACTATCCTCGCATGTTGTTTCATTTTTTAACGAGGTTGAAACAGAAAAAGAATTATCCTCATATGCTTTTTCATTTTTTAATGAGGTTGACACAGAAAAATAAATATCCTCGGACATCTATTTCATTTTTAATGAGGTAGAAATAGGTATAAACTATCCTTGGACTCCTTGATTCATTTTTTAACGATATTGATACACAAAAATAACTATCCTCGTATGATGTTAATGGACCATATGAGAACATGGCCCCCAAGAGGTCCTTACTAGATGGGAGAACTATTCTCTAGGAGGAACACATGTCAATTGGTACAAATGAGAGATTAGGTTCCAATTCCCCCAATACATAATGTACCATTCCATCTGCATGATCATCAGCAGATGTGGAGACGGAATAGGTAGCCACATAATTGACCTATGGTGGGGAGGGTATTTCTTGCAAACGAGAACCAATAGGGGATGACAGTAGGATTGGAGCAATCTGGTGACTGAGGAACGATAATTGATTAATGGTCACTATTCTCCCTTTGTGTGGAAAACAAACCACACAAAATAGGGAAGAAACAAGAGCTCCCACGACATAAACATAGTCACACCCAAGGAGAAGATCGAAGTCTAAGGGACCTTGGACTAACATCATTTCTATATAGGTGGTCTTTCCTCCCAAAGTAATAGGGAACTTCAGAAGGATCCTTAAATTTTCACTGGCTCCTCTGTTGAAAGCCAAAAGATTCTGGGTGAAAAACACAAGTTATGGGGATCCCAAAGCTTTGCCAAGTAGCAGAAGACATGATGTGAATGGATGAGCCTTCATCTAATATAGTGCCATGTACTACCATATTATAGGCTTGTACCGTAATCTGGAAAGGCACATAAGATGGGAGGTGGAATGCAATCAATTGACTCCAATCAAAAGAAACAACAGAACTACTTGGTGGGGGTATCAGAGGATTGCCCCCATGCTTTGCAGGAATAGGAAAAGGACTCTCCTGAACAACTGGGATGGGAGGGCCACTCTTCGATTCATGAGAATCTAAGGAGATGAGAAAAACGTGAGCAATATGATCACTAATCTCTTCGAGAACAAAGTGAAAAACTGAAGGCAGAGGTAGGTCGACATTCTATTCGACCAATGGTTGGTTGGGAACAGACACAAGAAGGTCATGCTCAGGAAGAGAAGGATGGGAAACAGATGAATCGAAGTAAAGCTCTTTACCAACTAGGAAAAGGTTAGAAGAAAGCTTTTGATAACTAATAGAAAGTTGGGGTTGAGGAGCTGTAAGGTTTTCCAAAACTTTGGAAGCTTTATCCATAATAGGACAAAGGTGAAGAATATGCTCTCCTTCACATAACCTATAGGGGAATTTAATTTTTCCCTTCTTCTTGCCATTGCTAGCTAAGGGTTGCGGTGCAGGTAAATTATCAGTGTGGACACAAACAATTCCTCTAGCCTGAGAGAGCGGGTCTAGCCACAATTAAACAATCTATGGAAAATCTCCTTAAGCTAGAATCAATTAAGAGGGCCTACCTCTTAGAACATTATTTTGCTTGGTGATGATCCTACTTCCTCACTCTAGCTATGTTCTGTTTCCTTCCTTTGAATACCTGAAACAAGAAAACAACAATGACAACAAACATGATAGCATGAAATATCGTATTCATCCTACTTAGTAGGTCAAGGAAAATTAAGCCATAAAGATGTAAAATGACACTTATGTACGAAATCAATTGATAGTTGTATTAAAATAAATCAGAAAGAGATTACAATTGGTGCCTTGATGTTGCTAGTCTCCTCCAACATATCTGGGTTCCCACACTTCTGCTAACACTTCATGGATAGCCGCAACAATGGAAGTTTTACGGCCTCTTTCCCTCTAGTATCAAAACAAACCAAAATCACACTATTCTCCCTCAAACACACACTAGAAAGCTACAAGCTATAAATGATTTGCTCGTTATTCACACTTGCTCCAAAACTCCAACTAGCTTTTGCTTGGGAAAAAGAGAGGTTTATATAGCTTGGATGGATGGGAGATGGTTCCTTTCATCATGGGAGAAGGTCTTATCTCTTGAGGCTATTCCATCCTAATAGGGTAAAAGAGCCCAAAATAATTTCCTCGGCTCTATCCAGCCCAACCATCTACTGGACTTCTGTTACGAAGCTTCTAGACATGGAAGTTTCGGCTCCTTATTTAAAAAACCTTCAAAAAGAGGATCAACATGACTAGAAAAGGGCTCAATCAATCTAATCAGCACAAGGGCTAGTTTTAACCTCTGTAAATTGGCGTGAGGAGAAAATTGGTCAGTAGTGTCGGTCTTGTAAACTAGGATATAAGAAAGATTCTTGGGAAATGGTGTAAAGGGGAATCATTCTGCTCATGAAGAGGGGCATACTGGGAGTTTCTTCATGATGGGAAAGCATGTCAGATACATTGTAGAGGTCCTCCAGGATCCTAGATGGGGAGTACAAGGACCATATGAGAACATGGCCCCCAAGAGGTCCTCACTGGATGGGAGAACTATTCTCTAGGAGGAACACATGTCAATTGGTACAAATGAGAGATTAGGTTCCAATTCCCCCAATACATAATGTACCATTCCATCTGCATGATCATCAGCAGATGTGGAGACGGAATAGGTAGCCACATAATTGACCTATGGTGGGGAGGGTATTTCTTGCAAATGAGAACCAATAGGGGATGACAGTAGGATTGGAGCAATCTGGTGACTGGCGAACGATAATTGATCAATGGTCACTATTCTCCCTTTGTGTGGAAAACAAACCACACAAAATAGGGAAGAAACAAGAGCTCCCACGACATAAACATAGTCACACCCAAGGAGAAGATCGAAGTCTAAGGGACCTTGGACTAACATCATGTCTATATAGGTGGTCTTTCCTCCCAAAGTAATAGGGAACTTCAGAAGGATCCCTAAATTTTTACTGGCTCCTCTGTTGAAAGCCAAAAGATTCTGGGTGAAAAACACAAGCTATGGGGATCCCAAAGCTTTTCCAAGTAGCAGAAGACATGATGTGAATGGATGAGCCTTTATCTAATATAGTGCCATGTACTACCATATTATAGGCTTGTACCGTAATCTGGAAAGGCACATAAGATGGGAGGTGGAATGCAATCAATTGACTCCAATCAAAAGAAACAACAGAACTACTTGGTGGGGGTATCAGAGGATTGCCCCCATGCTTTGCAGGAATAGGAAAAGGACTCTCCTGAACAACTGGGATGGGAGGGCCACTCTTCGATTCATGAGAATCTAAGGAGATGAGAAAAACGTGAGCAATATGATCACTAATCTCTTCGAGAACAAAGTGAAAAACTGAAGGCAGAGGTAGGTCAACATTCTTTTCGACCAATGGTTGGTTGGGAACAGACGCAAGAAGGTCATGCTCAGGAAGAGAAGGATGGGAAACAGATGAATCCAAGTAAAGCTCTTTACCAACTAGGAGAAGGTTAGAAGAAAGCTTTTGATAACTAATAGAAAGTTGGGGTTGAGGAGCTGTAAGGTTTTCCAAAACTTTGGAAGCTTTATCCATAATAGGACAAAGGTGAAGAAGATGCTCTCCTTCACATAACCTATAGGGGAATTTAATTTTTCCCTTCTTCTTGCCATTGCTAGCTAAGGGTTGTGGTGCAGGTAAATTATCAACGTGGACACAAACAATTCCTCTAGCCTGAGAGAGCGGGTCTAGCCACAATTAAACAATCTATGGAAAATCTCCTTAAGCTAGAATCAATTAAGAGGGCCTACCTCTTAGAACATTATTTTGCTTGGTGATGATCCTACTTCCTCACTCTAGCTATGTTCTGTTTCCTTCCTTTGAATACCTGAAACAAGAAAACAACAATGACAACAAACATGATAGCATGAAATATCGTATTCATCCTACTTAGTAGGTCAAGGAAAATTAAGCCATAAAGATGTAAAATGACACTTATGTACGAAATCAATTGATAGTTGTATTAAAATAAATCAGAAAGAGATTACAATTGGTGCCTTGATGTTGCTAGTCTCCTCCAACATATCTGGGTTCCCACACTTCTGCTAACACTTCATGGATAGCCGCAACAATGGAAGTTTTAAGGCCTCTTTCCCTCTAGTATCAAACCAAACCAAAATCACACTATTCTCCCTCAAACACACACTAGAAAGCTACAAGTTATAAATGATTTGCTCGTTATTCACACTTGCTCCAAAACTCCAACTAGCTTTTGCTTGGGAAAAAGAGAGGTTTATATAGCTTGGATGGATGGGAGATGGTTCCTTTCATCATGGGAGAAGGTCTTATCTCTTGAGGCTATTCCATCCTAATAGGGTAAAAGAGCCCAAAATAATTTCCTCGGCTCTATCCAGCCCAACCATCTACTGGACTTCTGTTACGAAGCTTCTAGACATGGAAGTTTCGGCTCCTTATTTAAAAAACCTTCAAAAAGAGGATCAACATGACTAGAAAAGGGCTCAATCAATCTAATCGGCACAAGGGCTAGTTTTAACCTCTGTAAATTGGCGTGAGGAGAAAATTGGTCAGTAGTGTCGGTCTTGTAAACTAGGATATAAGAAAGATTATTGGGAAATGGTGTAAAGGGGAATCATTCTGCTCATGAAGAGGGGCATACTGGGAGTTTCTTCATGATGGGAAAGCATGTCAGATACATTGTAGAGGTCCTCCAGGATCCTAGATGGGGAGTACAAGGACAGTGCAAAATGTTGTGTAATAGATGGCCCCTAAAGCGTGAAGGCTGAACTAGAGTGAGGGGTGAAATGCTTTACAAGTGGAAGCAAGGAACCAAAGTTCATCATCGAAAAACTTGTAAGAAAGCATAGATACATATACGTCATTGAAAACACTAAATAATGATACATGAATCATGGTATGGATGTATCCATCCAGAGAATGATCATGTAAATGGATCCAAGGCATGGGCGCAGCCATCCAGCAGAAAGGATCATAATGAAACCAAGGTATGGTCACAGCCTTCCAATAATAAGAAGGATCACATATAACAACTCATGGTATGGTCACAACCATCCATATGAAAGAGACATGTATGTTCACATGACCATGCCACATCGCCTCGTAACCTGGAGTTGTGTAATCTTAGCCCAGGGTCCTGCACTCCAAACAACCTGATCAAAGTACAAATCCTAACATGTGAATGAATGTGTTGAAGTTGAACATGCTAGTAAGCCACTTGATTAACAGTCAATGATGTGAACCATTAGCAAGCATGAGAGAAACCACCAATAATGACAATGGCTCTCAAGGTACTGGAAACCCAGTTCACAGAATGTGAATAAAGGAACTGATGTCAAACACTAGTGAAATCACCTGATCAAAAGATAATGATGTGAACTTGTCGTCGAGTGCAAAGAACTTGCCATTAGGGCATGCAAACTCTAAGATACCGGAAGGGAGTCTCTCGGCCATCTTCCTGAATGATGAGTTGAAGTCGACAGGAGGCGATCATGTCAAATGAGGGCCATGATGTATACCACATCATCGACATGAGATAAAGGGATGAAAATGATTTCAGATGATACAAAGAATCAGGAGTAAGTGTAACTGGAGAAGGACTGAGTCTTGAACATATTGGTGACACGATTCCAGAGTTTGGCAGCTGTTGGATCCATAGGATCGGTGGTCATGATGATGTGGCAGAGATCAAATGGATGGCAAAAATGAGTGGCCCAACCCAGGAAGGTCAAATGAAAAGGAGGATATCCCAACCTGACACGAAGCAAAAAGTGTCATGTTTAAGAGTGAGTTGCCAACACGACTGATAGAACTTTGAAATTTCCCCCCACCATTTTTGGCAGGTACCCCAATTATTTTTTATCATAGGCTTGAAGGGGATAACATATGCTTGCACTGTAAGTTCATCCTTGGGACGAATCCGACCTAGTAAGTTTAATGAGCCCTTGGAAGGAGAAACTCATGTTTGTCATGATGACAAATCCAATGTCGTTTAATGTTTTAACGAGTCTGGAAAAGGGGTAACTCAGTATGTTTTTCATGTTTAGAGAGTTTGAAAAAGACATGGACAAGAAAAATACACATAGTCCCTTTTCGTACATTTGTGTCTCTCGAGCTCGAAAAGGTAGAAAATGATACTTGAGAGAATCTCTTGACCACTTCAGTCATGGAATATCTTTTTTGTAAATAGTGCATCCCATCCCGAAAAAGGGGTAAACGTATACTGGGTGCATGACGTTTTGCATCCTTTTACAAGTTCAAAATGACAAGAGCTCAGAAATCTTTTCGTGTTTAAAGAGTCAGGAAAGAGCTTGAAATAAAACCCCCCATTTTATTCTCTTTTACGAGTCAAAAAGGGGAAAATACTTGGCGATCTTTTCATTTGAGTTTTACGAGTCGAGAAAATAGTTGAAACGTGACTCCAGTACCATCATCGACAATCCGTCACCTATTGTTGCACAAGAAATGTAAATGCATTATCCAATTTTGAGGATAAATAGGTCAAAAAAATACTCAAAAATCCTAATATTTCATGAAAAAATGAATAGAATGGGTCTAAAATAATTTTTTATACCATTTACCATTTTACCTTTGTGTGAATAGCTTTTTACCCACTTGGGCCCTAATATTTCCTGAGAAAATTGCGGGAGATCCAAGAGGTCATTCGCTGAGCCGTCAATTGCAGGTAAGAGCCAAGACCTTATGGTCCATTTTCATACCAATTTCCCCTATTTTTATCCATTTTTTGGATTTCATGGGGAGGTTTTGGAAAAAAAAAATTGACCTCGATCTGCACAATTTCTAAGCATAGAATTGTGCTTTTCAGGGGTTGCTAAGACTGCCAATCATGCCATCGACACCACTATTTTTAAAACAATCATGCTAATGCCGTGAGAAAAGGATTTTCATTATTTTTTCTCAATTCAACCGTTTGGACCCAAATTTTTCTTGCCAAGGATGATAATTGACTTGATTACATGGTTTTTACATGAATAAATTGT
This sequence comes from Pinus tabuliformis, assembly GCA_031772625.1. Classification (NCBI taxonomy): domain Eukaryota; kingdom Viridiplantae; phylum Streptophyta; class Pinopsida; order Pinales; family Pinaceae; genus Pinus; species Pinus tabuliformis. Next base: position 963,070,695 of record CM062817.1, read on the forward strand.
GAAAACTCGTGGATTGGAAAGAACACGAGCATGAGGATAATGACACTCAAGAAATTGCTGACCCAAATTGCTTGGAGGCTTTCAGGAATTGTGGGCTCAAATTATTTCTTACACTAGGTCTATAGGGTCAACCTGAGTCGCTATGGTACCTGATGAGTCTCTGGGAAGTGAATTGGGAAATTTTCATCATTGGTGACCAAGAGCTGGAATTGGAAACTTCAGACATTTATTTCATAACAGGACTGTCTGGAGAGGGAAACCAGTCAATCTATATGGGTCAAGGCTGATTGGGGCAAGTGTGACCATGCTTCTTGCCAAACATTGCCCAGAAGCTCTCAAATCCAAAAGTGGCAAGATCGAGATTATGACTGTTTTGGATCTTGTGTTGAGAGTGCTATTGATGACCATCAATAGAGTGGTTGGGTCCCAAGCATCACATGTGACCAATAAGTTGAAGTTTCAGTACGCTATCAACTGCACGACACCCACTATCTTTAACTGGGTAGAAGCTATGAAAATCAACATGAAGTTCCAGCTATCAAAAGCTAAGGTGGGAAACCTGAACCAGTTTTGCTTCGGGTTTGTGCTAGTAACCTTCTTCCTAGAACAGGTTCTGATATTCCAATACCAGATGATTGAGGTAGATCCGTCAATGCCACAAGACCCAGGGATTGTCCATTGGAGCGAGTCGATGCCCAAGGTTATGGGGGGCCAAAAGATGTCCTATAAGCCAAAAATTTTCTTGTGGATACGATGATAGTTGATCATAGTGGAGGATTGGCCTTTCAATGGTACTGAGTTCCATGGAGATCCATATATGCCACTCCCAAAGGGGGAGGATTTTGATGATGGAGGTAAAAAAACAATTTTTAATTTTTTGATGTTTTTTCTTGTTTTTGAGATATATGTGTTCATGACATTTTGATTTTATGAATGTAGATGTTGGACTAAAATGCCTTGTCAAGATGTCCCCAATTGCCAGGCGCGTTGCTCAGTAGTTTGATGTCACTCCTTATCAGGAGGGAAGCAACAATGAGGAGGAGATTGCACGGAATCTTGAGGGTTAGACCCATGGGATCCCAAAGTATGCCCAGATGGGTGATGTCCCATGCCAGTACTAGAGGCATACGGCGAGGGTGTCAAATAAGATCTATTGACTGTTGGCTCGAGTAGTCCGAGCAGTTACATGCTATCATCAGCATCATGATGTTTAGTGCATAGGTCTAGCATTCCACATTTTTGAGGCCTGCGAGCCATGGATGTATTTTCAACACACATATTATTTTTTGAGGTTTTGATGTAGGACAAACATTACCAGCACACACACACACACACACACACATATATATGTTGTACTTCCTTGCTTACTATGGTACAAATGTTTTTGTTTTTTGAATTTTTACATGTTTCGTAAATGTCTATCCAACACATAATTAGCTAATGCATCTGTTAATGTATTTATGTGTCTAGGAATATGATGATATGTAATGTAATCAAAATTTCTCTCTAGCAGACGAATACGTAGATAAATTCTCAATATCTGAGGCTTTTTGATAGAATATTTCCCGTTAAGTTTAAGAAAAACAAGCTGTGTATCAAGGTTTACAACCAATTCCTGAATCTCAAGAGTGATAGCTTCTGACAATAATTTGATAACCACACTATACTCAGTGATGTTATTAGTTGTTTGACCTAGACATATACCTTGAAGATCAATCAACTCACCATGGGGGTCATAAATGGCCCATGTCACAGATGATAGATTATGGGTACTATGGCAAGCACCATCTACGAAACCGATATGAGGAGATACCGACATCTGTAAAGTAGGCAAAAACATAATAAGAAGGAAATCTTCTTGCAAAATAACACACCAAACCACATTGTACAAAAATTAATAACACACTATTGTACAAAAGTAACCATGCAAGATGAACTAAGCGTAACACTTTTTGCGAGAGTCCATGCTCAGACTCGGAGAATCAATCAACACAGATGAAAACCGGAGTTGTACCATTGACATGATGAGTAAGCATCAACTCGGCCAAATAATGGAGTAGAACTCATATAAGGCTGTGCCCCCATGCCCCCTGGGCGAGGGAGGGTTACGACTCAAAAGATGATAGTGCATTGCAATAATGGGCAATCGGTAAAAACTTGGGGAGGGAGGAAAAACATGAATCCATCAAGAGATAAGGTGCCCTCAGTTGAAAGATCTTGACAATGGCAGGAGAAACTGACATGTTAATAGGTAGTGGAGAAGAGAATGTCTCAAGATACATAGACATGATCGCCAGACCAGGCACGAATGAGGAATGATGATGAGTGTCATTCCAAGGTACTTCCTCTAGAGACATTAATTCCACGATACTCTCATCAGAAAGAAAATTCTCGGCTAAGGGATTGGGATATTCTGAAGAACCAAGCCACGAGGATTGAGAATACGCATCGAGAGATGTTCTAAAACTACCATGATCAGAGGATACCGAAGGTGAAGCTGAAACGATTTCCATGTAATTAGTTTTCGCGGTACTTAACGACATAGCCTTGCCCCATGTATCAACAAGATCCAGTGAAGGAATGACCTAAGGATTAGACTTGACTGAAATCACATTGACAGAGGAAACGTGAGGAGGTCGGAGTGGAAATATGTCCATCAATGCAGGATCTTTGAAAATTCCTACACCCACATTCTCATAAGGACTACCAGTGTGCTTGACATATAGAACATTGCCATCCGAGGAGGAAGAGGTAAAGAAGGATAGTGGGTCGACTGTGACTATCTTACCTTGATGGGGAAAACGAATCACACAGAAGAGGGAGGAGGCTACAACATGCATGGCATGGGTCTAGCTCCTTCCGAGTAGAAGATTGTAGTTAAGATTAGCGTCAACAATCTCTACTTCAACATTTACCATCTTGCCCTCCAATGTAATGGAAAAGTTGGGAAGGACAACGAATGGTCATGAATCGCGCCCGTCAAAAGCTTCCAAAGTCTTAGGGGATTGGTTCAGAGTAGGAGGACCAATTGCGTTCCAACAAGACATGATGCATGTAGAAGCATCTTCATCAATGATGGTCTTATGAATGGTTTTCTCATTTATGATTACTTGAATGAGAAAGGAAATTTGATGAGGTAAATGCAGAATGTGGTTTTCCAGGTCAAAACAGATGAGATTAGAGTTAGCTGGATCAATACTCCCAATAGCTGACAGTAACAATTTCCACTGAGAAGGAAAGCTTTGAAGGACCTCGAGAGCAGACATAGCTAATGGTGCTTGAGCCAAATCTTCAACAATGTTATAATGTTGAGGGGCTCAAGTGTTGGGATTGTATGAGGACTTTTGAAGCACACCTCGAGAAGGTGGTCAAATTGTCGAATCAAGATTAGGTCTCTCTATGTGGAGAGGACTAGAACTGGACAGGGCAGAAGAGGAAGGGGTACCTTCTTTCTCTTTCCCTGCCGATGGGGTAGGAGTTTGATAATGTTTTGACCTAGTACCCACGTTGATCGAGGTACTCATCATGAACACTTGTGAACCTGAGGAAGCAGATGACTGAGGTTGGTCTATCATTTGAGTCTGATGGGACAGAAAGGGCTCTTTTAGGATCGTGGTGGTCCCTTTCAGAAAATGACTAACTTTGGACTATTTGGGACTATCCTTAGTATAGTGATCCTCCTCACATGCGAGGCATGGATACTCAGGTTTCCATTAGGAAGCATCACCAGCTGACGGTTTAGGAGGACCCTGTTTTGGGGCATTGGATTTACCCTTGCCTTTGCCTTTCTTCTTACCTTTAGAGGATTTATCTGCTACAGTAGAATGGAAAATGTGAACCTCTGAGGTTTTACCAGGGGCGGATGCATTGCGATAGGAATCATTGGGAGCAGTGTTGGAGTCCGACTTCTGTTTGGAAGAATATTTTGCAGGGGTCTGAGTCACTGAACCAATTACTCCATCAATAAGAGGGGTAGCAGTATAATTATATGTTGTCAAATCATACGATGGTCTCGGTGCATCGGGTAACACATCATATAACGTGCAAGATTGTGAATAGACAAGGTCTAGATACTAGGCATGCACGATGGCTTGTTCCTCAGTGACACATCACCCATAGCAATGTCCTCAGCAATTGTGTTGAAAAATGATTTGGTGAACCACTTGGTCAACAAATGATCATCAATTTCAAACTTAATCAGATGGCACCTATGTCTCCATTCATGGATGTGATTGGAGATGTGAGTCGATGTGTCTTGCTTGAGTGACGTTAACAGATGGGTGCCAGTTTCATAGTGAATCGGTAGCTCGAAATGTGTGAGAAAGGCCATGGAAAGAGTGTTGAAGTCATGATAGGTATTCCAAGGGAGCTCAATATACCACTTGGCTGCAGCTCCTGTAAGATTTCATTGGAAAAGACGAAGACGAATGGAATCATCAACGTATGAATTTGAGGAGCACTAGAGGTGATATGTCATCACATGGGCTTGAGGGTCCTCTTTCGCTTTTCCTTCAAACTTGGGACAATTGCTCGGAATCTTGGACAGAATCGGAGGCCAGTATGGTGAATGAAGAATCAGGTCATTCGTGAGTCTATAGACATCTGGAAATTCCAATGTAGCCAAGAATGACAATTTGGTATTAAAAGGCATTTGAGATCGATAAGGGGGCCCAACTGGTGGGGCTCATCCCTGCTGGTAAGGATTTTTTCCCCAAAGTGGAGGATTTTGTCCATAAGGCATTTAATTTTTCCCCCACTATAGGTTAACTTACCGATAGGGAGGATTCTCACCTTGAAAACCTTGAAACAGTCAGGCCAGAGGTTGTTGATAAGCAAGATACTATTTAAATGGCTGTTGAGCCTGATGGCCTTGGGCATATGGATTTTGTACCTCATGTCCCGAGCATAAGGATTTTGTACCTACCACCCCTGGACGAATGGTTTTTGGACCTATTTCCCTTCGATGTAAGGATTCTGCACTTGCTATCCCTGGACATAAGGATTTTGGACTTGCTGTCCTTAGACAAAAGGAGGTTGAACTTATTGCCCTTGGACATAAGGATTCTACCTCTGCAGCCACAATCCTACCAGACTATGCCTTCACAAGGTCAACCTCTTTATTCACAAGGACAACCTTTACAGCCTCAAGGTCAACCCTTGTAGCCACAAGGTCAACCCTTGCAGCCACAAGGTCAACCCGAGAAGCCACAAGGTCAACTTGAGCAGTAGCACAAGGTCTGCGAAACCAGAGATTCTAGGTTCGATCCTAGTGGAGTTGCCAATTCATGGTGCATATTGCATTTGTAGCTGCATGGTTTGCTACAACTGTTACGAGGGTTTCCCCTACGATTGTTGCAGTTGTCCTTGCTGCGGCATGATCTAGCCTTTCTACTGCATGGATGGCCCTTGCTACAATGAAGGTTTCCCTTGCTGTTGTAGGAGATGTCCTTGTTGTTGCAAAGGTACTTGAACAGTTCTTGTAATGACAGCTTGAAAGTTCCTGAACTGTATCTGGCCATACTCACCGGGTGTGGTCGATGGACTAGGCTGGACATAAGGTCTAGACTGAGGGATGTATGATAGATTAGCCATCGCTTTTGAACCATATGGAACATAAGGAGGTTGTTACTAACCTTGAGCCCTATTGGGTTGCTGATACTAGATGTGATTTGACCCAGATGGACCAACATTGGGTTGTTAGTACTGGACATGACTTGACCCAAACGGACCAACATTGGGCTGTTGGTACTGGACATTACATGATCCAGTAGGACCAACAGGATTTGAAATGGCACCTATAGAGGTTTGGTTCATCCCAACCATGTGAGGTTGTGATCCACTCACATTGGTTGTGCCAGACATCATAGAAACATTCAAACTTTGCCCTCTAGGTGGTGGAACCTCCTTTCCACTTACTAGAGGGATCGAAGAACTGACAGTGACAAGACTCGATATCACTGGTTGAACCAGATGGGTCACTTGGACTGACAAAACAAGAGGATTGGGAATGGTAGGTTTCATCGAGACTGAAGTGACTACAGGAATCATCGTCTGTTGGGAGGTTAGGTTCTGAATGAACATACTTGTGGTAGGCATAGTGCCAGATGCCCAAACAGGGTTGTGATACAATGATGAGCTAGTAGACATGCTTGAAACCAACTGAGCTAAAGTCACTTAATTACATGGTAACTCAGGATGAACACTAGTAAGAATTCTTCTCGTGTAAGGGAAACCTTTAGGAGGGAAAGGATATTCTTGTTCCTCAGTTTTGCACGGAGTGGAAACCTCCGAGTGACCCAGAGAGGAGACTGGGATTTCTCCTTCTGATTCCATGGGTGAAAACAGATGACAACGGACCACCAAAGATGTTCGAGGGGATAATCCCAAAGGAATACCTATCTAATTGTACGAACTGTACAGACGTTGTGGTGATATCACAACAGGATTGAAGAAAGGATTCATAGGATAAACAACCATTCCAAGCTGACCTTCAAAAGTCAGTGGACTCTCAGGAGTATGGATAGGGTTATTCAAAGATTCTGAGCCAATTTCAGAAAGTGACCCAGTATCTGAAGGTGGAGGATGAGATGAAAAAGGTTGAATACTTAGAAAAATTCCAAGCTCAACTCCTTGGTGCTCAAGTGACTGTGGAAATTTAGGAAAAGGCTACTCAGACAATCTTTTAGACAGAGGAGAGGAAGAGGAACTAGGCAAACTAGTTGGTTCGACCACGATGATCATGTCTCAAATAACCAAAGAGAGATTGATTTCAAGGGCTTTAAAATGTATTTAAATTTATACTGACTATGTGGTCTAAAAAATACTAACATGGATGTTATAAGATCATGGGCAACAATTTTTTAAGATGTAAAAACAAACTGGTGCTCTTTCACGTTTTAAGAGTCGATAAAGAAACAAAGGTGAGTCTATCATTTTCGGTTTGAAACGAGCTCGAAAGGACAAATGCTCAGGTGATATTTTATATTTAGGGAGTTAAAAAGATCAAAATTACTACTCAGGATGATCTAAGTAAAAATTATTACCAGGCAATCGTGAACTGTAGAATACCTCCCGACGAACCGAGAAGCATGGGCAGGCATTCTCCCTGAATGTTGTGTTCGGTGTATCACATTTACAAGGTGAAAACCTCGGCTTCCTATGGATAAAGGATTGAAACCTAGTGGGGTCTCCCTTTATATACTCGATGGTACAGGGAGCACAAGTCCATACTAGCGCTGTCTAGTGCCAAAGTGAATGAAAACTGCTAGGTTTTAAGATGTTAGAACACCTCTCTAGCCTAGACCTTCTAAGACGTCATCGTTAGATTTCAAATGCATTGTAGGTTAATTGAGTACATTTTAGAGTTTATCTTGAAATTATATCTTGATTTTTAGGTCTTATTGATGCGACCCAAAAACACCTCTATGCAGCTAAATGAGACAAGACCCTTTAAATTCGATGAATTGTCTACACTAATGAGAGTAGAAAAACACACTCAAATGCAACAAAACAAGCAATTGAAAGAAAAAATATTTTTCAGTATTTCGCCTTTTGAAAACAAAAATCATGAAAAATTCTTTCCAATTCCTAACTTTCCTTCCAAATTCATTTCAAGTAGTCCTTTGACTAGTAAAGAGAATTCATTTATTTTCCAATGCAAGTGATGATGCAACTCTAGCCTTCAATGATGCTATGTAATGTAACATATTGATTTAGCAAACTAGAATTATGTATTTTTGAATGAGATGATGGAATGAATCTTTCACAAACACTTCAATGAAATATTCACAATATAATCAATCACAAGCAAACACAAAGCACACAAGAGAATTCCTTTCAAAACTATTGAAGCAAATATTGAACCAAAAACAATACGGGGAATGTGATCTATGCTCGAAAATAGACGCTCAAACACTAAACAAAACTTTTCAAACTTGTTAAGTGGAAATCAAGAAACAAAAGGACTAATCAAACGAAATGGAAGGAGCAAATCTGACTATCAACTTGACTTTTTGAGCAGGCAAACAAGTGAATGGGTGATGAACTAGATGCCCTAGGGTTATACAACATCCTAGAACTCAGGAAACCAAGTGAAGAAAATACAAATTAACCAATCATACAAACCAAGCTAAAAGAGCTTTCCATCTAAGGAGAACACAGTCAAAACAAGCTGAGAGACAGAAATAAAAAGGGAAAAAGACACTGGCTATGATCTAGTGTAAACCTTGATATTCACCTATAGGAATCGACGTGACTATTTTTGAGAAACTCGAGCTGATCGGCTTGACTGTCAGAAAGATAAACACATTGACCGAGTATTCAAGGAAAAAAATAAAAATTTTCAAAGGGTAAGACTAGACTTGCCACTGTAAATTCCAGGCTCAAAGTAGTAAACCAGGCAAAGCAGATAACACTAAAGGGAAACGGTGACACTATAAAAGTTCACACAAAACCATAAAATGACAATCAATTAAACAGAAGGATTGGCTCCCCAGTGGAGTCGTGAATTTGTGGTGCAGGTAAATTCTCAGTGCTGACACGAACAATTCCTCTAGCCAGAGAGAGTAGGTCTAGCCATAAACAAACAATCTATGGAAAATTCCTTAAGCTAGAATCAATTAAGAGGGCCTACCTCATAGAATGCTATTCCACTTGGTGATGATCCTGGTTCCTCACTCCAGCTATCTTCAGTTTCCTTCCTTCGAATACCTGAAACAAGCAAACAAGAACGACAACAAACGTGATAGCATGAAATAATGTATTCAGCTTATTGGTGAGATCCAGTATTGCAGCAATGATGCTGCAACTCCTAGGACTCCCTACTTTACTTTTATCAACCCGGTAGTTCGTGACAAACTTGGAAGCGACGGTGCTATATGCACAAGTACTAGCTCTTACTGCAAGCTGTCACTTGATCAGCTGGCAAAAGTTTGCTAGGAGCTTAAGCCAACTTCTATGAGTTGTTAGAATAAGCTTTTAACTATGATGAATGACAGCTAACTCAATAGAGGCTAGTCTACTTGCAGAAAGAAGATAAAAGCTGAAAGGAAATGCAAACCCTAGCAAACCCTAGTTTTACCGACTAACCCTACTTGTGCAAGAAAAGAGATGTAAAACTACCAAAATGGATGCCATGGACTATTAAAAAGGTAAAATACATGTTTTTAAGCTACTTCTGAAGGAAAATATGGAAAAATCATCTTTTTGTATTTTTGAGCAATTTTATGCAGAATTATTATGCATGTGTTTTAACTATTTTTGACTATGCAGAGGTTTATTGGTGACAGGAAATGGAGTTGGTGCTTTCAGGAAGTTGGGAAGGTGTGGAGAGGATCTAAGGTATCCCTAGAACCCTTCTAGAGATTTCCACTATGCTCAAATCTCGAAAAACCACTTGCGTTATCTTCTACAGGAGGCTGCAGGGGATCTACAAGAAATTCTACGGGAAGTTCTACCGGAACACGCCGAAAGTGGTTTTTAGAGGTTTGATGGTGGAAAAAAGGTGGGAAAGTGGAAATGAAGGATGGATAAGGATTTTAAGAGGTTTAGGACCTGGTAAATGAAGCTCAGGAGTGATGAAGATGGTTGGATTTTCTCAAGGATGAAGAAAGAAATGTTTCACAAAAATGTAGAAATTAGGGCAAGTTGGGAAAGTCTGGAGAATGAAGGAAAGAAATCTTGAGTGAGGGATTGGATTAGGTTGTAAGATGGAGGAAGGGTAGGTAGGGATGTCTTACAGGTGTTCTACACACTACTTTCCAAAACTGATCCAAACAAAGACTAAAAAAACAGAGAATTGTCTATTTTGACCTAATCTACCCTAAAAACCAGAAATGTGATTAACAAAAGTTTATAGATAGTAAATCATGCAAGAAAGATATGGAAACTAAGCAAGAATAGATCTAAACATGAAAACACAATTGATATCAACTTTTCCAATTCAAAATCTAACACTAGCAATTGCATTGGAAGGCAAAAATAGTGCTTTTGTGGCAACAAGTGTACCTTGGTCTCAATTCATGGTCTCAAGGAGGGATAAATGAGATCAAGGATATTTTCTGTTACCAAACTGTCAAATCAACCTGAAGCATGAACATCTATCTTAATCATAAAAAACAACCTAAGTGATAAACCAAGAATTTAACCTAAACAACAGAAATTATTCTATGAATGCAAGATAAACACATAAAAGCACACAAAGGAGGTACTGAAAACTTGGGTTGGGCCTAACCCCAAGAGATATAGCCTCCTAAGAAAGCTCAAAGCTGGTGCAAAGCTGAATTCATCTTCATTGATCAAAAAATAATAGTTACATCCCAAAAACTGTCTACAAGAAGAAGCTTGAAAATGCGTTGATACAGGGCTACACTAAAGTGTGAAAATAGACTAACAAATGACTAAACCACTAAGGCTTGAAGCCTTCCTACTTATGAAAACGAGGACTCCCAACAGTCCTCCTTAATTTTAGGAGCTTGGCTGCCCAAAACTTCAGTTAATCAGCCACTTCACTAGACCTGCTCGACTGCCCCTTGAAATCATCTTTGGTGGGTTGTTGAACTCTGAGCTGATGGTGGAGAACTCGAGGAAGGGGTCATTTAGTGTAGGAGACACCCCTCCTACAAATCCTCAACCTTGTTTCTTCGTATTTGGCTGCCAATCTGCTCATAAATGCTTGATCTTGGTCCAAAAATGTCCAAAAATCTGCAATAAGCACGTATTAGACTTTGTGGTAAAGTGACTATTCCCATTCACACAATTAACATAAATATATTCAAAATCATGCATAAAAATATGGAGAATGGTGGATTAAATGATAATAATAGGAAAAATGAGCTCATATAGTTACCCATTTCCGGGGCTCATCATCACCCCCGTGCTAAATGTGTTGCTTAACCTCAAAGCAACTAATCTAGTTCATCATCCTTGATTGCTTTGACTGCCTCTCTAACATCCCAGGCTTCTAAGGTGATGTCCTCTTCCCTATTATGAAAACCTGCCTTTTTGTCTACTTCCTCCCATTGTCTTTGCTCCTCTTCTTCCTTGACCCCTTCTAACAACCCTAGCAGTAGTGGAGGGCTGAAATTAAGGCCAATCCAATTGGATTTCAAGTTCTGCATTGATTGTTTGTATAGGGGTACTCTTCTCATAGCCTCCCTCATTCTAGTTGGGGAGTGGTACTCTCTTATTTTCAAACTATGGGACAGTGTGTTCCATCTCCTCATGCAAGCATGAATGCAATTATCACCAAACAGTCTTTCCATGTCTTCAAAGTGAGCAACGGCCTGAGCTTGCCTTTCAACATGGTCAGGTGCAATGTGAGGGTTGTCTGCAAGGTACCAATGGGAATATATAAGAGTTGAGGGATCTTCTGGTTCTACCCTGATCATGAGTGGCTCATTTAGTTCCCTGGACATAATCTTATGAATCTCTACTCCCCTCTTTTCCTCATGGCTTAACCAAGAAGCTGTGGCCATGAGTTTTAGATCTCCTAATACAGTGTTTGGGTCCCATAGATTCATGTTAGGAAGCACCAAGTTCTGTAAATAGAATTCTGCTAAATTGGCCTTATCTTCAGTTGAGCTACTGTTACAAAATTGTAGAAACTAATTGTAATTCTAAAATGGAGTGGTGCCCCTTTGGGCCAATGTTTTAATTTGAAATTGCAACCATCGGTCTTTAAGATATGATGCATAGGATTTAGCAGGTTGCCTACACTGTAAGGATTCTACTGCCTAACTGGCCATGTAGGCCGTTTGGGCTTCTTTTTCTTGCAACTGCTATTTTAAAACTTGTATTTCTTTTACTTCCTAAGACTACTATACTTGCAATAGTTTTGTTAGCATCTCCACATTAGCTTGTAGCTCTCCCTCTTTCTGTTGTTTCTCAGTTGTTTCCTTGCCTGTTGGAGGTCCTTCTTATTGCTGCTTCCCTCCTAAAATAGATAGCCTATCTCCCTTATGAACTTCCTGTAACTGTTTCTTTAGTAGCTCATTCTCCTCCTGTAGTTGGGCTCTTTTGTAGCTTTCTATGTGCCTCACCATGGCCAATTCCCCCCTTAATTCTTTTAGCTTATCCTCCATGTGGCATATGTCCTCAAATCCTTTAGATTCAGAGATTTGCATCCATGTGTGTGTTTTGATCCTCTCTTTCTCTAATTCAAAACATAACGGTACAACGAATTTCTGTGGGATGATTTTCCCACCCTCCAACAGATTGTAATATGAGCCCAAATTAGGCTGAGGGGTAGGTTCAGGTATTTCTTTAGCCTTGCTCTCCCCCTGTGACTTTGTGGCTGCCTTCTTCTCCAATTTCTCATTCTCTTTTAACTTGGCTAGAGTTTCCTATAGAGATGTTTCAACTTCTTGTAGAACTGCCTTTGAGTCCATCAACGTAATTTTCTCTTTCCATGTGGAGGTTTTTGGGCTTCCTCTTTCATAGGTGATAGATATCCTGGAAGGAGACTCTTCCTTCTTTTTAGTGGGTGAGTCCTCAATGACAATTGGTTCCTTGGATGGTGGTTGAGGTTTTCCCACTTTGATCCTTGTGCTTTTTTTGGCTTTAAAGTACATGGAGGTCTGCCTTTTTCTCTTTCCTTTTTGTTTTGTAGGTGTGCTTAATGCAGTGAGCGCAGTTGCTGCTTCCCTTGCCAACATTTCAGGGGATTTCTCTTTCTGTTGTTCTTTTCCTTCACTTCCTATAGAGATCTCTATGCCTCCTGTTTCTTCTTATGTCCCTAATATCTCAGGGTGTGTCTCTTCTTTCTCTTGCTAGGTGCCTGCCTTGGCTGTGACAACCTTCTTTTGGGCTTTCTTGGCCTTTTTCTTTCCAGTCTTTGTCCTTTTTCCTTTCTCTGTTTTTGCTATTTTTCCCTTTTCTTCCTTAGTCTCAGTAGTCTTGTCAACTTCCGCTTTTTCCTTTTGTTCTTCCTCTGTTTTTCCCTCTGCTTAATGTCTTGTGCTCCCTCATCAATGTTCTTCACAATTTCTTTAGTTTTCTCCCCCTCATAACTGCTGGATTAGCTGATGTTCTCAGCCAAAGTTCTGATGTTATTATCCCTGTACATATTTATGAAGATGTCCCAAGCTATGGGGATAGTATAGGTGTGTAAAGCATCTTCCACCAACAGTTTGAAGAGTCCATGGCGGGCCAACTGATCTGGGACTCCTGCATTTAGCTATGTACCACATTCACTTAAAGACTAAAGGAGGAAATATGGGATGCTCAATTTCTTAGCTGGAGGCAAGTCCATCCCATACCTCAATTCATGTAGCAACCGGAAATGATAACCATAGATGATGCTAAACCTCCATTCACATGTGATATACTTCATTATTTGATAACTGACTTCACTCCAAAGAGGAATCAAGGTTTTCCTTCTGACCCCATTTTTGTCTTCTATAGGATGATCCTTAGGCAGAAAAAATGTTTTCTTAGCCACTTGTCTCAATGATTTATCCTATTTGCTCCAAGGGAGCCCCAATGGTAGACCAGTAATTCTACTGATGAAATTAGGGGTAAGTTCTAGGGTCAAACCCCTAAAACTAACTGTGGCATGTGTCTTTGAATGTGGTCTTAGGGACATCAAAAGCTCTTCAGTCACCTCCTCATCATAATCCTAAATTCTGTCAAAGAATGGTATCCAGTTTTCCCTAGTGAAAAGATCCACCACCTTAGGGTGCTCATACAATTTGCTAGAGTTTAAGGGTTCTTTCCTCATGAATCCTCCTGGCATGGTGCTGAGTTTGTGTTTTAACCAGAAAATAAAATGCTCAGGTGGGAAAAAAAATTCAATCACTGAAACAAAGGATAGCTAAATTCGGTTTTTTCTGAACTCAAGAAGGAATTTCCCGTGTGTTTCCTTACAACATCAAATGGCAATAATTCCTCTGTTTTAAACTTCTATCACCCTAAGTTTGACTGTCTGTTTATGAAAGGATTTTTTTTTTTTATAGAACAGAGAATAAGGACACAGGTTCTTTTCTCAGCACATAGATAGATATGTAAATTAGGTTTCTTTTTTCACACACACACACAGGTTGGCCTCTACTGTTACATGTATCTTCCTTATAGGAGAAATTGAAAAATGATGACACTTCAGATGTAGAGAAAGAAAGAAACTGTGTAGACGTAGTGAAATATATAGGTAGAATTTCACTTTTTCCAATGTGCAGGCAGACTTTTACTCTCGTTTTTCAATCTAATGCCATGTTCAATTCACCACCTTACACAAACAAATCATGCATAGAGACGTTTTCCCAAGCCTACCTCGTTTTGAGCTTGAAATTCGACGAAAGTCTTGGGTTTTCTTTCTGTAGAGTTGTTCTCTGCCTTTCCTGTAGAACCCTTCCTGTAGAAGTCACCTGCCTCTTGTAGAATGAAACTATGCTTCCTGTAGAGTCCGATAGGTAGGAGATTTTCAAAAAATAGACAGAAATTTGGTGGAGGATGACTAGTTAGTTGCACTGGAAGTGGTAGATGCGTACTTCAGTCAAGAACATCGTGAGTGCAGAATGAACAGAGGGTGGTGAATGTCTTAACTGAGCTGTCTTTTAACTGTGGGAATGATTCGTGGTGAGGAGATGAGGTGGCCGGACCAGAACGTTGATGCTACGTCACAGTCATAATTTTTCTGCATGCCGTCTAACCACCATCACCTCCCTTACTCCCGTTATCTGTCGCCACCACTACCAGTCCCGAATATTTCTTCCTGAATGGACATACCACATGTGCTGGCTGCGTATCTAATCGGCACTTTTGAATTTGACGGGGCTCGTTTCGATTCCACGAGGATGTGTAACTAGCCGAGGGTGAACAGTTAACTAGCCACCGATTCCATTCAATCCAAACCATTCCCATAGTTATGCAGCCTTGAAATATGATTCATTTAATTGAGGAATAGGTTTAGGTACTTACCTGTGCAGTCGTGGACGTGTTATGCACATTTCGGATTTCTGGAACCCATTTCTTCATTGCTGTTGCTACTTGCGCTCTGCATGCTCGGCCTTGGGCTATTGATGATGTTCACAGGTTCAACAGAGCTCCATGCACCTTTCATATGCCATACTTTGCTATCCCTGTCTCTAGATTATGTCTTTCAGAGGGATCAGCTGCTACAAGAATCCTGTAGGATTTCCTGTATCCGCTTCTCCTTCTGCTAAAATGAGAAGGGTTACAACTGTTGATGAGGGTATCGGCTGACAAGAAATCATAGATGGAGGGTATCAGGTGTGGTGAGTGGAAAAACTGTTGTTTTGATTTGTCATTAAAATTTTGTTTGCAGCATGAAAAAAACAGGATTTTTGTGTGTGATTGTACAGGGACATAAAAATGAGTGTAATGGAGGTGTACAGGGATGTAAAAGGGTGACATATGGTGAGGGATGGAGGCAGGGAGGTTCATAGGCCTCATAGATAGATTTCAAACCCTCGGGTCCTCTTCTGAGATCGATTTTGGCTTGTTTGTAGCTTCTATAGGATCCTCCTGTAGAAGATACAGAGCTTCTTGTACGATGTGGAATTTTGAACCAAATGAGACCAGATCTTGGGAAAGGGTAATGATGATGGAGGAATGGATTATGAGGGATGCATGAAACCTGGTCATGTCCTCTGTCTTTCTCTTGTGCTATCTTTCTAAAACCTGTGATGACCTTCCTGCAACCTGCAATTTGTTCAACAGAAATTAGGTTTATTTCTCTTTTTTCCTTTTTCTTTTTCTTTTTTTTTCTTTTTTATTTTTTTTATTTTTATTTTTTCTGAGATAGATGGGGCACCTCTAAGAGGTTTTCACCCTCACTATCTGCCCTAGGTGCCTCTAAGAGGTTTTCACCCAAGGATCTTTTATTCTTTTTTTTTTCTGTGTTTTTTTTTGCTAATGGTGTAGGTGGAGTGGAGACAAGGACCTGCTCCATAACCAATACTGATTTGCCAAGAGTCTCAATGAACTCTTGCTTGGAAAGGGCCTTTCTGTAGATTTTCAATCTATGCCCATTGACGAGCATCGGGATGGCTTCTTCATCAATGGTCTGAACAAGGATTGAACCATTGTCATTGCATGTTTCCACTATATATGGTCCCAACCATCTTGTTCTCAGCTTGCCCTTAAAATCCCTGTATCTTGAATCATACAGCAGTGCCCAATCTATGGTTGAAATTGCTTTTCTTTGAGGTGTCGATCATGCCATATATTTCTTTGAAGTTCGACTACCTTTGAGTGGAGAAGGGCCTGCATTCTCTATTCATCTAATCCATTCAGCTGGAGCAATCTTTCATGTTGTGCATGGCTGAGATCTAGGTCTAGCTGAGCTACCAACCTCAATGTGTTGTATTCAAATTCTATGGACAACAAAGCCTTCTTTTCGTAGACCAACTCATAGGGTGTGAAACCTGTTGTAGTTTTCCAAGTAGTGTTATAGGCCCAAGTGGCCTCAACCAAGCGATCTGCCCAATCGTTTCTACTGTTGCTCACTACCTTAGTCAAAATCCCTTCCAAAGCTCTATTAGTAACTTCCACCTGTCCATTCTCTTGTGGACGATAAGGGGTTGAAGTTCTATGCTTAATCTTGTGATGAGTGAGCAAGTCTTTAATCAGGTTAGAGGTAAACTAACTTCCTTGATTTGTGACTAATTCTCTTGGGTAGCCAAACTTGTAGAAGATATTTTCCCTCAAAAACTCAGCTAATTTTTCTTCTATTGCTACTTTGATTGCCTTTGTTTTTTCCCACTTTGTTTGGTAATCTGTGCACACAATGATGTAGGACTTCTGTTTTGAAGGAGGGTTGAGAGGACCCAAAAAGCCCATGACCCACATCTCAAATGGCTTGAAAGTCACCTGAGGCTGAAAGGGAATCTCATCCTTTGGAGTAGGTTTCCCCATCCTTTGACATCTGTCACATTGGTTGATGTATCTCCTAACATCTTGATAAAGAGTGGGCCAATAGTATCCTACCTGTAGAATTTTGAAGGCGGTTCTCTTTGCTGCAAAGTGGCCTCCACAGGGCCCATCATGATAGGTTAGGAGGATGTCAAAAACTTCCTCCTCCATGACACATCACCTCAAAAACTGATCTAGGCCAAGTTTAAAGAGATTTCCCCCAATCCAAGTGAATGGGGCACTTTTCCTCACGATCTTGCTCTTCTCTTTTGAGGAAAGTATGGCAGAAACTCTGCGGAAACCAAATAATTTGCTATATTAGAAAACCATGGAGAGAGTACTAAAATAGTAAACAGGTGTTCATCTGGCATATGATCATCCACCATCCCTTCTTCACCTATAGGCAAATCTAGTCTAGACAGAAAATCAGCAACAACATTTTCTTTACTTCGCTTATCAACAATGGTCAAATCAAATTGATGCAATAAAGGAACCATCTAATGGTACGAGCATTTACATCAGGTTTATTCATGAAATACCTAATTGTAGCATGATCAGTATGCACGAATGTTTGATAGCTAGTGATGTAGTGTTTGAACTTGTTTAGGGAATGGACTACAGCTAGGAGCTCTTTCTCAATTACAATATAGTTTAACTCTGCCTTGGACAGGCTTTTACTAACAAAATATATAACATATGGTAGCTTCTCCTCAACTTGTCTTAAGGCTACTCATATGGCTTTGTTCGAGGCATCTGTGTGAATGTGGAAAGGTAGGGCCCAAGTTATCAGCTTACCTTTCAAAGCATCCAGAGCCTCTTGACAGTTGTCAGTCCATATGAACTCAACATCCTTTCCCAAAAGACCAAACAATGGAGAGGCTAGCTTACTGAAATATTTAATGAATATTTTATAATATCTTGCTCAGCCTAGAAAACTCTGAACATCTCTTACTTTTTGAGGAGGTGAGACCCTTTGGTTGATAGCAATATTGTTGGGATCCACCTGTAAACCTTGCTGAGAGATTGTATGACCTAGCACAGTCCCTTCAGTCATTAGGAATTCACATTTAATAGGACTGAGGGACAAGTACATCTCAATACACTTGGCTAAAACTTTCCTCACGTTAGTCAGAGCTTCTTGGAAGTTAGAACCATAAGGGGTAAAGTCATCCATATAGATTTCCATTGAATCATGAACTAGATCAGCGAATATACTTAGTACAGCTCTTTATAAAGTGGCAGGAGTGTTGCAAAACCCAAAGGGAAGGACCCGATAGGCAAAGGTACCCCATGGACAAGTGAAAGTGGTCTTATCTTAGTCTTCCGAGCTGATTTGGATCTGATTGTACCCGCTAAACCCATCTATGAAGGAAAATAACTTCTTCCCTACCAGGCCATCTAACACTTGATCTATGAAAGGGCAAGGGAAATGGTCCTTCTTGGTGGCTTTGTTAAGTTCTCGATAATCTACACAGATTTTCCACTTCCCATTTTTCTTGGGCACCAGCACCAAAAGGAGAAACCCACTCACTGTCAGAGACAGGGTAGATGAATCCTGCATCCAGCAAATTTTGCAGTTCTTCTTTGACAATGTCCTTAAGGGATGGATTCATCCTCCTTTGAGGTTGCTTAACTAGTTTACAATCCTCTTTAATGTAAATGTGATGGGTACAGACTGAAGGGTGGACTCCTTTCATCTCCTTATAGTTCCAAGCAAAAGCATCCAAATGGTTGTTCAATAAGCTACACAACTCTTTCTCCTGAGAGGTGGATAAGGATGAGTTGATCTTCAAGGTTCGTTCAGGACCAAATTCCACATTCTTAACTCAGAGAGAGAAGTCGGATCAGCCACACAGATACCAACTAAAGCATTGGTTTGGGTTTCTTCCACCAACTCTTCTAATGGCAACACATTGGGGGGCAGATTTTGAATCAAATTCTCAATAAGATCATCCTCGGTTTGAGGACCTCCCTTGGTGGCTTCCACTGTGCACAATGGTGCAGAGTAGACCTCATCCCCATCTTCCTCCTCCAACCAGAGAGGTAATTCATGTTCTAGCAGAGGTTGGGCAGGAGGATATATGACTAGATATTTAGACATATGCCCATTCTTGATGGTCATGCTCCCAGCTCAACAATTGATGTAAGCATCTGCAGTAGCTAACCAAGGCCTTCTCAAGATGAGGGGATACCTAGTGAGTTTTTCCTTTGGCTGAAGGACCAAGAAGTTAGCAGGGTACTCCAAGGAATCAATGGAGACCATGACATCTTCCACAATCCCCTCAGGAGTCACAGTGGAGTGGTCTACCAACTGTAGTTGTTGAGGTCTTTCATAGGGAACTCTGAAGGTTGAGTTTGAGCATAGTGTCTCTGGTCATTACGTTAATGGTATCCCCTAGATCAATCAAAGTGTGGGGGATTATGGTGCCATTTATGTGGACATCGACTACAGGGCTCCCAGGGTCCAAATATTTTGGACAAGTTACCTGTCCCGACATCAGGTCTGTTACACTAAAAAATGTCACCATGACTATTTACAGTTAGTATGGCTCTATCAACAGTCATGCTATCCTCTTAGGCAAGTCTTATGCCTCTGCTCTCCATGTCAAACTCCAAAAAAGAGAGAAAGTCTTTATAAATGTATTTATCTCTGGGGACGCAGGTTCTCTCAACCTTACCTACGGGGACGCACCCAATGTTCACAAAAGCTGCGTCTTTGGATGCTCTGTATGTAAAGGGGCAGGTGCGTCCCCCTGTAAAGGTTAAAATGCGCAAGTTTCATCTTTAAAAAGTTACTTGTGGTCATTTCTAGAGCATTCTAGAAGGTTGTTCGACGTGTATTGAGCGCCTCCAGATGGTTCATGCACTCCTACCAAAGAGGAACTTATCCCATCAATAAGGGAGCTATCCCATCCAAAGAGGGGATTATCCCATTGATGGTGGACCTGATTAACTTCCTCTTGAGCACTATAAATACAGGCATTGGGCCAGAAGGAGGAGAGGTTGGAAGCTATACATTTCTAAGGGTAAATGCTGCAGGAATTAGGACTCCCATTTAGAAGCTTGTGAGGAGAGATTGGCATCTTTGCTTGTTCTATTTGGAAGTGGGTGAGCTTTGTCAAAGTAAAGGAGAACTCTTGATGGACCCTCGGAGGGACTTGCACAACACCAAGGCTCAGGTTGTATTTGTTCCTTTTGTTACCTATTAATGCAAATGAGTCCATTCTTCTCAATAACTTGTTATTTATGAGTTGTTTCATGTACTCCTTGGTCTATGTGTTAAATATGTTTTATTCTATGAGATTATCAAGTGCTATTTAATCGTTTGATTGTTAGTGTATGCAGGTTTCAAAGTGAAGGAGGAGCTCATCCGGATCAGCAGAGCTGGACTGCTACAACAGCATTGGATTACGGGTAGGATCTAAACACTTGATTTCCCATATAGTAAATGCATGTTTAGAGAAGGATTGCTCTTGTTTGTCTTGTTTGTCACTAGAGAGTCTTAGGCTCCTAGGGAGGTTGGTTGTGTCCGCACAATCGACTCTTTCCGCCTGACAAATTGGCGACTCCACTGGGGAATCCATTGATGTGAAAAGTCTTTTCCTTTGTATGAACTTTGCTCTGAGAAAATTGGTTTATTTTTCTGGTTTTTGGCTCTGTGACTTTGTCTTTGGGTGGGTTAGCTTAGGGTTAGATTTATTTTGGTTTTTCTTGAATTTTCCAGTAGGACGCACCCTCTGAGTATTGCACAGTGTGTCCCTGGACGCACTGTTGCTGTGTGCACAGAGTGGGCCCGCACCTGTTCTAACGGGTCGCCTGCGTCCCCTGCTAAAATTTGAGAAAATTCCATTTTTTGCATTTTTTCTCTTAGTTTTTGCTTTTTCTTAGTTTTTACTGCCCAGATTCATTAGTCTCTTGTCAAAGGTCTTCACCTGAACTTATTTCGATAGCATTGAGTGTTTTAGTGGATTTCATAGAAGTTTAAGCCCTAGGGTTTGATTTTTGAGTAGGTCTTGTAGTGACTTTGGCGGTAGAAGTTGTCAAGCCTTAGATCTCTCTGGTTTTGTCAGCATTCTTAGAAGTCAGACCTGTCATAAAGTCTACCTGTGAGAGCAACTTACCATTGAGTTGTTTCTTGGGCAAATTTCGAAGTGCTTGTTGATTAAGTCTTGAATTCCATTTTACAAAAAGAACAAAAAGATTTGAGTTTTGTTTTGACTAGTCTTTTGATTCTGCATTAGCTGGTCCTTGATTTGATTTTGGTCAAGTAAAACAACCTAGAATCATCTTTGTGAGCTTTTGCCTTGTTAGGTTTGCTTAGAGTAAATTTCTTTTGATTTGCTTGTGAGTCAAGTTTTTCATAGATTTTATAGCTTTTGAGATTGATTTATATGCTTTATTAAAAAAAGAAAATACAAAAACATCTCCTTTGAAAAGTTTTGTTTCAAGTAGCTTTGAAAAGTTTTGGAAAGAAAAAGAGTTTTTCGTGCACGTAAGGAGTAGTCATGTTTGTATGCTTGAAAAGATAAAGAGAATTGTTTCTTTGATTGTCTTTACTAAGAAAGTTGTTTTCTATAAAATTTGCATCTCTCAACTCTCTTAGTTAAGAATTTCATTGAAAAAGGAAAGTAGCGTAAATCATCTTAGGTGCATCTTTGTAGTGGTTTGAGTCGAGTCTACACACCATTGGTTTCACTTCCGCTACCTTTTGTCTTTAAGAAAAAACCATAAAATTAACGCTTAAAGTAAAATCGACGTAGTAACTTTTATTTACTAGGGCTCTGAAACACCAATTTAGATCAGGCTAGTGTCTTGGAGTAGGTGAGTAATTAACTCTCCAAGACAACAAAACCAAACAAGTAGCTTATCTTGTGATAGAATAAATCCAATTGTCTCATTTTTACTCTGGGAAAACTCCTCTTAAAGGAGAAGCACGAGCTCGTGTCCGAACCAGTGAGGGGATCAATCCCCCCTCGTTGGGAACGACACCAGACACGCACGTATTACAAACGGTAAACCTCGGATTAACCATTGTCGAGGAGCCAGGGGTCACTTGTCGGTAAACCTTGGATTATTGTCAAGGAGCCGGCAAGGGGATTGAGCTTGCTACTCTGCCCTTAAGTGCTGTCGGAGTTTAGACTGTTCCCCCAGGTGCATTTGTTGCGGTTGGTAACCTTAGTGACCATTATCTTTAGGATTCTACCGAGGTGACGGTGGAGGGAAGATCCCACTGTACCTGGAGCAGACGTCGGCTAGACTCACTTGGATTTTCTGGGGGTTCACTTCACTCGAGACGGTTAAAGTGGAGGAACTTGGTCCAGTCTATTCATTAAGCAGGTTGTCGGGGTAACTGTTCCACCCGCCACTTCTGTACTGAATCCAGCGATGTTGGGCTTCATCACCAACTAGCGCTTTCGGTCTGGAAGGCTATTGTTTGTGCTTGGTTTGACGCCCTAGATTCTTTAGGCGTGTGATTCAAATTTGTTTGGTTCTTTAGAGATTTTAGGTGGTTTGATTTGAAATTTTATTTTGTTTTCGTGTGTAGTAGTTAAAAGTTTTTAGCTGTGGCGGAATTACCGAGACAGTCCCGTAGACTTCAGGGCCAGTCTCCTGAAGTTGTTTCTGTGGCCGAATTGTTGAGAAGATCCCGTAGACTTAGGGGATCACCTCCTCGAGACGACCCGGGTAATCTAGAAGGTTTAAAGGTCCTTGTAACTCCTCCTAGTGGCAGTAGAGTAGGTTCACCTGAAGAAGGAGAATCTTCCTTGGTAGTCCATTGAGATTACCAAGGTTTAGAGACAGGTTATAATCCCGAAGCTGTTACAGTTTCTGAGCTTGTTGGTAGTTTTTCGTCTGCTAGTGATACAGGCGAAGAACCTAAAATATCTGAACCTGTTACTCCGACTTCTAGTGTTCCTGATTCACCGAGAATAGAAAGAATTATCACCGAAAATCTTCCTACTGGTTTGATTGCTATCGAAGAACTTGCTCCAAAGGAAGAAATAGGCGTCTCTAACCTTGAAGATCAACTTACTATTGATCTAAGGGAGCGTGAATCTATCTTTTACAGTTCTCCTAGAAGTACTACTTGGTACCTTTCGTTAACCAATTATTTAGACAACTTCGGGCTAGGTTTTTCTACACCTCGTACTCCTTTTCCACCTGGAGGTATTCATACTCCTGTAAATATGTCTGGTCAGTCGTCCGTGTTTACTCAAAGTCCTGAATCTTTCTTACATGGCGGTCCTTCTGTTCCCACTGGGTATCAATCACTTTCTGGTACCTTTGCGGGGGCATCTCCTCAACCCGTTGATCATGGGTTATTAGTTGGAAACAGTGGTAATATACCATTGGGTGTAGGAGACATTTACATGATGTCAGGTTCAGTTCCCGTTTCCCAATCTCAAGGTGGCCAATTACCGCATGGGGGGCAGCCTCAGTTAACGCCTGGGGGGCAACCTCAAGGTACACCATTTGTGTCTGGGGGGCAACCTCAAGGTCAGTATGCACCTATGGTGCAATACATGCCTCAAGGTCAACCCCAGCCTCAATATGTACCCCAGGGTCAACCTCAGTATCAATATCAACCTCAAGGATGGCAACCTTAAGGATGGCAACCCCAAGGGTATCAACCCCAAGGGTATCAACCTCAAGGGTACCAACCTCAAGGTCAAGGTCAACCCCAGTATCCGTATTTACCTCAAGGTTATCAACCTCAAGGTCAATACTCGAGTCAAGGTTATCAACCGCCTCAAGGTCAATCATATGTTCCAAGTATGGGAACTGCACCTTACAATTATAAATCCTATCCTCAATCCGGTTATGGATCTCAGTATCCTCAACCTGTTACAGGTCAATACCCTGGAATGTTAGTGTGGGATCCATCACAGGGTCAACAGGTGTTGCAGCCAAGTATGCAGTTGGTTCCTCAAGCTGGACAACCCGTAGTTTCTGGTCCACCCCAGCAACCGCAACCTGTCCAGTCAAATGTTCAAACTTCTGTAACTTCGGTAGTTACTCAGCCGCCAATCGCACCTAGTACTCCATCTCAAACGGCTGCTGCAACTACCGCCACATCTACCATACTTACTTCTGGAGTATCGACGGCTCCGGTTTCTACTGTCTCTGTAACCACTCCTCAGACATCTTTACCGTTGTTTGGATCTACGATTCAAACCACGGTCCAGATGCCTGCAGGTCAGCCTGGTATAAGTACGGTTGTCACTACTCAACCTCAATTTGTTCACCAACCGTACCAGGGACAGTACCAACCTGGGCAAGCTGTCCAACAACCGGTTTACCAGTATCAACCGTATCCTGGGTACACTTATCAACAACCTCAACAACCCCAGTACGGTCCGATTAATCCTGGTTTTCCAGGAGGATATAATATCCCAAATGCGACTTCTGTTCCTAGTTATCCTGGATATCCTCCTCCTGGGGTTGGTATTGTGACCCAGAGTTTTAGAGATCCTAACCGGCAGTTATCGTTTATCGCAACTTTGGATTTACCAGACTTGACGCGCCTAACGAACGATCCAATTCAATATCTTCAGTTCTGGCCGCCAATGCCAAATAAGTTGCCCAGTGATATACCCAAGTTCGAAGGTAAGTCTGGAGAGGATCCGTCCAATCATGTGATGACTTACCACCTCTGGTGTGCTTCAAATTCTATCTCGGATGATTCGATCCGCTTACGTCTCTTTCACTGTACACTCATTGGTCTCGCGGCCAAGTGGTACATTGAGTTACCACGGGCCTCTTTTTACAATTTTAGCCAGTTAGCTACCTCGTTCTTAACTCACTTTCAGTTGCCGGTCAGATACGATAACGGCACGGAGTTATTAACTTCACTAAAACAATCAACGTCCACGTATATTTCTGATCACATTCATGAGTGGAGACGTCGAAGAAGGCTAGTGAAAGTTTTTATCCCGGACCAAATCTTAGCTGAATGGTTTGTTAAATCATTATTACTGAAGATTACTGAAGATGTAGCTAAGGCCAGAGTAGTTACTGAGGAGCAAGTCATTGCTCAGGCGCAATACCTTGACTTAGTTTACACTCAGTCGGGTACGTTACACGAGAAGATTCCGGATCTTCCAAAGTCGAATCAAATCGCTGCTGCTCCTTCGGGATCTCATGCCGCTGATGGTATGATTGGTATCGTGAATACAAAGAGCAAGAAGAAGTCTTCCAAGGCTTCAACTACTCCTATTATCACTTTGCCTGATTCCCCGACAGGAGAGTCTTCTCCTGAACTTACCGCCGATATTCACGCTGTAGAGACATCTACGGCCAAATCAAAAAACGGTGGAAAGAAGAAAGGAAAGAAGAAGGCTAAAGCAAACAAGGCTCCGAAGGAGAAAACGGAAAAGTCGGAAACCAATGACAAAAAGCGCAAACCTCGATATCCTTGTCTTATTTGTGAAGAGGATCATTTTACGAGAGATTGCCCTCATCGGGCCGAGGTTGTGAAAATAGTCAAAGGTTCTCCCACTCCTGCTGTGTTAAAAAATCCATTTCTGGAGCAGGAGAATAAGATGATAGGTTCTTCCTCGAATGCCAGTGAAGAACCCATTTTGATGATGTCTCATGTGAGGATTGCGACTCGATCGCAAGATTATGGTAGTAAGAATCCTGTTGATGGTAAGGAAGCAGAATCTTCTCACTCTAACCCATCAACCTCAGCTCCTGGTTCTGATCCACTACAGATCGAAAAACCTAACCCGGACTTAGTAATTAAACCGCCCGCCAAGGGTGTACTTCGAAGGTCTGCTTTCAATCCACATGCGAGAGCAGCCCAGAATTACAACATTGTTGAGGACTTAGCTGTTTCACCCTCAGCAATGTCGGCGTTAGAAGTGCTGCAATCATGCCCAGCACAACGAAAATTACTTTTGTCGGCTATCGGAGCTGTTGATGTTCAGGACCCGAATCTAATAATCTTCGATCTAGAAAATAGTACACCACGTCTCCCCCATCAAATGGCTTTCCAAATCCCAGTGATAGTCAAAAACAGGCCTATTCATCGGACTGTGATTGATGAGGGAGCCTCTACGTGTATTATGTCGATTCAATGTTGGAGATCTCTTGGTTCTCCTTCGTTGAACCAATCCCCCACCATCCTTAAGGCCTTTGATGGCCGTGGGTTCCGTCCGTTTGGTATTCTACAGGAATTTCCTATAGGGGTAGAAGGTAAAACCGTTAGTCTGGATGTGGAAGTGGTTGATGCCCCTCTAGACTACAACCTTCTTTTGGGTCGAAGTTGGTCATATGCTATGACAGCGGTCGTTTCATCGGTCTTCAGAGTAATTAAGTTTCCACATAACGGTAAGATCGTGACTATTGATCAGCTGACATACTTTTCATCCGACCCAGCCTCTTCAGAGAGTATCCAGCATGTCGGTAAGACGACAATCCCTTATAGGGACGTTGGCGTAGGTTTAGTTAAAGATTCCGGTTTACTGGGAACTTTTCCTCTCCCTCCACTCAGCGTAGAACCTTCATTTGCAACAATTCATATGATTACATCAGAAAACATTATTTATGATGATCCTTGGATTGTCCCATCTGAATCTGAGATAGACTCATTCGGTGATGCTATGCCTTTGAGTCCATATGAAATTGCTTATGAAGCTGTAATGTCTTTTACCGACTCGTGTTCAACCCAAATCGACCAAATGAATGTGGTCAGTGAAGAATCACTTTTCACCTCAACCTTAGAACGGATAGCGTTTCCCGAAGTCGTGTCATCTGACGAACAACTTCGCGAAATCCTAAGTGTAGACGATCTACCATGGGAAGATCTCCATCACAGATCTTCGTTTTTACCTAAGGATGATGCATTTGAAAATGATTTTTCATCTATCTTTACCGCTGAATATGTCAAAGACGCTCAGGATCCAACGAAACATTCTGATTCAGAGTTGAATTTAGGGAATATTTCTCGTACTATTCCCATTGATATTTCAGTGAAGCCCGGAATTGAGGAGAACATTCATATAGGTGCCGCATGTACAGAAGATGAAATCCAAACTTACAAGGCCCTATTCCAAGAATTCCGCGATGTGTTTGCCTGGTCTTACGAGGAAATGCCAGGAATCGATCCTGCCATTGTTGTTCATGAAATAAAGACCTACCCGGATGCTAAACCCGTCCGGCAACGGTTGCGTCAGATTCACCCTCGAAAAGCGGCTGCGATTAAAGCAGAAGTCGAAAAGCTGTTGAAAGCAGGTTTCATTTATCCGATCCCGTTAACGGATTGGGTATCGAATATTGTTCCGGTCAACAAGAAACAAGGAACAATAAGAATCTGTATCGACTATAGGGATATAAATCGAGCTTGTCCAAAAGACAACTATCCTACGCCTTATATCGATCAAATTATTGATGATTGTGCCGGAAGTGAAATGTTTTCCTTCATGGATGGTTTTTTGGGCTATAATCAAATCAATATTCTACCTGCCGACCAACCAAAAACGGCATTCATTTGTCCATGGGGGACATTTGCTTATTGCAAATTACCTTTTGGGCTTAAGAATGCCGGGGCCACTTTTCAACGGGCGATGTCTTACGCATTTCATGACATCAAGCACATTGTGCAACCGTATCTCGATGATTTGCCTGCTCATTCATTACATCGAGCTGATCACCTTGTCCACTTACGAGCAATCTTTATGAGGTGTAGGCATTATCGAATTCGGTTGAATCCCCACAAGTGTGTTTTCTGTATAGAAACAGGTCGATTGCTGGGATTTGTTGTTTCAAAAGCCGGCATTCGCGTCGATCCCTCGAAGGTCGAAGCTATCATCAAATTGCCTCCTCCTTCGAGTTTGCGCCAACTCCAAAGTTTGCAAGGGAAAGCGAACTTTTTACGCCGATTCATCCCAAACTACGCCGAGGTCACTAAAGGTTTTACACGGTTGTTGAAACAGAACGCTCAATTCTTTTGGGACGAGATTGCCCAACAATCTTTTGATGCACTTAAACACGCGTTGACCCATGCACCGTTGTTGCATCCTCCCAACTACAACCAGGACTACTTCTTATACCTCGCAGCTTCGCATTCCACCATTGGAATGGTGTTAGTTCAAGAAGATGAATTCGGAGCGGAACATGTGATATATTATCTTAGTAGGACCTTAAATCCCACTGAGCTAAAATATTCGCATGTGGAGAAAATGGCCCTGGCAGCCGTTCAAGCTGTCCAGCGTTTTCGTCACTACATTCTTCTCCGTAAAACTACAGTTATTTCGGATTGCAACCCTATGATTTACATTTTGACAAAACAACTGCTAGGGGGCAAGTACTCTAAATGGATTGTTATCCTGCAAGAGTTCGACTTGGAGTTCGAGAAGTCCAAGTCTAAGAAATCCTTAGTTTTTGCGGAATTGATGTGTGATTTCCCGCGTGCTGACACAGAGACTGTGGCAGAGGAGTCCATTGCGGACGAATCTTTGTTTCTTATCAGTACTTTAGATCCGTGGTACGGGGATATAATCATCTATCTCCAAACCCAAACCTTTCGGCCTGAAGCTTCAAAGGCGGAACGTCGAAAAATTTGGTTTCAATCCCAGCAATACAAAATTATTGGAGATACACTTTATCGCCAGGGGGCAGACTTAGTTTTTCGACGTTGTTTAACTCACGAAGAGGCTGAGAGGGTTTTGAATGATTGTCACTCTGGAGCATGTGGCGGTCATATGTCTGGGTATGCCACAGCTCAGAAGGTGTTGCGCGCTGGCTATTTCTGGCCTTCTATGTTTAAAGATTGTATCATTGCAGTCCGGAAGTGCCACAACTGTCAAGTGTTTGATCGCAAGATGCGCGCACCACCTGCTCCTCTCCACCCTATAATTGTCGTTGGTCCATTCGCCAAATGGGGTATCGACTTTATTACTTGTAACCCTCACTCGGCCGGGGGGCATGCGTATATCATCCTTGCAGTTGATTATTTTACTAAATGGGCCGAGGCGATGCCTACATTCGACGCAAGCGGCAAAAACAGCTGCAGTTTTCGTATTCAATCATATTATAACTAGGTTTGGTGTCCCACAAGCAATCATTACTGACCATGGGAGCCATTTTCGAAACATCATGATGACTGAGCTTACAAGCCAGCTTGGTTTGCGCCACGATAGCTCTACTCCTTATTATCCGCAAGCCAACGGTTTGGTTGAGTCTATCAACAAAGTTCTAGTTATCATGATCCGACGAACCATTGGTATTCATCGGTCGAATTGGCACAACATGTTATTTTCGGCGCTATGGGCATACCGAACCTCAGTGAAAACTTCAACAGGGTTCACTCCTTTCCAGCTAGTTTATGGCTTGGAAGCTGTGTTACCCATTGAATGCGAAATCCCATCACTTCAAATGGCTGTCGAATTACTTCCAGCTACTTCCGAAGAGGAGAAGCGTTTATTGTACTTAGCTAAATTAGATGAGACTCGACGTGACGCTACATTGGCAATCGAGACTCACGCGAAGCGAATGAAAGCTCAGTATGATAGAAATGTGACCCCTCGAAGTTTTTCGGAGGGAGACCTAGTGCTATTATATGATCAAGCTAACGATAAGCTAGGTGCTGGAAAATTCGTTCCTATGTGGCATGGACCCTACATTGTAAAGCGAAAGCTAGCAAAAGGGGCTTATGAGCTGGTAGATTTTGATGGGGACTCTTTGGGTAAACCCAGAAATGGACTTTACCTAAAGAGGTATTATGCTTAAATGGTGGGTATGGAGAATTTTTAGTTAGGTTAGGTTTTCTTTCTAGCTAGTATGTTTGTTAGTTAGTCAGTGTGCTTAGCTTAGAGAGTGTGTTTTTCGTCGTTATTCTGGCTTATCTTGGTTTTACTCTTGATATTGCAGATGTCGACGCCTCTCCAAACATACATTGGATTTGCTGATGGTGCTTGTCGTAGTACACGGAATATCTCTTCCGCAGCTTGGGTTATCTATTCGCCCTCTGACGAGTTAGTTTCTATGCATGGGGTAAGCCTCGGTCAAACAACGAAAAACATTGCAGAATACAGTGCAGTGGTTGAATTATTATCCGAATCTATTTCATTTGGAATTCGACGTTTGATAGTGAGGTTAGATTTTGAACTTGTTGTATTACAGCTTAATAGAGTTTATGCCATTAGAAATCCTGTGTTATTAAGGTTGTTTTTGAGAGTGCGTCTCTTGGAACGTGAATTTGATTACATTGAATATCAGCATATTCCAAGGTCTTTAAATACATTAGCAGATGCAATTGCTTCTCGAGTGTTGGACAGACATTTACGATAATCATGCAAGTAAATTTAAAAACATTTCATCACATATGTTAAACAAGATAAGCCGGTAATAGTGATATATATATAGATAGGAGTGTGTCAAAAAATATACATCGTCTTCGATCATAGGTTGAAAAACACCTTATGATCGGCAAAAATGATAAAGTACAAAAAGTCAAAAATGTCACATGTGTCTACAAAGTGACTAGCCAATCACTGGTGGTGCTCCCTATACGACACCACTGCACGGGCTACCTTACACAAAAATCTCCTAAACGGTCCAGGGACCGCGACTACATAGCGCTGAAGTCTGATAGGAATATCATCTATGGTAGTCTCAGGCATATCCGCCGTCAGACGCTCTAGATCCTGCTCCAACTCAGCTAGTGACTCTGCAGCCGCGTCCTGTGGGGCCGGTACCGGTGCAACTGGATGTCTCCTCTCAAAAGGCCGGAGGTTGGCTGGCGCTGTGGACCAACATCTGCATTTTGAAAATTTTTACTGTCAGTTTTGAGACGATATATATAAAAAACAAAAAAATACATAATTTGAAAAACTTGTGAAAAATAAAGTACCTCTGTCATCCCATTGTTCTCCCTGTGGAAGAACCATGTCCGGATCACCTCGAAAATCTACTCCGGCATACGGAAAGTCCTGGATCGAAAAAACCTGGTCCTCTAACCAGTGAAAATAACTATCAGAGAATCGAACAATCGCCGCGCCCTCGTCAGGATGTCGGGCCATTACCGCAACCCATCGTACCAGCTTTGGCTCCCGAGGACCCAAGATATCAACAGTGAGTTGCTGAGGGATCAGCATCAGAACTCTCTCTAAGGCAAAGCTCACGACTAGAGGCCCATATCCAAAGGTTTTCAGTCGTCCGTTCTTTGCCCTAGTCAGTTGGCTCTTCATGTTAGCCGACACAGCATCACACCAGTTGAAAATGGTGCCTTGGTAACAGTCAATCGCCATTCGCATTTGGGACCCAGAGGCAATATGTAAAGCGGCTGCACCGCAAATCCTGGTAACCATGAAAGCTATAACTTTGAGTTCACGCAGAGAGATGTGTTTGATTTCCATGCCTTTCGCATGGTGTGCATTGGGTGTGCACCAATCTGCCCGGAGACTAGCAAGGGATTGGCCACCCGGCCTAGTCCCGGCTAGATTGAGTTGCTCGCCTCTATTTGGCAAGCCAGTGAGAAAGTATACATCAGAGGGCTCTATCTCGAGCTGATGCCCTTCGATGTAAAAGCATTGCTCTTGAACGTTCCATCTCTCAACCAGCCATTCCAAGAATCTCACCTGAGCCCTCATGCCAGGTATGGCCCAGTATTTATATAGCCCGCATGCTTTTAGGGCATCAATGGAAGGTTGATGTTCAATTGCAGCTAAATCAACGTCTTCGTGCTCTCTTTCTCTCCAATCCAACATGGTGAGTGCCCTACACACCAAGAAACAATGATTAGAATTGATTTGGGGAAATTTGAATGGTTATTTGTGGAGATTGGGGTTTCAAATTCCGCCTTTCACGGAGGACACACCCCGCGTTTAGAACACAGGGCATCGGGACGCAGCTGGCCTGAAGGTGGGCTGCGTCCCCCGACCTTTTTCCTGTGTAGGAAAAAGTCAGGGGACGCAGGTCACCCGAAGGGCACCTGCGTCCACCGCAGAGCGCATTTTGAAACCCAAAACCCCCCAAAAATCAAAACTAAAACCTAAAACACAATTTTAATCGGATGAAATTGAAGAGTAGGATGTTGTAAAGTACCTGGAAGAGACGGCGTTCGATTCTGACGGTCGGATTTTCCGCAGCGACCACGGGAAGTTTCTTGCCAAAAGCCCTTTTTTCAACCTCAACAGTAAAATGGTAAAAATGACATGGTAAAAAGTCTTTTTATAGGTTTTTTGGATGAATTTGTTCATTTTTCACCATGGAAGGATGTTTTTCGATGTATTTTTGCCTATCTTAAACAGGTATGAGTAATGTGTCGTTTTTGTGCAGGACAAAGGGATTTAGAGGGAAAATTGTCATTTTTCACGAACCAAAATATCAGAGTCATCTTTTAAGCCCTTTTCTGACTCCTAAAAAATGAAAAGATTGCCGAGCATTTCTTTTACACTCACTAAAACGGAATTAAAAGATGGTCCCCTTATAGCTCTTTTCTGACCGTAAAATCAGGAAAAGATTGCCGGGTTTTTGTCGTTCCAAACTCGATACGGAAATAAAACGACGTGTCCTTGATCGCTTTTTACTTTTCAGGTCAGTGGCACTAATTATGAAAGTACTCCTTGGTCGCAAGATCAAGCGGTTCCCCCAGGTATTATTTTATACTTTTTCGGGCTTGAGGGACACAAATCTACGAAAAAGTTCAACTTGGAGTCTTCTTAAGTTTTTCAGACTCTCTAAAATTGAAAAACGCCGAGTTTCTCCTATACTGGGCTCGTTAAACATTTCACAGTAAAGGACCTGTTCAATTACAAACAGGAACGAACCACTCCTTCCTAGGGTTCGAATCAAAACTAGGTTGGACTCATCCGAAGGATGAGCTTATAATCAAGCATATGTTATCCTCCTCAAGCTTGTTAAAAATAAAGAGGTACTTGCCAGAAATGGTGGGGGAAAAGAGAGAAGAATGAGCCTATTTGTTACCTTTTGTCTCAGAAGAAACTTTATTACCACTCTTGAACACGACACTTTTCATTCACCTAGGTTGATCAAACCACTTTGAAAGTCTTCAGCCGGGTTCCGGGGATTAACTTTGAGTTATTCATCACCAAGCCATCTGTTGTGTCGTTATGTGTTCAAGAGGTCTGCAAGCAAAACTTTCATCTGCAAAATACTTGTCATCCATTTGACCATCCCTGAGTCAGTCCTTACAGCAACATTTCTTCAACTTGAACAATGATTTCGTGTTGCGGGCTTGCCTGCAACGGGTCGCTTTCTATCGACATCAGCACATTATCTAGAGAGATGACTTAGAAATCGTCAGTACCTTGAAGTCTGCATGCATCAATGGCAGGTTTCTCGCCTTTGACGTCAGTTTACATCATTGACTTTCGATCGAAGGATTCCGTGAAATGTTCGACATCAACTCATTCATTCACATCTCATGGATTGTACTGGGTACTTTGAGAACCATTGACATTACTGGTGGTCTCTCTCACGCTTGTTAACAGTTTACATCATCGACTGGTAATCAAGTGGTTTCTACCATGTTCGACATCAACTCATTTATTCGCATGGCTAGAATCGTACCAATTCGGGAAGTAGAAATGAAGACCCTGGATCTAGTTTCCACCATCCAGGCTACGAGGAGTTTTGTATTCATTATCTAAGTAGACTAATCATAAACAGATGGCTGCGCCCATACTGTGTCTACAAAAGTCTATGATTATGATGTACTGCAAGATCATTCCTGTATCAGAGTAGTTAGTCTGTTAGTTAAAGTTTTAATCTGAGTATGGGAATGCCTACCTTAGTGATGATATAATCTTATACATGTATTTTGTGTTGAAAATTGCAGGTTCTGACCAGGCTCTCCACGAGATAATCCTTGAAATGATAAAGCGCTTCACCCTTCCTAGATAATACAAAACCCTAATCTATTACAGGCTTCGCACTTTAGGGGGCAATCTGTTACACTAAAAAATGTCACCATGACTATTTACAGTTAGTATGGCTCTATCAACAGTCATGCTATCCTCTTAGGCAAGTCTTATGCCTCTTCTCTCCATGTCAAACTCCAAAAAAGAGAGAAAGTCTTTATAAATGTATTTATCTCTGGGGACGCAGGTTCTCTCAACCTTACCTGCGGGGACGCACCCAATGTTCACAAAAGCTGCGTCTTTGGATGCTCTGTATGTAAAGGGGCAGGTGCGTCCCCCTGTAAAGGTTAAAATGCGCAAGTTTCATCTTTAAAAAGTTACTTGTGGTCATTTCTAGAGCATTCTAGAAAGTTGTTCGACGTGTATTGAGCGCCTCCAGATGGTTCATGCACTCCTACCAAAGAGGAACTTATCC
Organism: Pinus tabuliformis; assembly: GCA_031772625.1. Lineage (NCBI taxonomy): Eukaryota > Viridiplantae > Streptophyta > Pinopsida > Pinales > Pinaceae > Pinus > Pinus tabuliformis. The sequence goes on from CM062817.1 coordinate 963,104,865, forward strand.
CATCAATAAGGGAGCTATCCCATCCAAAGAGGGGATTATCCCATTGATGGTGGACCTGATTAACTTCCTCTTGAGCACTATAAATATAGGCATTGGGCCAGAAGGAGGAGAGGTTGGAAGCTATACATTTCTAAGGGTAAATGCTGCAGGAATTAGGACTCCCATTTAGAAGCTTGTGAGGAGAGATTGCCATCTTTGCTTGTTCTATTTAGAAGTGGGTGAGCTTTGTCAAAGTAAAGGAGAACTCTTGATGGACCCTGGGAGGGACTTGCACAACACCAAGGCTCAGGTTGTATTTGTTCCTTTTGTTACCTATTAATGCAAATGAGTCCATTCTTCTCAATAACTTGTTATTTATGAGTTGTTTCATGTACTCCTTGGTCTATGTGTTAAATATGTTTTATTCTATGAGATTATCAAGTGCTATTTAATCGTTTGATTGTTAGTGTATGCAGGTTTCAAAGTGAAGGAGGAGCTCATCCGGATCAGCGGAGCTGGACTGCTACAACAGCGTTGGATTACGGGTAGGATCTAAACACTTGATTTCCCATATAGTAAATGCATGTTTAGAGAAGGATTCCTCTTGTTTGTCTTGTTTGTCACTAGAGAGTCTTAGGCTCCTAGGGAGGTTGGTTGTGTCCGCACAATTGACTCTTTCCGCCTGACAAGGTCAGACAGTTGTCCTATGACATTGATAGTTGGGGCATCTCTCTTGCACCTACCTGGGTGCCTGAAACACTTCTCTTTGATCAACTTATTGTAGATTGGTACATCTTTTATGACCCGGAGAAGTGGTATTTTCATACATAACTGTTAAGTTCTCCTAAAATTTCAGTTTCTTCTAGATTCAGTTGCATGGTTCCAGTTAGTTTCTCAGGAAAGGGTGGAATGGCTTTGTCACACGGAATCTGTCAAGGGTGCGGACACGACTGACCTTCCTAGAAGTCTAAGACATTCTAATGACAAACAAGACAAAATGGAGTGATCTTTCTCTAAATACACCTTTTACAACATGAAAACTACAAGTGTTTAGGCTTACCTTATTCCAAAACGCTGTTGTTGAAGTCCGTTCTTGACGATCCGGATGAGCTCCTCCTTCAAGTCAATTCCTGCAACCACAAACAATCAAACAATTACCAAGCACTTGCATTTCATATAATAAAACATATATTCAACATGCAGACCAAGGAACACATGAAATAACTCATTAACACAAGCTATTGAGAAAAATAAACCAGTTTGTATTAATAACGAAACAAAGAAACTCTTACAACCTGGCCTTGGTGTTGTGCAAGTTCCTTCCAGGGTCCATCAAGGGTTTTCCTCTACTTTGACAAAGCTCACCCTCTCCCAAGTAGAATCAAGTGAAGACAATCTCTCCTCACAAAGGCTCTAATGGAAGACCTAAATCCTGCAGCATTTACCCAAAGAAAATGTATAGCTCCAACCTCTTCTCCTTCTGGCTCAATGCCTTTATTTATAGTGCTGTAAAGAGGTTATTCAGGTCCACTATCAATGGGATCATCCCCCTCTTTGGGTGGGATAGCTCCCTTATTGATGGGATAAGTTCCCCCTTAATAGAGATACATGAACCAACTGGAGGCGCATCCATTTCATCAAACCGACCTCTAGAATGTTCTAGAAGTAACCACAAGTAACTTTTTCAAGATAAAACTCGCGCATTTTGCCTTTTACAGAGGGACGCACCTGTCCCTTAACATACAGAGCGTCCTTGGACGCAGATTTTGTGAACAAGGTCAGCGTCCCCGCAGGTAAGGCTAGAGAGAACCTGCGACCCCAGAGATAAACATAGTTTTTACAAGACTTTCTCTCTTCTTTGAGTTTGAGATGGATAACAGAGGCATGAGACTTGCCTAAGAGGGTAGCATGACTGTTGATTTGAGCCATACTAACTGTAAGTAGTCAAGGTGACATTTTTTAGTGTAACAGATTGCCCCCTAAAGTGCGAAGCCTGGAATAGAATAGGGTTTTGTAATTCTAGGAAGGGTGAAGCGCTTTATCATTTCAAGGATTGCCTTGTGGATGGCCTGGTTGGAACCTGCAATTTTCAACACAAAATACATGGATAAGATTATATCATCACTGAGGTAGGCATTCCCATACTCAGATTCAAAACTTTAACTAATGGACTAACTATTCTGATACAGGAATGATCTTGCAGTACATCATTTTTATAGACTTTTGTAGACACAGTATGGACGCAGCCATCTGTTTATGATTAGTCTACATAGATAATGAATACAAAACTCCTCGCAGCCTGGATGGTAGAAACTAGATCCAGGGTCTTCACTTCTACTTCCCGAATTGGTACGATTCTAGCATGTGATTAAATGATTCGATGTCGAACATGTTAGAAACCACTTGATTACCAGTCAATGATGTAAACTGTTAACAAGCGTGAGAGAAACCACCAGTAATGTCAATGGTCCTCAAAGTACCAAGCACAACCCGTGAAATGTGAATAGATGTTTTGATGTCGAACACTTCACGGAATCCTCTGATCGAAAGTCAATGATGTAAACTGACGTCAAAGGCGAGAAACCTGCCATTGATGCATGCAGACTTCAAGGTACTGTCGATTCCTAAGTCATCTTTCTAGATAATGTGTCGATGTCGATAGAAAGCGACCCGTTGCAGGCAAGCCCGCAACACGAAATCATTGTTCAAGTTGAAGAAATGTTGCTGTAAGGACTGACTCAGGGATGGTCAAATGGATGACAAGTATTTTGCAGATGAAAGTTTTTGCTTGCAGACCTCTTGAACACATAACGACACAACAGATGGCTTGGTGACGTATAACTCAAAGTTAACCCCTGGAACCCGGTTAAAGACTTTCAAAGTGATTTGGTCAACTGTGAGGTAAAAGATTTCCCAACCCAGGTGAATAAAAAGTGTCGTGTTCAAGAGTGGTAATAAAGTTTCTTCTGAGACAAAAGGTGACAAACAGGTTCATTCTTCTCTCTTTTCCCCCACCATTTCTGGCAAGTACCTCTTTATTTTTAACAAGCTTGAGGAGGATAACATATGCTTGATTATAAGCTCATCCTTCGGACGAGTCCAACCTAGTTTAAATTCGAACCCTAGGAAGGAGTGGTTCGTTCCTGTTTGTAATTGAACAGGTCCTCTACTGTAAAAGTTTAACGAGCCCAGTATAGGAGAAACTCGGCGTTTTTCAATTTTAGAGAGTCTGAAAAAACTAAAGGAGACTCCACGTTGAACTTTTTCGTATATTTGTGTCCCTCAAGCCCGAAAAAGTATAAAATAATACCTGGGGGAACCGCTTGATCTTGCGACCAAGGAGTACTTTCATAATAGTGTCGTTAACCTGAAAAGTAAAAAGCGATCAAGGACACGTCGTTTTATTTCCTTATCGAGTTCGAAACGACAAAAACCCGGCAATCTTTTCCTGATTTTGCGGTCAGAAAAGAGCTAAAAGGGGACCGTCTTTTAATTCCGTTTTAACGAGTGAAAAAGAAACACTCGGCGATCTTTTCATGTTTTAGGAGTCAGAAAAGGGCTTAAAAGATGACTCTGATATTTTTGTTTGTGAAAAATTACAATTTCCCTCGAAATCCCTTTGTCCTGCACAAAAGTAACACATTACTCATACCTGTTTAAAATAGGCAAAAATACATTCAAAAACATCTTTTCATGGTAAAAAATGAACTAATTCATCCAAAAAACCTATAAAAAGACCTTTTACCATGTCATTTTTACCGTTTCACTGTTGAGGTTGAAAAAGGAGCTTTTGACAAGAAACTTCCCGTGGTTGCTGCGGAAAATCTGACCGTCGGAATCGAACGCCGTCTCATCCAGGTATTTTACACATCCTACTCTGCATTTCTATCCGTTTAGAATCAATTTTTAGGTTTTAGTTTCATTTTTTGGGGGGTTTTGGTTTTGGAATGCGCCTCTCGGCGGACGCAGGTGCCCTTCGGGTGACCTGCGTCCCCCGACTTTTTCTCATACGGGAAAACGGTCGGAAGACGCAGCCCGCCTTCAGGCCAGCTGCGTCCGGGCGCCCTGTGCTACAAAGCCGGGGTGCGTCCTCCGAGAAACGCGCATTTCAAAACCCCAACTCTCTCAAAAAACCACCAAAAATTCCCAAATTAATTTCTAATTGCTATTTTTGATATGCAGGGCATTAATCATGTTAGACTGGAGAGAAAGAGAGCATGTAGAGGAAGATGAAGCTGCAATAAATCATCAACCTTCCCTGGATGCCCTAAGAGCATGCGGATTATACAAATATTGGACCATACCGGGCATGAGGGGCCAGGTAAGATTCTTGGAATGGCTGGTTGAGCGATGGAACGTACAAGAACAATGCTTTTACATAGGAGGGCACCAGCTCGAGATAGAGCCCTCGGATGTATACTTTCTCACTGGCTTGCCAAACAGAGGTGAGCAACTCAGTCTTGCGGGGACTAGGCCGGGTGGCCAATCCCTTGATAGTCTCCGCGAGAATTGGTGCACACCTGGGGCTCACCATTCAAAAGGCATAGAGATAAAACACATCACTCTACCGGAACTCAAAGTCATAGCGTTCACGGTTACCAGAATTTGCGGCGCGGCCGCTTTACACATTGCTTCCGGATCCCAAATGCGGATGGCAATTGACTGTTACCAAGGCACCATTTTCAACTGGTGTGAAGCTGTGTCGGCTCATATGAAGAGCCAACTGACCAAGGCAAAGAACGGACGACTAAAGACTTTTGGATATGGGCCTATAGTCGTGAGCTTTGCCTTGGAGAGAATTCCAATGCTGATCCCTCAGCAACTCACTGTTGATATCTTGGGTCCTCAGCAGCCAAAGCTGATACGATGGGTTGCGGTGATGGCCCGGCATCCTGACGAGGGCGCGACAGTAGTTCGATTCTCAGATAGTTATTTTGACTGGTTAGAGGGCCAGCTTTTTGTGATACAGGACTTTCCGTATGCCGGAATGGATTTCAGAGGTGATCCGGACATGGTTCTTCCACAGGGAGAACAATGGGACGACAGAGGTACTTTTTATTTTCACAAGTTTTCTAGTTATGTATTTTTTGTATTTTTTATATATATCGTCTCAAAACTAATAGTAAATCTTTCAAAATGCAGATGTTGGTCCACAGCGTCCAGCCAACCTCCGGCCTTATGATAGACTACATCCAGCTGCACCGGTACCGGCCCCACAGGACGCGACAGCAGAAGTACTAGCTGAGTTGGAGCATGATCTAGAGCGTCTCACGGCAGATATACCTGAGACTACTATGGACGACATTCCTATCAGGCTTCAGCGCTTCGTAGTCGCGGTCCCTGGACCGTTTAGGAGATTTTTGCGTAAGGTAGCCCGCGCAGTGGTGTCGTACAGAGAGCACCACCAGTGATTGACTAGTCACTTTTGTAGTCACATGTGACATTTTGACTTTTTGTACTATCATTTTGCCGATCATAAGGTGTTTTAAACCTATGATCGAAGACGATGTATATATTTTTTGACACACTTCTATCTATATATATCACTATTACCGGCTTATCTTGTTTAACATATGTGATGAAATGTTTTTAAATTTACTTGCATGATTATCGTAAATGTCTGTCCAACATTCGAGAAGCAATTGCATCTGCTAATGTATTCAAAGACCTTGGAATATGTTGATATTCAATGTAATCAAATTCACGTTCCAAGAGACGCACTCTCAAAAACAACCTTAATAACACAGGATTTCTAATGGCATAAACTCTATTAAGCTGTAATACAACAAGTTCAGAATCTAACCTCACTATCAAACGTCGAATTCCAAATGAAATAGATTCGGATAATAATTCAACCACTGCACTGTATTCTGCAATGTTATTCGTTGTTTGACCGAGGCTTACCCCATGCATAGAAACTAACTCGTCAGAGGGCGAATAGATAACCCAAGCTGCGGAAGAGATATTCCGTGTATTACGACAAGCACCATCAGCAAATCCAATGTATGTTTGGAGAGGCGTCGACATCTACAATATCAAGAGTAAAACCAAGATAAGCCAGAATAATGACGAAAAACCACACTCGCTAAGCTAAGCACACTGACTAAACTAACACACTTGCTAGCTAGAAAGGAAATCTAACCTATCTAAAAATTTCTCCATACCCATCATTTTAAGCATAATACCTCTTTAGGTAAAGTCCATTTCTGGGTTTACCCAAAGAGTCCCCATCAAAATCAACTAACTCATAAGCCCCTTTTGCTAGCTTTCGCTTTACAATGTAGGGCCCATGCCACATGGGAACGAATTTTCCGGCACCTAGCTTATCGTTAGCTTGATCATATAATAGTACTAGGTCTCCTTCCGAAAAACTTCGAGGGGTTACATTTTTATCGTACTGAGCTTTCATTCGTTTCGCGTGAGTCTCGATAGCTAAAGTAGCGTCACGTCGAGTCTCATCTAATTTAGCCAAGTATAATAACCGTTTCTCCTCTTCGGAAGTAGCTGGAAGTAATTCGACAGCCATTTGAAGTGATGGGATTTCGCATTCAATAGGTAACACAGCTTCTAAGCCATAAACTAGCTGGAAAGGGGTGAAACCTGTTGAATTTTTCACTGAAGTTCGATATGCCCATAGCGCCGAAAATAACATGTTATGCCAATTCGTTCGATGGATACCAATGATCCGTCGAATCATGATGACTAGAACTTTGTTGATTGACTCAACCAAACCGTTGGCTTGCGGATAATAAGGAGTAGAGCTATCGTGGCGCAAACCAAGCTGGCTTGTAAGCTCAGTCATCATGACGTTTCGAAAATGGCTCCCATGGTCAGTAATGATTGCTTGTGGGACACCAAACCTAGTTATGATATGATTGAATACGAAAACTGCAGCTGTCTTGCCGCTTGCGTCGAATGTAGGCATCGCCTCGGCCCATTTTGTAAAATAATCAACCGCGAGGATGATATACGCATGCCCCCCGGCCGAGTGAGGGTTACAAGTAATAAAGTCAATGCCCCATTTGGCGAATGGACCAGCGGCAATTATAGGGTGGAGAGGAGCAGGTGGAGCGCGCATCTTGCGATCAAACACTTGACAGTTGTGGCATGTTCTGACAGCAAGGATACAATCTTTAAACATAGACGGCCAGAAATAGCCAGCGCGCAACACCTTCTGAGCTGTGGCATACCCAGACATATGACCGCCACATGCTCCAGAGTGACAATCATTCAAAACTCTCTCAGCCTCTTCGTGAGTTAAACAACGTCGAAAAACTAAGTCTGCCCCCCGGCGATAAAGTGTATCTCCAATAATTCTGTATTGCTGGGATCGAAACCGAATTTTTCGACGGTCTTCCTTGGAAGCTTCAGGCCGAAAGGTTTGGGTTTGGAGATAGATGATTATATCCCCATACCACGGATCTAAAGTGCTAATAAGAAACAAAGATTCGTCCACAATGGACTCCTCTGCCACAGTCTCTGTGTCAGCACTCGGGAAATCACACATCAATTCCGCAAAAACTAAAGATTTCTTAGACTTGGACTTCTCGAACTCCAAGTCGAACTCTTGCAGGATAACAATCCATTTAGAGTACTTGCCCCCTAGCAGTTGTTTTGTCAAAATATAAATCATAGGGTTGCAATCCGAAATAACTGTAGTCTTGCGGAGAAGAATGTAGTGACGAAAACGCTGGACAGCTTGAACGGCTGCCAGGGCCAATTTCTCCACATGCGAATATTTTAACTCAGTGGGATTTAAGGTTCTACTAAGATAATATATCACATGCTCTGCTTTGAATTCATCTTCTTGAACTAACACCATTCCAATGGTGGAATGCGAAGCTGCGAGGTATAAGAAGTAGTCCTGGTTGTAGTTGGGAGGATGCAATAACGGTGCATGGGTCAACGCGTGTTTCAGTGCATCAAAAGATTGTTGGGCAATCTCGTCCCAAAAGAATTGTGCGTTCTGTTTCAACAACCGTGTAAAACCTTTAGTGACCTCGGCGTAGTTTGGGATGAATCGGCGTAAAAAGTTCGCTTTCCCTTGCAAACTTTGGAGTTGGCGCAAACTCGAAGGAGGAGGCAATTTGATGATAGCCTCGACTTTCGAGGGATCGACGCGAATGCCGGCTTTTGAAACAACAAATCCCAGCAATCGACCTGTTTCTATACAGAAAACACACTTGTGGGGATTCAACCGAATTCGATAATGCCTACACCTCATAAAGATTGCTCGTAGGTGGACAAGGTGATCAGCTCGTTGTAAAGAATGAGCAGGCAAATCATCGAGATAGGGTTGCACAATGTGCTTGATGTCATGAAATGCATAAGACATCGCCCGTTGAAAAGTGGCCCCGGCATTCTTAAGTCCAAAAGGTAATTTGCAATAAGCAAATGTCCCCCATGGACAAATGAATGCCGTTTTTGGTTGATCGGCAGGTAGAATATTGATTTGATTATAGCCTGAGAAACCATCCATGAAGGAAAACATCTCACTTCCGGCACAATCATCAATAATTTGATCGATATAAGGCGTAGGATAGTTGTCTTTTGGACAAGCTCGATTGATATCCCTATAGTCGATACAGATTCTTATTGTTCCTTGTTTTTTATTGACGGGAACAATATTCGATACCCAATCCGTTAACGGGATCGGATAAATGAAACCTGCTTTCAACAGCTTTTCGACTTCTGCTTTAATCGCAGCCGCTTTTCGAGGGTGAATCTGACGCAACCGTTGCCGAATGGGTTTAGCATCCGGGTAGGTTTTGATTTCATGAACAACAATGGCAGGATCAATTCCTGGCATTTCCTCGTAAGACCAGGCAAACACGTCGCGGAATTCTTGGAATAGGGCCTTGTAAGTTTGGATTTCTTCTTCAGTACATGCGGCACCTATATGAATGTTCTCCTCGATTCCGGGCTTCACTGAAATATCAATGGGAATAGTACGAGAAATATTCCCTAAATTCAGCTCTGAATCAGAATGTTTCGTTGGATCCTGAGCGTCTTTGACATATTCAGCGGTAAAGATAGATGAAAAATCATTTTCAAATGCATCATCCTTAGGTAAAAACGAAGATCTGTGATGGAGATCTTCCCATGGTTCGCGAAGTTGTTCGTCAGATGACACTTCTTCGGGAAACGTTATCCGTTCTAAGGGTGAGGTGAAAAGTGACTCTTCACTGACCACATTCATTTGGTCGGTTGAATGAAAGTCGGTAAAAGACATAAGAGCTTCATAAGCAATCTCATACGGACTCAACGGCATAACATCACCGAGTGAGTCTAGCTCAGAGTCAGAGGGAACATACCAAGGATCATCATAAATAATGTTTTCTGACGTGATCATATGAATTGTTGCAAACGAAGGGTCTGCATTGAGTGGAGGGAGAGGAAAAGTTCCCAGTAAACCGGAATCCTTAACTAAACCTACACCAATGTCCCTATAAGGGATTGTCGTTTTACCAACATGCTGGATAGTTTCTAAAGAGGTTGGGTCGGATGAAAAGTATGTCAGCTGATCAATAGTCACGATCTTACCGTTATGTGGAAACTTAATGACTCTGAAGACCGATGAAACGACCGCTGTCATAGCATATGACCAACTTCGACCCAAAAGAAGGTTGTAGTCTAGAGGGGCATCAACCACTTCCACATCCAGACTAACGGTTTTACCTTCGACCCCTATAGGCAATTCTTGTAGAATACCAAACGGACGGAACCCACGGCCATCAAAGGCCTTAAGGATGGTGGGGGATTGGTTCAACGAAGGAGAACCAAGCGATCTCCAACATTGAATCGACATAATACACGTAGAAGCTCCCTCATCAATCACAGTCCGATGAATAGGCCTGTTTTTGACTATCACTGGAATTTGGAAAGCCATTTGATGGGGGAGACGCGGTGTACTATTTTCTAGATCAAAGATCATTAGGTTCGGGTCCTGAACATCGACAGCTCCAATAGCCGACAAAAGCAATTTTCGTTGCGCTGGACATGATTGCAGCACTTCGAGTGCCGACATTGCTGAAGGTGAAACAGCTAAGTCTTCAACAATGTTGTAATTCTGGGCTGCTCTCGCATGTGGATTGAAAGCAGACCTTCGAAGTACACCCTTGGCGGGCGGCTTAATCACTAAGTCTGGGTTAGGTTTTTCGATCTGTAGTGGATCGGAACCAGGAGCTGAGGTTGATGGGTTAGAGTGAGAAGATTCTGCTTCCTTACCATCAACAGGAGCCTTACTACCATAATCTTGCGATCGAGTCGCAATCCTGACATGAGACATCATCAAAATGGGTTCTTCACTGGCATTCGAAGAAGAACCTATCATCTTATTCTCCTGCTCTGGAAATGGATTTTTTAACACAGCAGGAGTGGGAGAACCTTTGACTATTTTCACTACCTCGGCCCGATGAGGGCAGTCTCTCGTAAAATGATCTTCTTCACAAATAAGACAAGGATAGCGAGGTTTGCGTTTTTCGTCATTGGTTTCCGACTTTTCCGTTTTCTCCTTTGGAGCCTTGTCTGCTTTAGCCTTCTTCTTTCCTTTCTTCTTTCCACCGTTTTTTGATTTGGCCGTAGATGACTCTACAGCGTGAATGTCGGCGGTAAGTTCAGGAGGAGAAGACTCTCCTGTCGAAGAATCAGGCAAAGTGATAATTGGAGTATTGGAGGCCTTGGAAGACTTCTTCTTACTCTTCGTAGTCACAATACCGATCATACCATCAGCGGCATGAGATCCCGAAGGAGCAGCAGCGATTTGGTTTGACTTTGGAAGATCCGGAATTTTCTGCGAGACCAATGAGTGTACGCTGGAAAAGACGTAAGCGGATGGAATCATCTGAGATGGAATTTGATGCACACCAGAGGTGGTAAGTCATCACGTGATTAGATGGATCCTCTCCAGACTTACCTTCGAACTTGGGTATATCACTGGGCAACTTATTTGGCATTGGCGGCCAGAACGGAAGATATTGAATTGGATCGTTCGTTAGGCGCGTCAAGTCGGGTAAATCTAAAGTTGCAATAAACGGTAACTGCCGGTTAGGATCTCTAAAACTCTGAGTCACAATACCAGCCCCAGGAGGAGGATATCCAGGATAACTAGGAACAGGAGTCGCATTTGGGATATTATATCCTCCTGGAAAACCAGGATTAACCGGACCGTACTGGGGTTGCTGAGGTGGTTGATAAGTGTACCCAGGATACGGTTGATACTGTCCCTGGTACGGAGGTTGAACAAATTGAGGTTGAGTAGTAACAACCGTACTTGTACCAGGTTGGCCTACAGGCATCTGGACTGTGGTTTGAACCGTGGGTCCAGACAACGGTACAGATGTCTGAGGAGTGGTTACAGGGACAGTAGAAACCGGAGCTGCCGATACTCCAGAAGTAAGCATGGTAGATGAAGCGGTAGTTGCTGCAGCCGTGTGAGGTGGAGTACCAGGTGCAATTGGCGGCTGAGTAACTACAGAAGTTACAGGGGTCTGAACACTTGACTGGACAGGTTGCGGTTGCTGGGGTGGACCAGGAACTGCAGGTTGTCCTGCTTGAGGTACCGACTGTATACTTGGTTGCGACATCTGTTGACCCTGTGACGGATCCCATGTTAACATTCCAGGGTATTGACTCGTAACAGGTTGAGGATACTGAGATCCATAGCCGTATTGAGGATAGGGTTGATAACTGTAAGGTGCAGTCCCATATGATTGCCCTTGAGGTGGTTGATAACCTTGACCAGGGTATTGACCCGTAGGTTGATAACCTTGAGGTAAATACGAATACTGGGGTTGACCTTGACCTTGAGGTTGGTATCCTTGAGGTTGATACCCTTGGGGTTGATACCCTTGGGGTTGCCATCCTTGAGGTTGCCATCCTTGAGGTTGATATTGATACTGAGGTTGACTTTGGGGTACATATTGAGGCTGGGGTTGATACCCTTGGGGTTGATACCCTTGAGGTTGCCCCCCAGTCACGAATGAAGTACCTTGAGGTTGCCCCCCAGGCATTAACGAAGGTTGCCCCCCAGGCGGTAATTGGCCACCTTGAGGTTGGTTAATGGGAGTTGAACCTGACATCATATAAACGTCACCTATACTCAATGGTACATTACCACTGTTTCCAACTAATAACCCATGATCAATGGGTTGAGGAGATGCTCCCGCAAAGGTACCAGAAAGTGATTGATACCCAGTAGGAACAGAAGGACCGCCATGTAAAAATGATTCAGGACTTTGTGAAAACACAGATGACTGACCAGACATATTTACAGGAGAATGAATTCCTCTAGGTGGAACCGGAGTACGAGGTGTAGAAAAACCTACTGAGTTGTCTAAAAAATTGGTTAATGCAAGGTACCAAGATTCACTTCTAGGAGGACTGTAAAAGATGGATTCACGCTCCCTTAGATCAAGGGTAATTAGATCTTCAGAATCAGAAACGCCTATTTCTTCCTCTGGAACAAGTTCTTCTATAGCAATTAATCCAACAGGAAGATTTTCGGTGATAATTCTTTCTATTCTTGGTGAATCAGGAACACTAGGAGTTGGAGTAACAGGTTCTGAAATTTCAGGTTCTTCGCCTGTTTCACTGGCAGATGAAAAACTACCAGCAAGCTCGGAAACTGTAACAGCTTCGGGATTGTAACCTGTTTCTAAACTTTGGTAATCTGGATGGACTACCAAGGAAGATTCTCCTTCTTCAGGTGATCCTACTCTACTGCCACTAGGAGGAGTTACAAGGACCTTTAACCCTTCTAAATGACCCGGAATGTCTTCAGGAGATTCACCCCGCGATTTACGGAGTTTTCTTAACAAATCTATTCCGGTAACAATCTCAGGAGACTTGCCCCGAAGTCTACGGGACTGTCTCGGTAATTCCGCCACAATTAAAGATTTTAACTACAACACACGAAAACAAAGTAAAAAATTTCAAATCAAACCACCTAAAGTCTTCTAAAGAACCAATCAAATTTGAAGCACACGCCTAAATAATCTAGAGCGTCAAACCACACACAAACAGTAGTCTTCCGGACCAAAAACGCTAGTTGGTGATTAGGCCCAACCTCGCAGGATTCAGTACAGAAATGGTGGGTGGAACAGTTACCCCGGCAACCTGCTTAATGAATAGACTGGACCAAGTTCCTCCACTTTAACCGTCTCGAAGTGAAGCGAACCCCCCAGAAAATCCAAGTGAGTATAACCGACGTCTGCTCCAGGTACAGTGGGACCTTCCCTCCACCGTCACCTTGGGTAGAATCCTAGATATTATGGCCACTAAGGTTACCAATCACAACAATTACACCTGGGGGAACAGTCTAAACTCCGACAGCACGCAAGGGCAGAGTAGCAAGCTCCAATCCCCTTACCGGCTCCTTGACAACAATCCAAGGTTTACCGATAAGTGACCCCTGGCTCCTCGACAATGGTTAATCCGAGGTTTACCGTTTGTAATACGTACTGCCTGGCGTCGTTCCCAACGAGGGAGGAATGATCCCCTCACTGGTTCGGACACGAGCTCGTGCTTCTCCTTTAAGAGGAGCTTTCCCAGAATGTAACTGAAACAATTGGATTTGTTCTACTCAAGATAGACTATCTGTTTGGTTTTGTAGTCTTGGAGAGTTAAGTACTCACCTACTCCAAGACCCTAGCCTAAGCTATGTTGGTGCTTCAGAGCCCTAGAAAAATAAAGATTACTAGATTGATTTTAATTTAAGCGTTACTTTTAAGGTTGTTTCTTAAGTCAAAAGGTGATGGAAGTGAAACCAGTGGTGTGTTGACTCGACTCGAAACCACTACAAAATGCACCTAGAATGATTTATCCACTACTTTACTTTTTCGATGAATTGCTTAACTAAAAAGTTGAGAGAATGCAATCTTTATAAAAGCAACTTCTTAATTGAAGACAATCAAAGAAACAATTCGTTTGTCTTTTCCAAGCATAAAAACATAACCTCTCTTTACATGCACGAAAAAAACTCTTTTCTTCTTTCGAAAACAAAAAGCTACTTGAAACAAGACTTTTTAAGAAGATGTTTTTGTATTTTTCTTTTAATAAAGCAAGTAAATCTAATGTAACCAAAAATCAATCTTAACAACTCTTAAAATCTATGAAAATGCACTCATAAGCAAACTAAAGGCAAATTTACTCTAAGCAATCTTAACGAGGCCAAAACTAACAATGATTATTTCTAAGGTGTTTTACTTGATCACAATCAAATCAAGGACTAGCTTATTGCAGAATCAAAAACTAGCCAAAACAAAACTCTAATCTTTTTGTTCTTTTTGTAAAATGGAAATCAATACTTTATAAACAAGTAATTCGAAATTTGACCCAAAACAACTCAAATGGCAAGTTGCTCACAAAAGGAGACTTTACGACAGGCCCGACTTCTAAGAAGGTTGACTAACCAGAGAGATCTAAGGCTGGACAACTTTCTACTATCAAAGTCACTACAAAGCCTTTCCAAAAATCAAACCCTAGGTCTAAACTTCGTTGAAAACCACTAAAACACTCAAAGCTCACAAAACTAGTTCAGGTGAAAATTCTTGACAGGGTACTAAAGGATCTGGGCAGAAAACACTAAGGAAAAACAAAATCTAAAAGCAATTTAAAGCAAAAATGGAATTTTCTTAAGTTTTACAGGAAGACGCAGGCAACCCGTTGTCACAGGTGCGGCCCCGCTCTGTGCAGACGGCAACAGCGCGTCCAAAGACGCACTGTGCAGTACTCAGAGGCTGCGTCCTTCTGGGAAAATGAAGAAAAACCAAATCTAACTAAATCTAAAGCTAAGCCACCCAAATACTAATTCTCACAGTCAAAAACCAGAAAATAAAAATGATTTTCTCAAAGCAAAGTTCATATAAAGGAAAAGACTCTCTCATTAATGGATTCCCCAGCAGAGTCGCCAATTTGTCACACGGAATCTGTCAAGGGTGCGGACACGACTGACCTTCCTAGAAGTCTAAGACATTCTAATGACAAACAAGACAAAATGGAGTGATCTTTCTCTAAATACACCTTTTACAACATGAAAACTACAAGTGTTTAGGCTTACCTTATTCCAAAACGCTGTTGTTGAAGTCCGTTCTTGACGATCCGGATGAGCTCCTCCTTCAAGTCAATTCCTGCAACCACAAACAATCAAACAATTACCAAGCACTTGCGTTTCATATAATAAAACATATATTCAACATGCAGACCAAGGAACACATGAAATAACTCATTAACACAAGCTATTGAGAAAAATAAACCAGTTTGTATTAATAACGAAACAAAGAAACTCTTACAACCTGGCCTTGGTGTTGTGCAAGTTCCTTCCAGGGTCCATCAAGGGTTTTCCTCTACTTTGACAAAGCTCAGCCTCTCCCAAGTAGAATCAAGTGAAGACAATCTCTCCTCACAAAGGCTCTAATGGAAGGCCTAAATCCTGCAGCATTTACCCAAAGAAAATGTATAGCTCCAACCTCTTCTCCTTCTGGCTCAATGCCTTTATTTATAGTGCTGTAAAGAGGTTATTCAGGTCCACTATCAATGGGATCATCCCCCTCTTTGGGTGGGATAGCTCCCTTATTGATGGGATAAGTTCCCCCTTAATAGAGATACATGAACCAACTGGAGGCGCATCCATTTCATCAAACCGACCTCTAGAATGTTCTAGAAGTAACCACAAGTAACTTTTTCAAGATAAAACTCGCGCATTTTGCCTTTTACAGAGGGACGCACCTGTCCCTTAACATACAGAGCGTCCTTGGACGCAGATTTTGTGAACAAGGTCAGCGTCCCCGCAGGTAAGGCTAGAGAGAACCTGCGACCCCAGAGATAAACATAGTTTTTACAAGACTTTCTCTCTTCTTTGAGTTTGAGATGGATAACAGAGGCATGAGACTTGCCTAAGAGGGTAGCATGACTGTTGATTTGAGCCATACTAACTGTAAGTAGTCAAGGTGACATTTTTTAGTGTAACAGGCTTTGGGTTAACTTTCCTGTTTTTCTTCCTCATCCTCCTTAGGAGGAGGTTGGCTATCTAGGAGGACCTTCCTAGATCGTAGGTTGATCGCCTAAATCTCCATATCATAGCTAGGGCATGTGGTTTCTCCAGTATATACCTACTGGGCCTATCTGTTATTGTGGTTTGGGTTCGATTGAGCATGTATCTAGAGTTGTCTTTGAGGAGCAAGAGGTAATGGTTGTGGTTGAGCAGGTGGTGGAGGAAAAAGAGCTGGAGGAGAATTGTATTGGGGCCTCCACCCCTGATGAGGTGCATTCCATTGAGGTTGTGGCTGAGTGTGAGAATGAAACGAGTGAGCAGCGAGTTGAGTATGGTATTGAGGAGGATATGACCAAGGAGGGGGTGTGGACCGGGAAGGATGAGAAGGGGGACCCTAAGAAGGCATGGAAATGGCTTGATTTGGGTTGTAATAATTTTGGGATGTTCCTTGCATTCCCTACTGGTAAGGTCTGGGTCCATGTGGCCTCCTTTGGTTCAGGAAGTAGAGTGGTTCAGTGGCTCCTTCGGCCCCTTGGTACCTAGCTTTAAATCCAGGCAAGGAAGGGCACTGATTTGTAGGATCATCTTATTCACAGACAAAAGACACTTCTATAGAGTGCAATGGGCATTCGTTCCTAGGATGCTTTCTGGTGCACTTAAGACAAAAGATGGAAAAATCCCTCTCGGCTTCCTCTTGCTTCTTTTGCATTCGCAAGGTATCCATTTGCATGGAAATGGTCTGTCTCATATTGCTTTTGAAATCTTCCATCTGATTTGCAAACTCATTTTTAAGGAATGAACTAGATAAGGGGGTACTGGCTAAGAGTTGATTTCCCCTACCTCTCTTTCTGGTTGCCCTAGAAGTTTCTAAGCATAGTCTTTATGTCATCATAAGGTAGCTGGTAGATGTCAACCCCGGCCAGCAAATGGAGGGTATCTAGAAGGTCTTCAGGGACTCCTCTGAGTAGAACCAACTTCAGAGGTTCAGGCACTTGGCCCTTTTATAACTGAGTTGAAACCTCTCTTCATAGTCTTCTAAAGGTTCATCACTTCCCATGGTCATTTGAAAGATTTCTCCCTTTGTATCCTTTGAACTACAGTAGTCCTGGTAGTTGCTGTTAAAAGCTTGCTGCATTTGAGCCCAAGTTGTGATACTGTTTCCAGGTAGCCCCATGAAACAACGTAGTGTTGCATCCTTGAGGGTAGAAGGAAAGAGTTTCAACTTTAGCTCGTCTTCTTCATAGTCATAAGTTTGACAAAGGACATCAAACTCAAACAAGAAGGTATCAGCGTATTCAGTAGTCAATCCATGGAAGTGAGGTAAGGCATAGGGACTTATGTTTTTCATTTTTGTGTCCCCATTGGTCTCTCGGATGGGAAAGGCTCCTTCTACTCTCTCCTCATTTCCTCTACCATTTCTTTTTTCATCCATGGTCTCAGGAAGAATGGTTTCTTTCTCTTCTTCTGTTATGGGATCTTTGTATATCTTAGGAGGTTCACCTATAGGTTCTTCTAGATCACTTCCACCAAAGAAGAGAGAAGGGTGACTCAGTGATGTGGTGGGGGTGTTGGGTAGGAAATTTCCTGAATTGTCTCTCTTCTTACAAGGCATGAAATGAAATCTCTTTTTTGAGTGATTTTTGTTTTTTTTCTTCTTGTACTTGAAAAAACTGAAATAGATTGAACTGCAACTAACTAAAATCTATCTTTCTGAAATGAAATTGCAGAATTGAAATGAAAGCAGGAAAGGACTAATCTATCTTGCTGAAATGAAATTGTTGAATTGAAATGAAAGTAGGAAAGGACTAATCTACACTTTATGAAATGAAATTTTGGAATTGGAATGAAAGAATGAAATGGTCTAATCTACTTTTGTAGAATTGAAATTGCATAATTCAAATGAAACAACTACTCTACTCTTGCTGAAATAAACTACTTAGAAGAAGGTTGTAATAGAAAATAGAAGAAAAGCAGTAATCACAAAATACTCTGACGCTTCCCTGGCAACAGTGCCAAAAATATGGTGAGCTCCGGTATTCCTGCAATGATGCTGCAACTCCTGGGACTCCCTACTTTACTTTTATCAACTCGGTAGTTCGTAAAAAACTTGGAAGCGACGGTGCTATGTGCACAAGTACTAGCTCTTACTGCAGGCTGTTAGTTGATCAACTGGCACAAGTTCTCTAGGAGCTTAAGCCAACTTCTATGAGTTCTTAGAAGAAGATTTTAAATATGATGGATGAAATCTAACTCAAAAGAGGCTAGTCTAATTGTAGAAAGAAGATGAAAGATGAAAGGAAATGAAAACCCTAGCAAACCCTAGTTTTATCGACTAACCCTACTTGTGCAAGAAAAGAGATGTAAAACTACTGAAATGGATGCCATGGACTATTGAAAATGTAAAATACATGTGTTTAAGCTACTTCTAAAGGAAAATATGGAAAAGTCATCTTTTTGTATTTTTGAGCAATTTTATGTAGAATTATTATGCATGTGTTTTAACTATTTTTTACTGTGCAGAGGTTTATTAGTGACAGGAAACGAAGTGGGTGTTTGTAGGAGGTTGGGAAGGTGTGGAGAGGACCTAAGGGATCGATCCCTAGCACCCCTCTAGAGATTTCCACTATCCTCAGATCTCAAAAAACCGCTCATGTTATCTTCTACAGGAAGCTGTAGGGGATGTACAGGAAATTCTACAGGAAGTTCTACCGGAACAAGCCGAAAGTGGGTTTTAGAGGTTTGATGGTGGAAAAACGGTGGGAAAGTGGAAATGAAGGGTGGATAAGGGTGTTAAGAGATTTAGGACCTGGTAAATGAAGCTCAGGAGTGATGCAAATGGTTGGATTTGTTCAAGGATGAAGAAAGCAATGTTGCACAAAAATGTAGAAATTAGGGCAAGTTGGGAAAGTGTGGCGAATGAAGGAAAAAAATCTTGAGTGAGGGATTGGAGAAGGTTGTATGATGGAGGAATGGTAGGTAGGGATGTCTTACGAGTGTTCTACACACTACTTTCCAAAACTGATCCAAACAAATCCTTAAAAAAAAGAGAATTGTCTATTTTGACCTAATCTGCCCTAAAAACCAGAAATGTGATGAACAAAAGTTTATAGATAGGAAATCATGCAAGAAAGCTATGGAAACTGAGAAATAATATATCCGAACATGAAAACACAACTGATATCAAATTTTCTAATTCAAAATCTAACAATAGCAATTGCATTGGAAGGAAAAAATAGTGTTTTTGTGGCAGCAAGTGTACCTTGGTCTCAATTCATGGTCCCAAGAAGGGAGAAATGAGATCAAGGACTGCTTGGTAGCCTTTTTGTGGATATTTTCTATTACCAAACTGTCAAATCAACCTAAAGCATGAACGACTATCTTAATCATCAAAAACAACCTAAGTGATAAAGCAAGAATTTAACCTAAATAATAGAAATTATTCTATGAATGCAAGATAAACACATAAAATTGCACAAAAGAGGTATTGGGTAGTTGGGTTGGGCCCAACCCCAAGATCTACAGCCTCCTAAGAAAGCTCAGAGTTGGTGCAAAGCTGGATTCATCTTCATTGATAAAAAAATAATAATTACATCCCAAAAATTGTCTACAAGAAGAAGCTCGAAAATGAGCTGATACAGGGCTGTACTAAAGTGCGAAAATAGACTAACAAATGAATAAACTACTAAGGCTTGAAGTTTTCCTACTTATGCAAAGGAGGACTCCCAACAGTCCTCCTTAATTTTAGGAGCTTGGATGCCCAAAACTTCAGTTAATCAGCCACTTCACCAAACCTTCTTGGTTGCCCCTTGAAATCATCTTTGGTGGGTTGTTGAACTCTGAGATGATGGTGGAGAACTCAAGGAAGGGGTCATTTAGTGTAGGAGACACCCCTCCTACCAATCCTCAACCTTGTTTCTTCATGTTTGGCTACCAATCTGCTCATAAATGCCTGATCTTGGTCCAAAAATGTCCAAAAATCTGCAATAAGCACGTACTAGACTTTGTGGTAAAGTGACTATTCCCATTCACACAATTAACATAAATATATTCAAAAGCATGCATAAAAATATGGAGAATGGTGGATTAAATGAGAATAATAGGAAAAATGAGCCCATATAGTTACCCATTTCCGGGGCTCATCACCTACTTAATATGTCAAGGAACATTAAGACATAAAGATTTAAAATGACACTTCATGTAGGAAATCAATTGATAGTTGCATTAATATAAATCAGAAAGAGATTATAGTCAATGCCTTGACGTTGTTGGTCTCCTCCGATGTATCCAAGTTCCCACACTTCTACTAGCACTTAATGGATAGCCCCAAAAATGGAAGTTTTAAGGCCTCTTTCCCTCTAGTCTCAAACCAAACCAAAATCACACTATTCTCTATCAAAGACACACTAGAAATCTACAAGCTATAAATGATTTGTTGGTAATTCACACTTGTTCAAAAAATCCAACTAGTTTTTTCTTGGGAAAAAGAGAGGTTTATATAGCTTGGATGGATGGGGGATGGTTCCTCTCATCATGGGAGAAGGTCTTATCTCTTGAGGTTGTTCCATCCTAATAGGGGAAAAGAGCCCAAATTGATTTCCTCAGCTCTATCCAGCCCAACCATCTACCTGACTTCCATTACGAAGCTTATAGACATGGAAGCTTCGGCTCCTTATTTAAAAAACCTTCCAAAATAGGATTAGCGTGATTGGAAAAGGGCTCAGTAGATCCGATCGGCACGAGGTCTAGTTTTAACCTCTGTAAATTGATACGAGGAGAGAACTAGTTAGCAACACCAGTCTTCTAAACTAGGATAAAAGAAAGATTCTTGGGAAATGGTGTAAAGGGGAATCATGCTACTCATGAAGAGGGACATACTGGTAGTTTCTTCATGATGGGAAATCATGTCGGGTACATTGTAGACATCCTCCAGGATCGTAGACGAGGAGTACAAGGAGAGTGACAAAATGTTCTGTAACAATGGTGTAACATCCACATGATCTCCAAAGGTCAACGGGGATGGTTGATTCAGGTCTTGAGACCATACGTCTAAGACTCTGGGGATTGTAGGACAATCTTCAAGGAGATGGTCACCCTTACACAACTTGCAAGGGAATCTGAACCTCCGTGGAGGATCGAAAGGTTTGTCGACAGGAGTTCCATTTGGAGTAACAGCTACATGGTTGGCTTCTCGCTTATCTAACTTCTTCTTCTTCTTGGCCTCCTAGTTTCCGGATTTCAAACATTCACGAGGAGAAGTAGAAGAGGAAGGTGAAGAAATAGGGGAAGAAGGTGACAGGTCAACCTTAGAATCAATGTGATGTGATCCAAATGAAGGAGATGGCGGGGCAAGAGTTGGGACACTCGGGACCACCGAGGTAAAAAATAACAAGATAGGTAATCCAATGTGTTATAGACATTTTTGTGCCTTACAGCTATAAGCATGAAATGTCCATAATCTAAGGGATCCAAAGTCCCTAAACATGTTGTTCCTACCCCTAGAGGAACAAGGCTAACAAACCACAGCAATTCACAGAAGTTCTCCACCAGAAACTGCTCAAAAACAAGTCAATTCAGGATCAATTCAGAGGCTCCACTAGCTGTCTGCGCTGAAATGCAAAGTCTGCACTGGCTACCTGCACTGCAACGCAGGTAGAAGCACTAATAGGGTGCGCTGAACGAGAATTGACAAATGGCAAGTTCATTCAACAAGGTGTCAAGACCCTGGAAGCTTGCAGAATCTTCCTCAATGACACTTGCCTCAGTGAATTCGACTAGTAATGCGTAAGAGGTTCTCAATCTCCAAGTGGAAGCAAGAACCTCCAAGTGGAAGCAAGAACTGACAGAGGGAGAGGAAACTAGTCAGATCTCAAGCTGACTCATCCTCTCTCCAAACATCTATATATGGATCACTCCTCCATGAGATCTAGAGGCTGGAATTTTGTTATTGCAAAGAATTGTTGTTGGTTTGAGATTGGAATCATTGGGTGCTTAATGGTTTGAGGGAAGGTGAAGATAGGAATTTCATTTGCTGGGAAGGAGATGCTGGATTGGAGCCCTCTGGGTTGTATCTCTTCCTGAACCTTGTTATTCATCAATAAAGCTATCTTGGTTTCTCCTATATACTGGTGTATCTTTGATGTATGATTGCATTAGTATGTTTAGTTTATTTCTAATCCTGAACTAGTTATGAATATGAATCTATGTCTTTGTGTAGTGTTCTCTTCTTGTGATCTTGCAGAAACCTCTTGAAGCTAGGCGAGCGAGAAGGCAAGTAGCTGGGAACTCTCAAAGAGAAGAGAAACCGGATCGAGGGACAAACGGAAGACACCGGTTAGTCCATCCATCTCTCTTCATTCTTAATTCATAAAGGAAGAATACTAGAGTAGCTGTTTCTGTTTGTTGCTAAGGCACTGTCACACCTTAGGTGGATAGGATCGTCCTGCATAGGCATTTTTCCCCACAACAAATTGGCGACTCCACTGGGGAGATCTGTTTAGTCATTTTATTTGTGTCTCCATTATTGTTTGTTTCATAGACTCAACAACAACAATCGAACTGCATCTGCTATTCTCAGATGCAAAGTAGACAGCTACTGCTTTGATCCAATCACTGGATTTGTCTATGATCTGAACAATGGATTTACAAATGATTTGATGATCCTTTGTGATAGATCTTAGTCCTCCTTCAAAGCATCCCTTTGATTGTACCTTGCTTGTTGCTTTGATTTGGCATGAAACTGTAGATTAAATAGCAAACTGTGACCCAGAACCCAGTGAGAAACTCTCGTTTCTCCTTCAGCGCAGACCCTGTGAAGAGGTTCTTCATTTCAACGCAGGTCCCGTGAAGGCTACCTGCGCTGAATGTCAAAACCCCTGTGTTGAGGGTGCGCTGATCTAGTTAGGCCTTGTGTAGCTGGGGTTCTCTGCTCTGTTTTGCCTTGTTTTGATCTCTGATTTTTGCAGCCTGTAACCAGCATAGGTACCTGTCTGATAACTCCTTTTCTCTGCTCAAATTCCGCCTCCTTTTGTACAAAAAGACTGTGAGTGTTTTTATGTGTTTGTGGCGTCATTTACAGTTTTCCTTTGCAAGAGTGAAATAGTCATCCTGTAGCCCTTGATTCAGATCTGTTGATTGTGATCTTAGGAGAGAGTTCATTGGCTGTTTGCAGTTGATTATACATTTACTTTTTCTTTTGGTTTGAGTTTGCCTCTTTTAAGTGTCGAAACAAGTGTTCATTTCGAAAATCGTTAAGTGTTGTAATCTCTTCTACCCTTTCTGGTTTCGAAAAAGTAAACTTGTTTGTATTGGTCATTTAAAAGCAAATTCAAAGTTGTACAAAAAGCTTTGTTTTTAGGCATCAATATTAAGAAAGCGGAAAAAAAACACCTGCATTGTGCATTTGCATCTTGATAGTTTGCATGTTTGATTTAGGGAAAGTGCATTAGAGTGTGCTGATTGCTCTTTGAGAAAAGATGGTGTCTTTCTTTTCCCTTTGTAGCTAGGATTTTCATGGTTGAAAAGATATAAAAAGCTTGCTTATCATCTTTAGACTGCATTTAGGAATTGTATCATACATCTCGTGGTGAACCTCAAAAGGCAAACTTCTAAAAAGATCAACCTAAAATAAATTGAATGAACTTAACAACGCTTTGCAACATAACGCACAACATAGAGGTCTAGGCTAGAGACGTGTTCCGGCGTCGTAAATCCTGGTGACTGTCGATCTCACTGATGGTGGGTGATTCCTCCTGAGGGACGATAGCGCCAGTACGGATTGTGCTCCCACGTACTGTCGCGTATATATTAGGAGACCCCTATAGGCATAAAACCTTTATCTTTAGGAAGCCGTGTCGGCCGCCCTACTGATCGCAATGCACTGAACACAGCATTCAGGAAGATCGATCGCCCGTACCTTAAAAAGTATTCTGTAGTTTTGCGAAAAGTTTGGCACACCCTCTACCTAGAACTCCAGAGCAGTTCCTTTTGGCCTTTTTCAGACTCTATAACGGAAAAAGTCCATCCGAGCATTTGTCACTTCGGGCTCGTTAAAACATCGAAGGAGACTAGAGTCATCTTTAGCTTTTTCTCGACTCTTTAAAAGTGAAAAAGCAAGTTGTGTCTAAAGCGTCGTTAAAATTTATTTTAAACGGAACAATCACCCCTATTCCTGCGTTGATCTTTAGGTTGAGAAAATGGAGCACACCAACCAAGGAATTCCCCTTGGTGGAAATCCTAGTCCCTTCTCCTCTTGGGGAGATGTTGGTGCGCCCCATATGGCCACATTGTCGCTTCCAGGATTGACAATTGGCCTGCCGGTCTGGCTCTTTTCAACCAATGTCGTTCAGAACACCACTATTCCTAAATAGTCGAATCAACAGTTAGACCAGACCAGAGTTACCCACCAGCCTTCTACTTCATCTAATTCTTCCTCTCCTCCTTCCTCTTCGCTTGACAGAACTGGTAAAACAAAAAACCAAGTTCCTAAGGAGAAGAAGGAAAAGAAGAAGAAAGAGAAGAAGAAGAAGGAGCCAAAAGCGACTGGGGGCAAACAAGTGGCGTCTGACAGGAATCCACACACAACACTGACTAGGCCTAAATCGCCATGTGTCATATGCAAGGGAGACCACTTCCACAGAGATTGTCCCTGCATCCCTCGGATACTAAGGGACTGGTCTCCCCGTTTGCACAATTCGGTGGCGTCAACCTCTGGTAGCCATGTTGATAGCTCACCGTCAACTAGTGAAAGTGAAGTCACGGGACAGAGAGGGAAAGCTAGATTTCCCTGCAAACTGTGTGAAGGCGACCATGCCATCCACCGTTGTCCCTTCTTAGATGAGGCTAAAAGAGTTTTGGAAGATCGCCCGATTTTACGAGCGCAACTTCCTCCTGGATATCAAAAACTCCTGCCAAGTCCTTCACCAGTTGAAAACTCGGCTGGCCCGCTCAGGTGGTCAGCAGAAGCACCTATCATTGTGGATGAACCATCTGAATCCATACCTGACGAAAGTCAAAAGGTTGAGGCGGCAGTTGACCCGGTTTTGCCTTCAGAGGCTCTATCTTCGAATGATACCATCACAGAAGAGAATAAAGATGACACCGTCCAAATTCTCTTCATCAACACAGACTTCGATGAACAAAGGGGCAATATGCCCATTCCTTTGTCGCAGGAAGGAACTTCATCAAAGTCATACCCGGCCGTCTATTCGGTCCCACCACCAAGCAACCTAGTTGTCTCGTTCAACTGGAACCAACTAGGCAGACCCCGTTTGCCAGCAAGCATACCATTCAGGATTATCGTTCAAATATACAGAATGGTAATGGCTGACACCATCATTGATGACGGGGCATATATGAGTATCCTTTCCTCTATTTCTTGGAAAGCGCTTGGTTCACCAGCGCTTTTGCCTGAAATGAGAAATCTGACAGGCTTTGATAAAGGAACCAGTCGACCTTTAGGGATCCTCCCCAATGTGCCCATAACATTGAAAGGGAAGACCGTTCAAATGAACGTGATGGTCGTTCAAGGACCCTTGGATTATAACCTACTCCTTGGACGAGACTATATATATTGCATGGGAGCCATCGTCTCCTCACTCTTTAGAGTAATGTGTTTTCCGCACGAAGGAAGTGTGGTCAAGCTCATGGACCAGCTTTCATTTCCCGGATCACGCATCGCAAATAGTCATATACCATCCCTAAATGGTCTCTTCACGCAAGAAATGTCTCAACCCACGGTCCGTCCTCTTGATGAGCGCGAGTAATCCGGGAGGATATGACTGGAATCTAGGGGGCATGCATCCTGGTCTGCTTCGGCAGGAAAACTTTGGGTATAAGGTAGGTTTCCGCGGGAGAATATGACTAGTCTGTACCCCGTCCATGGTTGGAAGAGGGGTTGTTCTGGAACAAGATTCTTTTTTCAAAGTTATGTGAGAGGGCGGGCGTCGTCACTCACCTTTGTTTATCTTGGTAGACACCGCCGAAGAGGTGTTTTGTTGAAAGAATAACAAAACAATCTTTGGGTAGCCTGAAAGAGGTAGGCCTCTCCCGGTAAAACAAACGTTTTATTGGACATAAGAAGAGGTAACCTTGAAACTCTGTTTTATGCCTGGGGGCATGCAAACCTTTTGGAGTGCAAGAAAGGGGCGGCTATTTATTTTTTAAATTTTTAGGTCCTCCCTTTAAACCTGTAGGTCTAACCCTTTAAACTCGTAGGATTAGTCGTTTCCAAACTTGCATAACGAAAGGATCCGGAGCAAAGCTTTGTAAGATGAAGCTCCATAAAAAATAGAATCTTAATGAGACATTCTTATCATATGACTGGGTATTCGAGCAGTTTTAGCACACAGTTCATGCTCGTTAAAAAATAAACACAAGATCCGAGCAGTTTTAGTGCATAGTTCATGCTCGTTAAAAAATAAACATAAGATCGAGCAAGTGTTTCAATCCGCGTTTAAGCTCGTTAAAAAATGAACTACCCGGTAAATAACCACAGTGAATGTAATATCATCAGCCATTAAAGCCTTGGTCGTGTTTGCACCGTCACCTCCACTTTTCAATTGGCCGATCATTCACCTCCATATGATTGTTTACCCATTTTGAGGAACAGCTGCGAAGAGTGATTTCACTAGCCATCCTTGTGACACTACTGTGATTGGAAAATTCCAACCCGTACCTGGAATCAGCTGCTAACCCGTTTATCACTCGTTCCTCAAAAGACGAGTCTTCTTTAAGCTCTTTTCATCTGACTCGTAAAATATGAAAAGATTGCCGAGTTTTGGCCTTTCAACTCGATAAAGTGACCGGAAGAGCTATCCCTCCTCTAGATTTTAATCTTTTTGGACCTGAGGGATTATTGCACAAAAAGATCGAGCACTTGTTTTGTTCGGCTCGTTAAAACTATCGAAAACTCATCCCTTCTGTATTGTTTTATACTTTTTCAGACTTAAGGGATTAGATGATGAAAAAGGACTTTCGGAGTTGACTTTACGTACCTTTTTAGACTCTCTAAAAATGAAAAGGACCGAGTTATCCTTGTCGTTAGACTCGTTAAAAGCATTAAATAGCGACAAACTTGTCTTTAGACGAGAACGAGTTTCACTATCGCTAGGCTCGTTAAAACATAGTGATGGGCTTGCCCGAAGGGCAAGTTATAGAACAAGCATATGTTATCCTCCTCAAGCTTGACAAAAATAAAGAGGTACTGGTCAGCAATGACTGGGGAAAAATTGGGAGAAACTCAAGAAAACTTTGATGGTAGCAAGTCGCTCTTGAACATGACACTTTTCCTCTGTACCACTGTCGGGTTGGGTTGTTTCATTCACCGGTCACATCACCATGGTCTCGCCATACCATCCATATTTGGGGTAATGCTACCGATCCATCGCATAAGTGTCGCCATATGTTCAAGAGAAGTCATTCAGAGGAGTCAACCGTGTCCCATCCACTGCCATACATTATCCTTCATCCTTTCATGACCGCCACCCTGAATCATATGTCATCAGATCGTTTTCACCTCCATCAAAATCATTTGCTCCGTTCCGTGTCACTGATGTGGGATTCATTAAGGCCCTCCTTTGACGGATCGCTTCTTGTCGACATCAAATCATTATCCAAGAGGTTGATCTAGGAACAACCCCTTCAGTACTTTGAAGCTTGCATGCCTCAATGGCAAGTTTCTCACTTCCGGCGACAGGTATACATCAATGACCTTCGACCGAAAGATTTTGCGTGGTGTTCGATGCCAAGTCCTTTATTCACACCACGTGAATTGTACTGCAGTACCTTGAGGGTCATTATCATTATCGGTGATTCCTCTCGCGCTTGTTAACGGTTTACCTCATTGACCGGTAATCAAGCGATGTCTTTCCATGTTCGACTTCAGAACATTTCTCACATGGATCGACTTGTACTTAGAGTGAAGATCGAACGAGTTTGAAGACCCCGAATCTAGTTTCATCCATCTGGGCTGCGATATATATTCAGGAAAGATAAGGACATTGACATGTACATCATTGCAGCAGATAATCATCCTACCCAAAGGATGATAATTTCATCAAAATTATCAGTTTACCATCAGACGATTTTCTGTTCTATGTACAGAAAAATGAATTTATAAAGCTGAGCATGGGAATGCCCGCCTCAGCTAGATCATGAAAGCAGTATGAAAAGTAATCTATTGTATTGTATTATATTACAGGTCTCCTCCCAGCAATGAATGAACTTCGGATCCTCCTGATAAAGCATTTCACCCGTAAACGGCCTCATACTTTAGGGGGCAACTGTTATAGACATTTTTGTGCCTTACAGCTATAAGCATGAAATGTCCATAATCTAAGGGATCCAAAGTCCCTAAACATGTTGTTCCTACCCATAGAGGAACAAGGCTAACAAACCACAACAATTCACAGAAGTTCTCCACCAGAAACTGCTCAAAAACAAGTCAATTCAAGATCAATTCAGAGGCTCCACTAGCTGTCTGCGCTGAAATGCAAAGTCTGCACTGGCTACCTGCACTGCAACGCAGGTAGAAGCACTACCAGGGTGTGCTGAACAAGAATTGACAAATGGCAAGTTCATTCAACAAGGTGTCAAGACCCTGGAAGCTTCCAGAATCTTCCTCAATGACACTTGGCTCAGTGAATTCGACTAGTAATGAGTAAGAGGTTCTCAATCTCCAAGTGGAAGCAAGAACCTCCAAGTGGAAGCAAGAACTGACAGAGGGAGAGGACACTAGTCAGATCTCAAGCTGACTCATCCTCTCTCCAAACATCTATATATGGATCTCTCCTCCATGAGATTTAGAGGCTGGAATTTTGTTATTGCAAAGAATTGTTGTTGGTTTGAGATTGGAATCATTGGGTGCTTAATGGTTTGAGGGAAGGTGAAGATAGGAATTTCATTTGCTGGGAAGGAGATGCTGGATTGGAGCCCTCTGGGTTGTATCTCTTCCTGAACCTTGTTATTCATCAATAAAGCTATCTTGGTTTCTCCTATATACTAGTGTATCTTTGATGTATGATTGCATTAGTATGTTTAGTTTATTTCTAATCCTGAACTAGTTATGAATATGAATCTATGTCTTTGTGTAGTGTTCTCTTCTTGTGATCTTGCAGAAACCTCTTGAAGCTGGGCGAGCGAGAAGGCAAGTAGCTGGGAACTCTCAAAGAGAAGAGAAACCGGATCGAGGGACAAACGGAAGACACCGGTTAGTCCATCCATCTCTCTTCATTCTTAATTCATAAAGGAAGAATACTAGAGTAGCTGTTTCTGTTTCTGTTTGTTGCTAAGGCACTGTCACACCTTAGGTGGATAGGATCGTCCTGCATAGGCATTTTTCCCCACAACACAATGGTTAACCAAGGGAGGGACAACGTTTCCATATAAGGAGCACTAACATTTTCAAAAGAAGGAAAACGACCAGGATTCCCATATAAGGGGAATCCTTAACTGGTAGAATCTGGAAATGTTTCCACTGGAATTGATGCTAAAGAATCTCTAAGGAAGATAACTTTAACCAAGTATATTTCATGGGAAGTTAATTTTAAGACACTAAAACAAAACTTTTCCTTTTCAAATTTTAAGAGTCAAGAAAAGGATGAAAGGTGACTTTAGTCACTTTAGCAGTTAACGAGCTCGAAAGGACAAGTGCTCGATGATATTTTTAAATTTTAAAAGTAAAAAAAGATCAAAATGATTGCTCAGGATAATCTAGGCAAAAGGATTACTTGGTAATTGTGAACTGCAGAATACCTCTTGGTGAACCGAAAAATACGAGCAGGAAATCTCCATAAATGTTGTGTTCGGTGTATCACATTTACAAGGTGGTATACTTGGCTTCCTATGGATAAAGAATTGAAATCCTACAGGGGTCTCCCTTTATATACATGATGGTACGGGGAGCACATATCCATACTAGCATTGTCTAAATTTAACGACATCTACTAGGTTTAAAGGCATCGACACACATCTCTAGCCTAGACCACTAAATGTGGGCATTAAGTTTCAATGCTTCCTTAGGTTAATTCAATAAATTTTAATGGTTGATCTTGAATTAGGTTTCAATTCCAAGGCCCTACCACTGTCATCTGAAAACACCTATATGCAGCTATATGAGAAAAGAAATCTTTCTTCGATGAAAGTTAACACTAATTGAGGGATAAAGAGCACACAATCAAATGCAACAATCAAAGAATGAAATATTTCTCTAATACATTTCCTAGATGCACTTAATCTTCCCGTAACAACAAAAGAAATTTCATTTCATTTCCAATGCTTATGATGATGCAATTCTAGCTGCTCAATGGCATTACTAATGCAATATTTTCGCTTAAGTAAACTAGAATGATGTTCTTCTTTTCATAACATGAAAAATGAATCTTTCACATAAAGTACTTTAATGAAAAGTTTCACAATTCCAAAAAATCAAGCATAAATCAAATCTAAAGCATGATAAATGAAAATAAAAGAAAATTCTTCCCTAAATCAAACAAAGCTTAACACATAAATGATTCTATCGACAATCCAAGCAATGTAATCTATGATTGGAAAGAGAAAATAGACATTTGAAATAATAGAGAACATGAGACTCTTTCACTCATTTGATATAAAATGAAGCAATGAAGATGTTAGGACTGAAAGATGGGATAAACAACGCAACAAATCAGAAACTTGAAACAATGAGTGAATGAACAAATGAAAAGAAATTTACCTAGATGTCCTAGGGTCATAGAAACCATCCAAACACTCAAAGAATCAAGCAATGAAACTTCAAGGAAATAAATAAATCAAATCTAGCAACCAAAGCATCCTAGTCATTTAGTTCACACGGAAAATAAACGGAGATAGACCAAGAAACAAAATCTAGGAGGGCAAGACACACTAGCATATGGTTTAAAAGAAACCCTGATTTCAACCCACATGAATCAACACAATTGTTTAACGGGAAGAGAGTGCCATAAAGGACTGCAACAAGACTGCTTAAGCACAACTTGTGCTAGTCAGTGCAACTGTTAGCAAAATAATGGTGCTGATCGAGGGATTCAAAGAAAAATAATTTTTTTTCTCAAACCATAGATGTACTAGCCACTTTAAATTCAAAATCAAGGATTGCAAATGGTGTAAAATGTAGAAAACAAAGGAGAAACTGTGGTACGATAAAATTCGTCACAAACCACGAGATGAATAACAATCCAAAGAGAGGAATGACCTCCCCAGTATGGTCACCAATTTTTGGTGTAGGAAGATTCCCTCTGCAGACAAAGACAATCCCTCTAGCCCAGGGGAGAGGGTCTAGCCACAAACAAGACAATCTAACATAAGTTTCCTTAGATTGAGAATCGAATAAGAGGTCCTACCTCTTATAATGCTAATCCACTTGATGGTGATCTTTCTTCCTTGCTCCAGCTTCCTTAAACAAGCATATAAGAAACAACAACAAATGTGATAGCATAAAATCAAGTTCAATATTTTTAAGATGCCAAGGAGTCTTAAGCTACCAAATACAATATTTCAATTGATATAGGAAACAAACTATCAGTTGTATTATTATGAAAAAAAGGAAATTACAACCTTCGCCTTAGCGTTGCAGGTTTCCTTCGATGGGTTCGGATCCCGAGCATCTCTCTAGCATCTCCTCAAATACCTCAATCATTGGAGTCTAAGGTCTCTTTCTCCTTGTTCACACCAAAACACTCTACAAGCTATTCTCCCTTTAAAAAGCTCTTAACAAGCATAAACTAAGAAATAAGACTAGGAAGCTTTCCAATCTTCCAAGCTTAATCCAAGCTACATCAAAAGCTACATCCAAAGCTTATCGAAGACTAGTCGAGGTTGAAATAGTAGGGGATTATATAAGCATGAGAGAGGGGATATGGTTCCTCTTATGATGGGAAGAAGCATTATCTCTTGGGTTAGTTCCTTTCTAATAGGGGAAAGGAGCCCAAACAGTCTCTCTTGGCTCTATCTTGATTAACCACTTACTAGACCTCCACCCATGAAACTTCTAGATCTAGAAGATTCGATTCCATTTTTAAAAATTTCAAGAAGAGGATTGGTGTGGGTAATCAATGGATAACAATGTTGATCAGCACGAGGCTCAGTTGTATTCTCAGCAAATCGGTGCGGGGAAGAAACTGAGGGATAGCGCTAGCCTTTAAAACTAGGTTTAAAGGAAGTATCTCTGGAAATGATGTAAAGGGAAAATTCTTAGTAGATGGGAGGTGACTGAGAAAGATGTTCTTCATGATAGGTATGTACACAGGAATTATTTTAGAGGTGCTCGAAGATCAAGGAACAGGGAGTACAATGACAATGACAAATTATTGTGTAACACTATTCTCTTGATAGGGATCTAAGTTAGGTTGACCACCAGATATTTTATCATTCCCAAGCATTTGACCCTCTTAGAGTCAAAGGAGTATAGGTCCTTCTAGGGTGTGGTGATCTAAAAACCAAGTTGTTCCATCACGGCTAAGGGCATGAGGTTATGTGAGGCTTTGGAGTCCAACATGTAGTTATGCAATAAGAGGTCACGAATTACCAGGGTCACATAAGAGGGTGCAGTGGAAGGATCAATTTCTTCAACATGAGACCCAGAAACAATCATTGGTCTTTCGTCTTGAAGGTTTAAACAGTCATGGGTCAGTACTGAAGTAGATGGAGGCATTAACTGAGAGAATTGGGCTTTATAAGTGATATACTTTAGAAGTTTGATTAGAGGAACATGAATCTTTACCATTTTTGAGTTCCTTCTGAAGATTGAATGAAAATTGGCCTTTTTCTACACCTCCTAGCTCTGCTTCTCTTTCCTTATCACTGGTAAATTTTATCATAACAAGTGCCTTCTCCTCCGTGTGTTCCTTGGAGCTATTTCATTCCTTATTTGAGGAGACTTTTACCTTAGATGAGTCAAGATTCAGCTTACCTTTCCCTTTATCTGGCACTGGGGGAATATATTGGGGAGAAGTTCCCTCTTGTTGTTCTGGTTCACTTGACCTCTTTCTTAAATATCTTAGATCATACCTTCGGTGTAGTTGTGCTTGCATGAAATATGAAAACTGTTTACAATAATCACCTACGTCCTCCTCATTCACTATTACTTCTCTATCATGACTTGTCTCTTGGTGAGCCATGTTTTCCTGTTCTCCTTCAGATAAAGAGGAATACAAGTTTCCCTACATCTCATGTGTATCCGATGGTTTTTCATCGAGTTCATCTTCTAAATATAGAGGAGGAGGGATTCGATTTAGTTGATCTTTTCTTTCCCTTTGAAGTATCTACAAGGGTGGCCTTCTTTACTATGGGTTATAACCTCAGTTGTTACCTTGAGCATTCTATTTTAGGAGACTCTTGTTCTCAAGCACAAGCTTCACCTATGTGATAAAACCTTGATGAGTTTATCCATTTCTTCCCACTTCAGATCTGGTGATTCTTTAGCTTGACCAGAGGAGGATGTTTCTTCTTTCCCCCTTTACTTCTTAGTAGGTTCATCCTTTCCTCTTGACTTTGCTGTCGAGGTGAAATTTTCTTCTACCTCAAGAGCATCAACTTGGAGTTGATCCAAAGTGTGAGACTTCCTTTCTCTTATAGTAAAACCAAATTCAGATTCAAAGGCTCCCACAAATAATACGTGAGAAACAACTTGAAAGTTATTATACTACTTATTGAACCTTTTTATGAATTTTGAAATATCCTTTTGTGGCTTCTAACTTATAGCATTGAACTTTGTGAGGACATACCCATGATTTCTCTTTTCACTCCACTTTTCTGTGAAAGAGTTTTCAAGTTCTTCCCAGACAGTGATGGATGCATTAGGTATGGTTTTAAACCATTTTCTAGCTTCTCCATCAAGGGATTGTAAAAAGAGTCTCAAGACCACATCCGGTTTTTCTACATTTAAATTCTCAGCAAAAGGACAAAAGGTTTCAATGTGTCTCTGTGAAGTGTTTTCATCCTCCCCATTGAACCTAGGCAAAAGATTTAGGTAGTCATGAGGCATAGCACTCAGGGGTTGAGGTGAATTAAGAGGGGCATATTTATTTAGTAAAAAAATTGGAACAACCATCTAAATTAATGGAGGGGGATTGAGGATTTCTGGAGGAACTTGGGCCAAAACCACAGTGGTTGTAGTGGCTAGACTGAGAGCAGGGTATGTAAGGATCTTAGGAGTAAAGTCTGAGTAGTGAATGATAGCATGTTAGGAGTTAGATGAGGAAGTTTCAAAGAATGATGAGAAAATAACATAGGTAGTAAGAGTTTTCTCCTTCCAGACTCTCCTGAAGATTAATTTCTTTGGTTCAGATAAAGATGGGGTTTTCTGCTAAGAGGTATCTGAGTGAGTGTGAGGGTTTCTAAAAGCCACGATGATAAAATATAATGATATTTTTGGAGATGCCAAGGCAATGAGAATGGAATCAGAATGTATTTTCTCACCTACATAAAGAGTGCTTAACTTATCGTATCATAGGGGAAAATTCCTTCAATAAGTTCTTCGGAAACGACGCCAAAAGATGTTGTCACTTCCATAGACAACCTCAGATTTCTTACAAGACCAGTGCCTAGAAAATCTAGATTTTGTGTGTCTCATTTGATTCTCAGGAAACTAAAGACATCACATATAATTTTGTACATATATATTCATATATATATAATAAATAGCATCGGTTAGTTCATTCATCTAAAGGCATAAGCCATGTCTTTCGAGTACTTCTTCACATATAAAAATCACATAAATATATGTATAAATAGTGGAGGCCGAGTAGTTCAAGGACCTACAACTTAATAATCTTTGGCAGAGCAATGAGAGAAGATAAGGAGATGTAATAACTCGTCACATAGAGCTTGAAGTATCAATAATTCTACACTCATCACATAGAGCTTGAAGCATCAAGAATTCTACACTTATATGAGTTAAAGGTAGACATAATGGATGAAAGACGATTGGGTGCGATGATTCATGGAGCACAATTTTAAAGATATAATCTCAAAGATCCATATAGGCACATGCATTAACGAGTCAATACAAATGAATCTGTAAGAACATATGAAAGATTTCTAGCATCTACGATTACATGAAATCGGAGAGGAAACATAAACATAATGGAATTTAAATAGAGGGGTAACATACTATAGTACTCGAAGGAGGAATCACCACCATTTCCTTCATATTCTGAAAGATGCATATCATAAAGTCATACAGTCTCAAAAATAACATGTAGTTCTTTCTTTAGTATTCTGAATGTTTTTAAAGTGTTGCTTTCCACTATTTATCTGGAGAGGGGAGCATTGAATAGTAATTACAAAAAAATATCTCAGCTAAGCCTCAGTTGTCAAGTTGACTAGCTATCTTGGCCTGGGATGGATCTGTGGCCCAAAAATGACGACAAAATATTAATAGCTTTATTAAATTGTGACACATTATATGATAAAAAAACAAGTCAACACTTAAATGAAGACACCAACAAAATATCTTATTGCCCATCCTTGGGATTGCCTTTGATTGGGTAACTGATTTGTCATGATCTTCCTTCTTTGGTACTCGGTTGGTTCCAGTCACTTCTTCCTTTACTACTTGAATCGCTCGTTCTCTGGAGCTGGGAGTGGTTCGGTTGTGAGTTTCACATCATAGTATAATAACATAGGTCATATGGGCAGTACTTCATCTTCCCTCTACATGGACCTCCATGCTCAATCATCAAGTCTTCTATACATTCATTTACTCACATCAGTCCTGGGTGTGCTACAGTCGAGTCCATTTACCCTGTCAGTGTCGACCCTATTTTCCTTTCACAAGGGGATTTGCAAGGTCAGCCCATGCCAACTTTTGAATGGTCCATGTACTTCTTAAATTTTTCAGCTTCCAACCCATTGCATCCTTAAATCCCTGTATTCCATTATCATGCAGTTATTACCTCAGGAATTTTGTACTAAAAGACCTCACAAATTGATGTATTGTAATCCCCTTTAGCCCCTTTTTCTTTGAGCCCCTTTTCTTTCATATGATTGGGGGTTATGACCAGGTGCTTAGTCCTCAGGTCTAGGGCCTTTGGACTCCCCTCTAGGGGTATTTTTCCTTTGTTACATTTTCTAAGGCATTCTCGACACCTTAACACTAGAGGCCCAAATCTCGGTGATTTTAATGTTATCGACGTTTGGCAGTTTCATGACGCTATATTTTTTTGCACCCTTTGATACTTGTGATCGCCGATATGCAGGATCGCCTTTCCTCCTTAGATCATGGTTCTTTGCTCTTCCCATGTCCATTGGCTAGCCCCCTTATCGAAGCCCCCCAATTGAAGGTTCACAATCAATGAATTCCTTGTGATGCACAATGCACTGCTACCCCTGATTGCTGATTTTCGATTGATGACATCATCAGTGCCATGTGTCACTTCCTGAGGGGTGACACGTGTCAGCTAGATATGCCCATGTATATCCCTGAAAGTACTAGATCAACATGCCACGTGTCCTTGGTACTACCATGTCATGGTGACAACAGTGCCACCGTGTCTTTACCAAATCCAATAATACTCTCCCATGTGGCCCCTTGGAGGAGAGAGGAAAGGAAACCTACCCCTGGCTTTTCATTGATTTCCTTTGCAAATCTCTTTTGGCATTTCTCGGTGATTTACACTTATCGGCATATTCCTCCAACAATTTCTTAAGAGTGGTAAGTTGAATTTTTTTATTTGTGATATGTTTGGGTGGTTGCAATCGTCGATATGTCACATGGCTATGAGGTGTGATCACCAATATGTGAGCCTACCAATTGTGCCATTTAGGACCTCCTATTACTGCATTGCACACTGTACCTTGGACCTCTTATCTTTGATTGCCGATATCAACGATCGCTGGTTTTCTCTGACCTCCACTACTGCTGCTTTGGAAAAACTTTGATATGCGGGATGTGGTGTTTGCATGGGGTTTGCACTTAGGAAATTTTCTTTTTCCTTTTGACTTCGAAAGGAGAGCATTAATATGATCTAACTTTTGATTTTGAAGTCCATATGGGGAGTTCTATATACAGTTGGAAAACTGCTTCAGAGCAATTTCCAATGGAGAGGGTCTAATCTAATTTGGAGTGCTTTTGTGGCATTGGAGGCTAGCTCCAAACATCTCTATTCCTTTTCCCTCTTTGTACAATTGGAACTCTTTATATATAAGGTGACAAGATGATTCATGTAAAAGGTTAAATATTGAGTCAAATATGAATTATGTAACCTCCACATCATGTTGGAATAGAAGAAGATCAAGTCATCCTAAGGACCCTATTCGACCCCACAAGAAGCCTATAAAAGGAAGCTAATTGAATTCTTTTGGAGCATCATTCTCTCACAAGTTCGAATTCTGTTGTATCTGGGAAGAGGTGTGAAAATATCTATTTTTGGGCAGAAGTGCAAAGTTCTCTAGTAGCTGGAAAATGTGCGAAGTCTATTGTCAGGAAGCCAAAGTGAATGCAAGTTTGAGAAAGTCTAAGGAGACAAGGAAAATTAAAATTTTTGTGTCTCTCTTTCTCTGTTTCATGTCTTGGATTGAGATATCGACAAGTTTCATTGTTTCTAGAAGCTATCAGTTGTTGTCTAATCGAAGTTGCTGGAAAGAGGTCAAAATTCTAGGAGGCTGACATGGTGTGGAGGGAATGTCTGGTTTTCGTCTAGGGTGAAGAGTCTCAAAGAATACTATTGAAAGGAAGAATTATCTTGACTGGTTTTTCCCCTCGAGGGGGTTTTTTCCTTGGCATGTTCCTACATCTGGTGTCTATTATTTTATGTGCTGCTACTTTTGGTAATTTCTTGATCAACTAAAGAAAGAAGATATAAAGAATCATAATAATAATAAAAATGACAAGTAATTATCACAAAAAATAAATATTTACTACCTTTCTGATTTTCTAACAAATGTAGGCCCCCAGTCACATGCATAACCACTACAAGGGTTTGTCTGTATAGTCTTTTTTAGCGAGTTTTGTGCCTGCTACTGCGATATTTAAGCCACTTTCTCAAGGCTAGTCTCTAGACCACTGCACAAAACTTGATGAGACTTTCCAAGACAATAAATAACACCAAGAAAAATCCCATAACATAAAAATTGATCAAGTACTTGACATAACCAAGGCTAACCCCATGACAGACATTTTTTCAAATACATGATGAACATGAAATCTGTAGGTCATAAATACACATTTGAACATAGTGATCTCATAATCATCTGAGAATCATCAAGAAGGCATAATGCCCTCTCATATCAACTGCAATAACATCTAATAGGTCATGTATTTGATAACCAATTACATATTTATCAAACATGTCAATAGCCATAAGAAATATACGTGATATAACTGTTGAAAATTGCAACAAGAAATGTTGACAATAGCATCAAGAAAGATCCTAATTTAATTTTGTCCTTGAATTAAATTAGGAATAAAATTTTAATTCCACATCACATGAAAACTTGTATTAGTTAACTAAGTTAATTTGACTTAATTGCTTTATTTAATTTGAGTTGAGGGTCTAACTTGAGTCATGTAGAGTGTCTCCTACTTTATAGGATCCTTGGTTGAGTTTATTTTGAGTTGTAATTAATTAATTCAGTTTAACTATGTAAAAGTCAGTTAAACTAATTCCAACTGTTGGGGGAACTAGTGAGAGGTATAGTAGTGTGGTACTTCCTATAGTGTAGTGTGGTGCTTCCTACAGTGATTAACCAATAAACTGATGATTCACTCATAAATAACTCATGCATGTCAAATCTGAGAGTTACCAAGTTGAGATTGGTGTTTAGGGACAATGTACTATCAGTTGTATAATCATTTGAATTGTACATGTGATGCATGCAGTCAGAGGAAGGCCTATGAGGATTGCACAATTCTAATTGAGGAATTTCTCTAATTAATAGGGGGATAATTCCCAATGAAACAACGCAAGGAAATAGGGACTTGGGCAAGTGAGAAATTGGCTAACTATTGGCTTAGGATTTTCTAGGAAGCAGTGAGATAGATAGAGATAGTCTAGAGGTTTCTTGGGCTTGAGAAAACAATTATAACCTTCTCTTATTTTCTGACTAATGCAATATACAGAGAGTAGGGGTTTTTAGATATGGATTTCCCCGAGAAATCATTGTGTAATGTGTTGATTGAATTCTTTTTCTTGTATGCTTTGTGGTTTCTTGATCGATTAATTGTTTCCACTAATGAGTACAGTAGATTAAAGTCTTTTGTTTTAGAAAATCACCTAAGAAGTTTGAATATGAAAGGAGTTTCTACATGATATCGGAGTAGAAATCACTCTAGAAGAGGATAATATGAGTTTTCCTTTTGCAGGTGAAATCAAATTTGCAGTATCATACCTGAGAGCCAGCAACATGTCGTTGTACATATTGATACTCGAATATGCCCTTGAGGATAGTTCGAACAATATTTCTTGGAAGGAAAATATGGAGGTAGTGTTTCAAGACAACAAGCTTAAGGAATTCATAGACAAATATATTCCTAAGCCTCCAACAACTGATGCTAAAGATCTGGCAGAGTGGAGAAAATGTGTTGCAAAGGCGAGAAGGATTATCCCAGAAGGAGTTCAACATCATATTGTCTCAAAAATCCATTTTCAGGAGACTCCACATGAAATGTGGAAGGCCTAGACAGACCTATTTCAAAATAATAGTGAGCATAGAAAGCTGGCACCAAAGGACAAGCTCTGAAAAATCAGGATGGAGACGGGCGAAAAAATACCAAAATACTTGACCAAGTTCACCCAATGTTGTGATGAGCTTGGAATTGTTGGTGTTGTAGTTGGTAAAGATGATCTAGTTAGCCTAGAACTTCTAGGCCTTCCCAAGAGCTGGCATAGATACCAGGATTCAGTAAATGGGAGGGAGAAACTACCAGAATAGGAATGTTTGTGGTCTGACTTGGTGCAAGAAGAGATTCATTGGAACACCAAATATGGCACCTCATCCAAAGAAGTGGAAAAGGATTTTTCATTAGTCAGAAAAGAAAATAAAGCCAAGGGAAAGAAGTCCCAAGGCGAGGAGGGAAAGAAGAAAGACTTGTCCAACATCAAGTGTCTTCACTGTCATGAGTTTGGGAACTATGCCATGAGATGTACATCGAATAAAGGAAAAAATAAGGAGACTATAGTAGCAACAACAAGTGAAGTTATAACTTCATAATTTGAACTTGATTTCACTCTCATTGCATGCATGGCAAGCACTGTAATGGGAAGCATGTGGTATCTCGATAGCGGTGCCTCATTCCATATGAAAATGTTATAGACATATTTGGGCACTACAACCCCAAAATCATATGTCCATAAACTAAGGACTCCTTAAGTCCCTAAAAGTGTTGCTTCATACTCTAAAGGATCATGGTCAGCTGATTTCATCATTTCCCAGAAGTTTCACCTGAAAAACTACTCAGAACTAGTCAAAACTGGACCATACAGACTGCTCCATGGACAAGGTGCAATGCATACTGACTGCCTAACTAGCCAGGTGTGATGCATACTAAAATGGCTTTCTATGGGGTGTGATGAGTGGGAATAGACAAATGGCAAAGATAGTTTTCAAGGTGGATGATCATGGAATCTTCCAAAAACTTCTCTTGTGACACTTGCTTCTCTGAATTCGCCCAGGGATGAGTAAGAGATCATGAAATCTCCAAGTGGAACCAAGAACTATCAGTGGAATGACACTAATCAAAAACCTAGAGCTGAATCACACCCTTGCAAGACATCTATATGTGGATCCCTCATCTGAGAGATCTACAGGTTGGAATTTTTTATTTTGTAAGGAAGTGATGTTGGTTTGGCGAGAAGAGACATTGCATTGTTGAGTGATTTTCTTGTTCATGAGGTGAAGAGGGCTTCTACAACTGGGAGAATGATGCTGGATCAAACAGCTGGGTTGTAATCCTCTCTTACATTACTATTAATAAATTTCTTTGAGTTTTCCTCCATATGATCTTGTATTTGTGAATCTTATTGTTTATGAATGCAATTGTATGGTCAATGTGTTTCTGGTTCTGCATTGTTTATGATGTTATAGATAGAGATGCTTCGATAGTTTTCTGTTACTTTGACTCTACAGGTACTCTTTGAAGCAAGACAAGTAGGAGAGGAGTAGCAAGTACTATTAGGGAAAGGAGAAATCAAGCTAGGATCGAAGTGAAAGATCCAGGTTGGTCTTCTATTCTTCTCTTCCATCTATCACACTTAAAGGAACTCTTGAAAAGCTTTCATTGTTTGTTTCTAAGATAGCTACCCATCTTAGTGGGACTAGCAGTTCAAATCAACACTAGTTTTCCCTAGAACACAACGGTGACTCCGC
The DNA here is from genome assembly GCA_031772625.1 of Pinus tabuliformis. NCBI lineage: Eukaryota > Viridiplantae > Streptophyta > Pinopsida > Pinales > Pinaceae > Pinus > Pinus tabuliformis. Next base: position 963,146,152 of record CM062817.1, read on the forward strand.
CAGGGAACGAATAGTTTTTTTTATTTGTTTATTGTTTGCTTTATAAACTACAAATGGAGCCTGGAGTTAGCTAGCTAGCATTCGAAATGCCTTTGCTATGCAATTGCGAAGTAGATAAATGTTGCTTTAGTCAATCTCTCGGTTGGTTTATGAACTAAAAATCTGACTTGAAAAGCATCCTAAATTCCCTTGTGGTAGCTCAGAACCTCATCAGATCCTACCCTTATACTTTGTGTTTATTGTACATCATTACTCAACCTAAATCACTGAACTTAGCTACAAGTTTTGAGCAAAAACCAAGCTCAGTTTCACTCCCTGGCCCATCGCACTATCTGAACTGTGAAACCTAGATGCATCGAACCTCCCGTGTGTAGTAAGTGAGATGCATCCTTGTTTCCCTGTGTCGCAGGTGCGATGATTGAGTAAACTGTGTTTTCTTCTCTGAAATTTGGTTTTTTTCTCTCTGTTTTCAGCTTTATTCAGTAGTTTTATTATTCATGATTAGTACCTTCTTGCTATAACCATCTTCCTTCACATCATTTCAGCCTCCATCAGTTAGGAATTGTAAATATTTTTGTGTATTTGTCAATCATTTGCAATCCTCCTTTGTTGAAAGTAGCCTAATCGAATTGTTGTCTTTGATGCAAGTTTCATAATTGTCATTCTGAATCAAAATAAGAGTGTTGTAAAGTCTTCCTCTTCCAAATAGTTGATGGTACTTTTGTCATTGTACTTGATTTTGAAATTATTAGTATTTCAAGTGTCGAAAACAGTTTTAAATTTGAAATCGAAAAGTGTCGTCTTAGTCTTCCTTTCATTTTGAAAAGAGAAAATTTTTAGTGCTATCACTTTGAAAGAAAATAGTTCAGATCTAGACTTAGCATTCCTTTTGTCATTCACACATTAAGAAAGTGGAAAACAAATACATGCATGTGCATCTGCATTTTGACTGCTTGTTTTGATTTAGGAAAGTGCATTTAGTGTGTGCTCTATGCTCTGGGCTGAAAGAAAAATCGTTATCTGCTAGGATTTTCATTGCTAAAAGAACATAAATGATTGTTTATCATTTTAGATTGCATATTTAGGAATTTCAAATCTACATCACGTGGTGAACCTTGAAAGAAAAACTTCTAAGCAAGATCAACCATAAAATAAACCTCAACAAACATAAAAATGCTTTGGAATCTAATGCAACACATCTAGAAGTCTAGGTTAGAGACATGTTTCAATGTCGTAAAACCTAGTAACTATCGTTTTCATTGCATGTTGGGTGATTCCTCCTCTTTGATATAACAAGTGCCAGTACGGACTTGTGCTCCCCGTACCGTCGTGTATATATTGGGAGACCACAATAGGCTATCATCCTTTATCCTTAGGAAGCCGTGTCTGCCGCCCTATCAATCGTACTGCACTGAACACAACATTCGAAAAGATTGAATACTGTACATAAGTCCTTGGTAATTTCTCTATCATTTATCACCAAGGTGTATTTTTCAATTTTACGATTGATTCGGTAAACCCTCTAGCTAGACTTCTAGAGCAGTCACTTTTGTTCCTTTTTCAACTCCTTGAAAGAAAAGGTCCATCTCAGCACTTGTCACTTCAGGATCATTAAAAATTGAAGGCAACTAGAGTCACCTTTAGCTTTTTCTTGACTCTTAAAAATTGAAAAAGCAAGTTGCATCCAAGTGTGTTTAAAATTTATTTTAAATGGAATAACATCCTTGTTCCTACGTTGATCTGAGGTTGAGATAATGGAGTCTACCAATCAAGGAATCCCCCTTGGTGGGAATCTTAGTCCTTTCTCCTCTTGGGGAGATATTGGTTCTCCATATATGGCTACATTGTCCCTTCCAAGAATCACAATCGGCCTCCTAGTTTGGCTTTTCTCGACCTCTGTCGTTCAAAACACCGCAATTCCTCAACTATCTAATCAGCAACTAGATGATACTGAAGTTACCCCTTTCCCTTCTACTTCATTTGTTTCTCCTTCCCCTTATTCCTCTTTGCTTGGTGAAAGTAGTGACACTAAAACAAATTAATTTAGAAGAAAAATAAAGGGAAGGAGAAGAAGAAGAAGCCAGCTAAACAGGGGAACACCAAAGCATCGTCTAGTGAAAATCCACACACTAAAGTTTCCAAACCAAAAACCCCATGCACAATTTGCATGGAGAACCATTACCATCGAGATTGCCCTTGCATCCCATGGAAGTTGAAATAATGGTCTCCCCGATTGCACCATGCAGTGTCATCAACCCCTGATAGTTAGGTTGACAGTGCACCATCAACTAGTGAAAACGAAGTCAATCGACAGAAAGGAAAATTTAGAATTCCATGTAGGATATGTGAAGGTGATCACACTCTTTACCATTGTCTTTTCTAGATGAAGCCAAAAGCATTTTGGATAACTGTCCTGCTTCACCACAACAACTTCCACCTGGATACAAGAAACTCTTACCAAGTCCTTCACTAGTTGAAAACTCGATTGACATAACTCAATTGTCGATTGAACCACCTATCATTGAAAGTGAAAATTCTGAGTCCATACCAAATCAAAGTCAACTGGTCAAGATGGTAGTCGACCTGGTGTTGCCTTCAGAAAATCCACCTTCATATGATCTAGCTTCCAAAGAGGATGAGAACGACATCGTTCAAATTATTTTTGTCGATATAGAGTCTAATGAACTTGGGGGAAATTCGACCATTCCTTCACAACAGGAAGAGACCCCCCTAGTTCATGAAACTTATGAACTTGGGGGCAATCCACTCATTCCTTGAGAACAAGGAGAGGTCCCCCCAGTTCATGAATCTTATCCGGACATTTATCTGGTACCTCCTCCGAGCAGTCTGGTAGTTTTCTTTGACTGGAATCAACTAGCGAAACCTCGCCATCCATCTAATGTACCATTCCGAATCATAGTACAGGTTTACAAAATGATCTTGTCTAGTACAATCATAGATGAAGGGGCTTCAATGAGTATCCTTTCCTCAACTTCTTGGAAAGCGCTTGGTTCACCATCGGTTTTGCCTGAAAAACAAAATTTTTCGGGCTTCAACAAAGGAACTAGTCAACCATTAGGGATCCTTCCAAAGTTGCCTATAACTTTGAGAAAGAAAACCGTTCATTTGAACATGATGGTAGTCCAAGGTCCACTAGATTACAATCTACTCCTTGGACGTGATTATATATATAGCATGGAAGCTATTGTCTCCACATTCTTTCAAGTGATGTGTTTTCCACATGAAGGCAAACTGGTATAGCTTGTCGACCAACTTTCATTTCCCAGTTCAAACATAGCTATAAATCAACCATCATCCCTAAATGGTCTCTTCACATCAACAACTCTTCCATCTTCATCCCATCCACTTAATTACCGTGGGTAGTTCGATGAATGTGATAAAGATTAGGGTTCATGCACCCTAGTCTTCTTCGGCAGGCGAACCTGGAGGGAAAGAGAGATTTTCTTGGTAGGGCATAATACTTGGACTGAATAACATTCCCATATAGGTTATGTAATTAGTCTGACATGATTATTTCCTTTGTATGATTGTGAATGGAAGCTCACAGCATTCACCTTCGTACGTTATCTGATTGGAAGCTCACAACAATCGCCTTTGTCTATTTCGATGGGCATCGCAAAGGAAGAGTTTTTGTCTCCCAACAGAAACAATCCTGCCTAACCATAGGACTTTCATTTGATAACTTGGAAATTCTCCTTTTACTAAAAGACCTGGGGGCATGCAAACCTTTGCATGCAAGTGAAAAGCGACCCTTGATTTTCTTAGTTTGTAGGTTCTTAACCCTTTAACCTTGTAGCTCGATCATTTCTAGATTTGATAAAAAGGTCATGAGCACATGTTATAGTAGTGATCAAGCTCATTAAATAATAAATCAACGAAGAGACATTATCAAAAGACTGGAAAGAGCAATGTTCCCATAAGGTTCAAGCTCATTAAAAAATCAACCTACACTGAGCACATGTTGGCACAAGGTTCAAGCTTATTAAAAAATAAACCCGCCTTTGGTAGATAACCTTTTGTGATCGCTTTGCTATCTGCCCTTTTGAACTTTGGTTGTATTCCTTCCGTAACCTTCATTTCATTTGGCCAACCATACGCTTCCACTTGATTGTTTACCATTTTGAGGAACATCTATGACGAGTGATTCTAATTGCCACCGTCTTCACACTGCCATGTTTTGAGAAGTTCCAAACTCACCTGGAACCAGCTGATACCTCGAAATATCACTCGTTCCTAAAAAATGAGCCTCTTTTAAACTCTTTTTAGACTTGTTAAATATAAAAGATTGTTGAGCTATTAGCCTTCCCATCTCGTTAAAGGGGAATGCTATCCCTCTCATATATTTTAATCTTTTTGGACTTGAGGGATTCTTAAACAAAACATTGAGCGCTTGTCTTTGTTGGCTCGTAAAATCTATTGAAAAGTCATCCCTTTCGTATTATTTTACACTTTTTCGACTTAAGGATTATGCCATGAAAAAGGACAGTTGGAGTCTCCTTTTCATCCATTTTCAGACTCTCTATACAAGAAAAGGACCAAGTTATCTTTGTCATTAAACTCGTTAAAACAATAGCAACAAACTTGTCCACCCAGACAAGAATGACTCTCACTAACGCTAGGCTCGCTAAACACAAAGCGATAGGTTTGCCCAAAGGGCAAATTATAAACCAAGCATATGTTATCCTCCTCAAGCTTGTCAAAAATAAAGAGGTACTAGTCAGCAATGACTGGGGAAAAATGGGAAGAAAACTTGAAGAACTCTATTGGTAGCAAGTCGCTCTTGAACATGACACTTTCACTCATCACTGTGATTGAGTTGGGTTGGGTTTCCATTCACTGTCACCATTGGTCCACCGTGCCATCCATCGGGTTAACGCTACTAGTCTATATCAGTGTTGCCAATATGTTCAAGAGAAGTCATTCAGAGAATTCACCATCCAGCAAACACCTCCTCCACTCCATTACATCCACTCTTCATTTTTCATGACCGCCATTTCTAAACCTCATATCATCAGATCGTTTTCACCTCCACAAAAATCATTTGCTCCATTTCACGTCGTAGATGTGGGATACATCAAGGCCCTCCTATGACAAGTCACTTCCTGTCGACATCAATTCATTATCCAAGAAGTTGACTTCGAAACAACCCTTTCATTGCTTTCAAGATTGCATGCCTCAATGGCAAGTTTCTCACTTCCGACGACAGTTTTACATCAATGGCCTTCACCGAAAGACTTTGCGTGGTGTTTGACATCGGCTCATACATTCACAACATGTGAATTGTACTGTAGTACCTTGAGGGTCGTCATCATTATCGATGATTCCTCTCGCGTTTGTTAACAGCTTACATCATTGGCTGGTAAGCAGGCGATGTCTTTCCATGTTCGAATTCAGAACATACTTTCACATGGATCGACTTGTACATCGAGCGAATATTGTACGAGTTTTGAAGACCCCAGATCTAGTTTCATCCATCCGGGTTGCGATGTATTTAGGAAAATAAAGACATCAATTGTACACAGAAGCTGCACATATAGTCATCTAAGCCAGGGAATATGACTCTTCATGCGAAGAATCACCACTTTGCAACAACAGACGATTGTCTGTCATGTGTACATGAAAATGAATTTATAAAGCTGAGCATGGGAATGCCCACCTCTGCTAGATCATGAAAATAATATGATGATGATGTATTGTATTGTATCTTATACAGGTCACCTTCCAATTCGAATACCTCAGATCCTCATGAATAAATCATTTCACCCGACATCAGAAGATTTACGACTTCATGCTTTAGGGGGCATCTGTTATAGACATATTTGGGCACTGCAACCCCAAACTCATATGTCCATAAAATAAGGACTCCTCAAGTCCCTAAAAGTGTTTCTTCATACCCTAAAGGATCATGTCAACTCATTACATCATTTCCCAGAAGTTCCACCTGAAAAACTACTCAGAACTCATCAAAACTGGACCATACAGACTACTCCATGTACAAGGTGTGATGCATACCGACTTCCTAACTAGCCAGGTGCAATGCATACTAAAATGGTCTTCTGTGGGGTGTGATGAATGAGAATAGACAAATGGCAAAGACAGTTTGCAAGGTGGATGATCATGGAATCTTCTAGAAACTTCTCCTGTGACACTTGCTTCTCTAAATTCGCCCAGGGATGAGTAAGAGATCATGAAATCTCCAAGTGGAACCAAGAACTATCAGTGGAATGACGCTAATCAAAAACCCATAGCTAACTCACACCCTTGCAAGACATATATAGATGGATCCTTCATCTGATAGATCTAGAGGCTATAATTTTGTATTTTGTAAGGAAGTGTTGTTGGTTTGGTGAGAAGAGACATTGCATTGTTGGGTGATTTGCTTGTTCATGAGGTGAAGAAGTCTTATACAACTGGGAGGATGATGTTGGATCAGATAGCTGGGTTGTAATCCTCTCTTACATTACTATTAATAAATTTCTTTGAGTTTTCCTCCATATGATCTTGTATTTGTGAATCTTATTGTTTATGAATGCAATTGTATGGTCAATGTGTTTCTGATTCTGCGTTGTTTATGATGTTATAGATAGAGATGCTTTGATAGTTTATTTTTACTTTGACTCTACAGGTACTCTTTGAAGCAGGACAAGTAGGAGAGGAGTAGCAAATACTATCAGGGAAAGGAGAAATCAAGCTAGGATCGAAGTGAAAGATCTAGGTTGGTCCTCTATTCTTCTCTTCCATCTATCACACTTAAAGGAACTCTTGAAAAGCTTTCACTATTTGTTTCTAAGATAGCTACCTGTCTGAGTGGGACTAGCAGTTCGAATCGACACTAGTTTTCCCTGTAACAGATGGGGAATACAGATCTCTTAGAATATAGAGTTTGGAGATTATGGGAGGTATAGCATGACCGATATCAGTACAATTACTTTTCAGAGGAAGTTTGTCTCCCCTCTCGGACTCACAGATGTGATGTATGTTTTAGGACTAAAGAAGAATATTGTTTTAGTCATCTTATTGGAAGACTATGGCTACCATGTGATATTTAGAAAAGGAAAGGTTTTCCTTAGACACTTGAGGTACAAGATGCATGAAAATCCTTGAGGAGAAAGGCAAAGGCTAGAGACTTGGTGGTTGAGAGGGAGCATGAATTACTTCTCAACATGAATCCTCAGAAGCAACCTTAACAAGTTGTCGAGCAACCATAATTGGAGAAGCAGAGAGGAGGTTGAGTGGAGACATCCACTCTAGTAGAGACCTCCAATAGGGGGGAACTTCGATCCAAGTGGGCAGAGGGATAACATGCAGCCATACCTCGAAGTGAGAGGTGGGGCAATGTGAAGTAATAGTCCCAAGAGTTGCAGAAAATTGGGCAGGGTCCATTGAGGTGTGTTTGTCTCATGGATCATTACCTTGCTATGTGTTCCCATAGTATTCAGTAGTAGGAGGATCAATGTCAGTAAGATACTAAGGAGTGCAGAGTAGAGTTGACAACAGAGCAAGTGGCTCAGTAGAAAATTCAACAACAACACATATTTTCCTAGTAGACAGTTGGAGGCACAGTTGATTCGGTTTATTTTGTTTGGATGTTTTTTGGATGTAAATGTTACAATAGCAACAACAACAGTGGCAAGAGTTGCATGCAGAACATTCCAAAGGTACTACATCGGGATAGATGTGAATCCCTTTCTTGTTGAGAGGGAGTGTTAAAAATTGCAACAAGAAATGTTGAAAATAGCATCAAGAAAGATCGTGATTTAATTTTGTCCTTGAATTAAATTAGGAATAAAATTGTAATTCCACATCACATGCAACTCGTATTAGTTAACTAAGTTAATTTGACTTAGTTGGATTAGTTAATTCGAGTTGAGGGTCTAACTTGAGTCATGTAGAGCGTATCCTACTTTATAGGAGCCCTGGTTGAGTTTATTTTGAGTTGTAATTAATTAATTTAGTTTAACTGAGTTAAATTTAGAGAAACTATTTCCAACTGTTGGAGGAACTAGTGGGAGGTCTAGTGGTGTGGTGCTGCCTGTATTCATCAACCAATAAAACGATGATTCACTCATAAATAACTCATGCATGTAAGATCTGAGAGTTACCCAGATAAGATTCGAGTTCAGGGACATTGTATTATTAGTTGTATAATCATCCAAATTATAAAGATGGTGCATGTAGTCAGAGGAAGGTCTATGAGAATTGTACAATTCCAATTGAGGAAATTCCCTAATTAATATGGGGATAATTCCCAAAGTAACAATTCAAGGAAACAAGTACTTAGGAAAGCGAGAAATTGTTTAAGTATTGTCATAGGCTTTTCTAGGAAGCACTGAGATAGATATAAATAATGCAAAGGTTTCTCAAGCTTGAGAAAAGCATTGTAATCTTCTCATATTTTCTTACTAACGTAATATACAAATAACATGGGTTTTTAGTAGTGGCTTTCCCTAGGAAATAATTGTGTAATGTGTTTATTGAATTCTTTCATTTGTATGCTTCATGATTTCTCAATCGATTAATTGTTTTTGATGATGAGTAGAGTAGATTCAAGTATTTTGTTTTAGCAAATCACATAAGAAGTTTGAATTTGCAAGGAATTTCTATAATAACCAACATATAACCAGCTAATAACAAACATATAAACCATGGAAACACATAAATAATGTCACCATCATAATCAATACATAAGCTTATAGACCAAAATAGAAAATACCTCTTATTAACATATGAAAATGGCAACCAAGTTACGGACCTCCACATACCACCCGACCATAGACTAGGTTGAACCAAATCTTTTTTTAGCCACTCACCCCCATGCCATATTCCAAGCATGAATGTGGGATCTCATGGAATAAACCAAATAAAACCAAAACAAGGCTTCCAGAGGTAAAACCACCTCAACCGTTAACCAATGATTCGACCTCACGGTCGAACATCACTAACCATCACCATATCGGTCTCTACCCAAGTTGTCTAAGGCTCTAGAGCATTTTTTCCAACCTGAATCCAAGACTAGTAACTCAATGTTAATCTAGGTTGTCAGTGATGTCAATATGGTACTAGCCGAGATGGAAAATATTGTTCAGATCCTTGGTTCCAAATGATGATGTCATAACTCTTGTTTCATAAGAATTTCATCAATTAATATGTCAATTCACTAATGAAGAAGTCTTAAGAAGTGCCAAGTGCCAAGTATTTAGAAGCCCTTGATGACATATGGAGGGCTACATTTGATGATGTCATATTCTTGATGAATGACCACAATTGATGATGGCACTTGATGAGGTCTTGATAACATGGTTGCAGATCATTTGATGGTTGGAAGAATATTTTGGAGTTATCATAATGATGTTGCACTATGACTGCACTAGTATATCATGACATTGTTCATGCATCATGCTACATGGATGTTTCACTCCTACGTAATGACTCTATGACCCTATGATGATATTGATAACAATGAAGAAGCCACATTGTCCCAAACATACCTCATGCTGTCCCAAAATTTTTATGCATAAAATTTAAGGACAGTCACAAAGAAAAATTATTTTGGATGCCTTGGAGGCCTTCTTTAAAAATGGATCCTAGACCATCTTAAAGATGACTTTTTTCTGTTTCTAACGAGCATTTATTTGCCCTTAAAAGCCCAATAGTTTGTGAGATATTGAATTTTTATGTTAAGGAAATTATTCCTAGTAGTGAGTCGACCTACACTCAGTCATACAAGTCAGCCTCACTTCAAAGAGATGTTGCCCCTTCAATTATAAACAAAATCTCTATAAATAGATATCTAAACACTTCATTTTGATCAGCAATTGAGGCAACAATTTAGAGATACGAAGTACAAGAGAAGAAAGAAGGCCGAGGAGAACAAGAAGACTATTGTTTAGGAAGAAAAAAAAGGATGATTTTGTTTGGGCATAAAATCTTGGTCGAAGCTACCGTAGTTTTCATGGTCGAAGCTGTCATAGTTGCCATGGTTGAAGTTGTTGTAGTTGTCGTGTTCGAAACCGCCCTAGTTGTCATGCTCGAAGCTTCCGTATTTGCCATGGTCGAAGCTGCCATAGTTGTTGTGGTTGAAGTTTTCGTAGTTGTTGTGTTCGAAGCTATCATAGTTGTCGTGGTTGAAGTTGTCATAGTTGCCATGCTCTAAGCTTCCGTAGTTGCCATGGTTGAAGCTACCATAGTTGTTGTGGTCGAAGTGCTGATTTATTGGGATTGGAAAAATAGGGCTTGTTGAAGTCTTCTATTGAGAATAGAATAGGACAGATTTGGAGAACTTTGTGAAGCAACATATTGAAGATTTGTGGAGATCATTGAAGACCATTATGCATTGAAGCTATTATGGGGTGACCTTGAATAATTTTTGTTTGGGTAACATGAAGAAAAGTGTTGACACCTTCAAGTGAAGAACAAGGTTGTCATTGATGATGTGACATGGAGACTAAGTGAAGGTGTAGCTGAAGATTGATAGGGCTTGTTGAAGAAAACATTGGGAAACATGAAGTATAACCAAACATACCTTGACAAAGTGAAGCTATAGGGTTGGAGCCCTTGCGGTTGGTGCCTCAAAATTGACAAGGTTGGTGCCTTGGAAAGTCCAAGTTGGTGCTTGGCAAATATAGTATTGGTGTCCTTGGATTTGGTGCTCCTAAACTCAAGGTTGGTACCTTGGATAAGATAGGGTTGGAGCCCTAGAGGATCAGAGTCCTCAAGAAACCAGGTCAGAGCCTAAACCAATTATAGGGTTGGAGCCCTTGAGGTTGGTGCCTCAAAATTGACAAGGTTGGAGCCTTGGAAGTCCAAGTCGGTGCTTGGAAAATACATGTTGGAGCTTAGGAGATTGAATATCGGTGTCTTCACCTAGCGTTGGATCCCTACATATATTGTACCTGATTTATTGAAGAAATTAATAAAATCATTTATTCTTATTGTTCATTTTGTGTTATAAATATAAGTGATCTAACTGGTAAAACTAACAATTGAAAAGAAATATTGATTCACCCCCCTCTTAGTATTTCTAACACTCAACCCATAGTTGCTACAGAGCTCTAGATCATTTATCCAACCAATGTTCCAAGACTAGTAACTCAACCCACCAAGGGATCCAGAGAGTTTTTCAAACCAAGGCTTCTAGGACTAGTAACTCAAACCAAGTTTTTATAGGGCTTGTAGAGTGTTTGTCCAACGAAGACTTCCAGGAACTAATAATGCAACCCACGACCATAAGGAACATGAGCACCAACAGAAAAAAAAGAAGATAAAAGCCACAACACCATGGCTATCCAGGAAATGGCAAGGCTAGGAAAAACCATTGTAAATCTAAGGAATCCTCTTTTCCAACGACAAAGCACAACCAAGAAAACACATGCATGTGTCGTGCATGCCAAAACTAGCAAGGAAATAATACATACAACTTGGTACTTGCAATCAAAACCCATTGTAGTTGTTGATCCCTCTATCCTCTTATGTTTTCCTATTTTTTCTTTTCTCTCTTGCTCCAAATCCAGAGTATGCCACAATCCTCCAAGAGTGCTCCAAGAAAAATTTTAATTGTCCAAGAGTATGAGAGAGAGGATGGAATGAGAGCTCCACCAAAAAATTTCCAAAATGCCATGAATTTATCCTCAAAAGCCTTTTTATTATTTGAGGCCTTTATTTTTGTCATTTTCCATTATTTTTCTTAAATTTACTCCTCACATGCAACGTGGGACCATTCACCTTCCTTTTCTCATATTTTACATTATTTTCATAAATAGAATGCCAATTAATCTCTCTTTTCCTTTTCCATGCCTTTGCCAATTTCCATAGCCATAATAAACCAAATGAGCACCCACTAGGATGTTTTTCTTACCATTCAGCTTGGAATACATGTCCCATGACCTTGGTCTTATATTTTTTTACATGGAAATCAACCAGGGGTTGTTACAGAACCCTCCCCTTTGGGGGGACACTGTCCTCGGTGTTCAATAACACCTATAATCCAGGAAACTACTGAAAACAAAACATATTTCCTATGGAGCTTTATCACACATGTTATTGCAGTACTTACAATGACCACTATTGAAGGTATGACAATCATACCATTTTATGGAGTTTTATAACACAACTCATTACGGTATTTACAATAATAACCACATATACACATATGCACATTTTCTCAACAAGTAAATAAAGGATAAAATTCCCATATCAACAACAAGTGAATGCAGAGTCTCACACCTCCACCCTCAAAGTAATATTAAGATTCACATCCTTCCCAAGAATTCCAGAATCCACTGTCAAAGTGAAAGTTGCATCCAATGTCCAACACTACAATCCTAGGCGACATTTCCTCTAAGTGAATAGTTACTAGCTCATTATTCTAGGGAACACTCGGATGTGCATGTGATTCCATCTCGTAATTTTAATGACCAAAAAAAATCCATGCCCGACCTTCCCTTCTCTTCTACATAGTCCCTTGATTAATCTGGTCACCCCCTTCCATGCATCCACACACCTTCCAAATTTAGTGGGCATCCCCTTGTCTGGTACACAGTCCCTCGAGTGACCCCTCCCTTGGTAAGGTTTCCTCACATCAGAAGGTCCAAAACCAAGACATATCCCTGCCTCGAAACCATCATAACACTCATAGAATCCTCATGGAAATTAGTGGACACTATTGGGCACCAATCTCCCACAATTTCCCCACTCTTGAAGTGCTTTACCAACATATTTCTGCCTATTCCAATTCCTTTAACTGACGTTGCTAATTTCTGCAGTTGGTTTCAATCACCCAGTCTGAGAAATTCCATGCTTTCTTGTACCAAGAACATAATTTCCATTAGATTCAAAACGAATTGAAATAAACCAAAATCATACCTCATTGATGTCCTATCAATAAGGCACACTTGCACTTATGTTCACTTCCTACCACAACAAGCCGAACCATCTCTTGACCAAATCATCATGTATAAGCATATCACATCCGGTTAGCTCAAAACACAACCATCATAGATCAAAATCATGAATCGCATGCAATCATCATAAAATAGAATCATATATCACATATAACCATCATAAATGAGAATCGTAGATGACATGCATAATAAAGCTGAAATAAAATATTGATACTTATCCTTTAATCAATCATTTTCTTCTACCTTTATCCTATGTCCTTTCCATACACACACTAGATTGGTTTCCACACTCAGCAAGCACCTAGTTCCTTCTCTCCTCTTCAATCACGTACACATACACACAATATACATCACCACACATACACTTACACCCGCTGTACAAAAAAATACGTATGTGTACACTGAGTACAACACAAGGAATACACATGTCACGATACAAGGACTACACATAACATAGTACCACATGTATATAACAAAACTGTGTAATATATATACACAATACCATATGTACAACAACACCATGTGCCCATCATTTACACACCACCACCTTCACAATGTGTACACAACACCACATGCACAACATGTACACAACACTACATGCATGACATGTACACAACACCACATATCCAACATGCGCATAGAACCATATGTACACAAAACGGCATAACTAACATGTACGCAACAACACATGTATACAACATCACATGTACATTATGTACAACATACACACAATAGTAGTATTGAACATCCAAAGACTACACTATCTCTACCAGGAAACCTTGCTTATAGTGTCTTTCCACCATCCATACTTGTCCCAACATGCCACAAATCACACTGCTTTCATTCCATTGATGTACCCCTCAGTACTACCTTCCATAACATAGACATAGTATAATCACAATATCAATTCATATCCACATGATACTAACCTCATATATTTTTGAGGGCTATTCTTCCCACTTCATTCCTCATAAGACAAGGAACTTCTTCATGTCATTCACCTAAATAAGAAATCATTCCTCCACAAACATGATCCTTGATGGCCCTATTAGACAATGACATACATACATACATATAAAAATTAGCATAAAAAAGTAATGATCTCTGACGACCCTATCAGACAACGACATAGATACATACATACATGTATACATATAGAGACATTAGAATTATCATAATCACAACATAATTACCAGATATCATAAGGTCAAGTAGAGAACCCCTTTTATCCATGTGCATCTTGCACAACATGGGGAACAAAAATTCCCGACTTAGCCAAGGCATTTGACATGTCAAATCCATTTACTTTACCTTTCCTGATTACCTTTCTCATGACTATCCTACCCCCATCCATTTACCTCAATGGACCCAACCAATCCAACTAGTTGTCGTACTCTTGCCTTCAACAACCCTTATACATGAAATGAGCTTCATACAGGTCTTACATTACCTGTCAAGTTTCATTCAGCTCTCCCCAAGCTCCATTAACTTCCTCCTTCCCAACAAATTCCCAAGACCATCAAAACATAATAGGAAAGAACAAGAAACAAACAAGAAGAACACCATGAAAAAACAATAACAATACGACACCACAAACAAGGTGGTATAGCCATACACTAGATATAAACAAAACTTCAAATCAAGCCAAAAAGAGCACAAAATGATGAAAGCACAAAACTAGAAACAAATTCCATGACTTAATTCCCCATGGGTTCCCAATGTTTCCAAGGGAAATCCCAACCTGATCCTTCTTCAAGATTTCATGGCAGCCTCTTTTTCCATGCAATCCCCTACATCATACTGCCATAATCACACAAATGTCAATGTATAAATAATTATAGCAATATATTGGTTATGTTACCCTATTGTACCTAACACACTGACCTGTAACTAAAATTGTACACATATCGTCTCTCAAGGGACTCCATTCCCTTAATGAATCCAACCATAACTGAAAACCACTTGTTACACTTATCAATATGTGTTTAGGAATATAACATATATCCACATAATGCCAGATAAAATCTAGGTTAAGAAGAATTCTTGTATTCATGCAAACCACTCATTCATTTGGAATTGTGGTTTCCAAACATAGCCAAAGGAATTCTCACCCAATTCATTTCTTTTAACCTTGCCTTGCTGTAATTGAATCTTATTATGTACTGTCACGTCACCTAATTATTAGTTATATAAACAAATCAATTGTTACCTTATCATGCTATTACCAAGCATGTTTCTCTATAACTGTTCACACATGTCAGTCACACGTTCCAAACATTAAGACATCATATCTATTAATTTGAAATCAACCTTTACCAAGACTACCATGCATGACAAAGTCAACAATCAACTCACAATCATTAATCATAATGCTAAAACTATCACCTACTCTGAACTCAAGTGCATATCATGTATCTCAGCACATAATTTGTTAGTACAACTATCTTAAAACAAAATCATTCCTTCATGCAATCTTACAGAAACATGCTCATATCATGCAATTAATAAGACATTAAAAAAAACTATAAACATACCATGTTAGATGAATCAAATAAATGACTTAATCAAACACTCAAACACCAAATAGATGGCATAATCAAACTCATATCTCAATGTATCTCACGGGAGGCTATCGCATCTTCCCAAGTTAGTTGAGTTTAGTGTGACACAATATCACAATTATATCGACTCATACATGTGTATCATAACCACAATCACTCGCATTGACCAATCCAAATTAGCACAATACATATAACATTAAGATCCTAAGTACAGTGACCATAACCATCATGCATATGACCATAATGCATATAACAACATGTTACTATTCTTCATGGCTAGTCGATGCATGTACATATGTTCGCACTAATTAACTAACATCTATTATATATATAACCATAAAAAAACATAGACTGACAGACATGTACAGAACCCTAATTCTTATATCAACCATTAACCAACATACGTGCATATTCGCCATACAAACCTGTATGATGATATGCTCTTACCCCAAGGTCCAATGTTGAAACCTCGCATTGATGATCTGCATCTACTCCTCTATCTCAACCAACACATTAGCATCATAACAACCAACAACATCATGATGACACAAAATACATACAATAACCTCGCAATTCATGTCTAACTTAATATACATGCATACTATAACCATGAGAATGCATGCATAACAACATATAGACACTCGCATGCATAACAATTTTTTTATACAACCGACACACATTCATGAAAAACACATCCCAGAAACAACATTTTAAACTTCTACATGTCAACTTAATTTTAGCAATGACCACTACCATGCATACATAACAAGCACATATACAACCTAGATGCATACAAGACAAACACATTCTTCCAATCTAGTCCAAGTGTTGAACCATCCTCTGATACCACTCTGTAACACCCTCCTCACACACTTACCCAAGTTTACTAGTCCATGTTAGCCCCCTAATTTTCTCTCTTTTTGCCATTTTCCCCTTCCTAAATCATAACCCTTTACCATTGTTTTATCTATCTTATACACCCTCATCTTGCACCAGTCCAAGCACAGTGACATATTGTTAAGTTATGGTATGTTTTATGCTTATAACAGTTTACTTTTTTTTCTAATTATATTCCACAGATTACCAATCACATGTTCATAAAGTAAAGTGCAGTTAGAACATTAAATGATCGACAGAAAACAAGCCAAGACAAGAGGCACAAGATGTGGTGGCTAACCAGGGACAAATCCCACAATGTGTGGGGAAACCCTTTAAAAAAATCTTCTTTTATCTTCAATAATTCAGCAGACAGACATAGTACAATAAATATGATTTATATCAGCAGTAGCAAACCCTAGATCATCAACATCAACATTAGCGGCTTCATCATCAAACTAGGGCAAACGATATCTCACAAACCAATCATCGGATCGGCTTGATTCCACCACCAAAAGTTGCAGCTTCTAGAGGAGGTTCAGACGAACCTACAATGCAGTTTAGATGAGGAGATCTTCTAGTCCACGCAAGTCAAACTTCACTTCTGCAGTTGCAGCTTCAGTTTTAGTAGCTTCCTTCAAACTAGGGCAGACGATATCTCACAAACCGACCGTCGGATCGGCTTGATTCCACCACCAAAATTTTCGGCTTTCGGAGGAGGTTTAGATGAACCTAAATTGCAGTTCAGATGAGGAGATATTCTAGTCCATGCAGGTCAATCTTTACTTCTGTAGTTGCAGCTTCAGTTTCAGTAGCTTCCAGCTTCACATGTGTGAGGGAGAGACCCTTTTCTGCATAGTAGAGAAGAGACTCTTTTCTGCACAGTAGAGAGAGAGAGATGTGATGAGATGAGTGAGTCCAAATGAGGAGAAGTCCTTCTGGATTTATAGACAATGTTGGTGTTTGAATATATGCGACTGCTGGGCTTATGAGCCTACATGAGTTGTAGATCGTCTTGATAATAATTCCATAATCAAAACAAATTCATATCTCCATGAATACTTATCGGAATCGGATGATCTTTATATCAATCCTACACCTCTCGACGAGAGGAATATAATAAAAATATTATCAGCCATGAATAAGATGACCCACATGAAGTTTCGCCCTAGTTGATAATTTTAACACTCCCTCTCAACTAGGGAGAACTTCATCTGCAAACTGTCTATCGGTCGTTACTATTCATCCATCAAATGCACTGCCCTATACAGCTTGACCCTTGCCTTGCTATACTCTATTATGCCTATTTTGCTTTGTCTTGTTCTGCCCTGTACTGATATGTATGACTTTGCTCTGTTATGTGCTGCTCTGCTTTTTTCTATTCTGCTCTGCTTTTGTTTGAATTATGAAGAAGAAGAAATGATTGAGGATGTATCATACTGAATCAAAGTCAGTCTCAGAGTATGTACCACTAGTCGTAGACTAGTCTCAATCAACTTGAAGTCAGCGTCATGCTGAGTACAACTCCACTGGTCCTAGACCAATATCATCCTCCACTGACTCAAATTCAGTCTTAGAGTGCGTACCACTAGTCCCAGACCAGTCTCAACTGACCCGAAGTCAGCTTCATAGTAAGTACCACTCCTACCACTGGTCCCAGACTAGTATCACAGTCTCAGAGAGTGTACCACTAGTCCCAGACTAGTCTCAGCCGACTCGAAGTCAGCGTCATAGTATGTACCACTCTCACTGGTCCTAGACCAGTATTGCACTGACACGAAGTCAGTTTAGAGTATGTACCATTAGTCCCAGACCAGTCTTAACCGACTCAAAGTCAGTGTCATAGTATAGTACAACTCCTACCACTCGTCCCATACCAGTATCATTGATCCCAGATCAATGGAGGTCATCCTAGTGTAGGGAGTACGGTAGATACAACGATGCATCTATCGGTACTACTATGGTCCCTAACTTCATTTCCCTACTCATTGATCAAATGAGAGGTACTTCCCATGAGTCCTAGACTACATGGGTAGGATGCCTTGACAGGAGAACTAATTAATCTTGTCCTCATAGGAGAACACATCAATCCTGCTACAATTGCCATGGAGAACACATCAATCCAGGCCGCCATGGAGAACACATCAATCTAGGCCTCACAGGAGACCACATCAATCCTACTACAATCTCCATGGAGAACACATCAATCTAGTTCTCACAGGAGAACACATCAATCCTACTACAATTTCCATGGAGAACACATCAATCCAGGCCTCATAGGAGAACTAATCATGCTGCTACACAGGAAATAAAATCATCCTATTCCAAAAGAGAGTCAATCATCTTGTCCCACAAGAGAGCGAATCATTTTGTTCTAGTGCATACCACTAGGGGAGGGTGAGTCACCCTGTGGTTGCATGTTGCTCCACTAAGAACTGCAAGCCCTTAGAGCTCCCAAAGCTCAATGTATGCAACATGCAGGACCCTTGTACAAGGGTTTCTTGGCGACTCCAAGTCATTTGGGAAAATCACAGATTAGATCTTTCCTCGAGGCTTTGACAAGGTGTATCGACTTGTACATCATCTTAATGTGATGGAGCCTCCTTTCTCATTGACTTACCATATCCAAGATGATGTCTATCCACTGGAGCAATCTACGAATACGAGATTCCTCAATAATTGAATCCCACCTCTAGTTGTTACAGAGAATCACAGCGGTATCCAATGTAAATCCAAACAGCTCACTAAAGAGCTTTCACAACCAGACTGCCTCACAAGAGGCCATGCTAGTAGCAATATATTCTGCTTTGGTGGTGCTCAAAGCCACCGACTAATGCTTCCTGATCATCCAAGGTATGGAAGCAGATCCCAAGGTGAAACAACACCCAGAAGTGCTCTTACAGTCCACCACACTCCCTGCCCAATGAGCATCAGTATATCCAAGTAGTCTCACATCTTCAGTAGTGTATCTTAACCCATTAGTAATTGTGCCACAAACATATCTCAGAAGATTCTTGGCATCAATCAAGTGAGGCTCAACCAAAGATGAGCTCACAATGCTAACTACAAAACATATGTTCAGATGGAGGTTCACCAAGAACATCAATGCGAATGAGTTTATGAAACTCAGAGGCATTTCCCAAATCTGGTCTGACATCACTACCATATAACTTCTAAAAGTTAAGATCCTCAAGGTATTCAAAGGCTTGCAGTCCATCATACTGAATCTTTCCAATATATTTACCACATATTTTCCTTGAGATAGGAAAATTTCCCCTGGCTTCTGCCACAATTCAAGTCCGTATTCCTTTATTTCAAATTCAGAGGCCAACTCCCTCTTACATTTGTGAATGAGAGGGTCTGCACCTGTTAGAAAGAGGCCATCCACATACAACACCAGTATGAGAGGCTTGTTATATTAACCTTAAGGTAAAGGTTAGGATCGGCTTCACTCCTAGTGAATCCCAGCTTTATCAAGTAGCTATCGATCCTCTCATACCATTCTCGGGGTGCTTGCTTCAGCCCATAGAGAGCCTTCTTCAACCTACATACATGAGATTTTCAATCTTAAATCTCAAATCCTTTGGGTTGCTCCACATAGACCTCTTCTTTGATCGAACCATGCAAGAACACGGTCTTGACATCCATCTGATGTAGGTTCCATCCTTGTGAAGCCACAAGGGCTATGATCAAGCGGATGGTCGTATATCTGGAAACAGGTGCAAATATAACATCATAGCCTAACCTTCCTTCTGGGAGAAACCACGAGCAAAAAAATGAGCCTTATACTATTCTGTACTTCCATCTGCTACAACTTTATCTTGTAAAACCATTTTGAAGTAACAATTGTCTTGTCCTAGGGTCTAGGAACTACTTCCCAGACATCATTCTCTATAATGGTCATAGCGTCCTTCCATACTTTATGCTTGATGTCATCTGAGAATGATGGAGGCTCATTTTGTATGATTGTGCTCATGATGGTCAGGTATCCCTGATACCTGTTAGGTTTCTTTCATAGAACGTTCCTAGGGATGTAGCATGTCCTTCAGCATCATCAGGTATCCCCCTAAGCCATGAAGGCCTCTTCCTAGAAGAGGGAGGCTCAGGTGGATAAATAAGATCCATAGGTTCCTCCACATCAGGCATTGTTACATCATCTATCAATAGAGACAACTTCCACAATCGTATTGTTCTTCCTTTCCACCACACCATTCTGCTCAGGAGTATGTGGTGTAGTAGTCTCCCTCTTAATGCAAACCTCATATATGCCTGAGTGAACCAACTGTAATATATCGAAGATCTTGCTTAGGCTTGAGGGGAATCGTCCCCTTTTGAGCTTTCCTTTGTCACATCCTGGACATATACCTCCTTTCTCTACTCGGAATTCAGACATCCCATCACCATTTGTCTTATACCGAGTAGAGCTTTATAATGAAGGGGGGCAAACCTCTGATGCTAAAGTTCGGACTGAAGAGATGTGTCATAATACATGACACCTAGCTGACTTCCACCGACCTGATATAAAGACTCAACTCAAAACCCAAGAGTGAAATCATCTTTAACATTATTTTTCCATATACATACCTTGCCATCGCTGAAGGTTACCTTGTAGCCTTTGTCTTTCATTGCCGAGATGGACACCAGGTTATTTTCAAGGTCAGGTGCATTTAATACATCTTGGAATTTCTAGCCTTCTTGAATGGTTGTCTTCTTCCTTGATTCCCAGCTCTCCTCTTACCTTTGCTATTGAATTTGTCATTCCTTTGATTGCCATCAGAGGGATTTTGATCATCGTCTCGGTGTGAGTCTTTTCTATCAAGGCACTCCCTTGCATAGTGACCTGCTTTATCGCAGATGTAACATCATCCTTTTCTTCCATCCTTAGGTCCAACCTTTCCTTTTGATTTAGTTCCGGAATTATTTATTTTCTTAGCATGAGAAGAAAAGGTAGCCGGAGGACCTTTAGGCATGGGCATTTCTTTCTCTTCTACCCTTGTTTCTTCTTGAATGCATCTAGCCATTAATTCCACGAAACCAAAAATTACATTATTGTTCAGAAGAGTAGTCCTGAACATGTACCATTCGGATGGTGAATCTCCAAGAGTTTTGAGTGCCATTTCTCTATCAGTAATAGTCTCCCTAGTAGATAGGAGATCATTCTGATCTCGGTGATTCTTAAGAAGTATGCTTGCATACTCTCATCTTTACCCTAATTGATTTCCCTCAACTTATTTCTAAGAAACAAAACTTGATTTGCATCATTAAATTTAAATAAACTCACCAGTCTATCATAGATTTCCTTGGAGGTGTTTAGGTCAGAGATGTAGGCCACCAAGTGCTTGTCGATAGAGTCCCAGACAATCTTCTTTGTTTTGACTTCTTTGTTTTTCCATTTGTTCCAGGCAATATTGGATGCATCTGATGGAGGCTCAACAATATTGCCTCTTACATGGTCTTGCACTCCTAGATCTTCTAGGGTTAGATCGATAGATATCTTCCATCCATGATAGTCAACTTTCTCACAGAACTTTCTTCGGCAGGAAAGGGTGTTGAGGACCCCATAGTTCTTTTATGATAGCCTTTCCTATCTTCTCTTCGGTGATTGCTCTTGCTCTTGCTTGGGCTTTGTCTTCACCTCAACTCTGATACCATGTTAAGTTATGGTATGTTTTATGCTTATAACAGTTTACTTCTTTTTCTAATTATATTCCACATATTAGCAATCACATGTTTGTAAAGTAAAGTGCAGATAGAACATTAAATGATCGACAGAAAACAAGCCAAGACAAGAGACACAAGATGTGGCGGCTAGCTAGGGACAAACCCCACAATGTGTGGGGAAACCCTTTAATCAAATCTTCTTTTATCTTCAATAATTCAGCAGAGAGAAATATTACAATAAATCTGATTTATATCAGCAGTAGCAAACCCTAGATCAGCAACATCAGCATTAGCAACTTCATCATCAAACTAGGGCAAACGATATCTCACAAACCGACCATCGGATCGGCTTGATTCCACCACCAAAAGTTGTGGCTTCTAGAGGAGGTTCAGATGAACCTACAAAACAGTTCATATGAGGAGATATTCTAGTCCACGTAGGTCAAACTTCACTTCTGTAGTTGCAGCTTTAGTTTCAGCAGCTTCCTTCAAACTAGGGCAGACGATATCTCATAAAACAACCGTCAGATCGGCTTGAATCCACCACCAAAAGTTGCAGCTTTCAGAGGAGGTTCAGATGAATCTACATCGTAGTTTAGATGAGGAAATTTTCTAGTCCATGCAGGTCAATCTTTACTTCTGCAGTTGCAGCTTCAGTTTCAACCGCTTCCGGCTTCACATGTGTGAGGGAGAGACCCTTTTCTGCGTAGTAGAGAAGAGACTCTTTTCTACGCAGTAGAGAGAGAGAGAGATGTGATGAGATGAGTGAGTCCAAATGAGGAAAATTCCTCCTATATTTATACACAATTTTGGTGTTTGAATAGATGCGACTGTTGGGCTTCTGAGCCTACATGAGTTGTAGGTCAGCTTGATAATAATTCCATAATCAAAATAAATTCATATCTCCATGAATACTTATCGGAATTGGATGATCTTTATATCAATCCTACACCTCTTGATGAGATGAATCTAATAAAAATATTATCAGCCATGAATAAGATGATCCACATGAAGTTTTTCCCTAGTTGCTAATTTTAACACATATTTCGTATAAACTTTATTTTTCATAATTTTAATTTAACTTAAAATTAATTAATAATTTATTACAAGATTTCTTACTTTTAATCTCTTTGTAACTTATTGATATCTCCAATTTTTATTTGGTAGTTAGAGTACTTACCATGACCGCTGATCCTAGTGCAGGATCGGATCTTGCACCATTGCTAGCACATCAAATCCTTGCAGCAGATTCGAACCTCCTTGATCACCGCCTCGTTTTGAGCAGCTTCAACCACGAGAACAAGATCGATCCAAAGGTAGCCGAGATCAAATTGCCTCATTTTAAGTAGCTTCAACCACGATAGCAAGATCGATCTAAAGGCATCCGAGATCGAATCTATAAAGAATGAAATATGGAGATTGGCTATGGCTAGTTTTGCTAGTTGTCTAAGTTTAAAGGCCGAAAAGCTAAATTCTGTGTTTGGTTATGTAATCGGTTGAATGATATATTTTGGACTTTGGTGAAAGATCTATATAATGTAGAATGTAAATAGGAATAGAGGATTTTTTGGATAGAATAGAAACACAGTCAGAGAGGTGGTAATAGGTTGCTGTATTTTGTTATCGCCCGAATCTGGGCTGGATGATGTATTAATGTATGTACTTGCCTCAGTGAATTAATAAAAGGGAGGTCTACCTCATGTTTCAAAAATCACATTTCCATATTTGAGCTGATGAATTGATTAAAGTACTAAGCAACGTTTCTATCTAAAGGGGAAACACATTGTTTGGCTAGGGCCCAGCCAACCCAACACGTTTACCCCATTTCATGTTTCCTATAATTTTTGTTTATATTGTCAAGTGTGATTTAATTTTATGAACATGCATTCCTATCTGAGTGAAAGCAGATCCGTTGTGTGAAGTAGATAAATTTTCTTTCTTGCACTTGATTTCAAATTGGTTTTCCTCCGCCTGGTCCAAGCAGGAGAAATAACCCTGCATTAGTGCATGTTGGTGTGATATTTCCTTTTTTGCAATTCAGTTTGATTGGTTTTCCCCGCCTGGTCCAAGTAGGAGAAATGAACCTGCACTAGTGCATGTTGGTGTGATGCATCAAGCTTTCTTAGTCTACTTCTCACAATCTTCTTTCTTTCATTAAATGCTTATTATAGGATAAATGTATATTGATTGTTTTTTTATTCCTGCACTCTGTCAAGATCAGAAACATTCACTTTTTATGTGTGCAATTTGATTTAACAGTATAATAGCACTTGCAATAATTAAGCACTCATTTTAAGAATTAAATGCTAAGTGCAAGAAGCTTTGATCTGGTGCAAGAACTAGTTTCTTTCCATGAGATCTGAGTGCTTTGAACCTGGAAATGTTTAGGCCCTTGCAAGAAGTAAAAAGCCTTTAGTAAAGACACCATTTATACCTTTTGCATAAATCTTTGTTCCTACACTAGTATCAACAGATTGCGTTAGTACAGGATAGATTAGTGAAAGAAGGAAATATCCAAAGGAGCAGGTTTAAGGGCCCATCTGATGAGACTACTAAGTGTCTCTTCTAAAGAAAAACACACACTTAGTAGTTAAATAATAATTAGCTAGAGTGATTTCCCTTTATCTTTAATTCCCTCTTACAAATGCATTCTTCCTTGTTCTAGTCTTAGATTATTTTGATGGTTCAAGTTGCCCTTTTCTCTTTTTAATTTGATTCTGCAATCTTTCCTTTAAAGAAAGTAGGGATTTATATTAGAAAGATTCATACCATCTCTGGCATTTCCTGTGCTTCGTCTCTAAGCTTACGGATCCCCGAGGTTGACAAATTAAGTGTTGAGGAGTATGCTTAAGTGTAATTCTTGCACCCAACGTTTTGGTGCCGTTGCTGGGGAGGCAATTTGATTTGGTAAGAATTTTCTGATTATAAAATAGAGGTAATTTTTCCTTTATTTTGCAGTATTGTTTGAAAAATATTCTTTGAAGGAATTTTACTGGTGTTAATTGATTTCTAAGAACATTTTTTATTAGAAGTTGTTTGTTATTTTTCTTTCTTTTTTGAAATGAATGCCTAGAAAAGGTAAGGGTTCGAAGCCCACTAAGGGGTGAAAGAATCCTGAAAAAAATTCTCATATTGGGTCTCATTCTGTAAGCAGGAAGCCCAATCCAATTCAAACCCATCATGCAAGAACAGTCCACCTGGATTTTGGTAATAATAGCTCAGGTGTGGTTCAGCCTATTGAGAGCGGTTCAAGCAAAAGGGAAACAATGGCATGTGGAAGGGACTGGTGAAAACTAGGTAAGTGGAGAAAATCCCACTTTTGTGTTTCCAATTGTGGACCCTGATATTGTGGCGCAAATGAAGAATATTCTACCATCAACTCTCCTTCATTTCCAGGGTAAAGTTCGTGAAGATCCTGACTCTTTTCTATTCAAGTATGATATTCTGTTTAGAAGTTATGATTATTCAACTGACGCTCAGAAGTTAAGATTATTTCCTGTTACTTTCAAGGACTCAGCTCTACGCTGGTTTATGGGGTTAGGAGGAAACACTATAACCTCTTGGGACCAGATGAAGAGAGTGTTCTTGTCTAAATATCAAGAATATTGCAAAACTCGGGACATGCAGGATGAGATTTTTACAACCATACAGGATGATCATGAAACTCTTGAAGATTACCTAGAAAGATTTCTGTATATTTTACAAAGGTCGAAACTTAAGCTTGATCCCAGTACTATTAGAACCTTGTTCTTAAGAGGACTTAGAAATAATGCAAGAAATAATTTAAATCTGTTAGGACAATATGATATTTCTCAGCAAACTTTTGAACAAATTTGTGAATTATGCAGGAAATTTTCAAGAAATCAGTATAGATCCAGTAGACGAACTCGAAATAGAAATAGAAAAAATGAATCTACTAATGCTACGATTATTGGACTAGAAAATAAAATGGAAAACATGAAAATTGATATAATGAATATTGTTACCAAACAGTTGGACTCTTTAAAATTTTAACAAAAGATCATGAAGGAACAAGAGTCATTATGTATTTTTTGTCCTAAATGTAGAGACAAGCATCCTCCTAAAGAGTGTCCTCTTAATTTGAAAGAAACTAATAAGTGTACTATTTGTGTAGAAGACCATGTCACAGAAAATTGTCCTTCTATACCAGGACTTAAAGCTGTATTTATAGGGGGACAACCTAACGCTAAATACTTGTATGCTATGGGAGCAAGAAGGAATTGGCCTTAGGTAGGTGCAGGTATGGCTCCTGAATTTTCTCCACACTATTTTGGTTATAATTCACATGCATATTCTTATCCTAACACTAGTGAGCAGTGGCAGTATGGGAATCAATATTAGCACGGGAAACCTTCTCAACCATGGCAACAAGGTTGGAGAGGGCCAACTCATTCTCCATATTCCTACTAGCCACCTATGCAGTCATATCCATCTACGCATACACCTTATTTAATGCCTCAACTTCTGAGTCAGTTGACTCCACTGTTGCCTTTACCTCCACCTTTTCGACCTCCCTAGTTGCCTGCTCAACATATGCCCAATCCCAACAATAATAAAGCAGTGCAAATGATCTATGTAACAAACCCACCTTTACCATTCGAGTACTAGTCTATTCCAGTTGGAGTTATGATATTCAATTAAGATCAGGAAGGACTATAACATCAGAAAATCAGAAGCAACCTAGAGTGATTGTTGAAGAGAAAGGAGAAGACGAAACTCTTAACCATTCTCTAAAAATTGTCACTAAGCAACCCTTACCCTCTAAATCCTTGCCATATTCTTCCAACTAGCCTCCCTTCCCAGAGAGGTTAGTAATGGAAAGAAGTGAGCCTATTTATGATATTATCTTGGCACCAGAGCTTCAAAATATTTTCATTAAGATACCTTTTCTTGAAGACATCAAAGAGATCCCCATTTGTATCAATATTATTAAGGAACTCTATCTCAAGAAACCCAGGAGGAAGAGATTGGAACCCCAAACCATTCAATTTGTTTGTAGGGCAACAGAGTTGATGACGGGATGTGTGTCTATGGAAAATATACTGATCCCAGAAACCCTATTGTCTCAGTTTAGATTGGTAATGTCCTTATCTATAATGTTCTTATAGACCTGGGGGTAGCCATTAATGTCATGACTAAGCAAAGCATGGATCAACCTCGGTTATCTCATCTTCGCCCTACTCCCACTATGCTTGAATTAGTAGATAGATCTAAAATTAAGCCAGAAGGAGTATTGGATGATGTGATCATCTCATTAGATTCTTGAGAATATCCTATTGATTTCATCGTGCTTCAGCCAAAGAACCCAGTAGGAGGACATCCCTTGATCTTGGGTCGAGCATGGCTTGCTACAGCTGATGCATATATTGGATGTCATTCCCGTGATATGTATATTTCGCATGGAGATTCTAGGAAGAAGGTTACCTTATACCCCCCTGCCAGATCCATTAAGGACCTTTGAGATACTTTAAGGTTGGATCAAAGCAGTGATGAGGAGACTCAGCCCATTTCCCTTATCCATCATTATACTGGGTCTTCACAAGAAGATGAGATTCAAGATTTCTTGAATAATCTAGACACTATGCCTAATTTTGAGCCATTGAGCCAGATTTTCAGCCTAGATTTTCAAGATAATCACGATTCTCATTCTTCTGTACTACTACATTTGACCACTCCCTTGAGTACTTCTGATCCCGATACTACTCTTGTTGAGATTAGCCCTGGTAAATCGTTGCATATTAGTTCAGATTTGGATTCATATCAGCAGGAGTAGCTTGTGAATTTGTTGCAAAACCATCTTAGTGCCTTTGCTTGGGGCTATGAATATATGAAGGGTATTCCTCCTGAAACTTGTAAACATCATATATATATTTAGGAAGGTACCTGACTTGTTCGAAAACCCCAAAGGTGAATGAATCCAGCTCTAAGAGATATTGTGAAGGAAGAAGTACAGAAACTCTTGGATGCCAGTTTTATCTATCCTATTTTTTACAGTAAGTGGGTCTCTCCATTAGTGCTAGTACCTAAGAAAGATGGAAGATGGCATATTTGTATTGATTATCAAGAATTAAATAAAGCCACTCTTAAAGATTATTTCCCTCTCCCTTTCATTGACCAGGTGCTCGATACCCTCGCAGGAAAGAAATATTTTTCCTTTTTGGATGGCTTTAGTGGTTATAACCAGATATAGATTTCACCCGAAGATCAGGATAAAACTATTTTTACATGTCCATGGGTTACATTCTCTTATAAAGTGCTTCCCTTTGGTTTATGTAATGCCTTGGCTACCTTTCAAAGGATAGTCCTAGCCATTTTTACTGATCTAGAATTTGTAGAAATTTATAGGGATGACTTTTCTATGTTTGGTGATTCTTTTCAGGAAGCTCTCAAAAATATGGAAAAAGCACATCTTCATTGTCAAGAAGCCCATCTCACCTTGAGTGACAAGAAATGTAGATTAATGTGCAAAGCGAGAGTGGTACTTGGCCATTTGATTTCTGGTAAAGGTATCCAAGTTGATCCAGCAAAGATTGAAATTATTCTGCATCTTCCTGCACCCAAAACTAAAAGGGAAGTAAGAGGTTTTCTAGGACATGCTAGTTACTATAGAAGATTCATTGAAAATTTTTCTAAGATAGCTACCCTTCTTTTCCAACTTCTAGCTAAGGATAGTGAATTTTATTGGACCACAGCTTGCCAACAATATTTTGAAACATTGAAGGAAAAGTTAGTACATGCACCAGTTTTGAGAGGTCCTAACTGGTCCCTGCCATTTCACATCTCCTCTGATGCTTCAGATTTTTCTATTGGCGTAGCTTTAGGACAGGAGGGAAATAAGCAATCCTATGTTATTTATTATAGTAGTAAGAATTTGTCTTCCGCTGAATTAAATTATAGAGTTACAGAGAAAGAGTTTTTAGTTGTAATTTTTGCAATTAATAAGTTTAGCCACTATATTACAGGATATGAAGTATTTGTACATACTGATCATTCTGCGATTAAATATTTGATGAACAAACCATTGACTAGTGGTAGAGTAACTAGGTGGTTACTATTGTTCCAGGAATTTAATATTACTATTGTTGATAGACTAGGAAAATCTAATGTTGTAGCAGATTTTCTTTCTAGATTAGATAATCCTGGTGAAGCAACTCCTGTTAATGATGATTTTCCAGATGAACATCTTTTTTTTATGTCAACAGATTCTCCATGGTTTGCTGACATTGCTAATTACTTGGTTACTGGGCAAACGCCACCCCACTTGTCCGCTCTTGAAAAGCGGAATATTATTCAGAAAAGTGCTGCATACTCCTAGATTCAAGAAGATCTCTTTTACGTTGGTCCAGATCTGATTATCCGTAGGTGTGTAAGAGAGGAGGAAGTATTTGACATATTGAAATCTGCTCATGATGAATGTTGTGGAGGCCACTTCGTCAAGAAGCGGACTGCATATAAAGTATTGAGTGTTGGTTACTTTTGTCCTTCCTTGTTTAAGGATGCCAAACAGTATGTCAGGCGATGTCATAGCGATCAGTAAATTGGCTAGCCTAATCAAACCAATGAAATGCCTTTATTCCCCCAGGTTATGATCGAGCCATTTGAAAAATGGGCTATTGATTTTATAAGGCCAATAAATCCAACATCATTAAGTAAAAAGCATATCCTGGTTTGTACAGATTTTGTTACAAAATAGGTAGAAGCTAAAGTTGTTTCCTTTGTTATAGAAAAAGTTATTGTTGATTTTCTTTTTACTGAAATCTTTACTAGATTTGGTGTGCCTAGAGAAATTGTTTCTGACAATGGTCTACAGTTTATTTCTAATTTGGTATAGGGTGTGGTGGAGCAATATAAGATTTGGCACAGGAAATCCATGCCATATCACCCGCAAGCAAAAGGCCAGGTGGAATCCATAAACAAAGTGATCGAGTCCATTCTTACAAAGATAGTATATATGAATCAGAAAGACTGGGCTCAAATATTACCAGAAGCTTTGTGGGCATACAGAACTACTTGGAGAAATAGCACGGGAAATACACCATATGAGCTGGTATATGGCAAATAGGTTCTGTTACCAATTGAATTCTAGATCAAAACTTTTAGAACTGCAGTTCAGTTAGGACTAGATCTCTCTGAGGTACAACAATAGTGTCTTCTCCAATTAAATGAGTTAGATGAATTTCATAGGGATTTTGTTTATCAAAACATATTAATTCAGCAGCAATGCAAAAGGTGGCATGACAAGTCTATTCAGAAAAAGAAATTCCAACCAGGTGATTGGGTGTTCCTTTATGATTCTAGATTTAAAATTTTAAAGGGAAATTCCATACACGTTGGATGGGACCTTATGAAGTGATCAAAGTATTTGAGAATGGAGAAGTAGAAGTTAAAACTACTGATGGACAAAATTTAGTATTCTTGGTAAATGGACATAGATTAAAGAAGTATTTTCAACCACTTGCTAGGAAAGATTTTACATAGTAAGTCCAACAGCAATTCAAGATGGTAGTGGTGAATGGTAATACTAACCTTTTGAAAACATGAATCCTTCTTCTTCTTAAAAAAAATAATACAAAAAAAAAAATTAAAAGTAAAGAAAAAAAATTCCTGTAATTATGAAAATCAGTTCACTGACATGATTGCAGAAGGATCAACCTAAAAACCAGCTTGCTGGCAAGAAGATCAAAAATTTCTAATAAAAAGAAAATGTTGCTTGATCTTTAGATATGCTAGTGACCACTAGGTAAAAGCAGGTTCAACAGAACCAACCTTTATACAATTGGGGTAATTAGAATGGATATTTTTATTCAAGTAATGCTTAATTTTCTTTGCAATTATTTTTCTTCCACCAGTGCAGGTAGACCTTCCAGGAAATTTTCTTCCTTTCTTCATATTCCACTTTCGTAATATTCCCTCAGTTTTCCTCTTCAATCCTAGAATGATTAGCCTTCCCATATTCTTTTGAATTTACCTTGTTTGTTTCATAAAAACCCCACTTTACTGTTGAATTTTTTCCCTATCCCACTTCTATTTATCTCCTCTTGTGGTACTATTCCTAGAATCCCTGTAACAGAATTCCTTCCCATTATGAAATTTCCCTTTTCCCACTTCTTTGTTCCCTCATGAATTCATTGCAGGATCTCACGCACAAAGAGCAAAAGGATATGCTCTGAAGCATCAAGAAAGGGCGAAGCAAATTTACAGTATAAGTTGAGAAAGCCATGTTGGAAGTCCAGCTTATATTTTATTTAAATTCCCTATTCTTTTTTCAGATATTATGCTTGCACTAGTGAAAGCATGTCATCCTATATAATAATGCAAGTAGAATAGCATAGTTTAAGCGGTGCAAGCAGACCAGTGCAAGCATGCACCCTGTCAATAGCATAGTACAATTTTTTCTTTTCATAGCATATGTCATAGGAAAGTGGTCATCATGAAAGTTTATAAGAAGCCATTTCACTTAATCGATGAGTAATTGTGCTATCATATTAACTAGGAGAAAATTATTTAAAGTACAAGGTGTTTTTAAGTTAAGAATCATGATCATTTCTAATGAATGCTAAGGTTTTTTTTTTTTTGAATTATGAAGGAATGCGGAAGTGTTTAATTGTTGCTTGGATACAATTTGCCTATTATGCCATAATCCTAAATTTCCTTCACTCATAATGATTACCTCACCTAGCCGTTAAAACGCCACTACAAGTACCAATCCAGCTTGATCTCAAAGATGTTGCACATCCACAGCTATTTCAGTGGAATGAATGGGTGATAAGATGGAAGGGATGGTGGACAGTTGAATCCCTACCTATAAGAACCAATTTTCCCGGTGTTGCATGTAAATTCTTGACTGTTCATAACCGTTAAGAAGTGATGCCGCCTGTTCGAAGCGAACCCTCATCTCTCAGTAGGGTAGAACAGATTGTTGAGTATCACAATAGTATTGCACTATTGTGAGACTTGGGATTTCTTCAATTCTTGCAAAAGTTTGATGGGCACGATAGAGAAGTAGCCTTACAGTTTTCCAGAAGTTTCAAAAATGGCCGAGTAAAAATTGGGCCTCTAAAATTTGAAGTTACGAAAGAGTTTGTAGCAGTAGCGACAGGCTTGGACAATACTGGTGAGAAGTGGTTTAAAAATAAAAAACTAGAAAGCAAGTGATGGAATCATTTTGTCGTCGACAAGAAGATGAAGGTAGATTGGAAGGAAGGAGTTCTCGCAGCGCCCTGCTGGGACAGCGGCAAGACCTCCTTTTCATCCTACAGAAATTCGTAACCTATGAGGGAAGGTAATCCCACACTTTTGTGTACCATTTTAGGATGTTGCAACATTTTGAAGCTGCCCGACACATCCAGTGGATTATGAATTTCCCCTATTTTTTGCTTAAGAGCTTGGAAAAAATGGCCAAAGGTGTGCGGGACGGATGGGCAGACCAGGCCAACAAGAAGTTATATCACCATGGCCTAATAAAGATTTTGGTCCAGAAAAACTGAGAAGTTAAAGGCATGACCTGGGAGGCATTGCTAAAATAGCTACATAAAAGGACGACTACTGGAAAGGAGACAGAGGACCCGGCCAGCACAAGCAAGGGTCCGAGTAAAAATGTAAAGGGGAGTCCTTCTTGCACCAGTGCAAAAAGAAAACGACCTGAAAAATCAAAAGAGGAAAGGGTCCCATCTCCAAATAAGAAGATAGCTAGTGCACCTATTGAAGAGACTCCTTCTATGCCACCAGTATAGGCATAGACCCCCGAAGAAAACAACCTGTCAGTCCTTGTAGATGCAGCAAAATTTGCAGAGGTTGAAGATGACACTTTGTTGCCAGATTTCATTAAAATGCCTTGGAAAAAGAATAAAGAATCTGGTGTAGGCAAAGAACCACAATCCCCACAGGACGTTGAATCCCCTTCTGCACCAGTGCAAGAAGAAGAACCAGTACAATAAGAAGAACCAATACAAGAAGAAGAACTAGTATAAGAAGAAGAACCAGAAGAAGAAGAATTTCCAAATGTAACCATGAGGGATACTGAGGTCCTTGAGGAAGACACAGCACCTGTCGAGACAAAAAAAGAATAATATTTGGTAACTCCTGCTGCTTGAGTTGAACTAGAGCTTCAAGTGCAAAACTTAGAATAGATCATAGCTAAAGCCTAGGAG
Source organism: Pinus tabuliformis (assembly GCA_031772625.1). Lineage (NCBI taxonomy): Eukaryota > Viridiplantae > Streptophyta > Pinopsida > Pinales > Pinaceae > Pinus > Pinus tabuliformis. The sequence goes on from CM062817.1 coordinate 963,179,341, forward strand.
GATAAAGAATAGAGTAAAGAAGAATTAACTATGGAGATCTAGAAAAGGAAAAGAGAAGTTAGAGTTTGGAAGTATTGAGCTGTGTAATGTTTCAAGCGACTTAAAAAGGTGACAAAGAAACTAAAGAACATCAGAAAGAAGAAGTCTGAAACATTGCAGGCTAATGTCAGTATGCCGAAGTAGGATTGAGTTGGAATGCTCAAAGTTTTGAACGTTTTTTGCAAAGGTAAAGAGTTATGTGAGGACACACAGTAGCTTAGGGATGGGAGGATGTTAGTGCCCTAATTTTCTCTCTTTTTTCCATTTTCCCCTTCCTAAATCATAACCATTTACCATTGTGTTACCTCTCTTATACACCCTCATCTTGCACCAATCCATGCACGGTGACATATTTCATATAAACATTATTTTTCATACATTTAATTTAACTTAGAATTAATTAATCATTTATGAGATGATTTCTTACTTTTAATCACTCTTTGTAACTTATCGATATCTACAATGTCTATTTGGTAGTTAGAGTACTTACCGTGACCGTTGATCCTAGTGCAGGATCGGATCCTGCACCATTGCCAACACAACAAATCCTTTTAGCAAATCTGAACCTCCTTCATCACTGCCTCATTTTGAGCAGCTTCAACTATGACAACAAGTTCAATCCAAAGGTAGCCGAGATCGAATCTCCTTGTTTTGAGCAGCTTCAACCACTACAGCAAGATCTATCCAAAGGCAGCCGAGATTGAATCTCTTCGTTTTGAGCAACTTGAACCACGACAACAAGATTGATCCAAAGGAAGACGAGATCGAATTTGTGAAGAAAAAAAGCTAGAGATTGGCTACAGCCAGTTTTGCTAACTGTCTAAGTTTAAAGGCTAAAAAGCTAAATTATGCGTTTGGTTATGTAATTGGTTGAATGATCTATTTTGGCCTTTGGCCAAATATCTATATAATGTAGAATGTATATAGGACTAGAGGAGTTTTTGGATAGAACAGAGACACAACCAGAGAGGTAGTAGCAGGTTTTTGTATTTTGTTATTTCCCGAATCTAGGTTGGACGATGTATTAATGTATGTACTTGCCTCAGTGAATTAATAAAAGGGAGATCTATCTCATGTTTCACAAATCACATTTCTGTATTTGAGATGATGAATTGATTAAAGTACTCAGCAACATTTCTATTTAAAGGGGGAATGTGTTGTTTGGTTAGGGCCTAGCCAACCAAGCACGTTTACCCCATTTCTTGTTTCCTGTAATTTGTGTTTATATTGTCAAGTGTGATTTAATTTCAAGCACATGTGTTCCTGTCTGAGTGAAAGCAGATCCGTTGTGTGAAGTAGATAAATTTCCTTTCTTGCACTTGATTTCATATTGGTTTTCCTCTGCCTAGTCCAAGCAGGAGAAATAACCCTGCACCAGTGCACGTTGGTGTGATATTTCCTTTTTTGCAATTTTGTTTGATTGGTTTTCCCCGCCTGGTCCAAGCAGGAGAAATGAACCTGCACTAGTGCACGTTAGTGTGATGCAGCAAGCTTTCTTAGTCTACTTCCCACAATCTTCTTTCTTTCATTAAATGGTTATAGGATAAATGTATATTGATTGTTTCTTTATTCCTGCATTCTGTCAAGATCATAAACATTCACTTTTTATGTGTGAAATTTGATTTAACAGTATAATAGCACTTGCAATAATTAAGCACTCATTTTAAGAATTAAATGCTAAGTGCAAGAAGCTCTGATCCAATGCAAGAACTAGTTTCTTGTCACGAGATCTGAGTGCTTTGAACCTGGAAAAGTTCAGGCCCTTGCAGGAAGTAAAAATCCTTTAGTAAAGACAACATTTCTACCTTCTACATAAATCTCTGTTCCTGCACTAGTACCAACAGATTATGTTAGTACAAGACAGATTAGTGTAAGAAGGAAATATTTAAAGGATAAGGTTTAAGGGACCATCTGATGAGACTGCTAAGTGTCTCTTCTAAAGAAAAGCACACACTTAGTAGTTAAAAAATAATTAGCTAGAGTGATTGCCCTTTATCTCTAATTCCCTCTTGCAAATGCATTCTTCCTTGTTCCAGTCTTAGATTATTTTGATGCTTCTAGTTGCCTTTTTCTCTTTTTAATTTGATTTTGCAATCTTTCCTTTAAAGAAAGTAGGGATTTATATTAGAAAGATTCATACCATCTCTGGCATTGCCTGTGCTTTGTCTCTAAGTTTATGGATCCCCTGGGTTGACAAATTAAGTGTTGAGGAGTTTTCTTAAGTGTAATTCCTACACCCAACAGTCCACCTAGGTAAATATGTGGCAAAGAGTTACTATGATATGATTCAACCTCCTAGATCACCTTAAGGAAGTGGAATTGACAAAACAAAACCTTATTGACCTTCCTCATGTGCTACAATGCCCCCAAGGACTAAACCACCCTTCTAGGTGTCTAAACCCCGAGTTAACTTTCCTTTTCACTAATCTAGACTCCTAGTCACATGCAAAAGCCTACATCCATTCGATTGTAGGCCTCTAGTCGCATGAATAACCACTACAACGGTGCGAGTATAGTATTTCCGAGCTAGTTTTGTGCCTGCCACAACGAGATTTTAGCCACTTTTTTAGGGCTAGTCTCTAGACCACTACCTAGAACTTGATGAGACTTTCCAAGACAATAAATGACACCAAGAAAAAGCCTTAGACACAAAACTTGATCAAGAACTTGAGCTACCCAAGCCTAACCATAAAAACATTATGTCAAACACATGATGAACATGAAATCTATAGGTCATAAATACACATCTGAACATAGGGGTCTCATACTTATATGAGTATCATCAAGAATATTTAATGCCCTCTCATATTAGCTGCAATAACATCTATTAGGACATGCATTCGATAACCAATCATATATTCATCAAAAATATCAAGAGCCATAAACAATATACATCATATAACCAACATATAAACTAGAAATAACCAACATATAAAACATGGAAACTCATCCATAATGTCACCATCATAATCAATACATATGCTCATATATCATAATTGAAAATACCTCTTATTAACATACGAAAATTCCAACTGAGTCAAGGACTTCCACATACCACTCGACCATAGACTGGGCTGAACCAAATATTTCTTTCAGCTAGTCACCCACATGCCATATTCCAAGCATGAATGTGGGATCTCATGGAATAAACCAAATAAAACCAAACCAGGGATTCCAGAGGCCAAAGCACCTCAACCTTGAACCAGTGATTCCAACTCACAGTTAGACATCACTAACCACCACGAGATCAGTCTCTACCCACATTATCCATGGCTCTAGAGCATTTTTTCCAACCGGGCTCCAAGACTAGTCACTCTACCTACCAAGGGCTCCAAAGCGATTGTCCAACCAAGGCTTCAACGACTAGTAACTCAACCCAAGTTGTTACATGGATTCTAGAGGGTTTGTCCAACCAAGGCTTCAACGACTAGTAACTCAACCCAAGTTGTTACATGGATTCTAGAGGGTTTGTCCAACCAAGGCTTCTAGGAACTAATAAATCAACTCAAAACCATAAGGAACATGAGCACCAACTAGAAAATAAAGATAGAAACCACAACACCATGGCTATCTAGGAAATGGCAAGGCTAGGAAAAATTATTGTGAATCCAAGAAATCCTCCATGCCAACAACATATCATAACCAAGAAACCATATGCATGTTACATGCATGCCAAAACTAGAAAGGAAATCATATATGCAACTTGGTACCTGCAAGAAAAATGTAGTTGTTGATCCCACTATCCTCTAATGCCTTCCTACTTTTTATTTTCTTTCTTTCTCTCAATCCCGAGTATGCCACACCTCTCCAAGAGTGATCCAAGAAATATCTAAGTGTCTAAGAGTATGAGAGCGAGAATAGAATGAGAGATCCACCCAAAAACTATCAAAAGGCCATGAACTGATCCTCAGAATCCTTTTTATCATTCAGGCCTCTATTTTCACTTTTGTCCTCACAGACAATCTGTGACCTTTCACCTTCCTTTTCTCCTATTTTTTCATTATTTTCATAAATAAAATGCCAATTAATGTCTCATTTCCTTTTCCATTTCCTTTACCAATTTCCATAGCCATAATAAACCAAATGAAAAATTGCTAAGATGTTTTTCCCACCATTTAGCTTGGAATATGTGTCATGTGACCTTGGTCTTATATTTTTTTACATGGAACTCAGCCAAGGGTTACATTCCGCAAGATTAAATAGGCATTGTGCAACCCTTGAAATTAAATATTTCGCAATCAATATTGATAGTGATTGCACAATATATAAACAAAATTTATTGTGTAACCCATTTCAACAGTCCGGTTGCACTCTCCATCGATAATCGTCGTCTCACTTTGATTACAATTGTACTTCTATTTTAGTGAGTTTGCCAAACTGTCGCTTTTGCACACCTTTGCTTTCACAAGTGTCACTTTTACATTCATGACTGTCATTTTTTCTTGATTTCATTTTAACAAGTGATGGTTTCATGTTATCTTCACTCTAGCATATGTCGCCTTCAATTTATTTAGACTTTTCAAGTGTCATATTCACTTTTTCTTACTGTCACAAGTGTCACTTTTAGCTATTTTCCCTCATGTATCTGTCACACCTTTTGACATAACTGGAGGCAGTTATACCACACTCTCCTAGATTATATGGTTCTCTATATCATGATAATATGCACTAGACACATTCCTACAACTTAGCACACAATTTGGTCACAATCGACACTTGTGTCACAATTTGTATTCTAAGTGTTGTAATGTGGCATTCCAATGGTTGCACTTAGAAATAAGTGTCGCTTTTCTATCATTGCAAGGTGTGATTGTTGTTCATAATTTTTGTGCATTCCCCAGGGTTTTATTAATGGAATTGATGTGTGTGATCCATGTTTGAGCCTTGTTTGGGTTGTTTTCCCACTCTTACTCTACTAATCCCACATTTAGCCATTTTGGAGCTCTTCTTGGTCCTCCTTGGTAGTGCAAGTTGTGAATATTGTACTCTCCTCCACACGATGAGCACAACCTACTCATGAGCCTCATTGATGTAATATCTCCCTCACATACTTGTACACTAATTCTTCCTTAAGGTAAAATCTTATCATTACACATTGAGAACTTTCAAAGTATTGTCACCTAACCCTTCTTGCTTGTACTGACTCACAGCACTGAGTTTTGAGAAACTATGCCTTGTATAGTGGATGGAGCATTTCTAGTGGCCCTTTTCAAAATCAAAATACACCATGCAAAGGTCCTCCTCCCTTCATAGTGTAGTGAACAATCCCTGGGCAAAGTGACTTGTCTTCTACTGCTTGCCTTAACCAACTACACAATTTTTCCTTCACAGTGAGCCTTACTTGGTGTAGGTCACATTTCTAGTGGAAAATCAACCACTGCAAAAGAAAAATGCACTAGCATAAGAACCTGCCCTTCTTCCCTAGTACATGTCACAATTACAATGCCTAGTTTTTCCTTTTTTATTGATTGGAAACCCTCACTGCACCATGCCTTGTTCTTCTTGCGCTTGTTTCACATTTCGCATTTATAATGGACAACGGATCCTCTCCTAGATCACTACTAAAGGAAACTATTCTCTCCCATAATCCTGCCTCTCAGTTACAACACATTGTGTAGTTTCAGTCAGTAAGCCATCAACCCTTGTACACTAGAATCCATCACTACACAGTCACTGAGTTCTACCCTACGTGTCGTAATTATAGTCCTTAGTCAACACCTCCCTCAATCGCTGTGAAGCTCAATTGTGCTATCATTTTCTCCTCCTCCCTTGAACCGTACACATTGCACAGTTTCAGTCAGCAAGATCATCACACTGTTTCTTACACTTGCCCACTATGTCAGACCTTTGTAAGGCCACTCTTTATAGAACATTTCATAGTTCTAGCGAGCATCAGTGACTTCCTAAGATACCGTTGAGCTCAACTATGCCATCCTCAACAAGCCTTCCTCTTTTAGTCCTTTCAAAAGCCCATGTGGTGAAGTAAAATTATGAGTGCGGACACAAACAATTCCTCTAGCTAGATAATGGGTCTAGCCACAGCCAATACATTCTATGGAAGATTTCCTTAGGTTAGAACCAATTAAGAGGGCATACCTCTTAGTATGCTTATCCTGTTGATGGTGAAATTGCTTACTCACTCCAACTATCTCTTGTTTTCTTCTTTGAACACCTGAAACAAGTAAACAACTACAAAAAACAACCGTGATAATAAAAAATTGTAATTCAACCTACTTAACAAGTCAAGAAACGTTAAGCTATAAACATGTGAGTTGACACATTATGTAGGAAATCAATCGATAGTTACATATATATTGAATCAAGAAGATATTACAACCATTGTCTTGAAGTTGTTGTTCTCCTCCGACAAAACCAGGTTCTCACACACTTCCGTTAGCATTCCATGATGGCCTCAGCAATGATAGTTTTAAGGCTCTTCCCTTTAGGCTTCACACTAAACCAAATTCACACTTCTCCCTTACACAACTAGAGAGCTACAGCTATGAATATATTGTTGTTTACTCCAAACTTAATTAGCACTAGCAAACCAACATTAACACTTCAACACTAACACTAGCTTGTGCTTGGGAAAAATGGATGTTTATATAGCATGAATGGAGGAGATATGGTTCCTCTTCTCATGGGAGAAGGTCTTATCTCTTGAGGTAGTTCCATCCTTATAAGGGAAAGGAGCCCAAACTAACATCCTCGAATCCATCTGACTCAACCATTAACCAGACTTCCATTATGAAGCTTCTAGAGTTGGAAGCTTCGGCTCCTTATTTAAAAAACTTTCCATAAGAGGATCGACATGACTAGAACAAAGCTCAGTCGCTTCGGTCGGGGCTAGGGATAGTGTTAATCCCTTCATATCAGCACAAGGAGGACAAGGGTCATTAGTGCTGATATTGTAAACTGGGAAAAATAAAAGATTTTGGGGAAATGGTGGAAAAGGGAATTGTTCTGCTCATGAAGAGGGAAATAATGGGAGAGTCTTCATGAAGGGAAAGCATGTAGGATTCACTATAGAGGTCCTCCGGGATCAAGGAATGGGGATTATAGGAACAGTGACAAAATGTTGTGTCACAGATGCCCCCTAAAGCATCAAGGCTGGACTAGAGTGAGGGATAAAACACTTTATGAATCAGTGTGGGGACCGGAGTCCGTCTTCAGAAAACCTGCAAGAAAGTATAGATACATGAACATAACTGAAAACTCTGTCAAATGATACATGGATCATGGTATGGATGTAGCCATCCAAAGAATGATCATGTAAATGGATCCAGGCATGGGGGCAACCATCCATTAAAGAGGATGATAATGAAACCAAGGTATGGTCATATCCATCCAATAATGAGAAGGATCACATATGATAACTCATGGTATGGTCGTAGCCATCCATTTGAAAGAGACATGTATATCAACATAAACATGTCACATCACTTCACAACCTAGACTTTTGTGATCTGAGCCTAGGGTCTTGTGCTCCAACATAACCCGATCAAAGTAAAAATTATAACATGTGAATAAATATGTTGACGGTTAACATGATAGAAAGTCGCTTGATTACCAGTCAATGATGTAAATTGTTAACAAGTGTGAGAGAAACCACCAATAATCACAATGGTCCTCAAGGTAATATTAGCACAATCCACAGAATGTGAATAGAGGAACTGAAGTCAAACACCCATGAAATCACTCGATCAAAAGCCAATGATGTGAACTTGTCATCGAGTGTGAAGAACTTGCCATTAGGGCATGCAAGCTCTAAGGTACTGGAAGGGAGTCTCTCGGTCAACTTCCTAGATAATGAGTTGAAGTTAATAGGAAGCAACCATGTCGAAGGAGGGCTATGATGTATCCCACATCATCGACATGAGACAAAGGGATGCAAAATGATTTTTGATGATACAGAGAAATAGGGGTAAGTGTAACTACAGAAGGACAACTGTTGAACATATCGACGACACAACTGGAAGTTTGGTAGCTTTTGGATCCATAGGATCAGTGGTCATGATGATGTGGCAGAGATAAAATGGAAGGCAAAAATAAATGGCCCAACCCAGGAATGTCAACGATAAAAAGGAGGATGTCCCAACCCAACACAAAGTAGAAAATGTCATGATTAAGAGTAAGCTGCCAAAACAACTAATTAAATTTCCAAATTTTCCCCCACCATTCCTGGTAGGTATCCCAATTATTTTTTAATTTAAATCTTGAAGGGGATAGCATATTCTTGCACTGTAAGTTCATCCTTCGAATGAATCCGACCTATTAAGTTTAATGAGCCCTAGGAAGGAGAAGCTCATGTTCGTCATGGTGACGAATCCGATGTCGTTGTATGTTTTAACGAGTTTGACAAAGGTGTAACTCAGTATCTTTTTCATGTTTATAGAGTTTGAAAAATACATAGAAAAGAAAATTCCACATGGTCCCTTTTCATATATTTGTGTCTCTCAAGCCCGAAAAGGCAGAAAATGATACTTGAGAGAACCTCTTGACCATTTCGGTCAAGGAGTACCTTTTTCGTAAATAGTGATCCCAGCCCGAAAAGGGGTAAACTTGTACTGGGCGCATGAAGTTTCACATCCATTAACAAGTTTGAAATGACAAGAGCTCGAAAATCTTTTCATGTTTAAAGGGTCGGAAAAGAGAGTGAAAGAAGACTCTTCGTTTTTATTCTCTTTAACGAGTCAAAAAGGGAAAAATACTCGGCAATGTTTTCATCTTTTATGAGTCAAGAAAGAGCTTAAAGGTGACTCATCCTGGAGGAACAAGTGGTATAAAGGGTAGCAATTGGTTCCGACAATGGTAAAACTGCTCAAAACATGTAATGGTCAAGAGGCTAGCTAATAAAACCACTCATCGCTGCGGTCCCTCGGGAAAGGAAAAACAACCATGTGAAAGCATATGATCGGGCAAAGAGATGGTGGTGATGGAATTTAATAACCAAGGCTCATCTGGCATAAATTAACTAATAAAAATGAAAATCATGAGACACAAATTCAACATGGGTTCATTTTTACACAAGCTCAAACCATGGAGAACTCTTCTTGGATTCGGTTTCATGTTTACAGAAGCTTGAAATGAAAAAATATGCTTGTTATAAGTTTGCATGCACCCAGAATAATGACTCAATCGAGGTACATTCCCCCAAAGCATCATTTCAGTCAACTAGGTGGATGGAATGAAGGTTCACTTTCAAGATCTTGGAAAGACTCGATTGAGATTTTACGAGATCTTAATCAAAGACTTGATTTGCAAAAGGGAGTTGCTTCAATTTTTAATGAGGTTGACACAGTAAAAGAACTATCCTCGAGACCCTTGTTTCATTTTTTAACGAGCTTGACATAAGGCAATGAACTATGCTCATGACCCTTGTTTCATTTTTAATGAGCTTGACACAAGACAAGGAACTATGCTCACACCCTTTGTTTCATTTTTTAACAATCTTGACAGAAGAAAATGAACTATGCTCACACATCTTTTCATGAATCATAAGAGAACATGGCTCCCAAGAAGTCTTCACTAGATGAAAGAGCCACGCTTTGGGAGGAATACATGTCATTTGGTACCAAAGATAGATCGGGTTCCAATGCCCCCAATACATAATGTACTATACCATCTATGTGATCATCAATATATGTGGAGATGAAACGGATAGCCACATGTGGCGGGGAAGGTACTTCTTGCAAAAAAGAGCCGATAGGGGATGATGGTTGCAAAGGAGGTACCTGGTGACCAATGAATAACAGTTGATCAACAGTCACAATTATCCCTTCATGTGGAAATGAAACCACATGGAGAAGCAAAGAAACAAGAGCTCCCATGACATAAACATAGTCACGTCCAAGGAGAAGATTGAAATCTAAAGGACCTTGGACTACCATCATGTCTATATAGACGATATTCCCTTCCAAAGTAATAGGGAACTTCGGAAGGACCCCCAAGGGTGGAACGGTTCCTCCGTTGAAAGACAACAAATTCTGAGTGATAGGCACAAGTTGTGGAGAGCCAAAAGCTTTCCATGTAGTAGAATACATGATGCAAATATATGTGCCTTCATCTAATATAGTGCCATGTACTACCATATTATAGGCTTGTACTATGATCTAGAAAGGCACATAAGATGGGTGGCAGAAAGCAGTCAATGGTCCCCAATCGAAAGAGACGACAGAACTACTGGGTGGGGGTATCATATGATTGCCCCCATGATGTATAGGAATAGGAGAAGGACTCTTTGGAACAACCAGAATGGGAGGGTCATGCTTCAATTCATGAGAATCTGAGGAGACGATAAGAACACGAGCAGTGTGATCACCACTCTCTCCTAAAATAGAGTAAGCAACTGGTGGCGGAACCAAGTCGACACTCTTTTTGACCAATGTTTTTTATGCGTCTACATGCAAGAGAATCTCGCTCAGGAAGAGCAGGATAGGAAAGAGATGAACCTAAGTCAATCTCTTGAACAACCGAGAGAGGGTTAGAAGAAAGCCTCTGAAAACCAACAGGAAGTTGGGTTTGAGGAGCTGCAAGGCTTTCCAAAACTTTGGAATTTTTATCTGTAAGAGGAAAAAGGTGAAGCAGATTCTCTCCTTCACATAACCTATAGGGGAATCTAATCTTTCCCTTATTCTTACCATCATTACCTGAAGGCATAACATCGACATGATCTCCAGAGGTCAACGAGGATGGTTGGTTCAGGTTTTGAGACTATACCTCTAAGACTCTGGGAATGCCAGGATAGTCTCAAAGGAGATGGTCACTCTTACACAGCTTGCAAGGGAATCTGACCTTCCATGGAGGATCAGAAGGTTTGTCTACGGGAGGTTCCTTTGGAGTAACAACTGCATGGTTAGCGTCTAGCTTACCTACTTCTTCTTCGTCGTCCTCTTCTTATTCTTAACCTCTTCGTTACTGGATTCAAACTTTCACCAGGCAAAGTAGAAGGGGAAGATAAAGAAAGAGGGGAAGAAGATGAGAGGTCAACCTTAGAATCATCGTGACGTGATTAAATGAAGTAGACGTTTGGATAGGATTCAGGATTATCGGGACCACCGAGGTCGAAAACAACCAGACAGGTAAACCAATGGTTAACCCAGGAAGGGACAATGTCACCATATGAGGAGCACCAGCGCTTCCAAAAGAAGGAAAAGGACTAGGATTCCCATCTAAGGGGAATCCTCGACTAGTGGACTCTAGAAATGTTTCCATTGGAATTGACCCTAAAGAATTACTAAGGAAGATAACTTTTAAAAGGAATATTTCGTGGGAAGTTAATTTTAAAACACTGAAACAAAACTTTGCATTTTCATTTTTTAAGAGTCGAGAAAAGGACGAAAGATGACTCTAGTCGCTTTTGGAGTTAACGAGCTCGAAAGGAAAAGTGCTTGATGATCTTTTAAATTTAACAAGTCAAAAAGACAAAAATGACTTCTTAGGATAATCTAGGAAAAAAAGATTACCATGTAAATGTGAACTGCAGAATACCTCCCAGCTAACCGAGAAGTACGGGTAGGAAATCTCCCTGAATGCTGTTTTCGGTGTATCACATTTACAAGGTAGAAAACTCGGTTTCCTATGGATAAAGGATTGTAGCCTAGTGGGGTCTCCCTTTATATACACGATGGTACAGGGAGCACAAGTCTGTACTAGCATTGTCTAATGCCAAAGTGAACGACAATTGCTAGGTTTAAAGACGTCGAAACATGTCTCTAGCCTATACCACTAAATGTGAGCATTAAGTTCAATGCTTCCTTAGGTTAATTTAATAAATTTTAATGGTTGATCTTGAATTAGGTCTCAATTTCAAGGCCCTACCACTGTCATCTGATAAAACAACTACATGAAACTATATGAGAAAAGAGATATTTGTCTTCGATGAAAGTTAACACTAATTCAGAGATAGGGAACACAAAATCAATGCAACAATCAAAGAATGAAATATTTCTCTAATAAATCTCCTAAATGCACTTCATCTTCCTATAACACCATAAGAACTTTCATTTCATTTCCAATGCTTATGATGATGCAATTCTAGCTTCTCAATAATGCTGCTAATGCAATATTTTCACTTAAGTAAACTAGAATGATGTTCTTCTTTTCATGAAATGCAAAATGAATCTTTCATAGAAAGCACTTTAACGAAAATTTTCACAATTCTGAACAAACAAGCATCAATCAAATCCAAATCATTATAAATGAAACTAAAAGCAAATTCTTCCCTGAATCAAACAAACCAAACACATAAATGCTTCAATTGACAAACTAAGCAATGTGATCTATGCTTGGAAAGAGAAAAGAGACACTTGAAATAAGAGAACAAATGAGACTCTTTCACTCATTCAATTGAAATTGAAGCAATGAAGATGGGAGTTTGAAGAAGAGAGTCTGAGGGTCAAGACACACTGGCACTGGAATGGGATAAATTCTTATTTTTTCTTAACTTAGAGACCAGAGCGACTGCCTAACTGACAACTAGCACCGATAGGCATGACCAACATGACTAACCAGTACTACAACTAGCGTTGATGGCCTGATTGGTGCGATTTCCTAACTGACAACTAGTGTTGATTAAAGGATTCAAAGAAAAAATAAAAAGATAAAAAATAACTTCACACAGTGCCAGACATAACACATTAGAGGGTGCGCTAAACCAAGCAAGTGAACAAACCAAGCTAAATGAAGCTTTCTAGTTAGGGAGAACACAGTCTAAACAAGCTACAAGGCAGAAATCAAGAGAGCAAGACACACTGGTCAAGATTTGGGGTGAACCCTCATCTTCACCTACAGGCATCAGCATGACTGCCTAACTGACAACAAGCACCAGAAGGGAGTCAGCGCGATTGTTTCTCAGCAGATCGCATTGATCGGAGTGATTGCCAGCTAATTAAGTGCATTAAGTAAGGAAGCCAAGAAAAAAAAAAGAAAAATTTGGGACCAGACTTGCTGCTATGAATTTTAAACTCAAACTAGTAAGAAAAGGAAAACAAATAGAACCAAAGGGAAAAAGTGGAACTAGAAAAGTTCACACAAAACCATGAAATTCCAAGCAAACAAACAGAAGGATTGGGTCCACAGTATGGTCACCAATTTGTGGTGAAGTAAAATTATGAGTGTAGACACAAACAATTCCTCTAGCCCGATAATGGGTCTAGCCACAACCGATACATTCTATGGAAGATTTCCTTAGGTTAGAACCAATTAAGAGGGCCTACCTCTTAGTACGCTTATCACATTTTATAGTGACCTTGCTTTCTCGCTCTAGCTATCTGTCATTTTCTTCTTCGTACACCTGAAACAAGTAAACAAAAGCAAAAAAAAACTGTGATAATAGAAAAATTGTAATTCAACCTACTTAACAAGTCAAGAAATGTTAAGCCATAAACATGTAAGATGACACACTATGTAGGAAATCAATCGATAGTTGCATATATATTGAATCAAGAAGAGACTACAACCATTGTTTTGATGTTTTTGTTCTCCTTCAACAAAACCAGGTTCCCACACACTTCCGTTAGTATTCCATGATGGCCTCAACAATAATAGTTTTAAGGCTCTTCCCTTTAGGCTTCACACTAAACCAAATTCACGCTTCTCCCTCACACAACTAGAGAGCTACAACTATGAATAGCTTATTTTTTACTGCAAACTTAATTAGCACTAGCACACTAACATTAACACTTTAACACTAACACTATCTTGTGCTTGGGAAAAATGGAGGTTTATATAGCATGAATGGATGAGAGATGGTTCCTCTTCTCATGGGAGAAGGTCTTATCTTTTGAGGTAGTTCCATCCTTATAGGGGAAAGGAGTCCAAAATGACATCCTCGACTCGATCTGGATCAACCATTTACCAGACTTCCGTTACGAAGCTTCTAGAGCTAGAAGCTTCGGCTCCTTATTTAAAAAACATTCCATAAGAGGATCGACATGACTGGAACAACGCTTCGGCCGGTGCTAGGGACAGTGTTAATCCCTACATATCGGCGCGAGGAGGACAAGGGTCATTAGCTTCGGTCTTGTAAATTGGGGAAAACAGAAGATTTTGGGGAAATGGTGCAAAAGGGAATTGTTTTGCTCATGAAGAGGGAGAAAATGGGAGTTTATTCATGAAGGGAAAGCATGTAGGGTTCACTGTAGAGGTCCTCCAGGATCAAGGAACAGGGATTACAGGTACAGTGCAAAAATGTTGGGTAACAACCCATCACAAACAACTTCTTCCATGAGAAAAGTAGGGATAAAATATATTATTTAAGGATTGATATTTCCTTTTCATGAGTGATCTTCATTGGTAGGTGTACCACCTCAACATGGCTAAATGATATGCTCAAGGAATATGTGAAGGAGAAGGAACAAAGAAGAACTTACAAAGAAGAAGCACAAATAAGAAATATCATGAGGACATGAATCATATCCTTAACCAAGACAGAATGAATACACTTCATGATAACTCAGAAGGTTCCAATGATGATGCAACACCCTTTGGAGGGTAAAGATGAATTATTGAGCATATATTTCATGAATATTGAATACAAACTAGGAAAGGGAGAAACTTGGCATTTCCACATCATCATGAAGTTCCATATCATCAATGCCAAGTCATGGCTTGTACAAGTGTCACATAATGTCATATGTGTCAATGTGTCTTTCCACATGATGTGGAATGAAATTATGTATTGTGAAAAGGAAAATAACAAGATGTAAATTTATGGAAGTCCAAGAGTCACATGTGGAATATGAAAATTTACATGTGGACCAAAGAGTCAATAGAAGTTCAAAGGTCATTTAGATGTCCAAGAGTCGTGAGGGTAATTAAAGAGTCATAAGGGGAGATGAAAGGTCATTCCTCTTGTTATAAAAGAAACCTCAAAACTCAAGCAAGGGGATTTTTGGAGGCTTAGACTTTGGAGAGATAGCCTTGGATTCTTCAGCTTGGCATAGGAGATAAGATCATTTCATAGAGAAGCAAGAAGTGACTCAATGCTCCACTACTAAAGATAGTGTATCACCATTGTCACTTTGTACTTGGATCGTTCACGTAATAATTAGAATCTCACTGAGCCAACACATTTTCATGCATGTATCATGAATGTTGTAATGCTATTTTTAGATTTTTTTGGTATATGTTATGTTCATATGTACTAAGGAAATTGAACAAATTGAGTGACTTTGGTACTTATCTTGTTGAATGTGTATTTTATTTTCCTTAATGATCATTGCGTCTATGTGAAGTATTTCGCTAGATAACTAATGGATCTTTCCTTTCTCTCATGTGCCTATCTTAGGATAGTGTTATTACTTTCCTTCTAGAGCCTCACTCTTGTCTCCCCTCTCTTGAAGGCCTCCATTTACACATTGCAATTGGTTTATCATGATGTCAACTCACTTTCATTTTCAAAGGTTATGTGTATAATGTCATAGTTATCCATTGAAACTAAGGCAAACCTTAGAGTTATGGTGGTCGAGATGATACTTTGGATGGGGCTCCTACTCCAAACAGTGTGAGGTATAATTGAGAATTCACATCAGGGAGACCCCCTGTATGTTGGCAATATCCAACACCTTCAACAAATGGGTATTCTTTAACTAATGACTTGCATGCTTCAAGCCAGAGGCTTAATTTGGATTTTGATCTAGAGGAAGAAAAGGCAGGATTTGGCGAGTTTTAATCAAATGAAGAAAATCAAAGTTGCATGGTATCAGAGAATTAGAAGACTGGTGAACATAATTTATGACTGTAAAACCATAGGGAATCGAAGAGCTGACATACTCCACATAGCTTTTTCCCTTAATACATTGTGTGGAGTGATTAATATTAAGTGGCTTAAATTGTTTAAAAATCAGTATTGTGTAGAAGGAAGGGGTGCAAGAGAACTATGTGGAGGGAGAATGCATGAAGAGGTGCAGAACCATAAACCACACATCAAAAGGTCTAAGTTTTGTGAATCTTTTGTAACATAATTTTAGCAACATATCCATATTTTCATTGGCCAGGTGTTCATCATGCATTTTGTTCACATGCATGCTGCCAAATCATATTCGATTAATTCTCGAGGGGGATCGTTACTAATGGTTTTTCCCAAAGTTGTCGGAATCGATAGTGAAGAGTCATATTCTGAGTATTGTGTATTTTTCTAATTAATATAAGAATTATGTACATAATTTGTATCTGAAAATAGGGACATATTTTACGATATCTTTACGAGGTACGTTGTGGTTCATTTTTTTGTGATACTAAATCTCTTTCCTACAGAAGCGCTTTACGAGAATCGATGTGGATATGCATGTGTATTTTCTATTATCTTATGGATTTATTTTGTATAGATATAACATGTTATTTGTTTCCTTTTGTATTTTTTATGTTGTGGTTATCATGGAGCAATAGCTTGTAGTGAATTTAGAGCATGTTTGAAGTATGATTGCTAAAGCATCAATGGTGAAGCATTTGCTTGCTATAAAAATAAATCGTACAGATGCAATTCTAAGACAACATAATCTATTTCGTTTAAACAAAATTTTGCATATGTTGTATGAGATTTCCTATCTATACCATGTGAACTCTATTTCATTTCAGATACATGTCAATAAACTTATGTGAAGGAATGTTAGAACATTTCAAAATTTTTTTACATGAACAGAATGCTTAAGAAATATTATCTTATAAACATGAATTGAGTATAGATGCATTGATACAAATGCATGATATAAATAACCCACATGTTTAGTTGGAAAGGATGACAAAATTAACTTCAAGTTCTATCACTGTGGAAGAACGAGGAATTTGGGGGCACATATTTTATATACATTAGTTATCAAATTAGCTAAAAATTCTGATAAGACATTGGTCAAAGACAACAATGAAAATCTATTTTCACTTTAATTCAATTTATGCAAATAAAGTTATGACATATTGTTCCATGATGAAAATCCAATTTTCAAACATTTTGAACCACTATTCCACAAGAAAAAATGTTCAATAAGAAGTTATCATGAACATATAATAAATATAAAAACATACAAACTAATAGAACATAGATAGATGCAGATAGAGGAAATCATGAGTAGACATGTCGTTAAGAAATTTTTTGGGTTCAAGAGTATTTACAATGAAAGTTATTTTGAAACAATATGTCAATTGATGGAGAATGAATATGATGTTCCCTGTTTACAATGCATAATTACACATAATTTTTGCAATGCAATTATTCATAATGATTTGTTTGCATTAAACTGCATAGAAAAATACATGAATGAACATGCAATTATGTAATTTCCTAGAAAAGTAGATTGGTAGCGATATAGTATACAATTAGCAATGCCATATGAAAAAAGGAAGATAGATGGTGGTCTTTTTGTTTATGATTGGATATGATATATCTTGAATATAACTATATACATATGGTTTGTTGATACGTTGGTTGTTGTAGCTAAATTTCGTGCATTCGAGAAAGACACAACAATATTCCATGTTATGCAATTTGGAATGAGTGTAGGTCATTTGCATTATGAACCTCTGAAAGAGATAATACAAGAGAAAAAATTGCATGTCGTATTGAAGTAGTTAACGAAGATAAATATATAGAAAAATCTAATAAAAAACAAAGTAAAGATAATGCAAGTGGATTTGAAAACATGAACATAGATGAAAATGTCATATAAATTGACACAAAGCTTATCAATGCAAACAAGAGATCACGACTATCATTGCATCAACTCAAAAAACATATAAGAAACAAGGAAATTTTCAAAACAAGTCTTGTTAGAAAACTATGCAAGCCATTAAATTCTAGCTTTAAAAACATCAACATAGATGAAGATACTATGGAACTTAATACAAATCCTATCAATGTAAATAAGAGACCACATTGTTTGTTGCATCAACTCAAAAAATACATAAGAAACAATAATGTTATCAAAACAAGTCCAATTAGAAGACGATCAAAGTGGCCAAAATCAAAACAAAATACAATATTTCCAAATAAACATAAAGAATCGTTATATATGTTCGATTATATGTTTGAAACAGTTGCCGCAAAACAATAATTTAAGAAAATACAAGATGTTCTTGTTTATGATTGTGCAATATGCAATCAAACTTGGTTTAAAAGAGATTTCATAGAAAAAAAATTGAGCAATGTGTCCAAAGGTAAGTGTATATGCAAAAAATGCAAAAAAGCATTAGACAATGACAAAATTATCAAATTTACAGTTCCAAAGCGAATTAGGCGTAATAGACAAATTTCCATAGTGAAAGAACTTTATGAATTGGAAGAAAGACTAATATCACTAAGATTACCATTTTTTCAAATACAAGAACTTGAACAATGTTTTAGAAAACTAAAATTGGCTTTGACTGGTGGACTAATCAATGTAACTGTTGGCACATCCTGAATTCAAATTGCACTTCCTTGTGACATAAATGAATCTAGTATAGTGGTTGTGGAAATTAAAATATGTTTAGTGTTTAAAAGCATATTTTTTGTTGGGTGAATACATGTTCATAAATTCATGAAGGCATTTAGATGATTGTGTAAAACTCCACTTTATAGACTAGAGAATGTCAGAATAAATGAAGACTAGAAACAAGTATTTGATCAAAACAAGGATGCATATGCATGTGAGACATATCTAGAAAGCAATGATGATAATTATCACTATGATGAAGGGATAGTAAGAAATACACTATTACATGGATTTAGAGATTCAAATGGTATTTGTGATATTTGTAATAATCAAATAAACATTGCTCTGGGTGAAGGTTATGGGCCTTTGCGCATATTTAGAGATAGGAATTTGGAAGATATGATATTTCCCACATTGTTTTATGGAAAAAAATGA
This sequence comes from Pinus tabuliformis, assembly GCA_031772625.1. Taxonomy (NCBI): domain Eukaryota; kingdom Viridiplantae; phylum Streptophyta; class Pinopsida; order Pinales; family Pinaceae; genus Pinus; species Pinus tabuliformis. The sequence continues at coordinate 963,198,222 of CM062817.1, forward strand.
TCAGACAATATTATGAAAAACTTTACATATCACAATATTGCTTGATGGGAAGTTTTGCATCAAGACCATGATTTTGTGTATCATATAACAATTTTGTTCTACAAAATAGTGTGAATTATCCTCAGTTAAGTATTCAACTGTATTTAGATTCATATAAGAAAAGGACAATTAAAATGAACAAAACTAATAGCTAGAGATGTTAAAATAAAGGAAAATTTGAAACACATTTTGGAATCAAACATTGCATATATGTATCTTAGACGAATACAGCCATAACTATACTATTTTTTGCATTTGCATAACAACTTATATGCAATGATCTGATAGTTGGGTCCACCAATTTTCTTTGTTTTGTTTAGCAGTGTTGAACATACTTGGGAGTCTTTAGTAATGAATTCATAGCAAATACATCGAGAGAAAAAACCATCGACCGGAAACAAAGTAGAGGAATATGATATTGATACCATGATTAGAAATGATCTTGTTACTTGTGTATCATATTATAGAAGTAGAATGAATGCTCCACACTAGTTAATTTTACATGAGTCCAAGTACTTTGGTGACGTCATCGACTATTTCTTTGTAATAGAATTCCAAAATCGAGGAAGCCAACATGAACATGGATTTCTATGGATACAAAAATTCTCCCATCTATGGAAAAAATATGAATATTGAAATTGAAAGTTTCGGTGACAAGTACTTGTGTTGGGATTCAACTAAACTACCTACAAATATGAAAACTATGCACATCATTGTCATATAAACACTTGTAGGAAAGGAAAGAAGATGCATTAGTCGTTCAATTTTCCAATTCCACTAATACAAAAGACGAAGATACTTGAGCCTATGGAATTTGATAATGCAAAAGAAAAAGTGAATGCAAGATGATATTTGATGCACTAGAGAATATGGAACATGATGAGACATATACATTTGATAGTTTTCTTGAAAAATTAGGTATAAGAAAATCTGGCTATATCCATGCAATTCAATTTACTCTGAAACAAATAACTATTCTATTGAAAAGAGAACCAATAGACATAAGGACTAATATATTTTGTCGACATATTCCATTAATATAGGGTGAAAATACTGATGCCCAATTTTTACTTGACTCATATGCTACAACTTCTAATTATAGTTCATATATGAGAAAGATAGATAAAAAAAATGACATCAATGTTTAAACATGTATGAAGTGAATGTCAAAAAAATGATGGTGATATCATAGAAACAATTGCAAGATTTTGAAAATACTTATTGAACTTACAACAAATGTCCACACTATAAGATGTATATATAGTGTTGCCATTGTCACTGAATACTAGTTCAAGAAAATGTATATTTATTAATACTTCAACAATGGATGATAAGACATTTTTAATAAAGAAACCAAAAGAGGAGGAGTGTGAACCAAATGATTCAGAAAAAAAAAAAATAGCATGCTTATCAATTATTTATTTCTATCTACAATGACTAGAAAACATTGGACATGTATGCTTATCAGAATTTGCATCGTGCTATACACTACAAGGCAAGAAAAGAAGAGTTGTTGAGAGACCATATATTATAAGATATGTAAAGTATAATAAACATATGGATCATGATAACTATTACATAGAACAATTAATGTTTTATGTCCCATATCGTATTGACAAGAATAATTTTAAGGAACAACATTGGACTTGGGAAAATGCATATTTATTATTTGAAGAAATCATGAAATGCATCGAAATGAAAATTCATGAATGAAATAATGACAATATGACTGATATTGATATCATAGAAGATGAGCTTGAAAACAAAGAAAGAAAATTGTTTGAAAGAGATGTACCTACATATGAATAAATAGATAACGAGAAATGTTATCAAGAATATGATATTGAATCATATTTCCAATATTTGTAAAGGCTAGAAATACAAAATTAATAGTTGAGAGACCTTACCAACTTGTAAAAAAACCACAAATACTAGAAGAAATTGAATTCTATAAAATCATGAGAATTCTTAACCCATATCAAGTAAAAATAGTGATAGAGAAAAAAAAATCCAGATCCAGATAAGAATTCCTTTCAACTAAATTTGATATTTTTTGTTTTTCAAATTAATGCATGTATTGCATGGATGCCCAAGAAGGGGTATGGTTAAGGTATAAAATTGTCAACACAAAAGATTTAGTGAAATCTAAATAATGTGTGCATGCAATGAACTGCTATGTTGAATAAATATTAAATGGATAAATAATACACTCATGAGATAAAATATGTTTGATAATGCATTGGTAGAATGCATGAAAATGTGGGATGTATAAAACAAATGTAGGGACTGAAATTGTGTTCATGACTCCATAAGTATTGAACCAATAGTTTCTAATATTGAGACAAGTTATTCTATCATATAATGTTTATTTTTTTTCAATGAACATGTAATTGAAGGATTGTCTTTTCCTAGTTAATGTGGAAATTGTATGGATTTGTTGACATATGAAATCAAGTTTTTCATTAATACCTAGTGGGTTATGATAAAGGAAAGAAGCCCTTAGTGTGTAAATATTTCTAGAAATTGTGTGATGCATCAATGAGTTACTATGGCATGATTTAGTCATGACACTCTGTTGGCTTGAGGGGGCCTGACCCAGGTTCAACGTTAATTAGCCAAAAAAATCCTTACACTATTGGCCCTTTCGGCATCATCTCGTGGAGCGAGGACCGAAGTCTCACCCGAAGCAGTATGGGGGGATGCTGGAACCAAGTTTCTGCACCCTAAGATGGTTGTGATGTTGTTTGATTCCCTCTATCCTTGCCTTTGCACAGGTCGCTTTGCTCTAGGGTTTACAAGACGAGCCATCTATTCCATCCTTCAATACCTCCGCGAAAGGGTATCATCAACCTTCATGAATCCCTAGCATGCTACTCAAGTACTTTCACTCTGCTATGGTAGTGTGTTGTGCAGATTCCCCAATTAATCTAAGCAACTGGCTTATCTTATCAAACAATTATAGTTAACCCCACGTAAACAGATAACCGTAATTGCATTCAGTTATCTAATGTAATTGCATTCATTCACACATCATATAAGCATAATAAAGGAAATTCATACATAACATATCAAGATGCATCAACAGAACAAAGACGCTGAAATCACAGAATATTTCTCTTTATTGATATCTTTCAAGTGTTTACCAACTATATCCACCCTGCACACATAGCTAGAGGGGTCCGTGCACTCAGCTGCAAACTTCCATCCTAGGCCTCTACGCACTCAGCTGCAAAGCCTCTACTTATGCTACGACCCAAGACTTAGAATTCATACTTTAGAGCTATGACTCTCTTACCTGATTCGCCTCCTAACTACTTAGAGCTTAGATCTTTTTATACAATCCCATTGTCGCGGACCATGGGTATATCTCTTACAACTAACTTTACTTTACAAACTAAGGGCGCACAACCCTTGATGACTTATGACACCTTCATGCTCCACGACCACAAAATCCGGAGTCTTTACAATTTTATTACAAAATTTGACTTAAACATGGGCTTTTAGCCCTAAGACTATCCTTGGGGGATCTCGCTCCCAACACACTAATATTATGAATCATGATGGTACATATGCTTGGTGCATTGAGTGCATGGATGCTTGTATGAGACAATCAATTACACAATTGAGTGTCATGAAAAGAAATAGATTCTAATTATTTTAATGAAATATTGAGCAGTGGAATGAGTGGCATCAATCCCTCATCCTACAAAGCAAAGGGGAAGCTAATTAATCATGAATTTAGAGATATGTATCTTTCGGTTTTGACCCTTTGGTTTTTGGAATAAATGTTTGAATACATTATGGAATGATTGGAATGATTATGATGAAAATAAATAATGCAATGATAGATTCATTTAAATTTATGTTTTAAATCAATTGAAAATGATTGAATTACTACGTGTATATTATAATTCTAAGATCACTTCAAAGGATGTTATAAATATTGAAATGAAAATATTTTACCTATGTACACTTATCATTGTTTCACTAAAAGTATAGATTACAATTGAAATGAACTTGGTTATGATAATGAAGGTTTAGTATTGCCATGAAAGAGTCAAATTTCATTAGAAGAATCTCATATTTATGAAATCTGATTACTATATGAAGCAAGTTTGTAAAAGAAAAGAAGAAGGAAGAATATTTGATTTCAATTATTATGATTAATCTCATGCAAATTGTATACTTATAATATTGGAGAGATGATGATCTATCCAGCAAGGATAGATGATGGTTGTGAAGCTAAAGGTCATTGTGGTAACAGACGTATATAGAGACTGAATATAAATGATGAAGCTTTAGTGCATGCAGGACTTACTTCTAAATCAATCGTCGCTTCCCAAAACAGCAAGCCTGATACAGATATCCAATCCTCAGGTGACCATGCGCGAGTCTCCACATAACCTCTCTCCACGGGTCTTCACTCAAGCACTTTACAGCTCAAACCTCTTTCGGATTACAGGAACTGTCCTCAGACAGGCGGCCCAGTAGGCTTCGATATTAATAAAAGCAGAAACAGAAATACACAAAGCTTATTACAACAGAGTGTCTCAAACTAAACGATCAGGATAGAGCAGATGGCTCGAATGACCAGAATGATCATAATGGTCTGCAAACTCTTTCTTATATAGACTCTATCTAGGCTGAAGCTATCTAATTACTGACATCAAAAAGAAATTATTGAGGGTCCTGTCGGTATCTTTTTCCACCGACGGTGTCTACTCAATCCTTTCCTGTACAAGGGAATCTTGTCACAACATGTGAACAACATTATCACATTGCTGACAAAGATTCTACAAGGGTCCCATTGGACTCCTAGTCTCCCACATGTCTTCTTCTGATGATCCTGGAGAGGGTTCGTACTCATCTATAATTTGGCGGTGGTATTTGTTCATCAGTCGGTCATACTGTTCCTCGATTCCTTCATTTGGATCTTGCGCATCTGTCATTTCACCTTTTTCTTTCGGCTGCATTATTGTTGTCCGGTGAGATGCTGCTGATGATGATTCTCCTTTGCTAATATTCGTTTTGATCTTATGGAGGCCCGGTTGTTGTGAGGTATGCATCAATTCTTGCTTTTCCCATTTATTCAAAAAAGGAAGAGAACTGACTTCAATATCAAGAAACAAATCTTTAAAGGCATTCCGAGTTGCAGGCGATCTCTGTACTGCTAGTTTGATGCCATCTAATAATTCCCACTTAAAAATCTCGAACATGTTAGTTGAGCTTTCAATAGCATGCTGAATCCATAATCTACAATTTTCGTTCAAAATATCTCTATGTTGCCATCCAAGTTCAAAAATCATTGATGTGCATATCTTTTTTGAAATCATTAAACTGACAAGGTGGATGACATTATTATTCCAGTTTGGAGATAAGACTAAAATGGTTACCAGTGCCCTATGATTAATTATGAACTTCAGAGCTCTAGGCTGTCCTTGTAATCCATCTAAATTATTTAGAATTTGCAATTTTTCTATCAATCTTAGATTCCCAAATTCATGGAACCATTCATCATGCTATTTTATCAATTCTTGATTGTTACCAGTTTCAAAATTGCCAATCCTTTCATGACTGAAAACTTGAGCAAATGGATTTGGCTCTATATTGTCTCTGATTCTTAAACTGTGAAAATCCCAGGGATAAGCAAAAGTCTTTAAATATTGTAATGTTCTTTGTATACACTAGGATACTCTGGTAACCTAAATTTTTCTGCATTCTCCTCCTCTGATTTCCCAATCTGCAAAACTTTCAAAAATTTCATACTGAGGGAAAGTATCAGTATTGGTGTAATTTTCATCAATTCTTTGGAGGAATGAAGCTTCGAGTTCCTCAAAAATATCTGGGATTTTTAATGACACCAAATATTTTATCATTTCTTCGGTCATCGGAATTTCTTCTAAATCTAAAATCTTGGCACCTGTAAACAAAATGAGTGCAAAATCAACACCTCCTATGATCTAGTAGTAATTTAAGACTCGGACTATCCAAATCATTTCTTTTGTATAGACACTAGACCACAAATCACATAAGCTTCTGAAGAAAAGCTTAACCTTCATATCTGGCAAAGAAAATATTTTTACCAAATTTTCGTCTAGGCCTAAGGAAATGCCTAAGTTCTTTGATTGCCATGTCTGACATTTTCTGATCCACATATTTCTTCTGAGTCTGAAACCGACCACTTTCTTGATTTCATCTGTTGCATTACTTTCAAGGATTATGAATCTATCTACAAAAGTGGCAAAGCTATCATCTTCTGGTCCTTTGCCTGGAATTTCAAAAACTGAATATTTACAAGTTATAAACATCTTATTCATATCTCTTGTCAAGGAATCTATCAAGAAATTTGAATTTCCTGGAATCCACTCTACCTCAAAATCAAACTGCTGAAACCAGATTTGCCAGGCTAGAATTCTGCCTTTTGCAATTTGTCTTGAAATCTTAGCAGACATAAAATATTTAAAGTTTCTGGAGTCTGTTCTGATTAAAAACTTTACTGGGGTGAGATATACCTCAAAACGTAGAATTCCATTGAAAATAGATAATGTCTCCTTTTCAGCTATGAAGTAGTTTTTCTGACTTGGTGTAAATTCCCCAGAAGCATATCCACACAAATTTTCTTCGACTTCTCCCTCGCTATTCTTTCTTTGCTCTAAAAGTATAGCTGCCCAAAATTCAAGTGAAGCATCAGTTTGTAAAATAAGTAAACCATCACCTAGTGGTTGAAGCTTGGGTAAGTGCTGGCATTCTTCTTTGAGTTTCTTCACTGCTTCAGTAGCTTCTTTAGACCATCCTTGGTTGATGTGTCTTCTGATTGGAGCTGTCTTCTCTGATAGATTCGGGATGTATTTGTGGAGATAATTCAGTACTCCAAGAAATCTCTGAATTGTCTTTTTGTCCTTCAATTCATCAAGAAATTGTGTTAACTTTGTTAGCACATGGGGCTACATTTGAATAGCACCATTAGCAACATTAATCCCCAAAAAATCAATGTTATCCTGAAATAAGGACATTTTTCTTTCTGACAGAACAATTCCATGCTTTTTAAGTTCTTCAAGGAAAATCTCTAGATGTTCTAAGTGAGTCTGTACATCAAGTCTATGAATCAATATATCATCTATATATGTGACTATAAACTCATACTTAGAAAAAATATAATCCATCCTTCTTTGAACAAGGGCTGGAGCGTTCTTCAGGCCGAACGGAACAACTTTCCACTGATAGAAACCTGCTGGGCATATGAAATCTGTTTTGTGACTGTCTTCTGGCTGGATCTGGATTTGTTAGTACCCTGACTTCATGTCAAATTTTCCAAACACCTTATTGTGTTGAATCTTCTGCATAATCACTTCGGGTCTTGGCAATGGATAATTAAAATTCTAAGTGATGGCATTAAGAGGTTTATAATTAATAACCATTCTTGGCTTACCTCTCACGATCTTAGTATGATTTCTTACTAGAAATGCAGAACATGCATAGTGAGATTCACTTGGCTCGATTAGCCTCATTTTTAGTAATTCTTGAATCTGATTCTTTATTTCTTGTTCATCAGCTGGTGTGCACGGAATTAGCTTTCCCTTTACTCCATTGTCATGTAAGGTGACTATTTCCCGCATCAGACTTTCAGTTTCCCAAAATTGTTGTGGATTGTCCGAGCAACTCTTTAGAAGTCTCTGGTAGATATCCTTCTGCTCTATAGACCAATTAGTATCAATGCATGCTAATTGTTTTGTTTTGTTTTCTACTCTGGCCTCATAAATTTGTAGGACTTCTGGCCAGTCATCTGAGTCTTTTATCGATTTTCGGGTTCCTACTCGTTTTTGACTATTTTCATACCTAGCTTCAGAATTTGCAATACTTAATCTAGGTACTAATATAGCTTTTTTCTTCAAATTTATTATCAGTTGTCCTAGCTGATAGTAACAGGTAGCATAGAGTTTATGAATGGCATGCCTAACATCAAACTTGCTGAAGGGTCGTAATGCTAAATTGCTAAGATTTTAATAATACTCCCCCAACTTTTAAAGGAACATTGTCTGCATAATGTGTGAGTTGAACAAATCCTCCAATTGTCTCTGAGACCAGTATATTTTTTAAAGGTTTCCACAGGGGTTTGAACAGAGATGGTCTAGCTAGATTGTTAGAACCTCCAGTATCTACAAATGTATCTACTGAAATCCATTCACCTCTTATTTGCACTTGTACTCGAATATAAATCATACTATCTATTTTAACAATATTTTTTAGCCAAGTATTATTTTCTTCTTTAGTACCCTCTGGTTGTGGCATACTGGTTGATGGCGTTATTTTCTTTTCATATGGACAGAAAGAATTAAATTGAGATGAAGGCACTGCAGGTTGCTTACCTTTATCTTCTTGAACTGTTTCCAAGATTTCCAATTCATCATCTGAATCTTCTTCTGTCTCACTTGTCGACTCAATGTCTGAATAACTCTCTATGTCACTGTAATGTTGTTCACTAGAAAAATCTTAACAAGATGGATAGATATTCATTTTCTGTACATTATCACTTTCATCCTCAACATCTGAAACTTCTGTAAGAATATATACATCAGAAATTTCATCATCTGATTCTACAACAGACCAATCATCCTGAAACTCTTCAATATCTACACAAGCTTTAAGTTTACTAGATGATTTCTGGGGGCACTTTCTGGAAAAGTGTCCTTCCTTTTTATAGACGAAACAACAACTGTTGTTTTGGGTTTGGTTCTCTTCTTCAAAAATTTAAATTTTCTAAAAGGCCTCTTTGGGTTTGATATTCTTTTGGGTTTGTATTTGCCATAACTTTTGGATTTCTTCCTGGACTCAAAAGGTGTCCATGGCAATACTGATCTGCATACATCTGAACTTGGAGTGATGTCATGCGCTTTCTTCTACCAACATAAATATTTTACCTTTTCTGATACTCGAAACAGAAGATCAACCCAATAGATTTGATCTAGACTTTTCATCTGAATTTCTAGATCTTTCATTATTAGATCTCCCAAATTGCCTGGTAATTTTGATAAAAATGCAATTTTTTGAGCAAGGTCATTAAACAGATTAGCTTTAAAGACTCTAGCCATAAATTCTTTTCCAAATTGATCTAAATGTTTTAGATCTTTCAATTCCATACGGCTAAGGTCAGTTAAAAGTTGTTTCTTTTCATCTACTGGTTCTAGCACAAATTGTGTTTTTAACAATATTTCTAATGTGGACAAACCAGCTTCCATGGCTGCTCTTCTTTCTGTTTCTGATCCTCCCATCCACCAGCCAAAAACAATTCCTACCATCCTCTTTTCAGCTAGAATCATAATAGACAAATTGTCTAAGTTTGTGGTGACCTGCATTTGATATAATGCTCCTATCCAAATTCTAATAGACTCTCCTGGATTTGATGAGTTATAAAGGTCTAGAATATAGCCACTAGAATTTGCTGCAAACAGGTCTTCTTCGATTCTAGGATATTTTGTATCTTCTTTCAGAATATGAACTTTATTCTGATTATTTATAGATGAAAAAATAGAAGATGGGAATTTTATTGCAGCTTTCTCTAATTTCATGACTTCCTTTTTAGACTCAAATGGTTTCTCTATCTTATATCTATTTGATGATTTTGTCTCATTGGTTAGTTTACCAGTGTCTATGGAAGTTCCTTCACCTGCACTAGATTGAGCTGCTTATTTTCTATCTTCTTCATCTTATTCTAGATCCCAGTAGTTTGGAGTTTACATATCTACATGAAACTTTGGGATTTGCTTGGCCTTCTTTTTCTGTTTCCTTCTTCTCCTTTATTCTCTTTCCATTTTCTCTGCTTGTTGCTCTTCATATAACAACTTTAGATTATCATTTCTCAAATCAGCTTGTTTTGCCAAATCGTCTAGAACATCCTCAGCATGGGAGCACCAAGTAGTCAAGTAGTTTCCTACCTGATAGACTTGATCCATATCATCAGGATCTTGAGAATTATGTTCTAACAAGGGAGCACAATCGGCTCTTGTGGGTGGCTGTCTAGTTCGAGATGAGGAAACACAGAACTTGGTTTTGGGTGGCCATTTCCCCCCTCTGATAAATCTTTTGTTAGCAAACTGATATTCTTCTATAGGCGGAAAAGTACTTACATGAGTCCTAAACATTTTATTGGCTGCAAAAAATGGTTTTTCTTCAGGAATATACAACTGACTTTCAAACCAGGGTGTACTAGTAGAAGTAGAAGGTTGTTCTTCTGGTATAGTGAGTTCTCTATAAAAAGATCTTCTTCCACTTTGGATTGATTCTTCAACTGGTAATACATGCTTCTCTGGCAAGACTATGGGCTTAGGAATTCTAGGATGGTTTGGATTAGGTATAATCTTTACACCACCATCTGTAAGTGCCATTCTCTTAATCTTACTATTTGCACTGTCTGAAGCCAAAGACTTATACTGAATATACCAGTCATTGGGTAAGGATTCCTTTTCATAATGCACACCTTCAATTTGAGCATTTCCTATCCCAACTGTTACACAATCTTTCAACACCGGCTGTTTTAATTTTGGATGGACTGTATTAGTAAGCTGGAAGGATGTTTGGAGTATTACAGACTGGAATTCACTGTCATCTACCATGGATAACCCTTGTACTCCTATCAAGGCTTTCCAACAGTCTTTAATATGAACATCTGTTAGACTAATAGCATAATCAGGAAAAATTGTTCCATGCTGACAACCAGATGATAAGTTCCCCAGAATGGTTCCTATTCTAGCATGATCATATTCATTATTCCTTGTGTCAAATAATTCTGCTACGCAAGGAGTATTTAATCCATGTCTGAATAGAGGAGCTAAACCAATTCTAATTTCTTCGAAATGTAAATAATAAAACCTTCCTTCTTTAGCATACTTTCTGAACTTCCTTATCTCATATTTAGAAAATAAATTCAAACCAACTATCTGTACAAATGGACCTTTGATTCTGACTTTAATCTCAACTTCTTTAAAATAATACTTTTTTGATAATTTGAACATAAGCGGGACCAGATAGACTTCTTTAGTATCTAGAGCAGGAGGGTTCCAGCTCTCAGGGTCTTCTACTTGCTCATGTTCATTTACATCTAACTCAACAAATCTACTTTCTACTTTTGACATTGATCTTTTTTCAATGGTAGAAAAAGATCTCAAAAATCTATCCATAATGGACTGATACAAACTATTTCAGAAGTCGACTGAAGGAGCTTTTATCTACTCAGCACAATGTGAAACAAAGATGCTTTTCGAAGGCTTCCTAGCTTTCTTCAGATTCTGTCTATAGAATGTATTTCGTCAAGGATATGTTTCTAAGGAATGGGATATGGCTCTGATACCACAGTGACTCTGACCATTCAAGGGCTCAACACAAACAGAAGTATATAGAGTCTGAATATAAATGATGAAGCTTTAGTGCATGCATGACTTACTTCTAAATCAATTGTAACTTCCCAAAATAGCAAGCCTGATACAGATATCCAATCCTCAGGCGACCATGCGAGAGTCTCCACATGACCTCTCTCCACGGGTCTTCACTCAAGCGCCTTACAGCTCAAACCTCTTTCGGATTACAGGAACTGTCCTCAGACAGGTGGCCCAATAGGCTTCGATATTAATAAAAGCAGAAACAAAAATACACAAAGCTTATTACAACAAAGTGTCTTAGACTGAATGATCAGGATAGAGCAGATGGCTCGAATGGCCAAAATGATCGTAATGGTCTGCAAACTCTTTCTTATATAGACTCTATCTAAGCTGAAGCTATCTAATTACTGACGTCAAAAATAAATTATTGAGGGTCATGTCAGTATCTTTTTCCACCGACGGTGTCTACTCAATCCTTTCCTGTACAAGGGAATCTTGTCACAACATGTGAACAACATTATCACATTGCTAACAAAGATTCTACCAGGGTCCCATCGGACTCCTAGTCTCCCACATGTCTTCTTCTGATGATCCTGGAGAGAGTTCGTACTCATCTATAATTTGGCGGTGGTATCTATTCATCAGTCGGTCATACTGTTCCTCGATTCCTTCATTTGAACTTGCGCATCTATCATTTCAACTTTTTATTTTGGCTGCATTATCGTTGTCTGGTGAGATGCTGCTGATGATGATTCTCCTTTTCTAATATTCGTTTTGATCTTATGGAGGCCCGGTTGTTGTGAGGTATGCATCAATTCTTGCTTTTCCCATTTATTCAAAAAAGGAAGAGCACTGACTTCAATATCAAGAAACGAATCTTTAAAGGCGTTCCAGGTTGCAGGAGATCTCTATACTTCCAGTTCGATGCCATCTAATAATTCCCACTTAAAAATATGGAACATGTTAGCTGAGCTTTCAATAGTGTGTTGAATCCATAATCTACAATTTTCGTTCAAAATATCTCTATGCTGCCATCCAAGTTCAAAAATCAATGATGTGCATATCTTTTTTGAAATCATTAAACTGACAAGGTGGATGACACTATGATTCCAGTTTGGAGATAAGACTGAAATGGTTACTAGTGCCCTCTGATTAATTATGAACTTTAGAGCTTTAGGTTGTCCTTGTAATCCATCTAGGTTATTTAGAATTTGCAATTTTTCTATCAATCTTAGATTACCAAATTCATGGAACCATTCAACATGCTGTTTTATCAATTCTTGATTGTTACCAGTTTTAAAACTGCCAATCCTTTCATGACTAAAATCTTGAGCAAATGGATTTGGCTCTATATTGTCTCTGATTCTTAAACTGTGAAAATCCCAGGGATAAGCAAAAGTCTTTAAATACTGTACCATTGTTTGTATACACTGGGATACTCTGGTAACCTAAATTTTTCTGCATTCTCCTCCTCTGATTTCCCAATCTGCAAAACTTTCAAAAATTTCATACTCAGGGAAAGTATCAGTATTGGCGTAATTTTCATCATTTCTTTGGAGGAATGAAGCTTCGAGTTCCTCAAAAATATCTGGGATTTTTAATGACACCAAATATTTTATCATTTCTTCGGTCATCGGAATTTCTTCTAAATCTAAAATCTTGGCACCTGTAAACAAACTGAGTGTAAAATCAACACCTCCTATGATCTGGTAGTAATTTAAGACTCGAAGTGTCCAGATCATTTCTTTTGTATAGGCACTAGACCACAAATCACATAAGCTTCTGAAGAAAAGCTTAACCTTCATATTTGGCAAAGAAAATAATTTTGCCAAATTTTCGTCTAGGCCTAAGGAAATGCCTAAGTTCTTTGATTGCCATGCCTAACATTTTCTGATCCACATATTTCTTCTGAGTCTGAAACCGACCACTTTCTTGATTTCATCTATTACAAAACTTGCATGACTTTCAAGGATTCTGAATCTATCTACAAAAGTGGCAAAGCTATCATCTTCTGGTCCTTTGCCTGGAATTTCAAAAACTGAATATTTACAAGTTATAAACGTCTTATTCATATCTCTTGTCAAGGAATCTGTCAAGAAATTTGAATTGCCTAGAATCCACTCTACCTCAAAATCAAACTTCTGAAACCAATTTGCCAGGCTAGAATTTTGCCTTTTGCAATTTGTCTTGAAATCTTCGCAGACAGAAAATATTTAAAGTTTCTGGGGTCTGTTCTGATTAAAAACTTTACCGGGGTGAGATATACCTCAAAATGTTGAATTCCATTGAAAATAGCTAACATCTCCTTTTCAGCTATGAAGTAGTTTTTCTGACTTGGTGTAAATTCCCCAGAAGCCTATCCACACAAATTTTCTTCAACTTCTCCCTCGCTATTCTTTCTTTGCTCTAAAAGTACAGCTGCCCAAAATTCAAGTGAAGCACCGGCTTGTAAAATAAGTAAACCATCACCTGGTGGTTGAAGCTTGGGTAAGTGCTGGCATTCTTCTTTGAGTTTCTTCACTGCTTCAGTAGCCTCTTTAGACCATCCTTGGTTATGTGTCTTCTGATTGGAGCTATCTTCTTTGATAGATTCGGGATGTATTTGTGGAGATAATTCAATACTCCAAGAAATCTCTAAATTGTCTTTTTGTCCTTCAATTCATCAGGAATTTCTGCTAACTATGTTAGCACATGGGGCTGCATTTGAATAGCACCATTAGCAACAGAAATCCCCAAAAAATCAATGCTATCCTGAAATAAGGACATTTTTCTTTCTGACAGAACAACTCCATGCGTTTTAAGTTCTTCAAGAAAAATCTCTAAATGTTCTAAGCGAGTCTGTACATCAGGGCTATGAACCAATATATCATCTATGTATGTGACTATAAACTCATATTTAGAAAAAATATAATCCATCCTTCTTTGAAAAAAGGCTGGAGCGTTCTTCAGGCTGAACGGAACAACTTTCCACTGATAGAAACCTATTGGGCATATGAACATTGTTTTGTGTCTGTCTTCTAGCTGGATCGGATTTGGTAGTACCCTGACTTCATGTCAAATTTGCTAAACACCTTACTGTGCTGAATCTTCTGCATAATCACTTCGGGACTTGGAAATGGATAATTAAAATTCTGAGTGATGGCATTAAGAGGTTTATAATTAATAACCATTCTTGGCTTACCTCTCACGATCTCAGAATGATTTCTTACTAGAAATGTAGAACATGCATAGTCAGATTCACTCGGCTTGATCAGCTGCATTTTTAGTAATTCTTGAATCTGATTCTTTATTTCTTGTTCATCAGTTGGTGTTCACGTAATCAGCTTTCCCTTTACTTCATTTTCATGTAAGGTGACTATTTCTTGCATCAGACTTTCAGTTTCCCAAAATTGTTGTGGATTGTCCGAGCAACTCTTTAGAAGTCTCTGGTAGATATCCTTCTGCTATGTAGACCAATTAGTATCAATTCATGCTAATTGTCTTGTTTTGTTTTCTACTCTTGCCTCATAAATTTGTAGGACTTCTTGCCAGTCATCTGAGTCTTTTATCGGCTTTCGGGTTCCTACTCTTTTTGACTATTTTCATACCTAGCTTCAGAATTTGCAATACTTAATCTAGGTACTGATATAGCTTTCTTCTTCAAATTTATTATCAGCTTGTCCTAGCTGATAATAACAGGTAGCACAGAGTTTATGAATGGCATGCCTAACATCAAACTTGTTGAAGGGTCGTAATGCTGAATTGCTGAGATTTTAATAATACTCCCCCAAACTTTTAAAGGAACATTGTCTACATAATGTGTGAGCTGAACAGATTCTCCAATTGTCTCTGAGACCAGTATATTTTTAAAGGTTTCCATATGGGTTTGAACAGAGATGGTCTAGCTAGATTTTTAGAACCTCCAATATCTACAAATGTATCTACTGAAATCCATTCAACTCTTACTTGCACTTGTACTAGAATATAAATCAGACTATCTATTTTAACAATCTTTTTTAGCAAAGTATTCTCTTCTTCTTTAGTACCCTCTGGTCGTGGCATACTGGTTGATGGCATTATTTTCCTTTCATACGGACAGAAAGAATTAAATTGAGATGAAGGCACTGCAGGTTGCTTACCTTTATCTTCTTGAACTTTTTCCAAGATTTCCAATTCATCATCTGAATCTTCTTCTATCTCGCTTGTCAACTCAATGTCTGAAGAATTCTCTATGTCACTGTAATGCTGTTCACTAGAAAAATCTTAACAAGATGGACATATATTCATTTTCTGTACATTATCACTTTCATCCTCAACATCTGAAACTTCTGTAAGAATATATACATCAGAAATTTCATCATCTGATTCTACAACAGACCAGTCATCCTAAAACTCTTCAATATCTACACAAGCTTTGAGTTTACTAGATGATTTCTGGGGGCACTTTTTGGCAAAGTGTCCTTCCTTTTTACAGATGAAACAACAATTGTTGTTTCTGGTTCTGGTTCTCTTCTTCAAAAATCTGAATTTTCTAAAAGGCCTCTTTGGGTTTGATATTCTTTTGGGTTTGTATTTGCCATACCTTTTGGATTTCTTCTTGGACTTAAAAGGTGTCCATGGCAATACTGATCTACATACATCTGAACTTGGAGTGATGTCATGCACTTTCTTCTGCCAACATAAATATTTTACCTTTTCTGATACTCGAAACAGAAGATCAACCCAATAGATTTGATCTAGACTTTTCATATGAATTTCTAGATCTTTCATTATTATATCTCCCAAATTACCTGGTAATTTTGATAAAAATGCAATTTTTTGAGCAAGTTCATTAAACAGATTGGCTTTAAAGACTCTAGCCATAAATTCTTTTCCAAATTGATCTAAATGTTTTAGATCTTTCAATTCCATATGGCTAAGGTCAGTTAAACGTTGTTTCTTTTCATCTACTGGTTCTGGCACAAATTGTGTTTTTAACAATTAATTTCTAATGTGGACAAACCAGCTTCCATGACTGCTCTTCTTTTTGTTTCTGATCCTCCCATCCATTAATCAAAAACAATTCCTGCCATCCTCTTTTTAGCTAGAATCATAATAGACAAATTGTCTAATTTTGTCGTGACCTACATTTGATATAATGCTCCTATCCAAATTCTAATAGACTCTCCTGGATTTGATGAGTTATCAAGGTCTATAATATAGCCACTAGAATTTGCTGCAAACAGGTCTTCTTCGATTCTAGGATATTTTGTAGCTTCTTTCAGAATATGAGCTTTATTCTGATTATTTATAGACGGCAAAATAAAAGATGGGAATTTTATTGCAGCTTGCTCTAATGTCATGACTTCCTTTTTAGACTCAAATGGTTTATCTATCTTATATGTCTTTGATGATTTTGTCTCACTGGTTAGTTTACCAGTGTCTATGGAAGTTCCTTCGCCTGCACTAGATTGAGCTGCTTCTTTTCTATCTTCTTCATCTTCTTCTAAATCCCAGTAGTTTGGAGTTGACATATCTACATGAAACTTTGGGATTTGCTTGGCCTTCTTTTTCTGTTTCCTTCTTCTCCTTTCTTCTCTTTCCATTTTCTCTGCTTGTTTCTCTTCATATAACAGCTTTAGATTATCATTTATCAAATCAGCTTGTTTTCCCAAATCGTCTAGAACATCCTCGGCATGGGAGCACCAAGTAGTCAAGTAGTTTCCTACCTGATAGACTTGATCCATATCATCAGGATCTTGAGAATTATGTTCTAACAAGGGATCACAATCGGCTCTTTTGGGTGTTTGTCTAGTTCGAGATGAAGAAACACAGAACTTCGTTTTGGGTGGCCATTTCCCCCCTATAACAAATCTTTTGTTAGCAAACTGATATTCTTCTATAGGCGGAAAAGTATTTACATGAGTCCTAAACATTTTATTGACTGCAAAAAATGGTTTTCCTTTAGGAATATACATATGACTTTTAGACCGGGGTGTACTAGTAGAAGTAGAAGGTTGTTCTTCTGGTATAGTGAGTTGTCTATAAAAAGATCTTCTTCAACTTTGGATTGGTTCTTCAACTGGTAATACATGCTTCTCTGGCAAGACTATGGGCTTAGGAATTCTAGGATGGTTTGGATTAGGTATAATCTTTACACCACCATCTGTAAGCGCCATTCTCTTAATATTACTATTTGCATTGCCTGAAGCCAAAGACTTATACTGAATATACCAGTCATTGGGTAAGGATTCCTTTTCATAATGCACACCTTCAATTTGAGCATTTCCTATCCGAACCGTTACCCAATCTTTCAACACCAGCTGTTTTAATTTTGGATGGACTATATTAGTAAGCTGGAAGGATGTTTGGACTATTACAGACAGGAATTCACTGTCATCTACCATGGATAACCCTTGTACTCCTATCAAGGCTTTCCAACACTCTTTAATACGAACATCTGTTAGACTGATAGCATAATCAGGAAAAATTGTTCCATGCTGACAAAAAGATGATAAGTTCCCCAGAATGGTTCCTATTCTAGCATGATCATACTCATTATGCCTTGTGTCAAATAATTTTGCTATGCAAGGAGTATTTAATCCATGTCTGAATAGAGGAGCTAAACCAATTCTAGTTTCTCTTAAATTTAAATAATAAAACCTTCCTTCTTTAGCATACTTTTTGAACTTCCTTATCTCATCTTTAGAAAATAAATTCAAACCAACTATCTGTACAAATGGAACTTTGATTCTGACTTTAATCTCAACTTCTTTAAAATAATACTTTTTTGATAATTTGAACATAAGCGGGACCGGATAGACTTCTTTAGTATCTAGAGAAGGAGAGTTCTAGCTCTCAGGGTCTTCTACTTGCTCATGTTCATTTACATCTGACTCAACAGATCTACTTTCTACTTCTGATATTGATCTTTTGTCAATTGTAGAAAAAGATCTCAAAAATCTATCCATAATGGACTGATAAAAAATATTTCAGAAGTCGAATGAAGGAGCTTTTATCTACTCAGCACAATGTGAAACAAAGATGCTTTTCGAAGGCTTCCTGGCTTTCTTCAGATTCTGTCTATAGAATTTATTTCGTCATGGATATGTTTCTAAGGAACGGGATATGGCTCTGATACCATAGTGACTCTGACCATTCAAGGGCTCAACACAAACAGAAGTATATAGAGACTGAATATAAATGATGAAGCTTTAGTGCATGTAGGACTTACTTCTAAATCAATTGTCGCTTCCCAAAACAGCAAGCCTGGTACAGATATCCAATCCTCAGGCGACCATGCGCGAGTCTCCACACGACCTCTCTCCACAGGTCTTCACTCAAGCGCCTTACAGCTCAAACCTCTCTCGGATTACAGGAACTGTCCTCAGACAGATGGCCCAGTAGGCTTCGATATTAATAAAAGCAGAAACAGAGATACACAAATCTTATTACAACAGAGTGTCTTAGAATGAACGATTAGGATAGAGGAGATGGATCGAATGACCAGATTTATCGTAATGGTCTGCAAACTCTTTCTTATATAGACTCTATCTAGGCTGAAGCTATCTAATTACTGATGTTGAAAAGAAATTATTGAGGGTCCTGTCGGTATCTTTTTCCACCGACGGTGTCTGCTCAATCCTTTCCTGTACAAGCGAATCTTGTCACAACATGTGAACAACATTATCACATTGCTGACAAAGATTCTATCAGGGTCCCATCGGACTCCTAGTCTCCCACATGTCTTCTTCTGATGATCTTGGAGAGGGTTCGTACTCATCTATAATTTGGCGGTGGTATCTGGTCATCAGTCGGTCACACTGTTCCTTGATTCCTTCATTTGGATCTTGCACATCTATCATTTCACCTTTTTCTTTCGGCTGCATTATTGTTGTCCGACGAGATGCTGCTGATGATGATTCTCCTTTGCTAATATTCGTTTTGATCTTATGCAGGCCCGGTTGTTGTGAGGTATGCATCAATTCTTGCTTTTCCCATTTATTCAAAAAAGGAAGACCACTGACTTCAATATCAAGAAACAAATCTTTAAAGGCATTCTGGGTTACAGGCGATCTCTATACTGCCAGTTCGATGCCATCTAATAATTCCCACTTAAAAATCTGGAACATGTTAGTTGAGCTTTCAATAGCGTGCTGAATCCATAATCTACAATTTTCGTTCAAAATATCTCTATGCTGCCATCCAAGTTCAAAAATCATTGATGTGCATATCTTTTTTGAAATCATTAAACTGACAAGGTGGATGACATTATTATTCCAGTTTGGAGATAAGACTGAAATGGTTACTAGTGCCCTCTGATTAATTATGAACTTCAGAGCTTTAGGCTGTCCTGGTAATCCATCTAGTTTATTTAGAATTTTCAATTTTTCTATCAATCTTAGATTCCGAAATTCATGGAACCATTCATCATGTTGTTTTATCAATTCTTGATTGTTACCAGTTTCAAAACTGCCAATCCTTTCATGACTGAAAACTTGAGCAAATGGATTTGGCTCTATATTGTCTCTGATTCTTAAACTGTGAAAATCCCAGGGATAAGCAAAAGTCTTTAAATACTGTACCGTTCTTTGTATACACTGGGATACTCTGGTAACCTGAATTTTTCTGCATTCTCCTCCTCTAATTTCCCAATCTGCAAAACTTTCAAAAATTTCATACTCAGGGAAAGTATCAGTATTGGCGTAATTTTCATCAATTCTTTGGAGGAATGAAGCTTCGAGTTCCTCAAAAATATCTAGGATTTTTAATGACACCAAATATTTTATCATTTCTTCGGTCATCAGAATTTCTTCTAAATCTAAAATCTTGGCACCTGTAAACAAACTGAGTGCAAAATCAACACCTCCTATGATCTGGTAGTAATTTAAGACTCAGAGTGTCCAGATCATTTCTTTTGGATATACACTAGACCACAAATCACATAAGCTTCTGAAGAAAAGCTTAACCTTCATATTTGGAAAAGAAACGATTTTTACCAAATTTTCGTCTAGGCCTAAGGAAATGCCTAAGTTCTTTGATTGCCATGCCTCACATTTTCTGATCCACATATTATTTCAAAGTCTGAAACCGACCACTTTCTTGATTTCATCTGTTACAAAACTTGCATGACTTTCAAGGATTCTGAATCTATCTACAAAAGTGGCAAAGCTATCATCTTCTGGTTCTTTGCCTGGAATTTCAAAAACTGAATATTTACAAGTTATAAACGTCTTATTCATATCTCTTGTCAAGGAATCTGTCAAGAAATTTGAATTGCCTGGAATCCACTCTACCTCAAAATCAAACTGCTGAAACCATATTTGTCAAGCTAGAATTCTGCCTTTTGCAATTTGTCTTGAAATCTTAGCAGACAGAAAATATTTAAAGTTTCGGAGTCTGTTCCGATTAAAAACTTTACTGGGGTGAGATAGACCTCTAAACGCTGAATTCCATTGAAAATAGCTAACGTCTCCTTTCCAGCTATGAAGTAGTTTTTCTAACTTGGTGTAAATTCCCCAGAAGCATATCCACACAAATTTTCTTCGACTTCTCCCTCGCTATTCTTTCTTTTCTCTAAAAGTACAGCTGCCCAAAATTCAAGTGAAGCATCAGTTTGTAAAATAAGTAAACCATCACCTGGTGGTTGAAGCTTGGGTAAGTGCTGGAATTCTTCTTTGAGTTTCTTCACTGCTTCAGTAGCTTCTTTAGACCATCCTTGGTTGATGTGTCTTCTGATTGGAGCTGTCTTCTCTGATAGATTTGGGATGTATTTGTGGAGATAATTCAGTACTCCAAAAAATCTCTGAATTGTCTTTTTGTCCTTCAACTCATCAGGAAATTGTGTTAACTTTGTTAGCACATGGGGCTGCATTTGAATAGCACCATTAGCAACATTAATCCCCAAAAAATCAATGCTACCCTGAAATAAGGACATTTTTCTTTCTGACAGAACAATTCCATGCTTTTTAAGTTCTTCAAGAAAAATCTCTAAATGTTCTAAGTGAGTCTGTACATCAGGGATATGAATCAATATATCATCTATATATGTGACTATAAACTCATATTTAGAAAAAATATAATCCATCCTTCTTTGAAAAAAGGCTGGAGCGTTCTTCAGGCCGAACGGAACAACTTTCCACTGATAGAAACCTGCTGGGCATATGAAAGCTATTTTGTGTCTGTCTTCTGGCTGGATCTGGATTTGGTAGTACCCTGACTTCATGTCAAATTTGCTAAACACCTTACTGTGCTGAATCTTCTGCATAATCACTTCGGGTCTTGGCAATGGATAATTAAAATTTTGAGTGATGGCATTAAGAGGTTTATAATTAATAACCATTCTTGGCTTACCTCTCACGATCTCAGAATGATTTCTTACTAGAAATGTAGAACATGCATAGTGAGATTCACTCGGCTCGATCAGCTGCATTTTTAGTAATTCTTGAATCTGATTCTTTATTTCTTGTTCATCGGCTGGTGTGCACGGAATCAGCTTTCCCTTTACTCCATTGTCATGTAAGGTGACTATTTCTTGCATCGGACTTTCAGTTTCCCAAAATTGTTGTGGATTGTCCGAGCAACTCTTTAGAAGTCTCTGGTAGATATCCTTCTGCTCTGTAGACCAATTAGTATCAATGCATGCTAATTGTCTTGTTTTGTTTTCTACTCTGGCCTCATAAATTTGTAGGACTTCTTGCCAGTCATCTGAGTCTTTTACCGGCTTTCGGGTTCCTACTCTTTTTTGACTATTTTCATACCTAGCTTCAAAATTTTCAATACTTAATCTAGGTACTGATATAGCTTTTTTCTTCAAATTTATTATCAGCTTGTCCTGGCTAATATTAACAGGTAGCACAGACTTTATGAATGGCATGCCTAACATCAAACTTGCTGAAGGGTTGTAGTGCTAAATTGCTGATATTTTAATAATACTCCCCCCAACTTTTAAAGGAACATTGTCTACATAATGTGTGAGCTGAACAGATCCTCCAATTGTCTCTGAGACTAGTATATTTTTTGAAGGTTTCCACAGGGGTTTGAACAGAGATGGTCTAGCTAGATTTTTAGAACCTCCAGTATCTACAAATGCGTCTATTGAAATCCATTCACCTCTTACTTGCACTTGTACTAAAATATAAATCAAACTATATGTTTTAACAATGTTTTTTAGCAAAGTATTATGTTCTTCTTTAGTACCCTCTAGTTGTGGCATACTGGTTGATGGCGTTATTTTCTTTTCATACGGACTGAAAGAATTAAGTTGAGATGAAGGCAGTGCAGGTTGCTTACCTTTATCTTCTTGAACTGTTTCCAAGATTTCCAATTCATCATCTGAATCTTCTTCTGTCTCGCTTGTCGACTCAATGTCTGAAGAACTCTCTATGTCACTGTAACGCTGTTCACTAGAAAAATCTGAACAAGATGGAAAGATATTCATTTTCTGTACATTATCACTTTCATCCTCAACATCTGAAACTTCTGTAAGAATATATACATCAGAAATTTCATCATCTTATTTTACAACAGACCAGTCATCTTGAAACTCTTCAATATCTACACAAGCTTTGAGTTTACTAGATGATTTCTGGGGGCACTTTCTGGAAAAGTGTCCTTCCTTTTTACAGATGAAACAACAACTGTTGTTTCTGGGTTTGGTTCTCTTCTTCAAAAATCTGAATTTTCTAAAAGGCCTCTTTGGGTTTGATATTCTTTTGGGTTTGTATTTGCCATACCTTTTGGATTTCTTCTTGGACTTAAAAGGTGTCCATGGAAATACTGATCTGCATACATCTGAACTTGGAGTGATGTCATGCGCTTTCTTCTGCCAACATAAATATTTTACCTTTTCTGATACTCGAAATAGAAGATCAACCCAATAGATTTGATCTAGACTTTTCATCTGAATTTCTAGATCTTTCATTATTAGATCTCCCAAATTGCCTGGTAATTTTGATAAAAATGCAATTTTTTGAGCAAGGTCATTAAACAGACTGGCTTTAAAGACTCTAGCCATAAATTCTTTTCCAAATTGATCTAAATGTTTTAGATCTTTCAATTCCATACAGCTAATGTAAATTAAAAGCTATTTCTTTTCATCTACTAGTTCTGGCACAAATTGTGTTTTTAACAATATTTCTAATGTGGACAAACCAGCTTCCATGACTGCTCTTCTTTCTGTTTCTGATCCTCCCATCCACCAATCAAAAACAATTCCTGCCATCCTCTTTTCAGCTAGAATCATAATAGACAAATTGTCTAATTTTGTGGTGACCTGCATTTGATATAATGCTCCTATCCAAATTCTAATAGACTCTCCTGGATTTGATGAGTTATCAAGGTCTAGAATATAGCCACTAGAATTTGCTGCAAACAGGTCTTCTTCGATTCTAGGATATTTTGTAGCTTCTTTCAGAATATGAGCTTTATTATGATTATTTATAGATGGCAAAATAAAAGATGGGAATTTTATTACAGCTCAATCTAGTGCAGGCGAAGGAACTTCCATAGACACTGGTAAACTAACCAGTGAGACAAAATCATCAAAGACATATAAGATAGATAAACCATTTGAGTCTAAAAAGGAAGTCATGACACTAGAACCCTATGACAAACATTAATCACCATGAGTTATGTTATGCCAAATGTGTTGGGTTATTTAGAAAAATCTATAGGAATACATTGCTTGTAAGACTCCATAAGTCTCAAGACTCTTTTTGTGTGAGGAATCCTTACAAAGAAATGGATGGTCTGAGGGATTGGGGAGGCACGAAAGGGGATGCCTGAAATTGGAAGGTGTGTGACAACAAGGAACAAGATATGGAATGAATTTTTTTTCAAAGATTTGTGCACATACTCATTGGAATCATGAATGAATTAGGTGTGTCCAAGAAAACAATGACTTGAACTTTTTCGCCATGGAAGCCTTGTGAAGGAATGGACAACCATGCAGGAATGTGTTAGAATACCAGGAGGTCTAGAGGTAACTAGACCATGAAAAATGAATGACATTACTCAAAGTTGCAACTAAGGACATGGAAAATGTTACTGTTATGAAAGTGGCATATCCCTACATATTCATAGAATGGTTTTATAGATGGTAGAACACCAAACATGATGTTCCTTAAAGGGGGAGGGGAATGTTACACTCTTTTCATTACCCCATTTTTTTAGTGTAATTAATAACATATAATGATAGGGTGCCAACATTGATGCTATGTTATCAAAATATATTATATGATGTAATGCTTATTTTTATTAATAAAAATGCTAGAGCTAAAGAAAGGGGACACCAAATAGATTATGATGTCTTGGGGAGGGGGGAAACTTGACTTAAGAGGAAAAGTATACCTTGGGTGAATAATTTCCTTTGATGTGATGGTTAGTCTTCCCAAGAAGCTGAAAGGTTGAGAAGATGAAGGGTCGAGTTGGAATTATTAAAATGGAAGGGAGGAGCAATCAAGGGGTTCTTCTTCTTGGTTTTAAAGCTTCTATTTTTTCTCTCTTCTATTACCCTCTCATGCATCTCTCTATCTCACTTCGAAATTTTGGTTTGGAAAAGGATTGGTGATAGAACCTAATGATTTTCTTACCTTATGTTTGGTTAATATTTGTGAGTGGAAGCTTTATATGCCAATAAATGAATGTGTTGTAGTCCTTTTTCTTTGGATGATGGATCTAAGGACTGTGAATTGTCCTAGTTGTGTGTGGCACATAAGAAATAAAGAGGGGAGGGATGAGGGTATAAAATATCATATAAGAACTCCCTTGTGTTGTGTATACATGCATGGTGCTTTTGTGAATGTGATCCTAGTCGAATATGGAAAGGTTGATCATTTATTGTTTCTATGTGAAGGAGAATGGCATTCATTTTTCGTGTTAAATTCTTGTATGAATTTGAGTGTGTGAAATACCCCTGAGTTAATTAATCCTTAAGGATTCAAGATCTTAATCAGCGGTGACCATATATGATAAATATTAGAGCATAGTTGAGCCTATGCTTGGGTGGAGAGTGGATCACCCTTCTTTAATTCTAGATTGCAAAATATTTGACTCAAGGTTAGTATCTCTTATGCATTATTATTTAATTTCTCTTTTCAAAAGTTGTATATGTATATTAAATTAACCTTTAACAAATTTATCATGGTTTCATCTTTTTATATGTATTAAATTTTGTAACAACACCGGTTTAGGAAGATAGACTTCCTAAATTATTCTTTAAGCAGGCATGTTGGAATTTTTCCTATAACATTTCCTCTAGGAGGGTTATATTAATCATTTGGTCCAACATTAAAATCTTTGGTTGTGATATTTTAGGAGATATGATCAGAGGAATTTGAGCTTCCTAGATGCTTCTCAAATCATGCATCAAATAGGTCATGTTGGAATTTCTTCTATAACTTATATTTTGGGAGGTTCTAGAAGCTAAAATTCAGAACATAGAGGGGGTAAATCTTATTGATCATATACTCCAATGTTTATATATTTGATCACAATATTTTATGAGATATGATCAAATGAATTCAAGCTTCCTTTATGCTCCTAAAACCATGCATCAAATAGGTCACATTGGAATTTCTACTATAACATTTCATCTGGAAGGTTCCTAAGGGTGAAACTTGTACCATAATGAGGGTAATTCCCACTAATCATCTGGTTCAATTTTGAAAACTTGGACTACTATAATTTTGGACATATTCCTTGCGGAAGTTTCTATGTTATTTTGCAAGAAAAATGTTTGAAGAAATTTCTAAATGGTTTAATAATTCATCGCATACAAACTATTTGATCAAATTCCCTAATGAAAATCATGTTTTTTGGGTGGGGATAGTATTGATGTATGTTAGTATTGTTGTATGATAGTGCTATTATAGCTTATCTATGCCTATTTGCATGCAAAACATTTGAGGAAACATGTTAATTTTTTTTTATTACAATTTGCATACAAACTATTTGATAAAGCACATCAAAGACAAAAATTAAAAGATACATGATTGAATGGCATATTTCAATTAGTATGTTACAAGTGGAATCATATCAATTTTTCATATTTGATTTCATATAGAATGTTTGAAAAAATGTATATAAGAAAAATGATACTTAGTTGGTTGTATACAAAGTATTTAAATGTTTACATGTAAAGTAAGGTATGTGATAGAGTGGTATTAGAGCTTATTAGAGAGCTAGTAAAAAAGAAAAGAAAATTGTGGGTACCCCATAACCTCTCTAAGTCATTGAAAAAATTGAGCATGTGATAATTTGGGATGAACCTAAGCCTTTTTTCCAAATTGCTAAGCATGAATCAGGTTTAAATTTAATATTTTTATTCTTTATTTCGATGAACTATGCATATATATTGGCCTTCCTTCTTGAGGCTAAAGGTGACATTTCATAATGGTGTTCTTGTGTTGTGTATGTTATTGGTAAATGTTACCAATTTAAATCAGGCTCACTTGATGTTGTTTCCTCAGTGCTCTATACTAACACTTATGTTTCTCCCTCCTCTTTTATCTTTTACCATTTCGTAGATTGCTAGTATTCTTTCTCTATTTAAAAAATAGTTTGGAGGCTCTATGTAAAATTTCTCTTTAGAATCTTCTCATTGGATTGATGTTATTTCTAAAAATAATGGTTGAGAATATTGTTCAACCTATGAAATCTACTCTATAATTTGGGTTTGTTTTATTACCAAAGCATCCGAGTTCACCATTTTTTCAATATCTAGTTTAGCCACATGTACATAAGGTGTAGAACCTTGTTTAGTTTGATATAATTTTATAGGGATCATAAGGCTAAACTTCTCCTTGATGAAAATTCATCAGTGTGATTAGTTCCTCCATGTACTAGAGAGAAGCGTGTATTATCCATGAATGGGCCTACTTCCTTTTTCATTTTAAACATAGACTCATGCTTCTTGGAAATAAAATGCATATGATCTGTACTTAGGTTTTGTTTGATGTATTCTAAAGAAAAAATAATCATGGTTAGAAAATTGTCGATTTCATAAGGTGGAAGCTCACAAGCATATACCCTAATCTCTATCAAATCCTTAAATAAATACCAATATACAACTTTAGTGTATGGACTAAGTTTAATAATATTCTTCATCTCAAGAAAAATTGTGGGTGGATATTCCTCAAACATCATAGAATAGACAATTGACATGAAGTTATTGACATAATCTCAGAATACTAAATTTTGAGGCTATTTTCTAATAATATGAGTTTAGATGATAACAAAATTTGGATAACCTCTCCCATCTTGAATATTTACGTGTAGAATGGAAAATTTCTCAAATTGAAAATATAAGAAAAGATAAATTAAAAAAGATTGATACCTAAAATACTTGGTCAAGTTGTATTGATAGAACTAGAAATTAATAACATTTGCATTATACTGGTTGAAGTAAGGATTTCTTTACATGGTAGATAGATGTTATGAATCATAGGTTAATTTCATAAACTGAATAATCATAGTCATACCCTAGTAAAAAACACACCATAGACATCACTTTCTTGGAAAATTGAGGGAGAATGATGGAAGGATATGATGGTGCAGTTTTACGTAAAGGAGCATTCAATGGTATGTATGAATCAAGTATGGTTGATTTGTCTTCATAGGTTAATTCATGGTAATTGATACTGAATGTTTCATTATTCAATGGTTGGGTTTTATTACGGATTACTACCTTGGGCATTCTTTGAATAGATTGGGGGCTTCTAATGAAAATCGTAGCACCATCTTTCGAAACCACAACTTGTTTGCTTGAGATATAATTAATTGTGCAATAGATCATAAATTCATGGAAAGGGTAAGTCTTAGCAACAATGAATCGAGTCAAATGTGATTCCAAGGCCAAAGAGATATATTGTTGGTATGTGAATCATTGATATTCCAATTCCTTGAGTTTGTATAGGTCAAACTCGCAATCCATATCATGGACATTCCCTTCTTGCTCAGTTAAGGGAAATTCATCTACATTTTTAGTTGGGAACCATCTATAGGATGTGGGTTAGGTGTCTTTATCTTCATTTTTAAAAGGGAAACAAGAAAATATTAAGAATTATCTAAGAAATGTGTCGAAAGAAGGCATTGACAATATTTGTAATAATCATTTCCATAAGGTTATTGATACTCCAACCACTTTTGTCCTTCAATATATAAGAATGAGATAAACTATCACCTTTCTACTTTTCACGAACAAACAAACCTCTCCTCAACATGAATCATGGCTTCCTTGGAAAATACCATGGGAAAAGTATTCCCGCTCATTTTTCAAATTTATGCTAATGCGTGACCTAAATAAACATGATGTGTTGTTTTCCACATGGATGCTTTGGTATCTAGTGTCAAGTTCACTTGTCATGCCTAGCCCCACTAGTTCCATATCACCTCAAAAAATTTGGGTGGGTACATGAATCCATTCATCAAATGTGACATGTTGTAACACCCCTGGTATACTCCCCCTAATTTTGTAATGTATTTGTGCTCTAATTATTCATGAATGTAAATTTAATTGATGGACTGAAGAGTGGGACATAGACCCATGATTCGAGGGGGTAGAGTTGAGTGGTGATGGTTGGTGGAGACCAAAATGCGCTCATGTAACAACTGAAATGAGATATTCTCAAGAAGACACCCACGTTTTCGACACCATAGAAGAAGAATGATTAGGGGACATGAAAAAACAACAAAAAAGGATAAATGTGTTGGAATTATGATGCATGTGTTGTAATTGATGGAAACTCACTTGTAGTAGAAAAACTCACTTGCATATGGTAACTATATGAATCTACGTAACTAGATGAATCTACAGGAGAGATATCAGACATGACAGAAAGCATGGCAGTTCAAAGGAATCATTTCAGAAGTAATATGGAAAATTACAGTGTAACAATTCTATTCAAAGGTAACAAGGCATTGGTACAGAAGAACAAGAAGATGGATTTATGGTCTAGTAGTCAGAATAAAGAAGGTAAAGGTAAAGGTTGATGTAAAGCATTTTAAGAAGTATACGTAGGTCCATTTAGTCAAAACAATGTATACATGCTAGTTCACAGAACACAAAGAGTGTATACGTATACACACACTCCCACAGGAAGAAAAGCACATACATGTTGGAAAACCAAGGTTTTGGTCTAAGGTATTGGTCCAAGGTATTTGGTCTAAGATATTTGGTTTGAGGTATTGACCCTAGGTATTTGGTCCAAGGTATTGGTCCTAAGTGGTTTTGGTCCGAGGTATTGACAAAGGATCTAAGTATATAAGGAGGAGAAGATCAAAGGGCTAAGTGCACAAGCAATGAATATCTTATGAAGTGTTAGATCAAAAGAAAATATGCATGTTATGGGTTTCTGATGGTTTTCCTGATATGAACTAAGTATGAACTTGAGCATTTGATGATGGATGAGATCTAATGATGGATTGGGATCATAATGACTTATCATTATGTGATCTGATAATGAATGGGCTAGATCTTATTTCTAACACATGTTTTATCCTTTATATGTGATGATCTGAGTATGTTTGAAGTCAGGAATTGTAGTGAAGTTATAAGTAAGTATTTTCATATCTATATGCTGGTTCGCTTTGGTGAAGATGTGTATACTCACTTGTTCAGCTCTTCCAAGTAGCGTATGCAAAAGAAAGGCTTGATGTTCAAGGATGACTGATCTATCAGATTAATGCTTCTATTTTACTGTTGTATATCAATGAAGTCTTCTTAGATCTGAAAGTAAAATTGAATGCATAAAGAGTTTGTGTCTCATTGATTAATTGATTTAGAAAGAAGGGTAATACTTGTTGCTATTTGTATAGAACTCTGTAATATGATAGTAGATCTTTAGATTGTCACTGGTTGGTACAGTTTGTGGTTCAGAGGTTTTATGATTCAGTATCTTTAGAGGTATACATAGGTTGGGCTAAAGGAAGTAGTGTATACATGCAGGTTTGCTTCATTAAAGGAGCGTATTCATTCTGACACATGCCCTTTGAGGTTATAGTTAGTTCTGGTTGTTGATGCAGTGTTTTGGGTTCAGATCTGTGTATTGGTTACAATGATCTGTCTATTCTATTTGATTGGTTGAATTTTATTAAGTTTGAATGAATGGTTGATTCAATTGTTTCTGAGGTTCAATGACTGTTTGATTTAGTTGTTCAGTGATTATTTTATGTCAGAGGTTTTAGTGATTGATTGATTCAGAGATTTATGATTGGGTTTCAGTTATATCAAATATTGATGATTGAGTTTTAGTGATTGGTTGATGCAAATGTATAATTTGATGGATGTATTGTAGTGGTGATTGACTTTGAGCTTCAATGTTACTAATGGGTCCAGTGTGAAAATTTGATGAAACATGGCCTACATATAGTGTTGTTGTGTACCAGGAGTATCCAGTGTGAAAATTTATGAAACATGGTCCCTTGAGGATATTTAGGGTTGGAGCCTTCAGTGAGGAAGTCGAAGCTTACTGCCAATAATGGTTGGTGATTTGATAAGGGGGTTGGAGCTCCTTTCTAGTAGCAGCTGGAGAACGAGTGAAGGTTGTAGCCTTCTGTAGGTTAGAGCCTACATACTAGTAAATATATTGACTAGTACAAGAACTAGGGGGTTGTAGCTCCCTTCTAGAAGAAGCTGGAGAATGAGATAAGGTTGTAGCTTTCTATAGGTGGGTGCCTGCGTACTGGTATGAGTCTGTACCAATACAAGATTGTAAACAGATTTTATTATTATTAAAATAAGACAGAGACAACAGTAGCAAGTGGATTTCACCCACATTGGGTTTCCACCTTAAATCTCGGTGATCATGTGTGGTGCTTATGTGTGATGGTTTATTATGTTATTATTGCACATGGTTACTATTTAATGTTTAATAAAATACTGATGCACTGATTAAAGATCAACATATGATGAGTTAACTAAATCATAAGTTCACTGGATATACATCGGTTACCTTAAGAACAATTGCATGCACATGTGAGTTCCCTTCACTGAAGTAGCGTATATAAATCTGATTGTGGAAATGAAAAAGTTATTTATTTTTAAAGACTAATTCACCCCCCCCCCCCCTCAGTATTATTTCCAACAATTGGCATCAGAGAAGGTCCTTTGGAAGAAGCTTAATTGCTTGAAGGAGATCAATAGAAACAATGGGAAAGAAGCTAAAGAAGAAATCAAATCAAAAGAATAAGGCCTCTTAAAGGAACTGTGACAGTGGGATAGATGATTGGCCATTATGTGGAAGCAACTCTTCATATTCAGAATCACCTCAAAATGAAGAATTATCAGGTATGAATTTGTTGTCCTCTGGTGATACATTCCTCTTTTCATTTGAAGATAATGAATGTGATAGTGAAACAACAAAATTTTCTCTTATGGTTGAAAGAGAAAGAAATCAAATAGTGGTAGAATTTAAAAAGCTCACAGACACAATTAGAGATCAACATGATCTATTGGACAAAAGGAAGTGTACCTACAAAGAAGAGATTACAAGGTTAAAGGATCAGTTAGAGGAAGGAAGCAAAGGAAGGAAACAAAGTAAGGAAACGATACGAGGAAAAGGAAGATCAAAGTCAAATGTTGCAGGATGAAGTGACATCATTGAGAAATAAAGTGAATGGAAAATACACAACAACCAAGGAACTTATAGAAAGAACCAACTACTGTGAAGGTCTTGAAGTAGTGGTCGTTCTCTAAAAGAGGATCTCAAAAATTCAAATAAGCAAAATGAAGAACTACTCCAAGCATTTGAAGAAAAATAAAATGAAGTTCTCAAATTAAGGCAACAAGTGGAAGAAGGAAGAAAAGCTGAAGAAATCATGAACAAGAAATATCTTGAAAAGGAAGAGCAATATGAGGTTTAGGTAAATATCCTAAAAGGTAAATTAGAAGAAAATGATAAACTTTTATGATTTCAAGATAGTACTAAGATTTTGGATAATATGCTTAGTAGTCAAAGGTCTCCTACCATCAAAACTGGTCTTGGTTTTCATGAATCTATTGAAGGTGAATCTAGCTCTGAAGATAAGGCAAGACTCTAATGCAAAATCTGAAATGCTCAACAAGATGAGAAGTCAACCCCATTAACAACCAAGGAAGGAAAGTCTTCAAAGAAAATCTTTTACTCCTAACTATGGTAGTGATAGTCAGTTATTTCCTTTGATGAATAATGTTGAATGTTTTATATGTCATAATTTTGGACATGTTGTAGTGAGATGCAGAAGTAGAATGGTTCAAGACCATCACATAGAAATATCATCAGCTTCGAGTTACTTTAAGGGATATTGTTTTTATTGCAATATGTTTGGTCACAAAGCCATTGATTGCTATAGAAGGAATATGAAACATGTAAGATGTTATGCATGTAACAAATTTGGACATGTAGCAAAGGAATGCAGGAGCAAAATTTGGGCACCATACCAAAAGCAGAAAACATCATCTCACTCAAAGATATGGAAGAGGAAGGAAGTACAGTCAGAAAGATGTGGCATAGCACAATGTACAAACATAACAGACTCAGGGGGAGCTGAAAGTGTGAAACTTCAGTGTTCTAAATCTCATACACAATTTTTATGAAGACAAGTTGCATATATACGCGAGTTCAAAGTTGCACAGTCGCATATATGTTGGTTTGATGAAGAAGCAGTGGGACATACTCAGAAAAACGATTTGATATGGTTTAGACAATTATCAATTATATTTTCTATCTTGATGATTGATGACTACAATATGTGGCTGTTATTTAGAAGTGTTTTTTATTCTCATAAGTTATTGATGACTTGATGTATATCTGATTCACGATGATGCCTTGATATTTCTTACTCATATATGCAATCATCAGATCTGATAGTGAACAGGTGGCACAAGTTTAGGGGGAGAATATGCTATGCTTCTAATAATGCATTGTTGGCCTTATGCTTAGAAGTCTTTGGTACCTAATGATTCTTATCAATGGTGATGATGCTTATGTGGCTAAAGTGTTTAAATGATACATCATGCTATGTTATGATTATGAGTTTCCCATGATGAAATCTTAGATGATACTTATATTTCTTGGGGCTACATAGTTATTCAGATCAGATTTATGGATGATTGTGGATGAATTTTTGATGATGCATACAATACATATATGTTGCTTACATGTTGATCTTCATAAAGACAAGGATAAGTGCAAATCTTGAGTACACAAGCTCACTATTTGATAATGAGCCACTCATTTCTTTTATGATAGTGTCATCATGCCTTCAAATATTCATAACGTTCATATGGTGTAGTTACGATGCAAGATTCCTATAGTTCTTCACTCTCACATGGTTGAGGATTGTTGTTGTTGATTTTATCAAGAAAGCTTGACAAATGACCATGAGCTCATGGTTTGCTAGATACATAGTTGATGGATACACATTATGTTGGATACATGGATGATTACTTAAGTTGCATATTGACAAATATCGTTGGTTGGCCAAGAGAATGGTGGTATTACAGGTATCATGAAGGCATAGCTATTTGAAGACATTGAAATTCAGATACATGACTTACTTAGCCACATAATGATGATGCCTTCTTACTTTATGATGATAGGTTTAATACTCACATATATTTATTATCATGGTTAATGCCTATCAGATGTGGGATGCTCCCTAGTGATGATACATGGTTGATATATTGAGGGTTCTTGTGGAAATATCATGCAGTTCTTGATGATGATGTTATGATCATAGATGATGACTATGGTATTTTCACATACATATGATATGATGTGAATGATTTTGTCTTACTACTTGGAGATATGACATATTATTAGTTGATTCATGGAAGGTTATGGTAAGGCTCTTTCTACTAAGGAAACAAGGCAAGTTGATCTTGATGAGATCAAGAGGATTAATTGATATCTATATGTGGCATAATTTGTCACGGGTTGATGGTATTTACTTTTTCATATCTTTGGAATTGATGATGGACATATACAAGTTGCGAGTCTGGATGTTGCTGACATATACTTATGGTGCAAATCAAATATGGTGTGTGATAGTTGCTGATGACTATCATGGTATTTTTTAGATCTTTGTTCATCATTATAGATGTCGTGTATATCACTTTATGTAAAGGTCATATAAACACCCATGATGTAATAATATGTCTCTGTCTGTCATAGTCTTTTAAAGAGTCCTTTTTTGTCATATGATGTAATTTGTACCCCCACTACGCATTGGAAGGATGATGTAATAATTGCTATATTTTAGTCATGTATAAACAATTGGTATATCCCCACTTGGTTGGGTGGATGAGTCAAATTTGGTATATCCCCACTTGGTTGGGAGATTGATGTATGTATGAGCCATTGGTGATAGGAAGGTCAAACTCACATAGTTGAGTTATAGAGTCACGTTATTCTTTTGGAAAATATTTTTGTAGACTCAGCATGTGCCTAGGGGTAGCATGATCAATGTTAATATTCAGTTGTCCAGATATGAAGGTCTTCATTTTGGTCAGCCCCTAGCCCTTGATATCAAAGGGGGAGATTATTTTGGTGTTGCTTGTAATCTCTAACAGTTTCTACAGTTTGTAGTAGTCAACACCAACATGGTTTCCATCAAGTCCAAAGGGGGAGATTGTTGGCATTATGATGCATGTGTTGTACTTGATGGAAACCCACTTGTAGCAGAACAAATCACTTACATATGGTAAGTAGATGAATCTATGTAACTAGATGAATCTACAGGAGAGATATCAGACGTGATAGAATGCATGGCAGTTCAAAGGAATCATTTCAAAAGTAATATGGAAAATTACAGCGTAATAGTTCTATTCAGAGTTAACAAGGCATTGGTACAGAAGAACAGGAAGATGGATTTAAGGTCTACTGGTCAGAATAAAGAAGGTAAAGGAAAAGGTTGATGTAAAGTAGTTTAAGAACTATACGCAGGTCTACTTATTCAAAACAATGTATGCTGGTTCATAGAACAAAAAGAGTGTATATGTATACACACACTCCCATAGGAGGAAAAGTGTGTACATGTTGGAAAACCAAGGTTTTGGTCCGAGGTATTTGGTCCAAGGTATTTTGGTCCAAGGTATTGGTCCAAAGTATTTGGTCTAAGGTATTTGGTCCGAGGTATTGACCCTATTTATTTGTTCCAAGGTATTGGTCCTAAGTGGTTTTGGTCTGAGGTATTGGCAAAGGATCTAAGTATATAAGGAGGAGAAGATCAAAGGGCTTAGTGCACAAGCAATGAATATCTTATGAAGTGTTAGATCAAAATAAAATATGCATGTTATGGGTTTTTGATTCTTTGCTTGATCTAAACTAAGTATGAATGTGAGCGTTTGATGATGGATGAGATCTAATGATGGATCGGGATCATAATGACTTATCATTATGTGATCTAGTAATGTATGGGCAAGATCTAATTTCTAACACATGTTTTATCCTTTATATGTGTTGATCTAGGTATGTCTGAAGTCGGGAATTGTAGTGAAGTTATAAGTAAGTATTTGCAGATCTATACACTGGTTCGCTTTGGTGGAGATGCGTATACATGTTGGTTTGGCTCTTCCAAGTAGCATATGCGAAAGAAAAGCTTGATGTTCAAGGATGACTAATCTATCAGATCAGTGCCACTATTTTACTATTGTCTATCAATGAAATCTTCTTAGATCGAAAAGTAAAACTGAATGCACAAAGAGTTTGTGTCTCATTGATTAATTGATTGAGAAAGAACGATGATCCTTGTTTCTATCTGTTTAGAACTCTGTAATATGATAGTAGATCTTCAGAATGTCACTAATTGGTACAGTTTGTGGTTCAGAGGTTTTATGATTCAGTATCTTTAGAGGTATATGCAGGTTGGGCTAAAGGAAGTAGCATATACATACAGGTTTGCTTCATTAAAGGATGTTGAGATTTCAACAAGATCATGGAGCTTAGTGAAAAGAGTTGCCTTCACTAAGTGGGCCCGCAGGCAAATTATGGCGCAAGTTCTATTTTTGGATCCCAGCAAGGATGATCACAGCAAGAGTGATCAAAGCCTATTTTTAGACTGGCTGACCAAAATAGAAAAGTCAAATATTATTGTCTCATAATAATATTTGGACTATAAACTTGATCTTATTCTCTTGGAGCACTTCCGTTTGAGCTACAGATGTGGTCCATGCAGCTGTCAGAAGGAAGTACGCTTTTCTTATAAGTCAGTTGAGTTGTTGCATGCATGACTTCAGTTAGAACTCAATCAGTTGAGTTTGGTGGAGTTGATTGTGGAGTTGATGGAGTTGTGTTCAGTTTGACTTGGTTAAACTAGTTGTAATTAGTCTAACTGCAAATAGACTAATGATGAGTTGTTAAACTAATTATTAACTCATAATACAACTATAGAATACATCAGTTAACTCAGTTTCATGTCAATGCATGTTCAGTTCAACAGGGACAGGTGTTAGAGAATCAGATTGCTATCAGTTGTGACTACAGTTGTGCATCAGATCTTGCACAATCAAGGGATTGAGTATGCCAATGAGTTTGCTCATGTATTTTCCCAGTATTATAGCCTCTGCTCACGTCTAACACAGTGTGAGTGATTCTTTGGAGGTGAAA
Organism: Pinus tabuliformis; assembly: GCA_031772625.1. NCBI lineage: Eukaryota > Viridiplantae > Streptophyta > Pinopsida > Pinales > Pinaceae > Pinus > Pinus tabuliformis. Next base: position 963,235,177 of record CM062817.1, read on the forward strand.
TAGGAGTTTGGTAAACCATTCTCATTCATTCTTGAGCAGGTATTGAGCAGTGGAGGCAGGAAAGCAGTGGAATAGATTTGGAGATCAGATCTTAGCTGTATTATGTGTAACAGGTGGAGCTGGTACTGGATTGCTTGTGATAAGCATTGTACTTTGTAATGTTACATGGTCTCAATCATTAATATACAGATAGTTGGGGTTTTTAGCGAGATGCTTTCCCCGGGTTACATATTGTGTTAATGTGTGAATGCTCTTGATGTTTTATTTTTATTGATGCTGCTATATTGATGATCAACGTAGAGGAGCTTATGTATTGTGTATGTATTCCTCAATAGTACATGATCAGGATAATCTCTGTTGAATATGTGTTAAATTTTACAAAATTTCTACATGGTATCAGAGCTGTTGATCATCAGATCTACTATTCAGGAAGTGTTTACATTCTATTTCTTCAGGCAGAGTCTGTAATCGGGCCAGGTAGCCTCTGGATTCATCCTTCCTTTGGAAGGTGAGATATCCGGTGAATGCCCATACAGTCAATCTCTGTACAAGAAATATTGTGTTCTCACGAATCTTAGATCCGAGGCGGTTGAGTTGGTTGCTGGTGGAATTTGAATTTGTAGCAGTGTTTTCTTGGTGGCAATGCAGCAATGTCTTTCAATGGATTGCGATTGGAGTATGCTCTTGAGGGCAGCTCAAACTATATTGCATGGAAGGACAGGATGGAGGCAGTATTGGATGATAACGGGCTGAAGGAGTTCATAGATACGGATGTCCCAAAGCCTACTGATGCTACTCAAGCTGATGCTTAGCAAAAGAAGACCGCAAAATGTCGAAGGATTCTGTTGGAGGGCGTGAAGGATCACATTGTGTCCAGCCTCCATGGAAAGGCTACTCCATATTTTATGTGGAAATCATTAACGTAATTATTCCAAAGCAAGAGCGATCAGAGGAAGCTGGTGCCTAAAGATAAACTCAGAAACATAAAATGCGAGAAGGGTGACAGTATGCCCAAGTATCTCACGAAGTTCACTCAGTGTCGAGATGAGCTGGGAAGTGTGGGGGTTACTGTCGATGATGAGGACTTGGTGAGCTTGGCTCTCCTTGGTCTTCTGAAGAGTTGGCATTCCTATCAGGACTCTGTCAATGGTCGGGAGAAATTACCAGGATGGAAAAGACTATGGTCAGATCTTGTGTAGGAGGAGATCAGGCAGAGTACCAGGGACAGATATTCATCAAAGGTATTTGATGAAGAGAATTGCGCTTTGGCTGCCAAAGCAAAGAAAGGGAAGAGCAAGAAAGCTTCTCAGTCTGGTGCGAAAGGCAAGAAGCAGGATATGTACAAGGTGAAGTGTTTTCACTATCACCAGCACGGACACTATGCCACTAATTGTCTGCAGAAGAAGAAGAACAAGTAGGCTGCTGGATCTTCAGCAGGAGAGGCTCTAGCCTCATAGTTTGAGCTTGATTTTTCATTGATCGCATGCTTGGTTTCAAGTGTGATGGGATCGGTGTGGTTCTTGGACAGTGGTGCATCTTTTCACATGACGGGAGATAGAGATTTGTTCTCTGATCTGGAGGACAAAGGACTTGGAGTGCACATCGAGATGGGCGATGATGGTAGATACAGTGCGATCGGTATCGGTACCATTTTCTTTGAGAGGGAGTCTGGTAAACCCTTCGTATTGAAGGAAGTCAAGCATGTTCCAGGATTGAAGAAGAATCTCATCTCAGTGGCGATGTTAGAAGACAAGGGGTATGATGTTGTTTTCAGTGAGGGAAAGGCCGTCTTGCGCAGCAAGACAACTGGTGAGACCCAGAAGATAGGGGTTCGAGTGAGGAAACTTTATCAATTGCATGTAGATGGATGCGCAGTAATGGCAGGCAAGGCAGAAGGATTGGTGAGCTGGGATGATGGCGAGTTGTGGCACAGGAGATTGGGTCACCTTCACCATGGAGCCTTGAAGATACTGCAGCAGATCACTACAGGGCTTCCTAAAGGCACACTTGTGCAGTCAGATCAGTGCAAGGGGTGTACTTTGGGGAAGTTTGTGAAAGCCACCTTTCACGAGAAGGATAGTCACGCCACGACGATCCTTGAGAGAATTCACATAGACGTGTGTGGACCTTTCTCAGTTGCTTCGACAGCAAAACACAGGTATTATGTGATTTTTGTTTGATGATTTCTCTCGTAAGTTCTAGATATTCTTCATGCAGAAGAAGAGTGAGACATATTCAAAGTTCTGTGAATTCAAAGCACTGGTCGAGAAGGAGTCGAGGAAGAAGGTGAATGCTCTTAGGAGTGATAATGGTGGTGAATACATCTTGGAAGAGTTCAAGGATTTTTGCAAGGCAGAAGGGATTTGTAGAGAGCTCATAGCTCCCCATCACCCACAGTAGAACGGGGTAGCTGACCAGAAGAACAGAACGATTGTGGGTGCTGCACGGGAAATGTTGCATGATCAGGGCCTACCCCTTCACTTGTGGGCAGAAGCATGTAATACAGCAGTTTATGTGCAGAACCATTTTCCTCATAGGATACTTGGCATGAGTACACCCGAGGAGACTTGTTCTGGTAAGGAGCCTGATCTTTCTCATTTGAGGATTTTTGGTGCTAACATTTACATGCATGTGACGAAGGATGACAGGAAGAAGTTGGAGCCGACCGCAGAGGTTGGGATATTTGTGGGGTACACTGATACGCCCCACAACTATCGTGTGTATTTTCCAGACAATGGTAAAACTGTCATGCGACGGGATATAAAATTTCAGGAGGAGAAAGCCATGAAGTGTTCGCTTGAGAGGTAGCTACACTTGCACGCAGATGAGGAGCTATTAGTTCCTAAGGATGAGCTTCAGGACATGGATCAGCCATAGGACGAGGTTCATGGAGTGGAAGAGACCACTCATGCAGCGCCAACCATCAGAGGGCAAAAGCGCTTGACAGAAGCTGAGCGACTGGCTCAAGATGCAGAGAAAGTTGTAGGACCACCTACAGCCCAACACAGGCAGAGACAGTCACCTGATCGATACATTGGATACATGGCTCTTATGAGCAAGTGTGTTGTGACTGAGCCATCCTCTTTCGAGGAAGCTATGGAGGATCCCGCATGGGTAGACACCATGGTGGAAGAGTATGATTCTATTGTCAGAAACAATGCATGGGAGATTGTTCCTAGACCGGAAGGGAAATCAGTGGTGGGTTTGAGATGGATCTACAAAGTTAAGCAGACAGCTGATGGGAGTGTGGAGAAGTACAAGGCAAGATTTGTTGCCCGAAGCTTTTCACAGATAGAGGGGATTGATTATGAGGAGACCTTTGCACCTGTCGCAAGGTATTCTTCCATACGGACGATTCTTGCTCTCTCAGCGCAGATGGGATGGCACATTCATCAAATGGATGTGAAGACTATGTTCCCCAACGCAGTCATTGAGGAGGAGGTGTACATTGAGCAACTTGAAGGCTTTGAGGTCTTCAGCAGTGAGTCGCATGTGTGCAGGCTCAAGAGAGCACTATATGGGTTGAAGAAAGCACCACGTGCTTGGTACACATGGATAGACAGCTATTTCATAGGACTTGGATTCTCCAAGAGCGAGGTGGATCCTAACCTATACCAGATTGTGGTGGAGGGTAACTTGCTTATCATTGTACTGTATGTTGATGATTTGATTCTAACGGTGATGAGCTGTTGATACTGTCATGCAAGAAGGATCTTGCTACAGAGTTTGAGATGAAGGATTTGGGCCTCCTTCACTATTTCCTAGGATTGGAAATATGGCAGTGCAGTGGTGGACTGTTTGTTTCTCAGGGCAAGTATGCTCGGGAGATACTGGAGAAGTTCAACATGCATGCCTGCAAGCCTGTCGATACTCCTCTTCCTGGAGGTTGGAGGAAGAAGGATGCCACTTCGGGAGAAGAAGTGGATGCCACTGTTTATCGACAGTTGGTGGGGTCACTGATGTATTTGGTCAATACACGACCTGATATATGCTATGCAGTTAACCAGCTTTCACAAGCTATGGTTAAGCCTACCAAGCTCTTCTGGAAGGTGGGCAAGCATGTATTGCGCTACTTGAGAGGCACATCGGGATATGGATCTTGGTATAGACAGGAGGATGCAGATTGGGCAGGGAGCTCAAGAGGCTGAGTATATGGTAGCAAGAACATCAGGTACCATCATATCAGAGATTGTGTGCAACGGAGGATCATGTTGCTTTCGTACATTCCAACGGAGGATCAGGATGCTGATATTCTGACGAAGGCTCTCACCAGGAGAAAATTCGAGTACCACCAAGGCAGGATAGGGGTTGCTGATAATCCATATCTTGCCGAGAGGGAGTGTTGAGATTGCAACAAGATGATGGAGCTTAGTGAAAAGAGTCGCCTTCACTAAGTGGGCCCGCAGGCAAATTATGGCGCAAGTTCTATTTTTGGATCCCAGCAGGGATGATCACAGAAGGAGTGACCACAGCAGGGATGATCACAGCAGGAGTGACCACAGCTAGAGTGATCATAGTAGGAGTGACCACAGTAGGAGTGATCACAGCAAGAGTGATCAGATTCTATTTTTAGACTGGCTGTCCAAAATAGAAAAGTCAAATATTATTGTCTCATAATAATATTTGGACTATAAACTTGATCTTATTATCTTGGAACACTTCAGTTTAAGCTGCAGATGTGGCCCATGCAGCTGTCATAATGAAGTACACTTTTCTTATGAGTCAGTTGAGTTGTTGCATGCATGACTTCAGTTAGAACTCAATCAGTTGAGTTTGGTGGAGTTGATGGAGTTGTGTTCAGTTTGACTTGGTTAAACTAGTTGTAATTATTCTAACTGCAAATAGACTAATGATGAGTTGTTAAACTAATTATTAACTCATAATAAAACTATAGAATACATCAGTTAACTCAGTTGCATGTCAGTGCATGTTCAGTTCAACAGGGACAAGTGTTAGAGAATCCGATTGCTATCAGTTCTGACTATAGTTGTGCATCAGATCTTGCACAATCAAGGGATTGAGTATGCCAATGAGTTTGCTCATGTATTTGCCCAGTATTATAGCCTCTTCTCATGTCTAACACAGTGTGAGTGATTCTTTGGAGGTGAAATAGGAGTTTGGTAAACCATTCTCATTCATTCTTGAGCAGGTATTGAGCAGTGGAGGCAGGCAAGCAATGGAATAGATTTGGAGATCAGATCTTAGCTGTATTGTGTGTAACAGGTGGAGCTAGTACTGGATTGCTTGTGATAAGCATTGTACTTTGTAATGTTACATGGTCTCAATCGTTAATATACAGATAGTTGGGGTTTTTAGCGAGATGCTTTCCCCAGGTTACATACTGTGTTAATGTGTGAATGCTCTTGATGTTTAATTGTTATTGATGCTGCTATATTGATGATCAACGTAGAGGATCTTATGTATTGTGTATGTATTCCGCAATAGTACATGATTAGGATAATCTCTGTTGAATATTTGTTAAATTATTCAAAATTTCTACAAAGGAGCGTATACATTCTAACACATGCCTTTTGAGGTTACAGTTAGTTCTGGTTATTGATGCAGTGCTCTGGGTTCAAATCTGTGTACTGGTTACAGTGATCTGTTTGTTCCATTTGATTGGTTGAATTTGATTAAGTTTGAATAAATGGTTGATTCAGTTGTGTCGGAGGTTCAATGACTATTTGATTCAATTGTTCAGTGATTGTTTTATATCAGAGGTTTCAGTGATTGATTGATTCAGAGATTGGTGATTGGGTTTTAGTGATATAAGAGATTAATGATTGAGTTTTAGTGATTGGTTGATGCACATGTATCTGATGGATGTATTGTAGTGATGATTAACTTTGAACTTCAATGTTACTAATTGGTCCAGTGTGAAAATTCGATGAAATGTGGCCTACATATAGTGTTGTTGTGTACCAGGAGTATCCAGTGTGAAAATTTATGAAACATGGTCACTGGAGGATATTGAGGGTTGGAGCCTTCAGTGAGGAAGTCGAAGCTTCCTGCCAGTAGTGGCTAGTGATTTGATTAGGGGGTTGGAGCTCCCTTCCAGTAGAAACTGGAGAATGAGTGAAGTTTGTAGCCTTTTGTAGGTCAAAGCCTACGTACTAGTAAATATATCGACTATTACAAGAACGAGGGGGTTGTAGCTCCCTTCCAGAAGAAGTTGGAGAACAAGAGAAGGTTGTAGCCTTCTGCAGGTAGGTGTCTACGTAATGATATGAGTCTACACTAGTACAAGATTGTAAACATATTTTCTTGTTATTAAAAGAAGACAGAGACTACAAAAACACATGGTTTTCACGCACATTGGGTTTCCACCTTAAATCTTGGTGCTCATGTGTGTTGCTTATGTGTGATAGTTTATTCTGTTATTAGTGCACATGGTTACTGTTTAATGTTTAATAAAGTACTAATGCATTGATTAAAGATCAACATATGATGAATTAACTAAATCATAAGTTCACTAGATATACATTGGTTACCTTAAGAATAGTTGCGTGCACACGCGAGTTCCCTTCATTGAAGTACAGTATATAAATCTGATTATGGAAATGAAAAAGCTATTGATTTGTAAATGTTTATTCAACCCCCCTCTCAGTATTATTTCCAAGAAAATGTGGACATGGATAGCAAGGGAGTGGTTTGTTCAAGGAAGGAAGTGATATGTAAGAAGTTGGAGGGAGAACATAATTTGATTTTAGCAGTAAGAAGTTGAGTAAAAATTGAGCACATGTTAAGCATTGGAATAGCCTACGCAGGATTAGGGAATGGAGTTCCTTGAATTATTTTGCAAAATCTGTAGGATAATGTGTCCAAGGTTGGAGAAGTTTGAGGACAAAATTGGGTTTATGGGCAAGGAACCAAACTTATGAGCATTCCTTCCTGCTAAAGATTTCTTGAATAAATCAGCTTTAATTATGGATCTAGCTTGGGGGTGGCAACTGCAAGAAGCAATATGTGACACAATATAAATATTGATGCATGCAATTCACAGGCAAACTTCCATAAATGTTTTGTCGGTTAAACTAGTTTTTTCCTTAAATATGTAAGAAATATGTGTTGAATTTGTTGCACAGGATATGTATGTGTGCATGTGTGTACACACACACACACACACACAACTCAGAAGGATCCAAATTTTCTGTGACTTCAACGGGAAGGCTGAGACAAAGATGGTACTAACAATTCATGAACAATTTTTCGTCGAAAGGGAACCATGATAATGGACCCACCCCCACCCCTTGTGACATTAGCAAGGGAGAGGGACAATCCACATTTCAATATAGACCATTGAATTTCCAGGGTCATCACCATCGTTGGATGGAGAGGGGCTTCGGGGAAGGACGTCATGTTGAGCTAGGATGATAGGGATGTCTAGGGTTGGGCTTCATAGTTGGAGTGTCGTGGCTTTTCTCTCTAGGGGAAAAGAGGAGAGAATTTATAATGGAGAATTGCTGCATCACACGAAGCATTAAGACACAGTGGGATCCAGGCCACAGTGGAAGGCTAACATGGATTTAGAATGATGTGGCACACATAAAGCATGTCATGTGAAGGGAATAAAAGACCATGCTCGTGAGCCAAGTGGCCTAAAAATAGGTGACACGTGGCTTAATCAAAGAAGGCCATGTGGATGATATGACATCAACGTGATTTCATCTCAGGATGACATCATCTTGAAGCCATTCAAGAGTTGGTAATGCACCTGGTAGAGGAGGGTCAAGACTAACAGGCCAAGAGATGAAGATCTATCCATAAATTAACTACCATGTTTCCATCTTGGACCTCAGGGCCTTGTTGTTGTAATAAACGTGGAATGTAAGGGTGAGGGTGACAGGGGGCCGAGATGGAAAGTTTTCCCATTGTTGGACATGTTAAGATCATGTTTCACCTGGGACCTTTTGTAATATGCTTTGCATGGTGGAGGGGTTAATATGGGAAGTAGCCCCATTGATTGACAGGGATGGATTTCCATGTCACCTCAATACTTTTGTAAAATGGAATAATTCCATTGACCGAGGAAAACATGATGAGATACCATTATAATATGAAATGGTTGATTTGCAAAGCCATGTGGGTGGTCCTATGCAGTCCATGAAACAATTATGTGGTAGGAACTTCATGAGCAGGACAAGTGACATGTGGAATGACCTTAATGATGTGGATGACCTAAAACTATGTGGAGGTCTACCACGTGGCACCGCGTGGGGCTGCATGGGTGCCACGTGGCAACACCTATTGACATGGAAGAGGTTACTTGTCAAATTTCTAGTGGTTGTAACTTTTGACTTGGGAGTTAGATTAAGGAAAAATAAATATCATTGAAAAATTGTCAACGAGTTGGATGCAATGGTGGCATTAGTTTTTAGCTTCAAGGAAGTTGAATTTTGAGTAATTTTGCAACCCCATTTCCATAACAAAACCTTGGAGATTAGGTTAAATTGATGTAACAACTTCCACTACCCAAGAACAATGCAAGAGTGTGGGAGAGTATGTTACAAAGTGGTATTAGAGCTTTCAGGTTCAACACTTGGATTGGATGTGCTCTAAGATGAATGAAATGAAAAACAAAGATGCCACAATGAACCTTTCGACGTCAAAAATTGTCACTCTGTAATAGAGTGTGGTGCTTCCTAATAATTGTCTAATGTGTGCATTTGGGTGTTGGTTGTAGATGGAATATTGTATGCATAATCTGTATTGGTATTAGAATTCTAAAATGATAGGAATGGAACATTATGGTATGGTGGTTTGCTCTTAACTGACTTTTAAACATACAATTATTATGGTTGCTACATTGTGTTGATTTCAAATATGTTTATTAGTATGAACATAGACATAATGATGTTTCATATATATATATATCATTAACGTGAGTTCAAGAAGTGTGAAAAACAATAGATTAACATGGCTCATATCAACATACATATTATTGACATGGCAAGGTAACAAGTTAATTTGTTTGTGCTAATAAAAACTAATAGTTGTGTGTGTGTGACAACGCATAAGAAGACACAACTACAACAAGAAATAAAGGGATGGACAATAGTGAGGCACAACATAGTGCGGACCAAGTCCATCATGAGAAGGAAAGGGGAAGTTCCCATGAAAGAGAAGAAATCATTCAAAAGTTGAAAGTTGAGTTGAAAATTTGTAGTAGAAAATAAAAGGCTCATTATAAGACAAGAAGAGCGGGAAAGGATTCAAAAAATATTAGTACAAAATATATCATACATGCAAGGATTGCTATAATATACATAAACCCTGTTAGGCCCCTATAATACTAGTGTAACCCCTTATTGTTATTAGTAAAACCCCCTTATTATATTGTTGTACCCATGTAGTCCCCATATTGTTATTATTGTGCCCTTACATTATTATTGTTATGTCGACTCCGATTATATTATGACCCCTTAGACTCCTATATATAGAAAGGAGGTCCTGTCATTTGTATCATCCAAGAATTTTTCATTTGTGTAATGTAAAAGAGGTTGCTCACTTGAAGAGGTTGAATTCTAAGGCGTTGATCTATCTTTTCTATCTTTTTGTGAGTTGGTTTCATAACATTTGGTATCAGAGCTTTGGATTCTAGGGTTTCGCTGCTCCAAACAAGTCATTGTTGCATTCTCGCTATAACGTTTTTTTCTACGACATTTCAGAAACTAAAAAAATAACCCATTTGAGAAGAATCGCGCTAAACCTCTGGTACAAATTTTAGATTTTGTTTTGCTATATTAGTGGAGATATGATCTGCGTAAGTTAGGGCTTTTATAAGCTCCAGAATTGCATCTAAAGCAGGCCATCGTGGAGGTTTCGCTATAACGTTTTTGCTACGAAGTTTCAGAAGCTAAAACAAAAACCCATTTGAGAAGAAATCGGTTTGAACCTTGGATCCAAATTTCAGATCTTGTCTTGCTATATTTTTGGATATATGATCTGAGGAAGTTAGGGTTTTTTTCAGACTCCCGAATTACATCGTAAATAGGTGACCTTCAGAGAATTGTCATAACTTTTTCTCTGAGCATTAGATTGAAATTTTGTAATAAGTATTTTGAGTGTATTTTGCAGATGTGAAGGTCAAAATAGTGACACATGGCATGTAATACAAGTTTGCTATTTTGAAAAGGTGTATAATTAGGCCATCTTGGGAGATTGCGCATAACTCTTTCTTGGAGAATCCAATTTCGATCAGACTAGTGGCATTGGAAAGAGGATGCAGAGGACTACTATAGGTCGTGATTTCAGAACTGGAAGATTCGAAATTACAGAGTTATAGTTTTTTCAAGATCAAGCTCCTAAAATCAAGAAAAATCGTGATGAGGAAGTTTGATGGCAAGAATCCAGTAAATTAGATACTATAGATGGAGAAATATTTTGATCTACATGGTGTATCACTGTTAAGAAAGTTATGTATTACATCTTAATATTTAGAAAAAGATCATTTTTTATGGTATAAAGGGCTTTTTTCTCGTAAACCACTTGTTATGTGGTTAATTGTCATGGAGGAAACTATAGCACATTATGAGGGTACAAAGAGAAACACCTTCTTTAGAGAAAAATGAAAACAATTGGAAGAAAAAAGTGAAAAAGGGCTTTGTTACAAAGTGGAAAGAAAAATTATGGCAACAAGGAAGTCTACCCCTCACAACTATAAAGATGGAAGTGTTGTTTCTCCTAGCCTTCCACAACCTACAAGGGTTACACCACAACAATTGGAAGAAAAAAGAGAAAAAGGGCTTTGTTACAATTGTGACAAAAAATACATTAAAGGTCATAAGTGTGTTGAGAAGAAATTATTTTACATTGATTGTGGAGAGGAGGAAGAAAAGGATCAAGAAACTTCAAAAGAAGAGTATATACACCAAGAACCAACCCCGAAGAAAGAAGAAATGAATCGACCACATCTTGTAAAGCATTGGAAATAATTACTACTCCACAAACTCTTAATATAAAAGGACATATCAAGAAGAAAAAGGTTCAAGAAGTGAAAGACCACATCAAGAAAGAATAAATGAATCTAACCATATCTTGTAATGCAATGGCCGGAGTTGTCACTCCTCAAACTATCAAGATAGAAGGACATATCCAGAAGAAAAATGTTCAAAAAGTGAAAGATCAGATAAAGCATCAAGAAATGAATCCGACCATATCTTGTAATGAACTGGAAGAAATTAGCACTCCTTAAACTCTCAATATAGAAGGACATATCAAGAAGAAAAATATTCAAGCAGTTAAAGATCACATTGAGCATCAACAACAAGTTCTCCAACTTTTAAAGGACAATGCCACTTTGGTGTAGAATTGAATGAAACAATAGGTAGATCAAAATCGCAATGGAAGAAGTTTTGATGTAGGTGATTGGGTATTTTTATGGTTACATACATACAAACAAATGTCCCTCAAGAAAGCTATTTATGAGAAGGAAATGTTGGCAATACTACACGCACTTAAGAAATGGTGACCTTACCTAATGGGAAGACACTTCAAGGTAAAAACAGAACATGATAGTATTAAATACTTTCTAGAACAAATATTATCCTCTAAAGAGAAACAAAAATGGGTCACAAAAATGTTTGGTTATGACTTTGAAATCATCTACAAAAAACAGAAGCAAAATGTCGTGGCAGATGCACTCTCAAAAAAGGATGAGGACGTGGAAGCATTGTTGTGCACCATTTCTATTATCCAACCAGATTGGATAAATGAAACAAGGTATGAATGGAAGAAGGTCGAAGAAGTGTGGCCACTCATTCAGAATTTGCAGAAGATCCCAGCTCAAACAATATTGCCAGAACTTGACGAGGAAACAAAAATCACATTGGAGCGTGGAGCAGTCACAGAAGCAAGAACCCGACAGCTACGAAATCGATCAATTTCAGAGTATCTCATCAAGTGGAAGAACTTACCCACTAAAGATTCCACATGGGAGGACAAGAATTTTATACAAAAGCATCACGAAATACTCAAGCGTTGAGGACAACACTTTTTGAAGGAGAGGGGCATGTTAGGCTCCTATACTACTAGCATAACCCCTTATTGTTATTAGTAAAACCCCCTTATTATATTGTTGTACCCATGTAGTCCCCATATTGTTATTATTGTGCCCCATAGAAACCCACTATTGTTATTATTGTGACCTTACATTATTATTATTATGTCAGCTTTGATTATATTATGACTCCATAGACTCCTATATATAGAAATGAGGTCTTTTCATTTGTATCATCAAAGAATTGTTCATTTTGGTAATGTAAAGGAGGTTAACCCCTCGAAGAGGCTGAATTCTAAGGCGTTGATATATCTTTTCTATATTTTTGTGAGCTAGTTTCATAACAAACCCCCTGATGTATAGAAGAATTTCATTCTGACAAGGCTAGAAAGAAACCTCAAAAGGATGCAAAGGAAAGAAAACAAACTTCATGTTGGTACTATGGAGAGGAACCACCTGAGAAGAGACTGTCCCAACATACGGTGAAAAAGGAAGAACAATTCAAGTGAACTCCAGGCATATGAACCAACAATGAGCGATGCTAAAGGAAGTGACTCAAAGAGGATGAGAAATGAGGGTGAATTCCATGAAGCTCTTTAAAATATTCAAAATTTCCTTCTTGAACTATTTAAAAGAATGTTGAAATTTTGAAGTTTTCTTGAGCCTTTGGAAAGAATCATGACTAAATTTTTTATACATACATACATGCATATATTTCCCCATGTGTATTTTGGTAGCCACCCACCTATTCCACCTATACCTTTAGTTGGCTTCATAAATTTCCTTGATTATAGCAACATATACTATTTTTAACATTTTTTCACACCCTGAAATTCCATAGCTATTTTGACCCCTTATACTGTGTTTTTTTAGGTTTGCAAGAAGCTCATGGCCATAGGAAGGGGCCTATCGCAAATCATGTAGTACTCCAAGATATATTTCAAACGAGGTATTGTACGCACCAAAAGGAGATCACATGACCAAGTTACGACCCCGGGAAGTTGGCTTCCTAACTAACCCCAACGGGACCCACAAACTCTTGGTGTTCCATATCTTGGGGTTAGGGTTTTGGTTTTTTAGGGTTTCCTTTTTTTGTTTAATAATAAAAGGGTCCTTGAGCCTCATTGTAACATAGTTTAGAAGCATATACCCGCCACATCTCTTCTCAGAGATAAGCTACCATCAACTAAGTTAGTTTATTTCCTTTTTGCTTGTAAGCATCTTTGGGTTCTTTGATATTAATGAAATGAATATATATTTGTGTTGCAAGTTTGTGTTTATATTTATATATGTATTCTATTACCTTCCTGCATAAGTCTGGATTATATATATATATATATATATATATATATATATATATATATATATGTATGTATGTATGTATGTATGTATGTATGTATGTATGTATGTATGTATGTATGTATACAGAGAGAGAGAGAGAGAGAGAGAGAGAGACCAAAACACAAGGATCTAAATTGTTGTTGGACAATGAATGATGGGAATGTTTTCGTATTCCTATTGTCATTGTTCTCTTCATATCTTTATTGTTTACTTTAAATTTTAGTTTTTTGGTTGTTGACTTTGAGCATAGCCATGCTATCATGTGTTGATATTATGCAATACTATTGTGATATTTTCATTCTTCTTTGTTTCTTGTTTCTTATTTCCTTTTGTATTTTGGTCATGTTTAGCTTGTTGGGTGTGGAATGGAAAGAAAAGGGTGCTCTCGAGAAGAGCCAAAGTAAAATCCCAACCATAAGTGTAGGCCCTTGGTTAAAAACCCGCATGTAAGATCAATGACAGTTTGGGGGGGAAGAAGAAAATACTAGAACAATTAAGATGGTCCTGGTTGAGTCCACATGAATAAAAGGATAGTGGCATGATATCTATGGAAATAGTAGCAAAGGGAAGTTTTCCCAAATTTTAATACAACATGGTTGAGATATGTAAGGTGTAATGACACTCTGCAATATCAAAAAAATAATAAAGGTTGAAAACTTATAGCATATGAATAACATGGATGTAGGCATGTGGAGATAAATAAATTGTTGAATATTGCAACAACAAATATGCCAACTGAAAGCGTTGATAATGACAATAGGTAAAAAGGTAAAAAGAAAAGTATTGGGTAAGAATTCTATTGGTTGAGTTTGATTTTTTTCTTTTTTGAGTTAATGCATGCTCCGCATGAATACCAGGAGGTTTTCTAAACCTTAAACACACTTGTGAGTGTGCTATATTTTATGAATATGTGAGAAATGGAATGAATGTATGTAATGTCAATTTTTTATTATTTGACAAGTTATTGTTGGGAATCATTTTTGTGAAAAGATGATTCCTTAATACTCATAAAAAATATGATGAATATATGAATGACATGTTAGAGATAACACAATAAGGTTATCAAATAAGATCCCCTGTTGTGTAAGGGATCCATGGAGCAAGTGTGAATTTTTGTTGCTATTTATTATTATGATCATTTATGTGTCATGTTTATACTATTTATGTGACAAAGAAATGATGATTTTGGTATCAATGAATGTACTAACAACTAATTGGATTCCTTGGTCAATCATGAGTGTTAGCTATTTTCCACTCTATTATATTGAGAGCAACCCAACATCAACTTACCTCAGTCGTTGGCTGGAATACATCCCCTTTCACCTTTTCTTTCACTTATATGAGATTTATCCCATGTTAAAACAAGGAAATTACATAATTAAGTGATTTCATATAATTATTTTTCCAAATATTATAAGTATCAGATAATAATTATTTCATAATTGACAACAATTGAGAAAAAACTCATAATTAATAAAAAGGTTTCTAGAGGCTTAATTTCTCAAGTAGATCAACTTGACCCACTTGTGTATGAGTTGGCTAGGGGTCTATTATTGGAGAAGATTCCTAACTTCTCTTCACCCTGTGCATCTCATTCATCATTTTTGGGAGCTCTTTGAGTCTTTATGTACCACTCAAAATTCTTAGCCTCTCTCCCCAAGAACTTGGCCTCCTTTAATTTTCGTTTCTAGGATATTGTTGTTCCACTATTTTTTATCTACTCTTCAATCATTAAGCCTGTCACTCCTTGAGAAAATTTCTTCCTCAATCACAATGTGTTTTCACCTCACCCTTAGGATTATTTTTTAATTCCATTAATCCAAAATACCTAACCCTAATCCCCCAAGTGATTGATGACTAGGATTATATTTTAACCCTCACTTGATATCAATGTTTGAGATTACATCTAAGTCACTTAAATAATTAAACTATTATACTTAGAAACTTGGCTTAATAGTCCAAAATAATTAATTAATTTAATTATTGTACTTTTCCTAAGTTAGAAAAGAAATCATAATGACACTTATTTTTCCCAAGCAAGCAACTCTAACAACTTCTACATGCTTGACACTTGACCTATGTAGAAGCACTTGTTCGAGCTATCATCATTGACACTCACAACCGATTATCCAAAGGAAATTAGGAATCCAATTTGGGGTAAGGTGCAATTGTTGCATTATGATAAAATGGAAGTTAGTAAAAAAAGGAAGAAGAAGCAATGGGGAAATTTAAGCCTCCATTAAAGAAAATTAGGGTACAAAAATACAATGTCATCTATTTATGGATCCTTTTTGTATCTCAAATAATTTAGCAATATGATAGTTGTTGAGTGAGAATTTAAGTGTAAGCATTGTTAAAGTCCTTAGTAACATGACATTGGCCTTTACACCATGCATTCCAAGTCCTCCATTCAACACGTAGGGCATTTGTGACTTGAAGGTTCAACACTCACATGACATGTCTTGATTTAGGCATGTGTTGTGTCTATTTGACACCATGGTGTCCTAAAGTTAGCTAATGACTAATATCTTGTGCATTGTTATTATTCAATTACTTTCCAACCAATGATGTTTGGATCTTAATGCACTAATCTTAGAGTTGATAAATTTTAATGAAAGTGATTTCTTGAGGGGTCATTTATCACAGCAATAAATACAACTTTTACTTACATATGTTGGAAGAGGATGTAAAGGTGTCAATATTGGTGGGAATATTCATGATTTTGGTTATGAGATTTCTCTACCCTATTTTGTTTTGTTATTAATACTTCCATATAGCATATACTTTTGATTATAAAATTAAGATAAATAAATTATGATAATGTGCTCTCTCATTATGTGTTTTTGTTATATATATATATATATATATATATATATATATATATATATATATATATATATATATATATATATATAGATAGATAGATAGATAGATATATAAAGTTTAATTATATTATATTATATTATATTATATTTATTGTAATTTTCTTTTTCATTTCTCAACATGTATCGAAGTTTTATAAAAAGTAAAGTTTTATCAAATCAATTTCTTTTATAAAAAACAAATTTTATATTGTAAATAATAAGGAATTTCTTCAATCTATAATTTTTTTAGGAGTTGTCTTTAGTGCTACCTTTTGGAGTTTCAAGCTCGGGCATTTAAACTTGTGGCGAAATCTTGATTTTTGTTATTTAAACTAGTTTTTTGAGTGTATATATAAATTCAGTGTCCCTGAAAAATCCCTAAATCCACTGAAAAACTTCCAAAAAATTACCCAAAAACATTTCAATTTTTTTATATTTAAAAAAATATATTAAATTTAATTATAGTAAAATTTAAAAATTATATAAACGAATTCCCCTATAAATATGTGTACGAATTCCCCTATACATATGTGTATTATGTATAAATAGACTGTTGACATTTGATTTTATCAATAATTTTGCCCACACATATATATGTATAAATACACTGTTGACATTTGATTTTATCAATAATTTTGCCCACACATATATCATGCTCCTCTGCCTCTTTGCAGCTTTTTACGTGTCAAAGTGTTGGACAACTGTATGTTCATGTCCAAGTGGCTGGCAGGGAATTTCGTTGGAGTCTAATGTCTTTTACTATTGTTTCAGTTATTTTTGGGTCAGAGTAGTGATTCTTAGGAGTTGTATGAATAAGGAAGTTGTATTTTATTTTTTTTTTAGAAAAAAGTGGTTTTTAGTCTGATTTTTTTGGTTGTATGTATAGATTTAGTATCTTGGAAAATCCAGCACTTCGATTGCATAAGATTATTCATTAAATTTGTGATTTCAATAAATTTCGGTGAAATTTTAGGGAAATTATACTGGAAAAACCCAAAATAAAAACTTCCAAATCACACTAAATACAATTCCTTTTGGAAATAATAATTCTCGAAAAATTTACATTTTCTTGAAAAAAAATAATAATCGTTCTTTAAGTTGTATAAACAAATAGTTTATATGATAAATGTTAATTAAAAAAAAATATAAATATATATATAAGATCATTTCTTGAAATTTTTATATGAATTTGACGTTAACGCCAACTACGTTGAACAAATTGGCAGTGAGGAAGAAAAGTAAGAGTCGAACTGAAGCCCTGACAGAAGAGGGACGAAACTTTGTAGAGTTCGTAGAATATCTTTATATTAAAACCCAGATGGAGTGTAGTCAGAGCGTAATCAATTCATTCCGTGAAATTTGAATGTAAGATTTGACTGAAATTAAAAGCTACAAGCCAGTAAATTAGATCATTGAAAATTAACAAATTAAACTTAATCAAGATTAAACACACAAATCAACTGATCAAAGAAATGGTATTGGGATTGAGATTTTTCCTTGTTTACATGTTCCAAGATACATTTATCTAATTTTTCTCACTTCATTTTCGCCTTTGAAGTCCAACTACAGTGGTTACGACTAAGGAGATGTGCAAATATTTAGATTTTTCTTTATTTTGTTGTTAGTAACTGTTTTTTAATCTTTTATTTAGGACTATTGGGATTATGATAGATAAATTTGTAAGTTTTTCCAGTTAAATATTTTTAAGTTTTTTTATATGGATCATTACTATAAGTTTTTTTGTTGGGTTAAAAGTTATTTATCATTTTTTTATAAAAAAAAAAAAATATTTTTTAATATTTGTAATTTATGTTTAATTAGTATTTGAAGGATGTTATGGTATAATTTTGACTATTTTGTAAAGGAATTTTAGAATTTCATTTTAATTATCAATAAGTATTAGGTGGATGGTAGGAATTTAATTTCAGTAAAATAGTCTTGTAATAATGTCAAATTAAATGTTGAGATTTATTTCAAAAGTAGTTATGTATTGACTCATAATATTGTAACAAAACTTATTTACAGGTTAGGAATCTCCATGATAAAATGGGGACTAATCTCCATTGTTAAGAATCTTGTTACATGTTTTGTCAAATATGTACATGTTTAAAATATGTATTAATAGTTTTTATAGTTAATAAAACTAATAATTTAAAATAAAGCCATAATTTAATTAAATTTTGTGATTTTTTTTATTTAAATATTTGGTAATATGAAATGTTGTTTAACTTATCTTAATTAAAATTAAAAATTAAAAAATAAAATTTATGATTTTAATTTTATTCTAGTAATATAAAATATACCATAACATAAATATTTTGAGATATAGATATATATTTATCTAGCCATTTCATTTATATAACTATTATTATTTAAATTTACTTTTCATACTTATATATTAAAATAAAGTTAACCTTTGTTTTATATTACGAGTATGAAACCTTTAAGAGTAAGCCTGCAGAGTTTCATATAACTATATTTTATCAACTTTGTGTAAAAGTAAGCATCCAGAGTCTCTTTTATGATTGAGTGTTTAGTGCATCTGAATATTAAAAAATTTAAGGTCAATAGCATTCTACAGTTGACCACTCAGAATTGCAAAATAATACAGAATTGTTAATGAAGATGCCTAGGAAATAGCACTATTAATGAAAGCGCCTTATTATTTGTGCATGCTTTAAATTATTTCAATTTGCGTTGTGAACTGAAATTTAACTTATTCTCAGTTTGCAGGTTGGCTTTATTTTCGCATTTTATTCATCACGTCTTTTATCTTCCTACCCCAACATAGCCAACCATTTTTTATCCATGTTATGGCTCTGTAACTCGTAATAAAGCGACTCTAAGAAAAATCATAAAATTGAATAAACCACATCTCTGTTCATTTCAAAGGGAAAAATTGGTAGGGTATTATATTGTTTATTGCTAAGATGGAAGAATGGACGTATCATAAGTTTGGAAGGTAATGAAGAATTTTTAGAGGATAACTTAGGAGTTCGCAAATAATGAGCAAATTTTGGAGGTGGGGTAGTTAATTGGATAAGTTTTGAGAATGATTTGTGCTTAGAGTGATCAAACTTTTCAAGTGTAGTGTTTTTTTTAAGTGTAAAACACTAATTTCCAAAAGACTTTTTTAATTTAGGAGGAATATTAGAAGTTAAAATAGGTTTACATTAGTTTATTATATATATATATATATATATATATATATATATATATATATATATAATGAAATTGATAGTGAACTATTTTATTTAAGATAGATATTAAAATATTTTATTTATGATGTATATTAAAAAATGATTATTATTAATGTTTTTTAAATGTCATATGTCAATTTCATATTGAATTGGGAAAGAATTACACATCTTTAGTTTTTTTTTTTAATATATTTAATTGTTTTTTACATACAAAATTGATTTTAAAATACTTTATTTAAGATCCATCTTGATTTTAGATAGAGGAATCAAATCACTTGAGGTGTAACTATTTCTTATGTTTTCTTCTCCAAAATAGATATAGATTTAAAGTTAAGGTCTATCAAGGGAAATGTTTTATCTAAGGTGATTTACTAGCATAGAACAATTGGTGAATGACTGTATGGTACATTATTAAGTCACTCCTCTCATTTCGCTCAACAATTCAAAACCCTATGAATAGTCCAATGAATAGCGTTACGGCAACACATACTATTTAAATATCATTTGGCAAGTACATCCAAAAATCAAAATAAATTACATACTTCGTTAATAAATTATTGAAATGTTATAATTATAATTGATCATGATGAAGAAAAACATCCATAGAAACCACAATTTTCTTAATTTACAAGATCAAGTAAATTAGTAGTGTGGCAAATATTTTGAAATTTAAAATTAATATAATTCTAAATAATTGTTATTGTGTATAGAATTTAAATTCTAATTTATTAAATATTTTTATATTCACATATATTATAAAATAAATAAAGTATATAGTTATTTGATTATATGATTATTTTTGAATTTGTATATAATGATTGAATAAATATTTAATATCTAGTAAATTTAAATATAATGTATTAAGTGTATATATGATATTAAAATACTTTATTTATGATAAATATTTTTTAAAATATCACAACTAATTATACATTTAATATAAAGAAAATGCATATTTTAATATGTATTAATTTTATTTTTTATTAATGCTCACACGTCCTAGAGTAGATGGTGATGGGGTGTTTTGCTAAGGCACTCCTTAGTGTAAAAATCAATAGTTTGAAACTCCTTTAGGTTGGTGTCATCCAAAGTCCATGGGTCATGACTACTCAAGCCACACGTTATGCATATTAGTGATGTCAATACTCACATAACCGGAGGAACAAAGGTCATCTCAATACTCACATCACTTGGAAAACAAAAAAAATATTCTCTATTAATAATTTACAAAATTCGCCACACTTTACAACCATGAAAACTATTGTTCTATGCCCTACCTTTGGAACTTTAAAGTTTGATAATAACTTCTATGAGGAGGGATTAGACATGCTTGAAAGGCAATGGTCTTCGAAATTTTCTAAAGGAAATTTGGAAGCTAAGATTAGAAGAGATAAATTATGATCTTGGAAGCAACAACGAAAATGATTGATCCTCGAGTTTGATGGGGCTTTGAAACGGAATCCAAGGGTGGCAAGAGGGGGAGGGGTGCTTTATGGCCCCTAAGAACTTAAAGTTGTAGCGTATTCACGGTACTTAAGATGCATGAGAAATAACCAAACTAAAGTTTATCTCCTCTCCTAAGAGATTTAGTTAGCAAAAAAAAAAAAGTAGCCTCTTTCATTGTTTTGGGAGACTCTCTCCTTACTCAATTTTTGGTGAAAGGTTGGGAAAAAACATTAGAAAGTATCATGAAAAGAATTAGGAAAGCAATGGAATGTTCTCTTCAATAGCATATTTTCATGTTTTTCTAGATTTCAATAAAGATGTAGACTTATGTGTTAATGAAGGGTGTAAATTAGGATTGGGAAATTTAAAAATCAATGGTCTAATCAAGCCTTCTCCTATTCCTTAAGTTAAATGAATTGACATTGCATGACTAAGAATGATTGCATTATCAAAAAATTATATGAAATGTAAATTTTGTTTTATTGGTGTGTTAGTTTTCTAAGTATACACCTACATAACCTCGTTCTTGATTGTCCATTTTAAAGTCTCTTTTGAAAATTTGTAACTTTACTAGATAAAAAGACTTAATAATTTTTTTTGAAGATATAATTATATACTACTTGATATATTTGTTATGATTTAGATACAAAATTGTAAAAAAAAAAAATCTTTCCATGATTTAAAAAAAAAAATCTATTTATTTACTAATTTTATTCTACTTACAAAAAATTATGAATAAATAATTGGTTGAAATAATTTGATCGAACCCAAAAAATGAAAAAAATGAAAATCATAAATTGAAAATTTCTCTCCTACTAAAAATTAATGTGTAACCTTTCCATTATCTTTGACTTCAAAATATTTTCATAACTACCCCATTTGTAACAAATGGTTTCCTTTGGCATTTTAATTTTGCACTAAATAAAAGATTGGCATGTTAATGAAAACTTTTTTAATGTGTAACCTTTCCATTATCTTTGAGTTCAAAATATTTTCAAAACTACCCAACTTGTAACAAATGTTTTCCTTTCGCATTTTAATTTTGCACTAAATAAAAGATTCGCATGTTACTGAAAATTGCTGAATGGTTTGGTAATTTGTTTGAAGTTATGCTAAACAATTGTAAATAATATTGAGCCCTTATTGTGAAATCGTATGAAATTGCAGGTTTTACTTGAGATTCTCTGGTAAATGATGGTTTTTATCTTATGGCATTGCACCGTTTATGAGGATACTTGATGTCGATGTTTTTTAATAGAGAGTTCGTGCATTGAATCTTTTTAAGCATAAATTATTGTTTTTTAACTATTAACATCATGTGTGATATACTTTTTGTGATAGTTAATTTTAAATTGTTGCATTTTTACAAAGACTGAATTATAATCTTAGAGTTACCTACGTGGAGTGTAGTTTTTTTTAATGTTATTTGTATTATTGAGTAATATTACATGCTATTTAATATCTTTCTGTATTCGTGTATGAGGGTTGATAGTTTTTTTCCACATCATGATTTGTTAAATGAGGGATTATATTTTTTTTGGTTCATTGTGAATATTTATGTTCTGTTTGTGTTTTTGTCTTTAATAAGTTTAGGAATTATATTAATGGTGCTTATAAGATAAATTATAATACCAATTTTGGCATTATAGGTAGAATGTGTAACGATTTTTTTTGTTATTCCTTGTGTAATTTTTATTATGAATTGTAATTCATCTAAATAATGTGTAAATGTAAATATTGACTAGGTTAGAGAGTGGACATAGATCGGTGTTTGAGGAGAAGAAGTTGTTAAGGGAAGCCATTAAATTACACTATTCATTTGATATGCTACCAAATATTTTATTGGGTTCAATGGCATGCACAAAACACAAGAAGGTGGAGTATGGGGTTCCTAAGTGGAGGAAAAGCCCCATACCACCTCTGTCCTTTGGGGGGGCGGGCGGGTTAGGGGGGCACGGGTGTTGGATGGTCAACAAATAAGAGACAGAGGAGTCGTAGGAGGGAAAAAGGCGAAGAGGAAAGAGAAGGGGGCATTGAGATGATATTTGAGCAAGCACATAGAAGCGAGTTGTATGATGTGTGTACATGGTATGCTCCACGTGCATAGTATAGTAGCGAGAGAACTCATGAAAGGAGAACGATTGGGAGTAGCATTGGCATAAGAGTAGGAGAACACACAGAAGTGTGGGTGAAGTAAATGCGAGAAAAGAAAAGGTGGAGACACTATGTGTTCTAGAGGCCTACAAGATTGAGCACGTGGAAACATTGTGTACTCTTTACTCTTGTTTAGTAGAGAAGAGACTCTGTGTCCTTTTCAATACTTTTAAGTAAGAACGAGGAAATATTGTGTGCTTTTGATGCCTGTTAAATAGGTGGAGACACTATGGACTATGAATTTATGAAGTGTTTAGCCTAGTGGAATCACTATGTGCTCTGGGTTCCTGTAAGCAAGTGGAGACACTATGAGATTTAGATCCCTAGGTGATCTGGTTGATTGGAATTGGTGTGAATTCCCTTGAGCACTTAACTCCTTTAACTATGAATCCAACTCGGGGGTGGTCAGCTAAAAGAAAGATTGCAATCCAGTTGACCTAGGGTCAGGTGGAGAGTTGAAGTCCCTCCCTCAATTGCTAGCCTCTTAAGTCAATGAGATAAGTATATCCACTTGTATATGTGTGGTATCCTGAATAATGAACGAAGTTGTTATGCATGATAATAATCATCATATCAACACTATTATGGAGGAATGTGTTATTCATGGTTTTTTATAATAAGATGGTTATGTGGATGTTCTCATGGTTTGAGGGACTTGTAGATCCTTGTGGTTGTTGATATGTTCTTGAGTTATAGAGCTATTTACATGGTCTTGTATGAATGCTTGATGTGCTTAGTTAAACTATTATTGTGTGTGATTTCCATTGTTTGACATGGTCACAAATATTTGAGTGATTAACACTATTGATTATTCTTATGTTTCAATGTATGTTTCATCAATGGATCTAATAATATTGTGTGAGACCTATGATTTTCTTTAATATGATGTAGTTGCATATGAGTTCATGCAATAGTGTTAGTCGTGGCTTGGCTTGTTTTTGTGCAAGTTAGTGGGCATGTTGATGGACTCATCTATCATATTATGGTGGTCACTTAAGTCTGAAAGGTTGGATTCCGAATGGAGGTTTCATTCATGTCACGATAATGATGTTGAGCATTGCTCGACACTAAGAAAGGATTCATAAATCCATTGAAGTCCTTAAGGCTTCTAAGCATGATCATTGCAAAGCAACATGCTTGTATTAGTGTTGGGTATGGAGCCCGATTATCTTCTTGATTCAAAGGCCTCATTTCAACCACAATTATATCTTAGTCCTTGACAGGGCAGTGGCAGCAACCACCTAGCCCCCCCCCTAGTGGGGGTTCAGGGGCAATGCCACCAAATAAAAAATTAGAGATAAAATTGCCTCGTAAAATATTGTAATTTCGTAGTCCATCTTGGTTGTTCATTAGGCAAAAGATATGATGATATAAGCTATGTTAATTTAAGGAAACCCTTGGTTTATATGAGGGAATTGTATTACAATTTTTTATTATTATGTTGTGTAAGAAAAAAATAGGAGATTGTGTGAGAGTGAAGAGGAAGTTACAATAGATTTGTTGTAGCTTGTATCACTTCATTTTGTTGGATAATATAAAAGGAAGGATTGGTTGTTTCTAAGTGGACTTAACCCAAATTGGGTGAACCATGTATATGTGTGTCTCTCTTGTTTTATGCTTTTATGCAATATTTTATGTATTTCATTGCTCTCTTAATTAATTTCTAACAACTAGTATCAGAGTCGAAGGTCTATTTGGCAGATAAACTCACAGGAAAGAAGGGTTCCTAGTTTGGGTGGGAGCAATGGCAGAAGATGACAGGTTTAGGTTTGAGAAATTCAATGACAAAAACTACCAGCTATGGAAGATGAAAATGGAGGATTATTTTTATGAGAAAGATATTTACCTAGCATTGAGCAGAAAAGCAAAGAAGCTAACAAGTATGAGGCGCGAAGAATAGGAGATTCTTGATAGAAAGGAACTTGGAACAATATAGTCATGTGTGGCAACATCAATGGAATTTAACATTTCAAAGGAAATAACAACAAAAATTCTAATGTCGACCTTAGCCAAACTATATGAAAAACCCTTGGCCTCAAACAAGGTATTTCTTATGAAGCATTTATTTAATATGAAGATGTCAGAAGCGAATCTATTGTTCAAGATTTAAATGAATTTAACACTATTACAAGTCAGTTAAGTTCTGTCAGGGTAAGTTTTGATGATGAAGTTAGGGCTCTATTGTTTCTGTGCTCATTTGCCAGAAAGTTGGAATGGCTTAGTCATGACCAATAGTAGTTATGTCTATTGATCTAGTACTTTAAAGTTTGATGATGTTTTTGGTGCTATCATTAGTGAGGAAAAGCGACAAAAAATCTTAGGTGACAGAACAAGTAATGCTTTGATTGTAGAGACTAGACAAAGAAAACTAGAAAGAGGAAAGAGCCCAGGATATTGTAATCAGTCAAGGAAAGGTAGATCAAAATCTATATTGGGGATAGTGTGCTAGAAATGTGGGAAGAAAGGACACCCGAAGAAAGACTGTGAATATCGAAAGGGAAAAGAAGGAGATGGAAATCAAGATAACAATTAAAAAGTGAATGTAATAGGTGATGTGTTGCAAGATGATTTGATTATTTCACTAGAAAATATTATTGATGCATGGGTGGTAGATTGATGGGATTCATTCCATGCCACACCTTATACGAAACCTTTTCATGATTAAGTTCAAGGATATTTTGTACAGGTTTGTCTGGGTGATGATAAACCCTATAGAATTATTGGAATGCATAAGGTAATTATAAAGAAACACAATGGAAACCAATGGATACTGAAGAAGTTAAGGCATGCTCTAAATCTAAAGAAAAAACTAATTTCAATAGGGTGGTTCGGAGGTGAAGGTTATGTAACTACATTTACAAACAAAACATGGAAATGCACTAAAGGAGACCTCGTAATAGCAAAAGGAGACAATGTTGGTACATTGTATTTATACAATGGTATTTCTAATTTTTATAATTATTTAACCTCTATAGGAGAACATACAACACTGTGGCATCATAAGCTTGGGCACATGAGTGCGAGGGGGATGCAAATTCTTCACTCATGAAATTTCTTACCAGGTTTGAAGCATGTTGATTTGGAGTTCCGTGGGAATTGTGTTTATGGAAAATAGAATAGAATTAAATTTCTCAGAGATGGGAAAGAAAAAAGAGTGAAAAATTAGAGCTTGTGCATACATATCTATGGGGACCAACTCGGGTATCATCTCTTGGTGGCTCTAATTATTATGTTACTTTTATTAATGATGCGAATAAGAAAACCTAGGTTTATTGTATTTTAAATAAATCAGATGCCTTTGATACTCTTAAGAAATGGAAAGATTTGGTTAAGAATGAGACATGAAAGAAGTTGAAGTGTCTCATATTATATAATGGAGGTTAATATTGTTGAAAGGAGTTTCATTATTACTGTTCATACCATGGAATTCATAAAGAGAAAACAATTACAAGAGCACCACAAGAAAATGGTGTGTCAGAAAGGCTGAACAGAACAATCATGGAGTGTGCAAGTTGTATGAGATTACATGCAGAACTACCCTTACAATTTTGGGCAGATGTTGCAGATATTTTTGTTTATCTAATAAACAAAGGGCCTTAAATTTACTTGGATGGTGCTATTCAAGAGGAGGCATGGACAGGTAAAAAAGTAAATTACTCATTTCTAAATACTTTTGGTTGTGAAGAATTTGTCCACATTAATAAAGAAAACAAAAAAAAGCTTGATGAAAACTAAAATAAGTGTACCTTTACTAGATATATGTTAAAGATTTTGGTTATCACTTATATGGTTATTAAAACCATAAAATCATCAGGAGTAGAGCTATGTTATTCAATAAAAGGGTCATGTTCAAATATCAGTTGCAAGGAAAGAAACAAGAAAAAGAAAAGATAGAATACACAATGTTTGATTAGATCACATAAAAAGTAATTTCAAAGGTGATAGGAAATCATAGTGATCAACAGTAGCAAGAAAAACAACACAAAAGGCACCTCAAACTCCTGCTAGTGTTGTTCGAAGATCTACCATGATAAGTAGACCCCTTGAATGATATTCTCCTTCATTATATTATGTATTGTTGATTGATTCTAGTTAAACGGAAGGATATGAAGAAGAAATGTAGGTGTTGTTTCTCCTACAAACAACCCCCTGGTTGAATAGAAGGGTCAGTTCTTAGGAAATCTTAATGTCTCTTAAAGATAAATTGATGTTTCTCAAGAGAAAAATATAAAATGATATAGCTCTAGTTCAATTACCCTACACAAAAGCACATAAAATTATATATATTGATAGTAATGTATTCCCAAGACTTGATGTTCAATTATGGTGGTTGACACATAGAGAGTGTAGTTTCATTGGTCATTATAGTATAGGTGAAAGAGGAAATACAAGAAGAGAAACTCAGTGTAGAGGGATGGATAGACAAAAAATCCTATGCACCGAATTCCAATAGAATCACGTTAAGATAGAGGAAATGAAATTCAGAAACCATGGAATGCATATTAAGACCTTCAATCCCACAATTACACACACCATTTTCCATAACATAACATAGGCAAATCTATTATACAATATTGAATTCCAGCAACTACAACTACACAAATATTTCGAGGAAAGAAACACATATGAAATAATGAACAAAGAAGGGATCCCATACTACACATCTCAATGCTTGGAATCACCAAAAACCTCTTCATTAATATTCAAGAACAACATACATATGATAAGCTCCAGAACTTGCAAAATTTGCAGAAAATCTATAGCCTATGGGATGGAAAATATAAACCTTTACTAATGAGTTATTCTTCCCTTTTATAGGGAGAGCCCCAACAAAAGTGGTTACAAAAATATCTCTGAGTGCTCCAATTGTCTAAGATGCTCAACTATGTGAGTGTGACAATGGCCTAGTTGTCCTAATTATTACATAACAAAATTTATTCCTTATTAAAACTAAATATTTAAAAAATTCCACAGGATAAAATTGTAGTGATGTCTGAAATGGAAAAAACTTCATGGATGGCTTTCTCGATCTCTTGATGTGGACCCAAGTTTAATTAATTGGACTCGTGGTGGGTTAACCAAATGATTAAGCCTTTTAATTTGGATTGAATCTAGTGTGAGAGTGTGAATAAGGCATTGTAAGTCATCCTTAAATTTGTGAACTCGATGTAATCTAGTCTGGCCACGTGTTGGGAACGGAATGCCTAGGGTAAATTTTGGGGTTAAAAGCCAAAGTTTTGGGGTTAAAGGCCCAAGTTTTGTATAAAGAATGTAAAGTATCTGAAATTTTTTGTCGCGAAGTGTGAAGATGTAAAGATTCATCAAGGGTTTCCACCCTTAGTTTATGTAACTTGTGTCGCCTTTATGAGATCCACACTTGGTCCACAGACCATGGGATTGTATAAAAAGGAAAGTCTTAGAATAGTCTAAGGCAATTTTTAGTTTAGTTCAGATATGTTTTGAAGAGTGATTGATGTAATGGATCTCTGAGAGCTAAGAGCGATGAGTCTTAGCATAGGAAAGAAGCTTTGTAGTTGTGTGCACAAAGGCTAATGCTAGAAGTCTACAACTGAGTGTGCAAACCCCTACAGTTGTGTGTGCAGGGTAGCTAGACTCTGTAGAAAGAGAATTATTCTGGAATTACCTATGTATGAGCTATTTTACTTCTGTTATGAATGCATGCGATTATGTTATGTTGAATACTAGGTTTATGATTTAATGTTGTATTGATGCGCGAATCTATGTGTTTTACTTTGTTATATGAACGTAAGTAGGAATATTTGCTTACGTGAAGATAACCATAATGCATGTTGAAGTTATCCACTACTCGAGATAATCTAGGTAAATACAACAGTGTCTGAATTGCTTCTTTAGGGTACGCGAAGGATGATCGCAGACCTTTGTGAAGGTCTCGAACCCAAATAAGAGAAGTATATTGATAAGCCATAAAAAACCTATCAATCTGCACGAAGGAAGGGTTAGGGTATAAAAATACATCACCATCTCTGGGTGTGGAAACTTGGTTCTTGCATGCCCCCATACTACTTCGAGTGAGACTTCAGTCACTGCTTTATGGATTGATGCCAAAATGGCTAGTACTGTAGCGATTTTCTTGGCTAGTTAATGTTGAACTTGGGTCAGGGCCCATCAAGCCAATAAATGGTTTTGTTTCCGGGACAAGGATTTGCATAAAGAGATGTGAGATATCGCTTCACTGGAATCCAGCTAAGAAGGAGATCGAATATTGGTTGGATAGGAAGATCCAAGAATTCGCAACAGAAGATAACATGAATCCGTGATTGAAGAATAGTGGTTGGACATATATTTGTACACAGAGATATACAATATCTTCTTATGTTCCTTTCCGGTCACGTTGTATGAGTGGATTGCAAAATTGGTAAACGGCCAAGGAAGTTGGAGGCTTAATGGTCCAATAGTCTGGACCCCGGAGTTAGTGCAGGGATTAGAACCCTCTGAAGATAATATAGCATGTGTTATCGATCATTGGATCAATCATATCATAGGAGGTTTTGTGACAGAGTTCATGGTTGACACCTCAGTCAGTTATAGTGAAGCAGAGCACCGCTTCTTCAAGGGGCTGCGAGATAAGTATTTAAAGTCTTTAAATACTTGGATTAAGATGCTCTTGTGTGAAAAATAGGTTATACAAATACCTTGATGTTTGGGGCTACGCCAACTGGAAAGACCTTCAAGAATAGAGGGAAAATAGGCCCTGAATATAGCCCACTAATTGAACCTCCTCCAAGTGATGACGAGGAAGCAGCACAGGCTTCTCCACAGAGCGTTGTTCAGTTGATAAAGCAAGGGTTCTTGTGAATACCCCATCCACCCACACCACCTCCATATTCACCTCTACCACATACACCTTTGCCTACACCACTGCCACCTTCGCCACCATTCAGTATGGCGAACTCAGTGAAGCTACCTGTGTTCAAGGGCTTGGGAAATGAGGATCCAGACTAGTTTTGGTTTGTCGCAAAGGCTATATGGGAAGATCAGGGTATCACAGATGATCAAATGAAGAAAGAAATGTTTGTTAGTGCTCTCTAGGAATGCACACTAATGTGGTACATTAAGTATTGCACTAATAACCTGATGTCTATGTTGGCAGATATCCAGACCATGTTGAATAAGGAATTCAGTAGACCTAAGTCTAAAGAAAAATCAATTGTGGGATTCAAAGAGATCATGATGAAGCCTGACGAGACACCCTGGGAATTGGATCAGAGATTGAAGTGTACAATTCACGAAGCTAACATGAATTTGATAGATGGAAAGCAGCACGAATGGTTTGTGGCTTCACTCATACCTCATTTAAGGGTTGCGCTATCATAGCAAAAGATTGGGACCCGGACAGAAGCTCTAGAAATTATGATGAGATTGCATGAGACACCGATGCAACATGCTAATCTCGAGGTTCAACAGATTCATGCACAATTGCAAAATATTTTCTTAGAAATGCTGAGTCTGAAGAAAGATAGAACAGCTCAGCCAGAGGTGCACAAAGAATTTTGGTGCATGAAGTGCAAAAGTCAAGGGCATGACAAAGATCATTGTCTAGTCTTCGTAAATTATGTCGCAGTAGGGGGACCAATGCCTTTAAGGTTGGAAGCTCCAACAGGGCCAAGTACAGGGCCCACGCTATGGTGTGCTATCTGTTAGGTAGGTGGAAAACATGCGACAGACAATTGCCATTTGTTGTAGAAATTCTTACAGACACTGCAATAGCTCTTCTATAAAAAATTTCAATCGGTGGGTCATGATGAGCGCAATTGTCATAGTTACAAGTTAATGATGGATATAACACCCACCTATAGGGTGCAGGTAGAAATGCGGCCTTCGAAACAAGGTTCTCGAGGAGCACAAGGCGAATATCAAGGGCGTAGATGAGGCCAAGATGGAGGAGGACTTGGTAGAGGTCGGGGACATATCATTTTTTACAACTGTGGAGGACCCGAACACTACGCACGAGACTGCCTGAATATGACGTGTCTGTCATGCCGCTATTGTACTTAGTTTGACCACACAACTAAATATTGTTGAGTATTGCTGGATGAGATACGTGAAAAGGGGGCGCAGCCTGCTCAACTAACTCAGAACCTACCAATTATGAGGGTTGAGCCTAGCAAAGAGGATCCCAAGGTAAATATTGTGTTGTGAAGTGTAATGATGACTGACAAATATAAGGGTAAGCAGCCTGAAGAAAGTGAATGGGTCCATAAAGCTCCAGAGAAGGAGCCCGAGTTTGATCTAAAGCATGCATAGGAAACATTTATGGAAGCGAAGAAAAGTTTTGTTGACGCCTTTAACTCAGGAAGTTAAGACAAGCCAGCTGAAGAGATGGACCCTTCCATGCTTACTACTTTCTTGGAGACCTGTATGAAATTGTTGCATGATAGCAAGGCTGTGAAAGGACTATAGGAACTGATAAATAAGTGTGTTGGGAAAGAAAACACTCCTAATGGACCATGCGTAGTCAGGAAGATTTGTAAGCATAAGGCAAGAACGAGGAGTGAGATGAGGCTCACTGCATAGATAGGAGAATACAAGATGGATCAAGTAATTTTAGATCTAGGGTCAGACGTGAATGTCTTGCCTAAACAGATCTGGGAGAGGAAGGAGAGACCTACGCTGCAGTGGTATCCGATTCAGTTAAGAATGGAAAATTAGCAAAAAATCATCCCCATGGGAAGATTGCATAGAGTGACAGTTGATATTGAGGGTGCGAGCGCATTGGCTGATTTTGAAGTGATAGATATTGTGGATGACAACAATCCCTACCCTATGCTCCTTGGGATCAATTGGGCCATGGACATGAATGGGGTAATCAATTTGAAGAAAAGGAAGATGATATTTGAGAAGAAATCGCTCTGCGTAGTAGTGCCACTAGACCTTGCAGAAGGACTGCGCTATATTGAACCAGTCCGCGATTATGAAAGTGATGATGATTTGGACCAAATTTATAAGATAACAGCTCGAGATCAAGATTGGGTGAATCCAATAGCATATGGACGTATTTCTTGGGACTGTGAAAGTTCCTACACATCATATTCAAATGAGGAGTTGGAGCACTGGCATAGTCATTGCATGAAGTATCTATGCTATGCTGTAATATGATGAGCAAGTAATTGGGCTGTGTATCATTAGAGGTAAGAAATCTTCCTTACTATGATGGTCTAACTAATTTTGATAACCTTTTCGATGCATTCAAAAGAGAAGTGCCAGAGAAGCATTGCTTTCATGCCTTCGATTGGATGTTGTGTGATATGCCTACAAGATGGTGGGGCACGTACAAAGACAGTTTTGATGATTGGTGCATGTACAGAAAGATGATGGGATTTCAGTTTGGTCACCCACAAGTATAGATAATAGAGAAGTATGATGGAAGGAATGACCCACACGATCACCTAGCCAAATGGACTAAGGTTTATGGAGCAGAGCCTCAACCTGAATGGGTGCACCTATTTTGTCATACTTTGGATATAATACCGATGAACTAGTACTTTGAGACAGAGCTCTGCCATGGCACTAAAGAATGGGATGTTTTGCGACAGGGATTTTTTATGAAGTTTAGCTTTGAGGATGGGTTTGAAAGTATTAACAAGGCATGCAGGAAGTTAATGCAGCAATCATCAGAGTACTGCAAGATCCCTTGGACTTAATTCAACTGAATTGGACCAATTGGCTAAGCCATGCGCCGGAGTGCTGCAACGTGATTTTCGAAGAAGAGGATGAGGACCCGAGGAACATTAACATCCCATAGACTGAAGATCACCGCGAAGTTGAAGGACCGCAAATTGAAAATCTAGATATCACTGCACCACTAAAAACAAGACAAGTAAACATTACGATAGAGGTAGAGCCGAAGTTTGAAAATATTAGAGACTACTGAGATGACATAATAGTAGATAAGGTTGCTGAATTTCTCCGCGAATACCAGGACTTGTTCCCTATGACCTAAAGGGGATAATATGAGACATGGGGGTTATGAAAATTACATTGAAATTGAACGTGAAGCTGATCAAGTAGAGATCTTACTGCATCAATCCGAAGTATAAATAAAGAGTCTGCTTAGAGTTGGATAAAATGCTTGCCGCAAGTATTATTGAACTGGTTGAAGAATCTGATTGGGTAAGCCCAATAGTAGTTCAGGACAAGGAATAGAACGATGAAATAAGGATATGTGTAGACCTAAGGAAGTTGAACGACGCCCATGTACATGATCCCTTCCCAACCCCATTCACTGACGAAGTGCTAGATAATGTAGGAGGAGAGGAGGCATACTGGTTCATGGATGGGTTCTCAAGGTACCATCAGATCAAGATCACACCAGAGGATAGAAGTAAGACGACCTTCGCCATAGAGTAGGGGTGCTTCTAGTATACAGTAATGCCTTTTTGGTTGAAGAACACGCCGATGATATTTTCGCGCATGGTCATCACGGTGTTTAAGGAATTCACTCAAAATTTTCTGGAAGTATATTTTGCTGATTAGACGTATTTGGGTTGGTGAAATCCCATGTAGCTAATTTACGCTTGATGTTGAATACATGCCGAAGGTGTCAAATTGTGCTCAATTTGAAGAAATGTTTGTTCTGTGACCCTTTTGGGATCTTGTTGGGTCACGTGTGTTTCTGGGAAAACTAGTATTCCTAGATAATGCTAGCCCTCTAGGTTTGGCAGCTACCCTAGAAACAACAGTTTATAGCAATTCAATGATTTATTCTATGTGTAACAGATAAGAGAAAAATAATGGAACCAACCTGGAACTTCCGCTTAATCCCTTGCTTGATCTCTCTCTCCTTTAGTAGATATTGCAACCCCTCCCCGTACTTAACATGCTTGGAGAGTACCTATACAAGTACAGCAAAAAAGAACCGTCAAAGCATCATGATATATTACAACATAAACATTATAGAATCAGATATATAATGAAAAAATGATAGCATTCACAAATGATAACATTCACAATTGCACAATCATATGGGAGAAAACTTAAAGAGCTTTATTAAATAGAAAGGAGGATTACAACCTAGTTGTCTAATCTAGCACCATCCTCCTAGCTTCAATCCTTCTTCACCTCATGAAATAGCAAGATCACTCCAATAATAATACAATGCTCTCTCCTCAATTACAAACTATCAGCACTTACTTGCAATTCACAACATTTCAGCCTCTAGATCTCTTGGATGAGGGATCCATTTATAGATGTGTGCAAGGGTGTGAGTCATCCATGGGGTTTGATTAGTGTCATTCCACTTGTTATAATTGGTTCCACAAGAGAAGGGATTGGATACTTTCATAGATCCCTTTCTCATCCTTAGGAAAATTCAGAGAGGCAAGTGGCACAAGAGAAGTTTCTAGAAGATTCCATGAGAAACCACTTAGCAAACTATCCCGGAAATTTGTCCATCCTCTCCCATCACACCCTATAGAAGGCCTAATCAATATGAATCTCACCCTGGCAGTGTACCACTCAGTATGCATCGCACTTTTCCAGTGGAGCAGTCAGTATGGTTCAATTTAGGCAATTTCTGGATGGTTTCTCAGATGGAACTTTTGGGGAATGATGTATTCAGATGACTATGTTCCTTTAGGGTATGAAACAACTCTTTTATGGGTTGATGAGCCCTAATACATTGACATATAAGTTTGGGGTTGATGTGCCCAAATATGTCTATAACAACGTGGTATGAAAACAAGGCTTGATTGTCGACCCTGCTAAGATCGCGGTTATAATTAATTTGGAGGCACCAAGAAGTGTGAAACAGATGCATGCAACATCGGGGCATACATGATACTATAGAAAGTTCATCAAAATCTATGCCCAGATTACTGTGCCGATGGAGAAGCTGCAAAGGAAGGATACCATGTTCTGTTGGAATGAAGAGTGTTAACAAATCTTAGATGTGGTTTTCTTTATTACCAAAGTATCCCAGTTCACTAGTTTTTCAATATCTAGTTTAGCCACATGTACATAAGAGGTAGAACCTTGTTTAGTTTGATATAATTTTATAGGGATCATAAGGCTAAGCTTCTCCTTGATAAAAATTCATTGGTTTGATTAGTTCCTCTACCTACGAGAGAGAAGCTTGTATTTTCCAGGAATGGACCTACTTCGTTTTTCATTTTAAACATAGCCTAATGCTTCTTGGAAATAAAATGCATATGATTTGTACTTAGGTATTGTTTGATGTATTCTAAAGAAAAAATAATCATGGTTAGAAAAGTGTGGATTTGATAAGGTGGAATCTCACAAGCATTTACCTTGATCTTTATTAAATCCTTAAATAAATACCATTATACAACTTTAGTGTATGGACTAAGTTTAATAATATGCTTCATCTCAAGAAAAACTGTGGGTGGATATTCCTCAAACATTATAGAATAGACAATTGACATGAATTTATTGACATAATCTCAGAATACTAAATTTTGAGGCTCTTTTCTAATAATATGAGTCTAGTTGATAACAACATTCGGATAACCTCCCCGTCTCGAAGCTTTACATGTAGAATGGAAAATTTCTAAAATTGAAAATATAAGAAAAGATAAATTAAAAAAGATTGATACCTAAAATACTTGGTCAAGTTGTATTGATAGAACTACAGGTTAATAACATTTTCATTACACTGGTTGAAATAAGAATTTCTTTACATGGTAGATAAATGTTAGGAATCATAGGTTAATTTCATCAACTGAATAATCATATTCATACCCTAGTAAAAAACACACCATAAACATCACTTGCTTAGAAAATTGAGGGAAAATGATGGGAGGATATGATGGTATAGTTTTATGTAAAGGAGCATTTAATGGTAAGTATGAATCAAGTATGGTTGATTTGTCTTCATAGGTTAATTCATGGTAATTGATATTGAATGTTTCAGTATTTAGTGGTTGTGTTTTATTAGGGATTACCACCTTGGGCATTCTTTAAATAGATTGGGGGCTTCTAATGAAAATCGTAACACCATATTTGGAAACCACAACTTGTTTGCTTGAGATATAATTAATTGTGCAATAGATCATAAATTCATGGAAAGGGTAAGTCTTAGGAATAATGAATCGAGCCAAATTTGATTCCAAGGCCAAAGAGATATATTGTTGGTATGTGAATCATTGATATTCCAATTCCTTGAGTTTGTATAGGTCAAACTTGCAATCCATGTCATCGAAATTCCCTTCTCAGTCAATTAAGGGAAATTCATCTAGATTTTCTAGTTAGGAACCCTCTATAGGATGTGGGTTAGGTGTCTTAATCTTCATTTTTAAATGGAAAACAAGAAAATATTAAGAATTGCCCAAGAAAAGTGTTGAAAGAAGGCATTGACAAGATTTGTAATAATCATTTCCATGAGGTTATTGATACTCCAACAACTTTTGTCATTCAATATCTAAGAATGAGATAAACTATCACCTTTGTACTTTTCATGAACAAGCAAACCTATCCTCAACATGCATCATGACTTCATTGGAAAATACCATGGGAAAAATATTCCTGCTCATTTTTCAAATTTATGGTAATGTGTGACTTGCATAAGCATGATGTGTTGGTTTCCACATGGACGCTTTTGTATCTAGTGTCAAGTCCACTTGTCGTGCCTAGCCCCACTAGTTCCATATCACCTCAACAAATTTGGGTAGGGGTTAGGTGTTGATCGTGATTTCTATAAATTAGAGGGGGGGGTACATGAATCCATTCATCAAATGCGACATGTTGTAACACCCCTGGTATTCTCCCCCTAATTTTGTAATGTATTTGTGCTTTCATTATTCATGAATGTAATTTTAATTTATGGTTTGAAGAGTGGGTCATAGATCCATGATTCGAGGGTGTAGAGCTGAGTGGTGATGGTTGGTGGAGATCAAAAACGTACTCATGTAGCAACTGAAAAGAGATATTCTCAAGAAGACACCCATGTTTTCGACACCCTAGAAGAAGAATGATTAGGGGACATGAAAAACAACAAAAAAGGATAAATGTGGACATGGATAGCAAGGGAGTGCTTTGTTCAAGGAAGGAAGTGATATGTAAGAGGTTGGAGGGAGAAGATAATTTGATTTTAGCAGCAAGAAGTTGAGTAAAACTTGAGCACATGCTAAGCATTGGTATAGCCTATAGAGGATGAGGAAATGGAGTTCCTTGAATTGCCTTTCTAAATCTGTAGGATGATGTGTCCAAGGTTGGAGAAGTTTGAGGAAAAAATTGGGTGTTTGGGCAAGGAACCAAACTTATGAGCATGCCTTCCTGCTAAATATTTCTTGAATAAATCACCTTTAATTGTGGATCTAGCTTGGGGGTGACAACTGCAAGAAGCATTGGTTGTAGTCAAACTATGCTTGCGAGGAAAATCAGAGCCCCACCTTCATTTTTGTTCATTATTATATGAATTAATATAATTTTATTATCTCTTAGCTATGAACTTGATTACTGCCTTTTTGTTGAATTAATGTGTGACACAATATAAATCTTGATGCATGAAATTCACAGGCAAACTTCCCTAAATATTTTGTCAGTTAAACTAGTTTTTTCCTTAAATATGAAAGAAATATGTGTTGAATTTGTTTCACAAGATATGTATGTGTGCATGTGTGTCCACACACACACACACACACACACACACACACACACACACACACACACACACACACACATAGCTCAGGAGGATCCAAATTGTCTGTGACTTCAAGGGGAAGGCTGAGAAAAAGATGGCACTAATAATTCATGGACAATTTTTCGTCAAAAGGGAACCATGATAGTGGACCCACCCCCCACCCCTTGTGACACTAGCAAGGGAGGGGGGGGGATCCAAATTTCAATATATACCATTGAATTTCTAGGGTCATCACAATCATTGGATGGAGAGGGGCTTTGGGGAAGGTCCACGGCTGGGCTTCATAGTTGGAGTGTCATGGAACTTTTCTCTCCAGGGGAAAAGAGGAGAGAATTTATAATAGAGAGTTGTTGCATCACACAAAGCATTGAGACACAGTGGGATTCAGGCCATGGTTGAAGGCTAATAGGGATTTAGGATGATGTGGCACATAGAAAGCATGCCATGTGAAGGGAAGAAAAGACCATGTTCATGGGCCAAGTCCCCTAAAAATAGGTGACACGTGGCTTAATCAAAGAAGGCGTGGATGAGATGATATCAACATGATTTCATCTTAGGATGGCATCATCTTGAAGCCATGGAAGAGTTGGTAATGCACCTGGTAAAGGACGGTCAAGACTAACAGGCTAAGAGATGAAGATCTCTCCATAAATTAACTGCCATGTTTCCATCTTGGACCTCAGGGCCTTGTTGTTGTAATAAAGGTGGAATGTAAGGGTGAGGATGATGGGGGGCTGAGATGGGAAGTGTTCCCATCATTGGATATGTTAAGATCATGTTTCACCCGGGCCCTTTTGTAATATGCTTTACGTGGTGGAGGGGTTGACATGGGAAGTCCCCCCATTATTTAATGAGGATGGATTTCCATGTCACCTCAATACTTCTAAAAAATGGAATAATTCCAATGACTGAGGAAAATAGGATGAGATACCATTATAATAGGAAATGGTTGGTTTGCAAAGCCATGTGGGTGGTCCTATGCAGTCCATGAAAAAATGATGTGGTAGGCACTTCATGAGAAGGACAAGTGACATGTGGAATGACCTTAATGATGCGGATGACCTAAAATGATGTGGAGGTCTACCACATGGCACTGTGTGGGGCCACATGGGTGCCGCGTGGCAGCACTTATTGACATGGAAATAGGTTACTTGTTAAATTTCTAGTGGTTGTAACTTTTGATTTGGGAGTTAGATTAAGTAAAAAAATATATCATTGAAAATTTGTCGACGCGATGGATGCAATGGTGGCATTAGTTTTTAGTTTCAAGGAATTTGAAGTTTGAGTAATTTTGCAACCCCATTTCCATAACAAAACCTTGGAGATTTTGTTAAATTGATGTAACAACTTCCACTACCCAAGAACAACCCAAGAGTGTCGCAGGGTGTGTTACAAAGTGGTATGAGAGCTTTCAAGTTCAACACTTGGATTGGATGTGCTCTAGAATGAAGGAAATGAAAAGCAAAGGTGCCACACTGAACCTTTGGGCATCAAAATTTGTCACTCTGTAACAGAGTATGGTGCTTCCCAATAATTGTCTAATGTGTGCATTTGGGTGTTGGTTGTACATGGTATATTGTATGCATAATCTGTATTGATATTATAATTCTAAAATGATAGGAATGGAACATTATGATATGGTGGTTTATTCTTAACTAACTTTTAAACCTACAATTATTATGGTTGTTCCATTTCGTTGATTTCAAATATGTTTATTAGTATGAACATAGACATAATGATTTTTCATATATATCTATATATATATATATATATATATATATATATATATATATATATAATTAACATGAGTTCAAGATGTGCGAACAATAATAGATTAACATGGCTCATATCAACATGCATATTATGGACATGGCAAGGTAACAAGTTAATTTGTTTGTGCTAATAAAAACTAATAGCTTTGTGTGTGTGTGTGTGCGTGACAACACATAATAAGACACAACTACAACAAGAAATAAAGGGATGGACAATAGTGAGGCACAACATAGTGCAGACCAAGTCCATCATGAGAAGGAAAGGGGAAGTTCCCATGAAAGAGAAGAAAGCATTCGAAAGTTGAAAGTTGAGTTGAAAAGTTGCAATAGAAAATAAAAGGCTCATTATAAGACAAGAAGAGGGGGAAAGGATGCACAAAATATTAGTACAAAATCTGTCATACATGCAAGGATTGCTACAATATACATCAACCCCTTGAGGTATAGAAGAATGTCATTCTTACAAGGCTGAAAAGAAACCTCAAAAGGATGCAGAGGAAAGAAAACCAACTTCATGTTGGTACTATGGAGAGGAACCACCTGAGAAGAGACTGTCCCAACATACGGTGAAAAAGGAATAATAATTCATGTGACTCCAGGCATATGAACCAACAATGAGCGATGTTGAAGGAAGTGACTCAAAGAGGATGATAAATGAGGGGGAATTCCCTGAAGCTCTTTAAAATATTGAAAATTTCCGTCTTGAACTATTTAAAAGGATGTTGAAATTTTGAAGTTTTCTTGAGCCTTTCGAAAGAATCATGACTAAATTTGTTATACATACATACATACATATATACATATATTTCCCCATGTCGATTTTGGTGGCCACCCACCTATTCCACCTAGAGCTTTAGTCGGCTTCATCAATTTCCTTGATTATAGCAACATATACTATTTTTAACGTTTTTTTAGTTCCTAAACTTCCATAGCTATTTTGACCCCCTATACTATGTTTTTTTTTTAGGTTTGCAAGAAGCTCATGACCATAGGAAGGGGCCTATCGCAAATCGTGTAGTACTCAAAGATATATTTCGAACGAGGTATTGTACGCACCAAAAGGAGATCACATGACCAAGTTACGACCCCGGGAATTTGGCTTCCTAACTAACCCAAACGGGACCCACAAACTCTTGGTGTTCCATCTCCTAGGGTTAGGGTTTTGGTTTTTTAGGGTTTCCTTTTTTTGTTTAATAATAAAAGGGTCCTTGAGCCTCATTGTAACATAGTTTAGAGGCATATACCCACCACATCTCTTCTCAGAGATAAGCTACCATCACCCGAATGAATGATGGGAATGTTTTCATATTCATGTTATCATTGTTGTCTTCATATCTTTATTGTTTACTTTAAATTTTAGTTTTTTGGTTGTTGACTTTGAGCATGGCCATGATATTTTGTGTTGATATTATGCAATACTATTGTGATATTTTGATTGTTCTTTGTTTCTTGTTTCTTATTTCCTTTCGTATTTTGGTCTTGTTTAGCTTGTTGGGTGTGGAAAGGAAAGAAAAGGGTGCTCTAGAGAAGAGCCAAAGTAAAATCCCAACGATAAGTGTAGGACCTTGGTTAAAACCCTGCATGTAAGATCAATGATAGTTAGCGGGGGAAGAAGAAAATACTAGAAAAATTAAGATGGCCCTGGTTGAGTCCACATGAATAAAAGGATAGTGGCATGATATCTATGGAAATAGCAAAAAAAGGAAGCTTTCCTAAGCTTTAATACAACATGGTTGAGATATGTAAGGTGTAATGACACTCTGCAATATCAAAAAAAATAATAAAGGCTGAAAACTTATAGCATATGAACAACATGGATGCACGCATGCGTAGATAAATAAACTGTTGAATATTGCAACAAAAAATATGCCATCTAAAAGCGTTGGTAATGTTAGTAGGTAAAATGGTAAAAAGAAAAGTATTGGGTGAGAATTCTATTGGTTGAGTTTGATCTTTTTTTTCAAGTTAATGCATGCTTTGCATGAATACAAGGAGGTTTTCTAAACCTTAAACACACTTGTGAGTGTGCTATATTTTATGAATATGTGAGAAATGGAATGAATGTATGTAATGCCAATTTTTTATTATTTGACAAGTTATTGTTGGGAATCATTTTTGTGAAAAGATGATTCCTTAATACTCATAAAAAATATGATGAATATATGAATGACATGTTAGAGATAACACAATAAGGATATCAAATAAGATCCCCTGTTGTGTAAGGGATCCATGGAGCAAGTGTGAATTTTTGTTGTTATTTATTATTATGATCATTTATGTGTCGTGCTTATACTATGTATGTGACAAAGAAATGATGATTTTGTTATCAACGAATGTACTAACAACTAAGTTCCTTGGTCAATCATGAGTGTTATAACGCTATTTTCCACTCTATTATATTAAGAGCAACCCAATATCAACTTACCTCAATTGTTGGCTCGAATACATCCCCTTTCACCTTTTCTTTCACTTAATATGTGACATTGATTCCATGTTTAAACAAGGAAATTACATAATTAAGTGATTTCTTATAATTATTTTGCCAAAATATTATAATTATGAGATAATAATTATTTCATAATTGACAACAAATGAGAAAAACTCATAATTGATAAAAAGGTTTCTAGAGGGTTAATTTCTCAAGTAGATCAACTTGACCCACTTGTGTATGAGTTGGCTAGGGGTATATTATTGGAGAAGATTCCTAACTTCTCTTCACCCTATGCCTCTACATTCATCCTTCTTCAGAGCTCTTTCAGTCTTTATGTACCGCTCAAAATTCCTAGCCTCTCTCCCCAAGAACTTGGCCTCCTTTAATTTTTGCTTCTAGGATATTGTTGTTCCACTTTTTTTTATCTTCTCTTCAATCACTAAGCCTCTCACTCCTTGAGAAAATTTCTTCCTCCACCACAATGTGTTTTCACCTCACCCTTAGGATTATTTTATAATTCCATTAATCCAAAATACCTAACCCTAATCTCCCAAGTGATTAATGACTAGGATTATGTTTTAACCCTCACTTGATATCAATGATTGAGATTACATCTAAGTCACTTAGATAATTAAACTATTTATCCTTAGAAACTTGGATTAATGGTACACAATAATTAATTAATTCAATTATTGTACTTTTCCTAAGTTAGGAAAGAAATCATAATGACACTTACTTTTCCCAAGCAAGCAACTCTGACAACTTCTACATGCTTGACACTTGACCCATGTAGAAGCACCTATTTGAGCTATCATCATCGACACTCACAACCTATTATCCCAAGGAAATTTGGAATCCAATTTGGGGTAAGGTGCAGTTGTTGCATTATGATAAAGTGGAAGTTAGTAAAAAAAAAGGAAGGAGAAGCAATGGGGAAATTTAAGCCTCCATTAAAGAAAATTAGGGTACAAAAGTACAATGTCATCTATTTATGGATCCTTTTTGTATCTCAAATAATTTAGCAATATGAAAGTTGTTGAGTGAGAATTTAAGTGTAAGCATTGTTAAAGTCCTTAGTAACATGACATTGGCCTTTACGCCATGCATTCCATGTCCTCTTTTCAACTAGTAGGGCATTTGTGACTTGAAGGTTCGACACTCACATGACATGTCTTCATTTAGGCATGTGGTGTGTCTATTTGTCACCATGGTGTCCTAAAGTTAGCTAATGACTAATATCTTGTGCATTGTTATTATTCAATTACCTTCAAACCAATGATGTTTCGATCTTAATGCACTAATCTTAGAGTTGATAAATTTTAATGAAAGTGATTTCTTGAGGGGTCATCTATCAGAGCAATAAATACAACTTTTACTTACATGTGTTGGAAGAGGATGAAAAGGTGTCAATATTGGTGGGAATATTAATGATTTTGGTTATGAGATTTCTCTACCCTATTTTGTTTTGTTATTAATACTTCCATATAGCATATACTTTTGATTATAAAATTAAG
Source organism: Pinus tabuliformis (assembly GCA_031772625.1). Taxonomy (NCBI): domain Eukaryota; kingdom Viridiplantae; phylum Streptophyta; class Pinopsida; order Pinales; family Pinaceae; genus Pinus; species Pinus tabuliformis. The sequence goes on from CM062817.1 coordinate 963,278,535, forward strand.
ATAAATAAATTATGATAATGTGCTCTCTCATTATGTGTTTTTGTTATATATATATATATATATATATATATATATATATATATATATATATATATATATATATATATATATATCTTTTTCTTTTTCATTTCTCAACCTGTATAGAAGTTTTATAAAAAGTAAATTTCTATCAAATCAATTTCATTTTTTATAAAAAACAAATTTTACATTGTAAATAATAAGGAATTTCTTCCATCTTTAATTTTTTTAGTTGTCTTTAGTGCGACTTTTTGGAGTTTCAAGTGTCGGTCATTTAAATTTGTGTTGAAATCTTGATTTTTGTTATTTAAACTAGTTTTTTGAATGTAAACCACTAAATCCACCTAAAAAACTTCCAAAAAATTACACTAAAAATAACTCAATTTTTTTTATATTTAAAAAAAAAAATATTAAATTTAATTGTGGTAAAATTTAAAAAATATAGAAACAAATTCCCCTACATATGTGTATTATGTATAAATACACTATTGACATTTGATTTTATCAATAATTTTGCCCACACATATATCATGCTCCTGCCTCTTTGCAACTTTTTACGTGTCAAAGTGTTGGACCACTATATGTTCATGTCCCAGTGACTTGCATGGAATTTAGTTGAAGTCTAATGTTTTTTACTATGGTTTTCAGCTATTTTTGGGGTAGAGTAGTGATTCGTAGGATTACCCATCAAGCTTATAATTTCTATAAATTCTTGTGGGATTTTAGAGAAATTACACCGGAAAAACTCAAAATAAAAACCTCCAAAAAATCACACTAAAGACAACTCCTTTTAAAAATAATATCTTTTGAAATTTAAATTTTCTTAAAAAACTGATAATGGTTATTCGAATTGTAATAGCAAATAGTTTATATGATGAATGCGAATTAAACACATATATATATGTAATCATCTCTTGAGATTTTTATATGAATTTGACATTAACGCCAACTACTGATAATGGTTCTTCGAATTGTAATAGCAAATAGTTTATATGATGAATGCGAATTAAACATATATATATGTGATCATCTCTTGAGATTTTTATATGAATTTGACATTAACGCCAACTACGTTGAAGAAATTGGCACTGAGGAAGAAAAGTAAGTGTTGAACTGAAGCCCTGACAGAAGAGGGACAAAACTCTGTCAGAGCGTAATCAAACCCAGATGGAGTGTAGCCAGAGCGTAATCAATTCATTCTGTGAAATTTGAATGTAAGATTTGATTGAAATTAGATCATTGAAAATTAACTAATTAAACTTGATTAAGATTAAACACACAAATCAACTTATCAAAGTAATGATATTGAGATTTTTCCTTGTCTACATGTTCCAAGATACATTAATCTAATCTAATTGTTCTCGCTTCATTTTCGCCTTTGAAGTCCAACTATCCAACTACAGTGGTTACGACTAAGGAGATGTGCAAATATTTAGATTTTTCTTTATTTTGTTGTTAGTAACTGTTTTTTAATCTTTTATTTAGGACTATTGGGATTATGATAGATAAATTTGTAAGTTTTTCCAGTTAAATGTTTTTAAGTTTTTTTATATGGATCATTACTATACGTTTTTTTGTTGGGTTATTAGGAAAAGTTATTTATCATTTTTTTATAAAAAAAAATTTTTTTTAATATTTGTAATTTATGTTTAATTAGTATTTGAAGGATGTTATGGTATAATTTTGACTATTTTGTAAAGGAATTTTAGAATTTCATTTTAATTATCAATAAGTATTAGGTGGATGGTAGGAATTTAACTTCAGTAAAATAGTCTTGTAATAATGTCAAATTAAATGTTGAGATTTATTTCAAAAGTAGTTATGTATTGACTCATAATATTGTAACAAAACTTATTTGCAGGTTAGGAATCTCCATGATAAAATGGGGACTAATCTCCATTGTTAATGAAGATGCCTAAGAAATAACATTGTTAATGAAAGCGCCTTATGATTTGTGCATGCTTTAAATTATTTGAATTTGAGTTGTGAACTGAAATATAACTTATTCTGAGTTTGTATATTGGCTTTATTTTCACACTTTATTCATCATGGTTTTTATTTTCCTACCACAACATAGCCAACCATGTTGTGTGATGTTTTACTTGTTTGAATATATTCATTATACACATCCCCATGTTATGGCTCTTTAACTCGTAATAAAGCGAATCTAAGATGGAAAAATTGAATAAACCACATCTTTGTTTATATGAGGGAATTGTATTAAATTGTGTATTATTATTTTGTGTAAGAAAGAAGGAGGAGATTATGTGATAGCGAAGAGGAAGTTATAATAGATTTGTTGTAGGTTGTATCACTTCATTTTGTTGGATAATATAAAATGAAGGATTGGTTCTTTTTGTGTGGACTTAACCCAAATTGGGTGAACCATGCATATCTGTGTCTTTCTTGTTTTATACTTTTCTGTGTTTGTCTTTTCTGCAATATTTTATATGTTCCATTGCTCTTTTAATTAATTTCTAACAACTGGTATCAGAGCCAAAGGTCTATTTGGCTGATAAATTCGTAGGAAAGAAGGGTTTCCGGTTCGAGTGGAAGCAATGGCAGAAGATGATAGGTTTATGTTTGAGAAATTCAATGAAAAAAATTACTAGCTATGGAAGATCCAAATGGAGGATTATTTGTATGAGAAATATATTTACCTAGCATTGAGCAGAAAGGAAAAGAAGCTAACAAGTATGAGGGGCGAGGAATGGGAGATTCTTGACAGAAAGTAACTTGGAACAATACAGTGGTGTCTGGCAATATCAATGGAATTTAACATTTCAAAGGAAATAACAACAAAATTTTTAATGTCGGCATTAGCCAAACTATATGAATAACCCTCAGCCTCAAACAAGGTATTTGTTATGAAGCGTTTATTTCATATGAAGATGTCAAAAGGTGGATCTATTGTTGACTATTTAAATGAATTTAACACTATTACAAGTTAGTTAAGTTTTGTCGGGGTAAGTTTTGATGATGAAGTCAAGGCTCTATTGTTTCTATGCTCATTGTCAGAAAGTTGGAATGGCTTAGTCATGACCAATAGTAATTATGTCTATTGATCTAGTACTTCAAAGTTTGATGATGTTTTTGGTGCTATCCTTAGTGAGGAAAAGCGACAAAAAATCTTAGGTGACAAAACAAGTAATGTTTTGATTGTAGAGACTAGACAAAGAAACTAGAAAGAGGAAAGAGCCCAAGATATCTTAATAAGTCAAGGAAAGGTAGATCCAAATCTTTATTGGGGATAGTGTGTTGGAAATGTGGGAAGAAAGGACACTCGAAGAAATACTGTGAATATCGAAAGGGAAAAGAAGGAGATGGACATCAAGAGAACAATCAAGAAGTGAATGTAATAGGTGATGTGTTGCAAGATGATTTGATTATTTCATTAGAAAATATTATTGATGCATGGGTGGTAGATTGAGGGGCTTCATTCAATGCCACACCTGATACGAAACATTTTCATGACTAAGTTCAAGGATATTTTGTACAGGGTTGTCTGGGTGATGATAAACCCTATAAAATCATTGGAATGGGTAAGGTAATTATAAAGCAACATAATGGAAACCAATGGATACTGAAGAAATTAGCGCATGCTCCAAATCTAAAGAAAAAGCTAATTTCAATAGGGTTGTTGGAAAGTGAAGGTTATATAACTACTTTACAAACAAAACCTCAAAGGACACTAAAGGAGACCTGGGAATAGCAAAAGGAGATAATGTTGGTACATTGTATTTATGCAATGGTATTTCTAATTTTTATAATGCTTTAACCTCTATAGGAGAACAAAAAACATTGTGGCATCATAAGCTTGGGCACATGAGTGAGAAGGGGATGCACATTCTTCACTCATGAAATTTGTTACCAGGTTTGAAGCATGTTGATTTGTATTTCTGTGGGAATTGTGTTTATGGAAAATAGAAGAGAATTAAATTTCTCAGAGATGGGAAAGAAAAAAGAGTGAAAAATTAGAGCTTGTGGATACATGTCTATGGGGGCCGACTTAGGTATCATCTCTTGGTGGCTCTCATTATTATGTTACTTTTATTAATGATGAGAATAAGAAAACTTGGGTTCATCGTATTTTAAATAAATCAGAGGCCTTTGATACTCATAAGAAATGGAAAGCTTTGGTTAAGAATGAGCTAGGAAAGAAGTTGAAGTGTCTCATATTAGATAATGGAGGTGAATATTGTAGCAAGGATTTTCATAATTACTGTTCAGACCATGTAATTCATAAAGCGAAGACAATTCGAGGAGCACCACAATAAAATGGTGTGTCAGAAAGGTTGAACAGAACAATCATGGAGTGTGCAAGTTGTATGAGATGTCATGCAGGACTACCCTTACAATTTTAGGCAGATGTTGTAGATATTTTTGTTTATCTAATAAACAAAGGGCCTTAAATTTACTTGGATGGTGGTATTCCAGAGGCGGCATGGACAGGTAAAAAAGTAAATTACTCATTTCTAAATACTTTTGGTTGTGAAGAATTTGTCCACATTAATAAAGAAAACAAAACAAAGCTTGATGAAAAATCAAATAAGTGTACCTTTACTAGATATATGTTAAAGATTTTGGTTATCACTTATATGATTATGAAAACCATAAAATCATCAGGAGTAGAGTTGTGGTATTCAATGAAAGGGCCCTGTTCAAAGATCAGTTGCAAGGAGAGAAACAAGAAAAAGAAAAGATAGAATACACAATGATTGATTAGATCACATAAAAGGTAAATTCAAAGGTGCCAGGAAAACATAGTGATCAACAGTAGCAAGAGCAACAACACAGAAGACAACTCAAACTCCTACTAGTGTTGTTAGAATATCTTCCATGATAAGTAGACCCCTTGAATGATATTATCCTTCATTATATTATGTGTTTTGGATTGATTCCGCTTAAACAGAAGGATATGAAGAAGAAATGTAGGTGTTGTTTCTCCTACAAACAACACCCGAGTTGAATAGAAGGGTCAGTGCCTAGGAAATATTAATGTCTCTTGAAGATAAATCAATGTTTCTCAGGGGATCAATATAAAATGATATAGCTCTAGTTCAATTACCCTACACAGAAGCACATAAAATTTTATATATTGATAGTAATTTATTCCCAAGACTTAATGTTCAATTATGGTGGTCGACACATAGAGAATGTAGTTTCATTGATCATTATAGTATAGGTGAAAGAGGAAATAAAAGAAGAGAAACTCAGTGTAGAGAGATGGATAGACAAAAAATCCTATGCACCAAATTCCAGTAGAATCACGTTAAGATAGAGGAAATGAAATTCAAAAACCATGGAATGCATATTAATACCTTCAATCCCACAGCCACAACTACACAATTTTTTAGAGGAAAGAAACACATATGAAATAAAGAACAAAGAAGAGATTACATACTACACATACAATGCTTGGAATCACCAAAAACATCTTCATTAATATTCAAGAACAACATATAGATGATAAGCTCCAGAACTTACAAAATTTGTAGAAAAGCTACAGCCTATGGGATGGAAAATATAAACATTTACTAATGAGTTCTTCTTCCCTTTTATAGGGAGAGTCCCAACAAAAATGGTTGCAAAAATATCTCTGAGTGCTCTAGTTGTCTAAGATGCTCAGCTATGTGAGCGTGCTAATGGCCTAGCTGTCTTAATTATTACATAACAAACTTTATCCTTCTTGAAACTAAATATTTTCAAAACTGCAGAGGATAAAATTGTCGTGATGTCTGAAAGGGAAAAAACTTCATGGATGGCTTGCTTGATCTCTTGAAGTGGACCCAAGTTCAATTAAGTGGACTCGTGGTGGGTTAACCAAATGATTACACCTTTTACATTGGATTGAATCTACTGTGAGAGTGTGAATAAGAGCATTATAAGTCATCCTTAAATTTGTGAGCTCGATGTAATCTGGTGTGGCCATGTGTTGGGAACAGGCCCCCTAGGGTCAATTTTGGGGTTAAAAGCCCAAGTTTTAGGGCTAAAGGCCCAATTTTTTTATAAAGAATGTAAATTCTCCGTATTTTGTGGTCGCGGAGTGTCAAGATGTAAAGAGTCATTAAGGGTTTCCGCCCTTAGTTCACGTAATTGTTTTGTCTTTATGAGATCCACACTTGGTCCGCGGACCATGGGATTATATAAAAAGGGAAGTCTTAAAAGAGTCTAAGATAGTTTTTAGTTTAGTTCAGATATGTTTTGAATATTCATTGATGTAATGGGTCTATGAGAGCTAAGAGTGAAGAGTCTTAGCGTAGGAAAGAGGCTTTGCAGTTGTGTGTGCAAAGGCCTATGGTAGACGGCTGCAACTGAGTGTGTAGACCCCTGCAATTGTGTGTGCAGGGTAGTTAGAGTCTGTAAAGGAGATCTGAACATCAATAAAGAGAATTATTCTGGAATTACCTGTGTATGAGCTATTTTACTTCTGTTATGAATGCATGCGATTATGTTATGTTGAATACTAGGTTTATGATTTAATGTTGTATTGATGCACGAATCTATGTGTTTTACTTTGTTATATGAATGCAAGTAGGAATATATGTTTACACGAAGATAACCATAATGCATGTTGAAGTTATCCACTACTCTAGCTAATATGGGTAAATACAATAGTAAGAATAATTACAAAGGCGCGTAAGTGTCTAAATTGCCTCTTTAGGGTACACTAAGGATGATCGCAAACCTTCACGAATGTCTCGAAGCCAAATAAGAGAAGTATATCAATAAGCCATAAAAAACTTATCGATCTACGTGAAGAAAGGGCTAGGGTATAAAACGACATCAATACCATCTCTGGGTGTGGAAACTTGGTTCTTGCATCCCCCCATACTGCGTCGGGTGAGACTTCAGTCCACGCTCTGCACATTGATGCCGAAAGGGGCAGTAGTGTAGGGATTTGCTTGGCTAATTAATGCTGAACTTGGGTCAAGGCCCATCAAGCCAACAAATGATTCCATTGCTGGGATAGGGATCTGCATAAAGAGATATGTGATGTCGCATCACTGGAATCGAACTAAGAAGGAGATCGAAAACTGGTTGGATAGAAAGATCCACGAATTCGCAACACAAGAGAACATGAATCCGTGATTGACAAAAGAACAGTGGTTGGACAAATATTTGTACATAGAGATACATGATATCTTCTTCTGTTCCTTCCTCGTTGAATTGTACGAGTGGATCGCAAAATTGGCAAATGGCCAAGGAAGGTGGAGGCTTAACGGTCCAATAGTCTAAACTCCAGAGTTAGTGCGGAGATTAGAAGCCTCTAAAGATAATATTGCATGTGTTATCAATCATTGGCTCTATCATATCATAGGAGGGTTCATGACAGAGTTCGCAGTCAATACATCAGTCAGTTACAGTGAATCAGAGCACTGCTTCTTCAAGGGGCCGCAAGGTAAGTATTTAAAGTCTTTAAATACTTGGATTAAAATTCTCTTGTGTGAGGAGTGGGTTATACAGATAACTTGATGTTTGGGGTTACGCAAAGTGGAAAGACCTTCAGGAACAGAGGAAAAATAGGCCACGCATATAGCCCGTTAATTGAACCTCCTCTGAGTGACGACGAGGAAGAAGCACAGGCTTCTCTACAGAGCGTTGTTTAGTTGATAAAGCAAGGGTTCCCGTGAATACACCTTTTCCTACACCACCGCCACCTCCACCACCGTTCAGTATGGCAAACTCAATAAAGCTACCTATGTTCAAGGGCTTGGGAAATGAGGATTCAGACTAGTTTTGGTTTGTCGCAAAGGCTGTATGGGAAGCTCAGGGTATCATATATGATCAAATGAAGAAAGCAACATTGGGTAGTGCTTTGCAGGAATGTGCACTAACATGGTACATTAAGTACTACACTGATAACCTAACTTCCGTGTTAGAAGATATCCAGACCGCGTTGAATAAGGAATTCAGTAGACCTAAGTCTGAAGTGCAATCAATTGTGGGATTCAAAGAGATCATGATGATGCTTGGTGAGACACCCTGGGAATTGGATCAGAGATTGAAGTGTACAATTTGCGAAGCTAACATGAATCTGACAGATGTGAAGAACCACGAATGGTTTGTGGCTTCGCTCCTGCCTCATCTAAGGGTTGCACTATCACAGCAATAGATTAGGACCCAGGCAGAAGCCCTAGAAATTGCGATGAGATTGCATGAAACACCGATGCAACATGCTAATCCGGGGGTTCAACAGATTCATGTGCAGTTGTAGAACCTTTTCTTAGAAATGTAGAGTTTGAAGAAAGATAGAACAACTTAGCCAGAGGTGCGCAAAGATGCTTGGTGCCTGAAGTGCAAAAGTTAGGGGCATGACAAAGATCATTGTCTAGTCTTCGCAAATTATGTCACAATAGGGGGACCAATGCCTTTGAGGCTAGAAGCTCTAGCAAGTCCAACTACAAGGCGTGTGCTATCTATTAGGTAGGTTGAAAACATGTGATAGACAATTGCCATTTGCTGCAGCAATTATTACAGACACCAAAATAGCTCTTCTGCAGCTTCTATCAATCGGTGGGTCATGATGAGCACAATTGTCGTAGTTACAAGTTAATGATGGATAGAACACCCACTTATAGGGTGCAAGTAGAAACTCGGCCTTTCGAACAAGGTTCTCAAGGAGCGCGAGGCAAATATTAGGGGTGTAGATGAGGCCGAGGTGGAGGAGGACCTGGTAGAGGTCAAGGATAGGTCATTTGTTACAACTGTGGAGGATCGGGACACTACACATGAGACTGCTCGAATCTAACGTGTCTGTCATGCCGCTATTGTACTCAGTTTGACCACGCAACTAAACATTTATGAGTATTGCTGGATGAGATTGTGAAAAGGGGGTGAAACCTTCGCAACTGGCTTGGAACCTATAGATGATGAGGGCTGAGCCTCGCGAAGAGGATCCCAAGGTAAATATTGTGCTGCGGAGTGCGATGATGACTAGTGAATATAAGGGGACGCAACCTGAAGAAAGTGAATGGGTCCATAAAGCTCCAAAAAAGGAAGTCGAGTTTGATCTGAAGCATGCACAGGAAACATTTATGGAAGCAAAGAAAAGCTTCATTGAGGCCTCTACCTCAGGAAGTCAGGACAAGCTAGCTGAAGAGATGGACCCTTCCATGCTTACTACTTTCTTGGAGAGTTGTATGAAGCTATTTCACGACAGCAATGCTATGAAAGGACTATAGGAACTGATAAATAAGTGTGACAGGAAAGAAAACACTCTTTATCGACTGCGCATAGTTAGGAATATTGGTAAGCATAAGGCAAGAACAGGGAGTGAGATGAGGCTCACTGCGCAGATAGGAGAATACGCGATGGATCAAATAATTTTAGATCTAGAGTCGAATGCAAATTTCTTGCCTAAATAGTCCTAGGAGAGGATGGGGAGACCTACGCTACAGTGGTATCCAATTCAGTTAAGAATGGAAAATCAGCAGAAAATCATCCCCATGGGAAGATTGCAGAGAGTGACAATTGATATTGAGGGTGTGAGTGCATTGGTTGATTTTGAACTGGTAGAAATTGTAGATGACAACAATCCCTACCCTGTGCTCCTTGGAATCGATTGGGCAATGGACATGAATGGGGTAATCAATTTGAAGAAGTGGAAGATTATATTTGAGAAGAAATCGCTCTGCGTAGTAGTGCCCCTAGACCTTCCAGAAGGACCGCGCTATTCTAAACCGGTCAGTGACTATGAAAGATGTTGGGCCATGAATACGACCACTTTGTAACACTTATTTCATCCATTTTTACTCTTCTCTATTATATCATCTATTATAATTTATCATTTAAATCCATTTTATAAATAATTTATGCTCTCATGGATGAATATTATTTATTCTCCTTTATTTCTAATAAATTGATTATTATGCATTATTTTATCAAAGATAGTTCTAATAAGTTGTTTATAACATTATTCACCATTCTTAGCCTCCAAGGTAACTTCCAGATTGAAGATTTGATTTTTAAATCTGCCAACTCAGAAATTCGCTGGTTTAAGGAGTGACAGTTTTGCGGTTGAGATTCTGAGCAAATGAAGACGAATTTGAGAAATCCGGAACATGGGTTTTGTCTAGAACGGGCCCAATTAACTTTAATCAAAGAATGGTTTGCCCAAATTCGGCTTGTACAGGGAGAAACGCAGGGTTCTTTGAGCACGATTTTCTGAGACTTGCAGTTGCGGCCGTCCTCCAAATCTCAGCTGCAAACCCAAATTCGTCTTGCTTTTGTTGAGAGATGAAAGGAAATATATTTTCTTGTTGATCATCTGGTTAGAATCAACCCAATTTTGTAAAAGAAATCATGTTGTACTTATCTATGTTGTAACTACTCTCTGATCTTTCTCTATTTAAATGAAAACAAAGATCAGAGAAGGGATGGCTTCAGGATGACTTTTGGGATTCGAATGATGGAATTGAGGATGTAGAATTATAGATTCAAGAGTGATAGGATAGGGGGAGATATGGAACGAGTATTATGTTGAAATGTAATTTTATTTGCAGACTCTCACTGCTGAGAAGGCACCACTCAATATAATGATGTTCAATTTGATGATCAATATATAAGCAGAGTTATTATTCCTTCGCATCTTCTGAAGCACTACCGGCAGTGATCGCTGGTGGTTACGGGCCCAACCCCAGTGGATTCACTTGCCGTTCTTGTACCATTATTTCATGATCTTTATTGTGTGATGATTTGATTTTATTTTTACTTATCGTATTATCGTAATCATGTAATTTTACTGATTGGTATTTCCAGACTGAATGAACTGATATGTTTTATATACTGTACTTAAATTGCGTTGCTGTTTATTTCCTTCTTAACAGAGCTCACTGCTTTTTGTCAGCATGTCGTTGCGCTGTTCATTTCATCTTCAAAGCTGCGCTGATCACTCCAGTAATTTAACAATTTTCTGTTCATTACAATTATATAAGTTTGGCTATTCAGTTCTAATACTTAGCGTTGTTATTTATTTACTTTCTGCAATGATTTAAGCTTACCTTTCAGCATTCTTTTATTAGCACAATTGTTTCATTTTCATCGAGTTGTAGTAATACGATTGATTTAATTCTTTGCACTTTCCAATTGGTTATTTAATGTTGTGTGTTTGATCTCAATTGCATCAATATCTAGAGGAATGAGTTATTGCTACTGTATCCTCAATTGATGGTTGTTTGAATGAATGATTTAGTTTATTGGATTGCTGTTCCATTTACTTTCTGTTGTTCCATTTACTTGCATTTGCTGCTTTGGTGTGAGAGAAGGTCTAAGGCTGTAGTGAGCCTCAGCAATCGCTGCCTAGCTCCCAGAACTTTGGTCCATGCTCTAATTTCTTTTCCATCAGTTTCTAGAGGGATGGGTTATCGCTTCTGCACCCTTGACTGATAAGCTGTCTTGTGTGATTTTGTCCTTTTGAAGTAATTTAGTCATAGTTTAGTATCCGTCTACTCTTGTGTTCTCTGAACACTGTACTACTAAACATTACTCTTGAGTAAATAGCCGCCTCAGACTGAGTACACTCTTGAAATAAAAAGTCGTCCCTGGGTTGACAATTAATGTGAGGTAATTAGGAGTTTAAAAGACACCTTTTTATCGCTCCACATTTTGGCGCCGTTGCCGGGGAGAGTGTAGCCATTTCTAAAGAGTAGTGTGAATCTGATGAGTGCCTGCTAGGGAAGAGTTGGATCTTAAAAACGAAAGGTAAGAACCTGCGTACGGAGCATGTAAAAGCCCTGCTCCCCCGTCCGCTTTCCAGCAGGACTGTTAAAGAACCTAGGGTAGAGATAGATGTTTGAATTTTTTTATGATTAGGAAAAAGATAGAAATTTTTAAAAAATGAATTACATGATCTCACGCAAGTGGTGATGTAAGCACCACCCATTTCACTAACTAATTGACAGGAACATTTGAAGAAGGAGCCTCGAAGAAACACATGAAGAACGTCTTCTATTATGGTAAGAAATGGCTCACGTTTCTACTTTTGAATTTCCTATCAAAGATCTAGGAGTGACACAAATGCACATAATTCCCCCATCTTTACCAAATTTTCATGGTTTAGAAAATGAAGATCTAGATACATTCTTATTTGAGTTTGAAATACTTTGTAGAGGATATGATTATTGTACTGACGATCAAAGATTGAAAGTGTTTCCTCTTACTCTAAAAGGAGCAGCTCTTTGATGGTTCATGAGCCTAGGTGGGAATTGCATCCAATCATGGGAGGACATGCAGAACATATTCTTGAAGAAGTACCAAGACTATTGCAAATCCAATGAAGATATTTTTAGTATGATACAAGGGGAAGATGAAAGTTTGGAGGATTATGTAGATCGATTTCATTCTAACCTTCAAAAATCAAAGCATGAGCATTTGGAAAAAGAGATCTTAAAAACACTCATTCTTAGAGGAATTAAAGATAAATTTTTAGAACTTTTAAATCTGATAGGAAAAGGTGATGTTTTTCAGTTGTCATATGATGATGTTTGTGAATTGTGCATAAGGTATTCAAGAGGAATCTCCAAGGCTGGTAAGAATTCTAGAGATGTTTTTCCTTTGTTTTCCAAATCTGCTACAAGAATAGGAGACATAAGCGCTGAAATCAATGTTTTATTTGAAAATTTTAAAGTTGATTTTATTAGCTCTCTAAATGAAAAATTGGATGTTTTGCAGGTTCATAAAAATGAAGAATTTGATGAAGTGTTTTGTTCTCATGACCAAAAGGAGCATCTCATAGATACTCACTCTTCCTTATCTAGGATGGAAGTAGCATATCAAAGAGGTAAGGAGGCTGCAACAAGGTCAAAACCATGGAAATCATGGCCTACAGGTATGGTTCAAAACACTCCCTCTCCACTTTCTTACCTGCATAATCCATTATGGAATATTAATGTGTTAGGGCAGCCATGTCAATTTCAATATAACCACCTATCTTGTTTACAAGTTGGGCATGGTTCATCTTATGATGGCATGACTACTCTCCCTCATCTTGTAGCACAAACATATTCTCCATATTTTTCACCAGCTCTTCCACAACATCCTGCTTGCATACCAAATTCATTCACTCAACCCAATCAACCACATCATCACAATGCTCCATTCCTTACACATTTTCCTACTCAACTAATTCCACACCCTCACCACAATAAACCAGTACAACATGCTTACAATGTTGAACTGCTAAATTTACCCACCCTTCCCACCCATTCTATCTCACATGCGCCATTAGAGAAAACCTACAATGAGATTCAGAATGTTTCAAATGCAAAAATTGTAGAAGCTATGGAAGAAAATGAGGTTTCTTTTACTATGCATCAACAAACTATTTTAAAAGCTCAAGAACTTCATGATATGATGGATATGGGAGATCAAGAAAATAAAGGATACATTGAAGATTGGTTTCACTCCATCATTTGTTTGCAACATCACTCCATGCTTCAACAATTTTTGATACCATTTTTTGAAGGGAAGTTGGCTTCTCATACCCTAATATCCATTAACATGCATTTTTCAAATTTGGGTATGTGTATACATGAAGCCGTATTTTGAAAATGGCTTCACTGGAAGTACTCATATACGTAGTTATATTCATCCTTCAATCAAAGTAGGTTAGTGAAAAAATAAAATAAAATAAATAGGGGAATAAATAAATGCATTTTGTTTTTTTATGTAAAACTAATTGTTTTTTTGTTGCAATATGCTATGCAAATCAACATTTGTGTATGTAGATGAATCATAATGGAAATAATAATTTCTACAAACACTCATTTTCATTTTTATCACCAATTTGAAAAATGCTTGAATTTCATTTTTTTTTGGCTTGCGGGCTTGATGAACTTTCTGGAAAAACAGTCGGGACAGTCATGTTTTGAGGGACCAAAAGTGAATATTTTTAAAACTTGTTTCTACCCTAGGTAGCCCTTGATGTCTACTTTCTAACCCAATTTGAATCATTCAATTTGGATTTGAAACGAAAAAGTTAGAGCCAAAACATTGACCGGATGTCTAGCGGGCAGCTCAGGAACAGAGTTGGGACAGTCAGTTTTTGGAGGCCTAAATGAATGAATTTTTAAAACATGTTTGTATGGTAGATTCCCATATGAATTTAGTTTACAATGCAATTGGAATCACTTATTTTCGATATCGTATGGGGAAGTTATGATCAAAATACTGACTGTCTATCGTAAATCAGCACCCTTAAAACTATGTCTTTCCGGTTGTTCCTTACAGTATTTGACCGATCAATTCTTCTTCTCTTCAAAACCTGTTTCTATTGGAAATAAATAAATGAATATACTTTCATTTCCAATTTGAATCACTCGAATCTGACATCAAACGAAAAAGTTACGCTTGAAATATCAACTGTTGGTCTAAGCCGGGTAATCGACAATGACTCTATTATGCAGGTTGTTCTAACTAAAATTGACATATCATATCATTGAATCTTTAAAACCTGTTTCTACTGGAGATAAACCTTTGAATTAGCTCTCATTTGCCTTTGGAATCACTCAATTTTGACGAAAAACAAAGAAGTTGTGATTAAAACACCGCTGGTTAGTATGGTCGACCACTGCTCTCCCGCAGGTGACAAATAAATTTTACTTTGTGGATTTGTTATACAGAGTAACTACTTGTTGTTTTTTACATAGAATCTTGCAACCGAGACTCAACTGGAACACTTTACTACCCTCGAGAAAGATCACAAACTCGACTGTTATGCGTAAGCAGGCTCGACCATAGGATTTTAGGGACCATTGCGTAACCGATAGCCCCAATTTAGTGGAACAAAGCCTAGTTGATAGGTGCATTATCTCAGTGTTAAGGGTGCATTGTATATAGAGCGATACGTGCATTCTCCTCTTCATTGGGTGATCAATTCCACTATCGAAGTTCGAACAGTGCTTGGATTAGGGGAGCCTGATCACCTCTCTTTCTCCATGATTGAATGTTTTATTGCAGGTAGACACTCGTTTTTGCAGGTCCTGGGAAAATAAAGAAGGTCAACTTATGGACGAGTGATTTTTCAAAGAAATTTTTATAAAACAAAGGAATTTTATCCAAATCATTACCCAACCGATTCATAATAGAACAAATGAAGAATTGATTTCAATTTCAAGATTCATGTCTTGTCACTGCTGCCAAAACATTTTTCAAATAGATCATTTTTTGACATAACATCATAGCTGTTGTAACTCAATTTATTTATTTACATACTGCTTTTTGTTGTTTCTTTTCTAATTTCTCTTATATTTTGTGTTTCAGGTGTTGCTTCATTCAAAGTGCAACTCATCCTCAGCATCAATGCAGTGAACAGCCAATTCATTCTTTGCGTGTTTGCATTTTATGGTTGTGTATTTTGTTGTTCCTTTTCGGAAGGGACAACATTTGTGTGCATTTTTGTCGTTCCTGCTGTTCCTTTTTCAAAGGGACATCATTTTCGTTTTGCTATTTATTTTCTAAAGGAATAGCACTTTTTGGTTCAGCCATTCATTTTGTTGTTCCTTTTTCACAGTTCATTTTGTTGTTCCTTTTCGAAATGGAACAGCTGTTGTTCCTTTTCGAAATGGAACAGCACTTCTGCACTTTCACGTTGGGTGTGTTTTTGCTGTTCCTTTTTTCAAACGGAACAACATTTGGTGTGTTTTTGCTGTTCCTTTTTCAAAAGGAACAGCAGTTCGTGTTTTTGCTGTTCCTTTTTCAAAAGGAACAACAGTTTGAGTTTTTGTTGTTCCTTTTTCAAAAGGAACAGCAGTGCGTGTTTTTGCTGTTCCTTTTTCAAAAGGAACAACAGTTCGAGTTTTTGTTGTTCCTTTTTCAAAAGGAACAGCAGTTTGAGTTTTTGCTGTTCCTTTTTCAAAAGGAACAGCAGTGCGTGTTTTTGCTGTCCCTTTTTTAAAAGGAACAACAGTTCGAGTTTTTGAGTGCATGTTTTTGCTGTTCCTTTTTTAAAAGGAACAGCAGCACGAGTTTTTGCTGTTCCTTTTTCAAAAGGAACAACAGTGCGTGTTTTTGTTGTTCCTTTTTCAAAAGGAACAGTTGTTCGAGTTTTTGCTGTTCCTTTTTCAAAAGGAACAGCACTTGGTGTTTTTGTTGTTCCTTTTTAAAAAAGAACAGCAGTTTGACCATTTTTTTTACAAGCACTCATGATATTAGGAAAACGGCATCCCAACTATTTGCTTGCATGGATTTTTCTCTTTCAAAAGAAACGACATTTGCATTTTCGCATTTTTGTGTGTATTTTTGTTTTTTTGGTATGCATTTTCTTTGTTGTTCCCTACACAGAACACCACTTTCTTTTTGAGTGTTTTTGTTGTTCCTTCAAAAAAGCAACACTTTGAGAGTATTTTTGAGAGCAACCCTTCCTTTCTCTTGTGGGATTATTCACAGTTCATCTCAACCACATTCTCCTGATTCTCTTTCATGGCATGAAGTACACTATTTTTATGAGGACAAGAATTATGGATTCTATTGAATCAAGTTAATATCATTTACGTTATGATCTTTAACAGGACAGCTCCTTGATGATAGTTTATTTTCAAAAGGACACAATTATTTATATATTACTTTACTGCATTGTTTTCTGTTGAACATGATATTGATTGATTATCTTAATACTATGCTGGTTCCACCCTACATGGTTATAATCTTCTCTATCTATAATAAATGAGATTATGGGTATTTTTTTCTATTGACATGTTCAACGTCTTCCGCCATCCCTGCTCTTAAGGAGTATTGAGCCTCCCTCTTTTTATCATAAAAATGTGTAATAATAACAAAATTTTGTTCGCAGATCGAGGATAGGGGGTCTCATTACGAGCCAGCCTACCATGTTCATAAGGCTGTAACAAAGTGACATTCCCATTATGGCCACCACACCAGGGTTATGATCCATTGGATAGCCAAATTATCCTTGGAACAGGAGGTCTCATCACGAGCCGGCCTGATCACTCTTGCTACATCCTAGTGAATGGCAGTGTGGTTATCTGGTTACCATGCTAGCACATTGATCTCTTCTGTAGAACAACACTGAAACTCTCTAGTTATAAATCGAGGATTCTGGCTCATATGGGTTAAAAAGCAACCCTGCCGGGGCTATGGACGCCTGCTGGCAGCAGCGGCTCTGCTTATGGTATTGAAGTTATATCTTATTGTCATTATTATTATAATACCCTTTTCTTATTTTTCTTTTTATCAGAGAAGTTATTTCCTTAACTTTGTCCCTGTTTTGAACCTTTATGCATGAGAAATTGTTTTATGATCAATCACATCATTTTCAGCTAGAATACCGTCAGCAAAGCATCTTTTTAGCACATTGTTGTCCTTTTTCGTTTTGTATAAACTATCATCAATCCAAAGCGTCCTATCTCTTATTCATAACTATCTTTACACACTTTGCTCTCAATATAACCATAATTTTCACCGTCCTATCATTGATAAGTGTACTCTGCTTCATTTACTATTGTATTGTTCACTCCCTTGCCTTGCCATCAACACCACCCCTTTCATATGCTTTATGGTTATGGAACCCATTTTCCAATTGGAGGGGGGGAATGTATGCATTATGGAATTGCATGCGATATGATTACTACACTTTGCCATACCTTGTTGATTTGACAACATATTAGTATTGCATGTATACATAAGTTTTTCTCATTGAAATTTTGCATGCATTTTATCTGTTGCTATTCAAAGCTAACACTATGGATTCAAGAACATTGTATGCAAAATAGTGCTTTGTTTACAGGAGAACAACAAGTATGGGCAGAATTCTATTCGTAGCATGACCACACTATTGCACTTCACAGTAGAGGCTCGCGAACGTGAACAATTCTTCAAACATGATGTGCTTCCCTGGATTCTACCTTTTTGCATCACTTTCAGCACCAACTTTTCCTACATCAGCTTCAACAACTGCCAGTCCATATATGTCATTCCACATTTTTGGAGGTAAAACTTGAGGTAAAATTGCATAGTTTTCTAATTTATTAGAAATTTAGGAGAATCTAATGAAAATCCATTTTGAGCATTATTTGTCATCCTTCATTCCACATCTTTACCACTTCCCCTTTTTCAGTAGCATGTCATTTTCGAGTGTGGGGGAGTGTTCCTTTCATTCATTTCTTTCTTATCACCACGCCATTCATATTCTTTATCATCCATTGCTATTCTTATTCACTCTCAACACCTCCCTTATTCCATGTTGTTTTACACCAAGCATAGAATTCAACAGCTGGTAGCAACCACCTCTATTTGTTTTCTAGCATCGCATGAGGACATGCTAATTTTTCAGAGAGGGGGAGGAATTGCTATACATGATGGATATTTTCTACTTTCTTCCTTATTTAAGGCATACAATTTCATTTTTTGATTTCCACATATTTTTAAAACTATGAACCCAATTCTTGTAATTTTTGGAAAACACATACCTATCATTAATACAAACCCACACAATTTCAAGAAATATTGGTTCATAAAATTTCGGAAATCATGCACTCTCACCTACAGCCATTTTGTTTATATCTCATGATCCGTGCATCAAAACGATCTGATTTTTGGATCATAGAAGCATTTATATATTAAAAATTTACTTACCACATTTCAACAAAATCTGGTTTGTAGTTTTTGGGAAAATGGTTAATGAAGGTTGTTGTCATTTATATCCTATTTTGCTGCAACTTCATATATACATATAATTGAATGTCAATGTAAAAATTGTTATGCCTTCATCAAGATTACTAAAAGTGAATATTCATTAATTAAGGAAGAATTCATTTGTTCTATCCATTTCATGAGCTGAGATGAACATATTTTTTATCGCTTGGTTAACACATGGGTTTTTGTCTTTGGGTTGCATGAAGACATGCAATATATTCAGTTTTCGTTGCATGAGGACATGCAACATATTGAGTGTGGGGGTATGTTGGGCCATGAATACGACCACTTTGTAACACTTATTTCATCCATTTTTACTCTTCTCTATTATATCATCTATTATAATTTATCATTTAAATCCATTTTATAAATAATTTATGCTCTCATGGATGAATATTATTTATTCTCCTTTATTTCTAATAAACTGATTATTATGCATTATTTTATCAATGATAGTTCTAATAAGTTGGTTATAACATTATTCACCATTCTTAGCCTCCAAGGTAACTTCCAGATTGAAGATTTGATTTTTAAATCTGCCAACTCAGAAATTCGTTGGTTTAAGGAGTGACAGTTTTGCGGTTGAGATTCTAAGCAAATGAAGACAAATTTGAGAAATCCGGAACATGGGTTTTGTCCAGAACGGGCCCAATTAACTTTAACAAAGAACGGTTTGCCCAAATTCGGCTTGTACAGGGAGAAACACAGGGTTCTTTGAGCACGATTTTCTGAGATTTGCAGTTGCGGCCGTCCTCCAAATCTCAGCTGCAAACCCAAATTCGTCTTGCTTTTGTTGAGAGATGAAAGGAAATATATTTTCTTGTTGATCATCTGGTTAGAATCAACCCAATTTTGTAAAAGAAATCATGTTGTACTTATCTATGTTGTAACTGCTCTCTGATCTTTCTCTATTTAAATGAAAACAAAGATCAGAGAGGGGATGGCTTCAGGATGACTTTTGGGATTCGAATGATGGAATTGAGGATGTAGAATTAGAGATTCAAGAGTGATAGGATAGGGGGAGAGATGGAACGAGTATTATGTTGAACTGTAATTTTATTTGCAGACTCTCACTGCTGAGAAGGCACCACTCAATATAATGCTGTTCAATTTGATGATCAATATATAAGCAGAGTTATTATTCCTTCGCATCTTCTGAAGCACTACCGGCAGTGATCGCTGGTGGTTACGGGCCCAACCGCAGTGGATTCACTTGCCGTTCTTGTACCATTATTTCATGATCTTTATTGTGTGATGGTTTGATTTTATTTTTACTTATCATAATCATGTAATTTTACTGATTGGTATTTCCAGACTGAATGAACTGATATGTTTTATATACTGTACTTAAATTGCGTTGTTGTTCATTTCCTTCTTAACAGAGCTCACTGCTTTTTGTCAGCATGTTGTTGCACTGTTCATTTCATCTTCAAAGCTGCGCTGATCACTCCAGTAATTTAACAATTTTCTGTTCATTACAGTTATATAAGTTTGGCTATTCAGTTCTAATACTTAGCGCTGTTATTTATTTACTTTCTGCAATGATTTAAGCTTACCTTTCAGCATTCTTTTAATTAGCACAATTGTTTCATTTTCATCGAGTTGTAGTAATACGATTGATTTAATTCTTTGCACTTTCCAATTGGTTATTTAATGTTGTGTGTTTGATTTCAATTGCATCAATATCCAGAGGAATGAGTTATTGCTACTGTATCCTCAATTGATGGTTGTTTGAATGAATGATTTAGTTTATTGGATTGCTGTTCCATTTACTTTCTGCTGTTCCATTTACTTGCATTTTCTGCTTTGGTGTGAGAGAAGGTCTAAGGCTGTAGTAAGCCTCAACAATCGCTGCCTAGCTCCCAGAACTTTGGTCCATGCTCTAATTTCTTTTCCATCAGTTTCTAGAGGGATGGGTTATCGCTTCCGCACCCTTGACTGATAAGCTGTCTTGTGTGATTTTGTCCTTTTGAAGTAATTTAGTCATAGTTTAGTATCCGTCTACTCTTGTGTTCTCTGAACGCTGTACTACTAAACATTACTCTTGAGTAAATAGCCGCCTCAGACTGAGTACACTCTTGAAATAAAAAGTCGTCCCTGGGTTGACAATTAATGTGAGGTAATTAGGAGTTTAAAAGACACCTTTTTATCGCTCCACAAAAGCGATGATGATTTGGACCAAATTTATAAGATAACAACACGAGATCAGGATTGGGTGAACCCGATAGTAGATGGACGCATTGCTTGGGACCGTGAAAGTTCCTACACATCAGATTCAGACGAGGAGTCGGAGCACTAGCATAATCAACTGCATGAAGTATCTATGCTACGCTATAATATGATGACCAAGCCATTGCACTGTGTGTCTTCAAAGGTAAGAAATTTGCCTTACTATGATGGTCTAATTGATGTCGATAACTTTTTGGATGCATTCGAAAGGGAAGTGCTAGAGAAGCATCACTTCCATGCCTTGGATTGGGCACTGCACGCTGCATCTACTAGATGGCAGGGTATGCACAAGTATAGTTTTGATGATTTGCGCATGTACAGATTGATGATGAGATTGCGGTTTGGTCACCCTCAAGTACGGATAATAGAGAAGTATGATGGAAGGAATGACCCGCGGGATCACTTTGCCAAATGGACTAAGGTTTATGGAGTGGAGCCTCAACCTGAATGGGTGCTCCTATTTTTTCTTACTTTGGACGTAATACTGATGAACTAGTACTTCGAGACAGAGCTTTGCCATGGCACTAAAGAATGGGATGTTTTTCCACAGGGATTTTTGATGATGTTTATCTTTGAGGATGGGTTTGAAAGTATTAACGAGGCATTGTAGGAAGTTAAGGCATCAATCTTCAGAGTACTGCAGGATCGCTTGGACTTAAATCAACTGGATTGGACCACCCATCTAAGCCACGCGTTGGAGTGCTACAATGTGACTATCGAAGAAGAGGATGAGGACCCAAGGAACATTAACATCCCAGATACTGAAGGTCACCGCGAAGTTGAAGGACTGCAAATTGAAAATCTAGATATAATTGCACCACTAAAAACAAGACAAGTAAACATTGAAACAGAGGTGGAGCTGAAGTTTGCAAAGATTGGGGACTACTGAGATGATGCAACAGTAGATAAAGTTACTAAACTGCTTTGCGAATACCAGGACTTGTTCCCTATGACCTAAAGGGGATAATATGAGACCTGGGGATTATGAAAATTACACTAAAACTAGACGCAAAGCTGATCAAGCAGAGGCCTTACTGCCTCAATCCAAAGTATAAAGAAAGAATCTGCTTAGAAATGGATAAAATTCTTTCCATAGGTATTATTGAACTGGTCCAAGAATCTGATTGTGTAAGCCCAATAGTAGTTCAGGGCAAGGAATAGAAGGATGAAATATTAAGGATATGTGTAGACCTAAGGAATTTGAATGATGCTTGCATACGTGATCCCTTCCCAACCCCATTCACTAATGAAGTGTTGGATAATATAGGAGGACGGGAGGCATGCTCGTTCACGGATGGGTTCTCAGGGTACCATTAGATCAAGATCATGCCAGAGCATAGAAGTAAGATGAACTTCACCATGGAGTGGAGGTGCCTCCAGTATAAAGTAATTCCTTTTGGGTTGAAGAACACGCCAATGATATTTTCACGTGTGGTCATTGAGGTGTTTAAGGACTTCACTCAAAAGTTTCTCAAAGTATATTTTGCTGATTGGATGGTATTTGGGTTGGTGAAATGCCATGTAGCTAATTTACGCTTGATGTTGGATACATGTCGTAGGTATAATATCATGCTCAATTTGAAGAAATGTTTGTTCTGTGTCCCTTTTTGGATCTTGTTGGGTCACGTGGTATGCAGACAAGGTTTGATGGTAGAACTTGCTAAGATCACGGTTATAATTAATTTGGAGGCACCAAGAAGTGTGAAACAACTACGCGCAATGTTGGGGCATACATGATACTATAGAAAGTTCATCAAAATCTATGCCCAGATTACCACGCTGATGGAGAAGCTGCAAAAGAAGGATGCCACATTCTATTGGAATGGAGAGTGTCAGCAAATTTTATATGTGTTGAAGGAAAATATGGTCACTACGCCAATCCTAGTCTTCCCAGATTGGAAGAAGGAATTTCATGTGCATGTGGATGCATCATGTATTGTGCTTGGGGTAGTACTGACACGGGATAGTGTGGAGAGTTGGATCATCCTATAACATTCGTGAGTAGGAAGTTGTCTAAAGATGAGAAGAATTATTCAATGACAGAGTGTGAAGGTTTGGATATGGTGTATGCACTCTAGAAGTTCAGACACTACTTGCTAGGCGAACACTTTAAGATGTATATAAACCATTTTGCATTGAAGTACTTAGTTAACAAGCCTGTGTTGGGGGGGAAGATATGCCAATGGTTCTCTCTGTTTCAGGAATATGATTTCGAAGTTATTCTGAAGCCAGGATGATTGAATGTTGGACTGGATCATCTACTGTGCATTGAAACAAGAGAGGAGCCTACTAACTTTTAATAAGCATTGCCTGACACATAGTTCTTTCAGTACATGTTGCTGACAATCATTTTGCAGATATCATACACTTCCTGATGATGGGGACGGCTCTAGAAGGGTATAAGAGTCAACAAAAGAAGGAGCTAGTGGTGCGTGTGACAAAATTTTCTGTCATTTCAGGGCATTTATAGAAAATGGGCTCGGATGAAATTTTGCGACGTTATGTACCTAACTTTGAATGAAACAACATCCTTGTTGAAGCTCATGGAGGAGCCGCAGGAGGACATTATGTAAGAAAAGCAACAATGCAGAGGATTTTACGTGTTGGGTTGTGGTGGTCGACACTTCATAAGGATTCCAAGGCTTATTATAAGGCATGTGATGCATGTGAAAGGATGGGTAGGCCATTGCGGAGGGATGAGCTGCCTTTGATTCCATAGATGTCATTATATCTATTCAAAAAGTGGTTGATTAACTTTGTAGGACTAGTTCAGCCTCCAGGAAAGAAGACGAGTGCGCAATACATCATCACTGAGAATAAGTATTTGACCATATGGGCAGAGGCACAACATATGAAGGACTGTATAGGGGTAACAACATCAAATTTTGTATTTGAGTATGTACTGACAAGATTTGGTTTCCCAAAGATCTTGATGAGGGATCATGGTACTCATTTCCTTAATGAGACGATCAGTGTGCTGATAGAGGATTTCTAGGCTTATCAACAGAAGAGTACATCATATCACCTGCAGGCTAATGGGACGGTGGAAGCGTTTAATAAGATATTGGAGAACACATTGACAAAGGTATGGAATGCACAAAGGAACGATTGGGATATTCATGTACCTATGGTGCTCTGGGCTAACAAAACGACTTGCAAAAAGTAGACTAGACAAACACATTTCTGGCTGGTTTATGGCATAGAAGCTATGATGCCAATGGAGTACATTGTACCTATTCCGTGCATAGTGGCATTTATAGGTATGGAAGATCGTGGATCCCTAGAAGAAAGGCTCACGCAACTGGTAGAGTTAGAAGAAGATAGGTTTTGGGCTGGATTCCATCAGAAAGTTCAAAAGAAGCACGGAAAGGCATGGCACAATCAACACATCAAACTTCACACCTTCAAGGTAAATGATTTAGTATTATTGTATGACAGAAAGTTTGATAAATTTCTAGGAAAATTTCGAATGCATTGGCTGGGGCCCTATGTCATCAAGGAGATTACCTATGGTGGAGCTGTTCAGCTGGTGAAGTTGAATGGAGAGCCATTTCTAGGGAAGGTGAATGGCAGCCAGTTGAAGCCATACATTGATGATCCGACAGATGACTATACAGTGGAGGCACAATCTTAATGCTCAAGACAGCTAAAAGGAGGCACAGAATTATAAACTACACTGCCTGGGTTATAGAGCTGGGCGACTGGGTAACTGCGCGGAAGGGAGGAATGTCATAGTATCGACAAAAGCGTGAATGGAGTTGTGCTATAGAAGGAGAGACCATGTAGGGCAACCAAAAAGTGACCGTTATGGTCACTGTTCATGATTTCATAGTGGGAAAATGGCTAAGTGGAGCAGGGGGTTGACATTTAAGTTGGACTTTAAGTTGGAATGGGTGGATTCAAATTTGAATTTGCCTATAAATTACAGATGGTTGCCCAATGAAAAACATTTTGCATTCTGAGAATTGAGGTGTTGAGTTATCAGGCGTGTATGAACCCCGACTATTTCGAGGCTTTGGTGGCTAGTTCAGTGTTTCACAAATTTCCTAAAGCAACCTAGGAGCTTCTTACTAGATTCATGTTAGCGCATGTGGAAATCGCAAGTGATGGAGGATCAATGGCATATGAGGGAGCTGCCCCTGAGATTGCAAGTGTAGAAGTGATCACAGAAGTACCAAAATCACAGAGGTCACCCAGGCCAAGGCCTACGCTGCTCAAATAGGGTCCCAAGATAAACAAGGATAAGAAGAAATCAACACAACCAGTGTATGAGTCACCAAGAAAGCACCAAAAGGGAAATCCCACCACGCAGGAGAAAGGGAAGGTGGTAGACTTAGAATCTAAGGAGGCTACCGAAGATATGGATATTGGCATAGAGGACATTGGCATAGAGGGTGTAGATCCTATCTCAAAGCTACCCATGTACATCCCTTCACACCAGGGTAAGGTGAAGGTCCTAGATGCATGGAGATTTATGCTAAATACCCTGTTGTTTCCATACCATATCATGTTTGAAGGGCCTCTCTTGGCACACATTCCCGCTCTCAAGATGGAGGATTGGGACTCGACGGGTACAGATAAATTCCCCCACATGGTGATTGATACCTTTATGACCCGTGTGTTTTATAAATATTCTGGTGTCACCACGATGGAGCCACAACGGTGGATAAAAGGGGTGGAAAAGGCATGACTGTTAAACCTGCTATGGGTGCCGAATTACCACTATGCACCCATAACCTTGATGGTGATCAAACAGTTGCTATGCTTAGTGCACAATGGGTGCATGTGGTTAGGAGAACCGATACCCATCACAGATATGTTGATCCATACGGTTATGTTGTTACCGCATTCAGGGTTGAATCTGGCCATGGCATTTGGTGAAAAGACGTGTGAGCGTGACCTCGCCATGAGAATGAAGGACAAATTCAAGCTCACCAAGAAACCACGCGGATACTCAATTTCCAGCATAACCAACCCCGCGGTTAAGGTCACCACCAAAATTTTGGCTAGGAAAATAATGAGGAAGTGTCGCGTGGATGAAGTGCCAATACCTGTTGTGTCATTAGCAACCTAGTGCGCAGAGGGCGTAAAATTTAATTTGGTGCACTACCTCTACAGTGAGTTCCTCATGAACTATATAGAAGCACAAGATGAGAGAGGGACCTTCCATTTCACCTGGCTCTTACTTTCAATTATGCTAGTTGCATGGGAATTACCGGAGGATAGCCAGTTTCCTTCGGTCGCGTCAGATCTACCTGAAGTAGTGAAGTTCGCTATGATTTGGGCCACCAAGGATGCCGCGAGGGTCAAGGATGCTAAAATATTTTGGGTTTTGATGGAGGCAAGCATCTGAGCCATGATAAACCACAAACCAAGGTTATCCCCAACTATCTTTGAGCATTTGGAAGGATATGTCGAGTTGAAAGAGAACTCCCACTGTGTCTCCATCTAAGTGTGGAAGGACCCCAAGAAAAAATGGTATGATCTTCCATACCTAGAAACATATGATGCAATCGCAGCGGTCCTGGAGAGTTGGCCATCAGAGTGGTGCATGGCTTCAAACTTGTTAACTGGGTCTAGTAAGTCCACCATGAAGCAAAAGAAAGAAGAGAACTGGATGAAGATGCAGCAACTAGTTGACAGAAGGAAAAGGGAACCTGAAGAAAAGCTATGGCAGAGCGCGCTACTAAGAAGTAGGCCGAAGAGGAGGAAGAAGAGGAAGAGTATGACTTTGAGAGAAGTCGAAAGTCTCCTTCACTATAGATGAAGGAAGAAGAGCATTAATCTGGACAGGGAGGTGAAAACCTAGAAACTACTCCATTCTAGGTTAAGCACACTAGGGAGCAGGAATAATTAGGACCACAGAAGAAGTCCAATGCCAAAAAATCATCACTTGAACCAATCACTTTGACTGAGGGTGATTTGAATGATATCGGGGACATAGTCAGGGATGCAACTACAGACCTGTTGTAGCAAGTCGAGTAGCAATAAAATAAAGATTTGGTCGCCATTTAGAAGGGTCTGCGTGAGCTACAGATATAGGCCACTCAAGTGTAGACCAGTGTGGGATAACGCAATGCAGTGTCAAATAGCTTGGTGCCTGGTACCTGAGAAGCAACAGAGCTAATCTACTCCTTGCATCCCAAGGCTGTTGTGCTGTCAGATGGAGCATTGACTACAGAAGTGGAAGCTGACAAGGCCACTATCGGCACCTTCAAGAAGGTTGGGTTGAACTCGGCTGCACTGCCATGTGAAGCCCTTTACACCCTGCAAGATGATGTTCCTATGGAGCTTTGGGCTAGAGAGAAGTGTGAACTGAATGCGATCAGCGAGCAGAAGGTCAACAATGCTTAAATGTTTTTTGAGAAGACATCCGGGCTTGATCTCCTTAAGAAGATCACAAAGAAGAATAAGCGCACCACAGTCATAGTAGTTGAGGCATGCCGAACTATTCTAGAGCTGAATATCCCAGAAGATGTGCCAGTCGACACAAGAATTTAGAAGCTCACTGTAGGTGTGCCCGATGCAAGGACATAGCTAGCTAAGGTTTAGTTTGAGCTAAAGCTTAAGATCATAGAGCTCAAGTTGAGGGCCCATCCTTCAACTCCACCAGAAGTCAGAGAGCAATGCAAGGCAGCTATCAAGGATGCAGTTGCCATAGTGGATTCCATAGTGAAGGAGTGCACTTCACTCTTCGACTAGTCGCTTGAAGTAGCTACCAGCTTGCAGGAAGATACCAATGTGCAGCGGCTACAAATAGAGGCAAGGGAACTTCAATAGAGGTATGATGAGGTCGACGGCGTGCACCATCGCCATCACGCAAAGGTTGGCGAAGCTGGAGGAAGTGAAGGCACTAAAGGAACAGTTGGACGCAGCATAGCGCAAGGAGTAGTACTAAAGGCTAGATTTGGGCCTTGGCTAGATGAAGCCTATGTGCTCACGAACTCCATTGAAGGAAAATTGGCTAGTCTATAGCAAATGCAGTAGAAAATATAGCTAGATAGCGTAGGACCAGCGATGAGGCAGTTGAGTATGGGGGATTTACGCAGTGCATTAGTATACCACCGAGGTTGCAGTAGTATAGGTGGATATGGGAGGTCTTTGCACTAGTAGAGTGACTCAGGGGCGAGTGAGTAGATTTGTGTTTGGGGCCTGTTGGGAATGCATCCCCTAGGGTCAATTTTGGGGTTAAAAGCCCATGTTTTGGTTAAAGGCCCAAGTTTTGTATAAAGAATGTAAAGTCTCTGCATTTTTTGATCGCGGAGCATGAAGATGTAAAGATTCATCAAGGGTTTCCACCCTTAGTTTATGTAAATTGTGTCGGCTTTATGAGATCCACCCTTGGTCCGTGGACTATGGGATTGTATAAAAACGGAAGTCTTAGAAGAGTCTAAGGCAGTTTTTAGTTCAATTCAGATATGTTTTGAAGATTCATTGATGTAATGGGTCTGTGAGAGATGAGAGCGAAAAGTCTTCGCTTAGGAAAGAGGCTCTGTAGCTATTTGCATAGAGGCCTAGGGTAGAAGTCTGTAGCACCCTACAACTGTGTGCACAAGGTAGTTAGAGTCTGTAAAAGAGATCTGAATATAAATAAAGAGAATTATTCTGGAATTACCTGTGTATGAGCTATTTTACTTCTGTTATGAATGCATGCAATTATGTTATGTTGAATACTAGGTTTATGATTTAATGTTGTATTGATGCACGAGTCTATGTGTTTTACTTTATTATATGAACACAAGTAGGAATATCTATTTACGTGAAGATAACCATAATGCATGTTCAAGTTATCCACTACTCAAGCTAATATAGGTAAATACAATAGTAAGAATAATTACAGAGGCATGTAAGTGTCTGAATAACCTCTTTAGGGTATGCGAAGGATGATCACAGACCTTTGTGAAGGTCTTGAAGTTGAATAAGAGAAGTATATCAATAAGCCCTAAAAAGCTTATCGAACTGCACAAAGGAAGGGTTAGGGTATAAAACGACATCACTACCATCTCTGGGTGAAGAAACTTGGTTCCTGCATCCCCCCATACTACTTTGGGCGAGACTTCAGTCCGCACTCCGCAGATTAATGCCAAAAGGGCCATTAGGGTAGGGATTTTCTTGGGTAATTAACACTGAACCTAGGTCAGGGCCCATCAAGCCAACACCACGATTAAGGTCTTCACAAGCCACAATAATGGGAAATATATTTATAGATAGTTTAGTATGGTACTACCTCAAAGGTTTATGTCTTCATTGTTTACTTTCTTGCCTACCATGCTCTCTTGATAGTGGTTCAGGCTGCTGACATGGTTGCCACATTAGTCTAATACATGGCACACCCATTTTACCTCTAGGAAAGGTGCCCGAGCATACTTGGAGGTAAGGCTTAACCCCCTAGAATTAATCGCTACTATTTATTTAAAGGTTTTACTTATTGACCCTGACTTTCGAGGGGCAAGCATTAGCTTAACAACCACATGTGTTTACCTGATAAAGCTTCTCTTAGGTGAGGCCACTTTGAGAGGGATGGGGATCTGCACCATACGTGATTGGTATTTAACCATTTACATTTGGAAACTAGCGGGAAGGATCACTACCACTTGGAAACTTCTTTGCACCTCATACCTTTCTAAGAAATACTCTCCATAAAGATGGAACCCATATGCCCTGCTGCCCTAATCGTTGGAAGCCTGACTATTTTTGAAGTGTAATTGGAAATTGTTATGGGGTTCCGACCCTCTGAAGCATACTGTCAAGATGAATTCATATTGATATCAAATATTCCATGTAGTTGACCTTTGATAGGTCCACGTCTCATTCGTATATGGGCCCTTTGGGTGCTCGAAAACACCAAAAATGCTTGCCATGTGTCCACTTCTCGGTGGGAAGCTGCTAACATCACCTATGCCTAATGATATGATTCCACTTATCCTATTGGAGGAGAGAGAAAAGAGTACCCAATCCTTTGTTTTGTGATTAATTTCTTTGTAAATGGTTCAATATCGACACTAAAAAATCCATCAAAATATTATGGGGTTTCCATGGTTGAGGGATTTAGGCTTCTGATTTCTATTGAAGGGTTTCCAGGGTTGAGGGATTTAGGATTCCAATTTCTGCTATGGGATTTCATCACTAGATGGACCTGACTCCAACATTTGATGGATCCCTGGTCCCCTGGTCCCTGAATATTTTTGAAATTTATTTTCCAATGAGTTAGAGGGTTTCAGGGTCGCGGGGTCTTCAGGATTTTGACCTTTATGGGAAAAAAATTGACTACCTCTATCTTTCAATCCAGAATTCCATTTGTAGGCTTCTTAATACCACTATAAGTCTCTTCCATAGAACATTCTATTTGAGTGGGTTTGACATAGTCTTTGAGTTAAGTTTCTGCCCTGAAAATGGCCTCAAACTATGGTATCCTTCACACCTTATCCCTTTTCTTGTATGAAGAATAAAAGGAAGAGGAGGGTACAACATCAGCTCCAACCAAGGATAATGTCTTTCTAGTGAGGCATTGAGAACCTACATACTAGTAGCCTTATCTGGCATGTAGTCAAAAAGAAAGAGGAGGGTACAACATCGGCTCCAATCAGGGACAATGTCTTGCTAGTAAGGCATTGAGAACCTGTAGACTAGTAGCCTTGTAGAGTTCTTTATATTGTTAGAAAGCTATTCCATAGCACTTTCTAGTTGAATGGGTTCGACGTAGTCTTTGAGCTCTTTTTCTATCCTGAAACTCGCCTCAAACTCTGCTATCCTTTGCACCTTATCCCTTTGTTTTTTGAAGAATAAAAGGAAGAGGAGGGCATAACATCATCTCCAATCGGAGAAAATGTCTTGTTGGTAAGGCATTAAGAACATGTAGACTAGTATGAAAAACTAAAAATGAAATAAACACTCTAGTACTTACAATGGCTCATTGATATTTACATTGGAAGTGGATACATGCATTTAGTGCTAGAAATAGTGCTTGAGGTACTACCCATAGATAGGTAGCTCAAAAAATTCACCATCCATATTTTCTAGAAAGAATGTGTTATTACCTCTGACTTGAACAATTTTGAAAGGTACAAACCACAAGGGATAAAAATTTCCATGTTTTCCTTTGTCTTCTCTCCTCACGTCCCATATAAGAACAAGGTCACCTGGCTAGAAAATTCTTTCTCGGGACTTTTTATCAAAAGGAGCCTTCATATTGTATTGGTATTCGATCATGTTCTAAGTGAATTTTTCTCTGCTTTCATTGAGCTCCACCAGCTGATTTATCCTCCTAGTCAAGGGATTGGGTTCCCCCTCTACATCTTCAATTAACTTAGTCACTAGCATAGCCAATTACCTAGGGAACAATGTTATAGCACCATATACTAATTCAAATGGTGATTTCCTAGTGGATCATTTTGTTATGACTCTATTTTCCTAGTGAGAAATTTAAGCTGAGAGTCCCAGTTTTTCTTATTCTCTACAATAGTCTTCTTTAAAATTTTCACGAAAGTATTGTTTGATGACTATTCCAACCTATTTCCCTAGGGATAATATGTGTTAGAGTAACTTAGTATGAAATTATACTCCTAGAAAAAATTAATGGGTTTTGAAAACTTAAACACCTATGCATTATCAGTCACTATTGTCTTGAGACAACCAAATTGAGCAAAAATGTTTTCTTCAAGAATAACAACCGAATCAGTGGTAGTCCGAGTAGGAATGGCTTCCACCCACTTTGTAAAATAGCTAGTAGATGTCAAAATCCATTTATGATGTCCACTAGAAGGTGGATGACTCTCCCAAATGAAATCTAGTCCACATTGTCTAAATGGTTCTTCCACAAAAATAAGAATTAGAGGCAAGTGTCCTAGCTTCTACTTTTCAGCAAAAATATGACATTCCTTGCAACGTTTTACTAACCTAAAAAAAAATTAAGAAAAAAAACTATGTTAGTAAAAGCAGCCTTCGATATCTTATGTGTTGTAAGCTTCCAACTATAATGGCCTCCATAGTCACAACCATGGTATTCATTTATAATCTCAGGAAATTCTTCTTCTGTTAAGCACAACAACAATATGCCAACAATATCCTTCCAATACAGTTGACCATTTATGATAACACATTTTTGGGATTTCATTCGTAGAGCCTTATATTTAGTTTTTTCAAAACCTATTGGACAACTAATAAATAATAGATAATGGAAAATACTTTTGTACCAATCTGAACAAAGATATTTATAATAAATTCTACTATTTTTTTCACCAGATTGGACCTCCTTACCAACCGCATCTATTCCAGAAGCCTCAACCAACAAGTTTATTCACATTGATTGACAGTTTCCTCTGATAAAATCTTAGCTAGACCCTACCTCTTTATTAATTCGGTTGGCTTGATGTACATATCATACTCCTAAATTTTGACTATCCTCTTTGCTTTCCTACCCTTATTGTCTCCTTGTGTGAGAATTCCCTTTGCAGTTGTCATAGGAACATAGGAAATTATCTTAGACTGCAAAATATAAGTCCGAAAATTCTTTAAGGCCTTGACAAATCATAGGCCTATTTTTCCATAATATCATATTTTAATTCTTCATCCCTCGAAACTTGGCCGAAAAATGCTATTGGTTTTTATTTATCTTCCTCATTTTTGTACAACAAGACCACTGCAATAGTGTTAGGGGATGCAAAATAAATATCAAAAATGGTTTTTGATAATTTGGACTAGCCAAGACCGGAGCCTATCCAAAGGCCCTCTTAGTTATGGAAAATTATTCTCTTGCCTCCACTGTCATTTGACCTCTCTATCCTTTTTTAGCATGTTTGTAATCTCCCTCATAATCTCAACATAGTTGGGCATGAATCTCCTGAGGAAGTTTATCCTACCCAAGAATACCTATATCTAATTTTTGTTTGTTGGTAAAGAGATGGTACTGATTTCTTCTACCCTTTTGGGATCGATTTTCACTCCTTCCCTTGAGACTATATGCCATAATAGTTTTCCTCTCTGAAGAAAAATTGGAACTTCTTTGGATTCAATGATAACCCAAATTTCCTACATTTTTCAAATGTTTGCTTTAAATGTTGCAAGTTTTCCTCATCAAACTTAGAGAAGACTATTATGTCATCCAAGTAAATGATTCCAAACTGAAATTTTTCTCCAAAAAAATCTATATCTATTTCCCTCTAAAAGGTGACACAATCATTCATGTGGCCAAAAGGCATTTTGGCATATATGAACATTCCCCAAGGTGCGATGAAGGTTGTATTCTCTTAATCCTTAAGGTTTAGAAAAATATGGTTGTATCTAGACAACCCATCGATCATAGACAATATTGATGACTCCAATACCTTCTACAAAATATAATTCATCTTGGGAAAGGGGTAATTGTCTTTTAGAGAATTTAAGTTTATGAAATCCACACAAAATCTAATCTCTCCATTTTTATTTCTGACAAGGACCAGATTGGCCACCTAACCTAAATATCTCAAAGGTACAATGATCTTGACCTCAAAAATCTTCCTCACTTGTTTTTCTATCATGGGAAGAGGGAGGGGGTTGATCTGATTGAGTTTATGTTTGTAAGATTTGATTCCTGGATTTAGGGGAATTTTGTGTTGAATAATACTAATATCATATATTTTCAAATCATCATAAGACCAGGAAAAAACATCAACATACTAGTTGAACAAGTATAAATACCTTTGTTTGTATTCTTCTAGGATTCCTTTTGCCATTTCTTAACCAATTTAGGTTGTTTCTCTGTACAAATTTTATAATATTACCTATCCTCCTCATGATATTTCTTGTTTAGTTTCATTTCCACATCATTTACATCAAATAATATTTTTAACAAAACCAGTCCATTTGGGATTATGTTTCCCCTCAATTGCAATATTTTCTTTCTAGCTATAGATTCTTCCCAAGGCACCTGTTATTCAGCTCCAAATTCATCCATCTCTCCATCTTCATGTTCAATAAAAGAATTGGAAAATTCTCCTATCACCCCCATAAACCTTTTAATTTTATCTTCATCCTCAAACACCTGCTATTATTTTATGTTATATGGTATTGAAGGTCTGTACCTGACCTCAACTTCATATATGATCAAGGGGTTTTGTGGTGGCTTGAAAGTGTTGGTTGTTGTTGCTAAAGAATCAACCATTCTGTTTTTCTCTCTAGGAAGAAATTCTCAATCACTTCATTTCTATAAGATTTCAACCTTGGGTTCTTGGTTTGGAATTGATTCCTAACTTGTTTGATAACCAGTTCAGAATCTCCAAAAACTATCCAACATTCAATTTTTAGATTTCTAGCAGCTTGTAGGCCAACACGAATGACTCATATTTAGAAATGTTATATGTAGGGTCCAATTCCAACTTATATGAGAGAGGGATGAGCTTACCTTTAGGGGGTATCAACAACACTCCTTCTCCATTTCCTTCCCTGGAGTAGGCTCTATCAAAATATATCTTCCAAACACAACCAAATTTCATTTTGTTATTCACTTGTGAGGGAATCTCCACTTGTGTATCCTCCAGGAATTCAGCATCCACTTCTAATAGAAGACATGCAAAATATTTTTCTTGGCCATGTACAAGAGAATTATTGGGTTTATCTACCTCGGTGATAGCCTTTAAAAATATGGATTCTCTATACAACCTACGCTCCTCTCCACCAAACACTTGAATGGTGGTATGAGTGAGATCAAGTTTGATGTATCTTCCAAGTTTCATTCTGCATGATCTAGAAAGAAGCATTCCAAATATCGCAGGAATGTCCACAACCACAATATCCATTACCACACTTTTCACGGGGATTTGATCCAAATTACCCACCAAGTCCTTGATCATACCAAGGTATTTCACTCTTTTGAAAAGAGAGGAATACATATCCTTATAAGGACCTATTGTGTGTAGGCTCAACTGCTCCATGATAGACATAGGCATTAAATTATGAGAAGCTCTTGAATCAAGCATATAATTATCTAGCAACATATCATGAATCATTAATGTAACATAAAATGGAGGGGTGGAAGGGTCTTGATTCTCCATATGTGGGTCAAATGTAACTACAATTCTCTCTTCCTGCAAGTTCAAACTATCTTTTGTTGAGGTAACTTGACAGATATCCATGAATTCAGAGATTTTCCTCTTATAAGAAGGTTATTTCAACAATTCAACCAAAGGAACCCATATCTTCACTTTCTCTATCTCTTTTTGCAAATTGAAAGAAAAAGGATTCTTATCCAACGTTACTAGGTCCACTATCTCTTTACTTTCTTTATGCGTTGGTTTAGGTTACATAGGTTGTTTCACCCTATCTACAAATTTGAGCTTGGAAGGTGTAGGATGGGAGGTTTCTCCTTTGGCTATGAGATCATAGCTGATAGTTTTTTTCCCATTATCAATTTGTTTGGAGGTAGCAATTTCGATAGTTTCTTCATTTTGGTCTTGTATCCAAGATATTTTCCTAGACCTCAAATCATACCTCCTATGAAATTTAGCTTGCATGAAATCAACAAATTATTTGTGGTAAGAATTTATTTCTTCTTCATCCAAAGGAATATTCTGGTCACTATCCTCTCATTCCTGCAGTTCTATTTCATTTTCTTCTTTTGAGAGATTCAAGTATTGACTCTCCTCAGCTTCAAGAACCTCTTCAATACCTTTCTTTAGGTCATATTCTATATATAGGGGATGTTGTATTTGGTATTTTGGTCCTTTCTTTCCCTTCGCAACAACTACAAAGGAGGTCTCCTATATTGGGGATTGGATTTTCTATTGGGTCCTTGTTAGATCTATCAAGGAGGATTTTTATTCTCCAACTCTAGGTTCACTAGCTTGTTTGAGAGGTTTCTAATCAAATTGTTCATCTCATCCAAATTCCACTCATGAGAATCCCTCTCTTGACCATAGGGTTTGACGTCTTCTTTCCCTCTTCTACTATTACTATGTTGTCCCTTTCCCTTCGAATTCCCTACAAATGAAAAGTTTGCTTCTACTTCTAGAGCATCATTCTGGATTCTAGTCTAGTGTGAGGGATTTCCTCTCTCTGAGGATAAACCCAGGATCCGACTCAAAGACTCCAAAAAACACCACTTTAACTACTTCTTGTGGGGGTTTAATTTCAACAAACAAACTGTTATATAATTTATTAAATATTTTGATAAATTTTGTGACATTTTCATTGCGCCTTTTCTTTATTTCATTAAATCTAGTCAAGAAGTATCCATGGTCCCTTTTATCCCTCCATTTCTACATGAAGGCATTCTTTAGTTCATCCCAAGTGTTGATTGAATTTTTTGGAAAGGAATTAAACCATTTTCTAGCCTCCCCATCTAAAGACTGAATGAATAGCCTCGGAACTACATCGACATGCTCTATATTCAATTTTTTTGCAAATGCATAGAAGATCTCAATATACTTTTGGGATATGACATCATCTTCCCCAGTCAATCTAGGGAGGAGTTTGATACAGATTTTCAAAATTACATTCAAAGGATGTTGTAGATTAAAAGGGGCATAACCGTTGAGTAAGAAGCCATGGTTGAACATATTTTGCAAACGAGGTTGAAAAATATTTATTGCAGGGCCTGGGCAAGAGGTTGGGTGCACAACACTAGATAATATATAACAGTGTTGGATTGAGATGGACTAGTAATGAGAATATCTTTGACTTCTTCAACTTCAGAGAAAGTGTGATGCGTAAAAGGGTCAGAACTTATAGAAACTTCTTCAATTTTTGGTTTTAAAAAATAAAAAATCATATGGGGGAAAACGGTCTTCCGAAAACTCTAAAACTATGTATAAGGTTTTAGGATATTTTATTACAGCTAGTTGAGAGCTATAACTTGAGGTTTCAAAGGCTAAGATAGAAGGACCTAAAGTCTGGGGCACCTTCTCTTTCTATATTCTCTTGGAAATAATTCTTTCTTGCTCAAATATTGGAGGGTTTTTCTATTGAGAGGTATCTGAACATGTGTGTCAAGCCTATAAAAAGCTAGACTTATACTTTACAAACACCCTTGATGGGGTCTCCAAGGTGAGAGATCTCAACCCACACTTCCTTTTCTCACCATACAAAAGGAATATTTAAAAATGATACCCAGGGAAATATATTCTAATTCATTCACCGACAATGATGCCAAAAGATGTTGTCACTCCAAGAGACAACCCTCGGGATGAGTAGAAGGGTTAGTGCCTAGGACATCTTAATGTCTCTTGAATATAAACAAATGCTACTCAAGTCATAAATATAAAATGATCTAACTCTAGTTCAATTACCCTACAAAGAAGCACATAGCATTTTATATATTGATAATATTTTATTCCCAAGACTTAATGTTCAGTTATGGTGGCCAACACACAAAGAGTGGATTTTCATTGGTTGTTATCATATAGGTGAAAGAGGAAATACAAGAAGAGAAACTCAGTGCAGAGGGATAAACATACACAAAATCCTATGCACCAAATTCCAGTAGAATCACGATAAGATAGAGGAAATGAAATTCAAAAACTATGGAGTGCATATTAAGGCCTTCAATACCACACATTACAGGTACCATTTTCCATAGCATAACATAGATAAATTGTTTATACAAAATTGAATTCCAGCAACTACAATTACACAATTTCTGAGAGGAAAGAAAAACATATGAAATAATGAATAAAGAAAGGATTACATTCTACACATCGCAATGCTTGGAATCACCAAAAACGTCTCCATTAATATTCAACAACAAGATACATCTAATAAGCTTGAGAACTTGAAAAATTTGTAGAAAAGCTACAACCTCTAGGATGGAAAATATGGACCTTTACTAATGATTTCTTCTTCCCTTTTAGAGCGAGAGTCCCAATAAAAACAGTTACAAAAATATCTCAGAGTGCTTCAATTTTCTAAGATTCCCAACTGTACGACCATGCCAATGGTCTATTTGTCCTAATTATTACATAACAAACTTGATTCCTTGTTGAAATTAAAATATTTACAAAATTTCATAGGATAAATTGTCATGATGTCCGAAATGCAAAAATCTTCATGGTTGGCTCGCTTGATCTCTTGAAGTGGACCCAGGCTCAAATACCTGGACTCATGGTGGGTTAACCAGATGATTTCACCTTTTCCATAGGACTGAATCTAGTGTGGGAGTGTGAACAAGAGCACTATAAGTGATCCTTAAATTTGTGAGCTCGATGTAATCTGTCCTAGCCACAAACAAGGTCTTCAGAAGCCACAACAACTGGAAATATCTCTGTATATAGTTTACTATGGTTCTACCTCGGAGGGTGATGGATTAAATGCTTTTTTTCTTTCCTATCACGCTCACCTGATAGTGGTCCTAAATGCTGACGCGATCTCCACATTAGCTTGACAAGTGGCATGCCCATTTTACCTCCTTTGACAGGGTGCTTGGGCGAACTTGGAGGTAAGGTCCGACCCCCCGAAATTAATCATAATAGTCGATTTACAAGTTTTACTTTATTGAATTTGATTTTCTACGGGCAAGAGATGGCTTAACGACCAAACTTCTTTACCAGTCAGAGCTTCTCCTAGGTGAGGCCGCTTCGTGATGGATGGGAATTTTCACCATGGGTGACTTCTATTGAACAATTTACATTTGAAAAGTGGGGGGGAAGTACCACTT
Organism: Pinus tabuliformis; assembly: GCA_031772625.1. NCBI lineage: Eukaryota > Viridiplantae > Streptophyta > Pinopsida > Pinales > Pinaceae > Pinus > Pinus tabuliformis. Next base: position 963,317,056 of record CM062817.1, read on the forward strand.
CCACTTGGTGGCTCCTATGTGCATCATGCCATTCTATGACTTCCTCTCTACTGAGTTGGAACCTAGGTGCCCTGGTGTCCTAGTCCTTGGAAACCCAACTCTTTCTGAAGTGTAATTGGAAATTGTTATAGGGTTCCAACCCTTCAGGGCATACTGTCGGTATGATGTCACACTTATATCAACTAGGCCATGTGTCTACCTTTGATAGTTCCATGTGTCATCCATATATGGGCCCTTTGGGTGCTCAAACACACCAAAAATGCTTACCACATGTCTACCTCCTAGTGGGAAGTTGTTGATGTCACCTCTTCCCAATGACATGCTACCACCCGTCCTACCAGAGGAGAGAGAAAAGGGTCTCCAATCCTTCGTTTTCGAAATTTATTTCTTTGTAAATGGTTCAATCCCGATGCTTTCAAAAATACATGAAAAGGTTACGAGATTTTCAGGGTTGAGGGATTTAAGCTTCTGATTTTTGTTGTAGGGTTTCATTAGTAGATGACCTCGGCTCCAATAGTTTATGCATCCCTGGCTCTCTGGTTCCCGTAGCATTTTCAATTTCATTTTTGAATGAGTTACAGGATTTTGAGATCTCTGAGATTTTGACCTTAATGGACCCAACTTTGACCACCTCTATCTTTCGATCCCAAAGGCCATTTGCAGACTTCTTTATATCATTAGAAATCTCTTCCAGATCACTTAATGGTTTAGTGGGTCCGATGTATTCTTTGAGTTCATCTGATACCCTAAAAATTGCCTCAAAGCCTGCTATCCTTTGCACCTTTTCCTTTTTGTTGTATGAAGAATAAAAGGAAGAGGAGGGTACAACAATAAGTAGAGACCAAGAAGAAGTGGGATTAAGCCATGAACGAAGAGATGGACTACTTGGTACATAACTAGATTTGGGACTTAGTTAGGCTTCCTATACCTAAAACAAAATTACATCATAAATTAGTTTACATGTTGAAGGAAGAATATGGAGGAAAAAAGAGGTATAAGGCTAGACTTGTTGTGAAGGGGTTTTCACAAAAGAAAGGTATAGAATTTGACAAAATATTTTCTCCTATTGTTAAAATGACTTCAATAAGAACTATTTTTATTCTAGTGGTAGAAAAATATTTTCATGTTGAACAGTTAGATGTAAAGACAATATTTCTCCATGGGGATTTGGATGAAGATATCTATATGAAATAACCACAAGGATATGAGTTCAAAGGGAAGGAAAAATTAGTGTGCAAGTTTAAGAAGAGTCTGTATGGCTTAGAATGAGCTCCAAGGAAGCGGTATCTAAAATCTAACAGGTTTATGTCTGAACAAGGTTACACTAGATGTCATTATGACCACTTTGTTTATCTTAAGAAGCAAAATGATGGATTCTATATTATGTTTCTATTGTATGTATATGACATACATTTTTTAGTGTCTAACATGTAGGAAATAAATGTGCTCAAAGTAAATTTTCCTAATTAATTTTCAATGAAGGATTTCAATGCTAAAATCAAATCCTTGGTATGAGAATAACTAGAGATGCGAAAAAATGCAAATTAACATTATCTAAAAGTGAGTACATAAAAAGGGTGTTGGAAATATTTAATATGCAGAATGAAAAACCAATTAATACATCTTTGGCTAGCCATTTCAAACTAGGTAAGGATATGTGCCCCAAGACTGAGGAAGATATTGATTATATGTCTAAAGTTCCATATGCATTAGTAGATGCAAGATTAATATATGAAATGGTGTGCACAAGACCTTATATTGCACATGCAGTGGGTTTTGTGAGTTGGAATATGAACAATATAGGAAAAGAGCATTGGATGACAATGTAGTTGATTCTCGGGTATTTGAGAGGTACCACTAATCAAGTGTTATGTTTTGGAGGTTCAAACACTATTCTACAGGGATATGTTGATGCATATATGGTAGCTGATAAAGATAATGAGAGGAGCACAATAGAATATGTGTTTATTGTAGGTGGAACAATAGTAAAGTGGGTTTCAAATATGCAAAATATTGTTGCACTTCCAACAATGGAAGTGGAGTATGTTGGTGCTACAGAGGCTAGTAAAGAAATTATTTGGTTACAAAGGTTTATGGATGAGTTGGACAATAAGAAGGAGATTGGCTAGTTATATAGTGATAGATAGAGTGACAACCAAAGTGGGAAATGTATGTCCTAGGGATAAATATATGTCTTCGTAGGATGGGAAATTACAACATCTAGTGATGGACATATGTAGGTTATAGGAAATAGAGGCATGTCTCTATGGTATAGGAAACCATGATGCCTGGAAATGGAAATATGTTTGTCCTGAGAGTTGGAGAAATGTTTTTCCTAGGAAATGGAGACATAAAATTCTACATGATAGGAAAACTACACTTAAACCCAAAACCTAATTGCTACATACAATTGTTGAATTAAATGAAGGGATGTAGCCTTGTGGGATCCTTGGCTTAGGTTGAGATGGTTGATGCAATGTAGGCCATGTTATCACTCTAGGAAACTCTCCTAGTTTGTAGCTTGGAGATGCCTGGTAACATATAAATCTTCAATAGTGTTCTCTGAACTATTGGAATGAATGGGGTTTGGATCAAGTCAGATGACTGTTTCAACTCTGTTTTCACTCAAGACATTCACGAACACCCTCAGCTTGAAAAGGCTTTAGACCACTAATTCTCAATAGTTTATAGATTCAGTAAATAGGTGGAGAATCCTGACTGTACCAGCAGATGCATACATAAACTCATATGAATGGCTAGCTACAAAAAGTAAATGAAACTTGCAGATCTAATTTATCAACACAAAGATAAGATGACAATTATCTGGCATTAAACATAGAAGAAAACCTGAATAACCTATTCAAGTGCAAGCTTAGAACAAGGGAGAAGATGGAAATTGAACATGTAACAACAAAAGAAGCTTGTATTACTAGAATGAAGATGAGACGCTAAGAGGATCAGAGTATCCACAGCCTCCAAAATTTGAACCTTTAATATTTAGAACTTTCAGCCATTTATAGGATTTTTACAATGCTCTTGAATCCTCTGAGGCTCGAGATGTCTTAATCTATCCCCTCTGTCTTCTAACTACTTGATGCCATAACTAGACAAACATGAGCTCAGAGGTCTCTTTCCCTAACAAATGCAGTGACCAAATTCTGGTAATTTCACCACGCCGTCAGGTGGCTTGCTCGTGCCAGCGGTGTTCCATGACCATTTCTATTGGTTTGGCTGCATCATGCCATTGTTTTTCCCCTTTCAGCCATGCATTCCATTATTTCAGTTCAACTATCTTATTGTCACAAACACTAACAGAGCCAAAAACTTTCCTCCTCGGGTGACTAATGAGAAGTGGGGTACAGGGGCATATGGGCTATTGGATGGGATGGATCAATGGTCAGGATGTTGGTCGGGCGGCAGAGGACAAACTGAGGTGATCATGAATGAAGGCTGTTGGATCGGGAGAGATGGACGGAGGAGATCAATCGCCAGAGGCCTAAAGTCATGGCGGGAGCAGAATAAGTCCAAGCCATCAGATCTTGGATGGGTAGATCGAACGGTTATTGAGTAGAGGAGGTGTTTGAATGATAATGGTTGGGAGCAGTTTTACCCAAGCAGAAATGGTTTCTATTGGGCAGTCATCAGGAGGTAAGCAATAAAGGTCAGAGGCTACCCGATTCCATTCATCGGGCGCCACGTAGTAGCAGAGGAGAGAGAGGAAACCACCTTTATCGGGTGGGTATCCTTCTCGCTTTTTGCTCGAGTGATATGTGCGATAGCTGTTAGATCAAGTAGGAATGATTTAACGGTGATGATTGATCGAGCATCTCACGTCGGTCGGGTGAAGTGCGGGCTGTCAGATTGATGGGAAGATCAATGACGGGGGAACACAAAGGTACAGGATGTCCTCGAGAAATGTACAAAGGGTGCATATGGGTGGAAAGGTAAGGTTTTCGGGGGAAAAATGGGTTAATTCGCGTAGGGCCAAGGCAAAAGTTGGTTTGGTTGTGATGTGAGGGTTGGGTTAGGACATGAGTGAACGAGAATGGGAGTGGATGCGTGAGAAAAAGTGGGGTGATGGACCATGTGGGGACCTCTCCATGACAAAAAAATAGACCATTTCCTCCCTTTAGCCTTCAAAATAGTAGTGCTGCACCTGAGGCTAACACTGGCTCCTTCTGGGGATGATAGCCTCCCTGTGAGGTTTCACGAACTACAGACTACTGCCTTTCCAGTAGCACGCAAAACAAACTTATCTTCTAGTGTTCCATTGGGCATGGAGTTTATTTTCATAAAAACAAAAATTGAAAAACCTATTACAATATTAAGGCCTTAAAGCCTCATATGAAGTAAAGTTTCAAAAACTTCCCATTGACTGGGACATCAAAAACACCTTCCCCCACTAAATTATGTAGAATGAAGGTATTGTTCATCTGAACTTGAGCAATGGCAAATGGTCCCGTCCATAAGGCATCAAATTTACCATGGTTTCCCTTCTTTTCCTTCAGTGCATCCCATTTGAGAACCCAGTCGCCAACCTGAAAACTGTCCATTTTTCCCTTTTTATCAAAGGCTTCTTTGATCTTATTTTGATGAATTATTAACTTCTCAACCAGTTATTCTCTGATCTGACGTAATTCAACCAAGTTACTCATTCTTCTTGCCATGCCATTCTCTTCATCCTGTTCTTCTTGCAAGAACTTGGCCATAGGGAGAATCAGTTGGATGGAAAAAACAACATCAACGCCATAAACCAGCTTAAATGGAGAATTTCCTATGGAATTCTTGTTGGTAACCCTGTCAGCCCATAGTGCAAACTTCAACTTGGAATCCCAGCTCTTTTTGTTGTCTTCCAACAGTTTTTTGATTATCCTCACAAGACTCTTGTTAGATGATCCTGCCAGTCCATTGCCCTGAGGATAATATGAGGTAGAATGCACCAATTGAATGCCCATGGATTTGCACATGTCCACCAATTCTTTTACCCTGAAAGTTGCTGCATTATCAGTGGCTAGTTTGGTTGGGTAACCAAATCTAGTGAAAATATCCTCATTCAAGAACTTTATGACAACATGATGATTAGCATTTTTAATGGGTATAGCCTCAATCCATTTGGTGAAATAATCAGTGGCTACCAAGATCCATTTGTGCTGGCCATTGGAATGTGGATTAATTTCACCTATGAAGTCCAAGCCCCACTACTAGAAGGGACTATTGGCGTGCACTAGCTTCAAGGGTAGAGATTTTAGTTGTTGTCTTCCTGCAAACCTCTGACATTTGTCAAAATACTTCACAAAAGAAAACACATCAAAGAATAGATTAGGAAACTAATACCTAGCTCTCAGGATCTTGTGGGCTGTGGTTTTCCAATAATGATTCCCTCCACAGATGCTAGAATGGAATTGGTGCATGACTTCCACAGATTGTCCTTTGTCTAGACATCTCAAGAGGATCCATGATGGGTCTCTCTAATAAAGCAGATTTTTATTAATGTAGAATTTGGCTGATTTGAGCTTAATGGCTTGGGCTTGACTTGAGCTAAGCCCCGGAGGGGCTTCCAGCTTTTGCAAAAAATGAACTACACTGGAATACCATTCACAGGTGACTATATTTTCAGCCAAAGACTGATTCTACTCTTGCTCTTCTGTTGCTTCCTCTGTCTGCTCTGTTATAGACATTTTTGTGCCTTACAGCATTGAGCATGAAATGTCCATAATCTAAGGGATCCAAAGTCCCTAAACATGTTGTTCCTACCCCTAGAGGAACAAGGCCAACTAACCACAGCAATTCACAGAAGTTCTCCACCTGAAACCACTCAAAAATAAGTCAATTCAGGATCATGTCAACTGCTCCACTGAGCATCTGCGCTGAATGTCAACTGCTACACTGGCTACCTGCGTTGAATGTCAACTCCAACACTAGCTACCTGCGCTGAGCGAGTTTGGACAAGTGGCAGGCTCATTCCTCAATGTGTCAATGCTCAGGAAGCTTCCGAAATGACACTTGCTTCAGGGAATTCGACTGGTGATGAGTAAGAGGTTCCAAATCTCCAAGTGGAAGCAAGAACCTCCAAGTGGACTCAAGAACTGAGAGAGGAAGAGGACACTAGTCAGATCTCAAGCTGACTCATCCTCTCTCCAAAATAACTATATATAGATCTCCCCTCCATGAGATCTAGAGGCTGGAATTTTGTTATTGCAAAGAATTGCTGTTGGTTTGAGACTGGAAACATTGGGTGCTTAATGCTTTGAAGGGAGCTGAAGAAGGAATTCCATTCTGCTGGGAAGGAGATGCTGGATTGGAGCCCTCTGGGTTGTATCTCTTCCTGAACCTTGTTATCAATCAATAAAGCTATCTTGGTTCTTTCCTATATGCTGGTGTATTTTGTATGATTGCATTAGTGTATTTGATTTACTTCTAATCCTGAATCATTTATGAATATGAATATTTGCCTTTGTGTTGTGCTCTTCCCTTGTCGCAAGTAGCTGTTCTCTTGTCACAGGTAGCTGTTCTCTTGTGATCTCGTGGAAATCAAGTAGTTGTTCTCTTGAGCAAGCAAGGAGGCAAGTAGCTGTGAACACCCAAAGAGAAGAGGATCTAGATCGAGGGAAAAACGGAAGACAATGGTAAGTCTATCGATCTCCCCTCTTTCACATTTCATAAAGGAAGAAACCATAATAGCTGTATCTGTTTGTTGCTAAGGCACTGTCACACCTTAGGTGGATAGGATTGTCCTGCATAGGCATTTTTCCCCACAACAAATTGGCGACTCCACTGGGGAGATTGCTTTAGTCATTTTATTTGTGTGTACATCATTGTTTGCTTCATAGACTCAACAGCAACAATCGAACTGCTTCTACAAAGTAGATTGTTGCTGCCTTGATCCTTCACTGGATTTTGTCTTTTATCTGAACAATGGACTCACAAATGACTTGATGATCCTTTGTGATAGTCTTTAGTACCCTCTCAAAGCATCCCTTTGATTATACCTTGCTTGTGTTTCTGATTTGGCCTGAAACAGTTGATTTTTGAGCATTTTATGACCCAGAACCCAAGGGAAACGAGAGTTTCTCCTTCAGCGCAGACACTGTGAAGGCAGTCTGCATTTCAACGCAGGTCCCGTGAAGGCTACCTGCGCTGAATGTCAACTCCACAGTGTTGGACTTGCGCTGAACCAGTTTAGCCTTGTGCAGCTGGGGTTCTCTGCTGTCTATTGCCCTATTTTGATCTCTGTTTTTTGCAGCCTTTAACCAGCATAGGTACCAGTCTGATAACTCCTTTTCTTTGCTTAGATTCCGCCTCCTTTTGTACAAAAAGACTGTGAGTGTTTTTATGTGTTTTTACGTCATTTACAGTTTTCCTTTGCATGAGTGAAATAATCATCCTGTAGCCCTTGATTCAGATCTGATTGACTGTGATCTTAGGAGAGAGTTCATTGGTTGTTTACAATTGATTATCATTTTCTTTTGCTCATTGGTTTGAGTTTGTCTCTTTTAAGTGTCGAAACAAGTATTCATTTCGAAAGTCACAAAGTGATTGTAATCTCTTCTACCCTTGTTGTTTTCGAAAAAGTAAACTTGTTTGTATCTGTCATTTAAAAGCAAATTCAAAGTTGTACAAAAAGCTTTCTTTGTAGGCATCTATACTAAGAAAGTGGAAAACAAACACCTGCATTGTGCATTTGCATTTTGATAAGTTTGCATGATTGATTTAGGAAAGAGTACATTAGAGTGTGCTGATTGCTCTTTGAGAAAAGATAGTGCCTTTCTTTTCCCTTAGTAGCTAGGATTTTCAAAGTTGAAAAGATAATAAAGCTTTCTTATCATCTTAGACTGCATTTAGGAATTGTACCATACATCTCGTGGTGATCCTGAAAGACAAACTTCTAAAAAGATCAACTTAAAATAAACTGAATGAACCTAACAACGCTTTGCAACATAACGCACAACATAGAGGTCTAGGCTAGAGACGTGTTCCGGCATCGTTAAGCCTAGTGACTGTCGATCTCGTGGAAGGTGGGTGATTCCTCCTGAGGGACGATAGCGCTAGTACGGATTGTGCTCCCACGTACCGTCGCGTATATATTGGGAGACCCCTATAGGCATATATCCTTTATCCTTAGGAAGCCGTGTCGGCCGCCCTACTGATCGCAATGCAGTGAACACTGCATTCACGAAGATCGACCGCCCGTACCTTAAAAAGTATTCTGCGGTTTTGCGAAAAGTTTGGCACACCCTCTGCCTAGATCTCCAGAGCAGTTTCTTTTGTCACTTCCATTCGATCATTTGTCACTTCGGGCTCGTTAAAACATCGAAGGAGACTAGAGTCATCTTTAGCTTTTTCTCGACTCTTTAAAAGTGAAAAAGCAAGTTGTGTCTAAAGCGTCGTTAATAATTTATTTTAAACGGAACAATCACCCTTTAATCCTACGTTGATCTTTAGGTTGAAAAGATGGAGCACACCAACCAAGGAATTCCTCTTGGTGGAAATCCTAGTCCCTTCTCCTCTTGGGGAGATGTTGGTGCGCCCCACATGGCCACATTGTCGCTTCCAGGACTGACAATTGGCCTACCAGTCTGGCTCTTTTCAACCAATGTCGTTCAGAATACCACCATTCCTGAACAGTCGAGTCAACAGTTAGATCAGACAAGAGTTGCCTCCCAGCCTTCCACTTCATCTTCCTCCCCTCCTTCCTCTTCGCTTGACGGAACTGGTCGAACAAAAACCGGGTTCCTAAGGAGAAGAAGGAGAAGAAGAAGAAAGAAAAGAAGAAGAAGGAGCCTAAGGCGACTGGGGGCAAGCAAGTGTCATATGACAAAAATCCACACACAGCACTCGTAAGGCCTAAATCGCCATGCATCATATGCAAGGGAGACCACTTCCATAGAGATTGTCCCTGTATCCCCCGGATACTAAGAGACTGGTCCCCCCGTTTGCACAATTCGGTAGCATCGACCTCTGATAACCATGTCGACTACTCACCGTCAACTAGTGGGAGTGAAGCCCCAGGACGGAGCGGGAAAGCTAAATTTCCCTGCAGACTGTGTGAAGACGATCACGTCATCCACTGTTGTCCCTTCTTAGACGAGGCAAAAAGAGTTCTGGAAGATCGCCCGATTTTACGAGCGCAACTTCCTCTTGGATATCAAAAACTCTTGCCAAGTCCCTCGCTAGTTGAGAACCCGGCTAACCCGCCCAGGTGGTCAGCCGAGGCACCTGTCATTGAAGATGAACCATCTGAATCCATACCTGACGAAAGTCTAAAGGTTGAAATGGCAGTTGACCCGGTTTTGCCTTCAGAAGCTCTATCTTCGAATGACACCATCACAGAAGAGAATAAAGACGACACCGTCCAAATTCTCTTCATCAGCACTGACTCTGATTATCAAGGGGGCAATGCCACCATTCCTTTATCGCAGGAAGGAAGTTCATGAGAGCGCTATCCGGCCGTATACTCGGTCCCACCACCAAGCAACCTGGTTGTGTCCTTCGACTGGAACCAACTAGGCAGACCCCGCTTGCCAGCTAGCATACCATTCAGAATTATTGTCCAAATATACAGAATGGTAATGGCTGGCACAATTATTGATGAAGGGGCATCTGTGAGTATCCTTTCCTCTATTGCTTGGAAAACGCTTGGTTCGCCTGCGCTTTTGCCTGAAATGAGAAATCTATCAGGCTTTGATAAGGGAACCAGTCGACCTTTAGGGATCCTCCCTAATGTGCCCATAACATTGAAAGGGAAGACCATTCAAATGAATGTGATGGTCGTTCAAGGACCCTTGGATTATAACCTACTCCTTGGACGGGACTACATATATTGCATGGGAGCCATCGTCTCATCACTCTTTAGAGTAATGTGTTTTCCGCACGGAGGAAGAATGGTCAAGCTCGTGGACCAACTTTCATTCCCCGGATCACGCATCGCAAGTAGTCATGAACCATCCCTAAATGGTCTATTCACGCAAGAAGTGTCTCAACCCACGGTCCGTCCTCCTGATGAGCGCGAGTAATCCGGGAGGATATGACTGGAACCCAGGGGGCATGCATCCTGGCCTGCTTCGGCAGGGAAACTTTGGGTATAAGGTAGGTTTCCGCGGGAGAATATGACTAGTCCGTACCCCGTCCGTAGAGGAAGAGGGGTTGTTCTAGAATAAGATTCTTCTGTCAAAGTTATGTGGGTGGAATAAACTATTTTTCGCCCACCTCTGTCTATTTCGGTAGACATTGTTGAGGAAGTGTTTTGTTTAAACTACTAACAAGACAATCTTTGGGTAACCTGAAAGAGGTAAGCCTCTCCCGTTAAGACAAATGTTTTGGCGGAAGAGAAGTAGAGGTAACCTTGAAACTCTGTTTTATGCCTGGGGGCATGCAAACCTTTTGGAGTGCAAGCAAGGGGCAACTATTTATTTTTTAAATTTTTAGGACCTCTAACCCTTTAAACTCGTAGGATTAGTCGTTTCCGAACTTGCATAAAGAAAGGATCCAGGGCAAAGCTTACGTGAGATGAAGCTCCATAAAAAATAGAATCTCAATGAGACACTCTTATCATATGACTGGTATAAACGAGCAGTTTTAGCATAAAGTTCATGCTCGTTAAAAAATAAATGCAAGATCCGAGCAGTTTTAACGCGGAATTCATGCTCGTTAAAAAATAAACATAATCTTGAGCAGTGTTTTGGCGCATTCAAGCTCTTTAAAAAATGAACCCATTACCAGTAAAATAACCATTGTGTACGTAACCTTATAAGCCATAAAAGCCTTAATCGTGTTTGCACCGTCACCTCCACTTTTCATTTGGCCGATCGTTTACCTCCATTTGATTGTTTACCCATTTTGAGGAACAGTTGCGAAGAGTGATGTCACCTAGCCATCCTTGTGACACTGCCGTGATTGGAAAATTCCAACCTGTACCTGGAATCAGCTGCTAACCCTGTTCATCACTCGTTCCTCAAAAGACGAGTCTTCTTTAAGCTCTTTTCAACTGACTCGTAAAATATGAAAAGATTGCCGAGTTTTGGCCTTCCAGCTCGTTAAAGCAACCGGAAGTGCTATCCCTCCTCTAGATTTTAATCTTTTTGGACCTGAGGGATTATTGCACAAAAAGATCGAGCGCTTATTTTGTTCGGCTCGTTAAAACTATCGAAAACTCATCCCTTCTGTATTGTTTTATACTTTTTCGGACTTAAGGGATTAGATGACGAAAAAGGACTTTTGGAGTTAACTTTACGTACCTTTTCAGACTCTCTAAAAATGAAAAGGATCGAGTTATCATTGTCGTTAGACTCGTTAAACCACTAAATAGCGACAAACTTGTCTTTAGACGAGAACGAGTTTCACTATCGCTAGACTCGTTAAAACATAGCGATGGGCTTGCCCGAAGGGCAGGTTATAGAACAAGCATATGTTATCCTCCTCAAGCTTGACAAAAATAAAGAGGTACTGGTCAGCAATGACTGGGGAAAAATTGGGATAAAATCGAGAAAACTTTGATGGTAGCAGGTCGCTCTTGAACATAACACTTTTCCTCCGTACCACAATCGGGTTGGGTTGTCTCATTCACCGGTCACATCACCATGGTCTCGCCATACCATCCATATTTGGGGTAATGCTACCGATCCATCGCATCAGTGTCGCCATATGTTCAAGAGAAGTCGTTCAGAAAAAGTCAACCGGGTCCCATCCACTGCCATACATTATCGTTCATCCATTCATGACCGCCACCCTGAATCATATGTCACAGATCGTTTTCACCTCCATTAAAATCATTAGCTCCGTTCCGTGTCACTGATGTGGGATTCATCAAGGCCCTCCTTTGACGGATCGCTTCTTGTCGACATCAGCTCATTATCCAAGAAGTTGATCTAGGAACAACCCCTTCAGTACTTTGAAGCTTGCATGCCTCAATGGCAAGTTTCTCACTTACGGCGACAGGTATACATCAATGACCTTCGACCAGAAGATTTTGCGTGGTGTTCGACACCAAGTCCTTTATTCACACCACGTGAATTGTACTGCAGTACCTTGAGGGTCATTATAATTATCGATGATTCCTCTCGCGCTTGTTAACGGTTTACATCATTGACCGGTAATCAAGCGATGTCTTTCCATGTTCGAATTCAGCACAATTCTCACATGGATCGACTTGTACTTAGAGTGAAGATCGAATGAGTTTGAAGACCCCGGATCTAGTTTCATTCATCCGGGCTGTGATATATATTCAGGAAAGATAAAGACATTTGACATGTACATCATTGCAGCAGATGATCATCCTACTCAAAGGATGATAATTTCGCCAAAATTATCGGTCGACCATCAGACGATCGTCTGTTCTATGTACAAAAAATGAATTTATAAAGCTGAGCATGGGAATGCCCACCTCAGCTAGATCATGAAAGCAGTATGAATCATAATGTATTGTATTGTATCTTATTACAGGTATCCTCCCAGCAAATGGATGAACTTCGGACCCTCCTGGATAAAGCATTTCACCCGATAAATGGCCTCATACTTTAGGGGGCAACTGTTATAGACATTTTTGTGTCTTACAACATTGAGCATGAAATGTCCATAATCTAAGGGATCCAAAGTCCCTAAACATGTTGTTCCTACCCCTAGAGGAACAAGGCCAACTAACCACAGCAATTCACAGAAGTTCTCCACCTGAAACCACTCAAAAACAAGTCAATTCAGGATCATGTCAACTACTGCACTGAGCATCTGCGCTGAATGTCAACTGCTACACTGGCTACCTACGTTGAATGTCAACTCCAACACTAGCTACCTGCGCTGAGCGAGTTTGGACAAGTGGCAGGCTCATTCCTCAATGTGTCAATGCTCAGGAAGCTTCCAAAATGACACTTGCTTCAGGGAATTCGACTGGTGATGAGTAAGAGGTTCCAAATCTCCAAGTGGAAGCAAGAACCTCCAAGTGGACTCAAGAATTGAGAGAGGAAGAGGACACTAGTCATATCTCAAGCTAACTCATCCTCTCTCCAAAATAACTATATATAGATCTCTCCTCCATGAGATCTAGAGGCTGGAATTTTGTTATTGCAAAGAATTGTTGTTGGTTTGAGACTGGAAACATTGGGTGCTTAATGCTTTGAAGGGAGCTGAAGAAGGAATTCCATTCTGCTGGGAAGGAGATGCTGGATTGGAGCCCTCTGGGTTGTATCTCTTCCTGAACCTTGTTATCAATCAATAAAGCTATCTTGGTTCTTTCCTATATGCTGGTGTATTTTGTATGATTGCATTAGTGTATTTGATTTACTTCTAATCCTGAATCATTTATGAATATGAATATTTGCCTTTTTGTTGTGCTCTTCTCTTGTCGCAAGTAGCTGTTCTCTTGTCACAGGTAGCTGTTCTCTTGTGATCTCGTCGAAATCAAGTAGCTGTTCTCTTGAGCAAGCGAGGAGGAAAGTAGCTGTGAACACCAAAGAGAAGAGGATCTAGATCGAGGGACAAACGGAAGACAACGGTAAGTCTATCAATCTCCCCTCTTTCACATTTCATAAAGGAAGAAACCATAATAGCTGTATCTGTTTGTTGCTAAGGCACTGTCACACCTTAGGTGGATAGGATCGTCCTGCATAGGCATTTTTCCCCACAACATGCTCACCACCTGAATTTGAACTCATGCAATTGATTTCTAACAAACTGAAATTTTCCTTAGCCATAAGCTTACCAAGCACTGGCCTTTGACAAGCTTAGTGGGCTTCACCTCTATGTTGAAATCTATGAATTTTTCAATCCATTTAGCTCTCTTTCCATCAATATGTAGCTGAGTTAGGACATCGTTTACTGAGGTTGAAAGTACATATGCAACCACTTTGGAATTCAGAATATAAATTATGAATGCCTTTAAAGATTTAATGAGAGCATAGCTTGTTTTTTGATAAGGTCATACCTTAGTTCAACATCCCTCAGAGTTTTATTGAAAAGGCCATAGGGTGCTCTACACCTTCATCATTTTTCTGCAATAGAATTGCTGCAAATGTATCATAAGAGGCAAAGAGAAGATATAAAACTCCTTGGTGTAATTTGGGTGGATTAGAGTGGGAGCTTCCATGATAGCTTGTTTGATGGCTTCAAAAGAGCTTCTTGCAACTTCTATCCATTTTATCTCTAATCCTTTCTTCAGCATGGAAGTGATGTGCTTCACTAGCTCTGCAAAGTTTGGAATGAAGCTCCTTACAAAGTTAATCTTACCCAGGAAAGCTTGATTGCACTCTTTTGACCTTGGGATGGACAATGTCTGAATTGCTTCAACCCTTGTTGGATCGATCTTCACACCTTCAGCAGAAATAATACGTCCCAGAAGTTTGCCTTCTTCTAGAGAAAATTGTGACTTCTTTGGGTTCACAGAAATTCCAAACTGTCTACACTTTAGAAACGCCTTCTTCAAATGCTGCAAATGGTCCTTATGACTGCTAGAAAAGGCTATTATGTCATCAAGGTAAATCAAGACAAACTTGTCCTTCTCTCCCACAAAGGCTATGTCCATGGCCCTCTGAAAAGTAGCCCCAACATTCATCAGTCCAAAAGGCATCTTGGAGTACATGAAAGTTCCGTAGTGAGTAGTGAAGGCATTATTTTCCTAATCTTCTGGATGTACAACAATCTGAGTGTAACATAAAAATCCATTTGAGAAAGACATGACTCTAGCCCCTTAACTTTTTGCAACAAGTGTTCCATCTTAGGTAGGGGGTAGTTGTCTTTTTTAGAGCATTTGTTCAGATTCTTGAAGTCAACACAAAGCCTGATTTCTCCATTCTTCTTTCTCACTACCACTAGGTTAGCTATCCACTTTGAATACCTTAGAGGAACTATGATCTTGGCATCCAATAGCTTCTTGATTTCTTTTTCAATCAAAGGCAATAAGAGAGGGATGATAGGTCTTAATTTCTTTTAAAAGGGATGGTGTTCTTCTCTAGTGGAATCTTATGCTAAATGATGTTTGTGTCATAGGTCTTAATATCACTATACTCCCAAGAAAAAATATCAACAAATTGTTTCATCAGGATGCAATACTCAGAACTTTGGGCAGAAGACAAGTGGGTGGATAGATTTATGTTCTTTGGATGGTCTGGACTCCCTACGTTATGTCTATGAACAACAGACTCATTTTCTTTTTTGGCAAGCTTATAAGGTACATCATTATGATCAAACAACTTCTCTAGAGGCACCAATCCTTTGGGTATAAGGTTACTAGGCAGCGAAACAATGTTATCCTCACCAATTTCATCCTTTAGCTTAGACTAGTTGCATTCTTCAATGGTTTCGTTTTCTTGGTCAATGTGCATTTCCAAAAATTAATCAATGACTTGTAAAAACCTATTAATTTCATCATCATCTTCAAAAAATTTCTAGTATTTGACATTGTTAAGCAGAGATGGCCTATATTTCACCTAAACTTCATAAGTCAATTTAAGAGGCAAAGAAGGAATAAACGTGCTAGCAAAAACAGCCAGGGAATCAGCAAGCTAGTTCTTCATTCTAGGGATGTAAGAAATGTTGAAACTACTAAAAGAACCCTTAAGCTTCCATACCTCATATCTGTATGCTTTTAGCCTTGGATGCTTTGCTTGGAAACTTTTTTTCACTTGTTGAATGATAAGGTCTACATCTCTGTTATCGGGAAATCTAGTGTCTATGCAGAGCTGCTAGTCCCACTAAGGCTGGTAGCTACCTTAGAAACAAACAAACTAAAACCACTTTTGTTTTCCTTTATGAGAAGTAGATAACAGGGGAACAAAGGAGACCAACCTCTGTCTTGCGCTTGGTTCCTAGCTTGATTCCTCTCCTTTCTGATAGATCTTTACCACTCGCTTCCTCGTCTACCCAGCTTCAAAGAGCACCTATAGAATCAACGCAGCATAACACTATTCAAGAATAGAGATCTACTATCATAAACAATATAGGACCAGATATATATTGACCACACAAAAGCATATATCATCAATCATACAAGAATGTGGAGGAAAACTTGAATAGCTTTATTAATATCAAGAATAGAAAAGAGGATTACAACCAATTGTTCTGACCCAGCATCATCCTCTCAGCATGAAAGCCCTTCTTCAACTCATAAAAAGCTTAGATCACCCAACACTATGATGTTACATCAAGAAACCAGCAGCACTTCCTTACAAGATACAAAATTCCAGCCTCTGGATCTCTGGGATGAGGGATCCATATATAGATGTTTGCAAGGGGGTTGAGTCAGCTTCTAAGATTTGATTAGTTCCCTTTCTCTGATCTCTCATTTCTTTTTTCTCACTTGGAGATTGACGATCTCCTCACTCATCTCCTTGATTCTAATTTGCATCTGAGTTGATCTATATCATTCCGTCGATAGGATTGTAGAGTGTCATCTATGAAGGTACCATGATCAAGTGTTTGACCAGGAGATGAATTGACTCGGATGCAGTTCCATTTGGACCACTATTCTCCCATTTGTACTCTCGTCGTAATAGAAGGGCTTTTCAGGATGCATCACACCTCCCGTGTGCATTTAGGTGGGATGCAGCGCACTTCGACCATGGAGCAGTGAGATGGTCCAGTTTTGACCAGTTCTGAGTAGTTTTTCATGGAGAACTTCTAGGAGATGATGTAATCAGCTGACCTTGTTATTTTAGGTGTCGGAACAACACTTTTAGGGACTTAAGAGGTCTTGGTTTATGGACACTTATGATTGGGGTTGCAGTGCCCAAAAATGTCTATAACAGTTGCCCCCTAAAGCATGAGGTCGTTAATCTTTTGATGTCGGGTGAAATGCTTTATCATGAGGATCCGAAGTTTTTTCGAGTTGGAAGGCGACCTGTAATAAGATACAATACAATACATTATCTTCATAATATTTTCATGATCTAGCTGAGGCGGGCATTCCCATGCTCAACTTTATAAATTCATTTTTCATGTACATAAGACAGACAATCGTCTGAGCGCAGACTGATGGTTCTGGTAGAGCCATCATCCCTTAGGTTGGATGATTATCTATGCAGCAATGATGTACATTTGATGTCTTTATTTTCCTTAATATATATCGCAGCCCAGATGGATGAAACTAGATCCGGGGTCTTCAATCTCGTTCGATCTTCACTCAAAGTACAAGTCAATCCATGTGAGATGTTCTGGAGTCGAACATGGAAAGACATCGCCTGATTACGAGCCAATGACGTAAGCTGTTAACAGGCGCGAGAGGAATCACCGATAATGATGATGACCCTCAAGGTAGTACAGTACAATTCACGTGGTGTGAATAAGGGACTTGGCGTTGAACACCATGCAAAATCTTTCAGTCGAAGGCCATTGATGTAAACCTGTCGCCGGAAGTGAGAAACTTGCCAATTGAGGCATGCAAGCTTCAAAGTACTGAAAGGGTTGTTCCTAGATCGAATTCCTGGATAATGAGTTGATATCGACAAGAAGCGATCCATCATAGGAGGACCTTAGTGAATCCCACATCTATGACACGGAATGGAGAAAATGATTTTAATGGAGGTGAAAACGATCTGATGACATAAGGTTCAGGGTGGTGGTCATGAAAGAATGGAGCGTAAATGTATTGTAGTGGATGAGACACAGGTGAATTCTCTGAGCAACCTCTCTTGAACATATTAGCGACACTGACATGATGGATTGGTAACGTTAACCCCAAATATGGATGGTGTGATGGACCAATGGTGATATGACCGGTGAACGGAACAACCCAACCCGACTCGGATATGGAGTGAAAGTGTCATGTTCAAGAGCGACTTGCTACCAATAAAGTTTCTTCAAGTTTTCTTCCTAATTTTTCCCCAGTCATTGCTGACCAGTACCTCTTTATTTTTTTCAAGCTTGAGGAGGATAACATATGCTTGTTCTATAATTTTCCCTTCGGGCAAACCCATTGCTATGTTTTAACGAGCCTAGTGATAGTGAAACTCATTCTTGTCTGTATGGACAAGTTTGTCGCTATTCGTTTTAACGAGTTTAATGACAAAGATAACTCGGTCCTTTTCAATTTTAGAGAGTCTGAAAAGGGACGTAAAGAAAACTCCAACAATCCTTTTTCGTCAAATAATCCCTTAAGTCCGAAAAAGTATAAAATAATACAAAAGGGATGAATTTTTGGTAATTTTAACGAGCCGAAGAAAACGAGCGCTCGATCTTTTTGTGTAATAATCCCTCAGGTCCAAAAAGATTAAAATCTAAAGGAGGGATAGCACTTCCAGTCACTTTAACGAGCTGGAGAGGCTAATTACTCGGCAATCTTTTCATATTTTACGAGTCAGATGAAAATAGCTTAAAGGAGACTCACTTTTCGAGGAATGAGTGATAAATTCGGGTAGCAACTAATTCCAGGTAAGGTTTGGAATTTTCCAATCACGGCAGTGTCACAAGGATGGCTAACAAAATCACTCTTCGTAGCTGTTCCTCAAAAAGGGTAAACAATCAAATGGAGGTGAATGATCGGCCAATATAGAGTGGAGGTGATGATGAGAACACGACCAAGGCTTCAAAGGCTAATGATAATGCATTCAGGATGGTTATTTACCAGAAATTGGTTCATTTTTTAATGAGCTTAAATTCTGGGGAAATGTTTGCTCATTGCTTATGTTTATTTTTTAATGAGCTTGAATTCCGTGTTAAAACTGCTCGATCCAGTCGTATAATAAGGATGTCTCATTTAAAATGGCATTTTTTAAAGCTTTGCCCCACATCCTTTCTTTATGAAAGTTAGGAAACGACCAATCCTACGAGTTTAAAGGGTTAGAGGACCTAAAATTTTAAAAAATAAATGGTTTCTCTTTGCTTGCATGCCAAAAGGTTTGCATGCCCCTCGGTATAGCGAAAAATTTCTAGGTTACCAAGGATTGTTCTATCCATACTTCAGAAAAAACACTTCCTTTAGGCTTTAGGCTCAAGGGCCTCGGGGATAGATCTCTTGAAAGAATCATTCTTCACTAGTTCAATCAAAGGTATAGGTATTTTTAGCTTTTGGATTTTTGATTCAAAACTGAAAGGAGAAGGAGACTTGTCAGGGCCTCTTACCTCGTGAGCTGGAGCTTTGAGAATGATGGGATCAATTTCCAGTCATTTTTGCTTATTAGCTTGTTGTATTGCAGGGACATGTTGAGGGCCCCGAAATCGGGTCAACAACAAGGGGGATACCCACCCGGTCCGGAACCTGGTTGGCGGCTCCTTTCCCGTTTGGTATAGCGGGTCCGACTGGGGATAATGGGACCAACTTCCCAATCTAAAAGATGTGTGTGTGTGTGTAGATTTTGATGATGCTAATTTAGAGGTAATTTTAAGCTAATTTAATTCTAAACTCTAAACTGACTCTATGCTACTGTAATCTAACAAAAAACAGCACATCTAATCTATACTAACCCAGGGTAGAATTCTTTCAGTATGCGATCTAAAAAGATTTCATACAATAACTGGTAATAAAGATCATTCAGCTATCATAAGAATATAAATCAATTAAGATAAACCATTATGCATAAGAAGTTAGGCAAAACAATTGTGAACAGCATATCGCATAACAGTTTATTCATATGTCAAGCACAAATAAATGACTCCACCGTACAAAAGTGCCAAATGGTAACCCACACATTCATACATTAACATATAAACAACTCAGCTGTATATCACTCTCAGAATATAAGCAGAAATTAATCAAGAGATAAAAGTACCATTTATGACTGATTTCACTCACAAACTTCAAGCAATAACGATTTATCTCTACTTACTTCTAACATCTACTAAGAGTACAGAAGTGCAACATCAGTAGCAGACATTAAAATGCAAACATAAATAAATCTCGATCCATCCATTCATCAAAAACCCCCTCCGAGGGCGCAAAAGTGCATGTTCTGAGGACAAGTTTTTTGACAAATTTCCAGACCCTTCTCCAAATGCCATGAGAAGGGTTAAATACTACTAACTAACTAATCTTAACTACACAAATTTAGGAAACGGCTTCAAATGACCGTCCTTTTACTAAAACAAATTTATTTCTAAAAATTGAATCTGATTTATAACCGTTTCTGTATCTGCTCCTTAGTGCTGTAAGCAATGCAAGGTTCGCCTAGAAAGAGTCGGCTGGTTGTCTTTTTCTTTTGCTCGAGCGATAAAAGTAGAAATAACAAAAGCTGGCACCTCTTTCTGACAAACTAGAAGATATTTTTGAAAATCTTCCTCTGGCTGGGTGTATTTGCTGTGTGTATACTTAGTATAACCCAGATTTCTTTTAAAATGATTGTGTTGTTGCTATTTCGGTTTCCGGCCGTGTGAATGACTCAATGAGTTAGGGATTTTGTTGCCTGAGCAATCCTCCACATTGAAAATTGCTTCCGTTCTTTGTTCCAGGATTTTCTGGAGTGTCCTCCCTCTTTAGCGTTTTTCATTTTGCTTTACCCAGTCTGAGCTCCAGGATCTTTTGCAAACATGCTGCTTTTGTGCGCCTTTGACTCTGAGTCTTGGATAGTCTATTTTCATCAGTGTTTGTTGAGTGATACTCTGGAATCCGCGGCTCTGATGCATGCGGCATCCATTTGCGAAGGCATCTCCTGTTTGTTCTTCAAGTATTGGCGCTTTCCCTTTTTCCTTAGATGTTTCCTGCATATAGATTTATATTAGTTGCTGCCTTGCAGTTTACGCAAAGGAAAAGAGAAATGACGAAAAGATTGACATGAAAGCTTTAAGTTCTAATGAATTCATAATCATGACACTCATAATGACTTGACTCTTCGAAAAACGCAACACGATCATCCTTGGATACTCAGGCGTGCAATTATTAATTTCCCTTAAGGTGCGTGCTCAATTTTGGGTTTACAGATCATGCCGAAGAAACTTTGCGATGAGTGGTTTCTGCGATTCGCATCGCAGCAATTAATAGTCTCATTCATCGTAGGTCGCAGATCGCAAGATCACATTTTGTAAGATCGCAGATCGCAGATCGCAAGATCGCATTTTTCATTTGATCACTGCGCGCTGCTTATGCGACGTCGCATATCGGCCATCGGCGATTCCTTATGTTTTCTATTTAAGAGCACTTCCAACATGTGCGATGCGATGAATGTCGCATCGCTTCTTTGCAGCTTATTTATGCGCATAGGAAAACGCTTCACTCTCTCTTTGCGATGCGATATAGCTTTTAGGGAGTTAAATACAAAAATTTTGATAAAAAATATTTTGGGATTTTTTGTTAAGGGTCTCCCTTTGCTTGATGTTATTGCTAATACCAAACAAAGAGGGGGGTTGATGGTGACCAAAACAATGGCGATTCACTGTGAAGAACCAGTTATCTCTGCTTTTCTATTGACATTTCCACTTCCGAAACAGAAAAATTTTCATATGTCTAAATTTTGTTATGGACGGATAGAGTAGATTACCCCTTATCCTGTCAATGATACTTTGTCTCAACCTTTCTTTTATTCCAATTGTCTGCTTCCTTAGGCTTAGTTCTTGCATTCATAACATACATTACTCGGTCCTTTTTAAAGATAAAATAAAGTCTTCTCTGCGTACTGGCTTTAAAATATGCTCATTTGTCGTAGGTACAGACTCTGGTGCCCACAAGCGTCCATAGCCTCGACAGGGTTACCATGTTATCCAGCAATGATCCTTTTTCTTGCTTGAGGTTATTTACAACATTTCAGAGAAAAATCCTTTTTGACACTTTTTCCTTTTTTATTCTCTAAAGAACAATGTCTTGGTTTGGTGGCCAAATTATGACACAGTCATTCACTTGATTTACACTTTTGCTGAACAAGCTGGCTCGTGATGAGACCCCTTGTCTTTTGATTGCAACAATCTTTGAGTCATTGCCCTGTTTTGATAGACAGTATTGGCAAAGTCAACAAGTTGTAATATCTGTGATCATGATAAGCCGGCTCGTGATGAGACCTCTTATTCTTTGAGATATAGTGTTTTCTCAGATTGTTTCTCTGAATGTTGCGGTTTCCTTTAGTAGGGAGGAAGTCATTGTTTTTCCTTAAGAAAGCTCTGGACGACAATAATAGAGTTTGAAAACAACAGCTTTACAGAGAATATTTATTTTATTATTGATGACACCTTTCATTGTGCTGACATAAAACAATTTTTTACCAAAGGTTGTTTTCATCAAAGTTTTTTGAGAGGTTGAAACTAATATCAAATCCAGGTTAAAGTTAACTCTATTTGTCAATAATAAAAGTCAGATTTTTCGAAAAGTTTTGCTATTTGTACAAGTGAAATCAAAATCTGATAGAGAGTTGGTGTGCTCTTTCATGAATCCTTTTCAATGATCATTTACAACCGGTTTTATTTATAAGAAAGAGAAAAACAAAATAAAAGAAACTAAAACTATCCTACAAAAATAGAAGAATGATCTTCTATGGAAAATACATTTTAAGAATCTGTCCATTCACAGGCAAAGAATCTCTTCTACCTGCCAAATCCTGCAACACAAACGTCGATTGGCCTATGACTTCTACAATCTGAAAAGGACCAGGCCACAGCTTCTGAAATTTCGTATGTTTGCCCTTTTCTTCATGAGCCTTATCCCATTTCAAAACTAAATCTCCCATCTGAAAGGTTTTTCTGGTCATTATGCTTGAGTCAAAAGAGGATTTTATTAGCGCTTGGTGGTGAGCATGGGTTTTCTTAGCTTGTTCTCGTCGTTCTTCTAGTTTGATTATCTCCATTTGTCTCAATTGTAAAGAGGAAGTAGATACTTCATCGATGTGTTGTACTAAAGACAAAGAGGGAATGACTAAGTGAGTTGGAAGAACCACTTCTTTCCCATAAACTAAATTAAAGGGAGAAGTGCCGATTGAAGCTTTCTTCGTGATTCTATCTGCCCATAAAGCATTCACCAACGCTTTGTGCCAATTCTTTTGGTTTTGGTTGACTGTTCTTTTGATAATCCTGATTAGGTTTTCGTTTGTTGATTCAGCCAACCCATTACCTTGCGGATAGTAGTTGGCTGAATACTTCAGTTTGAACCCTCTTTTAAGTGCGAACTCAGTCATTGTATTTCCAGAAAAGTATGATGCATTATCAAACATTAAGGCCATTGGAAATCCAAACCTAGTGATGATAAATTGATCTATGAATTCAATAATGTTTTCAGAATTAACTGTCTTGAGAGGAACTGCTTCTACCCATTGAGTAAAATAATCTGTCGCCGTGAGGATATACCTATGCTGCTTAGAAGAGTGAGGAACAATCTCACCTATTATGTCCATGCCCCATTGGCTGAATGGTTGCTCGATGTTAACCGGCTGTAGTGGCATGGACGATTTCTTTTGTTTCCCTGCAGCAGTTTGGCATATTTGGAATTTCCTTACGTAATTGTATGAGTCTTTGAACAGCGTGGGCCAATAATATCCTGCACGTAAGATCTTATGCACAGCAGCTTCTCCAGCATAGTGTCCACCTGCTGGTCCATCGTGGAGTTCCTGCAAAACCTTTTCGGCTTCAGTTTTCTCAAGACACCTAAGAAGTACAGAATCGTAATTCCTTTTAAACAGAACATCATTTATGAGCTGGTATTGTTTAGTTTTCAATCTCAGAGCTCTTTTCTTGGTGTGATCCAGATGTGATGGAGCATACCCGTTCTTAAGATAATAAATGGTGTCCGCATATAATGATTCTGCGTCGTTTAGGCTTACCTCATACGTGTGTACCTCTTCAGATGAGTTCTCAGGAATTTGCGATGCTCCAACTAACATCTTGCAGAAGCCTTGACCTCTTACGATGTTTGCTGGCTTGATCTCAAGATCGTATTCTTGTAAAGCGGTAATCCAATTTTCTCTCTTTTCGCCACATCCTTCTGTACCAACAAGTTTCTTACCGCTGGAAACGGTACTACGACTTTGGTATGGGCCTTAAGTAAGAAAGGTCTGAAATATTTGATCGCTTTGAAAACAGCATATGCCTGTTTCTCCACGTCTAAATAATTGAGCTCAGCACCTTGTAAGTTCGAGCTAAAGAATGCGATTGGAGCTTCTGCCTTCTCTTGATTTGTTTGAGTTAAAATCGCGACATAAGATTTCTCTGAGGCAAAAGTGTATAAGATAAAAGATTCCGAAAAATTTGGGGTAGCTAAAGATGGAGCATTGATGATAGCTTGTTTGATCATGTTGAATGCTTCGTGCTCATCTTGACCCCATTTAAAATTTGAATTCTTTTTTATCATATTTTGTAAAGGCGAAATAATACGTGAAAAATCCGGGACAAACCTTTTTACAAAATTGATTTGTCCAAGGAAAGATTGCATGGCCTTTTTGTTATGGGGCATGGATATTTCGGAAATTTCTTTGATTCCATCAGGTTCAATGTGAATACCAGATTTCGACACTATGAATCCAAGCAATTTCCCTTCACTTAATGCGAAAAAAGATTTCTTTGGGTTAAGTGAAATCCCATACCTTAAGCATCTTTGAAAGATTTGTTTCAAATCTTTGAGATGGTCGCTTCGCTTCTTGGAGTACACTGTTATATCATTCAGGTAAATCACTACCGATTTATTGACTAAACCTTTAAACACGATGTCCATGGCTCTCTGAAAGGTAGCGCCGGCATTGATCAGACCAAATGGCATCTTCCGATATGTGTATGTACCCCATTTGGTTCGGAATGTGGTTTTCAACTGATCATCCGGATGCACCAGCACTTGATTGTATCCTGAAAATCCATTCAGGAAAGACATTAATTCTGAGCCCGTTACTGCCTGTAGTATTTGCTCCATAGGTGGGAGGGGAAAATTATCTTTCTGACAGGCTTTGTTGAGATTACGGAAATCAATACAGATTCTAATATCTCCGTTTTGATTTCTAACGGGCACCATATTAGATACCAATTTGGAGTGTCTGACGGGGAAAATTATTCTGGCTCTCAACAATTTATTTAGCTCAGTCTTTATCTGATTTTCTAAGTTGGGGTGGATTTTTCTGAGCTTCTGCTGGACAGTTTTTTCATTGTCAATCATAGGGATAGTGTGTTGAATGATAGAAGTGTTGTATGTCTTCAGCTCATCGTAATTCCATGCAAAAACGTTTTTGTATTGTCTCAGAAGACGGATATATGATGATTTTTCTTCAGGGGCTAGGCCGTGGCCCAGATTAACGTTTTGCGGCTTCTGATCGGTTCCTAGGTTCACTAATTCATAATTCAGAGTTGAACTGTAGAGTTTAGAATTGGCAGACCTTTTAAAACGACTTTTCAAATCATATAAATCTTCTAACTTAACCACCGATTTGAGTAGGATCCTTCAGAAGTGAGGAAATTTACAATGTCAGGATCATCGTTGAATACTCTCCAGTTGGTGATGTTGTCAGGGATGGATGGCCTAAAGATTAATTCTATTGAGAACCTATCGGGACTAAAATCTTCGGAGGGAATAAGTGTAGAGGCTACGTTAGCTAACAGGTTTGCGCTCACATTTTGGAGTCTTGCGATTGACGAAATATTGAATGCTATGAAATGTGAAGTCAGATCTTGTACTAAAGATTGATAGTGCTTTAAATGAATTGACAGGCAGTGTATGGTGTTACGTACCTGTTTGACGACAATTTCAGAATCTCCAAAGACTTGAAGATACTTAACATTCAACCCAATTGCTTTGTATAGGCCTTGCACCAAGGCTTCGTACTCCGCTGTATTGTTTGTGCAATCGAACTCAAGTCTGCATGTAAGCATGATCTTGTTTCCATCTAGGCTAATCAGAACGCATCCTGCTCCTGCTCCCTCGTTAGATTTAGAGCCATCAAAATATAATTTCCAAAATAAAGATGTATTTACAGAGTTATCTAAAAAATTAAAACACTTTGAATCATCAGTTTGGGAAAAATTTTCAACTTGGGACAAAACTGAATTTTCTAAGTAAGGTGAGGTGTGAGCATTGAAATTGCCGAGGAAAGAATCTACCGAGTAATTGCCTATGATACTACTGTTGTATGCTATTGCTTCATTCTCTCCTTCCAATTCAGTCACTACGTACTTTTGGTGCAACTCTCGTTCAACCTTTATTTGATTGGGTTTACCGTTGTAGGGTAACCACATGTGCGACCAGTCGGTTGAGAAATACCCGTGGAGTTTTTCGGACCAATCCCTGCTAAGAATTAAACCATAGAATTCAGGGATATCAGCTACTAGAATTTCGATAACCTGACATACTTTCGGGTTAGACGACAATATTATGGTCACCTGGTTAAGTTCACCAATCACTTCGACATGAGATCGATCAAGTTGAACTATGCGCACTGCGGATTTCTGTGGATGAACATTCAATTTGGCACATATTGATCTGGGTAAAATATTCGTTGAAGCACGAGAATCAACCAAGCAATTGTGCACGTTTTTATTGAAAATTTCATAAGTGAGAAGAAAAGGAGGAGTATGGGATCTTGACCTTCCTCCAATCAAGGCAATGTCATTCGGATCAATCTTATTGATCATGTTGGTTGGAGGTCTTCCCATGTTGTGGGAAGCTACAACTGTAGGTAAAGATGTAGTAGGCACGGCATGTAATTCTTTCATCATTATTTTCTGTTGATGTTTCAATTTGCTCAATTCGTAAAGAGTGATATTAGCTCTAGTCTTTTTCATGTCATCGATAATGTTATACTCCATTTCATTCGACACTATCAGTGTTCTTGATGGAGGTGCTTGATCTGATTGGACAGGGCTAAATTGGGTCGCTCTAGCAGTTGTTTTCTTTGTTGCGACCTTATCTTTTGTTGCAGGGCTTGCGCCCTTCTGTTTAGGGGTAGTTTGGGGAGCATCAAGTTGATTTTTGCTTCGTGTGCTAACCGGAAATGCTTCTTGATCCTCTTCTTGTGGGAGGATGAAATCCCACATTCCTTGTAGTTCCACAACTTCTTCATCATCGGTCTGCCCTTCAGTGGTATTCTCTTCTTCTTCTTCTTCTTCTTCTTCAGATTCGACGTTTGAGACAGCATTGGGTGGTTTCACCTCCATGGGAGGATTTCTTTTAAAAGATCTGTAGGGCTTTTTTGAAGAAGTTTCTGCTACTTGTTTTCTTATGTCAATCATCTCATTGGACATGGCCTTTAACACCTTTTGTAATCCTTCCATATCGAAAGGATCTTTTGTTTTCTTCTTCTTGGTGTCTTCTTTGAAAGAGATTTTCTTAGATTTGCGTTCTTCTATTGCAGATCTCTTTTCTAGGGCAACTACACATTTTTCTACTGCTAATGCCTCAGTTAAGTTTTCAACTAAGGTCATCTTGTTTACCCTATCTATGAAGATAGCCAAGTTTGATGGTAAGGCCGTGATGTACCATTCACACCTTACTTCCTCGCTGGGTTGAGAAGCAGCAGGAATTTTGTTGAGGATCTTATTGAACTGTAAATTGAAATCTTTAATGGGTTCTCTAGCCTCAGCTTTAAGATTAGATAGGTCATTGATCAATGTCACTGTTGATCTGTCATCGCCAAACTTGGTGAGGAATTGACTTTGAAAAATGTCCCAACTTGTGATGGACCCGGAAGGTAACGAAAAGTACCATGACCCGGCTGTTCCTTGCATTGTATAAGGAAAAAGTCGGACGACAGCATCTTCGTTAGTAACTCCATTGAGATTAACAGAAAGCATGAAATTATTGATATGCTCTTCAGCTAGCATGCCTGTTTCTGGATTGAATTTAGGTAGCCATTTCTCAGGATGGGCCGGTATTGGGCTCAGGGGTGGAGGCATTAAAACCGCCCCAGGATTGTTCCATGGAGACTGGGCCATCATTGAGCTGCTAGTTAATGAAAGTGCAGAAGATAGTCGCTGATGCTGAGAAGATGAAGATATTATGATCTTTGATGATTGAAGAGGAAGGTTTGTGGAAGATGGATGAGTGATTTGGGATGAGGATGTGGGTGGTTGACTTCACGGTGAGGGGGTTGAAATGGACGAAGTAGATGAAAGAGTCTCACGGTCAGACTCTGGTGGTGTTTTCCTTGCTCTTTTCCTAGTAGGGAGAGGGAGTTCACTTGGTTGAATACCAAATTTTTCACTCTTCAATCTGGTCAGGGGATGAGCAGGATTGTACTACGAAGTCACGCTGCTGTTAGAGTAATCAGACCTATGAGAAAAAATAGAGAATCCCTGGAGTTTACGAATCAAAGTTTGAATTTCAGGGGGTTCAATGATGAGTTGGTCTGATGTATTAGAGTAGGTAGTAGCGATGGATACTCGAGCAACTTCTAACTCCGGGTTTAACCGTACTGGAGAAGTCGGGGGAGTTGATGAGGGTGATTTACTCTCAGAATGGCATTTAGATTTTGACTTAGTTGCCATTCATAGTTCGTGCCCTCCTTCTAGCGCCAAATATGTTGAGGGCCCCGAAATTGGGTCAACAACAAGGGGGATACCCACCCGGTCCGGAACCTGGTTGGCGTCTCCTTGCCCGTTTGGTATAGCGGGTCCGACTGGGGATAATGGGACCAGCTTCCCAATCTAAAAGATGTGTGTGTGTGTGTAGATTTTGATGATGCTAATTTAGAGGTAATTTTAAGCTAATTTAATTCTAAACTCTAAACTGACTCTATGCTACTGTAATCTAACAAAAAACAGCACATATAATCTATACTAACCCGGGGTAGAATTCTTTCATTATGCAATCTAAAAATATTTCATACAATAACTGGTAATAAAGATCATTCAACTATCATAAGAATATAAATCAATTAAGATAAACCATTCTGCATAAGAAGTTAGGCAAAACAGTTGTGAACAACATATCGCATAACAGTTTATTCATATGTCAAGCACAAATAAATGACTCCACCGTACAAAAGTGCCAAATGGTAACCCACACATTCATACATTAACATATAAACAACTCAGCTGTATATCACTCTCAGAATATAAGCAGAAATTAATCAAGAGATAAAAGTACCATTTATGACTGATTTCACTCACAAACTTCAAGCAATAACGATTTATCTCTACTTACTTCTAACATCTACTAAGAGTACAGAAGTGCAACATCAGTAGAAGACATTAAAATGCAAACATAAATAAATCTTGATCCATCCATTCATCAAAAACCCCCTCCGAGGGTGCAAAAGTGCATGTTCTGAGGACAAGTTTTTTGACAAATTTCCAGACCCTTCTCCAAATGCCATGAGAAGGGTTAAATACTACTAACTAACTAATCTTAATTACACAAATTTAGGAAACGACTTCAAATGACCGTCCTTTTACTAAAACAAATTTATTTCTAAAAATTGAATCTAATTTCTAACCGTTTCTGTATCTGCTCCTTAGTGTTGTAAGCAATGCAAGGTTCACCTGGAAAGAGTCGGCTGGTTGTCTTTTTCTTTTTCTCGAGCGATAAAAGTAGAAATAACAAAAGCTGGCACCTCTTTCTGACAAACTAGAAGATATTTTTGAAAATCTTCCTCTGGCTGGGTGTATTTGTTGTGTGTATATTTAGTATAACCCAGATTTCTTTTAAACTGATTGTGCTGTTGCTATTTCGGTTTCCGGCCGTGCGAATGACTCAATGAGTTAGGGATTTCGTTGCCTGAACAATCCTTCGTATTGAAAATTGCTTCCATTCTTTGTTCCAGGCTTTTCTGGAGCATCCTCCCTCTTTAGCATTTTTCTTTTTGCTTTACCCAGTCTGAGCTCCAGGATCTTTTGCAAACATGCTGCTTTTGTGCGCCTTTGACTCTGAGTCTTGGATAGTCTATTTTCATCAGTGTCTGTTGAGTGATACTCTGGAATCCACGGCTCTGCTGCATGCGGCATCCATTTGCGAAGGCATCTCCTCTCTGTTCTTCAAGTATTGGCGCTTTCCCCTTTTCCTTAGATGTTTCCTGCATATAGATTTATATTAGTTGCTGCCTTGCAATTTACGCAAAGGAAAAGAGAAATGACGAAAAGATTGACATGAAAGCTTTAAGTTCTAATGAATGCATAATCATGACACTCATAATGACTTGACTCTTTGAAAAACGCAACACGATCATCCTTGGATACTCAGGCGTGCAATTATTAATTTCCCTTAAGGTGCGCGCTCAATTTTGGGTTTACAGATCATGCTGAAGAAACTTTGCGATGAGTGGTTTCTGCGATTCGCATCGTAGCAATTAATAGTCTCATTCATCGCAGATCGCAAATCGTAAGATCGCATTTTGTAAGATCGCATTTTGTAAGATCGCAGATAGCAGATCGCAGATCGCATTTTTCATTTGATCACTGCACGCTGCTTATGCGACGTTGCGATATGCGACGTCGCATATCGGCCATCAGCGATTCCTTATGTTTTCTATTTAAGAGCACTTCCAACATGTGCGATGCGATGAATTTCGCATCGCTTCTTTGTAGCTTATTTATGCGCATAGTAAAACGCTTCACTCTCTCTTTGCGATGCGATATAACTTTTAGGGAGTTAAATACAAAATTTTGATAAAAAATATTTTTGGGATTTTTTGTTAAGGGTCCCCCTTTGCTTGATGTTATTGCTAATACCAAACAAAGAGGGGGGTTGATGGTGACCACAACAGGACAATAGCTTTTTGAACAATAGTTTCCTTTTCCTTATTCATCTTCGACCTCAGATCATATCTGCGTAGATCATCAGTTTGCAGAACAACCCCACCATCCCGCTCTTGGCTGATCTGGTCATCGAATAATGACTTTTCATAGGTAGCTAAGGTAAAAAAGGAGGCACTACATTTGTCTTCTAGACAATATATCTCCTCATATTCTTCAACTTTCTCTTCTTCCATGATTACACTCTCAAAAGGGGTCTTCACCTTTTGGTCTTCATTGGCATCTTTACTTCTTTGCAGAATCTGCAACTGCTCATTAGCTCTTCTATATGGATTTGGATTTCTAGGAGCAAAGGTATTAGGAACTCTCCCTTTCCTAGGGTGCTGCTTAACCTTTAATTTGCAGATTTTAGAGGCTAATGACTCTATTATCTTGGTCATCTTATCTATATCTGGATCTAAAGATGATGAAGATTCGCCCCTCTGTCTCCTTCTATCAACATTCCCCTTGAGCTTCTCTGCAGCCATGATGTTTGATTCTACTTCCAAGGCTGCATCCTGTAGATCAACCAAGGTAGCACATCGTCTCTCCCTCAACAGTAGACAGAAGTCAGAATCAAAGGCACTAGCATAGGTGAGTTTATCAGAGGTAGTGATGGGTTTTACTTCAGTTGGTATGTTGTTGTACATGTAGTTAAACCTCTTATTAAAATTAGATAACAACTCACCATTTTCCCTCTTTAAGTTTCCAAACTCGGTGTGGTAATAGAGTAGATCCTTCTTATCCACCCAATGCTTTAGGAATGCATCATCTAAAGCATTAATATCTACTATGGACCTTGGGGTCAGTTCTCTAAACCATTTTCTAGCCTCTCCATCTAGACTTTGGACAAAGACTCTCATCCACACATCATCTTCACTAACGTCTAGGTTATCATCATAGCTATAGAATGATTCAAGATGTTCCTCAGCTGTGACACATTCAGTCCCAATGAACTTAGGCATATACTTCTGATATTCTCCAATAGGCATGGCATTCAAAGGAGTGGGCAGTACTAGGGGTCCATACCTAGCAGCTATGATTCTTTCCATTTTGGTAGGTGCTGCCATAATTGTGGTGGCTATAAGGGTATTGGAAGTCTGAATGACATAGGGTTGAGGAGTGACTGATAGGACTAAAGGAGTATGATGGATAGGAGGAGAGGTTTCTTTGGCGCTTACAATGAAAGGGAAACCTAAAGGATAAGGAGTTCTATGAATCTCTGAGGTTTTTTCTTCACTGCTAGTGTTAGATGCTATACCCTCAACATGTCTTTGTTTTATTACAAGATTTTCTTGAAGAGACATAGAATATTGTTTAGAACTACTTGAACCTGATGCTACTTTCTGCAATGCCTTTCTTTCTTTGATGATTTTTTCAAGGTCAAGTACTAGGTCAGCTCGTGGCTTCTGAGGATTTCTCCAAGTATGCCTCCCAAGCTGAGCCAGAACTATGGAGTGGAGTCACCAAGAGGTTCGTCCTCCAGTAGAGTCGCCAGATAGATGATTACAACCCAAATAGTGTCTAGACTTTGTCTATCATCAAAGCTGGATCTGTGTCGTTCCCTATGCAAGTTGAGATTCAGTCTCCTCTCCCTAGCACCAACGCTAATTATCTTATCACTCCAGGAAACTCTCCTAGGTTGTATCTTGGAGATGCCTGGTAACATATAAATCTTCAATATAGTTCTCTGAACTATTGGAATGAATGGGGTTTGGATCAAGTCAAATGACTGTTTCAACTCTATTTTCACTCAAGACATGTGTGAACACCCTCAGCTTGACAAGGATTTAGACCACTAATGCTCAATAGTCTATAGATTCAGTGAATAGGTGGAGAATCCTGAATATACCAGTAGATGCATACACAAACACATATGAATGGCTAGCTATAGAAAGTAAATGAAACTTGTAGATCTAATTTATCAACATAGAGATAAGATGACTGTTATCTAACATTAGACACAGAAGAAAACCTGAATAACCTATTCAAGTGCAAGCTTAGAATAGGGGAGAAGATGGAAATTGAACATGTAACAACAAAAGAAGCATGTATTACTGGATTGAAGATGAGACGCTAAGAGGAACAAATTATCCATAGTCTCCAAAAGTTGAACCCTTAATAATTCGAACTTTTAGCCATTTATAGGCTTTTTACAATGCTCTCGAATCCTCTGAGGCTCGAGATGTCTTAATCTATCCCATCTGTCTTCTAACTACTTGATGCCATAACTAGAAAAACATGAGCTCAGAGGTCTCTTTCCCTAACAAACACAGTGACCAAATTCTGGTAATTTCTTCGTGCTATTAGGTGGCTCGCTCGTGCCAATGGTGTTCCATGAC
The DNA here is from genome assembly GCA_031772625.1 of Pinus tabuliformis. NCBI lineage: Eukaryota > Viridiplantae > Streptophyta > Pinopsida > Pinales > Pinaceae > Pinus > Pinus tabuliformis. The sequence continues at coordinate 963,349,932 of CM062817.1, forward strand.
CATTTTTGTTGGTTCGGCTGCATCATGCTATTGATTTTCCCCTTTCTTCCATGCATTCCATTATTTCAGTTCAAATGTCCAGCCATCACAAACACTGATAGAGCCAACAACTTTCCTCCCAAGGTGACTGATGGGAAGTGGGGTACGGGGGCATATGGGCCGTTGGATGGGATGGATCAATGATCAAGATGTTCGTTGAGCAATGGAGGACAAACTGAGGTGATCATGAATGAAGGCTGTTAGATCGGGAGAGATGGACGGAGGAGATCAATCGTTGGAGGCCTGAAGTTGTGGTGGGAACAGAAGAAGTTCAAGCCATTAGATCTTGGATGGGTAGATGGAACGGTTATGGGATGGAGTAGGTGCTCAAAAGATAACGGTCGGGAGAGGTTTTACCCAAGCGGAAATGGTTTCTATTGGGCAGTCATCAGGCGGTAAGCGGTGAATGTCGGAGCCCCCGTGATTCCATTCATCGGGTGCCACGTAGCAGCGAAGGAGAGAGAGGAAACCACCTTTATCAGGCGGGTATCCTTCTCGCTTGTTGCCTGAGTGATATGCACAATAGCCATTAGATTTGGCAGGAATGATCTAACAACAATGATTGACCGATCATCTCACGTTGGTCAGGTGAAGTGCAAGTTGTCAGATCGGTGGGAAGATCAATGGAGGGGGAACACGGAGGTACAGGATGTCCTCGAGAAATGTGCAAAGTGCACATATGGGAGGAAAGGTAAGGTTTTCAAGACAAAAATGGGTTAATTCGCGTAGGGCCAAGGCGAAAGTGGGTTTGGTCATGATGTGAGGGTTAGGTTAGGACATGAGTGAACAAGAATGGAAGTGGATGAGTGAGAAAAAGTGGGGTGATGGACCATGTGGGAACCTCTCCATGATAGCAAAATAGACCATTTCCTCCCTTTAGCCTTCAAAATAGCAGCGCTGCACCTCAGGGCTAACAGGCCACATAAGACCATGTGGGATGTCACTTAAGAATCAAAAGGATGTGGATTGGCGATGTAGCAAGGATGTTGACATGGCAAGTTGAAAGCATGACATGTGGTAGGAAGAAGTGGCCCTTTGGATGGCCAAGTGGCAGGACTTTTTGTGAGATGTACATAGTAGGAGGATGCTGTGTCGTAACCTTATGTCGCTTTTACATTATTATGATAGCAACAGGTCACAGAAGGGATAGATGATGTGGAGTTGGATGACATGGATGCTAAGTGGCACTATGGGTCATGCCACATCATCCGAGGATAGAAAGAATGATGCCAAAACTGGCATCCAAAGACAAGAATATTCTCATTAGCACTTCATTTTTAGCGTTGAGTTTGTGTTTGGTATAACTGGGATATGGGCACGATCTAATGAGAGTGGTAGATGGGGATTCCTCTATTGATTGACATGAATAAGTATGTCACATCACAATCTTTTTTGTGTAGAATAATCATAGAGGTTTAGAGAATTGCGTGGTGGAATTATGGTGTAACGGGTGCCATTCTAGACCATGATTGATGTGGTAGAACCACGTAGGAACTCAAGTTTCCACATCATATTCCTTGTTGATGTGGTAGTGTTTAAGGGACCAAACTTTAAATGGGCATAAATTTCAATCTAGGAGTCAGATAGAGGTATAATTTATATCATCAAAAAACTCTTTATGAGCTAGATGTGATTGGATTATCTAAATTTATTTCCTCACACTTTGGGGAATAAGAAATTTTGTAACCACATCTTTATAATGAGAACATGGAGGTCAAGCCTAGGAGGATAAGTTTAGAGCTCTATTATAGAGTATAGTATTTAAAGGATGACTATTTGTTGTGTGCAAATTTACGTTGATTTTAGATTTTGTGTTCTATCCATGTGTTGATATCAAAATTGTTGACTTATGGGAATGGAAAAATATTAACATGATTAGTTATTCTTTTTATTGGCATACTAACTTGAAATTTGGTGTTTTAGATAGCCTCACACCAATATTCTTGTTGAAAATATGCCAAGGTGATGGGTAAATATGTTTATTTGTATTTTGGTAGGTTAACAATTATATGTGTGTAATAGCACATAAGAACACACAAAGGAATAGTAAGAGAATAAAGGGATGAACAACATAATGGTGTAGTACAACACTGATAAATTCCAACATTGTTAGGAAGAAGAGTTAGTTAGAAAGAGGATCGAGGAAGACTCCCCTTATTGTATGAACATCATTAGAAGTTTAAAAGTTGAACTAAGAAGTTATAAGGCTAAAAATGAGAGGATTTTTGTAGCTCAGTAAAATCAAGAAGAGGTAGATGTAATTATTCTATAGATCTCGTAAAATTTGCAAAGGAAAAGGCATCATGGTCTAGGTGTGAGATAACTAGGAAGGGGTAAATGCAAGAAAAGTCCATCAGGACTTAAGAAGCATGAATTGAGGCCTGGTGGTGCATATGACAATAGATATAAGAAAAGAAGTAGATAGACAAGTGAAGACATGGTGAGAGGAGGAACACTACCTAGTACTCCAAACATGAGAACAAACAATCACAAGAAATTGTCTGCAATTAAGAGACACTACCAAAAAAAGGAAAGGAAAATATTTGATACTAAAGGAATTTAGAAAAGGAAAAACCTCTTGTATTCGATGGATAGGTGAAGAAGGCTGAGGAATAAAAATCTTGGCTACTAGGAATGAAGAAGTAGTTTAGGGTACATGCCTACTTTGATAATATGAAGGCAAGAGTAACCATTTTTAGCTTCAAATGAAATGATGATATCTGTTAAGAAGACTTGAAGACTGCTAAGGACATTAGAGAGACAAAGTTATCCTAGAGGATATTTGAGAGATAATTCCTAGAGAAGTACCTATCTGAAAGGTACTATGACAACATGTTGAAAGAGTTTCATGAATACATATTAAGGTGGCTTACTACTAATGAATAAAGAAATCAATTTTTGGAATTGCTGAGATATGTACCTTATATCACATATGAAAAGGTAAGGATCCATAGGTATCTTGGTGAGTTTCCATATGAATTCAAGGATAGAATAGAGTTTGATGAACCAAAAACATTGGAGGACACCATCCAAAAGATGAAGTGTTTATATGAATATTCCAAGCATAGGACTGAGTCCCAAAATGATTGGAAAGCAAAAGGAAAGACCAGCTTGTTACACAATATTTTGCCACCCCTCCTGTTCACTTCCTGTTCCACATTCCAAAGTGAAAAAATTTGACAATTGTGAATTGTACTCATCATGAAACACTTACTAAAACATCCCTGAAGAATAGAAGAAAAAATTCCCTATGTCAATTCTAGATAAGGTTGATTGAAACCCTAAATTTAAGGACCAATGCTCTTCACTCCACTGCTTGCTCATGATGATGGAAGGTTGTAGTTCTTTGACCTAGCACTACCAGTGTGGGATTTGATATGAAATCTCATGCTGAACCTCTTTCGACAGGTTTTCTAAAAATGGAGGAGAAGCTTCGTATGCTGGAAACTTCGAAAAACAACGAACTAGATGTTGTTGGGTAGAGATATGGTCGAGCTCTCCCATTTGGAGCTATTGATCCTACCTTTAAGGGAATTCCCCTTGAGATGTGGACCTTCCTCCTTCTTTTATGGATCTCTAACTCCCCTCCCTTCCTATAAATCAAATCCCCTCCATCCCCAAATGGTTGGTCAAAGATTGCTTGCATTCCTATGCTGAGATTATGCCTAAATGTTTCCCATCTAACTTGGAGGAGGAGTAGTTGAAGAGTCTTGGCTTGGACTTGGACATCCACCAAAAGAAGGTCTCCAACATCAAGTAAATGGTTGTATGCTTCCCTTTTTGATTCATTAATATATACATCTTATGTTCACATTCCATAAATGTCTAAATATTTATGAATTTGGCTTGATACTCCTTGATCTATCAAGTAGTTTATGTTTGATATATAATATGTATGCTCTTGTATCCTGTATTGTCATGTCATCTATCTTGCAAGTACTCGGATGTAAGGAACAAGCAAGGAGCGAGCCTGGAAGCTAAGGGATCGAAGTCATCATCAAAGGATTGAGAAATTAGCATCAGGGTGAGATATATTTCTCTCTTTCTTTGCATTTTTAAACATAAGCTAGGAAAGTCTGTATTAGTTTGCTCAGTTTGTTGCTAGAACCACTCATTAGGATAGAGATATCGCCTTTCTCATTAGAGGGAATTTATCTTCACAACAAAATGGAGACTCCATTGGGGAAGCTATATCCTCTTCAATCTCTCTTCTTGATTTGGTCTTTTGATCAATTTGACCAACCATTGAATTATCAGTTAGTCTCGGTTTGTATATGTCTGGACATTGAATGATCACTACTTTAGAGCATTAGGTCTGAACTATTTGTTGAAATTCTTTTTATTTTTTCCCAACTTTCTCGCCCAATGCATTTTTGACTTGAACAGTTATGTTTCCAACATGTTTTTCCTTAAAATAATTGTGCTGAAGCCACTTTTAGCATGTTTTTGGCTATGGCAGCCACGCTAAACTTAGTGATTTGAGAAAAAATAAGGATTTTACACTAAAATCTAGTCTATCTTGGCCTCTGAAGGTCTTTTCCTGTCCTCTGTGTTTGGATTTGCCACTGTTTTTGTCTAGTTGTCTTGGTTAATTAGCAAATTAGTATCTTTGGCTTTGAAGTGCTCGAAGTGAAATTTGGTTGAGTTCTAGGGTTTCTAGGTCAATTAAGCATCACTTGCTCTTTGTTTGTGTCGTTGAGATATTTTTTTGCTGATTGATTGAGTCTTGTTTTCTGTGGAAATCATTGAAAAAATCAGTTTGCATTCGTTTTAGCTTGTCTTTCACAAACTTCCTTTTCAAATTGCAATAGGTCATTTAAATTTGGAAATCATATTTGCTTTTAAACAACCATAGATTACATTGTTTGATTTTCAAGGCGAAAGTGTGCATTGTTTATTTTGTTCAAAACAAAAAGTGAAAGTTATTTTCATTTAGGTGCTTTTGAATTAGATTTGGTGTTTCTTTGGTTGATACATTAGTTGCATTAGAGCATTCAAAAATAAAAGAAAAAACATCGTTTATATAAGTGCATCTTAGTAAAAGTGAATATCATTTTTCTTTTGAAAAGTTGCATTTAGGATAGTGAAAAGTGAAGATCAGTTTTTACTTTTGAGCATTGCATTTGGAAAGCTAAAGTGAAAGTTAACAGAAGGCATGTTATTTGATGCATTATTGATTGAAATTTCTTCCCCTGATTAGTCTAGATTTCATCGAAGTGGAAAGTTTTCTTTTTCTCATATAGTTGCATCTTAGGGATTTAGGTGACATCATTTTGAGCTTAAAATTGAAACATAATTCAAGATAAATGTTAAACTTTACTCAGTTAACCTAAGGAGCATTTGGAACTAAATACAAACATTTATAGGTATAGTCTAGGGACGTGTTCCTGCATCTATAAAACTAACAATTTTCATTATCTACCAACATTGTATCCCGGGAGTGAAATCCCGTTCCATGTACGAAAGTATATAGGATCATTCTCCAGTACTCTCATGAAGACCTAGGGGAGGTTCTGTTGTACACTTGTTTATGGATGGGTATCATAACTCCTTGACATATTTTATAAAAATGGGGGTGAAATTGAGATTCCCACAAAATCTTATGGTACATATGGATGGGAAGCGGGTCCTGTACAATCCACTTCCATCCCATATTGGGAAATTTATAGCTAAAACAGATTGCATCCATTACAAAAGCACTCATGAAAAAGGGTGAAACCCACTTAGAGAATAATTTCTCTTCCTTCTATATTCTATAATAGCCTTAGCCAAATTGTTTGATAGAATTTGTGCCCAGTTCATTATTGTTGCATTCATTGCTGCATCTATCAATGGGAGCCATTCCATGGAAAACTTGGTGCTATTGAGTCTACCGAAAAATCTACATATCATTGCTGCTACAAAATTATGAGCAGGAGAAATGGATGTTGTAAAGTACATACCCATTTTATTCTATTTGAGCTTGGGTTTGTTTGATGTCTAGGTCTAGGTGATGTCTACTAGGTCTTCATTTTCCTTGGAAAATTTCTCAAGGAATTGTTTGTTGTAAAACTTTTGTGGCTCAAGTAACTAATACATCAGTCATAGGCTATCTGTTGAGAAATACCCCATGACCTCTTGTCTGTGATTCTTGAAGTTTCATTCTGCAATGTTTACCTTGTCAATTATCCATTTGACCATGTCCATGTATGGGATTATTTTTGGTCATGCAGCTATGCGGTGCAGGAAATAACATGTTGTTTCGAAATAGGAAGCATTTGATGACTCCTGGGCATTTTCGTGGCCTTTGTTTCCAGTGGCCTAGGGTGCTCCTCTTCTAACAAGTTGTACATGGCCTCCCATGTCGTAGTTCCTCCGTCTCTACTACACGTAGTATCAGAGAAAAGAGGGATCATTTATGATTTCTTGGATGCAGCTGCCTTTGCCTTCTTTCCCATTGTTTCTAACGATGCTCCCTATGGATTTTTCTTGAAATGGAAAAAATTAGAAGTTATCGGATAAACATAAGTAAGAATGGAAATGAGAATGAATGATACAGATAACCTAAAAAGGTGACAAGAAAGGAATTTTAATCAAACGCGGATGAAAAGATATCGTATCATGTCGAGATATCTTTTAACATAAATTCCATTAACCTATATTAAATAACCACTAATGGTCCCTTATCACTGCCTTTATTACTCATTAATGTATCGAATCACAAACACGGGAACGAAAAATTTTAAGGTGATGGGCTTAAGCTGCAAGAATGTCGATTTTGCAATTGCAATGCAATATCAAAAATTGCATTATCACACATTTGATTGTGTGTTTTCTTGAAGTTTATTAGGATTCTGCGAGCTGCAGGATAAGTGGTATATTCTTTTTTACTTAGAGCGTAGTTTGTTTGATGGAGTAATTACCTTATAAAGTGATTTTCACTATGTGGCGGACTTAATTACCATTTATGATATTGGCTTCTATCGGGTCTGGGCTTTTATCGCATTTTGCAAGATCATGCAATTCATAAGATTTAGACCTTTTTTGAAGTATTTTGATGCTATGTGATAAGGTTGACTTGTCCCAACGTAATATCGCATCTCACACATCTGATCATGCTTTATAGGTTTGCATTGTTTGTGAGCGCCGATGTGTGATTGCAATAAGGGATTTATTTATTAGGAAATGCCTTAGGTCTTAGTTTTAAATGAAAAGCCCAATGATATTTAAAGTGATCTTTTTTATCGCAATTTGTGGGTTTTGTTCGTTAATAAGGATTTTAACACATTTGGTGCAGTGGTATGCGAAAAGGCGAGAATTGCTAGTTTTCAAAGGGTTTTGACTCAATATCCTAATTTATTCCTAAAAGTTAAAAGGAAAGTGCATAAGTTTCTGAAATTTATTTGTGGAGGTTTTTTATTAAGGGTCCCAATTTATTAATGGAATATTATCTATTAAACTAATAAATGTGGGGTTGTTGAATAACACAACAAACGATTATGCATTAGGAAATGCTAACATAGACTTGTGCTCCATGTACCTTCACGTATAGATTGGGAGACCCCACTAGGTTGTTATCCTTTAGCCACAGGTAACCGAGTCAGTTGCCTTATAAACATGATACACCAAACATAACATTAACAGAGATTGGGTGCCACACGTTAAGTCCTTGGTTTTGACTAAGGTGTATATTGCAGTTCACGGATATTTGGTAAACCCTCTTACCTAGATTACCCTTTTTTTTTTAATTTCTAAAATTTACTTCCCATGATAACATGTCTTGCCCATGAATTTTTTCTTGGCCTAATTATACCTTATTAATGGTAAATTTTATTTAAAGCTCAAATAAATCACCTCCTTTGCTTTTTTTTTATAGAAAATTTCATTGTGATAGAACCGTTAAGTTCACCTCACATATCCCCTTCACAATCTAACACTGATGGGTCACCACGAGGAGTCCATCCTGAGATTTCATAGCCACTTGAAGATCAAGGTTTTGATCTTGGAATTGTCCCAAGTATTCAACCCCTTGCTTCTCATCCTCCACCTCGAGAGTCATTGTCATCATCTCAGGAATATCACCTAGAAAGTCCCGAGGTTCCTTAATAGTTTTTTTTGTTTCCCCAAAATCCACTTTATGATCCTTTTATAGTACCTTCTCAATGCCCATATAGTTTATTTTATAATCCAAACATAACTTTGGAACTTTCTCCTTTTTCATTATGGATTATTCCTCACGAACTATTTCCACCCATGGCATCAAAAAGTGAGATTCCAACATCTCCTCAAGATCCTCCTCTGGAACTCTCAGCAACCCATACTCCTGGTATTGGTGATGAATATGAATATCACTTTCCACTTGAAGGCTTTCCATATGTTTTCTCTCCTTATATGGGGAGTGGGCCAACTCCACCACCTGAAAGTAGTGAACCTTTATTCCCACCAAGTTATACTTCTTTTGATCATTTAGTTTCATGTACTCCAAGTTTGTCTTTGTTTTATCATCATCCGATATGGTCATCTAGCATTACGCCTACCTTTGGTCTATTCGTTTTGAATTTGGCTTCTCAAATTCCCATTCAAATTGTGGTTTCTTTGGTTTTGGTTCAACGTAGAGTCACGGTTAGGTAGATTAATGTCCCTATAGGTTCTTCAACTCTTCTTTCAACCTCTATAGTTGCTACACCTACTCCATTTAGTGGGCAATATGTACCACCCCCTATCCCACTGCAAGGGGGGCAACCACCTCCTCCTTGTGTGCCTCCTGTTTCTGGTGGAGCCTATGTGAGTGCATCCCAAACTCACGTTATGGTAGCAAGTCAAAATGTTGGTAGTATGCCTTCTGGATCAACACAAATACCTTATCAATATCCATACCCTCCTTATGGTTCACAACAACCTCAAAATCCACCTTTCAATCAACATGTAGGATCCCAAATACAGTCTGGTCCTAATCCCTTATTTGGGTCGTCTAGTAAGTTTTAGTCTACTTATTAACTTATCCTTTAGGAACTGGTAATACTTTATAGCAAGGAACCTATCAATATTAGTAAGGAACCTATCAAATTCCACAATGAACCTATGAGTAACAAGGACATTTTGTACAACAAGGACCTTACATGCAGCAAGGGTCTTATCAACAACCATTGCAGCAACAAGGGCAACCATTACAGTAGCAAGGTCAACCATTGTAGCATCAAGGTCAACCCTTGTATCAATAGGGTCAACCATTGCAACAGCAAGTTCAACCATTGCAGCAACAAAAATCAACCTTTGTATCAACAAGGTCAACTGTTGCATCAACAACCTTATGCTCAATACTGCTCACAAGCTTTCTATCCCCCTTATCGTTCTCAACGACCTATATTGGGTCAATATCAAACTTTTATGGGTTAGGACCCACCTCAGTGGGAACAAAATCAACCTCTGTATGGTCAAAGTTCCTCCCAGTGGGGGAAATATCAAAATTCCTATGGTCAAAATCCACCACTATGGGGGCAAAATTAGTACCAAAGAGGTTGGAATCCTGAATCTAGACCTTATCAAAAGCCTTTCATGCCTTTTAATCCTCAATTGCAATTTTTAGCTACATTGGAGTTACCAGATGTGTCGAGGCTCACAAACAACCCAATACTTCATTCACCATATTGGCCTCTGGTTCCTACCAAAATTCACGGCAATTGTCCAAAATTTGAAGGTAAGTCTAGAGAAGACCCCCAATATCATGTCATTACCTACCATTTATGGTGTTCGTCCAACTCTTGGGTTGACGATTCCATTCGATTGCATCTTTTCCAGTGAACCCTAATGGGTGCTACCACCAAATGGTGCATTGAGTTACCTCAAGGTGCCTTTCCAGATTTCAACAATTTGGCTATGGCTTTTCTTACTCACTTCTAGCTTCTAGCTCGATATGAAACTGGTACCCATTTCCTAACATCTTTGAAACATAATACTAATACCCACATCATCGATCACATCCAGTAATGGAGACATTGATGTTGTCTTATTAAGTTTGAAATCCCTGATGAGCTTTTAACGAAATGGTTTACTAAGTCATTCATTAATCAAATTTCCAAAGACATAACTATGGGTGGATGTGTGACTGAAGAACAAGCCATTACCCTTGCTTAGTATCTAGATTTGGTATATTCACAATCTAGCACACTTTATGATCTCTTTCCTGATGCTCCAAGACCTTCAACTAATCCAACATCTTCTAAACCTACAGAGACCACGCCTGTTGATGGTATTATTGGGTCAATAGCTTAAACTTCTAGTAATGCTTCTTCTGCTTCTACGAAGTAGAAATCTACTCCGGCTACTCCACCTTCTCCTCCTTCGAATACTCCAAAAAATCCTAGTATAACTTCTGAGGTGAATGTTGTCCAATATACCACATCAGACAAAGCCTCAAAAGGAAAGAGGAAGGGTAAAGGTAAGGCTAAAAATGATACCCCTAAATAGGATCCTCCTAAACCATCTGATGACGATGCATCCAAACACAAGCAAAGATATCCTTATCTTATATGTGATGAAGATCATTATACCAAGGATTTCCCCTGTCGTGCTGAGGTTAGTTGTTTATTAAAAGGCATCCCAGGGACACCGGCTATGTTGAAAGAACCCTTTCCATCACAACAAAATTCACTAGTAGATCAACCTCAATCCTCTACATCTTCAGGCTCTCAAGTTTTTATGAGTGGTATGACACCTGTCTCTGTTGCTACTCGATCAAAAGATTATCAGACTCCTACCAAACCAATTGTGGAAAATGATGCCACTAACACACCTTCTACTTCTACTCCACCCAATTATGGTTCCCTTCATATTGAATTACCTACTAATTATTCCATTATTTGACCACCTCCCAAAGGTGTTCTTCAAAAGTCATCATATAATCTGAATGCACGAGCTGCTCAACACTATAATATTATGGAAGATTTAGCTCAAGCACCTTCGAGGATGTAAGCTTTAGAAGTCCTCCATACTTGTCCATCGTAAAGGAAAGCATTACTATCCTCCATATGAGGGGTTGATCCTACGGATTCGAATCTGATTAATTTTGACCTTGAGAACCACGTTCCTTGTCTCCCACATCAACATTCCTTTTTTATATTTATATCAAAGGGAAGACTATTCAATGGATTGATTGTTATAGATGAGGGTTCTTCTACTTGCATCATGTCCCTTTCATGTTAGAAATCCATTGGCTCTCCACCTCTCAACCAGTCCCCTATTACATTGGAAGCCTTCGAAGGTAGAGGTTCTCATCCATATGGTATTCTAAATGACTTACCAATTCAATTGGAAGTAAAAATCATTAACCTAGAAGTAGAAGTTGTTGATGCTAATCTAAATTACAATCCTCTACTTGGTTGTAGCTAGACCTATGCAATGTTTTGCATGGCTTCTACTCTATTTTGTGTGCTCTAGTTTCCTCACTAAGGGAAAATAATCATTTTCAATCAACCCACCTTTTTCTCTTCCAACTCCTCAAATGGTAATGTGTCGTATGTTGGGAATATTGATATCCCTTATGAGAGTGTTGGGGTAGGTCTTTTCAAATACTCTTCCCTTATGGGAACTTCTTCTCTTCCACCTTCAAATGTCTCTTCAATTAACATGGTCTCAACTTGTCAAAATCCTTTGGTCATTCCCCATCCTAATTAGATTGACATTTTTGGTAATGGTATGCCGCTTAGCCCCATAGAGTAAGTATATCAAGTTGTCATTTCTGCTTTTGTGGAAACTTCTGAAATTCATGATCATTTCAGTATGAGTCTAGAAATGTATTCACAATCTCCCTGGCTCAATTCTTGGGATTCTTCAGATCCTTGGAATGAGAAATATCCAATGGATGAGAGTATCAAAAAACTTATGTCTATCGAGGAAACTCGATGGAATGATGCCCATCATCATTCCTCATTTCTCCAAGCCTTGGTGAGATTTATTCTTGTCTAGAAACCCTTGTTTCCAATGTACCAACTCATCCACTTCAGACACCTATTTTGGTTCACGAAGTCTTGTCCGAAGGAAACATGGGAAACATTTCAGCTAAAATGCTGATTGACATATCTTTCAAACTACATATTGTCAAAAATATCCATATTCGGGTTCTTGTTCTCCTGATGAGATCAAGATTTATACTGCCCTTTTCAAATAATTTTGTGATGTCTTTACTTGGTTGTACGAAGAGATGCTTGGAATAGATCCAAGTATATTATTCAACGAGATACCTACTTATCTCAGTGTGAACCATTTTTATGAGGGTCTTTGTACTATGCACCCTATAAAGGCAACTTCCATAAAGGGATAAGTTGAAAAATTCTTAAAGCTAGTTTCATTTATCCTATCCCATTGACAAATTGGGTCTTGAATATTGTTCCTATGACTAAGAAACAAGGAACTATCCACATTTGTGTTAACTATCATGATATCAATTAGGCATGTCCTAAAGACAATAATCTAACTCCCTTTATAGTTCAAATAATTGACGAATGTGCCAAGAGTGAGATTTTTTCCTTTATGGATGGTTTTTCTAGATACAGTCATATTAACATTCTTACCATTGATCAACATAAAACTGCTTTCGTTTTTCCTTGGGGAACCTTTGCTTACAAAAAAACTCCCTTTTTGTATAAATAATGTTAGCGCTACCTTCCAACGAACGATGTCTTATGCCTTTCACGATATTAAGCATATCATTCAACCTTATCTTGATGACTTACCAACACATTCTTCTAAGCATGACAACCACCCTGATCACCTTTGAGAGATCTTTATTCATTGTCAACACTACAATATTTGTTTGAATCCACATAAGTGTGCTTTTTGCATCGAACATGATCATATCTTATGGTTTTTTGTATCCAGGAAGGCATTTAGATCAATCCCCTTAAGGTGGAGGGCATTATGAATTCCCCCTCCCCCATCCATCTTCTTTACATTAGTTGTAGAGTTTATAAAGGAAATCAATTTTTCTTTGTCATTTTGTCCCGAATTATGTTGAACTTGCCAAGGGATTTACTTGCTTGTTAAATAAAGGGATCCCATTCATTTGGGATGAAGTTTCTCAAAAATCCTTTAATACATTGAAGAATTCCCTCATTAGTGCTACTTTACTACATCCCCCAAATTATCACCTGATTATTTCTTGTACTTGGCCACCGCTGATAGTACTAATGTTATGGTACCTATTCAAGATGATGATCATGGAGACGAACACATAATTTATTGCTTGATTCGAAATCTTTTCGAGACTAAAACTTGATATGCCCATATTGAGAAACTAGCTTTAGCAGTTGTTCACGTTGTTCAACACATATTCTCTTATGAAAAACCACCGTGATTTTCGACAATGACCCCATGATATACGTTTTGACTCGTCAATTTCTAGGGGGAAAGTACTATAAATGGATTGTTATCTTATAGGAATTCGATTTGGAATTTATTAAAGCTAAATCAAAGAAATCACTAGTTTTCACTGAGTTAATTTGCGACCTTACTTCTACAACCATGTCTACTGCATCTAACGAGTTGATTCTTGATGAAACTCTCTTCGTTGTGAGTATTGTTGATCCATGGTATCGAGATATCTTTACATATATCCAGAACCAAGCCTTTCGACCAAATTTATCCAACTTTGAACATCGACACATTCAACATCAGTCCCAACCTTATCGAATTATTGGGGATACTTTGTACCGAGTTGGTGTCAATTCTATCCTTCGTCGATGTTTAATGCTTGAAGAAACTGAGAGAGTCTTAAATGAATTTCATTGTGGGGCCTATGGTGGTCACATTTTGGGATATGCTACTACTCAAAAAATCCTTCGCGCCAGTTATATATGACCTTCGATCTTCAAAGATTGCATTTTAAAATTCTAAAAATGTCATGTCTACTATATTTATAACTGCAAATAGTGCGCCCCACCCACACCCTTTCACCAATTTTTTACCGTCGGACCCTTTGCTGAATGGGGTATTGATTTCATGACATGTAACCCTCTCTTGGTTAGGGGGAATGGTTTTATTATCACCGTTGTCACCTATTTCACTAAATGGGCCGAGGTGATGCCTACATATGATTCCAAGGGTAAAATTGCAGATAAATTCCTTTTTAATCATGTCGTAGCTCAATTTGGTGTCCCTCAAGCCATCGTCACTGGCCATGGATTTCGTTTTCGAAATTATATGATGACAAAACTTACTATGCAGTTGGGTCTGTTTCACCACAACTCAACTCCTTACTATCCACAGGCCAACGACCATTTTGAGGCAGTCAACAAAGTCATGGTTACAATGCTTCAATGTAGTGTTGGGATGCATAAACAAAATTGACATCTTATGCTATTTTTGGCTCTGTGGGCATACCAAACCGTAGGTAAGACAACAAATAGATTCACACCCTTTTAGTTGGTGTATGGTCTAAATGAAACCCTTCCGATTGAATGCGGGATTCCTTCACTAAAACTAGCTGTCAAATTACTCCCTAGCACTTCATCGAAGGAGGAACAATTACTTTACCTCGGAAGGCTTGATTAAACTTGCCATATTGCTGTGTTAGTAACTGAAGCTCAAAAGAAATGAGTTAAAGCACAACACGATAAAATTGTTACTTCCCATGCTTTTGTTGAAGGTGACTTGGTCTTGCTATATGATCAAGCCAATTATAAATTGGGAGTTGGGAAATTCGAACCAATGTGGCATGGGCCTTACATTGTTAAATGAGTATTGCAGAAAGGTGCTTATGAGTTGGTTGACTGTGAAGAAAATCAGTTGGCTAAGCCGTGAAACAGGCTTTACCTCAAGAAGTATTATGCATGATTTCATGTAAATACTTTGTACATTAGTGTGATTCATTAGTGTGCAGTTTGGTTTTGGTGTGATTTTTTGTTTTTGCAAACATGCTTTCCTCTGCTTACCATGTGTTCTACTTGGTTTTCAGATGTCATCGAACCTTTATGTAATTTTTGCTTATGGATTTTTCTCGTAGTACACAAAATTTATCTTCTGTCGTTTGGGAAATCTATGACCCTAATGGTGAGTTAGTGAATTTACAAGGAATATGTTTAGGTCATACTACTAATAACATTGCCGAATATAGTGCGGTTATCGAGATTTTGTCATAAGACATTTCTCTTGCCATTAGAGAGTTAGTTGTTAATCTAGACTCACATCTCATTGTACTATAACCTAACAAACAATATCTAGTTAGAAACCCTC
The DNA here is from genome assembly GCA_031772625.1 of Pinus tabuliformis. Lineage (NCBI taxonomy): Eukaryota > Viridiplantae > Streptophyta > Pinopsida > Pinales > Pinaceae > Pinus > Pinus tabuliformis. The sequence continues at coordinate 963,365,178 of CM062817.1, forward strand.
AAAATTTGAGAAGGTATTTGTGAGCTCTTCTCTTGGAATGAGACTTTGATTATATCACTCATAAACATATTCTGAGATGTTTGAGCACATTAACAGATACATTGGCTAATTCTATATTAGATATACATATGCGACATATGTAAAAAAAAAACCATCACATGGTAGAAACAATAAACCTGAAAAAATGTATATATATATATATAGTGTCTGCAAAATGTTTATTACATCAAAATGTCAAAAACTATCTTCTGAGACACATGGATTCTCAAGCCTACATAACTGTGGAAAATAAAGACTAGAGACGATTATCTACCCACATGGTGGTCATGGTAGAATGAAACAACTCTAATGACTCGGTTCAAGAACCGACATGGTTCAAGAACCGACATGTGTTAATTAATTACAACTCAAATGTAACTCAATCTTATCTCCTTAATTTAAGGCTTATATCCTTAATTTAAGGGATAACTCTTGCATGGCTTCAGAAAGACTTCTAACTTGAATTTCTCCAACTAATTAAGTCAAAATAACTTAATTAATTATTTCCAAGTAGCTGTTAAGACTAAATTTGATTTTAATTCACAATTTAATTCAAGGACAAATTAAATTGAAATATTCTTGTTTCCACATTTCAACACTCCCTCTCAACAAGAAATGGATTATCTTCCACCCCGATCCTGTCTCTATGGAAATTGAATTTATGCTTTGACAATGCCTTTGTCAAAATGTCAGCATCTTTCTCCTTTGTCGAAATATACTGCAGCAACATGATCCTCCCATCATCAGTAGCTTTCTTTACCTTGTAAAGACAATGGGAACTCACCACTGACTTGTTCTTCAGTCCTGGAACCACGTCCCAAACACTGTTACGAACTATGAAGTCATACTCCTCCACCATAGCATCAACCCAAATCGGCTGTTGCACTGCTTCCTCAAAGGAAGATGGATCGATCTCAACACATTCCCCAGCAAGGGCCATGTATCCAGTGTACCTCTTAGGTGACCTCCTCTATCTGCACTGAGAAGATGGTGCTCCCAGATTCTCTCTCGCATCCTCCAACAATCTGTCAGCTTCTCTTGTGTGCTTCCATCCATCTCTGGAAGACTCTGCTTGAGTGGATGTCTCCAATCCTGGAAACTCTGCATGCGGCTGCTCCACATCATTCTGATGCTCCTCCTCCTTAGGAACCAACAGTTCTTCCACAACCTATAGTTGGAGCTCCTTCTCAAGGGAAACTCACATGGCCTTCTGCTCATCAAACTTGAGATCTCTATGAACCACTGTCATCCGACTGGTAGGCAAGTACACCCGATGGTTGTGAGGTGTATCAGTGTACCCCACAAGTATCCCCAACTCTGCTCTCGGCTCAAGCTTCTTCCATGCATCCTTTGTCATGTGTCAATATACCGATGAGCCAAAGATCCTGAAGTGACCCACATCTGGTCTCTTACCGGAGAAAGCTTCCTCTGGTGTCTTCATCCCAAGTATGCGATGCAGGTTTCTATTCTACAAATAGACCGTTGTGTTGCATGCCTGAGCTCACAAGTGAAGTTGTAGGCCTTGGTCATACAACACCTCCCATGGTGCCCCTATAATGGTTCTATTATTCCTCTCGTCCACTCCATTCTGCTGTGGATTATGAGGTGCCGTCAACTATCGTTTAATTCATTTCACTACATCGAAGTCCTTAAACTCTTGAGAGACATATTCTCCACCGTTGTTGCTTCTCAAGGCCTTGATCTTCTTCCCTGACTCTTTCTCGACCAAAGCTTTGAACTCACAAATTTTTTTGAAGGTTTGGTCCTTCTTCTGCATGAAAAAAATCCATCATTTACAAGAATAGTCATCAATGAAAATCACAAAATACCTTTGCTTCGCAGTGGATGACGTCAAGAATGGTCCAAACACATCAGTATGAAATCGCTCTAAGATAGCCTTTGCTTAACTGTCTCGATCATGAAAGGAAGACTTGGTGTACTTTCCCAAGGTACAACCTTTGCATGTGTCAACTTGCTCATGTTTACCTTTGGGAAGTCCTATAGATATCTGTTGTATTATCTTCAAAGCCCAATGATGGAAATGGCCGAACTGCCTATGCCACAACTTGCCAATTTCTTGGCTTTACACCAATTCTACTTTCATACTCAATGTTGCAGAATCATCTACCTCTAGTTTATAGAGATTCTTCACCTGAATCCCTATCCTCTTGGTCTGAACCGTGGCTATGTGTCTTAGGAACACCTTTCCTTTAATGAAGACAACAACATAGCCTTTGTCCTCCAACACCGTGATCGATACCAAGTTCTTCTTCAGTCCAGGCACATACATCACATCTGTCAAGGTGATAGGAGGTCCATGCTCCCTCTGAAAAGTAACCATTCCCACTCCTGAAATACTATACCTTTTGTTTTCACCCATCTCTATGCGAATCTTGAGGTCTTTCTCCTCCAAGGCACTGAATAAACTTTTATCACCTGTCATGTGGAATGAGGCTCCACTGTCAAGATACCAAACACAACCCATCATCGATGACACCATGCATGCAATGAGGGTAAAGTCCATTTCAAACTGAGAGACTAATGCCTCACCTTCTGAGCCTTTTGAGGATCCCTTCTTGGATTTCTTCGATGGGCAATTAGTTGCATAATGTCCCATCTCGTGAAAATTAAAGCATCTCACTTTAGACTTGTCACCCTTTTTCCCTCCATGAGAAGAATTCGATTTGGACTGGGATGCCTTCCCCTTCCCTTTCCTTTCCTTACTTGCTAAGGCCATATTTTCTTCATCATCATCCTTTGATGAACAACCATCTCATGTGCTCCTCCTGATCTCTTCCTGCATGAGATCTAACCATATTCGTTCCCAATCCAGTAGTTTGTCCCTTCCATTCACAGAGTCCTGGTAGTTATTCCAAATCTTTGGAAGGCCAAGGAGAGCGAGGCTCACCATATCATCATCTATAGTAGTTATTCTCACATTGCCAAGCTCATCTCTACAGCTGGTGAGCTTGTTCAGATATGTGGAAATAGTTTCACCCTTCTCCATCTTGATTCTTCGAAGCTTATACTTGAGCGCCAATTTCCTCTGATCGCTATTGTTTTGGTAGAGGTCCTTCAATGTATTCCACATTGAAAATGGAGTATCCTTCCCATGGAGACTCGACACAATATGGTCTCGAACTCCCTCAAGGATGATTCATCTCACCTTCGCCACACACTTCTTCCACTCAACCAACAATTGTGCATTAGTTGAAGTTGGCTTTTGGATTTCTTGATTAATGAATTCCTTCAAGCCATTTCCTTCTAATACAACCTCCATTCTATCTTTCAATGCTATGTAATTCAAGCTACCTTCCAAGGCGTACTCGAGTCTCAAGCCATAGAATTCCATTGGCCAACCTTGAAGTATGATATAAATTCGATTTGCACCTGCAACCCCAAACTTCAAACTTCGAATTCTCTTCTCAGTATATTGTTCACAGCTCTGATAAACTTGCCTCTAATACCATGTAGAAAATCTCTACATTTCCAGCTCTGATACCATGTAGAAAATTTGACTGTAGGTTAACCCGATAATGCAATATATATCAAAGTAGAATACTATAACCTAATTATACTATCAATTTGGGGAAGATTAAATATCGAGCTGAACAATATAACCAAAATAAGAAGAATCAATGCACAATAGACATGAAAATACTTTGGGGAATGCCTCAGCTAAAAACCCCACTATCTGTATTATCATACAAGGTGGAAATACATAGGAATTATATAAAGCCATAGCTCTCACAGCTATCTAGTTCTCAGTAATATCTTCACAGATTCTCACAGGCAATCTTGGCTTCTCTCAAGCCTTCCTCTCTACTCTCCAAGCTCCTATTTCTTTGTGTTGTTCCTTTGAGATGATCTCTTTCAACCAAGTGGAAAAAATTGATTTACCAAGTGGATGATCTCCTGATCTCACACACTTTGAGAACTGCACAATCCTCAAGGAATGATTCTTTTTGCATGCATGAGTTTTCTTTATAGGAAAACACATGCAACTAATAGTACATAGTCCTTGACTTTAATCTCAACCGGGTCTTTCTCATAATAGACATGCATGAGTTTTTGATGAGGAACTCTTTAGTTAACTGGAGTATACTAGTTGAGTGCATGCATGCATCAACTGACTATTAACTCTCTATTAGTTCCTCAAACAGTTTGGAACTAATTTAACTGGACTTAACTTAGTAATCTGAGTTAACTAATTACAACTCAAATGTAATTCAATCTTATCTCCTTAATTTAAGGCTTATCTCCTTAACTTAAGGGATAACTCTTGCATGACTTCAGAAAGACTTCTAACTTGAATTTCTCCAACTAATTAAGTCAAAATAAATTAATTAGTTATTTCCAAGTAGCTGTTAAGACTAAATTCAATTTTAATTCACAATTTAATTCAAGGACAAATTAAATCGAAATAGTCTTGCTGCCACATTTCGATAGGTAATGGTATTTATATCTATATTTTGATTCTGAGTTTTTCGAGTGTTTGGACACTATCTCTCAATCAACATATTGCTATCCCCTCCAGTATGAGAACCTGACAGTTGAATCTATTTTCCCTTTCTGGACAAACCCGTAATGAAATATATGTCTGCCACATCTATCTCAAGTTATTGGTCCCCAATCATGAATAGTTGGTGATCCACATCCCACAAACCAATCAAATGTTGTAGAAACTCTACCTAGATCCTAATCCCAGGAATCTTAAAGAATTTCAGTAACCCATAGTCTCTGAGGGAAACAATGCAATTTGGGTCCTAGGCTACTTAATGGTCTTCGGCTTCAAGTACTCTTTCTTTCCATTTGATCACCATTTTTGGTTGATTAACCTGTGGAACATCCATAAAACAAAATTTCATGAGTTTTTATGGAAACAAATCCGAACATGGAGGAATTTCCAAAAATTTCGCAACTCTATGCCAACGGGTATTTCTGTGTATTTTTCTATGCTACCACAGTTGGATGCAAGGTGAGAAGTGTAGGTCCAATGGGTAAAACTCACACTGGTTTACCTCGACATATTTTTTTGTTAATCCCTCCTTACAACCTAATAAATGGATGAAAATGCATGAAATTACAACCAAATTGAAGGGAAGGGACGAATCTCTTACCTACAGCAAACAACTTGACAAATGATCTCTGGGATTGATCGTAATTCTTGCCTAAATATCGGGGTAAAATAGGGTAAAAATGCTCTCTGATTTGCAAAATGGTAAAATGGTAAAAATGATTTACTTTTTTTTTTTATCTTTTATAAGTTTTTTAATGAAATTGTTACCAAATTAGGGCATATTTCACTTATATTTAATATTTTTCCTTGAAATGGGTAATGTATGTTTCATTTGTGCAGCAATAGGTCATGGAACATGGTGACAATGATTAATTATGATAGATTCAATGAGTTTTATTTTAACACTTTTTTGGACTCGTAAAAAATAAACAAAAAAGTGACCCCTTGGAGTCATCTTTAAGCTCTTTTGTGACTCTTTAAACATGAAAAGATCATCAAGTACTTGTCATTTCGAACTCATTAAAGTAAATGAAAGTCTACTCAGTATAAGTCTAACCTTTTTCCAAACTGCAATAGAAACTTGTACTAAAAAGGAATACCTTAGTCGAACATGGCTAATATGTTCTCTTGCATATTTCTTTCTACCTTTTCGGGTTCAAGGGATGATTTACAAAAAAGGACCTTTGGAGTTTTCTTTTTTGCCTCTTTTTCAAACTCTATAAACATGAAAAAGATGTCAAGTTTCACCTCTGTCAGACTCGTAAAACTTAAATGACACAGGACTTGTCACCATGAAGAGACCAAGTTTCTCCTTCCTAGGACTCGTTAAACTTACTAGGATGGATTCATCCAAAGGATTAACTTATATGGAAAGAATATTCTATCCCCTTCAAGCTTGCGATAAAAAATAATGGGGTACTCACTAGAAATAGTGGGGGGGGGGGGGGGAATGAAAGCGAACATCTCTTGTATTTTGAGTAAAGGCGGCATGTCTCTCTTGAACATGACACTTATCTGTAGCTCGTATTGGGTTTGGGTTATCCTCACTTTATCACTTGCCTTCCTGAGTTTGGGAAATCCATTTTTCCTCTCATCTTATTACACTTCTTTGTCATCATGACCTTTGATCCCATGTTGATTCAAATGATGCCAAACTCAGGAGTTGTGTTGCTAATATGTTCAAGAGAAAACCAATTTTTAGTTTTTACCGCTTATACATTGTTTGACTTTCTGCCACAGTCCTGAATAAAATTTACCTACTCTCTTTGTTTCATGTTGATGATGTGGGATACATTATTTCCCTCCTTCGATAGATCACTTCCTGTTTCCTTCAACTCATTATCTAGGAAGATGTTTTAGAAACTCCCTTCTAGTACCTTGGAGCTTGGATGCTTTAATGGCAAGTTATTTGCATTCGACAATAGGTTTACTTCATTGGCCTTCGATTGAATGATTCAATGGGTGTTCGACTTCAACTTCATTATTCACACTCATCGATTGTGATGTCTATACCTTGAGAGCCATTGTCATTTTTGGTGGTTTTTCTCAATCTTGTTAATGATTTACATCATTGACCAGTAATCAGGTGGTTTTCTATCACGTTCAACTTTGACATGTCTATTCTCATTCTAGAATGCGTACATTGATCGGATCAGGAAAAAGCTCAATATCCTGGATTCCATCTAATAGAATCCAAGTTGTGTGGAGTTGGGATTTATTCATGATTGTACACATGATTATACGTATGGCCGTAACCATACCATGCATCCATGCACATGATCCCTTCTATTTGGATGACTACACCGATGCTATGGATTCATGTGTTATTATGCATGTTTATATCGAAGATTTTATATATATATATATATATAGATATAGATATATATGTATATGCCTGATCTAGAGGTCTCTTGATTGTGTTCTTTTAGTCCTTGCCTTGACTTGTAAAGCGTTTCACCTATCACTTCTTGTTCTGCCTTCATGCTTTAGGGGCCATTTGTTACACAATATTTTGTCATACATCATATTCCACATCCTGAAATTCCAAAATTTTGATAAATGTGAAGTGTACTCAATAAGAAACAGATACTGAAACATCCCTAAAGAATAGAAGAAAAACTGCCCTGAGTCAATTCTGGAGAAGGTTGACTAAAACCCTAAATTTCCAAACCAATGCTCTTTGATCCACTACTTTCCCATGCTGATGGTAGGCTACAATTCTTTTACCTAGTGCTACTAGTACGGGTTTTGATATGAAATCTTGTGTTGAACCTCTTCTGGTAGGTTTTCTCAAAATGGAGGAGAAGCTTCTTATGCTGGAAACTTTAAGAAACAACGAGCTCAATGTTGTTGGGTATAGGTATGGTTGAGCTCTCCCATTTGGAGCTCTTGATCCTACATTTAAGGGCCTTCCCCTTGAGATGTGGACATTTCTCCCTCTTTTTTGGATCCATAAATCCCTCTCCCTTCCTATAAATCAAATCTCCTCCATCCCCAAATGGTTGGTCATTGATTTCTTACATTCATATGCTGAGATTATGCCTAAATGTTTGCCATCTAACTTGGAGGAGGAGTGGTTGAAGAGTCTTGGCTTAGACTTGGACATCCACTAAAATGAGTTCTCCAACATCAAGGAAATGGTTGTATGCTTCCCTTTTTGATTCATTAATATATACATTTGATGTTCACTATCCATAAATGTCTAAATATTTATGCATTTAACTTGATACTCCTTGATCTATCAAGTAGTTTATGTTTGATACATAGTTTGTATGTTCTTGTATCTTTTATTTTCCTTTTATGTCTCTTGTAGGTACTTGAATGTTAAGAACAACAAAGGAGTAAAATTGGAAGCTAAGGGATTGCAGTCATCATCAAAGGAGTGAGAAATTAGCATTAGGGCGAGGTAGGTTTCTCTCTCTCTCTCTCTGCATTTTTAGACATAAGCTAGGAAACTGTGCATTATTTTGTTCAGTTTGTTGCTAGACCCACTCATTGGACTAGAGAGATCGCCTCTATCCATAAAGGGGATTTATCTTCACAACACAACCTTGGTGGAAGAGGACAAAAAGTTGCAAGACATCATCTTGATGGAAGGAATGTGGAGTTTGTCATTCCTATCAAGGGTGAGTTTCAATAGAGATCCACTATTGCTAGTAAAGATTGGTTCTCTCATCCTATAGGAGAGGAAGCAAAGGGTTTTGGAGGAGAACCTATAAAGTGTTAAACTTGGGGAGAAAACCTTAGGAAGAACGACTATCCTCAATGATAGAAGAAAAACCCAAAGTTGTACAATGTGCAAGAAATGGAGACAGTGAATGATGTGGCTCAGAGCATGCCACAAATATAAGTTCTGTTGGACAACAAGAAGGTCGATCACCAATCATCAACAATCAAGATGGAAGGTATGATTAATAACCAAGATGTTTATGTCATGATTGACCTCATGATCCAAATCAGATCCATAAATTACTATTAAAGAACCATGACTGTATCGGGACGAAACAAATCCTTGAATAATCCAAAACAGCGATCGAAAACACCCTAAAATAGTGGCCATGGCAGCTGGCGTGGAACGACGAGTACCTCGGTCAAAGCACACTGACTGAGGCCCATGGAGACTGTGGAGGAGGTCGATGTAGCCCCTGGGAGCCCTGGAATGGGAAAAGGAGCTAGCGCTAGCTGGGCAAACAAGGCCGAAATGGAAGAGCCTTAAGCACTCGGTCACGTTGGGAGCCAGAGGACCGTGGGTGGAGAAATGAAAAGCACCAACGTACAACGGTGGGACCCATGACCTGGAAACCAGCGGTTTGATTGGGGTGCCCTTGAATGGTAAGAGGTTTTGGAGGAGAGCGGAGCGATCCCACTCAGCGATCGATGCGTGGTAGCGGAGGTGAGAGAAAAACCACCATGATCGCGCATTATTGGTTGATCAAGTCAACCTCTCTTGATGTGTGAATGACGTCGAATCTTGAGGAGCCCAGATTGGACGGCTGAGATTACGCACGATGGATAGAAGAAAAATCGACAGGGAATTAAGCTGCGATTTAAGGAGATTTCGAATCCATTGACCGCCACGGTGGAGAAAGAAATGAATCAACGAATAGGCTGGCACTGTTCCGATGGAGACACGTGGCTACTTCCTAAGCATTCATGCTGACGCCGAACAGGGAACTCCAAGCACGCAGGCGGTAGGCGAATTGATGTAGGTGGGAGAGGAACCAAACGGAAATGGAGATCAAATGGCTAAAGCCATGAACAGAGTCAGTCGAATAGGAGATTTAGAGAGAGGAGGAATAGAGAAGAGTCCAAGTGAGCAAGAGAGACAGTGAATAGTGAACCCGAAGGGGAGGACTGAGCATAGAGAGTAGTAAAGCCAAGAACAGAAGATAGAGGGCCGAGCTGACCACAGGCAGCATCGAGCACCAGAGAGCTTGAAGATTCAAGCCTTCCCATAGAGAAATCTGTGCAGATTGAGCACCATAGTTGGATCTTTCCACTGTAGACCAAGGGTCATAGAGCTGGTAGGAAGAACGAGAGTCTGTGTACTCCGAGTGGCTTGGGGAATCCAAGAACCACCCTGCTATTATAGGGAAAAGTATCCGACTCGGATGACCCTATCCCACTCTAAGGGTGATAGTACCTCAACAACAACTGTAAAGAAAACTACTTAAGGTTTACTTCTTTATGAAAGCAAAAGAGAATGAAGAAATGCACTAACCGTTGCCTTGCGCTTAATGTCAAATCCAAACTCTTCTCTTTGCTGCTTGCTCCCAGCTCCTTGCTCTTTTGCTGGCCTAGCTACAATGAGATCCTGTAAAATAACAAAGAAGGAAACTACAAGAAGCATGCAATCATAACTGATTCAAGGATTAGCATAAATCAAATATACAATTATCACAATACATCATTGAAACAAATGCATATAGAAGAACCTCAATAGCTTTTATTAATGGAAGAAGTAAAGTTCTGAGACTGTTACAACCATTGAAGGCCCCAATCCAGCAACACCTCCCAGCAGAAAGAATTTCTCCTCTTCACCTCCTTCAAGCAATCACCCAATAATTCTATAGTGAAACCAACAGCATATCATTACTTTGCACAAAATTCCCGCCTCCAGAGCTCATAGGAGAGAGCTCAATATATAGATGAATTGAGAGAGGATGAGTCAGCTTGCAACTGATGTGTAGCTGCCTTGTGTCCTCTCTCTCTTCAGTTGATCTTTAGTTCTTGAGTCCACTTGGAGAACCTTGCTTCCACTTGGAGAAACAGAGCCTCTGACTCATCACAAGGCGAAATCCCTGATCCAAGTGTCATTTTTGGAAGATTCCAGAGCAATGACTCAGTGTGCCACTTGTCCCATCTCGCTCAGCGCAGGTGGCCTTTGTTCTACCTGCTTTGCAACGCAGGTACACCATGGAGGAGTTGAGTTTCAGCGCAGAAGCCTAGTGGAGCACCTGCTTTGATTTCAGGATTGCTTGTTTTTGAGTGTTTTCAGGTGGAGAATTGATCTGAGAGCTATTGGTTTGCTGACCTTGTTCCTCTAGGGGTAGGAACATCATGTTTAGGGACTTTGGATCCCTTGGATTATTGACAATTCATGCCTGATGCTGTAAGGCACAAAATTGTCTATAACAGATGCCCCCTAAAGTATGAGGTCGTTTATCGGGTGAAATGCTTTATTAGGAGGATCCGAAGTTCATTCAATCTGCTGAGAAGTGTCCTGTAATAAGATACAATACAATACATCATTTTTCATTCTTTTTCATGATCTAGCTGAGGCGGGCATTCCCATGCTCAGCTTTATAAATTCATTTTGGTACATAGCATAGACGATCGTCTGATGATAGACTGATAATTCTCTGCTGAAATTATCATCCTTTGAGAAGGATGATCATCTGCTGCAATGATGTACATATCAAATGTCTTTATATCCTGAATATATATCGCAGCCTGGATGGATGAAACTAGATCCGGGGTCTTCAATCTCTTCCGATCTTCACTCGATGTACAAGTCGATCCATGTGAGAATTTCTTGAAGTCGAACATGGAAAGACATCGCTTGATTACCGGTCAATGATGTAAACCGTTAACAAGCGCGAGAGGAATCACCGATAAGGATGATGACCCTCAAGGTACGACAGTACAATTCACATGGTGGGAATAAAGGACTTGGTGTCGACCACCATGCAAAATCTTTTGGTCGAAGGTCATTGATGTATACCTGTCGCCGGAAGTGAGAAACTTGCCATTGAGGCATGCAAGCTTCAAAGTACTGAAAGGGTTGTTCCTAGATCAACTCCTTGGATAATGAGCTGATGTCGACAAGGAGTGATCCGTCAAAGGAGGGCCTTAATGAATCCCACATCAGTGACACGGAACGGAGCTAGTGATTGTGATGAGGTGAAAACAAACTGTGATGTATGATTCAGGGTGGCGGTCATGAAATGGATGAAGGACAATGTATGGCAGTGGATGGGACACGGTTGACTCTTTGCAGAACAACATCTCTTGAACATATAACGACACTGATGTGATGGATCGGTAGCATTACCCCAAATGTGGATGGTGTGGCGAGGACCATGGTGATGAGACCGGTGAATGAAACAACCCAACCCGATGTGATACGGAGGACAAAGTGTCATGTTCAAGAGCGACTTGCTACCATTAAAGCTGTGAGGTTCTCCCAATTTTTCCCCAGTCATTGCTGACCAGTACCTCTTTATTTTTGTCAAGCTTGAGGAGGATAACATATGCTTGTTCTATAACCTGCCCTTCGGGCAAGCCCATCGCTATGTTTTAAGGAGCCTAGCGATAGGGAAACTCGTTCTCGTCTAAAGACAAGTTTGTCGCTATTTTAATGAATTTAACGAGTCTAACGACAAGGATAACTCGGTCCTTTTCATTTTTAGAGAGTCTGAAAAGGTACATAAAGTCAACTCCAGAATTCCTTTTTCATCATCTAATCCCTTAAGTCCGAAAAAGTATAAAACAATACAGAAGGGATGAATTTTCGATTGCTTTAACGAGCCGAACAAAACAAGCGCTCGATCTTTTTGTGCAATAATCCCTCAGGTCCAAAAAGATTAAAATCTAGAGGAGGGATAGCTCTTCCGGTCGTTTTAACGAGATGGAAGGCCAAAACTCGGCAAACTTTTCATATTTTACGAGTCAGGAGAAAAGAGCTCAAAGAAGACTCGTCTTTTGAGGAACGAGTGATAAACAAGGATAGCAGCAGATTCCAGGTACAGGTTGGAATTTTCCAATCACGGCAGTGTCACAAGGATGGCTAAGTGAAATCACTCTTCGTAGCTGTTCCTCAAAATGGGTAAACAAACATATGGAGATGAACGATTGGCCAAATGAACGGATGGAGGTGAGACTGCAAGAACATGACCAAGGGCTTTAATATGGTTGTCAAAGGTTACATTTACCAAGGTTATTTACCGGTTCATTTTTTCTGGGTGAGCTTGAACTCTAGGGGAAGATTGCTCACAACTTATGTTTATTTTTTAACGAGCATGAACTATGTGCTAAAACTGCTCGGATCTTGCGTTTATTTTTTAACGAGCATGAACTGTGTGCTAAAACTGCTCGATTATACCAGTCTTAATACAAGGAATGCCTCAGGTGAGGTAGTCATTTTTAAGGAGCTATACCTCACTAGTTACTCCAATTTGGCAAGTTTTAACTTTTGCCCCACATCCTTTCTTTATGCAAGCTGGAAACGGCTAATCCTACGAGTTTAACGGGTTAGACCTACAGGTTTAAAGGGAGGACCTAAAAATTTAAAAAATAAATAGTCGTCCCGTGCTTGCACTCCAAAAGGTTCGCATGCCCCCAAGTATAAAGTATAATTTCAAGGCTACCCCTCCTCTATCCCACCTCTGTTTTTTCTACTTGTCATCTTGCTATATTTTTAACGATACTTGTCTTCTCGTTATTTTTCGGTGCCGACGGTACTTGTCTTCCCATCAGTTCACTTTTTGATTTTTGCAAGATCGCAACAGATAAAACATTGGCGTTGCGGAGGGAGGTTTGCCTCTTACTTATTATCCGAAAAATGGTTTTGTTCGCTGCCGCAAACTAAACTCTTTTTCCCGGCGATGTCTATTACTAGGTTACTAAAGATGGTGACCACTTGTTGCAGCAATTTCATCTCTTTCTTTGGAGGCTGCCCCTACTTATCCTTCAAAACATATGTTTTAATGGGTGAGGCTTACCTTCAAAGATGGTGGCTACTTGCCGCCACAAATGGATCTCCTCCCTCGGCATCCTACTTACCTAGACAAGGGGAGCGAGAAGCTGATTATCTCACCCACATAACTTTGACAAAAGAACTTTATCCTAGAACAACCCTCTCTTCCATGCCGGACGGGGTACGGACTAGTCATATTCTTCTGCGGAAATTAACTTTATACCCAAGGTTTTCTCTGCCCAAGGCAGGCCAGGGTGCATGCCCCCTGGGTCCCAGTTCTTTCTTCCGAATCACTCGCATTCATCGGGAAGTAGAACCGGGGGTGGAGGCATTCCTTGAGTGAATAAACCATTAAGGGATGGTATTTGACTATTTGCGATGCGTGATCCTGGAAATGAAAGTTGGTCTACGAGCTTGACCATTCTTCCTTCGTGCGGAAAACACATAACTCTGAAGAGTGAGGACACTATCGCCTCCATGCAATATATATAGTCTCGTCCAAGGAGTAAGTTATACACCAAGGGTCCCTGGACGACCATGACATTCATATGAACTGTCTTCCCCTTCAATGTAACGGGAACATTGGGGAGAATCCCTAAATGGCGACTGGTTCCTTTATCAAAACCTGATAGATTTCTCATCTCAGGTAAAAGCGCCGGGGAACCCAGTGCTTTCCAAGCAATAGAGGAAAGGATACTCACAGATGCCCCTTCATCAATGATAGTTCCAGCCATTACCATTCTATAGATTTGGACAATGATTCTGAATGGTATATTGGCTGGTAACCGGGGCCTGCCTAGTTGGTTCCAATCAAAGGACACAACCAGGTTGCTTGGTGGTGGGACCGAATACACGGCCGGGTACGACCCTGACGATGTTCCTTCCTGCGATAAAGGAATGGGCGCGTTGCCCTGATGCTCATCAAAGTCTGTGTTGATGAAAAGAATCTGGACGGTGTCGTCCTTATTCTCTTCAGTGAGGGTGTCATTTGAAGATGAATCTTCAATGACGGAGTCATTTGAGGATGAAACCTCTGAAGGAAGAACCGGGTCAACTGCCGTTTTGACCTTTAGACTTTCGTCTGGTTTGGATTCAGTAGGTTCATTCTCAATGACCGACACTTCAGCTGACCACTTGAGCGGGCCAGCTGGATTTTCAACTATCGAGGGACTTGGCGCGAGTTTTTGGTATCCAGGAGGAAGTCGTGACGGTGAAACCGGACGATCTTCCAAAACTCTCTTTGCCTCATCTAAGAATGGACAACGGTGGATGGCGTGATCGCCTTCACACAGCATGCAGGGTGATCTTGGTCTCCCTTTTCGTCCTCCACTCTCGCTAGTTGACGGACTGCATTCAACATGACTACCAGAGGTTGATGCTACCAGATTGTGCAACCTGGGGGACCAGTCCCTTAGTATCCGGGGAATACAAGGACAATCACGGTGGAAGTGGGTCCCTTTGCAAATGACACATGGCGATTTAGGCCCGGTCGGTGCAGTGTGTGGATTTTTGTCAGATGTCTTTTGCTTGCCCCTAGTCGCCTTCGCCTTAGGCTCCTTCTGCTTCTTTTCTTTCTTCTTCTTCTCCTTCTTCTCCATGGGAGGCTGACTTTTTCCGGCTCTACCTTGTGAAGATGAAGGATCAGAGGAAGATTTGTAAGAAGTGGAAGGCTGGTGGGTAGCTCTAGACTGGTCTGACTGTTGATTCGACTGCTCAGGGTTAGTGGTGATCTGAACTACATTAGTTGAAAAGAGCCATACAGGTAGGCCAATTGTCAATCCTGGAAGTGACAATGTGGCCATATGGGGCACACCAACATCTCCCCAAGAGGAGAAGGGACTGGGACTTCCACCAAGGTGACTTCCTTGGTTGGTGGGCTCCATACTTTTCAACTAAAAGATCAACGCGGGAATAACAGGTGATTATGTTCCGTTTAAAGTAAATTTTATTAACGACGCTTTAGACACAACTTTGCTTTTTCATGTTTTAAGAGTCGAGAAAAAGCTAAAGATGACTCTAGTCTCCTTCGATGTATTAACGAGCCCGAAGTGACAAATGCTCAGATGGACTTTTTCAGTTATAGAGTTTGAAAAAGGCCAAAAGAAACTACTCTGGAGTTCTAGGCAGAGGGTGTGCCAAACTTTTCGCGAAACCACAGAATATGTTTTACGGTACGGGTGGTCGATCTTCGTGAATGCTGTGTTCACTGCATCGCGATCAGTAGGGCGGCCGACACGGCTTCCTATGGATAAAGGCTTTGTTCCTATAGGGGTCTCCCAATATATACGCAACGGTACATGGGAGCACAAGTCCGTATTAGTGCCACCGACTCTCAGGAGGAATCACCCACCTTCGTAGAGATCGACAGTCACTACGTTTAACGACGCCAGAACACGTCTCTACCTAGACCTCTATGTGTTTGCGTTATGTTACAAAGCGTTGTTATGTAAATTGAATTTATTTTAATGTTGATCTTGTTTAGCAGTTCGCCTTTAAGGATCACCACGAGATGTATGTAACAAATTCCTGAATGCAGTCTAAGATGAGAAGCAAACTTTTCAATCTTTCAACTTTGAAAATCTTAACTACTGAGGAGAAGAAAGGCAAATCTTTTCACACAGATCATAGAGCACACACTAATGCAAAATTTCCTAAATCAACATGCAAACAGTCAAATGCAAAATGCACAATGCATGTATTTTCTTTTCCCTTTCTTAATGTTGATGTATTACAAAAAGAAAGTTGTTATATAACTTTGATTTCGATTTCAAGCGAAAGTAAACAAGCTAGTCCAAAATCAAAAGACACCTTAAGATTTACTTGTTTAAACACTGGAAATGCATGAAATCAAACCATAATGACGAAAGTAAAAATACTAATCAGCTATGGACAGCAAACAAGCTAACTCTTTAGACCAGCAAAATGCCTAACACAGGTTTAGATCTAAGAGGCCAAAGCAAGACTAGTTCACTTTCGTTATGGGAAATTGTAAATGATGTAAGAAATACAAAAGAAGAAGTACAATTTCGTTATATAACAGAGGCAGAATGATGGCAAGTAAGGTTGGTTTCAGAACAGGTACAAGACTGGTAACTGGCTGCAAAATCTATAGTGAAAACAGGCAAGAAAAAGGGAGGAAACCCCAAATGCACAATGCAAAATTGGGCCAACGCAGGTGCTGCACAGCCAGTCTGGCTCTCAGCGCAGGTAGCCCCTTCGAGACCTGCGTTGCAAAGCAGGTAGCCCGTGTACTACCTGCTTTGGAAAACGAAAGTTGCGTTTTCTCAATTTCCGGGTCACAATTTTCTCAAAAATTCACAGTTTTTGCTCAAATCAGAAGCTATCAGTCAAGCACACACTAAGGGATGACAAGGAAGATGAAAAGCTATCACTAAGAGCTTACAAGGATCCTTGTAGATCAGCTCTTCAAATCATGAACATGCTCAGAAATGAGCTAGAGTAGCTGCCCTCTACTTCGCTTTTGATATAGTCAAAAGCTTTTTGATTTGGTACTCTTTTGTTCAGGAAATGAATAGCAAAATACTACAAACAATCAAACAGATACGATCCCCAGCGGAGTCGCCAGTTTGTTGTAGGGAAAAGTATCCGACTCGGATGACCCTATCCCACTCTAAGGGTGATAGTACCTCAGCAACAACTGTAAAGAAAACTACTTAAGGTTTACTTCTTTATGAAAGCAAAAGAGAATGAAGAAATGCACTAACCGTTGCCTTGCGCTTAATGTCAAATCCAAACTCTTCTCTTTGCTGCTTGCTCCCAGCTCCTTGCTCTTTTGCTGGCCCAGCTACAATGAGATCCTGCAAAATAACAAAGAAGGAAACTACAAGAAGCATGCAATCATAACTGATTCAAGGATTAGCATAAATCAAATATACAATTATCACAATACATCATTGAAACAAATGCATATAGAAGAACCTCAATAGCTTTTATTAATGGAAGAAGTAAAGTTCTGAGAGTGTTACAACCATTGAAGGCCCCAATCCAGCAACACCTCCCAGCAGAAAGAATTTCTCCTCTTCACCTCCTTCAAGCAATCACCCAATAATTCTATAGTGAAACCAACAACATATCATTACTTTGCACAAAATTCCTGCCTCCAGAGCTCATAGGAGAGAGCTCAATATATAGATGAATTGAGAGAGGATGAGTCAACTTGCAACTGATGTGTAGCTGCCTTGTGTCCTCTCTCTCTTCAGTTGATCTTCAGTTCTTGAGTCCACTTGGAGAACCTTCCTTCCACTTGGAGAAACAGAGCCTCTGACTCATCACAAGGCGAAATCCCTGATCCAAGTGTCATTTTTGGAAGATTCCAAAGCAATGACTCAGTGTGCCACTTGTCCCATCTTGGTCAGCGCAGGTGGCCTTTGTTCTACCTGCTTTGCAATGCAGGTACACCATGCAGGAGTTGAGTTTCAGCGCAGAAGCCTAGTGGAGCACCTGCTTTGATTTCAGGATTGCTTGTTTTTGAGTGTTTTCAGGTGGAGAACTGATCTGAGAGCTGTTGGTTTGCTGACCTTGTTCCTCTAGGGGTAGGAACATCATGTTTAGGGACTTTGGATCCCTTGGATTATTGACAATTCATGCCTGATGCTGTAAGGCACAAAATTGTCTATAACACCTGCCAAGCAAAATCTGCTTCAGGAGAACTCATATTGAGTCCCTATGTTGTAATTTCTCTGCTAAAAGACACAATAAAATAAGGCCACAACTAAAACTGGACCGAAGACATAGCCCTGGAGGATAGGGTGAACTCCTTATTAAAAATTGCTTGTGTGTTTATGTTGCTTACTGTATTTGTCTATTGTCTTTCCACTTATTTTCTGTGTATTGGCAATATGATCGATCCATTGTTTAAATAACATAGAACACACACACCATCACATGAGTCTGTAATACCTTTTGTTTAATAAATCTTCAACTGAGATCACTCATAGGGTGATTATCAGATCAAGTGGTATCAGAGCTCTAGGCTGTAAGTTTAGACAAGCTTGTGTTGGTTTAGCTGTGAATGCTCACTAGATCAAAGCTCAAATTAGGAGAAGGAGAGTTGGTGGAAACTAATCCTGAAATTGGGAGAGTCTATTCTCGAAAGACAATGTCAGAAGAAGGTTCTATAGGGCCAGACCCTCAATTCATAGAAATTTTCCTAGCTATAAAGTCTATGGTAGAAGAAATGTATGGGGACTTTAGGCATAAGGGTGAAGATTCATCAGGCTCTAAGAAAGATAAAGAAGAAGATGAATCTCATTCCCATGACCACTCAAAAGGAAAGGGAAAAGAATAAAGCTTCCCTACACCTCCTAGTAGCCCTGTGCATAATAAGAAGGCATCTTTAACTAAGTTAGATGTTAAATTTGATTTGCCTATATATGATGGAGAGCTAAATGATGAAAAGTTGGACAATTGGATTAGACAAATTGATGTGTATTGCAGAGTACAAAATATAGACTCAGACAAGAGCAAGATTCAGCTGGCAAGCCTTTGCCTAAGGGGCACTGCCTTAGTTTGGTGGGAAGGCAAAACCCAAGCTGGTATGAGGAAGCATGGTAAAACCATCTCTGTCTGAAGTGAATTTGTTACTGCAATCAAAAAGCAGTTCTATCCATTGGCTTACATGCAACAAGCCATGATGAGTTGGAAAACTCTTCGGAAGTTAAGAGGGCAAAGTGTACAAGGGTATACTCAAGAGTTCCAAAAGAGAGCATTGATGTTGAGTATTTCATTAGACTCACCAGAAACTCTTTTGAAGTACATTGGTGGTCTAGACAGCTACATGAGGCATACCATCCTCATGTTTAATCCCGCTAGTATAGATGAGGTATCTGTACAAGCTACTCATATAGAAGCTAGAGGAAAGAATGGAAATCCAGAAGTTGGGGGACCATCCCAACCCACTGTAAGCAAGAGAAAGGAGAAAAGAAAGCAGAAGTGGAAAGCAAGGAAGGCTAACACTGCACAAAAAGGCAAAGCTTCATGCACTCACTGTAAAAAAGAGGGGCATGATGATGAGCACTGTTGGATTCTGCATCCAGAGCTGGGACCTAAGAAGTCTGAGGGCAAGAAGAAGAATACCACTGCAGCTATTCAGAAAGATTTGGGGTCAGACTCAGGAGATGAAACAATCATTGCAGCCACAGGTATAAAAGGTAAGAATTATGAAGCATCTACTAGTAATTTTGCTCAATCTGTTATTAATGAAGAACATGAGAGAAAAAGGCATGAGCTTTTCCATATTCGAGTTGTTTCCAAAAATCAAAATATTGATACTTTGTTTGATAGTGGCTCACAAGTAAATCTGATTTCTGAAGCAATTGTAAAGAAATTGGGATTAGAAACTACACCTCATAGGAAGCCATACCCATTAGGATGGTTGAATGATAAAGCACAACTACAAGTGACTAGAGAGTGCAAACTCAAGTTTTCTTTTGGGTCAATATTTGTAGACGAGGTTGAGTTAGATGTAATTCCTTTGTATATATGTGGAATTTTTTTAGGAAGTCCTTACTTGTATGATAGAAAAGCTATTTTCTATAGAGCCGAGAACAAGTATCTACTTGTTAAAGATGGAATCGAATACTTTGTGAGAGCTCATAAGCTCAAGAATAATTATACTCTCATAAACTCAGGACAAATGAAAAGAATGATAAATTCATGCAAATAGTTCTTACTAATGGTTGTAAAGGAAAAGAAAACTGATAAAACCAATGTATTTGAGGGCTATAATTCTAATCAGCAAGCTAATATAGAAAAGATTGTTTCAGAGTATGATGTCTTGTTTCAAGAACCTCAAGGTCTGCCACCCAAAAAGGGAATAGTACATGATATTATTTTACAGCAAGATGTTCCTTTGCCTAACATTGGGATGTACAGGTTATCTTCTTTAGAGAATGCTGAAATCAAGAAGCAGGTGTAAGAGTTTCTCGAGAGAGGGTTCATCAGGCCTAGCACATCACCATGTGGGTCACCAATCGTTTTGGTGAGAAATAAAGATGGATCGTGGAGAATGTGCATTGATTACCAAGCACTGAATAAGATAACAATAAAAAAGTGTTATCCCCTTCCTCGCATAGATCATCTTTTAGATCAACTAAAGGAAGCTGTTTATTTCACCAAGCTAGATTTGCACAGTGGATACCATCAGGTTAGAGTTGCAGAGCAAGATGCATGGAAGACTGCTTACAAAACAAAGCAGGGATTGTATGAATGGCTAGTTATGCCTTTTGGCATGACCAATGCCCCTGCTACTTTCATGAGATTAATGAATGTACTCAGACCTTTTCTTGATGATTTTGTTATTGTGTATCTGGATGACATTTTGATTTTTAGTAAAACGTGGGAAGAACATTTAAAACATGTTAAGTAGACATTAGATGTTTTGAAAAGAGAAAAACTTCACGTTAAACTCTCCAAATGTGAATTTGGAAAAACCTCTCTAAATTATTTGGGTCATATAGTAGGGGGAGGTGAATTGAAAATAGATCCCTCTAAAGTGGCAGTCATTATAAACTGGCCTAAACCCGAGTTTGCTACAGAAGTGAGAAGCTTACTAGGAGCAGCACAATATTGGAGGAAGTTCATTTCAATTTTTTCCTCAATTGCAGCTCCCTTACATGCTTTGACAGGATTGAACAAGGTGTTTCAGTGGGGAGGCAAGCAGCAGAAAGCCTTGGACACCTTGAAAGAAAAAATTAGTACAACACCTGTACTAGCACTGCTAGATCTACAAAGACCATTTGAGATCCAAACTGATGCCAGTGACTATGCCATGGGAGCAGTGTTGACACAGCATGGTAAACCCATATGTTATCATTCTGAGACTTTTAATCCTGCAGTAGTCAACTATCCTACATATGATAACGAATTGTATGCATTAGTTCAGAGTGTGAAAAAGTGGAAACATTACTTAATGGGCAAAGAAACAGTAATACATACTGATCATCGGCCACTTCAATACCTACACTCCCAAACTAAGTTGCAACAATAAATACATTATAGGTGGATGGGTTTTCTACAATAGTTTCATTTAGTCATCAGATATAAAAAGGGCATACATAACAAGGTTGCAGACATGTTATCTAGACCCATTATAAATGCATCTACCATACTTAAGCATAATTCTGTGCTGCATGAAAGATACATAGAACAATATGCTCAGGATATGGACTTTAAAGATGTATATGCAACTTTGAGTCAAGGAAAAATAGTAGAAGAATTGGACTATCATGTGAAGGACCGACTCTTATATCATTGTGGGAAACTCTACATTCCACAAACTGAGAGAGCAAAGATAATTAGGGAAGCGCACACTTATCTGATATCAGGTCACTTTGGGGTAAGTAAAACAGTTGCATAGCTGCAAAGGTTCTGCTATTGGCCAAGAATGAGTGAGACAGTTTCTAGATATGTAAAGGGGTGTGCTATGTGTGCTAAAAGCAAGCCCAACAATAGAAAACTAGGTTTATACACTCCATTGCTAGTTCCTTCTCACCCTTTGGAAAGCATTTCCATGGATTTTGTGGGAGGACTGCCTAAATCTAGGAAAGGTCATGATTATCTATATGTTGTTGTGGATAGGTTCAACAAAATGTGTATTTTGATACCCTGTAATAAACAAATTACAGCTGAACAAATTGCAAAATTATTCTTTGAACATGTATGGGTTCATTTTGGATAACCCACTTCTATTATATCTGATCGAGACACCCGATTTATGGGAAAGTTTTGGTCCAGTCTGTGGGAACTAATGGACACCAAATTAAAGAAAAGCACAACTTTTCATCCACAAACAAATGGCCAAACAGAAGTAGTTAACAGGACAGTGATCCAGTTACTGAGAGGATATTGCAGCAAACACCCTAAGCTTTGGGATGAACACTTGTGTTATGTGCAGCATGCTTACAATAGAGCCAAACATTCTTCTACCTAGAGATCTCCTTTTGAGACCTGCTTGGTTTCATACCAAGGTCTCCCTTGGATTTTGTCTTTGGTAAAGATACCATGGTTGATAGACACAGTGATGTGGATAGGGAAACTAGCTTCATTGAACAGATCCAGGAGATCCACTAGGCAGTACATGAACATCTAGAAAAGAGCCAGGCCAAGTACAAGGCCAGGCATGATAAGCATTGGATGGAGCATAGTTTTCAAATTAGAGACCAAGTCTGGCTGTATATCAGCAAGGACAGGATGCAAGGTGAAGGAAAGAAGCTAAAACCTATCGGGTTTGGACCCTTCAGGATACTTGAGAAGATTGGTGAAAATGATTTTCACCTTGATCTGCCAGCTTACATGCACATCTACTGAGTCATGAACGCAGATTTCTTAAGGTTGTTTGAACCTTCAATGATTGAGGACCCTGAAGAGTAGAGTTAATTACCTTATGTTGATGACCTGCTACCTGAATATATTAATGAGTTGTAGGAAGACACAGTGCTGGACAGGAAGGTAAGGACGACGCGCAGTGGATAGGTGGAATACCTCAGGATTGGGCTTAAAGGTTCGAAGCCGAGTAGTGTGAAGTGGATTGAGATTGGACAAGTGAGACAACAGTTTCCTCACTTAGTCGATGCTTGAAGAAAACCAACTTTTGGTGGTCCAAAAGCTTTTCAGTAGGGAGGGGGTGATCCAATTCGAATCCATAAATGACTGTTAAAGAACCATGACTATATTAGGATGAAACAAATCCTTGAAGAATCCAAAACAGCAATCAAAAACACCCTGAACCAGTGGCCATGGCAGCTGACACGGAACGATGAGGACCTTGGTCAAAGCGTGCTGACTGAGGCCCATGGAGACTGTGCAGGAGGTCGACGTAGCCCCTGGGAGCCTTGGAACCAAAAAAGGAGCTGATTTTCGATGCACGATTAACGCCTAGGTTGGGAAAAAAGGGTCGAAATGGAAGAGCCTTAAGGACTTGGTCACGTTGGGAGCCAAAGGACCGTGGGCAGAGAAACAAAAAGCACCAACGTATGACGGTGGGACTCACGACCTAGAAATCGACAGTTTGATCAAGGTGCCCTTGAACGGTAATAGGTTTTGGAGGAGAGCAGAGCGATCCCACTCAGCGATTGACACGTGGCAGTGGAGGTGAGAGAAAAACTGTCACGATCGCTCATTATTGGTCGAGCAAGTCAACCGTGCTTGACGTGCAAATGACGTCGGATCTTGAGGAGCTTAGATCGGATGGCTGAGATTGTGCTCGATGGATAGAAGTGGAATCAACAGGGAATTAAGCTACGATTTAAGGGGATTTCAAATCCATTGACCGCCATGGTGGAGAAAGAAATGAATCGATGAACAAGCTGGTGTTGTTCCGATGGAGACACGTGGCTACTTCCCGAGCATTCATGCTAACTCCGAACAGGGAACTCCAATCACGTAGGCGGGAGAGGAACCGAACGGGCATGGAGATCGAATGGCTAAAGCCATGAACAGAGCCAGTCGAATAGGAGATTCAGAGAGAGGAGGAACAAAGAAGAGTCCAAGCAACCAAAAGAGACAGTGAACAGTGAACCCAGAGGGGAGGACTGAGCACAGAGAGTAGTAAAGCCAAGCAGAGGAGATAGAGGGCCAAGCTGACCACAGGCAGCATCAAGCACCAGAGAGCTTGAAGATTCAAGCCTTCCCATAGAGGAATCTATCCATATTGAGCACCATAGTTGGCTCTTTCCACTATAGACCAAGGGTCACAGAGCTAGTAGGAAGAATGAGAGTCCGAGTGGCTTGGGGAATCTAAGAACCACCCTGCCAAGCAAAATCTCCTTCAGGAGAACTCATATTGCGTCCTTGCATTGTAATTTCTCTGCTGAAAGACACAATAGAATAAGGCCACCACTGAAGCTGGACCAAAGAAATAGCCTTGGAGGATAGGGTGAACTTCTTATTAAAAATTTCTTGTGTCTTTGTGTTGATTACTATATTTCTCTGTTGTCTTTCGACTTATTTTCTGTGTATTGGAAATCTGATCGATCTGTTGCTTAAATAACACAGAACATAGACACCATCACATGAGTCTGTAATACCTTTTGTTTAATAAATCTTCAACTAAGATCACTAATAGGGTGATTATCAGATCACCTCAATTCCAATTTTAGCTATGTAATTCCATGAATTTTGGAGAAGTGTGCATTACAAACGAAAGCACATGAGGAATTGTACTAAGCTAACTAGGAAATGAGTTGAAGATGTGGTAAAATCATTCCCAATTATAATAAAAAATATTTCCATGTCAGTTGATTTGCACCTGTTATTGTTGGCCTCATATGATGTGTTAGTCATCATGGATTGGATATCAGCTCATAAAACCAAAATTTATCACTACATCAAGTCGATAAAATACCTCAATGAAGAAGAGGAAAGAGTGATGTTCCAAGGAAAGAAAAAATATGATGGTTTAACAAATATCAATGCTACAAATGAAGAGATGTAGTGAGAAAGGGTATGATTTGTATTTTGTCTAAGTACTCAATGAATTAGAGGCATAGGGGTTTCACCTTGAGAGCAATACCATACCACGTGCATTCATACTAGGATATATATATATATATATATATATATATATATATATATATATATATATAGAGAGAGAGAGAGAGAGAGAGAGAGAGAGAGAGAGAGAATTACATAATATATTGAGCATGTAATAGGGGGTAAAGGGTTTTTATATGTTGTGTATAAAACATGGAGCTCAAAGTTAATGGAAAAATACAAAGGGGTATAAAAAATGTTAATGAAAAAATGGATAGCTATAATATCTAGTGAAAGTAGGAGTTTTTTAATTGGGAAGATGTTTGGGTTCATATTGATAGGGGGTTAAATAAAGTGACTTTTAGAGTTATTTTCCAATATGTATTCAAGTTAAGAGTTTTGTTTAATATCCAATGAATGCACACACTATGTCAGAGGTTCATTGAGTGAAGCACCAGTGATTAGAGGTTGATAAAGATAGAATGAAAGAGTATTCCATCTTAAGATAATTTAGTAATGTGTTCCCTGTGGAAATCCCTATATTTCCATCGAGAAGGGAAATTGATTTCTTAATTGAGTTACTACAAAGATTGACACTAATGTAAAAAAATGTATTTTGTATGAGTACAATGGAGATGGTAAAGCTAAAATTACAATTATAGGAAATCTTGTATAGGGGATATATTAGACCCAGTGTATCACCTTGGGAATCTCCAGTGTTATTTGTAAATAAAAAGTATGGCACACTAAGACTATGCATCAAATATAGGAAATTAAATAAGGCCACAATAAATAACATGTATCCCTTGCCAACAATTGATCACTTATTTGACTAGTTGAGAGGAGTTTTGGTATTTCAAAGATAGACTTGAGGTTTGGGTACCATTACGCATGGATTAAAGATGAAAATATCCACAAGGCATCTTTTAGAACATGGTATGGGTAGTATGAGTTTGTGGTGGTGCCATTTAGACTCACTAATTCTCTAGAAATATTTATTTGTTTAATGAATAACATTCTTGGTCCATATTTAACATAGTTACCGATCAAATCAGAACTATTACCTCAAAACGAGAACTTTGGCCAAAAAACCCCAAAAAAACATGAAAAACAGGCTGAAAATGAAAAGTGTTGATGCTGGAATAACAATTTGTTTTTATACATTTTCAACATTTTTTTAAAATGACTGTAAAAACTAGAAATTTTTGTGCAAAAACCACCCTGAAACCAAAAAGTGTTGATGCTGGAATAACGTTGTTTTTTTTTTCAAAGTAAATTTTCAACAATGTTTAATAATGACATAAAAATAAAATATCATGACTCTAAAAAACAATAAATTTCCAACAATTTTCAAGCATGACATTAAGGATAAAATATCACGTCTTTGAAAAGCCTTAAAAGTCCAACGATTTTTAGGCATGACATTAAATTTAAAATATCACGTCTTTGAAAGGCCTTAAAAGTCCAATGATTTTTAGGCATGACATTAAATTTAAAATATCACATATTTCAAAACCCTTAAAATTCCAACAATTTTCAGGCATGGTGCTAAGAAAAAATACTTATCATTGTTTTCAATAATAACATTAAAGATAAAATATCATTGACTTAGAGAAACATTAAAATCTTGACAATTTTTCAACCATGGAATTAAAACCAAAGATTATGACTACAAAAAAATCTTAAGTTTTCAAAATATTTCAAGCATGACATTATGGAAAAAGTTTATAACTAAAAGAACTTTAAAAATGAACACTTGAATGAAAGAGTTATTATACCAAGAGTAATTTATTTTTTTAATGCTAAAGGTATAAGGATTTTAAAATCTTAGCCTAAGATAACTTGATACATTGCAACAAATATTTAAAAATCAACCATCAAATTGACACACAATGTAGGCGAACTCGACTCATTGTAATGAAAACTTAAAGACAAACCATGAAATTGACACATTGTGGGGGCAAAATCGATTCATTATAACGAAAAATTTAAAATCAACTATCAAATTACACATAATAAGACCAGGTTGCTAGATGAGCATCGACACGGACCATGAGAAAAAATAATAATAATAATAATAATAATAATAACAAATAAATATATAAATAAATTAAAATGAAAAATACAAAAGAAAATAAAAATTCAAATATCGAAGAAAAAAAACAAATCAAAACAAAAGAAAACAAAAATTCAAATATTGAAAAAATAAAAAAATAAAAAACACAAAAAAATAGAAATTAATAACAAGCAATAAAACATAAAAAAAAAATAAAAAACATGACAAAAGAAATCAAATATTTAAAAAAAAAAAACTGTAAAATATAAAAAAATCAAAATTAACTTGTAAAATTTTAAAACTTAAACAAAAGAAAAAAAGGAAAATATTTCAAAAATACACATAATTTAAGGAAAAAAAGTTAAAAAATAACCTTTTTTTTGTAAGCACCCACGGGAGATTTGAACCAGTGACCTATCGCAAGGAGTGCCTTAACAATGCACCCATTCACCGTCAATCCAAAGCCCCATAGGCCACTTAAAAAAAAAAAAATTCAAAAAAAAATTAAGTTAAAAAAAAAAAAATCAAAAACAAAAATGAAAAAAAAAGTTATAAAAAAAAATAAAATAAAAAAACCCTCACAATTAAAAAGTTCAAATAAAAATTAAAAAATTAAAAGAAGAGAAAAAACAAATTCCCACAGCCCACCGTCCTCCTCCTCGCGTCCCCGTACACCGCATGGCCCAACCGACCTAGCGTAGCCAGGGGCCGATTGCCAAAATCAGCCCCTGGCCACCCCATGACCCAACTAGCTCAAGGTGGTCAGGCGCTCATTCTTGGAATCAGCCCCTGGCCACCCCACGACCCAGCCGACCTAGGGTGCCCAGGTTTCAATTTCCGGAATCATCCCCTGGTAACCCCGAGATGGTTGGTCCGTGGGGTGGGCGGGGAGCATGAGACAATTTTTTTTTTTTTTTTATTTTTTTTATAATTTTATAATTTTTATGTTTTTTTTTTTTGAATTATACTTTTTTAATTTTGAAGGTTTTTAAATTTAATTTTTTAAATTTTAATTTTTTTAAATTTCAAATTTGAAATTTTTTTATTTTAACTTTTAAAATTTTTTAATTTAATCTTTTATTTTAATTTTTTTGTTAATTATTTTATATTTTTTTTTATTATGAGGCATTTTCCCTTAAATTATATGTTTTTTTAAATATTTTCCTTTCTTTTATTTATTTATTTTTAATTTAAATTTTAAATTTTTACTAGTTAATTATGATTCTTCTTTTTTACATTTTTATGAGTTTTTATTTTATATATATATATATATATATATATATTTTTTATTTATTTTATTTCTTTATTTTTTAATTACTAACATGAAAATCACCAACATTTAAAAAAAAATATCCACACTTAATACATTGTAAAATTTGAAGTGTAAGAAATAAGCCCTCTAAACAAAAAGAGTTGATGTTGCATCAACACTTTACAAAATCAAGATTAAAATCACCAACAAAAAAAAATGTTCATACTTGATACATAAAAAAATTTGAAGTGTAAAAATTAAGCCCTTTAAAAAAAAGTATTGATGCTACATCAACACTTTTCAAAATCATCATGAAAATCACTAACATTTAAAAACAAATGTTCTTACTTGATACATAAGAAAATTTAAAGTGCCAAAAATATGCCTAAAAAAAGGTGTCATCTAAATCACCACTTTTCAAAATCAAGCGATTTTTTGCTGCCTTAAAAAAACGAGTACTAGGTAATTTTCTCGTTTGATCGGTAACTATGTTATTTGGACAAGTGTGTGTTGGTATTTGTAGACAACATCTTGGTTTACTCTTAGACCAAGGAAGAACATGAAGAACATTCAGTAGCAGTTTTGCAATTGTTGAGAGAACACAAACTTTATGCTAAATTCAATAAGTGTGACTTCTTCGAGTCACAAGTTCAGTAATTGGGACACATTATTTCCAAGGAGGGAGTAGTAGTGGATCCAAAAAATATTAAATCCATCATAAAGTGGTGAACTCCTCAGAATGTGAAGTTACATCATTCATGGAGTTGTTCAGTTATTACTGGAGATCATTTGAAATTCCTCAAAGATTGGACGCCCAATCACGACATTACAAAAAAAAGGAAATAAATTCCAATGGAAAACAAAATGTGTAGCAACTTTGAGAAGTTAAAACATCAGCTCATACATGCACCAATATTAATAATATCAGACTTAGATAAATACCATTTGGTTTTCACTAATGTATACAAATAAGGGCTTGGTGGAGTCCTAATTCAAGAAGGACAAGTGGTCTATCAAGAATTAAGAAAGTTGAATGATCATGAACAAAATCATGTCACTCATGACTTGGAGCTAACAACGATGGTGCATGCCTTCAAAATGTGGATGCACTATTTGCTGGGAAGGAAATTCATTTTAATATTAGATCATAGAGTGTTGAGGTATTTTTTTTTTTTGTTAAGGCAAGAGCGGATCCTTATATTCAATTTAAAAAAGAAATACTATACAAAAGGCTAAAGCCCACAACAAGCAGTTAAATCCTGAACTAAAGATTTAGCGGTTGAGAGACAAATCGGGTGGCAAACAAGCACACCCTTTACCAGGTAAAATAGACCCGTTGGAGTCAATAGATCTTAATTGATAAATATATCGGGTCCATTTTCACATAACCATCGTTTTAATTTGTCCTCCTGAAATCTTTCATATGTGCACGATTTTAGAAGGTACGAGCAAACAGCTCGAGCATTAACCTCCAAATCGAACCCATCAACTATCTCGAAGAATCCTAGCTGTAGGTTGATCACGATTGATCCAATGGTTGCAAATCATATTGCGCTACCTTAACCCACCGAATATTACCACGCAATGAGGGGCGGTATTTCCTCCCCACTTTGAGCCACTTGTTGCGTGGTGAGTGGAAACGCACCTAAACGAAAAAAACCGC
This sequence comes from Pinus tabuliformis, assembly GCA_031772625.1. Lineage (NCBI taxonomy): Eukaryota > Viridiplantae > Streptophyta > Pinopsida > Pinales > Pinaceae > Pinus > Pinus tabuliformis. The sequence continues at coordinate 963,394,895 of CM062817.1, forward strand.
TTCCAGCCTGAAAGCAATGCGACACATCGGAAACCACTTTAAGGGTGGTAAAGTAACTGTAGACAAAAAACGAGGTTTTCGGCTACCGCGAAAGACTGGAATCCGATGCCCGACCAAAGGAAGATGAAGCTCCCTTTTTCCAGCCAACTCCCTGACACTTCTGGTTCAATGTTGCCAATCAGATACCTACAATCCAAAAGCGCTCTTACAAGTGTCATTAAATTGCAAAAAGTCAATCAGGTCCCATTTCCATGGCCCTATTTTAGAAAATCTTATTGTCATATTCTGCCTGACTACAACACTGCTCCCTTGATCTGCTCTGAGACATCTCTCGCCATATCAACTTGACCCTGTTTTTAGTGCATACTACTCCTGATTGGCCATAATGTCTGCCAATTTATTGGTCGTCCTTCGGACATGAGTGAAACTAACTATGCGTAAATCTAGGAGGTGAATTTGTATCCTTTGAAAGACCTGGATTAGCCTCCAATGACTTGAGACTTTTTCCGGCTCTGTTCCACAACATATTATTTTAACTGAGTTAATGATCAACTCAGAATCGGCTTCAATAATAATATTCTAGAGATTATCCTGCTTCAGGAAATCTAAACTCTGTTCAAGAGCCATTAATTCAGCCATATTATTTGTATCTCTTCCCAGATGGCAGTGTAAGATAAAGAGAATACAACCATTATCATTTCGTAGCACTCCTCCAAAACCAGCAAGACCTGGGTTGCCTTTTGAGGCCCCACCAAAGTTAAATTTCAGAAAGCCTTGAGGGGGAGGATGCCAATCATCTGGCTTATTAGCAGGATTCATAACCTTCCTGACCATCCCCTATGGTATAATCCCATGCATCCCCAGCTGACGCAGAATCTGCATCTCTGTTTCAGAAGGAGGCTTTTTTGGGGAGGTTTGCACAATAGTGCCCACCGTCTCTTTGAGCTATCTTAAGATCCGCTAAAAAATGTGATGGGTGGTGCTGTGGACATTTTTGAAAATTCTAGTGTTCCTTTCTTTCCAAACATTCCAAATTATGAAGCCTAGAATTAAAACCCAAGCTAGATGAAGAAAATCATACTCAGAGAAGTTTCATCTCCAGTTATTTAGGGTATTGATAATGCTTGCTCTGTCCCTATCCGTCTGTTGAAAAATTATGGCAAAGGTGTCCCATAACCTAGAGGTAAAGATGCAATCATTGAGAACGTGCTCCATTGTCTCCTCTTGAGCTTCACAGAGTTGGCATCTAGAAGGTCCCAGAACACCCCTCTTTCTGATATTGTCCCAAGTCAGAATTTTTTTATGATACACCAACCACATGAAGAGTTTGATTTTCATACAACCTTGATGCCTCTACAGGTTCTGCCACACTCTGTCCAGTGCATTGGAATCCCACTCAAGCAATATCTTTTTGGCTTCCTTAATATTGAAGGTACCTTCTTTATTTTTGCCCCATCTGAGTTGGTCACGCCCTTCTGAAACAAGAATCTTCATTTGTTCCTAAATATTCAGTAGTGCATCTGCTTTTGCTTCGAAGGGGTTATTATCCCCAAATTCTAAATTCTTCCAGGTTCTCCATTTGTCTTCTATACTGGTTTGTTCCCAAAAATATCTAACCCTGAAAAGCCCTTTAGTGTCAGTTTCTTTCTTAAGATCCAGAAAGTTCTGTCTTAACAGTGTAGGTTCTTGTTGCCATTTATCCTCCCAAAACAAAGCTAGGTCTCCTTCTCTGATCTCCCAGAAACTATTTTTCTACACTAAACCTCTATTCTCCCATACCTTATTCCAAATGTGGGATCCTTTTATGATGCCCATCATCCTTATGTGATCATTATTTTGTTAAATGCTGGCATATTTTTCCTTCCAAACACTATCCCACTAAGATTTTGGTTCTTTCACCCAACGCCACCATAATTTTGTTCCAAGAACCTTGCTGAGTACATATGGATCATCTAGTCCAAGACCCCCATGGGTTTTCGGTTTGAAAATCTTATCCCAGGCTACTAAGGCCCATTTCTTTCACTCCTCCCCCTTACCCAAAAGAAATTCTGTTCGAATGGTTCTGAATTGATGTAGAACTCCCTTTAGAGTTGGAAGAGCTGAAAGCATGAAGATGGGGATTGATTGCAGAACTACTTTTGTAAGCACCAACTGACCCAACAAGTTTAAAGATCTGATAGTCCATTTTCTAATTTTGTCCTACATCTTATTAATTACCAACTCCCAGATGCTTTTGTGCAAAGGTTTATCAGTTAGAGGGACTCCTAAGTACTTGGAAGGAAGGACATCCCTTTGAAAACCCATAATTCTGTAGATATTTCTATAAATAGAAAAATTAGTATTAAAGAAAAAAAATCTTAGATTTGGACAGATTTACCTCCATACCTGTGGCCATGGCAAAGTCACATAGGATTTGTTTATAAGCAAGAGCTTCTTTTACAGTGGGAACTCCCTACAGCATAGTGTCATCAAAAAATTGTTGATGGGACAAAGCTTTTCCAGTTTCAGAAAGTTGGATACCCTTGATGTTACCGCCTTCTTTTGCATGCTTGATGGATCGCCCAAGTCCTTCCATCATGAGGATAAAGAGAAAGGGAGAGAGCAGATCTCCTTGTCTGAGACATCTTGAAGGAGTAAAGGTCTTGGAAGGAGAACCATTGACCAAAATTGAAAAGCTAGAGGAAGTGACCAATGCCATAACCCATCTCATCCAGATATGATCGAGGCCAAAGGCTAGAAGGACCTTCCTCATATAGGTACAATTCAATTTATCATAAGCTTTGGCAAGGTCCAATTGCATGATCATTCCCGCCTTCCTATTACTTAACAATGAATGTACCACTTCATGCACTTGAATTATGTTGCTGAGAATTTGTCTACCCTCCACATAACCTGACTGCTCCACAGAATCTAGAGTAGGAAGAAGGGGTTTTAGTATATTGGCAACCACTTTGGATATTATTTTATGCACCACATTGCACAAAGCTATGGGTCTGAATCTGTCTGTAGTTAGAGCATTATCCTGTTTTGGGATCAAGGAGATGAAAGAAGTATTGAGCGCTTTCAAAATGGTTTTATCCAACCTAGACTCCTCCACTACATTCACAATATCTTGTTTAATAATGCTCCAATAGGCTTTAAAGAAATCCATATTAAAACCATTAGGGCCTGGCGCTTTTCCATTCTACATCTCCTTAACTGCCTCATGTACATCCTCTTCAGTCACTAGCCTGTTGAGATTGAAATTATCCTATCTTGAAACTAGTCTAGGTATATGCCTAGTTAAGTCTCTGATAAAGTGATATTTGTCTGCATTGGTCTCCTTTGCTATACCTTGAAAGTGATGGACTAACACGGTTTCAATATCTTCATGGGAATTGCAAAGATGACCTTCCTCGTCCTTGATTGAAGAGATCCTCTTGTGGGATCTGTTTTCCATGGTGGATTTGTGGAAAAAACTCGTGTTTCGTTCCCCTTCTTTTAGCCATTACACTCTATATTTTTGTCTCCAATATATTTCCTCTTGTTTACATAAGTTCTCCTAGTCTTTATGAAGTTTGGTGACTTGTTCATCTCTGCCTCTATCAAAACCCTTTGTAATAAGAGTTTGTTTGAGTGTCTACATTTTATCTTCAACCTCTTTTTTCACTGCAAAAATATTGCCAAATTCATTCTTATTCAAGTCTTTGAGTCTGAGCTTGATGTATTTTAGTCTTTTGTGGAGAAAAAACATTCTTGTTCCCTGAATATGCAGATCTTCTTTCCACCATCTTGCTATGTTGCCGATAAAATCTGGGTGGGTAAACCATATATTATCAAATCTGAAAGGTCTATTCTTGGGGGTTCCAATACCTTGTGCCTCCATTTGAACAAGCCAATGGTCCGAGCCTCTAAAGGGGAGAATTCTCACTATCATTTCCTTGTCTGTGAGCATAAGGTCCTCTAAAATAATGAATTTGTCTAACTTTGAGGCTACTTGAGACTCCCCTCCTCTCTTGTTGTTCCAAGTAAAGAGGCCATTATTCATTTCAGTGTCAACTAGCTTCATATTATCTATGAAAGTTTGAAATGTTGTGGAATCTTTGCTTAAATTTCTTGTTTCCCGTATTTTTTTCCGACAACGATTTGATCATGTTGAAGTCCCCACCCATGATCCATGGAGCTCCTGCATGTCTATCTCTTAGTTCTACAAGAGAATCTAGAAATATGAGTTTGTCATCTAGTCTTTGTGGGCCATAAACATTTGTGACCAGATAAGTCTCGCTGTCTCCTATAGGCTGAATAATCACTAATAAATAATTCCTAGTTGCCTCAACATCTATTATTCCAATCTTTTGGGGGTTTCCAAAGAGTGAGTATGCCTCCTGCTGTGTTATTTGCTTTAACTTCTAGAAACTCAAATCTATTGAGCCATTTACTATGAATTTCTTTGATTTTTTGAATGGAACATTTAGTTTCCTGGATAAAGATCATATCCAAAGCTTCTTGTTTCATTCTATTACTAAGTATTCTTTGTTTTCTTTTACTACCTAAACCTTTGATATTCCAAGTTGTGAACTTCATTATTAAAGATTTGTGAAAGAGTAACTAGATAGATCTTTCATCTTACCTGAATCTATCATTAGCTTTCCACATTCCATCAATAGCTCATTCTGTTTTTTCCTGCCTCATTTCTTTCATAGGTTTTTGGGAGCTAATCCTGGTGTAGTTTTCATAGTTTTCACTCCTTCGCTGCCCTGTCTTTCATTGGTATTTTGCCTTTCCTGTTCTTTGGCCTAAGTTTTCCATAGAAATAGCTGTTGTACTCGGTTGAACTCTTGTTGAGGTACTGATTCTACCCCTCCAATGGTGCCCTATTTCAAGAATCCTTCCAGATCTAGGTTTTCGCCTTCCAGAATCTACTACAGTTCATTATCCTCTGTTTCCATCTCACTCCGAGTCATTTCTTGATCCATCTCAAGTTCCCCATTGCTCATCATAGTTTCCTTCTGTTTAGTAACATCCTGTGCTAGTTCCCTGTCTTCTTCTTTCTCCTTCTCCCCTGAGCTTCCTTCCATTACCCAATCTGCTTTTGGCATTTCTTCCTCTTCTTCTAGAACTTGGAACCTATTCAGACTCGCTTGTTGCCCTTCTGTTTTCTATTGCTTTGGCCCCCTTTTGCCCCCTTTTCCTCCATGACCCACTTTGTGAAATATTTTAGTGTCTTTCATTGTGGTTGTTTTACTTCTATTCTTCGTTTTGCTAAGAGGGCAATCTCTAAATAGGTTCCCATGCTCATGGCATCTACGAATCTAGAAGGAATATGTTCATAATCTACTATTTGCACCCATTCTTCATCAAAAACTCCCAATATAATCCCATCTAGTAGGGTTCCTGATAGGTCCATCTCTACACATATTCTTGCAAAGGAAGTGTACTTTTCCCCTTCTGGTGGCCTCAGAGGCTTTAGCAAAACGTCCTAGTTTATTACTTATGTCAGATAACGATTCCGTTTGCCAGTAATCAAGAGGTAAGGAGTAGAGTCTTACCCAGACTAGGATTGAAGTAAACGTTTCTCGCTACGTAACAAAATTCATCATCCATGGCCGCATGTAGAGGCCTGATGCCGCATAGAAAGAGGGTCCTCCTTCAAACACCCTGTCTTTGTCTTCAATATTTGTAAAGACCACAGTGAATAATCCCTTTGACCCAAGGTGTAGGTCTATACATCCTTTCAGTTTCCAATGGTATTTAATCCACGTTCGTAATACCTTTTTAGTGGGCCATAATCCCATGAATTTACAAATGATAGCATAGGTCCGCATGTGGTCCCTATGTGCCTGCAGAGCAAGATCATTTAAAAATACTCTGGGAGTGACCTCAGTCTTGGGTTTACATGGCCCATCCTGTGCCTTATTTTCTGCTCCCTGTTTTTTGTCTTCTTCCTCATTGTCTTTCATGCTATTGACCTCCATTGGTTTGGTAAACTCCTGATCCTCTTCCAAATTCTTTTTCCTTTCTTCTGCAAACCCTCTGACAGATTCTAAAGGTTTCTTACTGTGACTGGCCACTTCCTACCTGTAGGAGGGAGTGGAGCTCCCCCCTTTACGCGCCTCCATGGAGCTCATAAACCTGAAACCCTAGCTAATCATCCGTTGTTCCGCTACTCCGCTCCCACCTAAACTGTTGAGGTATTTACTTGGCAAACCAAAGCTAAATGTAAGACAAGTAAGGTGGCTATCCTTGATTAGTGAAATTGATTTGAAATCAAATATATCAAGTGCAAGGAAAAAAAATTGGTTGATGCACTTAGCAGAAGGCTACAAGCAACTCATGTTGTAGCCATCACTACTTGTGAGGTTGACATTAAAGAAAATATTAAAGAGGCAATGCATCAAGATTAGTATTACCAATAAGTAAAATAACACTTACAACAAGAGCTATATTGATTTGATAATACTGATTCACCCCCCCTCTTAGTATTACTTCCAACAATTGGTATCAGAGCAAGTCCTTTGGCAGAAGCTTGATCACTTGAAGGAGATATGTAGTAACAATGGGAAAGAAGCAACTCTTCAGATTCAGAATCACCTCAAAATGAAGATGAACAAGCAAAAGAATTATCACGTACAAATTTGTTGTCCTTTGGTGATACATTTCTCTGTTCATTTGAAACCCAATGCGGGAGAAAAAACACCTCCTGTTGTTGTCTTTGTATTCTTTTAATATAAAGAATAATTTGTTTAAAATCTTATACTAGTGCAGAATCATACCAGTATGCGGGCACCCACTTGTAGAAGGCTACAACCTTCCCTCGTTTTCCAGCTTCTACTGGAAGGGAGCTGCAACCCCCTAGCTCTTGTACTAGCCGATATGTTTACTAGTACGTAGGTGCCGACCTCCAAAAGGCTACAACCTTCACTTGTTCTCTAGCTTCTACTAGAAGGGAGCTCCAATCCCCTAATCAAATCACTAGCCACCAATGGCAGGAAGCTTCGACTTCCTCACTAAAGGCTCCAACCCTCAGTATCCTCCACGGCCCATGTTTCATTAATTTTCAGACTGGATGCTCCTAATACACAACACTACAATATGAAGGCCACATTTCATAAAATTTTCATATTGGATCCATTAGTAACATTGAAGCTCAAACTCAATCACCACTGCAATACAACCATCAAATGCATTTGCATCAACTAATCACTGAAACTCAATCATCAATCTCTGACATAACTGAAACCCAATCATCAATCTATGAATCAACCATAACTGAATCAACCAATCACTGAAACCTATGACATACAGAATCAAACAATCATTAAACCTCTGACACAACTGAATCATCCATTCATTCAAACTTAATCAAATTCAACCAATCAACTGGAATAGAAAAATCACTATAACTAGTACATAAATCTGAACCCAACACTACATGAACAACTAGAACTAACTTTAACCTCAAAAGGAATGTGTTATAATGTCTATGCTCCTTCAATGAAGCCAACCGCGTGTATACGCTACTTCCTTTAGCCCAACCTGCGTATACCTCTAAAGATACTGAATCATAAAACGTATGAATAACAAACTATACCAATTAGTGACATTATGAAGATATATTGTCATATTACAGAGTTCTAAACAGATAGCAACAAGGATCATCCTTCTCTCTCAATCAATCAATCAACCAGACTCAATCTCCTTATACAATCAATTTTAGTTTCAGATCTAACGAAGACATCATTGACAAACAATAGTAAAATAGTAGCACTGATCTGATAGATCAGTCAACCCTTAACATAAAACTTTTCTTTTGCATAAGCTACTTATAAGAGCTGAACCAACGTGTATACACACCTTCACCAAAGCGAACTAGCATATAGATATGCAAATACTTACTTATAACTTTGTTGTAATTCCAGACTTCATACATACCCAGATCATCACATATAAAGGATAAAATGTGTGTTAGTAATTAGATCTAGCTTATCCACTATCAGATCACATAATGGTAAGTCATTATGATCCTTATCCATCATTAGATCTCATCCATCATCAAACAATTAGGTGCATATTTAGTTCAGATCAACAAAAGCATCAGAAACCCAAAACATGCATATTTTCTTTTTATCTAACACTTCATAAGATATTCATTTCTTATACAGAATCCTTTTGATCTTCTCCTTCTTACATACTTATATCCTTTGTAAATACCTTGGACCAAAACCTCGGACCAATACCTCAGACCAAAAACTCAAACCAATACCTTGGATTGAAACCTCAGACCAATACGTCGGACCAATACCTTGGACCAAAAGCCCAAACCAAAACCTCAAACCAATAACTCGGACCAAAACCTTGATTTTCCATCCCATATGCACCTTTCCTTCTGTGAAAGTGCATGTATACATATGCGCTTCTTATTTTCCATGAGCCTGCATGTATACACTACTTGGACAAGGTGAAGCAATGTATACTTCTTAAACCATTCTCTTTCTTCAATTTCTTGATTCTGATATGTAGTCCTTTGTTCCTTCATCCTATTCTTTTGTACCATTACTTAATGTAATTTGCCATATTACTTTTGAAATGATTCCTTTGAACTACCCTACATTTTGTCACATCTGTAAACACAACTACCATGCATTTTATCACATTTGATATCTCTCCTGTAGATTCATCTAGTTACCATATACAAGTGCATTGTTATGCTACAAGTGGGTTGCCATCAAGTACAACACAGGCATCATAATTCCAACAATCTCCCCCTTTGGACTTGATGGCAACCATATTGGTGTTGATTACTTCAAGCCGTAGAACCTATTATATGTATTAAGCAACACCAAGATACTCTCCCCCTTTGACATCAAGGGCAAAGGGCTGACCAAGATATTCTCTTGTTTTGAGGTCAAGGGAAAAGGGCTGACCAAAATGAAGACTTCCATATATGAACAACTAAATATGAACATTGATCATGCTCCCCCTAGGCACATGTTGAATTCTCTGATTAAACTCCCCCTTTGTACACGCTGAGATGCAATAAACTGTCCATGCTCCCCCTGAGCACATGTAGAGTCTGCAAAAATATTTTCCAAAAGAATAGCATGAATCTATAACTCAACTATGTAATTATGACCTTCCTATCACCAATGACTCATACATACATCAACCTCCCAACCAAGTGGGGATATACGGAATTTGACTCATCTACCCAACCAAGTGGGGATATACCAACTCTTTATACATGACCGAAATATAGCAATCATTACATCATCCTTCCCATGCATAGTGGGGGTACAAATTACATCATATGACCAAAAGGGACTCATTAAAAGAATATGATAGACAGAGACATATTATTACATCATGGGACTTTATATGACCTTTACATTGAATGATATACATGACATTTATAACAAAGACCAAATATCTAAACAAGAACATGACAGTCATCAACAGTTATCATACACCATATATGATCTGCATCATAAGTATCTGTTAGTAGCATCTAGACCAACAACCTGTATATGTCCATCATCAGTTCCAAATATATGACAATGTAAATATCATCAATCTATGACAAAGTATGCCATATATATATATCTATATATATATATATATATATATATATATATATATATATATATATATATATCAACTCATCCTCTTGATCTCATCAAGATCAACTTGCTTCGATTCCTTAGTAGTAAGAGCCTTATCATAACCTTCCATGTCCAAGCATCACCAAAAAATTATTCACATCATATCATATGTATGTGAAAACACCATAGTCATCATATATGATCATAACATCATCATCAAGAACTGCATGATCTTTCCACATGAACCCTCAATATAGAAACCATGAATCATCACTAGGGAACATCCTACATCTTATAAGAATCTATCGTGATAATCAACATATGTGAATATCAAACCTATCATCATAAAGTAAGAATTCATCATCATTATGTGACTCAATAAGCCATGTCTCTGAATATCCATGTCTTCAAATAGCTATGTCTTCAAGTGACCTGCAATAACACCATTCTCTTGGCCAGCCAACAATATTTATCAATATGCAACTTAAGTAATCATCCATTTATCCAACATAATGTGTATCCATTAAAGTGATAGCAATATGTATCTAAAAAACCATGAGCTCATAGTCATTTGTCAAGCTTTCTTGATACCATCAACAACAACAATCCTCAACCATGTGAGAGCCAAGAACTATATGAATCCTCATCCATAACTGCACCATATGAAGTTCATGCATCTTTAAAGGCATGATAACAACAACATAAAAGAAATGGCACTTATCAAATAATGAAGTTGTGAACTCAAGCTTTGTTCTTCTCCTTGTCCTTATGAATATCACCATGTAAGAAACATACCATATGTACTATATGCATCATCAAAAGTGTCATCCACAATCATCCATAAATCTGATCTGAATGAGAACTATGTGGCTCAAGCAATATAAGTATCATCTGAGATTTCATCATAGGAAACTCAATGCATGATGTATCATTTAAACACTTCATCAACATAAGAATCCTCACCATTGATAAGAATCATTATGTACCAAGGACTTCTAAACATAATGCCAACAATGCAATATTAGAAGCATAGCATATTCTTCCCCTGAACCTGTGCCAACTATTCACTTTCAGATTTGAACATTGCATATATCAGTGAGAATCATCGAGGAATCATCATCAACTAGTAATAAATCAAGTCATAAACCATTTATGAGGATCAAAAGAAATTCCAAATAACATCCATAGACTATAATCATCAATCATCAAGACAGAAAATACAATTGATAATTGACCCCTTTTCTAAGTCTGTCCCACAACTTCTTCATTAATCCAACACATATGCGACTGTGCAGCTTCTAACTCACGTATATACATGACTTGTCTTCATGATAGCTGTGTATCAGAATTAGAACATTGAAATTTCATACTTTCAGTTCCTCGAGTCTGTTCTATCTGTATATTGAACTATGCCACATATTTATCACTATACATCCTTCTTATTCCATATCTTGGAGTGTGATGATGTTTGCTCCTTTTGGTATGTTGGCCTAAATTTTCTCCTACATTCTTTTGCTATATGCCCAAACTTGTTACAAGCATAACATCTTATATTTTTCATATTCCTTCTATAGCAGTTAATGGCTTTGTGACCAAACATATTGCAAGAAAAACAATATCCCTTAAAGTACCTAGAAGCTGATGATCTTTCTGTGTGATAGTTATTAGCTTGAACCATTCTACTTCTGCATCTCGCTGAAACATGTCCAAAATTATGACATATAAAAAATTCAACATTATTCATCAGAGGAAAGAATTGATTATCACTTCCATAGTTAGGAGTAAATGATTTTATTTGAAGTCTTTCTTTCCTTAGTTGTTGATGGGGTTTACCTTCTATCTCCTTGTTGAGAATTTCATATTTTTCATTAGAGTTCCTTGCCTCATCTTGTGAGCTAGATTCACCTTCAACAGTTTCATGAAAACCAAGACCAGATTTGATGATAGGAGACCTTTGACTACTAAGAATGTTATCCAAAATCTTAGTACTATCTTGAAATCGTAATAGTTTATCCCTTTATTCTAATTTACCTTTTAAGATATTTACTTCAACCTGATATTTTTCTTCCTTTTCCAGATATTGCTTCTTCATGATTTCTTCAACCTTTCTTCCTTCTTCCACTTGTTTTTTTAATTTGAGAATCTCATTTTCTTGTTCTTCATCTTCTTGAGGTAGTTCTTCATTCTGCTTATTTGAATTTTCAAGATCTTCTTTTAGAGATACTATCTCCACGTCAAGACTTATAGTAATTGGATCTTTCTATAAGTTTCTTGATTGTTGTATCCTTTTCATTTATGTCATTTCTCAATGATATCACTTCATCCTACAACCTTTGACATTGATCTTCATTTTCCTTGTACTACTTCCTTACTTTGTTTCCTTCCTCCAACTGAGCTTTTAACTTGGTAACTTCTTCTTTGTATGCACATTCCCTTTTATCAATTAGATCTTTTTTATCTCTAAATGTGTACGTGAGATTTTTAAATTATGCCTCTATTTGGTTTCTTTCTCTTTCACCCATAAGAGAAAATTCAGTTGTTTCGCTATCAAATTCATTATCTTCAAATGAACAGAGAAATGTATCACCAGAGGACAACAAATTCGTACCTAATAATTATTTTTCTTGTTCATCTTCATTATGAGGTGATTCTAAATCTGAAGAGTTGCTTCCACATAATGGCCAATCGTCTCTCCCACTGTCACAGTTCCTTTGAGATGTCTTCTTCTTTTGAGGTGCTTTCTTCTTTTGCTTCTTTCCCATTGTTACTACATATCTCCTTCAAGCGATCAAGCTTTTTCCAAAGGCCTTTCTTTGATACCAATTGTTGGAAATAATACCTAGAGGGGGGCTGAATCAGTATTATCAAATCAATAAATATTTCATTTCCATAATCAAATTTATATACGCTACTTCAGTGAAGGGAACTCGCGTGTTCATGCAACCGTTCTTAAGGAAACCAACTTATATCCAGTGAAATTATGATTTAGTTACTTCATCATATGTTGATCTCTAATTAGTGCATCAATACTTTATTAAACATTAAACAATAACCATCTGCAGTAATAATAGAATAAACAATCGCACATAAGAAACACACATGAACACCAAGATTTAAGGTTGAAACCCAATGCAGGAGAAAAACCACCTTCTACTTTTGTGTCAATCCTCTTTTAAAATAAAGAATAATCTATTTACAATCTTGTACTGGTGCAGACTCATACCAGTACACAGGCACCCACTTGCAGAAGGCTACAACCTTCTCTTGTTTTCCAGCTTCTACTGCAAGGGAGCTACAACCCCCTAGCTCTTGTACTAGTCAATATGTTTACTAATACGTAGGTGTCGGCCTACATAAAGCCACAACCTTCACTCATTCTCTTGTTGCTACTAGAAGGGAGCTCCAATCCCCTGCTCAAATCACCAACCACTAGCAGGAAGTTTTGACTTCCTCACTGAATGCTCCAACCCTCAGTATCGTCTAGGGACCAAGTTTCATTAATTTTTAGACTAGATGCTCCTGGTACACAACAATACAATATGAAGGCCACATTTCATCTAATTTTCATACTGAACCCATTAGTAACATTGAAGCTCAAAATCAATCACCACTGCAATACAACCATTAAATACATTTGCATCAACCAATCACTAAAACTTGATCATCAATCTCTGAATTAACCATAAATAAATCAACCAATCACTGAAACCTATGACATATTGAATCAAACAATCATTGAACCTTTGACACAACTGAATCAACCATTCATTCAAACTTAATCAAATTAAACCAATCAACTGTAATAGACAGATCATTATAACTAGTACATAGATATGAACCCAGAACACTGCATCAACAACCAGAACTAACATTAACCTCAAAAGGAATGTGTTAGAATGTATATTCTCCTTCAATGAAGCCAACCTGCGTGTATACACTACTTCCTTTAGCCGAACCTATGTATACCTCTAAAAATACTAAATCATAAAACCTATGAACCACAAACTGTACCAATCAGTGACATTCTGAAGGTATACTATCATATTACATAGTTCTAAATAGATAGAAACAAGGCTCACCCTTGTTTCTCAATCAATCAATCAACCACACTCAATCTTCTTATACAATCAGTTTTATTTTCGGATCTAATGAAGACATCATTGACAAACAATAGTAAAATAACAACACTGATTTGATAGATCAGTCATCCTTGAACATCATGCTTTTGTTTTGTATATGCTACTTGAAAGAATCGAACCATAATGTATACACAGCTTCACCAAAGCGAACCAACGTATAGATCTTCAAATACTTACTTATAACTTCGCAGCAATTCTAGACTTTAGACATACCCAAATCATCACATATAAAGGATAAAACGTATGTTAGCAATAAAATCTAGCCTATCCATTATCAAATCACATAATGATATGTCATTATGATCCTGATCCATCATTAGATCTCATCCATCATCAAACACTCAGGTGCATACTTAGTTCAAATCAAACAAAGCATCAGAAACCCATAACATGCATATTTTCTTTTGATCTAACACTTCATAAGATATTCATTTCTTGTACACAATCCTTTTGATCTTCCCCTTCTTATATACTTAGATCCTTTGTTAATACCTCAGACCAAAACCTCAGATGAATACCTCGGACCAAAAGCTCGGACCAATACCTCAGACCAATACCTTGACCAAAACCTCAGACCAATAACTCGGACAAAAACCTTGATTTTCCATCCCATATGCTCTTTTCCTTCTATGAAAGTGTGTGCATACGTATACACTCCTTCCGTTCCTGAGCCCATGTGTATATGATACTTGGACAAGGTGAAGCAGTGTATACTTCTTAAACCATTATCTTTCTTCAATTTCTTGATTCTGATCTGTAGTCCTTTTGTTCCTTCATCCTATTCTTTTGTACCATTACTTAATGTAATTTTCCATATTACTTCTGAAATGTTTCCTTTGAACTACCATGCATTTTGTCACATCTATAAACACAACTACCATGCATTTTGTCACATCTGATATCTCACCTATGGATTCATCTAGTTACGTAGATTCATCTAGTTACATATACAAGTGCATTGTTCTGCTACAAGTGGGTTGCCATCAAGTACAACACATGCATCATAATGCCAAAAGGCTAGAGGGAAAAATGATTATAAATTACTCTCTCTCAGAGGATGGACTATTGAAGTTGAAAGGTAGGTGGTATATACCTTGCATGATAAAATTGAATAAGCTCATGTCTGATGAGTTTCACAAAAGACCTTATTCAACTCATCATGGTTATCAAAAAATGATAACATCTATGAAAAATATGTACTATTGCCTTGGCAGGAAAAGGATGTTGATGAGTACATTTCCAAGTGCTTGGAATTTTAGCAAGTGAAAGTGGAATGTAGACATCTAATGGATTGTTACAATCAATCCCCATTTCCGAGTAGAACTGGGAAATAATTTCTATGTACTTCATCAAAGGGCTACAAACGACACATACAAAAAATGATGCCATAATGGTATTGGTGGACAAGATGAATAACACAAATCATTTTATAATTGTCAAATTCACTCACCAAGTGACATTGCTCATACTTTCATGAAGGAAGTGTTTAGATTGCATGGAGTAACCAAGAAAATTATTTCAGATTGAGATGCCAAGTTCACCTCAACTTCTTGGAAGATGCTATTTGTTGGCCTTGGAACAAGTTTGACATTTAGTACAATGTTTCATCCTCAAACAAATGAAAATACTAAATGAGTAAATATGGTGTTGGATACATGCTAAGAATATATGTCATACATTAGATAAAGAGGTGGGAAAATTTTCTAACTTTGGTATAATTTTCTTATAGAAATGGGTACCAAGAATCATTGAAAATGGGCCTGTTTGAGTCTATGTATGCCAGAAATGTAATACATGTATCTGTTGGAATGATTTAGTGAAGAAGTTACATAATGGTCCTAACATGTTGAAAGAAATGAAACAAGAAGTAGCCAATATCAGGAAGAAACTGAAAGTAGCTCAATATTGGAAAAATATTTATGTAGATCAACATAGAATGCACATGGAATTTCAAGTGAGGGAACATGTTTACCTCCACATCAGACCAAGGAAGATTTCATTAAGAATTAGATCTTGTTCCAAGTTGGCACCAAGCTTCTCTGGACCATTTCAGATTTTAGAAAGAGTGGGGCCAATGGCTACAAACTAGCCTTACCACCCACAGTCAAAGAAAACAATGTTTTCCATATTTCTTTGCTTAAAACATATGTGCATGATGCTAATTATATGATTCATTGTTCTGTTATATAGGTGGAATCTTTGATAGAATTCCAACCAGAACCACAGTGCATTCTTGACTTGAGGTAGATCACATAATCAAATCTAGTAATTGAGTCAGTCAAGGTGCAGTGGAAGAAATTTGGAATAGATGAGGCCACTTGTGAAATGGATAATCAGATGAGGGTATCATACCCATTTTTCTTTACTATGTATGTAAATGTAAAGAGGGTTGTGTATATAAATCTCACCTTGTATTTTGTGTCTGAACATAAAACAATGTTGAATTTTGTTTTTGGATAGAATATTGTTGAATTTTGTTTTCAAGTATAGAACATCAAGGACAGTGTTCCTCTATGGGGGTGGGGTTTGTGACAACCATTTTTTCTACACTTCTTGTAATTATCACTATGAATTTTAATTCAAGTAAATAATTTAGAAATGTAAGCACTGAATATGAGGGAAGACTGAACATGGAGCATATTTTGAGGAGGATATTCTTGGGAAAATGATTAAACTCAGGTTGCTCATTTAATGTGCTAATGGTTCACTGATTGGGTTTATTGCTTTGCGCAACATACAAGGAGGTGGAGTATGGATTTCCTAAGTAAAGAACAAGCCAAATACCACCTTTGTCTTCGAGGGGTCATGTTAGGTGGTCAACATGCAAGAGACAGATGAGGATTCAAGAAAGGAAAATGTAGATAGGAAAGAGAAGGGGGCATTCAAAAAACATGTGAGGAGGTGAATATACACTAATTATATGATTTTTGTGCATGGTATTCCAATGCACATACTATAGTGGAGAGAGAACTTGTGGAAGGAGAATGATTGGGAGTAGCATTGGCACAAAAGCGGGAACACATTACAAAGTGTGGGCGAAATAAAGGTGAGAAAAAAAAAGGTGGACACAATGTGTGTTCTAGAGGCCTGAATGGTTAGGTAGGCATAAATATTGTGTACTCTATACTCCTAAGTTGATAAGGTGTGTGTTTGAATAACTGCAAGGTTATTAGGAGGAAATATTGTGTGCTCTATATCCTTGTTGAATAGGTGGAAACACTGTGGACTATGACTACATGAAGTATTTATCTCATGGAGTCATTGTGTGCACTAGATTATTGTAAGAAGGTGGAGACATCATGAGATTTGGATCCCTAGGTGATTTGGTTGATTTTATTTGGTGTGGATTCCCTTTAGCACCTAACTCCTTAGACTCAAAATCCAACTCAGGGATGGTCAGCTGCAAGAAATATTGCAGTACAATTGACCTATGGTTGGGTGGAGAGTTGGATTTCCTCCCTTAATTACCAATATCTTAAGTTAATTAGATAATTATATCCACTTGTATATGTGTAGCACCATGAATAATGAATGACGTTGTTATGTGTTATAGAAGTGATTGTATCATCACTGCTTTGGAGGAATGTGTTAATCCTAGTTATTTATAATAAGATGGTTATGTGGATGTTCTCATGGTTTGAGGGATTTGAAAATCCCCATGGTTACTGATATATTCATGAGTTACAAAGGTAATTACATGGTATTGTATGAAGGCTTCATGTGCTTAGTTAAACTATTACTATTTATGATTTCCATTCTTTGACATGGTCATTGATATTTGACTAATTAATCATTTTGATAGTTCTTGTGATGCAATTTATGTTTTATCAATGGATTTGATAGTATTGTGTGAGATCTATGATGTGGTTTAATATGATGTAGCTACAACTAAGTTCATAAAGTAGTGTTAGAAATGGATTGGATTGTTTCTATGCCTATTAGTAGGCATGTTGATAGACTCATCTATCATATTATGGTTGTGTTGTGTCTAAAAGGTTGGCACTGGAATGGAGGTTTCATTCCTACAACTATAATGGTGTTGAGAATTTCTCAAAACTAAGAAAGAATTTGTAAATTCATTGAAGTCCTTAAGGCTTATAATCATGGTTGTCATAAAGAAACTAGCTTGTTTTCATGGCGAATGAGCCTTGTTAGACTTATGATAGAGTCATAATCTATGGAGATAGACAAATTTCTATCCCAAATATGGGGAAATGTGTGTCCCATGGATGGATATATATCTCCATAGGACAATATATTATGAAATTTAGAGACAAACATTTGTACCTTCTAAGAGACAGAGGTATGAATCCGTGGGATGGGAAACCATGACACTTTGAAATGACAATATGTCTATCCCAAGAGACGAAGAAATGACTATCATGGGGAATAGAGAAGTAGAATGTCGTGTGATGGGAAAAATACACTTAGACCAAAAAAGTTCATAAAATGTAGGATCATTGAATTGCATAAAGGGGAAAACCCTGTGCACCCCCCAGCTTAGATTGAGGTGGTTGATGCCATATAGGCCATGTAAGGCTACCTAGGACACTAGGTTGTAATCTAGAGGACATGGATTGGTGATGTGGTAGGTATGTTGACATGGCACATCAATATTGTGACATGTGGCAAACAAAAATGGTCATTTGGATGACCAAGTGGAAGGATTTTGAGTGACATGTAGTTCTTCAGGAGGATGCCATGTCACAGGGTGACTTTATTCTTACATAAGTATGATGTTAACAAGTCATGAAAGGGATAGATGACATGGATCTTGATGATGTGTATGTCAGGTAGTGCCATGAGTCATGAAATATTATCCTAAGACAAAAGTATGATGACAAAATGGTGTCTAGAGATAGGAATATTTGCATTAGTGTGTTCTGTTTAGTGCCATCTTCATTTATGCTATAATTGGGATATGACTGCAGACTTATGGGAATGCTAAATGGGTTTTCCTCTGTTGGTTGATGTGAATAAGTCTGTCATGACATGAATGTTTTTTAGAAGAACACTCATAGAGGTTTCGAATAGTGGTCTAGTGGCGCTATGGCATGGTGCCATAATGGGTGCCACACTAGACTAGGAGTTATGTCACACAAATATATAGGAACTTGGGTTTCCATATGGAAGTCCTTACTGATGTGGCAATGGTTAAGGGCCCGAAATTTAAATGGGCATAAATTTCAATACATGACTCGAATTGAGCTAAAATTTATGTCGTCAGAAAGATATTGACAATTTGGATGTGATGGTCTGATCCAAAGTGAGTTCCACACACTTTGGGGAAGACGAAATTTTGTAACCCCATCTTCATAATGAGACCATGGACGTTGGGTTAGATAAAAATAACACCTCTCATCAACATGGGAAGCCCAAGGGGGTGGGGCAAGGTATTATATAATGGATTAGTTAAGTAATTTAGAAGATTTGACTATTTCTAAGGAGATTTTTGTGCTATTAAATATATTTGCAAGGATATTTTTATGCTATTAAAGATATTTGTTTTTAGTATTATGATGAAATTGATGAAAGAATGATTTTTCACTTTCTTCATAAGTAGATGCCATGTCTATATTTCATTAGTGTATTTTAAATAAATTCAGAGATCCATTGTTGAGTTTTAAAATTTATATTGCAATTCAATTATTTTAAATTATTAATCATTAAATTATCAATTTGGGAGGTTGTAAGTTTATGAGGTGTTGGTAAAATATATTTTAAATTGTTGACCATTAAATTATTGATCTGCGAGTTTGTAAGTTGATGAGGTGTTGGAAAACTATATGTGGGACCACACAAAGAAAAACCCTAATATAATATAATACAATCAAATTATATGGTAAACCATTTCTAGGAACTGAATTCAAGTGGAAAAATGTGCTTTATTATTTAATGATTGATATAGGTTTATTTGGTTCATTTAACAATTAACCATCAATACTCAACATTCACTTCCTCCACTTCCTAACTAATCCCTATAACTTTAACAAACTTTTAAAATTGTAGCCAAAATATTTAATTAAACTACAAACACTTGCTATAGGATCCTAAGATCGTATTTTAGGTCCTGGGATTGTTGAAAACCATCTCAAGTTTCCTTGGCTTAGAAATGTTCAAATCCCTAACTACAAAGGAAACACGTTATTGGAATTCTGGTTTCACACTATTTAATAATAAAAAAGGTGCATAAAAGTAAAGGAACCAAATTGAAATACAAATTTGAGAAGGAAAGAGATGACTCATAGGAAAGGAACATTACGTACTGCTAATAAAATAAATTAAGAGATCTACCTACATGAAATTAAATAACATAGGGTATACTAGAGAGAAGAGGCCATGACTCATCTAATACACTATGCAGTGAAACTATAGTACATTGTTGGAATTGTGCAACATATATAATATTTATTTCAACATCCACCTAATAAAGGATTACAACACCTCCTACGTAGCTCTATCTCTATGTGCTTGAGGGATCAAAATTACAATAATAATAAAGTTACTATAACCCACACACCATGGCCCCAAGGCTAGAGTATACATATTTTAAAATTACATTAAAAGGATGAAGGAAAAAAGTTGTTATCACCCATGTGACCATCCCTTGCATATGACAATCTCATTGTTTAACTTGGGATAAGGATAGTCGTGTTTGTTGGTTATATGACAAGAAGAAGAATTTGGTTTGATGCCAAATTGTTATGGTGATGTGGAACACCCATCTTGGAGTGGATTAACCAAAGAAGTCAATAATTTCCTATTTGTATGGATTATTTGACCAAGACTTTGACTGGAGATCCAAGCTTGAAAATGAGATCGTTCGATCAGTTTGAGTGATATGCAAGAATAAAAATAACACTTGTCACAAAACCAAGGTTCCCTAATTTTCTCAAATGTTTCAAAATCATCATGAAAATTGAAGCACTAACAAATTTCTTGTAGGTGGTGCTACTGGAATTTCTATAGGGGGTGCTACGAGAATTTTGTGTTGCGGGTGATACCATATTTCTATAAATATAATGAAATATTGTTAGGCCTCCAAATGTAAATAGGATTCACAAAATCCACTTCAAATAATCATCAAAACATGGGAAACCATCATGTTATTAATTAGTTAACTTATTAAGCTCTTGATATTCGAGAATGGGTAACTGTTGGAAAAATTATATGTATTCTAATTCCAACATTTAATTATTGAATCTGAGATCTTAATACCTAGAGATGCAAACATGGGAAATGTGGGATTAGAGCCTATTCTAGCCTATGCTAATAAATAACATTGGAAAGGACTATTCACTAAGGATTATCACTTGTCATTGGATTGTGGGACTCTAATGCTTATCAAGTTCTAAACCACAATCTTTCATTTCCAACAGATAATGTTCACATGGTTTTATTTATGTAGCTTATTAGGTCTTGAGACTTTAGTGGTTATAATCCTCTAGTGATGAAAACCCATTAAAAATGTTGCAAAAAAAGTAAATGCCAACAACTATATGCAAAAGCATGTGAGACAAGTAGAAAAAAAACAAGGCAATAAACTACAAAAAATGCATTAACAAACTATCAAAAATAAATGCTAAGCAGGCTTAGAGATATATTGTAGGTTCTTAATCATTGTTGGAATATTTTACCAAGTAGCTGCAAAGCTCCAATCAATTAAAGAATCCTAACCTACAAATTACGTAGTTTTTAATATAGTGTTCTAGTACAGAACCCAGTCCTGAATTAAGTATAGAAAGGTTGGAATTTGAAATTATGCATAAGTACCGAATTAAGTATGAAAATTCTGTAAATTGAAATTTTGAATAAGTACCGAATTAAGTACAAAAATTCTATAGATTGAAATTTTGAATAAGTGTCGAATTAAGTACGGAAATTCTGTAGATTGAAATTATGAATATTAAAATGTGTTAAGAAACTAGTTTTAAATTTGTTTGACTCTTTAGCTTGAGAAAAATCAATTTGAATTTACTCATAACATGTTCTATCAAGAAATATGAAAACAAAGAAATTAAATTTAGCAAAACTAAAAACTAAAATAAAGCATTAAACAAAATCTGCAATTAAGAAAACTAAATATTTTCTAAATATTACTCTACTCTACCAATAAAAATCACGGTGTTACCTAAGTCAAGGGGCCCTTCCCAACTTGGAAATGTTCCTAGAGACTTAGATTAGAATAATGTGCAAAGCTTCAACAATTAAATATCCATTACAATATTCTCAACTTCAACTTGCAAATGGATGTTCAAATTTATTACAAAATATCAACTCAGAATAATGATAACCTGTCTACGTCCTCCCTCTTGCTGTGTAGATTTGTTAGTTATATTACAATGGAGAGGAAGCGATGGTCCAAAGGATCACATAGAATTCCATGAGACTCTCTCTTCCATAATATGATTGAAACATGAGTTAATACTTTAAATATATTTTTGTTATGATTAAATAATTCGAATCATGTATTGGAGATGGAGACGATGCCATTTGGCATCAGTTTGAATTTCCTCAAAGTTTGGACATAACTACAAATCTAGACGTAACTGGTCATAGTTGTTGATGTGCCAGTGCACAATCAAGTACCAAATTAAATACCAAATTAAGTACCTAATTTATGGAAAATGCCAAACTAGTACTGAATTAAGTACTAAATTTCTGTAGGTGGAATTTAGGTTTGAATAATGTCTTGAGCCTCACATGTAAGCTAGATGTGAACATAAATACATCCATAAACATGTATTTGCAACCCATGTCAGCTCGAGAAGTGCCAATGTGTTAACCTTCACTTAGTACCAAATTGATATAAGTATCGAATTGTCAAATTCTAGTAATAGAAATTGTTGTTTGGGCACATAAACATATTAGTAAACCATCATTGAAAAACCACATTAAAAACTCATTTAATCATTAAAAATACAAGAAATCATTAATATTTAACCACAAGGTTAAAAAATGCATTTAGTGAAAATTGGTAATATAATAGTTAAGGAATATGTTATAAATGTATGAAGATGGCTTGTAAATGAAATGTTTGTATAGCCAATACGATAACATATATAGGGCCCAACATTCCCCCATGCCTAAGACTTTGCATTCCCTCATGCAAACAAAATATGGACTAGGAAGTGTTGATGGATGACATAAGGTGATGATGAAGATAATGGCTGTATGAATTGCAGTTATTTTCTTAAGTAAATAGCAATGACTTCATCCACCTATTGAGAGAATTCAGATGATGATTTTGTGAATGTTTTATGATGTACAAGGAGAATATACTTTAAATATTTATGTACCATGTTGGCTTGTAGGGGCCTGACCCAGGTTCAGAGATGATTTAGCCAAACAAATCCCATTACTACTGGCCCTTTCGGAAACAGTCCGGAGAGCATGGACTGAGGTCTCACCCAAAGTAGTATGGGAGGGTGCTAGAACCAGGTTTCCGCACCCTAGAGATCTATGATGGTTTTTCGGTGGTCCGCGGTTTGACCCTACGTGCACGTCGCTACATGCATCTATCGGTCCCTCGCAGCATGTGATGCTGCCTTCGCACAGCCCTGATCAAGGTGTGATCTGTGTTATTACCCAAGTTCCTTACTGTTAACCCAATATTATCTGATTACTTAACTTATATGTATGAGCCCAATTATACTTAATAGTGTTTAGTATCCATATAAGTGCATGTGATAAACAAAATAGTATAAATGCATAGAAAGTAATTCAAAAGCAAATACATAGTATTTGGAATCAAACTTTTCTTTATTATTCTTCTTCCTTGATTACAAACTCAACTTCTCCCTACTCAGCTGCAAGGGTTTGCGCACTCAGTTGCAGACTCTACTAGGCCTCTGCACACTCAGCTGCAGAGCCTCTTCCTACTACTACGACCCAAGACACTTAGACCTTTCCTCTATGCTCTTTATCTTCTAGAATTCATTCCTTTTTCTCTATCTCTAATTATCTTTACAACTTAGAGCCTCGCTCTATTTATACAATCCTATGGTCTGCGGACCATGGGGGGCTCGCTCTATTTATACAATCCCATGGTCCGCGTACCATGGGCAGGCCGACATTTCATTACAAAAATTAGGGCAGACAACTCTCTGACTCAATGTACATTTCGCAGTCCACACCCACAATTCATGTAGTATTACAACATATTTGACCAAAACTTGGGCTTTCAGCCCCAAAACATGTTGTGGGGGGATTCCATGCCCAACATACCACAATCATTCTTATGGTCTTACTAGAATATGCATTAATAGATTTGGAAATGGGGGTTTAGTGGTGTTTTAAGAAAGGTGAATAAATAGGAAGTGGATAATCATCAAGATTCCTTAAATTTTAATGAGCTAAAGAGCCTTTAAACATGTTTTACCTCAAGTATAGCTTTTGGACTTTGATTTGTATTGCAGGCTGCAATGGAAGTTGTATGAAGTTGAAGATGAGACAAAGTAAGGTTGAGAGTCTGGAAGAGTTGGAATTGATGAGTGTTGATTTGATCTGTTGAAGGAAGCCAAAGAGAATGAAATGAAGATGCTGAAAAAGCCCCAACAACTATTTTCCCCATGCCTGAGGTTTTGCATGTCCCCATGCAAACAAGGTGAGGTACTAAAGAAGTGAGGAACTAATGAGATGGATACTGAACAAAAATGGAACTAATGAGATGAATACTAAAAAAAATGGAACTAGTGAGATGAATATCGAACAAAAATAAGTCATCTCAGATTTATTAAAATGATTCTTAAACTAATACCAAGCATAAAAGAAATTCCAAATCACTCATAGGTAGGAGGATTTTTTTTATGATAAAAAAAATGATGAATTAATGAAAAATTAGTTATTACTAACCAAATCGCCAAGTCTTATAGTTATCCATGTATTACAGAGAAGCTTTGAAATTGAGTTTTATTAATTCCATGTGATCATAGGTCCCACTTCTAAGGTAATTAAATCTTAGATATAGTATGAAAAACCAATGATAGAGGACTCAAGGTTACCTTAAAGCCATTCTGTAGCAGTGAATTTATGGATTATTTTTTCCCTTGACTTCATCCACACATGCTTGATTTTGATTGTAACACTATAGAGTAACCATCATACGTATAGATAAAATCCCTAGTTTGGTTAACACTTCTTTAGGAGGAATTCCCCATTTCTCGTGAACGTCCATAGCCCCAATGGGTTTTCCTAGTGATATCACAAGTTAGTACCCGTTGCTAGTAGACATCCATGGCCTCGAGGAGTTAGCATCTTAAACCAATTTTACACTGAAGGCTCTAGTCCCATGTTTTTTTTTTCATTTGTGGTTCATGATCAATGATTGGTCGCTACTTGCACAAGTAATAATCTAGTAGATCCACCCAAAGGGATCTAACCATCGACTTATCTAGTAAGGCCTAACCCCAAGGGCATCGAGGATATTTAACCCCTTGACCTCCCAATTAGAAAGGTACGTAGCAATGTGAACTTGACCAATTGAGCTATCCCTTGGGGCTTCTCTAGTCCCATGTTTCCAATCATTTTAGTTTTATATCATGGATATTTCTTTTGCAATTGGTAGATGGGGGTGCGGCTTCAAAAGGCCCCTTAAAGAAATAAGATGACACCTTTTAGAGTGACTTTGATTACTTGCATAAGGTCTTGGATGCTTATAGGTACTCAAAGGACATAGCATGAATGAGCAATTTTTAATGTGAGATGGACAAGGCTAAAAAATAATAACCTAAAGAAACCTAAAGTCCTACCAAATCATGGTTTTCATGTATGCTTTCGCTCTTAAAGTAGTGTTCCACTATGAACAAAGACTTCTTTAGTAACTCTTCTAGAAGTCTTAGTAGAGATGCTCGAATATCATGCTTTTGTGTTATGGTTATATTATTCAAGTTTCTTTTTCATCGATATCATTGTATGGAAATATTAACTTATTATAATCCCCTTAGTATGTTTTGGTAACTATATTTTGAGCAATATTTTCATATTGATAATCAAAAATATATATGAATAAGAAAAATGAAATTCTAGAGAAAAAAAGGTATATCAACTATGAATAGTTTGGAATTATCATTCAATTCAACTTCTATGAAAATGAAATATGTCACCAAATAATCCCCTAAGTGTTTGATTCTGTTGATGAATATTTATTTACTGATTTTGAAAATATTATTCCAGTATTTAAGCATTGCAAATGAACAATATCCTTGAATCCTGCTTTTTCTTGAAAAATAACAAATTGGTACCAAAATTTGGGATACTGTTTAGATGAAATATGTTACTAAACAATTGGTATGAAATACTAGACAATGTTCCGATGCAATCATTTCCAATTTCACATAAGATTAAAAAAATAATGGTCGTAGCTTACTTTATTGAAAAGAAAAACTAGAAAAAAATCTAACTATCATAAAGAAATAATAAGTTGGAAATCAAAGTAATAGTTGAACCATGTTGTAGTTGGAAATAAGACTGAGTGGAAATGTTCATTTAAATAATATGCAACTAAAAGAGACCTCAATAGAAATTTTCTATAGGAACATAGATCTCTCATTTACAACTAGTTGTATTTTTTAGCTGTTAACATCCCCACTTATTCAAAACAAATGAGAAATATGTTGCACTATATTTTATAACTAAACTAACTACTATATGCAATATTTGTTTTTTATCCTACTCTACTTGAGAAAAATAAATTCCTCTCCTCAAGTATAGGAGTATTTTAAACGTAACCATGTGTGTAACAAATATAAAAATGAATCCATACTGAAGTTTTGAATATAATCTTCAATGCATACCTGAGTATGAAGAACCAACTATTTCAATGATGATTTCAAGAAGTAAGGAATAATGAAGGAGTGGTATGGCCTTATAGTTGGTTCAACCCAACTTTCAACAAAATCAAAATGCTCCTAGTTTACCTCTTTATTTGGATGATTTAGTATATCGTCCTTTACCATGCCATGCAGATCTTCTATTATGAGATGACTATCCTCTTGTGTGCTTAGAGAATCCACAGATAGGCATGTCAAAAATTCTTTGATCTTGGGTTCTAATGATTTCTCTCCATCAGATGTGGTCCATGATTCTTTAGTTTGTTCAACAATATTGCAAGGGTGAAATTCCTCTTGTGGATTTGGTTCATGGGGTTGTTGTTCTTCTATCGCTTCTAGGAAGGCATATAATTTCTTGGCTACTATCAAGAATTGTTCTTCTTGAGATGTAGAGATCCCAACTGCTACTAGGATTTGAGAGCATTCTTCCAAACTCTTAATCATCCTTCAATACTCCTTTGATGGTTTTTAATCCCTATCATGAACATGGATAATGTACGGAATTCTTAAAGTACCAAAAATTTAAAAAATCCTAAAGAAATAAAAATAAAACACACTTAAAACAGATACAAGAAAATCAATCATGTAGTCGAAGCGCCACCATGCTACTAAGACCTTGTTTTCATGAAGTTATATTTTCACACAAGTTACGCTTCTCTTCCTTCCATGAATCAATATAATGGAAAACACACTTGCAAAGAAAAATAAGGGAAAATGAGGCATTAGGTCCTACCTTTAATTTTACGCATATGAAAAAGAAACTAGAAAAACAATTAACTAGACTTTGGATCGACCCCAAACCAAAGCAGATGTGTGGCTCCTCACTCACGTCTTATCATATTTTTCCACCCTCTAGTTTCCCTGCAACTAAGATCACACAGAAAACCTATGACAGAAACTATGCTCTAATCCCTTTAGCATCTCCCTGGAAACAATGCCAAAAATGTTGGAAAAATGATATGCATTCTAATTCCAACATTTAATTATCAAATCTGGGATCGTAAGACTGAGAGATGCAAGTATAGGAAATGTAGGATTAGATCCCATTCTAGCCTATACTAACAGCTAACACTAGAAAACAATAATCAGTATGGATTATCACTTGTGACTGGACTATGGGACTCTAATGCTTATCAAGTTCTAAATCACAATCTTTCATTACCAACATACAATGTTCATGTGGTTTTATTTATGTAGCTTATTAGGTCTTGAGACTTCATTGGTTATGATCCTCTAGTGTTGAAAACCCATTAGACATGTTGGAGAAAAGTAAATTGCAGAAAAGTAAATGGCGGAAACTATAAGCAAAACCATGCAAGGAAAGTAAAAAAAACAAGGCAATAAACTACAATAAATGCATTAACAAACTATCAAAAATAAATGCTAAGAAGGATTAGAGATATATTGTAGGTTCTTATTTGTTGTACAAAGATTTTACCAAGTAGCTGCAATGCTCCAATCTATTAAAGAATTCTAAACTGAAAATTACATATTTTTTAATACCCTGTTCTAGTACAAAACCTAGTACCAAATTAAGTACAGAAATGTTGGAATTTGAAATTCTGAATAAGTATCAAATTAAGTACGAAAATTTTATAAATGGAAATTTTGAATAAGTATTGAATTAAGTGTAGGATTTAACCCCATACAGAAATTACCTGGATATGAATTCTAAAACATAGAAAATAAACAATGCGAGAGAATAACACATATAACACATATACACAGATATTTTCCCCTAGATCCCAAAACCGGGACTACCAAATTGATTTTTCATTATGTTCCTTTCAATGTTACAATACATATTTATAAATGCCAATGCATCCAATAACATGGACTGAAAACCATCGCGTCCAAAACCATGGACTGAAAATCATCGCGTCCAAAACCATGTACGAAAACCATGCACAAAACCATAGGCAGGTCCGCCCAACCTAATATAGGTTCCAAAAAAAATTTCCCTGGGGCACTGCCCCATACCCCATAGAGGGGGGCTACTCGCCCTCCCTTAAACCCCCCTGTGATCCCCCCGCTGCAAAATTGGTGCAAGGAAAGGAGGGGGGCTCCATGTCCCCTCTAACCCCTTAGTTAACTACGTGGGCTAGTCGTGGAAAGAATATAACACAACCCAAAATTCTCCCACTTGTTGTTTTCTTTCTACAAGGGGCCACAAGAGAGCTTAGTCATTTATCCAGCCCTGCAATGCCCATATTTTCTCTACACCAAAAGAACTTCTCAGAGGTCACAGATTTTGTCAATGCATCTGCAATATTCTTCGAAGTGTCCACCTTTACCAGCAACACCTTTTTGTCTTCTATCATATTCCTCACAAAGTGATACTGAACATCAATTTGTTTTGTCTTTGAATGGTAAGTAGGGTTCTTTTCCAAGGAGATTTCACTTTGCCTATCACAGTCTATCCTTATAGCTCCCTGCATTAACCCCATACTTGAACACAATCTTTGTAACCAAACTGCTTCCTTGCCTGTTTGAGTCGTTGCCATGTATTTTGCCTCTATAGTTGATAGTGCCACTACAGATTGTTTCTTACTCATCCAATTGACTGCACCTCCGAATAGGTTAAACACATACCCACTTGTATATCTTCTCTGATCCAAATCTCTAGCCTAGTCTACATCAACAAAGCCATGAATATCCAAAAATTTGTCCAATCCCGGTCTTCCTTGGTAGTACAAACCATAATCGCTAGTTCCATGCAAATACCTAAAAACCCGCTTCAATGTTGTCCAATGCTCCTTCCCTGGTTTTGACATAAACCTGTTCAATAGTCCCATTGCATGTGCAATGTCTAGTCTAGTATAGGCCATCACATACATTAGACTACCAACTGCACTTTCATATGGAACATGAGACATGTCCTCTTCCTCTTCGTGTGTCTTGGGCATTGTTCAACAAATAACTTTACACCTACAGGAATAGGAACCTTCACCAGTTTACTATCCTGCATATTAAACCTCTGCAATATTGTCTTGACATACTTCCTCTAGTTTAACCAGAGCTTCCTCTTTGTCCAATCTCTTTTAATTTCCATGCCCAAAATATAGTTTGCAGCACCAATATCTTTCATGTCGAATTTGGAGGAAAATTGGGTCTTCAAATCTTGGATAATTTCTTTGTCATTTCCAACCAACAACATATCATCCACATACAAGACCAGATAAATAACAAGGTCAACAATTAATTTAAAATACACACATTGATATTCTAGTGAATCCAAGTTCCCCTATAAATATATCAAATTTCTGATACCACATCCTTAGTGACTGTTTTAACCCATACAGAGACTTCTTTAACTTGCATACCAGTTATTTCTTACCCTTCACTGCAAAACCTTCAATTTGCTTCATGTAGATCTCCTCTTCCAAATCCTCATGAAGAAATGTTGTCTTCACATCCATCTATTCTACATCAAAATCAAAAGCAGTAGCAACAGATAAAAGTGATCTAATAGAAGCTAGCTTGGCAACAAGAGAAAAAATATCCCCAAAGAAATTCCCAGCACCTGGGAATAACCTTTTGCTACCAACCGAGCTTTGTATTTCTCCAAATTTCCTTCTGCATTTGTCTTCTTCTTGAACACCCATTTGCTGCCAATGGGTTTACTTCCAGCTAGCAACTCCACCAGATCCTAAGCCTCATTTTTGTGCAAAGATGCCATTTCATCAACGATGGTCTCTTTCCTGAGTTTTCCATCCTCTGAATCTACTACTTCCTTAATAGTTATGGGATCATTATTAGTGATAGATAAAGAAAAATTTGAACAGAAAGCAGATGGACTATACCTTTCTAGTTGCCTTCTTTCTCGAACTGATCTTCTCACACCTGGAGTTTGTGGCTCTTCATCTTTTGATTCCTCCTTTGTTGTAGAGTCGGATTCTTCCTCCTTTCGCTCAAACTCTATCTTCTCAGGTTCCTTTGATGGTGCTTCATGTTTAATAACCTCGGTTGTACACAACCTTCCTTGTTAATGGGTTCCAAAGCTTATAACCCTTTAAACCATCCTTATACCCAATAAATATGTACTTTTCATATTTACTATCCAACTTGGTTCTTTTCTCCTTTGGAACATGTACATGTGCATCACATCCAAATACCCTCCGATGTGAAAGAGAGGGTTTCTTACCAGTCCATACCTCTTGTGGAGTCTTATCCTCCAACGCTGATGAAGGTGATCTGTCAACCAGGTAACATGTTGTCTCCACTGCCTCTACCCATAATTCTTATGCTAACCTGACACCACTGAGCATGCTTCTTGCCCTTTCCATCAATGTCTTGTTCATTCTTTCTGCAACTCCATTTTGCACAGGTGTATATGGAGTAGTCTTCTGCCATGCTATACCACACTTCTTACAGAATTCTTCAAATTCCTTACTGCAAAACTGTCCACCGTTATCTGTCCTCAGTTCCTTT
Source organism: Pinus tabuliformis (assembly GCA_031772625.1). Lineage (NCBI taxonomy): Eukaryota > Viridiplantae > Streptophyta > Pinopsida > Pinales > Pinaceae > Pinus > Pinus tabuliformis. The sequence continues at coordinate 963,425,873 of CM062817.1, forward strand.
ATCTTCTCTGTCTGGTTTTCCACTACAACCTTAAATTCTTTAAACCTGTCAAAGACTTCAAATTTATTCTTAAGGAAATATATCCATGTATTCCTTGAGTAGTAATCTATAAATTATACATAGTACATAGACTTACCCAATGATGGAACCTTCACAGGTCCAAACACATCACTGTGCACAAGCTCTAATATATGTTTCTCCCGCTTACCACCAGAGTGGAAACTCACCCGATTCTGCTTCCCATATACACAATTTTCACATAAATCAAAATCCATAGAGTTATTACTCATACCTTCTACCATACCTTTACCATGAAGTATTCGAAGGCCCTTCTCTCCAATATGTCTAAACCTTTGATGCCATAGCATGGTCTTTTCTTTAGAGACCACTAGATTTTCTGCACCACTTTCAGGAACCACAGAACTGTTGCACCCATCAATAATAGTGCTACCTTGTAGCTTGTACAGAGTTCCAATCTGAACTCCCCGCATCAATACCATTGATCCCCAAACAATCTTGATGGTATCCTTCTTGAACATTATTTTTACACCTGGATCATCTAGCTTGCCTACAGAAATCAGATCTCTGGCTAATGCAGGAATATGCGGAACACTGGGAAGTGTTCTAACCCTTCCACCTTGCAACTTCAACTTTACTTTTCCACAACCAACGATTCTAGCCTTCCTATCATCCCCTAAGAAGTCATCACCACCATCATATTTCTCATACTCGTAGAACCACTCTCTATGGGGAGTGAAGTGAAAGGATGCACTTGAGACAATCAACCATGCCTCATGATCTACATGTGTACTTGAATAAGCCAAGTACACATCCCCACCTTCATGTGAGGTGGTTTTTCCCTCTGTAGAAGGAGCATCATCAGATCCCTTTCCTTTGTTGGGAGCTTTAGATTTACAATCCCTTTTGTAGTGCCCTTCCTTTCCACATTTCCAGCAAACCACCTTTACAGGATTTCCTGGAGATTTAGATCTCCCACTCGATGACTTATTTTTGTTTATGTTCTGGGACCATCCTCATACAAACATGTCATCACCATTCTAGCTCTCCATATTTTTCTATCTCATCTCCTCCATTAGCAAGGATGACACTATTTCATCAAACTACATGGTAGTTGCATTGCTACCTATTGCAATAACCAGAATACCCCACGAATCTAGTAGAGAACACAACCAACTGATGCATTTATCTTCATCTGAAATTTTAATATCAATAGACAATAACTAGCATACCATAGTATTAAATGTGTTCAGATGCTTTGTCACCAAGTCTCCACCTTTCATCCTCAGGTTATACAATTTTTTCCGCAGGAATAATTTGTTCACTAGAGACTTAGTTTTGTACAAAGTCCCTAACTTGTCCCACAAAGCCTTCATTGTAGCTTCCCTTGATACATTCAACAATACTGAATTTGAGACACACAATCATATTGTGCTCTTTGCCTTCTGATCCAACTTCTTCCTTTCTTCATCGGACAATCCTGTTGGTTTAGTACCCGGATCTACCTTCATCCACTGATCTTTATCCACCAACAGATCCTCCATCTTGAGTTTCCACAAATAAAAAATCTGACCATTAAATTTCTCAATCTCTATCTTCCCATTTCTCACCATCTTCTTTCACCACTATAATCGATCTCGCAAATCTCCCACTAAATAGGGTCTACTGGTGGGCTCTATTATTGTAGCAATAATGCTGCAACTCCTGGGACTCCCTTCTTTACTTTTATCAACCCGGTAGTTCGTAACAAAATTGGAAGCGATGGTGTTGTATGCACAAGTACTATCTCTTCCCGCAGTTGTCACTTGGTCAGCTGGCACAAGTTCGCTAGGGGCTTAAGCCAACTTCTATGAGCTCTTAGAAGAAGCTTTTTAACTGATGGATGAAAGCTAACTCAAAGGAAGCTAATATACTTGCGGAAAGAACTGAAAGCCAAAAAGTAACGCAAACCCTAGCAAACCTAATTCTACCAGCTAGTCCTATTGATGCAAAGGAGAGAATGCAAACTACTGGAAGAGATGCCATTACTTCTATGAAGGTAAAATACGTGTTTCTAGACTACCTCTATTTGAAGAAAACATATTTTTGTCTTTTTGATTAAGTCGTCAGTTTCATCATGCATATGCTTTCACTGTTCTTTGACTGTGCAGGGGTGGATCAAGGAGGAGAAATTCTTGGAAGAGGTCAGGAAGGTTCAAAGAGGGTCTTAGGAGTCCCTAACACCCTTCCAGAGAGTTTCACAAAGTTCGGCTATCAAGAAACCGCATTTGTAAGCTTCTACAGGAAGTCTGCAGGGGTTCTACAGGATGTTCAGGAATTTCTACAGGATGTTCAGAAATTTCTACAAGATGTTTAAAAGTTGGATCTTGGAGGATGGGTGAGTGAGGGAAGATGCATGAATGGATATGGAGGTAGGATAGGGGTCTGAAGTGGCCTAGGGACAAGTGGATGGAGTGGTTAGAAGGTGTAGATGGCTAAATTGGCTCAAAGAAGGCTGAAACAATGATTCAACAAAAAGGTAGGGTTACGTGGGCAAGAGGACAGATGTGAGATGAGGAGCCTAGCTAGGATATGGAACAGCTGGCTCTGATGAAGCTTAGGCAGATGAGAGAGTGGTAGAGATGCCCTGCACAATGTACCTTTAACCGAATCAACAACATCTTACAAACAATCAAAGTCCTAGCTAATCTAATCTAACTGTCAATAAAACGAATGAACAAGAGCTTTATTTGGAAAGAAAACCATGTACATCAATCATGCAAAGAAACATTTCAGAGATCTGAACCCATAACTAACTTCTGAAAATGAAAATAGTACACTAAGGATTGCATGGTCAAGCAAACTAGTGTTTTTGTTGGGGTAGCATTGTTTCTTCAGTTCCAGCCCCTGATCAAATAAGGATGAGGTGAAACAGAGAGTGTTGTTGACCCTTTTTTGGAGCTTCTTCCTATTATTATCCTACCAATCCATGTTAAACATCTGAAGCAATTCTATTCATAAACAGTGACCTATTTAACCAACACAACTAAATCTGCCCAATAGAAATATGTTTCAAATGCATAAAAGGAGAACAACGATGCATAAAGGAAAGGTAACAGTACAAAAAGGAAGACCTAGGCTCTCAGGTTGGGCCTAACCCTAAGAGCTATGGCTCCTATAGAAAACTCAGAGTTGATATCAAATCGGTCTGCTTCTCATTATCAAAAAATAGTCATAAGTCAAGAATTATGCCCAAAATGGCTACAAGAGAATAAAGTAGAGCTAACAGCACTGTAGTGCAAAATATGCAATGGTTTCCAAAAATCCCTCATGAAGGCTGAGGCCTTAACATCTATACACCACGAGGGCCCTAGCTAGCCTCCTAAATCTATGGGACTTGGCTGCCCAAACTATGAGTAGACAGCTCCTTCCAAAATCTGCTTGGCTGCCTTCTAGATCCAGTTTTGGTGGCCTTTGGAGCTCGGAGTTGGGGGTGAAGATCACGAGGAAGGATATTTAATGCCATAGACAACCCCCCTACGAATCCTCACCCCAAGCTTGGCTGTCTTCTAGCCCATGATTGCTCGGTTTTGCTCCAACATGTGTCAAAAAAACCTGAAATGAGCACGTGTTAGCCACCTACGAAGAGTGACTACCCTTATTCATACAAATGACATAAACATACTGAAAAATAATGCATAAGCTATGAAAAATGAAGGATTGAACAATGATAATTAGGCCAAATGAGCCCAACAAGTTACCAAATTTGGGGCTCATCATCACCCCCCTGCTAAAAGGATTGCTCGTCCTCTGAGCAACTAGTCCAGCTCCTCGTCTTTCATTGCTTTAATCGCCATCCTCACATCCTAGGCTTCTGAAGTAGTATCCTCCTCACTGTCATGGAATCCGGCCTTCCTTTCCACCTCTTCCTACTGCTTATGCTCTTCTTCTTCTGTGCTTCCTTCTAACAATCCCAAAAGCAAAGGTGGACTTAGCTTGAGGCCGATCAAGCTGGCATGGAGGTTCTACATAGACTTCTTGTAGAGAGGCACTCATGCCAAGGCCTCCCTCATTCTAGTTGGAGTGTGATATTCACTTATTTTGAGGCTATGGGACAATGTGTTCCACCTACGGGTGCAAGCATGAACACAATTGTCCCCTAATAATCGCTCCATATCCTCGAAGTGTGTTATGGCCTTAGTCTGCATCCATATACTCTAATAAAGCCTGAGAGTTGGTTGGTAGTTGCTGGTGGGCTGATATCAATGCTGTGGGGTCCCCTGGCTCTACTCTAATCAGTAGTGGTTCATGTAGTTCTTGGTTCATGACATTTCTGACCTCTGCCGCTCTCTTTTCTTCGTGGTTTAACCATGAGGTCATTGCCATCAGCTGCATATCACCTACTGCTGTGTTGGGGTCCCATGAGGTTACATTTGGAAGGGCCAAATTATGAAGGTAGAACTCAGATAGCTTGGCCTTGTCTTCTAATGAACTGTTGTTACATAAATCCATGAACTGCTGGGGGTTTTGGATTTGGGAGATACCCCTTTGTGCCAATGTGTTAATTTGGAATTGCAACCACTGATCCCTTAGGTATAGGCCATAGGATTTGGCCGGCTGCCTACATTGCAGAGTGTCCATTGCCCAACTGGCCATGCAGGCCAGTTGTGCCTCCTTTTCTTGCATCTGTTGTTTCAAAGATTGTATCTCTATGCCTACCTGCAATTCCCTTTCCTGTAGTTCCCAGTTTAGTTCCTCAAGATCAGATTGCATTCCTTCTTTTCCTTGAGGTTTTTTTGTGGTGTCCTTGGCTGTTGTGTCCTCTTCTCCCCTCTGTCCCTATAGCTGTAGCTGTCATCTAAGCAGCTCATTCTCTTCTCTTAACTTGGCCTGTTGGGAGATTTCCACATGCTATACACTTGCCAACTCCCTTTGTGTTTCATTGAGCCTTTCCTCTAGAGGTCCTATATCTGCTACCCCCTTAGATTTAGCGATCCTCATCCAAGTGTGGGTTCATACTCTTTCTTCCTCTAGTGCTAGAAATAGTGGCACTGTGAATTTTTTAGGAATAATTTTTCCAGCCTCCAAGAAGTTATAATAAGAGCCCAGGCTGGGCTGGGGGCTTGGTTCCACGATGACCTCGGTCTTCTCCTCCTCCTATGGTGACTTAGCTACTCTTTCCTCCATCTGCTCAGTTTCCTTCAGCCTGGCCAAAGTTTCCTATAGAACTACCTCAGCATCCTGTAGAGAGGCTTCCGGGTTCAATTTCTCCATCCTTTCCCTCCATGAGGATGTTTTCGGGCTCCCCTGCCTCTCCTCTCCCTCTCCTCTCCTCTCCCTTATGGTCGAGCACCTAAAGGTCCTTAATAGTCGAGCACCTAAAGGTGATGGCGGCCTTAACAGTCAAGCCTGCTTACGCATCCTTAACAGTAGAGCCCCTGACGGACCTTATGGTCGAGCACCTAAAGGTTCAATTTACTTATTAGTTAGTATGAGCGCAACGGAGGATCTGCTTCTGCCGTCTCTGCTACTTGCTTCATCGTTGCCTATTACTCTACAACTAAATTAGAATCAGGAGATAGAGGGGGATCCATATGGACCTTACACCTAAAAGTAAAAGATATAGAGATTTGCAAACAATGGGCAGAACAACCAGAGAGGATAAGAGGGATTGAACAAGTAGATGAGCTGCATAATATTTTCTAAATTATTCAATTGCGTAATTACGCGACGTTACACTTTCTATTTCTTCCTAGATTATTGACTGTAGGGAGATCGAGGAACTATACCATTCAAGGAGGGAATTCTCTCTCTTGCCTAACTCTTTTTATTTCTCTCTAGTTATGGACTCCAGTCATAAGTAATGGATGTCTTGGAGGGGGACCTATCCCTTGGTGTGGTAGGGGTATCCACAATTGTGATCGGCTCTTTTGATGGAGGCTGGGGTCTGCCAGTCTTAATTCTCACACTCCTTCTTGCTTTAAAATACAGAGGAATCTCCCTCTTTCGTTTTCCTTTGGCTTGGGAGAGGTACTTAGGGTGGCCAACACAGCTGCTGCCTCCCTAGCTAATATTTCGGCTGATTTCTCGTTCTGCTGTCCTTTTTCCGGACTTCCTGTGGAAAGTCCTGTAGTGGCTGGTTTTTGGCTTCCTGTAGAAGCCGTTTTTAAACTTCCTGTAGAAATAGCCTTCTGGTTTCCTGTAGAAGCGGATGGGACAGTTTTAGCCTGCTTGGCTGAGGGTGCTTTTCCCTTTAGCTTGGTTGAGGCTGCCTTAGGGATGCCCTCACTAGCTTGGACTTTCTCAGTCCTTTCTACCCTGCTCTATAGTCTCTTCTCCCTGGGTGTTGGTGTAATTTTACCACCCCCTGTCTTGGCAGTTTGGCCTTTTTCTTACGTTCCTCTCTGTTCTCTCTTTGGTGTTTTGCCTAGGGTTTCTGGTCTTTTACTTTTCTTCCCTGCCTGAGTGTGCTCCTTCTCCTCGCTACTAGAGGAAGTGAGCTCCTCGGCCAAAATTAGGATGTCATCATCTTTAGACATATTCCAAAAAATTTCCTAGGAGAGAGGGATAGTTCAAGTGTGTAGTGCATCTTCCACGAGGAGCTTGATAAGCCCATGATGGGCTAGCTGGTCTGGTGTCCCCTCTCTCAGTTTGGTGGCACATTCAATCATGGATTGTAGGAGGAAGTAAGGAATGCTCAATTTTTGTTCGGAAGGTAGGTCCATTTGGTGCCTGAGTTCTGTGAGCAACCAGAAATGATAGCCATACACGATGCTAAATTTCCCCTCACACGTAATATACTTCATAATTTGGAGGTTGACTTCACTCTAGAACGGTTGTAGGCTAGTTCTTCGAACTCCATTCTTGTCCTCTGAAAATTGTTCCTTTGGCAAGAAGAACTCTTTTTTAGCTTTCTGACCCAATTTTCTCTCCTCCTTACCCCAGGGTACCCCCATCGGTAGATCAATTACTCTCCTAATGAGCTGTGTGGTGAGTCTGAGGGTCAATCCTCTGAAGTTGACAACGGCTAATGTCTTTGACTTCGGCTTCAAGGACCTTAGGAATTCTTCTGTAATTTCATCATCGTGACCTTGAAGCTTGTCACAGAATGACATCCAGTGTGCACGGGAAAACAAGTCCACCACCTCAAGGGTTTCCCGTAATTTCTTGGAGTCTGAAGGATCTTTTCTAATGAACCCTCTCGGCATGGTAAAAACCTATTTTTGTTGTTTTGAACTTGCCTGCTTGTGTACAGAAGGAGAGCTTTGGGATTTTTCTACATAGAGCGCAGAGCTACGTCTCTTTTATGCACACAGTTCATATAAAATTCACAATTTTCCACCGGTGAGCTTTGACAGGGTCTCAAATTTTTTCTACAAGAGGGATTTTAATTCAAAACCCTGGAGAAAATCTCGCGTGTAGACTACGAAGACAATTTCATGTAGCGATAAGAAAACAGCTTTTGCGTTCATAGACAGACTTTATTCACATTTTCCCTACCCTCTCAACACGTCGAATTCACCACCTTTTGAATCATTTGCATGGGAAAGTTATGTTCAGGCCTACCTCACTAAGAATTGCCACCCTCAACGTGAACAGTCCAAGCTTCTCCGTAACGTCGGGCTCCCTGTAGCGCAGCTTCCTGTAGAAATCGTGCACGGCTTCTGGAGAATGTTACGGTGGTTTTGGACTTTCTGAGCAGCAACAGGATGTTGGAACAGGTCGAGAACTTGGGCTAACAACTTTCAGAGGATTGAGGATGCGTACTCAGCTGCAAAATGGTTGTGAGTAAATGACTGCAGTGTATCATAAGTGATTCAGCCGGTCGATTTTGAATTGATGTGGAATTCATGGCACGGGGGTGAGCTATCCCAGTCGATCCATTGACCGACGTCACAACCATCATTCCGTGGCATGTCCCTGACCACCGAATTCTTCCCTCTGCATTCACCACCACCATTCCTGTTATACTACCGCTTCTCTCCGACTGGATGCTTCCCATGTGTCAATTGCCCGTCTTTTTCGACATAACCAAGGCCATTCGGATCCGACGAGGCTGTCGGACGGGTTGTGGTGGCTAGTTGAATGGCTACCCGACTTGTTCAATCCATTCATTCTCACAGTCATGCACATTTAGAGCATAACTTATGTAATTTGACGAAATAAGGATAGGCACTTACCTGTGCGGTTGTGCACGTGGGTTTTTTCAGGCTTTAGGACGAGGAATGCTGGATCTGCGTGCTGCTTCTTCGTGCACGGATGCTGGAGGTCCTCTTCATTGGATGCTGTTGGCTACGAGACCTTGAGACCCGATTTCCTGGTGGTGTATGCTGCATGCACCGGCTTCATGAGCTGTTGGTGTTTCCATTGTATGTGCTCCAGCCGGATCAACTGCTACAGGATTCCTGTAGGACATCCTATAGTCGTTTCTCCTCCTGGGGTGCATGCCAAGATCATTGAGTCACGTTCATAGGTGCAGGGTCCTAAGATCGCCTTGACAGGTAAAGTGTGTGAGCCTCTGCATGCTTTATTTCTTACTTAAAAACAAAAAAATATATATATTTGAGAAAACAAAGTTCTGGTATGACTGTGCAGGTATATTCGACCATATGGCGGCAAAGGTGGTGAAAGGAGGTGAAACAAGTGGAGGATAGAAGAAAAGAGTGGTTTCATGCCTCCTCAACTGGTTTCAAGCTTCAAATTATTCTCCATAATCGGTCCTGGCCCACCCAAAGGCTCTACAGGATGTTTCCTGTAGAAATACAGAACTTCCTGTAGAAAGTCCTATAGCTTCCTGTAGAAGGCTAAACCATGACCAGATTGTGTCCCAACCTTGGAAAAATTAGTGTTCATGGAGGGAGTGTATGTGAGGTTTCCTGGTAGCTTGGTAGGGACCCTTGTCCTTGAGTTGAGAGGCCTCCTTTTTGCATTGTGTTCCTGCAACCTGCAACAATTTCCAGAGATTGAACTTGTTTTTTATTTTTTGTTTCTTCTTTCTTATTTTTCTTTTCCTTTTTTTTTCTTAAGAGACAGCAGGGGCACCTCAATGAGGTTTTCACCCCTACAATTTGCCTTGGGCGCCTCAGAAAGGTTTTCACCCAAGGATCTTTTTTATTGCATTTTTCTTTTCCTTTTTTTCTTATGTATAGTGATGCTCAGGGTGTGCCCAAAACAGAGGCAGAACCCTTCTCTATGACCAACACTGATTTTTCCACAGTTTTGATGAACTCTTTCCTCGAAATAGGTTTCCTGTAGATCTTTAGTCGATGACCATTGACGACCATGGGGAGGGCTTCTTCATCAATGGTCCGGATAAGGACAGAACCATTGTCATTACACTTCTCCACTACGTATGGTGCTAACCATCTTGTCCTTAGCTTCCCCTTGAAATCCTTATGTCTGGAATCATACAGCAGCGCCCAATCTCCTGGCTGGAATTGTTTGCCATTGAGGTGTCGGTCATGCCATATCTTCCTTTGAAGTTGAACCACTTCTGAGTGGAGGAGGGCCTGCATTCAGTGTTCATCTAACCCATTCAGCTGTAATAACCTTTCTTGTTGAGCATGGCTGAGATCTAGGTCCAACTGAGCTACCATCTTCAATGTGTTGTAATCAAACTCGATTGACAGCAAAGCTCTCTTCCCATAGACCAGCTCATAAGGTGTGAAACTGGTTGTGGTCTCCCAAGTGGTGTTGTAGGCCCAAGTGGCCTCAACCAGGCGATCTGCCCAATCCTTTCTGCTGCTGCTCACCACCTTAGTCAAAATCCCTTCTAATGCTCTATTGGTGACTTCCACCTGCCCATTTGCTTGAGGATGATATGGGGTGGAAGTCCGATGCTTGATCTTGTGATGAGCGAGCAAGTCTTAAATTAAGTTGGAGGTGAACTGGCTTCCTTGATTAGTGACTAACTCTCTTGGGTAGCCAAATTTGTAGAAGATGTTTTCTCTTAAAAATTTCGCCACCTTTTCTTTTGTTGCTGCTTTGATTGCCTTGGTTTCTGCCCACTTTGTCAGATAGTCTGTGCAAACAATGATGTAAGACCTTTGCCTTGAAGGAGGGTTAATAGGACCCACAAAATCCATACCCCACTTCTCAAATGGCTCAAGAGTCACTTCAGGTTGGAGAGGCATTTCGTCCCTTGGAGTCAGTTTCCCCATCCTTTGGCATCGGTCACATTGGCTGATATATCTTCTGACATCTTGATGAAGAGTGGGCCAATAGTAGCCTGCTTGTAGAATTTTGAAGGCAGTCCTCTTGGCTGCAAAATGTCCTCCACATGACCCATTGTGACAGGTTAGGAGGATGTCAAAGACTTCCTCCTCCCTGACGCAACGCCTTAAGATCTGATCAGGGCCAAGTTTGAACAGGTTGCCCGCGATCCAAGTGAATGAGGCACTCTTCCTCACGATTATGCTCTTCTCCTTTGAGGATAGATGCGGAGGGAACTGTGCTGAGACCAGGTAGTTTGCTATATCAACAAACCAAGGAGAGAGTACTAAGATAGCAAATAGATGTTCATCTGGCATCTGGTCATCTACGTTTCCTTCTTCACCTGCAGGTAAATCCAATCTAGACAAGAAGTCAGCGACAACATTTTCTTTACATGGTTTTTCAACGATAGTCAAATCAAACTGTTGCAACAAAAGTAACCATCTAATAATTCGAGCATTCACATTAGGTTTATTCATTAAATATCTAATTGCATCATGATCAGTATGTACAAATGTTTGATAGCCAGTGATGTAGTGTCGGAACTTGTTCAGGGAATGGACCACAGCTAGGAACTCCTTTCAGTTACAGTATAATTCAATTCTGCCTTGGATAAGTTTTTGTTGACAAAGTATATGGCATATGGAAGTTTTTCCTCGACTTGTCCTAAGGCTGCCCCTATGGCTTTGTTCGAGGCATCAGTGTGGATGTGGAAAGGTAGGGCCCAATTTGGACCTCTTAAGATCGGGGCAGACACCAACTTATCCTTTAATTCATTTAGAGCCCTCTGACAGTCGTCAGTCCATTTAAACTCAACATCTTTTGCTAAGAGGCCAAACAATGGCGAGGCTAGCTTACTGAAGTCTTTAATGAATCTTCTATAATATCCTGCTAAGCCTAAGAAACTCCGAACATCTCTTACCTTCTGAGGAGGTAAAACCTTTTTGATGAGAGCAATTTTGTTAGGATCCACCTGTAATCCTTGGCGAGAAATGGTATGCCCTAACACAGTCCCTTTGGTCATCAGGAATTCACATTTTTCAGGGCTGAGGGACAGGTTCATCTCAATGCATTTGCTTAAAACTTTTCCCAGATTAGTCAATGCTTCTTGGAAGTTGGACCCGTAAGGAGTAAAGTCGTCCATATAGATTTCCATCGAATCATGAACCAACTCGGCAAAGATGCTCAATACAGCTCTCTAGAAAGTGGCAGGGGCTTTGCATAGCCCAAAGGGAAGGACACGGTAGGCAAAGGTACCCCATGGACAAGTGAAGGTGGTCTTATCTTGGTCCTCCGGGTTGATTTGGATCTGATTATACCCACTAAACCCATCTAGGAAATAAAAAATCTTCTTTCCTACCAGTCCATCCAACACTTGATCTATGAAAGGCAAAGGGAAATGGTATTTCTTGGTGGCTTTGTTAAGTTCTTGGTAATCTACATAGATTCTCCACTTCCCGTTCTTCTTGGGCACAAGCACTAGAGGTGAAACCCACTCACTATCGAAGATAGGGTAGATGAATCCTGCATCCAATAATTTTTGCAACTCTTCTTTGACAATGTCTTTAAGGGCTGGATTCATTCTCCTCTGGGGCTGCCTGACTGGTTTACAATCATCTTTGATGTAGATGTGATGGGTACAGACCAAAGGATGGACTCCTTTCATCTCCTTATAGCTCCAAGCGAAAGCATCTAAGTGATTGTTTAGAAAGCTCCACAGCTCCTTCTCCTGGGAAGGAGATAGGGAGGAGCTGATCTTTAGAGTTGCTTCAAGACCAAACTCCACATTCTTAACTCTGGGAGAGGTTGGATCAGTCACACAGAGGTCCACTAAGGTGCTGGCTTGGGTATCTTCCACCAATTCTTCTAAGGAGAGAGCACTGGGAGGTGGATTTTGAATCAACGTCTCAATCAAATCATCATCGGTTTGAGGACCTCCCCTAGTGGATTACATCATGCACAAGGGTGCAGAGTAGACCTCATCCTCGTCTCCTTCTTCCAACCAAAGTGGTAAGTCATGCTCTAACAGAGGTTGGGCAGGAGGGTATAGGACTAGCTACTTGGACATAGGACCATTTTTGATGGTCATGTTTCCCGCTCGACAGCTTATGTAAGCATCCGCAGTGGCTAACCAAGGCCTTCCCAAAATAAGGGGGTTATCCAGTAAGCTTTGCCTTGGGCTGAAGGACCAAGAAGTCTACAGGATACTCCCAAGAGTCAACAGAGACCAAGACATCCTCCACAATCCCTTCGGGAGTCACGGTGGAGCGATCTACCAATTGCAGGACTCTCGAGGTCTTCCTTAAGGAACTCTAAAGGTCGAGTTTAAGCATGGTGTCCCTGGCCATCACATTAATGGCAACCACTATATCAATCAAGGTATGGGGGATAATGGTGCTGTTGATGTGGACATCAACTACAGGACTCCCAGGATCCAAATACTTTGGACAGATTACTTGCCCCAACATAAGATCAGATAGTTGTCCTATGACATTGATAGTTGAGGTATCTCTCTTTCGCCTGTTTGGGTGCCTGAAACACTTTTCCTTAACCAATTTGTTGTATATCGGTACATCTTTGATGGCCTGGAGAAGTGGTATTTTCACACACAACTGTTTCAGTTCCCCTAGAAGTTCAGTCTCCTCCGGGTTTGGTTGTGTGGTTACTATTAGTCTCTCAAGAAAGGGTGGAATGGCTTTGGGTTCACTTTCTTGTTTGTCTTCCTCATCCTCTGGGGGAGGAGGTTGGCGATCTGGAAGAGTCTTCCCGAATTGCAGGTTGATCTCCTGGATCTCCACAGCATAGGTAGGACATGTTGTCTCCCCATTATATACCTGTTGGGCCTGTCGATTGTTGGGGTTCGGGTTCGATTGAGCAGGCATTTGGGGTTGTCTTGGAGGAGCCGGAGGTAATGGTTGTGGTTGAGTCAGTGGTGGAGGCAAAATGGCGGGAGGACTGTTGTACTGGGGCCTCCACCCCGGTTGAGGTGCATTCCACTGAGGCTGTGGCTGGACGTGTGAGTGAAATGAATGAGCAGTGGGTTGAGCATGGTATTGAGGGGGATAAGACCACGGAGGAGGTGCACACCAGGCAGGATGAGCAGGGGGACCCCATGAAGGCATGTGAGCAGACTGGTTGGGGTTATAACAAGCTTGGGATGTCCCTTGCATCCCTTGCTGGTAAGGTCTAGGTCCATGTGGCCTCCTTTGGTTGAGGAAGTAGAGAGGTTCAGTGGGTGCGTTAGTCCATTGGTATATGGCTTTAAATCCTGGTAAGGTCGGGCATTGGTTTGTGGGGTGGTCCTCCTCACAAACGAAACATACCTCTATTGAGTGCAATGGACACTCGTTCTCCGGGTGCTTCCTCGTACACCTGGGAAAGAAGATGGCCAAAGCCCTCTCAGCTTCCTCTTTCTTTTGCTGAATTCTGAAGGTATCAAGTTGCATGGCAATATTCTGTCTCATCTCACTCTTTAGGTCTTCCATCTGGTTAGGAAACTCATGCTTGGAGAAGGTGCTACTAGCTGAAAGTGGGTTTCCCCTACCTCTTTTCCAGGCTGCCCTAAAGTGGTTTCTAAACACAATCTTTATGTTTGCATAAGGCAGTTGGTAGATGTCTCCCCCAGCTAGCATGTGAAGGGTATCTATAAGGTCTTCAGGGACTCCTCGGAGCAGAACCAGCTTTAGAGATTTAGGGTCAAGTGTGCACCTGGCCCGTTTATAGCTAAGTTGGAACCTTTCCTCGTAATCTTCTAAAGACTCATCGCTTCCCATGTTCATCCGAAAGATTTCTCCCTTGGTTTCCTTGGACCTACAGTAGTCCCGATATTTGGTATTGAAATCTTGCTGCATCTGAGCCCAAGTGGTGATACTGTTTCCAGGTAACCCCATGAACCAGCGTAATGTTGCATCCTTGAGGGTAGAGGGAAAGAGTTTCAATTTTTTCTCATCTTCTGTATAGTCATAGGTTCGACAAAGGACAACAAACTCAAATAAGAAGGTATCAGGGTCTTCAGTGGTCAATCCATGGAAATGAGGTAAGGCCGAGGGACTTATGTTCTTCATTTTCATGTCCCCGTTAGTCTCTCAGATGGGGAAGGTACCTTCTATTCTCTCATCATCATTTCCACCATTTCTGTTGTCAACCATGGTTTCAATAAGAATGTTTTCTTGCTCTTCTTCTGTTATATGATCTTCGTATATCTCAGGAGGTTCACCTATAGGTTCTTCTGGATCACTGCCATCAAAGAAGAGAGAAGGGTGACTCAGTGAAGTGGTGGGGGTGTTGGGTAGGAATTTTCTGGTATTATCTCTGTTCCTACAAGGCATGAAAGGATTTTCGGTTGTTTTTGCTTTTTCTTTTCTTGTACTTTCAAAACTGAGACAGATGGAATTGCAACTAACTAGAATCTATCTTGTGGGAATGAAAATGCGGAATTGAAATGAAAGCATGAAAGGACTAATCTACTCTGCTGAAATCAAATTGCGAGAAAGAGATACTAGACTACACTTGCAAAATTGAAATTCTATTTTACGCTTGCAGAATTGAAATTCTATGTCACTCTTGCAGAATTGAAAGTCTAATCTATGAAAGTAGGAAGTGTCTACTTTACTTTTTCAGAAATGAAATTGCAGAATGGAAATGAAATAAACTATTTAGCAGAAGGCGAGAGCAAGAAAATAGAAGAAAAGCAGCAATCACAAATACTCTGATGCTTCCCCAGTAACGGCGCCAAAAAGATGGTGGGCTCCAGTATTGCAGCAATAATGTTGCAACTCTTGGGACTCCCTTCTTTACTTTTATCAACCGCTAGTTCGTAACAAACTTGGAAACGACGGTGTTGTATGCACAAGTACTAGCTCTTGCCGCAGCTGTCACTTGGTCAGCTGGCACAAGTCCGCTAGGGGCTTAAGCCAACTTCTATGAGCTCTTAGAAGAATCTTTTTAACTGATGGACGAAAGCTAACTCAAAGGAAGCTAATCTACTTGTGGAAAGAACTGAAAGCCAAAAAGTAACGCAAACCCTAGCAAACCCTAATTCTACCAGCTAGTCCTACTGATGCAAAGGAGAGAATGCAAACTACTGGAAGAGATGCCATTACTTCTATGAAGGTAAAATACATGTGTCTAGACTACCTCTATTTGAAGAAAACATCTTTTTGTATTTTTGATTAAGTCGCCAGTTTCATCATGCATATGCTTTCACCGTTCTTTGACTGTGCAAGGGTGGATCAAGGAGGAGAAATGCTTGGAAGAGGTTGGGAAGGTCTAGAGAGGGTCTAAGGAGTCCCTAACACCCTTCCAGAGAGTTTCACAAAGTTTGGCTATCAAGAAACCTCATTTGTAAGCTTCTACAGGAAGTCTGCAGGGGTTCTACAGGATGTTCAGGAATTTCTACAGGATGTTCAGAAATTTCTACAGGATGTTTAAAAGTTGGATCTTGGAGGATGGGTGAGTGAGGGAAGATGCATGAATGGATATGGAGGTAGGATAGGGGTCTGAAGTGGCCCAGGGACAGGTGGATGGAGCGTTTAGAAGGTGTAGATGGCTAAATTGGCTCAAAGAAGGCTGAAACAATGACTGCACAAAAAGGTAGGGTTACGTGGGCAAGATGATAGATGTGAGATGAGGAACCTAGCTAGGAGATGGAACAGCTGGCTTTGATGAAGCTTAGGTGGACGAGAGAGTGGTAGAGATGCCTTGCACAATGTACCTTTAACCGAATCAACAACGTCTTACAAATAATCAAAGTCCTAGCTAATCTAATCTAACTGTCAATTAAACGAATGAACAACAGCTTTATTTGGAAATAAAACCATGTACATCAATCATGAAAAGAAACATTTCAGAGATTTGAACCCATAACTAACTTCTGAAAATGAAAACAGTACACTAAGGATTGCATGGTCAAGCAAACTAGTGTTTTTGTTGGGGCAACATTGTTTCTTCAGTTCCACCCCTGATCCAATAAGGATGAGGCGAAACAGAGAGTGTTGTTGACCCTTTTTTGGAGCTTCTTCCTGTTATTATCCTACCAATCCATGTTAAACATCTGAAGCAATTCTGTTCATAAACAGTGACCTATTTAACCAACACAACTAAATCTGCCCAACAGAAATACGTTTCAAATGCATAAAAGGAGAACGACGATGCATAAAGGAAATGTAACAGTAAAAAAAGGAAGCCCTAGGCTCTCAGGTTGGGCCCAACCCTGAGAGCTATGGCTCCTATAGAAAACTCAGAGTTGATATCAAATCAGACTACTTCTCATTATCAAAAAATAATCATAAGTCAAGAATTATGCCCAAAATGGCTACAAGAGAACAAAGTAGAGCTAACAACACTGTAGTGAAAAATATGCAATGGTTTCCAAAAATCCCTCATGAAGGCTGAGGCCTTAACATTTATACACCACAAGGGCCCTAGCTGGCCTCCTAAATCTATGGGACTTGGTTGCCCAAACTGTGAGTAGATAGCTCCTTCCAAAATCTGCTTGGTTGCCTTCTAGATCCAGTTTTGGTGGCCTTTGGAGCTCGGAGTTGGGGGTGAAGATCCCGAGGAAGGCTATTTAATGCCATAGACAACCCCCCTACGAATCCTCACCCCAAGCTTGGCTATCTTCTAGCCCATGATTGCTCGGTTTTGCTCCAACATGTGTCATAAAAACCTGAAATGAGCACGTGTTAGCCACCTAGGAAGAGTGACTACCCTTATTCGTACAAATGACATAAACATACTGAAAAATAATGCATAAGCTATGAAAAATGAAGGATTGAACAAGGATAATTAGGCCAAATGAGCCCAACAAGTTACCAAATTTGGGGCTCATCACCTACCACAGGCTCGAGCGAAACCCCTCAGCAACAAAGGCATCCCATTGAAGCCAAAACAACTCTAATACCAAATGTAGGTTTTAACCCCATACAGAAATTACCTGCATACGAATTCTAAAACACATAAATTAAATAATGCAAGAGAATAACACATAAAACACATATACACAGAGATTTCCCCCTAGATCCCAAAACTGGGACTACCATATTCATTTTTCATTATGTTCCTTCAATGTTACAATACATATTTATACATGCCAAAGCATCCAATACCATGGACTGAAAACCATCGCATCGAAAACCATGGACCGAAAACCATTGCATCCAAAACCGTGTGCGAATACCATGCACAAAACCATAGGTAGGTTCGCCCAACCTAATATACGGTCCAAAAAAATTTCCTCGGGGTGCTGCCCCAGACCCCATAGATTGGGGTTACCTGCACCCCACTACACAATTGACTCAATGAAGGGGGTGCTCTGCACCCCCTCTAACCCGTCGGTTAATTACGTGGGCTAGTCATGGAAAGAATATAACACAACCTAACATTAAGTATGGAAACTCTGAATAAGTATCAAACTAAGTATAGAAATTCTATAGATTGAAATTCTAAATATTTAAACCTGTTAAGAAACCATTTTTAAATTTGTTTGACTCTTTAGCCTGAGACAAATAAATTTGAATTTAATCATAACATGTTCTATTAAAAAATATAGAAACAGAGAAAGTAAATTTAGAAAAAATAAAAACCAAAATAAAGCATTAAACAAAATCTGCAATTAAGAAAACCAAATAGTTTCTGAATATTACTCTACTCTACAAATAAAAATTAGAATGTTACTTGAGTGGAGGGGCCCTTCCTAACCTGGAAATGTGCCTAGAGACATAAATCAGAATAATCTACAAATATTCAACAATTAAATCTTCATTGCAATAGTCTCAAATTCAACTTGCAATTGAAAGTTAAAATTTATTACAAAAGATCAACTCAGAATAATGATAACCTCTCTGTGTCCTCCCTCTTAGTGTGAAAATATATTCTTTATATGACAATCGAGAGGAAGTGATGGTCAAAATGATTAAATCGACTTCCACGAGACTCTCTCTTCCATACTATGATTAAAATAAGAGATAATCCTTTAAATATATTTTTTTATGATTAAATCATCTGAATCATGTATTGGAGATGTAGACGATGCCACTTGGCATCAATTTGAATTTCTTCCAAGTTTGGACCTAACTGTAAATCTAGACGTAACTGGTCGTAGTTTTTTATGCACCAGTACAAAATCAGGTACCAAATTAAGTACCGAATTTCTGGAAAATGCCAAACTGGTACTTAGTAAATTAAGTACCAAATTTCTGTAGCTAGAAATCAGGTTTGAATAACATCTTGAGCTTCACATGTGAGCTAGGTATTGTTATGAAACCAACTCAAGAAAAGATAGAAAAGATAGATCAACGCCTTAGAATTCAGCCTCTTCGAGGGGGCAACCTCCTTTACATTACATAAATGAACAATTCTTGGATGGATTCAAATGACAAAACCTCCTTTCCATATATAGAAGTCTAAGGAGTCACAATATAATCCAGCCGACCTAACAATAATAATATAAAGCCACAAAAATAACAATAGAGGGATTCTATGGGGCACAGAAATAACAATATGGGGGTAATAGGGGCACAACAATATAAATAAGGGGTATAACTACAATAGTAATGGGGTAATAACTAGTATTATAGGGACCCAACATGCCCCTCTCCTTCAAAAAAGTGTTTTCCTCAACGCTTGAGTAGTTCTGGATACTTCTGCATAAAATTCTCATCCTCCCATGTGGAATCTTCAGCAGATAAGTTCTTCCACTTGATAAGATACTCTGAAATTGATCGATTTCGTAGCTGTCGAGTTCTTGTTTCTGTGACTGCTTCCGGTTCCAATATAATTTTTCCTTCCTCGTCAAGTTCTGGAAATATTGTTTGAATTGGAAGCTTGTCGCCTATAACCTTCTTTAAACATGAAACATGGAAAACTGGGTGCAATCGAGAAGCTGCAGGAAGCTCCAATTTGTATGCCATAGTACCAATCTTTTGCAACACCTTGTACGGACCATAATACTTTGGTGATAATTTATTATCCTTCTTAGCTTGCTTTAGGGACATTTGCTTATATGGTTGTAGCTGTAGGAATACCCAATCACCTACATCAAAACTTCTTTCACTGCGATGTTGATCTGCCTGTTGTTTCATTCTATTTTGTGCCAACATGAGGTTATCCTTTAAGAGTTGGAGGACTTGTTGTTGATGTTCGATGTGATGTTCCACTACCTGAACCTTAGAATTTTCTCTTAAATATGATGTGATGGATGGTGGTTGGTACCCATAAAGTGCCATAAATGGGGTCATTTTTGTTGCTGTATGGAAGGAAGTGTTATACCACCATTCAGCCAGAGGCAACCATTTGACCCATTGTGTTTGTTTATCAGATACAAAGCAACGAAGATATCCTTCCAAACATTTGTTTACTATCTCAGTTTTCCCATCAGATTGAGGATGATAAGATGAGCTATGAGCTAACTGAGTACCAAGACAAGAAAATAATTCTTTCCAAAAATTTCCAGTGAAAATGGGATCTCTGTCACTTACAATAATCTTTGGGTTTCCATGTAGCTTTTGAACTGTTTCCATAAATGCAGTAGAAACTGTATTGGCTTTAAATGGATGTGATAATGCACAAAAGTGTGCATACTTGGTAAGTCTGTCAACTACCACCATGATGACACTCTTTCCCTCAGACTTGGGTAAACCTGTGATAAAATCCATTGAAACCTCCTCCCAACGTTGGCTTGGAATGGATAAAGGTTGTAATAGACCCAGTGTCTTAATTGTTTCAACTTTATTTTGTTGGCAAACCAAACATTCCACCACAAACTTTTGAATATCTGATTTAAGGCCATCCCAAAAAAATTCCTTCTTAACCCTGTGGTAATTTTTTAAAAATCCTGAGTGCCCTCCTAAGGGAGAAGTGTGCAATTCCATAAGAATCCTTTGTTTCAGCTGGGAATTCTTACAGAGGTATAAGCGATCTTTGTACCATAACGAATCATTTTTCCAGCTAAATGTATCAAAAGTACTAGAATCTTGTTGTAGCTTTCGAATAAGTGCCCACACTTCTTCGTCATTCTTCCATTCCTCCCTTGCTTCGTTTATCCAATCTGGTTGGATAATAGAAATGGCACACAACAATGCTTCCACATCCTCATCCTTTCTTGAGAGTGCATCTGCCACCACATTTTGCTTCCCTTTTTTGTAGATGATTTCAAAGTCATAACCCAACATCTTTGTGACCCACTTTTGTTGCTCTTCAGAGGATAATCTTTGTTCTAAAAAGTATTTAAGGCTATCATGATCCGTTTTTACCTTGAAGTGTCTTCCCATTAGGTAGGGTCGCCATTTCTTGAGTGCATGGAGTATTGCCAACATTTCCTTCTCATAAATAGCTTTGCTTAAAAACTTTCCCTTGATTGGATGACTTTCAAAAGCAATGGGTCTTTCATCTTGCATTAGAACAACACCAATTCCATTTCCTGAAGCATCACATTCCACAATAAAGGTTTTTGTGAAGTCCGGTGTAGCTAAGACCGGTGCTTGGCACATTGCCTCTTTAAGATGTTCAAAAGCCTTTGTTGCTTCTGGAGTCCATGAAAATGAATCTTTCTTCAATAACGTTGTTAGAGGTGTTGCTATTCTCCCATACTTCTTAAAAAACTTGCGATAATACCCTGTCAACCCAAGAAATCCTCGCAGATGCTTTATGGATGTGGGGATTTTCCATTCCTTAATGGCTTTAATTTTGCTAGGGTCTACCTTAACTCCTTCATGAGATACAATATGACCCAAATATTCCACCTCCTGGACTCCAAAGAAACATTTGGATCTTTTTGCATATAATTGTTTCTCCTCCAATAGTTGTAGCACCCTGTCAACATGTTCAACATGATCCTTCCAAGACTTGCTGTAGATTAGTATATCATCAAGAAATACTAACACAAATTTTCTAAGGAATGGTTTGAAAATTGAATTCATCAAACCTTGAAATGTTGAAGGTGCATTGGTAAGGCAAAAAGGCATGACCAAAAATTCATAATGGCCCTCATGAGTTCTAAATGCCGTTTTCGGAATGTCTTCAATCTTCATTCTGATTTGATGATATCCCGAACGAAGATCCAACTTGGTGAAGTAAATTGATCCATGCAATTCATCTAGTAATTCATCAATCACAGGAATGGGGAACTTATCTTTAATAGTGAGCTTGTTGAGCTCCCTATAATCTGGACACATGCGCCATGATCCATCCTTCTTGTGCACCAAAACTACTGGAGCTGAGAAAGAACTTTGACTCGGTTGAATTATACTGGCCTCTAGCATTTCTGCAACCATACGTTCAATTTCACTTTTTTGGAAATAGGGATATTTGTACGGCCTGATGTGTGGAGGAACACTTCCTGGAATCAGATGAATAGCATGATCATGATCACGCATAGGTGGGAGACCTTTGGGAGTCTCAAATACCTTGGAATGATTGTCCAGGACTTTTTGGAGTTCTGGAGAAATAGATGATTCCAATGTGGAAACATCTA
This sequence comes from Pinus tabuliformis, assembly GCA_031772625.1. Classification (NCBI taxonomy): domain Eukaryota; kingdom Viridiplantae; phylum Streptophyta; class Pinopsida; order Pinales; family Pinaceae; genus Pinus; species Pinus tabuliformis. Next base: position 963,447,552 of record CM062817.1, read on the forward strand.
GCGAACATAATTGTACAATTACACATCTTTGCTCCTTTTTTAGAAGCTTTGTCATGCCATTAGAGCTGATTATCTTTCCTAGTTTCCCTGCAATACCCCTTAATTCAACTTCCTTTCCTTCCGTAGAAAATTTGATGAAACGTTCTTGAAAATTAAAAGCTATTGTACCCAATGATTGTAGCCATTGGACTCCTAGTACAACATCAACACCTCCCATTGGAATGGAAAGCATTGGGCTAGTCAATACATATTCTCCCATCGATAGCTTGATATTATGGCACTCTCCAGAGCAATTTATTGTTCCTCCATTTGCAATCATCACTTGACACTTTGGTGCTAGATATAGGAAGCAATTCAATTCTTTTTCTACCCTACAATGAATAAAATTATGGGTGCTTCCTGAATCAATCAACACTATTACCTTTTTCTTCTTGATTTGTCCTTCTATCTTGATGGTTTGAGGAGTGGTAATTCCCACCAATTCATTACAGGATATGGTCGGATTTATTTGTTCTTCATCTAGGCTTTGTTCCTGGAGTATATCCTCTTCTTTTGACCTTTCTTGCTCCTTTTCTTCTTCCTCTTCACAATCTATGTAGAATAATTTCTTCTCAGAACACTTATGACCTTTTGTGTATTTGCTATCACAATTATAACAAAGCCCTTTTGCTCTTTTTTCTTCCAATTGTTGTAGTGTCAACCTTGTAGGTTGTGGAAGACTATGGGCAACAACACTTCCATCTTTATAGTTGTGAGTGGTATGCTTCCTAGTTGCCATAATTTTGCTTTCCATTTTTCTTGCTAACCTGAGTGCCTTCTCTAATGAATCAGGTTCCCAAAGACGAACAACATGTTGGATATTATCCTTTAAAGACCCTATGAACACATCAATCCTATGCTCCTCTGGAATATCTTTTACCCTTATGTTCAATTTTTGGAACTCCTCAATGTGCTCATTATTGAACCCTTTTGTTTGAGACTTATCAATTGGCTAAAAAAAGTGTTGCTTTTTGTATCCTCATAATGTGCTATCAATTCTTCCGTAAAAATTGCCCAAGTGATAAATTGTTTACGAGAACAAAGCCATTGATACCATACAAACTGATTTGGTTCCAAATATACAGTTTCCATACGTACCTTTTGTGCGTTTTGCACATTATTGAGATCGAAGAATTGCTCCATCTGTAATATCCATGTGGCGGGATCCTTGCCATCAGACTTCCTCATATCGATTTTTGGAATATGGTCAGTCTTCGATCCAACATTAGCATCGATGGAATCATGATTAACATTTCTTTTTTTCTCATCATGAGTTTCCTTTAGTTCCCTTTCACCCTTAGGGACCATTTCTTGTAGCAACTTATTCATATTTATCTTCAATTCGTCCATGTTTGTCTTCAAATCTATCTTCAAATCATCCATCTTAGCTTCCACGTCAATCATCTTAGCTTCTACGCCTTTCTTTAAATAGTCCATCTTAGCTTCTACACCTTTCTTTAAACCATCCATCTTAGCTTCTACATCTTTCTTTAAACCATCCATCTTAGATTCTGTTCCTTTTTGTGCAAGGGACAGTTGTTGCACTTGGTCTTGTAATTTTGATATATCATGTTGCATTTCTTCCTCTTCTTCATGAGTCATGCTAGAGATTTTAGGTTACTTACTAGGTGTTTGCATTTTCGTTCCTCGGGGCATCAGTTACCGATAATAATTCTCTACTATTCCCTTTGAATTCCTTCAAAATAAATTTTCAAACCAAGCTTAAGCAAAAATTTAAGAAAATCTACACACCTTTTTTCACTTTGTAGGAGCTCGATATTGTCTCTGATGTATCTCTGTACTTTCCAATCACCTAGTTCTAAATTTGTGAGATGTAGTAGCCCTCTATATCTTCTTTCCATTTCCACAAGTCTGACCCAAATTGGATTCTCCAAGGAAGAGTTACGTGAAATCTCCCACAGTGACTTGCTTATAGACTAGTTCAGTAGAGCGAAATTGTACGACGTGCCACAAGTCACTGTTTCGACCTTTGGATCTAAAACATGCATACAATAAACTATAGTCCGTTCTCTTTCTGCACCTTCTTACGAAATTTCAATCCGATCCCCAGAGAGAAAGTTATGACGATTTTTCCCAGGTCACCTGTTTTGAATGTAATTCAGGAGTCTGCAAAAAGACCAACTTCCTCAGATCATATCTCTGCAAATATCACACAAAAAACTCTGAAATTCGGACCCATGTTTCAACGTGATTTCTTCTCAAATGTGTTTTTTTTGCGACTTCTGAAACGTCACAGAAAAAACGTTATAGCGAAAATTCCACGGTGACCTGTTTGGAGCAGCGAAACCCTAGAATCCAAAGCTCAGATACCAAATGTTATGAAACCAGCTCAAGAAAAGATAGAAAAGATAGATCAACGCCTTAGAATTCATCCTCTTCGAGGGGGAAACCTCCTTTACATTACATAAATGAACAATTCTTGGATGGATTCAAATGACAAAACCTCCTTTCTATATATATGAGTCTAAGGAGTCACAATATAATCCAGCCAACCTAACAATAATAATATAAAGCCACAAAAATAACAAAAGAGGGATTCTATGGGGCATAGAAATAACAATATGGGGGTAATAGGGGCACAACAATATAAATAAGGGGTATAACTACAATAGTAATGGGGTAATAACTAGTATTATAGGGACCCAACAGGTATGAACGTAAATCCATACATAAACATGTAGTTGCCACCCATGTCATCTTGAGAAGTGTCAATGTGTTAACCTTTACGTACTACCGAAACTGATATAAGTACCGAACTATCAAATTCCAATACTAGAAATTTTTGTTTGGGCACATAAACATATTAGTAAACCGTCATTGGAAAGCCACGTTAAAAACTGATTTAATCATTAAAAATACAAGAAATAATTAATAATTAACCACAAGGTAAGATGAATGCATTTAGTGAAAAATGGTAGTATAATACTTATGGAATATGTTAGATATGTATGAATATGGATTGTAAATGAAAGGTTTGGATAGCTAATACAATAACATATCTAGGGCCCAACAGTAACATGTAAGGAAATGGATCATAAATGAAGTGGTAATAAGTGAAAATAACTATTATAAACTAACAATAGTTGAGGCTAAACATCATTTGTGAAATCAAGTCTTTGCATGTCCTCATGGAAAGAGGACATAAAGGCTTCCTAGATCATAATGGTGCTTTGTAGTACTTAGTCTCTTTGTATGATATGATCGCTTCTTTTCCTTTTTCTTTATTTGTTTTCTTGAGTTTTTTCCTCACAATTTTTTCTTTACAAGACAATACTTTTATGTTTTTTGACCAATAAACAATATGGATATCAAAGTAATACTTCTTTTACAAAATCAAGCATGTGATAACATGTTGTAATACTTTGACTCAAAGTGGTATTCTTTACCCTCAGTGTTTTGTAGAGTTTTGATGGAGTCGTAGGAAAAGGGAACATGGAAGTGTATACGGGAAATTAGGGGAAGGAAATGAAGAGTGAAATTAAAGAGATGAAAGAAAGAGCTTATAAAATTTATTATTTTTTAATTCCAAAGTGAGATTACTATAAAGAAGTAGAGATTTCTTAACCAATTACCTTTACCAATGTACAATAATGTGAAGAATGCAAGCACTATGATTTTGGTTGCATTACCTGCAAAATCCTACTAAGATTTGGATGAAGAAACTTGGCTGCTAAGTTGTTGTAAGAAGGTCTATAAATGAATTTTTTAGATGGATAAACCAAAGCTTTTATAAGAAGACTGACAAAAAATAATATGTAAGAATACTACCGGAAATTATGTAGATGACTCAAACAAGGTTGCTAATATTGAAATTTGAACAAGGAAGGATGGAAATGTAACTATAGTGGGAAAATAGTTTGCTATGTGGATGAGTAGGCAAGTGTACTTGCCTCAGGCTATGTAACGAGAAAATTATTTGCAAAGATGAAAAAAAATTATTCCATAACTTAACATTGACTCCCTCTTTTGAAGGAAGCTTCCATATGCGCTCTAATAATTAATCTTATCCTTTTATTTGCAAAGAGTCAAAAGGATACAACTGTTGTATACAAGAAAAATCCATAAAGTAATCATACATTCCAAAATCTAGGACAATTTTCATCATGTGAAATAAATGTATTTTTGTCAAACATGAGAAAATTCATTAGATTATTGGCCATTGGTGTATGTCCTTGATCAATGCAAGACTAATCACTATTTATGCCAATGAGCATCACAATGTCATAGTATATATTGACAAATACGAATGAATGAGATGAAGTTGAGTCACCTGTGGAATATCATGATTAGGAGACATTAATGGATTCCACTATATTTAGTGAGGAATCTTTCCGTTGATTGATGCAAGCTCCAAGGTACTATTCTAAGTGCCTAGTCTTGTAACCTGATAATATGCTAAGGTTTGATATAACAAGATAGAATTAATAACACGAGTACACAAATTAATAATAGAATAATGTTCTAAAATGTTATACCAGCAACATGCTACAATAACAAGGAACAATTCTTCATACTAGAAATTTTGTTTTTGAATAAAATTCATTTGTAGCTATGCCAAAGAATTGGTTTTTACAATTATGATTGTTTTTATATTTACTTTATTTTGTAATTTTTATTTTTATTTTATTTTTTCTTTCAATAAATCAAGAAGATGTAAAATGGGAAGATTTCCCTCCTCGCTTATCACTTCCCATCTCATTTTTTTGACATATTTGCAATAAATTCTTCTTTAGTCATGGCCTTGTTATACAACCTCAACTATTGACCCTTCACTATAAAGGAGATCCATTATTCATCATTTTTTTTTCCTATACTAATCCATCTTCAAAAAAATGCTTCTATTTGTAGGTCCCCAATCAACAAGTGGATAGACTCCATTTGGAATTTTAAACTTGGAATCGAAAAGGAGAGCCCAACACCTTGGTTTGAACTACTTCTTCCTAATGAATCTATTGGGCCACTTGGTCCTTTGTCATTTCATAAGAGTATTATTTTGAATAACTTCTTGTATCATCATATCTGATTCATCCAATTGCATCATCATTTTTTTTATGCATATGAGTGGTTCATTCACAACTGAATTGTATTCCTAAAAGTTTTAACTTGAAATTCTAGATGGAAACGAACTTGCTTCTCATAGACAAACTCATAAGGTGTAAATCTAGTAGTTTTCCTCCGAGTAGTCATATAAACCCATAGTTCCTCAGGTAATTGATCTATCTAGTCTTATTGGAAATATTTTCATCATTGATGTCAAAGAGGGATAGAATAAATATTTCAAAATAAAAATATGAAAATGAATATTGTTGGAAATATTGTTTTTGGACTTTTAATGCCTACTTTGAATACCCTATCTCTGAAGTCATTTTTTATCTAATTACATAACTACTCATTCCAATTGTCTCCCTTCTTATATTGGTGTTGTAGGCTTTAACCTTCTTGCAAATAGTGAGGAACACCCATAGAGGAGAGGGTTCCTAAGGTAATATAGAGTAGAGAAGGAGAGTTCCTTGTAGTATTCCTAAGGTATATATGGGAGGTGACTAGATGATGTGTTGAGGTGTTGGCTAGACCTTCCAACTGACGGTGGTGGAATACATGGTATAAAAATGTAGTATTTTGATATCAAGCGACAAATATAGATTGAATAGATGTGATCATGAGTATTGGAACATTGGTTTATTGGAATAAATATTTAGTTTCATATTTTAATGATAGGTATGTTAAGTAACCCATGTACATTGAATCATAGTTCCATTTCATTGAGTATGATTAACAACTAAAAATGATTGAATTATTCATTTGCTAATATTATTCCAAGAAGACCTCATGGATGGTAGTAAATATTGAAAGAAAGGATTATATGCATAGAGACTCAATTTTATTTGGTTGATTGAAACTTTTAGGTTGTAGGTAGAATGGTCTCAAATATGAAAATGAGTGTAATTCTATAAGAAATACTAGGTGTTGCAATAGACAAAAGCCAAACATTATAAGAAGGAATCTCAAACTTATGAAATATGATATTCTTTATGAGTTAGACTTGGAATTTATAAGTTGTATTGTTATGAATATATCTATGGTAAATTTATGTGTATGATACATGGTAGATGATGGCTATTGAAGATAGAAACCCTCGAAGAAAGGCCATTGTTAGGACAAAGGAACCATATGATTTCCACATGTTATATAATACTAGTGGATGCCTAGTAGTAATTTAGAGCTCTCCTTACATGAGAAATCCATGACAAGATGGATCACCTAAGGGATTGCTTAGTAGAGAAGGGGACATCTAAGCCTAGAGGGTGAATGTATCAAGGAGGAGGAAACTTAAACGTTCATGTGGGATGGTGGCTATAATGTTGTGGGTTAGTTAGAAAGGATAATGAAATTATTTATTTCCTATGGAAGCCATTATATGGGATAGATTCATATCCATAGAGATAAGTATTAAATAAAAATACATACATATATTTGAATATATGATTACATCATGGAACTAAGAAATCTTGTGCATAAGATAAGTTCTTTTAATATTTTCTATAATATGTATGCGTACTTGATTACCAATGTAGGCATTTGTTGGAATGTTGAAGTTTGGTGATATACCAAGATAATGCATAGGATGACACTGCAAATACAACTGAAGAATGAGGAAAAGGAGTGTTGTTAATGAGAAGAGAATATTTATGATTGTGTTATTAGAAGGGGGATATGATAGAATTTCCTAGTATTAAATCCCATTGATTAACTATACTTAATTATGATTAAATGTTCAATTCCTTTTAGCATGTATATTTTAATTACCATGCTTTATTTACATGATGAGGAACAAATTTTATGGTAGTGAATAATGTAAGTATTATCTTTCTTGAATTTAATAAAATAATAGAGCTACCTGAGATAGGAGCACAAAAGGAGGGGTTATGATAGTAGGATGTGGGAAAGGTGAGAGGGTACTAGTGGGTTGTACATGCTCAATAATCCTTAGTTTTCCATTTTTTGAAACTTTACTTTGTTTTCTTCATCACCATGTTCCTTACTAAAAATCTAGGAGCCTTAACTACAAATCATGGAACACATGTGGTAGTTGTGGAGATGTAGACCTTCTACAATTACAAAATCAAGGTGATAAGTACCTTCATCATGGGAATTGTGAGAGGAGTGGTAAAACCTAGATTTTATCACATTTTTTTTTTAAATTATGTCCCCACAATAAGGGGGAAAATGAGGTCTCATGAGTTTTTGGGGACGAGGTGATTTTTTTATTGATTCATTCATCATTATACCCCCCACACATGTTTTTGATGGGGAGGGAACAAAATCACAATTAGATGTAGGAAATTGACTGTAGAGAGGCAATGATTGATGTAGTCTTAGAGTCATGTATGTGAATAGTTGTAGAGAAGAAGGAATGATTCATTATTTGTCATTATTGGACTAAGACAAGCAACATAGTACAATACAATAATCACCTAAATGACATAATTAATTTTGGTTCTAAGGTGAATGGAGGAGGCCATTTCACATTCACGTGAATGGTGTGTGATCATTATGAGCTCATGCAAAGAATATTGAGAGAGATGCATGGGGCTTGACATAATAGAGAAGGAAAATCATATGGAAGAGAAGTAGGTTATAAGAGAGAAATAAATAGAGGGAGAGGTAACTTCATTCTCTCTGGGTTGATGCTAACATCCATGAAATTAGTTTTAGAGGAATTGATTCATACTAGGAGGTTTATCAAGGAATGATATAGACCATTTTGAATTCATGTGATGATAACTACAAAAATATGTATAGATTATCAATATAGATAACGAAGAGATTAAAATGGTTAGAAGATAATTCCTTGGAAAATAAGTGAATTCTAGAGAGAGAGAGAACATAGAGAGAGTCAAAAATTGCAATGGAAAGGGATCCCGGAGAGATATCAAGCTATGTGATGGAAACGCAATGGATAGAGTCTGAGGAAAGCATAGTGTGGGTTGAACGACCAAGAAAGGAAGCCTTTAAAACTTGAAAAAGGTCAGGAACTAAGTAAATGTTGTTGGAGTTAATGGATAGTATCTAGACCCTCTATGCACACATAGAGGGAGAACTCAAAGACTTTTGAGTGAATATTGAGTAGATAAGGATGGTATTCTCCTTTTTCTATGTAAGGAAAGCAATGGGTCACAAAAATAGTTGTGTTGTTCCAAGAAAAAAAATTAGTGGTAAGACAATGGGATAGGTAATGTTTTGTCCTAAGATAGAATTATTTCCATAAAAACATTCCAATTTTCTTTAGTGGTATCATAGCCTCAATTGGGGTGGCTTAGTATAAAAGAATAAGTGCATTAGAGTATATGGTTGGGTGGAACATTTATATACCTAAGTTAATATTGGCCTTGAAATTTCAATTAGATAAGTTTTTCCTTTAGTTTGTTTATTTAATTGATTAGTACAACTCACTTTGCTTGAGTATTTTAATATTTGAATGTTGAATGTTGAATATTGCAATAGTTTTACTATCTCTTCATAATGGTAAATCAATGTTATATGTGACAATGTAATTCTTGTAAATGGAATTTTATATGATAGTAAAACAATTTTACTAAGTATCATTATCTCTATTTATTTTTGGATGCTAGTGTGCCACTAAACATCCATAACATTATAGCTTGTGGTGAACATGCTATGTGAATCCATATTATGGTTATAGGATACCATTAGGGAATAGCATACTATGGATGGAACATATGCTTTCTTTGATAATGTTATGCATGAAACTAGAGGTATATATTATACCTTGTCTACTTAATCATACTCATTTACCTCTATTTTTTTTAATTAAAATAATAACTCACTTGTTATGCACCAAACTAGAGGTAAAACAAATATAGACCATTTTCAATCATTTTTTTATTAAAATTAATGGAACAAAAATTTAGATATAAAATATAATTGTGTAAGGGAAAATTCCAAAAGAAATAGTTCCTGTATACCCGAGGATTTTGAAAACTAGGCTATCCATGAAGATTTTCCTTTCTCCAAGTGCCTCTTGAGAATTTTACATAAAAATCCATATGTACAATGCCTCAAATTCTTATTGAAAGTGATTACGGTGTTTCTTTTTGTTTCCATGTATGTTTTCATCCGTGGGATATGAGGATCGATTCTTTAGTTAGAAACTTAACTCCAGTACTTGGAACTAACAACCAATTTGAAGACAAATGATCAAATTAGTGTACATGTACATGTTTGTGTTGGTTTAGATTGGATTTCAATCAAGGAGAGAGAGTATATAGGATTTTTTCGGGGTAGCAAGATAATCTTCTATTTCCAAGTAAAACCTCCTTTACAATGAAAATTTTGACTGAAAAATTTGCACACAATAGATCTAGAAACCTAATAGATTTGTAATATATATACATACACACACATACACACTAACTGCAATTTGATGAGCCCCATAAATGGGTAATTATATGGGCTCATATTGCCTCCTAACATATTTAAATCAACCATTCTCTTAGCTTATTGCATTTCTTTTTATTATATTTATGCTTATGGAGTGAGTTGAGTTAGTTATGATGCCATGAGGTCTAATATGTGTTTAATGCAGATTTTGTTGAATTTTGAAGACAAAGTCAAAGATTCAATGGACAATTGGCAGCAATAATTCGAAGTGGACAAAGGAGAGGATTTATAGGAGGGAATCCCCCTCATTTATTACTCCCCACTTTGAATTTCCCTTCATGCAACTTGGAGTACAAACAGCCAGATCAATGCACTAGGAGGCAGCTGAGCAAGTGGAGGATAACTTATGTTTATCTTGAGTTTTGGGAGCCAAGCTTCCCTGATTTTAAGGAAGATGTTGGGAGCTTCAATTGTATAAGTAGAGAGGCCTACAGCCTCACTAGGGTCGAATTTTTGTCAGTTTTTTGTTGTACTTTTGCTATTGTAAAACTCTGCTCAACTTCGAGCTTACTTTTGTGGACAATTTCATGTAATCCTATTAATGTTTTGATAATAAAGATGAGATCCTTTTTGAGCTAGCACTGAGTTACCTTAGAGAGCTAAAGCTCTTCGGTTAGGGCCCAATCCAAGTAGCCAAGCTTCTCTTTGTTTGTATTTATATACTTTGTTTTAGTTTATGGATTAGTTGCTTTTAGATGAATTTCTTTTTTGGTTAAGAATAGATTGTCTTTTATGGTTTAGTAGTTTGCTTTCATTTGTTTTTTGTATTGTAGGTTAAGTAGTGATAGGAAGAAGATTCAAAAGGCTAGCAACAGAGCCTTGGCCTCTTTTCCTCCCTTTGGGACTATGAATTGAGGCAAACACCCTCTTGCTGCCCCAAAATCACAAATTTTCCTTCTCCATAGGATTTCTAGTGTTTGCAGTTTGTTAGAAGGTTAATGTTTTAATTTAGATCTATTCCACCATGCTCATTTATGTATTTGCAATAATTCTTCTTCCATGCTTTCTCTCCTTGTAGCATTTTTCAGCATTTACTTCCATAGCTCATAATTTAGACTAGCTTGATGCAAAATTCTATTTTTTTTTTTTTTTTTTTATGTACTTATTTCCTTGCTTACTTGACCTCATTGGTTGACTGTCAGTTATTTTGCAGTAGATCTCTCCTCATAGTAGGTCAGCCTATTACTCATCACATTCTCTCTTTGATCCATGCCCTACAGGTTGCCCAAAGTCCACTTCAAATCTGCCTTAGTTTTTTTGCATTTTTCCATAGGACTTCTTCCTCTCTCCCAATCATCTTTCCCTCTCCTAGTTATTCTTGGTGGACCCTAGGTACCCTAGCACATCATCCCAAACTTCACCTACCTTTTCCACCCACTCTCACACCCTCAGAACCTTCAAAACTACTCTCGGCATCCTCCTGTAGACCTCCTGTAGACCTCTTGTAGATCCCCTGTGTCCTCCTATATATTTTCCTGTGGCCTTTCTTTTGAAGGCTGAGTGTGGGAAAAGCCTCTAGAAGGCCACCGAAGACCTCTTAGGACCCATACAAACCATCCTACATCACCACAAAGCCCAAATTCTCCCTTCAACACCACCTATTTGCTTCCACCTTCACACACAATAAAATACATGCATATCAATCTCACATAAAAATACATAAAAATCCAAAAAGATGTTTTTTTCTCATTTACTTCTAGAAATAGCTTGAGTAGATGTTGTTTATTTCCTTAAGTAGGTAATGGCATTCATTTCATGGTTTTCATAGTGCTTTTTGCAAAAGTAGGATTAGTTGGTTAAGTAGGGTTTGCTAGGTTTACTGTACATTTCAGTCTTTTTTTTTTTTTTCTACAATTACAGTAGCCTATGTAAAGTAAGCTTTCATTTCTTTCATCACATATAGAGCTTCTTTTAGAATCCATAGAATTTGGCTTGAGCTCCTAGTGATCTTGTGCTAGCTGACCAAGTGATAGCCTGTAGTAAGAACTACTACTTGTGCATACAACACCGTCGCTTCCAAGTTTGTTACAAACTGCCTGGTTGATAAGAGTAAAGTAGGCAGCCTACGAGTTAAGCATTATTGCTGCAATACTGGTGCTCACCACTTTTTGGCGTCGTTGTTGGGGAAGCGTCAAAGTATTCTGTGATTACTGCTTTCTTCTATTTTCTATCGCAACATTCTGCTAAATAGTTTATTTAAGCAAAAGTAGAATAGTCATTTTTTTCAGCTTCTACATTTCCTTGCTTTCCTTTTCAATTCTGCAAATTTCATTTCAGCAAGAGTAAGCTAGTGATTTCTTTCAAGTTCTGCATTTCCTTGCTTTCCTTTTCAATTCTGCAAATTTCATTTCAGCAAGTTCATTTCAGTTAGTTGCAATTTTTTTTATTCAATCCATTTTGGTTTTGCAGGTACAATCAATGTGAAAAAAAAAACAATCAAAAATATTTCCTTTCATGCCTCATAGGAATAGAGATAATTCAAGAAAATTCTTGCCCAACACCCCCACTACCTTCCACAATCAACCTTCTCTCTTCTTCAGTGGCAGTGATCAAGAAGAACCTTTAGGTGAACAACCAGAGATATTTGAAGAACCTATAGGGGAAGAAGAAGAAGAAAACATCTTTCCTAAGCCAATGGCTGAAAACATAAATACTAGGGGGAATGGAGAGAGAATAGAGGGTACCTTACCCATTAGGGAGACCGATGGGGACACCGAAATGAAGAATATAAGCCCTTCAGCCCTACCTCACTTCCATGGTTTGGCTACAGAAGATCTTGACACCTTCGTGTTTGAGTTTGCTATCATCTATCGTACCTATGACTATGCAGAAGATGAGAAAAAGTTGAAGCTATTCCCTACTACTCTCAAGGATGCAACATTGGGCTAGTTCATGGGGTTACCTGGCAATATAATCACAACTTGGGCTTAGATGCAGTAGGCCTTTAATGAAAAGTATCGAGACTACTGCATGTTAAAAGATACCAAAGAATAAATCTTCTGAATGACCATGGGAAGTGATGAATCCTTGGAAGATTATGAAGAGAGGTTCCAGCTCAGTTACAAAAGGGCTAGGTGTACACTTGACCTTGAATCTCTGAAGTTGGTCCTACTCAGGGGAATTCCAGAAGACCTTCTAAACACCCTCCATCTACTGGCTGGGGGAGACATCTACCAACTATATTATGAGGACATAAAGATTGTTTTTAGAAACCATTCTAGAGTAGCCAGAAAAAAAGGTAGGGGGAGTCAAGCCATAGCTAGTACCTCCTTTTCCAATTCATCCATTAAAGGTGAAATTGGAAACATGATGGAAGACTTCAAAAGTAAGATGCTGCAGACTCCTGCCATGCAAATGGATACCTTGCTTATCAAAAGAAAACAAGAGGAAACAGAGAGAGCTTTGGCCATCTTTTGTCCTAGATGCACCAGGAGGCATCCTAGGAACAAATGTCCATTGAAACCTATAGAGGTTTGTTCAGTCTGTGAAGAAGATCATTCTACAAATAAGTGCCCTTCCTCGCCCAGACTTAAAGTTGTATACCAAGGGGCCGAAGGAGCCACTGAACCACTCCATTTCATGAACCAAAAGAGACTGCATAGACTTAGACCATACCGACAGGGGATGCAAGGGACATCTCAGACATACTACAACCCGAACCAAGTCACTTCCATACGTTCTTGGGGCCCTCCTTCTCATCCTTCCTGGTCCATGCCTCCTCCTTGGTCCTTCCCATTTCAATATCATGCCCAACTAGCTGCTCATTCCTTTCAATCCTATGTTCAGCTGCAACCTCAGTGGAATGCATCTCATCAGGGTTTGAGGCACCAGTACAACTCTCCTCCCGCTCTTTTTCCTCCACCACCTACTCAACCACAACCATTACCTTCTGCTCCACCAAGGCAATACCAAATGCCTACCCAGCCAAATCTGAACCTGAACAACAGATAGGCTCAGCAAGTATATAGTGGGGAACCATCACACCCAACTTATGTTGTGGAGATTCAAGAGATTAACTTGCGATTTAGGAAGGTTCTACCAGATAGCCAGCCTCCACCCAGGGAGGTTGAGGAAGATAAAGAGGAAAGTGAACCTAAAGCAATTCCAGCCTTTCTTGAGAGATTATCCGAGACAACACAACCTACCCCAGAAGAAACTGAACTTCTAGGAGAATTTTACAGTTATGTGTGAAGATACCACTTCTCCAAGCCATAAAAGATGTGCCTATCTACAATAGGTTGATCAAAGAGAAGTGCTTTAGGCATCCAAGAAGGTGCAAGATAGATGTGCCAACCATTAATGTCATAGGACAATTGTCCGACCTGATGTTGGGGCAGGTAATCTATTTGAAATATATGGACCCTGGAAGCCCAATAGTTGATGTCCACATCAATGGCACCATGATTCCACATGCCTTGATTGATTTGGGAGCCACCATTAATGTGATGAAAAAGGACACAATGCTCAAAATTAACCTCCAGGGCTCCTTGAGGAAGACCACGACAGTACTGCAGCTAGCAGACCGCTCCACTGTGACCCCTGAAGGGATTGCGGAAGATGTGATGGTATCCATTGATTCTTGGGAGTACCCTGCTGATTTTTTAGTTCTCCAGCCGAATGCAAAGCTCACTAGGTATCCTCTCATTCTGGGAAGACCCTAGTTGGCTACTGCCAATGCCTACATCAACTTTCAAGCTGGGAACATGACCATCAAGAACATTCATATGTCCAAGTAGTTAATCATATACTCTCCTTCCCAACCCTTGCTAGAACATGATATACCTCTCTGGTTGGAGGAGGAGAATGAGGATGAAGTCTATTCTGCACCACTTTGTGCATTAGAAACCACCATGGGGGGAAACCGCAAGATGAGGATGATATGATTGAAAATTTGATCCAGAATCAACCCCCTAGTATCTTACCATTAGAGGAAATAGTGAGAGAAACCCAAAACAACCCCTTAATTGATCTTTGTATGGCCGACCTAACCTCTCTCCATGTTAAGAATATAGAGTTCAACCTAGAAAGAACCTTGAAAATCAATCGATCCCTATCCACTTCCCAGGAGAAGGAGTTGTGCAGCTTATTGAGAAGGCATTTAGATGCCTTTGCCTATAGTTATAAGGAGATGTAGGAAGTGCACCCTTCAATATGTACTCATCATATATACATTAAGGAAGATTGCAAAACCAATCAGGCAGCCTCAAAGGAGGATGAGTCCAGCACTTAAAGACATTTTTAAGGAAGAATTGTAAAAATTACTTGATGCAGGATTCATCTACCCCATCTCTGACAGTGAATGGGTCTCTCCTTTGGTGCTAGTTCCAAAGAAAAATGGCAAGTTGAGAATCTGTGTCGACTATCGGGAATTGAACAAAGCCACTAAAAAGGACCATTTTCCTTTACCGTTCATAGATAAAGTGTTAGATGTTCTGGCATGAAAAAAGTTTTTCTCCTTCCTAGATCGGTTTAGCGGGTACAATCAGATTCAAATCAGCTCGGAAGACCAAGATAAGACCACTTTCACTTTCCCTTGGGTACCTTTGCATACCAGGTCCTTCCTTTTGTTTTGTGCAATGCTCTAGCCACTTTCCAAAGAGTGGTATTGAGTATATTTTCTGAACTAGTTCATGATGCAGTGGAAATATATATGGATGATTCTATTCCTTATGGTTCTGACTTTCAGGAAGCTTTATCTAACCTAGAAAAGGTTCTAGACAAGTGTATTGAGATGAACCTATCCCTCAGTTCAGAAAAATGTGAATTTTTTATGACTGAAGGGACTGTGTTAGGTCATAAAATATCTCAACAAGGATTGCAGGTGGACCCCAACAAGATTTCCATCATCCAAAGGTCCCACCTCCTCAAAAGGTGAGAGATGTCAGAAGTTTCCTAGGCTTAGCTAGATATTACCGAATATTCATTAAAGATTTCAGTAATCTTTCCTCTCCTTTGTTTTGCCTTTTAGGCAAAGATGTTGAGTTCATATGGTCCGAAAACTATCAAGAAGCCCTAGATACCTTGACGAACAAGTTAGTAATTGCCCCAATTCTCAGAGGCCCAAACTGGGCCCTACCCTTTCACATTCACACAGATGCCTCGAACAAAGAAATAGGATCAGCCTTAGGACAAATTGATAAAAAGTTGCCATATTCCATATACTTTATAAACAAAAATTTGTCAAAGGAAGAGTTAACTTACACAGTGACTGAGAAGGAACTCTTAGCTGTGGTGCATTCCTTAAACAAATTCAGACATTATATTACAGGCTATCAAACCTTCGTGCACACTGACCATGCTGCAATTATATATTTGATGAACAAGCCAAATGTAAATGCTCGCATTATTAGATGGTTGCTTTTACTGTAGCAGTCTGATCTAACCATTATTGATAAGCCTGGTAAAGAAAATGTTGTTGCTGACTTTATGTCTAGAGTAAATTTTCCTGTAGGTGAAGAAGGAATGGTGGATGACCAAATGCCAGATGAGCATATATTTGCTATTTCAGTACTCTCTCCATGGTTTTCTGATATAGAAAACTACTTGGTTTCAACACAGTTTCCACCACACCTGTCCTCAAAAGAGAAGAGCAAGATAGTAAGGAAAAGCGCCCCTTTCACCTGGATTGGGGGTAATCTCTTCAAACTTGGCCCAAATCAGATCTTGAGAAGATGTGTCAGGGAGGAGGAAGTCTTTGACATTCTCCTAACCTGTCATGACGGGCCTTGTGGAGGTCATTTTGCAGCAAAGAGAATTGCCTTCAAAATATTGCAAGCAGGCTACTATTGGCCCACTCTTCATCAAGATGTGAGGAGATACACCAGCCAATGTGATCATTGTCAAAAGATGGGGAAACCTACTCCAAAGGATGAGATGCCCATGCAGCCTCAAGTGGCCTTTGAGCCATTTGAGAAGTGGGGCATGGACTTTATGGGTCCTATCAGCCCTCCTTCAAGACATAAATAATATGTCATTGTGTGCACCAATTATCTAACAAAGTGGGTAGAAAAAAAGAAATCAAAGTACCAACAGAGGAGAAAGTAGTTGAGTTTTTGAGAGAAAACATATTCTACAAGTTTGGGTATCCAAGAGAATTGGTCACAGATCAAGGCAGTCAGTTCAATTCTAATTTGATTGAAGACCTGCTCACACATCATAAAATTAAGCATAGGACTTCCACCCCTTACCATCCACAAGCCAATTGGCAGGTGGAAGTCACTAATAGAACTTTGGAAGGAATTCTAATCAAGGTAGTGAGCAACAACAGAAAAGACTAGGTGGATAGATTAGTTGAGGCCACCTGGGCCTACAACACAACATTGAAGACCACTATAGGGTGCACAACCTATGAACTGGTCTATGGGAAGAAGGCTTTGCTGTTAATAGAATTTGAATTCAATACACTAAGGATGGTAGCTCAGCTGGACCTAGACCTCAGCCATGCATAGAAGGAAATGTTACTCCAACTCAATGGATTGGATGAACAAAGATTGCAGGCCCTTCTCCACATAGAGGTAGTTCAGCTTCAGAGAAAGATATGGCATGACAAAAATATCAAGGAGAAGCAATTCCAAGAAGGAGATCAGGCATTGTTATATGATTCAAGTTATAAAGACTTCAAAGGTAACCTGAGGACAAGATGGTTAGGACCCTACACTGTGGAAAAATGCAATGACAATGGTTCAATTCTGATCAGAACCAATGAAGAGGAAGCCATCCCCATGCTTGTCAATGGAGATAGGTTGAAAATTTATAAGAAGCCCCTCTCGAAGCGAGAGTTCGTTGAAGATTTGAATAAGACAGTGATGGTAGTGGAGCATGTCTTAGCGTCCACTCCACCCACTCATTGAAGGAAAAGAAAAAATAAGGACTCAAGCGAAAACCTCTATGAGGCACTTGAGTCCCATCATTGGGTTGAAAACCTCTTCTGAGGTGGCCCAGTGATGCCAAAACAAAAAAAAAAAGAGAGAAAAGAAGAAGAGAATAAGATCCCTGGGTGAAAACCTTCCTTGGAGGCACCCAAGGTAGGAAATTAGGGTGAAATCCTCCTTGAGGCACCCCAATTGTTTTCAAAACAAAAAAAAACAAAAACAAAAAACAAAAAAACAAAGAAAAAAGAAGAAAAAGAAAATTGAATTTTAATGTGCATTGCAGGTTTGCAGGAGGACCACGGGGAGCAAGAGAAGATGCCATAGAGCCCTAACACTCACACCAACACCTATTTGATATCCTCCATAATATTCTCCATCATTTCTAACCTCTCTTCCACCCCACTGTGCTCTTTTATTTAGAAACTGTGTGTTCTATATGAGGCCCTGTGTTTTCTATAGAAGGCTCTTGTAGGAATTACCGAGAGCAAGAAATGGTTCTAAAAAGCAGTTTCAGGGGCTGGGAAGCTTCATGAAAAAAATATAAACCATCCTATGGCTATCAACCTACCTTTCCATCCATTCCACACCTACATCACATCATCATCATCATTTTTTTCTTCCTATCCCAGAAAAACACAGAAAACACAGTTTTTAGTAAAAAGAAAAAAAACAAAAATAAGAGAGGAAGCAACACCTCAAAACTCACTTGCAGCTTACATAGTATATCTCCATCTCCATCTGCATCTCTTGCATCATCCTCACAGCCCCCATCATAGAAATAAGCTGAAAGTTCAAAGGGAGAAGTAGTTATAAGAGCTCTTGTAGGAATTCCTGTAGCAGCTGATCCCATTAAAATCAAGCTACAACAATAAAAGAAATGTAGCCATGAGGATTGAAGGAGAAATCGGAAGATTAGATCCATCTAGAGGAAGCCTACACAAGGAAAACAACCACACATCAGAAAACAAATAGCATGCAGCAGTAAAAGGAGCCAAAATACCTCACAGCACATACATTCGACTCACAGGTAAGTGACTAACCCGCTCCTCTATTTGCATTTGTGTAATTGAAAGATATGCATGAGAAAATGAGATGGTTGAGGTTGAATGAGGAAAATGTGGCCAGTTAACTTGGCCACCTTCATCTAGTTGACTGCACTCATCCGAAGATGTCACCCACACGTGCGCATAGTCAACTCAAAGAAAGATACCAAGGACAGGTAGTGGAGGGTATGCAAACTCCGATGCAATAATGAGAGGTGATTGCGGGAAGAAACCATGATGATAAGGTAGGTGGGGACCAACGGTCCAAATATGGCCAAAGTACATTTTTTCCAGCTCACTCGCATCACCGAAAATATCTAAAAGAAGTAATAAGTACTCCTCCTCATGCACTCTCACCACCTTTTCCCTCATTCTCTCCTCATAAACTTAGCTACAACAAACTGCTTGTCACCCCACAACCTAGAAACCATTGCTTTCCATAGATCTCACCCATCCTCCTACTCTCAGCATTGTCTACAGGAGCACTTACAGGTTCTATAGGAGCACCTACAGGCAATTCTACATGAGGGGCAGTGAGCTGTTTTTAAGAAGAAAGCACAGCTTTTTTGCTCAATTTCTGGCTTGAGGAGGTAAGTTCCATGCATACTCACCTTTATTATCAATATGTGCAAGGTATGATATCATTTTAAGGAGGATTTGAGTCCATAGAAGAAGAGGAATTACATAAAAATTTTCTACTTGTTTAAAAAAAAACACAGTTTTCCTTTGTTTTCCTGTTTTCTTCAAAATTATTGTCTCCATCTCTACATTTGGTGTTCAAAATGGGTATAAGAACAATGACAGGAGGATTCATGTGGAATGATCCCACTAATTCAACCAGGCTCCATGAACATCCCCAAGTAGTGGCATATTCACAATGGAAAATTGGATGAAATTTTTTGAGAAATTCCGAGTGTTTGATGACGAAATTGCCCAAACATTTTCCCTCTCTTTAGTCCCTCACTTAAGAACACATGCCACTATCACTTTTAGAGGTCCTTCCATGGACATAACCCCTGAATTTATCAATAGGGCTACTACCCTTCCTCTTGGATTACCTTGGAGCAAAGATGAAAAACGAATTGGACAGGAAGCCAAGAAAAACTTCTTCAAAAACAATGAACATCCTATAGAAAATAAAAATGGCATTAAAATGGCTAACATACCATACCGTTGGGATGAGGTTAGTTATCAAATCATCAAATACATTTCCTGTGAAGGGAGGTACAACATAGTCTATGGCTACCATTTTATAATCCTTCATGAGTTGAGATATGGCATGGACGCTCCAACACCCCAGAAACTCAGCATCCCCTATTTCCTCCTGCTGTCCCACATAGACTCCAGCATTAAGTTTAAGGTGGGGAGTCTAGATCAGATGGCTCACCATGGGTTAATCAAAATTTTAGTGGAAGAATCCTGCCATACATTCACACTCCCTATAGCATGGGAAGTCTTCAGAAACATGACAACGGAAGATGACATAAAGACCCTCACCTATGATATCAGTCCTTCTAACAGTGAGGAAGAAGAGAAGAAAGGGGGAGAAGGTGAAGCAACTGATGACTCAGTAGGACAAGAAAATGAGGAGGAATAAACTAAGATAGAAGAGGAGAAGGGGGAAGAAAAAAAACATGAAGAAACAGAGCAAACAAAGATAGAAAAGGAGGTAGAAGGAGGAGAAAAAGAGGCAGCAGAGGAAAAACAAAGAGAAGGGTCCCCTAAGACCCTGGAAAGGGAGGCAACAACTACCATAACAGCCCTAAGCACACCAATTAAGCCAAAAGAAAAGAGAAAAAGGAAATTCTCTATGTATTTCAAGGCCAAGAAAAGCACAAAGATCAAAACAGGGAAACCCCAACCATCTTTAATAGTGCCCATTACAATTGAAGATTCACTTGTTGTCAAAGGCGAAGAATCTCCCTCCAAAACCCTTGTCACATATGAAAGAGGGACTCATAGATCTTCCACCTGGAAGGAAAAAGTGCAACTACAGGACCCAAAAACAATACTACATGAGGCACAGACAGTTCTACAGGAGACCCAACAGCTTGAGAAAACAATGGAAGAGTAGCCAAAGGGGAAGGAGGAAGCTACAGAGCCACAAGAGCCTGATCCCGAGCCCAACCTTGCCTCCTATTACCATATTCTTGAAGGAGGGAGGATAATTCCATAAACATTTGCAATCCCACTATTCGTTTAACTAGAGAATGAAAGAATAAGAACACATAGGTGGATGCAAGTAGCCAAATCGAAGGGAATTGAGGATGTTGGCCATATGGAGAAAAGACTTTGAGAAATGTGTAGAGAGTTAAGTGTTCTCAGACATAAAGAAGCAATTACAAGAAACCAACTTCCAACTGAAAATGAATTGCTAAGGAGGCAACTAAAGGAGAAAGAGACCTAGCTGGCATGCATGGCTAGCTTATCCATGGAGGCACTGCAATGTAGAACACCAGCAAAATCCTATGTATTATACCTCAAGGACCAATGGCTGCAATTTTAGATCAAGACTTTGGCTCAAAGAGGCACAATGCCTTTTCAAGATTACAGACAATTTATGGACCTGTGTGACCAAAGAATAGAAGAAGATAAGGAAAAAATGATAGAATTTTACCTACATAAGATGGCCCTCATAGACATGAATGTGTGGGACCCCAATGCTAGGCTAGGGGACCTACAACTAATGGCCATGGCTTCATGGATGAACCATGAGCAGTTAAGGGCAACTGAAGTAAAAGGATTGATGATCAAAGAGCAGATTGAGCCACTAATGATCAGAGCTAAGCCATTAGATCCAATGGCCCTCATGAGCACACATCAGCTGCTTGGAAAGAATCCTCAAATTGACCCTAGATATATAAGTGATCAAGCACAGGCCATTGCACATTTTGAAGACATGGAAAGGTTACTTGGGGATGACTATGTGCATGCGTGTATGAGGAGATGGAACACCTTACCACACAGTCTGAATATCAGGGAATATCATTCCCCAATGAGGATGAAGGAAGCACTAAGGAGAGTGCCAATGTATAAGCATTCAATGCAGAGGCTGCAGGCCAATTGCATTGGCCTCAAACTGAGTCCACCACTGTTGTTATACATGATAGAAGGGAGAACCGAAGAAGAAGAGCTGTTATAGACATTTTTGTGCCTTACAGCATGAAGCATGAAATGTCCATAATCTAAGGGATCCAAAGTCCCTAAACATGTTGTTCCTACCCCTGGAGGAACAAGGTCAGCAAACCACAACACTAAATATCAGTTCTCCACCTGAAAACACTCAAAAACAAGCTAATTCTGGATCATGTCAACTGCTACACTGGCTACCTGCACTGAATGTCAACTGCTACACTGGCTACCTGCACTGAATGTCAACTCCAACACTAGCTACCTGCGCTGAACGAGTTTGGACATGTGGCAGACTCATTCCTCAAGGTGTCAATGCCCAGGAAGCTTCCAAAATGACACTTGGGTCAGAGAATTCGACTGGTGATGAGTAAGAGGGTCTAGATCTCCAAGTGGAAGCAAGAACCTCCAAGTGGACTCAAGAACTGAAGAATAACTGAAGTGGGAGAGGACACTAGTCAGCTTCATGCCAGCTACAAGCTGACTCATCCTTTCTCCAAATCTCCTATATATAGAGCTCTCTCATGAGGTCTAGGGACGCTGGAATTTTGTGCAAGTAAGGAAGTGCTGTTGGTTTGAGTATAGAACTATTGGGTGATTGCTTTGAAGGAGGTGAAGAGGAGATTTCTTTCTGCTGGGAGGTGTTACTGGATTGGGCCTATTATGGTTGTAACACTCTCAGAACTTTACTTCTTCTATTAATAAAGTATCTGAGGTTCTTCTATATGCATGTATCTCTATGGTGAATTGATGCTTGTATATTTGATTTATTCTAATCCTTGAATCAGTTATGGATGTATGCTTCTTGTAGTTTCCTTTCCTTGTGCTTTTACAGGATCTTTGTGTAGCTGGGCCGGTGAAAGAGCAAGGAGCTAGGAGCAAGTAGCGAAGAGGGGAGATTGGATCAACCATTAGCGGAAGATAACGGTTAGTGGATCCCTTTTCTCTTCTCTCTCTCATCTCATAAAGAAGTAATCTTGAATAGCTTTGCATTCAGTTGTTGCTGAGGTACTATCACCCTTAGAGTGGGATAGGGTCATTCCGTATTGGATACTTTTCCCAACAACAAATTGGCGACTCCGCTGGGGATTGTATCTTGTTGGTTGTTTGTGTTTTTTGCTATTCATTTCATAAACAAAGGGAGTACCGAATCGAACTACATTTGGATCTTTCAAATGCGAAGTAGAGGGCAGCTACTCTAGCTCAGTTCTGGGCAAGTTTATGATTTGAAGAGCTGATCCACAAGGACTCTAATAAGCTCTTAGTGATAGCTTTTCATCCTCCTTGTCATCCCTTAGTGTGTCCTTGACTGATAGCTTCTGATTTGGCCAAAAACTGTGAATTTTTGAGCAATCTGTGACCCGGAAACCAAGAGAAATGAAAGTTTCGTTCTTCAGTGCAGGCTGTGTCAAGGCTGTCTGCATTTCAGTGCAGTTCCTGAAGGGGATACCTGCGCTGAAGGTCAAACAGACAGTGTCCCACCTGCGTTGGACCAGTCTTGCCTTGTGCTACTAGGGTTTCCTGCTGTTTCTTGCCCTGTTTTCACTCTTGTTTTTGCTGCCTGTTACCAGTCAATGTGCCTATCTGAAACCAACTTTCCTTGTCACTATTCTGCCTCAGTTGTATAAAGAAACTGTGTTTGTTCTTTGTGTATTTCTTGTATCAGTTACAGTTTCCCATAACGAAAGTGAACTAGTCTTGCTGTGACCTCTTAGATCTAGACCTGTGATAAAGTGTCGTTTTGATCTTAAGAGTTAGTTTGTTTGCTGTTCATAGCTGATTGAGCTTTTGCTTTCGTCATATGGTTTGAATTTATATATTTCTAGTGTCGAAACAAGTAAATCTTAAGGTGTCTTTTGATTTTGGACAAGCTTGTTTGCTTTCGCTTGAAATTGAATTCGAAATTATACAACAACTTTCTTTTTGTAATACATCAACATTAAGAAAGAGAAAAGAAATACCTGCATTTTTTGCATTTTGCATATAAGTTTGTATGTTGATTTAGGGAAAAAGTGCATTAGCGAGTGCTCTTTGATCTGTGTGAAAAGATTTTGTCTCTCTTTTCCCTCAGTAGTTAAGATTTTCATAAGTCGAAAAGATTGAAAAAGCTTGCTTCTCATCTTAGACTGCATTTAGGAATTTGTATCAATACATCTCGTGGTGAACCTTGAAAGGCAAACTTTAAAAAGATCAACTTAAAATATATTGAATGAACCTAACAACGCTTTGAAACATAACGCAAACATCTAGAGGTCTAAGCTAGAGACGTGTTCCGGCGTCGTTAAACGTAGTGACTGTCGATCTCGACGAAGGTGGGTGATTCCTCTTGAGAGTCGGTGGCACTAATACGGACTTGTGCTCCCACGTACCGTCGCGTATATATTGGGAGACCCCTATAGGCTTATATCTTTTATCCTTAGGAAGCCGTGTCGGCCGCCCTACTGATCGCAATGCAGTGAACACAGCATTGACGAAGATCGACCACCCGTACCGTAAAACGTATTCTGTGATTTTGCGAAAGGTTTGGCACACCCTCTGCCTAGATCTCCAGAGCAGTTTCTTTCGGCCTTTTTCAAACTCTATAACTGAAAAAGTCCAACCGAGAATTTGTCACTTCGGGCTCGTTAATACATCGAAGGAGACTAGAGTCATCTTTAGCTTTTTCTCGACTCTTAAAAAGTGAAAAAGCAAGTTGTGTCTAAAAGCGTCTAATAAAATTCATTCAATTCAGAAACACAAATTTCCCCTTTTAATATTTTAGTTGATCGAGTAATCCGCAATCGTGGAAGAAAGTCAATTGAAACCCCGTCGTTCGCGGAGGCTTACGAGTCAACCGTCTTTGTCTCCGGAATCGAAAACAGTACGGGCAAAGCGAACTCGTTTAACCGGTTCAAAATCTCCTTTGAAAGTTAGAACAGGTGTTCCAACTACATCTGAGGTTCCGGTTACTCCTAACATTTCTGGAAACCCTGCCCCTATAGAAGAAGTTCAACAGCCACAGAAGGACAGTAATACTGATCCTAGTCTGGGGGCAAATACTCGTTTAACTGAACCAGTTCCATCTGTAACCGGTCCAGAGAGTTTTGTTCCTCAAACAACTGTCGCTGTCGAAACAACCACTTCTTCGGCACCAAAAATATTTTACGGACCTGACGGTCTTCCTCTTCCACCGGGTTTGATTGCGATAAAGGAAATCGCAGAGGACCCGCAAGCAAGTACTCCAACTCATTTTGGAGTCAGGGTCACTCTATTTCCTTCATCAGAAGTTAATCCACCACAAGTGGAAGTTCCTGTAGAATCGCTAGGCAATCTATTGGATAGACTTAAAATGTCTGAACAACCGTCATCGTCTAGGACTGTGTCAAATGACACAGCGACAGCAGAAGCCCCTGCCGTCACTCCAACAATGTTTGCCGGCATACCAGCTGTCCCAACTAGCTCACAACAGCTAGAAGGAGTCCACCAAGGGACTATTTCGACAGTATGGTCTGTTCCAGTTTGTTCATCGGGAGTAATACCCGGTAATTCTTATGTTGAAACTCGCCAAATTGATCCATTTGGAGGTCAATCTGGGCAATCAATCCCCTTTAGTTCAGGATTGGTACCGTATGGGGGGCAGTATGCTCTTTCATTACCCCCTCCGGGAGGGTACCCATACGTGAGCTCACAACAATGTTCAGGTTATACTGGAATTGCGTCAAGTAGTTGGGTACCAATGCTACCTCAAAAACCAAGGGTTTTATATTCTATGCAACAGTGTGTACCTATGACGAACATCCCAACCACACCGGCTATTGTAACCGTGTCACAAGTTCAAGCGATACCTGTTGCATGTCAACCTCAGATTTCTCAGGTTGTAATGCAACAGCCACTTGATCATGGGTCACAACCACAATCGCCAACTGGTGGGACGACACAGGTCCAAACGGGTACAATTACCCCACACCTTGGTCCAATGGTTAGCATGGCGCAACAGAACATGGCGTCACAACCATGGCTTGTACAATACCAACAACCGCAATTCTAGCAAGTGTACCAAGGTTCTGAGCAGCAGATCTTTGCGAACAGTGGGAAACCGTATATCCAAAACGGTCAAAACTAACCACTTTACAGTGGTCAAGTCCACCAGCCGTATCAGTCATACCAACATCAATTACATTATGCTGGTATGCAAAGACACACTGCTCAAGCGATTCCATCGTACCCTGGTTACGCCTCGCCTAACCTGAATCAACAGTTACCATTCGTGGAAACTTTAGAGTTACCCGATTTACACCGGTTAACGAACGATCCGATTGCTTATGCCCCTTGGTGGCCAGCGATTCCTCATAAACTTCCATCTGACATTCCTAAATTCAATGGAAATCCAGGTGAAGACCCATCGAATCACGTGATGACTTTTCATCTGTGGTGTTCGTCGAACACCCTTAACGACGATTCGATAAGGCTTCGCCTTTTTCAGAGGACATTGACAGGTCCAGCGGCTAAATGGTATATTGAATTGCCAAGAGCCTCTTTCGACAATTTTAGTTCCCTAGCCACGACTTTCTTAACCCATTTTCAATTACCAATAAGGTATGAAACGGGAACATAAATATTAACCAACTTCAAACAGACGACTGCTACCCATATATCTGATCATATACATGAGTGGCGTCGTCGGCGTAGGATGGTGAAAACGTATGTTCCCGATCAGTTATTAGCTAAATGGTTTATAAAGTCGTTACTTCCTGCTATAACGGAAGATGTGGCCAAGGGGGGAGTCGTAACAGAGGAGCAAGTTATCGCTCGTGCACAGTATTTGGACTTAGTTTATACTCAGTTCGGCACGCTCTACGACAAAATACCCGACGCTCCTAGACCGGAATTTTCAATTCCTCCTCCTCCTAAATCAAACAATGACTCTCACGCCAACGATGGCGTGATTGGCAAGCACAAAATTTATAGTCAAAATGCAAATGAAGAACTTCTTGCCTCAGAAGTAAATGCCATGTCGAACGACAAGGGCAAACAACTGAAGCAACCAGGGGGCAAGAAGAAAAAGAAAGGGGGAAAAAGGAAACCCCCAGCAGGGTGTCATATATGCGATGAGGATCATTGGACGAAAGATTGTCCACATATAGCTGAAGTTAAGAAACTCTTTAAGAGTTCAAAAACCCCAGCAGTATTGACTGATCCGTTTCCTAATCCAGGTCAAAATCTGGTTGCTAATCAAAATGCTTCCCGATCCCAAGTGCTTATGTTGTCTACCTCAAAGTAGCAAAATAATGCTTTGACGAGGAATAAGGATTACATGAATCCAAAGCTGTCGAACAACAAGGCTAACGAACAACCTAGTAGTTCGACAACAACTTTGACCAAAGTTGTGCCACCCATCGTCCCTGAGCCAATAATAAAGTCGCAAAAGGGAGCAGTACACAAATCGACATTTAATCCTTGTGCGAAAATAGCACAGATAGAGGACCTGGCCCAATCGCCGTCCGTTATGTCGACACTTGAGGTACCGCAAAATTGCTTCTCCCAAGAACAAGCTTTATTATCAGCAATAGGTGGAATTGACCCAATGGATTCCAATCTTGTCGCCTTTGATCATAAAGGATATGACCCTCAGTTACCAGCTCAACTAGCTTTCCTTATTCAAGTGAAAGCCCTCAACAAAACTGTTCATCGAACAATTATTGATTAGGGGGCATCTACATGTCTTACGTCGATGAGTTGCTGGAAAGATTTAGGCTCACCACCCTTGTCGAAATCCTCAACGACGTTAAAAGCATTTGATGGACGATCATACACTCCATACGGGATTTTAAGTAACTTGCAAGTTGAACTGGGGGGCAGAACAGTAGGAATTGATGTTGAAGTAATTGATGGAAACCTCGATTACAACATCCTACTCGGAAGACCATGGATCTATGCCATGGCCGCAGTTGTGTCGACCTACTTCAGGAAGATTGCATTTCCCTTCCAAGGAGGAATTACAATCGTCGACCAACAAACTTTTCTCCCCAACAGTTCACAAGTTACGAGAAGCATTCCAATGATCCATGGAAGAAATCATTCGCTCCAAAATATCGGAGTAGGTCTCCTAAAAGACCCTGCCTTAATGGGTACTTTTGCCCTACCGCCTCCAAGTAATCTAGCGGAAGTGGCCACAGTGGAATATGAAACCTTCTATGTCTGATGGATTTGGACTCCGAGGACGGTTCTTATCTCATGTCAACCTCGTTAAAAAATGAAACAAGGAGTCAGAGGACGGTTCTTATCTTGTGTCAACCTCATTAAAAAATGAAACAAATCCCCTTTCTCAAAGGTAAACCTTCATTCCAACCACCGAGTTGAATGCAATGAAGCTTGGGGGGCATGCACCTCGATTTGTGTTATTATGCTGGGGGCATGCGAACTTATCACCGAGCAGTTTTAGCACATAGTTCATGCTCGTTAAAAAATAAACATAAGATTGAGCAGTGTTTTGGCGCATTCAAGCTTGTTAAAAAATGAACCCATCTCGGTAAATAACCATTAAGTATGTAACCTGATCAACCATAAAAGCCTTGGTCGTGTTTGCACCTGCCACCTCCACCATCATTTGGCCGATTGTTCACCTCCATATGATTGTTTACCCATTTTGAGGAACAGCTGCGAAGAGTGATTTCACCTAGCCATCCTTGTGACACTGCCGTGATTGGAAAATTCCAACCTGTACCTGGAATCAACTGCTATCCCTGTTCATCACTCGTTCCTCAAAAGACGAGTCTTCTTTAAGCTCTTTTCAACTGACTCATAAAATATGAAAAGATTGCCGAGTTTTGGCCTTCCAGCTCGTTAAACAATCGGAAGAGCTATCCCTCCTCTAGATTTTAATCTTTTTGGACCTGAGGGATTATTGCACAAAAATATCGAGCGCTTGTTTTGTTCGGCTCGTTAAAACTATCGAAAACTCATCCCTTCTGTATTGTTTTATACTTTTTCGGACTTAAGGGATTAGATGACGAAAAAGGAATTTTGGAGTTAACTTTATGTACCTTTTCAGACTCTCTAAAAATGAAAAGGACCGAGTTTTCCTTGTCGTTAGACTCGTTAAAATGATTAAATAGCGACAAACTTGTCTTTAGACGAGAACGAGTTTCCCTATCGCTAGGCTCGTTAAAACATAGCGATGGGCTTGCCCGAAGGGCAGGTTATAGAACAAGCATATGTTATCCTCCTCAAGCTTGACAAAAATAAAGAGGTACTGGTCAGAAATGACTGGGGAAAAATTGGGAGAACCTCAAAGCTTTAATGGTAGCAATTCGCTCTTGAACATGACACTTTTCCTCCGTATCACATCGGGTTGGGTTGTTTCATTCACCGGTCTCATCACCATGGTCTTCGCCAAACCATCCACATTTGGGGTAATGCTACCGATCCATCGCATCAGTGTCGTTATATGTTCAAGAGATGTTGTTCAGAAAGAGTCAACCGTGTCCCATCCACTACCATACATTATCCTTCATCCACCCATGATCGCCACCCTGAATCATATTTCACAGATTGTTTTCACCTCCACTAAAATCATTAGCTCCGTTCCGTGTCACTGATGTGGGATTCATTAAGGCCCTCCTTTGACGGATCGCTTCTTGTCGACTTCAGCTCATTATCCAAGAAGTTGATCTGGGAACACCCCCCTCAGTACTTTGAAGCTTGCATGCCTCAATGGCAAGTTTCTCACTTCCGGCGACAGGTATACATCAATGACCTTCGACCGAAAGATTCTGCGTGGTGTTCGACGCCAAGTCCTTTATTCACACCACGTGGATTGTACTGTCGTACCTTGAGAGTCATTATCATTATCGAGGATTCCTCTCGCGCTTGTTAACGGTTTACATCATTGACCGGTAATCAAGCGATGTCTTTCCATGTTCGACTTCAACGCAATTCTCACATGGATCGACTTGTACGTAGAGTGAAGATCGAACGAGTTTGAAGACCCCGGATCTAGTTTCATCCATCCGGGCTGCGATATATATTCAGGAAATATAAAGACATTTGACATGTACATCATTGCAGTAGATGATCATCCTACTCAAAGGATGATAATTTCAGCAGAGAATTATCAGTCTACCATCAGACGATCGTCTGTTCTATGTACCAAAATGAATTTATAAAGCTGAGCATGGGAATGCCCGCCTCAGCTAGATCATGAAAGCAGAATGAAAAATAATGTATTGTGTTGTATTTTATTACAGGTCACCTCTCTGCGATTGAATGAACTTCGGATCCTCCTGATAAAGCATTTCACCCGATAAACGACCTCATACTTTAGGGGGCAACTGTTATAGACATTTTTGTGCCTTACAGCATGAAGCATGAAATGTCCATAATCTAAGGGATCCAAAGTCCCTAAACATGTTGTTCCTACCCCTGGAGGAACAAGGTCAGCAAACCACAGCACTAAATATCAGTTCTCCACCTGAAAACACTCAAAAACAAGCTAATTCTGGATCATGTCAACTGCTACACTAGCTACCTGTACTGAATGTCAACTGCTACACTGGCTACCTGCACTGAATGTCAACTGCTACACTGGCTACCTGCACTGAATGTCAACTCCAACACTAGCTACCTACGCTGAACGAGTTTGGACATGTGGCAGACTCATTCCTCAAGGTGTCAATGCCCAAGAAGCTTCCAAAATGAAACTTGGGTCAGAGAATTCGACTGGTGATGAGTAAGAGGGTCTAGATCTCCAAGTGGAAGCAAGAACCTCCAAGTGGACTCAAGAACTGAAGAATAACTGAAGTGGGAGAGGACACTAGTCAGCTTCATGCCAGCTACAAGCTGACTCATCCTTTCTCCAAATCTCCTATATATAGAGCTCTCTCATGAGGTCTAGGGAGGCTGGAATTTTGTGCAAGTAAGGAAGTGTTGTTGGTTTTTGAGTATAGAACTATTGGGTGATTGCTTTGAAGGAGGTGAAGAGGAGATTTCTTTCTGCTGGGAGGTGTTGCTCGATTGGGCCTATTATGGTTGTAACACTCTCAGAACTTTACTTCTTCTATTAATAAAGTATTTGAGGTTCTTCTATATGCATGTATCTCTATGGTGAATTGATGCTTGTATATTTGATTTATTCTAATCCTTGAATCAGTTATGGATGTATGCTTCTTGTAGTTTCCTTTCCTTGTGCTTTTACAGGATCTTTGTGTAGCTGGGCTGGTGAAAGAGCAAGGAGCTAGGAGCAAGCAACGAAGAGGGGAGATTGGATCAACCATTAGCGGAAGAGAACGGTTAGTGGATCCCTTTTCTCTTCTCTCTCTCATCTCATAAAGAAGTAATCTTGAATAGCTTTGCATTCAGTTGTTGCTGAGGTACTATCACCCTTAGAGTGGGATAGGGTCATTCCGTATTGGATACTTTTCCCAACAACAAGAGCAGAGGCAGCGGGAAGAGATAGAAGAAAAGCAGGCTTCTATGACAAGGAAGATGAAACAACATCATAAGCTTGGGATGCTAGAGAGGCCACTAGGGCCATCAACGATGAGGAGATGGAAGAAGTTGCTTAGAGGATGAGCAACACCTTCAGTAGGGGGTGATGATGAGCCCCATAAATGGGTAATTATATGGGCTCATTTTGCCTCCTAACATAATTAAATCAACCATTCTCTTAGCTTATTGCATGTTTTTTTATTATATTTATGCTTATGGAGTGAGTTGAGTTAGTTATGATGCCATGAAGACTAATATGTGTTTAATGCATATTTTGTTGAATTTTGAAGACAAAGTAAAAGATTCAATGGAAAATTGGTAGCAATAATTCGACGTGGACAAAGGAGAGGATTTATAGGAGGGAATCCCCCTCATTTATTACTCCCCACTTCGAATTCCCCTTCATGTAGCTCAAAGTACAAATAGCCAAAACAATGCACTAGGAGGCAACCAACTGAGTGGAGGATAACTTATTTTTATCACGAGTTTTGGGAGCCAAGCCTCCCTAATTTTAAGGAAGATGTTGGGAGATTCAGCTGTATAAGTAGATAGGCCTAGGGTGTCACTAGGGTTGAATTTTTTTTAGGTTTTTTGTTGTAGTTTTCCTATTGTAAAACTCTGCTCAACTTCGAGCTTACTTTTGTGGACAGTTTCATGTAATCCTATTACTATTTAGATAATAAAGATGAGATCCTTTTTGAGCTAGCAATAAGTTACCTTAGAGGGCGGAAGATCTTGGGTTAGGGCCCAATCCAAACAGCCAAGCTCCTCTTTTTTTATATTTATATGTTCTGTTTCAGTTTATGTATTAGTTGTTTTTAGATGAATTTCTTTTTTGGTTAAGAATAGGTTGTTTTTCATGGTTTAGGAGTTTGCTATCATTTGTGTTTTCTATAGTAGGTTAAGCAGTGATAAAAAGAAAATTCAAAAGGCTAGCAATAGTGCCTTGGCTTCTTTCCATCCCTATTAGTGTCAGTCTTTACAGTCTTCCTCCAGTGATCGAACATTCTCTTAAAAAGTGATTTTAAGGTGTCAAGGTCAAATTTTGTCATTTCAGTGAGTCTTCAAGTAAAATTTGGTCACTAGGTATTAGGTCTAGGGTTTTCTCTTACCTTTGTCAAAGTTGTCAAAATTTCAGTCCATGTCACCATTCAGATGAGTGTGCCATCATTCAAAGGGTTGTCATCATCATGTCAGGTTCCATTGGGTCATTTTACACCTTGTTCATGCTTTAGTTGCGCCTAGGTAAGGTTCATTTCCCTCTCCTAGGGTTTTGAAGGTAATTTCTCTTGGATGGTAAAATAATCAGAGAAAACTTGTATCCTAATGTTCATATACCTTCCCCTATCCTTAATGTACCTTATTAAACACTTCCCATCACTGAGATCCCCCAAATTCCTCATTTTCGCACAAACCCTAGTTTCTTGCTACAACTTGACAATTTTCTAGGTTGGGCCTATGTTTAGCCCTTTTGGACCCCTTCCCCTCACTCAATATTTGAAATTACACTTTCCCCCACTTCCTAACATCCCTCCCCACCTACAAGAATTTTCTTAAGAATTTAGAAGCCTCTTATCACCTTCATTTCACTTCATTTCGACAAATCCCCTATTCCACACATCGAGGTAGGTTTTACTCAAATGATGTTTTGGAGCAATAAAAGATGAATTTGGGAAAAATGAGAGAGGTTTTTGTTCACAATAGGCCAGGGAAGAAAAACCTCCTTCACTTTACACATGTTTCATGGTTTTAAATAAATGTCAAAAATATCGTTGCCTCGGGAGAACTGAATGCACCTCTAAAGTGACATTGGGAAAATCAAGATTTCTCCTAACTTGGTTGGCCAAATGACTTTCTTGATGAGTCAAATGATAACTAGACACAAATCTATTTCCAATGAGCTATCATGATCTCAATTTAGAGTTGAGAAAGCCCTTCAAAAGTTGACTGCAATAGCACTGTGCCTTTAGGAAACCTCATTTGGCACATTTCGACCAGTCTTGGGAGATTTGATTTTTGGTAGGGAAAATGAACTCCAAATTGAAAAATTTTGGTTGGGTTGGAAAGTAGACTCAAGGACCTCTACAATGAGCTATCCTGCGCTCAATTTGGACATCGAGAAGGCCTCCAAAAGTCTCCTGTAAAAATCACTACGCATAGGGGAGGTGGTGCGGCGCACATAACTGGTGCAGCGCATTGGGCTCAAATTTCCAGTGTAAAAATACACTAGCGTGGCGCATAGGGAAGGTGCGGCACATTGGGTTTGTGGCGCGGCGCATAGAGCTACCAAGCCTGTTTCACTCCAAAACTCTCTCCAATTGCCAAAATTGTTCACGACTCCTATTGTGCATGTAAGCTACGATCTCTCCATTGCTAGTAAAGGAGTTTTTCATAAAGTTTATGGTGATTGTCTAAAGGAAAAATCAAACCCTACATTCTTGACATTTCCCAAGAAACTGCTGCCTAGTAGGGCTAGCCTAGGGTTTGCATTGGTTGTTGTGGCTGCCAAGTACATTTTCCCATTCCTTCACCTTTTCACTCCTTCACTCCTTTTCTCACCTTATTCCCCTATTCCCTAAACTCTCATATTCCTAAAAATCATCTATCCCTATCCCAATTCCCAATTCCCAATTCCTAAAATACAAATTCCTAAACCCTAATCTTATACTAAACCCTATCCCAACATTCCTTCATATCCCAGGTTACTCATTCCTAAGTCCCACTATCCCTATCCCTAAAGTCATTGCATTCCTTATCATTCATGTCATTTGTAAAATTCCCAAAACCTCAAGTTTCTCAAATAGTCAAGTAACTGTCCATTGTTCCTACATTTGTCAAAATTCCAAAGGGCAAAACCCCATTGTCCTCACTGCCCTATTTCCCATAGTCCCTCCAACATTTGGAAATTGCACCAAATTCTCATTCTTCATCTCATTGAAAGCCAAACAAACTTTGAAGCACCATGGAGATGGACACCAACATATCATATGAATAAGACAGTGATTTCCACCACTGAAACTACATGCACTAGGAGGACACTAAAATGTCGAGAAAGAAGATGAAGGACTTCAAATATTTGTTGAGGCTTCCTTGGCCCATCTCAACACTTGATAAAAATGACTTGGCCCAAATTTCAAGAAATTTGGAGCA
Organism: Pinus tabuliformis; assembly: GCA_031772625.1. NCBI lineage: Eukaryota > Viridiplantae > Streptophyta > Pinopsida > Pinales > Pinaceae > Pinus > Pinus tabuliformis. The sequence continues at coordinate 963,481,732 of CM062817.1, forward strand.
ATTTTTGTATTTTGAAAATTTTTTGCACTAAAAAACAAGGTTTTCCTCCCTATGCGCTGCGCCACGTGCGGCACGCTTTTGCTAGGGAGCTCCAAATTACAAAAACTTTGAATTTTTGGATTTGGCATGAAAAATCATGGTTGGTTGTTCATGGCCAAGAAATTTGGGTAGGTTTTGAGCCCTCAAAAGGTCGAAAAACACTCAAAAAATGACCTCACTGCCCCTATTTTGACACACAAGAAGCAGTCTTGGGAGATTGGACATTTGGAGGTGCAAATGGAGACCAAATTGAAAAATTCCACTTGGGTTGGAAAGTAGACAGGTAGACATTTCCAACAAGCACACTTGGGATCAATTTGGACTTCAAGAAGTGCCTCAAAATTAGCTCCACACTAGCGCAACGCATAGAGAATCAGGTGCGGTGCATAGAGGATTTTTGCCCATTTTTCACTGTTCAGCTTAGAAATTCGCCCAGTTTTGACTAGTTTTTATTTTTGATGTTACTGTTGATCTTTCATGATGTAATTTGATAACCATGATGTAATATTGGCACATTTTTACTTGTTATAGAGGATTCATTCACTAAAAGGTGAAAATTAAATGAATGAATCAGTTTCCTAGCATATAGGGGTAAGTTGTTTGACTACCTAGATTTCAGTTCCTTGTTTAGAATTGGTTCAAACAGCTCCCTGAATGATGAGCTTGACCCATAGAGGCATGGGAAGGAGTTATTCTTGTCTATATCATGTAATTTCTCAGTCATTTCCAGGGTTGGATACTTGGGATTGCTTGGCACTCTATTGTACATTTCATTTCTACAATTTTGGCAAAGGAAAGACTAGGGTTTTGCAGCACTTGTTGGGATCCATGTGGCTCTATGTTTTGATGGTGTTTTTCTCTATGTATTTGTAAGTTCACTGATGTTTATGTGTATCATTTTCCCTTCTCTTTTCTTCTACAATTAAACAAATGAGTGATTGAGGTAGAATTCATTGGACTGCTCTGCTTTGCCTTGAAATTTTGCTTAATTCTACATGTTTTCATCTATTTGAGGAGGATTCTTGAGACCCTCTTGCCCTCCTTAGCTCCTCACTAGTCATATCCATCCATTCACTCAATCCAAAGCATCAAAACGATTTCCTTCCTTTCCCCAATCAGAACTCTGCAAAAACTAGGCCTCATCCTCGGACCCAAAATTTGCCTGTCCCTTTTTTCCAACAAAACCCTTAAAAACTAAAATAAAATCCTTGCACTTCATACCTAGCCTAAAATTAGTCTGTATTTTAGTCATCTCAAGCCCCGTCAATTATCCTTCGCTGAGATTGACCCAAAGAGAGCCCTCTCCTATCCTCGTAGGGCCAGCTATGAGGCTGAGCATGGTTTGATGTGGACCTAGAATCTTGTCTTTTCAGCCTGAGGCAAATCTAGGCTCTAACATAGTGGCGACCATACTGGGGAAGAAAAGCTTATTTTTTTCTTAGATTTCATTGGTTTTATAAGCTACAGACGGAGCCTGAAGTTAGCCAGGTAGCCTTCGAAATTCTTTTGCTTTGCATTAGTGAAAGTAGGTAAACGTTGCTTCAGTCAATCTCCGGTCTAGTCTTATAAACGGAACATTTGACTTGCAAACTTTCCTAGTACATGAATCAAGTTAGATATGATTGTTGATGGTGGACAACAATCAGACAAATATGAAGGTTGAAATCATTCACCTGGTGACTTCATTCACTGAAAAATCCAGAGATCAATGGTTCATGTTGACTCCACTACAGGAAAATTAGTAGCTTTAAGATTTTCAAGATGGAACGGGTTGCAAGAAGATACGCTCCCATGAGCCAAGATCACATTTTAGGTTTTCCTAATAAAATTCCAAAGGTAAATTGGCAAAGAAATTTGCCTATGTTTAAAGATGATAATGGGAATGACGTTGCTTTACATCTGGTTAGATTTCACATGCATATATGCAAGTTGAAGGTTTATTTTCTTGAAGATTGCTTGATGAAGATATTCATGGCCACTCTAGAAAGTGAAGCCCGATCTTGGTATGAAAGTTTGCCAGCTTCTTGTATTTATTGTTTGAAGGATTTTCATGCCATGTTCTTTGAAAGGTATAAAGAATCTTATCCATCATTAAATCTAGTTCAGAACTGTTAAAAACATGCTTATAGTTTTATTGAAAGCCTTGAGAAATATTATGAAGATGATGACTTCATGGATGATGAGATCATGAAAGCCTTGTACGAAAATCCATTTCAGCAGCACAAAGAGAACTTAGAATATATTTATCAAGATGCTCAGGAAAATTTGCAGCAGGATCAAGATCTTAGTACAATGGAAAATGATGAAACAAAAGGTTTTTTTTCAGACCTATCCATTGAAGAAGACAGCATGCAGGAAAGTCAAGTTTCAATTTCAGAATGTGATAAAGTCAAGTTGGCTATTTCAGATCTAGATTCAGATCATGATGATGAAGACTATCTTGTTTTGAATCCCATGAAGGAGAGCTCTGTTGTTGAGATCATCTAGAATGAAGAAGATCAAGTTGTTGACCCAAGTGTTCTCATTGCATTAGAACACAACCTTCAAGAGGAGGTAATTCAGTCAGTTCATGAAAAACAAGATGAGATCTTTGTTCAAGTAAGTGAAAAATCTTCTTTCGATAACTCAGTGATAAAGGATAATTTGATTGCCATGTGATATGAAGATGATCAACAATGTTTCCAAATTTCAGAAGATCAGGACTGTCATTCAGGTTTTTCATGTTTTTCATGTTATTTCAAGAAGATAGTATCGCTTGAGCAAAAAAAAAAACAGAAAGTATTATCTCCCCTGTTTGAAGATGAGATAGATAAACTCTTGAAAGTTCATGTTACAGCCCAAGCTAAATCATATTTGCAGTGCACACATGGTCAATAAAGTGTTGGTGAAAATTCTTCCTCTTTTGAAAATGATGATGGTCTTTTAATCAATTTTATAGATCAACAAACAAATAATACTTTCTTTCACAAAGATGATAAGGCTGTCATGTTTGATAATCTTGAAGATTGTTTTTTGTTTAAGAATGACCTAGATCATGAAGTTGAGGAATATGAGCTTGAGAGAGACAATATGCCAGGATTTCTCATGGTCAAGGAACCTACATCTAACACTCAGATGGCAGAAGCACATACCTCTTTGTGCATTCCTATCCCTCAGAAATCAATTGTTCTTTCAGATCAAAATGGAGGAAGTACTTGTATTTTTGCAGCTGGATCTCAAGATAAGTCAGTGCTTTAGGATTTTCAAGATCCCTTCGGCATTCTTCTACAAGCATTAGAGAAGATAAATATTGCCTGGTTCATTATCATAAGCTTTGGTTTCAGTGGTTATTTTGAGTTGCCTACAGGTTCATCGTTCTGTCTGCTCAAGAAAAGTGAGAGCATAAATTTGCTATGTAGCCATCTGCTGGATTGGTTACATTAGAAAGCTCATTACACATGATTGTACATATTTCATTAGTATGCAGGTGGTTATCATCATGATTTGAAATCTAGATGGACTACTGCCCTTCAATAAGATTTGTAAGTTCTTGTTTTAGTTAAGTCAGTCATGAGTCATTTGTGAGCCAGTTTTCAGTCTTGTTGTTAAGTTATTTTGTGTCAGTTTTCAGTCATGCATTTTAGCTTGAGTTTTTGACTCCATTGCCCAATGGATGAAGGCACTTGTCTGCTCTTCCAAAGATCTGTAGTTCTTGGCACCTCCAAGGAGCTACCATCCCCATTGGAGCCAATGTTAGTGTCAGTCTTTGTAGTCTTCCTCTAGTGATCAAACATGCTCTTAAAAAGTGATTTTAAGGTATCAAGGTCAAAGTTTGTCATTTCAGTGAGTCTTCAAGTAAAATTTGGTCACGAGGTATTAGGTCTAGGGTTTGCTCTTACTTTTGTCAAAGTTGTCCAAATGTCGGTCCATGTCACCATTTGGATGAGTGTGCCATCATTCAAAGGGTTGTCATCATCATGTCAGGTTCCATTGGGTCATTTTACACCTTGTTCATGCTTCAGTTGCGCCTAGGTAAGGTTCATTTCCCTCTCCTAGGGTTTTGAAGGTAATTTCTCTTGGATGGTCAAATCATCAGAAGAAACTTGTATCCTAATGTTCATATACCATCCCCTATCCTTAATGTACCTTATTAAACACTTCTCATCACTGAGATCCCCTGAATTCCTCATTTTCACACAAACCCTAGTTTCTTGCTACAACTTGACAATTTTCTAGGTTGGGCCTATGTTTAGCCCTTTTGGACCCCTTCCCCTCAGTCAATCTTTGAAATTACACTTTCCCCTGCTTCCTAACATCTCTCCCCACTTTCAAAAATTTTCTCAAGAATTTATAAGCCCCTTATCATCTTCATTTCACTTCATTTCGACAAATCCCCTGTTCCACACATCGGGGTAGGTTTTACTCAAATGATGTTTCGGAGCAATAAAAGATGAATTTGGGAAAAATGAGAGAGGTTTTTGTCAAAATAGGCCAAGGAATAAAAATATCCTTCACTTTTTACACAGGCGTCATGGTTTTAAAGAAATGTCAAAAATACCATTTCCTTAGGAGAATTGAATGCACCTCTGAAGTGACCTTGGGAAAATCAAGATTTCTTCTAGCTTGGTTCGCCAAATGACTTTCTTGATGAGTTAAAGGATATCTAAACACAAATATCTTTCCAATGAGCTATCATAAGCACAATTTGGAGTTGAGGAAGCCCTTTAAAAGTTGACTGCAACAGCACTCTGCCTTTAGGCAACCTCATTTGGCACATTTCGACCAGTCTTGGGAGATTTGATTTTTTATAGGGAAAATGAACTCCAAATTGAAAAATTTTGATTTTTTTGTAAAGTAGACTCAAATACCTTTCCAACAAGCTATCCTGCACTCAATTTGGACATCAGGAAGTCCTCCAAAAGTCTCCTGTAAAAATCACTACGCATAGGGCAGGTGGCGCGGAGCACATAACTGGCGCGGCGCATTGGGCTCAAATTTCCAGTGTAAAAATACATTGGCGCGGCACATAGGGAAGGCACGACGCGTTGGGATTCTGGCGCGACGCATAGATCTTCCAAGCCTATTTCACTCCAAAACTCTCTCCAATTGCGAAAATTGTTCACGACTCCTATTGTGCATGTAAGCTACGATCTCTCCATTGCTAATAAAGGAGTTTTTCATAAAGTTTATGGTGATTGTATAAAGGAAAAATCAAACCCTACATTCTTGACATTTCCCAAGAAACTGCTGCCTAGTAGAGCTAGCCTAGGGTTTTCATTGGTTGTTTTGGCTGCCAAGTAAATTTTCCCATTCGTTCACCTTTTCACTCCTTCACTCATTTTCTCACCTTATTCCCCTATTCCCTAAACTCTCATATTCCTAAAAATCATCTATCCCTATCCCAATTCCCAATTCCCAATTCCTAAAATACAAATTCTCAAACCCTAATCTTATACTAAACCCTATCCCAACATTCCTTCATATCCCAAGTTACTCATTCCTAAGTCCCACTATCCCTATCCCTAAAGTCATTGCATTCCTTATCATTCATGTCATTTGTAAAATTCCCAAAACCTCAAGTTTCCCAAATAGTCAAGTAACTGTCCATTGTTCCTACGTTTGTCAAAATTCCAAAGGGCAAAACCTCGCTGTCCACACTGCTCTATTTCCCACAGTCCCTCCCACATTTGGAAATTGCACCAAATTCTCATTCTTCATCTCATTGAAAGCCAAACAGACTTTGAAGCATCATGGAGATGGACACCGACATATCATATGAACAAGACAGTGATTTCCACCACTGAAACTGCATGCACGAGGAGGACAATAAAATGTCGAAAAAGAGGATGAAGGACTTCAAATCTTGGCTGAGGCTTCCTTGTCCCATCTCAGCACTTGATAAATATGACTCAACCCAAATTTCAAGAAATTTGGAGCAATTTTTGTATTTTGAAATTTTTTTGCACTAAAAAATAGGGTTTTCCTCCCTGTGCACCGTGCCACGTGGCGCGCGCTTTTGCTAGGGAGCTCCAAATTATAAACACTTTGCATTTTTGGATTTGTCATGAAAAATCATGGTTTCTTGTTCATGGCCAAGAAATTTGGGTTGGTTTTGAGCCCTCAAAAGGTTAAAAAAACTCAAAAAATGAACTCACGACCCCTATTTTGACACACAGGAAGCAGTCCTGGGAGATTGGACATTTGGAGGGGCAAATGGAGACCAGATTGAAAAATTCCACTTGGGTTGGAAAGTAGATAGGCATACCTTTCTAACAAGCACACGTGGGCTTAGTTTGGACTACAGGAAGTGTCTCAAAATCAGCTCGAAACTGGCGCGATGCATAGAGAATCAGGCGCGGCGCATAGAGGATTTATGCCTATTTTTCACTGTTCTGCTCAGAAATTCGCCCAGTTTTGACCAGTTTTGCTTTTTGATATTACTCTTGATCTTTCATGATGTAATTTGATAACCATGATGTAATATTGGCACATTTTTACTTGTTCTAGAGGATTCATTCCCTAAAAGGTGAAAATTAAATGAATGAATCAATTTCCTAGCATATAGGGGTAAGTTGTTTGACTACCTAGATTTTAGTTCCTTGTTTAGAATTGGTTCAAACAACTCCTATAATGATGGGCTCGACCCCTAGAGGCATGGAAAGGAGTTAGGTTTGTCTATATCATGTAATTTCTCAATCATTTTCAGGGTTGGATACTTGGGATTGCTTGGCACTCTATTGTACATTTCATTTCTGCAATTTTGGCAAAGGAAAGACTAGGGTTTTGCAGCACTTGTTGGGATCCATGTGGCTCTATGTTTTGATGGTGTTTTTCTCTATATATTTGTAAGTTCACTGATGTTTATGTGTATCATTTTCCCTTCTCTTTTCTTCTGTAATTAAACAAATGAGTGATTGAGGTAGAATTCATTGGACTGCTCTGCTCTGCCTTGAAATTTTGCTTAATTCTACATGTTTTCATCTGTTTAAGGAGGACTCTTGAGACCCTCTAACTCTGCAAAAATTAGGCCTCATCCCTGGACCCAAAATTTTCTTGTCCCTTTTTTCCAACAAAACCCTTAAAAACTCAAATCAAATCCTTGCACTTCATACCTAGACTAAAATTAGTTTGTATTTCAGTCATCTCAAGCCCCATCGATTATCCTTCGCTGAGATTGACCCAGAGAGAGCCCTCTCCTGTCCTCATAGGGCTAGCTAGAAGGCTGAGCGTGGTTTGATGTGGACCTAGAACCTTGTCTTTTCAGCCTGAGGCAAATCTAGGCTCTAACACTCCCTTTGGGACTATGAATTGAGGCAAACACCCTCTTGCTGCCCCAAAAACGAAGATTTTTCTTCTCCATAGGATTTCTAGTGTTTGTAGTCTGTTAGAAGGTTAATGCTTTGCTTTAGATCTCTTCCAACACGCTCAATTCTGTATTTGCAATAAGTATTCTTCCATGCTTTCTTTCCCTGTAGCATTTTTCAACATTTACTTCAATAGCTCATAATTTAGACTAGCTTGATGCAAAATTCTATTTTTTTTTTTTTTTATGTACTCATTTCCTTGCTTGCTTGATCTCATTGGTTGACTGTCAATTATTTTGCAGAAAATCTCTCCTCAAAGCAGGTTAGCCTATCAGTCATCACATTCTCTCTTTGATCCATGCCCTACAACTCGCCCAAAGTTCACTTCAAATCTGCCTTACTTTTCTGCATTTTTCCATAGGACTTCTTCCTCTCTGCCAATCATCTTTCCCTTTCCTAATGATTTTTGGTAGACTCTAGGCGCCCTAGCACATGATCCCGACCTTCACCTACCTTTTCCACCCACTCTCACACCCTCATAACCTTCAAAACTACTTTCGGCATCCTCCTGTAGACCTCCTATAGACCTCCTGTAGATCCCCTGTGTCCTCCTGTAGATATTCCTGTAGGCTTTCTTTTGAAGGCCGAGTGTGGAAAAAGCCTCCAGAAGGCCACTCGAGACCTCCCTTTTTTGTCATTTATTTCTAGAAATAGCTTGAGTAGATGTTGTTTACTTCCTTAAATAGGTAATGGCCTTTATTTCATGGTTTTCATAGTGCTTTCTGCAAAAGTAGGATGAGTTGGCTAAGTAGGGTTTGCTAGGTTTACTTTACATTCTAGTCTTTTTCCTTTCTACAATTAGAGTAGCCTTTGTAGAGTAAGCTTTCCTTTCTTTGATCACATATAGAGCTTCTTCTGGAATCCATAGAAGTTGGCTTGAGCTCCTAGTGAACTTGCGCCAACTTACCAAGTGACAGCCTGCAATAAGAACTAGTACTTGTGCATAAAACATCGTCGCTTCCAAGTTTGTTACGAACTACCAGGTTGATAAGAGTAAAGTAGGTAGCCCAGGAGTTTCAACATTATTGCTGCAATACTGGTGCTCACCATAATTTTTCATTGTATAAATTATATTTTTGAATGTAAAAAATGAGTTCAATGTCTTAAAAATTTACTTGAGAACTTGGATTGTGTAAATTACATAGCTTAAACTTGCAATTCTAACACATCTTTGCTTCATTTCAAACAAAATTGACCAAAAAATATTCTTAAAAAGGGGCCACAATGACACTACTTAAAATGTTTTAGCCACAAAAAAAAATATTTTTTCAATTGCTTTATAAGTGAATATATAGTATTTTTTAATCATATATAATATATACACATTTAAATATTTTTCTTGAAATATTTTATCTATAGAATATATTTTCCACATTAAAATGAGTTTATTGTTATTAATATATTTTTGAATAATTTTTAATATTAATTAACCATCCATATTAAAATATTTTGTTATGATCAACATTAAAATAATTATTCATTTATGCTCTCTCGATATACATATGCATGAAGTTGAGATTGAAATAAATTATTAGACATGCATATTTAAAAACATTAATTGAGTCACGTACCAAAATATTTCTAAAAAGTTTTTTTAGTCATGCACTGAAATATTTCTAGAAAGTATAAGAATTATACAATTTGTTGTACTCAAAAGTATAACATTTATTATTATTATTTTTAGTTACTTTATTTCTTTATAAAATTGGTATAAGAATATGATAGTTGATATGGACATTGAAATATTTTATTTATGGTTGACAATAATAGTATTACATGTATACTCATTTTTTTATAGTCCACATTTGTTATTTACAGTGAAAATTTTGACTAAAATATTTGCACACAACATATTTATTCTCTCTGGAAACCTAATATATATATATATATATAGACACCACATGTAATTTTTTAATGTCTTCAATTTTTTTTAAATGCCTTCAAAATGTTAAATCTCTCTCCTCTTCATGGCTACCATATATATGAATAGGATGTTAATGATTGTTGATGTTTATGGGGAGGCATGCCAAGTGATATTGTGTCTGCAACTTGAGAAAAACTTGAAGTTGGTTTCAGCTTTGGTTTTAGGGTTTCATGGCAGGTCACACAAGAGGGAGCGCTGCTTCCTCCTATAGTCAAGCCGTCATGGAGGCAGGCAGGGAGGTAGGAGGGAAACAGTTCAAAATACCGATGGGAAAGACTGCAGAAACAAGAGGAAATGAAACAGAGGGAGGCAATGAGATCCTAACTTTGGAAGAAGAGAAACAAGACTCAATTCTAGAAAGGGAGAAAGGAAACAGTAGTGAGAAAAGGCCTCAAATGAAAACTACGGGAGCATGCAAGGCCAAATCGAGCATCATCCCCAAGGTCCTATTAAGTGATCCAGCGATTCAAGCGCATAGGGACCATATGAGAGAACACATGATCATCTGCAAGTTTATGGGAATATGGCCAATGGAGAGAGCCTTACACATCTAGATGAGGATCCACTAGAAACCTAAAGGAGAGATACATGTGCATCTGGATTCAAAGGGCTTCTTCACGGTACTGTTTGCAAGTCAAGAGGACAAGGATAGAGTGTTTGAAGGGGGACCATACTTCTATGTTGCAACAGGAATTTACATGCAGCCATGGACGATGAACTTTGTCCCGAAACGAGAAACATTCACATCTATACCAGTTTGGATCAGACTGTACTCACTACCTCTAGGCTATTGGCAACCAGAGTCACTGAAAACCATAGCCAGCAAGCTGGGGCATTTTGTAAAAATATCAGAAGAAACTCTCAAAGGTAAATATACCGCCTTCGCTAGAATATGTGTGGAAATGGATCTATCTGGAGCCCTCTCGGATGCAATAATCTTAGAGGTATATGATGAGGAATGGATGCAAATGGTAGACTATGAGCACATACTTTCAGATGCCAGAAATGTCATGAACATGGCCATCTATTCAGAGATTTCCCTACAAACTATATGGAAAATAGTGGAAAGACCCCTATGGACAAAGATCATGAGGGTTTTACCAAGGTTGGAGGCAAAGGGAAAGGGGGAAAAAGATCACATAAGAAGACAAGCGAAGACAAACAGACAAGAAAAAGTAGCTTCAAAATCCTTGAGGAAGTGGAGAAGAATGTGGAAACAGACCGAGTCAAGGATAACATCCCTAAGGAGCAGGATATGGAAACTAAAATGGAGGATATCCCAGTAAATGATCGACAAATAGAGGAACTGCAAAGTTGCAAGGAGATCAGCAAGGACTAGGAAATGACCCGAAGTGAGGCAGGTATGGAGGATCATGAACTACAAGAGATACTAGATAGAGAAAATCTAGATCTAGAGCAATTTCTGGAACAGGGGAAGAATAAAGGTGTGGACTCATTGCCTAAAGAAGATTATGATCAAATCCAACAACTCTATCTATGGAGGGTGCAATCTAAGGGAACTGGACTCAAAATAAACCAGGAAAGCCAAGAACAAAGTGGGGTCAAAGTGATGGAGAACATGCAGCCTTCATCTCCAAAAGACTCAAGAAGGAAAAGAGGAAGGAAAACAAAGAATGAGCTACTAACAAAATGTGGGAAAATGATGATTAACTCAGGTAAGATGAACGATCTTACCAACTACTCTTTTATTAACCATTCTTAATGATGCTCACAACCTGGAATATTAGAGGGTTAGGGAGTAGAGTAAATCAGAGAAATCTCAGCAATAGATTAAAAGAGGAAAAACCGGACATGGTCTTTATTCAAGAAACAAAATGCTCAGTGAAAAAAATAAGAGAAATCCATAATAAATGGTTAATTAAGTATGATTATTTAGAGGTGAAAGCCATTAACTCTGCAGGAGGGATTCTCATGCTATGGGATCCATGGAAGCTGGGAATACTGGATGTTGAAGTGTCGAGGAACTATCTTTCTCTGGTGTGCCAGCTTATAGGGGACAAGGAGACCTACATGATAACTAATGTGTATGGCCCTCAATAGTATGCAGAGAAACTTAAACTCCTTAACTCCTTGGAAGGTCTAAGAGCACGTCATCCCAACATACCCTAGATACTAGTAGGGGATTTCAACATGATAAGATCTCTCTCAGAAAAAAAAGGAGGTACCAGACAACTAGGCAGAGACTGTGAAGCCTTCCAATATTTCCTCATGAACATGGGACTAGTGGACACTGAAATTACAAATGGGACATTCACTTGGAATAACAAAAGAGGTGGAGTTTCCCAAGTGGCATCAAAACTGGATAGGTTTATTGTCTCTGAGGATCTCATCCTCACAAGAGCAGCCATATCAGTGTCCATTCTTCCCTTTGATGGCTCGGATCATTGGCCTGTACAACTAGAAGCTTCCTTTATGGGCACATCGAGGAACATGCCTTGTAGATTCGAAAATGCTTGGATCTCTAACCCCAACTTCACCAAAAATATTGCCAAATGGTGGAAGAAGGATTTGAACATCTAGGTTACTAAGATGTACATGCTCCAACAGAGACTAAAATACATTAAATCCAAACTCAAGGATTGGAACAAAACAGAATTTGGTGATATCATCAAGACCAAAATGAGTACTGAACAGAAACTCAAGGAGGTCAATATGATCAATATCATAGAGGGCTTCAATGAGGAAATATAGAAACTGACTGATTCTTTGCAGGAAGAATGGCAGAAACGTTGTCTACAAGAGGAAAATTTTTGAAGACAGAAATCCCAAATCCAATGGATGAAAGAGGGAGAAAGGAACACTAAGTTCTTTCAGAAATTTACTATGGCTCACAGGGCACATAACAAAATCAACAAGCTAAAGGACTCTCAAGGTTCTGAACTTGTAACTCACAAGGACATGGAGTCGACCCTAGTACAACACTTCTCGGACATTACAAAGGAGCCAATGGAAGATAGATCCAGGTTCATTGCGAAGATCACTCAGTACATTCCCAGGTTGGTCACCAATGAGGACAACCACAATCTCAACAGGCCAGTCTTGGAAGAAGAGGTTAGTGAGGTGATCAAGGAAATGTAAAATGGAAAAGCACCATGTCCAGATGGCTTCAATGTTGATTTCTTCAAAGCCTACTGGGATACAGTCAAATAGGACATACTCAATGTAGTTGAAGACTCAAGGCAACACAAAAAGGTTCTAAAAGCACTAAACACAACCTTTATAGCTCTAATCCCCAAAAAGGAAAATGTTGTCACATCGGATGGGTTTAGACCCATAGCCTTATGTAATGTGGTTTACAAAATCATCTCCAAAGTGATAGCCAACAAACTCAAGCCACCGTTGCCTTTGCTCATATCTGAGGAGCAAACAGGCTATGTGGAGGGAAGGCATATTCTTAACAACATTATCCAAGCCCACGAGGTGGTACACTCTCTCAAACATAGCAAGAAAGCAGGTATGATCATCCAATTAGACCTTGTGAAGGCCTATGACAAACTCAACTGGTCTTACATCAGAGCCATTCTTAAATCCTATGGCTTTAACTAAGACTGGATAAGATGGGTTATGGCTTTAGTCACCTCAAACAATTTATCCATTATACTTAATGGAGCTCCCTCCAATACTTTTACACCTTCCAGGGGACTCAAACAAGGTGATCCACTCTCTTGCTTCCTCTTTGTACTCATGATGGAAGGGCTTGGTAGAGCAACCAAAATGGAAAATGTTGAAGGTAGAATTCAAGGAATCAAGCTCACCCTGGATGGAGAGGCTAACACTCATCAACAATTTGTGGATGACACAATGCTGCAGGGTGTACCCAAAGTTAGGGAGGGAAAAGCAATCAAAGATATCTTAAATGAATTCACTATGGTAGTAGGCACAGAGGTAAGCCAAAGCAAGTCCAATATTTTTTTCTTTAACACTAATATTGCAATACAGAGAAATATCACCAGGATTGTAGGGTTTCAAAGGGAACAATTACCTTCCAAATATCTAGGCATTCCTCTTACTGAAAAACCCCTGTATAAGCATATATGGGAACCAATTTTAAACAAGCTTCAGGACAAAATCAGCAATTGGACATACAAAGCTTTAAACTTTACAAGGCGTCTAGTGCTCACCAAGGCGGTTTTGCAGGCCATCGCCATTTTTATGTTTGCAACTATACTAGCTCCTCAGGGCATAAAGCAGCAAATAAGAAACATTCAAAGGAATTTTCTGTGGGGCAAAGGGGAAAAGAAAAATAAATGGGCTTTAGTGGCCTAGTACAAGCTCTGCAAACCCAAAAGCCATGGTGGTTTGGGTTTGGAAGATCCGGAGACTCTGAGTCAGGCTTCGAGAGCCAAGCTGTGGTGGCGATGGATCAAGGAGTCGAGAGCACCATGGGCCAAGCTTTGGACTCAAAAGTACGCCAAGCACTGGCAGGAACATGATCACATTAGAATGACAGGACAAATCAGGGGCTCATACATCTGGAACCTTGCATGGGAGAACAAAAGCATTGTCCAGAAGCACTGTTTTTGGGAAATTAGAGCTGGGGACCGGGCTCGCTTCTGGGAGGACAGCTGGCAATAGGAACCCATCTTGAATAGGAATGAACTGGCAGACCTCAAAAGGGACACAAACAACAAAGGTCTCTTATTAGTAAAAGACTTCTGGGATCAAGGGAGGAACAAGGATAAATGGAGGAAATGGAAGAATCTAAGTTACAACAAAGAAAGCCCTTTGAAGGGCATGACAAAGGCTCTTGCTAATGACATAGATCAAAGAAGGATTCTGGTCTCTTCTGCTCCTGACCAATTACGATGGGGGAAAAATGAAGGTAACTACAATCTCAAAGAGGCTAAATAGGCAATCACTGGATTTAACTTGGTAAAAGCTGAGAAATTCTGGTAGGAGCTATGGAAGACCTCTCAATGGATGAAAATAAAATTATTTATCTGGCTTGTTCATCAAAAGAAAATCCTAACTTGGGAAAACCTTATGAATAAAGGTTTCATTGGCCCCTCTAAATGTCAGCTTTGCGACTTGTAGGAGGAAATGATTGAACACTTGCTTAATCTGTGCTCCTTTTCTGCCAAAAATTGGGATTGGGTGGCTTCAAGCTTTAGACAGACTAACAGGGACAGGCTCAACATATCCAATACATTATCAAAATGGAGGAAAAATTTCTCAAAAAATGAAATCATCGACAAAGCCTGGATGCGAATTCCAGCATTTATCATCTGGAATATTTGGAAAGAAAGAAATAGAAGAATTTTCAAAAACAAAGCTAGAGAACCCCAACTTATCATCAATCAGATTTTGAAATGGCTCAAGGAAACAGTCAGAAGCATTCTAAGAACAAAGCCGACGAATCCTCCTCTTCCTCAGGAGATACAAATTCTTATTAATCTGGATCTTCAAGCCATCAACCCTCAGGATGTAAAGAAGGATCTGATAACCTTAAACATAGGGGAGAGGGGTTGGCAGCCCCCTCCTCAGGGCTTTTTCAAAGTCAATATTGATGGAGCCTCCAAGGGAAATCCCGGGGAAGCTGGGTTTGGTGGAGCCATCAGGGATCTTGAGGGACATAGAAAATACATCTTCCATGGACACCTGGAAAAGGGCACCAACAACGTGGCGGAATTTCTAGCAATAGATCAATGTATGGAGATCCTAGCGAAGGCAAATTGACAAAATGTCATAATCGAAGCTGACTCAGAATTGGTCGTCAAAGCTGCCGAGAAGATTCAAAATGGAACATCGCTAAACAAAGTTTCAAAGCACTGGAGGATGCTACAGGTGTTCCACCATATCCAATAACACTTACAAATCCTTAAAAAATTAAGATTTGTGCACGTTAGAAGAAAGGAAAACATGCTTTCACACAGGTTGGCCAATGAAAGGGTGGTCAACAAGGACAGGGATTCTCGGCATCCTTGGGAGTTTCTTCTTGCTGGGCAAGTATAGGAGGACTATTCCACTGTAGGAAATGTAGACTGGGATTCATGGTTGAGCAGTGTTGACACTGGAAACAAATATGGGCAGGACAGTGCCCATTTTGTTGTTGGTCTCTGTTCTTAAACTCTCGTCTCTTTTCCCTGGGCATTAGAATGACAGAGGAAGGTTTCAAGGTGAGCGATAACACAGATTGGATGGCTGAGACTCTCTTGGCTCAGCAGGTTTTTGTTAGCAACTCCTGAGGGCTAGCTCGGAAAAGTAGGAGGTGGACAGATTGGCAGGCTCAGATGGACAGTCTCCACCCAGCGATACAACAGATGAAATACCACAAGTGGTATATCACACGGGCTTTGGCTGATTTCCAGCTTAGCGGAAGAACCACACATTTTCATTCAAGAGATGATGCATGGTGTAGAGATAAGAGAGAAAACCACTCTTATTGTGCAATTAACCTCCGTTCTTCTCGGCTGCACAATATCTCTGTGGGGCATTGGATAGGGGTGTTTCATTCAATGGTTGAGATCAACCGTGCTTTTCACATAAACGTTCAAGACCCTACTTATTCAGGTGGACCCCATCTTGATAAGATTATGGGTAAGTCCACTAGGAGCTACATGGCCCTTGGTGGGACCATCTAGGGGCCCAACACCCCTCAAGACCATGTTCACAGATCGTATATGCCTAATGGGTTTCTGAGTGGCACCAAGGTGGGTTCCACAAAACCCAAAAATCACAAGTGGTTTATCACACAGGACACGGGCGGTATCGGGTTTTGGAGAAATTGTACGTGATTCCATACAAAAGGCAACACATGGCAAGGAAAGGTGGGGGAAAACCGCTCTCATCGCACGATTAACCCCCTTGCTTCTTATCCGCGCGATATCCAGGATGGTCGTCGGATCAGGACTCTGATTTCAACGGCTCGGATTGATCGGTCTTATTGCTTATTGGCAAATAGGTTAGGGCTTGTATTAAGCAACACTATGTAATTTTTACCGGTTTTCTAAGGGCTTCATCCCCATTTTGTTTAGGATCTACTTTTGTTGCAGGAGAGTCAGTTTATCGTCTTGACTTGTCTGGTAGCTATTAGCCATTTTTGTTGGCTATGTTGCCCCTATTGTCTAGGGCTCTATTTAAATTATGTAATTTATTCAGATCAATAGAAGGTTTGTCTCTTACTTATCAAAAAAAGATTGTTGATGTTTATGGGCACTGAGTAAATAAAAATTGCACTACATCTATGCATATAAAATCGCTTAAAATATCTCCTCCATCTTCATATTGCTAATGAAATTTTTTTGAAGTAAATAGTTTCAAATTTATTATTAATTTTCATAAATTCTCATTTTAATATAACCTTTTTCGTTTCAATCTTGAAACTTTGGATGACAGTCCTTGTTTTGATAATACATATATTTTAAATATATCTGGTTATTTTTTTTAAAATAACAAATCTTCATACATCCATTCAATTGTGTTCCGGCTGAATTTTTCAAACGGTCACCACCTTACTATTCCAAGAATAACAACAACTACTTTATCAATTCCTAGTAGAATTTTTTTTAATAGGGTGTCTTCTAGCAAATGGTCTTCTAGTAGAGTTTTTCAAACTTCCAGAACCTTGGTATTCAAATTGTAACAACTACTTTATCATTTCTTCGTAGAATGTAATTTACATAGAGTCTACATTGAAGATAAAGGGTAAGGTTCAAATAGTAACAACTACTTTATCATTTCTTTGTAGAAACTTAATTTACATAGAGTGTGCATTGAAGATAAAGGGTAAGTAACATAATAAAAGATGGGATTTGGGTTGTATTGATTTTGGAACATAAGGGATTACTTTTTTGGAATAGAGATTTTTAATTTTTTCACAGATGTTGAGTTAACCATGTGTGGAAGCTAAAAAGAAATAATCAAACATCAATTATTTCAAAGGGATTGAAAATTCAAAAAATCTATTATCTAAATAATATTTGAAAATGACAAGTATATATTAGAAAATTAATAATAAACCTCGTACATGATTATGACTAAAGAGATGCAAACATGGAAGATGGAAAGAGAACTATTCAATCTTTAGATAGACATGACAATAAGAGACTTGAACTTTTAAATAAAAATTAATTATTCTTTTATAACCATTTGTTCCAAAAAATGAGGGTTTTTTTCTCAAAATTATCCCAATACCAAAAAAACCCTTGTTTACATTGAATGGGTAGGGCGAAATAACTATCATAAATACCTATTCTTGAAAATTAGGTGAATGGAAGGTTGTAACTCCTAATTTCAAGGGCTAAATTCTCTCCTTTTACCCTCCCCCTTAAAATAAATTTGAGTCGATTTGTAACAATCTATTATGATACAAAATATTTGCCTGCTAAAAATTAAAACTCATTAATTTCGAACAAGGGTGAAAATTCACCCCTAAAATTTTCCATGAACTTCACCCATTGATATAGCAAGCGTTGAGAGGGATTAAATGTCTTTTGAGGTGCATTTCTCCTTTAGAGAGTAAAACTTGGAAAATACTTGCACATCGAAATATTTGGTCCCTCTAGGAACTTGCTAGATTTGTGGTTAAAATGCACACACACGCACACACACACACACACATAACTTTTCATTACTTAAATTACATTTTCGAATGTATAAATGGACACAAGTCATGAAGATTTTCCTTTTGCACTTTGATTGGGTACACTACACAACTTAAATTTTCAATTCCATCAAATCTTTGCTAGATTTCAAACAAAATTGACCCAAAAAATATCCATGAAAAATGGTTAAAATGTAAAATAGTGAAACTCCTTGAAGTGTTTTAACTAAAATTTATTTTTTCAACTATATTATATAATACATATATAATTTTCTCACAATATACAATATATACATATTTCACATTGGAATATTTCACTTAACATGAGTATTCAAATATTTTATTTATGAATTACATTGTTCACATTAAAATGTTTTTTTTCTTCTTTTCATTAATATTTTTTAAATACATGTAAATATTACTTAGCCTTTTATATCAAAATATTTTATTTATTACTCATATTGAATATTTTTTATTAATACTATTTTTTAAATGCTATATATATTACTTTCATATTAAGAATGAAATTAATGGCATGTCTTCCTCTTTTTAAAAAACAATTGATTTTATTTTTTTACTTTCAATTACTTATTTTCTTTGAACATATATATATATATATATATATATATATATATATATATATATATATATATATATATATATATATATATATATATATATATATATATATACATTGATATTGAAACATTAATATTGAAGTATTTTATTTAAGACTTGTTCTGAAATAATTTTAGAAAGTATAAGAATTATATAACTTCCACAAACTCAAAAGTGGAAATATAAGATTTTTATTTTTATATTTAATTAAATTATCTTGCTCTATAAAGTTGATATAATATTATGTTGCTTGATTATTTATCACTAATAGTGAAATATTTTTACTACGTCTCCTTCCCCTTTCTTACTAGTTTTTAATATAAAATATTTTTTATGGTGTCTATGTCCCCTTCATACTTGAAGAGTGGCAATATTGATGTTTTATAATAACTTTAATTAAAAATCATATATATATATATATATAAGGACATGTGTCAACCCTAAGTTGAGCACGGATGAAATCACACATCACACGCATACTAGGCTGTAAAATGTGCCTCTCAACAAAAACATGGGAGAATAGTATATATGGTTGGAAATATTATTCTAATACCTTTCCAATGATATATGACACTTCATCTAAATCCCTAGGAATGAAGTGATATGAAATATTTCGTCAATATGACCGAATAAGAAATACAAGGGCATTGAACAAACTAATTTTATAAGTTGGCCCCATAAGTTAACATAGAAACACTATAAATAAAATATATATGAGTTTATTTGAATTGTATCTAAGAAAGAATATATTTAAGATTCACAAGAGGAGATGAGGAATATTTTTGGGATGAATCCTAGAGTTTAAAGGTGGAAACAAAAATGTGATTTACAGGGTGAATATGTCATTTTAGCATTTTTGCTATAAATTTTATGTTGAGACATTTCAAATCATGGAGCTTCGAAAATACAGTATCATCATATTCCTCTGTTCAAATTTCAAAACTTGATTCACTATAATTTTAGAGATATGATATGAGGAAGTAAGGCTTCCTATATGCTCCTGAAATTTGCTTCAAGTAGGTTAGCTAGTAATTTTTGCTGTAAGTTTTATTTTTGAATGTTTTAAACTATGCCCATGGGTCGTAGAATATATGGTGATGGGGTGTACTAATATTTCACTTCATCACATGAAGGTCACTAGTTCAAAATGTCATGGTAAAAAATCCAACCATGTTAGGGGTTGTTGTGGCCTAGGCCAGGTGTGATCCTTGGGTGAATTTGATGGCTTAAATTCACTTGGGTCATGATTCCTCAATCCATAGGTCAAGCCTAATGTAATATATGGAGAACTCACACAACGTGGAGATCAAAATTTACTCATGTGATATAGATTGGATGATTATATTGTTTATCATACATCTTGATGCTTTAAGAGTGTAAAAAGTGGAGGAATCAACTCGTTTGACCATTTTTTACTAGTGGTGCCAATTTGTAAAGTTTTTGATCAAAAAGGTCAAGAGGAATTTTTAGGCCTTAAGTAAACATGTCGATACCTTTCCCACGACATAAATATCACCTCAAATGGAGCTCGTATGAGAAATATATGTCTCTTGAAAGTTGACCTACTGAAATTAACTACCATAATTTGCGATGATGCCACATCAGCACCATTACTCAATGAAAATGAGATAGACACATGATCATGATGAATAAGACTCTAGAAGAGTCCATAATTTAACTTTTGCTAAGAGTTGAATGATTCAATCCAAACAACTAGAAGGCTATCACGATCTGTTATAACTAGGCACTAGTAGGAAAAGGGGTTCCATTATTTTCAAGTGCATTTGTTCCAAAGATTATTAGAGTGGCCAGTAGGGATAGGGGTAGAGAAACAAAGAGGATTTGTGCACTATAGTATCCCATGGGTCATATGAATTATTTCTTTGTACTAACGACCATTTTGTATTTAGAGCAAGAGAGAAGAGTAGCATCACCTTCAAGTTGGGTTTTCTCTCAAAGGGTTTCATAGGTTATATCTTGGGCTAATCGTGGTTTGTGAGGTTTTATTTCATTGTTCTCTATTTTAGAAATAATTATAATTTTCATGTATGTGCAATAAAAATTAATTTATATATCCAAAAATCTAAAGAGAAATAAACCCCATAGTGTAGATTTTATACTTTTAAGTATAATTTTATTATAATTGTTGTGACAAACTATCTAGTGGAATACCCAAAATAGTTTACATATTATATTAGTATAGAGAAATTTTATTTGGGTATATTTTGGATATTTCTAAGGATCTAGTTTGGCTAATCCAAAAGTGATAAAACCCCATCTATATTTGATGAAGCTGTGAATAACCCTCATGATCCCATAGATGAGAAGTTTTCTCGGTTGGAAGAAAACGTTTTAGATATAAAATATAACATGAATCTCCTCATGGACAAAATTACCAATAATCTTGGGATATTCAGAGAATATGTGGGTTCTAACACCAAGGTCCAATCAGAGGGGAGATTAGGAGATATAGAAGAAACAAAGAATAAGATGAAGAATGGACCCAAAATAGATCAACTCAATTTGAGTGTTTTGAACCAATCATTGTCCTTATTCAAAATGGATGCAAAGGTTGATATCAAATCATACTAAGGTGATATCCATGCTATGAACCTAAATCATTGGTTGCAATAATTAGAAGTTTATTTCAATGTTGATCATAAAGAGTAAGAATAGTGGATTTCATTTACAAAACTAAAATTAGAGGGTCATTCCCTAACCTAGTGGGAAATCCACATAAAGACCTTTGAGTTGGAGGGAGATTCTCTAGTAACTAAGTGGCATTAATTTAAAACCCTCATAAATTCATAATTTTACCTTATCAGGTATGTATATGACCAGTGGATCTGGTGGCACTACTTCAAGTAGAAGTAGGGGAACAATTTACATGAGTACACCATAGAATTTAAAAGATTACCATAATGCTAGGTATCTCCTGAAAGAACTGAGATATTCTCCTCAAGTATCTAGGGGGTATACACATCCATATGCGAAATAAAGTGATTATTTTAAGCCTAGATTAGTGGGTGATGCTTCTGTATAGGCATAATACCTAGAGAACATAGGATTGAAGAAAGGGAAATCAAGTGGATTGAAGCACAAGGAGCAAAAGGATTCTTCTGAGGAGGGGGAGAATAAGTGGAAAGGGGGGGAGATAAAAATATGGTAGCCATAGAACACCATTATAAATATCCTAGAAACCACTATAACCACTTTAACATTGATGGTTATGGAGGACAAATGTTGGAAGTTGCATCAAGAGATTAACTTGAAGAGAAAAAGGAAAGATAATATGAAGAAGAATTGCATAGCCATTTATTTGAAAAACCTAGTTGAAAGAAGCTTGAACATGGATGAGAAGATAATTTGTACATTAGTGCAGAAGGAGATGAACCTGAGTAGCCTTCAACAATAGGAAGAGAAGAAAAAAGACCAAGCTCTTCCATATAAAGATACACATTTGAAAAACAAAGATTGATGCTCTGCTTAACTTTAGATTGCAATAAAATATCATTGCAACAAAGATGGTCAAAAAATTGGGATTGAAAGTTCATGATCATCTAAGCCAATATCCATTGGTATGTGTAAACAAGGATTTAGAGATAAAGGTAACAAGATAGTGGAAAAAATAGATTTTATATAAATGTTTATTTTATTGATGAAGTAGAACTCGATGTATTTCCCCTTGATGTATGTGGAGTGGTGTTTGTAAGTCCGTGCATGTACATATGAGAAGCAATATTCATGTGGATATCCAACCAATATAAGCTCATCAAGGATGGAAAATGATTTACCATTAATGCACACAAAGGCAAGTTGAAAAATTTGCTGGTAAGTACAACTAAGCCAAGAAATTAGCATATTTAGTAAGAAGTATGTTTTAATGTTTTTAATAGCATAAGTGTCCTTAGAGACACAAATTTTATTAATAAGGAAAAGAAAATTACATAAACGCTGCAAGAGATTACACACGATCACTCAACACTCTTGCAAGTGGAGAGAAACAAGTTTTAAATAAGCTTGTGTCATAAACTAATTTTGTTATGGATCAATTATTTCATTTACAAGTTCCCATTTACATTTAATGAACTTATATCAACACTCCTAACTATTTTCCTAAATTAGTTCCTAAGAAACAACACCTTTCTAGATGTCATATCTCTTATAACAATTAGATATTCTAAGAAGACTCTAAGACTCTAAATAATTAATTAAATATTCTAACAAAATTCGAAATAATTAATTCATGTACTTTGGATCATATATCTAACATTACCCCCATTGATACAAAAGTACATTACAACAGATACCAAGATCATCCCTAAACTTAGTAAATTTGATCCCTACTAAGTGGTTTTGTAAAAATATCTAAGATCTGATCTTATGAAGGACAATATATCAGTTTGATGACATCCTTTGTGATGAGTATCCTGATGTAATGATACTTTGTGTCCACATGCTTTGTTTTATAATGAAAAATGTATTTTGGAAATCTTTATGGCCGACTAGTTGTTGATGAATAAAGATGTGGCTTCTACTTGGGGAACACCTAAATCCTGCAAAACTCTGTGCAAGAAAACAATTTCACATGTTGCTTCCCATGTTAATATATATTCTTCTTCTGTTGAAGAAGTGGCCATTGTAGTTTGCTTCTTGCAACTCCAAGCAACTGTAGTTGACCCCATGTTAATCAAATAATCTGATGTTGATGCCTGATCATCAATACTTCTAGTGAAATTTGCATCTAAATATCCACCAAGTACAAATTTCTTAGTATTTTTTTAAAGAATAAGAAAATATTTCGTCCCTTGGATATATCTAAGGACCATTTTTGTTGCATTCTAGTGGCTTTCCCTTGGTTCATGCATAAAGCGCGATAGAATACTGACTACATAAGATATGTTTGGATGACTAGTTGTCAGATAGATAAAGCTACCAAACAAGTGTCTACAAGTAATAGTGTTCACCAATCACCCCCTTCAAATTTGGAAAGTTTTAAGTTTTGTTCCATTAGGGTGAGAACGAGCTTGCAATATTGCATCCCAAATTTTTGAAGCAATTCAGATGCATACTTTCTTTGAAAAATGAAAACATTGGTTGGATGTTGGAATACTTCAGCTCTAAGATAGTAGTGAAGCAATCCCAAATCAGTCATCTTAAATCTAGCCTGCAACTCCTTCTTTACCTACAAAATACGATCATTATTGTTCCTAGTAATGATGAATTCATCCATAAACATAACTAGAATCACCATATTTTTACCTTGTTGGCACACATATAAAGTAGAATTACATTCACTTCGCTTAAATACAAACTTGTGAAGCTATTCAACCATTTTTTCATACCAATCTTGTGGAGCTTGTTTCAATTCATATAAAGCCTTAATCAATTTCCATACTTTGTGTTCTTTCACTTCAATATAAAAACTTGGAGGTTGAGTAATATATACTTCTTCCTTCAAGTCCCCATTGAGGAAGTCACTTTTAACATTCACCTTATGGACTTTCCATCATTTTTTAGTTTCAAACGCAAGTGCTAATATGATGGTGTTCCATTTTGCTGTAGGTGCAAAATTTTCCTCATAGTCAATTCCTTCTTGCTATGCAAAAGCTTTAACAACAAGCCTTCCCTTGTATTTGTCAATGTATCCATTCTTCTTATACTTAATTCTATAAACCCATTTGCATCTGATGAGTTTCACATTGTTAGGATAGTCAACGTGTTTCCAAGTGTTGTTTTCATCACTGCCCTCTATTCTTGAACCATTTCCTTTTGTCATTCTATATGTTTTACTACCTCTTTGTATGTGGAGGGCTCAGTAAAATCATTTGTTATTAAGGAAAAAATTCCTTCATTTTTGTGTGAACTTCATGTCCCTGTTTTGTTTTTTTCATCTAGCCTGACATCCTTCAAAAGTTGAATGGCCCATTTTGGCATTTAATGTTCACTTGTTTGTGGATCTAAATAATCACCATCATTATAAAGTGGATTGATATAAACAATTGTTCTTTGATCATCTGAAGGTTAAAGGGGTGGAGAGTCACTATCATAGGAGCTACTACTATGAGATTGAGATGAACTTCTAGAAGATCTAGATGGTTTAGATGAAGCAGGTGAGCTAGATGAACTATTTTTTTATGAAAGTAGTTCAATATCATACCAATGTTGTGTACTTGGTTGATTTTGCATTATGCTTTTATTTTTATCTCCCTTAGTTTCCAATTTATGTATAATACTTTCTATCTCTGTGGCACTCTTACTTTCTATTTCCTCAAATATAACACCCCTACTGGCAATAAACTTTCCGTTGGGCAGAAGACGATATCCCTTCTTTTCATCGAAATACCCAATCAATGTACACTACAAAATTCGTGAATCAAGCTTAGTTCACATTTCATTTGGAATTAAGGCATAACACACTCAACCAAAAACTCTAAGATATTTGACTCAAGGTTTGAAACCAAACCATGATTCATATGGTGTGATTCCATCCAAAGAAGTAGTAGTAGATTGATGTATGTATTCCTTCTACCCAGCATAAAGGATTTGAATTGTTGGAAATAATACCGAGAGGGCGGGTGAACCAGTATTATCATATCAATAATTTTTCATTTCCCAAACAAATTTATATACGCTACTTCTATGAAGTGAACTAGAGTGTACACATTGTTGTGATTAGAGAAACGAGCGTATACCCAGATAACATTATGATTTAGTTAATTTATCATGTGTTGATATTTAACTAGTGCATCAGTAACTTATTAAACAGTTCAATAAAAACAGAATAAACCATCACACATAATCAACACACAAGAACACCAGGATTTAAGGTGGAAACCCCATGCGGGAGAAAAATCACCTGTTGTTGTCATTTCTGTCTTCTTTTAATATTAAGAAAATCTGTTTACAATCTTGTACTGGTGCAAACTTATACTAGTACGCAGACACCCACCTGTAGAAGGCTACAACCTTCTCTCATTTTCTAGCTTCTACTGGAAGGGATTTACAACCCACCTAGCTCTTGTACTAGACAATGTGTTTACTAGTACGTAGGCACTGGCCTACAAAAGGCTACGGCCTTCTCTATTCTTACAGGGACCACATTTCATAAATTTTCAGACTGGATGCTCCTGGTACACAACAATACAAATGAAGGCCTCGATTCATAAAATTTTCATACTGGACCCATCAGAAACTTTGAAACTCAAACTGCATCAACCAACAATTAGTTAATCTGAATAATCAGATCACTATCACCAGAACATTGTGCTGAAATGAGAAACCTGCATCATCATTTAGAACTAGCTATAACCTCAAAAATCATGCATCAAAATGTATACTCTACTTTACTGAACCCAACCTGTGTGTATATGCTACTTTCTTTAACAAACTCTATGTATACCCTCAAAAACTACTGAAACATAAAACTTTTGAATTAGGTCTATACCAACCAACAATATACTAAACATCTACTGTCAATTTTTAGAGCTTTAGATAGGCAGTAGCAAAGATAACCCTTCTTACTTAGACAATCAATCAGTCAAACACCAAACTCCTTATGCATTCAGTTTTACGTTCAGATCTAAGAAGACTTCATTGACATACAGCAGTAAAACAATAGAACTGATCAGATAGGTCAGTCAAATCTAAATAATAGGGTTTTCTTTTGTATATGCTACTTGGAAGAGTATAACTTGCATGTACACACACTTTTACCAAGACAAATCAATGTATAGATCGGAAAATATTAACTCATAACTTCACTGCTATTCTAGACTTCAGACAAGCCCAGATCATGACATTTAAAGAATAAAATAGGTGTACATAATCAGATCTAGCCCAACCAATATCAGATCAATCAATGATAAGTCATTCCAGATCTCATGATCATGATCCAACATTGAATTCAAGACGCATAAAATATTTCAGATCAGATCACAAACATAGCCCCTACAACATAAAATATACTTCAGATAGAATTATTCCTTATAAACCATTTCACTTGCACTCACTAGCATTATGATATTCTCCTCCTTATATAGTTTTAGGCCTTTCTCAATACCTCTGACCAAAACCACTTAGGACTCCTGGTATTCTTGGACGGGATCAAATAGTCATTACTCCACTCAATATTGTGGGATAATACCATAATATTGACCCTTGGTATTGTCTCCTCTTGAATTTCCTTGATTTTCCAACATATACGCGCTTTTCTTCTTGTGAAAGTGCATGTATATGTATACACCTTTCTGTTCTGCGAACCAGCGTGTATACACTACTTTGACTAAGTGGACCTGCATATATATCTTAACTAGTTTTCACCATCCTTTACCTTCAACTTCTTCATTCTAATTAGTAGACTTTAGTTCCATCATCCTGCTCTTCTGTACCAATGCCATGTTACATCTGAATGGACATGTTACACTATGGGTTTTCCTTCATCAAAACTGAACTGACCTGTGAATGAGTTTCCATCATGGACAACGCTTGTATCATAATGCCAACATAAATTTTTAAAAGTTAGCATAGATCTTTCCATTCCGAACAAGGTGTGAGTCATTCTCTCTGCTACTACATTTTGATGTGGAGTGTAGACATTTGTAACTTGTATTGTGATACCATTTTCCATGCAATAAGTTTGGAATTCATTGGAAGGGAATTCCCCTCCATTGTCTGTCTTGAGAGTGCCAAATTTTTCTTTAACCTAATTCTCAACCAATTGGTGAAAATTCTTAAACTTTTTGAATGTTTTTTTACGTTTGTTTCAAAAAATAAGCCCAAGTCATTCTACTAAAATCATCAATGGAGAGTAAAAAGTATCTACAACCTCCTAGAGAAGTCTGTAGAGGTCCACAAATGTCACCACGAACCAATTGTGAATGACTATTTTCATGCCATGAACTTGTTGGAAAAGTCTCTCAACATTGTTTCCCGTAAATGCAAGATTAACATCTTGCATTTTCTTTCTCAAAATTTGGAAGTCCTTTAACCATTCCTTGCTTTTGAATTTAAGAGAGGACTTCAAAGTTTAAATTCCCATATTGAAAATGCCATGAACTTATTGGTGAAATATTTTTACTTGTTTCTCTTGCAAAATCATAAATTCTTGGAATGACTATTATTTTAATCCTTAAAATTTTTCCATCTTCATATCCTATCATGATTGTCTTCATATTTTGTTTAATGGAGTTGCTTTTTACTAAGCCATCCTCCATAACAACCTGATGTCCTTCTTGTTGAATCATGACTAATGACTCTTCTTGAAAGTTGGTACATACCAGACATTTGAAATTAGTTTTTCTCCAATGCCAGGAAGATAAACTTTTACTACACCTTTTCCACAAGGATTGTGTCTTGTATCATCTACAAGAAATATTGAATTGAGATGGCATTATTGAAAAGTCCAAAATAAGTCACATCGAAAATTCATATGTTGTGTTTCTCCTATATCTAAGATCCAAGCATATTCATAATCACTTTTAAGATATGTGGAGACCTGTAATGTTGTTGATTTTAAACTTTGAAGTGTAGTGAATACATATTCTGAGCCATCATCTTCTTGATCATTAGCAAATTGTGCCAAGTGTTGTTGAAACTTTGGAATTTTTTCAATAGAAGTTCGACAATCTTCAGCATAATGACCAACTCTATGACATATCTATAAACAACCTAATTGAAATCTTTACCTCTGCCTTGAAATTTTCCTCTACCTCTACTTTTTCCTCTACCTTAATTTTATCCTCTGCCTTGACTTTTTCCTCTTCCTTTATTGTTGCCTCTGCCAGAACTATTGCATCTACTAAAGTTGTTCCCTATGCCTTGACTTCTACCACAACCTTGTCCTCTATATTCTCCTTGATTTTGATTGTTGTGCCCTCTTCCTCTACCTCCAGAACTTTCAATTGAAGATTTACTAGTGCTAGCTTTTGTAAAGAAGACATCTTCTCCAACCTGTTTCTTCTTTCCAAAAGTTTTGTCATGTTGATCTAACATTTCACTTAAATCATAAAATTTTAACTTCTCTAGCTTTCCATTTACCTATAAATTTTCCAAGGAATGTGTCTATGAATAAGGAAAACCAAAAATTAAAATAGTATTCATGAAACTGGCATCCACTGGTTGAAATCCAACCTTTACTATTTCCTTCTTAATGTTCTTAAGTTTGGAAATGTATTGAAGTACATCTCCCCCTTCTTTCATTTTTCATTGAAGCAACTTTCATTGAAGATCAAATGTCTTAGATTTTGTTTATGTATCAAATAAATATTTAAATTTTCTTTAGGAAGACCATGCATCAGAATCATTTTCAATGTGAACATACATTTCATCATTAACTGAAGATTTAATTAATGCTGATTCTTTGGCATTTTTAATCTCCCATTTAGCTAGTGACTCTACATTTCTAGGTTTGTTTGTTTTAACATCACCATCACATACATCTTGCCAAAGTTCATTATAAATCAAAGTGCTTTCTATGTGCATTTTCCATGTCTTGTAATTTTTTAAGCCTTTATGTTTGTTAGACTCAGAAAATAAATTTACCAGCTTCGACATTGTAAAAGTAAATGTATGCACCAAGATGGATCATGCACCAAAAAGGAAGATGGAAAACATACCACAAGCACTGCCATACACCAAAAATGATCTATTGGGGCTTGGCCTTGACCCTCGTATAGTCATTTGAGGAGAAATGTTACTTAGATTTGTACTTGGCTCTAGTCAACTACTCTAAAATTTTATAATAAGCTTTCAAAATTTGACTTTACAATGCTCTTGCAATTTGAGTTCTATGACTATAGTCCCCCCTCAAAGTAAAAGTTAATTTGAATTGCAATTTGTTTCCCTTAAATAAAATGTTGCTCCAAAATTACAAATTATAGAGTTACACCTTATCACTCCAAATTTACAAAACTTGCACCTTATCCCTCCAAATTACAAAATTTGAAATAAAAATCACACGTTATCTCTCCATTAAAAAAACTCTATAAAAAAAAAGCATGCATCCCTTTTAAGACAATTAGTAAAACTTTCAAATAATTATGAAAAAGCTATTTATAGAAGATAATGCTAATATTTATGAATGTAAAAGGATATGCACCATTAATTTGTTGAGAGTCATATGAAGGTGGTTCAATGAAAAATATTCCACATTTCTTCCAATATTTCTTCAACGTTGGCTCTCTCCGATGCTTTCTTCAATGTTGGCTTCATAGATTTTTTCACATTGTTTGATTTCTGTATGATTTCTTCACTCCATGCTTCTGATGGAGTTCTCATATACTCTACAACCACACTCACAGTCCTAAGAGACTTTTCACATGAGGCTTGTGAGTGACATACTGAGTTCAGTAATTAGTCTCCCAAAGACCGATAGTCCCTTGGGACTGGACCTGTATTTTAAATTACAATTTTCCTCTTCAAATGTAAATGGTACAGGAAAATATTGTGGGAGGTCTAGATTTTGATATCGAGCCGGTCGCAATGTTTTAGATCACCATGATGCGTGAAATCCTGCACATTCAAGGTAGCCAATGCAGTAACTAGATCGATGCCAAGATCTGGGAAGTTACTTGCGATGAGCACGGAATCGATCCCACTGGGAGATACCAGGGTACTTCAGATCTATAGCTCGAAAGGGTTAATGTTACCTACAATGAGGCGAGTTGTAGGCGAATTTCTCCCTGCACTGTGCTTATGGATCTGGAGCTTGGGATCATGGACGGTGTGAGGACCGAGCCATATGGCCAAGCCTCTAGGCCTGATAACCTCGTTTTTGGATAGTTTAGGGCTGGGAACAACCGGCCTAAGGGCCATTACACTGAGGGGGCCAAGCTCATTGATTTCGTTCTTGAAGTCGTCAGGAAGGAGGCTGAAAACTGTGATCACCTTCAAAGGTTGCAAGTGTGTCACTCTTTGGGAGGAGGCACTAGATCTGGAATGGGAACCCTCTTGATCTCCAAGATCCGAGAGGAATACCCTAATAGAATGATGCACACTTTCTTTGTTTTCCCATCTCCCAAGGTGTCTGATACTGTGGTGGAGCCTTACAATGCTACACTTTCTGTGCATCAGCTGGTGGAGAATGCCGACGAGTGTATGGTGTTGGACAATGAGGCCCTCTATGATATCTGCTTCAGGACTCTCAAGCTCATGACACCTAACTGTTGGACCAAGATGAAGCTCTATGAGGAAGCAACGAGACGATTCGATCTGATAAATCCAGGCACAAGGGTAACAGATGCAACAACATCGCAGGTGAATGAGCACCCAAAAGAAGAGGATCAATGACAAATATTCATTAAAACATTGGAAGGAAAAACTATTTGCTGGAGGATCTGGGAAGGGAGGAAGATCCGGGAGCTAAAAAACAAGATCCTCTGGGTATACCAACATACTAGCAAAACTTGATCTGCTCAAGCCACAACTTATAGGACAATCTTACACTGCATGATTATGGCATCACTGCAGACACAAAAATCATAATTAATCTGTGATTGACGGGTGGAAGTGTGGGAACAAACTCAAAAATCATAGGATCTTTCAAGGAAGAAGTCAAAGGCACGGGGAAAGTACAGGACAAAACCATAGCAATAGTTGAGCTCCTAGGACCCTAAATCGTAGAACAAAAATCTGAGAATCCTACACTCACCATCACCATGCCTAAGGTAAGAAACCCATACACAGATCTTTATTCCAATTCAGTTATATGCAGATTCAATGGGTTTCAGCCAAAATCCAATGTTCTACACCAATGGATATACGAGACCTAGTCTCCAGACTGTGAGATATATCTATGCCCCAAGGGTTTTTTTATAGTCAGATTCAGAACAGAAAAAGAAAGAGATTACATCCTCAATAAAGGGCCATGGTTCTAGGGCAATGCAGGACTATTTATGACCCCATGGTTCCCGGATTTCAATGCCAACACAATGGTGGTATCAAGGATCCTTATGTGGTTCAGGTTTCACAACCTCCCGTTACATTTTTGGCATCACAAGGTATTAATCGCCATAGGAAACGTAATGGGAAAATACCTGAAGATGGATGAAGACAAAATCTCAAATGGGATTTTCACATTTTCCAGGATATGTGTGGAGGTAGAACTCAACGAGGGACTACCTAAAAGCATAAACTTTAATTTCAACAATACACAGTGGACATAGCCATTAGATTATGAAAACACAGCATTCTGATGCCGTGGATGTCTACAAACAGGACACCTCCACAATGCCTGTCCTAAATAAAAACAAACTCCCAAATGGAACAAAAAGAATAGAAATATCCAAAAGGATGGCACTGTATAGCCCCTTTAGAGGAAGAAGTAGAAATAATAGAAACAATAGCATACCAAGCAGAAAGAGAGGAACAAAAGAACCAGAAGAGCTCACTAAAGGAGGAGGAAGACTCCAGCAACCAAACACAACATAAAACATCTCAACTAATAGGGATGGAAATAACGGGTATCAAGCAAACCCATGGATCAAAAGGATCTGATTCTGACAAAGACACTCTCACTGAAAATCAGCTTTCCATTGTAACGGCCACTCCCAATACTAGAGGTTGGCGTAAGGTGGAAAAGAAGAAAGGGAGGAAAGAACAGTAGATAATATTTTATTTTATTTTTTTACTTTTTGTCTACCTTGCATCCTGTGAAAATAGGTACAGGCCATATGCATATGCTTTTTAGCATCTACAAAATGTAATTTTGTCATCATGAATAAAATTACGACTTTTTTCTACGGGAAAAAAAAAACTGTAAAGGGTCCAGCTCTAGCATTCCACTTGGACGGAGAATATTGGAATGTGCCAATAGAGAAGTACTTAGTCAGTGATGGGAGTGGTGCAAACTGTCCGGGGCCCTGCTCTTTAATTTTCTCATCTTTTTCCCATCAATATTTCTTTATGTGGTAGGGAAATGATATCAGATTGTACTCTGATGAAAAGGAGATGAAACATTGAAGGAGGCCCTTGAAAGGCTGGAATTGATTATATTTCAATCCACAACTATGTCTTTATGACTCCTAGGGCAATCAACATAGATTCATAGGCTCAAGCTCCGAGTGGAAACCGGCCAAACAGATGGTCAATTCAACGTGAAACGTTTTAAAACCAGATTTGATCTCCCTAGAAGTATATTTTGTAGTCACAATTAAAACTCAAAAAATAAAATTGAACGCTATTGAGTTTCACCTCAAACCTAGGGTCAAGTAATAGTTGAATCTCATAGGCATGCAATAGCAACAACAAATTATAAATCCAAGAGAAAAAAATCTTATTTTCCAACTTTGGGCAATAAAAAAAAAAATAATACAACCTCACAAGCACCTCTTTTTTTATTAACAATATTAATAGTTACTAATAAAAAATGATACTTACCATAAAAAGTAACTTTCTTTTCCTTTATAAAACGTTGAAAAATTGGCACACTAATCAAAAGTTGATCATTTGATGGAGTTTTCTAGAACCCAACAGAGCTAGATTTTCTATTCACATTATCTGCATCATTAAAACTTTGATACCACAATAAGAACATAAGTATCCTCAGACACACAAATTTTATTAATAAGGAAAAGAAAATTACATAAAATATGCAAGAGCTTACACATGATCACTCAACACTATCGCAAGTGGAGAGAAACACGATTTAAATAAGATTGTGTCCTAAAATAATTTTGTAATGCATCACTTATTTCATTTACAAGTGTCCATTTACATTTAATGCACTTATAACAACACTCTTAACTATTTTCCTAAATTATTTCCTAAGAAACGACACTTTTCTAGATGTCATATCTGTTATAATAAACAGATATTCTAAGAAGGCTCTAAGACTCTAAATAATTAATTAAATATTCTAACACAACTCTAAATAATTAGATTGTTTTCTTTGGATCATATATCTGATAGTTTTTCAAGTGAAAATAAGACTCTATAAGAGTCAATGAGACTAGAGGCATCCCTGGAGGGGTGTACTAAGAAATAGAGAAAACAACTAGGAGATTTGCTAAAGGTATACAAGGATGTGTTCCAAGAGCCTAATGGGCTATCACCCAAGAGGGAAGTGGAGCATGATATTTAGCTATTGTTGGACTCACCATTACCAAACATTGGGTTTTACAAGAAACCCATTATAGAATTGAGGTGAAGAAACTATTGCGGAAGCTATTAGAATAAGGTGTCATTCAGCCGATAATTACATAAACATGTTGGTAACCCATCATCATTATACCAAAGAAGGATGGGACTTAGAAAATCTATATACATTAACAAATCACTAAAAAAATATGCCCAAGAACAAATTCCCCTTGCAAAGAATAGATGATTTGTTGGATCAGTTGTAACAAATAAAATACTTCACCAATCTAGAATTAAGGTATGGATATCACTAGGTTCGAGTCAAAGAAGGAAATACTTGGGAGATCAAATTCAAAACCAGGAAAGGTTTGTATGAGTGGTCAGTCATGTCATTCATCCTATCCAATGCACCAACTATGTTTATGAGGTTAATCAATGGTATATTGCACCCTCTTATAGATTCATTTGTTATTGTTTATTTGGATGATATATTGGTATATAGTGCTACATGGGAGGAGCACATTTCACATTTGATGTAAGTGTTGGAGACATTAAAGAAGCACTATATCTAGAAATCTCAAAATTTATGAGTTTAAACAACATTCTTTGGTGTATTTGGGGTATGTAGGTGGTAGAGAGCTGAAGATAGATCCCACGAAGATAGAGGCCATCATGAAATGGCCAGCGCCTACTAATGTTTCTAAGGTTAGGATTTCCATTGGGGTGGCACAATACTTGAGTAAATTCATATCCTCTTTTTTAACAATAACATCACCACTTCATGCCATAACAAAAATGAAAATAGTTTCCTGTGGGTAAAGGGTTAGTAGAGGGACACCGAGGAGCTAAATAAGGGGATCAGTCAAGGACCAGTTCCAACACTACTTAACTTATAACATCCCTCTGAAGTGGAGATTGATACAAGTTGGTATGCTATGGGTGTGGTCTTGATGCAGGAAGGAAGGAATATATGCTACCATTTTGAAGTATTTCAAGTGGAAATTATTAACTACCCTACCTATGACACAAAGCTTTATGTCTTATTAAAATCTATGGATAATTTGAAACACTATCTGATGGGAAATGAGAGAGTATTTCTCAAGTATCACTAGCCATTACAGTACTTGGAGGCCCACAGTATGCTACGACATACAAGGCATTACAAGTGGATGATATTTCTATAACATTTTCATTTAGTGATAAAGTGTAAGAAGGGAAACACAAACAACTTGGTTGACATTCTTTCATGGTCAACCACATCAAATATTGCAGCTTTGGTAACTCTAATACAATTGGATCCATTCACCAATGATGAATATAAAGAAGCATATTTAGAGGATGAGGACTTTAAGGAGGTGTTTCAACAGTTGTAGAGCCAGAGTCATGTACATGATGGTGATAACATAGCTTAATACCATCTCTGGGATGGGTTACTATATAGGTTGGATAAGTTATATCTTCCTAAAGGTGATCAATTGTAGCCGATTAGAGATGCTCACACCTCCAAGGTTGTATGCCACTTTGGTGTAGAGAAGGAAGTGGAAAACTTGCAAAGGTATGCATATTTTCCAAACATGCAAGAATAGGTCACTAAGTTTATAGGGAGATGCACGATTTTTTGTACCATCAAACATAGTAACAGGAAACATGGTATACATCATCCCTTACTTGTACCGACTTGTCCCTAGGAAACCATTTCCATGGAATTTGTGGGAGGTTTACCAACAACTAAGAAGGGATGTTACTGCCTATTTATGGTAGTTGAAAATTTTAGCAAGATGTGTTCAGATGCCCTATAAAAATGCCATTAGCACGAAAGAAGCAACAAACTTGTTCTTTGAACAAGTCTGGGTGCAATTTAGGATCCCAAGGAGTATCATTTTAGACATGGACACAAGGTTTCTTAGTGCATTTTGGACTACATATTGGGAGAAGATGGAAACAAAGTTAAGGAGGTCTATAATATCCCATGCATAGACAGATGGGAAGACATAAGTAGTCAACATGAATTTTGTGCATCTTTTAAGGGGTTATACTCAGAAGCATACAAAGGAATATGATGAAAATATGGTATATATACAACACTTTTATAATAAAGTAGTCCACACTTCTACTAGTAAGTCCCAATTTGAAAATTGTTTTGGATATTTTCCACCTTCACCTTTGGATATTACATATGGGCAGAAAGGAGTGAGGAAGGATCTTATAGGGGATTCCTTAAGGGTTGTAAAATTTGTTGAGAATATTTAGAAAATCCATATGCTGGTATAAGAGATACTGTAGAAGTCACATGAAAAATTTAAGGTCATGCATGACCAACACAAAATAGAGAAGCTGTTCAAGGTGGTAGATAAAGTATGGTTATAGTTGAACAATCATATGATATAAGGTCCTTGTAAGAAAATCAAGGCTATGTGGTATGGCCCCTTTGAGACACTATAAAAGGTGGGAACTACCTTGTATAGACTTAGTACTCTACCATACATGTGCATTTACTCAGTGGTGAATGTGGAAAATATGAAACTCTATGAGCCTTCCATGTTGGATCAAGAAGAGGAATACATCCTACCTTCTGTAGAGGATTTGGCACCAGATGCTTAGGTAGAGTTGAAAAAGGGTATAATTTTGTACAATATGTCAATAACTACGAGATAGGAGCAACATTACCCTTTGCAAATTTGGTTGAAAGAAAAACTTCCAGGAAACGCTAAATGGCGCACTCGAGAAGGTGGAGGAAAAATTTCCACACCTCATTCAGTATAAAATTTTGGGGACCAAAATCCTCCCAAAATTGGGAGGTGTGATTTGGATTGGATCATTATATTTTTTTTCATCCATCTCGATGATTTTAGAGTGGAAAAGGTGGAGCAATCAACTCACATTACCATTTTTTATTGGCATTCATAGTTTGGAAATTTTCAGGTAAAAAATTTCAAGATCCATTTTGAGGCCTTTTGTGGTCCAAACCTCACTTTGGACCTACATTACATAATCTACATGTTGATACCTTTCCAACGATCCAAGAATCACCTCAATAGGAGCTAATATGAGAACATTATGCCTCTCAAAAGTTGACCTACCAAATTTGACCACCATAATTCAAGAGGATGCCATATCAACCCCAATTACTCAAGAAAAATCGGATATCCATGTGATCATGATGAAGAAGACTCTAAATGATTTTATATTTTTACAACTCTACTTAATAGTTGAGGGAGTCAAACCTAACCACTAGTAGGTAATCGTGTTGTGTTATAACCAAGCCACTAGGAGGAAAATGGGTTCCGTTATTTTCAAGTGCATTTGTTCCATACAAGAAAAGTAGTTGAGAGGGAGAGGGAGAGAGCATAGAAAGAGGATTTTTGCACTATAGTTACCCATGGGCCACAGGCTTTACCTCTTTCTACTCATATTCATTTTCTATTCAGAAATAGAGAGCAAAGAAGCCTCACCTTCCAACTAGGTTTTCTCTTGAAATGGTTTCCCATGTTCTATCTTGTGTAAATCATGGTTTGTGAGTTTTTATTTCATTATTCTCTATTTTATACATAATTATAATTTTCATGCTTATGCAATAAATTGTAATTTATAGATCTAGAAACCTAAAGGGAAATAAACACTCATAGTGTATATTTAAGATTTTTAAGTATAATTTTATCATATTTGCAGTGACTAATTGTCCAGTGGCATATCCCTGGTAGTTTATGGATCACCAAGGTTAAAATTTCAAACAACCTTGGTTAATTATAGTTTTGGATATATGCTTTGAGGAAGTTATACTTCTTGAGTGTTCCTAAAACATGTTTCAAACATGTCAGCTTGGTACTTTCACTATAAATTTATTTTCGTGATATATTAGATTATGAAATCTATAGGAGTGAGAGAAGATATCTCAAGGTACCTAATGTAGAAATTTTATACATTTCTTCGATACAATTTCAAAGATGTGATTTGAGTAATTTAGTGTTCCGGAATTCTTCTAAAACATCCCTCAAATAGGTTAGCTTGGTATTTTTGCTATGAAATTATTCCTGTGATATTTTAGACTATGACATATGGAAGAGATAAAGAAGTGATCTCAACGTACCTACGTTAGAAATTTTAGACCTCTTTCTTTTTTCTCTATAGTTTTATAGATATGATATAAGAAAGATATTGTTCCTGAGTGCTCCTAAAACATGCTTCAAACATGTGATATTGACATTTTGCTATAGATTTCCTTTTGGGATGTCTCACACTGTGAATAGGAAGAAGACAGAGATGAGACCTATGGTACCTATGGTAGAAATTTCATGTATTGTTTTTCTATAATTTCAAAGATATGATATAAGGAATTTAGTGTTCTTGAATGCTCCTGAAAAATGCTTCAAATAAGTGAACTTAGACATTTTTTTTTATAATTTTTTTTTTGAGATGTTTTAGATTTTGAAATATGGAAGAGAAAGAGAGTAAATCACAATGTATCTATGGTAGAAATTTTATAGCGATATTTGAAAATTTGAATACATGACATGTTGTGCAAATGTTTCCTTAGGAAGAAACCAATAACAACATGTTTTAGGAGAAGTATACCTATATAAGGAAGAACTGACAAGTAGACTTGCAAAAGGAAGAAGCAACTAATAGAGCTAGTGAAGATAGAAGCAACAAGAAGACTTAATGAAAGCTAAAGTAACATAGGTGATTGGTGTATCTAGTAGGTTGGTTCCTACAAAATAGTAGAGGGGATTGGTGTCTCATAGAGGTTGGAGCCTATAAGATCTTTCATATAAACAAGTTTTGTGGTTTTCTCCCGTAAGTATTTCCATGTGTATCTTTTGTTACTTGTTTAGTTTATGAGATTGATGTTTTATTATGTTCAAATCTTTAAATAAGTAAAAAATTTCATTATATTGATTTAACACCCCTCTTAATATAATTGTGAATCCAACAATTTGTTTCTAAGTGAGTTCCTATAGATGTAGTCTAGCCATTGGAAAGAAGATCTCAGAGTGAACACAGATATTCGTGAAGGTCCAACCAAAGATCCTATGTTTAATGGAAGATATGATGTTGAAGAAATGAAAGAAGTGGAGAATCAAAATATGGATAGTGCACATGAAATGAAAACAGAGAATTGAATTCATAAAAGAAGTTCTCAAACATTCAAAGAGGACAAAAATTCTCAAAACCATGAATGTTGACGTTGATGATCATTACAATGAAGAATCATATCCAAAGGAGCAAGATATATATGATCTCAAGGTAGAAATTATATGTGCATTAGAAGATATAGAAAGACTAGAAAGAAAAAATAAAACATTGGAGGATCTATTACAATAATATGAGAAAGAAAAGAACCACTATCTTGATGAATCAATAGTCTCTATCATGAAGTTATAACTAGAATAAGAAAAGAAAAGAGAATAAATTTTGCTAAGCCATCTCAGAGAAAAGGAATGATCTTATGAGAAACTAGAAGATGAGCTTTTTTCCTTGAGAAAGGATTTAGAAAAAATCACTTATCAACTAAATCAAAGTTTGATGTTAGGAAAGAGTTATAAAATATTATATGATATTCTAATTTTCAAAATATCTCCTTTTATTAAATAGATGTTGGTTATCATGAAACAACCAAGAAAGAATCAAGCCAATGGCATTGGAAAAGAAATGCAAAGAAAAACCCATAAGCTATGCTAATGTGTTCAAAGGTTCCAACATCAATGTAAGGAGAGCTGGAAATGAAGACAATGATCAACAAATGCATGGCCTTGTTAGAAACACAAGCAACACTAGGCAAGGATGTGAACACCAACGAAACCCTAGGAATGGATTCAGAAGATCAATTCCCCCATGAAGGTCTTAGACGTCTAGGTGTCAAAAATCGCTTTTATGGCTAATGATTTTTGTGTAATAATTTTGTTCATAAGGAAATAAATTGTAGAGAACATGTAAGAAATGACTATATGGGAAATAGGAGCAGGCAATGATATAAGATCTCAAGTAATGGTCATGTGAGCATCTATCCTAGAATTTTTATTGAGAATGTTGTCAAAATTTACCAATCATTTTTCTTCTCATTAGATGATGTTGAATTTTAAAGTGAAATAATTTTGGGCACAAGGCTCATGATTGTAGGACCAATACTTTGAGGCCTCTAAATCAAAGTAGAGAAAAATATATTGTTAGAAATGTAAATCAAAGAATAAATATTTGGGAAAAGAAGCAATAAAGACAAGAAGAGTGTGGTTTTTCACTATATGCTCAAACCAAGATAGTCAATGGTACATTGATCGTGGATACTCAAAGCATATGAGTGGAGGTAAGAACAAATTTGTATCTCTAAAGGAAGACAAAGGAGGAAGTTTCTCTTTTGGAAATAATGCACTAGCCAAAATAATGTGTAAAAGAACAATTGTCCTTTATGGAAAAAATAAATCTCAAAATTTTTTGTATGTTGATGGTCTAAAAATTAATCTCTTAATTGTTATTCAAATGTGTGATCAAGGATATGAACTCACATTCCAGTCCAAAGAATGTTAAATTAGGAAGTAGATTCTGGAAGAGTGGTGGAAGATGAAACTAGAACCTAAACTAATGTAGATATATATATATATATATATATATATATATATATATATATATATATATATATATTATGGAGAAAAATAAATATATTACATGGGGAAATTTTGATAAGATTTGTTTATGGAATGGAAGTATGGGTCATATATGCTTTGAAAACCTAGTAAAACTCAGCAAAACACAATGAGTAAGAGACATGCTAAATATATTGAAACCAAATGATACTATTTGCAAGCCATGGTAACATGGGAAGTAAATGAGGGTGAGGTTGAAGACAAAATAATACTAATCATCAAAGAGTTTCTACTAGCCAACAAGGAAACAAACATTAAAAGGTGAAAGATATTTTATGTTTTTTATTAATGCTTACACAAGAATGAGATGGGTTACATTCCTTAAAGATAAATATGAAGCATTTGAAAAATTGAAAGCTTTGAAGCTCTAATTGAAAATGAGATTCAACTAAAGATGAAGTGTTTAAGATCAAATACAGGAGGTGAGTTTACCTCTAATGAAATGAATTTTTAAGAATCATAGGATTATAAGATATTTTTCAATAGCAATGACTCCATAACAAAATAGAGTTATTGAAAGAAATAATAGAACTCTGTAGGAAATGGAAAGAATAATGCTTAATGAAGCCAATATACCAAACACATTTTGTGGAGAAGTAGCCTATACTACAACCAAAATTTTAAATAGAGAAAAAAATAGAGTAAACAACAACAAGACTCCTTATCGAAAGTTAGGCCAACTATAGTGAAACAATTCAAGGTATTTTGATATAAGTGCTACATAAATATAAATGAAGACAATTGAGGAAAGTTTATTCCAAAATAGATCAAGGAATTATCCTTGGTTGTGCACCCAGAATCAAGGGCTATAGATTTTGAAACAAAAAACTTTGCAAAGTGGTATATGACATTGATGTAAGAGTGGATGAAGATTACCTCATAAATAAAAGAAATGAAGAAATGAAGAATTAGGTGGTGGGTGTGTGTTATATTATTTCCACGACTAGCCGAGTGCAGTGGGGGGATCACAAGGGGGGTGGAAGCCCCCCTTGTTGGGGGATTTGAGGGGGGTTGAAACCCCGCTCTATAGGGTCTAGGATAGCACCGTGAGAATTTGTTTTTTGGACCCTATATTAGGTGGGAAGACCTACCTATAGTTTTGTGCATGGTTTTTGCACATGGTTTTGGGCATGATAGTTTTCTACCCATCATATATTGTAGATTTGGTCAAGGGAACTACAATTATGTTCTAATGCAAGGTTAATCAATTGGGGTTTATGAATGCTTCGACATGTGTATATATGTGTTGTAACATTGAAAGGAATATAATGAAAAATCAATCTGGTAGTCCCGATTTTGGAATCCAGGGGAAAATATTTGTGTATTTTTTTTGTGTTTCTCACCATTGTATATTTTCTGGTTTTAAGAATTCTTTTGCATGTAATTTCTGTACAGGGTTAAAACCTAGATCAGGGTAGATAATCAACAAAGAACATGAAGAGGGGAAAAATAAGAACAAGAGGAAGAAGAGGGAGATGCATAACTTCCACATCCAAAGACTCATGAAGGTATGTTTTTAAGGTTTATCAAGAAAATAAAATCCTTGGTGATAAGGATTCAGGGGTTCATATTAAAAGTTAATTCATAAGAACACTATGGCATGCGAACCTTTCCTTATTTTCCAAAATAGAGCCCAAGAAATTTGTTGAATCTAGTGAAAATAAGCATTAGGTTAACACAATGAAGGAAGAGATAGCTTAAATTGAGAAAATTCATGCATGGGAAATTGTTCTTAAACCAAAAGAAAAGAATTCAATTGAAACTAAGTGCCTTTTCAAGAACAAGCTAAATGATTATGGACATGTAGTGAGGAATAACACTAGATTAGTTTTCAAGGAGTATGCACAAGAAAAATGTGTTGATTTTGATGAAACCTTTGCTCCTATAGTCAAAATGGAAGCCATCAAAATGTTTTTGGAATTTTCTTGTTTCAGAAATTTCAAAGTCTATCAAATGGATATCAAATCAACCTTCCTATATGGTTACTTATAAGAAGAGGTATATGTTTAATAATTATAACGATATCAGTTGTTAGGAAATTAAAATGATTTTGTAGATCGAAGAAAGCATTATATGGTATAAAGCAAGCTCCTAGGGCTTGGTCCTCAATACTTGAAAAGTATTTGCAAAAACAAGGATTCAAAAAAGTAACAACACACATCAATATTTATATCAAAAACAATAATGGAAAAATTGTTAATTATTGTGGTATATGTAAATGACATCGTTTTTAGAAGTGATGTTGATCTAATGAGTTAAAAATTTGCAATAGAAATGAAAAAGGAGTTTGACACATACATTCTAGGAGAACTATCATTCTTCCTAGGATTGTAGGTTACTCAATTAAATAAAGGTATATTCATTTCTCAAACAAAGTATCTCAAGGAAATGTTAAAGAAATTTTGCATGGAAAATTGTGCACTTGTCAACAGTGTTGGATGATGAATCCCTTGATGAAAATAAAACTAAGTGTAGTTCAATGATTGGAAGTTTACTATATTTGATAGCATCAAGACCATGTATTATTCTAGCCATAAGACTGGTTACAAGATTTTTTTCTTTGTCAAAGAAGACTCATGTTCAAGTAATTATGAGA
Organism: Pinus tabuliformis; assembly: GCA_031772625.1. NCBI lineage: Eukaryota > Viridiplantae > Streptophyta > Pinopsida > Pinales > Pinaceae > Pinus > Pinus tabuliformis. The sequence continues at coordinate 963,524,528 of CM062817.1, forward strand.
ATATTTACATATTTGAAGGGCACTCTAGAATTTTGCCTATGGTACTCAAGAAGAAAATACTTTACTCTAACAACATATACAGATGTAGATGGGGTAGGTAATTTATATAGTAGGAAAAGTACAAGTGGAGGAGCATTTTTCTGGGAAATTGTCTAGTATCATGGTTGAGCAAGAAACAAACTGCAATATACTATTCACAGTCAAAGCTGAATACATAGCAATATAAATATGTTGTACTCAAGTTCCTTGGCTAGAATTTGAAGGATATTAGAGTAGAATATGATCATCCAATATCAATATTTAGTTATAATACAATGCAATAAATATTTCAAAGAACATTGTGATGCATTCAAAGATAAAACAATGCATCAAGTATCACTTTTTAGGAGAGAAGATAGTTGAAGAAAGTATTAATTTGGAATACAATACTACCAAGAAACAAGGTGTAGATATATTTACCAAACCTTTTGTCGAGGGATATTTTTGAATATTTAAGACAAATATTAGGAGTAATATCTCTCCCATTGCATTAGTAAAAACGAAGTAAGAGAATGCAACACCTTATGCCACATTAAGGAGATAGGAGCTTTTGAGAGTGGGCTACAAGAGAAGAATGGTGAAATGGAAAGGTTGCAAGATATGATTCTAATAGCAGAAAGTGAATTCAAGAATGTGTTTAAATGAACAACAATGCATAAGCCCAGGGGGTAGTAGCATCTTACCCTTGATATTGACTAAGGGGGGAGAGTTATAAATAAGGAGAACCATGAATTGAGGGGGTGTATCCCTTTACAGGAAAATAATAGATTTGTAGTAGAAGGAGTTAAATTGGAGATAAAAGGTAGCATAATCCCAAGGGGAGTAGCTCCAAAAGGAAAAAAGTGGAAGGCAGTTCAAATATAGGGGGGACAATCTTAAGAGAAAAGATATAAAGAGAAATGATGAATAGAGGAGTATGTAGACACAACCTTGAAAATGGGATACTTTTGATGCAATCAACTCACAAATAGATAGATCAACAGCTTAAAAATTATCCTCTTCGAGGGGGAAAGATCCTTTACATTACATAAATGAACATTTCTTGAATGATGCAAATGAAAATACCTACTTTCTATATATAGGAGTCTAAGGGGTCACAATATAGTTAAAGCCTACATAACAATAATAATGTAAGGGCACAACAATAATAGTAGTGGGATTCTATGGGGCACAATAATAAAAATATGGGGGCTAGATGGGAAAAACAATAAGAATAATGGGGACATAACATGCCCCTCTCCTTAAAAAAGTGTTTTCCTCAATTCTTAAGTAGTTCTGGATGCTTATGTATAAAAGTCTCATCCTCCCGCATGGAATCTTCAACTGGTAAGTTCTTCCACTTAATGAGATACTCTGAAATTGATCGATTTTGTAGTTGTCAGGTTCTTTTTTTCGTTACTACTTCAGGCTCAAATATTAATTTTCCTTCTTTGTTAAGTTCTAGAAGCACTGTTTGAAATGGAATCTTGACAATGATAACCTTATTTAAGCATGAAACATGGAAAACCAGTTGTACTGGGGAAGATGCAGGCAACTCCAATTTGTATTCCATAGTACCAATATTTTGCAACACTTTGTAAGGACCATAGTACTTGGGTGATAATTTATCATCCTTCTTAGATTTCTTGAAAGACATTTGTTTGTATGGTTGTATTTATTAATATAGTGAGTCACCTTCATCAAAACTTATTTCACTGTGATGTTGATCTGCCTGTTGTTCCATTTGATTCTATGCCAGAGTGAGGTTATCCTTAAAGAGTTGGAGAACTTATTGTTGATTCTCAATGAGATATCCACTGTTTGAACCTTAGAATTGTATCTTAAAGATGATGTGATGGATGGTGGATGATATCCATAAAGTTCCATAAATGGGGTCATTTTTGTTGCAATATGGAAGGAAATGTTATACCACCATTCAACTAGAGGAAACCACTTGACCCATTGTGTTTGTTTATCAAATACAAAGCAACGAAGATACCCTTCCAAACATTTATTCATTATCTCAGTTTTCCCATTATATTGAGGATGATAAGATGAGCTATGAGCTAATTGAGTACCAAGACAAGAAAATAATTCCATCCAAAAATTTCTAGTGAAAATGGGATCTTTGTCACTTACTATCATCTTTGGATTTCCATGAAGGTTTTGAATTGTTTCCATAAATGCATTAACAATTGTACTTGCTTTAAAAGGATGAGATAATGCACAAAAGTGTGCATACTTGGTAATTCTATCAACTACCACCATGATGACACTATTTTTTTCAAACTTGGGTAAACCTGTGATAAAATCCATTGAGACCTTCTCCCAACACTCACTTGAAATGGCTAAAGGTTGTAACAAACCTGGGGTATTAATTGTCTCAACTTTGTTTTGTTGGCAAAGAAAACATTTTTCCAAAAATTTCTGAATATCAGATTTAAGGCCATCCCCAAAAAGTTCCTTCTTGACCCTATTAAAAGGAACATAATGAAAAATCAATCTCATAGTCCTAGTTTTGGGATCTAGGGAAAAATATCTGTGTATTTGTTTTGTGTTTCTCGCCATTATATATTTTATTTTTTTTAAGAATTCATTTGCAAGTAATTTCTATACATGGTTAAAGCCTACATTTGGTATCAGATTTATTCCAGCCTCAAGGGGATGACTTTGTTGTTGAGTGGTTTTGCTCGAGCCTATAGCAGACCCTGTTTAGTGGGAGATCTGTGGGATCAATTCTTGTGCTGAAAGTAGTTGATGATAAGTGGAAAAATAGAGATCGATAAATTCAATAGTCAGAGTTTAAAGATATGGAAGATAAAGATGGAGGATCTACTGGTGGATAATGATCAGTGAATCGAAGTAGATTTGGGTACTAAACCAATGGCAATGTCAATTGAAAACTGGGTGAAGTTTGATCGAAATGCAAAGAGCATAATATGTTTGTGCATCTTAGATTCAGTATTGTTGAATGTATCAGGAGAAGCTAAGACAAAGGATTTGTGGGAAAAGTTAGGGATGTTGTACCAATGTAAATCTCTGGTGAACAAACTTTTCCTATGGAAAAAGTTGTATAACCTAAGGATGAATGATGGAGACTCAGTGACAGAGCATATAGTTTCCTTTAATACTATGGTAAGCATGATTTTATCTGTTGATATACAAATTTCAAATGAATATAAGTGCATCATTTTTTTGTTTTCTCTACTATATTCGTGGGATACTCTAGTGATTTCTATAGTTAGAAATACAACAACCTTGAAGTTTGATGATATAGTCTCATCCTTATTATCGGAGGAGATGAGACAGAACAATATGGATAGTGAGAATGGAGATGTATTGTATGTATGACGATAGTCCTAGAACATAAACAAAAATAAGTCCTCGAGTCAGAGATATAAATCTAAATGGAGATCTAAATCTACAGGAAAACTTGTAAAGGCATGTTGGAAATGTGAAAAGGAAGGGCACTACAAAAAGGATTCTAGATATAAATCTTATGAGAAAGGAAAGGGATCTGATGATGCTCCTTCTATAGGGGAAAAAGCCACCTGAGATAATGGTGGGGATGTGTACTTGGATTCTTCTTTAAGTACACATGTATATCATGAGGCATGGTTGATTGACTCAGGTGCATCCTTTCACTTCACTCCCCATAGGGAGTGGTTCTATGAGTACAAGAAATATAATGGTGGTGATGTCTTCATAGAGGATGGAAGGAATTCTAGAATCGTTGGATGTGGAAAATTTAAGTTGAAGTTGCACGGTGGAAGGATTAGAACACTTCCGTGTCTTCTGCCTATTCCTGCATTGGCCAAAAATCGCCCTCCGGACCTTTCATGGTCTAAAATGACGTATATAATGATGAAATGACGTATATAATGATGAAATGACGTATATAATGATGCTTGGAATCTCATTCATCAGAGTGGGATGGACAAGATATTGAGGTGGATATTGACGGATTCCCCCCACCTCCAGACTATGGGTGGGGTGTAGAAATGCGGGCGCGTTGCTGGGAGGTTCAACCCTAAGAAGCTTACTTCTCTTCCCCTGCCAATGACAGGGCATTATATTAGCAGGTCGGGAGATCAATTGTATGAGCGAGCTTGGAATGGATGGGATGCATGGAGGGACGGATGTTTCAGTAGCTCATAGGGTGGGTGGTCCCTTTCGTATAGATTTCACTGCTCTAGATGGATGGCTTGGGTAGATGGAATTAGATGGGCTTCAGGCTTTTAGGATATGGTGGGCTTATGGTCGAGCCTGCTTGCGCATCCTCTCCCTTATGGTCGAGCACCTAAAGGTTCAATTTACTTATTGGGTGGGGGGGCTTATGGTCGAGCCTGCGCATGACTGTGTACTTGAGTTGTTCGATCCCTAGCGTAAGTAAGCAGGAGACCTACCATCGGCAAGGCAGCAAGTAGGATCAGCAGGCAGGTGTAAGCAATAAGTTGTCAAGGTTGATAGAAGCCTGTCATAAATATAGCAAACATCGAACGACTAGCTATCCCGGGGCGGAGCCGTATGATGCGGAAGTATCACGTACGGTTCTCTGAGAAGGATGATCGGATACGTAGTCTCCACCAAGGACAGGGAAGGATAAGTAGGTACAAAACGAATACTGGTTAAGCGCGGTGAATGCTTTCACTTGCCACACAGAAGCTAAGAGGTCTAAGAATAAGGGTGTTTCATGCCATCAAAGCCATCCACGCTATTCCGCCCGGTTGGTTCTCTAGCTGCTCGTACATCTCTCCTAAGAATCCTAAAGGCAAGTGTGCATTTCCTAGCAGTCATAAGCTCGTCCCCATCCAACGAGGTAAGGCGTATCATATTGAAAGCAAGGGGAATAAATATAAGGCGTGTTATTTCAAGAGGAAGGTAAGAGCTCCATAACCCCTATCTACGAGTTACACTAAAGGAAGGTCAGATCCTTAATGCCCCAGATAAGAGAATAGAAGAACTGGTAATCTTACAAGCATGAAAGCAGAGCTGGAAGGGTATAATTTGGCCCGACCTCCCCGGGAAAGAGACCCTTCCTGGAAAAGATAGATAAGCACGGGAAAGAGTCTGTATTTCCTCCTGATCTCAGCTACTGAGTTTGGGTCAAGCCACTTAGCGTAGTAGATAGGCAATACAGCAGCCCAAACTACCTGTTCCCTTAACCTTATAGTTACCCACCTGAAGAACTAGACCTTCTACCCTAGAACACTTACATTAATGAGATGCTTAGGGCCATTTGACCGTGGCGGAGGTTTTGGAATATTGAGCAACGCCCCCACCCAATAAGTCAATTGAAATGCATAATGACATATATAATGAATTACGTAATTTGGAATAAAGCATTTATGCGCCTGCTGAATAGAGGAGGTCGAGCGAGGTAGATAGCAAGCAACAAGGAGATCCTGGTGAGCCAACAGTAGAATAAAAGTAAGTAGCAGAGACAGACCCATAGCTTCTAGACCCATATTGAGATCATGTTCCAGGTCCATAAGCAGCCGATGGTATGACATATTGACATATATAACCTACACACTAATGCATTGAATGAAAGGATTGACTTGATACGCTTTGAGAAATATGGAGAGAGAAAATATCTAAAAAGAAATAGGGGTATAGTCCCCACTCCCAATGGTTTATTCGAAACGATCGGACCTCGTCCAAATGGCTTTCCCCCGTTACCCCACTCAATTGAAGTTGATCCTCGTCCGTCCGATCAAGCAAGAAGTGCCCTAACCGTCCAGCTTAATGCGATAATCCGAGCTGCCTGCCTGCCTGGCCATATCCCTACCCCAATAACTAACTAAGGGTATGTTTTCCACTCCCTCCAAAAAGTGTAATTGGAAGCGCCCCTACCTGTCAAAATTGGCTTTCCCCCACCCGGTCCCTTATGTAAGTTGACCCTCGCCCTCCCTTCAGGGAGGCGAGCGGGTTCGTACCTCACCCCCTCGTCTCATCCGATCCAGCAAGAAGTAAGACCACCTTCCATGCCCTCAAGCAATTGATAATGAATAGCAAGGGGTGAAACGGTTTACCGCATCGGGGTTCATTAAGTCACCACTCGAATTGGGAAGTATCGTAAAGGCCTTCCCAATTCACTTCGTTACAGTTCGGAGGAAGCCGATCGAAGTCCGGCAGGTCATGTTTCGGTCTCTCCCCAATAAAACTAGGAATAAGTTCCCCGAGTGTGGTCTAAAAGTCTGGATTCGGTGTATGCGACTAGTGAGTGTGGTGCTATTGGTATTGCTATTGTGTAAACAGATAAAAAATACCAAACCTCAGGGACGGGGGCCCCACCAACCAACCCCTCTCTCCTGGATCAATCCCAGGGGGCTTTTCAGGATACATCCATGCTTTAAGTGTTACCGATGGAGTTGTGGACGAATTACATAGATGGAAGCTGCTTAGCGAACCAGAGTGGAAGAAGCCCAGTCGTTTGAGTCAGGTGGGTGCACCCATTACCCTTACAACTCAGACTCCCTTGCATGATGTGGTTTCACTAAGAAAAATGGATGATGCGGGTGTAAAAATAGTGTTTGAGAAAGATACCTACAAGATGGTTTGAGGAGCACTAGTATTGATGTGGGGAGTTTAGATTGGAACTATGTACAAGCTTCTAGGTATTACTGTTATTGATGGGTTTAATAGTTTTGTGGTTCCTTAAAGTGGAGCAAAAAATCTAGTGGTCACTGAAGAAAAGACCATGTTATGGCATCAAAGGCTTGGAAATATTGAGGAGAAGGGCCTTCGAATACTTCATGGAAATGGTATGGTAGAAGGCATACCTAATTTATCTTTGGATTTTGATTTCTATGAATGGTGTGTATATGGAAAGCAGAATCAGGTGATTTTCCCCTTTGGTGGTAAGAGGGCGAAAGAGATATTAGAGCTTGTGTGCATAGTGACGTGTTTGGAACTGTGACAGTTCCATCCCGGGGTAAGACTATGTACTGTGTATCATTTATATATGACTTCTCAAGAAATACATGGACATATGTCCTTAGGAAGAAATTTGAAGTCTTTGAGAGGTTTAAAGAATTTAAGGCTTTGGTCGAAAACAAGATAGAGAAGAAGACAAAGGTGTTGAGGATAGATAATGGTGGAGATTTATGCAAGAAATAATTTGAAGAGTTCTATAAGAAGTGTGGTATAATATGGCAGAGTACTACTCCATGCACACCTCATAAAAATAGAGTTACAGAAATAATGAATAGGACATTGATGGAAAAGGCAAGAAGCATGCTCAGTGGTGTCAGTTAGGATAGGAATTTTGGGCAGAGGCAGTGGAGATTGCATGTTACCTAGTTAATAGATCACCTTCATTAGCATTGGAGGATAAGACTCCACATGAGGTATGGACTGGTAAGAAACCCTCTCTTTCACATTTGAGGGTATTTGGCTGTGATGCATGTGTACATGTTCCAAAGGATAAAAGAACCAAGTTGGATAGTAAATATGAAAGGTGCATCCTTACCGGGTATAAGGATGGTTTTAAAGGTTATAATATTTGGAACCAAGAAACAAGGAAGGTTGTGTAAAATCAATATGTGGTGTTTAGAGAGCTAAAATTGTTACTAAACATGATGTCCTACCTATGGAACCTCTGAAGATATAGTATGTGTTGAAGGAGGAAGAATTAGACTCTACAACAGAACAAGAATCAAAAGATGAAGATCCACAAACTCCAGTTGTGATAAGATCAATTCGAGAAATAAGGCAGCTAGAAAGGTATATTCCATTTTCTTTCTATTCAAATTTTACTTGATCTATTATTGATGATTATCCCAGAATTGTTAGGGAGACAGTAGATTCAAAGGATGGGAAACTATGGAAGGAGGCCATGACTGATGAAATGGAATAATTGGACAAAAAGGAGGCTTGGGATCTAGTGGAGTTATTGGCAGAAAGGAAACCCATTGGAAGCAAATGGGTGTTTAAGAAGAAGATGAATGTAGAAGGCAAGGTGGAAAAATAAAAATCTTGGTTTGTATAAAAAGGTTATTCCCAAGTGTTAGGAATTGATTTTCGTGATATTTTTTCTCCTGTTGCCAAGATAGCTTCTATTAGATTACTTTTATCTTTTGCTGCTACTTTTGATTTTAAGGTAGAATAGATGGATGTGAAGACAACATTTATTCACATGATCTAGAAGAAGAGATCTATAGGAAGCAACCTGAAGGCTTTGCAGTTAAGGGAAAGGAAGAACTAGTATGAATGTTAAAAAATTCTATGTATGGATTAAAATAGTTACCAAGGATGTGGTATCAGAAATTTGATGCATATATACAGGGACTTGGCTTCACCAGAAGAAAAGTAGATCAATGTGTGTATTTTAAATTAATTGGTGAGTGTGTTATTTATTTGGTATTATATGTGGATGATATGTTTCTATTGGAAATAACAAAGAAATTATCCAGGATTTGAAGACGCAATTGTCCTCCAAATTCGACATGAAGGATCTTGGTGCTCTAAACTATATTTTGGGCATAGAAACTAACTGATATCGAGAAAAGAGGAAAGTCTTGTTAAACCAAAGGAAGTATGTTGAGAGAATATTATAGAGGTTTAATATGCAGGATGGTAAACTGATGAAGGTTCCTATTCCTCTAGGTGTAAAATTATCTATTGAACAGTGTCCCAAGACACAAGAAGAGGCAGAGGACATGTCCTGTGTTCCATAGGCAAGTGCAGTCACTAGCCTAATGTATGAAATAGTTTGTACTAGAACATACATTGCACATGTAATGCGAGTATTGAGCAGGTTTATTTCAAAACCAAGGAAGGAGAATTGGACAACAATGAAGTGGATTTTCAGGTATTTGCGTGGTACTAATGATTATGGTCTATGCTACCAAGGAAGACCAGGGTTGGATAGAGTTTTGGACATACATGGCTTTGTTGATGCATGTTGGGCTAGAGATCTGGATCAGAGAAGATCTACAAGTGGGTATGTGTTTAACCTATTTGGAGGTGTAGATAGTTGGAAGAGCAAGAGATAGTCTATAGTGGTACTTTCAACTATAGAGACAGAATACATGATAACCACATATGTAAGTAAGGAAGTAGTTTGGTTGCAGATAATGTGTTCAAGTATGGGGTTAGTACAATGAGCTATAAGGATAGAAAGTGACAACCAAAGTGCAATATTCTTGGCAAAGAACCCTTCTTATCATTCAAAGACAATGAACATTGATATTCAGTATCACTTTGTGAGGGATATGGTTGAGGACAAAAAGGTGTTGTTAGTAAAGGTTGACACTTTGAAGAATGTTGCATATGCATTGAGAAAGTCTGTGAGAACTGAGATTTTTTCTTAGTGTAGAGAAAGAATGGGAATTTTAGGGTTGGACCAATGACTAAGATCTCCTGTGACCTCCTGTGTGGAAAAGAAAAAAATGTGGGAGAATGTTGGGTGTGTGTTATATTTTTTCCATGACTAGTTGCAGGCACGAGGGGGTGACACGGGGGTGTCAACCCCCCTGTTTGTTGCACCAAGCATAGCAGGGGCGGCATAAACCCCCCTATTAGGGGGCCTTAGGGGGGTGGTAGCCCCCTTGTACGGGGTCTGGGGCAGCACCCTAGGAAACAAAATGGACCCTATATTAGGTGGGCAAACCTACCTATGGTTTTGTGCATTGATTTCACACAAGGTTTTGGGCATGACGGTTTTCTGCCAATGGAATTTTGTAGATCAAGTCAAGGGAACTAAAGTTATGTTCTAATCCAGGGTTAATGTATTGGTGTTTATAAATTCTTTAGCATGTATATATGTTTATTGTAACATTGAAAGGAACATAATGAAAAATCATTCTCGTAGTCCTGGTTTTTGAATCCAGGGGAAAATCTTTTTGTATTTGTTTCATGTTTCTTTCCATTGTATATTTTATATTTTTTAAGAATTCGTTTGCAGGTAATTTATGTGTAGGGTTAAAACCTACATGACCAAAAATTCATAATGACCCTCATGAGTTCTTGATGTTGTTTTCAAAATGTCTTCAATATTCATTTTAATTTTATGATATCTTGAATGAAGATCCAGCTTGGTGAAGTAAATTGCTCCATGTAATTCATCCAACAATTCATCAATGACAGGAATAGGAAATTTATCTTTAATAATGAGATTGTTAATATCCCTATAATTTGGACACATATGCAATGATCCATCCTTGTTATGCACCAATACTACTGGAGAAGAGAAAGAACTTTGACTAGGTTGAATTATACAAGCCTCTAGCATTTCTGCAACCATACGTTCTATTTCACTCTTTTGGGCATAAGGATATCTATAAGGCCCGATGTTTGGAGGAACAATTCCCGGAATCAAGTGAATCACATGATCATGATCATGAATAGGTGGGACGCCTTTGGGAGTCTCAAACACCTTCTAATGATTGTCCAAGTCTTTTTGGAGATCTAGAGAAATAGATGATTTCAATGTTTGAACCCCTAGTGAGAATAATTGTGCAATTACACCCCATTTTTCTTTATTCAGAATATTTTTCATTCCATTAGAGCTTATTATATTTACGGTTTTCAGTTTGATACCCCTAAATATTATTTCCTTTCCTTCCCAAAAAAATTTCAAGAAAAGTTCTTGAAAATTGAAATTTATCATCCCTAAAGATTGTAACCATTGGACTCCTGGTACAACATCAACACCATCGATTGGAATGGAAAGAATTTGACTATTCAATAAATATTCCCCCATGGTTAGCTTGATATTATGGAACTTTCTAGAGAAATTTATAGTTCCTCCATTTTCAACCATCACTTGACACTATGGTGTTGGATATATGAAGAAATTCAATTCCTTGGCTATCTTACAATGAATAAAATTATGGGTACTGCCCAAACCAATCAACACTATTACCTTTTTCTTCTTGATATATACTTTTATCTTGAGAGTTTGAGGAGTGGTAATTCCTACCATTGCATTATAACATATGGTCAGATTCATTTCTTCTTTCTCTGGGGTTGTTTCCTCGTTTATATCCTCCTCTTTTGATGTTTCTTATTCCTTTGCTTCCTCCTATTCACAATAAATGTAGAATAATTTATTCTCAACACACTTATGACCTTTAGTGTACTTTATATCACAACTATAACAATGCTCTTTTTCTCTCTTTTCCTCCAATTGTTGTGGTGTCAACCTTGTAGGCTGTGGAAGACTAGGAGCAACAACACTTCCATCTTTATAGTTGTCAGTGGTATACTTCCTTCTTTCCATAATTTTACTTTCAACTTTTCTCTCCACCCTGAATTCCTTCTCCAATGAATCAAGTTCCGAAAGTTGAACCTCATGTTGGATTTTATCTTTTAAAGTCCCTATGAATACATCAATCCTATGCTCCTCTAGAATATCAATTATCCTAATATTCAATTTTTGGAAGTCTTCAATGTGCTCTGCCATTGAACCATTTTGTTTGAGATTTATCAATTGGCTAAAGAAGGTGTTTCTCTTTGTATATTCATAATGTGTTACCATTTCCTCCATAAAAATTGACCAGGTTACAAGTGTTTTATGAGAACACAAACATCTATACCATACAAAGTAATTGGGTTATAAATATAAATATGTAATACATACCTTTTGTGAGGTTGCACATCATGTAGATCAAAATATTTCTCAATATGTAGTATCCATGTTACCGAATACTTTCCATCAAACTTCCTAATATCTATCTTTGGAATATGGTGGTTCTTAAACCCCACATTGGATTCTGTAAAATCATAATTCATATTCCTTTTGTCCTTGTGATGATTTTCATTGATTACCTTGTCACCATCAGGAAGACTTTCTTGCAAAAACTTTGTCATACCTTCCTTCAAACCTTCCATGTCTACTTTTAAACCATTCATGTCACATTTTCAACCGTCCATGTCACATTTTATTGCTTATTTTAAACCATCCATTTCACCTTTTATTTCATCTTTGGTTTCTCTTTGTGAGAGCAAAATTTGTTGCACTTGGTCCCGTAATTTTGATATATCATGGTGCAATTCTTCCTCTGCATGCATCATCGTAGAGATTTCTAAGGGCTTAATGGGTGTAGAATTCTTTTTCTTGCGAGGAATTTTAGAACCCAATACTAATATATATGCTTCAGTTTGCCCTTGGAATCACTTGAAACAGGTTTAAAAAAAAAAACATGTAATTTTAAAAAGCAAATACAAACCCTTTTCTTTCTTTTAGGAGCTCGATCTTGAAATGGTTGTAACTCTATAATTTTGGATCTCTAACTTCTAAAATTTCTTCTTGTGGTAGCCCTATGATTTTTCTTTCCTACCCCATAATTCTGACCAAGAATGGATTCTTGAAGAAAGTGTTATGCCAAATATCCCACAATGTCATGATTATGGATTTGTTCAGTAGAGTGAAGTTGTACGGGATTCCACATGTTACTATTTCAACCTTCGGCCCTGAAATTGATACAATAAAAACTCTAGTCCAAGAAATTTTAGCCACTTATTACATAATTCAAATCGGATGCCTGAAATGAAAGTTATGATGATTTTCCCTAGGTCACCTATTTGAGACTGAATTCTAGAGCTTGCAAAAACCCCAACTTCCCCAAATCATATCTCTGAAAATATAGTGATCCAAGTTCTAAAATTTTTACAAAAGTTCACCATGATTTCTTCTTCATGTGATAAAACTTTTAGCTTCTGAACCCCTGTAGAAAAAAACTTATAGTGAAAATTCCAAGATGACTTGTTTGAAGAAGTGAAACCCTGGAATCCAAAGCTCTAATACCAAATGTTATGCAACCACCTCACAAATAGATAAATCAACGACTTAAAAATTATCCTCTTTGAGGGAGAAACCTCCTTCACATAACATAAATGAACAATTCTTCGACGATACAAATGAAAACACCTTCTTTGTATATTTAGGAGTCTAAGGGATCAGAATATAATCAGATTGTACATAACAATAATAATGTAAGGGCAGAATGAATAACAATAGTGGACTTCTATGTGGCACGACAATAACAATATGGGGGATACATGCGAAGAACAACAACAATAAGAGGGATACACTATTATTATAGGGACCTAACAATCATGGAAAATTTTAAGGATGGAAATTTATATTAAACATTAGAAACCTAGGTGAATCTTAATAATCCATAATATGAAAACTATAAGATTCTTGGTTATATTTGAGTACAAAAATTCAAAATTCTAATGGTTTTATATATTATTTATAAAAATTTGGTGATTTTTAAGGTAAAATAATTTTTTTATATAAAATTTATGCGAATCATTTTTAGGAAAAAATGGGAATTGGTGAATCTTTTTTTTGGAAAAAACATGGAAAATTAACCCATCTGTGCATATTATCCCCTAAAATTTTTCTTGCTAACAATCATATTTGGAAACAAAGCATAAGTATATAATAAAAAAAGTAATTGTTTTATTGTTGAGGCATCAAAGGAAGAAATTACAGCTAGAAGTAAAATAACATGTAAACATAAGGAGAGATAACAAATAAGGGGAGTAGTTATATTCATTGAGAGAACATGTAAATAGAGGAAGAGTTTCAGATACTAAGAAATGTTATAGAAAAATTATGAGTTAAAAATAAGGAGAAGCATAACAATAGGGGGGAGCTTCCTTTTTCCATTGGTGTCATGGTTGGGGGGGCAGGGAGGTAGTTACAAGCACAAGGATGTTTTTAGACAGGAGGAGTTCTTCAATATTATTTGAGAATTATGTAAGGGTATCCATAAATGACAAATTGATACTTTTGGAAATATTATTGCCATGTATGTCAAATAAAGGGGAGGACTACATATGTCCAAGATAAAAATTGGAAATTGGATATTGTTTTTGGACTTTTGATGCCTAGTTTGGATACCCTATTTTTGAATGTATTTTACTCAAATTATATATCCCAAATGGGAGAATAGTATACAGTTTGGAATGTGTATTCCAATACCTTTCCAATGGTATATGGAACTCCCTTAATCTCCACAAGAATGAAGATACATCAAATATTTCATCAAGATGACACAACCAAAAAGTAAAAGCAAGTCGACCCAATTAATTTTACAAGTTGGCCCCATAAGTGAATATAAAAACACTATAAATAAAGGATATATCATTTGAATTGTGTTTAAGAAAGAAGATATCTTATATTTGCAAGGGGAGATGAGGAATTGTTTTGGGGTGATTCTAGGAGTTTAAAGCTCGAAGAAAAAATGTGATTTATGTGGTGAAATAGTCAACCTGACATTTTTGTTATAACTTTTCTTTTTGGGATGTTTAAAACCATGAAATTTGGAGGATACAAATACAAAATTTTCATGTACATGTGACTAAAATTCCATACCTTGCTTTTCTATAATTCCAAATATATACTTTGAGGATGTTGGGCTTCCTAAATGCTCCTAAACCATGCTTTGAGTATGCCATCTTGGAATTTTTGCTATAACTTCTCTTCTAGGATGTTTCATACCATGAAACTTCGAGGATCAATATGAAAATTTCATACCACTAAAATTTTATTGATATGCTCTAATGATGTTAGGCTTCTTGAATGCTCTTGAAATATGCTTCAAACAAGCCATCTTGGTGTTTCTGTGATAACTTTGTTTTTGTGATTTTTTAGAGTATGAAATATAGATTCTATAGAGAAGCAATTGCAAGGTATCTGTGGTAGAAATTTTCGACCTTCACTCCATATGATTTACGAGATATGATCTGAGAACATTAGTTTTCATGAATGCTCTTAAAACATGCATCAAACATGATAGCTTTGTATTTTCAGTATATCCTTCTTTTTTGTGAAATTTCAGAATATGAAATATGGAAGAGATAAATATCAACTTACCTATGGTATAAATTCCAAACCTTGTTTCATTATAATTTTGGAGATATGATATGAGAAAGTCAGTATTCTTTAATACTCCTAAAACATACTTCAAACAGGCCAGCTTGGCATTTTTACTATAACTTTCTTTCTAAGATGTTTTGGACTCTTAAATCTAGAGGAGATAGAGAAGATATATCAAGATACTTATGGTAGAAATTTAATATCATACTTTTCTATAATTTTGTAGATATGATCTAACAAAGTTAGTGTTCCTAAATGCTCCTAAAACATGTTTAAAATATGTCAGATTGGAATTTTTGCTCTAATTTTCCTTTTGATATGTTTTAGACTATGAAATATGGATGAGCAAATAAGAGATATCTAGGTATCTAAGGTATAAATTTCAAAACCGTATTTTTGTAATTTAATGCATAGCATTTTGTGCAAGTTTGTTCTTGAGAAGAAGCCAAAAGTAACAATTTTTGGGGATGAAAATCCATGACCTCCCGAGGATTATGGGTTTTCTACCAAAATAAGCCTTAGGATAAAAATAAATAAAGTCTATAGGGTGTTCCTAGGAGTCTAAATAAACAATGAAATAATCCAATATCCCCACTAGCTTTATCTTATATCTATAGGCTAATTGAATGACAATAGTTGGACGAAGGTTATGAATATTTAATTGTTTCATGGTTTTCATGGTCATGACGTTAATGGTTTCTCTGAGAACAATTAGGGTTTTTGGAACATGAATTTCATTAATTGTTACAGAGACAATGTGGTTACCAAGATCTACATATGTAACTACAAAGATTCTTTTAGGTATCAAGTTTGTAGATTTTCCAACAAATTGAATGTTGGGTGGTTCATTATTATTTATTCCAAGATTATTTAAACATAATTCCTTGATTCTCTCTGCATAAATAAGTATGTCTTAAGTGTTTGTAAAAAAAATATTTACGGACACATTTTTCAACTTGTTAATAAGATCACATTTAGAGCAGGTTACTTTTTATTCATATTTAGCCTCTCAAAATAGAGAGGTTCTCTACACAAGTGGGGTTTCCCTAAATGAGTGGTTTTTTATTTATCATAATAGATGCATAAAAATTGGTTTTTTAATTAGTATTTCCCGCCTTTGACTCTTCTTATATTATGATAAGGAGTTGCTTTTGGAGCACCTTTCCTAGTCACAAGTGGACATCCTGCAATCATAGCAGTGCAACTTGGTAGGCAGGAAAGGGTTGTAACTCAGTGCTAAAATAAAGTTGTGTTACTTTATTGTTAGGGTTAGGGACATGATGAATAGGTATTTGAGTGGTCTTGGGAGAATGATTTGGTCGATGTTTTATTTTTTGAGTGTGATTGTGTGGGATATGGCTAAGAGGATGATATGTTATGTGAATATTGAGGTGGATGTGTAAAATATTATTGTTGGAACTATGATGGATAGGATTGTTGTGATTGTATAGGGTAGGAATATGTAGTAATGTTCCCATGGCTAGGTATCACCACCCTTGTTTCTAAGGATGGTTTTGGGCCTATTGTTGGAGCCATGTTTTCCAAGGTATTTTAGAGTCCGAATTTTAAGAATATTGCTGACTAGAATAGTATGGAAGAAATTCAGAGGTAGGTTCTTGATGCATACCTAGAAGCTTCCAAGTTCTCTTTGGAGTAATCAAGCAAATCTATTATTTCACCCAAAGTTTTTTCTTGATATATCACCTTGTATCCAAGTAACAAGGGAAAATCCTTTGTTGCATGATCTATAGAACAAATATCATACATTTTAACATTATTTAAAGGAAATTATTTTTAAGGATGCTTCTTGTTACACATAATGAAAAAATTAGCAGAAGCTACATTCTCATTTTCCCATTTGTTTCTAGTTTATAGAGTATCTAATTTCAAACTTAGAGTTGTAGGAGATATTCTCATTTTCCAGTAAGTTCTAGGGGTGGAACTTACTGGAAAATTTTAAATATGAGTTCCGGGAATATCTCCTACATATTTCACTAATTTCAAAAAAAGGTTAGTTGATAAAAATCCCCTACTCCAAACAAATTTAATAAATCTATAGATTCATCTAGGATTCCTTTTAAAAATACATTCCAAATAGTTTTTGTATCCATATTATTGTGCTCTGAACCTTGACGATTATATAAGAGTATTTCAAGATAGTATTCTAAGCCATCATCCTCTATGTGTCATTTAAAAGTTATCTTCTCTCATGTTTTGGCCTTTGCAATATTCCTACTAATTTTTAATTAAAAGAATTCACATTTATTCTCAGGTTCAAATTGAACTCCACCCCAATCCCATGAAATGTCATAATCCTGATTCCTTAAGAGTAGCAGGGAACATCTCAAGATTTTGTTTATCATTAGAGTAACCAAGGCTACAACAAAAGAAATCAAGTTTGAAAAGGAAGGCATTGATATATTTTGATAGCTTACCATCAAAGTAGGGTACAAATGAGGGTGGTATGTTCTTCATCTAAACCATGGTAGTAGGGCCCAAAATTGAGAAGAAAAAAGTCGCTTCTTATGATTTTTTTCATGGACCTTTCCTTGATATTTGATATATACCTCTCTTTTTCCAGCTACCATATTTCTACCTTAGAACCAATTCAATTTAAATCCTTAATGAAAAGAGTATGATCCTATCATAGTTTCTACCTTCTTTTTAACTTCTAACTTCTCTTTTGGCTAATTTTCCTCTATCACAATCACAATAGGGTCATATCAAGAGGCCCTTAGCTTCAATATATTCCACTCTATAGGTTTTTGATTCTTTGAACTATACCTATTTCCTTGATGGGACCTGACCCAGGTTTGGAGTTAATTAGCCAAACAAATCCTTGTACTACTAGCCCTTTTGGAAATAGCCCGTAGAGCGTGGACTGAGGTCTCACCCAAAGTAGTATGGGGGGATGCTGGAACCAAGTTTCCGCACCCTTGAGATGTTTGAGGGGTCGATCTAGTCCAACTATGAATACCTTCGCGCATGTCACTTCATGCACTTTCTTGACCTGTAATGCCTTCACGCCCTGTTATACTCGACTTCATGCAGTCCTAACCAGGGGCCGAGGAGCTTACGCTGCTAAAGCAGCGATCTGCGCTAGTTCCCCAAGTCACAACGCAGATCTTACTTATCTTCTTATAACAGTTAGTTATCTTTGCATAAACAGGTAACTTATATTATATTCACTTATTCAACACATTCATATAAGTTTGCGCAACAAATAAACAGTAAACTTGCAATTCGTACCCAATATACTTCAATGCATAAAATAGGAAAAGATACACAGAAATATTGTAAGACTTCTCTTCATTAATGCTTAAATAGGTTACAGACTCAACTCGCCCTGTGCACTCAGTTGCAGGGGTCCACGCTGTTGTGGGGAAAAATTCCTATGCAGGACGATCCTATCCACCTAAGGTGTGACAGTGCCTTAGCAACAAACATAGATAGCTATTCTAGTATTCTTCCTTTATGAATTAAGAATGAAGAGAGATGGATGGACTAACCGGTGTCTTCCGTTTGTCCCTCGATCCATTTTCCCTTCTCTTTGAGAGGTCCCAGCTACTTGCCTTCTCGCTCGCCCAGCTTCAGGAGGTTTCTGTAAGATCACAAGAAGAGAACACTACACAAAGACATAGATTCATATTCATAACTAGTTCAGGATTAGAAATAAACTAAACATACTAATGCAATCATACATCAAAGATACACCAGTATATAGGAGAAACCAAGATAGCTTTATTGATGAATAACAAGGTTCAGGAAGAGATACAACCCAGAGGGCTCCAATCCAGCATCTCCTTCCCAGCAAATGGAATTCCTATCTTCACCCCCTTCAAAGCATTAAGCACCCAATGATTCCAGTCTCAAACCAACAACAATTCTTTGCAATAACAAAATTCCAGCCTCTAGATCTCATGGAGGAGAGATCCATATATAGATGTTTGGAGAGAGGATGAGTCAGCTTGAGACCTGACTAGTTTCCTCTCCCTCTGTCAGTTCTTGATTCCACTTGGAGATCCTTGCTTCCACTTGGTGATTGAGAACCTCTTACTCATCACTAGTTGAATTCATTGAGGCAAGTGTCATTGAGGAAGATTCTGGAAGCTTCCTGGGTCTTGACACCTCTTGGAATGAACTTGCCATTTGTCAACTCTCGCTCAGCGCACCCTGGTAGTGCTTCTACCTGCATTGTAGTGCAGGTAGCCAGTGTTGACTTTGACATTCAGCGCAGACAGCTAGTGGAGCCACTGAATTGATCCTGAATTGACTTGTTTTTTGAGCAGTTTCTGGTGGAGAACTCCTGTGAATTGCTGTGGTTTGTTAGCCTTGTTCCTCTAGGGGTAGGAACAACATGTTTAGGGATTTTGGATCCCTTAGATTATGGACATTTCATGCTCAATGCTGTAAGGCACAAAAATGTCTATAACAGTTGCCCCCTAAAGTATGAGGCCGTTTATCGGGTGAAATGCTTTATCAGGAGGATCCGAAGTTCATCCAATGCTGGGAGGAGACCTGTAATAAGATACAATACAATACATTATTTTTCATACTGCTTTCATGATCTAGCTGAGGCGGGCATTCCCATGCTCAGCTTTATAAATTCATTTTCCTGTACATAGAACAGACAATCGTTTGATGGTAGACTGATAATTTTGATGAAATTATCATCCTTTGGATAGGATAATTATCTGCTACAATGATGTACATGTCAATGTCTTTATCTTTCCTGAATATATATCGCAGCCCGGATGGATGAAACTAGATCCGGGGTCTTCAAACTCGTTCGATCTTCACTCTAAGTACAAGTCGATCCATGTGAGAAATGTTCTGAAGTCGAACATGGAAAGACATCGCTTGATTACCGGTCAATGAGGTAAACCGTTAACAAGCGCGAGAGGAATCACCGATAATGATAATGACCCTCAAGGTACTGCAGTACAATTCACGTGGTGTGAATAAAGGACTTGGTGTCGAACACCACGCAAAATCTTTCGGTCGAAGGTCATTGATGTATACCTGTCGCCGGAAGTGAGAAACTTTCCATTGAGGCATGCAAGCTTCAAAGTACTGAAGGGGTTGTTCCTAAATCAACTTCTTGGATAATGAGCTGATGTCGACAAGAAGCGATCCGTCAAAGGAGGGCCTTAATGAATCCCACATCAATGACACGGAACGGAGCTAATGATTTTGATGGAGGTGAAAACGATCTGTGACATATGATTCAGGGTGGCGGTCATGAAAGGATGAAGGATAATGTACGGCAGTGGATGGGATACGGTTGACTTTTCTGAACGACTTCTCTTGAACATATGGCGACACTGATGCGATGGATTGGTAGCATTACCCCAAATATGGATGGTATGGCGAGACCATGGTGATGTGACCAGTGAATGAAACAACCCAACCCGATTGTGGTACGGAGGAAAAGTGTCATGTTCAAGAGCGACTTGCTACCATCAAAGTTTTCTTGAGTTTCTCCCAATTTTTCCCCAGTCATTGCTGACCAGTACCTCTTTATTTTTGTCAAGCTTGAGGAGGATAACATATGCTTGTTCTATAACCTGCCCTTCGGGCAAGCCCATCGCTATGTTTTAACGAGCCTAGCGATAGTGAAACTCGTTCTCGTCTAAAGACAAGCTGGTCGCTATTTAATGATTTTAACGAGTCTAACGACAAAGATAACTTGGTCCTTTTCATTTTTAGAGAGTCTAAAAAGGTACATAAAGTTAACTCCAAAAGTCCTTTTTCGTCATCTAATCCCTTAAGTCCGAAAAAGTATAAAACAATACAGAAGGGATGAGTTTTCGATAGTTTTAACGAGCCGAACAAAACAAGCGCTCGATCTTTTTGTGCAATAATCCCTCAGGTCCAAAAAGATTAAAATCTAGAAGAGGGATAGCACTTCCGGTCGCTTTAATGAGCTGGAAGGCCAAAACTCGGCAATCTTTTCATATTTTACGAGTCAGTTGAAAAGAGCTTAAAGGAGACTCGTCTTTTGAGGAACGAGTGATAAAATGGGTTAGCAACTGATTCCAGGTACAGGTTGGAATTTTCCAATCACGGCAGTGTGACAAGGATGGCTAGTGAAATCACTCCTCGCAGTTGTTCCTCAAAAATGGGTAAACAAACATATGGAGGTGAACGATCGGCCAATGGAAAAGTGGAGGTGACGGTGCAAACACGACCAAGGCTTTAATGGCTGATAATGTTACATTCATAGTGGTTATTTACCGGAATAGTTCATTTTTTAATGAGCTTAAACGTGGGAAACACTTG
Source organism: Pinus tabuliformis (assembly GCA_031772625.1). Lineage (NCBI taxonomy): Eukaryota > Viridiplantae > Streptophyta > Pinopsida > Pinales > Pinaceae > Pinus > Pinus tabuliformis. The sequence continues at coordinate 963,545,667 of CM062817.1, forward strand.
CTCGATCTTATGTTTATTTTTTAACGAGCATGAACTATGCGCTAAAACTGCTCGGATCTTGCGTTTATTTTTTAACGAGCATGAACTGTGTGCTAAAACTACTCGAATCTTGCGTTTATTTTTTAACGAGCATGAAATGTGTGCTAAAACTACTCGATAAGTTTGCATGCCCCCAGCATAATAACGCAAATCAAGGTGCATGCCCCCCAAGCTTCATTGCATTCAACTCGGTGGTTGGAATGAAGGTTTACCTTTGAGACTCGGAAAGTGGATTTGTTTCAATTTTTAATGAGGTTGACACAGTAAAAGAACTATCCTCATGGCTCCTTGTTTCATTTTTTAACGAGGTTGACACGAGATAAGAACCGTCCTCGGTGTCCAAATCCATTAGATATAGAAGGTTTCATATTCCACTTTGGCCATTTCCTCCAGATTACTCGGAGGCGGTAGGGCAAAAGTACCCATTAAGGCAGGGTCTTTTAGGAGACCTACTTCGATATTTTGGAGCGAATGATTGCTTCCATGGATCATTGGAATGCTTCCTGTAACTTGTGAACTGTTGGGGAGAAATGTTTGTTGGTCAACGATTGTAATTCCTCCTTGGAAGGGAAATGCAATCTTCCTGAAGTAGGTCGACACAACTGCGGCCATGGCATATATCCAGGGTCTTCCCAACAGGATGTTGTAATCAAGGTTTCCGTCGATTACTTCAACATCAATTTCTACTGTTTTCCCTCCTAGTTCAACTTTCAAGTTATTTAGAATACCATATGGGGTATATGTCCGTCCATCAAATGCCTTTAATGTCGTCGAAGATTGTGACAAGGTTGGAGATCCTAAAGTTTTCCAGCAACTCATCGACATAATGCATGTAGATGCCCCCTCATCAATAATTGTTCGATGAACAGTTTTGTTGAGGGCTTTCACTTGAATAAGGAAAGCTAGTTGAGCTGGTAACTGAGGGTCATATCCTTTATGATTAAAGGCCACAAGATTGGAATCCATTGGGTCAATCCCACCTATTGCTGATAATAAAGCTTGCTCTTGGGAGAGGCAATTTTGCGGTACCTCAAGCGTCGACATAGCGGACGGCGATTGGGCCAGGTCCTCTATTATATTATAATTCTGTGTTATTTTTGCACGAGGATTGAATGTCGACTTGTGTACTACTCCCTTTGGCAACTTTATCATTTGTTCAGGAATGATGGGTGGCACAACTTTGGTCAAAGTTGTTGTCAAACTACTAGGTTGTTCATTAGCCTTGTCATTCGACACCTGTGGATTCCCGTAATCTTTATTCCTTGTCAAAGCATCATTTTGCTGCTTTGAGATAGACAACATAAGCACTTGGGATCGGGAAGCATTTTGATTAGCAACCAGTTTGGTACCCGGGCTTGGAAACGGTTCAGTCAATACTGCTGAGGTTTTTGAACTCTTAAAGAGTTTCTTAACTTCAGCTATATGTGGACAATCTCTCATCCAATGATCTTCATCGCATATATGACACCCCGCAGGGGGTCTCCTTTTTCTCCCTTTCTTTTTCTTCTTGCCCCCTGGTTGCTTCAGTTGTTTTCCCTTGTCAGTCGACACGGCATTTACTTCCGAGGCAAGAATTTCTTCTTTTGCATTTTGATCTGAAGTCTTACGGGCTTTCTTAGACGAAGCCCTTGTCGATTTCGCGTTTGTCATGCCAATCACACCATCGCCGGCATGAGAGTCACTATTTGATTTAGGAGTAGGAGGAATTGAAAATTCCGATCTAGGGGCGTCAGGTATTTTGTCATAGAGCGTGCCAGACTGAGTATAGACTAAGTCTAGATACTGCGCACGAGCGATAACTTGCTCTTCCATTACGACTCCCCCCTTTGCCACATCTTCCGTTATAGCAGGATGTAACGACTTGATAAACCATTCAGCCAATAGCTGATCAGGAACGTACGTTTTCACCATCCTATGACGACGACGCCACTCATGTATATGATCGGATATATGAGTGGCCGTTGTCTGCTTGAAGTTGGTTAAGATTTCCGTTCCCATTTCATACCTTATCGGTAATTGAAAATGGGTTAAGAAAGTCATGGCTAGGGAGCTGAAATTGTCGAACGAGGCTCTAGGTAATTCAATATACCATTTTGCCGCTGGACCCGTTAACTTCCTCTGGAAAAGGCGAAGCCTTATCGAATCATCGTTTAGGGTGTTTGATGAACACCACAGATGAAAATTCATCACGTGATTCGATGGGTCTTCACCTGGATTTCCATTAAATTTAGGAATGTCCAATGGAAGTTTGTGAGGAATTGCTGGCCACCAAGGGGCGTAAGCAATTGGATCATTTGTTAACTGGTGTAAATCAGGTAACTCTAAAGTTGCCACGAATGGTAACTGTTGATTCAGGTTAGGTGAAGCATACCCAGGGTACGATGGAATTGCCTGAGCAATTGGCCTTTGCATACCAGCATAATGCAATTGATGTTGCTATGACTGATACGGTTGGTGGACTTGACCACTGTAAAGTGGTTGATTTTGACCCCAGTGGAGTCGCCAATTTGTTGTGGGGAAAAATGCCTATGCAGGACAATCCTATCCACCTAAGGTGTGACAGTGCCTTAGCAACAAATAGAGACAGCTATTCTAGTATTCTTCCTTTATGAATTAAAAATGAAGAGAGATGGATGGACTAACCGGTGTCTTCTGTTTGTCCCTCGATCCAGTTTCCCTTCTCTTTGAGAGTTCCCAGCTACTTGCCTTCTCACTCGCCCAGCTTCAGGAGATTTATGCAAGATCACAAGAAGAGAACACTACACAAAGACATAGATTCATATTCATAACTAGTTCAGGATTAGAAATAAACTAAACATACTAATGCAATCATACATCAAAGATACACCAGTATATAGGAGAAACCAAGATAGCTTTATTGATGAATAACAAGGTTCAGGAAGAGATACAACCCAGAGGGCTCCAATCCAGCATCTCCTTCCCAGCAAATGGAATTCCTGTCTTCACCCCCTTCAAAGCATTAAGCACCCAATGATTCCAATCTCTAACCAACAACAATTCTTTGCAATAACAAAATTCCAGCCTCTAGATCTCATGGAGGAGAGATCCATATATAGATGTTTGGAGAGACGATGAGTCAGATTGAGATCTGACTAGTGTCCTCTCCCTCTGTCAGTTTTTGATTCCACTTGGAGATTCTTGCTTCCACTTGATGATTGAGAACCTCTTACTCATCACTAGTCAAATTCACTGAGGCAAGTGTCATTGAGGAAGATTCTAGAAGCTTCCTGGGTCTTGACACCTCTTGGAATGAAATTGCCATTTGTCAAATCTCGCTCAGCGCACCCTGGTAGTGCTTCTACCTGCGTTGCAGTGCAGGTAGCCAGTGTTGACTTTGACATTCAACGCAGATAGCTAGTGGAGCCACTGAATTGATCCTGAATTGACTTGTTTTTTGAGCAGTTTCTGGTGGAGAACTCCTGTGAATTGCTGTGGTTTGTTAGCCTTGTTCCTCTAGGGGTAGGAACAACATGTTTAGGGACTTTGGATCCCTTAGATTATGGACATTTCATGCTCAATGCTGTAAGGCACAAAAATGTCTATAACACATGCACTCAGCTGCAGACTACTAGGCCTCGCACTTAGCTGCAGAGCCTTCTCCTACTCTACGACCCAAAGACACGACTTTACACTTAGACTCAATGCTTCATCATGAGATCTTATTCTCTCTGATTCGATTTCTTTACACTTCGAGCCTCGATCTATTTAAAAAATCCCATGGTCCACGGACCATGGGTAGAACTCTCAAGCTGACACTACATTTACAAAAGTAAGGGCAGACAACCCTATGACTCAATTACAACTTTGCGCTCTGTGCCCACAAATCACGGAGTCTTTACATCAGACTTAGTCAAAACTTGGGCTTTAAGCCCAAAAACTTGCCTTAGGGGGATCCCATTCCCAACAAGCCCCTAACACAAACATTGTGACTCGCCCTTGAGTCACTCTGTCAGTGTCGAGATCTTCACCCAGAGACCTCCCAACTCTGCTTGGACTACTACAAGGTTGACAACGCACTGAATGGATGCCTCCTGTATCTCTTGTACGCGTTGTTCTGAGACCACGGTGTCGAAGCTGCTCCCCTATATCTGTTCCTACTTGCCTACAATTGCTGCAGTGATTGCGAAGGCCTCATCAATCCAAGGTTGAACTCACACCTTCAAAATTGCTTCTCTATTGCACAATGCATCTACTTGCTACTTAAGCGCTTTGGCCTGTTGCATTCATGTGAGCCTCTGTGTGAGGGCCACCATCTATGCAGTCCCTTTGAAATTTTCATACTGTTGTTGTAGCTAATGCACCTCCATTTCTAAGAACTGTATGTTAGGGTCTGCAGAGTGGTGAGGACCTTGAACGATTATTCCAATATTTTAGTGCAGTCCCTTACTACAGTGTTGATCTCCTCCATCCCCGATGTAATGACGATAGCATGTTGTTCCCTTACCTTTGGAGGAGTTCAAGGTTGCACCTTCAACGCAGCTCTACTATATGAAGGTTCAGCTCCAGCTAAACCTTGGACATTTCTTCCCGCGCCTCGCACACCCCTGCTGCTAATCTCTGGATGCACGCCTCTGTTGTTGCCTCTCCTGGGATGGCCATCTCAGGGACCATCTGGCAGGCGTCTTCAATTACTTGTACCATCTACCTATTCTGAGACATGACTTTGTCGCGCTGAAAGCTCAACTGCTCCATGTTGATCCTCTGTTCACTCAACACCTGCAACGCACGACTCTCCCTGTCCCACAATTCTGTAGTAATCCCATCCTGCAGAACATAGAGCATCTCCCAAGGGAGCACAGCCATGTTGATCCCTATTCCTTTCAACGCACTAATGATAGGCTTGTCGACCTCATTTTTTGTAACCATTGCCCCTTCTGGCAGCACTATTGTGTTGATCATACGAGCACGTGACGTTTCCTCGACTGCGGATGTTCCTACTGCGAGGCTGGTTAGAGATTACCAAATGGTAAGCCCCATAAATGGGTAATTATATGGGCTCATTTTTCCTCCTAACATAGTTAAATCAACCATTCTCCTAGCTTATTGCATGTTTTTTTATTATATTTATGCTTATGGAGTGAGTTGGGTTAGTCATGATGCCATGACGTCTAATATGTGTTTAATGCAGATTTTTGTTGAATTTTGAAGACAAAGTCAAATATTCAATGGAAAATTGGTAGCAATAATTCGAAGTGGAAAAAGGAGAGGATTTATAGGAGGCAATCCCCCTCATTTATTACACCCCACTTCGAATTCTCCATCATGAAGCTCGAAGCACAAACAGCCAAATAAATGCACTAGGAGGCAGTCAAGCAAGTGGAGGATAACTTATGTTTATCTCGAGTTTTGGGAGCCAAGCCTCCATGATTTCAAGGAAGTTGTTGGGAGCTTTATTTGTATAAGTAGAGAGGCCTAGGGCCTCATTAGGGAGTTGGTTGAATTTTTTTTGAATTTTTGTTGCAATTTTGCTTTGCTCAACTTCGAGCTTACTTTTGGTGACAGTTTCATGTAATCCTATTACTATTTTGATAATAAAGATGAGATTCTTCTTGAGATAGCACTAAGTTACTCCAGAGGGCTGAGGCTCTTGGGTTAGGGCCCAATCCAAGTAGCCAAGCTCCTCTTGTTTGTATTTATATGCTTTGTTTCAGTTTATGAATTAGTTGTTGTTAGATGAATTTCTTTCTTGGTTAAGAGTAGGTTGCTTTTGGTGATTTAGAAGGTTGTTTCCATTTTCTTTTTCTATAGTAGGTTGAATAGTGGTAGACAAAAGATAAAAAATGCTAGCAATAGTTCCTTTGCCTCCTTTCCTCCCTTTGGGACCATGAGCTGAGGCCAAGACCCTCTTGCTGCCACAAAAACACAGATTTTCATTCTCCATAGGATTTCTAGTGTTACAGTATGTTAGAAGGTTAATTCTTTGCTTTAGACCTCGTTCATCATGCTCATTTTTTTCTTTGAAATAAGTATTCTTCCATGCTTTCTCTCATTATAGCATTTTTTTTAGCACTTCTTTCCATGGCTCATAATTTAGATTAGCTTGAGGCAAAATTCTGTTTTTTGATGAACTTAATTTCCTTTATTGCTTGATATCCTTGTTTGATTTTCAGTTCTTTTGCGGAAATTCTCTTCTCATAGCAGGTCAGCCTATTAGCCATCACATTCTCTCCCTGATCTATGCCTTATGGCTTGCCCAAAGTTCACCTCAAATCTGCCTTAGTTTTCTGCGTTTTTCCATAGGATTTCATCCTCTCTCCTGACCATATTTCCCTCTCCTAATGATCCTTGGTGAACCCTAGGTGCCTTAACACATCATCCTAGCCTTCAGCTACCCTTTCCACCCACTCTCACACCTTCAAAACCTTCAAAACTGCTCTCGGCATCCTCCTATAGACCTCTTGTAGATCCCTTGCAGTCTCCTGTAGATTTTCCTATAGGCTTCCTTTTGAAGTCCAATTGTGGGAAAAGCCTCTAGAAGGCCACCTGAGACCTCCTAGGACCCATCCACACCATCCTACATCTTCTCAAGTCCCAAAACCACCCTCCATCACCACCTAATCGCTGCCACATTCATAGACAAATAAATTACATGCATGATAATTTCACATAAAAATACAAACAAATCCAAAAATATGGTTTTTTTCTTATTTACTTCTAGAAATAACTTGAGTAGATGTTGTTTACTTCCTGAGTAGGTAATGGCAATCATTTCATGGTTTTCATCTTTCTTTCTGCAAAAGTAGGATTAGTTGTTTAAGTAAGCTTTGCTAGGTTTACTTTACATTTCAGTCTTCTTTTCCTTTCTGCAAGTAGAGTAGCCTCTGTAGAGTAAGCTTTCCTTTCTTTCATCACATATAGAGCTCCTTCTGGAATCCACAAAAGTTTCCTTGAGCTCCTAGTGATCTTGTGCCAGTTGACCAAGTGACAGCCTGCAGTAAGAACTAGTACTTGTGCATACAGCACCGTCGCTTCCAAGTTTGTTACGAACTACCGGGTTGATAAGAGTAAAGTAGGCAGCCTAGGAGTTGTAGCATTATTGCTGCAATATTGGTGCTCACCATATTTTTGGCACCGTTGCGGGGGGAGCATCAGAGTATTTTGTAATTACTACGTTCTTCTATTTTCTCTTGCAACATTCTGCTAAGTAGTTCATTTCAGCAAACGTAGAGTAGTTGTTTCTTTCAGTTTCTGCATTTCCTTGCTTTCTTTTTCAATTATGCAATTTCCATTTCAGCAAAAGTAGAGTAGTTGTTTCTTTCAGCTTCTACATTTCCTTGCTTTCATCTTTAGTTCTGCAATTTCCATTTTAGCAAAAGTAGATTAGTCGTTTCCTTGCTTTCAGTTCTACATTTCATTTTCTTTCCTTTCATGTTCTACATTTCATTTCAGCAAGTTCATTTCAGTTAGTTCCAATTTTTTCGTTCAATCAATTTCAGTTTTGCAAGTATAATAAATGAAAAAACAAAAACCAACTAAAAATATTTCCTTTCATGCCTCATAAGAATAGAGATAATTCAGGAAAATACTTTCCCAACACCCCCATTACATTACATAGCCAACCTTCTCTCTTCTTCGGTGGCAATGATCAAGAAGAACCTTTAGGTGAACAACCAAAGATATTTGAAGAACCTATAGGGGAAGAAGAAGAAGAAAACATCCCTCCTAAGCCAATGGCTAAAAACAGAAATGATAGGGGGAATGGAGAAAGAATACAGGGTACCTTTCCCATCCGGGAGACCAATGGGAACACCAAAATGAAGAATTTAAGTCCTTCAACCCTACCTCACTTCCATGGTTTGACTACAGAATATCTTGACACCTTCTTGTTTGAGTTCTTTGTCATCTGTCGGACCTATGACTATGCAGAAGATGAGAAAAAGTTGAAACTATTTCCTTCTACTCTCAATGATGCTGCGTTGTTCTAGTTCATGGGGTTACCTAGCAATAGCATCACAACTTGGGCTCAGATGCAGTAGGCCTTTAATACCAAATATTGAGACTACTGTAGGTCAAAAGATACCAAGGAATAAATCTTCCAAATGACCATGGGAAGTGATGAATCCTTGGAAGATTATGAACAGAGGTTCCAACTCCGTTACAAAAGGGCCAGGTGCACACTTGACCCTGAATCTCTGAAGTTGGTCCTGCTCAGGGGAATTCCGGAAGACCTTCTAGACACCCTCCATCTACTAGCTGGGGGATACATCTACGAACTACCTTATGAGGACATAACGATTATTTTCCTATGACATTGATGGTTGGGGCATCTCTCTTGCACCTGCCTAGATGGCTAAAGCACTTCTCTTTGATCAACCTATTGTATATAGGCACATCTTTTATAGCTTGGAGAAGTGGTATCTTCACACATAACCGTTTCAATTCTCCCAGAAGTTCAGTTTCTTCTGGGGTAGGTTGTGTTGTCCTGGATAGTCTCTCAGGAAAGGGTGGAATTACTTTAAGTTTACTTTACTCTTTATCTTCCTCAACCTCCCTAGGTGGAGGCTGGCTATCTGGGAGAACCTTCCCAAATCATAGGTTAATCTCATGAATCTCCACAATGTAAGTTGGGCGTGATGGTTCCCCATGATATACTTGTTGATCCTCTCTCTTGTTCGGGTTTGGGTTTGGCTGGGCAGGCATTTGGGGTTGCCTTGGTGGAGCAAGAGGCAATGATTGTGGTTGAGTAGGTGGTGGAGGCAAAAGAGCTGGAGGAGAGTTGTACTGGGGCCTCCACCCCTGATGAGATGCATTCCACTGAGGTTGTGGTTGAGCATAGGAGTGAAATGAATGAGCAACTAGTTGGGCATGATAATGAGATTGAAACAACTAAAGAGGAGGTGTGGACCAGGAAGGATGAGCAGGAGGGCCCCAAGAAGGTATGGAAGTGACCTGGTTGGGGATGTAGTATGCCTGAGATGTCCCTTGCATCCCCTGCTGGTATGGTCTAGGTCCATGTTGTCTCCTTTGGTTCATGAAATAGAGTGGTTTGATGGCTCCTTCGACCCCATGGTATACATCTTTAAGTCCGCGCAAGGAAGGGCACTTATCTTTAAAATTATCTTCTTAACAACTGTCTGACCTGATGTTGGGGTAGGTAATCTCTCGGAAATATCTGGACCCTGGAAGCCCAGTAGTTGATGCCCACATCAATGGCACCATGATCCAACATACCTTGATTGATCTGGGAGCTGCCACTAATGTGATGACAAAGGACACCATGCTCAAACTTAACCTCCACGACTCCTTGAGGAGGAACACGATAGTACTATAGCTAGTAGACCACTCCACCATGACCCTTGAAGGGATTGTAGAAGATATGATGGTCTCCATTGATTCTTGGGAGTACCCTGCAAATTTATTAGTTCTCCAGCCAAAGGCAAAGCTCACTGGGTATCCTCTCATCCTGGGAAGACCCTGGTTGGCTACTACTGATGGCTACATCAGATGTCAGGTTGGGAACATGACCATCAAGAATGGGCATATGTCCAAATAGTTAATCCTATACCCTCTTTCCCAACCCTTGCTGGAACATGATCTACCTCTCTGGTTGGAGGAGCAGGATGAGGATGAAGTCTATTCTGCACCACTTTGTGGATTAGAAAATGCCATGGGGGGGAAATTGCAAGATGAGGATGATATGACTGAAAATTTGATTTAGAATCCACCCCCCGATACCTTGAAATTTGAAGATATAGTGAAAGAAACCCAAAAAAATCCCTTAACTGATCTCTGTGTGGCTGACTGGACCTCTCTCCATGTTAAGAATATAGAGTTCGGCCCAGATAGAACCTTGAAAATCAATCCATCCCTTTCCACTTCCCAGGAGGAGTTGTGTAGCTTATTGAGAAAACATTTAGATGCCTTCGCCTAGAGTTATAAGGAGATGAAGGGAGTGCACCCTTCAGTATGTACTCATCATATATACATTAAGGAAGATTGCAAAACAGTCAGGCAACCTCAAAGGAGGATGAATCCAACACTTAAAGACATTGTTAAGGAAGAGTTGCAAAAATTACTTGATGCAGGATTCATCTACCCCATCTCTGACAGTGAATGGGTCTTTCCTTTGGTGCTAGTGCCAAAGAAAAAAGGTAAGTGGAGAATCTGTGTCAACTATCGGGAATTGAATAAAGCCACTAAAAAGGACCCTTTTCCTTTGCCTTTCATAGATCAAGTGTTAGATGGTTTAGCGGGGAAAATGTTTTTCTCCTTCCTAGATGGGTTTAGCGGGTACAATCAGATTCAAATCAGCTTGGAAGACCAAGATAAGACCACTTTCACTTGTCCTTGGGGTACCTTTGCATATCGGGTCCTTCCTTTTGGTTTGTGCAATGCTCCAGCCACTTTCCAAAGAGTGGTATTGAGTATATTTTCTTAACTGGTTCATGATGCAGTGGACATATATATGGATGATTTTTCTTCTTATGGTTCTAACTTTCAAGAAGCTTTATCTAACCTAGGAAAAGTTTTTGACAAGTGTATTGAAATGAACCTGTCCCTCAGTCTTGAAAAATGTGAATTTTTTATGACTGAAGGGACCGTGCTAGGTCATGCAATATCTGAACAAGGATTGCAGGTGGACCCCAAAAAAGTTGCCATCATCCAAAGGGTCCCACCTCCTCAAAATGTGAGAGATGTTAGAAGTTTCCTAGGCTTAGCTAGATATTACAGAATATTGATTAAATATTTCAGTAAGTTAGCCTCTCTGTTGTTTGGTCTTTTAGGAAAAGATGTCAAATTTATTTGGTCGGAAAACTGTCAAGAAGCCTTAGATACCTTAAAGAGTAAACTTGTGACTGCCCCAATTTTTAGAGGCCCAAACTGGGCCCTACCTTTCCACATCCACACAGACGCCTCGAGAAAAGCAATGGGAGCAGCCTTAGGACAAACTGATGAAAATTTACCTTATGCCATATACTTTATAAGAAAAAATTTGTCAAAGGAAAAGTTAAACTATACAGTGACCGAGAAGGAACTCCTGGCTGTTGTGCATTCTTTAAACAAATTCAGACATTATATCATAGGCTATCAGACCTTCGTGCACACTGATCATGTTGCAATTATATATTTAATGAAAAAACCGGATGTAAATGCTCGCATTATTAGATGGTTGCTTTTACTGCAGCAGTTTGATTTGACCATTGTTGATAAGCCTGGTAAAGAAAATGTTGTTGCTGACATTTTGTCTAAAGTAAATTTGCCTACATGTGAAGAAGGAATGGTGGATGATTAAATGCCATATGAACACCTATTTTCTATCTCAGTACTCTCTCCATGGTTTTCTGATACAGCAGACTACTTAGTTTCAGCATAGTTCCCACCACACCTGTCCTCGAAGGAGAAGAGCAAGATAGTGAGGAAAAGCGCCCCTTTCACCTAGATTTGGGGTAATCTCTTCAAACTTGGCCCAGATCAGATCTTGAGAAGATGTTTCATGGAGGAGGAAGTTTTTGACATCCTCCTAACCTGTCATGACAGGCCGTGCGGAGGTCATTATGTAGCAAAGGGAACTACCCTCAAAATCTTACAAGCAGGCTACTATTGGCCCACTCTTCATCAATATGTGAGGAGATACACTAGCCAATGTGATCGATGTCAAAGGATGGGGAAACCTACTCCAAAGGATGAGATGCCCATGCAACCTCAAGTGACCTTTCAGCCATTTGAGAAGTGGGGCATGGACTTTGTGGGTCCTATCAACCCTCTTTCAAAATAGAAGCAATACATCATTGTGTGCACTGATTACCGGACAAAGTGGGTAGAAACAAAAATAATCAAAGTAGCAATAGAGGAAAAAGTAGCTGAGCTCTTGAGAGAAAACATACTCTATAAGTTCAGGTATCCAAGAGAATTGGTCACAGATCAAGGCAGTCAATTCACTTCCAATTTGATTGAAGACCTGCTCAGACATCATAAAATCAAGCACAGGACTTCCACCCCTTACCATCCACAAGCCAATGGGCAGGTGGAAGTAACTAATACAGCTTTGGAAGGAATTCTGACCAAGGTAGTGAGCAATAGTAGAAAATATTGGGTAGATAGATTAGTTGAGGCCACCTAGGCCTACAACACAACATGGAATACAAAACAGGGTTCACACCCTATGAACTGCTCTATGGGAAGAAGGCTTTGTTGTGAATAGAATTTGAATTCAATACACTAAGGATGGTAGCTTAGCTGGACCTAGACCTCAGCCATGCACAGAAGGAAAGACTACTCTAGCTCAATGGATTGGATGAACAAAGATTGTAGGCCCTTCTCCACACAGAGGTAGTTCAAGGTTAGAGGAAGATATGGCATGACAAAAATATCAAGGAGAAGCAATTATAAGAGGGAGATTGGGCACTGCTTTATGATTCAAGGTATAAAGACTTCAAAGGAAAGTAGAGGACAAGATGGTTGGGAACCTACACTGTGGAAAAATGCAATGAAAATGGTTCAATTTTGATCAGAGCCATTGATGAGGAAGCCATCCCATGCTTGTCAATGGACATGGGTTGAAAATTTACAAGAAGCCCCTCTCTAAGTGAGAGTTCATTGAAGATCTTAATAAGACAGTGATGGTAGTTGAGCATGTCTTAGCCTCCACTTCACCCACTCACTGAAGAAATAGAAAAGAGAAATAAAAAATAAGGACTCAAGTGAAAACCCCCATGAGGCACTTAAGTCCCATCATTGGGTTGAAAACCTCTTATGAGGCGACCTAGTGATGCCAAAAAAAAAAAAAAAAAAAAAGAGAATAAGATCCCTGGGTGAAAACCTCCCTTGGAGGCACCCAGGGCAGGAAATTAGGGTGAAAACCTCATTGAGGCTCCCTAGTTGTTTTCAGAAAAAAAGAAAAAATAAAGAAGAAGAAGAAGAAGAAGAAGAAGAAGAAGAAGAAGAAGAGAAGAAAAAGAAAATTGAATTCTAATGTGCATTACAGGTTTGCAGGAGGACCACAGGGAGTAAGAGAAGATGCCAAAGAGCCTATTTCACCTCCTCCACACTCTTCTCCATCATTTCTGACCTTTCTTCCACCCCATTGTGTTTTTTCCGGAAATTGTGTGTTCTACGGGAGACCCTATGTTTTCTACAGGAGGCTCCTGTAGGAATCACGGAAAGTCGGAAATGGTTCCACAAAGAATTTTGAGGGGCTAGGAATCTTCATGAAGAACATGTAAACCCTCCTATAGCTATCAACCCTCCTTTCCATCCATTCCTTCTTGTGACAGAAAAACACAAAAAACCAGTTTTTAGAAAGAAAAAAAAAACAAAAATTAAAGGAAGCAGCACCTCGAACCTCATTTGCAACTTACCTAGTACCTCTCCATCTCCATAATCATCTCTGGCATCATCCTCACAGCTTCCAATATAGAAATAAGATGAAATTTTAAAGGGAGAAGCAGCTACAAGCGCTCCTGTAGGAATTCCTGTAGCAGCTGATCCCATTAAAATCAATCCACAACAGCAAAAGAAGTGCAACCATGGGATTGAATGAGACATATGAAGTTAGATCTAGCCAGAGGATACCTGCACAAGAAAAGCAACCACACATCAGACAGTAGAGAGAATGCAGGAAAGGAAATATAGGCATGTAGTAAAGGAAATACAAGCATGCAGCAGCAAAAGGAGCCAAAATACCTCACAGCACGTACATTTGACTTATAGGTAAGTGACTAACCCGCTCCTCTATTGAATTTGTGTAATTGAAAGATATGCATAAGTGAATGAGATGGTTAGGGTTACATGAGAAAAGGTGTCCAGTTAATTGGGCCACCTTCATCTAGTTGACTGCAATCATCCGAAGATGCCACCACATGTGCGCATAGTCAACTCAGAGAAAGATCCCAAGGATAGGTAGTGGAGGGTTTGTAAACTCCGATGCAATGATGAGAGGTGATATTGGGAATAAACCATGATGACATGAAAAGTGGGGACCAATGGTCCAAATATGGAAACGTACATGTTTGCCAACTCACCCCATCACTGGAAATATCTAAAAGAAGAAATAAGTACCCCTCCTCGAAACTCCTTCACCACCTTTTCTTTCATTACATCCTTGTCCACTTAGCTGTGGTAAGCTCCTTTTCACCTCATAGCCTCAAAACCATCATTCTCCATCACTCTCATCCATCCTCCTGCTATCAGTGTTGTACAGGAGCACTTACAGGTTCTACGAGAGCACCTACAGGAAGTTCTATGGGAGGGGCAGTGAGTTGTTTTTAAGGAGAAAACACAGGTTTTTCGCTCGATTTTTGGCTTGAGGAGGTAGGTATGCATACCCACCTTGATTATCAATATGTGCAAGGAATGATATCATTTTTAAGGAGGAATTGAGTCCATAGAAGAAGGGGAATTACATAAAAAAATCTACCTATTTTCTTAAAAAAACACAGTTTTCCAATGTTTTGCTATTTTCTTCAAAATTCTTGTCTCCACCTCTACATTGAGTGTTCAAAAGGGGTATAAGCACTATGATAGGATGATTCATGAGGAAGGAGCCCACCAATTCAGCCAGGCTCCATGAACATCCCCAAGTAGTAGCCATATTCACCAGGGCAAATTGGATGTCAGTTTTTGAGAAATTCTGAGGGTTTGATGAAGAAGTTGCTCAGGAATTTTCTCTTTCTTGAGTCCCTCACTCAAGGACCCATGCCACTATCTCTTTTAGAGGAGTTTCCATGGAAATAACCCAGAATTTATTAGTAGGGTTACCACCCTTCGTCTTGGATTGCCTTGGAGCAAAGATGAAAAACCCATTGGACGGGCTGCCAAGAAAAACTTCTTTCAAAACAATGAACATCCTGTAGAAGAAAAAAATGGAACTAGAAGGACAAGGATACCCTACCCTTGGGATGAGGTCTGTGACCAAATCATCAAATATATTTCCTGTGAAGGGAGGTATAGGATAGTCTATGGCTACCATTTTAGAATCCTCAATGAGCTGAGATATGGCATGGACATTCCCAAACCCCAGGAACTCAACATCCCCTATTTTCTCCTAAAGCCCCTCATAGACTCCAGCATTAAGTTAAAGGCAAGAGGTCCAGATCAGCTGGCTCACCATGGGTTAATTAAAATTTTAGTGGAAGAAGCCCTCCATACCTTCACAATCCCCATAGAATGCGAAAATTTTCGGAACATGACAGTAGAAGATGACATAAAGGCCCTCACCTATGATATTAGTCATTCTGATAGTGAGGAGGAAGAGAAGCAAGGGGGAGAAGGAGAAGAAACTAAGGAACAAGAAGGGGAGAAGAAAGAAACCAAAACAGAGTAGGGAGAAACAAAACAAACAGAGACTGAGGAAAAGACGAAAGGAGGAGAAAGATGGGCAAAAAATACGGAAGTGTCTCTTGAGACCCTAGAAAGAGACGCAGCAGTTGCTCTCACTGCCTTCAACACCCCAAATAAACCAAAACAAAAGAGGAAGAGGCAGACCTCAATGCATTTTAGGGCTAGGAAGAGCACAAGGATCAAAATAGGGAAACCCCAGCCTTCTTATGAAGTGCCTATTGTTATTGAAGATTCACCCTCTACCCAAGGAAAGGAATCCCCTTCCAAGGAACTATCACTTATGAGAGGGGGACTCCTAGATCTTCCACATGGAAGGAAAACGTAGAACTACAAGACTCAAAAACAATTCTACAGGAGGCACAAACTGTTCTATAGGAGACAATGTCAAGACTACAAGAGATCGAAAAACTTGAAAAAAGGATAGAAGGACAACCATAAGGGAAGGAGGAAGGAATAGAGGCACAAGAACCTGACCCCCGGCCTAGTCTTGGCTCTTACTACAATCTTCTTGACGGGGGGAGAATCATTCCACACAAAATTGCAATCCCATTATTCTTTGAGTTGGAGAAAGAAAGAATAAGGACCCATAGGTGGATGCAAATTGTCAAATCCAAGGGAGTTGAGGATATTGGCCATATGGAGAATAAACTCAGAGAAATGGGCAGGGAGTTAAGTACTATCAAAAACAGAGAAGCAGCTGTAAGGAGCCCACTTGAAATAGAAAATGAATTACTAAGGAGGCAGCTGCAATAGAAATAGGCCTAACTGGCATGCATGGCCAGCTAGTCCATGGAGGCATTGCAATGTAGGCAAGTAGAAAAATCCTATGCCCTGTATCTCAAGGACCAGTGGATGAAATTTCAGATCAAGGCCTTGGCACAAAGAGGCACAATACCTTTTAAAGATTACAGACAATTTATGGACCTTTGTGACCAAAGTACAACAAAAGATAAGGCAAAAATGGAAAAATTTTACCTACATAATATGGCCCTCATAGACATGAATGTGTGCGACCCCAATGCTAGGCTAGGGGACCTACAACTAATGGCCATGGCTTCCTGGATGAACCATGAGGAGTTAAGGGCAACTGAAGTAAAAAGGCTAATGATCAGAGAGCAGAATGAGCCACTAATGATCAAAGCTGAGCCATCAGATCCCATGGATCTCATCAGCACACACCAGCTGCTTGAAAATAATCCTCAAATTTCCCCTAGATACATAAGTGATCAAGCACAGGCCATTGCACATTTTGAGGACATGGAAAGGTTACTTGGGCATGAATGTGTACATGCGTGTATGAGGAGATGGAACACCTTACCACACAATCTGAAGATTGGGGAATATCATTTTGCAATGTGGATGAAGGAGGCACTAAGCAGAGTGCCAATGTATAAGCACTCAATGCAGAGGCTACAGGTCAATTGGATTGGCCTCAAACTGAGTCCACCACTGCTGTTAGGCATGCTAGAATGGAGAATCGAAGAGGAAGAGTAGAGGTAGTGGGAAGAGATAGATAGAAAAGTAGGCATCTATGACAAGGAAGAGGAAACAACATCGGAAGCTTGGGATGCTAGAGAGGCCACCAGGGCCATCAAAGATAAGGAGATGGACTAAATTGCTCAAAGGATGAGAAACACCTTTAGTAGGGGGTGATGATGAGCCCAATAAATGGGTAGTTATATGGGCTCATTTTTCCTCCTAACATAGTTAAATCAACCATTCTCTTAGCTTATGGCATGTTTTTTGATTATATTTATGCTTATGGAGTGAGTTGGGTTAGTCATGATGCCATGAGGTATAATATGTGTTTAATGCAGATTTTTGTTGAAGTTTGAAGACAAAGCCAAAGATTCAATGGACAATTGGCAGCAATAATTCAAAGTGGACAAAGGAGAGGATTTATAGGAGGGAATCCCCCTCATTTATTAATCCCCACTTCAAATTCTCCTTCATGCAGCTCAAAGAACAAATAGCCAAATCAATGCACTAGGAGGTAGCCAAGCAAGTGGAGGATAACTTGTGTTTACCTTGAGTTTTGGGAGCCAAGCCTCTCTGGTGTTAAGGAAGCTTTTGGGAGCTTCATTTGTATAAGTAGAGAGGGCTAGGGCCTCATTAGGGAGTTGGTCAAATTTTTGTTGAATTTTTGTTGCAAGTTTTCTCTGCTCAACTTCGAGCTTACTTTTGGTGACAGTTTCATGTAATCCTATTATTATTTTGATAATAAAGATGAGATTCTTCTTGAGCTAGCACTAAGTTACCTCAGAGGGCTGAAGCTCTTGGGTTAGGGCCCAATCCAAGCAGCCAAGCTCCTCTTTTTTGTATTTATATGCTTTGTTTCAGTTTATGAATTAGTTGTTGTTAGATGAATTTCTTTCTTGGTTAAGAGTAGGTTGCTTTTGGTGATTTAGAAGGTTATTTCCATTTGTTTTTTCTATAGTAGGTTGAATAGTGGTAGACAAAAGATACAAAAGGCTAGCAATAGTTCCTTGGCCTCCTTTCCTCCCTTTGGGACCATGATCTGAGGCCAAGACCCTCTTGCTGCCACAAAAACACAGATTTTCGTTCTCCATAGGATTTCTAGTGTTATAGTCTGTTAGAAGGTTAATTCTTTTCTTTAGATATAATTCACCATGCTCATTTATTTCTTTGAAATAAGTCTTCTTTCATGCTTTCTCTCATTATATCATTTTTTTTAGCACTTCTTTCCATAGCTCATAATTTAGATTAGCTTAATGCAAAATTATTTTCTTTGATGAACTTAATTTCCTTGCTTTCTTGATCTCCTTGTTTTATTTTTAGTTCTTTTGTAGAAAATCTCTTCTCACAGTAGATCAGCCTATCAACCATCACATTCTCTCCCTGATCTATGCCCTACAGGTCGCCCAAAGTTCACCTCAAATTTGCCTTACTTTTCTGCATTTTTCTATAGGATTTCTTTCTCTCTCCCGACCATCTTTCCCTCCCCTAATGATCCTTGGTGAACCCTAGGCACCTTAAAACATCATCCTAGCCTTCTTCTACCCTTTCCACCCACTCTCACACCATCAAAACCTTCAAAACTACTCTCGGCATCCTCTTGTAGACCTATTGTAGATCATCTGCAGCCTCCTATAGATTTTCCTATAGGCTTCCTTTTGAAGTCTGATTGTGGGAAAAGCCTCCAGAAGGCCACCTGATGCCTCCTAGGACCCATCCACACCATATTACATCTTCTCAAGTCCCAAAACCACCCTCCATCACCACCAAATTGTTGCCACATTCACAGACGAATAAATTACGTGCATGACAATTTCACATAAAAATACATAAAAATCCAAAAGATGTTTTTTTCCTCATTTACTTCTAGAAATGGCTTGAGTATATGTTGTTTACTTCCTGAGTAGGTAATTCCATTCATTTCATGCTTTTCATCTTTCTTTCTGCAAAAGTAGGATTAGTTGGTTAAGTAGGTTTTCTCGGTTTACTTTACATTTCAGTCTTCTTTTCCTTTCTGCAAGTAGAGTAGCCTCTGCAGAGTAAGCTTTCCTTTCTTTCATGACATAAAAAGCTTCTTCTGGAATCCATAGAAGTTGGCCTGAGATCCTAGTGATCTTGTGCCAACTGACCAAGTGACAACCTACAGTAAGAACTAGTACTTGTGCATACAGCACCATCGCTTGCAAGTTTGTTACGAACTACTGGGTTGATAAGAGTAAAGTAGGAAGACCAGGAGTTGTAGCATTATTGCTGCAATACTAGTGCTCACCACCAGCCTAAGGAGTTCACACCTGCAACTCTTAAATCTGTGCTCGGAGTGCCCCAAACATAATATGATTCTCCTCCGCAAAGTTCTAGAGGGCCTCTGTGGTGACATCGCACACCATCTGTCTGATATCATGCAAATCCCCCTCAGTAAGTGTGATCGGTTTGATATACATCTTAGATGCTTTTACCTTATTGTGTCACCCCATCTGCTCTCTCGAGTGCTGGCACTTCAATTGTGCTGATGTTATCTGTGGGTCTGTGTCGCCCTCCTCTATCTCAATTTCCATCTCTTGCTCCTGCTCAGGTGAAGGAAACTTTCGGCCCTCGCGCTCTGTTACAGCTACCTTCTATGCTTCTGTTGCGGCCTTCTGCTATTCTGCTACTATCCACACAACATTCTGTGCCTCCTATGCCTTTGTTGTTGCTGCTTCTATTCCTCTCTTTTTCGCCAACTGTGCCACGCACATTTTTGTCTCCTCCTTCTTTTTCTGCGTAGTAGACTTTTCCACCACAGAGATGTCTAGAGCATGCCATTCCGACGGCCACATCTTAAGTACGTCGAAGATCACAACATTTGTGGCTATATAGGGTAGTTCGTTCCACTCCTTTGCAGGTTCCTTGCATGCCTTGAGGTAGATGTGATGAAAGTCTGCTTTAAACTCTACGAAACTTTATAGGTTGTTGTAGACAATGGGTGATAACTACATCTTGCGGTTAATCCCCATTCTGATGTTCATCTCCATGAACACCCAGAATATTTTATTGTCTTGGATCCGGTGCGCGTCTTTAGTGGCCCACAGTGAAGCGTACTTTGCAGTCTCTAGGAGATCCCTTGCAATTGTGGGGAATTGGTTGTCCTCAAGAAATTCCCCAGCCATCAGCACTATGGACAGTAGAAGCCATGCATAGTGGAAGGTTTTCCCTTATTCCTATGCCTCACAGCAATTCTCCAAGAACTCCTTGCACAAGAATTCGGACCAGTTAAACTGGACCCCCTCTGTGCACTGTTCGGCAAGTGCAACCACCGGCGCAGGCACCTCATACGTGTAGCACTTCCGCATGACCTTACCTACCAGTATCTGAGTCACAACTCTGACTGCCTTGTTGTTGATACTGGAGATTGCATATCCCCTATTTTTCTTCTCCATCTTGTATTTCTTTTTCATGGCCTCTGCGATGGCCAAATCACTGCTTTTACCCTCTGAAATGTATGTGGAGTCTTCTCCTTTACACAGGAGTCAGGTAATTCGATGGATCAGGTAGTCCGTGATGGGGACAAGCTCCCCGAGCGACAAACACCCATCATGCACCAGGAAGAGCAGCTACCTGATGAAGAAGATAGTTACTAGGGCACGATGGTAATGCGGCACCTAGAGAAGGTTCAACAACCCTGCCTTTTCGACCCCACACAACCGTTTGTGTAGCTCCAACTTTATAACTCCCACCGTAGTTTATTTCTTTGGCTTCATGAGGTGCACAGTCGCCAAGTGAAGGAATTTCCTGTGGTCACCGAGATCCCAGTCTTTGAACTTTAAGCTCAGCACCCTTCCCAAGTGCTCTCCTTTGAAAATGATATCATCAGGTAACAGCGGAGTCTGCAGAGGGCTTTTACTGTCGTCCACGTCCTTGGGCACCTTTTCCTTCCCTTTTAGTGGAGGGACATATGAGGGAAGCTTGGTTAGAGGGACCACACCCTCGATTTCTTCCTCAATGCCCTCATCCTCGTCCTTTTCTATTATTATATCCTTAAGGTCTTCTTCCTCCTCATCAGATTCCAGGTTAACTGCTTTCCCTTTTTCCTCCATTGTTAATCTAGTTCACAGTGGGTTTCGAGGGGACACACACACCAGAATCATGGGTTGTTTATCTTTCATTGGTCTCAGCGTGCGCAGTGATTTAGGGATTTCCACAACAATCTCGGCGCTCTCAGGGGCATCTTCTATGGTCATCACCTCTGCAGCCTCTTCAGTGGTTATTTCTTCGATTTCTCTGGCTTCTTCAGACGCTTCCATTATGTTTCTCCAAAAATCTCTCAATTGTTCAATCTTGTGCTCAAACAATGCTCTCCATAGGACAAACAGGTCTCGGTTTAGAATACTCGGGGTGTGCAACAACTCGGTTCTCAAATGACCAAGTGTTGTGTGCTCGGTAGTCCTTTGTAATTTATAGCGCCCTTTGAATTCAAATTAGACCTGTCCCCCCAAATCCAGTCCATTAATGCTTCCTTGGTGGCAGATTTTCCGAAATCTTGCCCATAAAACTCGCCTTAAATGCCTATCTCTCACTCCATTTGGTCTCAAACCAAGAATCACATCATGAATAGTGACTATAATGGTTACTTTCCAGCTGACCTGCACGGCAGTGCAACTACCCTCACGTTGTTGCAAACCCTATGACACTTCTCTCCTGTGTGCAACTCCGCCATTGCGCATCTCTTGGGCAGAGTATTTTATAGTCCCGTGCCTCCTTTCAACTACCTAGGGCATTAAGACTATGTTTCCTACGGCTAGTCAGGTGGCACCACCTGTATATGACTTCAACCGTCCATGCATCACTTTTCATGGAAAAAATCCACCTTTTATTTTTACTATCTATGTTGCGAACTTCACCATCTGCATCGCACCATCATCAGTGATCCCTCTAGTAATATATGGTCCAATCCAAGGCATCAAGCTGATCAACTCTCGACAGTAGTCTCCAAATTTGTCAACGTAATTGTGTGCACCCTGTTGTATCACCTCGATTTTATTATCGAGAAAATCATTCTTTATTTCTTCCTCAAGCTTCTTGACTTATGCTTCCATGAGAGCACTTTTCTCCCTTAACCGCACTCTTTCTTTCATGAGTTCTTGGAGCCTAAGATCACCTTGTCGGATTTCTTCCTTGGGTCCCAAGCATTCTTCTTCATTCAACTGCGCGATCCCTTCTTCTAGGGCTCTGCAAACCATCATATCCATCAGCACTGCCATGCACGGACTAGGCATAATATTCTTTATTAGGACTACAAAGTTTGCTCCATAAGCCAACCTAGAAGGCGTCTATCCCATTAGTTTCTTGCACATCGTCCTATAAGCCCACAAAAATACTGGTAACCTTCGCACACTACATTAAAGGCTTCTGCATCGGTAACCTTCTGCACACTCGTTATTTTCACACTCTGTAATCCCAACTAGAGGGAACATTCACGCAATTTCCTCACCAACACATGCTTATTTACCGTGTTCCCCAATGTGAAGTCCATGTGCATCCGTGCAGGTTGTTTAGCATATGCATGTACCCACATGGACAGGTGCACATGTGAACCATCCTGTACATTATATCTTTCTGTTAGCCGCATCCGAGGCTTCCTAAATCACATGCACATCATTCTCCTGCATTCGCACCAGTCCTCAAAGCTTCCTTAGTGCGCACCCCACCACCTCACAGGCATAGTGCGTAGTACCCATTTCAAAGCCTCGAAACGTTATTTTTCTGGCACCTCCCTTTCACATCTATTCAAGAAAGTACCTACCTCATTTATCCCATCATAAGTAGGAAAATCCCTCACTTCCGTCGATACGCAGTGCCACAATCTTGTCATCATGTTACAGTTCAACACGGTTACCTCGTGTAACCGATTCTACCATCGCTCTATCTCTTCATCTAAATCCAATGTACATGAGCTTTCATGCTCCCATCAGATTCATTCATCCACGGTGAGATTTACCCAGTCTTTCTCTCACGTGGTTATCTTGTAGATGCAGTCCAAATCATCACCGCTTTCATAGTCGCCTGTCAGCTCTGTGTAGCACGATCCTTGTGCTGGGTCCAAAGGTACAACTACGTGTAGAGAATTTTTCTCAAAAATCATCTTACGCTTCTTTAGATTAATCATGCCATTCATGTCAGTGGCCGAATCTATTCCTAAGAGTGCGAGGTAGGGATTGTTGTCATCAATAATCTCTATCACTTCAAAGTCTACTAGCATGCTTGCCCCCTCAATATCCACGGTGATTCCTTGCAATCTCCCCATGGGTATTATCTTTTGTTGGTTCGCCACTCGCAGCTGGATAGGAGACCATTGTGGTGTATGCCTTCCCATGCGCTCCCATGTCTGCTTCGAGAGAACGTTCACGTCTTACCCTAAGTCCATAATTACTTGGTCCATCTCATATTCTCCAATCTGCGTGGTCAACCTCATTTTTCTTCCCATCCTCTTCGCATGCTTTCCAATCTTCCAAACTACACACGATCCTCCTAGCACGGTCCCGGTGCATCTATTTATGAGTTCCTGCAATCCCTTTACAGCCTTACTATCGCACAATAGCTTCATGCATGTTTCTAGGAACATCGTGTGCATCGATGGGTCCATTTCTGGCTCCAGTCTCTCTTTGCTTCCTGAAGTGGAGGCATCATCGAAGCTCTTTCTAACTTCCATGAACGTTTCCTTAGCACGCTCCAAATCAAACTCTGGTTCTTTCATTGGAGCCTTGCTAACCCAAGTACTATCTTCAAGTTGTTTGCCTTTATCATCTCCTATCGTAATTCCACTTCAAAGCACAATGTTCACATTGGGGTCTTCCTTGCGCAGCTCACGCCTCATCATCTATAGGTTCTGAGTCAGGGGAGGTTGGAGCGCTCCCTTGTTGCGTAGCCTCACTATCAGTGTGGGACAATCCTTAGTCTCATGATCAAACAAGGTAAAATACAAACATGATGGACGCATTGGATTTGTACAATCATGGGAATAATGTCCTAACCCCCCGCAATTGTAACATATTAGCTGTCAACGACCTCTTCTAGGTCGTCCTCCACTTCAGCCTCGTCTGCACCCCTGAAATCTAGTCTGCACCACTCCTGTGTTCTGGTTAAGGGGCCATGTTTCGACCTGAACTCTGTAGGTGGGAGTCCTATCCATCATCAACTCATAGCTTCTACAGGTGCGCTCATCATGTCCCACTGATCTACAGATATTACAAAAAAACTATTGCTAATTTTATGTGTACTTCTGCAACAGATGACATCTGTTTGTAACATGATTTCCTCCTATTTGAAAAATCATGCACCACAAAGTAGGCTGCTCGCTAGGTCCTGCTGGTGCCTCCTGTCTTAACAGCATCAACCATCCTCCCGCGAGGTAATTCACGAACACCGAGCAGTGGTCCTTGTCATGTCCTTGACCCTTTCATTTTACGCACTATACTTTTTCGCGCACTTCCGGGCGAGATTTTTTGTCCCGTTTCGGACTCTGCATCTCAAGGCATAAGTTTTTCAATTACGCGTTGATCTGCTGAAATCCCAGGTTAGGATCCTATATGGGGTCTCATGCAGCCTCATCACAATCTCCAAGGCCTCTTCTTGAGTCATTAAACTCTATTGCGATATCAAATTCCTCAAATGTGGCATTAACGATGCTACAAACCATTCACGATGTTGTCCATCCGTAAAAGTCATATTAGCTTCGCGAATCGTGCACTTCAGTCTTTGATCCAATTCCCAAGGGGTCTCACCTCATAGCATTGTGATCTCCTTGAACCCAATGATCGACTGTGCCTCTGACTTTGGCCTGCTAAATTCTCTATTCAACGGAATTTGGATATCTACGATCCTCGCATTCGGATTTTCATTAGAATGCTTAATATACCAAGTCAGTGCGCAGTCCTGCAGAGCGCTGACTAGTGTCTCTTTCTTTATATTATCATTTTTGACTCCTTACGCTTCCCATATAGCCCTTATCATGAATGAAAACTAGTCCGGATCTTCATTCCCTACTCCCTTGAACACAGGAAATTTTATTGCGTTTTCCATATTGACGCATGGTGGTGGTGGAGGTGGTATGAGTGAAGATGTTGGTGAAGGTTGTGAAGCTAGTTGTGGTGTGGGTGGGGGTGGTATGCGCATAATCCTCTACCTTATCAAATTGATCTCACTCCTCGGTGATACCTTTGCGAGCTCTTCCTCATCCAATCAAAGGGCTATTCTTGAGTCCCTTACTTCCTTCGTTTCTGTGGGTTTTTCCACTTCGCGTAGCTCCAGACATCAAGGTAATTGTATAATCCTATTTTCATGCAATAAAAGTTTAATCCAAGTATTCAAAGCCTTTATGTACTTACCTCGTGTTCCTTTGAGAAAGCATTGTTCTGCCTCACTATAGCTAACTGAAGTATCTACCGTGAACTCAATAATGAATCCTCCTATAACCCGATCAAGCTAGTGGTCAACAATGCGCACAATCGTATCCTCTGATGCTTCCAATCTATGCACCAACACTGGGGTCCACACAATAGGATTGTCGAGTTTCCACCTTCCTTGGCTATCTTCTAGCTTCGCAATCCACTTGTACAACTCAATAGGGAAATATGCGAAGAAAATTTCATGGATCTTCGTGTACAGGTAGCAGTCTAACCACTTTTACTTTGATAGCCATAGATTCATGTTTTCTTGCGTCATAAACTCGTGAACTCTCCTATCCAACCACCCTTCAATTTCTTTCTTAGTTGGATTCCAATGATATGACATCAGACATCTCTATGCAAATTCCAGTCCCGACAATGGAACCATTTGTTGGCTTGATGGGGCCTGACCCAGGTTCAAAGTTAATTAGCGAAACAAATCCCTATACTACTATCCCTTTCGGAAATAGCCCATGGATCGCAGACTGAGGTCTCACCCGAAGCAGTATGGGGGGATGATGGAACCAAGTTCCTGCACCCTTGAGATGTCTGAGGGGTTGATTTAGTCCAACTATGAATACCTTCGCGTGGGTTACTTTGCGCACTTTCCTAACATGTGAGGCCTTTGCGTCGTGTTATACTCGACTTTGCGCAATGCTAACCAGGGGATGAGGAGCTTCGTGCTACTAAAGCAGCAATCTGTGCTAGTTCCCAAAGTCACACCATGGATCTTACTTATCTTCTTATAACAGCTAGTTATATTTGCGTAAACAGGTACCTTATATTATATTCACTTATTTAGCACATGCATATAAGTTCAAGCAACAAATAAACTGTAAGCTTTCAATTTGTACCCAATATACTTCAATGCATAAAACAGGAAAAGATACATAGAAATATTGTAAAACTTCTCTTCATTAATGCTTCAATCGGTTATAGACTCAACCCACCCTACGCACTAAGTTGCAGGGATCCGCGCACATAGTTGCGGACTACTAGGCCTCTGCACACTCAACTGTAGAGCCTTCTCCTACTCCACAACCCAAAGACATGACTTTACACTTAGATTCAATGCTTCATCATGAGATCTTCTTCTCTCTGATTCCATTTCTCTACACTTAGATCCTCACTCTATTTATACAATCCCATGGTCCAAACTCTCAAGTTGACACTACATTTACAAAAGTAAGGGCGGAAAACCCTATGACACAATTACAACTTTGCGCTCCATACCCAGAAATCGCGAAGTCTTTACATCAGACTTAGTTGAAACTTTAGCTTTAAGCCCCAAAAATTTCCTTAGGGGGATCCCATGCCCAATAATACCCAATAATATTTATGTTTGCTTGAGTCATTGGGGTTGAGTCTATTTGCCTTCCTACATATTTACATGTCAAAAATTAGTGGATGAAAGGGGATGGATTGGTGTGAATGGGGTTCCACCTTTCCTTATTTTATAGAAATATTCCATTATTATCATTTTCTCTATTAATAAAGTACCATCATGGGTCAGATATTGTGATTATTTCACCTCCTATATAATGTTGGCACTAAAACATATGTTATGTAAAGATAAAAGAAAAATATAGAATTTCATAGTAAATCTAAAAGCTAATCATTTAACACCTCCCCAACAATAATGCCAAAAATGTTGTACAATTTAATTACTTCAAATTAATGATCATTAAATTATTAATCGATGAGTTTGTAAAGTGATGATATTTTGGAAAATTATATACAAGACCTAGCAAAGAAAACCATAGTATAATACAATCAACTTGTGTAATAAATTGTTTCTAGAAACCAAAGTAAAGTGGAAAATTGTTTTCTATTATTTAATGACTTACATGGGTCTATTGAATTTACTAATAATTAAGAATCAACACTTAGAAATCACTTCCTCCAAGTTTTGACTAATTCCTATAGCTTTATTATAATTTTAAAATTACATCCAAAATATTTAATTAAACTACCAACACGGGCCAGAGAATCATATGATCATAGTTTCATGTCTTGGTACCATTGATATCCTTCTCAATTTTCCTCAACTTAACTATGTTTAGATCCCTATGTACAAAGGAAACACACTATGAGAATCCCACTACCACATTGCTCAATAATCAAAAGGGTGCATCAAAATGGAGGAAATTATTTGAAATAATAGTTTAAGTAGAAACAAAAATTATTCAAGGGAAAAGAATGCTACACAATGATGATATATAAATTAATACATCTACGAATATGAAATTATATAATGCAAGGTATATTAAAGAGACGGGGCCCTACCTCCTCCAACACACTTCGTAGAGAAGCTACAATACGTTGTTTGAGTTTTGCAACAAGTACACTATTATTTCAACATCCAAATAAAAAAGGATTATACTAACTCCTACACAATTCTATCTCTAGGTGCTTTATGGACCAAATTAAAATAATGATCAAGCTATCATAAATCCCACACCGTGTCCTTGAGGCTAGAGCTTACATATTTTAAAATTACATTAGAAGGCTAATAAAACAAGGGAATTGTCACCCATGTGAGCTATCCTCTATATACAAGGATCTCATTGTTTTACTTAGGACAAGGTTAGTTGTTTTTTTAATAGATCAAAAGAATAGGAAGTTGGTTTGATGCCAAATCACTATGGAAATTTGGAATTCCCTACTTAGAGAAAATTAATCAAATAAATCAGTTGATACCTATTTGTATGGAGAAATTGACCAAGACTCTGATGGTGTGCGAACCCAAGGATGGGAGTAGACCCAAAGATGGGAGTAGACCCAAAGATGGTGGGTGGCCCTACCCATGGTTTTGTGCATGGGTTTTGCGCATGGTTTTGGGCATGATGGTTTTCTACACATGGTATTTTGTAGATCTCGTCAAGTGCACTATGATTATGTTCTAATCCACATTTAATGGACTAGGGTTTATAGGTTCTTTGGAATGTAGATATATGTATTGTAACATTGAAAGGAACATAATGAAAAATCAATCTGGTAATATTGATTTTCAGATCTAGGGGAAAATATTTGTGTATATTTGTTTTATTTTCTTGCCATTGTTTATTTTTCTATTTGAAGAATTTTTTGCGGGTAATTTCTATACATGGTTAAATCCTACATTTGGTATCAGAGTTGTTTAAGCTTCAAGGGGACACCTTTGCTCCTGAGGGGTTTTTCTCAAGCCTGTAGTAAACCATGTTCAGTGGGAGATCTATGATATCGATTCTTGTGGTGAAAGAAGATAGCGAATAGTGGAAAGATAGAGATCAAGAAATTTAATGGTCAGAGTTTTGAGTTGTGGAAGCTCAAGATGGAGGATCTGTTGGTTATCCGAGATTAGTGGATTGTTGTAGATCTAGGCACGACACAACCAATAATGTTGGAAGAAGACTAGGCGAAGTTAGATCGGAAGGAGAATATCACAATATGATTGATCTCTTAGATTCAGTGTTGTTGAATGTATCAGGGGAAGCTATGGTGAAGACTTTGTGGGAAAAGTTGTTGAAAAGTGTGCAACAAGAAATGCTTGTTGAGAATGCAACAAGATGATGGAGCTTAGTGGAAAGGAATCGCCTTCACTAAGTGGGCCCGCAGGCAAATTATGGCGCAATGTCTATTTTTGGATCACAGCAGGAGTGATCACAGTAGGAGTGATCATAGCAGGGGTGATCACAGCAGGGGTGACCATAGTAGGAGTGGCCATAACAGGAGTGATCACAGCAGGAGTGATCAGAGTCTATTTTTAGACTGCTAGTCAAAAATAGAAAAGTCAAATATTATTGTCTCATAATAATATTTAGACTATAAACTTTATCTTATCCTCTTGGAGCACTTCAGTTTGAGCTACAGATGTGGCACATGCAGATGTCAGAAGGAAATATGTTTTCTTATGTGTTACTTGAGCTATTGCATGCAGGACATCAATTAGAACTCATGTGGTTGAGTTATGTGGAATTGGATGAGCAGTTAATGGAGTTGTGTTCAGTTTGACTTAGTTGAACTAGTTGTATTTAGTCTAACTAATCAATAGACTAAGTGATGAGTTGTGTGAATTAGTTATTAATTAATTCACTAATTATTAACTCATAATGCAACTAAAGAATACATGAGTTAACTCAGTGCATGTACAGTTCAGTGGAGACAGGTGTTAGAGGTTGAGATTGCTATCAATTGTGCATGAGATTGTGCACATGCATGGGATTGAGTTATGCCAATGATCTCTACGTAGTGTGGGCCAATACCAAGTGAAATATAGCTTGTGCTCACGTGATTTACAGTGTGGGTGACTTTCTCCAAGGTAAAAATGAGTTTGGTTCAGCCATTCTCATTCATTCTCTTGTAGGATTGTGCAGTGGAGGCAGGCAAGCAGCGGAGGAGATTTGGAGATCAAATCTGAGCTGTATTGTGTGTAACAGGTGGAGATAGTACTGAGTACTTGTGAGGAGTATTGTACTATGTATTGTTACATGTTCTCAATCAATATAATACACAGATAGTTGGGGTTTTTAGTGAGATGCTTTCCCCGGGAAAATATTGTGTTGATATGTGTGATTGATGCTTCTATGTGCGCATGTTATTGTTTCTGCTTCTGTAAATTGATGATCAACGTAGAGGAGGTTATGTATTATGCATGTATTCCAAAATAGTGTATAATTGAGATAATCTCTGTGAATATGTGTCATATTATTCAAAATTTCTACATGGTATCAGAGTGAGCTGATTTGTAGAAGAAGTTCTACATGATATTAGTGTTGTATTGATCATCAGATCTATTATTCAGAAAGTTTTTACATTTTATTTCTTCAGGCAGAGTTTGTGATTGGGCCAGGTAGCCTCTGGATTCATCCTTCTTTTGGAAGGTGAGATATCCGATGAATGCCCATACAGTCGATCTCTGTACAAGAAATACTTTGTTCTCACGAATTTTAGATCAGAAGCAGTTGAGTTTTGAGCTAGTGGAATGGCGCTCAAGGATAAACTTAGAAACATTAAGTGTGAGAATGGAGACAGTATGCCCTAGTATCTCACGAAGTTCACCCAATGCCGGGATGATCTGGGAAGTGTGGGGGTGACTGTTGAGGATGACGATATGGTGAGTCTAGCACTCCTTGGCCTTCCTAAGAGTTGGCATAGCTACCAGGACTCGGTAAATGGAAGGGAGAAATTGCCAAGATGGGAGAGACTTTGGTCGGATCTTGTGCAAGAGGAGATTAGACGGCACACCAGAGCTATTTCTTCATCTATGCATGATCAGGATAATTGTTCCTTAGCGAGTAAGGTGAAGAAGGGGAATGAGAAGGTTTCTCTTTCCGAATCCAGTTCTTCCAATGTTGGGAAGAAGGTTGACAAGTGGAAGGTGAGATGCTTGTGTTGTCATGAGTTGGGCCATTATGCTACTAATTGCCCAAAGAAGAAGTCCAAGAAGGGATCTGGGGAAGGATCTGAAGGTGAGGCAACCTCACTTGCTTCACAGTTTGAGTTGGAATTTACACTCTTTGCATGCATGGTTTCATCCATGATGGGAAGTGGTTGGTTTCTTGACAGTGGAGCTTCTTTCCACATGACCGGTGACAAAAGTTTGTTTAGTACTTTGGAGGAGAAAGATCTCCAGATACTCATAGGGATGGGTAATGATGAGAAGTATAGTGTCTCTGGTGTAGGCACAGTTATTTTTCAGAGGGAGCATGGAGCTCGCCTTACCTTGACCAATGTCAAGTATGTACCAGGACTGAAGAGAAACTTGGTGTCGAACGCGATGCTGGAAGATAGAGGATATGATGTTTTCTCCAGTAAGGGAAAGGTTTTCCTTAGACACATCATCACTAGACAGGTGAAGCAGATTGGTTCACGGGTCAAGAACCTGTATGCTCTTGAGGTTCAAGATGCATGCAAAGCCTTCAGCAACGAGGCAACTGATGGAGACTTGGTGGTTGAGAGGGAGGGTATATTACCTCTCAACATGCAGAGCTTGAATAAGCCTCAAACGATTGTGTAGGAGCCACGATTGGTGCAGCAGCTTCAGGAGGTTGTGGAGCAGCCACAACAAGGGAAGATGAGAGGAGATTGAGTAGAGACATCTACTCATGCAAAGACCTCCAGTAGGGGGAAACTTCGAGCCAGGTGGGCTGAGGGATCACGTGCAGCCATACCTCCAGGTAGGAGGTGGGGTGATGTGGATTGATTGTCCCAAGGAGGAGGGGCAAGATCCTTGAGGTACCCAACCTCTTGGATGAGACCTTGCTACGGGAACCCCAATGTGGAGTAGTAGGAACTGATTGATTGGGTAGAGACAGATGCGGATGGAGCGGCAGAGAGAGCAACAGTGCAGGGAATCCCAGGACAGTGCATAGCATGCAGGCCACAACAATGCGAGAGGCACAAGTGTTTTGCATAGTGCTAGGTGGCATAGAGAGGTGTGCAATGGTGCGAGATGCATGGAGATGTTGCAGTAGCGCAGATGTCAGAGAGGGAGCACTTGTCAGTAGTAGGTAGAGCTTTAGCATCAGAGTATGTTCCTAGCCAAATAGAGTGGTCAGTTGGGAGTGTTTTTGTTCCAAGTGTTCTTGGAGCAAAGTGGAGCAGGAAGATGTGTTGCATGCAGAACATTCCAGAGTTACAGGATCGAGTTTGAGAGGAAGCCTTTCTTGTTGAGAGGAAGTGTTGAAAAGTGTGCAACAAGAAATGCTTGTTGAGAATGCAACAAGATGATGGAGCTTAGTGGAAAGGAGTCGCCTTCACTAAGTGGGCCTGCATGCAATTTATGGCGCAAAACCTATTTTTGGATCACAGCAGGAGTGATCACAGCAGGGGTGATCACAACAGGGGTGATCACAGCAGGAGTGACCACAGCAGGAGTGATCACAGCAAGACTGATCAGAGCAGGAGTGATCATAGCAGGAGTGATCAGAGTCTATTTTTAGACTGCTAGTAAACAATAGAAAAGTCAAATATTATTGTCTCATAATAATATTTAGACTATAAACCTTATCTTATCCTCTTGGAGCACTTCATTTTGAGCTACATATGTGGCACATGTAGCTGTCAGAAGGAAATACATTTTCTTATGTGTTAATTGAGCTATTGCATGCAAGACATCAGTTAGAACTCATCTGGTTGAGTTCTGTGGAGTTGGATGAGCAGTTAATGGAGTTGTGTTCAGTTTGACTTAGTTGAACTAGCTGTATTTAGTCTAACTGATCAATAGACTAAGTGATGAGTTGTGTGAATTAGTTAACTGAAGAATACATCAGTTAACTCAGTGCATGTATAGTTCAATGGAGACAGGTGTTAGAGGTTGATATTGCTATCAGTTGTGCATGAGATTGTGCACATGAATGGGATTGAGTTATGCCAATGATCTCTACGTAGTGTGGGCCAATACCAAGTGAAATATAGCTTGTGCTCATGTGATTTACTTGTGGGTGAATTTCTCTAAGGTAAAAACGAGTTTGGTTCAGCCATTCTAATTCATTCTCTTGCAGGATTGTGCAGTGGAGGCATGCAAGCAGCGAAGGAGATTTGGAGATCAGATCCGAGTTGTATTGTGTAACATGTGGAGATAGTGCTGAGTACTTGTGAGGAGTATTGTACTATGTATTGTTACATGTTATCAATCAATATAATATACAGATAGTTGGGGTTTTTAGCGAGATGCTTTCCCTAAGAAAATACTGTGTTGATATGTGTGATTGATGCTTCTATGTGCGCATGTTATTGTTTCTGCTTCTGTAAATTGATGATCAACGTAGAGGAGGTTATTTATTATGCATGTATTCCACAATAGTGTATAATCAAGATAATCTCTGTGAATATTTGTCATATTATTCAAAATTTCTACAAAAGTTAGGGACTTTGTACTAATCTAAGTCCCTTGTGAACAAACTTTTCATGTGGAAAAAATTATATAACTTGAGGATGAAGGATGGATATTTGGTGACAGAGAATCTAATTACCTTTAATACTATAGTAAGCTTGTTTTCATCTATTGAAATGAAAAATTCAAACAAAGATAAGTGCATCAATTTGTTGTGTTCTCTACCAAATTTGTGGGATAGTTTGGTTGTTGCAATACGTAGCAATACAACTATCTTGAAGTTTGATGAAATAGTCTTATGCTTGTTGTCAGAGGAGATGAGATGGAAAAATGTAGGGAGCTAGAATGGATATGCCTTTCTTGTATGACGAAAATCCCATAAGAGAAACAAAAATAAGTCCTCAAGTGGGAGATCTAAATCTCTAGGAAAACATGTAAAGGTGTGTTGGAAATGCGAGAAGGAAGGAAACTACAAAAAGGATTGTAGATGTAAAGATCTTGAGAAAGGAAAGGGATATGATGATTCTCCTTCTACATAGGTGAAAAAAACCTCAGTTGAAGGTGGGGATCTATAGTTGGCTTCTTCTTCAAGTACACATGTAAATCATGAGCCATGGTTGATTGAGTTAGGTGCATCCTTTCACTTCACTCCCCATAGGGAGTGGTTCTGTGAATATGAGAAATATGATGGTGGTGATGTATTATTATCGGATGAAAGGAAGGCCATAATCGTTGGACGCAAAAAATTCAAGCTAAAGTTGCAAGGTGGAAGGATTAGAACACTTCTTGGTGTTATGCATGTTTGTGCATTGGCCAAATATCTGATTTCTGTAAAAAGGATGGATGATGCAGGAGTAAAAACAATGTTCAAGAAAGATACATGTGAGAGGGTTCAGGGAACACTGGTATTGATGCTGGGAGTTCCGATTGGAACTTTATATAAGCTTCTAGGTAGCACTGTTATTGATGGGTGCAACATTTTTGTGGTTCCTAAAAGTGGAGCAGAAAATCTAGTGTTCTTTGGAGAAAAGACCATGCTATGGAATCAAAGGCTTGGACATATTGGAGAGAAGGGTCTTTGAATATTGTATGGTAATGGTATATGTTGGGCGCAACCCAACTTGGCCAGATTTTGGGCAACAAATCGAAGTTTTGTGGAGCATGCAATATAAAATATGCCGCAGAGTATGAACTGGACTGCATAGTAGAGTAGTGAAGCACAACGAAGACCTCACAACAAATTCACTGTGGAGCATAGGGGATTTGCAATGAAGCCCCTCCATTTTTGTAAAAAGCATATAATATTGCAAATGTTGATGGTTTTGGACCATAATCTCTTGTATTTTGGAAACCATGGTATTAGGTCCATGGTAATGTAGCAATGTAATCCCTCATGTAATAGTATATAGGGATCAATAATACAGAAGAGGATCATATAAGGATCATATCATGTATTAAATGGTTGAATCTTTGTGATTGGGTTTTGTGGTGAACGAAAGGCTCTACAACAAAGTGTGCAAACGACCTGCAGTTGAGTGCGCAGGTCAAGAACTGTTTGTTGTAGAAAATCTATGTTATAAGCAACAGTTCTTGTGGACGTAGTTCCACATTGGGATGAAATATGGTAAAATATTTGTCTTCATGGGTTTTTATTATTATCTACACTTTATTTCAGTACTGTGAAGCTTATGTAAGTTTATGAATGTTTAAGTAACGAAGGTAATTATAAAAATTAATATATAAGTTTGATTTAGTTGATGTATGTGAAGTAGTTTATAAGTATTAAAGTATAAAGAAATACGAAAGTGCCACATCGCAACATCCCTCAAGTTGCAAAAACCTAGTTCTACAACCTCCCATAGTCACTTCGAGTGAGACTGCAACTTTCTTGTAGGTTGTTGTCGAAAGGGCCAGTGATTGAGAGTTTTCTTGGTGCGCAGTAAGGAATCAAACCTAGGTCAGCCCAACCTAAGCCAAAAAATGGTTTCATTGTCGGGACCGGGATCTATTTGAGGGATGTTTATGTGACATCCATCGAAGAAAGAAATTCAAGATTGGGTACAGCAAAAGGAACAAGAATTTTGAGAAAAAGAGAATAGAAACCCTAGTTTGTCAGCTAGGAAGTGGTCGGAGAAGTATATTTTCAAATATCAATACAAAATCTTCTTCAACTTATTCCATGTGGAAATATACGATTGGATATTGAGGTTAACTGAGAGAAAATATTGTTTTAGAGGAGAAGAACCAAAGGAGTGGACTCCTAAGCTAATACAGTGACTCAAGAACACTAACAATAGGATGTCAAGATCTATTGACTTCTGGATTGACAACATCTTGGGAGTATTCATTAACGAGTTAGCGGTAGACTTGATTGTGTCCTAAAGTGAAGTAGTACAAAAAAATTTCAAAGGACGATGAGGAAAATGATTGAAATCTCTAAAACTTTGGACTAGGATGATTTTGTGTGAAAAGGGAATGTTACAAATGTAGTCAGATTATTAGTTTCTTATGTTTGGGAGAAGATCCGAAGAAGAAAATGGAACAAAGAAAAGTGGAAAAAGATATATAATAGACACTAGGAAGCGATCTCGTGGCCAAGATCCAAAGAATTTTATAGAAACTGATTATAGCCCTATGTTAAGTGAGTCTGAAAGAAAAGAAAATCACTCTGAAAACCCTAAAGGAACTCCGCAGTATTCACCCTTCCAACCTAAAAAATTTCCGAAGTCAGAATCAAGTAGTAATCAAGTTTCTTTTGGTTTTCCCCATGCTCCTAACCCCCATCCCCCTCCTCTTACGAATTGCCCTTCCCCACCCCCTCCCCCTCCCTGTCCAAGAAGAACCATGGATGATGATATTAAGCTACCTATCTTTAAAGGGATTGGATTATAGGATCGAGATAAGTTCTCGTTTTTATGCAAAGTAGTATGGACAGTGAAGCAGGTCCATGATGAAACTATAAATATAACTTGTCACAACATTCTGAGATAGAGCGTTGACATAGTACATGAAGTATTTGAGCAATTAGATCATATCATTTGTAGACATCAAAACATCGCTGGTAAACGAATTTGAGAAGTTGAAGTCCAAGTCAGAGTGCATCACAGAGCTAAAAGAAACCACACAAAATCCTACTAAGTCTATGTAGGAATTTGACCAAAGATTCAAGATATTTTTGGATCGAGTGAGCTTCAAAATAGCTCCACAACAACATAAAGAAGGGTTTATAGTTGCGTTTCTTCCATATATAAGATTGCCTTTATCACAATGGAAAATAGAAACTGAAGCTGAATCTTTAGAACTTGCAATGAAATTAGAAGCTTTGCCTATAGGGGATACCAATGCAAGTATGCAATAGATCTAGATTCAATTCACAAATTTTTCTTTACAGATACAAGCGTTGGCATTATGATACAAGTGTTGTCCTTGATGGCAACTCACATAGATGACAATTCACAGTGCAACAAGTTAACAACAAAATATTACAGATCAAACTCCAAACATTGAAGAAACAGAATGGTTTAAGAGTATACACTGGTTCATTTTGTCCAAGTATCATATAAATGTGGGTCCACAAAACAAAATAGCATATGTGTATGCACGCACTTTCACAAGAGTAAAAGCGTGTATGGGTTGGAAAATTAAGGAAATTCAAGAGTAAAGAATACCAAGGGTCAATACCGTGGTATTAGCCCACAATATTGAGCGTAGTGACGACTATTTGATCCTGTCCAAGAATACCACATGTCCTAAGTGTTGTTTTGGTCCGAGGAATTGAGAAAGGCCAAAAACTATATAAGGATGAGAAGATCAAAGGGCCAAGTGTGGAAGTGTAAGGGTTTATCAAGAATACTTCTATATGAAGCATATTTTATGTTGCAGGGGCTATGATTATGATATGATCTGAAATATTTTGTGCACCTTGAATTCAATGTTGGATCAGGATCATGAGACCTGAAATGAATTTTCATCGAATGATCTGAGATTGGTTGGGCTAGATCTGATTGTTGATGCATGTTTTATTCAGTAAATCTTATGATCTGAGTACTTCGAAGTAGCATATACATTATGAAATATGGTGTTTGAAGTTGCAGATGGTTCTAGTTGTTGATACAGAGTTCTAGGATCTGTTCTATGTTCTGGTGACAATGTTCTGAATGTTCTGATTGATTGATTGCGATTTGCTTCAGTGATGATGGGTTTTCAGTGTTTGGTTGTATTGTAGTGGTGATTGATTTTGCGCTTCAATGTTTCTGATGGGTCCAGTATGAAAATTTGATGAAACGTGGCCTACATATTGTGTTGTTTTGTACCAAGAGTATCCAGTTTGAAAACTTATGAAATGTGGTCCTTGGAGGAAGAGAGAAGGTTGTAGCCTTCTGTAGGCTGGCGCCTATGAACTAGTAAACATATCAGCTAGTACAAGAGCTAGGGGGTTTTAGCTCCCATAGAAGCTAGAGAACGAGAGAAGGATGTAGCCTTCTACAGGTGGGTGCCTCCGTACTGGTATGAGTCTGCACCAGCACAAGATTGTAAACAAGTTTTCCTTATATTAAAAGAAGACATAGATGACAGAAGGAGGTGGTTTTTCTCTTGCATTGGGTTTCCACCTTAAATCTTGGTGCTCATGTGTGTTTCTTATGTGTGATTGCTTATTCTATTATTACTGTACATGGTTACTATTTAAATGGTTAATTAAGTACTGATGCACTGATTAAAGATCAACATATGATGAATTAATTGAATCATAAGTTCACTGGATATATGTTGGTTTCCTTAAGAAAAGTCGCGTGCACACACGAGTCACATTCACTGAAGTAGCTTATATAAATTTTATTATGAAAATAAAAAGTTAGAAAGTTGATAACACTGATTCACCCCCCCCCCCCCCCCCCTCTCAGTATTATTTCCAACAATTGGTATCAAAGCAAGTCCTTCAGAAGAAGCTTGATCACTTGAAGGGAGATCTTTCAAGATGAACAATCACGAAGGCATGGGATCTTTCAGAACACCAATATTCAATGGGAACAACTTGGTATATTGGAAAACACAAACGAGATCATATCTCTAGTAGAAAATACCAAAGAGGATACCAATATCCAATAGCAGTCCCCACAAATCCAGTAGAAAAGAAATCATATGAAATCAATGCCAAAGCCGTTAATGCTTTATTGAGAAGTCTATCATAATCGGAATTCATCAAATTCATGCAATTCAACACAGCCAAGGAAATATGGGACAGGATCATTCAGAGGTATGAAGGAGACTCCCAGGTAAAATGTGCTAAACTCCAAACTCTCAGAATCTAGTATGAAACTCTCAAGATGCATAGTGATGAAAGTATTTCTACTTATTTCTTACGAGTAGATGGGATTCTAAATCATATGAGAAATCTAGGTGAAGAGATAAAGGAGGCTACTATAGTTGAGAAAATTTTGAGATCTTTGTATTTTAAATTTGAGTGAAAACTATCTTCCATTGAAGAAAAGCAAGATCTACAACTTGTTACTATTGTTCAACTTCATGGAATTTTAAATTCCTTTGAAATGAGGAAAGGAGGTCCATCATAAATCAAAGAAGTCGATTTCAAATCTTCTACAAAAGGAAAAGAAAAGATCTAAAATAATCAGGATATATATTAGAAGAAGAAAGGTAAACTTTATGAAGAAACTTCAGCGGGGTTCCGGAAGATTCAGAGGTAAGCTTCCCTTCAAATGTTTTGCTTGTGAAAGAGTTGGTCATTACGCTACTAAATGCCCTCATGACAGAGGAATTATTTCTACAGAAGGTAATAGAATTTATTATACTCATGAAGATAGTGATGGCATGTATAATAGTGATGAAGATGATCAAGATATTAAAATACTCATGGCATATGAAAATGATACCTTAGAAAAGGAAGATTTCCTTAAAGAAAACACTCAACTCAAAATCTGTTTGGCAGAAAAGGATGCAGTCATAGACATAGTGACACATCAACTCACTGAAAAGGACAAGCACAATGAAGTGTTATAATGTGAAGTAGTAAGTATAATAAAAGAACTTGATAAGACAAAAACTATAAATATTAGATTTGCACAATGAAGTGTTATAATGTGAAGTAGTAAGTCTAATAAAAGAACTTGAGAAGACAAAAACTCTAAATATTAGATTTGCTAAAGGACTGGAAACGTTAGATGAAATCATCAAAGTTTAGAATCCTCCTCTTATAACCACTGGTCTTAGTTTTCATGAAATTGTTGAAGGTGAATATAGCTCACAAGATGAGGCAAGGAACCTCAATTAAAAATCTGAAATGCTCAACAAGGATATAAGAGGTCAACCCCATCAACAACCAAGGAAAGAAATACTTCAAATAAAATCATTTCCTCCTAACTATGGAAAGGATAATTGGTTATTTCCTCTGACAAATAATGTGGAATGTTTTATATGTCATAATTTTGGAGATGCTGTAGCCAGAGCAGACGTAGAATGCTTCAGACCATCACATATAAAGATCATTAGTTTCCAGGTACTTTAAGGGATATTTTTTTTCTTGCAATATGTTTGGTCACAAAGATATTGATTACGATAGAAGGAATATGAAACATGTAAGACATTATGTGTGTAACAAGTTTGGACATATAGAAGAGGAATGCAG
Organism: Pinus tabuliformis; assembly: GCA_031772625.1. Classification (NCBI taxonomy): domain Eukaryota; kingdom Viridiplantae; phylum Streptophyta; class Pinopsida; order Pinales; family Pinaceae; genus Pinus; species Pinus tabuliformis. The sequence goes on from CM062817.1 coordinate 963,585,358, forward strand.
GACCAAATTTCGGCCACCATACCAAAAGGAGCAAGCATCATCACAATCCAAGGTATTGAAGCAGAAGCAATTGTTGTGAGAAAGATGTGGCATAGCTCATTATATAGACATAACAGACCCAGGGGGAGCTGAAAGTGTAAAAATTCAGTATTCCGATTCTCATATGCATTTATTATGAAGAAAAGTCACATATATTCACGAGATAGAAGATTCACAGTTGCGTATATGGTGTTTTGAGGAAAAATCAGTGGGACAGACTCAGGAAAAGGGGTCTGAAATGGTTCAGTCAATTATCAATTATTTTTTATGTTCTGATTAATGATTATTACAATCTACTAATGATATGTGGAAGTGTTTTTCGCCCTCATAAGATATTAATAATTTTATGAATAACTGGCTGATGATGATTCCTTGATGATTCTTACTAACAAATGTAATGATCAACTCTGATAGTGAATGACTGGCATAGGCTCAGAGGGAGCATATGCTTCTAATAATGCATTGTTGGCATTATATTAGAAGACCTTGGTACATGATGATGCTTATATTGCTTGATCCACATAGTTGTGTTGATTCAGATGACTCTTTTGATAATGGACATTTACATGATGTTGATCTTGATGTTGTTGACAGATGCTTATGGTGCAGGATCATATATGGTGTATGATAGTTATTGATGAATATCATGGTCTTGTTTAAGATTTTTAGTCCTTGTTACAAATGTAATGTATATCATTTCATGTAAAGGTCATGTAAAGACCTATGATGTAACCCCACTATGCATGGAAAGGATGATGTATAATTGCAATTTTTAAATCATGGTAAATCCCCACTTGGTTGCGTGATTGATGTATGTATGAGTCATTGGTGATAGGAAGGGCATACTCACATAGTTGAGTTATAGAGTCATGTTATTCTTTTGAAAAATATCTCTGCAGACTCTGCATGTACTCAAGGGGAGCATGGACAGCATTGTGTATCTCAAAAGGAGAATATCTTGGTCTTCCCTTTTCCCTTGATGTCAAAGGGGGAGAGTATCTTGGAGTTGTAGTTTCCATAAAGTCCAAAGGGGGGGAATATTGGCATTATGATACAAGTGTTTTCCTTGATGGAAACTCACATAGATGACAATTCACATTGCAACAGGTTAACAACAAAAGGTTACATATCAGACTCCAGAGATTGAAGAAAGAGAATGGTTTAAGAAGTATACGTTGGTTCACTTGTCCAAGTAGTGTATACACATGGGTCCACAGCAAAAAAGAGCGTATACATATGCATGCACTTTCACAAGAGGAAAAGCACGTATGGCTTGGAAAATCAAGGAAATTCAAGAGTAAAGAATACCAAGGGTCAATACCATGGCATTAGCTCACAATATTGAGTGGAGTAATGACTATTTGATCCCGTCCAAGAATACCACAAGTCCTAAGTGTTGTTTTGGTCTGAGGTATTGAGAAAAGCCAAAAACTATATAAGGAGGAGAATCTCAAAGGGCCAAGTGTGCAAGTGTAATGGTTTCTCAGGAATACTTCTATCTGAAGTATATTTTATGTTGCAGGGGCTATAATTGTGATATGATTTGAAAAAATTTGTGCACCTTGAATTCAATGTTGGATTAGGATCATGAGACCTAAAATGACTTATCATTGAATGATCTAAGATTTGTTAGGCTAGATATAATTGCTAATGCATGTTTTATTATGTAAATGTTATGATATGGGTATGCCTAAAGTCTAGAAACAACTGTGAAGCTTTAATTTTGTATTTGCAAATCTATACACTGGTTCGCCTTGGTGAAGGCACGTATACACATTGGTTCAGTACTTCTAGATAGCATATATATTATGAAATATGATGTTCGAAGTTGTAGTTGGTTCTGGTTGTTGATGCAGAGTTTTGGATTCTGATCTATGTTGTGATGATTGTGTTCTAGTGACAGCATTCTGAATGTTCTCGTTGATTCACTGTGATTTGCTTCAGTGATTGGTTGTAATGCAGTGGTGATTGATTTTGAGCTTCAATGTTTTTTATGGGTCCAGTATGAAAATTTGGTGAAACGTGGCCTACATATTGTGTTGTTGTGTACCAGGAATATCCAGTTTGAAAATTTATGAAACGTGTTCCATGGAGGAAGAGAAAAGGTTGTCACCTTCTATAGGTTGGTGCCTACGTACTAGTAAACATATCAAATGGTACAAGAGCTAGGGGGTTGTAGCTCCCTTCCAGTAGAAGTTGGAGAACGAGAGAAGGTTGTAGCCTTATGCAGGTGGGTGCCTACATACTGGTATGATTCTACACCAGTACAAGATTGTAAACATGTTTTTTCTTATATTAAACGAAGACAGAAACAACAACAACAGGTGGTTTTCCTCCTGCATTGGGTTTCCACGTTAAATATTGGTGTTCATGTGTGTTGATTATGTGTGATTTCTTATTCTGTTATTACTGCACATGGTTACTATTTAAATGGTTAATTAAGTACTGATGCACTGATTAAAGATCAACATATGATGAATTAGCTGAATCATAATTTCATTGGATATATGTTGGTTGCCTTGAGAACAATTATGTGCACATGCGAGTTCCCTTCACTAAAGTGGCGTAGATAAATTTGATTATGAAAAGAAAAATTTAGTAAGTCGATACACCCCCCTCTCAGTGTTATGTCCTTTTTTCAAAAATTACATGGCTAGTGGAGAACCTAATCATTTGAATGTCGGATCCAGCTTATTGTGGAAGATATGTAAAACTAGAGGTGAACATCATGTAGAAGATTTCTACCTATCGCAGAAGTATTTCTAGACTCCAAGAAACTTATATTGAAAATTTTGCAAATTAGTAGGGCATGATAAAAACAATTATCGAGATTATGAATTAATGATGGAGCGAAGTACGATGCCTATATAATGCAAGATGAAGAACATGGGCATGAGGAACATGGACAGTATAGCAGTCGAGGTTGTGGAGCTGATTGAGGCCATGGACAAATTATTTGTTACAACTGTGGCCAGGTAAGTCACTTTGCAAGAGATTGTCAGTATCCTACTACGCCATGTAAGTATTGCAAATAATTTGATCATGTAATTGAGGAGTGTCTGGTACTATGGGAAAAATGAAAGAAAAGAAAAATCAACAGCCAACATAGAACATGTAGATGATGACTATGGAACCAAGGACTCATGAACCTCACATTAATATTGTAACAAGGAGTGGAGTTGTGACTAGAAATGATAAATTAGATAAAAAAAAAAGGAATCTGAAGCTACATGGATTAGAAGGACTACTGAAAAATACCCTGTGTTTGATATTCAAAAGAAAAAAAAAATTCTTTATGGAATAAAATTGTATCTTTATGGATGGAGGAGCTTTGACATCTAGCACGTAGCAGAATGAGAAGAATATTTGCGGTGTAGCATATTTTACATGAAGCCGAGCTCTAATAATGCAAGAACAAGATGTAGCATATAAGGTAGATACTTTAAAATATTTTCTTCAAACTTATATGAAATTATTACGAGATCAAAGAGCTAGAGAAGGACTTCAGGAATTGATAAATTCCTACGCATCTAAATAATTACCACAGGCTAAGATGCATGAAGTTAACAACTTACATAGACATAAGAGAACTGGAAAGGAAATGAGGCTTAGTGCACAAATAGGAGAATATGGCATGGACCAAGTTATTTTAGATCTAGGATCTGAAGCTAATCTCCTGACAAAGAAAACATGGGAGTTAATGTGTAAACCGAAGTTGAAATGGTCACCTATTCAGCTAAGAATGGTGAATCAATGAAATATTGTTCCTCTAAGAAGATTGTCAGGCATTAGAGTGGACATTGAAGGGGTGCACACTACTACTGATTTTGAAGTAATAGAAATTGTGTATGACAGTAACCCCTATCCTACATTACTTGGACTAGATTGGGCACTTTCCAACATGGCTATAATAAACTTAAATAAGAGGCAAATGATATTTGAAACCAACAACATGAGAGTGATCATTCCCTTGGATCCATAAAAAGGAGAAAGGTATACTGAACTAGTTAAAGAGGAGTACAACATAATTTATATAGATAACATCTATCAGATGACAGAAAAATAAAAAGACTGTGTTAACCCTATTGAGGAAGTTTGAGTTGTGAGCATCATAGTTCATGTTCTTTAGATTCAGAAGAAGAATTGGAAAATTGGCAAAACAGGTTACATGAAGTGTCTACAAGGCGATGTGCAAGACTCACTAAAGCAATTCGTTGTATGACAGTTGAGGTCTGTGACTTAACTTTTTATGATCGTTTGGGTGATATATATACTTTTCTTGAAGAATATGAAGAAAAGGTACTAAAGTGTCAAAGATAGTAATCCCTAGATATATTCCTAAGAGCTACTCCTGCTAGATGGCGGGGTGCACATAAGAATAATTTAGGAACTTGGAAAGAATGTCAGAGGTTAATATAGATAAGGTTTGGTTAGGTAGAAATAGAGTTGGTAGATAACTATGATGGTCAAACTGATCCTATAGAGCACATATAGCTCCGCATGGCAGCATAGAGGGAAATTCCATGAGAAGAATGGGTGCATGGGTTCATCCACACATTAGAGACAATCCTCAAAACTAGTACTTGGAAACAAAACTTTGACATGGTACTATGAACTAAGAAGAGATGGTTGATGGGTTTATAGTGACATTTAGCTTTGAAGATGATTGCCCATGTATAGATTCATCCCTTCAGATAGTTAAAAAGAAGATTTTTGAGAATGAAATTCCACTCACTTGGCAGCTTGATTAGGTTGTGCAGCGACAGAATGTATTGGAATGCTCCAACATCACTAAAAAAGAAGATGAAGACCCTCAGAATATTGATATAGTAGAGTCAGAAGGCTACCGTGAATTGAATGGACTTGAGTTAGAAATTCCAATTATAACAAATCCATTGAAGACAAAGAAGGTGAATATAGGATCATAAGATGAGCCGAAGTTTGCAACTATAAGAGACTATTGGGATGAAGAAACAATCAACAAACTGAGATATCTTCTACATGAATACTAGGAGTTATTTCCCACTATGTTTTGAGATATGAAGGACATAGTAGGATATTTAGGAGTTATTATGATTCCTTTAAAACCTAATGCGAAGCCAATTAAGAAAAGGCCTTATAGATTTAATCCAAAGTACAAAGAAAAGTGAAGAAAGAACTTGAAAAAATGATAGCATATGGAATCATTGAACCTATGGAAGAATCAGAGTGGGTAAGTTCTATGGTTGTACAAGAAAAGAAAACACAAGGAGAAATCGGGATTTGTGTCTATGTAAGGAAGTTAAATGATGCATGTCTACATGAACCATTCCCTACTCCTCTTGCTAATGAATTATTGGACAATGTAGGAGGTTAGGAAGCATATTCATTTAAACATGGATTTTTAGGATACCATCAGATTATAATTGCACCAGAAGATCGACATAATACAACCTTTGCTACAGAATTGGGTCCATATCAGTATACAGTGATGCCTTTTAGACTAAAGAATTCCCCTGCCATATTTTCAAGAATGGTGGTTGTAGCTTTCAAAGAATATATTCACACGTTTTTAGAAGTATACTTTGATGATTGGAAACTGTCTAAAGCAAAGAAGAACTATAAAACTATAGAAAGGGAAGGACTAGCTATGTTATATGCTTTATAGAAGTTTAGACATTATTTTTTGGGATGAAATTTCAAGATTTTCAGAGATCACTCCGCACTAAAGTACTTGGTCAATAACCCTGTTTTAGGAGGAAAGATTTGCAGATGGTTATTATTGTTTCAAGAGTATGACTTTGAATTTGTTGTTAAGCCAGGAAAACTAAATGTTGGACCTGATAAATTATCAAGGTTAGAAACAAGAGAAGAACCAATGAATATAGAGGAGAATATTCCTGATGCACAGTTTTTGTAATTAGGATTGTAGATGATCACTTCACTAATATTATTCAGTTCTTAACCACAGGGATGGCCCCTTCAGAGTACACTATGCAATAGGAGAAATAATTAGTGGTTAAGGCAGCAAATGTTTCAGTAATAGCAGGACATCTATACAAGATAGGATAAGATGAAATACTACGAAGATATGTCCCTGAGCATGAAGACAAATAATTCTAACTGAAGCTCATAGCAGTGCAGCTAGGGGAAATTATGCACAGAAAGCCACTGCGTGGAAAATTTTAAGAGCGGGATTATGGTGGCCTACACTATACAAATATGCAAAGGAGTACTATCAAGCTTGTGATATATGTCAATGAACAGGAAAACCCTCAACAAGATATGAAATTCCACTAATGCCAAGAGTAACATTACAGGTTTTTGATAAATGGGCTATTGATTTTGTTGGACTATCAATCCACCAGGGAAAAGGATTGGTGGGAGTGTTTCTGGGAAAACTAGTTTCTTTTCGATTGACTAGCCCTCTAAGTTTGGCAACTACCGTAGAAAGAACAGTTGAAATTAATTCAACGATTTCTTCTATGTGTAATGGATAAGAGAATGATAATGGGACCAACCTAGAACTTCCGCTTAATCCCTTGCTTGATCTCTCTCCCCCTTCACAAAGCTTGCAACTCTTCCCCGTACTTATCCCGCTTAGAGAGTACCTGTAGAAATATAGTAGCAAATAACCATCAAAGAATATTGATCTATTATATCATAAACATTATAGAATCAGATATATAATGAACATACAATAATATTCAAAAATGATAACATTCACAATTGCACAATCATATGGAAGAAAACTTGAAGAAATTTATTAAATAAAAGGGAGAATTACAACCCAATTGTCTGATCCAGCATCATCCTCCCAGCATGTAGCCCTCTTCACCTCATGAAATAACAAGCTTCACACCAAAAATACAATGCTCTTTCCTCAATTACAAACTATCAACACTTCCTTGCAATTCACAACATTCCAGCCCCTGGATCTCTTAAATGAGGGATCCATATATAGATGTGTTCAAGGGTGTGAGTCATCTCTGGGGTTTGATTAGTGTCATTCCATTTGTTACATTTGGTTCCACAAGAGGGGAGATAATTGAATTTTAGATCTCTTACTCATCCTTCGATGAATTCAAAGAGGCAAGTGTCAGAAGGGAAGTTTCTAGAAGATTCTATGAGCATCCACTTAGAAAACTATCCCGGACATTTTTCCATCCTCGCTCATCGCACCCTATAGATGGACCAAACAGTATGCATCGCACTTGAGCAGTGTATCACTCAGTATGCATCATACTTGGCCAGTGTAGCAATCAGCATGGTTTAGTTTAGGCCATTCTGGATGGTTTTTCAGGTGGAACTTTTGGGGAATGATGTAATCAGATGACCATGTTCTTTTAGGGTATGAAACAACTCTTTTAGGGGTTAAAGAGCCCTAATTTATTGGCGTATAAGATTGGGGTTGAAGTGACCAAATATGTCTATAACAGTTTCCCCCTAAAGCATGAAGTCGTAAATCTTTGATGTCGGGTGAAATGCTTTATCATGAGGATCCGAGGTTTCGAAACTAGAAGGTGACATGTATAAGATACAATACAATACATCATCATAATCTAATTTTCATGATCTAGCTGAGGTGGGAATTCCCATGCTCAACTTTATAAATTCATCATGTACATAGATCAGATAGTCGTCGGCAGATGCAGACTGATGATTCTTCATATGTAGAGTCATCATCCTTGGTTTGGATGACAATCTTTGCAGCAGCTTTGTACATTTGATGTTTTTATATCCCTGAATATATCACAGCCCATATGGATGAAACTAGATATAGGGTCTTCAAACTCGTTCAATCTTCACCCAATGTACAAGTTGATCCATGTGAAAAGATGTTCTGAAGTCGAACATGGAAAGACATCACCTGATTACCAACCAATAATGTGAGCTATTAACAAACGCAAGAGGAATCACCAATAATGATGATGACCCTCAAGGTAATACAGTACAATTCATGTGGTGTGAATATATGATCCGATGTCGAACACCACGTAAAATCTTTTGGTCAAAGGCCATTGATGTCAACCTATCGCCAGAAGTGAGAAACTTGCCATTGAGGCATGCAAGCTTCAAAGCACTACAAGATTTGTTTCTAAGTCAACTTCTTCAATAATGAGCTGATGTAGATAAGAAGTGACTCGTCACAGGAGGGCCATGATGTATCCCACATCTACGACATGAAATGAAGCAAATGAATTTCTGGAGGTGAAAACGATCTGTCAACACAACGTTCAGGAATGGCGGTCATGAAAAATGGAGGTTGAAAGTATTGCAGTGGATGAGGCATTAACTGGATGGTGGATTCTCAATTAAATGACTTCTCTTGAACATATCAGTGACACTGAGATGGATTGGTAGCGTTAAACCCAAAAATGGATGGTGTGAAAGAGCAACGATGAAGTGACCGGTGAATGGAATAACCCAACCCAACTCAATCATGGTGATGGAGTGAAAGTGTTATGTTCAAGAGCGACCTGCTACCATAAAGTTTTCAAGTTTTATTCCCTTTTTCCCCAATGATTGTTGACCAGTACCTCTTTATTTTTGTCAAGCTTGAGGAGGATAACATATTCTTGTTCTATAATTTGCCCTTCGAGCAAACTTGTCGCTATGTTTTAACGAGTCTAGCGACCGTGAAACTCGTTCTTGTCTAGGTGGACAAGTTTTTCGCTATTGTTTTAACAAGTTTAACGACAAGGATAACTCGGTCCTTTTCATGTTTAGAGAGTTTGAAAAGGGATGAAAAGGAAACTCCAGAGGTTCTTTTTCATAGAATAATCCCTTAGGTCTGAAAAAGATTAAAATAATACAAAAGGGATGACTTTTGGATCACTTTAATGAGCCGAGCAAAACAAGCACTTGAACGTTTTCGTGAGATAATCCCTCAATTCTGAAAAATATTAAAATATACAGGAGGGATGGCACTTCCAATCACTTTAACGAGCTGGAAAGGCCAATTTCTCGACAATCTTTTCATATTTAACAAGTCTAAAAAGGGTTTAAAGGAGACTCGATGATCTTTTCATATTTAATGAGTCTGAAAAGGGTTTAAAGAGGACTCGATCATATTCTCATATTTAGCGAGTCTGAAAAGGGTTTAAATAGGACTCAATGATCTTTTCATATTTAACGAGTCTGAAAAGGGTTTAAAGAGGACTCATTTTTTATGAACGAGCTGGTGTCTAGGGTAGCAACTGGTTCCAAGTAATCTTGGAACTTCTCAAAAAGGGTGATTTATGGGAAGAGGTTGGCTAACAAGACCACTCATCATGACTGTTCCTCAAAATGGTAAACAACCAAGTGGAAGCGTATGATCGGCCAAAAGAATGGAGGTGATGGGAGGTACACAACCAAGGCTCAAAAGGCTAATAGAACGGTAATCACAAAGGGTATTTACTTGAAGGTTCATTTTTTAACGAGCTTGAATCCTGGGGGAACTATGCTTGATGGTAGGTTTATTTTTTAACGAGCTTGAACCATGCGACAACATATGCTCGGTTTTTAGTTTTTCTTTTTATGCAAGCTAGAAACGAGAAAACTAAAAAAACTCAAAAAGACAAAACTAAAAGTCTTAAAGTCTTTTTGATAGTCAGGAGCATACATTAAAGATGCTTTTATCAGGGAACCTTCTAAATCACCAAAGGAAGCTTGCACAACCTAATCCCAGTGGAAGGGTACTCCTTTTTCAAAAGATGCATATAACCTTTAGGGTTTTACATAACTAAAACTAAAAAAGCAAAAAGCTTAAAAAGCTAAAAAGCTAGAAAATGAATTTGAAAAAGGTTTGCATGCCCCTAGCATGGTGAAAAGGAAAGTCTCCAGTAAACATATGGAAATCACTGTGGTTAAACATGATTGTTTCATCCGCATAGAAATCAAAACACTTCCTTGGCTTTGTCCGCCAAATAGACAAAAGGTGAATGGTTTGTTAGATCAATCACTTAACTTACAGGGAAATTCATATGGTTGGATGGTTTCATCCACAGAGTAGACAAAACCTTTCCTGGGCTTCGTCCACAGTGCAGAAAAAGGTGAATGGTGTCTCAGACCAATCACATAACCTACAGGGAAACCTATCTTTTTAGTTGGGTTCGTCTGCCAAATAGACAACGGTGCATGCCCCCTAAGCTTTGTTGCATTCACCGGACTACTCCTGGCAATCAGGTCGATGGAATGAAGGTTGAAGAGATATCGCTAAAGTATAAGGACTATTTAGGGATGATGGTTGACTTGGAGCTGTGCTTGAACCAGGAAATGAAAGTTGGTCAACAGTGATAGTTTTTCCTTCATGCAAGAAACACATCACTCGAAAGAGTGTTGAAACAATAGCCTCCATGTTATAAACATAGTCATGTCCAAGGAGTAGATTGTAATCTAACGGTCCTGGGACTACCATCATGTTCAGCTGAACGGTTTTCCTTCCCAAAGTTATCGATAACTTAGGAAGGATCCCTAACGTTCTACTGGTTCCTTTGTTAAAGCCTGACACATTCTGCATAACAGGCATAAGCGATGGTGAACCAATCACTTTCCAAGCAGTTGAGGAAAGGATGCTCACCAATGCCCCTTCATCTATGATAATGCCAGACACGATCATTTTGTAAATTTGTACTATGATTCGGAAAGGCACGTAAGATGGAAGGCGGGATCTTGCTAGTCGATTCCAATGAAAGGTAGTGACTAGACTGCTTGTAGGGGGTACCAAATAAATGGTTGAATTAACCCCTTGAGTAGCGGGAACTAGGAGATTTTCCTCCTATTGTGAAAGAATGGGTGGAATGCCCCCAAGTTCATCTGACTCTGAAGTAACAAAAATAATTTGAACGATATCATTCTTGTTCTCTTCAGGAAGGGTATGGTCTTCTGAAGTCAAAATTAGGCCAACTGTCACCTCGACTTGTTGACTTTTGTTGGGTGTAGACTCAGAAGATTCACTTTCAGTGATAGGTATTTCGACCGATGGTTGGTTAAGTCAGTCAGTTTTTCAACTAGTAAAGGACTTGGGGAGAGTTTCTTGTATCCAGATGAAAGTCACTACGGTGAAGCAAGACGGTTATGCAAGACTCTTTTGGCTTCATCCAACAAAGAACAAAGGACAATGGGGAAGGGTATAGTCCCCTTCACACAATCTACATGGAATTTTGACCTTTCCTTTCTGTCCATAAACTTCACTATTACTAGTTGATGGTGTGCTATCAACATGATCACTAGAGGTTGATGACACCTGACGGTGTGAACGGGGAGACCATTCTCTCAAGATCCGAGGAAGGCAAGGACAATATCGATGAAAATGGTCTCCTTTACAAATTACACAAGGAAATTTGGGTTTAGGAGATTTAATGTGCGGATTTTCACCAGATGATTCATGGTTACCCCCTTGATGAATCAGCTTCTTCTTCTTCTTCTCTTTCCTTTTCTTCTTCTTCTCATCCACTTTGTTACTAGCATCACTAATTTTACCAAGCGAAGAGGAAGAAGGGGAGGGAGAAACAAACGAAGAAGAAGGTGAAGGGTCAACTTGAGTATCAACTCGATGTTGATTCGATCGTGGAGGAATCACGGAGGTTGAGAGTAGCCATACTGGTAGGCCAATGGTAAGTCCCAGAAGGGACAATGTGGCCATATGAGGAGCACCAATATTTCCCGAAGATTCCCCAAGAAGTAAAAGGACTAGGATTCCCCTCAAAAGGGATTCCTTGATTGGTGGTCTCCATTATCTCAACATAAGATCAACGAAGGAATAGGGATATTATTCCGAATTTAATAAATTTTAATGACACCTTGACACAACTTTGCTTTTCAGTTTTTAAGAGTCGAGAAAAAGCTAAAGATGACACTAATCCCCTTCGATTTTTAATGAGCCTGAAGTGACAAGTGCTCAGATGGACCTTTTCTTTTAAAGAGTCGAAAAGGAACGAAAATGACTACTCTGGAAAATCTAGACAGAGTGATTACCAAACTAATCACAAAACTACAATATACACCTTGGTGGTAAGTTAAAGAGAAATTACCAAGGACATATGTACGGCAGTCAATCTTCCTGAATGTTGTGTTTAGTGCATTTCGATCAATAGGGCGACAAACTCGGCTTCCTATGGACAAAGGATATAAGCCTATTGTGGTCTCCCAATATATACTTGATGGTACGGGGAGCACAAATCCATGCTAGCACTTGCCGTATCAAGGAGGAGGAATCATCCAACCTTCAATGAAAATGATAGTTACTAGATTTTACGACGTCGGAAAATGTCTCTAGCCTATACCTCTAGATATGTTGCCTTAAGTTCCAAAGTGTTGTTAAGTTCATTGAAATTTATTTTAGAGTTGATCTTATTTAAAGTTTTACTTTCAATGGTTCACCATGTGATGTTGATTTGAAATTCCTAAAATGCAATCTACAGTGATAAACAATCATTGTTTATTTTGATCAATGAAAATCCTAGCTACTAGGGAAAGAAGATTACAATTCTTTCAAACACAGAGCAAAGAGCACACACTAGTGCATTTTCCTAAATCATTTTTCACACACAAACTAAATGCAAATTCAAATGCATGTATTTGTTTTTCTTCTCCTTAATGTGAAAAATGACAAAAAGAAAACTAAGTGCAACAAAGATCTGAAATATTTCTTTCAAAGCGACATTTTCGACAATTTCTTCTTCAAAAGAGAAAGGAAGACTAAATGACACTTTTCAATTTCGAATAGAAAATGCTTTTGACACTTAAAATATCAAAAAATCAAATCAAGTACATGACAAAAAGTTCAATCGACTAGCTAGGGAAGGAAGACTCAACGACACTTCTCTTTTTGACACAAAACGATAGTTAAGACACTTTTTGTACCAAAATGACAGATCGATTTAAGCAAATTTTCTACAAAGGATTGTAAATGATGAACAAATACAAAAAAAACATTTACTAATCCTAATCAATGGAGGCTGATGTATGTCATGCAAGTAGGCTTCAATAAGGAGGTATTGTTCATAAGCAACAAAAAAACCAAACAAGACTGAAAACAAGGTCAAAACCCTCAATTTCTAGACTGGAAAAAGAGTTCACTCAGTCATCGCACCTCAGCTCCACAGAAATTTAGATGCATCGCACTTACTGCACTCAGGAGGTGCTATGCATACTGAGTCATAGTGGGAGATAGTGCGATGGTTCAGGGAGCACAACTGAGATGGGTTTTGGCTCAAATTTGCAACTGATTTCAGTGAGTTAAGCTGAGCTATGATGGATAGTAAAGAGAAAAGTACAAAGGAATGATATTGAGAGGTTATTTAGCTACCAAAAGGGAATCTAGAATGCTTGTAATTCAAATGTTTAATTCATAAACTAAACCGGAGATTGACTGAAGTAGCATTCATCTACTATGCAATTGCAAAGCAAGAGAAGTTTGGAGGCTACTTGGCTAACTTCAGGCTCCATCTATAGTTTATAAAACAAACAACAACAACAAACAAACATCTATTCATTCCCCAGCAGAGTCGCCAATTTGTTTCTGGGAAAACTAGTGTCTTTTCGATCGACTAGCCCTCTAGGTTTGGCAGCTACCCTTGAAACAACACTTAAAAGTAATTCAATGATTTCTTCTATGTGTAATGGATAAGAGAAAGATAATGGGACCAACTTGGAACTTCCACTTAATCCCTTGCTTCATCTCTCTCCCCCTTCACAGAGCTTGCAACTCCTCCTTGTACTTATCCTGCTTGGAGAGTACCTGTAGAAACACAGTAGCAAAGAACCATCAAAGGATCTTGATCTATTATATCATAAACATTATAGAATCAAATATATAATGAACATACAATAGCATTCACAAATGATAACATTCACAATTGCACAATCATATGGAAGAAAACTTGAAGAACTTTATTAAATAGAAGGGAGAATTACAACCCAGTTGTCTGATCCAGCATCATCCTCCCAGCATGAAGCCCTCTTCACCTCATGAAATAGCAAGATCACACCAAAAATACAATGCTCTTTCCTCAATTGCAAACTATCAGCACTTCCTTACAATTCACAACATTCCAGCCTCTGGATCTCTTAGATGAGGGATCCATTTATAGATGTGTGCAAGGGTGTGAGACATCTCTAGGGTTTGATTAGTGTCATTCCACTTGTTACATTTGGTTCCACAAGAGGGGAGATAACTGAAGTTTAGATCTCTTACTCATCCTTGGGTGAATTCAGAGAGGCAATTGTTAGAGGGGAAGTTTCTAGAAGATTCTATGAGCATCCACTTAGTGAACTATCCTAGACATTTGTCCATCCTCACTCATCACACCCTATAGAAGGCCCAAACAGTATGCATCACACCTGGGCAGTGTATCATTTAGTATGCATCGCACCTGGCCAGTGTAGCAGTCATTATGGTTTAGTTTAGGCCATTTCTGGATGCTTTTTCAGGTGAAAATTTCGAGGAATGATGTAATCATATGACCATGTTCTTTTAGGGTATGAAACAACTCTTTTAGGGGTTAAAGAGCCCTTGTTTATCGAAATATAAGATTGGGGTTGAAGTGCGCAAATATGTCTATAACAGGGAGGTATATAATCACTATGACTGATTATTTGACAAGGTGGGCTGAAGCACAGCCAATGAAACATTGCAGTGTAGAAACTGCTATGAGTTTCATCTTTGAATATATATTGCCCATATTTGGGTGTCCAAAGATATTTATGAGTAATCAAGGATCACATTTCTTGAATAAGATCATTGAAGAATTAACTAATGAATTTCAAGTTTACCAACAAAAGAGTACTTCTTATCATCATTAGGAAAATGGAATTGTGGAAGCATTCAATAAAATTTTGGAGAATTCATTGACAAAGGTATGTAATCTAAATAGGGATGACTGGGATCTTAGGATTATAGCAGTATTATGGGCTTATAGGAAGACGTTCAAAAATTTGATAGATCAGACATCCTTTAGGTTGGTTTATGGGCAAGAAGTTGTGATGCCCATGGAATACATTGTCCCTAGCCTAAGAATTGTAGCTTTTACAAATATGGCAGACCCTGACATAACGGGAGAGAGGATGTCACAGTTACTTACCCTAGAAGTAGATAGGCTTATAGCAAGATTTCATCAACAAGTACAAAAAGAAAGAGAAAAGGCTTGGCATGACAGGCACATTAAGAAAAAGAAGTTTGAGATAGGAGACCTTGTTCTCCTCTACGACAACAATTTTTTGAAATTCACGGGGAAATTCAAAACACATTGATTAGGCCCATATCTTATTAAGTATATTACTGATGGAGGCGTAGTGCAGTTAGTGAAGTTAAATGGAGAATTAATTCGGGGAAAAGTAAATGGAAGTAGATTGAATTTGTACAGGGACAACCCTACCCATACATCTTCGCCCTAAAGAAGAAATAAGGAAATTATTAGTGTCACATGCAGTTGAAAGTGGGCACTGGATTATAAACTATGTTGTAGAAAGAGCTTCGACGAAGAAAGTACTTCGCTATAGTCAGAAATATCTTGAAGTTCATATGAAGCCGCAGCGTAAGACAAAGGTGTGCTACAATAGGGGACATGTCGAATTTCACCATAAAAATAGAAATATGACCATTAAAAGGGAAAAGATAGGTGCAAACTTGCATTTAAGATGACATATTAGAAAAATTTAAGAATAGATATGCATTTAATGACAAAATATGAACATAATCAGGACAAAATAAAATCTAATGATGAGGTTCAAAGGCCAAAATTATTATAAGTAGTCGACTCCCACTCAGATTAAGAACTTTGCTAAATTGAGAGCTCGAGTGATTAATAGTGCGAAGAATTTGCAGGAGACTTCACTGTGTATGTCGACTGAGCGATCTTAGGAGGCGATTTTCCATAATTTTCATGAGCAGGGATTGTCTAGAGTCATGCTAGCCACAAATATGTCTGCATCAACAGTTGAAACACCCACAGTAGCATCACCCATAGTTGCAGCACTGTCGCCATAGAAGTTGCAGACATGACAAAGGCAGAAGCAAGCCAAGGAAGTAAGAACCAAGAAAAAGCAGGACAAGAAACTTGCCAAACCTGTGAAACCTCAGAAGAAACCAGAGCAGGTCAATATTAAAGAATATGTGGAGGAAATTAAGGCAGAGGAAGGTGGCATAGTGTTCATCTCACCTCTACCATCATATATTCCACCATGGAAGCTAAATTCCAAACCGGTAAAGGATGTCAAATATGCAAACTATGGGACATTCACACCACTATTGTCGGAGGATGTGTCATTTGAAGGAGAGACTTTAGGAAACATTTTGCACTTGAAATTAACAAAAAATGATTTTAATTATCAGACAAAGTATCCATAGCTCATACTAGACTGGTAATTAGAATAGGTTCACTACCCAAACAACGGAGTGACGAGATTGGAGCCAAAACAATGAGAAAATGGGTTGGCACAGTCAAGACTACTCAACATGTTGAATGTGCCGTAGTTCAGCATAAATTTAACAAACACTGAATATGTGTAATAATTATTGGTATTCATGCATGATGGACAACTATGGATGGGGAATAATATCCCCATAGACCAAATGTTGATCTTGAGGATCATTAGATTACCTTAGCAAGGGTGGATCCCCATAGAGGAGTTCATGGGAAAGTTTTAGGACCACATTGTGGTAGAGAATATGAAGAAGAAGTACGGTCTAGTCAAAGGCAATAGGGGCTACGACATAAACTCAATCATCAATCAAAAAGTCTGCTTCTCCCCACATATTTTGGCTGGAAAGATCACGAGGAAGTGATGCAGACGACAACCTAATGGATGAAAGTTTGCAAATTTTGAATTTTCTACAAGAAGATCCAAATATTCAGAAACTGTGGGAGGAAATTTAGTAGAGGCAACAATAGTTAGAGGAGAGTTGAGTAGCTATGAAGACATTTCCTATATCACAAAATCTCACAAAGATCAATGAATCAAAGTCGTTTCAGAAGAGGATCAAAGAGATGAAGAGGGAAGAGGAGACATTCATAGAGAGAACTCAACCTTGGCAGGATGAGACCCTTCATCTCTCATACATAGTAGATGAGAAGCTTCATGAGATTTGATAGAAGGAAGTAACATTGCTACAGAAGGTTACAGAACATGTAACAAAAGCATTATTGGAGGAAGCACACAACGAGGATAAACAAATGACAGAAGTGCTCCAATAGTTCAACAAGGCCTATAATAGCATTGTAGAAAAGATCAGAAGCAAAAAAACTAAGTGACTTGGGACGAGTCACATGTGAGTGTTGGGGGCCTGTTGGGCATAACCCAACTTCGCCAGATTTTGGGCAAGAAATCTGAGTTTTGTGGAGCGTGCAATAGAAAATATGTCACAGAGTACAAAGTGGACCTCGGAGTAGAGAAGTGGAGCATAACAAAGACCACGTAGCAAATTCATCGCATAGAGTAGGGGCTTTGCAGCAAAGCCCCTGCCTTTTTGTAAAAATCATAACAAATTGTAAAAGTTGATGGTTTTGGACCATAGTCCCTTGTATTTGGAAATCATGGTATTGGGTCCATGGTAATGTAGTGATGTAGTCCCTCGTGTAATAGTATATATAGGGATAAATAATAAAGAAGAGGATCATCTAAGGATCATATCAAGTATTGAATGGTTGAATCTTTGTGATTGGGTTTTGTGGTGAAGAAAAGGCTCTGCAACTGAGTGCGCAAAGGCCAAAGTTTACAGCTAAGTGCGCAGGTTAAGAACTATTTTTTGTACAAATTATATATTATAGAAAACAATTCTTGTCGATGTAGTCCCACATCGGGATGAACCACGGTAATATTTGTGTCTTCATGTGTTTTTCTTATTATCTACACTTTATTTTAGTACTGTGAAGCTTATGTAAGTTTATGAATGTTTAAGTAATGAATGTAATTATGCGAAGTAATATATAGGTGTGAAGTAGTTTATAAGTATTAAATCATAAATAAAATAAAAAATTGGCACATCGTAGCATCCCTCAGGTTGAAGAAACCTAGTTCTGCATCCTCCCATAGTCACTTCGGGTGAGACTACGACTTGCTTCCAGGTCATTGCAGAAAGGGTCAGTGATTGAGGTTTTTGTTGGTGCGTAGTAAAAAATCGAACCTATGTCAGCCCAACATAAACCAATAGTATAGTAGAAGGTATGTCTAATTTCTCTCTAGATTTCAATTTCTATGAAAACTGCATATATGAGAAGCAAAATCGACTGAGTTTCCCTTCTGGTTCTAAGAGGGTGAAAGGGATATTAGAACTTGTGAATAATGATGTGTTTAGACCTATTTCGGTTCCATTAATGGGTAGGTTTGTGTACTATGTCTCATTTATATATGACTTCTCAAGGAATACATGGATATATTTCATCAGGAAGAAATCTGAAGTGTTTGACAGGTTTCAAGAATTTAAGGTTCTAGTGGAAAATAAAATAGAGAAGAAGATTAAGGTGTTGAGGAAAGATAATGGTGGAGAGTTCTACAAGAAGGAATTTGAAGAGTTATATAAGGAGTGTGGTTTAGAAATACAAAAGAATACTCCATACACACCTTATCAAAATGGAGTTGTAGAAAGAATGACTGGGACGTTGATGGAAAAGACAAGAAGCATGCTCAGTGGTGCTGGGTTAGGAATGAATTCTAGGCAAAGGTAGTGGAGACTACATGTTACCTTGTTAACATATCACCTTCATCAATGTTGGTGGATAAGAATCCACATGAGGTATGGACTGGTAAGAAATATCTCTTTCACATCTGAGGGTATTTTGTTGTGATGCATATGTACATGTTCCAAAGGAGAAAGGAACCAAGTTGGATAGTAAATCTAAAAGGTGCATCTTTATTGGGTATAAGGATGGTTTAAAAGGTTATAAGATTTGGAACCCTGAAATAAGGAAGGTTGTGTACCATTGAGATGTGGTGTTTAGAGAGGGGAAAAATTTTATTAAACATGAAGCCTTATCAAAGGAACTTGAGGAGATAGAGTTTGAGATAAAGGAGGGAGAATCAGACTCTACAACAAAATAGGAATCAGAAGAAGAAGAGCCACAAACTCCAGTTTTGAGAAAATCAGGTCAAGAGAGAAGGCAACCAGAAAGGTATAGTCCATCTGCTTTGTGTTCAATTTTTTCTTTACCTATTACCGATGATTATCCCAGAACTGTCAGGGAAGTAGTATATTCAGAGGATGGAAAACTCTGGAAAGAGGCCATGGTTGATGAAATGGCATATTTGGACAAAATTGAGGTTGGGATCTGGTGGAGTTGTCAGTTGGAAGAAAATCCATTGGAAACAAATGGTTGTTTAAGAAGAAGATGAATGCAGAAGGCAAGATGGAGAAATACAAAGCTCTGTTGGCAGAAAAATGTTACTCCTAGGTGCCATGAATTTATTTTGGTGATATATTTTCTCCTATTGCCAAGTTAGCTTCTATCATATTACTTTTATCTATTGTGGATACATTTGATTTTGAGGTAGAAGAGATGGATGTGAAGACAACATTTCTTCATGGGGCTCTAGAAGAAGGGATCTACATGAAGCAACTTGAAGGCTTTGTGGTGAAGGGTAAGAAAGAACATGTATGCAGTTTAAAAAAGTCTATGTATGGGTTAAAATAGTCACCAAGGATGTGGTATCAAAAATTTGATACATATATATGGGGACTTGGCTTCACCAAAAGCAAAGTGGATCACTATGTATTTTTAAATTAATTGGTGACCATGTTATTTATTTGGTATTGCTTGTGGATGATATGTTGTTGATTGGAAAGGACAAAGAAATTATCCAGGATTTGAAGACCGATTTTTCCTCCAAATTCTACATGAAGGATCTTGGTGCTACAAACTATCTTTTGGGCATGGAAATTAAATGAGATTAGGAAAAGGTTAATATTTGGTTAAATGAGAGGAAGTATGTAGAGACAATATTCCAGAGGTTTAATATGTAGGATAGTAAACAGGTGAATGTAGGTGTAAAGTTATCTAGCAAATAGTGTCCTAAGACACAAGAAGAGGAATAGGACATATCCTGTGTTCCACATGTGAGTGCAATTGGTATCTTGATGTGAAATGGTATATACTAGACCATGCACTGCACATATAGTGGGAGTATTGAGTAGGTTTATGTCAAAACCAAGGAAGGAGAATTGGACAACAATGAAGCAGGTTTTTAGGTATTTGCATGGCACCAGTGATAATGGTCAGTGCTACCAAGGAAGACTAAGATTGGAAAGAGTTTTGGACATTGATAGCTTTTTTGATGCAGACTAGGCTAGAGATCTATATTGAAGATGATCTATAATTGGGTATGTGTTTAACCTATTTGGAGGAGCAGTCAGTTGGATGAGTAAGAGATGTTTACAGTGGAACTTTCAACTACAGAGGCAAAATATATCGTAGTCAGTTATGCAAGCAAGGAAGCAGTTTGGTTGCAGAGATTGTGTTCAAGTATGGGGTTGGTATAGTGAGCTATAAGGATAGACTACGAAATACAAAGTGCATTTTTTTATAGCAAAGAACCCTACTTATCATTCAAAGACAAAGCACATTGATGTTCAGTATCAATTTGTGAAGGATATGGTTGAGTACAAAATGGTGTTGCTAGTAAAGGTGGACACTTTCAATAATCTTGCAGATGCATTAACAAAGTCTGTGAGAACTGAGAAGTTTTCTTGGAGTAGAGAAAGAATAGTCATTGCAAACCTAGACCAATGACTAATATCTCATGTAACATCCTATGTGGAAAGAAAAAAATAAGTGGGAGAATGTTGGGTGTGTGTTATATTCTTTCCATGACTAGCACCATGTGTTTTACATTATGTCAGTGAGAGCAAGGGGGTCACAGGGGGATTTGTAGGGAAGTGGTAGCCCCCCTAGACAAGATATGGGGCACTGCCCCTAGAATTTGTTTTCTATGCAGACCCAATAATAGTTGGGCAGATCCAAGGATGGGGGGCGGACCCAAATATGGTGGGAAGAACTACCTATGGTTTTGTGCATGGGTTTTGCATATGGTTTTGGGTGTGATGTTTTTCTTACCATGGTATTTTGTAGATCCAGTCAATGTGTTAGAGCCTAGATTGACCTCAGGCTGAAGGGAGGCAATCCTAAGATAACCACAAACCACGCTTAACCTACTAGCTATCCCTACTAGGTTAGGAGAGGGCTCTCTCCTTGTCAACCTTAGCTTAGAATGGTTTCAATTATAACTTGAGATGACTGAATTCAATGTAGATTTTATGCTAGGTATAGTAGCTCAAGAGTTTTTGGTTGATTTTGATGATTGGTTGCTGAAACAATTTCTAGAACAATTTGAATTTACTGATTTGGAGGTCATTTTCCCCTCCAAAAGTTGATTCTCCTAAGACTGCTTCTTCTGGGTCAAAAAAGTGGTAGATAGGGCATTTCTTGGGTGTTTTTTGTCCTTTTGGTGGCCAAGATCTTCTCCAAATTTTCTCAAACTTTTTGGGTTTGCTTATTTTTTGATGCTTAATCCAAATCTGCAAGCCATTTTCCAAAAGAGTGTCCCCATCAAAAGTGCAATGTCGATGGCACTACAGACCTATTGGGTTTTCCTGTTTTTCTAATTTCAAAATTTGAAAATGACAAAAAATTCTCAAATTTGAAACAAATTTGGTATAGAGCACCCTCAAGCTCTACTATGATGAGCTACGAAGCCATAAGCAAAAATTTCTAATTTTTTCTTCTCCTTGTTCCATTTTTCACCTATGTTTGGGATGCATGTAGCCTCTGAAATGATGGCAGGTCACAGAGTGAAAGTGACACCATCAAATTGTACTTCATTATTGTCCAAGTGTGACACAAATAGCCTTGCTAATTCATGGTGATATTTGACCCTCTCCACCATTTCACAAAACTCATAACAAGACTGATGCTGGAAACATGTGATGACAAAGGGACAAAGTAATTCTCTGAGGCTGATGGGCTTCCTCCCTAGGTCTCCTCTACTGCAAGTTTAGTTCCCTAGAACTTTAACTGAGGATCTCTTCCCCAGTCTTATAATCACTGCCCATTGTCTTATTTGACTGTATATGCTTGTGGGGAAAGAAAGATAATGTAGGCGAATGATGAATATGAAGAGATTTTCAAATGAAAGGGAATGAGTGAGGGGAAATAGGGATATGAGTGAGATTTGATAGAGCGTAGGGTTTGAGGGAATAGAGTATGAAGGGGATGACTAGGGCTTTGAGAATTGAGGGTATAGAGTTAAGGTAAAGGGTTATGTATGAACGGGTTTTAGGGAAGTGTACGTGAGGGAATGGGAATGGGAATAGGAAGCATGTGTAGGGGTTTAGGGTTTTAGGAATAGTGTATAATTTTGAGAGATTATGTGTGGAAATAGGCTGTATGTAGGATAGGGTTTATATGGGGGGTAGGGTTTAGGAATAATGTAGGGTTTTGGAAGTTTGTATGAAGGGATGAGATCTAGGGAAATTTATATGAGGGAATGAATTTTAGGGGGAGAGTGAGTGGGGTGTAATAGGATAGAGGGAATAGGGTTTTAGGGGGACAACCAATGGATGAGATATGACAACAATCTATGAATGAGCTTTAAATTTTATGAGAGGCTTGGGTGAAAACTAGGGTTTGGTTTTTGATAAACACAATTACCATAGACTGATGCAAAAAACCCTTTTTCAACAAGAATAAATGTGTTACTTACTTATCAACAGGAAAATTTGGAGAATTAAGTCAAATTGGAGTGATTAGGATCATCTTTTGGGAGGTTTCAAAAGGTGCACAATGCCCTTCAATAGGTGCGCAGTGCCAATTTAATGTGCAACGCCAATCCAATGCGCAACGCCAGCTAATAGGTGCAGAGTGCCTTTTTGCAGACCACTTTTGAAGGCCTTTCCGGAGTCCAAATTGGGTGCAGGATAGGCCGTTCGAAAAAAAATTGAGTCTAATTCCCAAAAAATCTTGAATTTTTCAATTTGGATTTCATTTGCCCTATCAAAGGTCAACTCTCCCAAGACTGGTCAAAATGCACAAAATGAGGCTGCCTAAATGTAGAGTGTTGTTGCCGTCAACTTTTGAGGGCATTCCTCAACTCCAAATTGAGCTCATGATAGCTCATGGGAAACATATTTGTGTCTATTTATCATTTCACTCATCAAGCAAGTCATTTTGCAAATCAGCCTAGGATAAATCTTGATTTTCCAAAGGTCACTCCAGAGTTGCATTAACTCTCCTGAGGCACTTCTATTGTTGACATTTCTCTAAACCCATAACACCTGTGTAAAAGTGAAGGAGGTTTTACTTCCTTGGCTTGGTATGGGAAAAAACCTCTCTCACTTTTTCCAAATTCATTTTTTCTTGATCAGAAAAATCATTTGAGTAAAACCTATCCCGATGTGTGGAACAAGGGGTTTGTAGAAATGAAGGGAAATGAAGGGGATAAGAGGCTTCTTAATTCTTGAAAAAAATTTGGAAGTAAGGAGGGATGTTAGGAAGTATGGGAAAGTGGAATTTCAAATAGCGAGTGAGGGGAAGGGGTCCAAAAGGGCAAAACACAGGCCTAGCCTAGAAAATTTTCAAATTGTAGCAAGAAGTTAGGGTTTCTGGGAAAATGAAGAATTTGAGGGAGATTAGTAATGGAAAGTGTTTAATAGGGTACACTAAGGATAGGGAAATGTGTATGACCATTAGGATACAAGTTTTTTTGATGATTTGACCATCCAAGAGAAATTACCTTCAAAACCCTAGGAGAGGAAAATGAGCCTTACCCAAGTACAACTGAAGCACGAACAAGGTGTAAAATGGCTCATTGGAACCTTAAATGATGATGAAAACTCTCTACATGATGGTACACTCAGCTGAATGGTGACATGGACTGACACTTAGAAAACTTTGGAAGGAGTGAAAACAATCCTAGACCTAATACCTAGTGACCAAATTTTACTTGAAGACTAACTGAAATGACAAAATTTGACCTTGAAACCTTAAAATCACTTTGTAAGAGCATGTTTGATCATTGGAGGAAGGCTTCAAAGACTGACACTAACATTGGCTCCAATGGGGATGGTAGCTCCTTGGAGGTGCCAAGAACCGCAGATCTTTGGGAAAGTAGACTAGTGCCTTATCCATTGGGCAATATGGAGTCAATAAACTCAAGCTGAAATTACACGACTAAATACTGATGACTCAAAGACACAAACTAACTTGAAACTGACTCAATACTAAAACACAACTGACAAACTAGAAAATATGCTCAAAATGGAGATATTCAATAAAACCTACTCTAACTTTCCATTCATCACCTGATCAAGTGAAATGAAACAACCAATGCAACCAAGTAAGCATTCTAGCTGTTGTTTAAATTCTCCGCAAGTTCTTTCTTATGAACAACAAGAGAGAACTACTAAAAGGCAACTGCCATGAAGACTTGTAAACAAATCCATTGAATAATATGGATTCTCTATTTGACTCCAAAAACACTGCATAAGGATCTTGAAATTCATGTGCACTGGGACTTAGCTCATCCAATGGATTAATTTGATTCTCCTCATACCATGAATGAAAACCTTCATCTGAGATTTGTGACGAGACTGCTGCTGAAAATGACAAAGAAACCGGCTACCAGATCAAATTCGTAACAATACTTGTTTCAAGCTCACAGTTAGCTAATGGAGAAAAGCTTTGACTGTAGACATCATCCAACACATCAAATATTGGATCGCAAAAAACTTGAAAAGACTGTTGCAACCCATTTTCTATTGGTTCTAATGAGATTGCATGATTTTCTACAGGGTGCTCATTTGAAGATATATTACGCAAATGACGCTTCAAAAATTAAAATGATTCAAAACAAAATGGTACAGAATCATCTTGCATCATTTGATCATATGTTCCAGCTTCCAAGTCTTCATCTGCAAGCTAACATTCAATGGCATTTGGGGGATACAAATCTAGATATGTGAAGTCTTGAACAAGGATTTCTTTGCCCTCAAGATGGTCCAAATCAAAACTTATCGATGGTTGATTTTTGATTGCATGAAAGTTGTCTCTGATGAACTAAAACGAAGTGAAACAGAAAGGCAAAGATCCTTCACTTACTTCAAAATTTGCTGCACTTTCCTCCTTACTTCCATAGCTGATGTGTGATGGCTGATCACTGTATTCAAGCTGCTGAAAGTGAACTTCCTCCTTCCACAAACTAGCTGCTAGTTTGTCTGTAGGGTTAGATTCTGTTTGGAGAACATAATCATCATCATACTGATCAAACTTAGGCAAATCATCAGTATAAAACACATAATCAAGAATACATGTCATATAAACAAATCTCTCTTTTGCAAGCTGATCCATAAAACAATCATTATCAGATCTATGACAACTAGGATAAGAAGAAAATGTTTTGGATCAGCCACTTGTTCTTCTTCAATCAACGAGCCATGGTCTTGAACATCATAATCATTCCTTGTGGTGGTCTTTTGCATCATCTCTTCCACTGCACTTACCAAAATGTCAAGCTTTACCTCTAAAGATGTCGATTCCTCTGGATCTATGCTCTTCATCTCTTCTTCCTTCAACTTTGTCCTTCTGATCAGCAAATTAGCCTCTACATCTACTGCACTATTTTGCATCTCTTCAAGTGTTGCAAGGTTCCTTTCTCTTAGCTGAAACTCCATTTCCAGATCAAAGGAATTCAGGTAGTGCAAGAGAGCAGATCGAGGAGGAGGTCTTATATTCACTGGCATCAAACAATAGACTTGGTTAAATCTGGAAGAAAACTGTTGTTCTGTCTCCCCTGATAGTATTTTCAGTTGGTTATACTCTTCTAGAATCAAGAAATGTTTCCGTCTGACCACCCACCTGTCGAGGAACACCTTGAAAAACTACTAGAAATCTAAGATGCTCGCATTAGGTAGGGTTTTGAACCAACTCTTGACTTTGCCTTGCAAAGAAAGAGCAAAAAGCCTAATACTGACATCCTCTTCATTGACTTCAAAAAGGTCAAGAAAAGACTCAAAATTCAGTACATGTCTCTCAATAGTTATGTTGTCACATTCACCATCAAATCTTGGTATATATAGGTAATGGTATTTAGGGAAAGCATGGGATATAGGAGGTAAAATCAGAGGCTTGTATCTATCACGAATTTTACAAGGTATATGGGTATGTACAGAAGGTGTAGAATTAGTATTGGTCTCTTGAGGCTCATCAGTTTGAAGACGGTCGTCATAAGATTCGGAAGAAGGATCTTGATCAAGATCAAAGGCATGCAAATCTTTGGTATTCACAATCTTCAAAGGGAAAGAATCAAATGTAGGTCTAGGATCTTATCTCAAGTACAGTATAATTTGCAAAGTCTTCTTGACATTCTCGGGAAAAGAGAAGAAATAATTTATAACAAAGATCCTGATGTCTTGGATGAAATTCCAACTTGAATACCTGACCTTTCCATATTGTCCTTTCATGTTTCTACTGATAAAGTTCATCCTCCAGTGGAGTCCTTAGATCTAATCTCCAAATTGATTTTGACTCACCAGGTGAATGGTTTCAGCCTTCCGGTGTCTAATCATTGTCCACCATCAACAATCATATCTAAACATGATACATTTTGCTGAGGAACATAAAACTATGTTCCCCAATATGGTCGCCACTATGTTGGAGCCTGGATCGACCTCAAGCTGAAGGGAGGCAATCCTAGGATAACCACAAATGATGCTTAACCTGGTAGCTAGCCCTACCAAGTCAGGAGAGGGCTCCCTCCTTGTCAATCTCAGTTTAGGATGGTTGCAATTGTGACTTCAGATGACTGAATTGAATGTAGATTTTAGGCTAGGTATAGTAGCTCAAGAGTTTTTGGTTGATTTTGATGATTAGTTTCTGGATCAAATGGAGCAGGCGGGTTGGGTCTGGGAAATCAAATAAGGGATACAAACATGTTCTGTGGGGTGAGGTAGACAAATTTTTATGAGCTAGAAATGGATTGAGATGGTAGTTTAAGATAGCTGAGGAGTTTAGGAGGGCATAAAGAAACTATGAGTCCTCTTCAAACAATTGAAAACATTGAAAACCAATTCCCAAGACAAAGCACAAAAGTGTATTTTGCCTATTCACCTTTATTCATTTAGTTTTAGAAGAGAAAGATAGATTTGGATACATATAAAACATAAGAAAAACTCATTACAAAGAAGAAACAATACATAAACTCAATATCACAAGAATCCCACAAAAATAGATATGAGACCTGGTTTTATTCCTTGCCATGCTGCGGATACAAATGTTCAATGAGTGCTACCACTTCCACAAAATTTCAACCCTTGCAAATGACTAAAAAAAGACATCATATAGACCTCAAAACCATTTAAGTTATCCATCGGGGGTCGAATCCATGAGAAGAGGGGTGGTTTCAACCATATCTAAACTAGGAACACAAAAGTAGGTAGTGGAAAAGCTTGCCTCTAAAACAAGGGAAACCAATTCATTCAACTGAAAACCACCTTTGACTTTATGTGTCTACCCTATTAAGTGTTTCACAACCATAATTACATCAAGTTACATCATTACCATGTTAATTTCCCTAAGGGAGCAAGAAAAAGTCAACTGTAGAGAAAACTAGGTGAAATTTGGCTTTTCTAGAAAAAAATGGCAAAATTCATTTAATGCGTAGTGCCAGAAATTTAATGCGCAGTGCCACTTCAGAGGTCCCTTTTGAAGGTCTTACAGTCATCCAAATCAGGCCCAAGATGGCTTGTTGGAAAGCCCTACCTGTCAAGTTTCTGGAACAATTTGAATTTCTTGCGTTGGAGGTCATTTTCCCCTCCAAATGTTGATTCTCCAAAGACTACTTCTTTTGGGTCAAAAAAGTGGCAGAGAGGGCATTTTTTGGGTGTTTTTTGCCCTTTTGGTGGCCAAGATCTTCTCCAAATTTTCTCAAAATTTCTGGGTTTGCTTATTCTCTGATGTGTAATCCAAATCTGCAATCTGTTTTCCAAAAGAGTGTCCTAATCAAAAGCGCAATGTCAGTGGCACTGTGCACCTATTGTAGTGTCTCCCCTGGCAGTCTTTTCAGTTGGTTATACTCTTCTAGAATCAAGAAGGGTTTCCGTCTGACCACCCACTTGTCAAGGAACACCTTGAAGAACTACTGGAAATCTAAGATGCTTGCATCAGGCAGGGTTTTGAACCAACTTTTGACTTTTCCTTGCAAAGAAAGAGCAAAAAGCCTAATACTGACATCCTCTTCATTAACTTCAAAAAGGTCAAGAAAAGACTCAAAATTCAGTACATGTCTCTTACCAATGATGTTGTCGCATTCTCCATCAAATCTTGTCAGATATAGGTAATTATTTTTAGGAAAAGCATGGGATATAGGAGGTAAAATCAAAGGCTTATATCTATCTAGAATTTTACAAGGTATAGGGGTATGTACAGAACGTGTAGAATCAGTCTTGGTGTCTTGAGGCTCATCAGTTTGAAGATGGTCATCATAAGATTTCGAAGAAGGATCTTGATCAAGATCAAAGGCATGCAAATATTTGGTATTCACAATCTTCAAAGGGAAAGAATCAAATGCTGGTATAGGATCTTATCTAAAGTACAATATACTTTGCAAAGTCTTCTTGACATTCTCAGGAAAAGAGAAGAAATAATTTATAACAAAGATCATGATGTCTTGGATGGAATTCCAACTTGAATACCTGACCTTTCCATATTGTCCTTTCATGTTTCTACTGATCAGGTTCATCCTCTAGTGGAGTCCTTAGATCTAACCTTCAAATTGATTTGGAATTTCCAAGTGAATGATTTCAGCCTTCCGGTGTTTGATCGTTGTCCACCATCAACAATCAGATCTAAACATGATACATTTTGCTGAGGAACATAAAACTACTTTCCACAGTATGGTCGCCACTATGTTAGAGCCTAGATCAACCTCAGGCTGGAGGGAGGCAATCCTTGGATAACCAGAAACCACGCTTAACCTAGTAGCTAGCCCTACCAGGTCGGGAGAGGGCTCTCTCCTTGTCAATCTCAGTTTAGGATGGTTGCAATTATGACTTGATATGATTGAATTGAATGTAGATTTTAGGCTAGGTATAGTAGCTCAAGAGTTTTTGGTTGATTTTTATGATTGGTTGCTGGATCAAATGGAGCAGGCGGGTTGGCTCCGGGAAATCAAATCAGGGATACAAACATGTTCTATGGGGCGACGTAGACAAAGGTTTATGAACTAGAAATGGATTGAGATGGTAGTTTAAGATAGATGAGGAGTTGAGGAGGGCATAAAGAAACTATGAGTCCTCTTTAAACAATTGAAAACATTGAAAACCAAATGCATTCCCAAGGCAAAGCACAACAGTGTATTTTTCCTATTCACCTTGATTCATTTAGTTTTAGAAGAGAAAGATAGATTTGGATACATATAAAACATAGGAAAAACTCTTTACAAAGAGGAAACAATACATAAACTCAATATCACAAGAATCCCACAAAAATAGCTGTGAAACCTGCTTTTATTCCTTGCCAAGCTGCAGATACAAATGTTCAATGAGTGCTACCACTTCCACAAAATTCCAACCCTTGCGAATGACTAAAAAAAGACATCATATAGAACTAGAAACCATCTAAGCTATCCATCAGGGGTCGAATCCATGAGAAGAGGGGTGGTTTCAGCCATATATAAACTAGGAACACAGAAGTAAGTAGTGGAACAGCATGCCTCTAAAACCAAGGAAACCAATTCATTCAACTCAAAACCACCTTTAACTCGATTTATCTACCCTATTAAATGTTTCACATCCATAATTACATCCAGTTATATTAGTTGCCATGCTAATTTCACCAAGAGAGCAAAAAAAAGTCAACTGAAGAGAAAAGTAGGCGAAATTTGGCTTTTGTAGCAAAAACTGGCAAAATTCATTTAATGCGCAGTGCCAGAAATTTAATGTGCAGTGCCACTTCAGAGGTCATTTTGAAGGTCTTATACTCATCCAAATCAGGCCCAAGATGGCTTGTTGGAAAGCCCCGCCTGTCTAGTTTCTAGAACAATTCGAATTCCAGATTTGGAGGTCATTTTCCCCTCGAAACGTTGATTCTCCCAAGACTTCTTCCTGTGGGTCAAAAAAGTGGCAGAGAGGGCATTTTTTGGGTGTTTTTTGCCCTTTTGGTGGCCAAGATCTTCTCCAAATTTTCTCAAACTTTCTGGGTTTGCTTATTTTTTTATGCTTAATCCAAATCTACAAGCCATTTTCCAAAAGAGTGTCCCCATAAAAAGCCCAATGCCACCGGTGGGTTTTCCCGTTTTTCTAATTTCAAAAATTTAAAATGACAAAAAATTCTCAAAATTGCCACAAATTTGGTACAGAGCACCCTCAAGCACTGCTATGATGAGCTAAGAAGGAATCAACAAGAATTTCTATTTTTTTCTTCTCCTTTTTCCATTTTTCACCTATGTTTGGGATGCCTGTAGCCTCTGAAATGATGGCAAGTGACAGAGTGAAAGTGACACCAGCAAGTTGTACTTCATTATTGTCCAAGTGTGACACAAATAGCCTTGCTAATTCATGGTGATATTTGACCCTCTCCACCATTTCATAGAACCCATAACAATACTGATGCTGGAAAAATGTGATGGCAAAGGGACAAGCAAGTAATTCTCTAGGGCTGATGGGCTTCCTCCCTATTTATCTTTCCTCCTTTGTGAGGTCTTCATTGCTACAAGTTTAGTTCCCTAGAATTGTCACTGACGATCTCTTCCCCAGTCTCATAATCGATGTCCATTGTCTTATTTGACTGTATATTCTTGTGGGGAAAGAAAGATAATGTAGGTGACTGATGAGTATGAAGATATTTTCAAATGAAGGGGAATGAGTGAGGGGAAATAGGGATATGAGTGAGATTTGATAGAGCATAGGGTTTGAGGGAATAGAGTATGAAGGGGATGAGTAGGGTTTTGAGAATTGAGGGTATAGGGTTAAGGTAAAGGGTTATGTATGTAAACAGGGTTTTAGGGAAGTGTACGTGAGGGAATGGGAATGGGAATAGGAAGTGTGTGTAGGGGTTTAGGGTTTTAGGAATAGTGTATAATTTTGAGAGATTATGTGTGGGAATAGGGTGTATGTAGGATATGGTTTATATGGGGGGTAGGGTTTAGGGATTGTAGTGTAGGGTTTGGGAAGTTTGTATGAAGGGAATGAAGTTTAGGGGGAGAGTGAGTGGGGTGTAATAGGATAGAGGGAATAGGGTTTTAGGGGGACAACCAATGGATGAGATATGACAACAATCTATGAATGAGATTTAAATTTTATGAGAGCTTTGGTGAAAACTAGGGTTTGGTTTTTGATAAACACAATCACCATAGACTGATGCAAAAAACCCTTTTTCAACAAGAATAATTATGTTACTTACTTATCAAGAGGCAAATTTGGAGAATTAAGGCAAATTGGAGTGATTTGGATCAGTTTTTGGGAGGGTTCAATAGGTGCGCAGTGCCCTCCAATAGGTGCACAACGCCAGTGTTATTTTTGCACTGAGAGTAACCATCCAATGCGCAACGCCAGTTGACAAGTGCATAGAACCTTTTTTCAGACCACGTTTGGAGGCCTTCCCAAAGTCCAAATTGCATGCGGGATAGCTCGTTGGAAAGCTTATTGAGTCTCTTTTCCAAAACATCTTCATTTTTTCAATTTTGAGTTCATTCTCCATGTCAAAAGTCAAATCTCCCAAGACTAGTGAAAATGTGCAAAATGAGGCTTCCTAAATGTGAGTGCTGTTGCAGTCAACTTTTGAGGTCTTCCTCAACTCCAAATTGAGCTCATGATATCTCATTGGGAATCTCTTTGTGTCTAATTAGCATTTTACTCATCAAGAAAGTCATTTGGCCAACCAGGCTAGGATAAATCTTAGGGAGGGATGTTACGAAGTAGGGGAAAGTGGAATTTCAAATATTGAGTGAGGGGAAGGGGTCCAAAAGGGAAAAACACAGGCCTAGCCTAGAAAATTCTCAAATTGTAGCAAGAAGCTAGGGTTTGTGGGAAAATGAGGAAATTGAGGGATATCAGTGATGGAAAGTGTTTAATAAGGTACACTAAGGGTAGAGAAAGGTGTATGAGCATTAGGATACAAGGTTTGTTAATGATTTGACCATCCAAGAGAAATTACCTTCAAAACCCTAGGAGAGGAAAATGAGCCTTACCCAAGTACAATTGAAGCATGAACAAGGTGTAAAATGACTCATTGGAACCTGAAATGAAGATGACAACTCTCTAGATGACGGTACACTCAGTTGAATGGTGACATGGACTGACACTTGGAAAACTTTGGAAGGAGTGAAAACAATCCTAGACCTAATACCTAGTGACCAAATTTTACTTCAAGACTCACTGAAATGACAAAATTTGACCTTGACACCTTAAAATCACTTTGTAAGAGCATGTTTGATCACTGGAGAAAGGCTTCAAAGACTGACACTAACACAAGGGAGATATGATTATGTTCTAAACAAATTTTAATGGATTAGTGCTTATGAATGTTTTGACATACATATATATATTTGTGAGTGTGTGTGTGTGTGTGTGTGTGTGTGTGTGTGTGTAATACTAAAAGGAACATAATGAAAAATCAATCCGATAATCCTAGTTTTGGGTTTTAGGGGTGTATGTTTGTTTTTTATTCTCACCGCTGTTTATTTTTCTATTTGAAGAATTAGTTTGCACATAATTTTTGTACATGGTTAAAACCTACACTAAGAAATAAGAGTAATAAAAAACCTATTTTATTTCTCAATCTCCATTCAACCACAAATCTCCTTCTATTCATTTTCAGAAGAGGATAGAGCATGAGTCATAAATGCTCAAGTATGTCAGTATGATTCCACAATGTTATGAAATTTGGTATCTCAGTGACAACTTGAAATGGGGCCTGTAAGAAAATCAATAACCATTGAATCCACCTTTTTTTTCCTGATATTGCTATTCAAACCCCACGTCTACTTCCACTACTTGAACACAATTGTGAAGGAAAAGATGGGTGGTCTAGAGATAGGCAAAAGTAGATGCGGTGAAATTAGACACTCCATCAGTGCACTCCAAGGGGATTTACCTTTCTTGGGCTAATGAAGGTCCATAACCAAACAATTCTTTGTCATTGAATTGTCATTATGAATGAGAAGCATCTTAATTAGCTTGAAGGGCCATATATGTTGGACAATATTCCACACACTAAGTAAAGGGTTCCTAGTATAAACAATCATTCCTCTTGTCCTTCCTAAAATTATCTCTCTTGGTGTGCCATGAATGTGCATAACCATTTTCCTTACACAATCCATCATCCATTTTTTTTGGATGGGAGGGATTCCTAGTAAGTTACCATTATAGCATGCAACTATATGAAAGTGAGGTAAGGTACTCCAAATGTTCACAACATTATGTCTCCATATAACCCCAATTTGGGAGATCTTGAAAGATGGACATGGGGCTGAGATTTGATCCACTTATGTGTGCACAAGTGAAAGGATCATTAACATGATATCTGTTTGTGAAACCACACATTTGACCACTACCTCAATGTGTCCCAATGCATTTTAGCATTTTACTGTAAGTGTCCCTCGCGAGAACTAAACTCATCCCAATAGTAAAAACTCCTCAATTTTTACGATTGGATCAAACTCCTTTGGTATTTTTTAAAGAAATACATGGAAGTGGGCTTTGGTCCACTTATGTGTGAAGGAATCACAAGACCTAATATAATATGTTCAGGTGAAACCACGCATTCAAACACTACTTCAAGGTGTCCCCATGGCTTTCAAGGTAAGCAACCCTCACAATAATTGAACCTTTCTTTATGGTAAAAATCTTCTCGCTCTTGATCATTGGATACAATCCCTTTGGGATATATATATATATATATATATATATATATATATATATATATATATATATATATATATATATATATATGTGAACATTGATATTTTTTTTTTACTAATATCTTTTTAAATTCCACAAGCTAATTCCATAAGAAGCATAAAAGGAATCACACATCTCCCTCATATTGTGTTGCACTAGTTTTATCTTCTACTTATTTACTATAATTCAAACATGAGAGAACCACACACCTTGACTTAAGAGTTTGCTCTCCTATAATGAAAATTTATTTGTGACATTTCCATTGTCTTTGAGTCCATAATTTGTATATAGTTACCTAACATGAAATGAATTTTTTCCATTAGCATTTCAATGAAGATAACATGTTACTAAATATTATTGATTTCTTTGGTTATTTGCTTAAAGTTGTTCTAAATAATTATAAATAATTCTCCATCCTTCTTGTGAGATATTTTTCTTGTTTTTATGTTTTGAGATTACACCATTCATGATTATATTTTATGTTGCCTTTAGTTGGGGTTATCTTGTAGTTTATCCTAAGTGACACCTTAGTAGACCACGGATAAGAAAAAGAAAACATTTATCTTACTAATAACCATACCCATCAACCATAACATGAAAATATTTTCTTTGATAAACGTATACATCATCTTGGCCATAGATCTGTCAACGTGTTGAGAGAAAAAAGGGTTTGATTATGCATTAGATTTTTGTTTCTTTTCTTTGTAAACAATTTGAAATTTTGAAATAAATTAATAATACTTTCACCAATAAACATAAATAAATAAAATTGATGGAATCATGTGTTAATCCCTATATAAGCCCCATGTTAACCCAAAAACCTCTTATTAAGACCTAGATATTGAGTGATTACATGTAAATGCCCCAGGTTAAAAGTTCATGTAATAAAGTTAATAAAGGAAAAATAAGACCAAGGTCATGGGACACTTATTCCAAGCTGAATATTGGGTGGAATATCCTGGTGGGCATAATGTGTTGTGTATTATGGCTAAGGCGAAATTGGAAAAGGCAATGGAAAAGGCTTTGAAAAGGTTTTGTTGGCATTTTATTTATGAAAATAATGGAAAATAGGAGAAAAGGGAGGTGAAAGGTCACAGGTTGCATGTGAGGGGGAAATTGAAGGAAAATTAAGGAAAATGAAGAAACTAGAGGCTTCAATAATAAAAATACATCAAAGCAAAAATTTGGTGTCTTTTGTCAGTTTTGTTTTAGAATTAGTCTCAAAGAGGAGAATAACACCAAGAGGAGGGAAAGAAATCAAGCAAAGGAAGGAAAAGGAAAGCAAGGAAAGCAAGGATCAAGTAAGGAAAGGTTGAATCAAGCAGCTTCAGTAGGAATACTTGCAGGTAGCAAGTTGCATGTATGATTTCCTAGCTCATTTTGGCATGCATGGTATGTGCATGTGTGTATTTGGTTTCTTTGTTATCATCAGCATGGGTTTTGTCAGGTTTCGATAATGATTTTAGCCTTGCCTTACCATTTCTGGATAACCATGGAGTGATGGGATTGTTTCTTGGTTGAGCTTCAGATTTTTGGAAGGTTTTGGATCTAGGTGAGGTGGTATTAGGAAAATTCCCAAGGGACTAGGAATGCCTTGACCAATTTTGGTGGGATTCTGGTAAATCTTGAGGGTGGAGATGGGAAAATTCCTCAAGGTATTGGTGAAGAAATTCTGAGGCATCCAAGCTCAGTTTGGTTTTGTGAGCTCGGGACTGGTTTAGTTGAGATCATGGTATGGTGAGGGTGGAGGTGGTTTAAACTCTAGATTCGCTTCGTTTTTTATGGATTGGTTTATCCCATGAGATCCCACATTCATGCTTAGAATATGGCACAGGGGTGATTGGTTGAAAGAAAGATTTGGTTCAACCCAATTTATGGTGGAGTGATATGTGGAAGTCCCTGACTTGGTTGGTTTTTACATATGGTTAATAAGAGATAATTTTATCTTATCTTTGATAAGTAATTATACTTGTTATTATGCGGCTTTAATGTATGTTATATAATTTTTATTTATATGGTTATATATTGGTTAGAAGCATGATTATATGAGAGATCTAGGTATGGATCTTATCACATTTTAGTTAATGAATGTATGGTTAATGAATGCATGACCTAATTGGTGTTATGAAAATTATTGTGAGAAGGCATTGGTCATTCTTGTTAAACTTCAGATAAGTTTTAGAGCCCTATGTTCAAATATGCATTCATGACATGTAGGTTGCATGTTTTCTATGTGTTTGACAGAATGCATGTCCTAGTTGGGAGGGGTTAGGTTAAGTCCTATTCAAGTTTGGGTTTAGAATCTTTGTTTCTATATTATTTATTATTTCTAGAAGTTTCATTGATTTCTAGGAAGAGGCTTGACTCTTAGCCCTGAAAACCCAGAATTCAGGGTTGTTGGTACATAATTGACTGGAAAAGTCCATAGTTACTGGGAAGTAGAATTATGGGAGAGACTAGAGGCTTACAGTCACTTGAAGGAATTTTCAAGGGAGCCATTGAAGCTCTAGTTCAGTGAAAAAAAGAGTCAGCTTGCGGGTTGGACACTGGATGGGTTGGGTAGCTCTTGGATGTCATGTAACACCTGAGGGATGTTAGTAAGGTCTTAAGTTGTCAACTCCATTTCCTTAAGGTCATATAGAAGGTTGAGTATTATCATAGTGATCCTCAGCCCATGTTTACCCTGGTTAAACCATTGAAAGTGGGTAAATGTGGGAGGAAGCGGTTACAGGGTGGTATGAGAGAGGGTTTGCACTCTCTTTGGGTAAAATCAAATGTTTTCAAGGTTATGGTTGTCATGCATGTGGTCATGGTATACAGTTGGTATGGCCATGCATGATGTTATTATGTTTATATGATTATGGTTAGATATGTATCATGCTAATGTGGATTGATTTTTCTGATGAGATAAGCCTCCCCTGAACCTCATTGAGTTATGGTCTTGAATTTGTTATCTATTTGGTTTACTTGACATGGCCTACTTGTAGGAAGAAGAGAATCAAAGATGACAATGAAAATGGTACACTACAATTCCTATGAATCTCCCTAAAGATCAGTTGGGAAGCAAGGATATGAGTATTCTCTTAGTATGGAAGATACATTGAGGAGTTTGAGGGTAGAGACTAGAAGTTTCAAGGAAGACAACGACAGGTTGGTTGAGGCTCAGGAAATAGTTGCAAGAGCTCAAGAAAGGCAGGAAGAATTCAATTTAGTGATTCTTCAGAGCTTTTCAGATTTACAGAAACAAAGACAGTTGAGGATCAGTCAAGAGTACGAAGAGAAAAGTAATGGAGCCTATGGTAGCAAGTCTCAATTTGGATATAGGTCGAATAGAGGGGATACAGTCAGAGGTGACATATCACTAGATACACCTAACAGGAGGACTGGTATGTATGGGCACCATTCTAGGTCCTCATCTACGATCCATTTATAACCATCATCACCATTATCATCCTTAGAGGAGAAGAGAGTATTTTCCTGAGGAGTTCAAGAAACTTAAGCCTCGTACATAGGATGGAGATATTAATAAGGTAGAAGATGTAGAGGCATGGCTGCTTGGGATGAGGAAATTCTTTATATTTCATAACTATTTATAGAACATGAAATCCAAAATATCAACCTTCACTCTCAAAGGGAAAGCAGATATTTGGTGGGAATGTATGAAGAATGTCAAGGGTATTTGAGAAGAAGAGTTGATTTTGGATGAGTTCGAGAGAGTCTTAAATAATAAGTACCTATCAAAGAAGTACTATGATGATAGAGCTATGGAATTTTATGAGTTTTAGATGGTTTCTATGATAGATGATGAGTATAATAGCAAGTTCTTGGAGTTGTTGAGGTATGTGTCTTACCTCAAGGATGAGAAGGATAAGATTCAAAGATTAATCAGTGGGTTTCTAGTAGCATATAGAGACCGGAATGATTTTGATGAGCCTAGATCGTTGGAAGAGGCCATCTGGAAGTTGAAGCATTGTTATGAGTAGTCAAAGCACAAAGTTGATCCTAAATGTGAATTTAAGGGTAATGATAAACTTAAAGGGAAATGGCCACTGAAATGGGGAAGACCTCAAGATGAAAGTGAGAAAGAAAATGTTGCTCCTTAGAAGAAATTCCATGCAATTGAGAAGGGATATGGGTCACATCCTGGAGAGTAGTAGAATAGAGGTGATGGTAGGGGACCATTGTAGTGTTGGATATGTGGCAAAGATCATCGCAAGAAGAATTTTCCATTGTACTAGGGTGGTGGATCTTAGATCTATAACGCGGATGAGGCACAAACAATTGGGGATGTTGGTCATATCATTCCTTAGATTTATGCAGCTCTTGACAATAGGCAGGTAGATCACCAAGCATCCATTATTGAGATAAAAGGTAAGCTTTATGGTCGAATTTTTTCTATTTTTATTGATACTCGATCTAATTATAGTTATGTTAATCCTGATATAGTTGATAAGTATGGCTTGAGGAAAGAAGTGCATGTAGAGTCTTGGTTGGTCCAGCTAGCTATAGGTACTTTAGGGTAAGTGTCCCCTTGGTCTAAGTTTTGTCTGAGTCATGTAAAGAATCCACATTTCGTGGAGTGGAGAGTGATTAGTACAATATTCTAAGAGTCAAAGGGGATTTAGGGCAGGTAAAATCCCCTTCTTTTGTAAAGGGATGGGATTGCTTAGAGGGTTTTGAGCTCCGCCCATGGTTTGTGAACCATGGTATTGTATCATTAGAAGCATATATAAAGGGATGATTTTACAAGTCTAAGCTATGACGTAATGAATTGAAAGAAATTTTTAAGTCTGTCTTGTAAGATCTTTCTATGTTTAGGTGAAGGGGAAGTCTCCTGCAACTGTGTACATGGAGAACTTGGTAAGTCTACAGCTGAGTGCACAGGCCCCTACAGTTGTGTGCATAGGGTCAGAAAGACTGTATTTGAAAAGACTTTACTAATAAAGAAGAGTTTTGAGACAGATCTGTGTAATTTTTGTATGTTCACATAGCTTATGTGTTCTTAACTTTTTATTTTTCATTATATATATATAGATATATCTTCTACAATTTCATTGCAAAGGTTTAGATACTATTTTATATGATGAATAACGCATGTTAGTCTAGTTTCGTGCAGTTCACTAATATCTTAAAGTAGAAAACTCTTTATGATTATAAGAATAAGGGTAAGAGTTCGTGAAGGGTGGATTAAGCCCTAAACTGTTAAAAGCATTATAGCCACATTGCATAGTCCCTCTGGATGCAAAAACCTGGTTCTAGCATCCACTAATATCGTCTCAGGTGAGACTATGATCTGCGCAAGGAGATCATTACCAGAAGGGCCGGTGGTATAGGGTTTTGTTGGTTAGTGTAGCTAACTCTGAACCTGGTTCTAAGCCCCTGAAGCCAAAAAATGGTTCCATTGTCAGGACTGGGATCTATATGAGGGATATGTGATCTAATGTCTGACTAGAAAAGAGATCACAAATTGGGTAGATCTGAAGTTGCATGAATTTGAAACTCATGATAGAAAATATTCGTGCCAGTTGAAAGAAAGGTGGTTATAGAGGTATATCTATACATAAAAGCACAAGATCTTTTTCTCATCATTCACTAACGAACTACATCAGTGGATTTCAAAGTTATTGAACAACGAACTCACTTGGAAACACGAAGATCCTATTGTGTGGACCCCAAAGCTGATTAAGAAACTTAAGGAGTCTGAATATAAGGTAGCAATAGTTGTTGATTACTGGGTTGATAGTATCCTTGGAGGCTTTATCACTAAAATTGCAATTGACACAATAGTAACCTAAAGTGAAGTTGAGCCATATTTTCCAAAGGTCTGAGAGGTATGTATTTGAATTCCTTGAAGCTCTCGATTATAATTTTGTTATGTGAAAAGGGTGTTATGCTTATAGATTGATGTTTAAAAGAGGTCAAACTAGATCTACAAGAAGCGGAAAAATATTCAGAGCCGATCGGGACAAATATATTGAGGGCAAGTACAGTCCATTATTGGGTGAATTAGACAACAAAGAAGAAAGGACCAACCATAGTACAGCTAGAGGTGCGGCACATTCAGAAACTCAAGGCACTTCTAGGATTCCTCACCCACCCACTCCACCTCCACTTTCACCACCACCTCATACACCTACACCTCCACCTCCACCTCCACCTTCACCACCACCTCATATACTTACACCTCCACCTCCACCTCCACCTCCACTATTCAACATGGCTAACACAGCGAAGATGCCTATCTTTAAGGGTCAGGGATCAGAGGATCCTGA
Source organism: Pinus tabuliformis (assembly GCA_031772625.1). Taxonomy (NCBI): domain Eukaryota; kingdom Viridiplantae; phylum Streptophyta; class Pinopsida; order Pinales; family Pinaceae; genus Pinus; species Pinus tabuliformis. The sequence continues at coordinate 963,625,513 of CM062817.1, forward strand.
TCAATTTTGGTTTGTCGCAGAAGTTGTGTGGAAAGGGTAGAATATCAATGACTATGATATGAAGAAGGAATAGCTTTTCATAACACTACAAGACAGATCGTTGTCGTGGTATATCAGGTATAATATGGCAAATCTAGTTGCTTCACTAGACATGGCGAACAACACATTAAAGATGAAGTTTAAGAATCCCAAGTCACACTCATTGTGTATTATAGAAATTAAAGCGATTAAGCAAGATGTCAATGAAACTGCCTGGGATTTAGATTAGAGGTTAAAGTGTTTGATGGGGCAATTCAACTTCTAGATCTATAACGAATTGCATAAAGAGTGGTATATAGTTGCGTTATTGCCACATCTTAGATTGCCACTATCGCAGGAAAAGATTGGGATGCAGGCAGAAGCATTAGAAATCACGATGAAATTTGAAGCTTCGCCAACACAATAGACTCACATAGGGGCTCAATAGATATAGTCCCATTTGGCAAGTTTGAATATGGGGCTACAAGACCTAAATAAAGGAAAATACATTCGATCTGAGATGCGCTCAGAAGTATGGTGCCTAAAGTGTAAGACGAAAGGTCACTATAAGGACTAGTGTCCGGTCTACCCTAATTATTTGGCCAGGTGAGATCCTAATCATTTGAACCCAGAGCCTAGTGCTGGACCAAGTATCAGACTAACTGTATGGTGTAGTATCTACCAATTTTTAGGTCAGCACCCAACTAATCACTACTATTTACTCCAGAAATATGTGCAGTTTCCACAACAATTATTTTGTAAGTTATGTCGATTCGTAGGACATGATGATAGCCATTGTCACATCTATGACTTGATGATATATCAAACCCCAGCATAGAGGATGCAATATGAAGGCTACACACATGAAGATAATCGGTCACCTGCGGTTCGCGGAGGATTTCAAGGTCGAGGACAAGGTCACGGATGAGTCGCTCGATGAGGAAGGGGTCAAATCATATGTTATAATTGTGGTGAAGCTAGACACTATGTGGAAGATTGTCAGAATCCCACCCACCCTTCATGTCAATATTGTAGACAATTTGACCATGTGATACAAGATTTCCCTATTTTAATGGCTAAGATGCAGGAAAAGAAGAACTAGTAGCCTGCAAAGAATATACAAATGATACGATTTGAACCGCACGAGGATGATCCAAGCATTAATATAGTGACACGAAGTGGTGCGGCTACTGGAGAAAATAAGGCAGCAAGTAAGAAGCTTGAGGTAGAGGCATGTGTTAGGAAAGCAAGAGAAAAGAATACTAGGTTCGATCTACAAAAGGAAAAGGAAACTTTCTTGAAGGCAAGGAAGGATTTCATGGACATGGGAAATTCAACCTCAAAGAGACAGATGCAATTAGTACCAAAGAAGAATGCTCCTAAGGTAGGTACTGCAATGAAGAATCCTGATTCAACTATTTTGAAGTCCTTTCTATAGATGTGTATGAAGTTGTTAAGGGACCAGAAAGCAGTAGAAGGGTTGCAAGATTTGACCGACAACTGTGTCCATAAAGAAAAACCACAACCTAAAGAATGCACAATAAATAAGGTCAACAAGAATAATAAAAGGACTGGCTAGGAAATGCGATTACCTACATATATTGGAGACTTTGAAATGGATTAGGTAATTCTAGACATAGGATTCGACACAAATGTGTTGCCGAAGTAAAGTTGGGAATGGTTAGGGAAACCAAAGTTGCAATGGTCACTTATTCAGCTGTGCATGGCCAATCAACAAAATATTATCCTAATGGGATGGTTGCAAGGCGTTATGGTGGGTATAGAAGGAGAAAGCATAAGGACGGACTTCGAAGTCATCGATATTGTCGACAATAATAATCTGTATCCATTTTTTCTCGAAGATTGGCCTTTTGATATGGACACTATAATCAATCTAAAAATGAGGGGTATTGTATTTGAAAAGAATGGTACCAAGGTTATTGTTCGTTTAGATCCTTTTGAAGGAGAATGATATACAGAACCTGTCCACAATGAATACAATGGTGACGATATTTCCCACGTCTATAAGTTAACTACACGTGATGAGGATTGTATCAACCCCACTATAGATGGACATATAAGTTGGGAGAAGGATAGTTCATGTCACTTGGACTCAGATGAAGAACTGGAGAACTAGAAGAACTCACTACATGAAGTTTCTACTTTGCACTGTAATGAAATGAAAAAAATCTCTTCACTACATATCAACTGAGGTACATAACTTACCATATTATGATGGGATAGGTGATTTCAATGTATCTCTGGATAAATTTGAAAGGGTTGTACCAGAAGAACATCACTTCCAGACCTTGGGTTTGGTTTTGAGGGCTACACCTATGCGTTGGTGGGGTACACATAAGGATAATATAAGAGAATGGCGGGAGTACTGGGGACTAATAAGGCTCAATTTTGGTCCTGCAAATACAAGAATCACAGAGAAGTACAATGGCAAAGATGATCCTTGAAATCATCTATGTCATTGGACTAAGGCATGGGTCGAAGAACCTTGACCATAGTGGGTGCATGAATTTGTTAAGATTACTGATGTGATACCAATGAATTGGTATCTTGAAATGGAGTTGCACCATAGTTTTGCCAATCGGAATGATATCAAGGAAAGTTTTATTTTGACAAAGCTTTTAGAGTGCCTTTCAATGCACCGATGATGCTCTTCAGGAAATTAATGCAGCAATCTTCTGGATGCCTAAGGAGCCAATGACTTGGGTACATCTAGACTAGAATGAATAGTTACATCACACACTAGAGTGTTATAATATGATTGCTAAGAAAGGCAAGGAAGATCCGTGAAACATTAATATCCCTAAGTCAGAAGGATAGTGTGAAGTGGCAGGTCTAGATGTTAAAATACCTAATGTAACAAAGCCTTTTAAGCCGATGTAAGTCTGTTATAGGTCTATTTGGGCACATCACTCCCGACGATCATATCAGTACAATTAGGGCTCATAAAACCTTAATTCAGTTGCTACATGCCCTAGACAAGTCATCAAATTGAATGCTTTGATCCATGAAAGTTTCCTAGCTTTAAACCCTACTGAAATGCCTCCTTGGGACATGAGCGTAGCCTTGGTCAGGGTAAAATGCATTGCAAAGAAGGTAGGCCCATTCAAACTTGCACTACAGTGCACTTAGGCCCACTTTGACCTGCATTGGGTGAGAATGAATGAAATTGGCATAAGACTCTCGAAATATTCCTTAATTCTAGAGCATTCTAAAAGGATGCCCAACTCTTATCTCATCCTATTAGCTCAACTTTGGATAGGCTATGGATCAATTATCCCTCTATCCTCTCATCCTTTTCTCCATGGAAACTAACTCTAATTTTGGAAAACCATTCAATGCCCAATTTATGACAAAAACACTTGCATTTCCCTATAAATTGACCACTCATCATAGTGATCAAGGGCTGGAGTTTGAAGATTGTAGAGAAATATTGTTGGTTTGATACTTCAGATCATTTTCAAGTAATGCTATGTTACTGGATTGATGTGCTATTGGTGTGATGAGGGTTTGGACTGAAGCTGGATGAGTGACACAGGATCGAACCGCATTGGGTGTAGCTTCTTCTTCAACAATCAATAAAGTTGTTTGTTCCTTTTCCCATATTCTTGTTTATATATATGATGAATATGTTCAAATTTTGTTGATTCCATTTGTTTATAGTAGATAGATCATATACTTTGATCGTTATCGTCTTCTATTTATGATTGGCAGGTACCTATTGAGCGAATTCAGTTCAAGCGGGAGTGATGGGAGCAATTCAAAGGAGATCAAAGGAAGTGAAAGATCACAAGTAGGTTCCTTCATCTTATATATCTATTGTAGGAAAATGTTAAATAACTTTCTTTCTATTGTTCTAAGTGTAACTACCCAGTTAGGGAAGATGTACTTATCCGTAGGTATAAATTACATATAAAAAATTGGCGACCATAATGGGGACAACCATCATTCCTGGTAGTTTACCCTTACCATATTACATCCTAGTAGACTTTACTTGACTTTATTGATCTCTTTTCAGTCATCTTGAAGTGTTTTTTGGTCAAAACGTGTGCTTAAAGGTTTCTTGATTGGGCTCTTTAACACGAGCGCAGTGTTGGTCTTCACACAGTGTGCTGCAAAGTAGCCTTAGCTTAGAGACAGTGCGTTGTCTCCCACTTAGTGCTGCGGTGATCCCTGTCAAGCTAAAAACCCATTTTTTTCTTGGTTTTTTCCAAATTTGCTTCTCATGTTGTTTGCTAAAAGATCAATGTTTTCTATGGTTCTGAAATCAGTTTGCATGTCTTCTCCTAGCCCTAATTTGGCCTTGATTGTTTAGTGTTTCTTAAGATATTTCTTTATCATTATCAATTCTTTCTCAAAATTAGCTTACATCGATTAGTATTTTCTAAAAAAGAATTGTCGTAAAGTCTTCATTTCTTTGAAAAAGAAACTGTCGTAAAGTCTTTGTTTCTTGTAAAAATCATTGATTGACCATTTGTTCATTTAGTTTCCTTATGTTCATCTAAACATTAAAGGAATGAAAAGAAAAGCATGCAATATGCATTTAGAGGTTTGTGTGTGCTTGTAGGAATGGTATAGGGAAAGTTGCATTAGATGCGCTCTATGCTCTTTGTTTAAATATTTTGATTTCTCTATCCCTTTTAGTTATGGTTTTCATTGTTTAAATCGAATGAAAAGGATGTTTCTCATTTTAGTTGCATTATAGGAGTTTCAAAAACATCACGCAGTGAACCTGAAAGGAAAAATTTTAAACAAGATCAACTAAAATTTATCTCAATTAACCTAATGGAGCATTGTAACTTAACGCATAACATTTAGAGGTCTCGTCTAGAGACGTGTTCCAGCATCATTAAACATAGCAGTTGTCGCTAATGGTATGTGATACATTCTGAGTGTGATACCTCATTCCACGTACGTAAGTATATCATAGCTTGTCCATGTACTTTCGGGTATACAGGGTGGTGTTATTGTACGAAAAGTATAAAAGAATGCTCTCACTGTGTGGTTTCACATTAGAAAACGCTAACATGAACTGGGCCTCCACGTACTTTCGGGTATATATGGTAGGACTACATTAGGTTTCTATCCATCCATAGGTAACCGAGTCGGTCGCCTTATATACTATGATACATCGAAAGCAACATTCAGGGACATTTCCTACACGTATGTTAAGTCCTTGGTTTACTGAGGCACTATATTGCAGTTCACAGTTACTTGGTAATCCTTCTTCCTAGATTACCCTCTTTTTGTTTATTTATATTTGTAATAAAATCAATCAAAAACTATGGAGGAAAATCAACCTTTACCCTGTCATTCATGGAGGACAGGGAGAAAATCACCTTTACCACCTGAAGCTACACCTATTCAGCAAAAGTGACCTTGTTTAACTGAGTCCAGTACATCACAAACTTTTGGTTCTTCATCTGATTTAATAGAGTCACCTATACTAGTAAGTACTGTCATCCTAGTTACTCCTATTATTACTGGTTTATCTACTATCGAAGTGGAACCTTTACAATTACCTGAGGACACTAAAAGTGAACTTAGTGAAATGGTAATTGAAGTTTTCCAACAAGAAGTTGATCCTCAACCCAAAGTTTTTCAACAAGAAATTACTTCTAAACTTGAATCTGTTCAACAGGAAGTTGATCCCGAACCTATCACAGTTCAACAAGAAGTTGTTCAAGAAATTCATCTTGAACCCATTGTTCTTTTACCAGAACACTTGGATCTCAAAGTTGAACAATCAGAAGTTGTTCCCGTACCAGAAGATGATTGATCAGTTTATCCTCATACATATCTAACTTTCGAGACTTCTCCTTTACCGTAGAGTCAAACACCGGAAATTTGTTACGGACCTTATGGTGAAATCCTTCCACCTGGTTTGATTGCTATTGAAGAAGAAAATTCACCCAGAACTGCAACTTGTTTTGGACCAGGGCTTTATCTTTATCTTTCTTATCCTCAGTTAACTACTCCTTTTGATCCTATTTACTTTCAAAATCCGGTAGATTCATTAGGACATTTATTAGGTCATCTGACTATGGCTGAAACAACATCCTAGACTATATCATCTATTATAGCTGCGATGGCATCTACTATCTCTACTTCTTCGATGTTTACCACAGCACCTGAGTCACATCTGTATGGTGTTCCGTCCATCCCACCGAGTTACCAATCATTATCTGCAACTCACTCCCGTGTTGCTTCTAGTCCGTGGTCTTCACCCATGTTGTCCACAAGAATTTTACCTCATTCTTCACTTACGGATACTGAACAGTTTGATCCATCAATTCAATATCAAGCTAGTCCATCTGGTTACAATCTAATTGTTCCACTTTACACTGGATTACCTCCTTATGGAGAATAATATGCCCAATCTGCTTATCCTCCATTTTGTGGGGGGAAATCATATGGAAGTATACCATCATATTTAGGTCTAACTTATTCTGGAATGGTTGTTTGTCAATGGCAGCTGACAATGTCCATTCAACCAAGGCTCATGTATCCATCACAACCAATGCAATCTGTTTCATCCAGACCTACTACGCCCGTCATTACGATTTTACGACAGTTGCAAGCTCATTTGATTGAATAAAAACCTTTGCAGGTTGGTCCCTTAACCTATAACCCTCAAGTTTTAGGTCCACAGACTCAGTCTTCTCAAGCCATTTTACAACAACCATTTGTGTCTAGAATCCAACAACCTTAGGCCAGTTTACCATTAACTAGGATGACTCAGACTTATACTGGTCCAATTTATTCACAACTTGGTCAAACTTACATTGGTGGGAAACAACCATTACATCAACAACCATGGCAGCCACAATATGAACAACAACAATTCCAACAGTACCAAACTTATCCTCAACTTGGTGAACAAGCCTATGCTGGGTTTGGTCAACAAGCTTATGCTGGGTTTGGACAACATCAAATTTATCCTGGTGCCCAACAACCACCTTATAATGGATATGCTCAACAAACCTACCCCTATCAAGGTTACCAGCAACATATTCCTTATGATGACATGCAAAGGCCTATTGCCTAGGCAATTCCATCTTACCCTAGTTACACTCAACCTGACCTAAACCAGCAATTTCATTTTTTCACAACACTTGAATTACCGAATTTAAATCGGCTTACCAATGATCCCATTCTTTATGCACCTTGGTGGTAAGTGATTTCACATAAATTACCTTCTAATGTTCCTAAGTTCAATGTAAACCCTGGAGAAGATCCATCCAATCATGTTATGAATTTTCATTTATGGTGTTCATCCAACTCCGTAAATGATGATTCAGTTAGACTACGTCTTTTCCAATGAACACTTACTGGTTCGGCTGCAAAGTGGTATATTGAATTACCACTAGCTTCATTTGACAACTTCACATCCTTAGCCACTGCATTTTCAACCCAATTCCAGTTACCCATCAGATATGAAACTGGAACAGAACTATTGACCAACTTTAAACAAACCACTGCTACTCACATTTTTTATCATATTCATGAGTGGCGTCGTCGTCGTCGAATGGTCAAAACTTGTGTTCCTGATCAGCCTTTAGCTGAGTGGTTTATCAAATCCTTGTTTCCATTTATCATTGAGGATGTGGCTAAAGGAGGAGTTGTTACTGAAGAGCAAGTAATTACTCATGCTCAATACTTACACTTGATTTACACCCAGTCTGGGTCACTCAATGATAAGATTCCAAATGCACCTAGACTAGCATTTACTGTTCCACCACCTCCATCTTGTAAGGACTCTCATGCTGGTGACAGTGTGATAAGTTCTTCAAGCACTCAAAGAGAAAGTAGAGGATCTAGTCAAACACTTGCTATTTCAAATCAAACTTCTAATACACCTGATAATACACTTGCTTCCGAAATAAATTTCATGTCATATGACAAAGGTAAAAATGAAAAACATCCTGGAAGCAAGAGAAAGGGGAAAACCAGAAAGGAAAAAAATCCTCCCCCTCAAGAGAAATCATTTGATTCCTCTTCTCTAGCTAGGAAACCTCATTACCAATGTTTAATTTGTAATGATGAGCACTTTAAGCGAGACCATCCTCACCTCTCTGAAATCTCAAAACTTCTTAAGACTTCTAGTACATCTGTTGTGTTGACAGACCCTTTTCCAAACCCGGAGACTCATTTGGTTGCTACAGACCATGCTTCCACTTCACAAGTGCTTATGTTGTCCACCACTAAGCCTAAGAATAATGTTTTGGTGACTGCAAGAAGTAAATATTATGATAATCCACTGTCATCGTCGAATAACTAGGCTATAGATCAACCCAATACTTTGACTTCAGCTTCATCTGAATCTATTCCACCACCCATTGCACCAAAGTTAACAATAAAACCGCCTAAGGGAGTTGTTCATAAATCTACATTCAACCCTCAAGATTGAGCAAAACAAAATTATAACATAGTAGAAGATTTGGCTCAGTCACCCAATGCTTTGTCGACACTTGAGGTGCTTCAAAATTGTCCCTCCCAAAAGTAGGCTTTATTGTTAGCAATCGGTGGAATTGATCCAATGGATTCCAATCTCGTGGTTTTTAACCATGCGGGTTATACGCCACAATTACCAGCACAGTTACCATTCTTGATCCAAGTAAAAGCTTTGAATAAACTCATTCACCAAACCATTGTTGAATAGGGTGCATTTACTTGTATAATGTCAATCAATTGCTGGAAAACACTTGGCTCACTGCCTTTGTCACGATCACCTACAACGTTAAAACCTTTTGATGGTCACACTTATACACCTTGTGGAATTCTATGTAACCTGTAAATAGAACTAAGGGGAAAAATATAACTATTGAAGTTGAGGTCGTTGACAGACCCCTTGACTACAATATTTTACTAGCAAGACCGTGGGTTTACGCTATGGCTGTTGTGGCTTCGACATACTTTCGTATTATCTCTTTCCCTGGTAAAGGTGGAATCACAGTAATTGATCAACTCACTTTCTTCGCCTCTAGTTCATAGGAAACTGGAAGCATTCTGTTAGTTCATGGACCCCCGCTATCTCTTCAGAATGTTGGGGTAGGTATCTTCAAAGATTCTTCCCTAATGGGCACTTTTTTGCTACCATCACCATCAAAAATGGTGGAAGTTCCAAAATTTGAGACTTGTAACATGATATCTTCCACTTCATCCGACTCATGGAAGATTTCCAATAATTCTGAATTTGATATGCATAATGAAACCATCTTGCTAAGCCCAATTGAGCTCACATAACAATCAATCTTTTAGGCTTGTGAGACAAATCCAAATGATTCCATCATCACCAATTGTATGGGTTTATTGTTTGTTACAATATGGTACTTCCTCTAACCCTTTTTCACGTACATTTTCTACTGATGAAGGAATCATCCAATCAATGATGACAAAAGAAGAACCATGGGTATATTATCATCATCGATCCCATCTTCCAGATCATGTAGAAGATATTCCAAATGAACTAAATCACCCTTCAATCATTGATTTCCTTTCAAACTCTGTATTTATAGACACAGTGGGTTCCGAACAAAACTTATCGAATATCAAAGAAACCATTTCTATCGATATTTCGAACAAAACTGGAACTATAGAAAACATCCATGTTGGAAAAATCTTGTTCTCCATCGGAACTTGGAACTTACCGTGCACTTTTTTGTGAATTTCGCGATATATTTGCTTGGTCATATGAGGAAATGCCAAGTATTGATTATAGTATAGTTGAACACGAGATTGAAATGTATCCTTATGTCAAGCCGGTACGATAGCACCTCCCTCCCATTCATCTGAAGAAGGTTGTTGCCATAAAAGTAGAAGTTGAAAAAATTTTGCATGTTGGTTTCATATACCTCGTTCCTCTTACCGATTAGGTTTCCAATCTTGTTCCTTTCCTGAAGAAACAAGGAAAAATACGAGTGTGTGTTGATTATAGGGATGTATGCTTGTCCAAAAGACAACTATCCCACTCCCTTTATCAACTAGATAATTGATGACTATGCCAGATGTGAAATATTTTCATTTATGGATGGTTTGTCTGGCTATAATCAGATCAATATCCACCCAGAAGATCAATATAAAACTGCCTTTATTCATCCCTGGGGCACATTCGCATATAGGAAACTTCCTTTTGGTTTAAAGAACACTAGGGCAAATTTTCAAAGGGCAATGAATTATGATTTCCATGACATAAAACACATCATTCATCCCTATCTACATGACTTACCTGCTCATTCACGGAAACAGGCTGATCACCCACAACATTTGAGAGCCATCCTTTTACAGTGCCAACACTACAAAATTCGACTCGATCCACATAAATGTGTGTTTTCTGTTGGTTCTAGTCATTTTCTTGGTTTCATAGTGTCCAAAGAAGGAATTCGACTCGACCCCTTGAAGGTTAAGGAAATTCTTGATCTACCTCCACCTTGCAATTTACTTCAGTTACAGAGACTCCAAGGGAAGGCTAACTGTCTAAGGAGATTCATTCCTAGCTATGCCAAAATGGCTAAAGGATTTACACGTATTTTGAAAAAGGGAATTCCCTTCCATTGGGACCAGATTGCACAAGCTTCCTTTGATGCTCTTAAATATATACTGATCCGAGCATCATTAATGTATGCCCCTAATTATCAAAATGACTATTTCTTGTATCTTGCTGCTGTAGATACAACCATTGCTATGGTTTTAGTCCAAGAAGAAGATGGGATTGAAAATCTGATCTATTATTTGAGTTGTAATCTCAATGGTATGGAAGTTAAGTTGAAAAGTTAGCTTTGGTTACCATTCAAGCTGTACAAAGATTTCGCCATTATATCCTGCTCCAAAAGACCACTATCATTTCAGACTGCAACCCTATGACATACATATTGTCACATCAATTGCTGGGGGGAATATTCAAAATGGATCATAATTTTTCAAGAATTTGATTTGAAATTCATCAAATCCAGGTCAAAGAAATCTCTAGTTTTTGTTGAGCTTCTTTGCGACCTTCCCTCTACTGTCATCGACTCAACAACAAAACCATCAATTCTAGATGAGTCTCTGTTTCTAATCTCGTCATCTGACCCTCGGTATGGAGATATAATGATCTATCTCCAAACACAAACTTTCCAGCCTGATACCTCTCGCTCACAATAGTGACGTATTCGATATCAAGCAAAAGCTTATATGATCATTGGTGACACCATTTACCGTCATGGTATCAATACAATTTTATGGAGGTGCCTCACACATGAGGAGGCCGAGAAGTTTTTGAATGATTGCCATTCTGGTGCTTGTGCTAGACATTTATTTAGTTATGCTACCACACAGAAGATTTTCCGTGCTGGTTACTTCTGGCCAACCATACTTAATGATTGCATTACAACTGTCAGAATTTGTCATGCATGCCAGATTTTTTACCATAAAACTCGATTACCACCTGCACCACTACATCTTGTCATCGTTGTTGGACCATTTGCAAAATGGGGAATTGATTTCATGACATGTAACCCCCCCCCCCCCCCCCCCCCCCATGGCCGAGGAGCATGGGTATATTATTGTCATCATTGGCTATTTTACGAAATGGGCCAAGGTGATGCCTACATTAAATAATAGTGGGGATACAACTGTACTTTTTTTCTTCAACCATGTTGTTGCACGGTTTGGTGTACCACAAGATATAGTTATAGATCATGGTCCGCATTTTCGCAAGAAAATGATGACTAAATTAACTGCCAAGTTAGGACTTTCACATGATAGTTCTACTCCTTATTATCCACAGGCTAATGAACAAGTTGAAACCATCAACAAAATCCTTAAGTGAATGCTTCAACAAATGATAGGAGTTCACAAATGAAATTGGCATTTGATCCTATATTAAGCTTTGTGGGCTTACCGAACCACGATAAGAAAGGCAACTAGATTCACACCTTTTTAATTGGTGTATGGTCTGGAGGCAATATTGCCAATACAATGTGAAATTTCATCACTAAAACTTGCAATTGACTTGTCACCTGAAACTTCTGATGAGGAAGCACATTTCTTAGCTCATCCATCTAGATTAAACACGTCGTGAAGCTGCATTAGTCAACAAAGCACATAAGAAATGAATTAAGGCGCAATATGACCACAATGTCAAGCCTCGCATATTCTCAGAAGGAAACCTGGTCTTTCTTTATGACCAGGAAGCCGATAAATTAGGAGCAGGAAAATTTGAACCACTATGGATGGGTCCCTATATTGTCAAGTGTGTTTTGGAAAAAAGAACTTACAAGTGGGTTGATTATGATGGAATTCCATTGTCATAGCCCTGAAACGATTTGTATCTTAAATGTTACTATGCTTAATTTTGTGTAGTAAAAACACTGTATATATGCTTTGATTGCTTGTGTGTGTCATGGTGTGACTTTTAGATTTTTTATGTGGTTAGTAATCTGTTTTGCATTTGTTGTAGATTTTAGAATATTTGGAACCATTTTTTGGTTATTTCGATGGTGCTAGCCATAGTACGTAGAACCTATCTTCTACAGCATGAGCCATATTCACTCCAAGTGGCAAGTTAGTGAGTTTTAAAGGGATTTGTATTGGTTGTTCTACGAATAATATTGCTGAGTATAGCGCATTGATAGAACTCCTCTTTGATGCCATTTCACTTGGAATTCACCAAATCATCATTAGGCTAGACTCACAACTTGTCGTACTACAACTTACAAATATTTATAATGTCTGAAATCCAACTATTTATTGTATGTTCCTTAGAGTTCATCTCTTGGAAAGACATTTTGATTACATTCAATATCAACACATTTCCAGGAACTTTAACACATTGACTAATTCTTTAGCAAACTATGTGTTAAATAGACATTTACGACATATATAAAAAGAAAATTTTCAATTCACATCAACAATTCAATAGGATTACGCATAAACATATAAAAGAACTGAAAGTAAAATAGATAGATTTTCAAGGTTTTTACAAAAAATTGTGTCTAAGACATGTTGGTCATTTGACCTCAAAACCTCAAAATGCATATAGTAAATCATCCTAAGTATATCTAATGATACTCATGATAACAGATCACTGCCTGAGTTATCACCTCATCCAACTGCTAGGTACACCAATAGTATGGCATTGTAGTCTCCTCGGTAACTCCTCGATCCGGACATCTGGTATACCGAGGGCTAACCCCTCTATATGATCCTAAAACTCTGCCAACGTTTCGATCAAATCCAAATCTTAGAGAATTGCTCTTCCGAAATTTCTCCTCACTGGTTCACCTGCCTCCTATTGATGACCCATTGGTCGAACAGTGCCAACATATGTATACATGAGAACATTTTTAGCTTAGTCTTGGAAACCTAAAAAACACAAAAAATGTAAAAACTCAAAAAATAAAAAACACATGGTCAAAACAGTTTACTTGTAGCACCCCATTGAGCACCCATTGGTAATCTCAAATTTGGATCTCCACGAAAATCCATCCCTGCATGACAATGTGTTGTCAATGGAGCCAACTGAAGAATGCAGTAGGAAATGTCATTAATGACTGACCATCATGTCTAGCCATCAACTTGACCCATCTCTACATCCATGGATCTCAGGGACCAATTAAACTTATTGACAGATGCTGAGGTTGCATCAATGGAGTTCTCTCCAAAGTAAAAGCAATCATGATCGAACCATAGCCAAAACTTTTTGTCTTACCACTTTTTACTCTGGTCAACTGCTCTTTCATCGAAGAAAGTATTGCATCACAGCAGTTGAATATAGTTGGTTGAAGACACTCGAGCCCATATTGGTATGATCTATTCCAAATGAAGTGTCACATTACCCCCAAACTTTGAAATAGTAAAGAGGATTGTTCACAAGGGAAAATCACGAACATCCCTGATGTTTATCTTCCCATATTTTCTAGGCTATGTACCTGGCCAGTAGAATTGTCGAATTTAGTCCCTCACTGATTCACCCCCACGGGTAGAACCTAAAAGAGAAATGGGGGCACCACGTCTTGACAGTCCTGTGAGAAAGTAAATATCATTGATCAATATATGGAGCACTTTGTCCCCTATGTGAAAATCCCATTTCACTGGATCCCATGAATGAACCAAGAACTGCAATAGTTCTAACCGTTGCCTCATCCAGGATAATCTAAAATATTTGAGTAACCCACAATATCTGAGGGCCTCAATAGTACTAGGATCATTTAGGGCAACCATATCATGTTCTTCATGTTCTCTTTCACACCAAGTAATAGCCATTCTAATCCAATCAAAGTCTGAAATCACACCATAGGCTTAGTTAGGATCCATTTCATGCAAAAAATTGAAGAGATTTTGGGCAAAAATAATGAAAAAAAATTTCTAAATTATGCCCAACACGGCCCTAGTCTTGAGACAGTGCCCTACAGAGCAGGTACCATTCTACTTGACTACACTGTAGCACAGTTTTTGATGCATTGGTCTGCGCTAATCCCAAGGTGTGGTATATTTTCCCTAGGGACCCCAAAACCCTAAAAAAAATTCCTGAAACTGATAAAAGAATGACCTTAAATGAAAGAGAAGAGGTAGATTTCCTACCTAGTCTTGACAGCAAGAAGAATGATCCACACAATCAGCTGCTAAAGTTTGAGGTAAAAACTAGTTCAAAGCACAAAACTGAATGGTAAATATCAAATGGTAAAAATTACTTGGTAAATTCTTGTTTTATGGTTATTTCATGTTCATTAAATGAATAAACTATAGCTTTTACCTATTTTTACCAATGAAACAGGTATGCTTAATCGTTTGGTGGTTTTTTGAGCGGGCTTACAACTGACATAGTGAATTTGATGTGCATGATCGTGAATTGTACTTTTGACGATAGAGCATACTTTTATCACTTTTTCGAGCTGTTAAACATCGAAAAAGGAAACCCCTCGAGTCCTCTTTAAGCTCTTTTTAGACTCTCGAAATATGAAAATATTGTCAAGCACTTGTCATTTTTAGCTCGTAAACGGATTGGAAATGACATCTACTTAGTATAAGTTTAACCATTTTCTAGAGTGAGATAGATTACTTACGAAAGAGGAATGTGTTGATCAAACATGGTTAATAAGTTATCTCTTGTATTATTTCACGCTTTTTCGGACTTCAGAGACAAATTTATGGAAAAGACCTTGTGGAGTTTTATTTTTGTCCCTTTTCAAACTCTCTAAACATGAAAAGGACTGAGTTCTCATTGTCGTTAAACTCGTTAAAACATCAAATAGCGACAAACTTGTCCATCATGACAAGACTGATTTTCACCTTTGCTAGACTTGTTAAAACATCACATAGCAATGGATTCACCTGAAGGGTGGAATTATACTACAAGCATATGTTATCCTCCTCAAGCTTGTTAAAAAATAAAGAGGTACTGATCAACAATGACTGGGGAAAATGGGAAAATGAATAAATCACTTTATGGTAGCAAGTTTCTCTTGAACACGACACTTTCACTTCATTTCTGTGACTATTTGGGTTGGGTTGTTTTCTTGGTGGTTATCATACCTATGGTCTATCACACCATCCATCAATGTGGTTTTGGGTCAATGCTGCCAATTCATTTAGTGTCGCCGACATGTTCAAGAGAATTCACTCAATAAATGTCATCCTTTGCAATACTCATAAACCTTCATTTTCATGACTACCATTCCTGAACATTGAGTCGTCAGTCACATTCTGTCTTCAAAATCATTACACTCATTTCGTGTCGTTGATGGGGGATACATCAAGGCCCTCCTGCGACAAGTCACTTCTTGTTGACTTCAGCACATTATCCAAGAAGTTGACATAGAAATACCTTTCCAGTACCTTAAGGCTTGCATACATCAATGGAAATTTTCTCACTTCCGGTGACAGGTTGACATCACTGGCCTTCGACCGAAAGAATTTGTATGGTGTTCGACATCAAAACATCTATTCACACCATGCAAAATGTATTGTAGTACCTTGAGAATCATTATCATTATCGGTGATTTCTCTCGTGTCTATTAATAGTTTACATCATTAGCTAGTAATCAAACGTTGTCTTCCCATGTTCGACTTCAGATCACATTTTCACATGGTTAGACTTGTACTTGAGCGAACGATATGGTGAGATAGAGGACCCCAGATCTAGTTTCATCCATCCAGGCTGTGATTTCTAGAGAGTACTAAATCATCTGCACGATGGCTTTACCTAGGTGGTCATCCTATCATGGGTCTATATCTATAGATGACTATCTAATTTATGTACATGTAATGAAAAGTTTATATGTTGAGCATGGGTATGCCTTCCCTCAACGATTCATGAAAAATTCAAAGATACCATGATATTATGTATTGCAATCAATGCAGGTCATTGTCTGCTTCAGATCCTCCTCATCACATCATAAAGCATATCATTCAACATTATCATTTTCGACTTCATGCTTTAGGGGGAAATTGTTATAGGTCTATTTGGGCACATCACTCCCAACGATCAAATCAATACAATTAGGGTTCATCCATGCTAATTCAGTTGCTACATGCCCTAGCTAATTCATCTAATTGAATTCTTTCATCCATGAAAGTTTCCTAGCTTGAAACCCTACTGAAATGCATCCTTAAGACATAAAGGCAGCCTTGGTCAGGGGCAACTGTGCTGCAGAGTAGGTAGGTCAATTTAGACCTACACTGCAGTTCACTTAGGCCTAGTTTGACCTCCACTGGGCAAGAATGAGTGAAATTGGCATAGGATTCTGGGAATATTCCTTTGTTCTAGAGCATTCTAGAAGGATGCCCAGTTCTTATCTCATCCTATGAGCTCGACTTTGGATAGGCTATGGATCAATTATCCCTCTATTGTCTCATCCCTTTCTCCATGGAAACTAACTCCAATTTTTGAAAACCACTCAATGCCCAATTTATGACAAAACCACTTGCATTTCCCTATAAATTGACCAATCATCATAGTGATCAAGGGCTGGAATTTGAAGATTCTAGAGAAATATTATTGCTTTGAGACTTGAGATCATTGTCAAGTAATGTTATGTTGCTAGATTGATGTGCTATTGGTGTGATGAGGGTTTGCACTGAAGCTGGATGAGTGACATGGGATCAAACCGCATTGGGTGTACCTTCTCCTTCTATAATCAATAAAGTTGTTTGTTCCTTTTCCCATATTCTTGTTTATATCTATGATGAATATGTTCAAATGTTGTCGATTCCATTTTTTTATAGTAGATAGATCATATTCTTTGATCATTGTCATCTTTTGTTTATGATTGGTAGGTACCAATTGAGCGAATTTAGTTCGAGTGGGAGTAATAGGAGAAATTTAAAGGATATCAAAGGAAGTGAAAGATCACAAGTAGGTTCCTTCATCTCATCTATCTATTGTAGGAAAAGGTTAAGTAACTTTCTTTCTGTTGTTCTAAGTGTAACTACCCACTTAGGGAAGATATACTTATTCATAGGTATAAATTCCATATAACAAGGTCAACATAGGCTCAAAGGTAGAGCCCAAGTTTGCGTGTATAGGAGATTATGGGGATGAAGATACAGTAGGTAAAGTCACCGAGTTACTGCATGAGTACCAAGAGTTGTTACCAGCAAATTTTACAAAGATAAAAGGGGAACGAGGTGGTGGAGACCATGATGTAGACATGAAGGACATTGAGTCTCCATTTATAATCAAGAAGCATAAGAAACAGAGTGTTGGAAATGCGCATAAGAAGTAGAAGTTAGATAAATCTACTGTCAAACCTTTGGTCCTCACTGAGGGGGACTTTGATGAAACTAGTGACACTATCTGTGCTACGATGGAAGAGATGTGGGGGAACATCAAGGATCAATACAGGTTAGTTTTGATAAAGGTCCAAGAGGGCCTTAAATAATTACAAGTTCAGACGAGCATGCTTCAAGCGAGCGTGGTTCTGGTGAGTGTGAAGGAAGCGAGCATGGTACCTTCAGCTGAGCTTACCCTAGACCTTCGAGAAGTCCATTTTCCAAAAGGCTCACTGCACATCGAAGTTGTAGAGGAAAGGGAGCATGTCCAAAACTTGCAGAATCTGAGCCTAAATCTTATGGCGCTACCCCTTCAAACATTGGACGAGATCCATCCAGGCGTTATAGATGAGCTCAAAATATGGGAGTAATGAGCTATGTTGGTCATAAATGAAGTCAAACTCAACAACCAATAGATTTTCAAGGAAAATCATAAAGCGATGTAGGACGACCAGGAGGTAGCTAGGCACAACCAGTGGCTGGAAGAGGTCATCACCAAAGCATGCAATGAGCTTCTAGAGCTTCGGATCCTAGCCGAGGAAGCTTCAACAGAAAAGATTCAGAAACTGTCAACAACAGTAAGAGAATAAAACAAAGAGGTGGGTAAGGTTCACTTTGAACTACATATTCAAATTACAAATTTTCAGATGAAGCTGCAGCCTAGAATGCCACTGGAAGTTTGTGAGCAACATGAAGCTACCATCAAAACTGCTAAGGTTCAAATAGCAACTGTAGTCAACTTCTTGAAGAAACAATGGAAGTGTGAGCCTCGTTGCAAGATGACCCACATGTGAAAACGATTGAAGCTGAGATCAGATATAAGCAGCTACAGTTCGATGAGCTTAAAGCCATGGCATAGACCTTAGCACCTGTGAAATGGTTCACCCGTCTCTAGGAAGGAACACTTCTATAGGGCCAGATAAATGAGTTGCAGAGAAAGGAAAATGTTATCTTCGTGCGAATGTAGCCTTGGGAATATGAGGCCCGCCAAATTTCCAAGCCAATAGAAGAAAATTTGAATAGCATGCAGAAAAATCACAGGACAATCGGCCTCACAGCTGAGGGGCCAAAAATAGAGAAGCTCATGGATGAACTGAACTAGGTTGCAGAATAATGTACAACAACTCTCAATCCCTTGCAAACTGCCTACAAGGGCCTGAAAGCCAATATTGAGGATGTACTAGCTGAGTAACTCAAGGATGAGTCACACCTTTGTGTTGGGGGGTTGTTGGGTAGGTGTCCCCTAGGTCTATGTTTTGTCCAAGTCATGTAAAGTCTCTACATTTTGTGGAGCAAAATGCAATTAGCGTAGTATTCTAAGATTCAAAGGGGCTTTAGGGCGAGTTAAATGCGCTTGTTTTGTAAAGGGATGGAATTAGTTAGAGGATTTTAAGCTCCATCCATGGTTTGAGGACCATGGTATTGTAAGCTTAGAAGCATATATAAAGGGATGATTTTACAAGTCTAAGGTATGAAGTAATGAATTGAAAGACATTTTTTAGTCTGTCTTGTAAGATATTTTTATAGTCGGGCAAAGGGGAAGGCTTTTACAATGATTTTCGTGGAGACCTTGGTAAGTTTGCAGCTGAGGCGTAGGCCCCTGTAGCTGTGTGGGGAGGATCAAAAAGACTGTATTTGAAAAGAGTTGACTAATAGAGAAGCGTTTTGACATAAATCTGTGTAATTTTTGTATGTCTGCATAACTTGTGTGTTCTTAACTATTTATGGTTTGTTATATATATATATATATATATATATATATATATATCTTTTGCAATTGCATCGCAAAGGTTCAAATATTGTTTTATATGATGAATAATGCATATTAGTCTAGTTTCACGCAGTTCGCTAATCTGTTAAAGTAGAAAACGCTTTACGATTGTAAGAATAATGTTAAGAGTTCACAAAGGTTGGATTAAGCCCTAAAATATTTAAATCATTATAGCCACACTACATAGTCCCTCTGGATGCATAAACCTAGTTCTAGCATCCCCCAATATAACCTCACGTGAGAGTGTGATCCGCGTGAGCAGATGGTTGCTGGAAGGGCCGATGGTATAGGGTTTTGTTGGTTAGCATAGCTAGCTTTGACCTGGTTCTAAGCCCCTAAAGCCAATAGGTACTAAGAAGAGAGTCCATCACTAGGTAAGAGCTTGCACATTTGTTCCGAATGGTATGCCTATAGCAGCACATCTAAATGTATTGTAATTCAGATCATATAGTATGCTTTTGGGTATGGATTGGTTTTATCATAATAGAACCAAGGTAGATGGTATGACATAACTATTGAGTGCCTGGATGATAATGGAGAAAAGATAATCTTGCAGGGAAATAAGAATCCTACATCAGTTACGATGGTCTAAGCTATGTAGGCTAAGTGCAGTTGCAGGAAAGGGTGTGTGATGTTTGGAGTTCATATTTCTAGTGACAAGGGTAAGCATGTTGAGGATGCATAAATGTTTAAGAGGTACCCTGTATTACAACAATTTTAGGATGTGTTTCTAGGAGAGGTTCTAAAGTTTCCTCCCCAAAGGGAAGTGGACTTTTCTATTGAGTTGGTACCAGGAGCAACACCAACATCTAAGGAACCTTACAGGATAAGCACACCAAAGTTATTATATTTGAAGTTGTAGCTAAAGGAAATGCTTGATAAGGGATATATTAGGCCAAGTGTATTTCCTTTGGGTGCACCAGTGTTGTTCATGAATAAGAAGGATGGTACTATTAGATTGTGCATTGATTATAAGAAACTAAACAAGGTGATGATTAAGAACATGTACCCATTGTCAAGGATTGATGACTTGTTTGATCAGTTAGAGGGAGAAATAATGTTCTTGAAGATTGATCTGAGATTAGGATACCATCAAGTATGCATCAAAGAAGAGAGAATCTACAAGACTACTTTCAAGACCGGGTATGGACATTTTGAGTTTGTTTTGGTTCCTTTTGGTTTGATTAATGCCCCAACAACTTTTATTTGTTTGATAAATAATGTATTGTGTCCTTATATGAACATGTTTGTGATTGTGTTTATTAATTATATATTGATATATTCTAAGAATGTGGAAGAGCATGCTGAAAATTTAGCAGCGGTGTTAATATTTCTAAGAGAGCATCAGTTGTGTGCCAAACTTATGAAGTGTAGTTTCTTTCAGGCATAGGTACATTACTTGGGACATGTTGTTTCCAAGGAAGGTATAGCAGTGGATCCAAAAAAGACCAGGGATATCATGGAGTGGACAACTCCCAAGAATGTTGATGAGGCCAGATCATTCATAGGGTTAGCAGGTTACTATAGTAGGTTCATCAAGAAATTCTCACACATTTCCTATCCAATCATGTCATTGCAAAGAAAAGGAAAGAAATTTTAATGGACAGATAAATGTGCAACCAGTTTTGAGCAATCAAAACAATTGTTGATGAATGCTCCAGTTCTTAAGATCAAATATTTGGATAAATAATCTATGGTGTGTACAAATGCTTGTAAAAGAGGACTTGGTGGAGTCTTGATGCAGAAGGAATAGGTGGTTTGTTATGAGACCAAGAAATTGAATGAGCACGAGAAAAAATATGTGACTCGTGATCTTGAGTTGCTAGATATTATTCATGCCTTGAAGATGTGGAGGCATTATATTCTTGGAAGGAGGTTTTCATTGGTGAGAAATCACAATGGGTTGAGATATATGTTTAACCGACTGAATCTAAATGTCAAGCAGGCTAGGTGGTTGGCCACGCTCAGTGAGTTTGATTTCGAGATCAAATACATTAAGAGTAAGGAGAATAGGGTTGCAGATGCTCTTAGTAGGAGAGTGCAGATGAACCGTGTTGCAGTGGTGAGCTCATGTGGGACAGATTTATAGGATCATATATTACAAGCAAGACAATAGGATGATAGGTATAAGGTGCTTAGGCATAGGTTACAATAGTCTACAAGTGATCAGGATGTGGACTATATTCTCACAGAAAATGGTTTGGTGAGTTTTAAAGACAAGATTTATGTGCTAGATGAAAGTGGGCTCAAGAATCTTATCTTGAGGGAGTTTCATTTCAAGCCATATTCAAGTCACCTAAGATATCAGAAGACATTGAAAACAGTGAAGAAGTTCTATTATTGGTTGAATCTGAGAAGGAAGTGGTAGAGTTTGTCACTATATTTTTGGACTGTGAGCAAGTGAAAGTTGAGTTTAAGCATTAAGGTGCATTGCTTCAGCCTATTCAGATTACAAAATGGAAATGGGAGGTCATTTCAATGGATTTCATTACAAGCCTTCCGAGGACATCGAAGCAGCATTATTCTATCATCGTTGTGGTTGATAGGTTGAGAAAGGCAGCTCACTTCATTCAAGTGAAGACTAATTATTCGTCTAGTGAGGTGGCACATGTCTTCATCAGGGACATAGTGAGGTTGCATGTTGTTCCAAAGAAGATTATGTCAGACAAGGATGCTAAGTTCACTTCCAAGTTTTGGAAGGAGTTGTTTGTAGGTTTGGGGATAGAGTTAGCCTTTAGTATAGCTTATCATCTATAGACAAATGGACAGATAAAGAGGATCAACAGGACTCTGGAGCATATGTTGAGGATGTATTCCATGCACCAGTAGACAAGATGGGAGGAGTACCCTCCATTGGTTGAGTTTGTTTACAATAATGGTTATGATGATTTACTGAGGATGAGTCTATTTGAGGCATTGTATGGGCAGAGTTGTAATTCTCACATCAAATGGAGTGATCCAGTTAACAGGGTAATTATTGGACCAAATATGCTGGCAGAAATGGAACAGAAAATGTAGGTTATAAAGAAGAATCTAAAGGCATCACACGACAGACATAAGAGTTATGTAGACTAGAACTAGGAATTTAACGAGTTTTAGGTTGGGGAGCATGTGTATTTATGAATCAATCCAAAGAAGAGCTCCTTGAGTATTGGATCATGTGACAAGTTGGCTCCATGGTATTGCAAGCCTTTCAAGATCCTTGAGAGGATTGGACCAATGGCCTATAGACTTTCACTACCTCCAATAGTGAAAATCCATGATGTTTTCCACATTTCATTCCTTAAAATATATGTAAAGGATGTTGATCATGTTATTGATTGGTCTGTATTGCAAGTTGAACCAAAAGGAGAATTCCAACTGGAACCTCAATGCATATTGCACCGACAACAACTCATGCTCTAGAACAGAGCAATCGAGTAGGTTAAAGATGGATAATAAGATGTGGGTTATGTATCCTTCATTGTTTTCTAGTGGAGGAAAATCAATTTTTGGTATTTGTACATATTTATGCATGGTTGTTATTGTAAATATCACAATGAGATGTGTTATAAAGCTCCAATACACAATATGGTTGTTATGTTGTCATGTTTGTCATGATGGTTTTGCTTTTGAGCAAGTTGTTCATTATAAATACTACAATGAGTTGGGTTATAAATATCCATGGGCAGTATGTTTTGGTTTTCATTGGTTTTTCTCATTGTAGGTGTGATAGAACACCAAGGATGGTGTTACCCTAAGGGGGATGGGTCTGTAACAAACGCGAGTTAAAAGTTCATGTAATAAAGTTAATAAACGAAAAATAAGACCAAGGTCATGGGACACTTATTCCAAGTTGAATGTTGGGTGAAATATCCTAGTGGGCATCACTTGTAGTGTATTGTGGCTAAGGGGAAATTGAAAAAGGTAATGGCAAAGGCTTTGAAAAGGCACAAAGGAATTATTGGCATTTTATTTATGAAAATAATGGAAAATAGGATAAAATTGAGGTGAAAGTCACATGTTCTTGGATCAAAGCATTTTTTTGGGTCCTTTTTTTCAGTTTTGTTTTGGTATTAGTCTTAGAGAGGAGAAGAGCACCAAGAGGAGAAGGAAAGAAAGCAAGAAAAGGAAGGACGAGGAATGTAAAGTAAGGAAAAGGAAAGCAACAAAAGAAATGATTAAGAAAGGAATGGTTGGATCAAGCAGCTTCAACAAGAATACTTGTAGGTAACATGTTGTATGTATGATTTCCTAGTTGGTTTTGGCATGCATGGTATATGCATGTGTGTATTTGGTTTGTTTTTTGTCATTGGCATGGCTTTTGTCGGGTTTCGTCAATGGTTTTAGCCTTTCCTTTCCATTTCTAGATAACCATCGTGTGATGGGAATCTTTCTTGGTCAAGATTTATATTGCTGGAAGGTTTTGGATTCGAGTGAGGTGGCATTAGGAAAATTCCCAAGGGCCTAGGAATCCCTTAACCATTTTTGTCAGGATTGCGGTAAAACCTAAGTGTGGAGACATGAAAAATCGTCAAGGTATTGGTGAAGAAATTCTAAGGCATTCAAGCTCAGTTTGGTTTTGTGATCTCGGGACCCACTTAGGTGAGATCACGATATGGTGAGGGTGGAGGTTGTTTAACCTCTGTATTCCCTTTGTTTTTTATGGATTTTTTTATCCCATGAGATCCCACACTTGTGATTTGAATATGGCACGAGGTTGATTGGCTGAAAGAAATATTTGGTTCAACCTAATCTATGGTTGGGTGGTACGTGGAAGTCCCTAACTTGGTTGGTTTTTGCATATTGTTAATAAGAGATAAGTTCCTTTTGTCATTGATGAGTAATTATACTTGTTATTATATGACTTTAATACCTTTTCTATGATTGTTATCTATTTGGTTAGATATTGGTTATACACATGGTTATATGACATATCTAATTATTTCTCTTATCACATT
This sequence comes from Pinus tabuliformis, assembly GCA_031772625.1. Taxonomy (NCBI): domain Eukaryota; kingdom Viridiplantae; phylum Streptophyta; class Pinopsida; order Pinales; family Pinaceae; genus Pinus; species Pinus tabuliformis. The sequence continues at coordinate 963,650,011 of CM062817.1, forward strand.
TTATTTAATTAATGTTTGGTTAATGAATGCATGACCTATTTCATGTTATGATAGCTATTTTGAGAAGGCATTGGTCCATCTTGTTAAACCTCATCTAAGTTTCAAATCCCTATGTTCATATATCCATTCATGGCTTGTAGGTTGCATGTTTACCATGTTTTTAATGGAATGCATGACGTGGTTGGGAGGGGTCAAGTCAAGTCCTTGTTCAAGTTTGGTTTAGAAGCTTTTTCCTATGTTATTTATTATTTCTAGAAGTTTATTGGAATTCTAGGCAGAGGCTTGAGTCTTAGCTCTGAAAAAGTGGCCCATAATTCAGGGTCGCTAACAAAAAAATGGTTGGAAAAGTCCACATTCACTAGGAAGCAGGCTTATGGGAGTGAATGGAGGCTTACAGTCACTTGGAGGCCTTGTCAAGAGAGTGAATGAGGTTATAGGTGAGTGAAAAAGAGAGTTAGCTTAGGGGTTGGACACCTATAGGGGTTGGGTAGCTCCTGGAGGCTCTGTAACACCTTAGGAAAGTCAGTAAGATCTTAATTTGTTGACTCCATTTCCTTAAGCTCATATAGGATACTCATTCTTATCATAGTGACCCTCAGCTCATGTTTACCCCAAGAAAACTGATGAAAGTGGGTAAATGTGGGAGGAGGCGGGTACATTACATTTCTATTGTTATATTGTTATGTAGGATAGAACCACTCATGGTGTCATTTTATTATAATTGTACCATTTGTTTTATATATATATATACACACACACTAAGGAGACTTAGTCTTAGGATCATCAATTATTGCCTTATTCATTGTTTTTATTGTAAAATGGTCTTTGCCTCATGAAGAGGATAGTAATTGTTGATTTTTTTTCATTTGTAAGGTGCAAGGATCATAATAATTGGTATTAGAGCTCATGATCCTAGGGTTTTTCTACTTCAAACAGGTAATTGTGGAATTTTTTCAATATCTCTTTTCATAGGAGGTTTCAAATGGTGAAACTTAGAGAATATTGATGCATTGTAAGAAATATCTTGTTCAATTTTTAGATCTTTTTTTCGCTATAACATTTTTCCATAAGGATTTCGTTCATGAAACTTGGATCATGTTGAGCATAAATTATGGTGAAAATAAATTGTAGGTTACAGATATTGGTTCACTATATTTTCAGAGATATGTTTCAAGGAATTTAGGGTTTACGGATGATTAGGAAATCAGTCTCAAACATGTCAGTTTGGAATTTTTGTTATAACATGTTTTTGTAAGGCTTAAAAAATAGAAACTGATACCATATTAAGGAAAAATATTAGACAATACCTGGTTCCATTTTTAGAATTTGGTTTTCTATAATTTCATAGTTATACCCTATGGTAGTTAGGATTTGTGAATAGTCATGAAATAAATTTTAAACAAGTCAGCTTTGAATTTTCGCTATAGCTTCTTGTTTGGTAATTTTCAGATTGTGAAATCTTTAGGAATCTTATGATATATATGGAAGTACCTCAAGCATAATTTCTAGAATTTTATTTCAATAATTGGACAAGTGTAATGTTATAAAAGTTTTCTTATGGGAAGAGGACAAAAAATCAACAAGTTTTGGGAAAGTTAGTATAAATTTTAGTTAGCACATCAAATTCAGTTCACACCCATGGAATTGTAGAGACTACATATCAGAGTATTAAAAAACAAATTTTTCAGATCCATAAGGCCTCAAATCTCAAAGATATATCAATAAAGATTTAGCCATTGTGATATTCTCCAAACTAAGGTATGTAACTTACTAGTAACATAATTATTGAATAGAAGATCCTTTTATTTTGTTGTAATAAAGAGGAGTTTTATTATTATTTTCCAACATGGATCCAAAGAAAGATACTACACCAATTGAATCTAGTGAAAGCCCATCCTTGACTCATAAAAAATTGAAAACTTGGAATTTAGGTTATCTCAATTAGAGAAAGACTTTAATGAAATGGATGGCAGTATGTTGAAAATGTTGGATTTCTTGAGTACTCAAGAAAATATTAAAAGATAAATGGAAAATAAGATCAATGAAAATAAGGAAGCGATAGAAAAGAAGATGAATGAAAATAAGAAATACAAAAATCCATGATTGTCATGGAAAATATTCTCTTGGAGAGGCTTCCTAAAAGAGATGTGGATATCCAAAGAAAATCATAAGCATAAAGATAAGTATGTTGTTGAGAATCAATCTCATATGGGGAGTATGATATCACAATTAGAGAGAATAAATTTTGAATCATTGAACCATAATCTTGCACTTTAAATCCAAGATCCACCTCATCAAGGCTTTAAGTCAGCACTGAGAAACTACTACATTCCAAAAATTGATATGAGGAAATTTTATAGTAATGATCAAGTAACATGGATATTTTAGATGGAGAAATGCTTTGATCTACACCAAGTGGCATCCTTACAAAAGGTAAATATTGCATTCATATTTTTAGAATAAGACCAACATGTATGGTATCAATGGCTTTGTGAAATAGAAAAGGATTATGTTATATCTTGGTCCATCTTTACAGAGGAATTGATAACAAATTATGGGAATATAAAGAGAAACACATTATTTAGTCAATTAGTAAATCTTCGACAAAAGGGTCTATTTACAAAACACATTCAACAATTCCAAAAGTTGAGTCTTAAAGTAAGGAATATTTCATAGGATTACTTGTTAGACTAATTTATGGGAAATTTAAAGGAAAACATTCAACACGAGGTGTGTCTCTTTGAACATAAATCTCTATAGTACGCTTCCAGTCTGGAAAGGAAAGTTGAAAGTAAAAGTTTGGCCACTAGAAAATTGGTCACTGGTAAATACAAAGAAAATCATGCTCCCTTTCCTAAACAACCAAGGTTAATTTCACAAAAAATGGATGAAAGGAGAGAAAAGGGACTGTGTATGTTTCAAATGTCACAACAAGTATAGTATAGGGCATAAATGTAGTGAAAATAAATTATTCTACATCTACTATGAATATTAAGAAGATCAAGAAGTGGAAACTTCACAAGATCTAGAGGTAGAAGAGACTACTCCAATAATCTTTGGGCATCCATTGGTTGGCATAAATACTCCAAAAACAATCAAGATAAAAAGATATATCAAAAAGGAAAGTGTAACAATATTTATTAGTTCATGTAGTACAAATAAATTCAAATATTACAAATTCGAAAAACTTCTTAATTGCTTTGTATGTCCAACACCAAAATTTCAAGTGATGATCGTAGATGGAGTACCATAAGTTGTTCAAAGAAGTTCCATAATATTAAGTTCAATATGGGGGAGTATTTATTGGTAATTCCCATTATTACAATCCAAATGGGTGGTGTTGATGTTATATTTGGTGTCCAAAGGCTAGAATCATTAGAACAATTTCCCTTAATTTCCAAGATCTTTTCATAAGATCTTTCTCAGAAGGAAAGAAAATTGAGCTTAGATGTATCCAAGGGAAACTGAATAAAGTGATAAGCTCTAACAGCGTGAAAAAATTGTTAAAAAGGGGGCATGAAGGTGTAGCTGCACAATTGTGTTCATTAGATGTTCCAAAATCTATATCCTCTACTGCGGCGGATCTTCAAAAAGTTTTCAACAATCATGCCAAGGAATTTTCATAAGGGTATTCAACCTATCTGAGATCATAGCCATGTTATTCATTTGCAACATAGAAATGTGCCACCTAATATTAGGCCTTACAGATATGCACATGCACAAAAGACTGAGATTAAGTGTATAATTCAAGAATGTTACAAGTGGGTATCATTTAACCTAGCTAGAGAACCTTCTCTTCACCAATGGAGATGGTTATAAAAGGGGATGGTTCATGGCATATGTGTCCAGACTACATATAACTCAACAAAATGAAAACCAAATGTAAGATTCCTATTCCTATCATTAATGAATTATTAGATGAATTTCATGGAGTAATTTTCTTTACTAAGTTGAATCTTTGTTCTGGATATTATCAAATTAGAATGAGGCAAGAAGACATTCCCAAAACAACCTTTAGAACACATGAAGGTTATTCTAATTTTTTTATGACATTTGGACTTACAAAGGCACCTTCAATATTTCAAAGCTTGATGAATTCTATTTTTGAAGCCTTCCTTAGAAAACTTGTTCCGGTATTTTTTGATGACATACTATTCTACAAAAAATGTTGGGAAGGGCACATACAACATGTTGGCATGGTCTTGATACTAATATAAGAGAAACAAATATTTTCAAATCCTTATGAGTGTTCCTTTGGGGTTCAAGAAGTGGAATATTTGGGTCATATTGTATCACATGATGGTGTCAAGGTGGATTCTAACAAAATAAAAGCTATGAGAGAATGGATAATCCACAATACCTTGAATAAAATCAAAGGATTCTTAGGGTTCATAGGACGTTACCGCAAGTGTTTCAAGGCTTATGGTGAAATAGTAACACATCTAACAAAATTATTGAACGAGGAAGCATTGTCTTGGACTAAAAAAGCAACCGAATCATTTAGAGAACTTAAAGAGGTTATGTGTACAGCTCACATCTTAGTGACACCTAACATCATGAAAATATTCATTATGGAGTGTGATGCCTTAGGCCATGGAATTAATGAAATTTTGGTGCAACATGGAATGCTCCTTAACTTTGAAAGTAGCGAACTGAAAGGAAATAACTTACTGAGACCCATTTATGAAAAACAAATGTTGGTATACTACATACAGTTTAGAAATGACATCTATACCTAATAGGAAGACACCTCAGTAAAAAGATCGTGATAGTCTGAAGTTCTTCTTGGAGCAAAGAATATATTCAAAATAGAAAAAAATATGGGTCACCAAGATGTTGGGTTATGAGTTTGAAATTATCTACAAAAGGGAAAACAAAATATTGTGGAAAATGCACTCTCAAGGAAAGAGGAAGACACAAATGGTTTACTATGCGTTATTTTCATTCCACAATCTGAATGGGAGGATGAAGTAAGGATAGAATGGTAGAAAAATGAGAATATATGCATGATCATTCAACATCCATAGGAGGACCCTGATGCAATATAAAAATTTACATGGAAAAATGATTTGTTATGGTATCAATATTTCTTATGCTTATGCAAGAATTTTCAACTCAAATAGAAGGTCCTACTAGAATTATACACTTCTCCTATAAGAGGACATTCAGGGTTCTTGAATACACACCATAGGATCAAGAAAAAAAATTAGGAAGGACTTAAAGCAAAATGTGTAGTATTGCAACAAAAAAATTGAAAAATTATCAAGACCCCAGTGCTCCTATAGCCATTAACCATACCAACCCAACATTGGAAAGAAGTTTCAATTAATTTGATTACAATTCTACCCAAATCTGATGGATAGAATGTCATTATGGTAGTGGTAGATTGAATGACAAAGTATGCTCACTTTTTTTTCTCATTATGATCCTTTTAAACAAATTACTGGGGAGAATCATTCATGGAAACAATCCAAAAGCTATTTGGAAAACCAAAGATTATTGTAAGTGACAAATATCAAATTTTCACTAGAATTTTTGGAGTGAATTATTTTCTTTTTTGGATAATCAATTGGCTCACAACTCACCTTACCATCCCCAATCTGATGGGAAAACTAAGATTGTGAATAAATGTTTGGAAGGATATCTAGGTTATTTTGCATATGATAAGCATACATAATAAGTCAAACGGTTTCCCTTTGTAGAATAGTGATACAACATATCCTTCCATACTTCATAAAAAATGTCACCATTTATAGCACTTTATGCATATAGTCTTCCATCCATCGCTTCACCCTTTAAAGGGATTATAAAGGCTCAAGTAGTAGAGGACCACATACAACACTTACAAGAGGTTCTCAACTATATAAGGCCAACTTGGTTATAACACAATAAGATGAAACAACAACCATATCAACATTGTAGTGAAAAGGAATTTGAAGTGGGGGATTGGGTATTTATGAGACTACATCCATATAAAAAAATGTCCCTCAAGCAACAAGAGTAGGACAAAAAATTATCTTCGAGGCATTATGGCCCCTACAAGGTGTTGCAAAGGATTGGAAGTATGGATTACAAATTGAAGTTACCTCCATCTTCACGTGTACATCTAGTCTTCCAAGTTTCTTCTTAAAGAAGGTAATCAGTGATAAGATCCCAATCCAAACTATTATATTAGAGATTAATGAAGAAGCGGAAATAATACTAGAACCAAAATAATTTTGGAAGCAAGGACTAAGAAGTTGAGAAAACGAGCAATTACTGAGTACCTCGTCAAATGGAAGAACCTATCAATGGAACAAGTGAAATGGGGTGGTGAGTTGTTCATATAGAAACACTCACACATACTCAGGTGTTGAGGACAACACTTCTTTGAAGAGGATGGGCATGTTAAGCCCTATATATGCCCCATGTTAACTCCAAAACTCATTATTAAGCCCTAGATATTGAGTGATTACATTTCTATTTTTATATTGTTATGTAGGCTAGAACCCCTCATGCTCCCATTTTATTATAATTTTACCCTTTGTCTCCTATATATACAGTAAGGATACCTAGTATTATGATCATCAATTATTGTCATGTTCAATATATTTTTTGTAAAAGTAGGTTTCCCTTTCGAAGAGGATTGTAATTATTGGTTTCTTATCATTTGTAAGGTGCAAGGATAATAACATCATGGGTATAAATATGATACTTTTGTTGCTTTCAAAAGAGTCTTTTGGCATAAAAATTATGAAATGTTATAGGTACAAATATATGAAACATGGTAGATTCAACATAATGTTCTCATATCCATGTTGGTCCAAATTTAGAAACATCTAATATGCAATTCACCATATATAATGGGATTCATTTTCAATCCTTATCATCACTTTGCACAAAAGTAGTATTATTGGTTTTCAATTGTAGTCTACTTTCAACAATGATCACACAATAAAGATAGTTTTTAGAGAAGGTTTTGGTATTCAAAGATGATAGTAAAAATATTTCATTTTAGAATATATAATGTCCTCATTCCTAAGAAAATGCACATGGTCTACAACATTTGGTATCTCACAGGAAGGTACCATCCTTAGTTGGATTCAAATGTTGTAGCTTAAAATGACTCTTTAATTTTTTTTAAAATATTTGAAAGTTTTATCATACATTAATTTTATCTTTGCTACTTTAAAACCTCCTCTCATTCCTAAGCCCCATAATTATCAAATTTTTAATCTACATCTAACGAGTCACCTAATTATGGAGTTACATTTGCTCCTCTAAACTTGTTAATCGTACTCTCAAACTTACTTATTACAAAAATTCTTTTATACATGTAACTCAAATATTATATAACACCTTCATATGTCATTAAGCTTGTTAACCTTATCTACACTAGCTTTTCAAATATTTTCTTTAATCATATACTAATTTAAATCTTAATTAAGACCATATACTAATTTATATACTTAGGTATTCCAATAGCACTAGAAAATTGTTGTGGATTTTCTAAAATGGCATTAGCCAAGATGGATATTCCTTTTGATTGTGGTTTATTTAAGGCTAGATAACTAAAATCAATTGCGTCATAGTATATCTATCACATTTCTTTCTTTTGTAAAGGCTTCTCCTCAAGGATTCATCTTAAACATGCTACTCAAATTCTTAAGGTGTGGTAGGTATAACTTCTTCTAGATGAGGACATTCAATAGAACTTTCTTCTTTTTCCAAATCTACAAAAGCATCACAATGATTAGAACCATTATCAATAGATAAAGATGAGGAAGGAGGGGAATAAGTTCCTAGATTATTGTTCTCATCCAAATAAGCATCTCTCTCAAAAAAAAAATCGTTAGAGGTAGGATCAAAGAATAGACAATCCTTCAAGTGCTCACAATAACCAACAAATATCAATTCTTGACTCTTCTTTTCCATGGTTTTGTGCTTTTGATTTGGAATTAATGCCCAAGTAGGGTTGTCAAATACCATCAAAGAAGAGACAACAAGATTCTTATGTGTCCAAGCTTTCACTAGAGTCTTATGTTGAACTTCCTTATGGGGTATCAGGTTTTTAATATAATTGACAGAACTAACTACTTCATCCCAAAAGGTAGGTGCCAAGTTCTTGGGCTGAATCATGTAATTTTCCATTTATTTGAGTGTTTGGTTCTTCCTTTCAACAATGCATTTTGTTGATGAGTGTATTGAACAAAGTGATTATGAAGAATGGCATGTTTTCTACATAAATATTGAAAGGCCTCATTGACACATTCCCTCCCATTATCAGTGCATAACTTCTTGATGTAGGATGATAATTATTTCTCAACAAAAGCTTTAACGATCTTGAAGGCTGTAAAGACTTCACTCTTGTACTCTCAGAAGTACACTCGCAAGAATGTTATGAGAAATCATCAACAAAGGTTAGTGCATACTTGGCCCATGAAAAATGTGTTGAAAAAGTCATTAAATCACTATGCACCAAGTCAAGAGATGATGTTTCCCTTAAATATTTCTTTGTGTTTTTTTCCAATAACATAACTTGCACACAACCCATTAGTCAAGAAACTTTTGGAAAACATGAAACCAAACTTTGAGTGAAAATCTACTACAAATATCTATAATTTAGATGGTCGGATATTTCATTCCAATGCCTACCCAAGGAATCAACATGAGCTATAAATAAGAAGCTAAGGAAGGATAAAATATGACAAAATTATATAATCTAGAGGCATGACCCACCTATCAATTAGAAACAACAATTGTTGGATCATATAGTTCTAATAACTACATGATTTGGAGAAAAATCCACTATTTTCCATCACTAGAATGACATATCTGATATATGGATAATAAATTTGTAGAGATCTCAAGCACTAGGAGCACATCACTAATGTACCCATTAGTCAAAATGCAATACTTGACCCCAAAGTCTCAACTTGAGTAGAGTCGTTGACTACAGTTTGTTAAATGTTGCTATGGGATGTAGAAGGAAGCAATTATTAACAAAGATTCACATGATGTAATTCCCATGAATTAATTATCCTGTGATTTTTAGATCTAAATATGGTTTTGCCTTATAAAGCATGTACTTTTCTTAGTTGAGATATTGTGCTTCTTTATGGCATCACCTAAGACTTGTAATTTTTCTCAACATTTTCCTTCAATGTTCTCATATTTTCCACAAAAGCTACATGTTTCATTTTTTCTACTTCTTCTTCTATTTCCTCTTTGTCTTGGAGGATCCATCATTCTTGGAAGCTAAAGGTGGAGACTTAGTATTATGTTGAGGCTTGGAGGAGACTAACCGTCTTCAACATTATTTTCTTTTGTTGAGACCAGGTTGTATGCTAATATTTGGAGTTATAAGCCAACAAACCCTGATTTGAAGAGCTAGCGAGAACATCTAGTTGCTTGAGCTTAAATTGTTCTCATGTGAGATGATCACAAAATGTCTCAAAGTTGAGAATTTTGACTAAGTCACCAAGAGATTCCCTTATTGCATAGAAGGTACACGAGAAAACTTGGAAAGGACCCTTTAATTTTGAAGAGATTAAAAAAAATACATTGTGCTTCCTTTTTCTCATTGCTACATGCTTTATATTTGGGACAAAAATGACTTGAATTGGTTAATATATTTCTCAATAGAGGCATGCTCATTAGGTACCAAGATTGAGAATCTAGCTTCCGTTTCTAGATCATGGAATTTGTTAACCTTTTGAAATACAGAGGCCAACTTATCCTATCTTTGTTTTGGAGTGGTACATTCTTCAAGAGTAAATAGTAGGTTGTCTGAAACATGGTAGTCAACCAGCCCCATTGCTTCATCTGGGTTATTCCTATAGAAAAACCTTTCGACTTCCTCTGTAAAAACCTATTGGTTTTCACATAACATTTTCATATCTTGGATTGTAAACACTGTTACATTGTTTTTCTAGGTATTATATTTATATGGAATAAAGAGCTTTGTTATCCTTGAATCCACCATAATATGAAAATCCTTTTATTTAAAACTCATGTTTTTCCAAATTTTTAGGTTCAAAAAATGAATCTCTTTTACCCCAGTAAAAAAAATCCCAATAGACTTTTGCCCAAATATTATTCCCCCAACTAAAAAAAATCTTTTCTTTTCAAATTATAATCCAAATTTTCTTTCCTCTGAATATTTTTGGGGTGAAAATAATAGGCCTTACCGAGACCAAAAAACTATTGAAGGGTTGATGTAGATATGAGGAAATGGCTCTACTTCAGTTGGCAGAAGATCCATCACAGTGAATTTCATTAGCCTCTCATGCAATGATTCGTCATTCCAAGTGAATACAGTGGTGTTGGTGCCGGGATAAAAATCTACCTAGCCACAACAAAACCAGATAATAAGAAAGTAAGTTATGCTATCATGGAGATTTGGTAATACGGTATTGGATATTTTCCAAATCGATTCCCATTTGTGCACAAATCTCTATCAAAATGAGCCACATGACCATAAATAATCCTTGTGAGGAACACATGAAGTCACAGATATTAGAACCCTTTAGGTAATTCGGAATATAAAAAGTTTTGGGCAAATAATAATAATTAAAGTGTTGTGCAAATAATAATAATAATAACTATCTAATTTTAAGATCACGGCTAATTCATACATCAAATTAGTGTATAAGACTTTTTTGTTTGTGGAATAAGGGATCCATTTCTGTGTAGCGATTTTCATTGCTAACTCCATCCTCTCTAATTTTGAACATGTGATCTTTTAGAAAAAAACACATGCTCTTAACCATTAAGCCCATTCATATTGTATTAATCTATATAGATAAAAATTCTATATGATTTATTGGAACTCTAAAATTAAATTTATAAAATATTTACGAGATCAAATTCTTATAAACTAATTTTAACGCTATAGTTTAAATTTAGAAATAGTTTTTTTCAGGACGAAAAAAGCATGATTATATTTATATAAGGTATATAAAAAGCCACATGTAAATTCACTGAATACATAGCATATGTCCCAAAAGGATCTGGATCTTGATCGGCATAAAGAAATACCATGATCAAAAATTGGGAGATGGAACCAATAATACTCATAAAGCAAGACTGTTCTCCCACAATTTGATGAAAACTGGAGACAAGATAAGACCAGCAAACTATGCAGCTTCAAAAAGATTTCCAAAGATAATATAGGAGATTACTGTGAGATGCGATCCTGTGGAGACAGAGACAAGAAGACAAGAAAACACATCATGATACCATAGTCCTGGAAATATATAAAGCAAAAAGAAAGCCAAATGGATCTAATGATCTGCAAGAGAGAACTAAAAATCAGAAGGATAAAAATCCTGTATGGAGAGGCTTTTCCTCTCAAAAGAGACCTAAAGATGCAAAAAACCAGGAACCTCAAGGAGACCCTTCTTAGATAAAGCATCTCCCTGGCTGTTTTTTTCCCTGTTGATATGTTGAATTGTGCCATCCCTCAGAATATTCCAGTAAAACTTGATCATGTCTAACCATCCAACAAGATGAGTTCTGGAGATGATATTTTTTCCTGTGACATATTCCACCATGATTTTTTAATCTCTGTAGATAGAAACACCCTGAAGATCAAGAAAGAGGCAGAAATTTAAAAGGCCAGCGAGGGCCATTGCCTTGGCCATGTTTTTGGTGCCCCTCTTGCCATTCTAGAAAATTAGGAATTGTGTGTCCTCATCTACTAAAATATGAAACCACAACCACATGTTCCATTTAGCTCAACACCATCAAAAAACACCCTTGGCATAGAAGAGAGATCCTGAGAAATATCGATGCCAACCTGTTTCTTTTGCTTGGGGGAAAAAAGAGGGACAGCTTCATAGAGAGAAATAACGTTTAAATGGGTTTCCATAAAAGGGGGGCTTTTGCCTTTGAAAATGTAATTATTGGGCCATTTCCAGATACTCCAAACAATGATGATGAAGATTATCCTCCACGACTCTTTTTGCTCACTGCACCATATAAATGCTTCCTTGATTGAAGCGTGAGACAAATGCTGAATTCCGAAGCAATTCTCCAAAGAAATCCATAGTTGCTGAGAACCGATGTAGTTCAAAAATAAGTGATAGTTATCTTCCTCTGTAGACCTGCAAATGGGACAACAACCTGGACCCTGCCATCCCCGTTTTTTTAAATTCTCCCACGACAGATTTTTGTTGTGAAATAACAACCATGAGAACAAGACCATTTTGGATGGGCACCCAAATTTCCAGTGTATGCAAGGGAATGTAATATTGAAAGAAGACTGTTTTCGCCTAATCAAGCTCTGATAAACATCGTTTACCTGAATCGAGTTCATCCCCTTTGCATTTTTCCAAATTAAACAGTCATGTTCCGACGTGCGGAAAATGCCACAGTTCCTAAGATTTATCTTGAGCTGGTTCCATTGAAGAGCAATGTCAGCCAGCATATTCATACTATCCGCTTTGCACCATAGTGGGATTGGACCCTGCCACCTGGAGATTAAACCATCCCAAAAAAATATACCTTTTCTGTGGAGGAAATAAAGTAAATATTCTAGAACAATGATCTCCTCTGTGCTGCTCAGAAACATTTCTTTCCCAATAAGGATCTTTCTTCCAGATTGAAAACGCCATATCAAATTCTTCAAAAAAACACTTTCAATTTTACGGAGACTTAACCATATTGACGATCCATAGGACGAACCAATCCTTTCTTTCCTGAACCAGAAGGATAGATCCTTTCTGCCTAAATACTTCATCTGTATAGCTTTGCTCTAGGGCCCTTCATTGAAAACACCCCTCCACAACGTCTTGCATAAAAGAGCCTCTCCAAAGGATCGCATATCCAGAAGACCCCATCCCCCCATATCCTTCGGAAAAGAAATATGGGATAATTTTGTGAGATGATATTTACTTTTTCCTGCCCGTCCACCCTAGATAAAATTTGCAGTGAGCTTATTCATTGTTTGAATTATGCTTGAGGGGAGAAAGAAAAAAATGAGCCCAGTAGACTGCCAGCTGGTTTAAAACTGATTGTGCCAAGATTACTCTACCCGCCAAAGAGAGACATCTATACTCCCATAATGATATTTTCTTGTAATATCTCTCTGAGATCCATAGTCAATCCGCTTTTGAATAAGCATTCGCTTTCAACAGAAACCCCAAATATTTAATTCCCCCACTGAAGGATTGAGTCTGAATTCCGAAGAGAGTAGACAACCATTTGAAATCTTCCTTATTGATATCGTTATGATAAATAATAGACTTCGAACAGTTTATCTACAGCCCAGTTGCCCTCTAGAAATTTTTTAGAATTTCATAGTAGTATAGCCATGTGACTCTGCATAATATCCCAAACAAAATAATATCATCCACAAACAGATTATGAGAGATCGAAATATCTCTGCATATTTTCATCGGGCGACACCTGTTTTCCTTTAGAGCCTTATTGATATGTAGACTGAGAGAATTCATAGCCAAAACGAATAGAAGCGGGGATAAGGGGCAGCCTTGGCGTAGGCTTCTGGATGCGAGGAAGAAGGACGATGGAAGTCCATTTATGATGACCGCATAATCCACCTTTTCAACGCATGCCATGATCCAGTTTATCATGCAGACCCTCAACCCAATCTTAGCAAGCAAGCATATAATGAATCCCCAGTCCAAACGATCAAATGCTTTACAAAGATCAATCTTGAGAATGACTGCATCACTCTTTTTTGCATGGATGGCAAAAAGACTTTCTTGAGTTGTTGCAACCACATCTAAGATATTTCATCCCTGTAGGAAAGCATGTTGATCCATTGTTAAGGATGACGATAGGGTTCCTTTGATTCTTTCAGCGATTATTTTTGATATGATTTTGTAAGAGATATTACACAGTGAGATCAGCCGAAAGTCCATGAAAGACTTTGCATTCCCTTTTTTTGGAATTAGGGCAATATTTGTGGACGATGTTTTTTGGTTGATGTTGCCCAACATCCTCGTTCCTTCTACCATTCTTAACAGGTCAGCTTTGATGAGATCAAAAAAATGAATGAAGAACTCTATTGTCCAACCGTCCGGACCAGGGCATTTGCCCCTTTTAAAAGATTTCATTGATTTTAGCAATTCCTCCGCAGAGACCAGCTGGAAAATTTGACCATTTGTGGCCTCATCAAACATCTGAGGAAACACTTCAATACCCCATAGAATATCCTGGAAACTGCTATCTTCAGATCTCTTATACTGCCTTTCAAAAAATCTGATTGCCTCCTTTGAAATTTCCTGCTGAGAATATAGAAAACCACCCTTTCCATCACTTATTTTCCAAATAGAGTTCTTTTCCCGCCTAGAGTTTGTGAATTTATGAAAAAAAATTGCATTTCTGTCGCCTTCTCTTAGCCACAGCACTCTGCTCTTCAGCCTCCAGAAACATTCCTCCTGCTCTAAGATTTTAGATTTCTTCTTTTGTAATTCCTTTATGTGATTCATCATCTGAAAAGATAGTTGATGAGCAGCCATAGCTTCCGCTGCTCGATCCAATTCCAATTGGATTTTCCGAAGTTCGATTTTGTTTGATTGCCTTTTGTTGAATTGCCACTCTTTTACCACCCTTTGGATATGTTCCACTTTGTCTCTAAACGTCATTAAGAACAAACAGGGATTGGAAGACAACATCTTGCTCCAGGCATTTTTAATGAGTTCATTAAACTCTGGATCCTCCAAATAAGTTGTGTTGAATTTGAAAGAATAACCTTTCCTGTAGCCACTAACCTTCCAACCAAGCACAATCGGTCTATGATCTGAAATAAAAACCTTCTCAATCGTTGAGAAAGGCATACCCATCTCGTCAATTAAGTCGGCATGAAGAATAAATCTATCAAGTCTCTTAGCTATATAGGCCTTTTCAATTCTTCCATTTTCCCACGTCGGATGCATTTGGGGAGGGAGGATATCCACAAAATTCCTTTTCAGCAACTCGTTTTTAATTCTCACAGCCAGAGGATCCCTTTTCCTGTTGATGCCCCAGATTTCATCCATATTTAGTGTGACATTTAAGTCCCCTGCAATCAGTAAATATTCAACATCAAAAATTTTAGAGGAAAAAAGTTTGTCCCAAAAAGGAAACCTATTCCTGTAGGGAGAATATATATTCAAGATGTTTATTGGAGATTTTTGTCCCCTCATTTGAGCTGAGATTAGAATTCCCGCCAGACAACTATATGTTTTTGCTTTGATCCAATCCGGGTCCCAAAGGATCGCTAAACCACCCGAGAGGCCTTTTTCTTCAACAGCATATATGTACCAGGAAGGGAACATCTTCCTGAAGTATGAGATTGTCACAGAGGATGTGTGCATGGTTTCCTGAATAAGGATAATCTTGGGATTTGCTGAGATAAAGAAATTTTTTAACGCCAATAATTTTTGGTCTGCCCCCAGACCCCTTATGTTCATTGATAAAATCAAATTCATTTTGGAAACTTCTCGGCCATGCTTGCTCTAAGAGGCCTTTCTTCTGTCATATCAATGACAGGAACATCTATAAGGGATAAATTACAGACTCCTCTACTCACACCTTCACCTCTTCCCTTGAAGTGCCTACTGCCCCTGTTGTTTTTCCTCCTCACCGTAATGTTACAGGCAGATTTAGGACTTATTTGAGGAGACTTTTGAGTTCCTGGTTTATGTATGGTGAGAGCCCTGAGCTCCAGTGATTTCTTGCTCAGTAGAAGATCCAAGTTGCTACCTATAGAGATTTTGGGCAAGGAAGATGGAGAATTTACAGGGGTGGCTGATATCATAATTTCCTTCCCTTTCCCAGGCGTGGAAAAATTCTTATTAGGGGACAGAGATGAAGATTTAATGATATGGATCTCTTTTCTAATTTTTTCACAAGGGTGAGGAATCGAGGGAGGATTGGGGATCTTGTGATTAGATGCCGGTTCCAGAGGGGGAAAAGGAAGAGATATTTGCTTGATAGGGACTTCATAATCAGAGGCGGGTTCCAGCGGGGGCATCGAAGGTGAAATAGGCTCCACCTGGATGGGGATTTTAAGCGGAGACAAAGAGCTAAGGATATCTTCGGTATATGTTTTTTGTGGTCCGCACACTCAGATGAGGCTCGACTTTTTGAGAAGGGAGACTTTGCCTGATCCGGACAAGGTGACATTACCCTCCCCAATTTTGCTGCAAACTGATTATGATGCTTCCTATTATTGAGAAGGCGTAGATAACAGTTCTTTATTAGATGGCCCGTGTGATGACATGCTGCACATCTAAAAGGAACCCCCCAAAAGTCTAGTCTTTACTTGATTTTAAACTCCTTCTAGTGAATGTCAATATATTCCGAAAAACCTCCTCTGTAAGCTTTATCTATCAATACCCAAGCCACTCGTTTGTCTTTCGCGCCTAAGCACCATGGATCGACATATACACATTTGCCTATAGCATTTCCAATCTCAGCTAAGGTTTCTTTTGACCATAATTCTAATGGCAAACCTGGAAGTTTGACCCATATCAAATTGTTGGTTTGGGTGTTTCTTAGAGGGTTATATCCCATATACCATCAGTGCAGTGCCAAAAATCTTCTCTTGTACACCCACTGATGCTTCAAAATGATTTCTAGATCACTGGAGTTTAGAAAATGAAAACAATACCACTCCTTTAGTAATCTGGCGATAATAGGAACATATCCTATTAACAGTTTCCACTGTAACTCAAGCCAGCTTTGCATCTTGTGGTCATCCATTTCCGGAAAATACCACTGCCCAAACAAAGCATTTCCCTGTAGGCTTTCAATGCGTTCAGCCAGGTGGACATTATCTATTTTAATAGCTGTTGGAGAAAAACCATCATTCCATGCCTTTCTTATAAGATATCTTTCTCTTTGACTTAATATACGCTCAAGCCTTTCCTTTAGTCTATCAAGACTATTCCTGTCATCCTGTGGGGCCGAGGGACGGACAAACATGTCCTCCAGAGTGGACTGCCAATTGTTTGACAACCTGATAGTTTCATGGGTGGACTCTGCTTTGATGGCCGCTTGAATCATTTCCTCCATAGGAGTTGTGTCAGATAATAAATCCATGCTAAATGAGCCACCTAATTCTTATCTTCAAGGTACCATAACAATCCAAAAAGGATATGAAACAGACGATACAATCAGAAAGTACAATAGACTTCTGAATATAATCCCCAAAGAAGGAAGATTTAGAAAAAACACGTCAGACCTTAGTACTTCAAAAGATACCTCAGGATTTCAGAAACCCCTTTTTTCCACCAGACAGAGGATATTAGAAAGCTATCTATCCCACTATATTAAGAATGATGATCGCATCATGATCAGAACTTTGTCCGACAGAGAGGAATTTTGAAATATGACGGCTTAGATTAATTCATTGGATCATATCTCGTCCCAAGGAGAAATATAAAACCCAGAAATTGAGTACAAACTAGATTGTTCCCGAGGATGACAAGGACAGATGTTGGAAGATTAGAGGTTGCCTTTAGACAAATTCCAGACCCGGTAGAAAAAATCCGGACCGGAAAAAACAGAAAAAATGAAAGGAGTCTACCAGATATTCCTGGTTTTGGAGAAGATCAGAAAACCTCTATGACTGAGGCTTTTACGAGGCTTCCTCAAGACAGACTATGCAACAACAAAACACCTCACAGACGCACCACCATGGCCCCAGCTTAAAACGAAAATCAGAACAAGGCTTGGTGATGATAAAGTACTTCTGAAACCTAAAGACCGACTTCCATGACCGAACTAGGAATGGATTCTCAGACATGAGTGGCTTACTAGGCTCTGCTAGTAACTTGGAAACAGAAACTATTTCTAACCAATATTATCTTAAAAACACGCTACCCGGTCAGCCTTTCTCATTGCATCAATATTTAAAACTTTCACTTCAGAAAAAGAATTCATATTGAAAGGTTTTGCCATAATTCGAACTACCACGCTGATAAAATCATTTCAAAAAAAACTGACCATTTTATCATCAGAAAAAACAACATTTTATCATGACAGAAAAGTAACTGACCTGGAGAGACACAGGTGAGTCAAAGCGGAGTGCATAAACAGTAAAACAATAAAACACATTCAGAAAAGAAACCGAAAGCTCGAACCAGGATGATACGCTTCAGCAAGACATAGACCCAACTTGTCCAGACAAAAAAGGGTCTAGAAATCGAGTCTGCAAAGAGACACAGATAAAGGTTGCACAGAAAAACTCCTCCCTGGGAGGAGAAAAACTCCGGAGTGCCAGCCGAGGGAATGAAAGACTTGTATATTCATGCCTGCTCAACGCTCGTAGGCTCTTACCATAGAATCAATCTCTGGTTGGACGTTGGAAGTTAAAATTTAGATGGGGGTAGAAAAGAGAACGAAATACAATGTTGATATTCGAGCTTTGTGGAGCACCGGAGGTTGAAGCGCGTACTGTCTTGAGAGCCAAATTTTATGCAGGAGATTGAGGAACCAAACATTGGATTCGCCACTTGTTACGCATATTTTGCTTCTTCCTCATTTCACGAATGTAATCTTATTTGTAAATTAACCTACCTTATCTGTGAAAGCAGTTTGTGAGCCTCTGTATATTTTGCATTTCAATCATTAATGAAATATATTGCACACTAGTTATCTTTATTTTATCTATGATCGACATGGCTTTCTTTTTAAGTAATAATGGATTAAAAAAATATTATTTTATATTTTTACTTTCGTTGATGGTTTATGTTTTGGGTAAATATTTTGTTTTTTTTGAGCTTTTTCATGGGTCTAGTAGTTATTACTACCCATTCGTTATAAATAATAGATTTTATATAAATAAAAGGGTCTCAATTTCTATGAATTTTTGTTTTTTTTTTTTCCTTTAAAGAAAACAAAATGTAATTTTCATTTTTTAGTTTTGAAAACTATATTTTTAAATATGTACAAATGTGCATGTAAAAAAAAGATGTTTTGAAAAATAACCAACTATTAAAAAAACCTTAACAAAATATCAAGCTTTTGAAGCCTCACCATGTTTTTTTGAATAAGTTCATCAATACATAGCAAAAATTTAGAATAACCACCCATCTAGGAAAAATATCCCAAAGAAGAAACAAAGTTTCAAGGAAAATGATGCCTTCCAGCATAAATATCATGCAACTATAAGCCTTCTATGAAAGGCTACTAGCTAGCTATTGGTCTTGAATGAATATATCAATATGTTTCATAAATGCAATTTATTTCATCTAATTTTCTAATACCCTCTCCTTCTTTCAAGAGAGTTAAAGAGAATCATATTTTTTGTTTCTCTCTTTCAAAGAATATTTATATTATTTTCATTGGTATTTGAGATATTTTCTTCTATATTTTCCATTGATATTTTTATGTTTGTGTATCATGGGATAAATGTGTTGAAAGACCTTATTACAAATATATAGTTCGAGCATAAAGAACGTAAACTTTGAAACAAGAATTGATACGATTGATAGTTTTCGACACTTTAAAATTTTTTATGTACATTATTTTTTAGAATGTTAGTGATCTGATTTTAAAAAGTGCCCTTTTTTAGAAGGCTTATCTTTTGACTTTAAATTCTCTAACATATTAAATGTGAATGATTATTTTCTAAATTTAACAATTTTTTAGTCCTCCTCTTCATACTTTTTTGTTTTTTTTTTTGTAGTGAGATCTTTTTTTTTGCATAATTAAAGAAAATGTCGATATTTTCAAGTTTTGATATTCTACCTATTTAGATATCATTAATTAATTTTTCAATGCACATCAAATAATTGTCTTTAAAAAACAATAATTTTTAACAATTGACATAAAAATAAACATTTTGAACATAAATATAACAAAAAAATTACACATTGTGTAATTTTTTGCTAGAAATGACATGTCAAAATCACAATTTTTATAGGAAAATTTTAAGAAAAAATGGTTAAATAATAGTTTTTTTTTATGAATTTCATGTCAACAAGTAATAATAATCACAGTGTTTTTTCCAAAAAATAATGATTCACATAAAAATTAAAGCGAAAATCATACATTAAAAATATTGAACATATAACAACATTAACTCAATACTTATTCTTCTCATAAAATGTCAAAGTCAAAACATTACAAGTATAACTAATTAATAGCTACAAAAAATGAGTTTGA
The DNA here is from genome assembly GCA_031772625.1 of Pinus tabuliformis. Taxonomy (NCBI): domain Eukaryota; kingdom Viridiplantae; phylum Streptophyta; class Pinopsida; order Pinales; family Pinaceae; genus Pinus; species Pinus tabuliformis. The sequence continues at coordinate 963,670,111 of CM062817.1, forward strand.
TTTCCAAGGACAACTTAAATTTAATCAATAATATCACGTAATCCAAACTCTTCATCTTTTATAGTTTCATCATAGTCTTCTTCCACAATATTTTCTACTTTAGTTTGCTCATTTCCCTCTTCTGATTGATCTTTGATGTCTGCGAATCTCCGAATGTATGCCTTTCCAATCATTCCATCTAATGGTAGTTGAGGTTCCTTTGCCTTTTTTGCCACACGTGATTCATTAAAATCCCCTTTCCTCAGCCCAATTTCTTGTATTACATCTGGAAGAAATTGAAGGGCATTAATTCTTTGCAGAATAAATTTGCACTGTACTGAGTCTTTTTCAATGGCAATGCAATTTATTCATTTTTTAGGAAACATGCTCGTGTTGTACCTAATTATCAAGCACAAAAGAAATAATGAAGTAAATTAGTATAATCACATATTAATTAAGAAATAAGATATTGGAATTCAATTTTATATCATAAAACTTACCTGAGCCTGAGAATAAATCCAGAACTCAATATCCTTCATTTGAACATAAATCTATAAGATAGTTAATCAATGACTATGATTTTTGATAAATGTTAACTATCTCTTTTTTTGCTTCGTTATCTCCATATGTTAATTTTTTTACAACAACATCATAAACCAGTATTTGGCTATGACTCTTTCCATCTACCCAATTAAGAAGCATAGACTTATAGCTATCATCTTTTGTCCAACTTTCAACATGAAATAGTAAAAGTTCAATTAACTTATACATAAATGATTTTTTTAACATTAATCAAACATACAATTTCAACTTCTTACCATGTAAGTTGTATCTTTGATTTTGCTTTCCCCTTGAAGCTATTCAATAGCATTTCCAATTGTGTGTCTGAATGAAATGTCACAAATCTCCATAATGGTGATGATGTGACTTCTAAAAAGCACGCAAACATTTACTAAGATCTTGAGAAGTATAAGGGTCACTATCATAGTCAATGTTTGGGATACTGAAACAATGGGGAATATTTGCGATAACTAGGGAATAATCTCTTTTAGGTATGAGTTTAGCAATGTCTTCACAATCACCTTCTATTATTTGAAATTGAATAGTGTCAACCTCATTCCAAATTAAATGAGTAGGAGTTGGATCAAGTTCAACATTACTAAGATGCTACTTTTTCAATCTTTCGATCTTATTTTTTTCAATAAAGCTTATGGAACTACCAGTGCTCCATTTGCATCCACCTTAATCTTTAATAAAATAAACAAATATATGTATAAGTTATAAAATAAAAATAGTATACAGTTGAATAAAAATTAATGTTTAAATCGACATACCTTTTTAAATGCAAGATAAAAATCTTTTAGCGTTGATGTAGAACTTGAATCTGAGTAGTTGCGTACAACATCATCCCAACTATCTTCATTCAACAATTTAATCATTTGTTCGTATATTTTCATGTAAACCTTGTGGCTTAATAGATAAAGTACAAAAAATTAATATAATGATATGTATAACAAATACTACCAACAACAATATGTTATATTTAAAAGAAAACTATAACTAGAAATAAGTAAAAATAATTCAACAAACTTACTTTTGAAATTCCTCACACATTTTGTCCAATGATAATTCCCCTAACTTCACATGAGATAATATTGTTTTAACAAGTTTTTCATCCTTCACTCTTTGCAATTCTCTCCAAGATTTGATAGTCATATATTCTGGAAGTTGCTTCATTTCAGGACCTGATTTACTACTACTACATATCAATGGTTTAGACTTTTTGACCTTCTAGTTTTTAATGCCAATGTTCTCCCACATGCTAAAAATATTATTAATCAATTCCCATATCTCTCCAGTTCTAAATGACAACTAGAAAATGTTATCAATACCTCTGAATATATCATAATGTACTTTTCTGCCTTTTGAATTGAATTTTTCCTCAATTTGATAGCATATTTCCATAGAACATTCCTTCCGCAATTCTAGACTAGCCTTAGTCTTATCCCCACCACATTTTTATTCAAATTCATTATGAATAAAACTAACGATTTGGATGGTAATGGGGGTTCACGGGCGCGTTTGCAGGCTAGGGTAAGCGGACGGAGCAGAAATCCAGAGCTGCAGGCGGAAATCGTGGGGCAGAAGTCGAAGAGAGGCACGACAGACGGATTGAGCAAGGTAATCTCGGAGCATAAACAAATTAAGTGATAAGTTTTCAGCAGAGAAACAAGGATAAAAATTAAAACTATTAGAGTTGAGGAGGAAATGGAAAATCGGCAGGGGAGGGGAGAGATCCCCTCCTATAAAAATGTTGTAGCAAGTGAAACTAGTGCAAGCGAAACGCAGCGTAATCTGAAGGAGAATAACGCACCAGTGATGGGTAACCTATGGCAAAAGAGGATGGGTGGGAAATGTCTTCCAAGGGCACAAAAACAACCTAGATATGTCATTCCCTGCAACAAACTTGAGGACTATAACTGCTACATGAAGGACCACGCGCTGATATGCAAGTTTGTAGGGTATTGGCCAACTGAGAAAGAACTGTACAGGTGGATTTATCAAAGGTGGAGACCAAAAGGACATATAGATTTGAAACTAGGAGCAAAAGGGTTTTTTACAGCCATCTTCGCGAACCTGGAGGACAAAGAAAGGGTTTTTGAGGAAGGACCGTATTTTATGAATAATGCGGGTCTGTTATGAAATACTGGGAAGAAAGATATAACCCTGAAAAGGAAAGAATGTTGGCCGCCCCAATCTGGGTTAGATTGTTTGGTTTACCAGTGGAATTTTGGGATCCTGAAATGCTAGAGGGGATTGGGAAAACAATCGGGGGCTTTGTCAAAATAGCAGAGGCAACAAAGCGAGGCAAGTATACATCATATGTAAGGCTCTGTGTATATATGAAGATAGCAGAGCCCCTTCCAGAATATATTGAGCTAGAATATCACGATGAAATCTGGCAATAACCAATAGACTATGAACATATTCCGTTCAGGTGCCGAAAGTGCCATGAATACGACCATCTATATAGACAATGTCCGCTGAATAAGGAGGAAGGGTTTGATAGAAATCAAGAAGAACATCAAGGAGAATCAGAAAAAACAGAAGAGGCAGATAGGGATTTTCAACAGGTTACAAGAAGGAAGAAACAAGGCAAAGATGGCTCCAAAACTCAGACACAAGAAAAGCCCCTTAATACAGCGAGTCAAAACAAGTTTCAAATCCTCCAAGATGAAAACGAGGATTATGAAGTGAACCTGGAGGATGAAGATCTTGGAAATACGCCAATGGAGATAGTTAAAGAAATAAAGGGAAAAGAAACAGATACGGGGAAAGCAGCTGAAGAAAGGGCTGTGGGAAAGTCAGAAATAGTAATAAACCAAACCCAGATGGAAGTGGAAGGCCAGAAGGAAAATGAGGTGGAGGAGGAAAAAATCATGAAACAGTTAATTCAGGAATGGAAAAACTTGGATAACAGATTCATACCAGAGAAACAGAAACAACTGTACAAAGAAGCATTTCAAAATTACAAGGAAAAAAAAGGGGAGAACATGGATAAACAGATAACCTTAGCAAGCGAACATGAGAATGGTCAGATGGGAATGGACGGCTCTGGCAAAAACAGCAGGAAAAGAGGACGGAAAACGTTGAGTGAGGCCATTCAGACTGTGGGAGAAACGTTGATAAATTCAGGTAAAGTGATACCTCTATCAGGGGTATTCTTCCCCTCCTATCAGAAGTTTTAAATGATTATCATCAGCTGGAATATTAGGGGTCTGAATAGTAAAGGAAAACAGAGGTACATGAAAGAGAAATTGAAAAAGGACAAACCGAGTATTATGATTCTTCAGGAAACGAAAATTACTGTGCAGCAGTTGGAAGAAATAACCAACAAAAATAAGCTTCAATAAGAAGTTATGGGGCAAGATGCTATTGGATCTGTGGGAGGAATTGCAATTTTGTGGAACCCAAACGACATAATCCTAGAAGGCTGGACCAGTATGACCAGAATCCTTACAGGCATTGGTAGAATAGTAGGAACGAAAGAAAAGGTAGTCATTTCAGGGGTTTACGACCCACATACCCCAGGAGAAAAAGAAAGCTTTATAAAAAACATGAAAGTAATTCGTAGAATTTATCCAGAGTCTGCATGGGTTATAGGAGGCGATTTTAACTTAATCTGATCCCTAGAGGAGAAAAAGGGAGGGATAAGAAAGTCAGATCAATACATGGAAATGTTCAATGATATGATAGATGATTTAAGACTTGTAGATATTCAAACTATCAATGGAATCTGCACCTAGAACAATAGGAGGGGGGGCAAGAATCAGATAGCATCGAGACTTGATCGCTTCCTAGTATCAGAAACTATTATGAACAAGGATGTTTTCGTTGAAGCGAAGATCATGCCATCTCTTGGATCTGACCATTGGCCTATCAGACTGGAGGTGGATATTAAAAGGAATCGTGGAAGGAGACCCTTCAGATTTGAAACCTTTTGGTTAAGGGACCCGGGATTCATAAAGAAAATGGAAGAATGGTGGACGCAAAGTACATTTCAGGGTAAAGGAAAGATGCATACATTCCAACTGAAACTTAAAGAGTTGAAAGGGGGAATAAAGAAATGGAATAAGGAGGAATTTGGTAACATTATGGAGGACAAACAAAAACTAGAGGGAGAAATGGAATCACTGCAACAAAAGATAATAACAGAAGGCAGGACAGAGGAGAGCATTAGAGAAGAAGGGATAATTCTTGGAAAACTAGAGGAAAGGCGAAAGCAAGAAGAAATTCTATGGAGGCGGAAGTCAAGAATAAAATGGTTAAGGGAAAGGGAAAGGAACACAAAATTCTTCCATCAGGAAATGATTCAACACAGACAAAGAAATAGGATATTATCCATCAAAGACCAGAATGGCGAAAGAGTAGTTGAGCAAGAAGGAATCGAGCAAGTGCTGGTGGAACATCACAAAGATATCCTAGCTGAGCCTCCAGTAGACAGATCGGAAGCAATAAAGGAAATATGCTCGGCCATTCCACAATTAGTTACAGAAGACCAAAATAACGCTCTGATGAGAGCTGCCAACTTAGAGGAGATAGAAGAAGTAGTAAAATCCATGAAAAAAGGTACAGCTCCAGGTCCAGATGGCTTCACGATCGAGTTCTGCCAAGCGGGATGGCATTTTCTGGGAAGAGAAATCCTAGAATTGATAGAAGAATCTCGGATGAACCAGAAGGTATGGCCTGCCATTAACTCTACCTTCTATGATCTGATTCCTAAGAATGATAATTTAGAAGATGCCAAAGGTTTTAGACCCATAGCATTGTGTAATGTTATTTACAAGATAATAACAACCTTGATCGCCAAAAGATTGAAACCCCTGTTGGACAAGTTAATATCTACTGAACAAACGGGTTTTGTAGAAGGTAGACAAATCCTAGATGGCCTAGTAGTAACCCAAGAGGTTATCCACTCATTAAAAATGAAAAAAAAAAGGGCATGATGATTAAATTAGATTTGTCGAAAGCATATGATAGACTGAATTGGAAATACTTGGAAGAAGTCCTAGAAAGTTTTGGCTTCAGCAAGAGATGGGTAAAATGGATTCATAGTCTAATTACAACTCCGAACTTCTCCATACTTGTTAATGGAACCCCCTCAAAAACTTTTAATGCATCTAGAGGAATTAGACAGGGAGACCCATTATCTTCGTTTCTTTTCATATTGGTAGCAGAGGGCCTTGGTAGATATATTAAAAAAGAACGGGCAGCGAACAAAATCAAGGGCTTGAAGCTATGGGGTAATGATCTGCCCTTAACCCATCAGCAATTCGTTGACGATATTATGTTGTTTGGGGAACCAACTGTAAAATAAGTGAGACAGCTGAAGAGGATTTTGGACTTATTTGCTGAAGCCTCCGGACTGGAAATTAATAGAGACAAATCCTGTGTTTTTATATTTAACACTATGGAGCAGATTAAAACTCATCTTACAAGACTGATGGGCTTTAAACGAGGAGAGCTTCCTACGAAATACCTAGGGAATTTACTGGACTTCACATCCAAAAAATTGAAAAATTGGCAAGGAGTCTTGGACAAATTGAGAAACAGAGTAGCGAACTGGGCTTTTAGAACTTTAAACATGGCAGGAAGGGTAGTGCTGGCGAAATCAGTCCTCCAAGCTATTCCCATATATCCTCTGTCGATGATGGCAGCTCCTTTAGGAGTCTGTTCAAAGATTAGAGAGATCATAAGAAATTTTATCTGGGGAGGGGCGAATCAACAGAAAAAATGGGCCCTAGTTTCTTGGAAACACCTAATGGAGAGGAAGGAAAAAGGAGGATTGGGTTTACGCGACCCGAAAAAACTCAACAAAGTGTTAGGAGCGAAGCTCTGGTGGCGATGGTTAAGAGAGGGTAATGACCTGTGGAAAGCCATTTGGAGACTCAAATACAATATGCCAAACACAATAGTTGACATTTTAAGACAGAGAGAAACCCCAAAGGGTTCAACAATCTGGGATCTAGCTCGCCAGAACAGAGATATAGTAGAAAACCATACATTCTGGGAAATTCGAGGCGGCGAGGAAGCCAACTTCTGGGATGAAAAATGGCAGCAGAAGGAAAAAATGAACAGAATTCAGACGGTCCAACAGCTACAGGAAAGAATAGAGGGAAATCGAAAATGTGTCAAAGACTATTGGAAAGATAATGAATTGGATGGTATCTGGAGAAAATGGATAGAACCAATTGAATGGGACTGCGAGCTAAATCAAGAGCAACAAGAAGCTTATATGAAAGAGGTGGATTCCAGGAAAATTAGAGCTCGTACAGGAAGGGACATACTTAGATGGGGGAACTCCATGAAAGGATCTTTCACCGTCAAAGAGGCATACTACCTAGCGGACACACAGGCTATAAATGAGGAGAATCTCGAATGGAAAATTATTTTGGGAAGCAACTGGTGGCTAAAAGTTTCTCTATTCATATGGCTTGCAGCTAAGAACAAGATCCTAACTTGGGACAGAATTCAAAAAAAAGGCTTTAGTGGACCCTCAAGATGTTGTCTCTGTAAAAACGAAGAGGAGACCCGAAATCACCTCCTAATTAATTGTTCGTTCACTAAGAAATTATGGATGGATACAAGAAAGATATTTGGAAAATCTAAGATAGTTCCCAGAGACATTAACACAATAATTTTCCAATGGAACAAGGAGAAATTCCAATGTAAAGTTGTTAGCAGAGCTTGGGATCTTATTGCAGGCTTCGTGCTGTGAATGATATGGAAAGAAAGGAACCGTTGGATATTCCAGGACAAAATAAAAGATTCAGAAACTATATGGAGATGAGCGGTCAGTCTAATGAGTGAAACAATCTTGGTGGAGAAGTGGGACGTGGAGGACTGGAAGGCTAGTCAAACAGAGGAGATGATCCTGAACAGTTTAAACTTAAAGTATGAGATGGTGTATCATAAGCAGGACATCAGGCATAGTGCGCGAGCCCAAAATTCAGATAAATTTATTTACCCCAGAGATAACTTCATCAAATTAAACTTTGATGGAGCATCGAAAGGGAATCCTGGCAATGCTGGTTTCGGAGGCATATTTCGCGATAGTCAGAAACAGGTAAGGTGGATTTATGCTGAATGGGGCGGGGAAATGACGAATAATGAGGCTGAACTTTGGGCGATCCACCAGGGGCTGAGAATCGCAATCAGAAATGGTTATACAAACTTGGAAATAGTTGGTGACTCTCAGATCGCGATTGAAATATTAAAGAAACTTAGCAATGGAAGAGATTGGGAACGAATTACCAGCAGTTGGAGAACTGCCGGAATTGTCCAAGAGATAGCGGGTCTGCTAAAAAGGATAGAATACAAATTATTTAACCATGTAAGGCGGAATGGGAACCGTGTGGCCGACTTCCTGGCGAACTGGGGTTGTAAAGGACGAGGCAGCATTGTAGACAGCCAATGGAAAGCCGTGCGTTCCAGCAGAGATTGGTTAGATTTGGCAACGATTATTAATGAGGATCATGATCTGGCAACGAGCGAGAATGCCAGGATTAATGAGCTGGATAGGTGAGTGGGACTGGAGATCTCGGTTAATGAATGCAGGTCAGTATGGACAGAGGAATGATATGATGGAAATGCACAGTGCAGTACACCGGCGGCGTGTGTGGAAGGCATCTCAGGATCACTCCCACCGCGAAATAATTAATGCATGCGATCGGAGAAGATGGTGGAGCGGCATGTCAGAACTTCAGACGGTAAATGATAAACAAGGAATGATGGCCAAGAGAGGCAACATCCCGGATAATAAATGGCGGCAATGCATCGCCGATATCGTGGCATACTTTGATGGCAGAAAGGTAATAAGTACCCAGACGGGTAAGGGAAGGCAGCAGGTTAGTTTCTTTCCAATTCAGCGTGCAGAGGTTAGGACAGTAGCGAGACAGCGAGACAGGAAAATTTTTAGCCGGCACCAGAACATACCCCATGACATAATTAGAGATAGCATGGAAACCAGGATGAAGTCTAGGGTGGCGGAGGAGCTGACTATTGCAGCTGACAAGAACAGGGACAGGAAAGGCAAGGCCGCTGCGAAAGAGGAGCTCCCGGCAGAAATTTTTGAGATTGAGGACGATTCTGAGGATGAAGAACCCCGTCGCGAAGCTAACAGGAAGTATAAACCATAGGGCAGATCAACAGGCGGTTGGGTCAACCAGCAGTCGAAAGCGGATCAGCCAGCACCGCAGGTGGAACGCATAAGAAGATACGGCAGGAGAAAAAGTGATAGGGGAGCGGGAAGCAGGACGGATACAGGCGGCAAGAGAGGTCGGGGGCAGAGCAGGAATGAAGGCGACAAAGGCGAGAATCTGAAGCAGGAAGCGGGACCAACCAAAAAAACAAGGAGATTGATGGAGCAGAGAATTCACCAGGCTGAGAGGGCCTATCAGCAGAATACAAATCCAAAGGTCAGAAGAATTATGCAGCATTTGGAGGAGTCTTTACAAGGCCAATCTGACGCAGAAATGGAGGACTGGGAATTCTTACTGCATGACCCAGGCAACACCAGGGGAAGAATGTCTCTATTCAAGCAATCTCTCCACATTTACTGGGTAATGAAAAGGTTATTGGCAAAAGCATTAGAGAAAGTTTCTACTGAGATGGTGGAAATAGCGCAGGGAGGCCCTGAACTGCGTAGGGAACTGAGGTTCATCCACATTGCTTTAGAGAGGCAAGAGAAGAAACTGGATGAATTACAGCAGCTATTGAAGGGAGAACATCAGGGAGCAGACGGAGGAGCAAACCAGCAACCTGCAACTGAAGATATCTGAGAAAAGATATGTATATGAAAGTATATAATCTAGTTAAATATAGTTTTTTGCATGCTCTAGATAAGGGAATATACTTTATGCAGACCAGTAGGATTAGGAGTACTCAGGACTATTTAGTTCATCTTGCAAGGATAATCAGACTTTGGGCTTTCTATTTTTGGTCGGCCATTAAAAACTTTAGATGGCTAAAATACTCGGTTTCCCCATGAGGGTGAGTTAATATGTTTTGATACTATGTTCTGTTTTATTTTCTATATAGTAATAGAAAGAGTCCCACCTCAGCTTACAAAAAAAAAAACTAACGATTTGGATGAAAGTCATAGACATCCTATACGCATTATCTATATTATGATCCCATGCCAATAACGTTTCTTCTGTATCTGATAAATCATCATAAATGATACATTTCATTGTTTCAAAACGTGGGTTATTGGGATATTCCTCCATCAATTTCCTTTGAGGTTCTACATAATGGTTCCCCCCAAGCACATAATAATTGTATTCAAAACTTTTTAACTTATCAAATGCTTCTTTGTTTGGAACTTGAGCTGGATCAACAAGAAGTACATAATCAACCACATGAGCATATGGATTGTACCTCATCAATGTCTTCAAGTTGTGAACATGCAGGTGGTGTGGCTTTCTAATTTGATATTTAAATTGTCCTTCACTTGGCTTATAGATTTATCTCACATTAGGTTGAAATGTATGACCACCCTCAATTAAGTTAGTCTTTGTCAAGTGATGTCGAATGTCATTTTGTTTTGTTTTAATAATGTTATCTTCTAAATCAACTCCTAGTGTAATGATTTACCTACTTTCTTTTGAAATTTCACTAGGATCTTCACTCTTGGCTTTGAATTTTTTAGAATGATCAACTTTTATTTCTTCCTCCTCTTTTCTTCTAGATAAGTAACATCCTCATCATCAGCTAGGACAGAGACATTCTTGGGAATTTTTACTTTTGGTATTTTATGGCTCTTCTCCTTTCTAACATCATTTCTAATCTCATCCTCAGTAATGGCAGCATATTCTTCAACTTCAGTTTCAACTTCATCCTCTTCAAAAGTAACATGTATAGCTTTGCTAGATTTATCCACTATATACATTCTTTGTTGATCCCTTGGATGTAGTCTTGTAGCATCATGAACTACTTTTTTTTGCTTGTTTTCCATATCTTCTGCTGACCCTGAGTAGAAACAACTAACAACATTCATAATATCTCTCTATAAAATAAATGTCTCCCAACATAATTGAAATATTTTCAATAAAATTTTGTCAATCAAGATATCATATGTCAATAAAAACTAAGTTATAAAAGATATAATGATATAATTACAATAATGCAAAACACATAAATATAAATATAAATACTTACAATATCTTATGCAATCTCATTTATGATTTATTTACACATCTTTGTAGATTCATCTGTCGTGTCATACATTGACAATGCAAACTTATATCTAATCTTTTCATGTGACTTGGGCAGTTTTGTAAGTACATAAACAACTTCAGTATCCAATATCAAACACATGTCTAGTACTTTTCCCAGCACCTCATAACTTCCACTATCGTTAGGGATATCAACATATAGATATATTTGTAGATGTTGTTCATTGCCTCTATCTTTCACAAACCATATATGTTTTGTATGCTTCACTTCTTGTGATTTCTTCTAGTAAGAAATCAACATCTTATCCTTTGAGGCACTTGATACATTTGTAGTTATTAGAGGTTTGGTTCATTCAAAAATATTTTTTTAGAATCCACCTCTAGTCTTAATAGTCTTTGCTCCAGAAAGATTCACAAAATCTTCCTTGATTGCATTTTCCTGCAAAAAATATACACATATATATAAATTAGTAAATTACAAAAAAACCAAGAGCTTAAGTAAACAAACAAAATGAAACAAAATCTAAAAAGGAAAAAAGACCAGAAACATGCACATCAAAACCCATGACAACTTGGATGTTAGGTTTATACAAGGAACCAAAAAAAAAATTATTTGTTAGAAAAAAAAAATCATTTGTCCCCGGTCCATTAGCAAGCCCCCTGCTAGGGGGTCATTGTGCCTTAGTGTCATTTCATTTCTGTGCCAGTGCACAGGCGTGCCTGACTATGGACGTGTCCGCCCAGTGCAAAAATTCCCTCTCGGTTAGTAGGGGGTCAATTCCTAGAATCGCCCCCCAGGCCTACCGTGGGTGATTTTGGGAATTAACCCCCTAGGCCTATTGGGGATGATTCTAGGAATCGGCTCCCTAGCCAATTCCCATAATCACCCCTCACAAGCTAGGGGGTAGATTCCTAGAATCGACCCCCAGCCTTGATAGGCCAGGGGGCGATTATGGGAATTAGCCCTTGACCTGCCGAGGGTGATACTGGGAATCACCCCCCTAGATTGTCAGTGGTTGATTCCAGGAATCGACACCCCAACCTGCAGGGGGAGATTCTGGGAATCATCCCCTTGGTAGGCTAGGGGATCATTTCGCATTTTTCCTAGGGTGGGTAGACCCACAGTCAGGCGGGCGTGCCTGGCCATAGGGCTAGTCATCCGCGACATGTCGACATGTTTCACGTTGTCGTGTCGTAGATGGGCACACCCATGGTCGGACGACGTGTTGCACGTTGTCATGCCACAGACGGGCACACTCACGGTCGAACACACTTGCCCACAAGTAGTACCTGTTGGCGAGCACGCCCAACCCTGGGCTTGCCTGCCCACTGCATGGCAGCATGATGCACGTTGCCATGATGTGGGCGGGCACACCCACAACCAGGCACACCTTCCCATGGGACTCCTATTAGGTGGGTGTGTCAGGCCATGGGAGTGCCTGCATGTCGCACGATGACATGCACCCACTCCCGTAGGATCGCGGGGGTGGGTGCCCCAAGCAAGCACGTCCATGGTCGGGCATGCCCGCCCGCGGCATGGAAGCATGCAACATGTCGTTGTGCCACATGTGGGAATGCCCATGCAACCCAACCCGCCAAGGGTGAGGGTCGATTCTCAAAATCAACCCTCACCCTTGGGCGAGCTGGGCTGCTGGGGTGGGTCCTTGCCCACGACATGGCAACATGCACACCTGGCTGTGGGTGTGCCCACCCATGACATGACAACGCGCTGCACACTGTCGTGCCCACCCGCGGCATGGAAAAGACTACATGTTTTCATGCCACTGACGGGCACGTCCACCCATAGCAAAAGGCTTGTGGGTGGGCATGCCTAGCCATGGGCGTTCCCATCTGGGGTAGAGCGGCCCCCTCTTAGACCAAGGGGCCGATTATGAAAATTGGCCCCCTAGCCTACCAGGGGGCCGTTGTGCCCTAGGCAAGCACATCCACAACTGGGAAGCCCATGACCGGGCCCACCATGCCCACTGCTGACATATTGGCCTCTGGCCTGCCAGGGGGCTATCAGGTAAGCTTGGCCCATGTTAATTTTTAATTTGTAGTGGAATATAAATTTGGTTAATAAAAAGTAAAAAAAAAATTACTGGCTTTTTGTCTGGTATTTTGCGCAAACATAAAAACCCAACTGACACATAACTACTAGTAAACCTATGGGAGTTTAAGACCTGCACTCAGCAAAAGGGAAACTAATATTTCAAATATGATAATCTCCTGTTGAATGTGTTTCCGATAACAATGCAGTTGCTCCACAAAATCACTCCAAGTCTTTTAATGAAACCTTGAAAAGTCATGATGTGATGTGAGGAATATTGATAATGAAATTTATGATATAGCGGAAATTACAGAATTTTTTACCGCATGGTTAATGTGGTATTTTTTTTTTTTAACTTAACATATAAATCATGTTATGGCGATATAGTAAATTATTAATAAAAAAATCAATTGTCTAGTAAATGCTATATAGTTTAAGTAAAAGATTAATTTAGTTAAAATATTCTGTTAAAAATTTTAGTTTAAATATTTAGTTTAAATAATTTAGTCCATAATCCTTGGACATTGAGAGTAGCATTGATGAAGGCAAATCACTTAGTCATAATCCTAAGGACTGAAGAATGATTCAAATAAATAAAGAGTCATGTTTTCACTTAATCGGACTATGAGTAGCAAATTGAAGAATTTCCATGATAGTCCTAATCCTAAGGACTATGAGAGTAGCAGTGATGAAGGTATGAGGATGAAGAATTTCCAATAAATCAAGAGTCACATTTTCCACTTACTCCTAATCCTAAGGACTATGAGAGCAGTAGTGACGAAGAATAGGATGATGAATTTCCAATAAATAGAGAGTCACATTTTCCACCTAGTCCTAATCCTAAGAATTATGAGAGCAATAGTGACAAAGGGAAGGATGAAGCACTTAGTCCTAATCATAAGGACTATGAGAGCAACAGTGACGAAGGGCAGGATTAAGAATTTACAGTAAGTAAAAAGTCACATTTTCCATGTAGTCCTAATCCTATGGGCTATAAGAGCAACACTGACAATGCACATGATGAAGAATATCCAATAAACATTAAGTCAAATTTTCCATTTAGTCCTAATTCAAAGGACTATGTGGGTAGAAATGACGAAGGGCAAGATGAATAATATCCTACAAGTCAGTATTTCAAAATCACAGATGATCATAGTGAGGACAATATTCCTCTTAATGATGATGAAAATTCTTATACAGATGATGATTCAATGATGGAGACGTTGCCAACAAATATTGTATCGAGGAGTAGGAGCATACCTTTTCGTATCAATCCAAGATGTTCTAGTTATACAAGGGGTAGAGAATAATATCTCACGAGAAGAAGTTCTATCAGTGCTCTCATTTCAAGTGAATGTTGTCAAAAGGATTGCTTGAAACATATGGATTTCAAGTTTGTGTTGGAGAAAAGGAAGAGATATTTTTCAATGAATAAAAGCATGCAAAATTCATATTTAGTGGGGTGCATGCAGTATACATTTTCAAGTTATGATTATCATATTGGGTCTTTATTTATTTGTAGAAAGGATTTCAAAATATTTCATTCAATGGGTAATTTTCTTCTGTCAAGAATCCAAGAAAATTTGGAAAAGGATCCCATATTTTATTCAGAAGTACGTCATAAACGACAGTTTGGGCCATTATCAAACACTGCAATGTCATGGATGAAAGAATTATTTTCAATGCATGGAGAGTGTATGCCAAATAGAGAGACAATACATATTCCAGATAATTTTTCAAGACGATAAATCTACAACTTATACAAAGAATATGCATAAGGTGTTGAAGGAAATGGACGATTTATTACATATCAATATTTTGTGAAGATATGGAAGAAATAATTCAACAATGTTTGTGTTCCAAAGCAGACAAGGATGGGGGTTTCTAGTACATATGCATCTCTTAAATAAAAAGGGATAAATGTGAAGGGGCAAAAAGAGGTAAGCATTCATAACATTAATTTTTAAATTGTATAATCATTAACTATGAAAACATATTTATTAATGACTTTCTTTTATATTGTGTAGATTCCATTGTCAAAGCACTTCAAGAGTATCACAAACAATAAACAAGTGAAAGGAAAAAGTTGTACAAGCATTGAAAGAAGTGTTATGATAATCCAAATAAATATTTGGGTTTGATAATTGATGGTATGAACTAGAAGAAAACACTTCTACCACATTTTTTTCACACCCCAAAAAAATTACAGGAGGGAATTTTTATTTGGTATCACTTGGTCGGTTGTATAGTGTTCAATGGGAAAATGTTGCCAAGGGTATAATTCACAACTCCAAATTTTCATAATGATGCAAATATGAAAATAACCATAATTCATGATGTGGTTTATCATTGCTCTGGTAATCTTCTTGAAGCTTTATATCTACAATTGGACAACACTTGTGAAAACAAAAATCAGATTGCCTTTTGGATATCTAAACATGCATGTTGAATTGAGAATTTTTCAGAAGGTAAAGGTTGGCTTCATTCTTGTTGGGCACACTCATGACCATATTGATTAGCTGTTCACTCGTTTTTCAGTCACATTGAGGAGGAAGGATGTTGGGAGCTTGCAATCATTAATTTAATATATTAAGGAAGCATACATGCTATAGCCTATTTTTTATGTGTTAGATGAAACTAATGACGTGCAAAAGTTTATTCTAGGATCACATGGTGAGGAGAAATGCATTGAACAATTTAATGACATTAGCTTCCACCGTCAATTTTGTATCAAAACAATTGATGGGAAAACATTATTATGGGACAAGAAGTATTCAACTACTACAGAATGGGTGTCGTCATCAGGTTTGGAATTTTTGAAGTTCATTCTAGATCATCCAATATTTACATCAAATATATTTTCATTACAATCAGTTTTTGAAGTTCATAATACACGCGGGCAGAATAGAGATATAAATTATTTTGATTTCCTAGAATAAATTAAAAAATGTATTAGATATACATATGAGTACTTTGATATTGCTGATTCATTTTGGTGGGAGTATATTTTCAATAATCAAAGTGATATCATTTCAGTATAAAAAAATTGAATATATACCTTTGAAAACTCCATTTATTTGGCCACAAAATGTGTCAAATGAACATGAGGAAAGAAACATTGTTTAACAAGAACAATCTCAAGGTATTATTAATTCTTCACAGGTAGAGGAAACAGAAATGTATATTGGTTCTAGAATATCTCGTGCACAACGTGAAGCCATGGAAGACCTTTACAGGGGTTTAGTACAGGATATTAAGGAGGGTTTCATGATCGCATTACGAGTAGATGGAGATGCCAATTTCTATCCGTTATGGGCTGCTAAGGTTATAGAGGTCATTACAAAAAATGAAGATGTTGCAGGTGTTGAAGTACATTGGTATGCCACAAATATACACCCATTCAATGGTGTGTACAAGCCAGAAATGGTAGTTGATAAACAAATTGGCGAAAAGAGAAAAGAAAGAGTACAAATATAAATCGTCACTGCACAAACCTCTTAAAATTGAAGGATGTTGACATACTTGTTATGACTTCAATTTAACAAAGAGAGAAACTCTTCGCTTTAGGACAATAGAGATTATGAAGAGGTTGTTACCATAAGAAACACTATTGAGATGGGAGTCCGTTAAACCCAGTCATAGATCTAGAAGAATTTTGAAACTTGAAATGGTGGGCACGCATGTGGACTCAGATGGGTCGCTAGTTGATGAAAGAGAAGAATATGGAACATCTTCATCTGCATCCAGTCATTCATCTGAAGACGTGAATTATGATGGTGTGCAAGAAGATATGAGTGATTTTCAATAATTGTCTAATATAGTTTATATAAATAATGTTTGCATTGTATCTTGAAATAAAAATTTTGATTTCCATATGATGTTAAATGAAGTTATGAGTCATTTTTATGTTTGTTGGATTATATGTTTTAATTATGATGATTTTTATTGTTTAGAATATCCACAACGCAACAATAACTTAGAGATATAATTTATGTTTCATTCAATCTACAAGTATTGACATTTTGATTAATTTATTCATGTAATTTGTTCATATTGTCATGGTTTAAATGTATTGAAAATTTAGAGTTTTTTAATTAAATGGTTCAAAAATTTCCATTTTTTTTTTTTATCTTTAATGTTATGGTTGAAAATAATTAGAATTTTAGCGATCTTTAGTGTCATGTTATTATATGTTTAACAACATGGATGAAAACTGATGGAATTTTATTGTGTTTCAAATCCCATTATTTTATCATTATCACCATTACTAAAATTTGTTGAAATTATACTTGGGAAAGAAAAATGTTATTCTACCAAAAAGATTAGTGTGTTTTTTTCATTTATTTTGCACAAAAGAATTTGGTTTTTGCATAAAATAAAATTGGTTTTTACTACCATTTTTTAAATATGTTGAAAATTAACCCTTAAAAAAAAACATCATTCCAGAATACACACTTTTCATTTTTTGGACTGTTTTTCATGTTTTTTGGGGGTTTTTTTGCTAGAGTTCCCACTTTTAGTTTATAGTTCCGATTTGAAAGTTTACGTTGTTCATAATTTTATCTCTTATATTTGATCTACATTATTTTTCCAACATTTTATTAAACTATAAATATTTAAATTTTATATTTGAGAGCTTAAATGGATTGTTCTAATGCAACTTAGTACAACTCTTATTTTCATATTTTTAAGGGTTACCAACTCTGTTCCAAGAGCCTTCATGAAGCCAAAATAGGGAGGTTTTCCTAGCCTCTATAACATTCCTTGGAATTTTTCATCTTCCAAGAACAACCTCAATAACAATACATATATAATGGTTATTACTCAAAGATGTAAGAGCTTATTTTTCTATTTGAACAAAAAATCTGGAAAACCTTCAAAAGTGGGTCTTTTGTAAGCAACCCCTAAAGCTTCTCCAATGGACTAAAAAGTATATATGAAAATAGAATACGTAATACCAAGCCTAGTAAGAATAACATATATACATTGGTCATGTTTCTTTGGTATGTTATAGTATTCATGACCCGAACTTAAATAGGAACACAACACATTACAAATATAACCATAAATAAAGAGATGTAGTAGAAATAATACTCCATTTCATTAATATAAAAACATTGAAATATGCTTACAAACATAATGGAAATAAACTAGCTCGACTGATGGTAGGTTATCTCTAAGAAGATATGTGGTGTCTACGTGTCTCTGAACTATGTTAAAATGAGGATCAAGGGCCTATTTATTATTGAACAACAAAATAAAACCCTAAGAAATGAAAAGCCTAACCCCAGGAGATGTAATTCCAAGAGTTTGTGGGCCATGTTTGGGTTAGTTAGGCAACCAACTTCCCAGGGTCGTAACTTGTTCATATTATCTATGTTTGGTGCATACGATACCTTGTTGGAAAGGTATCTCCAAGTATTACAGGATTTATAGCGGGCCATTTTATTTGGCTATAGGCCTATAGAAGACCTCCAAACAACATCATTTTTGCAGTCAAAATTACTCCCGAAGTTTAGGACCTGAAAACATAGGTAGTTAAAAAAAGAAAAAGTGAACTTTGAATCTCTAAGCTATCATTTTTAATCTGAAGGAATATAAGATAACCAAAATGCCATGTGGTAAAGAGAGCTTCGCCCACATGATGATGAGTGCGTAATGAGGTCATTGAGTAAAAGAAAGTTCTCCTTGATTCTCTAACTTTACCTATGAGCCCACTTTAGGGCAGCATAGTCCCTACCACTGAACATATAAATTATTCTTTGGGAAAAATTACATAAACAATTATAACCTACACTGGTAAATGTTAAATTAATAGTGATCAATAGATAAATTTGATCCTACAGTCTTGATTTGGCGAGAAGTAAGGAATTGAGATGTGAAGTGGATAAATTAATTGATTACTCAAGCACAAGGACTTGTATAAATTTTGCATTCAATGTAAGCTTTCCATTTTTGAAATCTACAGTTTTAAGGAAAAATATGGGTTTGTTGAAATTCATTCATCACTCAAGTTATGAATTGGAACTTTAAAATTGTGTACAAGATCCAAATAATAAATGCAACTACTATGATGGATTTTTCAATGTTCGGTTTCATAAAGTATCAATATATAATAAAATGTATAGAAGTACCAATAATGCGAATTGAAAACTGCTAAATTAAACTATGCATAACACATACTATTAACTTTACTGGGTTTTTAGGTGCATACAACACAAGTATTTATATGGCACGATTATTAACTCTACTAGGTATCACACTATCAATACAAATTACCAATAACTTTATTACTATAATCTTAATCTATCTCCTATTAATGTATCCTATTAAGATTAATGTACAGGTTTATTAGCTAATATACCTCATTAGTTTAATCGGTGTACTCGTTAATATATTTCATTATCAATGTATATGTAAATCATTAATATCTCTACATAAAAAAATATTGATGGTTCTATCGAGATTACCCATAACCATCACTAATATCATTAAAATATTAACTTGAAATGAAATCGACAACAAATTGAAATAGAATTTAAGCATTACCATTATCATTAAGCTATTAACTTGCAATGAAACAAACAACACATAGAAAATGAATTTAAGCTTGTGTGCATCTTTTATATACTCAAATTTGTTGGAGTCCAAGAATTTATAGATCACCAAGAATTTGTTACAATTCAAAAATTTACATGACAGGTCACAAGTTTCCGAACCTCATATACCTTATTCACTTCAAAGATTCCACTATGTGCTTAATCAAAACTAAACGAAACCAAATCCGCCTTATGAGATTCCATAAGAAGGTAGAAAAAATCCAAACTTCAAGCCCACAAGAAGTCTGCATGTTCACTATCTAAGCCGTGTCTTGTAAGTAATTCTAGTTAATTCACCATGAAATAAAAATAAAATGCAACCTGATTGTCCAAGTTGGTCCTCTGCAATAGAATGTGAATATGAATTAAAATTGAACGTTGGGAATTGAATGTGGAATTTGGACTCTCACGAGTATAAAATCAAATCAATTGTGGAATTTTAAAGCTTCAAAACATAAATTAAAATCCAATGTCATATTTGAAAACCACGCTGGATATAAACTGAAATTTTCATGAACTTACACAAAATGAAATGCTTGTAAATGTAATGTTAAATAATTAAAGAGCTCAATGAGAAATTCTACAACAAATCCAAATAAAAGTTACAATTCATTTTACTTTGTATAAATATAAACTTTGAATGGATTTAGAAAATAGAAAGATATACCTACATAGTAATGTGGCCATAATTTTTGAAGAAAAGTTATAGATTACTTCATAATGGTCTCTGTTCTTTTCAGGTTAATTTTTGGATGAGAATACAAATCCCAGTTGTTATACCTATACGTTTTTACAAATTTCCATTGTACATTTACCTCCTCACAGAGAGAAAACTAGTTAGTTAGCATATGATTAGAAAGCTCCAACCTGCAGGATTTAACTGCTCAGATTAGGCTTTATAGAAACCCTAGGAAAAACTCAGTTTTTAACTAAAAATAACAATTATTGCATAAGATGATACTAAAAAAATGAAGTTTGGGGATCGATCGACTCCAAATACCCAATTTCTAGAAACTCGTTGGCTTTTAGCTTTAAAAACCAAGGAATAACAGGGGTGTGAAATGATATCTTTGTTGAAAAATGCAACAAGAAAATCCAAATTTAATTTTGTCCTTGAATTAAATTAGTAATTAAATTGTAAATCTAATTTTGATAACAACTTGTGATAGTTAACTAAGTTAATTTGACTTAGTTGACTCAATTAATTTGAGTTGGGAGTCTATCTATAGCCATGTAGAGTGGTTCCTAAATTTTAAGGGCCCAAGTTGAGTTATTTTGAGTTGTGATTATTTAATTCAGTTTAATAGAGTTAAATTCAATTAAACCAGTTCCAACTGATGGAGGAATTAGTGGGAGATCCAGTAGTGGGGTGTAACCTGTAGTAGTGGGGTGTAACCTACACTTCTTAACCAGTAAACTGAAGATTCAATCATAATAAACTCATGCATGATAGATCAAAGAAAGATCCAGTTGATATTGGAGTTCAGGGACAATGTACTATTAGTTGTAAAATCATCTAAATTAAATCGATGGTGCATGCAATCAAAGGAAGGCCTATGATGGATTGAGCAGTTATGGATGAGGAATTTCTCAATTAAATATGACCTAATTCCCTAGGAAACTGCCCAAGGAAATAGGATCTTGGCAGGCAACATATTTGGCTAAGTATTGACTGGAGCTTGTTTGTGAAGTAGTGAGATAGATTGATATTCTACAGAGGTTTCTCAAGCTTGAGAAAAGCATTATAATATTCTCATGTTTTATGATTAATTTAGTATATAGATAGCAAGGGTTTTTAGTTGTGGATTTACCCAAAAAAATATTTTGTTATGTGTGATTGAATTATTTATCTTTTATGCTTCATGATTTCGTTGATCGTTTATTGTGTTCGATGATGCGTAGATTAGTTTCAAGCCAATTGTTTTATCATATTAAAATCTATAGTTTGAATCTACTAGGAATTTATACATGGTATCAAAGCTAAAATCATTATAGAAGAGGAGAATATGAGTTTTCCTTTTGCAGGAGATATCGAATTTGCAGTATCATACTTGAAAGCCAGCAGAATGTCATTCTGTGGATTGAGATTCGAATATTCCCTTGAGGGTAGTTCAAACTATATTTCTTGGAAGGACAGGGTGGAGGAATTTTTGGAATAAAATGGGCTTAACGAATTCATAGACAAAGACATTCCTAACCCAACTGATGCTCAGGATCCGACAGAGTGCAGAAACTGTCTAGAAAAGGTGAGAAGGATTGTCCTAGAAGCAGTTCGAGATCATATTGTCTCGAACCTCCATGATAAGGAAAATTCATTTTCAATGTGGAAGGCCTTGACAAACGTGTTTCAAAACAAAATTGACCACAAGAAGCTGGAAGTGAAGGAGAAGGGCAATAGTATACCAAAGTACTTGACCAAGTTCACCCAATGTCAGGATGATCTTGGAAGTGTCAGTGTTATAGTTTCTGAAGACGATATAGTGAGCCTATCACTTTTAGTACTTCCCAAGAGCTGACAAAACTAATGGGACTCAGTTAATGGGAGGGATAAGATACCAGAGTAGGAGCGATTGTCATCCCACTTGGTACAAGAAGAGATTCAGCGGAACACTAGTGATGGATCCTCATCCAAGCATGATGATGAGGAGAATTGTGCCTTAGCTGTAAAGGAAAATAATGGGAAGGGGAAGTCATCCCATTCCAAATCAAAATCCAGTCAGTAAAACAAGAATAAGGACATTTCGAAGATTAGATGTTTTCACTGTCACGAGTTGGAACACTATGCCACAAAGTGTGTGCACAAGAAGGTTGGTAAGAAGCCCTCAGGAGGAGCGGTATGTGAAGCTCTTACTTCACAATTCGAACTCGATTTCACCTTCGTTGTTGTGACATCAGTGATGAGTAGTGTGTGGTACCTAATTAGTGAAGCCTCATTCCATAGGACTGGCAACAAAGAGTTTTTTAGTGACTTGGAGGATAAGGACCTCCAGATGCACATCGAGATGGGAGATGATGGGAGGTATAGTGTCACTGACACTGTTACTATTATCTTTTAGAGGGAGTTTACTACTCTCACATTAAAATATGTCATGTACGTTTTAGGTTTGAATAAGAACTTGGTTTCAGTTTCCATGTTGGAGGACCATGGCTACAGTGTGATATTTAGCAAGGGAAAGGCTTTCATTCATCACATATCCTGAGGATAGGTGAAGCAGATTGGGGTTGAGTTGAAGAACCTCTACAAATTGGATGTATAAGATTGCGCTGCTTTGAGCACAAAATTGGAGAAGGTTGAGAGCGAAGAATTCAATGAGTTGTCGCATAGAAGATTGGGTCACTTGCACCACAGAGCTTTGAAGATCATGCAAAAATTTTCTATAAGACTTCCCAATGGTACATTATAGTAGAGAGACATGCAAAAGGTGCACATTAGGGAAGTACAAAAAATATTCCTTTTTGTGAAAATTCCTAAACTGAAATTCTACTGTAGCAACTAATTTATTTCACCTACTTATTATTCACAATAAGTTATTTATGAAATCCCTTCAACAAATATTAAAATAAATTCTACTGTGGTTATCACAAAATTACCCAGAGAAAAATACATGCACAAGAACCAATCACATGAACATAGCTGTTTTCGAACAATTGTCCTCGGAAAAACCCAATGTGGGAAAATCGATGCAACAAATGAGGGCTTTCTTTTTTTTTTTTGTGTAAGTCGGATGTTTATATTAGAATACAAAATAGAGTACAAAAAATCCGCAGAAGCAGATCGAGAGTAGGGATGTACAATAGTTCATAGTTTATCACCTGCTCAGAGATATCAGAAAAAAGAGACTGCAAAATGCACACCACGCAGGGTGGCCCGAGCTAAACTTGTGCCTAAAAACGATACTACCGAGACATTACAGTTCATGACATTAACATAGATAGACTTATGCCGATACATAGAAATAGACGAAGGAAACAACATAGGTGACTTCCTTAGATAAACTTGCCCATCTGGCTGATGGTGTCCAGACCCATCTCCCGCATATGTTTGTCCATTCTTGCTTGCATGGCTTCAATTGATTCGTTGTCCTGTACCACCGTTGTGGCCTGCTGCGGATTAATGGGCGCTGGGTTAACAGAATCCCTCAGTAGCCTGATGAGCAGAGTCAGCTTTCTATTGACTGTCTGAACAGCTTCATGCACAGTGGTGATTCGGCCATTCAGCGAGCTGTTGTAGTCGATTATCTTTGCCATTTGAGCCTCCGTGAGGTTCACCTCAGTTACAATTTTCTCCTTTTCCTTCTCGATCGATTCCAGAGCTTTGGCGATGAGAGTCTTGGTTCGCCAGCTCTCTGCTTTTGTTCTAACAAACTGAGTTGCCCTTTTCGAGGGGGTTCTCGGGTCCTTCAACCAATTCACCTCCTCTGCAATCTCCTCCTCCGTGCGCCCTTCTTCCTCCTGCTTGGCTTTGGCCTCAAGTTCCGCGATTTTTTGTTTGTTCTTAGTTGCTGTTCGGGTTTCATAGCCTCTCTTCGCCTCCTGAAGGTCCCAATTTGCAGCAGCACAATGGCTTCCTCCCGCTTCCATATCTAACTCCCTATACTCCTCCCAGCTAATGCTATTACCGTTCACGGTTGCGTGCTCGACACTGTGATAAGAGACTGTGAGGAAAACAGGGTAGCTGCCCTCTGCTTTATAGTGTTTGTGAAACCTCATGAGGATGGTCTTAATCTCGCTGGAAGTGGGAGTACTATGACAATAAATTTGATTGAGGTTCGCACAAGCAAGGTCGTTGAAGGTCGAATTGGAATGAGAGTGGCTGCTCATAATCCAATTGTCATTATGCCATTTGTCCTGTACGATTGAGCTGTTGCTATGGTGGATGGTGGTGTTTGAATTGCCCTGTTTGCCTGCATGCCCAGTCTTCCTATGCGGATCCTTGATCTACCCCGTCTCTTTCGATATCACCATAAATGCTATTGATGCCTTGCTATACGGATCCCTTCCAAGTGTTCTGATATAGATCTTGCTGATGCTATAAGTTCTGTGGCTCGATCTGTAATGATCACTCATCTGGCTGGCCTGCCGCCGCCAGGAATTCCACCACCAGAGAAGTCATGTCATTCCGTTGCCTTGATGATCCTTTCTGCTTTTACCGGTTTTATCAAAATTCCGGTGCCGCAACCCGAAGCCGTCCCCAGCTAGGTTGGATCGGCCTTGAGTAATTCCTTCTCTGCCAGCTGGGCACATGTCACCTTGAGGGTTGGGCAGTCTACCTCTTGCCAACAGTTGTCCATGATTTTGTTCGGGTTGTCAGCACCATGGTTTGCCAAAAAATCCGCCAACCCATTCACCTTTCTTCTTACGGTTTGGAAGACTATGCCTCTCATTTCTGCTATTAGCTCCGCTATACTCTCCGTGGCTTTGGCCAACCTCCAATGTTTGGTGGCCTTACTGACTCTTGTGCCTGCTTGTAGGCGTTTAGCCGCCAACAAATGAGGGCTTTATTAATCTTCAACATTGATTTACTTTACGAGGAATGATTTTACAGAGAAAATGAAAGAAAACACCTAAGACTTTCCCTTTGAGACTTTCGGACACTTTGGAGACCCTGCTCCCACTCCCGCGTCACCTTTGTGTCACTTTGTGTGGCCTAGCATTGCTATGAGTGGCTTTGCGTCCCTTTGCGTCAGCCTGCATGAGGACTACATCTCTCCTCTGGACTGCGTCGCTGTCTGCACTATCTCCCACTGTCCCTGCATCACCTCCTCTTCAGTCAGTGTGTGTTTTTGATTCCCTCCTCTTCCTCCACCCTGCAACTCTCCCTCTGAAATCGATCTCCTTTACTTGAAAATCTATTTTCCTTGAGATACTGAGTATCTACTGGTCTGTCTCCAAATGATCCTCAAGTCTTCTCTTATAATTTTCCTATTGATGAATCAATGGTCAATATTAAGTCTCTAATCAATGGATAAGATTAAAACAGACTTGGTCCTCATCTCTTAGAATATTCTCACCCTTATCTCTATTAATGCCCATTAATATTTTTATTTTCCTAAGTTTAGACTTAGGAACCCATTAAAAAGATTAATTATTTTAATAACTCCTCATCCAGGTGGAATTTCTCAAAATGATTTCTGGGCCTTGGAGATCTCATGTGCCTTAGCCTCTCCTCGAAATTTCAAGGCTATAGCACATCCGATGCTACCAAAAATCAACACTCCCTCTTAGCAAGGAATGTGCTCTAGTAATGCTTCATCACTGAAACATCACACTGATCCTCCACATCGATACCTATGTTGATGCTAGTCCTGCTGCCCCACATCCACTGCACTGCTTCTTCCTTTACTGTTACCCATGACACTGCCAATGTCATTGCTACATCTGAACTGCAGCTCCCTCTCAACATCTTGCATCATGCTGCCCATAACACTAGCACTGCTAATTGTTGCACTGCAACTCCCGACACTTATCCATTTCTACTACTGAAATGGATTCTTTACCATCCCCATATTCTCCTTGAAATAAAAAAACTTTATTCTTCCTAGAGCCTTGGTGAGGATGCCTACTACCTATTCTCCTGTAGGAGTGTACCTCAATTGTACTGCTCTTTGTTGGACATAATCTCTGACAAACTGACACTTGATATCAATGTGCTTCGATCGATCATGAAATACTGGATTCTCAAAAGAGCTTAATGTAACTCTAATTATCACACATGATCCTGGTCGCTTCCATCCTTCTCATGAATAGATTCACAAGTAATTTCCTAAGCCATATGGCTTCCCACAAAGTTATACTAGCTGCAATATATTCTACTTCAGCTAAGTTCATAGCCACAGATTTTTGTTTCCTATTGCACCGGTAGATCATTACAGATCCAATTTTGAAACAGTACCCAATTGTACTATTTTTATCTACTAAACTTCCAGCCCAATCTGCATCAGTGAACCCACTTAGCCTGATGTCATTGCCTCGAGTGTACAATATTCCATGCTCGATTGTTCCTTGTATATACCTGAGAACATGTTTGGTTCCTTCCCAGTATGCCCTCTTAGATTCCACCATGAACTGACTGAGGGCGTTGACAACGTAACAAATATTTGGCCTGGTATTGACTAAATACATCAAGGACTCTATAAGTTGCATGTACAAGGTGGGATCAACATCTTTATCTTCATATGAATCAATCTTCTTCCAGTTGGTGATCATTGGAGTAACCATAGCTCTACATTCCTGCATCCTGAATATCCTCAAGATCTCTGTAGCATATCTCCCTTTTCCAAGGAATATCTCACCCTTCTGCTGCCAAACTTCCAACCCCAAGAAATAATGCATATGTCCCAAATCCTTCATGTCGAATTATGTGGCTAGATTCTTCTTCAAGCTTTGACGAGCTTGGATAATCCTATCAGGAAAAGATCATCGACATATAACACTAGGATTAGAGGCTCATTCTCTATGACAAGATAGTATAGATTATGGTCTGTGTCACTCTTGACGAACCCCATCTTCTGCAAGTAGCCATCAATTCAAATGTACTATGCTTTAGGTGTTTTTTTAAGCCCATACAAGGCTTTCTTTAATCCGCATACATGAGATTTATTCTCATGTGTCTCAAAACCTTTTGGTTGTTCAATGTATACTTCCCCTTTTATTACCGAGTTCAAGAATTCCATCTTGACATCCATATGATGAATCTCCCATCCCATATGTATTGTAAGAGATATCACAGTTCTAATAGAAGTATACTCGGCTACTGGGGCGAAGGTTTATTTGTAGTCCATCCCTTCCTTCTGAGCATACCCCTTAGCCACAAACTTGGCTTTTTATTTCTCCACACTTTCGTCTGCAGCATATTTGACCTTGTAGATCCATCTCGAACCTACCACTAACATGTCCTCAGGCATGGGTACCACTTCCCAGACATCATTGACCATTATAGAGCTGTATTCCTCCACCATAGCATTTACCGATACTTGATGTTGAACGACCTCCTGAAAAGTAGATTTTTCCCAAACCTAAGCTACTAAGGCTTGGTATCTATCTGGCTATATTCTCTCCCTTTTATTATTCCTGGGTGCAACAATGAAGTCCTATGAATCCCGTAGAATCTATCAGAGTTCTCTACTTCTTCTTCCACTGGTAGTAGGAGCATCTATCATCTCTTCCTCTTCCTGATATTCCTCCTATTCTGAAGCTTTTTCTTCGAGAGAATTTCTAGTACTAATTTCTGCTGGTCGAAATGGTTTGACCAACGCCTCATCTTTCGACTACTCCTTGGAAGGATTTTCTTGAGATTTCCCAAAAGCTCTATCCTCCATGAACTTTACACCCTATTGAACTACTACCTTCCTACTCCTTGGAAGGATTTTCTTGAGATTTCCCAAAAGCTCTATCCTCCATGAACTTTACACCCTATTGAACTACTACCTTCCTACTCCTTGGAAGATAGACTCTATATGCCTTATCATTCTTGTTATATCCCACAAGATATCCTTTCTTAGTAGTTTCATCTAATTTCTTTCTCTTTTCTTCTGGTATACGACAATACGCTAAACTCCCAAATATCATAAAATGACTGACTTCAGGTGTCTTCCCAGTGAAGACCTTCTCTGGAGAGATTTATCCCAATGGCTTGTGTGGAGACTTGTTCTGGACATAAACTGTCTTGTTGCATGATTCTTCCCACAGGAATTTAGGCATATCCTGATCATACAACATTGCCTTAGCTACTTCCACAATAGTCCTGTTTTTCCTTTCTGCTACTCCATTCTCCTTCGGATTGTAGGGAGTTTTCCACTCTCTTCTAATTCCTTCCTTAGTGCAAAAATAGGTGAAGTCCTTGTCAACATACTCTCCACCACTCACTGAGTGCAACACTTTTATTTTATTTCCTGTCAGATTCTCCACTAGAGCCTTGAACTCTTTGAATCAACCAAAATGTTAGCCTCACTCTCATGTGTTAAAAAATTATAAGCCCAAAATAATTAAAATCAAGAAAGTTGGATTTAATCCTACCTTTCTAGATTGAGTTTGTTCCTCGTGGTTAGGAGTCAGTTTAGGCCTAGTTAGTTGAGAGATTCTCTCCAACTAGTTAGGCTCCTAGATTAGTGTTTGGTTGAGATGTTTTCTCAACCATAGTGTCCAAGATAGACGTACTATCTTGAGAAAAAATTCCTCATGTATTTATTTGTATTATTATCATTATTTGTACATTACATTGAGAGTGTGAGGAATATAATACAATGAGGTTTGAGCCTTTTCTGCCATGTCTGGTTTGTGTATATTTCTGTTGTTTAATTTATTAATGTTTTATTAGTTGATTAAATTCCTTCATGTGATATCAGAGCCTATGGTTTTCTCTTTGGGATTGGGAGAGTGATAATATTTGTTTGCAATTGCGTTGTTGAATATATGAGAATTTTTTTTTGTGATAGAGCTATCTTGTCCAAGCAAGAGGAAAGAGTTGTTGGTTATTGGTGTAGTAGGAGGAAATTTATACAAAAAATGGTCACCCACCAATATGTCACAGAAGCTCAAAAATGAGGAGTATTATGTTTTAAGAAAAGCCATCATATGTCGTCAACGTGGAGATAACTTGTCAACTTGAGGGAGAAGAGTGATGAAGGAAATGAAAAGAGGAAACAGGAAAATTCAAGGTGGAGCTTTCTTTGAGTGTCTTTTCGTCTACCGATCAATTAAGAAAGTGTTGTATAAGGTAGTGCAATATCTCTTGCAGTAAAAATACAGATACCAAAACTCTTTTATTTTCTAGTTCTTGTGGATCCATGCAATTTCCCAGCCATGAATAGAGGCGGAGAAAAAAATGAAGTATTATCTGATGATCTACTGCATCTTTGATTCATGTAGGTAGGCTAAGAAAATGACGTTTTATGTATTGAAAAGATTAATGGGAAACCGATGAATATTCTTGAAGGGATGGAGTTGCATACAAGAGTCTCTTAAGTAGAGAAACCATCAAGGAGGAAACGAGTGTGACCTACGTAAGAACCAGTGTGGAAAAGAAGTCATGTTGAAGAGCCTTGCGTGAAGTTCTCTGCCTGAAGTTCTGTGGAAAAATCTGCCTGCGTGAACTTTTGTGAAAAGCCCAGCCACTTTCACATTGTTGATGCATTGTGCCTGAAAGTCTGCCCAGAAAGAGAGTGTGGAAGATAAGTGAATTAATGCGTTAATGTTTTTTTTGATGTGGGTACATATTGTTAAAGTTTGTTTGTTGTGTGTACATATTGTTTTGGTGTTGTGTGAGCTTTCACATTTCAAAAAGGCCATAAGAATTCCCTTTATAAATTACTTCCATTCACCTTTTAATTCATGTTTTAAAATATTTTCATATAGTTATTTTAAATGAGAGTTTAAAAGAATTAAAAAGGGATTAATGTTAATGGAGAGATAAGCTAGAGTTTTTTGTAACTATATTTTTAATTGTAATAAGGAGGAATTTTTGGAGTGATAAGGGATTTTGTAATATTTGTGGAGAAATAAGGTATTTTTTAAGAGAGGTGCATTAAATTTTTTATTTTGGAGAGATAAGGTGTGATTTTGTGGAGTGACAAGGTGAAATTATTTTTTGTAATTTTGGAGCGATAAGCATTTTGTATTTGGAGTGATAAGTGATTTTTTTTTAGAGAAATTCATTGTTGTAATTCAAAGTAATATTTTACTTTGAGATATTGGGTTAGTGAACATTCCATTTTTTAAGATAATTTTCTTCCAAGGTTTGCGAGTGTGGGATTCTCATTGCTTGAGAAATTTTATTCACGATGTTGTGAAGGTGAAGATTGATGCACTTCAATATTTAATAAAGAAATATTTTTTGTGGTGTTGCAGTGTCCTAGATGCACCCGAAATTGAAGAGGGGGCTCTTAGGTACACCTTGTGTAGTGATTGATTGTGCATGTTTTGTGTCTAGTTTTGACACTACAATTATCTTATCTAACACACACAAGGAGTCTAAATCAAGTGAATGAAACAAGAACATTAATCAAAGCACCTAAAATTAAGAAGTTGCAATGAGAATTCAATCAAGCACAAACAATCACATGCATTTGCACAACTACAACACATAATCAAAGTTGGCAACATCAACATTCTACATCAACAAGAAAATTCATGCAAAGAAATCAAGTTAATGCAACTACAAACTCATGCATTTCAAAAGACTACATCAACATTCAATGACAATTGGTCATTGTGTAACTTGCAAAATCATAATTTGTAAGTTAACTTGTAAACAAATTCAAATAAAATTGAGTTGAATTGTAAAGGTGCATTCTCGGTCGAAACCGACACCCAAATTATGAATTTATAGGAGGTAAAGTGAGTCGATTCTCCTCAACTGAGTTAATTAAGTGAGTAAATTCTCTTCAAGTGAATCAATATCATTTGAACTTGTCATTGTAAACATTGGGTGCATTTTTGGTGGTATCCGACACCCTCATCCTAGTACAAAATTCAAGTGAGCATGAGTTCAACCATTCCATTGATAAACTAAATCAGGCACACAAGTTCAAGAATTCAAGTCAGCGAGATCTTCAAATCCCACAAGTGTTACAAGCAAGTATCAAGAAAAATCAAGCGAGCCAGTACAAGTGAGCATGTCAAAACTCATAATGGGTAAAGGAGGAAAACGACTTCAAAGTGCAGAACTGGATACTAAAGAGTTGAAAGATTGCAATCATGAGTTACAAAACACAATTGAAATATTGGAATGGAAGTTGAAGCAAAGTCAAACCTTAATCAATACATTAGAAGTAGTGAAAGACTTTCAAATTGAGCTCAAAGTGAAATAAAAAAGCATTCATGCACCTCAAATTAAGTTAAGTGAAAAGCAAGATTTACTAGATGCATAATGTGTAGAGAAGATAGATGCAAGTTGTGACACAGAAGACCTCATCAAAACAGCAAATGAAAGTTGTGGTACAAGTGATCTTATTCAACATATTGATGAAGGTTGCGACACAGATGATCTAAGCAAACATGTTGATATAAGTTGTGACACAAGTGATCTCATCCAAACAATTGGACTACTTAATGATGCAACAAGTAGCACCAAAGATCAAATTGATCATTTTGATCTAGCATGTCAAATAGATGAACTATTAATGCTTGATCCCCAGTGTGACACAGAAAGTTTAATAAATCAAGGACAGGATGCTAGCAGTAAGCAAGTATGAAGAACAACAACAGGATAGTCTTTCCAAGAAAGTGATCAAACCTTGGGAAGAAATCTCCTTCAACAAAGATCGACATGGCATAGGATACAACAAAGAAAACACTTTGCTTGTTCTAGATTTCTCAAAACTAGTTCATTTTGTAAGTGTTGGTTCTCTCGACAATGCTCAGAATTTGGTTAAGTGTAATCATTGTAAGAGAAATGGACATATGGAGAGTAAATGCTTTCACCTCCATCCTTGTCATCATTGTGGCAAGAAAAATCATTCATTTGAAATATGCTACAAGCGAAATCAACCACCCAGAGTGAAGATCAATTACGCATGGATTGATCCTTGGAAGTGGTCATCTACATTCAAACAATTGTCTATGTGTTACCAAAGGATTCAGTCTCACATGAAGACAACCATTTCAACAAACAATCAAATGAAGATGGTACTCTCATGCACCTGAAAGTGGGAGTGCAATAGTGAAACTCTCCTACACCTGAAGGGGGGGAGTTTAGAAATCAAATGCAGATGATTTTCTCTCCTTTCAACTAACAAAGGGGGGAAATGATAATGGAATTAAAGGTGGTTGTCACACTGAAAGTCTCAACAACATCAACAAAAGCAGCCAATGGGTAGTCTTCATCAACATCAAGTAGCCAGTGGGAAGCTTCGCATCAACAAATTCACTAGTGGGCATTCAACAACAAAAGTAACAGTGAGCAGTTTTCAACAAATAATAGTGATCAGTTTTGACATCAACAAATTTGCTAGGGGGTGTTCTCAATATTTTTTCAGTGGACAAAGCAAATTCGCCAGTGGGCATCATCAACATTTTGTTAGCGAAGATAGGATGTTGATTTAAAGAAAAGGACAGATGGATCCTTTTGCAGCTTGGCACGTGATCGAGTCATCAAGAAAAATTCAGAGATGAATCAAACTTGCAATTGATTCATGTTCTCTTCAGATTGAAGGTTTTTTTTCGGTATCTGGCTTTGGCTGTTTTTCAGGCAGTGTTTTTGAGGATCAACAGTTTCAGTGTGAGAACTTGGAAGATGGCTCCTGGTTCTTATTTTGGACTTATCATTGAGGGGGCGGGGGATGTTAGGCTCACTTTCATGTGTTAAAAACAATTATAAGGCCAAAATAATTAAATTAATTAAAATCAAGAAATTTGGATTTAATCCTACTTTTCTAGATTGAGATTGTTCCTCATGGTTAGGAGTCAGTTTAGGCGTAGTTTGTTGAGATATTGTCTCTAGCTAGTTAGGCTCCTAGATTAGTGTTTGGTTGAGATATTTTCTCAACCATAGTGTCCAAGATAGACGTACTATCTTGAGACAAACATCCTCATGTATTTATTTGTAATATTATCATTATTTGTACATTACATTGAGAATGTGAGGAATATAATATAATGAGGCTCCAACCTTTTCTGCCATGTCTGGTTTGTATATGTTTTTGTTGTTTATTTTATTATTGTTTTATCAATTTATTAAATTCCTTCACGAAAACCTCATCCTTGGTTTTCAGAAAGTAGATCCAAGTCTTCCTAGAATGATCATCGATGAAGGTGATGAAGTATTTGACACCACTAAGATATTTTTTGGAAATTGGTTTGTAGATGTTTGAGTGTATCAATCCTATCACACTCGTAACCCTATTGTTACTTCTGGAAAACACTGCTTTGCAACACTTTCCCAGAGCACACCCTCTGCATACATCATCTCGTTCGGTACTTAGTTCTAGAAATCCTAATACTGTTTTCCTGAGAATTGTCATTGCCCCATGGTGGAAGTGTCCCATCCTCCTATGCCATATTTCATTCAAATCTTTGTCTCCATGATTTTCTAACAGTGCCATGGTGATTCTAGCTACAACCTATACAACCTGTTACTTCGGATTCTAATTTAGGCCTTCTTTTTCCAACTCGAGTGTTTAACATATACTTTCTCCTTAATGAAGAAAACACCATAGCCCTTGTTTTGAAGTTAAGATACAGAGAGTAAGTTCATCCCCAATCCTGGCACATGCAGCGCATTGGTTGCTCGAAAACTCTCTCCTGCTTCGGTTTGAAAGACTACAATACCTCTTCCGACTGGAGTACACTTTTCCGTATTTCCCATCTTGATCTGGAAATTCATTCTTTCTTCTTGATAATCTGAAAAAAATTCTCGGATTCCTATCATATGCCAGGAAGATCCACTGTTTATATACCAAACCTCAAAGGAGGCAGATCTTGCTAAGCAAGCAACTTCTTCTTCCAATCTCGAAGATAACATAGAATAATCGTAATTCATGTCCCTTGTGCATTCTTCTGGAAATATGCACAAGTCCCCTTGAGTGAATGCCTTTACATCATGCTCTTGACCCATAGTCGCTTTTACTCTCCTATTTTCGGATCTTTGCTCTGATACCATGTGAAAATTTATAAACTGAAATTCTACTGCGGCAACTGATTTATTTCACCACCTTATTATTCACAATAAGTTATTTACGAAATTGCTTCAGAAAATATTAAAATAAATTCTACTGCAGTTATCACACAATTACCCGGAGAAAAATAAATGCACAAGAACTAATCACATCAACACAATTTTTTTGGACAATTGTCCTCGGAAAAACCCAAAGCGGGAAAATTGGTGCATAAGATGAGGGCTTTATTAAAATTCAGTAGAAGTTGCCTTGACAAGGAATGATTTTATAGAGAAACTGGAAGAAAACACCTCAGACTTTCCCTTTGAGAATTTCTGACACTTTGGAGACCCTGCTCCCACTCCTATGTCACCTCTGTGTCACTTTGTGTGGCCCGGTGTGGCTCTGCATCCCTCTGCGTCAGCCTGTGTGAGGGCTACGTTTCTCCTCTAAACTATGTCTCTTTTTTCTCTGTCTCCCATTGTCCTTGCGTCACCTCCTCCTCAGTCACTGCCTGTTGTTGATTCCCTCCTCTTCCTCCACCTTGAAACTCTCCCTCTGAAATTGATCTCCTTTACTAGAGAATCAATTTTCCTTGAGATACTGAGTATTTGTCAGTGTGTCTCCAAATGATCCTCAAGTCTTCTATTATAATTTTCCTATTGATGAATCAATGGCCAAGATTAAGTATCTAATTAATATCTAAGATTAAAACAGACTTGATCCTCTTCTCTTAGAAGCTTCTCACCCTTATCTTTATTAATACCCATTAATATTTTTATTTTCCTAAGTTTAGACTTAGGAACCCATTAAAAATATTAATTATTTTAATAACTCCTCATCTGGGTGGAATTTCTCAAAACAATTTTTGGGTCTTGGAGATCTCATGTGCCTTAGCATCTCCTCCAAAATTCAAGTCTATAGAACATCTTATGCTACCAAAAATCAACACTTTCATCGTACATACATTTGAGCATAAGCAATTCTTGATAGAATTCACTCAAAGGTGTGTGGACTATTCTCAATAGCATCCACGACCAAGCACGGTATTATGTAATACTTCTTGATGCTTTTTCCTGTAAGTGCTCTCTTTTCTTCACGTAGAAGAAAGATCAGTCGTTCGCTATTTTTTTTTGAATTTAAATCACTTGTCCAGAAAGGTACTGGAAGGAAATTTAAATCTCTCAGAAGTGATAACGGTGGAGAATATGTTTCAAATGAATTTAATAACTTTTGTGCATCTGAAGGAATTCAACAGGAGTTAATAGCACCTCAAAACTCCAAGTAGAATGGGGTTGCTAAAAGGAAGAACAAAAGTATTGTGGGAGCGGCGCGGGTGATGTTTTATGATCAAGACCTATTGTTGCACTTGTGGGTTGAAGCATGCAACACAACTGTTTATTTGCAGAACAAAAGCCCTCATCGAATTCTCGAGATGAGTACACCAAAAGAATATTTTTCTGGAAAGAAACCAAATGTGGCACAGTTTAGGATCTTTGGTTCACCATTTTACCGTCATGTTACCAAGGATGCATGGAAAAAGATAGAACTAAAAGTTGAGCTGGGCATATTTGTGGGATACACTTATACACCTCACAACTATCGGGTGTACCTACCATCCAACAGGATGACAATAGTTCGTAGAGATGTGAATTTCGATGAAGAGAAGGACATGAGATGTTCCGTTCAGAGGGAGCTTCAGTTACATGGAGATGAGGATCTTTTAGCTCCAAAGGAGGAACCTCAGGATGATTTGGAGTAGACACATGTAGTGGAGGAGATTGTGGAAGCACCCACTCATGCAGAGAGTTCCAAAGATGGAAGGAAGCACACCAGAGAGGCTGAGAAATTGATGCATGATGGTAGAGAGAATGTGGGAGCAACCACATCACAACGCAGGCATAGGAGGTTACTAGATCAGTACACTGGATACATGACTCTGTTGAGCTAGAGTGTAGAGATTGAGCCATCATCATTCAAGGAAGCAGTGCAAAAGCTAATATGGGTTGATGCCATGGTTGAGGAGTATGATTCCATTATCAAAAATAGTGTTTGGAAAGTGGTCTTAAGACCAACAAACAAGTTAGTGATGATTTCTAGATGGATTTACAAGGTAAAGGAAGCAACATATGGGAGTGTGGAGAAACACAAGGCCAGAGTTGTGGCCAGAGGATTCTCTCAAGTGGAGGGAATTGATTACGATGATACCTTTCTCTAGTAGAAAGGTACTCATCAATGAGATCTATTCTAGCATTGTTAACACAGATGGGATGGAAGATAAATCATATGGATGTGAAGACAACATTCGTCAATGGAATGGTTGAGGAAGAGGTGAATATTGAGAAACTGGAAGGTTTGAGACCTTCAACAGAGAGTTGCATGTGTGAAGACTCAAGAAAGCGTTGTATGGACTAAAACAAGCACCAGATGCTTGGTACACCATGATTGACAACTATTTCACTGAGTTGGGATTCACCAAAAGTGAAGTAAATGCAAGCCTTTCCATATTGTGGTTGAAGGTAAATTGTTGATTATAATATTATAATATGTAGATGATTTGATTATGACAGGTGATGAGGAGTTGATAAAATATTGCAAAGAGGATCTTGCAAGAGAATTCAAGATGAAGGACCTCGAGCTCATGCATTAATTTCTTGGTATGGATGTATGGCAAGGAGATGAGGAACTATTTGACTCTCATGGAAAGTATGCCAACGCAATACTGAAGAAGATCCACATGGATAGCAACAAACCCACAAAGATTACTCTAGCAGGTAACTATAGGAAGGAGGCTACTAATTTAGGTGAAGTAGTGGAGGATACTATTTATAGACAACTTGTGGGTTCACTTATGTATTTGGTGAACCCACGACCAGACCTGTGTTTTGCGGCTAACCAACTTAGTCAAGACATGGTTAAGCCAACCAAACTTCATTCAAAGGAATCTAAACATGTGTTGAGATACCTCAGAGCCACGACTTAGTTTGGTCTTTGGTACAAACAGACAGAGAGAGTGAAGCTTCAAGGCTTCACAGATGCATATTGGGAAAGGAATCCATTCAACAAGAAGAGCACATCAGGGGGAATCTTTAGTGTTGGGTCAACAACAGTTTCTTGGTACAATAGGAAGAAGAGTCAGTTGCACTTAGTTAAGAAGAGGCAAAGTAGATGGCTATTAGTCAAGCATCTTCTCAGTCTATCTGGATGAGGAAGATCCTTGTTGGGTTGTTTGGTCAGTAGATGGATCCTACAGTGATTTACTGTGACAACCAGATTTGTATCAAATTCTCTAAGAATCCATTTTTTCATGATTGGTCCAAGCATATCGACATCTAGTATCACCATCTATGAGATTGTGTGCATAGGAGAATCATGTTGTTGGAGTACATTCCTACAGAGGAGAAGTATGCAGATATTTTGACAAAGGCATTTCCAAGATGCATATTTGAGTTTCACAGAGGCAGGTTTGGGGTAGCAGATAATATCTTTCTTATTGAGAGGGAGTTTTGAAAAATGCAACAAGAAAATCCTAATTTAATTTTGTCCTTGAATTAAATTAGGAATTAAATTGTAATTCTAATTCTCATAGCAACTTGTAATGGTTAACTAAGTTAATTTGACTTAGTTGACTCAGTTAATTCAAGTTGGGAGTCTATCTAGAGTCATGTAGAGTGGTTCCTAAATTTTAGCGGCTCAGGTTGAGTTATTTTGAGTTGTAATTTAATTTAGTCTAACTGAGTTAAATTTAGTTAAACTTGTTCCAACTGATGGGGGAATTATTGGGAGATCTAGTAGTGGGGTGTAACCAACACTACTTAACCAGTCAACTGAATATTCACTCATAATTAACTCATGCATGTTAGATCAGAGAAAGATAGTTGAGATTGGAGTTCAGGGATAGTTTACTATCAATTGTAAAATCATTTAAATTAAACTGATGGTGCATGCAATCAAAGGAAGGAATATGATGTATTGCACATTTATGGATGAGGAATTTCCAAATTAAATATAGGCTAATTCACTAGGAAAATGTGCAAGGAAATAGGATCTTGGCAGGGAACAAATTTGGCTAAGTATTGGCTGGAGCCTATTTGTGAAGAAGTGAGATAGATTGAGATTGTGCAGAGGTTGCTCGGGCTTGAGCAAAACATTGTAATATTCTCATATTTTCTTATTAATGCAATATACAGATAGCAAGGGGTTTTAGCTATGGCTTTCCCCATAAATTTATTGCATTATGTGTGATTGAATTCTTTCTATTTTATGCTTCGTGATTTCATCGACTATTTATTGTTTCCACTGATGAGTAGATTAGATTCAAGTCAATTGTTTTAGCATATTACAGAATGTAGTTTGAATCTGCAAGGAATTTCTAAATTTACCTAGTAGAAGCAAAAGAATCAATTGATTTCAAGTGATACTAAAAATCCAAAGCAAAAAAAGGCAACATTAATTTGTCATACCTTCCTCCATAAGTGAAATTGGGGTTGGATTCGCCTTCATCTTCACTCACAAGAAAGGAAGCAGTACTGGATTTCAGTATGAAAATGAGCTCAAACATGAAATGGTTTATTACTCTAGTTGTTTGTTCAAATTATATCATTGTAATGTGTATTCATAGGCTCAAACCATGACACCATCCCCCCACAACTGCGTTTATTAAAACACTAAACCCTTGCTTATTATGCACACAAAACCAACTACTCCTATTGAAATTTTCGCATTTGCTCAAACAACATGATGATTAAATTTAATGAGTATATTAATGTTTATGCCCATGTTGACTATGCTTGACTACAGTTGATTATTGTGCATATAATTTCTAAAACAAGGTGCCTAAGTTGAGTATTATTAAATATGATTGATTTTTGTTGACTATTGTTAACTTTTGTTGACTATGGTTGAATTTTGTTACTTATGGTTGATTTTTGTTGACAAAAGTTATATTTTGTTGGCTATTTTTTATAAGTATAAATACAATTTCAAAAACATGATCCCATGTTGACTTTTGTTGAATATAGTTGACTAACCTACATTTTATTTTGTAAAGATGATGCCCATAGTGACTATAGTTGACTATAATTTGCATTTGTTGACTTTTGTTGAACATGGTTGACTTTTGTTGACTATGGTTGACTATGTTTGATTGATGTACATATAATATTCAAAACATGATTCCTATGTTCATTATAGTTTACTATGGTTTACTTTTGTTGAATATTGATTACTATGATTGTCTTTTGTTTACTGTGGTTGAATTTTGTTGATTATAGTTGAATTTTGTGAACAATGGTTGAATTTTGTTGACTATGGTTGATTATGGTTTATTAATGTACATATAATTTCTAAAACATGACTATGGTTCTAAGTTTCCAAAACATGATGGCCATGTTGACTACTAAATTTTGTTTGAGGAACAATTTAATACAATTTTTTGTATAGTGTGACTTCCCTTTTCATCAACCTACAAGTTAATGTATATAATGAGGAATCATTGGTCCAAGGAATAAACATTGGTTATCTTTTAACATCTTTACCTAAATTGTCAATCTTCCTAATAATACATTGAAACATTTCAAAAAATGAATACAAATACTATATTGATTTTCAATATAGTAATTTTTTTTTTTTCCACTGGAAAAATCCGTAATTTTTCATTAAGATTGGAAAAATTACATATTGTAGATGCTTTACGCATATGTGATTTCCACTGTGTGTATAACAGTGTTCCATATTTACATAAATATATCGTGCAGAGCACTATGTAGTTCTCCGAGAAATAGTTATGTCATATAAGACTGTTTACATTTTGCCATAAGGCACAAAAATATGCAATTTCTGATCATCATAGATAAACACTGTCTGCATGACAAAAAGAAAAAATCCTTTCAGTAATTATGATTCTGGTGCATGCTGGTATTCTTGGTCTATGTATGGCCGGTGAAAATATCTGTATTCATTCCGTCCCTTCACCTCTGCGATCTCCCATATGCCTTTGTCCATCAACGCGGCCTCCTTGGATAATTTGTCAGCATGGCCGTTATGTTCCCTATAAATGTGGGAGCACGAGATGTTGTTAAAAGCTGCCTTGAAAACAAAAACTTCATTTAGGATGATGCTGAGTGTGTGTATGTGGCAGTCAGATATGCCATTGAACCAATTTATTACAGTTTTTGAATCCCCAAAAATATTGATGCTGGTGCAATGGTGGTGTAGAGCAAAGTGGAGAAGATGTCGCAAGGTTATGAGCTCAGCAAAGTTATTAGTTCCTGTGCCCAGGCCCGATTTTACAATGTAATAATGATGTTCATTCAAATGTAATATAAAACCTCCCCCACAGCTTTGATGATTTGCAGCCCCATCAAAGAAGGCCCAAGGGATGTTTTTGTCAATGCAAGGGGGCAGATGAGGATGGCGTTCTTTTGGGGGCAGAGGGTCAGGGAGTTCCTTATAGGCAGCAGTGATAGCGGCTTCGATCAATGGCCAGATGATAGGTCTGTTCTCAAAAATAGAGCGATTTCGAGCCTTCCAAATCTGCCAGTTTACAAGAATCGGAAGGAGTATACATTTCGATCCCTTATGTTTTTGTGCCCAATTTTCCCAAGCCTCGATCAGGTCTGATCCTTCCCAATTGCCATTGAAAGAGAAGTGATTTGAGAGAGATCGCCATAATTCTAGTGTAGCATTGCATCTCAAAAAGAGATGCTCTGTGGATTCCGATGCGTCTTTGCACAACACGCACCAAGTTGGCCCATGTATTTCTCTATGCATTAGGTATTCTCTTGTAGGTACCTTATTCCTCAATACACACCAGAAAAAAAGTTTTGATCTAGGCGGAGCTGATAGTTTCCAAATGCTTTGCCACCAGGTCGGGATATGGTCTGGTTTTTTGTGACTGATGAGTGTGATATATCCGGCCTTTGGAGAATATTTTCCATTCTCTGCCTGACTCCAAACTAATTCATCTGGACCGTCTCTGATTCTTATATGAGATTCGGTTAGTGCAGTTCTGTAGTCTTGCCATTCCTGATGCCATCTG
This sequence comes from Pinus tabuliformis, assembly GCA_031772625.1. NCBI lineage: Eukaryota > Viridiplantae > Streptophyta > Pinopsida > Pinales > Pinaceae > Pinus > Pinus tabuliformis. The sequence continues at coordinate 963,711,105 of CM062817.1, forward strand.
AGTGGCAGATTCATTTGATGCGCCGACTTCCATGCTTGATGAAAGATCCTGGAGTTTCCTTGATCAGAAACATGTGCGATTACATTAATGTCACAGCAGTGTAGGTACTGAATCAGATCTTGTGATAGGGTATGCCTACCTCCGCTGCCAATCCATGGGTCCATCCCTATTCTAGCCAGAGATCCGTCGTTTATTCGCCAAACCAGGTTATCCCTGATTAGGGGTAATGAGAATAGCAAGGCCTTCCAAACAGTTGATATGCCTGTCCTATTCCAACTAGGGAGCCTTACCCAATCCAGAATATCTTGTGGCCAAATGTATTTATGGTATGATAAACGAGACCATAAGTTCTGGCTTGTTAGCAACGACCAACTCATTTTAGCTGCCATTGCTTTTGCAAATAATGGAAGATCATTTAGGCCCCAGCCTCCCCACCTTTTTGGGAGTGCTATCTTCTGCCATCCAATCCAAGCAAAAACGCACTTGTCCTGGCTTCCACCCCAGAGGTATTTGTTACAAATTTGTTGAAGTCGAGCGAGAATATTTCTGGGAATCCAGGCAAGTGCCATCCAAAAGACTGGGGTTGCTTCCAGCACCGATTTAATGAGAACGAGGCGCCCAGCTCTGGATAGATATCTGTGACTCCAACAATTTAGCCTTTTCTCCAATTTGTTGACTAACCAGACCCAGTCTGCAATTCTTTGACTCGCAGGTTTTAGCCAGAATCCCAGATATTTTAGGCCCCTGTCCATAGGGTGAATGGAGAAAGGGAAGGCTTGATGAGCAATTTGAGCTTCGTTTACCGAGGATCTGGCGAAAGTGATCGTGGATTTTTGCTGGTTAACCATCATGCCAGTGGCCTTCATGAAGAGTTGGAGGATTCGGGAAAAGGATAGAGAGTCTCGGATGCTACCATCCAGTAGAATGAGGACATCATCCACAAAGAGTAGATGTGTAAGATAGCAATCATCTGTGATCTTGAGACCGCTGAGGGATCCCTCTCTTTTAGCAGATATGATTAGACGGCTCAAGCCCTCCATGACCATGAGGAATAATAGAGGGGAGAGAGGACATCCTTGTCGGAGTCCCCTTTCAGAGTGGAAGAAATGGGAGGCCGATCCATTGATGAGCACACTATAAGATGGGGTCATAATGCAGGCCATGATCCAGTTGATAAGAGATATTGGAAAACCCAGATGAATGAGTAGCATTTTAATGTAAAGCCAGCTAACCCGATTAAAGGCTTTTGACAGATCAATCTTGAGGAGAGTGCACTTTAAGTTTCTAGACCAAATAGAATGCAGGGCCTCTTGGGCAGAACTGATGGCTTCATGGATTTGTCTATCCTCCAGGAAAGCAAAATGCTGAGGGGAAATGTGTTTGGAGAGGAAGGGTCTAAGACAATTGGCAATAATCTTAGAGATGATTTTCTAAAGACAGTTACACAAGGAGATGGGACGGTAGTCATCGAAGGAGGAAGGGGAGTCAGTCTTGGGTATGAGGGCTATGAAAGTTGAGTTGATAGCATGATATAAACAGCCCGATGCTCTGCTTTCCTCCACCACCCTCAGCAAGTCTTGACCCAAGAGTTCAAAAAAGGTTAGGTAAAACTCAATGGACCATCCATCCGGTCCAGGGCTTTTATCTTTCTTGAACCATTTTAATGTGCCCTCCAATTCTTCCATGGTGACCGGAGCCGTAAGATCTTCAGCGTCTTCCTCATTTACATATCTAGGGAAATGATTTGCCACATTAATCATTTCAGCCAGGTTTGTTCCTAGTGGAGATTTGTATATGCTTCTGAAGTGATTAGTACCAAGCTGGGAGAGCTTATTGAATGAGTCTGCAAGACCCCCCTCTGGTAGAGGCAGATTCCATATAGTATTTGAGACTTTCCTTCCTTTTGCATAGTTCTGAAAAAACTTTGAGTCTTCATCTCCAGATTTCAACCATATAGCTCTGCTTCTCAACCTGTTGGATTCCTCCCTTAGTCTGAGGATGCTTGTTTTTTGGTTTTCCAGCTCAATCACTCGAGATTTTTCCTCCCCCGAGATGAATCCCAAATTCCGGTCATCCTGTAGAGAAAAAAGCTCAGCTTCAATGTTGGTGAGCTGTTCGGATTCCTTTCTGTTCTTTTCCTTTGCCCAATTGATGGTTAGATGCTTTAACAAGGTGAGGTTATTACAAAACCCCTTTGCCAGGGAGGCCTCTCTGTCAATGGGATGTGCCTTCCAGAAGTCATTGACCAATTTTATGAAACCCTGATCTTGTATCCATGTGTGATTGAATTTAAATGGGGCTTTTGGTTTCGGGTGTGGCCCAAATATCTCCAGATATATGGGGGAATGATCAGATATACCCCCTGAACCTACCCATTGCTTATAATGGTGAAATTGCTGAAGCAGAGGGCCCTTCATCAAGAATCTATCCAGTCTGCGAGCTAAAGCTGCCGAGCCCACCCTTCTGTTCCTCCAAGTGGGCTGAGGCTTCTGCATGGGGACGTCAATGAAGTTTTTCTGATCCAGAATGTTCCTCATGAATTCCGTGATGGCATCCACCTGTGCCGAGGACCCCCATGATTCACTGAACCCCAAAGAAAAATTTAGATCCCCCCCAGAATGGTGTGATCTTGGGCCAATAGTGAAAGATTAAGGAGATGCCTCCAAAAAGTCTCCCTCTGGTGACAGGGACCATAAACGTTCAAGATTCTGAGAGATTTTCCAAGCTCCGATGAAAAAATATCAATACCCAAGAACCCCAGTCCACCCCAAGCTGCATCAATTCTGATGGTTCTGAGATTGTAGCCGATAGCCAGACCCCCTGATCGTCCAATAGCATCGGTTGCCATGAATTTCCATTTTGGGGCTAGGGCTTGTAAGGAGAGGGTAACGTTCTCAGCCGGACCTAGAGTCTCCTGAAGTAGAATAATGTCAGGTTGTTCTACCTCGAAGAGCCTCTGTAGGGCTAGTTTTTTGGGGGGACTAGCCAAACCCTTGCAATTGAAAGATAAGCATTTCATGGGGGAACACTTCTTGGGGTTGGAATTGCTCTAAGGACCCCTTCAAGTGTAGATTGACGACCTGATGCTACCTCTGCCCCAGCCCATCTGATAGCTTTTGAGAGTTCGGTCTTCCTGCCTCTGGTGGTCATAGGTCCCGTCCCTGATTGGATGATACCCAACCCCACTTGACTACCTGGTAGATCAGCTTTGTGCACACGGGATCGAAGTGCATAAGGATGGGAGGTTGATTTACGGGGAGATGACTGCGAGGTAAATGAGGAAGAGGGTGGAAAGGAAGGTTGAACCGAAGAAATAGTCGGGGGAGGGGATGATATGATGCAGTGTGCAGATGATACATGAGCTTTTGATGTAACCAAAATCGATGAAGTATCAAGTGAACAGGGAGATAGGGTTAGAGAGGTACCCGAGACCTGAGCAGCCCCTGCTGCTGCCCGAGCCCTGGTCATCGGCGGGGAGGACGATCCGAATCCCTTCTTTCCTGATTTCTGCGGAGTAGCTTGAGGAGAGACCTGTGAGACAGGAGAGGGACCCTGAGGCTAACGAGTTATAACAGGGGAGGCACCTCTGGATGGGATTGGAGTAATCTTAGGTGACTCCTCCGATTTTTTATTGAGTGGACAATCCTTGAACAGGTGCCCCACTTGATGGCATCGATTGTAGTGAAACGGGACACCTTCGTAGTCCAGAATCTGTATTCTGCTGTATTTGCCCCAATGCAGTGTGATCTTTTCTTCCAACCCTTCTAGTGTGTCCAGGTGAACGAGCACACGAGCAAGTGTACGCTTCTTTGATTCCACAAACGTGCGGTCATGGTCCAGGTATGTGCCAAGCGCATTGCCAATCCTTATGAGTACATCCTCGTTCCAGTATTGTAGCGGTAAACCCGGCAATCGAACCCACAGGGGTCCCGCCCCAATCTGTTCACGCTCAGGGTCAAAAAGGGGACTCCACCTCTTGAGCAGGACTGGTGCCATTTCGATGTGCCAGTACTTTGCCAGAACCAGGTCCGTGTAGATTTCTTTTGCGAAATGAAGAGAGAACCATCCACGGGGGAGAACATGGACATCCGGCAATTCTTTTAGCAGACCACCCCAGATCTCCTTTACCCATAGCGTCAATCTGTTGGCTGAGTATGCCCGCCCTCGCACATGTCCTACCAGAATGGTACGAGCCATAACCGCCACTTCCCCGATGGCTGATGTTTCTCCAAACCTTATGTTAATGTCCTTTGACGTCACCTTGATGCACCTGGATTTCCGCTTCTTTGTGTGAGGAGCCGAGGGATGATCCACAAAGGGGTTTTGTGTCCCCTCAAGAGATGTGGATTTTGTGGCTTTTACTTGAATCGCCGGGGTTTAAAAACAGCGGGACGACAGAAACCCAAACACAGAGGGTGTTTGTGATCTAGAAACAGGGGCCGCCACTGAAGGGGTTGGAAGAACTGTGGAGAGGGGCGGGTGCGGATCAAAGGATAGCTGGTGAGGCGTGAAGGTAGATAGGATATGGAGGGTACCAGGTGACAGGGGAGGTGCTTCCAGACCCGGCGAGAAATCAGAAAACCGTACAGAGGCCGATGGTTCCGGTATATATTCGGGCAAAGAGACCACGGGCGAGGTGTCCTGCGGAAAGGGGTCCGAATCCCCCGGAAATCGTGAAACCGACACTGAGAAATTAGGGTTATCGAAAATGACCTGGTCTTCGAGCGGATCTGCGGAGTAGTCGACTAGGTCGGTCTCCATGTGACCTTCCATCTTTGCTAGCGGGAACGGAACGGACAACAACGATGCGAGGACGGCGGGGAAAACGACGCGGGTGCAACAGTGCGAAACGGCGAGAAACGGTGAGAGACAGTATAACCCTCATGCGCCTGCGGTATCTACAGGTGCCCTAACCCTTGTTAACCGAGACCGACACGCTCCATCATGTGACCTTCTTTCGAATCCATCTTTCAATATAGTAATTATATTAAATCTATTAAAAACTTTAATGAAATTTAATAAATAATTTTCAATAAGTTAAAAATAAACAATAAAGCTCAATTGGCAATATTCGTGGAAATGAAGTCTCACCAAATCCGAAGTCTTGGGTTCAAATCTTGTGCTATCCCCTCTCTCCCTCATCAGGATGAGAAGTTGGACATGATGATTCCACATTTTAATTAAAATGAATATTTACCATAGTTAAAAAAAATTTATTCAATTTTATTAATTTATTTTTATTTTTGAATTTTATTTATCTTATAACATATTTATCTAAATTATCAATCTCTTCTTAGTAGTGCGTTGCAACATTTAAAAAACAATAATTACAATTTATACTTAATTTCAATAAACTAGTTATATTAAATACTTTGATAAATTCTTTTTAATAAGTTAATGAAATTAAATTATTATAAAAAAATTATTATTAATTTCAATAATAAATTTAAATAAATTATATATACAATTATCTTAATACATTGGTTATTTAAAGATTAATTTAAAAAATTGGGATGTTAGAAGAGAAGGATTATTATAGGCTTTGATGAACAAACCATGATGCAGTGTTCTTGGAGACTTGGCAAAGCCACAAACAATTATGTTGAGCTTCTTGCCCAATAGAAAACATTACAGCTTATCTCATATTAAAGGATCAAAAATATTATTATCTTTAAATTCTCTCTATGAGTTATAAGGCCATTTACAAAATCAAAGAGATGCTTCTCCCCCTTTACACACAATACAGACCTCAACGACAAAATTTGATAAAGTTATATTCTATAATATAATATAATATAATATAATATATATATATATATATAAACTCAATTTGATAAAGTTATATTCTATAATATATATATATATATAAACTCAATTGTTGATGAAATGGCCAAAAGAGGGTCCACCTTGTCTTAAGGGATCCTTGAAATTAATGCAAAATCATTCCTTTATCCAGTTCCATAAATGAATTATTAATGAATCTGAAGAAGGCTCTCATCGGCTTGGAAGGGCCCATCATTTCAGTAGTCCCATCTCCAAGTGGAAATCTTAGGTAAATAAGTGGATCATTATGCTCACTCTCTGTTGTTAATTCATGATTAACCTCAGTGGACCTAATTTAATTTAATGCTTCCTCCTCTGGCTGCGGTGAATTCTATATTTAGAAGCAGTGTGGTTTCAATTTAAATGTCCGACATGCTCATAAGGTATTTTCTCCTTTGTCGTGGAGAGATATTCAGTGTGATGGGAGATCTATAGGCTCTATTGCAAGATGATTTATATAAGGCTCTATTAATTATTTGTAATACGTTTTCGGTAGTAAAGGGTAGCAAACCAAGTTGTCATCTTAAACGAGATAATTGCATCGGTCATCACAAGTCCCTATTCATACAAAGGTAAACACATTAAGCATGAAAATCATTGTTTCTTTTCCATACCTATTTGTAGGTTTGTAGAATTTGAAGCAGATTAACCATACCTAGATATAGATATAGATAATCACCGTGTTAATTGAATTCCTTTAAACGAGCTCAATAAATTTACTACTTGTCTGGCCCATTTTCGCTGTGACTTTTGGTGTTCAAAAAATATATAGGTATATATTATAAAGAAAATATAAAGTTAGGTTACTAAAAGTTTTCAAATTAATTTGAAAAATAAAAATTACTGAATGTATATGCACCACCGAGACTGGCTCAGTAGCTATTAAAATAAGTATAATATGTCAAAGTGAGAAGGATGCACATTCCTCTAATAATAATAACCTAAATATAGTGTTTCACTGAAAACTGAAAATTGGATATCAAATTTATGGTTTAACAAATGAGATTATTTCATTTTTATGGGTTTTTATTTTTTTTACAAAGGAAAACATATTTAAAATAAGAAAAGTTTTAAAAAGATATGCCTAAATTCTTCTATCTTTTATCATACTTCTACCATATCTATTCAAAACTTTAAGTGATTATTGAAATTCTTCTGATAGAATTACAAGATCTATAGTTATTGCAATATTCAAGATCTCTTGAAGTCATAAATACTATAGCACTACAATTCATAAAATACGGAGAAGCTTATGGAAAGAAAAATTGCGATAAAGTGTTACTTGTAGTTGAAAACATCAAACAGATTATAGAACCAAAACAATTGTAAACCATATATAAAAGAATAGAAAATCTGAAAACCTGTTATGATACAAAGAAAGATTTACAAATTAAAACAACACATTGGCAAATTAAAGCAACATAAGAAACACTATAAAACACTATGTACATATATTTCATGATGAATGAAAGAGCACAAGATGCTTATAAGACTTTTTGAGAGGAAAACTCAAAAACCCATAATGTCATACTCATATCAATATTTACCATCAATAAAGAATCTAATGTTTTGTAGTGGCAATGATACTAACTAAAATTTAACAGTAAGAAATAAAAGGGCAAAACCAAAACCAAAATCTGCATCCAAACTGTTAGGTAAATTGTTCAGATTCTAAAATTGTAAGGCAAGGGTTGTTGGACTTAAGTGCCTCAATGAGCCATGTAGTATTTATTTATTTGGGAGAAGCTTGTTTTATCTGTTGTGTTATTTTAAATATATGAACAAAATATTATTATTTTGTCTATCCTTAAAAATATTTTATAACATAAATAAAATTATTTATGTTCAAACATGAAAAGTCTTCATTTTTTATTTGCGGATAAGGACTTGCATAATTTTTTGGTGGGTAGGAATCACTACTAAATTTTCACATTTACACTTTTACTCCTGACAAAACTACTTAGGTAGTTATCCACATGGCACAAATGCTACAATAAGATCTTCAAAGTTATGGTCCAATCAAATGTTTAAAAAATATATTTTTTCAGTAATATTGAAAAATAAATAGTTCATTTTCAAAGTTAAGCATTATAAAGTCTTACATTGATAAAATTGTTGGAGTCCTATCTTGGGAGGAACTAATAAGTAATTCTTATATAAAACGACTTAAGTATTGTTATAAAACAAGAGAGAATCATTTTTATAATTTATAATGAAGTTATTTTATAAGTTAAAATTGCATGCAAAAGATAATTTAAAAAATAAAAATAAAAATTATTTTTGTTAATTCACTTTGTAATTTAAATAAAATGCACTTTACAATAAATTTATGTTATAGCTTAAAATTATACAAACCTTTTCAAAAATTAACTTAATGAAAAAAGAAAGACTTGAATTCAAGATAAATTTCAATCATTTGAATTAATGTAAAACATACAACAAATGTTATGAAGGAGAGTCATTTTTCTCTTTTCTTTGAGATGTGTTCTCGCCACCAAAAACATTGTTTTTGCTTCAAAAAACATTCACATAGATCATACAACAACAATATTTTTTTCTAAAATAAAAATAAAAAGAACAAATTAAAGAAAAAAAAATCAATACCTTAGCAAGATTGGGCTTAACAATGTAAACTATGAAATGGTAATTGTAAACTCAAAATGAGAATTCTACCCAAAAAAACCCACAAAAAACATGAAAAAAACCCGAAAACGAAAAATGTCGATGCTGGAATAATGTTTTTTTTTTGCTAGGTAAATTTTCAACATTTTCTAAAAATGGAGTAAAAACCAATAAAAACCAAATTCTTTTGTAGAAAAAACACCATGAAAACAAAAAGAGTTTTGTGATAACGATTTTTTTTAGGTAAATTTTCAACATTTTTTAGTAATGACTTTAAGATAAAATATCATGACTCTCAAAAATATTAAAATTCCAATGATTTTCAAGCATGACATTAAAGATAAAACAATCTTAAAATTCCAAAAAATTTTAGCCATGGTGTTAAAAGTAAAAATATCATGACTCAGAAAACTCTTTAAATTTTGACAATTTTTCAACCATGGAATTAAACCAAAGGTCATAACTACAGAAAACCTTGAGTTTTCAACATATTTCAACCATGACATTATGAAAATTTTCTATGACTATTTTTTTTAAAATGAATACCTGGATGAAATAGTCATTATACCAAGAGTAATTTTTTTTCAAATGCTAAAAGTATAACAACTTTAAAATCTTAGCGTAAGACTAACCATGATGCAAGCTCTATTGTAATGAAAGCTTAAAGACCAACCATGATGCAAACTCTAAACATTGTTGACAAATTGATTACCCCAAGCTACAACTTATTAATCAAAAAAATCAAAATTGAATATTATTGGTTGCCCTATTTCTCAAAGAAGAAAAGGTACTCAACAACCGTTGAGACCAGGTTTAAGCCCCAGATATTTTTTCTGGAATTGATAAACCCTTCACTCAAAACCTATTATCCCAAGCAATCCAATTTGAATGTTGTTTCTATCAATTATCTCAAATGGAGTAAGGTGCGGTTGTTACATTGCAATAAAGTGAAAATTAGTTTAAAAAAAGAAGAATAAGAAATAATAGGGAAATTTAAGCCTCCATTAAAGAAAACCGGGATAAGAAAAACAATGTCAATCTCTTCATTGGTTCAGTTTGTTTCTCAGATACTTTAACAATATGATAGTTCATAAGTAATCATTTAAGTGTAAGTATTAGCAAAGTCCTTAATACATGGCATTGACCTTTAGGCCATGTGTCCCACGTCCTATGTTGGATGCTTAAGGCACTTGTGACTTGAATGTTAGACACTCACGAAGCATATCTTAATTAAGACATGTGTCTTGTGTCTATTTGACAGTCATGTCAGGGTGTCCTATGGTTGGGTAGTGGCTAATGTATTGTGTATTGGTATTATTTTGATCATTTAAGTGTAAGTATTGGCAAAGTCCTTAATACATGGCATTGACCTTTAGGCCATGTGTCCCACGTCCTAGGTTGGACGATTAAGGTACTTGTGACTTGAATGTTAGACACTCATGAAACATATCTGAATTAAGACATGTGTCTTGTGTCTATTTGACAATCATGTTAGGGTGTCCTATTGTTGGGTAGTGGCTAATGTATTGTGTATTGGTATAGTTACTTTTAATGTAATGATGCTTGGATCTTAATGCACTGATGTTAGAGTTGATAAATTTTGGAGTGGGGTGGAGAGTGATGTCAGTAGAAATACTAATGATTTTGATTATGATATTTCTCGATTTGTTTTGTATTTGCTATTAACATTTCCATATATAATATACTTTTGATTATAAAATTTAGGTAGTTGAATTATGAAATTGTTCATTCTTATTTTGTGTTTATCATAAATATTTATCTATAACATTAATAATATTAAATATTATATATATATATATGTTTATCATAATTTTTTTATGAAAAATTTAAAAATTATATACTTTTATCGCATCGTAAATAAAAGAAATTTTTATTAATAATATATATATAGATATGTATATATATTCTAGGATGTGTGAGTTTTGTGATCACTGCACACTAAATATTTGGCTTGAGAAACCGTGACCCAAAAGTATTTAAGCAGTTAAAATTACCCGAGATTGCACTTGACCTCAACCACACCATCCCTTAACATAACTTGATTTTTTCCATGAAGTTTCAAACAGATGACCTTCACATCACGGAGTGCCTAATAGTACACCCGATCACGGTCCATTTTATATTCCATAAACTTCAACATTTCAATTCTATATATTTTAAAAAATAAATATTAAAATTTACTTTTCTGTTTACGTGTCCTACAAATGTTTCCTCATATCCCATTCGTTGGGAGGGAGTTTAGGTGGAATATAATGTCTTTAATTATGGTTTTCATTTTCTTTTGCAAATATTAGTGGTTCTTACAAGTTGTTTGAGCCAAGAATTTGCATCCTCTTCTTCTGGCAAATGGTGGTGGTTCTTCATAGTTGTATAAACAAAGAATTTGTGGTAGATATTGATCAATTTTCATTTTATTTTATGTGATGTCATGTGAATTAAAGAATTTTTAATGTTGATATCACTGAGTTTATCATGTCAAAACTTCTTTATCTCTGAATGTCACGTTTACCATCCAAATGTAAACTCTAATGGTAGCATCTGTCTTAGCCACTAGAAGTAGTGGTGGGGTTCTGCATTGATATTTTGCAAGGTGCGACTGTCAATTTTCTATCATCTCATCCTCCTTTTCCCCTCCCTTGATTGATTTATCAACCACTGCCATACCTTCCTTTTCCTCATTCTGCCTGTTCTCGAAACTGAGTCCTCCTCTTACATGGTACAACAACTATTCTCCTATACTATGGCCCCTTAGGTCCAATGCCTCAAGCCCATGTCCCTCTCTAATTTCTACTTGCATTCTCAACTCCACTTGGAGCTTTGACCATTCTACCGACCCATCCTCTACCTTCTCTCTCTTTTGATTCCCCATTCACCCCACGTACCTCCATATCTTGTGACAATGCCAAAAGATCAATTATTCCTCTCTTTAAAGACATGGTACGAGGATTTCCAAATTTCAAGTATGTGGTGTGTGCAAAGAATATGCCCCTTTTGCCTTATCCTAACCCTGATGACCCCTTGTCGCTAGAATTGCATATATTTTTCTTTTTTTCTTCTGAGCTAAGTTGAAACTAGACGTCATCTAGTTCCATTGTCAATGGAAGAATGATTTGCAAGATGGGATGTGTTAGAAATTGAGAGATGGGGAGAGAAAGAGATTTTACACAATACAAATCACACACTGCAATCTTATTCATCACAACAATTATATATATATATATATATATATATATATATAGAGAGAGAGAGAGAGAGAGAGAGAGAGAAAGAGGAAATAACACACTGACTTTGACACATCTAGATCATGAATCCATCTCATTACATAGGAATCAACAAGTTCTATATAGATTCCTAGGGACTCATAATGACAACTACACATGACATAGAAGCATTACTTCCAACACCCTCCCTTAATGTTTACATGGGAAACTTTGAAAACACATATTACAACAACAATATGATATTTGTAATGGTCTTCATCAACATTCACATCCACTTTGGAATTTCGCAAACATTGTTCTTTCTTCACTACCACATCTTCGGGTTGTCACTTGACCTCCATTTAAAACATAACTACCTTTAACCATCCATGATAAACTTTGTACAATTGACACTTTTTTACTACCCCAAAGAGTAGCCTAGATACTGAATATCTCTATGGACATGCTTCCATCCTAGTGGTATGCATCTAAATACATACTTCAAGTTATATAGGTAAAATGTACTGAGCTTATCCAACATTCCATCATACAACTCACATTTTTTCCTTATATACATATGGAAAAAAAAAACATAACCAATGTCTTTGAAATATCCAAGAATTACAAGACATATTAGCATATAACAAACTCAAGATAACCAAATCAATGATACATTATTTAGACACGGAAAAATGTAAAGAACCATTAATTTGAAGGATGTTTCATTGTTCATTAACTCGCCTTTCATAAAATTTTCTAAATATAAAATTACAATAACTTTGAGACGACTCAATAAACATCAAAGCCATTTCGTAAAGAACCATTAATTTGAAGGATGTTTCATTGTTCATTAACTCGCCTTTCATAAAATTTTCTAAATATAAAATTACAATAACTTTGACACGACTCAATAAACATCAAAGCCATTTCGTAAAACTACAGGTTCGCCATATGCCATATCAATATGGAGAATCCACAAGAAGATTGTTTGCTGCTTTTGGGCCTCTTGCAATTGACTAGAGCGCAGCCTATAGCATGTTGTGCGCTCATATCTCCCGCTCTCACTTGATAACTTTCTCCACATGCAGTCAATTTTTCTCTCTATAGGTAGAAGAGTCCTTTCCTCCCTCTACAGGTAAAACAATCCTTTCCAAGTCTATAGGTAGGAGAGTCCTTTCCTCCCTCTACAGGTAAAACAATCCTTTTACTTGGAAGATTCGTAGCGGCTCGACATAATGCAGGATAGTTGCCATTGCCTCTATAAACAGTGGCCATAGGTCAGGTTTCACATCGCCGTATCTTCCATCCACGCTCATCCCACCATAATATTCCACGCTCCAACTGTGGTGCTCTTCCCTTTTCTCCTTATTAATTATGACCACTCCACGAAGTTTAAAGTCAAAACATTCACGTCCACCAAGGAAAAATAAAACTCACGTCCAAATTTAATTGAATGAATCAAACCATTCGAATCAAAGGTTTGGAAAAAAAAAACAAATACTTTCTCCACCTGACGTTCCAAAAAATAAACTTCTAGATTAATTGGAAGTCGGAACAGCCGGTGGCTCATGGGAGGTGCTGGCTCACGACACTTTACAGAGTACGGCTGTAATAACAGTGATGGCTGGATTTGTTAAACAAAGTCAACCTTCGAAGCTCTTTCGCACCAGCTTGTTCAATTTGAAAAACAAGTCGTTGAACTCTCCATATCCAGCTAAGGACCTCCTTACCCTCAATTTTTGTGCCGGTTATTATCTGCCAACAACACATGACAAAACAGGCCCGTTTCTATTTTCAGATCTTCCGACAGTTTGAAACCCACTTCAAATCCTGAATTCGAGATCCACCAGCGTTTATGATGCAGGAGCATCTAGACTGGGCCAGCAATGTGACTGGGTCACATGTTGTGGCTAATGCAAGATTTGAGGGAGACTTAGTCGTTACCTTTGTGTTAGTAAGTAGTTAAAAGTGGTCTAGTTTGTTTGAATGAAGATAAAGATTTACTTATAACTAATTCCTTCATGTGTGAGAAGAAGTAGTTAGGTATAACTTACGTATAACTTCTTTTTAAGAAAAAAAAGAGTGGAAAGAAATAGAACAGAGAGAAAGAATGTGAGAGTAGAGAGCTGGGGTTTCTACTTGGAAGCCTTTGGGCAGTTTGTAAAAGGGCCAATGATTTGGAAATCAGGCCAAAGAAGGAGATTGTATGTAAGTATTGTATGAGTGGGGTTTAAATTAAGTGGGTTCGATTCACAGGAATTGATGCGAGTTCTGATAATTGATATCGATATCAGCATTTACCTTTGAATAAATGTCAATTCAAATTGATAATTTGCTATTAGGTTAAGACATGTTTGAAGGAAGGAAATTTAATCTGGTTTTCTGGAATTGATTCTTTTAGCGCTGACTAAGTCGATGTGTAGAGATTGGTCCAAATCTGGACGCAGAAGAAATCGTGCTAGAACAGAGCACTGGATTTGTTGAGCCAAAATCAAAATCTGTTTATGCAAAGTGTTGGATAGTCGATGGTATGGAGATCGATTCCAACTGAGAGGAAGGTGTTCCTTTTAAAGGCAGAATATTGGCGTAATTACAGTCAAATAGGAGTAATGGAAATCGGTTCTGCTTCAGTGTTAAGTTGAGAACCGTAGGACGGAATTAAGTCTGGTGGCAATCAAAAGGGATCGAATTTGATTGCAAAATTAAATTGAAGGCAAAAGAACATGAATCGAAGGTTCATCTGATACAGAAGTGTGAGATGCTGGATCTGTTGAGGCGTTGGCAATCGAATGCTGAAGGAGCGGAACTCCGAATTGAAGTGGACGGTTGGAATGTTTACAGATTGCAGTGGTTTAACCCAATCGAATGGTTAAGTTATAACGCAGAGGAAGTATCATATATTTACTTGCAAGGGAACCTTGATGAAGGCGCAGCCTGATCTTAAACAAGCTGAGATAGACTGTAAGTGAAGTTGCATAGAATTTATGTAACGTAAGAAACATTGGCGCGAAGACCTTTTAAATTAGATGAAAGCATTCATATCGGATTTTCAATGATTTTATAATCTTTGTTTAAAGCTTCCACCAGAGATTGGAATCTGAGTTGTTGAGTGTCCATTAAATGAAAGAAGCTTCCGCTTAGGGTTTAAAATAATTGCTTGGGTTAGAATTTGAGAGCATTTTAATATGCTTTGTAGAGAGTAAGAGTTTGGGTTTGGCGGGGTTACCCGCTATCATTTTAACTGCACAAGACGTCGAGATACTCACACAAGCAGATGGCCCTTCTCCACTTCCACGAGATCAGTCCTCAACTAATGAGGATTGCAGCGCAAAAGGAACTTTTACATACACAATGTTGAGAATGAAGGTGCCACCTAGTTCTTCCCACAAGAGAAATGTCTGGATTTGGTGTTATTTGATGGCCAGAAACCCACACAATATACAAAATTCTGAACAAAAAAAAAGAATAGGCTCACATGAGCTCTGATACTATGTTAGAAATTGTTAGAAATTGAGAAATGTGGACCTAACTAAAATTTATATCATACAAATCATATTGGATTAGATTGCGTTATTTGAGTTTTGCGTTATTTGAGTTTTGATAATCTCTGATGCCTAGTAAGACACTTTTAATTATTTTTTTTTATAGATGGCTTCCATCTTTAACCTCTGATGCCTATAATGAGACAGTTATAATTTTTTATAGATAGCTTCTACCTTTAACCCCTTCCATGAAATTTAAACAATAAAACTAAACCTCACTAAATTTCACGTATATCAACTAATCTAAACCTCATAAACTGAAATCACATTACTGTAGCAAAGAGCCAGTTATGAGAAAAAAAAAACAAAAAACAAAGATTTGGACACAAAAATGCCAACAACGAAACCTTTAGTAATTACTATTTCAGTCATTTACTATAGATTAGTAAATGATTATGCTAGTAGAGTAAAGACAAAAGGGAAATGCCTATTATTTTTGCAATCAATATTCTTGAAGTTTGCATTACATTAAAATTATGCTTTTTCAAAAGGTTTAAGACATTGGAAACTATGATAAACCATCATTATACCTAATTTGTATAACAATAATATTGCAGGTTTAACTTTAATTTCTTGCACCATTCCAAATGAAAAGTGGATGCATTTTATTTTCTCTTAAAGATAAGTTCAAAAGTATTATATTACTATTTTGGTGGCTAACTTCTGTTATTTATCAATATTTTTGTAATTAATATTATTGAAGTTTGTAGTACATTAAAATTATGGTTTTTCAAAATGTTTAAGACATTGGGAACTATGATACACCATCATCATACCTAATTTGTATAACAATAATACTACCTTTTTAATTTTAATTTCTTGCATCATTCTAAATGAATAGTGGATACATTTTATTTTTTGGTAAAGATGAGTTCAAAAGTATCTTAGCACTATTTTGTTGGCTAGATTTTTCTATTTATCTCAACATTATTTTTTTGCTAACTAACATGAATGTAACAATATGAAGTTGCTTCAGAAAATTGTTTCAAGTTTAATTTTGTGAAGATGTTTTGCTTGGAGTTCATTGCATGTAGATGTCTTGAAATATATCTTGCTACTGCTTAATATATGATGAATAGTGTTAAGTTCATGTAGTCATGAGTATGTTTATAATATTAATTTTGAATGCCTGTAGTGTGATGGTACTTGTGATGGTACTTCACGCACCCTAGTTGCAAGTCATAGCTAATCTAAGTCATACTCAGAATGAGTTTAAAGCTTTCTCAAATGGAAATAAACTTTCATTGGAAATTTTAATAGAGGAGGAATGTAGGTTAGAGTAAAATCTTCTTTAGTGCTTGGTTTTAGGTTTTCTTATGGCTTGAAAAGTTGTTCTCTTTTCCTACCAAGAACTTTCATGTCATTTGAATCTAGAAGTACCTATGAAACATCTATAAAGTAAGGGGAAGTGGAAGCTTGTCCTAACCTTGGGACAAGGGAACTCAGAGAAGGATATAATAACCCCATAACTAGATCAGGAAGAATTGTATTCCCTAATGGATTAGTGGTTGTAAGTTGTTTTCACTGCAACAACCAACAAGATGGAGAATACAAAAATCAATTTTTGAATTTGAAACTCTTCAGTGGAAGAGCTGGGTTGCTTATCAAATGACAATTAGTTTTGATTTATTGGTAGAATGTGGCTTAGTGACTATAAGTGAGAATAACAAACTTATCTTCTGACATTTTGGAAAGAATTAGTTTTGAAAGCAATAGACTAAACTTTTAGCATATTGTTGGAAATATTAAAGATTTTTTAATATGAAGTTTTTTAGAGTCATAGTTATGTTGATGGTGAGAGCTTCTTTTGGAATATTGTATAAAATCCTTGAGGTGTGGGACCTTTCAAGCAAAAGCTTCATCCATTTTCAGAAAGCTATTTGAAGCTAAACGATTTTACACAAATTTCCAATAGAAGCTCTCAACATCAACAATATTAAGGGTTACAAAAGATAAAAAGATAGCTCAGTGTTTGCCATTGAGATAGATGTGATCATGAAAAGGGTTTGATAAATAATAATAATAATTTAATTTTAAGATTATGACCAAGCTTGACATCAAATTGGTGCATGAGACCCCCCATATGTGGGACAAGAGATCCACCTCTCCACAACCATTTAGCTGTTGTTAGAGTCTACAGAGTTGTAGATACTTTACCTCTCTAGATTTAAATCTGTAATCTTTTATGAAGAAACAAATATTCTTAACCATTAAATGATACTTAGGAATAGGTAGTAATAAGAAATCATACACCTAATTTTATTAAAAACATTACCTATTTTGAAAAAAACAAGACAAAATGGGATGATAATATTTGATAATATCAATAGAGTCCTTAAAAGGTAAAGACTCATCAAAAGATGTGAACAACAAAACCCCTAATTGAGTGAAAGGAAGTACCAACTGTAGTTGAAATTAAACTAGAACCCATGGAAAGGGAAGAATCCCGGGTTGTTTTATTCTAACGAATATAATAGAGAAAACCATTTAGCCATGAATATGTCATTTACCAATTTTGAAATCCTTATGAATAAATCAAATGATAAGGATGGCGATAAATGAGATTTTTATATGAATTTGACATTAACGTTGAGAAAGTGAAGTAAGTATGAATTTGACATTAACGTTGAGAAAGTGAAGTAAGAGTTGTCAGAACCAAAATTGTAAAATATCTTTATATTCAAACTTGGACCTAATCTAATTTACCCTAATCAATCCAGCTTTTGATATTGGGATTTGAAATACAATTAAAATTCATATAAATTAACTAAAATGGAAATTAAATTTCATATAAATTAATTTCATTGAAATTAAATCTCAAATCAATAATAATATTGAAATTTGGTTTTGTCCAAATGTCCGAGAATACCTCAAGCCATTTATTCTCACTTTATTTTCAGCGTTTGTAGGCCGGGTACATTTAATCCCTCAAACTAATTATTCTCACATTATTTTCAGCGTTTGTAGTCCATGTCCAATGGCCACGACGAAGGAGATGATAAAAGAACAAATAATATTCTTTATTTTATTTGGTACTTCGTTAATGGATTTATTTATTTATTTGGGATTATTGTAAATATTATATAATAATAATAATATTTGTTTTTATTATCATTTTAAGAATGCGATGCTATAATTTTATTATTATTATTTCAATTTTTGTATTTTGTTTATTGTTCTTTTATTAAGTAGCACAATAAGCTTTTTTTATACCATGTTTTGTTTTTGGTTTTTTATTTAATAATGTCTTATAACTTTTGTTTTATATTATTGGTGTGGAACTTTTAATAGTAGAAAAATGTTAGGGAGCCAACATGATAGGTCAAGGTATTAAATTTTCAAGTTAGATGGGAGGAAACTTCTCAAGTTGGTTGGGGAGGAAAGTTTGGGTGTGATTTCTGGTTTTAAGAATTTATTTTTTTTGAAAGTTTTAGTGTATTTTTGTTTCATTTCATTCTATCATAAGATATTGTTGTGTCAACTAGAAAATGTTGGTTCTATTATTTTTTTGGAGATCCTAAGTTGCTTTACTTGGCTATCGGCTCCATGTTATTATTCAAATGTCTTATGTTAGACTTACCTTATGTTGGCCATGCGCGTACTCCTTCGATTATGTCTTCATTATGCTGTTTTAGATTGATTTGCTTGGTATCATGTTATTTTGGTTGTTAGCAATGGGTGGCACACCTTATTTTTAGCTCCATAGAATTTTTTGGTATCAAGTTATGATGGTAGTTCACAATGGGTGACACACCTATTTCTTCCTTGAGACTCTTTGCAACTTAGTGGCACTATGTAATCATATTTTTGGAAGCTTCAGTTTTCATTGCATATGGGTTAGCTTGATTGCTCAGCTCGATCAAAGTGCAATATTGTGGGACGTGTTCTAGAAAATGATTGTAACCTCTATGATTTTTATGTATTTGGCTACCAAGTGGCTTGAGCCTTTGTGTGAGGTGTTTAATATTTTCTCATATGTATTATGTTTGTTTGTATGTCTTTTAGTCATTTCTTGTATTGTTGAACAGGCGGTATATATGTTGTAAAGTTGGGTTGTCTTGGTGTTAGTTAAACATAGCTTCATATTCTGAATCTTCATAAAGAGTGTGCTAATTTTGATGTTTTGGAAATTTATGATATATTTTTTTTTGATATTAATATAAATATGGTCCACCTATCAAAAAAAATATATCTCATAATTTATCTCATAATAATTTTTTATAATACTTAGCGTGGGAGCTTGAAAAGTAAACATAGAGAATCTCTTTTATGATTGAGGGTTTAAAGACATATTGCATATGAATTTAAAAATTTCTTCATGGTATAAGGAGAAAAAGCAGCTCAAATGGCATTCTACCGTTAAAACATATAGCATTGAAAACACAATATAGCATTGAAGATGTAAAAGAAATATGAAATATCATTGTTAATGAAGGAGCCTTATGATTTGTGCAAGATTTCAAATATAAGTAGCATAAACTCTTTCAAATTGCAATGTGAAATGAAATATAACTGATTTTCAGTTTGTATATTGGATTCCTCTTCACACTTTATTCATCCGTGCTCTTTATTTTCCCATTACAACCTAATCAACATTTTTTATCCTTATAATTTGAATCGTTGTATAATGTTTTATCCTTATAATTCGAATCGTTGTATAATGTTTTACTTGTTTGAATATAATATATTCATTATACACCTCTATGTTACCCCTTTTATCTTGTAATAAAGAAAATCTAAGGCAATTCATAAAATTGGATTTATAACAACATGACATGGGGTATCATATTCTTTATTTTTAATATGGAGGGTCGGAATTTTCAAAGTGGGTAGTTAAGTGGACAAATATTCGCTCAAGCCATATGTTGAGAGTGAACAAATATAGATTTGTTATATTTATAAGTTATGTGTGGAGAATGATTAAAATTAGTTTTATTTGGATTTAGGGTAAGTCATGTGTTTATAGTGATTTTAATTCTATATCTATCATGTGTTGATTTAGATGCACATTTTTTTAGAATGTGTAAAATATGAAGAGGAAACTACACTTTAAGGAGTTGATTTTTCTCAATCCATGAGAGGGGTGAAAAGTAAAAATAGATTTACACTTCTTTACTTTCCATTGCTTTATCTATATACATAATTATAAAGTTGATATTGAAATATTTTAGTTAAAGTAAACATTATAATATTTTATTTATAATGGATGTTAAAGAAGAAAATAGTGAGGTCTACTAAATGTTATATGTAACTCCATGTTGAATAGGATAAGAATTAGTTATGTGTCAACTCCATGTTGAATAGTGATGCAGGAGCAATCAGCTCAACAATATCATTGTATTTTAGTAAGACATAGGGGGTCTTGTGTTTCCAAGGAAGTTGGTTTCCTAAATGAGAATTAATGTAATTATTTAGGCTTTTGAGTGATTTTAATGAGAATAGGAATTAATTGAATATTGTGAGACATATTTGTAAATATTCTCGAATATAGGAGAATATGAGAGGTTTAGGATAGTTGAGAGATTGAGGGATTTGATAATAAATAGTAAATCTCAGACTAGGAGTTAGTTCACGATTTTGAGGATTGAAGAGGATCCTTAGAGATAAGGAAGAGATTCTAGGATTTTTTTGAGGAGTTTATGGATCTAAAACAAGAATTGGTTTTAGAATCCCTTTGTATAAATGTAAGCCTAAAAGGCAAAATCAGGGGAGAGAGGTTGGATAGGATAGCTAGTTAGAGTGAGACTGTAAGCCCACAGGCAAATTGTAAAACAAAGGCCACTGACATTAGAAGATCAGGCCTGAGAGAGAAATTGTGTAAATATGTTTTATATATACAGAGATTAATTCAAAACAGTATAAGTATGTGATTCGAATATGGAATGATAAATTATGTGTGTATCAGATATTCTATATAACATATGTATGTCGGCGGAGTTCGGCGAACACAGAGAGGAGAATGACACAGTGAATTGTAATGGACCTTTAAAATCGTTTGAAGAACCAAAGTAATATTTTGGAGGGGCTGTGTTAAATAACATGTGAAGTTAAGCTCAGGAGGGAGTTGCGCAATGAAATAGTGGAAGGACGAAGAACCATTGAAATAACCAAAGCCACAAAGGAACATTGGAGAAATGGTGTAAAACCCAATTGGAAAGAAGAATGAAAGAATGAAGTGTTAATGCACAGACACCGTTGGATCTGTCAGATCAACGGATGAGATCAAGTCACATGGAATGGAGTTATGAATATTGCATTGCAACTTATCAAGTAAGTGAATGAATCAGTCTTAAGGGCATTGCGATTGCGATATGCAGGATCATCACTGACGGTTGGATCAACGTTGGAGGATCGCCGTGGAATCCTGCATCGCAATAGTCCAATGGGAGGAATTAACCTTGGGCCGTAAGTAATGCGATATGCGATTGCGATGTCCGATGCGATCGGAGGTTTGATTGCATCGCAAATATTCCATGGTAATGTACCGAGCCTTAACCAATGTGACATATGATGTGCAACATGCGATGTGGAGCGAGCTGTTAAATAATGTGGTATGTGATGTTAAATGGGTCGAAAGGATTTTCGATGTGTGATAGAAGAGTGGAGCCAAGAAAGTAATGAATGCGGTTTATATTATATTGAATTCCGGAGATTTATCACATATAAGATGCGATAAAGATTCGTGTTTTAGTGAGATGCGAAAGGAGGATTGTGATTGTTATAAGGCATGCATCGAGAAACATACATAGGAAAGGAATTAATAAAAGGTATGGTTTACATATGTTTTGTGTGTATTCTATTATAAAAGATTCATAATAGAAATGAAGTGCCAATAGATGGTTTTATGTGGGAAGTCCAAATATAACCAATGGATAAAGAGTGGGGAAGGTTATATATATGTGTAGCATTAAGGTTATATATGTGCGGGCATTAAGGTTTAATGAAGTGTTAATTAAATTTATATGCGAAGGTTATGAGGGTTAAACAAAGTCCCAATAGAAAGGAATGAATGAAGGGCTAGACTGTGGTTCATCATAAATTATTCCATAGAGTTTTAATAAAAGGGGCCTTAACCATTAAGTAATGAGGATTTGACTCGGTAGAGAGTTAAAATTCCTAGGGCAAAACAGATATGTGCATTTTACATGCGTACTGTGGGTATACGCGAGTTTTCCTGCGTCAAGGTGGTATGAGAGCAGAATTATAATTGAAACATTTGGTATTAAGGCAGTGCAAAGAAATTCTGTGTGAACATTTCTTTAAAAGAGTTTAGAATAGAGTTATATTCTGAAGGTGTGTATACAGGAAAATGGTGATGAAAGTAGGAAAAGGCCATCAAATTTTAATCTGACACACAGTAATAACACAGAGGTAAGGTATGGAAGAATATTAACAGAACTTGCAGATGCAAGAAATAGAGGACAATCCATTCAAAGTGTAGAAGATGGTGGAACAAGATCACACAGAGATATTGAAGGTGAGATGACATGTTTTTTTTTTCATTTGATTTGAAGATTGGAGAATGTGTGGTTTTTATATTGATACACAGGTGATAGCATAAAGAGGTGAGAAGGTTGCAGCAATCTAGAGCGAGGAGTGCTCGAATTTGTTCCAAAGGAAAGAACGAGATAAATTCTAACAGGCTGAACTAAGAGGAGAGAAGCTTAGTGAGGCATATGTAGCAAGGAGGAGACTTGTTACTGCAGAGATATTTTTGCAGATCACAAAGGCAATTCCACAAAAGGATGTTGGTAGAATTGCTGAGTAATGAATGAAGCTGGTAAGACTTTCTAAGTGAAAGAAGAAGTGGTCAGAACCAAGTATTTCATGTTGATTGAAATACAAGAGGACAATTGTGTTCTTGAGAGGTGCAGATGAGTTGAAGCCTAGAAGGAGTAGAGAGAAGTGCTCAAAAGAGGTTCCATAGATAGAGAATCAAGTGCTTGCCAAAAGACCAAGTACAGAGGAAAGCTTAGTGAGGTAAGTGGTAGCAGGGAGGACTTGCTGTTGTAGAGGCTTAATGCAGCTTGTTGTAAATGAGTGAGAAGCTCATGAAGATAGAGATAGAGGAGAAAATGGCTATTGATAGTCATAACAGAGGTTCTGAGGAAGACCACAACAAAAGAAAGATGAAGAAGGAGGATGCCAAGGAAAATGACAAGAAAATGAGGGAAATTGACCAAGAGTTTTTTGAGATGAAAAAACACCTCAATGTACATTGATGATGATGCTAGAGGAAAACCAGAGACAAGGTTGGGTTTTAAATAAGAAGTCAGTGAAGTGGCATAAGTGAAAAAGAAGGCTACAGCAGAGGTAAGTGAAGCGGCTGATGGGAAAACTCAAAGAAGCTGAGTTGGAAATGGAAGTGTTTATTTGTGAACTAGAGCAGGGTGAAGTTCTGGGTGAAGAAGAAGGAATTATTGATGAATCTCTGAACTGTTGGACAAATGCAAACCAGTAGGAGAATGCAAAACTGGTATTGTTGAATCTAATAATTTTGACATGATTACAGGTTTTGCAGAGGATGAACAATCTTTTGAAGCTGTCAAAAGTATGGGAGAGTATATTTTAGAAGGTAAAAACTCTAAAGTAAAGAATCATGGAGAATGTCTCATAAATGAGGAAAGCAATGAATTATTGAAGCAAAAAGGAATTAGTAATACATTGATGTTTGAAGTCGTGACAACACAGGGAGAATTTCTTGTGAAAGGAGATGAAATTCAGTTTGAAGAACTGATATGTGAAGGAACAGTTAAGACTATTGAACCTTGTAATTTCATATTGGTAATTAGTGTATAAATGCAAGAAACATAAGTAATGATGAAGTACTTCGGAAGTGTCACAGAGAAATCGAATTGCTGGAGTATTTGCTGGGAAATTTAGAGTATGACAGTGTGATTGCAGAGGAAGGAGTTAACTACAGTGGACAAGAACAAGAAGACATCATTGAAACAGATGGTGTGGAGGAGAGACTAGTTGACAATCTCGTGAATTTTGTTGAGAATTCAAAACAACATATTGATGTGCTGACAGAAGAGGAAGAATTAGAGCAGTGAGCTGAATTGTTGCCAAAGGAAGAAAAGGTGCAGAAGCCTTATGGTTTTTATTTTAACAATTTTTTTATGAGTGCAGGTTTAGTTGCAGTTTCTGGAGGAAATTTGGCACAGGTGAGCAGCGAAATAAAAATGAAGGAAGGGGATTTTGTGGAAGAATTTAATCCATGGAACAGAGATGTTCGATTGCTAGAAAGAATGTTGGACAGTTAGGATTTAATACAGAAAGAAATAACTATGAAAGAGGGTAAGGATGAAAGGGACGCAATCAGAATAAGCAAAGAACAAGTAAGAATTCTACGACTTCAAAGAGTAGAATATCAGATTGAAGAGTTAGTGGATAGCAACAAAAATGATCTAAAACAAAGAGAAAGAGGTAGAAGTAAGTGGCAGAGAATGGACCAGTCCAAAGATGTGCTAGAGACAGAGATTAAAGAATTATGGCAGCTAATGATGAAACAGTTCGTATGGAGGAGATTGATAGTGGTAGGAAGCATGATCAATCAAAGTATGAACTTGATTGACAAGGAGAGGAAGATGAAACAAAAGACAACATAAATACAACAACATCAAAGGTGCAAGGCATTTGGGTGGATACAAACTAAAGTTTGGGACCCTAGCAGTTTTCTATTTAACTTATGAACACACATGATCAGGAGATCATGAATATTTTCTACTTTGGGAGTTTGATGTAGGAGAAATCAGCTCAACAATATCATTGTATTTTAGTAATACATAGGGGGTGTTTTGTTTCCAAGGAAGTTGGTTTCCTAAATGTGAATTAATGTAATTATTTAGGCTTTTGAGTGATTTTAATGAGAATAGGAATTAATTGAATATTGTGAGACATATTTGTAAATATTCTCGAATATAGGGGAATATGAGAGATTTAGGATAGTTGAGAGACTGAGGGATTTGAGAATTAACTGTAAACCTCAGATTAAGAGTTAGTTCATGATTTTGAGGATTGAAGAGGATCCTTAGAGATAAGGAAGAGATTCTAGGATTTTGTTGAGGAGTTTATGGATCTAAAAGAGGAATTGGTTTTAGAATCCCCTTGTATAAATGTAAGCCTATAAGGAAAAATGAGGGGAGATAGGTTGGATAGGTTAGCTAGTTAGAGTGTGACTGTAAGCCCACAGGCAGATTGTAAAACAAAGGCAACTAACATTAGAAGATCAGGCCTGAGAGAGAAATTGTGTAAATGTGTATTTATATATACATAGATTAATTCAAAACTGTATAAGTGTGTGATTCAAATATGGAATGATAAATTATGTGTGTATTAGATATTTTGTATAACATATGCATGCAAGTGGAGTTCGACGAACACAGAGAGGAGAACGAGACAACGGATTGCAATGGACCTTTGAAACCGTTCGAAGAACCAAAGTAACTTTCTGGAGGGGTTGTGTTAAATAACATGCGAGGTTAAGCTCAAGAGGACGTTGCGTAGCGAAATAGTGGAAGGAAAAATAACCACTGAAATAACCGAAGCCATAGAGGAACATTGGAGAAATGGCGTAAAAGCCAGTTAGAAAGAAGAATGAAAGAATGAAGTGTTAATGCATAGGCACCATTGGATCTATCAGATCAAGGGATGAGATCAAGTCGCATGGAATGGCGTTATGAATATCGCATTGCAACTTATTAAGTAAGTGAATGAATCGGTCTTAAGGGAATTGTGATTGCGATATGCGAGATCATTGTTGACTATTGGATCGAGTGATTGGATCAACGGTGGAGGATCACTGTGGAATCCCGCATCGCAATAGTCCAATGGGAGGAATTAACCTTGGGCCATAAGTAATGCGATATGCGATTGCAATGTCCGATGCCATGGGAGGTTTGATCGCATCACAAATATTCCATGGTAATGTACCAAGCCTTAACTAGTGTGACATGTGATGTGTGACATGCGATGTGGAGTGAGCCGATAAATAATGCGGTATGCGATGTTAAATGTGCCGAAAGGATTTGTGATGTGCAATAGAAGAGTGGACTCGAGAAAGTAATGAATGCGGTTTATATTATATTGAAGTCCGAAGAGTTATCGCATATCGGATGCGATAAAGAGTCGTGTGTTAGTGAGATGTGAAAGGAGGATTGCGATTGTGATAAGGCATGCATTGGGAACATGCATAGGTGAGGAATTAAGAAAAGGTATGGTCTACATATGTTTTGTGTGTATTCTATTATAAGAGATTCATAATCGGAATGAAGTGCCAATAGATGGTCTTATGTGGGAAGTCCAAATATAACCAATGGATAAAGAGTGGGGAAGGTTATATATATGTGTGGCATTAAGGTTATATATGTGCGGGTATTAATGTTTAACAAAGTGTTAATTAAATTTATATGCGAAGGTTATGAGGGTTAAACAAAGTCCCAATAGAAAGGAATGAATGAAGGGCTAGACTGTGGTTCATCATAAATTATTCCGCAAAGTTTTAATAAAAGGGGCCTTAACCATTAAGTAATGAGGATTTGACTTGGCAGAGAGTTAAAATTCTCGGGGAAAAATAAATATGTGCATTTTACATGCATACTGTGGGTATACACGGGTTTTGTTGCGTCAAATAGGATAAGAATTACACACGTTTTTCAATTTATTTATTTATATTTTATAAAAAAATTTGATTTTGAAATATTTTGTTTAAAATTCATCTTAATTTTTACTAAAGAGATCAAATCCCTTTAGGTGTAATTGTTTTATAAGTTTTTTACTTTAAAAAATATTGCATCTTAAAGAATTTGATCCTTCTAAAGACATAATAGATTCAAGGTTATGATAGATTTTCAAGAAACCCACACCACTTACTTAAACTAATCCCTTAGAATATTAAAATATTTATAGCTTATAATAAAACGTTTCATTTAAACCCATTATCGAGTGCATCTCAAACAAAACAAAACAAAAAATTACATATTTCCCTAACTATTAAGTAATACATCATTAAAATGTTTTAATTATAATAACTTTTTTATTTCTAATAATACATATATAATGAATTATTTATCAATTATATATGTTAAAATATTTTATTCATCTTCATTATATTTGAAATATTTGAATAGTCATGTAACTTTGAAAAAATATTTCCTTCGACATTTTAATTTTTCCCTAAACAAAAATCCTTTATCATTTTAATTGGGCAAAGAATGATCTTTTATTATTATTATCATCATTTGTTTAAAGATGTGCTAAGCCACTTTAAATAATGTTACATTATTTGAGATAAATGGTTGTTTATATATTATGAGGTTAAAAGTGAAATGGGGAGTTGCTCTATTCCCAAAATATTTCAGAACAAAAGAGTTTGTTAGATGGAAGATGAAAGACATTTTCTCTTGGATTGTCTAGCACTTACTCACATTTGTTCTATTTTTCAAAATCTTTACCATATTATCAACCTTCTTGACTTGTCAAGTCAACAAAACTAGATAACATGGGAACACTTCTCTTCCTTTTTTAGAATATAAAAATAAAATGTTAAAAAATCTCAATCAATCTCTACTTTCTTAAGATCCAAAAACCAAATTGATTTTGGTATATGTTAATAGTAATTATTTTATTAATGTTTTATTTGATATTGTATTATTTATGTTTTTTTAAAATAAAACTAAATAGAGATTGACTTTTTTTTTTTAATGTAAATTAGTGTTTTAAAATTACTAATATGAGATGTAATATCATTTAAGAGTTTTTGACATGTAGTGTAATATTTTTGTGATGTTATTTATATGTTTAATCAATATTATATAATATTTAATGTATTTTATTATTTATTTAGGAGGGTTAATATTTTTAAGATGTTAAGTAAGTTTGATTAATATTATATAATATTTAATGTATTTTTATTATTTATTTATGAAGGTTAGTATTTCTTTTTAATTATGATTTGATTAATTAGGAATTCTATTTTTTTTGGTAAGTAAAAACAAAGAATTTAGTGCATATTTTGGTTGTGATTTTAATTAAATAAAATTAGGAATTATGTCAATTTATGTTTATAAGACAATTGAGTAAATTGACATTCCAAGTGGAATAGATAATTTATTTATTTATTTATTTAATTATTTATGTAGAGATTTTAATGTTATTAAAGAGATTTTTTTTTTGAGGTTATGAAAAAAATTGATGAAATAATGTTTTTATGACAACATTTTGTTATTGGCTTAGTATGTAGATGCTATGTGTATTCTTTTTTGTTACACTTTAAAGAAAGATATTCATGGATGAGTTTGAAAGTTATCTTGTGTTTGAAAGAGAGTTGTGATCTATTGAATACAATTAATTATGGCATTATTTAATTATTCTACATTTTGGAGTTTTTTGTTGGAATGTGGTGAAATAATTTTTTATCAAATTATGATTTTTTGTTGTTGAAAATGCATATTTGAATGCATAAATGAATTCAATGCCTTGAAAAGACCTCAAGGCATTCAAATTATGTAGAATTCGTAGGTCATAAACTTGTGATTCCAACAAATCTCTATTGGAGTTTCATCAAATTTGATTAAGAAAATATGCCCAAAAAAGCTCCAAAATGAAGAACAGTTAGACTATTGAATATGTTAGGGTCCTATAATTTATAGGATCTCAAGGTAATTGAGTGATGTATCTTAGGAGTATTATTTTGTAAATACTTGTCAATCTGATAATGATTTCCAAATATAAGAAAAATAGAATAAAAAATGAAACGAGGATATAAAGAAGAAGAATAAAGAGAAAAACAAAAATATTGGAAAAAGAGAAAAATATTAAACCCCACTAGAAAAGAAAGAAAATAAAAAAGAGAATAAAATTGAAAGTGTGCAGGTCTAAATGACACCACTCATACAAAGTTTTTCTTCATTTTTGTAAGACAAAATTGTGTGCAGCTTGTTCAAAATGCCACAATCAATTGCTTTAGTTTAATCATACTATTTAATCATGATTAGAATTCTTTAAATTCCTATAAATTAGATAGATAATGAAGGTTTATCCAATAGTTTAATCTGGATAAATCATTAGTTAGGTAGAAAATGACATTGATAGAACAATTTAATCTCGATCAATGGGAGAAATAAGGGATAGGTTTAATAGTTTTTCTTTCTACATAAAAGAAAATGAGAATGGGTTTGCTAGTCTAAGTGCACCCTAGAGATTAAAATTAAAAAATGATAATTTTAGCTAAGGGTAGGAAGATTTGATGGGTTGCTTTGAATGTCAGCATGCATAAATATTATCCTAACTTTAGGATAGGGAAAGAGGAAAAAAGTGAATGTTATGCAATCTCTATTTCAAAAATAAGCTTTATTGTTAATCTCTTATCCTACATTTGGAGGATAAATGTGTGCGGGTATAAGTATTTCATTTCCCTATTTACTTTTTCCCCTATCCTAAATTTGGAAACAAAATTATGTGAGTGCTAGCGGACAAAGAATTTTGTCATTTGTGGTTAAATTTCTGTCATCTCGGCACTTCAAGATTTAGTCCATCGTTTCATCCATGGATATAATTCTTTTTCAGCCCCCCTACGCATTCTCCCTTTACCGCCTGGGTGGGGGGGGGGGGTCCAAAAGGAAATTTCTTTCGCCTAGCCCTATTCCTTATGTGGCGCCTCCCTGTGATTTTGCACCCCACCTACTAATACCATTTACCACCCATCACCCCTACAGAAAACACCATCCTGTGTCTGCTCTTGTCGTGCCCCCACCACTCCTCCTCCACCACTCTCTACTCGCCACCAGTCCTAACCATCGGTCTAATTAAATGCATTCCTGCCTGATACCCATTTTGCATTTAATTTTCCCAAGTAACTGTTTAGTAATGGCCCCATGCCATTTCCAACAAAACTCTACCTCGGTGTTTAAAAGATCCATGGCCTATCATTGCCATCTTTCGCTTCTCATTCTCTTTCTGCTAATCATAATTTCTTGTTGTAGTCTCTATCAGAGTGTCATCACCTCTAGCATCCCGACATTCCCCAATCTCTCTGTTCTCTTCGCCTGATAGACTAATGTTTCAGAGCCCAGTAAGCCTCCTTTTCTTATCCATTTTACTTAGAAACTGTTCTAGCCCTACCTCCTAAAGCTAAGACCTAGGACTGGGCCATTGAGCCATTGATTCCCCCTTCTATAGACCTGGATCACACACCATTGGCATACAAAGATTACTGAATCAATGAAACACTCTGTGACAATGATTTCCTAAAATTATGCTGATGGTTAGAGGAAAGAGACGGTGATAAAACAAATGAGATAGGCCTCTCAGAGTCAAACCTTCCCCACTATATTTTCCCTGTGACTTTCCAAGCCCCATAATTAACTAGGAGATGCCAAGCTTGCTATGTCCCTACCCAAAGAGCTAATAATTGCACCAACAAGTGACATCCTTTTCACCATTACAGCCAAATCAATTGACTAAATGACGTTGGCCCCTTCTATGGAAAATTCTGCCCCTTTCTCCCTAGAAGCCCTCACACAGCTTTATCAAAAGCTGGATTTTGCCACCAGAGCTAGGATATTTGAGATTTTCCTTCCAGAGAATGGCCAATTTCTGAAGAAAAATATTCCTTATCCTTTTTCAATTTTGACTGACCAAGCCACGGATATTATTTCCATCCTCTCTCAAATTCTAGGCTACCATTTTGATCAGTGGGTGGATGAGCCTATCTTAGTATTCCTTTCCACATTGTCTACAGACAGAAATCCAACTACTATTTTCAATTTTAGTCAATTCTTAGCTGACAGTATCCATGAACAGTTCATCAAGTTTCCCACAGAGCAGGTGTTCAACTACACTTCAGTTTTGATTTACATGTTCATCTATTATCAAGCAGACAAGTTTACTTTTGCATTATAGAAATTGGATGATGCAGGTAACCAACAACCAGTGATATTTTGGATCTCACTGGTCATGAAGGAAAAACAAGACACCTACAATCAGTTTGTAGAAGACTTTGTTCATCCAACTATGAAAATTCTCCATGGTGTAGTTCATTCCAGGATTAGTGAGGAGACCAAACGAATACTACATCTATCAGACCAAGCCAAGACTAGAGATTGGTACCTATACCAAAATTACACAGAGATCAGAGTCTATGGATGTGAGTTTCCACCCTACAAGCTCCCCAAGTACCTCCAAATGAGGATATTTGCACTAGAATACATCGGGCAAATGTTAAACTCAGATGCAATCCACTTTGTGGTAGAAAAGAGGAAGGAACAATTAAGGATTAAAACACAGGTAGGACCATTT
Source organism: Pinus tabuliformis (assembly GCA_031772625.1). Lineage (NCBI taxonomy): Eukaryota > Viridiplantae > Streptophyta > Pinopsida > Pinales > Pinaceae > Pinus > Pinus tabuliformis. Next base: position 963,742,612 of record CM062817.1, read on the forward strand.
GTCTGCAACACAAGAACTGCAGGGGAGGAGGTAGATAAGATATTGAAGGAGATGAAGTTCAATTTGAGCTTCACATGGTCTTATGACCCCTGTGGCATTATTTCAAAACTCAGGGTGGACAATAAGAATACTCCTTATATTCATACTTCTAGGCCAGAGATAGAACAATATGAAAATCAGTTGGAGTGGGTAGAAAATACTTTGTAGGAAGATGAAGAGAAGCTAGTTTCCACTTCTAGTTTACAGACTCCTGTTCCTCAGGAGAAATACAACAAAAGACAGAGAGAGGAAGGGTCTTCATCTACAACCAGGGGTGAAGCCAGAGAATTTAGAATCAGTTACAGAAAGAGGGCCAAGGTGACTCACAAACTAGAAATAGATAAATAAATGGAAGACCAGGCAGCCATCATTATCACGGATTCTCCACCAGCAACCATGAAGTTCACCACTTCTCCTTCTGGACCTTCATATTTGCAAGGCCATAAGGAGACTGAGCTGGAAACACACACTGTCCAGAGAGAGAAGGAGAAAACAATGTTTGATAGGTATAGAGAAATAAAGCTCAAAGATGAGATATTGAAGAACATCACCTACAACTAATTCTGGAAGAGGACTTCCAGTTCACAAAGCATACTTCTACCATTATATGATATCGAATATGGTAGAATGAAAATGTCCTTCCTTGAGGCCTAGACTTCACAACCTAAACCAACAACTGACTACAAGAGAACCACCTTTCAGTTCAACAAAAATGACATACATCCTATTGATCAAATGGAGATGAACAAACAAACTGGTCAAATGATATCCACCACTCTCACTAATACTGCCATGTCTTTATCCAAATTGCAGGTCCCCTTTGCAAATGTACAGTCACAATTGAAGATGGGGAAGGTCTCCTCCTTGGCCGAAGACAACTAGAACAAGTCTTCGGAAGACTTTGTGATCAAGATAGGGTATGACCCTAAGGATGTTATTAATACTAAATAAATTATTAAGAAATAAAACTTGGACATTGCAGCATTAACGAAACAACTCAAACTACCAGCTACGGAGGATCAAATGACCAAGGACATTGTAGAAGGTGAAGCTCAAAAATCTAACATGATGAAACTGTTTATTGATCAAAACATACAAATGAGACAGATGGAAGTAGAGTTAGAGAAATTGATGAAGGAGAAGGAAGACAACTTGAAGATGGCCATTGTTCCTTTGGATGTTGTGCCTCTTTCTCAACTACCCTCCATAGGAACAACTATTGCACCCTCTACTTTCACTCAGACTCCCAGTGCTGAACAAGTAGCACAGACACTGCAAAACATGTCCTTGCAATCAAAGGAGATTGAGACCTTTCAGACCCAACTTAAAGTTGTGGAAGTCTAGAAGGCCAAAGTTGAAGTTGCTCGAGCTGTTAAACTAGACAAAAACCAGAGACTTCTAGAAAAGTTGTGCCAGGTAGAGAGAGATATTTTTATTGCCCAGACCTTGGACCAAGCCAAGGAAACAATTTGGATGAACATACTTGACCCAATGAATGAAATTCGGCCTTCTATATATTATATTTGAACATAAAGAGTTAATAGAGAAGGCCACTCAGAACATTTTGCAAGGAAGGGAAAATGTGGGAGAAATTCCAACTGAAGCTGCAAATATGATCAGGTTCTTAAATTCAAAATCTAGATATTAGTTGGAGGAAGTGGGAATTAGTGACAAAACTGCTACCATTCTAGAAGTAAAGAAGGTCTTGACCAAAAGAAATCTTTTTGACCAATTGGAGGAAAAGTGTGAGACCTTGGAGCTACATGTGAACAGATTTACCAACAGGATTGAAACCTTAATGTAGAAGAGACTTCCTAGTATTTATGTTATCAATGAAAAGATGATCACTCAGGAGGACTACATCTAGAAAATGAAAGAGGTATCCAAAATCAGCACTGTCAGGCGGAAAGAGTCGATAGTGCGGACACAACCAACCTCCCTAGGAGCTTAAGACTCTCTAGTGACAAACAAGACAAACAAGAGCAATCCTTCTCTAAACATGCATTTACTATATAATAAATCAAGTGTTTAGATCCTACCTGTAGTCCAACGCTGTTGTAGCAGTCCAGCCTCGCTGATCCGGATGAGCTCCTCCTTCACTTCGAAACCTGCGTTCACTAACAATCAAACGATTAAATAGCACTTGATAATCTCATAAAATAAAACATATTTAACACATAGACCAAGGAGTACATGAAACAACTCATAAATAACAAGTTATTGAGAAGAATGGACTCATTTGCATTAATAGGAAACAAAAGGAACAATTACAACCTGAGCCTTGGTGTTGTGCAAGTCCCTCCCAGGGTCCATCAAGAGTTTTCCTTTACTTTGACAAAGCTCACCCACTTCCAAATAGAACAAGCAAAGATGGTAATCTCTCCTCACAAGCTTCTAAATGGGAGTCCTAATTCCAGCAGCATCTACCCTTAGAAATGTTTAGCTTCCAACCTCTCCTCCTTCTGGCCCAATGCCTGTATTTATAGTGCTCAAGAGGAAGTTAATCAGGTCCACCATCAATGGGATAATCCCCTCTTTGGATGGGATAGCTCCCTTATTGATGGGATAAGTTCCTCTTTGGTAGGGGTACATGAACCATCTGGAGGCGCTTCATACACGTCAAACATACTTCTAGAAGCCTCTAGAAATGACCACAAGTAACTTTTTTGGAGTGAAACTTGCGCCTTTTGACCTTTACAGGGGTACGCACCTGCCCCTTTACATACCGAGCGTACAAGTACGCAGTTTATGTGAACATTAGGTGCGTATACGCAGGTAAGGCCGAGAGAATCTGCGTACCCAGAGATAAACACATTTACAAAGACTTTCTCTCTTTTTTGGAGTTTGACATGGAGAGCAGAGGCTTAAGACTTGCCCAGGAGGATAGCATGACTGTTGATAGAGCCATACTAACTGTAAATAGCCATGGTGACATTTTTTAGTGTAACAGATTGCCCCCTAAAGTGCGAAGCCTGTAGTAGATTAGGGTTTTGTATTATCTAGGAAGGGTGAAGCGCTTTATCATTTCAAGGATTATCTCATGGAGAGCCTGGTCAGAACCTGCAATTTTCAACACAAAATACATGTATAAGATTATATCATCGCTGAGGTAGGCATTCCCATACTCAGATCAAAACTTTAACTAACAGACTAACTACTCTGATACAGGAATGATCTTGCAGTACATCATAATCATAGACTTTTGTAGACACAGTATGGGCGCAGCCATCTGTTTATGATTAGTCTACTAGATAATGAATACAAAACTCCTCGCAGCCTGGATGGTGGAAACTAGATCCAGGGTCTTCATTTCTACTTCCCGAATTGGTACGATTCTAGCCATGCGAATAAATGAATTGATGTCGAACATGGTAGAAACCACTTGATTACCAGTCGATGATGTAAACTGTTAACAAGTGTGAGAGAGACCACCAGTAATGTCAATGGTTCTCAAAGTACCCAGTACAATCCATGAGATGTGAATGAATGAGTTGTTGTCGAACATTTCACGGAATCCTTCGATCGAAAGTCAATGATGTAAACTGACGTCAAAGGCGAGAAACCTGCCATTGATGCATGCAGACTTCAAGGTACTGACGATTTCTAAGTCATCTCTCTAGATAATGTGCTAATGTCGATAGAAAGCGACCCGTTGCAGGCAAGCCCACAACACGAAATCATTGTTCAAGTTGAAGAAATGTTGCTGTAAGGACTGACTCAGGGATGGTCAAATGGATGACAAGTATTTTGCAGATGAAAGTTTATTTGCAGAGACCTCTTGAACACATAATGACACGACAGATGGTTTGGTTACGATTTGACCCAAAGTTAATACCCGGAAATGGTTGAAGACTTTCAAAGTGGTTTGATCAACTTTTAAGGCAAAGGATTTCCCAACCCAGGTGAACGGAAAGTGTCGTGTTCAAGAGCGGTGATAAGGTTCTTCTGTAACAAAAGATAACAAATAGGCTCATTCTTCTCTCTTTTTCCCCCACCATTTCTGGCAAGTACCTCTTTATTTTTAACAAGCTTGAGGAGGATAACATATGCTTGATTATAAGCTCATCCTTCGGATGAGTCCAACCTAGTTTTGATTCGAACCCTAGGAAGGAGTGGTTCGTTCCTGTTTGTAATTGAACAGGTCCTTTACTGTGAAATTTTAACGAGCCCAGTATAGGAGAAACTCGGCGTTTTTCAATTTTAGAGAGTCTGAAAAACTTAAGAAGACTCCAGGTTGAAATTTTTCGTAAATTTGTGTCCCCCAAGCCCGAAAAAGTATAAAATAATACCTGGGAGAACCTCTTGATCTTGCGACCAAGGAGTACTTTCATGATTAGTGTCTCTGACCTGAAAAGTAAAAAGCGATCAAGGACACGTCGTTTTATTTCTATATCGAGTTTGAAACGACAAAAACCCGGCAATCTTTTCCTGTTTTTACGGTCAGAAAGAGCTATAAGGGGACCGTCTTTTAATTTCGTTTTAACGAGTGTAAAAGAAACGCTCGGCGATCTTTTCATGTTTTAGGAGTCAGAAAAGAGCTTAAAAGATGACTCTGATGTTTTGGTTCATGAAAAATGATGATTTTACTCTAAAGTCCTTTTGTCCTGCACAAAAACGACACATTACTCATACCTGTTTAAGATGGGTAAAAATACATTGAAAAATGTCCTTTCATGGTGAAAAATAAACAAACTTAGCATTCATTCATCCAAAAAACCTATAAAAAGACTTTTTACCATGTTATTTTTACCATTTTACTGTTGAGGTTGAGAAAAGGGCTTTTGACAAGAAACTTCCCGTGGAGATTGCGGAGAATCCGACCGTCAGAATCAAACGCCGTTTCACCAGGTATTCTACAACACCCCTCTCTTGATTTCCATCCGTTTAGGATTCATTTTTAAGCTTTTATTTGATTTTTTGGGGGTCTTGGGGTTTCAAGATGCGCACTTCGGGGTACGCAGGTCATGCACTGCTGACCTGCGTACCCCGATATTTTCTGAATGGGAAAATTACGGGGTGTACGCACCCGACCTTAAGGGCAGCTGCGTCTAGACGCTCTGTTCCTAAAGGCCGGGGTGCGTACCCCGCAAAACGCAAATTGAAACCCTTATACCTGCAAAATAAACCAAAATTTTTAAATTTTATGGATCCTAACTAATGTTTTATGATGTGCAGGGAGCACACCATGCTTGATTGGCATGAAAGAGAGCACGAGGACGTTGATTTGGCCGCGATAGGTCATCAACCTTCCATTGATGCATTAAAAGCATGCGGACTGTACAAATACTGGGCCATACCTGGCATGAGGGGCTAGGTGCCATTCCTTGAGTGGCTGGTTGAAAGGTGGAACATTCAGGAGCAATGTTTCTACATCGGAGAGCACCAGCTCGAGATAGAGCCCTCCGACATATATTTTCTCACTGGCTTGCCTAACAGGGGCGAGCAACTCTCTCTATTCGGGACTAGGCCGGGTGGCCAATCCCTTGCTAGTCTCCGGCTAGAGTGGTGCAACCATCAAAACCAGGAGAAGGGGATAGAAATCAAGTACATATCCCGACCTGAACTTATGGTGATAGCCTTTACTGTTACCAGACTTTGCGGCGCGGCCGCTTTGCACCATGCCACCGGGTCCCAAATGCGGATGGCTATAGATTGCTACCAAGGCACCATTTTCAACTGGTGCGATGCTGTGTTGGCCAATATGAAGGGCCAACTAACCAGGGCAAAGAGAGGACAACTGAAGACCTTTGGATATGGGCCTTTAGTCATGAGCTTTGCCCTAGAGAGAGTTCCAATGCTAGTCCCCCAGCATCTTCTAGTTCCAGTTGGGGCTCCTCGGGAGCCTAAGTTGACGAGATGGGTTGCGGTAATGGCCCGGCATCCTGATGAGGGTGCAGCAGTTGTTCGATTTCCTGATCGTTACTTTCACTAGCTAGAGAGCCAGGTCTTTGCTATTCAGGACTTTCCTTATGCCGGAATGGATTTTTGGAATGATCCGGACATGGTTCTTCCACAGGGAGAACAGTGGGACGACAGAGGTATTTCATTTTTCCCGAGTTTTCAAATTATGTATATTTTTTTGTTTTTATATATCGCCTCAAAACTGACAGCACAAATTTTCAAAATGCAGATGTAGGTCCACGGCGTTCGGCCAACCTCCGGGCTTTTGAGAGGAGAGTACCAGCTGTACCAGCAGCAGCCCCACAGGATGCAGCCGCAGAGACCTTAGCCGAGCTGGAACAGGATCTAGAGCGTCTGACAGCGGATATACCAGAGACCACCATAGATGACATTCCCATTCGACTTCAGCGCTATGTGGTCGCAGTCCCAGGACCTTTTAGGAGGTTCTTGTGTAGGGTAGCGCGGGCAGTGGTCTCGTATAGAGAGCACCACCAGTGATTGGCTAGTCACTTTTGTAGACACATATGACATTTTTGGTTTTTTGTACTTATCATTTTTGCCGATCATAAGGTGTTTTTCAACCTATGATTGAAGACGATGTATATTTTTGACACACTCCTATCTATATATATATATCATTATTACCGGCTCATCTTGTATAACATATGTGATGAAATGTTTTTAAATTTACTTGTATGATTATCGCAAATGTCTATCCAACATTCAAGAAGCAATTGCATCTGCTAATGTATTTAAAGACCTTGGAATATGCTGATATTCAATGTAATCAAATTCACGTTCCAAGAGGCGCACTCTCAAAAACAACCTTAATAACACAGGATTTCTAATGGCATATACTCTATTAAGCTGTAATACAACGAGTTCAGAATCTAACCTCACTATCAAACGTCGAATTCCAAATGAAATAGATTCAGACAATAATTCAACCACTGCACTGTATTCTGCAATGTTGTTCGTCGTTTGACCGAGGCTCACCCCATGCATAGAAACTAACTCGTCAGAGGGCGAATAGATAACCCAAGCTGCAGAAGAGATATTCCGTGTACTACGACAAGCACCATCGGCAAATCCAATGTACGTTTGGAGAGGCGTCGACATCTGCAATATCAAGAGTAAAACCAAGATAAGCCAGAATAACGACGAAAAACACACTTTCTAAGCTAAGCACACTATCTAAACTAACAAACATACTAGCTAGAAAGAAAACCTAACCTAACTAAAATTCCCCATACCTATCATTTAAGCATAATACCTCTTAAGGTAAAGTCCATTTCTGGGTTTACCCAAAGAGTCCCCATCAAAATCTACCAGCTCATAGGCCCCTTTTGCTAGCTTTCGCTTTACAATGTAGGGTCCATGCCACATAGGGACGAATTTTCCAGCACCTAGCTTATCGTTAGCTTGATCATATAATAGCACTAGGTCTCCCTCCGAAAAACTTCGAGGGGTCACATTTCTATCATACTGATCTTTCATTCGCTTCGCATGAGTCTCGATTGCCAATGCAGCGTCACGTCGAGTCTCATCTAACTGAGCTAAGTATAATAAACGTTTCTCTTCTTCGGAAGTAGCTGGGAGTAATTCGACAGCCATTTGAAGTGATGGGATTTCGCATTCAATGGGTAACACAGCTTCCAAACCATAAACTAGCTGGAAAGGAGTGAACCCTGTTGAAGTTTTCACTGAAGTTCGGTATGCCCATAGCGCTGAAAATAACATGTTGTGCCAATTCGACCGATGAATACCAATGATTCGTCGGATCATGATAACCAGAACTTTGTTGATAGACTCAACCAAACCGTTGGCTTGCGGATAATAAGGAGTAGAGCTATCGTGGCGCAAACCAAGCTGGCTTGTAAGCTCAGTCATCATGATGTTTCAAAAATGGCTCCCATGGTCAGTGATGATTGCTTGCAGGACACCAAACCTAGTTATAATGTGATTGAATACGAAAACTGCAGCTGTTTTGCCGCTTGCGTCGAATGTAGGCATCGCCTCGGCCCATTTAGTAAAATAATCAATCGCGAGGATGATATACGCATGCCCCCTGGCCGAGTGAGGGTTACAAGTAATAAAATCGATACCCCATTTAGCGAAAGGACCAACGGCAATTGTAGGATGGAGAGGAGTAGGTGGTGCGCGCATCTTGCGATCAAACACTTGACAGTTGTGGCACCTTCGGACCGCAATGATACAATCTTTAAACATGGACGGCCAGAAATAGCCAGCGCGCAACACCTTCTGAGCTGTGGCATACCCAGACATATGACCGCCACATGCTTCAGAGTGACAATCATTCAAAACCCTCTCAGCCTCTTCGTGAGTTAAACAACGTCGAAAAACTAAGTCTGCCCCCCGGCGATAAAGTGTATCTCCAATAATTCTGTATTGCTGGGATTGAAACCGAATTTTTCGACGTGCCGACTTTGAAGCTTCAGGCCGAAAGGTTTGGGTTTGGAGATAGATGATTATATCCCCGTACCACGGATCTAAAGTACTGATAAGAAACAAAGATTCGTCCGCAATGGACTCCTCTGCCACAGTTTCTGTGTCAGCATGCGGGAAATCACACATCAATTCCGCAAAAACTAAGGATTTCTTAGACTTGGACTTCTCGAACTCCAAGTCAAACTCTTGCAGGATAACGATCCATTTAGAGTACTTGCCCCCTAGCAGTTGTTTAGTCAAAATATAAATCATAGGGTTGCAATCCGAAATAACTGTAGTTTTACGGAGAAGAATGTAGTGACGAAAATGCTGGACAGCTTGAACGGCTGCCAGGGCCAATTTCTCCACATGCGAATATTTTAGCTCAGTGGGGTTTAATGTCCTACTAAGATAATATATCACATGTTCCGCTCCGAATTCATCTTCTTGAACTAACACCATTCCGATAGTGGAATGCAAAGCTGCGAGGTATAAGAAGTAATCCTGGTTGTATTCGGGAGGATGCAACAACGGTGCATGGGTCAACGCGTGTTTAAGTGCATCAAAAGATTGTTGGGTAATCTCGTCCCAAAAGAATTGAGCGTTCTGTTTCAACAACCGTGTAAAACCTTTAGTGACCTCGGCGTAGTTTGGAATGAATCGGCGTAAAAAGTTCGCTTTCCCTTGCAAACTTTGGAGTTGGCGCAAACTCGAAGGAGGAGGCAATTTGATGATAGCTTCGACCTTCGAGGGATCGACACGAATGCCGGCTTTTGAAACAACAAATCCTAGCAATCGACCCGTTTCTATACAGAATACACACTTGTGGGGATTCAACCGAATACGATAATGCCTACACCTCATAAAGATTGCTCGTAAGTGGACAAGGTGATCAGCTCGATGTAAAGAATGAGCAGGCAAATCATCGAGGTACGGTTGCACAATGTGCTTGATGTCATGAAATGCGTAAGACATCGCCCGTTGAAAAGTGGCTCCGGCATTCTTAAGCCCAAAAGGTAATTTGCAGTAAGCAAATGTCCCCCATGGACAAATGAATGCCGTTTTTGGTTGATCGGCAGGTAGAATATTGATTTGATTATAGCCTGAAAAAACATCCATAAAGGAAAACATTTCACTTCCGGCACAATCATCAATAATTTGATCGATATAAGGCGTAGGATAGTTGTCTTTTGGACAAGCTCGATTTATATCCCTATAGTCGATACAGATTCTTATTGTTCCTTGTTTCTTGTTAACCGGAACAATATTCGATACCCAATCCGTTAACGGGATTGGATAAATGAAACATGCTTTCAACAGCTTCTCGACTTCTGCTTTAATCGCAGCCGCTTTTCGAGGGGGAATCTGACGCAACCGTTGCCGGACGGGTTTAGCGTCCGGGTAGGTCTTTATTTCATGAACAACAATGGCAGGGTCGATTCTTGGCATTTCCTCGTAAGACCAGGCAAACACATCGCGGAATTCTTGGAGTAGGGCCTTGTAAGTTTGAATTTCATCTTCTGTACACGAGGCACCTATATGAATGTTTTCCTCAATTCCGGGCTTCACTGAAATGTCAATGGGAATAGTGCGAGAAATATTCCCTAAATTCAACTCCGAATCAGAATGTTTCGTTGGATTCTGAGCATCTTTGACATATTCAGCGGTAAAGATATATGAAAAATCATTTTCAAAAGCATCATCCTCAGGTAAAAACGAAGATCGATGATGAAGATCTTCCCATGGTAGATCGTCTACACTTAGGATTTCGCGAAGTTGCTCGTCAGATGACACGACTTTGGGAAACGCTATCCGTTCTAAGATTGATGTGAAAAGTGATTCTTCACTAACCACATTCATTTGGTCGATTTGGGTTGAACGCGAGTCGGTAAAAGACATGACGGCTTCATAAGCAATTTCATATGGACTCAAAGACATAGCATCACCGAATGAGTCTATCTCAGATTCAGATGGGACAATCCAAGGATCGTTGTAAATAATGGTGTCTGATGTAATCATATGAATGGATGCAAATGAAGGGTCTGCGTTGATTGGAGGGAAAGGAAAAGTTCCCAGTAAACCGGAATCTTTAACTAAACCTACGCCAACGTCCCTATAACGGATTGTCGTCTTACCGACATGCTGGATACTCTCTGAAGAGGCTGGGTCGGATGAAAAGTATGTCAGCTGATCAATGGTCACGATCTTACCGTTATGTGGAAACTTTATTACTCTGAAGACCGATGAAACGACCGCTGTCATAGCATATGACCAACTTTGACCCAAAAGAAGGTTGTAGTCTAGAGGGGCATCAACCACCTCCACATCAAGACTAACGGTTTTACCTTCTACCCCTATAGGCAATTCCTGTAGAATACCAAACGGATGGAACCCACGGGCATCAAAGGCCTTAAGGATGGTCGACGATTGGTTCAGCGAAGGAGAACCAAGCGATCTCCAACACTGAATCGACATAATACATGTAGAAGCTCCCTCATCAATCACAGTCCGATGAATAGGCCTGTTTTTGACTATCACTGGAATCTGGAAAGCCATTTGATGGGGAAGGCGCGGTGTACTATTTTCTAGATCGAAGATTATCAGATTCGGGTCCTGAACATCAACAGCTACGATAGCCGACAAAAGTAATTTTCGCTGTACTGGACATGATTGCAGCACTTCTAAAGCCGACATTGCTGAGGGTGAAACAGCTAAGTCCTCAACAATGTTGTAATTCTGGGCCGCTCTCGCATGTGGATTAAAAGCAGACCTTCGAAGTACACCCTTGGCGGGCGGTTTGATTACTAAGTCTGGGTTAGGTTTTTCGATCTGTAGTGGATCGGAACCAGGAGCTGAGGTTGATGGATTAGAATGAGAAGATTCTGCTTCTTTACCATCAACAGGATTCTTACTACCATAATCTTGCGACTGAGTCGCAATCCTCACATGAGACATCATCAAAATGGGTTCTTCACTGGCAGTTGAGAAAGAACCTATCATCTTACTCTCCTGCTTTGGAAATGGATCTTTTAACACAGCAGGAGTGGGAGAACCTTTGACTATTTTCACAACCTCGGCCCGATGAGGGAAATCTCTTGTAAAATGATCCTCTTCACAAATAAGACAAGGATATCGAGGTTTGCGCTTTTCGTCATTGGTTTTCGACTTTTCTGTTTTGTCCTTCGGAGCCTTGTCTGCTTTAGCCTTCTTCTTTCCTTTCTTCTTTCCACCATTTTTTGATTTGGCCGTAGATGTCTCTACAGCGTGAATATCGGCGGAAAGTTCAGGAGAAGACTCTCTTGTCGGGGAATCAGGAAGGGTGATTATAGGAGTAGTAGAATTCTTGGAAGATTTCTTCTTGCTCTTTGTATTCACCATACCAATCATACCATCAGCGGCATGAGATCCCGAAGGAGCAGCAGCGATTTGATTCGATTTTGGAAGATCTGGGATCTTCTCGTGTAACGTACCTGACTGAGTATAAACTAAGTCAAGGTACTGCGCCTGAGCAATGACTTGCTCCTCAGTAACTACTCCGGCCTTAGCTACATCTTCAGTAATCTTCGGTAATAATGATTTAACAAACCATTCAGCTAAGATTTGGTCCGGAATAAAAACTTTCACTAACTTCCTTCGACGTCTCCACTCATGAATGTGATCAGAAATATACGTGGACATCGATTGTTTTAGTGAAGTTAATAACTCCGTGCCGTTATCGTATCTGACCGGCAACTGAAAGTGAGTTAAGAACGAGGTAGCTAATTGGCTAAAATTGTAAAAAGAGGCCCGTGGTAACTCAATGTACCACTTGGCCGCGAGACCGATGAGTGTACGCTGGAAAAGACGTAAGCGGATCGAATCATCCGAGATAGAATTTGAAGCACACCAGAGGTGGTAAGTCATCACATGATTGGATGGATCCTCTCCAGACTTACCTTCGAACTTGGGTATATCACTGGGCAACTTATTTGGCATTGGCGGCCAGAACGGAAGATATTGAATTGGATCATTCGTTAGGCGCGTCAAGTCTGGTAAATCCAAAGTTGCGATAAACGGTAATTGCCGGTTAGGATCTCTAAAACTCTAGGTCACAAGACCGGTCCCAGGAGGAGGATATCCAGGATAACTAGGAACATGAATCGCATTAGGGATATTATATCCTCCTGGAAAACCAGGATTAACCAGACCGTACTGGGGTTGCTGAGGTTGTTGATAAGTGTACCCAGGATATGGTTGATACTGATAAATCGGCTGCTGGACAGCTTGCCCATATTGGTACTGTCCCTGGTACGGTTGATGAACAAATTGAGGTTGAGTAGTGACGACCGTACTTATACCAGGCTGACCTGTAGGCATCTGGACCGTGGTTTGAATCGTAGATCCAGACAACGGTAAAGATGTCTGAGGAGTGGTTGCAGAGACAGTAGAAACCGGAGCTGTCGATACTCCAGAAGTAAGTGCGGCAGATGTTGCGGCAGTTACAGCAGCCGTTTGAGATGGAGTACTAGGTGCAATTGGTGGCTGAGTAACTACCGAAGTTACAGAAGTTTGAACATTGGACTAGACAGGCTGCGGTTGTCGGGGTGGACCAGAAACTACGGGTTGTCCAGCTTGAGGTACCAACTGTATACTTGGCTGCAACACCTGTTGACCCTGTGATGGATCCAATGCTATCATTCCGGGGTATTGACCCGTAACAGGTTGAGGATACTGAGATCCATAACCAGATTGAGGATAGGATTGATAATTGAAAGGTACAGTTCCCATACCTTGAACATATGACTGACCTTGAGGTGGTTGATAACCTTGACTCAAGTATTGACCTTGAGGTTGATAACCTTGGGGTAAATACTGATACTGGGGTTGACCTTGACCTTGAGGTTGATACCCTTGAGGTTGATACCCTTGGGGTTGATACCCTTGAGGTAAATATTGATACTAAGGTTGACCTTGGGGTACATATTGAGGCTAGGTTGACCTTGAAGCATGTATTGCACCATAGGTACATACTGCCCTTGAGGCTGCCCCCCAGACACAGTTTGTGTACCTTGAGGTTGCCCCCCAGGGGTTAATTGGGGCTGCCCCCCAGGCGGTAATTGACCACCTTGAGGTTGAGAAACGGGAACTGAACCTGACATCATGTAAATGTATCCTACACCCAACGGTTTATTACCATTGTTTCCAGCTAATAACCCTTGATCGACGGGTTGAGGAGATGCCCCCGCAAAGATACCAGAAAGTGACTGATACCCAGTGGGAACAGAAGGACCGCCGTGTAAGAAAGATTCGGAAGTTTGAGTAAACACGGACGACTGACCAGACATATTTACAAGAGTATAAATACCTCCAGGTGGAAAAGGAGTACGAGGTGTAGAAAAACCTATCCCTGAGTTGTCTAAATAATTGGTTAACAAAAGGTACCAAGTAGTACTTCTAGGAGGACTGTAAAAGATAGATTCACGCTCCCTGAGCTCAATAGTAAGTTGATCTTTAAGGTTAGAGACGCCTATTTCTTCCTCTGGAGCAAGTTCTTCAATAGCAATCAAACCAGTAGGAAGATTTTCGGTGATAACTCGTTCTACTCTTGGTGAATCTGGAACACTAGAAGTCGGAGTAACAGGTTCAGATATTTCAGGTTCTTCGCCTATATCACTAGTAGATGAAAAACTACCAGCAAGCTCAGAAACTGTAACAGCTTCGGGATTATAACCTGTCTCTAGACTTTGGTAATCTGGATGGACTACCAAGGAAGATTCTCCTTCTTCAGGTGAACCTACTCTACTGCCACTAGGAGGAGATACAAGGACCTTCAATCCTTCGTACTGACCCAGGACGTCTTCAGGAGATCCACCCCGTGATCTACGGAGTTTCCTCAACAAATCAGTTCCGGTAACAATCTCAGGTGACTTGCCCCGAAGTCTACGGGACTGTCTCGGTAATTCCGCCACAGCTAAAAACTTTTAACTACTACACACGAAAACAAAGTAAAATCTCAAATCAAAACACCTAAAGTCGCTAAAGAACCAAACAAATTTGAAACACACGCCTAAAGAATCTAGGGCGTCAAACCAAGCACAAACAGTAGCCTTCCAGACCGAAAATGCTAGTTGGAGATGAAACCCAACATCGCCGGATTCTGTACAGAAGTGGCGGGTGGAACAGTTACCCCGACAACCTGCTTAATGAATAGACCGGCACAAGTTCCTCCACTTTAACCGTCTCGAGTGAAGTGAACCCCCCGGAAAATCCAAGTGAGTCTAGCCGACGTCTGCTCCAGGTACAGTGGGATCTAACCTCCACCGTCACCTCGGTAGAATCCTAAAGATAATGGTCACTAAGGTTACCAACCGCAACAAATGCACCTGGGGGAACAGTCTACACTCCGACAGCACGCAAGGGCAGAGTATCAAGCTCAATCCCCTTGCCGGTTCCTTGACAATAATCCAAGGTTTACCGACAAGTGACCCCTGGCTCCTCGACAATGGTTAATCCGAGGTTTACCGTTTGTAATACGTGCGTGTCTGGCGTCGTTCCCAACGAGGGAGGATTGATCCCCTCACTGGTTCGGACACGAGCTCGTGCTTCTCCTTTAAGAGGAGCTTTCCCAGAGTACAAATGAGACAATTGGATTTATTCTATCACAAGATAAGCTACTTGTTTGGTTTTTTTGTCTTGGAGAGTTAATTACTCTCCTACTCCAAGACACTAGCCTAATCTAAATTGGTGTTTCAGAGCCCTAGTAAATAAAAGTTACTACGTTGATTTTACTTTAAGCGTTAATTTTATGGTTTTTCTTAAAGACAAAAGGTAGCGGAAATGAAACCAATGGTGTGTAGACTCGACTCAAACCACTACAAAGATGCACCTAAGATGATTTACGCTACTTTTCTCTTTCAATGAAACTCCTAACTAAGAGAGTTGGAAAATGCAAATTTTTATAGAAAACAACTTTCTTAGTAAAGACAATCAAAGAAACAATTCTCTTTATCTTTCCAAGCATACAAACATGACCACTCCTTACGTACACGAAAAATTCTTTTTCTTTCAAAATACCTCAAAGCTACTTGAAACAAAACTTTTCAAAGGAGATGTTTTTGTATTTTTCTTATGTAATAAAGCATATAAATCTATTTTAACGAAAATCAATCTCAAAATCTATAAAATCTATGAAAAATTGACTCACAAGCAAATCAAAAAGAAATTTACTCTAAGCAAACCTAACGAGGCAAAAGCCTACAAAGATGATTCTAGGTTGTTTTACTTGACCACAATCAAGCCAAGGACCAGCTAATGCAGAATCAAAAGACCAGTCAAAACAAAACTCAAATCTTTTTGTTCTTTTTGTAAAATGGAATTCAATACTCAATCAACAAGCACTTCGAAATTTGCCAAAGAGACAACTCAAAGGTAGGTTGCTCTCACAGGTAGACTTTATGACAGGTCCGACTTCTAAGAAAGTTGACAAAACCAGAGAGATCTAAGGCTTGACAACTTCTACCGCCAAAGTCACTACAGGACCTACTCCAAAAATCAAACCCTAGGGCTTAAACTTCTATGAAATCCACTAAAACACTCAATGCTATTGAAACAAGTTCAGGTGAAGATCTTTGACAGGAGACTAATGGATCTGGGCAGTAAAAACTAAGAAAAAGCAAAATCTAAGAGGAAAAATGTAAAAAATGGAAATTTCTTAATTTTTAGCAGTGTACGCAGGCAACCTGTTAAGACAGGTGCGGGCCCGCTCTGTGCACACAGCAACAGTGCGTACAGGTACGCACTGTGCAATACTCAGAGGGTGTGTACTACTGAAAAAACCAAGAAAAACTAAATTCAATCTAACCTTAAGCTGACCCACCAAAATACAAAGTCACAGAGCCAAAAACCAGAAAATAAATGACTTTTCTCAGATCAAAGTTGCATACAAAGGAACAAACTTTCTCATCAATGGAGTCCCCAGTGGAGTCGCCATTTTGTCAGGCGGAAAGAGTCGATAGTGTGGACACAACCAACCTCCCTAGGAGCCTAAGACTCTCTAGTGACAAAGAAGACAAACAAGAGCAATCCTTCTCTAAACATGCATTTACTATATAAGAAATCAAGTGTTTAGATCCTACCTGTAGTCCAACGCTGTTGTAGCAGTCCAGCCTCGCTGATCCGGATGAGCTCCTCCTTCACTTCGAAACCTGCGTTCACTAACAATCAAACGATTAAATAGCACTTGATAATCTCATAAAATAAAACATATTTAACACATAGACCAAGGAGTACATGAAACAACTCATAAATAACAAGTTATTGAGAAGAATGGACTCATTTGCATTAATAGGAAACAAAAGGAACAATTACAACCTGAGCCTTGGTGTTGTGCAAGTCCCTCCCAGGTTCCATCAAGAGTTTTCCTTTACTTTGACAAAGCTCACCCACTTCCAAATAGAACAAGCAAAGATGGTAATCTCTCCTCATAAGCTTCTAAATGGGAGTCCTAATTCCAGCAGCATCTACCCTTAGAAATGTTTAGCTTCCAACCTCTCCTCCTTCTGGCCCAATGCCTGTATTTATAGTGCTCAAGAGGAAGTTAATCAGGTCCACCATCAATGGGATAATCCCCTCTTTGGATGGGATAGCTCCCTTATTGATGGGATAAGTTCCTCTTTGGTAGGGGTACATGAACCATCTGGAGGCGCTTCATACACGTCAAACATACTTCTAGAAGCCTCTAGAAATGACCACAAGTAACTTTTTTGGAGTGAAACTTGCGCCTTTTGACCTTTACATGGCTATGCACCTGCCCCTTTACATACAGAGCGTACAAGTACGCAGTTTTTGTGAACATTAGGTGCGTATACGCAGGTAAGGCCGAGAGAATCTGCGTACCCAGAGATAAACACATTTACAAAGACTTTCTCTCTTTTTTGGAGTTTGACATGGAGAGCAGAGGCTTAAGACTTGCCCAGGAGGATAGCATGACTGTTGATAGAGCCATACTAACTGTAAATAGCCATGGTGACATTTTTTAGTGTAACAAGCACCAAGTTCAGTGGGATAAGAGGAAGTGTGACAAAAAAAGCATTTCTGGAGACTATTTCAAATGATTTCCATGTGCAGAATGAGGTAAAACATATTTTTATCATGAAACCAACTTTTGCTAGGTATGTAAATGTAGATGAAATATACCACAGGGTTACAAAGTTAACAGTGCCAGATGAAAATAGATGGGAAGAGTTACTTGATTTACTGGACTAAGCAGTAACTCAAGAGTAGTGAAAGTATTTTCCAGACAGCAGCTAACACAATTGTCAATTCAACATCGCTTTCTGTTTTGAATGACTTAGCAAGAGAAAACACCCAAACAGGGCCACCGCTTTCCTCAACAACCTACGTGGCCTATTCTTTTGCCAACATTAGATGATATTAGTTTGTAATTAGACTAATAATACATTGTCAGTATGATAACTGTTTTTGTAAAACATTATTGTAATTTTTATTATAAATACTTCATTGTTTGAAGTATTAGTGTTGATTTTTGAATGTAATTTCTATTGCACATTGTAATTTTGAATTACTAGAGCATCAATAATACAAGGACCTTTTATAGGATTCAAGTGTTGTCTTGAATGGTGATGTGTTTCTTGTCTTTATCTATTTAAACACTATTATTTCTTTCCTCTGTTTTTCTAACTCTGAATTAATCAGCAGAAACTATGATAAATAGGATTCGTTATCAAGAACGCCCTATTTTGGTTGTTGTTAATTTTAATGTTTTCCACTGAATTCAGGAAAAATAATTCTTAATTTCTCTTTGTTCTCTACTAAACCTTACAATTTCTTCTTTTCCATCACCCATTTACACTATGAAAAGATCCATTTACTGCACCTAGCTTGCCCTGTGAGAACTCCTTTAAAAATTGATGAACAAAGTCCAGTTTAGTTTATAGACTTCATAGCCCAATGGAAATTATAACACTCAAATCAACCAAACCTTTCAATCAAAACAAACAAGTACAATCATACCTAACCTAAAAATTTACTTAAAAACGAAGCTAAATCATACACAGAGATCCCTCTCTGAAGCTGGCAGGGCTAGATCCCAGCTTCCAAAGTGGTTTTGATGTTGTCCAATGTGTTTAGTCCGTCAACCTCAAAAATACAGATCAACAACATAGTGGCGACCATACTGGGGAAGAATATTTTTTAATCTAAACATAATTATTCCCTGGTTTAAAATCATTATTTCAATAAACAAATGTTATATCATTACGAAATATATGATTCGAGGTTTTTATTTTGTAAATATTTGTTGTGTCATTGATTTGATTTTATTTGTGCGATGATTTTTCATAGCCTTGGCTCCCAAAATAATTCACACTGGATCTCACCTTGATCCCAATCCTGTTGAATTCATAGATAACCATGAGAAGTTGGTGAGAAAGAAAAGTTTTACTGAGAGTCAAGGTAGTAATAGTCCCTTGTCTAGATTCAATTCTCTCTAGAAAATATTCCTTTCTCAAGGTTTAATTCTTTTCCAGAGAAATTGGAAACTTTACAAGATATAGAATTTGATTTTCCTTTCCAACAAAGTTTGTTTAGATCAAAGTCTGAGACCTTTGTAGATCAAACTGTCATAGATAAAGCCATACTGCAACCATATATACCCCAAACCCAAATCCTTGAAACAAATCCTAATCTTGAATCTTTACAACAATTCAACAAATCACAAGGTCTAGTTTTAGTGTTGGAACAAGCTATTATTCAACAATCTATTGAATTCTTTGCTTTAACTATTGCAGCAACCTCTTTGTCTAGTCAGTCTTCCCAGTTTGTGCATTCACAACCTCCCAGTCCTACTCATTCCATAATTTTAACTTCCCTACCTATGTTTTCTCAAACTATTATCCCTACTATCCCTGTAATTATCAAAAATTCACCTCCATTAGGTCCATCCTCGAGTCAATCTACCATGATAGTTATGGTAGGAAGGTATGCACCCTTGTTGTTACCAGGCCAGCTAAATGCTATGTCTATAGATTACCTGTCCAGAATTGTGACCTTTGATAATATTGGTGCTTATACTTCCCAACAGCATATGGATAGGATGAATGATGTGTTTGACCTCCAATAAGTAGATGAAGCTGATGTTAAAATGAAACCGTTTGCTCAGAGTTTAGGAGGTGATGTTAAGAAATGGTTTTGGGATTTACCTGCAGGAAGTATAGCCATCCTTGATCCTTTCCATCAAAATTTCTTAGCTAGATGAGAGATCAAGAAAAATCCACTTCAGCTCCTAAATGAATATAAAAGACTAAAAATAAAACCCAATGAAACCATGGAATAATATTGTGAACGATTCAATACTGTTTACAACATTATTCCACAAGACATCAAGCCCTCCCCTGGCCTAGCTCTAATTGATTTTCTAGATGGTTTCAATGTAGACATGGAATATCAACTTAGGGAAAGAGACCTGACAACTTTGGAAGAAATGCAAGCAAATGCAATTAAATTTAAAGCTAACATCCTAGCCAAAAAATCCATACTGAAGTCTGAACAAAGAGTAACCATAAAAGAAGAACCTTCTACTTTTGTTGTGGATCATAAGGTTGATAACTTAGTCAGAGTAGTGAATCAAATGATGTAAAGAGTGAACATTACTGACCAAAGTCAGGTAAGAGGAAACCAAAATACCCCTCAAACTAGAAAGAAAAACTTTAGAAGGAATGTTCCCCAGATTAAACAAAGAGAACAAAATGGTCCAGACCAGTAGGTTTGACCTCCTTTTCAGGAAAATTACACAGATGACGAGGGTAATATTGCGGAAGATTTGTATGATAATCAAATAAATTTGTTGGGGATAAATGATGATGAAACAATTTTCCTCACTCAAGAGGAGCAAGAACTTTTTATCTTAGACCAGACTGAAATGGATTATGAAGAGTTGGATGAATACAAACAAGGGTTCAAAAATGCCATAATGGAAGTCCATAGGGAATACAAACTTAGAAGCAAAAATAATATAGATACTCCCAATTCCAAAATCTCATAACAAATTTCTACGAAGTCATCTAAAAATGAGCCTGGGAAAACGATAGATGGTCTTCCTAAGAAAACTATGGAAAATTATGGTAAGAAAAAGGTGGAAATCCCTGTCAAAAGTGTTGCTAACAGTGTTTATAAAACTACTCAAATAGATGTCCCAACCAGCAGTCAACAAAAGGAGCCTATCACAAAAAAAATTACAAAGCAAGTTGAACCTCCTAACTTAATTAAGAATCAAACATATTTCAATATCGAGAATGAATTGGCAAAATTGAAAATCCCTATTCCTCTCACAGAGTTAATGAGCAAAAACATGTACAGACTCCAAGTAATGAAAGCTTTAAACATTGGGGAAAACAATGACTCTGTAAATTTGAGTGATGACCATCCTAAACTCTTATTTGGGACAGAAGCTAAAGGAAAACCACAAGAAGGGGGAGTCCCTCCTTTCTATGTTAGTTTGAATATTCATGATAAAATTCTCCATAATGCTATGCTAGATTCAGGTGCATCCCTCAATTTAATGCCCAAAGTTATCATGGAGAAATTTAATGCCACAATTTAAAGACTTGTATTCCTTTGATTCTAGCAAAGTTAGATGCCTAGGTCTTATCAAATACCTATGTGTTACTTTAGCCCAAATCCCTACTAAAAGTCTAGTGATGGATATAGTGGTTGCAGACATCCACCCTAAGTATGACATGTCATTGTTGTTAGAGTCGGTCTGGTCATCCCTCCGTCAGAGATCAAAACTCTTTTTTGCATTTCATGTTTAGGTGTCTCATCAGTTTCGATCAGTTGCATTTCGTTAGAAGCATGCCATAAATCTGATGGAGAGGTTTGTGTCACTCATTCCCCTCGTGCTTGGCACTGCTGGCTCAGGTCTATTCTTAAAAATCAAGTCTTGAAAAGTCATTTGCAGTCCTGTTTCAGTCTCTAGGTCATAATAGTTTTTTCGGTCATTAGGTCTAGGGTTAAGTCGATAGGTCTTTGACAAAGTTTAAATAAAGCCAGCAGGCCAGAGGGAGGTCCTTGTTAGATTGTTATCTCAGAGATTTTTATCATTATACGGATATATTATGACTTCTCTTCAAAACTCTATTTTGAAGATAAGTCGATATTTCACTTTTGTAATAAATTTTCAAGAATTTTAGTTCTTGAAATGTCCAGGCGCAGCCCTGGTCTCCTTTGCCAGATCATATCATAGCTATCCCTACAAAAAATTGTCAAAGAAAATCATTATTTCAACCAAATTTAAGGAGGAAACAAAAAGGTCAAAATTCTATTAATCCTGAAAAAGTGTCAATTGCAAAACATAACAAACTGGGTTATGAAAGAGGCAAAAATAAAATTGGTGTCTATATAAAGGTTTTTCAACGAAGTTTCAAGTCATTGTGCATATCAAAGGAGGAGAAAATCATTGCAAGTCATGTTTGAGCGTTTTGGAGCGGATTGGTCCTCATTTCACCTGCGCGGCGCATATAACAGTCTGCGCGGCGCATATAACTTGCGCGGTGCACACAGAAATTCAGGGCAGTGCAAATTTTAACCAGGGCGGCACATATAACTTGCGTGGCGCACTGGGTAAGGAGCGTGGCGCTTACAGTTTGGAGCCCGTAACTTGTTTGAAAATTCATCAAATCGCCTCCTCTTCACATCAATTTGTCAGGTAGGCTCACCTCCATTGCGTTTGATTTGTTTTTAATGGTGAATGTGATGAGTTCATGGATGATTGCCGTGGAGACCAGATTTTTAAAGCGTCCCTTTGTCAATATAAAAGGTGTTGTAGGGTTTGAAAAAAGTTTTATTACCAAGGTTGTGTTTTCTCCCCATTTCCCATTGTTCCTCATTCCCAAATTCACTCATCATACTTCCTCATTAATTCCCTCATTAATCCTACACTACTATCCCTGAAATCCTAATCCCCCACCTCTATAAAAAACTCCTTAATCCTATTTAATATCCCAAACCCTAAAACCCTAATCCCATATTTACATTTGCCCTCCTATCCCTAAATACATTTCATTTCAAAATTCCCTAATTCCCTTATGTTTTCCCTTTCCTAATATCCCTTGTACATTGTTTCCCCTTGGTCACAACATTGTTTAAATCAAAGGAACAGTCCATATTCAGTTGCACACAGCAATTTCACTTATCAGTATTTGTTTGAGGCAGTTTGTATATCAGCAGTGATGTCATCTGGTCACTCATCGGAATATGAGGCAGAAACCCAAATTGATTCTCCCGTAGGTGAACAAGAACCCCAGAGGCCTCGTAAAAGTGGTAAACATGTCAGGGAAGAACCAATCACCCTTATAGAACTGCATGCCTGTCCTCTTGCTATGCAGTGCTTTGAGCATCAGTCATGCTATGAGTTTTGTCAAAAGGTAGCTAAGGTCTGGTTTCATTATGAGTTGGCTCGTCTTTTTGTCTTGCATTTGCACGGAGACCAAGCTACCTTGGCTGGGGTCACCTTTACACTTACACCAGAAACTGTTTCGCTAGCAACAGGTATACCAAATATTGGTGAACTATGGCATAAAAAACAACAGATTGATAAGCAACATTATGAGCCACATATTAAACCCAATTGCTTGAGGTAGCTCAAAAGAGTGTTCCCATTCAGGTACCTAAAAGATGAGTATGCTCCTCTCATGAGATTGATCATGAAATATTCCAGCTATGAGGGACGATTCTCTCATCTTTATGCTTATCACATCAGGTTACTTATGCATTTCACCAGGGTGCGGATGATGAACATTCCGTATTTCATCTGCCAGAATATAAGGAGGATGACAACCTTTATACAACATAGAACCCCTTAGCAGCAACTCAATAATGTATATCATTTTGCGCATATAAAGATTTTGGTGGTTCATCAGCTTGGTTCACAGGGCATCTCTTGGGATGACTTTATCTCACGTGATTTCTTCAGAGCTTCACGAGAAGTATCATAGGTGAAACATGAGGGTGAACCTTCTTAGTAGTATGAGCATCATGAGACCAGGCCTATTTTCATTACATATCAGAGAGGCTATTCGAAAGGTACCAGACCTTTGTTTGCAGCAGCAAAGCGAGTGTTATCTCCACCTGGCGTGGAAGGGGCCTTGCTTCCGACATCAGCACCATAGGCATAGGTACAGGACAAGGGCAAGAAGCCCATGCATGAGAAAGGGCTTTCAGGTGAGCCATCAGGTTTCGTTGTCATTCCTGATGTTGACACATCTACGGATTCAGAAAAGTCTAGATATAGAATGATGATTGAGGAGCAAGAAACAGACATTCAAGCCTTGGAAATCCAGTTGGAGATGGCCAAACGGAACATCAGGTATCTAGAACAGAGAAATAAGTAGCTTGAAGATCATCATGCGATCATGGAGGCACAGAACATCCGTGAGAATCGCCAAGCTGCCCGACATAGGAGGATTCAGTTCACTTCTCTAGAGCGACAGGTCAACGAGGATCGAGAGTCTAATCTCGAAAGGGTCAACATTTACTTGGAGAAGCGGCTAAGCAAGGACAATAGAGATAATGCAATTTTGAAACATATGGCTGTTCACTGCAGGGCACGGAACCAAGTTTGCAAGGCTCAGATAAGAAATCTAAAGGCAAAATTGAAGAAGGCAATCCGCAAGCAAAAGAAACAAAGGGAGCTCGATCGTCTTCAGATTTTGGCTGAGGCCTCTTTAGCTCATCATCATACTTGATGAGGGAACTCCCGCCCAAATTTCAAGAAATTTGGGGCATTTTTGGTCATTTTGAATTTTTTGCACTTAAAAAACATGGTTTTTTCCCTATATGCGTCGCGCACCTTGCGCGACCCATAGGATTAGGAGCTCCAAATCACAAATGGCTTGCGGTTTTGGATTTGTCATGGAGAATCATGAATTTTGGCACTTGGACAAGAAGTTTGGGAAAGTTTTGGGTCCCCAAAAGGTCAAAAAACATGCAAAAAATGACCTCACTGCCCCTATTTTGACACACAGGAAGCAGTCTTGGGAGAATGCACTTTTGGAGGGGCAAATGGACACCAATTTTGAAAATTCCACTTGGGTTGGATAGTAGACAGGCAGGGATTTCAAACAAGCCAACCTGAGCTCAATTTGGACTCCTGCAGGTACCTCAAAATCAGCAGCAAAGTAGCGCGGCGCATATAGAAATCAGCGCGGTGCATATAGATTTTTTGCCCTATTTTTCATCTTTCAGCTCAGAAACTCGCCTAGTTTGACCAGTTTTGATTTGTGATGTAATTTTTGACTTTTTCTTGATGTAATTGTTTGAAACATGATGTAATTTGACACTTAGTTACTTGGTCTAGTAGATTCATTCACCAAAGAGTGAAAATTTAATGAATGAATCAGTTTCCTACCTTATAGAGGCAAGTTGTTTTGACTGCCTAGATTGTAGTGCTTTGTTTAGAATTGGTTGAAACAACTCCTAGAATGATGAGCTCGACCCCTAGAGGCAAGGGAAGAGGTTGGATTGCCTATATTATGTAATTTCTAAGTCATTTTCATGGTTGGACTCTTGGGAAAAGCTTGACACTCTATTGTACATTCACTTCTGCATTTTTGGCAAAGGAAAGACCAGGGTTTTGCAGCACTGTTTGGGATCCTTGTGGCTTTATGTGTTGATGGTGTGCTTCTTTCAGTAATTGTAAGTTGTTATGTGTATCATTTTCCTTATCTCATCTTCTGCAATTGAACAAATGAAGTGTTAAGGTAGAATCCATAGTTTCTTATGCTTTGCCTTTAAGTTTGTTTGATTTTCCATGTTTTCATCTGTTTAAGGAGAATCCTTGAAAGCTTCTTGCTCTCCTTAGATTCTCACTAGTCAGATCTAGCCATTCATTTTCTTTAAAAGAATCAAGACAATCGCCTACCTTGCCCCAAGTAGATCTCTGCAAAAACTGTGTCTCATCCCCGCACGCAAAATTGCCGTTTCCTTTGATTCAACAAAAACCCCAAAAATATACCTCAAACTCATTATACTTCATACCTAGCCTAAGATCAATTGCCAATTTAGTCATCTCGAGGCTCATTGATTACCATTTGCCAAGATTGACCTGGAGAGAGCCCTCTCCTGTCCTTGTAGGGCTAGCTACGAGGCTGAGCGTGGTTTGATGTGGACCTAGAACCTTGTCTTTTCAGCCTGAGACAAATCTAGGCTCTAACAATTGTCATGCTCATGGGGAGAAAAATTACAAGGAAGCCTACAAATGAACATCACATCTTCTACCATACCAGTTTTTGGGCAACAAAGGAGACTATATAGGGAGACCTTAATGAAATTTATGGTGAGTGCTCAAGACATGTCTCATAATTATCCACTTTATTTGGTTCATTCAGATTTAGACTCATTCATTCGTTACAATGATGGGGATATCAACCATCAAATAATCATTACTGAGAATGAGGTTCCTAAAAGAGACCTAGCCCAAACACAAATAACATAAATGAAAATGCCTCCTGAACCTCTTTGGAACATGAGTTTTGATGGCTCTTGAAGTAAACATGGTGTTGGGGCAAGAATTTGGGTGGTTAATATAAGAAATAATAATGTTGGTGGTCACTCATATAGGCTAAATTTTCAATGCACTAATAACATAGCAGAGTATGAAGCCCTCATTCTAGGTTTGCAATTGCTAAAAAGATTAGGTGCTAAAATAATTTCTATTGAAGGGGACGTAGAATTAATTATTAAACAAATTAAAGGAGAATATTTGGCCAAACATCCCAGGTTGAGAGCATACAAAAATGTTGTGTTGGGCTTCCTAGAAAGTTTCCTTGAATATGACCTTTTTGCAATTCCTAGGACACAAAAATTCATTCCAAACAATCTGGCTTTTTCAACTAGCTGTTGTTAAATGCCTTATCCAAATCAAGAATATGTGTTGGAGGTAAAACATAGACTAGTTGTACTTGATAACGTAAGATATTGGAAGGTATTTGGAAATGATAAGTAGATTGAGAGTTTCCTACAATCCAAAGACCAATTTCAAGATGACAGTATTGATTTGGAATTTGAAGAAGATACTCAAATTATTGAACATTCTGATCCAGAAAGGCAACTAGATAATTCAGATGTAAATACTCCCTTAAATAAAGCTATAAATAAACTAGAATTTCTTGAAATTGACCCAGAGAAAGAAGAGTTTGAAACATTCCAGCTTAAAGATAATATTTTTCCTAGGGGTTTAGCTCCATTAGAAGAACTATTTGATTTCAACGATGTGGATAAAAAGCCTAAGATTGAGCCCTTAGGAACAATTGTTGAAAATTGTATTTTAGGTACTGAAAAAGACCCAAGATCATAAAACTGTCTAAATCAATCCCAACAGCTGAAAAACAAAAGTATATTTCTTTATTCAAATAATTTAAATATCGTTTTTCCTGCAACTATGAAGATCTTAAAACATATGACACTAAAATCATACAACATAAAATTTCAATTAAGGAAGATTAGAAACATTTTAAACAAAAACTTCGTAGAATAAGCCTGGTTCTGATGCCTTTAATTGAGAAATAAATAAAAAGGATGTATGATTCCAAAATTATAATTCCTCTAAGGTACTATAAGTGGGTTTCCAACATTGTACCAACTAGGAAAAAATAGGTGAAATCAGATTTTGCATAGATTTCAGAAACCTAAATAAAGTTTCCCTAAAATACAACTACCCCTTACCTAAAATGAATCATATTTTGCAAATGGTAGTTGGATCTTCTAGTATTTACTTATTAGATGGATTCTCGGGTTATAATTAGGTCTTAGTTCATTGAGAGGATTAGGAAAAAAACAACCTTTACCACTCCTTGGGGTACCCTCACGTATGTGAAGATGACTTTTAGGTTAATGAATGTTAGAGCCACATTTCAGAGAGCAATGCATATTGCTCTTGCTGATAAAATTGGCAGATTTATTGTGATTTATATAGATGAAATAACTATATATTCTAAATATGATGAAGAACATCTTATGCGCCTTAGAAGAGTTTTTAAAAAGGGCAGAAAGTTTGGGATCTCATTAAATCCTAAGAAAACAGTGTTTGGTCTTGAAGAAGGAAAACTTCTCAGTCACATTATATCTAAGGAAGGAACCAGAATTGATCCTAAAAGGATTGAAGCTATTCTAAAAATCAATCACCCAAGGAATATTAAAGAGCTTCAGTCATTTATTGGGAGAATAAACTTCCTAAGAAGATTCATACCTAACCTTGCAGAACTTCTCATAAATATAACAAACATGCTAAAATAAGATTCTGAAATCAAGTGGAACATCAAAGCTAGGTAATCAATAGACCAAGTTAAACAAGCATTGACAAAGGCATGGGTACTTATTAGCCCTGATTTTATGAAAGATTTTATAATTTTTTCCTTTGCTTATGAATATACTGTTGCAGTTGTCCCTTTGCAGAAAAATGTCAATGGATATGAAAAACCCATTTCTTTCTTTAGCAAGGCTTTAAGGGATTTTGCACTCAAGTACAACATAATGGAAAAGTAGGCCTTTGCACTAATAAATCAATTAAATATTTCAACATATATATTTTGCATTCCCATATAATTGCTTATGTACCTAATGCTATTGTTAAAGATATTTTGACATAGAATGGACTAGATGGCAAAAGAGGCAAACAGATTGCCATTAGTCTGGAATATCACATGGAAATCAAGCCAGCCAAGCTCATCAAAGGACAAGGATTAGCCAAATTCATGGCTGAATCTAATTTTAATGCTTTAGATATTAAATTTGTAGTTGAATTGGATGATCAAGAGGAACAGTCAACTCCACAACTTGATGAGGCTTTCATGACCCCCCCCTAGCATGCAAACCTTATTTATGTTTTATTTAATTTAAATTCTCCTCCTGGTCTAACCAGAAAAAAGGCTAGATTTCTTAAATTAAAAGAAGTAAAATTTTGCATCATAGAAAATGTTTTATATTGGAAAGATGCTGGTGCTTTACTACTAAAGTGTCTATTGAGTGATGATGCAGAAAGAAATATGCAGGAATTTCATGAAGGTGACTGTGGTGGCCATCTATATTGGAAAACCACTACCAATAAGATCCTTAGAGCTGGTTTGTACTGGCCTACACTTTTTCCAAATGTCCATAAAAAAGTAACCTGTTGTCATAAGTGTCAAATCTTTGAGGCAAAGAGAAAAATTTTACCCTTACCTCTGAAGCCCATATCTATTGAAAGCCCTTTCCAACAGTGGGGATTGGATTTCATTGGAGAAATATATCCTCCATCCTCTTCTCAACGTAAATGGATCCTTACTGCGACTGACTATTTTACCAAATGGATTGAGGCCATTCCTTCAAGACTAGCCACAAATGTTGTGATTATCAAATTCTTAGAAACCAAAATCTTCTCTATATTTGGCTGCCAAAACACACTTATTATAGACAATGTTGTAGCCTTCAAATCTAAGAAAATGATATATTTCTGCAATAAATACCATATTACTTTGGGACATTCAACTCCTTATTACCCACAAGGTAATGAGTTGGTTGAATCTTCAAACAAAATTCTGGTCAATATTATCAAGAAGATATTAGCAGAAAACAAGAAGTCATGGAACAAAAAACTTATAGATGCACTTTGGGCTGATAGGCTTACCACAAAGAAATCAATTGGCATGTCACAATATCAATTGGCTTATGGGATGGATGTTGGTTTTCCATCCTCTTTGGGAGTACCGTCATGAAGTTAATTCAAGAATTTTAGACCGAGCCAAATGACATTGAAAGAAGGATTGATCAAACAATCCAGTTGTAGCAATACAGAGAAGAAGTTTATAACAAGACTCAAGTCATCCATGAAAATATTAAGAAAGTTTTTGGCATAAGGACAAAAGCATATGATTTTACTATTGGTGACAAAATCTTAAAGTGGGATTCAAGAAGAGAGGATAAAGGGAAGAATGGAAATTTTGATAACTTATGGATGGGGCCTTATGTCATTTATCCTTTCAGAGGAAATAATGCATTTTTAATCAGAAATTTGGATGGGACAAAATTACCTAGTGGACCTATCAATGAAAGGATGCTCAAACATTATTTTGTCTAGATACTAAATATTTTCTTACTATTTATCATTGTATATATCGTTGTCTTTATTGTGTGGATTGGGTGACCCATTGATAGAAGTTGAAGCCCACAAAGAAGGCCCTAAGCTTTTATTTGATGAGTTACCATAAATACTCCAACAAAGAATCAAAGGTGGATATTGACGAAATAACAACTCAAGGCTACTGATCATATGTTCTTGGCACCTCATAGGGAGAGTGCCATCCCCAGCTAGAGCCACTGTTAGGGTCCTATAATTTATAGGATCTAAAGGTAATTGAGTGATGTATCTCATGAATCTTATTTTGTAAATACTTGTCAATCTGCCAATGATTTCCAAATAAAAGAAAAATAGAATAAAAAATGAAAAGAGGGTATAAAGAAGAAGAATAAAGAGAAAAACAAAAATATTGAAAAAAGAGAAAAAGATTAAACCCCACTAGAAAAGAAAGAAAATAAAAAAGAGAATAAAACTGAAAGTGTGCAAGTCTAAATGCCACTACTCATACAAAATTTTTCTTCATTTCTGTAAAATCAAGTTGTGTGCAGCTTGTTCAAAATGCCACAATTAATTTCTTTAGTTTAATCATATTGTTTAATCATGATTAGACTTCTTTAAATTCCTGTAAATTAGATAGAGAATAAAGGTTTATCCAACAGTTTAATCTGGATAAATCATTAGTTAGGTAGAAAATAACATTGACCCAACAGTTTAATTTGGGCCAATCGAAGATATAAGGGCTAGGTTAAATAGTCTTTATTTTACATAAAAGAAAATGAGAATGGATTTTCTAGTCTAAATGCACCATAGAGAATAAAATAAAAAAAATGCTAAGTTTAGCTAAGGGTAGGCATATTTGGTGGGTTGCTTTGAATGTTAGCATGCATGAATATTATCCTAATTTTGGAATAGGTAAAGAGGAGAAAAGTGAATGTCATGCAATCTCTATTTCAAAAATAATCTTTATTGTTAATCCCTTATCCTAAGTTTGGAGGATAAATGTGTGTGGGGATAAGTATTTCATTTCCCTATTTACTTTTTCCCTATCCTAAATTTGGAAACAAAATTATGTGAGTGCTAGCAGACAAAGCATTTTTCCATTTCTGGTTAAATTTTTGTCACCTCAACACTTCAGGATCCGGTCCACCATTTCATCCACAGCCATAATTCTTATTTGGGCCCCCCTTTACATTCTTCCTTTACCATCGGGGGGTTCTGAAGGCAGTTTCTTCTGTCAGGCCCTACTCCCTACGTGGTGCCTCCCTATGATTTTACACCCCCCCTGATAATATTATTTATCACCCATCGCCCCCTCCGAAATCCACCATCCTACGTGTGATCTTTCCATGCCCCCAATACTCCTCTTCTGCCACTCTCTAACCGCCACCTCTCCCAACTGTTGGTCCAATTAAATGCATTCCCTCCTGATACACATTTCGCATTTGATTTTCCCAGGTAACCCTTCAGTAACGGCCCTATGCCATTTCCAAAGGAACTCTGCCTCGGTGTTTAAAAGATCCAGGGCCTGTCATTGCCATCTTTCACTTCTCATTCTCTTTCTGCTATTCATAATTTCTTGTTGTAGTATCTATCAGAGCGTCATCGCCGCTAGCATCTCAACATTCCCCGATCTCTCTGTTCTCATCGCCTGACAGATTATTGTTTCAGAGCTTGGTAAGCCTCCTTTTCTTATCCATTTTGCTAAGAAATTGTTCCAACCATGCCTCCTAAAGCTAAGACCAAGGACCAGGTCATTAACCCATTGATGCCCCCTTCTATAGACCTAGATCACACACCATTGGCAGACAGAGATTACTGAACCACTGAAACACTCTGTCACTGTGATTTCCTCAAATTATACTGCTAGTTAGAGGAAAGAGACACTGATAAAATGGATGAGATAGGCCTCTTGGAGTCAAACCTTACCCACTATATTTTTTCTGTGAATTTCCAAGCCCCATAATTCACTAGGAGATGCCAATCTTGCTATGTCCCTACCGAAAGATCTATAATTACACCTACAGGTGACATCCTTTTCACCATTATAACCAAATCAATTGACCAAATGATGTTGGCTCCTTATGTGGAAAATGTTGCCCCTTTCTCCCTAGAATCCCTCACCCAACTTTATCAAAAGCTTTATTTTGCTACTTGTCACACAGAATAAGTCGATCTTGTAGACAATATAGACCTTCCTAGAATCTAAAGAAGACCTAATGACAAGCAAACCAACCAGACACTATCTTTCTCTAAATATGCTTTTATAAACAACGGAAAACAAGTGTTTTTAGGGCCTACCTTAGGTCCAATGCAAGTTTGTGGATGCCCTCGCTCCTTTGATCCAAATGAGCTCCTTTGTCACGAACCTGCAAACACAAACAAGGCAAACAAATTAAATAGCACCTGAAAAGCCAATATCATAAAACATATTTAACATGAAAGTCAAGGAGTCCATGAAACAAATAACATGAGATATTTGTTGAGAAAAAAGAGTTTGATTGTATTAATTCAAAAGAAGAAGAACTTTACAACCTTTGCCTTGACGCTGTACAAGCTCCTCCCAGGGTCCAGCAAGAAGTCTCCTCTACTTTGACAAGTTTCACTCACTCCCCAATGAAGCCAAAAAGGTATGTGATCTCTCCTCTTAAGCTCAACTAGGAAGTCTTGATTTCACCAGCATTGACCCTCAAAAATGTTCAGCTTCTAACCTCTCCAGCAACCAGCCCAATGCCTGAATTTATAGTGCAATGGAGGGAGTTTACTAGGTCCTCCTTCAAAGGGATAAAGCCCTCCTTCAAAGGGATAGCTCCTTTCATCAAGGGATTAGCTCCTTCTCTTTTGGGATGCATGAACCACCTCAGAGCGAACAATCCATGTCAAAATTCCTTCTAGAATCCTCTAGAATTAACCCAAAGTGAGGTTTTTAAGATAAAACTTGCACCTTTTGACTTTCACAGGGGTCCGCACCCACACCGTTAGGGACAGAGCGGGCAGGTCCGCAATTTTTGTAAACAGAAGGTGCGGGACTGCAGGTGACAGTGAGAGAAAGTGCGAAACTAGAGTTACATTGGTTTTTAATGTCTTTCTCTCATTTCCAAAGCTTGACTTGAAGAGCTGAGGTCTGAGACTTGCTTAGGAGGACAGTACAAGTGATGATAGACTCATACTGACTGCAAATAATCATGGTGACGATATTTTTGTGTAACAGATTGCCCCCTAAAGTGCGAAGTCTGTAGTAGATGAGGATTTCATTTATCATTTAGGAAGAGTGAAGTACTTTATCATTTCGAGGATCATCTTGTGGAGAGCCCGGTTGGAACCTGTAAAAACATTCAATGCAAGATATATATATGAGCTCATATCATCGCTGAGGTAGGCATTCCCATACTCAGATCAAAACTGACTAGAAAACTAACTACTGCTCTGATATAGGAATGATCCTGTAAAACATCACAAGTATAGACTCATGTGGACACAGTATGGACACAACCATCTATTTATGAATTGTCCATTATATAATGCATACAAAATTCCTCGCAGCCTGGATTGTGGAAACTAGATCTAGGGTCTTCATTTCTACTTCCCAAAACAGTACGATTGTATCCATGCGAATGAATGTGTTGAAGTCAAACATGGTAGAAGCCACTTGATTACGAGTCAATGATGTAAACTATTAACAAGTGTGAGAGAAACCACCAGTGATGTCAATGGCTCTCAAAGTACCCAGTACAATCCATGAGACGCGAATAAATGTGTTGATGTCGAACATGTCATGGAATCCTTTGATCGAAGGTCAATGATGCAACCTGTCGTCAAAGGCGAGAAACCTGCCATTGAGGCATGAAAATCCCAAGGTACTGACGATTTCTAGATCATCTTTCTAGATAATGAGCTGAAGTCGATAGAAAGCGATCCGTCGTAGGCAAGCCCACAACACGAAATCATAGATCAAGTCGAAGTAATTTAGTTACAAGGACTGACTCAGGGATGGTCAAGATGGATGACAGATATTTTGCAGATGAATGGCTTATTGGCAGCGACCTCTTGAACACATAACGACACGGCAGATGGTTTGGTGACAATTGACCCAAAGTTAATACCCAGAAATCAGCTGAAGACTTTCAATGTGGTTTGATCAACTGTTAGGAAAAGGATTTCCCAACCTAGGTGAATAAAAGTGTCGTGTTCAAGAGTGGTTACAAAGTATGACAAACAGGCTCATTTTTCTCTCTGTTCCCCCACCATTTCTGGCAAGTACCTCTTTATTTTTGACAAGCTTGAGGAGGATAACATTTGCTTGATTATAAGCTCATCCTTCGGATGAGTCCAACTTAGTTTAAATTCGAACCCTAAGAAGGAGTGGTTCGTTCCTGTTTGTAATTGAACAGGTGCTTTACTATGAAATTCTAACGAGTCCAGTATAGGAGAAACTCAGCGTTTTTCAATTTTAGAGAGTCTGAAAAAACTTAAGAAGACTCCAGGGTTGACCTTTTTCATAAGTTTGTGTCTCGCAAGCCCGAAAAAGTATAAAATAATACTTGAGAGAACCGCTTGATCTTTTACGACCAAGGAGTACTTTTCGTCATTAGTGCCCTTGATCCGAAAAAGTAAAAAAGGGATCAATGACACGTTGTTTTATAACCAATATCGAATTTGAAACGACAAAAATCCAACAATCTTTTCATGTTTTTACGGTCGGAAAAGAGCTGTAAGTGGACCGTCTTTTAATTCCATTTTAACGAGTTTAAAAGAAAAAATTGGCGATCTTTTGATGTTTTAGGAGTTAGAAAAGAGCTTAAAGGTGACTCTAAATGTTTTTCGTCGAAAATGACAAATTTCGCCTGAATAATCCGTTATTATGCAAAAAAACACAAACATTACTCATACCTGTTTGAAATGGATAAAAATGTCGCAACCTTTTCAAAGTGAAACATAAACAAATTTGCAATTTATTTACTCAAAAAACTTATAAAAAGGGCCTTTGTCAATTCATTTTTACTGTTTGAGTTTTGGGTGAGAAAATAGTGCTTTCGCCCAGAAAACTTCCCGTGAAGATTGCGGAAAATCCAACTGTTGGAATCGAACGCCATCTTCTCCAGGTAATCCACATCATCCTACTCTTCATTTTTAACCGTTTCAATTTTTGTTTTAGTCATTTATTTCATTTTTGGGAGGATTTTTAGGCTTAAAACCTGCGTGCGGGGGCCCGCAGGTTTACCACTGCTGGCCTGCGGACCTCGACTTTTTCTCCATTGGGAAAAAGCTCGGGGTCCGCACCTTCCATGTAGACAAGGTGCGGTCCCACGCACTGTGTCTAACCCGGAGGGTGCGGTCCCCGTCGCAAGGGTTTTTAACCCAAAAAGTCTAAAAAATGGACCAAACAAAATAATTTCTAGCAATTTAATTTATCCTTATACTTGATGCAGAGAGTACATCATGCTAGATTGGCGTGAACGAGAGCATGAGGACGTGGATGCTGCCACATGGAATCATCAACCTTCACTTGATGCTTTGAGGGTGTGCGGCTTGTACAAATTCAGGGCCATTCCTGGCATGAGGGCTCAGGTGGATTTCTTACAGTGGTTGGTTGACAGATGGAGCATACAGGACCAATGCTTCTTTATTGGTAGCCACCAGCTCGAAATCGAGCCGACGGACATATATTTCTTGACTGGTTTGCCTAAGAGAGGCGAAGACTTGACTCTGTTTGGGGCTAGGCCAGGTGGCCAGTCTGTCGATAGCCTCGGGCTAGAGTATTGCACCAGCCAGGCTAGAGACAAAGGGATAGACATAAAGACCATATCCCGTCCTGAACTCATGGTGATTGCATTTACTGTCACCAGACTTTGCGAGGCTGCTGCATTACATATTGCCACCAAATCCCAGATGCGTATGGCAGTTGATTGCTTCCGAGGCACCATCTTCAACTGGTGCGATGCCGAGTTGGCCAATCTGAAAGGCCAACTGACCAGGGCCAAGAACGGACAACTAAATACCTTTGGTTATGGGGATTTGGCTGTGAGTTTTGGCCTAGAGAGGGTTCCTATGTTGATCCCGCAGCACCTTATTATTGGAGCTGGGCTTCCTCGAGAGCCCAAACTGATGTGATGGGTCGCAGTTATGGCCCGTCACCCGAACGAGAGGATAGAGGTTGCTCGATTCAGACCTGAGTATTTCCAATGGTTGGAAAACCAGGTCTTTTCTATTCAGGACTTCCCTTACGTTGGGATAGATTTTCTTGGTGACCCAGACATGGCTCTTCCACCAGGAGAGCAGTGGGATGACTCAGGTAAAATCCTTTTCAACATTTTTCCTATTTTAATTTTTTTATTATTTTTCCATCGTCTCAAAACTGATAGCAAAAGTTTCAAATGCAGATGTGGGTCCACAGCGACCAGTCACTCTCCGGCCTTATGAGAGGAAACAACCAGTTGCACCCATGCCAGCCCCACAGGACGAATCAGCAGAGGTTTTGGCCGAGTTGGAGGGTCATCTCGAGCGCTTGACAGGAGATATTCCGAAGACCACTATAAATGACATTCCTCGTCGACTTCAGTGCTATGTGATTGGAGTCCCGGGACCTTTTAGGAGGTTCCTTTGCAAGGTGGCCCATGCAGTGGTTTCTTATAGAGATCATCACCAGTGATAGGACGATCACCTATTGTGGAAACATATGACATTTTTGTTTTTTGTACTTATCATTTTTGCCGATCATAAGGTGTTTTTCAACCTATGATCGAGGACGATGTATTTTTTGACACATATATATATATATATATATATATATATATATATATATATATATATATATATATATATATATATATATATATATATATATATATATCACTATTACCGGCTTATCTTGTAAATCATGTTATGGAATGGTTTTAAATTTACATGTATGATTATTGCAAATGTCTATTTAACATTCGAGAAGCAATTGCATCTACTAATTTATTTAAAGATCTTGGAATATGCTGATATTCAATATAATCAAATTCACGTTCCAAGAGACGCACTCTAAAAAATAATCTTAATAACACTGGACTTCTAATGGCATACACTCTATTAAGCTGTAATACAACGAGTTCATAATCTAACCTTGCTATCAAACTCCGAATCCAAAATGAAATAGATTCAGATAATAACTCAATCACTGCACTATACTCGGCAATGTTGTTCGTTGTTTGACCGAGGCTTACCCCATGCATAGATACTAACTCGTCAGAGAGCGAATAGATAACCCAAGCTGCGGAAGAAATTTTCTGTGTATTACGACAAGCACCATCAGTGAAACCAATGTATGTTTGGAGAGGCATTGACATATGCAATATCAAGAGTAAAACCAAGATAAGCAAGAATAATGACGAAAAAACACTCTCTAAGCTAAGCACGCTGTTTAAACTAAAACATACTAGCTAGAAAGAAAAACTATCCTAACTAAAAATCTCCATACCCATTCTTTAAGAATAATACCTCTTCAAGTAAAGACCATTTCTGGGTTTACCCAAAGAGTCCTCGTCAAAGTATACCAATTCATAGGCCCCTTTTGCTAGCTTTCGCTTGACAACATAGGGACCATGCCACATAGGAATGAATTTTCCAGCGCCTAATTTATCATTAGCTTGATCGTAAACTAAGACTAGATCTCCTTCCAAAAAATTTCGAGGGGTCACATTTTGATCATACTAAGCTTTCATGCGTTTTGCGTGAGTCTCGATCGCCAATGTAGCATCACGTCGATTCTCATCTAATTGAGCCACGTATAACAAACGCTTTTCCTCTTCGGAAGTGGCTGGAAGTAACTCGATGGCCATTTGCAGTGACGGGATTTTGCATTCAATGGGCAACACAGCTTCCAAACCATATACTAGTTGGAAAGGAGTGAACCTTGTTGATGTTTTTACTAAAGTTCGGTATGCCCAAAGCGCTGAAAATAGCATGTTGTGCCAATTTGACCGATGAATCCCAATGATTCGTCAGATCATGATAACTAAAACTTTGTTGATGGATTCAACCAGACCATCAGCTTGTGGATAATAAGGGGTTGAACTATCGTGATGTAAACCAAGCTGGCCTGTAAGTTCGGTCATCATAACGTTTCGAAAATGACGCCCATGATCAGTGATTATCGCTTGCGGGATACAAAACCTAGCAATTATATGATTGAACATGAAAATTGCAGCTGTCTTGCCGTCTGCCTCAAATGTAGGCATCGCCTCGACCCACTTGGTAAAATAATATACCGCAAGGATGATATACGCATGCCCCCTAGTCGAGTGAGGGTTACATGTAATAAAATCGACACCCCATTTGGCAAAAGGACCAACGGCAATTATAGGGTGGAGAGGAGCAGGTGGAGCGCGCATCTTTCGATAAATAATTTGGCAGTTGTGGCATTTTCGTACCGCCGTAATACAATCTTTAAATAAAGACGGCCAGAAGTAGCCAGCGCGCAATATCTTTTGGGCTGTAGCATACCCAGACATATGACCGCCACACGCTCCAGAGTGACAATAATTTAGAACCCTTTCGGCTTCCTCGTGAGTTAAGCAACGTCGAAAAACAGAGTCCACCCCACGATGATGAAGAGTATCTCCAATAATCCTGAATTGTTGGGACAGGAATCGAATTTTTCGACTTTCTGACCTTGAAATCTCTGGCCGAAAGGATTGGGTTTGGAGATAAATGATGATATCCCCATACCACGGGTCTAAAGTGCTGATTAGAAACAAGGATTCATCCGTAATGGGCTCCTCCGCCACAGTTTCCGTGTCACCACGTGGGAAGTCACACATTAACTCCGCAAAAACTAAAGATTTCTTAGACTTGGATTTCTCAAATTCCAAGTCGAACTCCTGCAGGATGAAAATCCATTTAGAATACTTGCCCCCTAGCAATTTCTTGGTCAAAATGTGGATCATAGGGTTGCAATTCGAAATCACTGTAGTTTTACCTAGTAAGATGTAGTGACGAAAACGTTGGACAGCTTGAACAATTGCCAATGCCAGTTTATCCACATGTGAGTATTTTAGCTCAGTTGGATTTAAAGTTAGACTAAGGTAATATATCACATGTTCAGTTCCGAATTCATCTTCCTGAACTAAGACCATTCCAATGGTGGAATGAGAGGCGGCGAGATACAAGAAGTAATCTTGGTTGTAGTTGGGAGGATGCAATAACGGTGCATGGGTCAACGCGTGTTTAAGTGCATCAAAAGATTTCTGAGCTATCTCATCCCAATAGAATGGCTTATTCTGTTTCAAAAACCGGGTAAAACCCTTTGTAACCTTGACGTAGTTAGGAATGAATCGTCGTAAAAAGTTTGATTTCCCTTGCAAACTTTGGAGTTGGCGAAGACTCAAAGGAGGAGGCAATTTGATGATAGCTTCGACTTTCGAGGGATCAACATGAATGCCGGCTTTCGAAACTACAAACCCCCACAATCGACCCGTTTCTATACATAAGACACATTTGTGTGGGTTCAACCGAATCCGATAATGCCTACACCTCATAAAGATTGCTCGTAAATGGACGAGGTGATCAGCTCGATGTAATGAATGAGCAGGCCAGTCATCGAGATAGGGTTGCACAATGTGCTTGATGTCATGAAACACATAAGACATCGCCCTTTGAAAAGTTGCTCTGACATTCTTGAGTCCAAAAGGTAGCTTGCAATAAGCAAATGTCCCCCATGGACAAATGAAATCCGTTTTTGGTTTATCGGCAGGTAGAATGTTGATTTGATTGTATCTGGAAAAACCGTCCATGAAGGAGAATATTTCGCTGCCGGCACAATCATCAATGATTTGATCGATATAGGGTGTTGGGTAATTGTCCTTTGGACAGGCGCGATTAATGTCCCTATAGTCGATACATATTCTTATTGTTCCCTGTTTTTTGTTAACCGGAACAATATTCGATACCCAATCCGTTAACGGGATTGGATAAATGAAACCTGCTTTCAGTAATTTTTCAACTTCTGCTTTAATTGCAGCAGCTTTTCTTGGGTGAATCTGGCGCAAACGTTGCCAGACGGGTTTAGCATCCAGGTAAGTCTTGATCTCATGAACAACAATCGCGGGATGAATTCCTAGCATTTCCTCATAGGACCAGGCAAACATGTCGTGGAATTCTTGAAATAGGGCCTTATATATCTGAATTTCGTCATCTATACATGAGGCACCTATATGAATGTTCTCAACAATTCCGGGCTTAACCGAAATGTCAACAGGAATAGTTCGAGATATGTTTCCCAAATTTAACTCTGAATTAGGATGTTTCATTGGATTTTGAGGTTCCTTGACATATTTAGTTGTAAAAATTGATAAGAAATCATTTTCAAAATGATCATTCTCGGGTAAAAACCAAGATCTGTGATGGAGATCTTCCCATGGTAAATCATCTACACATAGGATTTCGCAAATTTTCTCATCAGAGTGAACAAGTTCAGAAAACATGATTAAATCCGAGTTTGATGTGAAAAGTGATTCCTCACGGACCACATTCATGAAGTCAATTTCGGTTGAAGATGGGTCGGTAAACGATTGCATGGCCTCATACGCAATTTCATATGGACTCAAAGGCATGACATAACCAAAAGAGTCTATCTCAGATTCAGAAGGGACGATCCAAGGATCATCATAAACAATGGTGTCTGATGTAATCATACGAATGGTTGCAAATGAATACGATTCCTTGATCAAAGGAAAAGGAAAAGTTCCCAGTAAACTGGCATCTTTAACTAGTCCTACTCCAACATCCTTATATGGGATAGTTGTTTTACCGACATGTTGAATACTCTCAGAAGAGGCTGGGTCAGATGAAAAGTAAGCCAGCTCATCTATTGTTATGATCTTTCCATTATGTGGAAACTTTATTACTCGAAAGACCAATGAAACGACCGTTGTCATAGCGTAAGACCAACTTCGACCGAAGAGAAGGTTGTAATCTAGAGGGGCATCAACCACCTCCACATCTAGACTAACGGTTTTTCCTTCAACCCCTATAGGCAAATCCTGTAGAATGCCAAAAGGATGAAACCCACGGCCATCAAAGGCCTTTAGAATTGTCGGGGATTGATTTAGTGAAGGAGAACCAAGCGATCTCCAACACTGTATCGACATAATACACGTTGAAGCTCCCTCATCAATTACAGTCCGATGAATAGGCCTATTTTTGACTATCACTGGGATCTGGAAAGCCATTTGATGAGGCAAACGCGGTGTACTATTTTCTAGATCGAAAATTATTAGTTTCGAGTCCTGAACATCAATAGTTCCTATAGCCGACAAAAGTAATTTACGTTGTGTTGGACATGCAAGATTGACTTTCCTAGAATCTAAAGAAGACCTAATGACAAGCAAACCAACCAGACACTATCTTTCTCTAAATATGCTTTTATAAACAATGGAAAACAAGTGTTTTTAGGGCTACCTTAGGTCCAACGCAAGTTTGTGGATGCCCTCGCTCCTTTGATCCAAATGAGCTCCTTTGTCGCGAATCTGCAAACACAAACAAGGCAAACAAATTAAATAGCACCTGAAAAGCCAATATCATAAAACATGTTTAACATGAAAGTCAAGGAGTCCATGAAACAAATAACATGAGATATTTGTTAAGAAAAAAGAGTTTGATTGTATTAATTCAAAAGAAGAAGAACTTCACAACCTTTGCCTTGACGCTGTACAAGCTCCTCCCAGTGTTCAGCAAGAAGTCTCCTCTACTTTGACAAGTTTCACTCACTCCCCAATGAAGCCAAAAAGGTATGTGATCTCTCCTCTTAAGCTCAACTAGGAAGTCTTGATTTCACCAGCATTTACCCTAAAAAATGTTCAGCTTCTAACCTCTCCAGCAACCAGCCCAATGCCTGAATTTATAGTGCAATGGAGGGAGGTTACTAGGTCCTCCTTCAAAGGGATAAAGCCCTCCTTCAAAGGGATAGCTCCTCTCATCAAGGGATTAGCTCCTTCTCTTTTCGGATGCATGAACCACCTCAGAGCGAACAATCCATGTCAAAATTCCTTCTAGAATCCTCTAGAATTAGCCCAAAGTGAGTTTTTAAGATAAAACTTGTGCCTTTTGACTTTCACAGGGGTCCGCACCCACACCGTTAGGGACAAAGTGGGCAGGTCCGCAGTTTTTGTAAACATAAGGTGCGGGACCGCAGGTGACAGTGAGAGAAAGTGCAGAACCAGAGTTACATTTATTTTTAATGTCTTTCTCTCATTTCCAAAGCTTGACTTG
Source organism: Pinus tabuliformis (assembly GCA_031772625.1). Lineage (NCBI taxonomy): Eukaryota > Viridiplantae > Streptophyta > Pinopsida > Pinales > Pinaceae > Pinus > Pinus tabuliformis. Next base: position 963,784,355 of record CM062817.1, read on the forward strand.
AAGAGCTGAGGTCTGAGACTTGCTTAGGAGGACAATACAAGTGATGATAGACCCGTACTGACTACAAATAATCATGGTGACGATATTTTTGTGTAACACTAACAGAGCTAGGATATTTGAGATTTTCCTTCGAGAGAATGTCCAATTGCCCAAGAAAAATCCTCCTTATTGTTCTGCCACTTTCCCTAATCAGGCCAAGTAGATTATTTCCATCCTCTCTCACATTCTAGGCTACCATTCCGATCAGTGGGTGGATGAGCCTATCTTAGGATTCCTTTCCACATTTTTTGCAGATAGAAAGCCCACTACTATTTTCAATTTTAGTTAATTCTTGGCTAACAATATCCATGAATAGTTCATCAAGTTTCTCATAGAGCAGGGGTTCAGTTATACTTCAGTTTTGATTTACATGTTCATCTATTATCAAGCAAACAAGTTTACTTTTCCATTACAGAAACTAGATGATGCAGGTGACCAACAACCAATGATCTTTTGGACCTCAGGATGTTATTATTGTTGAAGAAATTATTAAGAAGAAGAACTTGGACATTACAACATTAAGGAAACAACTCAAACTACCATCTACAGAGGATCCAATGACCAAGGACATTGCAGAAGGTGAAGCTAAAAAATATGACATGATGAAACTGTTTTTTGATCAAAACATACAAATCAGACAGATGGAAGCAGAGTTAGAAAAGTTGATAAAGGAGAAAGAGGACGGCTTGAAGATGGCCATTGTTCCCTTGGATGTTGTGCCTCTTTCTCAATTTCCCTCCATAGGAAAAACTATTGCACCTTACACTTCCACTCAGACTCCTAGTGCTGAACAAGTAGCACAGACACTGCAAAAAATGCCCTTGAAATCAAAGGAGATTGAGACCTTATAGAGCCAACTTAAAGATCTAGAAGTCTACAAGGTCAAAGCTGAAGCTTCTTAGGCTATTGAATTAGACAAAAATCAGAGACTTCTAGAAAAGCTACACCAGGTAGAGAGAGATACGTATATTCGCCAGACCTTGGCCCAAGCCAAGGAAACAATTTAGATGAACATACTTGACTCAATGAATGAAATTTGGACTTCTATTCAGATTATATTTGAACAGAAAGACTTAATAGAGAAGGCCACTCAGAACATTGTGCAAGGAAGGAAAAAGCTGGGAGAAATGCCAACTGAAGCTGCCAATATTATCAAGTTCTTAAATTCAAAATATAGATATCAAGTGGAGGAAGTTGGAATCAGTGATAGAACTGCTACCATTATGGAAGTAAAGAAGGTCTTGACCAAAAGAAGTCTTACTGACCAATTGCAAGAAAATTGTGAGACCGTGGAGCTACAGGTGAACAGATTTACCAACAGGACTCAAACCTTAATGCAGAAGGGACTACCCAGTCTTTATGTTATTAATGAAAAGTTGACCACTCAGGAGGACTACATCGAGAAAATGAAAGAGGTAGCCAAAAGCAACACCAAGTTCAGCGGGATAAGAGGAATCATGACAAATTTTTTTTATGAAGACTGTGCCAAATGATTTCCATGTGTAGAATGAGGAAAAACGTATTTTTACCGTGAAACCAAATTTTTCTTAGTATATAGAGGTAGATGAAATCTACCACAAGGTGACAAAGTTAACAATGCCGAATGAAAAGAGATGGGAAGAGTTACTTGATTTACTAGACTAAGCAGTAACTCAAGAGGAGTGAATTTTTTTTCCAATGTAGCAGCCAACACAATTGTTAGTTCAACATCGCATTTTGTTTTGAATGACTCAGCAACAAAAACCACCCAAACAGAGCCACCTCTTTTCCTCAACAGCCTACATGGCCTATTATTTTACCAAGATTAGACGATATTAGTTTGTAATTAGGCTAATAATACATTGTTGGTTTGACAATTGTTTGTGTAAAGAATTATTGGAATTTTTATTATAAATACTTCACTATTTGAAGTATTAGTGTTGATTTCCAAATGTAATTTCTGCTACACATTGTAATTTTGAAGTACTAGAGAATCAATAATACAGGGACCTTTTATAGGATTCATGTGGTGTCTTGAATGGTGATGTGTTTCTTGTCTTTATCTGTTGAAACACTACTATTTCTTTCCTTCTGTTTTTATAAATCTGAATTAATCAACAGAAACTATGATAAATAGGATTCATTATCAATAACACCCTACTTTGGTTGTCTTTAATTTTAATGTTTTGTCTCAAAGTCAGGATAAAGAATTCTTAATTGCTCTTTGTTCTCAATTGAACCTTACAATTTTTGCCTTTCCATCACCCATTTTACACTCTAAAAAGATCCATTTACTGCACCTAGCTTTCCCTGTGAGAAATCCTTTAAAAATTGATGAACAAACTCCAGTTTAGTTTATATACTCCATAGCCCAATGGAAATTATAACACTCAAATCAACCAAACATTTCAATCAAAACAAACAAGTATAATCACAGCTAGCCTAAAAATTTACATAAAAACAAAGCTAAATCATATAGAGAGATCCCTCTCTAAAGCTGGCAGGGCTAGATCCCAACTTCCAAAGTGGTTTTGATGTTGTCCAATGTGTTTACTCACTTAACCTCAAAAATAAAGAACGACAATAGAATATATTATAAACTAGTATAATATGAATCTTCAATTTTATAGATTTTTAATTATGTATTTTGTTGTTCTAGCCAAGTATGTCCTCTCTTTCACTACTTTTATTTTGAATATCTTGAACACCCCCTTGTTAAGATTAGGTCAAGAAGAAACATGGCCACCATGTGATTTAGAATGAACCTTTATATAAATTTTCATTTATCTTGGTATTTTGTAGGTGGGAAAATTTGAGGAATTGGCATGCAAGACCTGTCATTTTAGTGGTAGGTCATAGTTTTTATAATTGGGATGTAGAACCTCCTAGAGCCATTTTGAGGCATCAAATGACATTTTTTTGGGTAAAAAATTTGAGATAATGCTTTCTCACTTGCTTGGGGGACAGATGCCATGTCTATATTTTCTTATTGCATTTTAAATAAATTCGAATGTCTTCAGAGTAATAAAGTTTCCACATAACGGCAAGATCGTGACAATTGATCAGCTGACATACTTTTCATCCGACCCAGCCTCCTCAGAAAGTATCCAGCATGTCGGTAAGATGACAATACCTTACAGGGACGTTGGCATAGGTTTAGTTAAAGATTCCGGTTTACTGGGAACTTTTCCTTTCCCTCCAATCAACGCAGACCCTTCATTTGCATCAATTCATATGATTACATCAGACACCATTATTTACGACGATCCTTGGATTGTCCCACCTGAATCTAAGATAGACTCATTCGGTGATGCTATGCCTTTGAGTCCATATGAAATTGCTTATGAAGCCGTCATGTCTTTTACCGACTCGCGTTCAACCCAAATCGACCAAATGAATGTGGTCAGTGAGGAATCACTTTTCACATCAACCTCAGAACGGATAGCGTTTCCCGAAGTCGTGTCATCTGACGAGCAACTTCGCGAAATCCTAAGTGTAGACGATCTACCATGGGAAGATCTCCATCACAGATCTTCGTTTTTACCTGAGGATGATGCTTTTGAAAACGATTTTTCATCTATTTTTACCGCTGAATATGTCAAAGACGCTCAGAATCCAACGAAACATTCTGATTCAGAGTTGAATTTAGGGAATATTTCTCGCACTATTCCCATTGACATTTCAGTGAAGCCCGGAATTGAAGAGAACATTCATATAGGTGCCTCATGTACAGAAGATGAAATTCAAACTTACAAGGCCCTATTCCAAGAATTCCACGATGTGTTCGCCTGGTCTTACGAGGAAATGCCAGGAATCGATCCTGCCATTGTTGTTCATGAAATAAAGACCTACCCGGACGCTAAACCCGTCCGGCAACGGTTGCGTCAGATTCACCCTAGAAAAGCAGCTGCGATTAAAGCAGAAGTCGAGAAGCTGTTGAAAGCAGGTTTCATTTATCCCATCCCGTTAACGGATTGGGTATCGAATATTGTTCCGGTTAACAAGAAACAAGGAACAATAAGAATATGTATCGACTATAGGGATATAAATCGAGCTTGTCCAAAAGACAACTTTCCTACGCCTTATATCGATCAAATCATTGATGATTGTGCCGGAAGTGAAATGTTTTCCTTTATGGATGGTTTTTCGGGCTATAATCAAATCAATATTCTACCTGCCGATCAACCAAAAACGGCATTCATTTGTCCATGGGGGACATTTGCTCACTGCAAATTACCTTTTGGGCTTAAGAATGCCGGAGCCACTTTTCAACGGGCGATGTCTTATGCATTTCATGACATCAAGCACATTGTGCAACCGTACCTCGATGATTTTCCTGCTCATTCTTTACATCGAACTGATCACCTTTTCCACTTACGAGCAATCTTCATGAGGTGTAGGCATTATCGTATTCGGTTGAATCCCCACAAGTGTGTTTTCTGTATAGAAACGGGTCGATTTCTGGGATTTGTTGTTTCAAAAGCCGGCATTCGCGTCGATCCCTCGAAGGTCGAAGCTATCATCAAATTGCCTCCTCCTTCGAGTTTGCGCCAACTCCAAAGTTTGCAAGGGAAAGCAAACTTTTTACGCCGATTCATTCCAAACTACGCCGAGGTCACTAAAGGTTTTACACGGTTGTTGAAACAGAACGCTCAATTCTTTTGGGACAAGATTTCCCAACAATCTTTTGATGCACTTAAGCACGCGTTGACCCATGCACCGTTGTTGCATCCTCCCAACTACAACCAGGACTACTTCTTATACCTCGCAGCTTCGCATTCCACTATTGGAATGGTGTTAGTCCAAGAAGATGAATTCGGAATGGAACATGTGATATATTATCTTAGTAGGACGTTAAACCCCACTGAGCTAAAATATTCACATGTGGAGAAATTGGCCTTGGCAGCCTTTCAAGCTGTCCAGCGTTTTCGTCACTACATTCTTCTCCGTAAAACTACAGTTATTTCGGATTGCAACCCTATGATTTATATTTTGACTAAACAACTGCTAGGGGGCAAGTACTCTAAATGGATCGTTATCCTGCAAGAGTTCGACTTGGAGTTCAAGAAGTCCAAGTCTAAGAAATCCTTAGTTTTTTCAGAATTGATGTGTGATTTCCCGCATGCTGACACAGAAACTGTGGCAGAAGAGTCCATTGCAGATGAATCTTTGTTTCTTATCAGTACTTTAGATCCGTGGTATGGGGATATAATCATCTATCTCCAAACCCAAACCTTTCAGCCTGAAGCTTCAAAGTTGGAACGTCGAAAAATTCGGTTTCAATACCAGCAATACAGAATTATTGGAGATACACTTTATCGCCGAGGGGCAGACTTAGTTTTTCGATGTTGTTTAACTCACGAAGAGGCTGAGAGGGTTTTGAATGATTGTCACTCTGGAGCATGTGGCGGTCATATGTCTGGGTATGCCACAGCTCAGAAGGTGTTGCGCGCTGGCTATTTCTGGCCGTCCATGTTTAAAGATTGTATCATTGCGGTCCGAAAGTGCCACAACTGTCAAGTGTTTGATCGCAAGATGCGCGCACCACCTGCTCCTCTCCATCCTATAATTGCCGTTGGTCCTTTCGCCAAATGGGGTATCGATTTTATTACTTGTAACCCTCACTCGGCTGGGGGGCATGCGTATATCATCCTCGCGGTTGATTATTTTACTAAATGGGCCGAGGCGATGCCTACATTCGACGCAAGCGGCAAAACAGCTGCAGTTTTCGTATTCAATCACATTATAACTAGGTTTGGTGTCCCGCAAGTAATCATCACTGACCATGGGAGCCATTTTCGAAACATCATGATGACTGAGCTTACAAGCCAGCTTGGTTTACGCCACGATAGCTCTACTCCTTATTATCCGCAAGCCAACGGTTTGGTTGAGTCTATCAACAAAGTTCTGGTTATCATGATCCGACGAATCATTGGTATTCATCGGTCAAATTGGCACAACATGTTATTTTCAGCGCTATGGGCATACCGAACTTCAGTGAAAACTTCAACAGGGTTCACTCCTTTCCAGCTAGTTTATGGCTTGGAAGCTGTGTTACCCATTGAATGCGAAATCCCATCACTTCAAATGGCTGTCAAATTACTCCCAGCTACTTCCGAAGAGGAGAAACGTTTATTATACTTAGCTCAATTAGATGAGACTCGACGTGATGCTGCATTGGCAATCGAGACTCACGCGAAGCGAATGAAAGCTCAGTATGATAGAAATGTGACCCCTCAAAGTTTTTCGGAGGGAGACCTAGTGCTATTATATGATCAAGCTAATGATAAGCTAGGTGCTAGAAAATTCGTTCCTATGTGGCATGGACCCTACATTGTAAAGAGAAAGCTAGCAAAAGGGGCCTATGAGCTGGTAGATTTTGATGGGGACTCTTTGGGTAAACCCAGAAATGGACTTTACCTAAAGAGGTATTATGCTTAAATGATGGGTATGGAGAATTTTTAGTTAGGTTAGGTTTTCTTTCTAGCTAGTATGTTTGTTAGTTTAGATAGTGTGCTTAGCTTAGAAAGTGTGTTTTTCGTCGTTATTCTGGCTTATCTTGGTTTTACTCTTGATATTGCAGATGTCAACGCCTCTCCAAACGTACATTGGATTTGCCGATGGTGCTTGTCGTAGTACATGGAATATCTCTTCCGCAGCTTGGGTTATTTATTCGCCCTCTGACGAGTTAGTTTCTATGCATGGGGTGAGCCTCGGTCAAACGACGAACAACATTGCAGAATACAGTGCAGTGGTTGAATTATTGTCTGAATCCATTTCATTTGGAATTTGACATTTGATAGTGAGGTTAGATTCTGAACTCGTTGTATTACAGCTTAATAGAGTATATGCCATTAGAAATCCTGTGTTATTAAGGTTGTTTTTGAGAGTGCGCCTCTTGGAACGTGAATTTGATTACATTGAATATCAGCATATTCCAAGGTCTTTAAATACATTAGCAGATGCAATTGCTTCTCGAATGTTGGACAGATATTTGCGATAATCATGCTAGTAAATTTAAAAAACATTTCATCACATATGTTAAAACAAGATAAGCCGGTAATAATGATATATATATATATATATATATATATATATATATATATATATATATATATATATATATAGAAGTGTGTCAAAAATATACATCGTCTTCGATCATAGGTTGAAAAACACCTTATGATCGACAAAATGATAAGTACAAAAAAACAAAAATGTCATATGTGTCTACAAAAGTGACTAGCCAATCACTGGTGGTGCTCTCTATACGAGACCACTGCCCACGCTACCCTACACAGGAACCTCCTAAAAGGTCCTGGGACTGCGACCACATAGCGCTGAAGTCGAATGGGAATATCATCTATGGTGGTCTCTGGTATACCCGCCGTCAGACGCTCTAGATCCTGTTCCATCTCGGCTAAGGTCTCTGCGGCCGCATCCTGTGGGGCTGGTGCTGCTACAGCTGGTACTCTCCTCTCAAAAGCCCGGAGGTTGGCCAGACGCCGTGGACCTACATTTGCATTTTGAAAATTTGTGCTGTCAGTTTTGAGGCGATATATATAAAAACAAAAAAATACATAATTTAAAAACTTGTGAAGAATGAAATACCTCTGTCGTCCCACTGTTTTCCCTGTGGAAGAACCATTTCCGGATCATTCCGAAAATCCATTCCGGCATAAGGAAAATCTTGAATAGCAAAGACCTGGCTCTCTAGCCAGTGAAAGTAACCATCAGGAAATCGAACGACTGTCGCGCCCTCATCAGGATGCCAGGCCATTACCGCAACCCATCTCGTCAACTTAGGCTCCCGAGGAGCCCCAACTGGAACAGTAAGATGCTGGGGGATCAACATTGGAATTCTCTCTAAGGCAAAGCTCACAACTAAAGGCCCATATCCAAAGGTCTTCAGTTGTCCGTTCTTTGCCCTGGTTAGTTGGCCCTTCATATTGGCCAACACAGCATCGCACCAGTTGAAAATGGTGCCTCGGTAGCAATCTATCGCCATCCGCATTTGGGACCCGGTGGCAATGTGCAAGGCGGCTGCGCCGCAGAGTCTGGTAACAGTAAAGGCTATCACCATAAGTTCGGGCAGGGATATGTACTTGATTTCTATCCCTTTCTCCTGGTTCTGATTGTTGCACCACTCTAGCCAGAGGCTAGCAAGGGATTGGCCACCCGGCCTAGTCCCGGACAGAGTCAGTTGCTCGCTCCTATTTGGCAAGCCAGAGAGAAAATATATGTCGGAGGGCTCTATCTCGAGTTGGTTCTCTCCGATGTAGAAGCATTGATCCTGAATGTTCCACCTTTCAACCAGCCACTCAAGGAATGCCACCTGGCCCCTCATGCCAAGTATGGCCCAGTATTTGTACAAACCGCATGCTTTTAACGCATCAATAGAAGGTTGATGACCAATTGCGGCCAAATCAACGTCCTCGTGTTCTCTTTCTCTCCAATCTAGCATGGTGAATGCCCTACACACCAAAAAACAATAGTTAGAATTCATTAGAAGAAATTTGATTGGTTGAATTTGGAGTTTGGGGTTTCAAAATGCGTGTTTCACGGGGTACACACCCCGCGTTCAAAACACAGAGCGGCGGTACGCAGCTGGTTTGAAGGCGGGCTGCGTACCCCGACCTTTTTCCTATATACAAAAAAGGTCGGGGTACGCAGGTCACCCATGGGGCACCTGCGTACCCCAAGAAACATATCCTAAAACCCTAAACCCCCTAAAAAATCAAACTAAAACCTAAAAATGAATTTTAAATGGATGAAATTGAAGAGGAGGATGTTGTGGAATACCTAAAAGAGACGGCGCTCGATTATGATGGTTGGATTCTCCGCAATGTCCACAGGAAGTTTTCTTGTCAAAAGCCCTTTTCTCAACCTCAACAGTAAAATGGTAAAATGACATGGTAAAAAGTCTTTTTATAGGTTTTTTGGATGAATGAATGCTAAGTTTGTTTATTTTTCACCATGGAAAGATGTTTTTCAATGTATTTTTTGCCCATCTTAAACAGGTATGAGTAATGTGTTGTTTTTGTGCAGGACAAAGGGACTTTAGGGTAAATTATCATTTTTCACGAACCAAAACATCAGAGTCATCTTTTAAGCTCTTTTCTGACTCCTAAAATATGAAAAGATTGCCGAGCGTTTCTTTTACACTTGTTAAAACATAATTAGAAGACGGTCCCCTTACAGCTCTTTTCTGACCGTAAAAAACAGGAAAAGATTGCCGGGTTTTTGTCGTTTCAAACTCGATACGGAAATAAAACGACGTGTCCTTGATTGCTTTTTACTTTTCAGGTCAGTGGCACTAATCATGAAAGTACTCCTTGGTCGCAAGATCAAGCGGTTCTCCCAGGTATTATTTTATACTTTTTCGGGCTTGGGGGACACAAATTTACGAAAACGTTCAACCTAGAGTCTTATTAAGTTTTTCAGACTCTCTAAAATTGAAAAACGTCGAGTTTCTCCTATACTCGGCTCGTTAAAATTTCACAGTAAAGGACCTGTTCAATTACAAACAGGAACGAACCACTCCTTCCTAGGGTTCGAATCAAAACTAGGTTGGACTCATCCAAAGGATGAGCTTATAATCAAGCATATGTTATCCTCCTCAAGCTTGTTAAAAATAAAGAGGTACTTGCCAGAAATGGTGGGGGAAAAGAGAGAAGAATGAACCGATTTGTCATCCTTTGTTACAAAAGAACCTTATCACCGCTCTTGGACACGACACTTTCCGTTCACCTGGGTTGGGAAATCCTTTGCCTTAAAAGTTGATCAAACCACTTTGAAAGTCTTCAACTGTTTCCGGGTATTAACTTTGGGTCAATCATCACCAAACCATCTGTCGTGTCGTTATGTGTTCAAGAGGTCTCTGCAAATAAACCATTCATATGCAAAATACTTGTCATCCATTTGACCATCCCTGAGTCAGTCCTTACAGCAACATTTCTTCAACTTGAACAATGATTTCGTGTTGTCGGCTTGCCTGCAACGGGTCGCTTTCTATCGACATCAGCACATTATCTAGAAAGATGACTTAGAAATCGACAGTACCTTGAAGTCTGCATGCATCAATGGCAGGTTTCTCGCCTTTGACGACAGTTTACATCATTAACTTTCGATCAGAGGATTCCGTGACATGTTCGACATCAACTCATTTTCTCACATTTCATGGATTGTACTGGGTACTTTGAGAACCACTGACATCACTGGTGGTCTCTCTCACACTTGTTAACGGTTTACATCATTGACTGGTAATCAAGTGGTTTCTATCATGCTCGACATCAACTCATTTATTCGCATGGCTAGAATCGTACCAATTCGGGAAGTAGAAATGAAGACCCTGGATCTAGTTCCCACCATCCAGGCTGCGAGGAGTTTTGTATTCATTATATAGTAGACCAATTATAAACAGATGGCTGCGTCCATACTGTGTCTACGCAAGTCTATGATTATGATGTACTACAAGATCATTCCTGTATTAGAGTAGTTAGTCTGTTAGTTAAAGTTTTGATCTGAGTATGGGAATGCCTACCTCAGCAATGATATAATCTTATACATGTATTTTGTGTTGAAAATTGCAGGTTCTGACCAGGCTCTCCACGAGATAATCCTTGAAATGATAAAGCTCTTCACCCTTCCTAGATAATACAAAACCCTAATCTACTACAGGCTTCGCACTTTAGGGGGCAATCTGTTACACTAAAAAATGTCACCATGGCTATTTACAGTTAGTATGGCTCTATCAACAGTCATGTTATCCTCCTGGCCAAGTCTTATGCCTCTGCTCTCCATGTCAAACTCCAAAAAGAGAGAAAGTCTTAGTAAATGTGTTTATCTCTGGGTACGCAGATTCTCTCGACCTTACCTGCGTATACGCACCTAATGTTCACAAAAACTGCGTACTTGTATGCTCTGTATGTAAAGGGGCAGGTGCGTACCCCTGTAAAGGTCAAAAGGCGCAAGTTTCACTCCAAAAAAGTTACTTGTGGTCATTTCTAGAGGCTTCTAGAAGTATGTTTGACGTTTATGAAGCGCCTCCAGATGGTTCATGTATCCCTACCAAAGAGGAACTTATCCCATCAATAAGGGAGCTATCCCATCCAAAGAGGGACTCATCCCATTGATGGTGGACCTGAATAACTTCCTCTAGAGCACTATAAATACAGGCATTGGGCCAGAAGGAGGGGAGGTTGAAAGCTAAACATTTCTAAGGGTAGATGCTGCTGGAATTAGGACTCCCATTTAGAAGCTTGTGAGGAGAGATTACCATCTTTTCTTGTTCTATTTGGAAGTGGGTGAGCTTTGTCAAAGTAAAGGAGAACTCTTGATGGACCCTGGGAGGGACTTGCACAACACCAAGGCTCAGGTTGTAATTGTTCCTTTTGTTTCCTATTAATGCAAATGAGTCCATTCTTCTCAATAACTTGTTATTTATGAATTGTTTCATGTACTCCTTGGTCTATATGTTAAATATGTTTTATTTTATGAGATTATCAAGTGCTATTTAATCATTTGATTGTTAGTGAATGCAGGTTTCGAAGTGAAGGAGGAGCTCATCCGGATCAGCGAGGCTGGACTGCTACAATAGCGTTGGACTACAGGTAGGATCTAAACACTTGATTTCTCGTATAGTAAATGCATGTTTAGAGGAGGATTGCTCTTGTTTGTCTTGTTTGTCACTAGAGAGTCTTAGGCTCCTAGGGAGGTTGGTTGTGTCCGCACTATCGACTCTTTCCGCCTGACAATGAGTTTTAAAAGTTATATTGTATTTGAAAGAGAGTTGAAATCCATTGACTATAATCAATTATGAACTTAGCTTAAAATGAATGTCCAAGTTTTGATATTTTTTATTGTGTATTAATACTTTATAGTTCAGATAAATCCTCTCTTTTGCTCATATTTTTATGAGATTGAATACCCCCTTGTTTCGATTAGGTTAAGAAGTACCACGACCACCATGTAATCTAGAATGAACCATTATATAATTTTTCAATTATCTTGGAACTCCTTGAGTGAAAAAATTGGAGGAATTGACTTGCAAGTCCATTTTGGTGGTATGTCCTAGTTTGACGAATTATGATCTAGAACATCCTACAGTCATTTTTAGGCATCAAACAACATTTTTTGTGGTCAAAACTTTGAGATAATGTTTTGTTACTTCCTTGGTAGGTATGTGCCTTGTATGCCAATTGGGTTTATATTGGGTGGCTGAGAATAATGACTGGTACCCTCCCCACCTCGGATCAATTCCCATAAGTGAGGTGTTGAGTTATTATTGAGTATATTATTGCAATGCCTTTGAACCTTTTCTTATTAGTCTACAAAAAGAGAATAATGTATATTCCCCTAGTGGAATATAAAGATGTTTCTACAAGGCAAAGGTAGACTCCATATCTATATTCCCCTATCACATTTTAAAGAAAGTCAAATATCCATTTATGAGTTTTAAAGTTATATTGCACTTGAAAGAGATTTGAGATCCATCGACTATAATAAATTATAAACATAGTCTAATACAAATGGTCAAGTTTCTATATTTTTTAATGTCTATTATGGCATCCTAATTCAAATATGACGATGGTTGAAGTTTTTTAGCTTCATTGAAAAATTTTCAAATCTCACAGGGCACATGAGATGATGGGACTAGGCCCAATTTTTAATGCCCTTAGTGTTGCGAACCACTTATTTACAAAAATTACTTATAACAGAAGAAAGATATGAACATTATATTACAATTTCAAGAAGAGAGCGCAAAAAGTACAACATTTACATTATACAAAAACACTTTAATGGAAAGCATGAACAATATTAAAACTAAAATAAATGGTAGATATTTGAGAAGATTTATAAAAATACCTCGTGGGCCATAAGAATAAACATTAATGTAATCTTAAGCATAAGTTTTTCATGAATATAAATAAAAAATAAGAGAAGTGTGCATTGTAAGATGGCTAAAAAGAATGATGATTTATTAATAAAAAGTGAGTACAACATGTTGTTTGGTCAATTTCTATGAAAATTATTGACCAAAACTTAATTCAAAAGTGTCTAAGATGTAAAGGTCTCACACATAGACACTTAGTTTGCAAAACTAAAGTAAGATAACATTGATAATCCTTCTAGAACCACTCTAATATGATAAATTCATCTAAGTTGTCTACAAAAATAAGCTAATTATCACCAATATTAGATATCACACCTTTTACTAGCATAAGGAAATGTAGGAACTAAAGGATAACCTAAAAAATCACTTCAGAAACAAATGAGTTTTCTCTTCTCCTTATCACTTCTAGAAAAAATTTCTGATGCCACCAAATAAATTAGTCCTTTATACTCAATGAGATGATAAATTTAGAGGGAAAATGATAACTATGAAATCTAGTGCATACCTTTCCTCACCATTTTTCCATGCCCTCCTTCATAGCCTTCTTCCTTATTTATATTCTCTTGGAATAGTTAGAGGGCCTAATTGTTTTGTAATTAGTTTCTTCCTAAGTTTAATTTACTTGAAAGATCTTTTATTTGTTTGGCGTGGAGCCTAGTTATCTTCTTAATTCTTAGATTTTAGTCGTGTTGGACCCTAGTTCCTAAATGAGGCGGCAACGCCACCCATATGATAACCTCTAGGGCAAATGACCTAATGGTAGAAGTTATGTCAATTTAGGGTTTTTTTTCCCTAGAAGGAAAGCCTCAGTTTATATGAGGAGATTGCATTGCGGTTGTGTATGATTATTTTGAGAGAGAGATGAGGCCGTGTGAGAGCAAAGAGGAAATTATAGTGGATCTGTTGTAGGTTGTATCTCTTTATTTTTATAGATAATATAATAGGAAGTACTGGTTGTTTCTTCATGGATGCAACACCAATTGGGTGAACCACATATATCTATGTCTCTCTTGTTTTATGTGTTTATGTATTTATGTTTATGTAATATTTTATGTTTTCCATTGATTTGTAATATATAATTTTCTAACATTATTATTCAGGAAGAATATTTCTGAAGGAGATATAATTAATTAATTTTTAAACTAATTTTGGTAGGTGGCCCCCCCACATATATCTCATAAACTAGTACTTAACATTGTGACTTTGACATGCAATATTTGGATCCATAATAATATAAAATAGTGTCATGAATAAATAAAAGTGTCACACCATCCATCATGTGTAATGTAATGCAAAACTTGTTCTACCTCCCATAATTTGTATGCATGTTATAAAGAGAAAGCATATATAAATATAGGCAACATGTCGACCACCATATATAGAGTGTATGATAAAGACATCTTGCGCCTCTTAAAAGAAATAAACATATCCATACGTTGAAAAAAATCATCATATAAATATAATATATCACCCATGACATATGATCAAACACACACACACACACACACATACTCAAAATGGACTGCTATCTGAAAATAAATTATGCTGCAAAATACAATAGAAAATATGCCAAAAATAGAAGTCTGCATGAAACTAAATAGTGAAGTAAATCTAAAATATTATGTAAGCTCTAGACATGAATTTTATCTCTCATATAATTCCTTGCCCTTGGTTTTATATTCTTTTTCTGCCCCACGTGGTTTCAAATTCATGTCTTCGAAAGAGACATTTCCCTCACACCTATGCCTGAGACACTGGTGCGTGAATGGGAGAAAGTGTCCACTGAGGAGGAATGTATAAGAGGTACATGGAGATGGAGTTTATATACAACTATATGGGTAATAACATCAGTAGGATGGTTATGGTACTGAGTCATGGCCTCTGAAGAAGTTGAAGGAGCTTGGTGAGTAGAGAGCATAGGGGATACTGAATGGTTTGAAATTGATGGCCATGGTGCATTTCTAGAAGGTGGCGCAATGTGATTTTGATCCCATCCATCAAATTGAATTAGTTTTTGGTGTTGTAAGGGTTGCGGTTGTGGAATATATACAATTATAGGGTGTGGTAATGGCATATTCTAAGAGGTTTGTGGAGTGGACTAATGAGGTTGTAGGTCTCCAAGTAGAGATGCCATGTTTGACTAAGTTGGTTAACTCCTTAGAGTCAACATAAAAATGGATAGAATATCTAATTCTCTTGTTTTTTTCCTCCCTCCATGACAAACTGCCTCTTCTACCATTCCCTCTTATGTTATTATGTCAGCCCCTACTATGAAAGCTCAATATATGTAGTTGAATTTAACTGTGTGTAAAGCAAGCTTCATAATGTAAGTGCATGAATAAACAAAATATGTCGCATCTTGAATCATGTTTTTGTAAGTGTTGGGGTGCATGATAAAAAATTTAGGAGAGAAATATCATACACAGAGAAAGATTAATTTCTCTTACATATCAAGAAAAATAAATTGTCAAGAGGATGTGGTATATTATGTCATGAAAAAGACCTAATGTATGCACGTTGAGTTCATTGTTAATGCCCAATATTGGAATATGCGACACCATTTAGACTTAAGGTTTATTTCTTTTTATAGAAAAGGAAAGGAAAAAATGCAACTTAATGAGTGTTAAGGCTATAAATTAACTCAACATCAAGTATGATGGACAAACATAGTAATATGAAGGTTAAACAAAACATCAAAATTGTTTGCTACAACTAGAATAAAGTTCATCATCATTTTTATAAATGCATTCTGATATCAACGACAAGGTGAAGGGAAAAACACATATGCGATGAGTCATTATATATCATAAAATATTTATCAAGGTGCTTTCAAAAGGTTGGTGAATATACCAAATTCCATCAAATGAGGTTCATAAATGATGAATACTTATGTATACCTTTTGCGCATCATGTTATAGAATATATGGAAATTGGGGGGTGTTATTGCAACATTGGGTGATGAAAAATGGTAATTATGACAAGTCAAATGTAATTTCTGATTTACATATAAAACCATTGAGTAAATGGGTACAATGTTTTTGCCTTGTATTAAAAGAAGTGACTAATGATGATTGGTTAAGCAATATTTGTTGCTATGCTGTCAACACAAGAAAATGGAATAACATATGGAGTCAAAGGAAAAAGAAACTTGGTGTTATAGATTACACAACATAGGATAGTTGAGTGTCAATAAACTTTCATGAATTTGTAATTGACAATTTTCAAATCGAGAATGAGCGTAACAAAAAAAACAGAGAGATAGCATGATGTATTTGTATAACAGGAAATTTTATCCACTTATCACCTTTGAAGCCATTTTGAAATCACATATAACACATACAAGATATTTGAAAACCCTTATAGCAAGTTTTTCAGAGAGAGATAAAACAAAACTACATGTTTTTCTCCTTATTACACCAAGGGAGAGGGGACCCCACCTACCATTTTTAATTGAGATTTGAACTTTAAAAATAATATTTATTCTTTCTTTTCAAGAGGATGACTTATAAATATCATGATAGTTTTTTCTTTTGTAGGTATATGCGTCAACATTTTGGCAATTTCACAAAGAGGGTTGTGAGAAACGGACCAGAACTCAGGATCTTTGGGGTCAAATGAGTAAATATTTTAGTAGTGAGCGATGGTAAGAAAGTTGTCATATCAAGAGAGGAAGAAAATGATGTGAAAATTAGGGATAGGGCATCAAATGTGGTGTTTTTTTGCAGGAAAAAAAATGAGGAAATGACTAGCAACATAGCAACATAATGATACAACATCATCTTGTGCACAAGTTAAAAGGCATCTTGTTTTCTTGTTTCAAGACATTTTTTGAGAGAAAAGGTAAATATGTTAGCATAAAAAGCTGTAGAGATTAGGCCTTGTATTGATCATATCAGAGAAGGACGCAACTACAATATTGATACAGTTGTACTCAAGCATGGTAATATAGATAAAAGGACTAAAAGAGGAAACAAACAATACAAAAAATATAAAATATATTAGAAAAATAACTCACTATAAAACAAAACAAGAAAATAAAACAAAGTTATTCAAAATGAAAGAAATATGGATGACTTAAAAGTAAATGAAAATAAATCAAATAATATGTACAAATAGTAAGTGAAAACAATTGTTTTATTCCTTATCAACCTCAATGTAGGGTTTGAGGTGAGACCCATTACTTATGTAAGAGAAGATATGATCATTATCAACTTTAAGAAAATATGAATTAGTTCCAACCATAGCAACAATAATAAAGGGACCAATCGAGAATTTTTTAAAATTAGAGTTTTTCCTTTTTCAACATGAGTAGAAGTCCATAGCAGGAAATTTTGATCAACCTAGAAAAATTAACAATTCTTTTATATTTTATCAAGGAATTTTTAACAGTTTCCATTCACCTTTTCAGATTTTCTAATGAGTGATTTGTTTGTTCTTCCAATGCTAATAATGTAATGAATCTTTGAGGTATGTTAGTTGAATTCAATTCTTCAGCTTATAGGACTAGTCATAAAGAGGTTAACTCAAGTTCTATATGAATAACAATGTCCTGGTGATAAACAAGTTGGAAAGGGATAAGATTGAATAAATTATTTGATAGTGGTTCTATCTACCCATAGGATGTATTTCAAGAGATTGTGACAACTTATTAGCTTATCGTGTACAATTTTATTCACGATTCTAATTCAATTCTTGTTGGTGGACTAAACTTGACCATTACCTTGTGGGTAATAGATGGATGATGTTTGATTCTTTATTTAGCAAAAAATTTAGTAACTTTAGTAGAAATGAAATCTAGTCCAAAATTTCAAGAGGTAAGATGAATCTAGAGAAGATATTACTTTCAAGAAATTAGATTACCTATTCATCTTTGGCATTTTCTAAAGGAACTGCTTCTACATTATTTGTAAAATAGATAGTAATAGTGAGGATAAAAATGTTCCCAGTAGATGAAGGTGGATTAACAAGTCCTATAAATTACAACCCCCATTTTGAAAAGCAGAAAATTGGGATAACTGGTTTCAAAAGAAACACATAATTTCTCTATCCCAACAACTTTTTTGCATTTATCACAACTTTGGAAAAACTTGTAGCTGTCCCTAAAGATAGTTGGACAATTTAAGCCAAACTTAATATTTTTTGAGTTGTGGATTTAGAAACGATGCCAATGTGCATATCAAAAAAGGTAGACCCATGTGAAACCTAGAACTATCTATTAGCTTCTTTTTCATCTACACCGCGTAGAAGAAGTTTGTCAAAGGATTTGAAAAACAACATAGTATTACAGATTAAGTATTTATAAGATTCAAGACATAGTCTCCTTCATTGAGATTTATCAAGATTGTTGGACATCTTTCATTTTGCAAATAATATAATATATCTTTTTACCAAGGGTGATTTGCAAGGTCAATTTGATCCTTGTTAATTAGAAAAAAAATATGATAAATATCATTACCATTATCAACTTCACCAAGATCAAGATTTTGGGCCAAGTGAAGGGAAAGATCACGTCCCTAAATTGTTTTATAAGTGATAATCAATAAATCATGTTCTTGAATCTTGAGAAATCAAGGTGGCAACTTCCCAAACAACCATGTCTGAGAGAGTAAAAACTTGACAGTAGGTAATGGAACTCTTACCTCTATGTGCTTTCCTAATATGTTGTGCTGGAATTTTTCTATAGCCTTTACCAACACATAAGCATTTTTTTCAATTCATCATCTGATAAACTATGGCTCAAGTAAGCTATAAGGTGCTCTCCACGTTGATCATTCCTCTGCATGCGAGTTCTAGAAATGGCTTCTTCTATCACATTAGTGTATATGATGAATTTTTTGGGAAAATTAGGTTTCATTAAGATAGGCGCAAAGGGTATGGCTTCTTTGATGGCTAGAAAGATATTTCAGAAGGACCACCCCATTGGAAATTATGATCTTGCTTGAGTAGATTATGAATTGGTTTAACTATTTTTGCAAAATCGTAGATAAAACCTCAAACGAAATTTATTTTTCTCATGAAATATTGATTTTTTTATATAATTAGAGTCTATTATATTTTTTATTTCCTCAACTCTAGTTGGGTTAATGTTGACTCTAGCTTCAAAAATGATGTTCCCAAGGATTTATCCTTTATTTACACTAAATATGGACTTTTTGGGGTTCATAAACATGCCATATCCCCTGCATATTAGAAAAACATTCCTGACATGATCAAAGTGATTAGAGTGACACTTATAATATATAGTTAAATCATCAAGATATATCTATAGGATATTTTGGATGAGGTCTTCAAAATATATTTTCATAACTCTTTGGAAGGTAGTACCTACATGGATGAGTCCAAATGGCGTACACTCATAAGAGAAAGTGCCCCAATTCATAATGAAAGTGGTTCTAAATTTTCCAACCTTCTTGAGGAGAATTTGGTTGTAACCAGAGAAGCCATAAAGAAAGGACATCATCTGAGAAACTAACTTGTTGTAAAGTATAATCCATGTTATGAAGGGGTAAATTATCTTTAACACTATATTTATTTAAGGCTCGATATTCCATGCATAAACATATATATATATATATATATATATATATATCTATATAGGTCTATATATATATATATATATATCTAATAGGGACTAAATTAACTACCCATTTAGAAAATTTAACAAGGAAAATAATGTGGGAAACAAGTAATTTTTTGAGCTCTTTCCTAATTGTGGCTTCTAGAGAAATATTTATGGGTCTCTGCCTTTATGTAACATGCTTTGACATCTTCTTTAATTATAATAGCATGTCAAATAATGCCAAGATAAAAAACTCAAATATCCTTGTAGGAACAGGAAAATACATCACTAAACGCTTTGAAAAGGCCCATTAACCTTTTCTTCTCATCTTCAGGACATTTATTCCCTATTTGCAACATCTTGGTTTCCTCATGGGTCTCAATATTAACCAATATTGTGTCACCGTTTTTTCTTTTTGATTCATCGTTGTGTTCCTTTTTACTAGTTAGCACATCATTGGGAGAGAAGGAACTCTTTAAATAAGAAAGCCCACTTGGGTATTGTTGTCGTTGTTATCAACACCCTCCAAAATTTTTCTCCTACTTGAATTTTTGAGCCTACTGAGGATCTTACGATCTATCGCTCTATGGTTACTCCATGGTTGTTTGATGTTTTGAAAGGTGTTTAAGTCTTATTCCTACTTTCAAACTGTTAAGTCACTTGCACACACATGCACAATTTTCGATGAGTTCATGAGAACACTTATCATACAAGATTGAATAGGAATAGCACCATCCATCAAGAGAGTGCCTATGTAATGTTCAACCCATGTTCACAGCCACCGTGCACTTCTATTGACAATATCCATCACTTTGGTTATGTTTTCACCTTTATTTCGGTGAGTGTTCATAACTGTATCGTTTATACACCGTTGCTTTCACAAATGTTTCTTTTACATTTACGATTGTTTCTTTTGCTCACTTTCATTTTAATAAGCGTCATTTTCATGTTATCTTCACTCTCACATATGTCATTTTCATGTTCATTCGCATTTTACAAGTGTTGTCTTCATGTTTTCCTCCTGTTGCAAGTGTCGCTTTTGTTCTTTTCACTCCTACATGTGTCGCACCTTTGTGTATCACCAAATTTAGTTCTAGCATGCCCTCCCAAATTATAGGGCCTTAGATATCATTAGAATATGTGTTATACACATTCCTACAACTTATCACACGTTTTGGTCACAATTATCACGTTTGTCATAACTTTTATTCTAAGCGTTGTAATGTGTAATTTCAACTGTCACTCTTAGAAATAGGTGTCGCTTTGTTGTTGTTTTAAGGTGTGACTATTTTTCATGAGTCTTGTGCATTTCGTTGGATTGTGTTGATGGAATTTAAGTGTGTGTTCCGTGTTTGAGTCGTGTTAGGATGTATTTCTTCTCCTACTCTGCTGGTCCCACACTTTGTCATTTTGAGAGCTCTTCTTCATCCTTTAGCCCAGTACAAGTTCTAAAGGTATCAACCCTCTTACTAGGTGATGAGTGTAACTTATTCATGAGCCTCATTGACATATCTCTACTCCCATACTTATGCACTAAGCCTTTTCTAAGGTCTCCTCCCTCTCACAGTGCATTAGTACTTCCTCAAGATAAGTAGCCTAACCTTGTGCTGCCTCCCTTAGTGAAGAGAACATTCCATATGAACAAGTAGCCATTGTTGGAGAAAATTATGCCCTCCCAAGCCAAGACACACTTCAAAACAATGAAGCACACTTTGAGACAATGAAGTGTACTTCAAAACAATGAAGCACACTTCAAATTCCCAGTGAAAAACACACTTCAGAATAACAAGGACCTTTTCTCCTCTAAAAAGCGCACTCTGGACAAACAAGGACCTTCTTTCCTTCAAAATCACACTCTAAGAGCCTTAGCACACTTTAGAACAATGAGCACACTTCAAGACTATGAGATCACTCCTTCAACTCAAAGAACTATGCCCTCCTTGAGTGCATGAAGAAATCATGAAGCACGAAGCTTCATCCTTCCTTCAGAGTGCATGGTGGAATCTTTAAGCATAGAGTGTTTTGAGCGCATGATGCACTCTTGAAGTATGAAGCCTTCGTCCTTCCCTTAGAGTGCATGTTGCATCCAAAAATCCTTAAGTGTTCATTTGGGCACACTCCTTCGACTCGAATAATTGCACCATCTTTGTTCCTCTTGAGTGCATCAGCAAACTAGGAAGGCTCGAAGTCTAACCCCTTCATCCCTTCGGTGTGCACCCTTGTGCCCCTTTGTCCTTGTGAGTGCATGAGTGCACCATGAAGGCTTGGAGCCTTAACCCTTCATCCCTTCAGTCTATGCCCTTGTGCTCCTCTTTGTTTCTCTTGAGTACATCAATACACTTAGAAGGCTCAAATCCTAATCCCTTCGTCCCTTCGGTGTGCACCCATGTGACCCTTTGTCCCCTTGAGCACATGAGCTCACCTTGAAGGCCTAAAGCCTTACCCCTTCATCCTTTTTGTGTGCACCCTTATGCCCATCTTTTTTTATATTGAGCACATGAGCATACTTGGAAGGATCAAAGCCTAACCCCTTCATCCCTTTAGTGTGTGCACTTACGCCCTCCTTAGATTTCCTTGAGTGCATGAGCACATCTTGAACCAACGAATGATTCTCCTTCTTTCTTCAGACTTGTGGCCTATTCCCTTGAGCTCTCTCTCTCTTACTTGAACACACAAGTGCACCTTGAATGCCTCTTGTGAGCCTTGATGAGTTTGACTATGCCCTCCTAATCAATCCTTCTTCTTTTAAGCCTCTCATAGGCCTATCATGAGCATATCATTCCAAGAGCTAGGTAGTGATAGAATATATGTTTTTAGACTAATTTTTCCTCATCATGAATTATTTTCATTAACAAAAGTACTATCTCATTATGACAGATGATGCTCAAGGAAGATGGTAAAGATAATGAGAAAATAGCACGTGGATAAGAAGAACAAAAGAAAGATACCATGAAGACATGAAGAAGATCATGGACTGAGACAAAAAATAATATTGAATGATGATTAAAGAGATTTTGATATTGATCAAAGGCCCTTTGGAGGGTGAAAATGAAGAACATAAAGTATCCTTCATGAATATGAATCATAGATTAGATCTATCATCAAGAATGCAATATGAAACAACAAGGAAGACAACTTGGCATTGCCACCTCATCGTGAAGTCCATGTCATCATTGTCAAGTTTCAATTTGTACAAGTTTCATAATAATCGTGAATATGTGTCCATGTGTCATGCCACATCATCATGTTGAATGTAATGATGTATTATTAAGAAAAGGACAAAATTTAATGTGTGGAAGTCCAAGAGTCATATGTGGAATATGAAAAATCACTTAGTCGTATATGTACAAAATGTTTTAGGAGAATTCCAAAAGTCATTAGAAGTTCAAGAGCTGTTTTGATGTCCAAAGGACATAATAGAAGTCCAAGAGTCATGAGGGTAACTCAAGAGTTATGGAAATATGGAAGGTCACCCCCCTTGTTATAAAAGGGACCTCAAACTCAAGGAAATGGCTTTTGGAGGCTTAAGATTTTGGAGAACTAGTCTTGGCTTCTCTTCTTCGCATAGGAGAGAAAAATATTCGTTGGAGAAGCAAGAAGTGACTTAATGTTCCACTACTAGAGCTAGTGCCTCACCATTGTAACTATGTACTTGGATCAATCACCTTATAAAGCTTGAAGAGCCAACACATTTTCATGCATGTATTGTGAATTTTTTAGGACTATTATTTAGATGTTTTCTATATATGTACTAAGGAAATTGAACTATTTTAGTGGCCTCGGTAATTATCTTGTTCAAGGTGTGTTGTATGTGGTTTAATGATAGTTGTGTTTATGTGAACTATTTCACAAGATAACTAATGAGTATTTCTTTTCTCATGTGTCTCTTTTAGGTTAGTACTATTAGTTCCTTCTACAGGCTCCCTTTTTTTTCTCCCCCTTGTGAAAGTCTCCTTTTATACATTGCAATTGGTGTTTCAAAATGTCAAATTACTTGCTTGTTCAAAGTTTATGTATATAATTTCTTATGTTATCCATTGAAACTAGGATGATCCTTTGTGTTATGGCTGTCAGGCCAATACTCTTGATGGGGCTCCTACTCGAAATGATATGAGGTATAATTGGGAATTCACATCGGTGAGAACCCTTGTATGTTGGTGGTATCCAACACTGTCAACATTCTGGCGCTAGAAGTAGGGTCATATGATAAGATGTGCCCATTGATTATGTTTGAATCTCTTACCTTAAATGGATCTTTCTAGAATCATAATATCGTAGTGTTTTTCTAACCTACCTCATGGTAAACTTTCCATCCTCGTCGAAATTGTTCATGTCTTGTCTCAATTCAGGTTCGATGGTGAGGGTGTAACATTTTTGTCGAGACATAAATGATTTTCTTGGGTTTTGTAAATCTCATGAAATTGATTATGAAGATTTTATGTGTATTTATTTTACCCTCACCTTTGAAGGTCGTGTTAATCAATGGTTTCATACCTTACCATCTCCTTCCATTCATTATTTTCGTTAATTTCTTAAGGAGCTTCATCAAGATTTTGATTGGTATGATTACCGAGAAGTTTACAAAAGAATCAACAAAATTATAAAGGAACCTGATGATTCAATTGATGCTTTTTCTAACATATTCCTTCACTTATTTTATGAGTTTCCTAAAGAAGATATGGATTGGGATTTCTTTAAGAAAAAGTTTGAAAATTTGGTTTGAATCTCTTTAGATCAGTTTGAATCTAAACATCCAAATGTTCCTATTTCCCCAAATTTTGAAAATCATGAGACACCACTAATTTAAGAGGAGGAACCTACTATTCCTTTTGTTCCTTTTCCTCCTCCTTTGCCCATACTGATTTAGGTTCCTCCTTGGGATAATTTTTAAGTTGGGAAACTTAGAAATAAAATTCTCAATCCATCTTCTCAATCTTCCCCGACTTTCCATGATTTAGAACTAATGGAGGAAACCTTGGAATGGCTCATGGAACCAAAGGCGAGGAATATTCCCTTGATTTATCAAAGTAATATTAATTCTCATCAATTCAATCTTCAATCTGACTTGGGTACTTTTCATCCTCTATCATCTATTTTTCATGATCCCTTGCCCCTTGATCCTCTTGATTAGTCTCTTGCAAATCCAAACAGTGATTAGGTACAAGGTAGTCACATTTCATGGGTAGGGGATCCAGAAAGTGAGTATTATTTTGATATTTCTTATCTTTTTCAAAATCCTCTGTGTCAAGTTAATGTTCCCCCATCCTTGGTTAATTTTGAATCTAGAAATCTCAATGATGAATCAAATGAAATTGGTTTGTCTAATCAATATGAATACTTGGATAACTGTCATTATGTTTATTTTGACTCTATTACTGTATGTGATGATGGTTTCCCAAGTGCACCTTTTGATCTTTTGATTTCCCAAGAAGATTTTGTTCTGGAAGATTTAGACCTCAAATTTGATTTGATCCAAGAAGATGTTCTTATGGAAACTTCCTCCTCACCTCACTATCTCTTGTATTATAATTTTTGTTATGCATATACTCCATGCTCTCTAGGTTCATCATCTAATGAGTTGGATTTAAAATTGACACAGGGAAGTGAGGTCATTCATAATCAAGAAGAAGGTAATGAAATCATTGAGTATCCTTTCCATCCCTTATCATTTCCAATTTTGCATGAAGAAAATTCTTCTATTCATGTTACTCATGAGATTCATTCAATATATTCATCCTTAGATACGAAATTAGAAGAATATTTTGACTTGGGTAATATGTTTATTGAAGATGTAAATTTTGACCACATCAGTGATGTAGATGGCTTCCCTTTGGATAGCAGTGATCTAGTTGAAATTACTGGTGATGGTTATCCACACACCATGCATGATATGATCTAATATTCAAAATAAAATTCTATAATTATCGAAAGTTTTGGGGCTCATTAGAGATTCGAGGCACTTCAACTTCCGTTGGTGGTTATGTCAAGTTCTCACTACTCTCATAAGATCCCTAAAATAAGTCATATATGAATTTTCACGCAAAATTATTTTCTTTGCATGGTTTCACTAGATGTAAATTCTTTCTTGAAATATGTTTCTTATTTTGAATATAGCTCTTTCAAATTTCAAGATTTGGTTTCGATCATTGAATATTTTGTTTTAGTTAGTTCATCTTCATGTAAATCTCTTGTATCAAACTTGGGTAGGAAAAATTAATTAAAGATAAAATAATTTAGTTAGTTCTTAATAAGAAAAACATGTGTAACTAATTTAATTCTTAATATAAAATATTATTAATAATAAATTATTCAAAAAGGAAATTTAACTAATTCAATATTGGTTTATAAAATTCAATCTATTGTTAAATTCAAAAAAACTTAAGTCAATTTTTTTTATAACCTGTCTAAATCCATCTTAACTTTGGATCTACCAAGCACTGAGAGGGACCAAATCTCTTGAAATGAAAACATCTTTTAGAGGGAAAAGAGATTTGATCCCTCTAGGGGATTGGTAGATTCGAAGTTAGGACGGATCTAGACTAGTATAATATATATGTAGTTGAAATTGAAATATTTTATTTATAATTCATGTTCTCCACATTAAAATCTTAAAATATGCCCCCTCATATTTTTTTTCTAATTATTTTTATTATTAATATTTTCTAAAATATTACATATCAAATCCATATTAAACGTTGAAAACATTACAAATATCTGTCATACATTGAATTAGAAAGAAACTATTAATGGAATAAGAATTCTCTCAAATTTTCCCACTAAAGTGAAAATATAAGAAAATTTTCTATTTTGATTACTTTATTTATCTCTATATAAAGTATCTATAAAATTATGTTATGAAATATGGACATTGAAATATTTTACTTATGGTTCACAGTAAAATATTTTTTATTATAAATATATTTTTGTTATAAATATCACATGTAAATGGAACATAGAACGAATTACACATAATGTAATATCAATAATACTATTTCTTGTCATGTGAAAAAATTACATTTCTTCCTCTTAGTAAAAAGTAAACTATTTTTTTTACTCATTACATTTTTTCCCCATAATAAAAGCTAAATTGTTTTTTTTACTTTCAATTACTTTATATCTCTATATAAAGTTATACAAGATTAATGTGTAAATTGAAGTATTGTAATTATGGCTAACATTAATTTCTTTTTTATTACTAATTTTAATTTGTTAATTTAAATAATTATTTTACTATTTTTAAATGTAATGTTACATGACAACCTCTCTTCCATACTAAGCTGTAAAGCCCCTCTTGGCACAATTAATTTCGATTTAATATGACTTAAAATATTTATTTTTTATAAAATTCAATTTATTACTAAATCTATGAGATTTTCAAGAAATTTAAATTTAATATTTATAGCAACTCATAGCAGTTTAAATTAGAATTTCTTCTCTCTAAAGATAAGGAATATAAAATAAGCCTCGTAAAGTTACTTGTAGTTGGGGATTTTCTCGATTGGAAGTTCTCCCTTAAAAATGCAAGTAAACGTTTTCCTAATAATAAATATTGGTGCTATTTTGATTCTTTATTTGCTATTATACTTATTTAAATCTAATTATTTTTAATAATAAATATGACTTAAATAATACAAAAATGATATTATATTAGATTTAAATTTTTGACAAATAATATATTTGAATATATCTTAATGGACAACTCAAAAATTATTACTTTTTCCACATACTTACCACGAGATAGTTACTATAATTCA
This sequence comes from Pinus tabuliformis, assembly GCA_031772625.1. Classification (NCBI taxonomy): domain Eukaryota; kingdom Viridiplantae; phylum Streptophyta; class Pinopsida; order Pinales; family Pinaceae; genus Pinus; species Pinus tabuliformis. The sequence continues at coordinate 963,811,578 of CM062817.1, forward strand.
GGTTTTCACATTTCTCCTAGCTAATATTACATCATGTTCATAATTATAAAGACATGTCTACTTTAAATAATTTAGTTATAAATACACAAGAAAAAGATACTTACTTTACATACTCTAAATAGGAAGCAAAAATGCATCACCAAGTCTATTTGAAAGAAACACATGTCTCTTAATCACCATCAAAAATAAGATGCACTTGATATGTTCTGCATGCACCAGAGCGATCATATTTACCAAACGCACCACAAAAATAATATTTAAAAATATAGCTATAGCTTGTTGCGTTTGATAACGTGAACGTTTTGTACCAGTGGACAAAGGTTAGAAGTGCTAACCAGTACATAAGCGTGATGAACCACTATGAGAATTTAAATTTGTGAACCAATAGAAGTGCATCATACATTTGTGTGCATGGATGCTGGTGTGGTTATCTTTGATAGTGAAATGGAAATGGTGCATGACAATAGCTTTGGCACACCGATGATTTTTTTCTTTTTTAATTGAAATTTATGTTTCCATATTAATAAATACATTTTTCATCTAATAAAAAAAATGCATGTTATGTATGAGGCTTACGTATCTTGTGTCAATCATGTAGCAAGGACATCAGTAGAGGGAGCAACAACAGGAGCAGGAGAAAATGGCGAACCCATACAATACAGTCCGACTATGGGAGGCCAGAGAGAGGAAGAACACCTAATTGTTGTCCTACAATACACACTCTAGATGTCTTACCTAGATCTTAGAGGTCCCTTCTACAAACTGCCATGGCGCCATAGATTTTAGAAATGGAATTGTGAAAATTTTATACTTTCTTAAATATCGTCGGTTCAAATGGTAAAATGAGAGTGAAATTAGAAGGCAGTGGTATGGAGAAAATATAGCGGATTAGGGTTTCATGGGTCTTATCAGTCACACGCCAAACACTGTGAAAACTTGCAGGATTTCCTTTCACGCCACTGTCATATAATATAGTTGATGTCCTTCAAATAGACGACGTGATGTATATGGCTTAGGATCGTGACTTTCATTGACATGATGTATATGGCTTGGGCTCGTGACCTTCAATGACATTCTGGGCAGGATAGATTTTAATAACATATCACACACAATAGTACCTTATTATGTATCCTTTTTACTTATTATTACCAAACTTATAAAGACATGTATACTTTAAATAATTTACTTATAATTAATGCATAAAAATATATATTTATTTTACATAATCAAAATAGGAAAGAAAAATGCATCACCAAGTCTATTTGAAAGTCAAACAAATGTCTCTTATTGATTTTGAACTAAACAAAAAGAGAAAAACATGTCAACTGATTAATAAGCCAATAAGTATCTAAATTGAGATTAAATAGTCAATGTTATTTCTAAATTCACTATTTTGTTTTCATATTCCTATTTGAGAAGGGTTGTGACCTTGAATCCTTATTATCATAGATATTGTACACAATTGGAAATACTTAGTTTTAAGTGTAAAAATGTTTCCATTGCAAAAAATGTGTAAACAAATTTGTGAATCTTACCAATTTTATTATAAAATACCAATGAGATGAATAAAAATATAATATAATTAATGAAATAAAGAAGACAAAAACATACAATAATAGTATAAATGATGAAATAACACAAGTACATATCACTAGTCACTGTCATTGCCCTGATTATCCTCCTTTCTTAGCATGATAACATTGTTGTTCTCAAAAATATGTTTTAATCTAGGGTAGTGTCTTAATACAAACCACCTATCCCTATACAATAGATCCGGTTAAAAAACACCTGGTTGCAGTGTTTTGGGAAAACATAAGGCACCCTAGCTTCATGCCACATCTTTCTAGAGTTGAAAGATATCAACCCACTAACACAATCTTCCTTTACATTATTCCAATCAAAGGTGTCCTGCCACTTGAAACGGAAAATAACATGTTGTAATGAGGAGAAGTCCACTTGAATGATCTCTTATATCTTTCCAATGTAACCTAACATCCCCTACATTAGGATTTGATCGTGATGGCTAGGATGACTAGAATGATCAAACTCGACTTCCACTCCACAATCTTGTGCCATGCATCTATCATCAACCTCCTCTATGTGTAAATGATGTCCACATGCCCACATAGATGGGAGCAGATGCACCTATAAAAAATTGAAAAAGTCACATTATCATGTGTCTAATAATCCAAACATAATTAAAAATATAAAATACATATAGATGTTACAATTCAAAGGTGTAGTATGAAGTTAAAATTGTATAGAATGATATTATAATTACTCAGTTGTTGCACCCAATATCTATGTTTAGCACATCCTCTGCAGCAAGTGGGTAACGACTAGATGCTCCATATTTCACTCTGACTTAATCAACAACCTAATTGTTAGGGAATGCCATTTGAATATTTTCTTTTAAATGATCAAGATAAGGCATGCTTCTACCATTCATTTGTTTGAATTATTTATTGTCATTATCCCATTTCCTCCTATTTTGTTTTTACAATGCGACCCATGGTTGTGTCTCTTCCATATTGTAAAGAATGAATTTGTTGATAGCTTCAATTTTTGAATTCGCTGATGAAATCAAACAAACTTATATATATATATATATATATATATATATATATATATATATATATATATATATATATATATATATATATATATATATATATATATATATATATATATATATATATATATATCTATATCTATATCTATATCTATATCTATATCTATATCTATATCTATATCTATATCTATATCTATATCTATATCTATATATATATATATATATATATATATATAAATTACGTATGAAATCAAAATATGCATGAATATGAAGTTTAGTGTGAATAGTTACTGTGTATTAATTTGACAAATGATAAGCATGCACTTACTCTTTATCATGTGCAATTCATTTTGAGAAGTTCCTCTTCTCTTTTTCCTTCATCCCTTTCGTCATCCCAAATAATTGCACCTGGTGTGTTATCGATCTGCTTGATGCACTCATTAGCATAATAGAAAGACTCATACAATATATACCCCTCTACCATAGGCCCCTCGGGTTTTCCCCTTTATTGAACAAAACCTTTCAATTTATACATGTACCTCTCTAAGAAGAACATCCAATGACATGAAACCACCCCAACTAATTCAACCTCATCTACTAGGTACTTTAAAATACGAACCTACAAGTCCATGAAACTCGTCGACAACTCCTTCTCAAGCATACACACAATCTCAGCTATCTCTTGATGCCACTGTGGAATATTAACCATATGAATATCCTTTGGTGTGATCCAACATACAAATATAGATAATTTAGATATGACAAGCCGTAGGTCTAGCGGGAAGTCATGGTTCACACACCCACACATGAGTATAGGATAATGACACTGCATAGTAAAGAGTACATTATACAAAAGTTAATTGTAAAATATACCATTACATAAATAAAAATAAAATAAAAAATCATGTTTTTGACATACGTACTCTTAGAAGGTTCAAATGATCATGGAATTTCAACCCCGATAAATAGTCTTCCATAGTGAAATAGCATTGTAGTGAAGACCCATATAAAGAAGGCACCCTCACACTCATTATAACTTCATTTTCCAAAGAAGGAATGTCTTTGTTTAAAATCCATGCGACATCACCTTCTTTGAAAGACCGAGAGGGACCAACCTCTCCTCTAGTTTCTTGTCTTGGACAATGTCTCTTTTTAATTTTTGAAAAAATAATATCTCTCCTAATAGTTAATGTGTCTCTTTGTTTCAATGATATGTGCCTCCATAAAGAAGATGAAATTCTTTTAAATATATGCATGGGATCTAGTAAGTGGGAAATCTTAAGATGCTCCCAATATGGGAGTTCATAAAAGATAGTTTTCCTTTTCATCCCAATGGGAAATTTCTCAACATAGGTGTCAAATAATTCTGGATCATCGAGCATGGGCTCCTCATTTGAATGAAACATTTTTTCAAACTCCTTCTACTTCTCTCTCTCATATGATCTAAATCATTCATCTAGTGTCATTATTGCAGGCCTTTGGGTTCTCTCTAGTTTACCATTGAAAGCGGATGTTTCTCTTCTATAAGGGTAATCTTCTGGAAGGAATACCTTGGAGTAGTCATACATCGACTTTCATTGGTGATCAGAGCACCTAGCCTTCAGAGAAGGTCCAAAAAATTTACATTCAAGATATCCTTTTGTTAGAATATCCACAGAATTATTGTATACACGCTAACAAATTAGTGACCATGAAGATCTGAATAATTGTAGTGAATTAAATTAACATTGTTATCAACCTATTTTATCCCCTAGGGTCAAATATCCTTAGTCCTCATGGTTGTTTTACTTTTTCCAGTCTTTAGAACTTCTTTTCTCCATTCATACTTCCCAGTCACATGGATGGAGGTCTATGAGAGTGACTAGAATCTTCTAGTCGCTCCCAACCCTTCCTTGTGCATGCAATTATGGCCTTTTTCATTAATTTCTATGCCTATGAGTGGGGATGTCTTCTAGAGTGTATTGGTCCCTAGTATATCAGTTTTACTCATTGCTTATTCGAGCTATCCAAGACTTATCATTTAGATGTTTCCATGACTTCTTGTCATCCTGACCGTCTACATTCATCCTCTTGGGACCTCTCTTCTTCCTATCTATAATGGACCATTTGAGAGGGTCGGGCCAGTTTTAGAGAGCCAGATTCTTGGTGATCTAGATATCTTGAGTCCATGTTGTTATCTTGCTACTAGAGAGAGAGAGAGCTTGTGAGGTTCTTGTTGCTTGAGTATTGTTCTTCATGTTCATTTCCTTGTTATAGTGAGGGGACTCTATCGGATCGTGAAGAGGAGGATTTGAGGTGAAGGCATATGATTGTACTTTAATTTTTTCATTAATTCAACATGATTTATAGTTTTTTTTTGTGAAATTTTGATCTAATGATCTTCCGAGGAAGGTCACTTGTTGTCTCCGTTTGTTTGGATTTGTGTGTAGGGATTGAGATCAGGTGTGGAAAAGGTAGATCACTCGAGTGGAGCATGGGAATATGCACTAGACCCAAAATCCTTCCCTAGGCTGTGAGGAGGCTAGGTGCACACATATTTCCTTGTGGTATATAGGATCGACTATCTGATGCATGTTTGATCAGTTGGGTTGGGACATTATTATATCACTATTGTTCTTTCCTTTTGTTTTCTGGTGATTTGATTGACATCACAGAGCAATAGTTCCTTGCATGAAAATTTAGATGAAACAAAAGTGGTTCTTTCATTACGAGAATTCTTTCTTAGTGTCCACTTTTCTTCTTGTTCTTATTGATTTCTCTCTTATCCTAGTTTGTTGAGTTTTCTCCAATTTTCCTAACTCTTTTTTACTATTTGTAGGGTTTGTTTTATGAATATTTTTCCTTTTCTTCTCACCTTGTGTGCGGGTTTTTGGCTAATTCTTAGCTTTTCCCCAGTCACTTCCACAGGGAATCATCTGTGTGATTGGAGGATCCTAGTCACTCACTTGTAGTTAGCAAGAAAGTGAATAGCTGAATTTAGCTTGTATTGTGTGTGCAACTGGGATTCTAGCCCTGAAGAATCAATTTTTGTCCTAAGACATTTCTATTTCTATCCTTGATCTGTCTGAGCTCCCTGTTTACTGGCTGGATTTGGTCCAAATCTATTTTCTTTTACTTGATTTCCTTAAATTTGTTGTCCTTCATCGGGAGAGGGTTTTTGTCTTGTATTGGGCATTAATCTTCTTGATTTTTGTTGATCTATTGGAGATCTTTTGGATCTATTTGTTTTTGTGTTTGTTAGCTACTAATATTTGTCATATCTGAGCCATTTCTTATTAATTGGTTGGGATATTCCTTTGCTTGTGTTCTTCAAGGATTCTTTGTGTGCTTTGGTTGAAGACTAGTGTTCTCATCTCTAGATCTCAGTTTTAGATTTGTTTGGCTACTTTTGGTGACTTCTTGGATCTGTTTGATATCCCACTTTGGGTCTCTTGTTTCCTTTATGCAGTTTTATCATTTTTTTCCAAGTTATATATTCTCTTTATTGTTTTCTTCATCATAATTGGTGGTGTTGTGATTGGTTGTGTAGTTGTCATCTAGTAAATTTCATTTGAGTGTATTTTGATTGTGTTATATTTCTCTCATTTGATCTTTTCTAGGCCTTGTTACCTCTAGGGTTTAGTTTTGACCTTTTTAGAATATTGGCCTTAGTTGAGCCATTTTTCTATAGCCCTAGCCTATTGGCATTGCCTTCCTTCTTACACTTTTGGCTTTCGGTTTGATTGCTTGAGTGTGTTTGCTTCTTTAGCTTTGTTTTCCTAGATTTAACACTTTTGGAGTGCTTTGCATAATTTCTTGGGAACTTTTCTTTGGTGTCTTCTTGATTACTTTGATTTTCCTTTTTTGTTTTGTTTTTGGGTCATCAATCTAAAAAAAAAATTGGATAATTTTCATTTAAGAATTTAGTGAGAGGTGCATCCATAAGAAGTGGTGTGTTTTGAAAACTCTTACCTTCATGTAGTTAAAATTCATCAAAGTGAAGAGAAAAAATTTCATAGAGTTGCATCAGGGTTACTAAAAGGAGTCATTCACACCATCTAAGTTTCACGTCACATACCAACTGTGTAAAAAACAAACACTTAAAATTAATGTGATAATAAAAGAAACTAGACTCATCTTTTTTATTTTACTAGTATTACACCAACACTAGATTAGGCTAGTGTCCTGGAAATAGATGTGTGATTTAATTGCTCCAATATGAGAAAAAAAACTTAACAGCTTACGGTAGGGAGATAAATACATTTGTAGTAGTGTGTTTTGGGAAGCCATTCTAACAAGATGGTTAATCACGAGGTCACACTAGGGCTAGGCAGGGTGACATGACCCATTTCTCTTAGTTTCGGGTGGCACTATATAGTGGAATTTTCACGCATAAAGTGGTGTTATTAACATTTTTGTAGCACTTGGGGACCACTTGGGAGGAAAATATCAAGGGGGTTTTGGCCTTATCTCTTTGAGTTAAGTTTCATGTCCTTACGTGTGGATTTGTCCTGCGACTACCCCCCCAGATCGTGTTATTGTTGGTCGTAACCATAGTGGCCTATCTCTTGGGGTTCATACATAGGTGCAAGGTCGGGTTTGACTTCTCTGTACTCGAGAGAGATATTATTCATACTCTCTCAGTCCTCTCGGGGGGTGTTCGATGGATATTTGGGGTACTTGGATTGAGTTCGTAGCTAAAAGGGATAGGAAGTAGGTCGCTAATATAATTGTTCACCGCCAGCTTCTTTTTATTTTGGTTTGTGTGTGCTATCTTTTAGGACATTTCTAGTGTGTGTTGTTTGGTACAATTCAATATTTTTTCCATTAGGGACTTTGCACTAACATAATTGTATTAATTTATAATTTTTCACCCTGACTGAATTTATCTGCCGTCAGTCACATCGTCTTCATGGTTTTCCTCCTAAACGAGGTGGAATTATCAATCGTGCATGGAGAGTGCCTGTGAGTTTCATGAATTAAATAAACACGTAGTTTTGGAGGCTATACTGGGTCCTTCTAGTAGTGATATGATCTCTATTGAGACTTTTGTAGATGATTCTACTACGCTTTTCAATCCACCCTTGACCGATCCACTAGGACCTGATTTGTTACAGCTGAACCCTCACAGTTATACACCTTCTTATAACTTCTTACCTTTGACAGTTGTCTACCCTATGGTAGATTCTAAGACCTCGTTGGCTTCTCCATTGGTAGTGTCAGATGCCATGTCATCATTACTACCTCTTAGTGGGGCCATACAAACTCCTCTGTCTACACCTCTCACATATTTTTGGGGCATTCCACCAATCTCATGTATAGCTCCTCCAAATTTCTTGAATGTTTTTATTTCCACACCATCTTCTACATCGACCATGGTGATTCATCCTAGTTAGCTGATAGGATCAAGAGCCTTTTCACCAAACTTTTCTCAACCAGTGATTCTTGTTCCTTTGTAAGGAGTGGTTACTTCTAGAAATATGTTGGGGGGATCATGAGTTATTCCTAGTCATCTTGGTGGAAACGTTGCTTCTAACATGTCACAAGCCTGGTATAGTTTGTTGTTTGGATGGGCACCACCCACGAGTACCTTTCATGGAGGGGCTAGTTTACCTAGAGGTAATCCTGTTGCTAGTACTGTCACTCATATAGGTTATTCTCCTTATGTCGGTCCTACCACATAGTGTTGTTGGGAAAAGCATCCAATTCGGAATGCCCCTATCCCACTCTAAGATGTGATAGTGCCTTAGCAACAAACGAGGTAAACTAATTGAGTATTCTTCTTTATGAAATGTAAATGAGGAAGAAGGATCTAAATAACCTGTGTCTTTCGCTAGTTTGTCGATCCAAATCACTCCTCTCTTCAGTAGCTCTTAGCTTCCAGCTCCTTCACCGGCCCAGCTTCACCGAATTCCTGCAAGATCACAAGAGAGAGAAACTACACGAAGATACAGATATACATTCATAAAAAGCTCAAGATCAGATTAAGCTAAACATGTAAGCATAGCAAAACATCATTGGTACACAACATGTAGGAGAAACTCAAATAGTTTATTGATATGATAATAAAATCCAAGAGGAGATACAACCAAGTGAGTTCCGATCCAGCATCTACCTCCCAGCAAAGGAATCCCTTCCTCTCCTCCAACAAAGCATAAATCACCCAATGTACTAATCTCAATCTCAAACCAACAGTAATTCTCTGCAAAGTACAAAATTCCAGCCTCCTGAACCTCTGGGTGAGAGATCCATATATAGATGTAAGCAGAGAGGATGAGTCAGCTTATGTTTTGACTTGTGGCTTCTCTCTGTCAGTTCTTGCTTCCACTTAGAGGTTGAGAACCTCTTACTCATCACTAGTCGAATCCATTGAGGTAAGTGTCATTGGAGAAGATTCTGGAAGCTTCTAGGGTCTTTCCACCTCGTTAAATGAGCTTGCCATTTGTCATTTCCCGCTCAGCGCACCCTGGTAGTGCTTCCACCTGCGTTGCAGTGCACCTAGCCAGTGTAGACTCTGCATTTCAATGCAGGCAGCTAGTGGAGCCTCTGAATTGATCCTGAATTGACTATCTCTGAGTGGTTTTTGGTGGAGAACTTCTGGGAGAAGCTGTCATTGGTTGACCTTGTTCCTTTAGGAGCTGTAACAACATCATTAGGGACTTTGGATCCCTTGAATTATGGACATTTCATGCTTATAGCTGTAAGGCACAAAAATGTCTATAACAGTTGCCCCCTAAAGTATGAGGCCGTTTATCGGGTGAAATGCTTTATTAGGAGGATCCGAAGTTCATTCAATGCTGGGAGGAGACCTGTAATAAGATACAATACAATACATTATTTTTCATACTGTTTTCATGATCTAGCTGAGGCGGGCATTCCCATGCTCAACTTTATAAATTCATTTTTGTGTACATAGGACAGACAATTGTCTGATGATAGACTGATGATCCTGCTGAAATCATCATCCTTTGGTAGGATGATTGTCTGTGCTGCAATGTTGTACATGTCAATGTCTTTATTTTTCCTGAATATATATCGCAGCCCGGATGGATGAAACTAGATCCGGGGTCTTCAAACTCATTTGATCTTCACTCTAAGTACAAGTCGATCCATGTGAGAAATGTTCTGAAGTTGAACATGGAAAGACATTGCTTGATTACCAGTCAATGAGGTAAACCGTTAACAAGCGCGAGAGGAATCACCGATAATGATAATTACCCTCAAGGTACTGCAGTACAATTCACATGGTGTGAATAAAGGAATTGGCGTCGAACACCACACAAAATCTTTCGGTCGAAGGTCATTGATGTATACCTGTTGCCGGAAGTGAGAAACTTGCCATTGAGGCATGCAAGCTTCAAAGTACTGAAAGGGGTGTTCCTAGATCAACTTCTTGGTGGCGGTCATGAAAGAATGAAGGATAATGTATGGTAGTGGATGGGACACGGTTGACTTCTCTGGATGACTTCTCTTGAACATATCGGCGACACTTATGTGATGGATTGGTAGAATTTACCCCAAAGGTGGATGGTATGGCGAGACCATGGTGATGTGACCGGTGAATGAAACAACCCAACCCGACTCAGGTACGGAGTGGAAGTGTCATGTTCAAGAGTGACTTGCTACGAATAAAGTTCTTTGAGTTTCTTCCCAATTTTTCCCCAGTCATTGCTGACCAGTACCTCTTTATTTTTGTCAAGCTTGAGGAGGATAACATATGCTTGTTCTATAATTTTCCCTTTGGGCAAACCCATTGCTATGTTTTAACGAGCCTAGCGATAATGAAACTCGTTCTCGTCTAAAGACAAGTTTGTCGCTATTTAATGTTTTTAACGAGTCTAACGAAAAAGATAACTCGGTCCTTTTCATTTTTAGAGAGTCTGAAAAGGTACGTAAAGTCAACTCCGAAAGTCCTTTTTCGTCATCTAATCCCTTAAGTCCGAAAAAGTATAAAACAATACAGAAGGGATGAGTTTTCGATAGTTTTAACGAGCCGAAAAAAACAAGCGCTCGATATTTTTGTGCAATAATCCCTCAAGTCCAAAAAGATTAAAATCTAGAGGAGGGATAACACTTCCTGTCGCTTTAATGAGCTGGAAGGCCAAAACTCGGCAATATTTTCATATTTTACGAGTCAGATGAAAAGAGCTTAAAGAAGACTCGTCTTTTGAGGAACGAGTGATAAAACGGGTAGCAGCTGATTCCAGGTAAGGGTTGGAACTTTCCAATCACGGCAGTGTCACAAGGATGGCTAGTGAAATCACTCTTCGCAGCTGTTCCTCAAAATGGGTAAACAATCAAATGGAGGTGAATGATCAGCCAATGGAAAAGTGGAGGTGACGGTGCAAACACGACCAAGGCTTTAATGGCTGATAATGTTACATTCACGGTGTTTATTTACTAGAGGGTAGTTCATTTTTTAACGAGCTTAAACGCGGAAAAACACTGCTCGATCTTATGTTTATTTTTTAACGAGCATGAACTATGTGCTAAAACTGCTCGATCTTATGTTTATTTTTTAATGAGCATGAACTATGTGCTAAAACTGCTCGATGATACAATCATATGATAAGAATGTCTCATGTAAGATGCCATTTTTTATGGAGCTTGCGCCTTACCAAAGCTATGCCCCGCATCCTTTCTTTATGCAAGTTCAGAAATGACTAATCCTACGAGTTTAAAGGGTTAGACCTACAGGTTTAAAGGGAGGACCTAAAAATTTAAAAAATAAATAGCCGCCCCTTGCTTGCACTCAAAAAGGTTTGCATGCCCCCAGGCATAAAGTACGATTTGAAGGTTACCCCTTCTTATTCCAATAAAACATTTGTTTTACCGGGAGAGGCCTACCTCTTTCAGGTTACCCAAGGATTGTTCTATTAATCTTTCAAACAAAACACTTCTTCGACGATGTCCACCGAGATAGACAAAGGTGAGTGACAACGAGCATCAAACACATAACTTTGACAAAAGAATCTTATTCTAGAATAACCCCTCTTCCAAGACGGACGGGGTACAGACTAGTCATATTCTCCCGCGGAAACCTACCCTATACCCAAAGTTTTCCTGCCGAAGCAGACCAGGACGCATGCCCCCTGGGTTCCAGTCATATCCTTCCGAATTACTCGCGCTCATCGGGAGGACGGACCGTGGGTTGAGACATTTCTTGCGTGAAGAGACCACTTAGGGATGGTATATGACTATTTGCGATGCGTGATCCGGGAAATGAAAGTTGGTCCACGAGCTTGACCACTCTTCCTTCTTGCGGAAAACACATTACTCTAAAGAGTGAGGAGACGATGGCTCCCATGCAATATATATAGTCTCGTCCAAGGAGTAGGTTATAATCCAAGGGTCCTTGAACGACCATCACGTTCATTTGAACGGTCTTCCCTTTCAATGTGATAGACACATTGGGGAGGATCCCTAAAGGTCGACTGGTTCCTTTATCAAAGCCTGTCAGATTTCTCATTTCAGGCAAAAGCGCTGGCGAACCAAGCACTTTCCAAGCAGTGGAGGAAAGGATACTCACAAATGCCCCTTCATCAATGATGGTGCCAGCCATGACCATTATGTATATTTGGACGATAATTCTGAATGGTATGCTTGCTGGCAAACGGGGTCTGCCTAGTTGGTTCCAGTCGAAGGAGACAACTAGGTTGCTTGGTGGTGGGACCGAGTAAACGGTCGGGTATCGCTCTAACGAACTTCCTTCCTGTGATAAAGGAATGGGGGAATTGCCCCCGTGCTCGTTGGAGTCTGTGTTGATGAAGAGAATTTGGATGGTGTCATCTTTATCCTCTTCAGTGATTGTATCATTCGAAGATAGATCCTCTGAAGGCAAGACCGGGTCAACTGCCGCCTCGACTTTTTGACTTTCGTCGGGTATGGATTCAGCTGGTTCATCTTCAATGACCGGTGCTTTAGCTGACCACTTGAGCGGGCCAACTGGATTTTCAACTAACAAAGGACTCGGCACGAGTTTTTTATATCCAGGAGGAAGTCGTAACGGTGAAACCGGACGATCATCCAAAACTCTTTTCGCTTCGTCTAAGAAGGGACAACGGTGGATGGCGTGATCGCCTTCGCACAGTCTACAGGGAGATCTAGCTCTCGCTTTTTGTCCAAGGAGTTCAGTTTCGCTAGTTGACGGTATGCATTCAACATGGCTATCAGAGGTTGATGCCACCGGATTGTGCAAACGGGGAGACCAGTCGCTTAGTATCCGAGGGATGCAGGGACAATCTCTGTGGAAATGGTCTCCCTTGCATATGACACATGGCGATTTAGGCCTAGTCAGTGTTGTGTGTGGATTTTTATCAGACGACACTTGTTTGCCCCTAGTCGCTTTTGGCTCCTTCTTCTTCTTCTCTTTCTTCTTCTTTTCCTTCTTCTCCTTAGGAACTTGGTTTTTTGTTTTACCAGTTCCGTCAAGCGAAGAGGAAGGAGGAGAGGAAGAATTAGAGGAAGTAGAAGGCTGGTGGGCAACTCTGGATTGGTCTAGCTGTTGATTCGACTGTTCAGGAATAGTGGTGTTCTGAACAACATTGGTTGAGAAGAGCCAGACCGGCAAGCCAATTGTCAGTCCTGGAAGCGATAATGTGGCCATATGGGGCGCACCAACATCTCCCCAAGAGGAGAAGGGACTAGGATTTCCACCAAGGGGAATTCCTTGGTTGGTGGGTTCCATTTTCTCAACCTAAAGATCAACGCAGGAAAAAGGGGTGATTGTTCCGTTTAAAATAAATTTTAACGACGCTTTAGACACAACTTGCTTTTTTAGTTTTAAAGAGTCGAGAAAAAGCTAAAGATGACTCTAGTCTCTTTCGATGTTTTAACGAGCCCGAAGTGACAAATGCTCGGATGGACTTTTTCCGTTATAGAGTCTGAAAAAGGCCAAAAGGAACTGCTCTGGAGTTCTAGGTAGAGGGTGTGCCAAACTTTTCGCAAAACTGCAGAATACTTTTTAAGGTACAGGCGGTCAATCTTCCCGAATGCTGTGTTCAGTGCATTGCGATTAGTAGGGCAGCCGACACGGCTTCCTAAGGATAAAGGTTTTATGCCTATAGGGGTCTCCCAATATATACTCGACGGTACGTGGGAGCACAATCCGTACTGGCGCTATCGTCCCTCAGGAGGAATCACCCAACCATCAGCGAGATCGACAGTCACCAGGTTTTACGACGCCGGAACACGTCTCTAGCCTAGACCTCTATGTTGTGCGTTAATTTACAAAGCGTTGTTAAGTTCATTCAATTTATTTTAGGTTGATCTTTCTTAGAAGTTTGCCTTTTTGGATCACCACGAGATGTATGATACAATTCCTAAATGCAGTCTAAAGATGATAAGCAAGATTTTATATCTTTTCAACAATGAAAATCCTAGCTACAAGGGGAAAAGAAAGACACAATATTTTCTCAAAGAGAATAGAGCACACTGTAAATGCACTTTTCCTAAATCAAAGCATGCAAACTATCAAAATGCAAATGCACAAATGCATGTATTTGTTTTCGCTTTCTTAATATTGATGCCTAAAAAGAAAGCTGTTGTACAAATTTGAATTCGATTTCAAGTGAAAACATAAACAAGTTCCTTTTTCGAAATCAAAAAGACAATTACGACACTTTATGATTTACTTGTTTCGACACTAGAAATGCATAAATTCAAACCAAACGACAAAAGTAAAAGCTCAATCAACTGTGAACAGCAAACAAACTCACTCCTAAGATCAAAACGACACTTACGACAGGTCTAGATCTAAGGGCGACAGTATGACTAGTTTACTTTTGTAATGGGAAACTGCAAATGATGTAACAAATACACAAAGAACAAATACAGTTTCTTTATACAACCGAGGCGGAATTGAGGCAAAGAAAAGGGGTTGCAGATAGGTATACTGACTGATAACAGGCTGCAAAAAATAGAGATAAAACTGAGCAAAAGGAAGCAGGGAACCACAGCACAGAGAAACTGAACTTCAGCGCAGGTATCCTTCACAGGACCTGCGTTGAAATGTAGAACCTCTTCACAGAGTCTGCACTGAAGCAGAAACGAGAGTTGTTTCTTGGTTCTGGGTCACGGTTTGCAGTTAAATCTACAGTTTTTGGCCAGATCAAAGCTATCAATTAGGTACAATTAGGAGTATGATTTAAAGGAGGACTAAGATCTATCACAAAGGGCTGCTGGAGCACTTGTGGATCAGTTTGTTCAGGTCATAAAAACAGGCCCAGTGAGTGGACTAGAGTGGCAGATCTCTACTTTGAATTTGAAAATGGCAAATGCATTTCGATTCGCCACTCCTGAGTTTTTGAGAAGAACAACAATAGAAACACAAATAAACTAACAAGATATTTTCCCCAGTGGAGTCGCCAATTTTTTGTTGGGAAAAGTATCCAATTCGGAATGCCCCTATCCCACTCTAAGAGGTGATAGTGCCTTAGCAACAAACGAGGTAAACTAATTGAGTATTCTTCTTTATGAAATGTAAATGAGGAAGAAGGATCTAACTAACCTGTGTCTTTCGCTAGTTTGTCGATCCAAATCACTCCTCTCTTCAGTAGCTCTCAGCTTCCAGCTCCTTCACCGGCCCAGCTTCACCGAATTCCTGCAAGATCACAAGAGAGAGAAACTACACGAAGATACAGATATACATTCATAAAAAGCTCAAGATCAGATTAAGCTAAACATGTAAGCATAACAAAACATCATTGGTACACAACATGTAGGAGAAACTCAAATAGTTTATTGATATGATAATAAAATCCAAGAGGAGATACAACCAAGTGAGTTCTGATCTAGCATCTACCTCCCAACAAAGGAATCCCTTCCTCTCCTCCAACAAAGCATAAATCACCCAATGTACTAATCTCAATCTCAAACCAACAACAATTCTCTGCAAAGTACAAAATTCCAACCTCCTGAACCTCTGGGTGAGAGATCCATATATAGATGTAAGCAGAGAGGATGATTCAACTTATGTTTTGACTTGTGGCTTCTCTCTGTCAGTTCTTGCTTCCACTTGGAGGTTGAGAACCTCTTACTCATCACTAGTCGAATCCATTGAGGCAAGTGTCATTGGAGAAGATACTGGAAGCTTCCAGGGTCTTTCCACCTCGTTGAATGAGCTTGCCATTTGTCATTTCCCGCTCAGCGCACCCTGGTAGTGCTTCCACCTGCGTTGCAGTGCACCTAGCCAGTGTAGACTCTGCATTTCAACGCAGGTAGCTAGTGGAGCCTCTGAATTGATCCTGAATTGACTATCTCTGAGTGGTTTTTGGTGGAGAACTTCTGGGAGAAGCTGTCATTGGTTGACCTTTTTCCTTTAGGAGCTGTAACAACATCTTTAGGGACTTTGGATCCCTTGAATTATGGACATTTCATGCTTATAGCTGTAAGGCACCAAAATGTCTATAACACATAGGCTAGTTTGTCTTCTCCTCTTGGTTACAACCCTATGATTATTCATTCTCTTGGGGGTCCTTTTCTCTCTAGGGGCATGTACCCTAGGGGTAGAATCTTTACACCACTCGTTCTATCCCACAATCGTCATTTGTCGGGGAAAACCCATTCCTTCTCCAGCAATCCTTATATGGGGGGGCTGCAAAGTTTGTCAGGGGATTCTCCTACCTATGATACATTTAGAAAAATCAACAATACATTCATATCCTCTCTTTATTTACAATATTTGGCAAATTTGACGAATGACCCCATCTCACATGATCCCTGGTGGCCACCCATTCCCACCAAATTTCCATTTGATATTCCCAAGTTTGAAGGGAAGGCTGGGGAGATTACATCCACCCACATTACCACCTATCACTTATGGTGTTCCTATAATTGTCTGGTGGATGATTCTATTAAACTTCGCTTGTTCCAGTGTACATCAACTCAGGATGTCACAAATTGGTATATTGAGTTAGATTTTGCAGCCTACAGTGACTTTGCCTCCTTAGCTCAAACCTTCTTGACACACTTCCAATTTCCAACATGGTAGCATATCGATTCTAACCTCTTGTCAAATTTTAAACAAAATTATGCCACACTTATTTCTAACCATATTCACGAGTGGCGTCGTCGTAAGAGGATGGTTAGAGCCAACCTCCCTGATGAGATTCTACGTAAATGGTTCATTCTATCTCTCTGACCCTAAATTGCCAAGGATGTATCCATGTTTAGAGTTGTTATTAAGGAGAAAGCTATATTAGTTTCCCAACAACTAGATTTGATTTACTCATAGTTTGTTACGTTGTATGAAGTATTACCGAATGCTATCAGGCCCTCCATTGACCCACCCAAACCTGTTCCTAACCCACACGTTGATCGTGCGATTAGTTTTGTTCATGATTCCATGAGCCAAATTTCTACTCAAATTGGGCACTTGATCGTTACATCATATGACTCGAGAAGTGCATGTAGCTCTACTAAAGAACTTTCTGCTTAGAAATCCACCAATGTTCTTATGATGATGCCCACTCAACCTAAGAACAATCAACAATCTGGTGGTAAAAAATATTAAGAAGAACAAAGAAAGAAATCAATATTCTCAAGATGCTCAACCAAATCCTCTGAGTTAGGGAGGGGCCACTAGTGAGCATAGTCACAAGATTAAATTCCCTTGTAAGATTTTTCAAGGTGAACATCTCATTAACGAATTCCCTCGGATGGATGAAGTTCATAGGCTTCTTGCACCGCCACAATATACCTCACAAATTGTTGTTTTAACTCATCCATTTCCTACACAACCACAACAACAAATGGTTTCCTAGCCTCCTCCACCTCCGCAAGGAGGAAACAAGGGGCCATTTTCCTATCCTACCTATAGTTCATATGTCTTTATGTCTAAATAAGATGTGAATGTGACCATGCAAGCTAAGTCTTATGATGTTCATGAGTCAAGTTCTCCTCTTAACGACTCACCTGCTCCAGCTCCTTCCACTGACCTCTCACATTAGATAAGCCTTTGGAACCAATTTATCACCCCCCAAAGGGTGTCATCTGTAAGGCAACAAACAATCCCTTTGCATGGGTTGTAACACCCTACTCCCACATCTACCCAAGTAACTAACCATTGATGGTAAACATGTGACTAAGAGTTACTATGATATGATTCAAGTCCCCATGTCTTAGTTAGGAAGCGGAACCAATAGAACGCAACAATAAAAACCTTCCCTTCCTGTTACAGAACCCCTATGAACCATTCAAACCTTTGAGGTGATTAGCCCCTACGAAAAACTAAATTTTTACTTCATCAATCCCCTAGTCGCCATCATGACATGGGCACGAGTGTGACTAGGATCCTTGAGTCACTCCCACAACATGGGCATACCTCTGACTCAGGATTTTCCCAAGCAGTTATATGCCTATGACTCTGAATTTTGTGCCACTTTTTCAGGCCTAAGGTTTAGGTCATTTCCCAGAAATCCGTGACAATTCTAGAAATGAAAGATAATAGCGGAATAATGAAATAAATGTAATTACTTGAACTAGGATTTGACTAGACACCTACTAGCCCTGATAGACATTTCGTCAAACATGTCGCAAATATGCATTCTAGAGGTTTAAACAATATATTTGAGCATAGGGGTCTCATCCTTATGTGAGAATCAGTAAGAAGCATTGATGCCTCATCACACTAACCAAATTTCCATCTATTAAGTCACATGTCCATTTTACATTCATTTATTAACCAAAACATGATGATAGCCATACATTTTCATTGTCATTATACTCATTAATAACCAAAATATAACCAACAAAAATATCAGGGATATAAAAAGCATATAATCCACATATAAACAAGTATATTTACCCATGAAATACCAAGGAAAAAGAGAGCTCTTATTGATGATTTCATAAGACGACTAGGTATGGGACTTCCACGAACCACCCGATAGTAAACTAGGCTGAACCAAATATTATTTTAGTTATTCATTCCCATGCCATATTCCAAGCATGAATGTGGGATATCGTAAATAAAATCAATCAAAACCATCCAGGGCTTCCAGAGGCCAAACTACCTCAACCCTCAAACAGTGATTCCACCTCATGGTTGGACATGACTAACCATCACCAAATTGGTCTCTGCCCAAGTTGTCTAGGGCTCCAAAGTGTTTTTTCCAACAAGGGTTCTAGGACTAGTAACTCAACCCACAGTTGTTGTCGGGCTTCTAGAGAGTTTTTCCAACTAGGGCTTCTAGGACTAGTGACTCAACCCACCAAAGGCTTCTAGAGTGTTTTTCCAACTAATGCTTCCAGGACTAGTAATTAAACCCACACTATTACAAGTCTTCCATAGTGTATGTCCAACCAAGGCTTCCAGGAACTAGTAACTCAACCCATAGCTAAACGCACAAGAAAACAAACCCAAAAAAAAAACAAAAATTTAAACTCACAACACCATGGCTATCCAGGAAATGTAAAGGCTAGGAAAACCCACTATCAATCCAGGCAATTCTCCATGCCAACGACAAACCATAACCAAGAAAACACATGCATATGCCATGTATGCCAAAATTAGTGAGGAAAACATAAATGTGACTCGGTACTTGCAAGAAAAACCCATTGTAGTTGTTGATCTGAATGTACTCTTGTGCTCTCCTGCTCCTCCTTTTCCTTCTTGCTCCAAAACTCCATGTATGCTACACTCCTCCAAGACTGATATAAGAAAAATCTAAGTGTCCAAGAGTATGAGAGAGGGAGAATAGCGAGAGAGAGCTCCAAATTTGAAGAGACAAAACCCATGAAATGATCCTCGGGAGCCTTTTTATCAATGAGGCCTCTATTTTCTCCATTTTCCATTATTTTCCATCATTTTCCTCCTCACATGCAACCTATGACCTTTCACCTCCCTTTTCTCCTAATTTCTATTATTTTCATAAATAAATGCCATTTTGCCTTTCCAAAGCCTTAACCATTTCCTTTTCCAATTTCCTTAGCCATTAATTAGTCACAAGTGATCCCCATCACTATGTTTTTTCTGTACATTTAGCTTGGAATACATGTCCCATGACCAAGGTATTATTCTACCTTTATTAATTTTTACATGGATTTTTTACCAGGGCTATTACAGAACCCTCCCCCTTGGGGGAACACTATCCTCAGTGTTTAATGAGACCTACAACCACAAAACTACTATAAACAAAACATACTACCCATGGAGATTTATAACTTAGCTTGTTGCAATATTTAGAATGGTCAACCTACTAATAAGCAAACCAACATGAAAAAATAACAACATGACAACCATAATGACATGATACCCATACCGCTTATTGAAGCTTTATAACTTAGCTCATTGTTGTATTCATATATATACATATGTACATATAAAAAAGCATCATACTAAAACATATATCGAAACATATACCAAAGACATATACCAAAACATTCGCTCAACCAGCAAATAGAGAAGGATACATAGCCCGCATCTAATTCGCCATCTCCCATGTAGCTTCATCAAGCCCAAAGTGCTTCCATTCCACTTTAACTTGCTCGATTTCTTGGTTTCGGATCATGAGAATATTTTTGTTCAAAATTCACTGAGATTCCGACAAGGATTATCCTTCTGGCTCCACATACAATATAGACCAGTCAATCACATGATCAACATCTTTAACATACTTCTTAAGCAATGAAACGTAGAAAACATCATGGATTTTCACTATCAAAGGCAGTGCAAGTCAACAGGCTATTGGCCCAATCCTCTCAAGAATCCTAAAAGGTCCACAAAACTGATGATCAAGATGATCCACTCCGCAGAGTGGATCATCTTGATGTGTAAGTACACATGCTCCCCA
Organism: Pinus tabuliformis; assembly: GCA_031772625.1. Taxonomy (NCBI): domain Eukaryota; kingdom Viridiplantae; phylum Streptophyta; class Pinopsida; order Pinales; family Pinaceae; genus Pinus; species Pinus tabuliformis. The sequence continues at coordinate 963,831,921 of CM062817.1, forward strand.
ACCCAAAACTCCTTAAACAACCTATTTTGATCTGCATAGCTCTTCTACCTATCCTGTGTTGCTTGCATGTTCTTCTTGATTACCTGCATTTCTTGTTCCATTTCCACCAACATGTCTGGTCCAATCAATACACTATTAAATGGATCACTCCAACTTATGGGAGTGTTGCAACTCCACCCATACAATGCCTCAAACAGACTCATCCTCAAAGATTGATGATACCAATTTTTGTAAGTTAACTCAACCAGTGGAAGATGTTCTTCCCACTTCCATTGTTGATGCATCACATACATCCTCAACATGTCCTCCAATGTATCGTTGACCCTCTTTGTCTATCCATCTATCCGTGGATGATAAGTTGTACTGAAGGCCAACTCTGTACCTAATCCTACAAACAAGTCCTTCCAAAACATGGAAGTGAACTTCGCATCCCTGTCTGACACAATCTTCTTTGGGACACCATGAAACCTCACTACATCTCTAATGAAAACTTGTGCTACGTTGTTGGATAAGTATGTAGACTTCACTGGAATGAAGTGTGCTACCTTCGTCAACCTATCCACCAAAACCATGATGGAATTATGTCGCCTAGATGTCCTTGGAAAACTTGTATTAAAGTCCATGGAAATGACCTCCCATTTCCAAACTGGAATCAGAATCAAATGTAGTAACCCACCTGGATGCTTACACTTTGCCTTCACTTGCTTACAATCCAAGCACGTAGCCATGAACTTTTCCACGTCTCTGTTCAAATTTTGCGAATAGTAAAACTTCTTCACTGTTGTCAGTGTCTTCTGATAACCTGGGTGACCTGAATATGGTCTCTCATGAAAGTCCCTCAAGATTACCTTCTTGAATTCATTGTTCCCTGACACATATATCTTATCTCTAAACTTGACCAATTCACCTATCATGAGACAATAGTCTACATCCTATGCACTTGCACCTATACCACTACCTGTACCTCTACCTGTACCACTACCTAAATATGTACCTATACCTATACTTGTACTTTGTTGTAATATGTGCCTAAGCTCCATATACCAGACATCCTGCTGGCCTGCATACAAGATCCTATCTTATAGATTTGTCCCATAGGAGGTCATAGTTGCTATATGATTCACTTATATCCGCTTGCTAAGAGCATATGAAACCTACTCTCCTTATCCTTAATATACATGATCTCAAAATCGAACTCACTAATTGTGGCCAACTATCAATCTTGCCTGACATTCAGATTTGGTTGATCAAATAGATACTGCAATCCACTGTGATCACTCATCAATATAAATCATCTTCCCAGAAGATATTTCCTCCACATATTGAATGCATGAATGGTCATTCCCATCTCAAGATCATGTGTAGGATAGTCCTGCTCGTGCTCATTTAGTTTTTGTTACTCATAGTACACTACCTATCCTTCCTACATAAGGAATCCACCTAGTCCTCTCTAGCAAGCATCTATATATATGATGAATGATTTGTATGTATATGCAATCTTAACAATAGAGCATGTGTCAACAACTGCTTTAACTGCTCAAAATTAGCTACACATTCCTTTGTCCATTCAAACCTATTTCCTTTCCTTTGCAATGATGTGATAGGATATGCAATCTGGGAGAAGTTCCTGATGAAACTCCTATAATAATATGCTAACCCCATGAAGGATCTCACCTCATCCACATTCCTAGGAGTTTCCCACTCCGTGATAGCTCTTACATTTTCTGGGTCTAATGCTATGCCTTCTTTAGAAACCACATGTCCCAAGTAATGTACCTCTGTCTGAAAGAAAATGCACTTGCTAAGCTTAGAATTCAACTGATGCTCTCTCAACAATCTCAATCCTATTGCTAAGTGTTTGGCATTATCTTCTTAATTTTTAAAACATACCAATATATCATCAATGAACACAATAACAAACTTGTCCAAATAAGGACGCAACACACTATTCATCAAGCACATAAAAGTAGCTGGAGAATTAGTCAAACCAAATGGAACTACAAAAAATCATAATGTTTGCACCTGTTCTGGAAATCTATCCTGTGAATGTCATATTCTTTAATGTGTACCTGATGATATCCATATCTCAGATCAATCTTTGAGAACACTGTTCTGTTGGAAATAATACTGAGAGGGGGGGGGGGGTGAATCAGTATTATCAGATCAATAATATTTTTCCAATTTCATACTTAGGAACATATACGCTACTTTAGTTAAGTGAACCCGCGTGTACACGGTACTATGTCTAAAGCAACTAGCGTATATCTAGAAATCTTATGATTCAGTTAGCTTATATTCAGTAAATGCATCAAAACATTATTAACCATTTTAACAGTAAACAGGTGCAGTATAACAGAACAGATCATCACACAAAAGCCACACACATGAACACCATGATATAAGGTGGAAACCCAATGTGGGTGAAAACCACCTGCTGCATTTTGTTTCTATCTTCCTTTAATAAGAAACTTCTTTTAAAATGTACTGGTGTAGTCATTTACCAGTACGCAGGCTACAACCTGCAGAGGGCTACAACCCTCATAGCTCTTGTACTAGCCGATCCATTTACTAGTACGTAGGTGCCTACCTACAGAATGCTCCAACCTTTACTTGTTTTCCAGCTGCTACTGGAAGGGAGCTACAACCCCCTGGCTCTTGTACTGGCTGATATGTTTACCAGTACGTAGGTGCTGGCCTACGATCTTCCCGGGACCATGTTTCATACATTTTCATACTGAATCCATGAAACTATCACCATTGTAGTACAACCTGCATCTTCAATCTCTGAATCACCCAATACTGAATCAATGAAACCCTGTCAACAACAACCAGACAACATAACAACAACCAGATCCAACTCCATCTTCAAATATCATACTTCACATTGTATACGCTACTTCGACGAACCCAACCTGCATGTATACGCTCTTTTACCAAAACCAACCCGTGTATAGATCTGCAAATTCTAACTTATAACTCCGCAGCTATATCAGACATCAAAACATACCCAGATCATAACAATAAACATGCGTCAATAGATCTGATCTATCCACAGTCATACCATATGAAGATAATCATTCCAAGCCTTGAGATCTCGTTCCATCATCCTCCACATGAGTGAAACCTTGGTTCAGATCACCAACCCATAACCAGCATTTGGATCTCACACTTCCTCAGATTTTCATCACTCACACACACTCACTACTACATCCGGCCTAATGATCTTCTCCTTATATAGGCTTAGGCCCTTCACAATACCACGGTCCAAAACCATAGTAACACAATACCTTCAACTTCAAAACTAGGGATCAACACGTCCGTCGAGACACCATGGTCCAAAACCATAGGCACAACTTCCAAAGACTAACCGCCACGGACCAAAGATACGTTTTCCACATGTACGAACTTTTACTGAAGCCAACCTGCGTGTACACGCTGATTCTCCTTAATGAACCTGCGTATATCTCTTTCTTGTCCTGCTGTACTAAGATCTGTTCTCTGATTAAGTTGCCATCACCTGTACCTGCCTCTGAGTGAGTTGCCATCAAGGACAACACTTGTATCATAATGCCAACAATCTCCCCCTTTGGACTTGATGGCAACCACACCAAGTCACTCTCCCCCTTTGACATCAAGGGCAAAGGGCGGACCAAGATATTCTCTTCTTTGGTATACCTTCTGCTGTCCATACTCCCCCTGAGTACCTGCTGAAATCTCCAAATGTGCTCCCCCTTTGTATATGCCAAAGTGTATCAATCCATCCATGCTCCCCCTGAGCAGATGCAGGTTCTAAGACCAGCCATTCATTCATGACTATCATTCATCATATATGATCTGTACCATAAGCATTAGCCTGCAAGACCATTCCTTTGATCAAACAACAAGATGTATCATTTAGCTTCATAGACTTTATTAACAACTTCTAACCATAATGCCAACAATGCGTTATTTGAAGTATATGCTCCCCCTGAGCCTGTGCCATATCCTCAGCAGACTGTAACTGTTGACCAATAGAGCAAATACTGGACTGAATCATATCAGACCCCTTTTCTGAGCCTATCCCCACTGCTTTTCTTCAGACTGACCTATACGCTCTTTTGCAGTGTGAAACTCGCGTGTATACGCGGCTTCCCTTCATTAAACTTGTGTATGAGAATTAGAACACTGAAGTTTTACACCTTCAGCTCCCCCTGAGTCTGTTATGTCTGTGCTGTGCTGAGTACACTGTGTTGTGCCACATCTTTCTGACTGAGCTTCCTTCTTCTTCCATATCTTCAAGCATGTTGATGATTTCTTCTTATCATGAGCTTTGTTCCTGCAATCTTTTGCTTTATGTCCAAACTTGTTACATGCATAACATCTTACATGTTTCATATTCCTCCTATAGCAATCAACAACTTTGTGGCCAAACATATTGCAAGAAAAGCAATATCCATTAAAGTACCTTGAATGTGATGATCTTTCTGCATGATGGTCTTGAAACCTTCTTCTTCTACATATGGCTGCAACATGTCCAAGATTATGATATACATGGCATTCAACATTATTCATGGGAGGAGTAAAATATTTTCTTTGAGGAGTCTCTTTCCTTGATTGTTGATGGAGTTGTCCTTTCATCTCCTTGTTGAGCCTTTCAGATTTTGCATTAGAGATTCTTGTCTTACTTCTTGAACCAGATTCATCTTCAATAGACTCATGAAAACCAAGACCAGTTTTGATAGCAGGGGACCTTTGACTACTAAGAATATCATCCAAGATCTTAGTACTATCTTGAAATCGTAATAGTTTATCCTTTTCTTCTAATTTACTTTTCAAGATTTTTACCTCAACTTGATGTTGTTCTTCTTTTTCCAGACATTGCTTCTTCAAGGTCTCTTCAGCTTTCCTTCCTTCATCCAGCTGATGCCTTAGTTTGAGGATCTCGTTTTCTTGCTCTTTATTCAGCGCTAGCAGCATTTGTCGAATTCTGGAGGCACATTCCAACTGATCTTCTAAGCTGATGATTTCTTCTTTGAGGGCATTCTCCTTTTTGCTAGGTAGATCTTGCTGATCTATGGTTTGATCTGATGCTTCATTTGTTTGTCCATCTTCATTCTGAGGTGATTCAGGATCTGAATTCTTGCTTCCACTCAACGGCAGGTTATCATTGTTCCTTTGAGCTGTCTTCTTCTTCTAACGCGCTTTCTTCCCCATTGTTCTACGAATCTCCTTCAAGCGATCAAGCTTCTCTGAAGCACCCGCTCTGATACCAATTGTTGGAAATAATACTGAGGGGGGGGGGGGGGGGTGAATCAGTATTATCAGATCAATAATATTTTTCCAATTTCATACTCAAGAACATATACGCTACTTTAGTTAAGTGAACCCGCGTGTACACGCTACTGTGTCTAAAGAAACTAGTGTATATCCAGAAATCTTATGATTCAGTTAGCTTATCTTCAGTAAATGCATCAGAACATTATTAACCATTTTAACAGTAAACAGGTGTAGTATAACAGAACAGATCATCACACAAAAGCCACACACATGAACACCATGATATAAGGTGGAAACCCAATGTGGGTGAAAACCACCTGCTGCAATTTGTTTCTATCTTCCTTTAATAAGAAACTTCTTTTACAATGTACTGGTGCAGTCATTTACCAGTAGGCAGGCTACAACCTGCAGAGGGCTACAACCCTCATAGCTCTTGTACTAGCCGATCCATTTACTAGTACGTAGGTTCCTACCTACAGAATGCTCCAACCTTTACTCGTTTTCCAGCTGCTACTGGAAGGGAGCTACAACCCCCTGGCTCTTTTACTGGCTGATATGTTTACCAGTACGTAGGTGCCGGCCTACGATCTTCCCGGGACCACGTTTCATACATTTTCATACTGGATCCATGAAACTATCACCATTGTAGTACAACCTGCATCTTCAATCTCTGAATCACCCAATACTGAATCACTGAAACCCTGTCAACAACAACCAGACAACATAACAACAACCAAATCCAACTCCATCTTCAAATATCATACTTCACATTGTATACGCTACTTCGACGAACCCAACCTGCGTGTATACGCTCTTTTACCAAAACCAACCCGCGTACAGATCTGAAAATTCTAACTTATAACTCCGCATCTATATCAGACATCAAAACATACCTAGATCATAACAATAAGCATGTGTCAATAGATCTTATCTATCCACAGTCATAGCATATGAAGATAATCATTCCAAGCCTTGAGATCTCGTTCCATCATCCTCCACATGAGTGAAACCTTGGTTCAGATCACCAACCCATAACCAGCATTTGGATCTCACACTTCCTCAGATTTTCATCACTCACACACACTCACTACTACATCTGGCCTAATGATCTTCTCCTTATATAGGTTTAGGCCCTTCACAATACCACGGTCCAAAACCATAGTAAAACAATACCATCAACTTCAAAACTAGGGATCAACACGTCCGTCGAGACACCATGGTCCAAAACCATAGGCACAACTTCCAAGGACTAACCGCCACGAACCAAAGATAAGTTTTCCACATGTACGCGCTTTTACTGAAGCCAACCTGCGTGTACACGCTGATTCTCCTTAATGAACCTGCGTATATCTCTTTCTTGTCCTGCTGTACTAAGATATGTCCTTTGATTAAGTTGGCATCACCTATACCTGACTCTGAGTGAGTTGCCATCAAGGACAACACTTGTATCATAATGCCAACATGTTCTCCCATCAACTTGTCAAATAATTCATCAATCCTTGGAAACGAATACTTGTTCTTGATGGTCATTTTCTTCAAATGCCTATGATCAATGCACAACATGAGAGTACCATCCTTCTTGTTCACTGATCTGAAAATGAGGCACTAAAGCTTCTTGTCAGCTTATAAGAACCTCTCCCACTTCCAAAGCTTAAATACTCCCAAGATAATATGATTAACCAAATGTGGAATCTATAATGTGCTTGAAAATAAGGTGTGTGTTGGTGTTTATTTTTGACTGCTTTATGTGCTTTAAAATTTTGTTGTTTATGATAATATAACATACATATAATAGTAAAATATTACCGCAAATAACAAACACATAAGACAACAAGTTTAATATCGAGTTCACCCAAAACTCTTAGGCTACATCTCCTTGAGCTCTAGTCAACTCAACTAGGCTCTCTGGGATTATGGCAACAATTCTTTTACAAGCTCCACGCTCAACTCCACTAGTTTTGCACAGAACACAATGGGCTTAGAACACCATCTCATTCCTAGCTTTGAAGCTCTCAGCTTCCTTTCTCTCGGCTCTCCCTTTGGCTCTCGGGTCTGGCTTTGGCTCTGGCTCTGGCTCTGGCTCATGGCTCTGGCTCTGGCTTCTCCGAGCTCTCTCTTGGCCTCTGCATGCATCAATGGTTTGCATGACCTCCAAGCAACCTTTTACAACCTTCCAGCAACCTTCAATCAAATGTGCTCTCTGCGCTGCAGCTCTGTGAGCTATCAACAATTTTCTCGACCTCCGAGTGACTGTCTCAGCAATTTTCAGCTCTCTGGTTTTCCCACTTAACCTCCAAGAGACTCCAAGACTACCTCAACTACTATGTGCATTAGCTTTTCACTAGCTGCCCCGTTAATTGGGCTCTCTGACTCCTTTAAGGAATTTCTCCTGCTCTGCGGCTTCCCTAACCATTTCTTTGCATGTCATTATGTTGGGTCCCTATAATACTAGTGATTACCCCATTACTATTGTAGTTGTACCCCTTATTAATATTATTGTGCCCCTATTGTCCCCATATTGTTATTACTGTGCCCCATAGAATCCCTCTATTATTATTTTGTGGCTTTATATTATTATTGTTAGGTTGGTTGAGTTATATCGTGACTCCTTAGACTCCTATATATACAAAGGAGGTTTTGTCATTTGAATCATCCAAGAATTGTTCATTTATGTAATGTAAAGGAGGTTGCCCCCTTGAAGAGGCTGAATTTTAAGGTGTTGATCTATCTTTTCTATCTTTTTCTTGAGTTGGTTTCATAACATTTGGTATCAGAGCTTTGGATTCTAGGGTTTCGCTGCACCAAATAGGTCATCGTGGCATTTTCGCTATAAATTTTTTTTGTGATGTTTCAGAAGCTAAAAAAAAAAATATTTGAGAAGACATCATGCTGAAGCTTGGGTCTGAATTTTAGAGTTGTTTGTGCTATATTTGCGGAGATATGATCTGAGGAAGTTGGTCTTTTTGCAGACTCCTGAATTACATTCCAAACAGGTGACCTGGTGAAAATCATCATAACTTTCTCTCTATGCATCAGATTGAAATTTTGTAAGAAGGTACAGAAAGAGGATAGACTGTAGTTTCTTGTATATATTTTTCAGAGCCAAAGTTCAAAATAGGGACTCATGGCACGTTGTACAAGTTCGCTCTATTGAATTAGTCTATAATCAGGTCACTGTGGGAGATTTGGCATAACTCTTCATTGGAGAATCCAATTGGGGTCAGACTGGTGGCATTAGAAAGAGGACACAAAGGACTACCACAGGTTGCAATGTTAGAATTGGATGATCCAAAATTATAGAGATACATCAGAGGAAATATCAAGCTCCTACAAAGTGAAAAAAGGTGTGTAGATTTTTTAAATTTTTGCTTAAGCTTGGTTTGAAAAATTATTTTGAAGGAATTCAAAGGGCATAGTACAACATTAGTATCAATAACTGATGCCCTGAGGAAAGAAAATGAAAAAACCTAGTAAGCAATCTGAAAGCTCTAGCATGACTCATGAAGAAGAGGAAGAAATGCTACATGATATATCAAAATTACAAGACCAAGTGCAACAAATTTCACTCTCACAAAAGGTAACAGAAGCTAAGATAAATGGAGTGGAATCTGAGATAAAGGTTGTGGAAGCCATGATTGACGATTTGAAGATAGATTTGAAGGCAGATTTGACAAATTTTCTACAAGAAATACTTACTAATGGTGAAAGGGGAGGAAAGGAAACCCATGATGCAAACAAAGGAAATGTTAATCATGATTTCATAGACTCTAATGTTGGATCGAATATGCAACATATTCCAAAAATCAATATGAGGAAGTTTGATGGCAAGGATCCCGCAACATGGATATTACAGATGGAGCAATTTTTCGATCTCAATAGTGTGCAAAACACAGAAAAGGTACGTATTTCAACCTTATATTTGGAACCAAATCAGTTTGTATGGTATCAATGGCTTTGCTCTCATAAACAATTTATCACTAGGGAAATTTTTACGGAAGAATTGATAGCACATTATGAGGATACAAAAAGCAACACTTTTTTTAGCCAATTGATAAGTCTCAAACAAAAGGGTTCAATAATGGAGCACATTGAGGAGTTCCAAAAATTGAACATAAGGGTAAAAAATATTCCAGAGGAGCATAGGATTGATGTGTTCATAGGGTCTTTAAAGGATAATATCCAACATGATGTTCGCCTTTGGGAACCTGATTCATTAGAGAAGGCATTCAAGTTAGCAAGAAAAATGGAAAGCAAAATTATGGCAACCAGGAAGCATACCACTCACAGCTATAAAGACGGAAGTGTTTTTGCCGCTAGTCTTCCAGAACCTATAAGGTTGACACCACAACAATTGGAATAAAAAAGAGCAAAAGGGCTTTGTTACAATTGTGATAGCAAATACACTAAAGGTCATAAGTGTGCTGAGAAGAAATTATTCTACATAGATTGTGAAGAGGAAGAAGAAAAGGAACAAGAAAGTTCAAAAGAAGAGGATATACTCCAGGAACAAAGCCTAGATGAAGAACAAATGAATCTGACCATATCTTGTAATGCATTGGCGAGAATTACCACTCCTCAAACCATCAAGATAGAAGGACAAATCAAGAAGAAAAAGGTAATAGTGTTGATTGATTCAGGAAGTACCCACAATTTTATTCATTGTAAGGTAGCAAAAGAATTGAATTGCTTCTTATATCCAGCGCCAGAGTGTCAAGTGATGGTTGCAAATGGAGGAACAATAAATTGCTCTGGAAAGTGCCATAATATCAAGCTATCCATGGGAGAATATGTATTGACTAGCCCAATTCTTTCCATTCCAGTGGGAGGTGTTGATGTTGTATTAGGAGTCCAATGGCTACAATCCTTGGGTACAATAGCTTTTAATTTTCAAGAAATTTTCATGAGATTTTCTGTGGAAGGAAAGGAAGTTGAATTAAGGGGTATTGCAGGGAAACCAGGAAAGATAATCAGCTCTAACGGTATGACAAAGCTTCTAAAAAAGGAACAAAAAGGTGTAATTGCACAATTATGTTCGCTAGATGTTTCCACATTGGAATCATCTATTTCTCCAGATCTCCAAAAAGTCTTGGACAATCATTCCAAGGTATTTGAGACTGCCAAAGGTCTCCCACCTATTCATGATCATGATCATGCTATTCATCTGATTCCAGGAAGTGTTCCTCCAAACATTAGGCCATATAGATATCCCTATGCCCAAAAGAGTGAAATTGAACATATGGTTGCAGAAATGCTAGAGGCTGGTATAATTCAACCAAGTCAAAGTTCTTTCTTTGCTCCAGTAGTATTGGTGCACAAGAAGGATGGATCGTGGCGCATGTGGCCGGATTATAGGGAGCTCAACAAGCTCACTATTAAAAATAAGTTTCCCATTCCTGTCATTGATGAATTACTAGATGAATTACATGGATCAATTTACTTCACCAAGTTGGATCTGCGTTCAGGATATCATCAAATCAGAATGAAGACTGAAGACATTCTGAAAACAACATTTAGAACTCATGAGGGTCATTATGAATTTTTGGTCATGCCTTTTGGCCTTACCAATGCACCCTCAACATTTCAAGGTTTGATGAATTCAATTTTCAAACCATTTCTTAGAAAATTTTTGTTAGTATTTTTTGATGATATACTAATCTACAACAAGTCTTGGAAGGATCATGTTGAACATGTTGATAGGGTGCTACCACTATTAGAGGAGAAACAATTATATGAAAAAAGATCCAAATGTTTCTTTGGAGTACAAGAGGTGGAATATCCGGGTCATATTGTATCTCATGAAGGAGTTAAGGTAGACCCTAACAAAATTAAATCCATTAAGGAATGGAAAATTCCCACATCCATAAAGCATCTGTGACGATTTCTCGGGTTGACAGGGTATTATCGCAAGTTTGTTAAGAATTATGGGAGAATAGCAGCACCTCTAAAAACACTATTGAAGAAAGATGCATTTTCATGGACTCCAGAAGCAATAAAGGCCTTCAAACATCTTAAAGAGGCAATGTGCCAAGCACCTGTCTTAGCTACACCAGACTTCACAAAAAACTTTATTGTGGAATGTGATGCTTCAGGAAATGGAATTGGTGTTGTTTTAATGCAAGATGAAAGACCCATTGCTTTTGAAAGTTGTCCAATCAAGGGAAAGTTTTTACACAAAGCTATTTATGAGAAGGAAATGTTGGCAATACTCCATGCACTTAAGAAATGGCGACCCTACCTAATGGGAAGACACTTCAAGGTAAAGACGGATCAGGATAGCCTTAAATACTTCTTAGAACAAAGATTATCCTCTTAAGAGCAACAAAAGTGGGTCACAAAGATGTTGGGTTATGACCTTGAAATCATCTACAAAAAAGGGAAGCAAAATGTGGTGGCAAATGCACTCTCAAGAAAGGATGAGGATGTGGAAGCATTGTTGTGTGCCATTTCTTATATCCAACCAGATTGGATAAATGAAGCAAGGGAGGAATGGAAGAATGGCAAAGAAGTGTGGGCACTTATTCGAAAGTTACAACAAGATTCCAATACGTTGGATACATTTAGCTGGAAAAATGATTCGTTATGGTACAAAGATCGCTTATACCTCTATAAGAATTCCCAGCTAAAACAAAAGATTCTTATGGAATTACACACTTCTCCCTTAGGAGGGCACTCGAGATTTTTAAAAACTTACCACAAGGTTAAGAAGGAATATTTTTGGGATGGCCTTAAAATAGATATTCAAAAGTTTGTGGCGGAATGTTTGGTTTGCCAACAAAATAAAGTTGAAACAATTAAGACACCGGGTCTATTACAACCTTTATCCATTCCAAGCCAACGTTGGGAGGAGGTTTCAAATGGATTTTATCACAGGTTTACCCAAGTCTGAGGGAAAGAGTGTCATCATGGTGGTAGTTAACAGACTTGCCAAGTACGCACACTTTTGTGCATTATCACATCCATTTAAAGCCAGTACAGTTTCTACTGCATTTATGGAAACAATTCAAAAGCTACATGGAAACCCAAAGATTATTGGAAGTGAAAGAGATCCCATTTTCACTGGAAATTTTTTGACATAATTACTTTCTTGTCTTGGTACTCAGTTAGCTCATATCTCATCTTATCATCCTCAATTTGATGGGAAAACTGAGATAGTAAACAAATGTTTGGAAGGATATCTTCGTTGCTTTGAAACTGAGATAGTAAACAAATGTTTGGAAGGATATCTTCATTGCTTTGTATCTGATAATACGACACAATGGGTCAAATGGTTGCCTCTGGCTGAATGGTGGTATAACACTTCTTTCCATACAGCAACAAAAATGACCCCATTTATAGCACTTTATGGGTATCAGCCACCATCCATCACATCATATTTAAGAGAAAATTCTAAGGTTCAAGCAGTGGAACATCACATCGAACATCAACAACAAGTCCTCCAACTCTTAAAGGATAACCTTGTGTTGGCACAGAATAGAATGAAACGACAGGAAGATCAACATCGTAGCGAAAGAAGTTTTGGTGTAGGTGATTGGGTATTCCTACGATTACAACCATATAATCAAATGTCCCTCAAGCAAGCTAAGAAGCATAATAAATTATCACCAAAGTATTATGGTCCGTACAAGGTGTTGCAAAAGATTGGTACTATGGCATACAAATTTGAGCTTCTTGCAGCTTCTCGATTGCACCCAGTTTTCCATGTTTCATGTTTAAAGAAGGTTATAGGCGATAAGCTCCCAGTTCAAACAATATTGCCATAACATGACGAGGAAGGAAAAATTATATTGGAACTAGAAGCAGTCACAGAAACAAGAACTCGACAACTATGAAATCGATCAATTTCAGAGTATCTTATCAAGTGGAAGAACTTATCTGCTAAAGATTCCACATGGGAGGATGCGAATTTTATATAGAAGCATCCATAACTACTCAAGCATTGAGGACAACACTTTTTTGAAGGAGAGGGGCATGTTGGGTCCCTATAATACTAGTGATTACCCCATTACTATTGTAGTTGTACCCCTTATTAATATTGTTGTGCCCCTATTGTCCCCATATTGTTATTACCGTGCCCCATAGAATCCCTCTATTGTTATTTTTGTGGCTTTATATTATTATTGTTAGGTCGGCTGGGTTATATTGTGACTCCTTAGACTCCTATATATAGAAAGGAGGTTTTGTCATTTGAATCATCCAAGAATAGTTCATTTATGTAATGTAAAGGAGGTTGTCCCCTCGAAGAGGCTGAATTTTAAGGCGTTGAGCTATCTTTTCTATCTTTTTCTTGAGCTGGTTTCATAACACATTACTCCCCTGAGACTTTGTGGCTTCTCTATGCGTTGTCTGTTCGATTGGCCATCTAGATCTACGGAATTTTGGCTTCAAACACATAATTGTCTGCCAAAAACGCACGCTTACAACATGGCATAGTGATCAGGGGCCGTTATAGAGGGATCACGGCCTTCTTCCAGGAAAAAACCCAAAAATGGAGAAAAATCCAATACAAAGAGATTTTTCTGAAATTACACTATAAGGCGTGAATTTCGGACTTCAAATTTCATCAAATCGCCCCTATAACCCTATTAGGTCTGCCATTAATCTCAATATCACTATTGCATCATTGCATGGCCAGAATCCCAAATACATAGGATAACACAGAAAATCCAAATTCTCGGACTTCAAAAATTATGTAATCAGGCATATAATCCCCATCGGGTTCATCCCTTATCGCTTATTTCAATTGCAATCGCATTAGCCCAACTATTGGGGACCACCGATCACCGATCGCTGATTTAATCTGGATCATTGATCTGATCCCTGATTAGACAGTCTAAATCGCATCGCATATCGTTATCGCATCAGCCCTTTATGTCGAGGATTGCCAATCTCTCGACTGCTGATTTAATCCTGGCTGTTGATTTCATTTCCAATCCGATGGCTGAGATTGCACACCGCATATTGGCAATCGCATGTCACATATGGTATCGCCCCTTTTTATATCGCTGAAATACGATGTTACGATGTGTTGTATCGTAATCGCATGTCGCATAGTCCCGAGGTTCCTTCCCTTATCTCATAGCATTGCCGATGCTGATCGCCGATGTCGATATCAGCGATCGCAATGTCGCATCGACCTGGGGTCCTTTCCTTATATTATTTGCATATGCCTACCTCCAACCCAATATGTCAGGGATCAGTAATTGGGGGTCTCTTCCGCCTCCACTTTAAGTCCGCCTCTTGGACCATTCTGATGTGATTTTCCTTTATAAAGCCTTTTAGGCCATTTTTTTGAAAATTTTTCCTCTTTTTCAAGGGACAAAGGGCAACTTCTTTTTGCGATAACTTCTGCATTCGAGGTTCATTTTAGCCCATTCAAATTGTAGTAGATTCAAAATGAAATGACATACGCAATGGGACTATTTCCAGGAGTATCCTTAGACTTTCATTTTCCTCTGTGAGGAACACTTAGACTTAGGAGTCTATCCAAAATCCATTTTGGATCATGCCTTCCAACTAAAGAACTTTTGGTCTCCAAAAGACTGATATACTGATCTGAATAGTAAATGAGAGTAACAACACCCTCTTCTTTCAGCCTCTACACACTTGCCATGCATAATGCCTCTGAACCAAAGCCTTTGACCACTTTCCTTCCTGGATGTGCTGGTCCTCCTGGGAAGAACTGCCTTCCTCCTTGCCTTCCTACAGAACTCCTGCTGAGATGGTCATAGAAGGTAGTTTGAACTTTTCTACCTTGAACATTGATCCAAGGTGGCTCAAACAAATGCGAAGTACATCTACTCCACAAGATTCTCATTTGTACCTGTTTGACAAGCTGTCAATAACAACTGTTAACAACAATAGAAACCTAGACAATAATGGGATGGACTAAACTCTTGGTTCAACAAAAGAAACAAATTTCACATCTTGTGAACACCTCCATGTCTTACATATGCATACAAATAATGGAGTAGATAACAAGCCCACAAAACATTCCTTTAAAAAAAATGACCCTTCAAGTTAAGCATGTAGAAACATACCATTAGGACTTGTTGACACCTCGAAAATCGTTGCATCAACATCGGGGGATAACGACCCGGTCCGGACCTTAATACAGCTCCTTTTCCGTTTGGGATGGTGGCTCCAATTGGATATAATGGGACCAGTTTCCTAGTAATGAATAAAAAGGGGATGGATGAGTGATTGGTTTTATAATAAATGATAATGAATGGATGACTTAATCTAAAAGAAAAAATACAAATGACTATTCTATCCCGGGAAGCTTCTATTCTTAAGTGCAACGTTTGATGATCTCTGTTCATCAATAGGCATATAGATGACTCCATTCAATAAACATAGACATTCATTCAATACACTTATATTTTTATATTACTGATACATGTATGATTAGAAGAAAAGCATGTTGTAAACATCCAATACGGAAAGTATAAAGAATGTTGTTAAAACACATGCATATATTCAATAATAGCAAGAGTGATCAAATAACAATTCACATAAAAAGAATGAATTCAGACATAGATAGTAGTACCATATGAGCTGCAAATCATTCCCAACATCAATCGAAATTTGAATTCCTTCTTCCAACTCAGAAATACTTTTAAATAAAGGCAGTAGTGCACATCCACATAAAAGATTCGTTATCAAAATTGGAATAATTGGCCGAGTCTTTATAAAAAAAAATATACTTGAAGTACAGTAGTGCAACTTCAGGTTTAAGTCATATACAAAAACTTACGACCCTTTCTAATGCATTGAAGGGGTCTATAAATACTTGATTAAACTAACTAACTAAAAAATTAAAATGCTACTAAATTGGTACAACTTGATCTTGAATATCTTCCCCATAGCAATCTGGCAGTTGGCAGCATGATTCATCACTATGACTGTTTGCCTTTCGACCTGAGTTGGCATATCACTAACATTGGTTCCACTTCTTGAGGGTGGCTGAGACAAGAATTGAGTTGAGCAGAATAGGTGGCATTGTGTATATCGGGAATGATACACTCGATTGCATCTGTTAGGCACTTGAGGGTGGCTCTCTAGCTGTATGGTTTTACTAGGAACAACCAATAGGTGTCCCGAGTTAAACTGTTAATCCCTGTGATCAATCTCCCATTCTTTTCCATCTCTTGATAACATGATTGCTCCAATGTTATGGCCGATAGTAATTTACCTGGTGTACACTGAGAGATCATATTAGATAAATAGAGAGTATCATTAATTAATTCAATCAAATTACTAGTGGCTAATTTGCATCTAGAAACTGCTCTCTCTGCCTTCATCAACTGGGACTGCCACTCCATAAATAGGATTTCTTTATGGGATTCTAAGATTTTAGGCAAATTTGATGCCTCTCCCTCATTCGTGTCATGCCAATTAAGAAAATTTGTCACGGTCTCATCGGTCTGCTCGAAGTCTTGTCTAGCATCGACTGATTTATCGATTATTGATGCTGTTATGTGACACAGGGGTTCAACTTGAGCAATTTTATGGCATAATAATTTTATTTGTGTTACCAGTGCCTTACTAATCTGTAGTGCTTCTACTTTGAACTCAGCAGGCTGCAGAAGATTCTTGAACTTTTCTATTTGACCTGATAATTGAGAAATTTGCTCATCTTTTGTCTTTGCCATCTATTCATTCATTGCTTTCAATTTTGCTAATGCCTCTGATAGTTCTTTCTGCTTTTGAATCGCACTCGAATTGATCCTTTGTTTCTCTTCATGCAACTGCTTGTTCAATTGGTTATTTAACTATTGATGCGTGGACAATTACTGTTCTAATTGTTCTGCTTTCTGTTGTGCCTCCAATAGCTGTGCTTGTAGCGAAGCGATTGCCTCTCTTTTTCTTTTAAGAAATTACTCACTTCCGATGCCTTGTCCATGGTGGCCGCCGAATAGGCTGCAAAATATTGGGAAAATTTTGTTAGGTCATCAGAAGGATCAAACGCCTCCTTCCAAACTACGTTGGATGTCACTGTTTGTTCAGGGAACAGGGAAGGTTGATCAATCCTTCTCCTTTTCCGATGTCGCTTTACTACGGCCCTGTGCTTTGGGCTGTAAAAGACATCCAATGGAGGTATATCCTCCACTTGCAAAATTATTTGATCCGAAGGATATTTTGGAATTACTTCTAAGTCTGTAGTAGTGGGTAGACCGCTAGTTCCTTCGCTTGGAACCTCTTTTGATGTTGTATCCTATGTATTAGCCGCTTTGGATGTATTGGCTTCTTTTGAGCTTTCTAGATTGCTTATGATTGAATCGAATTGCTGCCATTCCTGGAGAAACCTTGGGTCAATCTGGGCATCGACATTCACATCCTCGCTGCTCTGCTCCTGCTGCCTTTTCTGTTCCTCTTCACATATCATCTCTTGTTCTTTCCTCTGCGCATCCTCCTGTTTTTTCCTCTGGAGTTCCTCCTGCTCTCTTGTTTGGACTTCTCCAGCAATTTCTGATGTAGTAGGAAGTTCGTTGGTAAGTCGCTGTTCAGGCTCGCTTGACTGTGTCATCGGTGCAATGGCTAACAAATCTAGAGGTAGAATTTGCAACCTCTGCTCTCTAAGTTTGTTAAATTTGACTAACCGTCGTCGTGATATCTCAATTTATCTATCGCTTGAATCTAAAATAATGACTCGGCCCAAGAGAATAGGTCCTCAAACTCATCTTCTTGATGTTCAAATTTAGTGAGTTTTGCCTGTTCTAGTGCATTATAGATGACGTTGTTTGGATCAAATCGTCTATTAGGAAGAGTGGCGAGATTCAGTGTATTTATCTTTTCTACTTCTTTCTCTGCATGCTTGTAGTCATGCAGAGTGTAAAAGCCGCACCTTAGAGGAAAAGGAGGCCAGACTTGCTTCTTTTTATTCCTCAGAGTCTTTGTAACTCCTTCGGATGTAAGCTGATATGCTATTTCTCGAGCCAATAGTTTGTCGGGTATATACAAGGGGAGGACATGAGGCCTGGCATGACTGCCAAAAAACTTATATATGTAAATTTTTCTTCTCCGAACTAGGTTCCTATGGCTGTCAAGTCAATCTGTGCTTGTGAGGAAATCTTAGGAGCAGGTTTGCCAAAAATCGCATAGTAAATGGGTAACATAAATACATTCCAAACTTGATATAGGTGGTGTTTATAGTGGGCTTTCCACAACTTCTGCTGATAGATATAAATGGGCATGGGGTCTTATGGAGTCCATCTCCACCCCAGCACAGGAAATTTAGAGTTAAAACAGAGAGTATCTAAGATGTAGGCACTAAAGTAAAATGGAGGAATGAATGTTTCAGTAATGCGGGTTTTTGTTTCTGAACTCAAGAATAGCTGTTGCTAACTTATCAGATAATATATTCCCCCAATTCATTATTTCACTATTTCATGTTGCTTCCATTAATGGTACCATCTCTATGGTGAAGTTTGAAAAATCATGCAACCCCCAAATCCTACACATCATCACTCCGGAATAACAGTAAGGAGAACACAAGGAATCGACGGAGTACTTACCCGAGGACTCATGCTTGTGTTTCGTTGGGTTTTGTCTCCATTCCTGTATAGGCGCTGATTCAATCTCATTTTCATCTCTGAACTTTTCTAGAAACGCTTTGTTATACTTTTTCTCTAGTTTGGGCAAATGGTACATTTGTCTCAAATCATCGGGTTGAAATGAACCGAATAATCTCTCGTCGATAGTGCAAAACGTTCTGTTTATAATTGGGATTTCCTCACCTGCCCATCTTACCACATTTGTGTATGGAAGAATTTTCTCTCGAGCCGCTATCCGGTGTAGGTAAGAATCGACCAAATCCTTTATAGTTGCCTCGGACTTAAAGGTCGAGTCTGCTGTAGCTTGTACTGATGTTTCCTGAGGCTCTTCGGCCTCAACCAGATTATAGATGCTCTGCCAAGTAGTATTATCGAGACCAAGACATGTGGTGTCTGAGATTAATCCTTTTTTACTTGGTCCCGGATCGGCAGTGTGTTGCCCTGTTACTGCAGAAGGTTAAGCTATTCTAGATTTCTTAGACTTCTTCCCCATTTGGCCTAAATTTGCTGCTTCGGAGGAGCTCTGCATAGGAGATAAAATGAACGTAATGCGGAGAATAGGTGGCGCAAACCAAATATGAATGAGATATATTAATCAATGAATAATGGAGGATTAACATAAGGTGGTCGCGGATACAATCTCTGAAGAGATTTTGGCATTACTGCTCCATTAAATGGCCGTTTAAGCCTATCAATCATTTAAATGCTCATCATATCGTTTATTGGCCGAATAATTCATTTAAGCGTGGCTTTGATGTTTTGGCGGTTGGGCGTAAGTGAATCACTATTGGGAAGAGAAAGGCTTTTAATAATAATTAAACATAATATATCCCAGTCTTATCAATCCTTTTTGAAAGTTGCGCTTAGCTTTATCGCAATCGGGGATCGGAGGAATGCTTAGGTTGTTATATTGGTGTTCTTTTGGTATCCCCGATCACCGATAGCGATATCGCCAATTCGCATCGGGAGTTTTTAGAAGAGGGCTTTTAGTTGCATACATATTACATTCCCCGATCGCCGATAGTGATATCGCATCGAAGCAAAGAGAGGGGCTTTTTGTTATGACTGCTTACCTTCCTGATATCCGATAGTGATTCACGCTTGTCGCATCGGGGAAAACCAATGGGTCTTTTGTTATGCATCCTTTGTTATTGCGATATGCGATCTTGCGATCGCTTTATCGCAATAATAAAGAATTATTCATTTTTTATTATAAGACTGATTATATATTGTATCAAAAGGTTTATAATGTTTTATTTCTTTTCGGACCTTTTGAGGAATGATAAGTTGATACCAATTTAATCTAAAAGGGACCCATTTCATATTATAGTTTTGAAAGTAAAATTTTATGAAATGGGGGGGTGTTGTACAACACAACAATTGGCGATTCACTGGAAGAAACAGTTATCTCTGAGAAATATTGAAATACTTAGACTTTCTTTGTATAGAAATCTTATCAAAGAGGAAAATTCTAATATAACTAGGTATACATACATTCTGAATATAATAAGAGCTATTTTTGCTAATTTCTTCTCTTGTTAAAATTAGATACATTCTAAGTTTTAAATTGGCCTCTATTGGTTGGTAATGATAAAACAAAAACCTTTCCAACTTAGCTTTTTTGATCGACTCCTTTGTCATAGGTAGAGCCTCTGCTGCCAGCAAATGTTCATAGTTTCGACAGGGATACCTTTTAACCATTTGACTGTCCATTTTCCCATCCATTTTAGAGTATGATTAAAAGAATGAATTCAAAATATAATTTCATATTTGTATTTATTTTTTCCTTTTCTATTTTTTTTGAAAGATAAAAAGCCATTGTCCTGGTTTGGTGGCTAGCTGTTTGACAATGCCATTCACTGGTAGTAATCTAATTGAACAAGCTGGCTTGTGATGAGACCCCTTGTCTTATGATTATAAGCCATTACCTTGTTTTGGTATGGAGTGTTGGTAATGTTGGTTACACTATTTCCCAATGATCATGGTAAGCAGGCTTGTAATAAGACCCCTTATCTACTATATCAAATATTTTAGAATTACACTCTGAGTAATCATAAACTTGGATGAATGGGATGAACAATTTTCTCCATAAGAGAGAATGGATGACATGGTAAGAGTTGAATATGCTAAGATTGAATTAGTTTCTGTTTTGATATTGATAACCCTTTTGTGGCTAGTTTGAAAAGCATAAAATGATTTACAGTACTTCTAAATCTTGAGAAGATTTCACAAAAATGAAATGGGGTTTCAGAATGTGAATATACCTAATTTCCTATAAATTGTCCCTTTTGTTTAAGGCTTCTATTTTAAAATTAAATATCAAAACTACTTCTTTTGAGCAACTTTTCAATATAGCAAAGGCCAATGGAAGATATCTTACAACTTTATTTCCTAATGGTCCTACAAACTACAAATTCTACTGAACTTAAAAAAAAGGGAGAAGGGGTTACCTCCTCAATTGAAGAATTTCTTTAAGATAAGGCCATTAACAGGAAGAGAACCTCTCTTTCCTAATAAATCTTGTAATATGAATGTCGAATGGCCTATCTTTTCGCAGATCTAAAATGGTCCAAGTCACATCTTCTGGAACTTGGTGTGTTTTCCTTTATCCGCATGGGCTTTGTCCCATTTTAGAATTAGATCACCAACATACAACTGTTTTGAACTGGATGAAGTTGAATCAAAAGATGACTTGATAATTTGCTGATGTTTTGCATGAGTAATTTTCGCCTTTTCTCTTTCTTCTTCTAATTTTAAGATTTGATCATGTCTAAGTTGAATAGAAGAAGAGGGGCTTTCTTCGATAAACTGCAGTAAGGCTAAAGATGGAAGCACTAGATTCGTTGGTAGCACTGCTTCTTTCCCATATACAAGGTTGAATGGAGTACCTATGGAAGCCTTCTACATTATTCTATGAGCCCATAGTGTGAATATTAAATATTTGTGCCAGTTTTTATGATTATGTTCAATAGTTCGCTTAATAATTTTAACTAGATTTTTATTGGTAGATTCTGCTAAACCATTACCCTGGGGATAGTAATTTGCAGAATATTTCAATTTAAACCCCCTTTAAATAGTGAACTCAAACATAGCATTTCCAGAGAAATAAGATGCATTATCGAAAAAAAGAGCATTTGGGACACCAAACCTGGTAATGATGAATTGATCTATGAATTCCATGATTGCCTCAGAATTTGTTGTCTTTAAAGGAATTGCTTCAACCCACTTAGTAAAGTAATTAGTGGCAGTAAGGATATACTTATGCTGTTTAGATGAATGTGGAGTGATTTCTCCAATGATGTCCAATCCCCATTGCTCAAATGGTTTTTCAATGTTGACTGGTTGCAAAGGGAAAGCTGGCTTTCTTTGTCTTCCACTGGAGGTTTGACAACTTTGGCATTTCCTTACATATTCATGAGCATCTATGAACAAGGTGGGCCAATAGTATCCATCATGAATGATTTTTTGGGCTGTTGTGTCAGCTCCAAAATGTCTTCCTGCTGGTCCATCATGTAGTTCCTGCAAAACCTTTTGTGCTTCAGGTTTTTCTAGGCATCTTAATAAAATCGAATCATAATTTTACCTAAAAAGTACATCATCAATGATTATGAAGTTTTTTTCTTTTAACCTAATGGCCCATTTGTTTTTATAAGATAGGTTAGGAGGTGCATATCCATTTTTCAAATAAAAGATCAAGTCTGCATATTGTGATTTAGAATCAGTAATACTTATCTGGTTGATTTCTTCAATATGTTTTGTATCACCTGGTTCTTGAATGTTGGATGCTCCTGCTAATAACCTACAAAAACCTTGGCCTCTAACAATCTTTGCTGGTTTGATTTCCAAGTCATATTCTTGAAGTGTTGTAACACAGTTTGCCCATTTTTCACCTAATTCCCTTTGGATTAGTAATTGCCTTACTGCAGGAAAAGGAAGTATAACTTTTGTATGGGCTTTTAAAAGGAAGGGTCTGTAATGTTTGACAGCTTTATACACAACAAAGGCTTGTTTTTCAACTTTGGAATAATTTAGTTCAGCACCCTACAGATTTGAACTATAAAATGAAATCGGTGTTTCCAAGTTGTGATCATTAATTTGAGTGAGTACTGCTGCATAAGATGAATTAGATGTGATAGTGTACAATGTGAAATGATTAGAAAAATTAGGAGTGTTTAAAGTGGGGGCATTGATTATTGATTTCTTGATTGAATCAAATGCTTCCTTTTCTGCAAATCCCCATCTAAACACTGAATTTTTCTTAATCATAGTTTTTAATGGTAAAATGATGTGGGAAAAATCGGGAACAAATGACAAAGTTAATTTGTCCTAAAAATGACTGCATGGATTTTTTATTATGAGGAAAAGGAATTTCAGAGATTTCTTTAATCCTATCTGGATCAATATAAATACCATCTTTGGAAATGATAAAGCCCAAGATATTTCCTTGATTAAGAGCAAAGAAGGAATTTTTTGGGATTGAGTGAAATACCATACCTTCTGTAGCGTTCAAAGATTTGATTTAAATCATGCAAATGATTGGATCTCTTCTTGAAAAATACAGTAATATCATCTAAATAGATAACTATTATTTTGTCGATCAATCCTTTGAAGGCTATATACATTGATCTTTGGAATGTAGATCCTACGTTAATAAGTCCAAAAGGCATTTTCTGATAAGCGTAAGTTCCCCATTTTGTTCTGAAAGTAGTTTTGAGTCTGTCATAAGGATGGAACAAAATTTGGTTATATCCTGAAAAACCATTTAAAAAGGACATTAACTCAGAACCTGCTACTGGATGGAGTATCTACTCCATAGTAGGTAATGCGAAATTATCTTTTTGGCTTGTCTTATTCAGATTTCTGAAATCTATACAAATCCTGATGTCGCCATTTTTCTTCCTAACAGGCACCATATTAGAAACCCAGTTTTAGTTCCGAACGGGAAAAATAATCTTAGCTTTCAAGAGTTTATTGAGTTCTGATTTTATTTGACTCTCTAAGTTCGGATGTATTTTCCTCAACTTTTGTTGAATTGGTTTTTGTTCAGAAAGCATTGGAATAGTATGCTGCATGATTGATGCATCGTATGTTTTTAAATCATCATATTTCCAAGCAAAGACATGTTTATTTTTCCTTAATAATATAATGAATGCTATCTTTTATTCCACAGAAATTCCTAATCCCAAATTAATGTTTTGAGGGTTCTGCTCAGTACCAAGGTTTATCAATTCAAATATTAAGGTGGAACTTTGGAGCTTTGCATTGGTTACCTGTTTAAACCTATATTTAATATCGTAGAGATCCTCAAGTTTAACCACAGGTTTTGGTATTGAGTTTTCCTCGTGCTTTTCTTTCATCTGAAGATCATGCTTGCTTTCCTCAATTATCTGATCATCATAGGACTTGTCGGAAGTCAAAAAATGTAAGATGTCTTCATTGTGATTGAACACTCGCCAATTGGTGACATTGTCAGGAATCGATGGTCTAAAAATTAACTCTACTGAAAATCTATCTGGACTATAACCCTCGGAAGGTAGGAGTTTAGAAGTAACATTGGCTAACAAGTCAGCTGCTGAATTCTAAGACCTAGGGATGGGAGAAATATTGAATGCTAAAAATTGAGAGGTGAGTTCTTGCACCACAGATTGATAATCTTTGAGATGGCTAGAAAGACAATGAATTATATTTCTCACCTGTTTAATAACAATTTCTGAATCACCAAACACTTTCAAATATTGAACCTTGAGGCCAATCACTTTGTACAGTCCTTGAACTAAGGCCTCATACTCAGCTGTATTATTCATGCATTCAAATTCCAACCTACAAGACAACATCGTTTTTTCTCCCTGGGGGCTAACCAAAATGCAACCTGCTCATGATCCTTCACTGGATTTAGATCCGTCAAAGTATAAATACCAAAATAAAGAGTTATCAACAATTTTATTTACAGTTTCCTCAGTATCATTAAAACATCTTGATCTATCTGTTTGTGAATAATTTTCGATCTGAGATGTGAAATTGTTTACTGAGAAAGGAGATGGTTGGGCGGTGAAGTTGCCAAAGAATGATTCAGATGAATAATTCCCCAAGATATTGTTATTAAATGCTATTGGTTGATTCTCCTGTTCAAATTCTGTAACAGTATGGGTCATATGTTTCTCCCGATTGATTTTTATTTGATTTGGCTTTCCCTTGTAGGGTAGCCACATATGGGACCAATCAGTCGAAATATACCCATGGAGCTTCTCAGACCAATCCCTACTCAAGATTAAACCATAAAACTCAGGTATATCAGCGATTAAGATATCAATTCTTTGAACTACTCGTGGATCAGCCGATAACCTGATAGTCACAGAGTTAATTTCCCCTAAAACCTGGACTTTGGTTCTATCTAACTGCACAATGTGAATTGCAGACTTTTGGGGCTCAATGTTCAGTTTGGAACAAACTGAAGCTAGCATTATATTAGAGGATGCCCCTGAGTCAACCAAACAACTGTGTATATTTCGATTATAGATCTCGTAGGTTAAGAGGAAAGGAGGAGTATGGGAATTTGATCTGTCTCCAATCAGAATCGTATCAGTAGCTTCAACCCTACCAGAAGGTGGTTGACCTGAATCATTTGCAACTTTAGCACTAGGAAGAGGCGAAGAAGGAATTGCATTCAATTCCTTAAGAAGCAATTTTTGCTGATGTTTTAGTTTGCTAAGTTCAAACATGGTAATGTTTGCCTTAGTCTTCTTCATATCATCAACAATATTGTAATCCATTGAATCCGATACCACCAACATTTTAGATGTTGGAGGTATATTTGAGGATGAAGGTTGGTTTTGAGGTACTGTTGCAGCCGGCTTCTTTGTGGGTACCTTTTCCTTTGTAGTAGTAGCACCTGCACTTCTTTTCTTTGAACTTGCTTGGATAGGTTCAGGGGCACCTTTACTCCTAGTAGTCACAGGAAAATCTTCTTGTTCATTTTCTGTATCGGAGTTAGGTAATATGAAGTCCCACATTCCATGGAATTCAACAACTTCCTCTTCTTCATCAGTTGGTGAAGTTGTTTCATCTTCTTCTTCTTCTTCTTTAGGATCTGAATCTACATTAGATATAACATTTGGTGGTTTTGATTCAGTTTTCTTGAAATTTCTAAAGGGCCTTTTTTTTGAGGTTTCCGCTACTTGCTTTTTGATTTCAACCATTTCATTTGACAAAGTCTTGAGGACCTTTTGTAGACCCTCCATATCATATGGATCTTTAGGGGTTTTCTTCTTTGAATCATCTTTAAAAGAAACTTTTTTGGATTTTCTATCTTCAAGAGCAGCTTTATTTTCTAGAGCATTAATACGTTTCTCCACAGCAAGTGCTTCTTTCATGTTTTCAGCTAAAGTTGGTTTTCCAGCCCTATCTACGAAGATAGCTATATTGGCAGGTAGGGCAGTTATATAACATTCTCTTCTAATTTGCTAACTTGGTTTGGAGGCCATTGGAATCTTATTCAAGAGTTTATTGAATCACGGGTTGAATTCTTTAATCGGTTCCTTATGCTCTACCCTAATATTGGCGAGATCATTAATTAATGTGGCTAAAGATCTATCATTGCCATACTTAGTAAGAAATTGTTCTTGGCAAATGTTCCAACTAGTAATGGATCCAAAGGGCAGGGAAAAATACCAAGATCCCGTTGATCCTTGCAAAGTATAAGGGAAAAGCCTAACGACAAAATCTTCCTCTGTTACTCCTTTCATATTAACTGATAACATGAAGTTATTAATATGTTCTTTGGCTTGTGTTCCAGCATCTGGATTAAACTTGGGTAACCATTTTTCAGGAGAATTAGGCAATTCATGTAATCGTGCAGGCATATTGACCGCACCAGGACTATTCCATGGATCTGCCATCGAAACAACGGTAGTGGATGAGATTGCGGATGAAATTCCAGATGTTTGGGAAGGAATTGATATTGAGGATTGAGCAGGCTGGGATGTTGAAGTTTCTAATCCCTGATGAACAACAATATGTAATGAGGGAGTGGATGGCTGACTTCGCACTGGGGAAGATGAGATGGAAGATGTGGATGAAAATGCTTCACCGTCGGATCCTTCAGTGTTCTTATTTGCCCTTTTCCTTTTAGGTAAGGGAATCTCAGTCGGTTCGATACTGAGCTTTCCGCTCTGAAGTCTGGTGAGAGGATGAGGTAGATTGAATTGCGAAGTCTCACTGCCTTGAGATACCTCAGATTTCTATGGTGATATCGAGAAGCATTGAAGTTTATGGATGAGTAACTGAACTTCAGGGGACTTAGGACTTAATTGTTCTGGAGTATTGTGGGTTTGAGAAATGGTAGTTGATTCCTCTTCTTCTTGCTTGGATACTGGAGAACCAGCATGCAATTGGGAAGTACGAGGTGATGTGGAGGGAGATTTACTCTCAGAATGGTCTGTAGATTTGGGTTTGCTCACCATTCATAGTTCATGGCCCTCCTTCTAGCACCAAAAATGTTGATGCCTTGAAAATCGTTGCATCAACATCGGGGGATAAGCACCCGGTCCGGACCTTAATACAGCTCCTTTTCCATTTGGGATGGTGGCTCCAACTGATATAATTGGACCAGCTTCCCAGTGATGAATAAAAAGGGGATGGATGAGTGATTGGTTTTCTAATAAATGATAATGAATGGATGACTTAATCTAAAAGCGAAAATACAAATGACTATTTTATCCCGGGAAGCTTCTATTCTTAAGTGCAACGTTTGATGATCTCTATTCATCAATAGGCATATAGATGACTCTATTCATTAAACATAGACATTCATTCATATAATAATTGCTTTGTTCAAATAGTTGAACAAAGTAATTAATAAAACAGTGTTACACTTATCTTTTTATATTAATGATACATATATGATTAGAAGAAAAGCATGTTGTAAACATCCAATAGTGGAAAGTATAAAGAATGTTGTTAAAACACATGCATATATTTAATAATAGCAAGAGTGATCAAATAACAATTCACATAAAAAGAATGAATTCAGACATAGATAGTAGTACCATATGAGTTGCAAATCATTCCCAACATCAATCGCAATTCGAATTCCTTCTTCCAACTCAGAAATACTTTTAAATAAAGGTAGTAGTGCACATCCACATAAAAGCTTCATTATCAAAATTGGAATAATTGGCCGAGTCTTTATACAAAAAATATACCTGAAGTACAGTAGTGCAACTTCAGGTTTAAGTCATATACAAAAACTTACGACCCTTTCCAATGCATTGAAGGGTTCTATAAATACTCGATTAAACTAACTAACTAAAAAATTAAAATGCTACTAAATTGGTACAACTTGATCTTGAATATCTTCCCCATAGCAATCCGGCAGTCGACAACATGATTCATCACTCTGACTGTTTGCCTTTCGACCTGAGTTGGCTTATCACTAACATTGGTTCCACTTCTTGAGGGTGGCTAAGACGAGAATTGAGTTGAGCAGCATAGGTGGCATCGTGTATATCGCAAATGATACACTCAATTGCATCTATTAGGCACTTGAGGGCGACTCTTTGGCTGTATGGTTTTACTAGGAACAACCAATAGGTGTCCCAAGTTAAACTATTAATACCTGTGATCAATCTCCCATTCTTTTCCAGCTCTTGATAACATGATTGCTCCAATGTTTTGGCCGATAGTAATTTACCTGGTGTACACTGAGAGATCATATTAGATAAATAGAGAGTATTATTAATTAATTCAATCAAATTACTAGTGGATAATTTGCATCTACAAACTGCTCTCTCTGCCTTCATCAACTGGGACTGCCACTCCATAAATAGGATTTATTTATGGGATTCTAAGATTTTAGGAAAATTTGCTGTCTCTCCCTCATTCATGTCCTGCCAATTAAGAAAATTTGTCACGGTCTCATCGGCTTGCTCAAAGTCTTGTCTAGCATCGACTGATTTGTCGATTATTGATGTTGTTATGTCACACATGGATTCAACTTGAGCAATTTTATGGCATAATAATTTTATTTGTGTTACCAATGCCTTACTATTCTGTAGTGCTTCTGCTTTGAACTCGGCAGGCTGCAGAAGATTCTTGAACATTCCTATTTGATCTGATAATTGAGCAATTTGCTCATCTTTTGTCTTTGCCATCTGTTCATTCATTGCTTTCAATTTTTCTAATGCCTTCGATAATTCTTTCTGCTTTTGAATCGCACTCGAATTGATCCTCTGTTTCTCTTCATGCAACTGCTTGTTCAATTGGTTATTTAATTGTTGCTGCGTGGAAAATTACTGTTCTAATTGTTCTGCTTTCTGCTGTGCCTCCGATAGTTGTGCTTATAGCGAAGAGATTGCCTTGTCTTTTTCTCTTAACAAATTACTCACTTCCGATGCCTTGTCCATGGTGGCCGCCGAATAGGCTCTAGCATATTGGGACAATTTTGTTAGGTCATCAAAAGGATCAAAATCCTCCTTCAAAACTACGTTGGCTGTCACTGTTTGTTCAGGGAACAAGGAAGGTTGATGAATCCTTCTCCTTTTCCGTTGTCGCTGTACTACGGCCCTGTGCTTTGGGCTATAAAAGACATCCAATGGAGGTATATCCTCCACTTTCAAAATGATTTGATCCGAAGGATCTTTGGGAATTACTTCTAAGTCTATAGTAGGGGGTAGACTGCTGGTTCCTTCGCTTGGAACCTCTTTTGATGTTGTATCCTGTGTATTAGCCACTTTGGATGTATCAGATTCTTTTGAGCTTTCTAGATTGCTTATGATTGAATCGAATTTTTTCCATTCCTGGAGCAACCTTGGGTCAATCTGGGCATCGACATTCACATCCTTGTTGCTCTGCTCCTGCTGCCTTTTCTATTCCTCTTCACATATCCTCTCTTGTTCTTTCCTCTATGCTTCCTCCTATTCTTTCCTCTGGAGTTCCTCTAGCTCTCTTGTTTGGACTTCTCCAGTAATTTCTCATGTAGCAGGATGTTCATTGGTAATTCGTTGTCCAGGCTCACTTGACTGTGTCATCGGGGCAATGGCTAACAAATCTAGAGGCAGAGTTTGCAACCTCTTCTCTCTAAGTTTGTTAAATTCGACTAACCCGTCATCGTGATATTTCAATTTAGCTATCACTTGAATATGAAATAATGACTCAGCCCAAGATAATAGGTCCTAAAACTCATCTTCTTGATGTTCAAATTTAGTGAGTTTTCCCTGTTCTAGTGCATTATAGACGACTTTGTTTGGATCAAATCGTCTATTAGGAAGAGTGGCGAGATTCAGTGTATTTATCTTTTCTGCTTCTTTCTCTGCATGCTTGTAGTCATGCAGAGTGTAAACGCCGCACCTTAGAGGAAAAGGAGGCCAGACTTGCTTCTTTTTATTCCTCAGAGTCCTTGTAACTCCTTTCGGATGTAAGCTGGTATGCTATTTCTCGAGCCAATAGTTTGTCGGGTATATACAAGGGGAGGACGTGAGGCTTGGCATGACTGCCAAAAACTCTTATATATGTAAATTTTTCTTCTCCGAACCAGGTTCCTACGGCTATCAAGTCAATTTTTGCTTGTGAGGAAATATTAGGAGCAGGTTTGTCAAAAATCCCATTATTAATGGGTAACATAAATCCATTGCAAACTTGATATAGGTGGTGTTTATAGTGGGCTTTCCACAACTTCTGCTGATAGATATGAATGGGCATGGGGTCTTGTGGAGTCCATCTCCACCCTAGCACAGAAAATTCGGAATTAAAACAGAGAGTATCTATGATGTAGGCACTAAAGTAAAATGGAGGAATGAACCTTTTAGTAACACGGGTTTTGTTTCTGAACTCAAGAATACTTGTTGCTAACTTATGACATAATATATTCCCCCAATCCATTATTTCACTATTGCATGCTACTTCCATTAAAGGTACCATCTCTATGGTGAAGTTTGAAGAATCATGCAACCCCCAAATCCTACACATCATCACTCTGGCATAACAATAAGGAGAACACAAGGAATCGACAGAGTACTTAGCCGAGGACTCATGCTTGTGTTTCGCTGGGTTTTGTCTCCTTTCCTGTATAGGCGCTGATTCAATCTCAATTTCATCTTTGAAATTTTCCAGAAACTCTTTGTTATACTTTTTCTCTGGTTTGGGAAAATGGTACATTTGTCTCAAATCATCAGGTTGAAATGAACTGAATACTCTCCCATCGATAGTGCAAAACGTTCTGTTTGTAATTGGGATTTCCTCAACTGCCCATCTTACCACATCTACTTATGGAAGAATTTTCTCTCGAGCTGCTATCCGGTGTAGGTAAGAATCGACCAAATCCTTTAGAGTTGCCTCGGACTTCCGGGTCGAGATTGTTGTAGCTTGTACTGATGTTTCCTGAGGCTCTTTGGCCTCAACCAGATTATAGATGCTCTACCAAGTAGTATTACCGAGACCAAGACACGTGGTGTCTGAGATTAATCCTTTTTTACTTGGTCCTGGATCGGCAGTGTGTTGTCCTGTTACTATGGAAGCTGAAGTTGTTCCAGATTTCTTAGACTTCTTCCCCATTTGGCCTCAATTTGCTACTTTGGAGGAGCTCTGCACAGGAGATAAAATGAACGTAATGCGGAGAATAGGTGGCGCAAACCAAATATGAATGAGATATATTAATCAATGAATAATGGAGGATTAACATAAGGTGGCCACGGATACAATCTCTGAAGATATTTTGGCATTACTGCTCCATTAAATGGCCATTTAAACCTGCTAATCATTTAAATGCTCATATCGTTTATTGGCCGAATAATTCATTTAAGCGTGGCTTTGATGTTTTTTCGGTTGGGCGTAAGTGAATCACTATTGGGAAGAGAAAGGCTTTTAATAATAATTAAGCATAATATAATCCCAGTCTTATAAATCCTTTTTGAAAGTTGCGCTTAGCTTTATCACAATCGGGGATCGGAGGAATGCTTAAGTTGTTATATTGGTGTCCTTTCGGAATCTCCGATCGCCGATAGCAATATCGCCAATTCGCATCGGGAGTTTTTAGAAGAGGGCTTTTAATTGCATACATGTTACATTCCCTGATCGTCGATAGCGATATCGCATCGGAGCAAAGAGAGGGGCCTTTTTTTATGACTTCTTACCTTCCCGATATCCGATAGTTATTCGCGCTAGTCGCATCAGGGAAAACCAATGGGTCTTTTGTTATGCATCCTTTGTTATTGCGATATGCAATCTTGCGACCGCTTTATCACAGTAATAAAGAATTATTCATTTTTTATTATAAGACCGATTATATATTGTCTCAAAAGGTTTTATAATGTTTTATTTCTTTTCGGACCTTTTGAGGAATGATAAGTTGATACCAATTTAATCTAAAAGGGACCCATTTCATATTATAGTTTTGAAAGTAAAATTTTATGAAATGGTGGGGTGTTGTACAGCACAACAAGACTCTTTTTCAAAATATGAAACACTTCATCATTATCTCCATCTTGGAGACCAAATCATCTTTTCCCAAGTCAACATTACATGCATGTTTACAACAAAGCAATCAACCCTTCAAGTTAATTACACATACATGTTCAAATACAAGGAAAACAACAACATCCTTGTATTCATGCATCTCATGCTCATGCATGCATTTCATCCTTCAACTTCCACTTAAGCACACTATACTTTCGAAGCTGAAATGAAATATAATGTTGTAGCAACAAAGTGAGCCTCCTACTCAACTTTTCCATTCACCTTTGTGGTAGAAACCTGCAACTTGCATCTCATTAACAAAGACATGCAAGTAGATGCATCAATAGACATGCAATCCTTAATTGGATAATAAGTATAACCATTTCTTACCAATCCATTTCAAAGGTCTTTCCTTTGTCTGCACATCAGCATCAACATGTGAATCATCCTAAAACACATCATCCATGGAAACTTCCTTTCCATTTCTACCATATTCTCTTTCCACTTTCTTCAGATTTTGTGGAAGCATTGTTGGATTCAGAGTCAAACACCTTTCAACAAGATGCCCTTGCTTATGGTAGTAAGTGCAACACATGTGCATCCTCTTGAAAACATGATTTGCCTTGTCCAATGGACCTTTTGCTTCTTTCTTCCTTTCCTTCAAAAGTTTCCTGTATGTGGCCATTCTCTTCCAACATCTAGAAACAATTATGGTTATCCAAACCACAAAAGGAACATGCATTTCTTTTCCCATATCTACGTGGAAATTTATCATGCTTTGAAAAATCAAAAGGAAGATGATTAGAACTAGATTTCTACCTTTCTCTTTCACCTTTATTGCCTTCAGGGGGAGGTGAATCAAATGAAGAAGTGGCACCCTTTGGAACACCATCAATCTCTTCAAGGCTTTCAGAGTTTCCACAACTCTCTAGTTCAAGTGTGTGCTTCTGAACACCTGCATCCTGTAAATGATGTTTTAAGCTATTGCATTCCTCTTGAATACAATATTCACACTCTTGAGGTAGAGGACCTGAAATGAAACTCTTTCTTGGAACTGTTTCAATGGCCTTCATGGCAGCTTTGGAGCTCTCTCCATAAGACTGTCCATAGCCAAGACCAAAATACTTAGGCCTTTACTCAACCATTAATGGCTCAAAAATACGTTGTGCATGCTTACCCAAGAATTTTCCTTCATAGTGCATCTTGGACATTAGCTTGGAACCTATGCCTCTGGTATGCTTTTCAAAAGAACCAAAATAAGCATTCTTAGAAGAATTTGAAGAAAAACTGGAATGGTTTACCTCTTCTTCAAGCTGATACTTGACTAAGGCTTCTTTGGGAACAAAGAGTTGTGTCTCCAACTCATGCATCCTTTCCATGTTCATATTTGCAATATGAAGTTGCCTCTCCATTTCCTTCAATTTATCAGAAAGCAACTGCTTCTCTTCCTCCACGAAATTCAACTGCTCTCTAAGTATGTTGCTCTTCCTTCCATCCTCATACATTTCTTTCACCATATCCATCATGGTGTACAAGTCTTGCTTCATGTATTCATCAAAGACGGTTGTGATGAAGGAGGAATTTGAGAACTCACTTGTAGAAGTTGTCATTATGCTAATGAACAAAAGAAATTCAAACAATATTAATAAAGAGCTTATTCAAGAAACCTTTTGCAACAAACTTCTTGTGCTTCAAGGATTGCTTTGAGGTCCTTTGGTATAAGAAGAATTCCTTCAGCCCTTCTTCCTTCTTGTCCTTCGTGGACTGAGCTATCAATAGCTTTCTCTTCACCTCTCCAAACTCAAATAATAGTTAGTTTGTAAACAAGCATACAATCAACCTCTGACTATTTAAACACCTTTCAGACAAGCAATCTTTGCTCTGTTAATCAAGAATTTTGATTTGATATCACCTTCTTGAAGGTGGGGTTAATCAATCTCAAGCTCTAATACCACCTAATCTGAAAATGGGGCACTAAAGCTTCTTTTCAGATTTCAAGAACCTCTCCCACTTCCAAAGCTTAAATACTCCCAAGATATTATGATTAACCAAATGTGGAATTAATAATGTTCTTGAAAATAAGGTGTATGCTGGTGTTTATTTTGACTGTTTTATATGCTTTAAAATTCTGTTGTTTATGCTGATATAACATACATATAATAGTAAAATATTATAGCAAATAACAAACACATAAGATAACAAGTTTAATATGGAGTTCACCAAAAACTCTTGGGCTACGTCTCCTTGAGCTCTAGTCAACTCAACTAGGCTCTTTAGGATTATGGCAATAATTCTTTTACAAGCTACACACCCAACTCCACTGGTTTTGCACAGAACACAATGGGCTTACAACACCATCTCATCCCTGGTTCTGAAGCTCTCGGCTTCCTGGCTCTCGACTCTCGCTCTGGCTCTCAGCTCTAGCTTTGGCTCTGGCTCTAGCTCTTGGATTTGGATCGTGGCTCTGGCTCATGGCTTTGGCTCTGACTCTGGCTTTGGCTCTTGGCTCTTGACTCTGGCTTCTCAGAGCTCTCTCTTGGCCTTTGCATCCATCAGTGGTTTGCTCGACCTTCGAGCAACCTTTTGCAGCCTTCCAACGACCTTTAGTCAAATGCTCTCTCTGCGCTGCAGCTCTATGAGCTATCAATAGTTTTCTTGACCTCCAAGCGACTGTCTCAACAACTTTCAGCTCTCTGGTTTTTCCTCTTGACCTCCAAGTGACTCCAAGACTTTCTCAGCTACTCTGTGCATTAGATTTTCGCTAGCTGCACCATTAATTTGGCTCTCTGACTCCTTTGAGGAATTTTTCTAGCTTTGAGGCTTCCCCAGCTATTTCTCTGCGTGTCATTACTCCCCTACGGCTTTGTGGCTTCTCTGCACGTTGTCTGTTTGACTGGCCATCTGGCTCTGTGGCTTCAAATGTATCATTGTTTGCCAAAAACACCCGCTTGTAGCATAGCACAGTGATTAGGGGTCGTTACAGAGGGATCAGGGCCTTCTTCTAGGAAAAAACCCGAAAATGGAGAAAAATCCAATACACAAAGATTTTTCTGAAATTACACTATCGGGCGTGAATTCTGGACATGAAATTTCATCAAATCACCCTTATAACCCTATTAGGTCTGCCATTAGTCACAATATTGCTATCACATGGCCAAAATCCCAAATACCTGGGATAACACAGAAAATACAAATTCTTGAACTTCAAAAATTATGTAATCAGGTTTATAATCCCCATCGGGTCCGGCCCTTATCGCTTATCATAGTTCCAATCACATTAGCCTTGCTATCAGACGGTCCAGATCACATTTCATATTGCTATCGCATCGGCCCTTTGTGTCGGGGATCACCGATCTCCTGACAGCCGATTTAATCCTGGCCGTTGATCTCATTTTTGATTCAATGGCTTAGATCGCATGCCGCAGATCAGCAATCGGATGTCGCATATGGTATCGATCCCTTTTATATTGATGTGATACGACATTGAGATGTGATATATCGCAATTTCATGTTGCATAGTCATAGGGTTACTTCCCTTATCTCATAGCACTACTGACGCCGATATCGACGATCATAATGTCGCATCGGCTCGGGGTCCTTTCCTTATATTATTTTCATATGCCTGATTCCAGCCAGATATGTCAGGGATCGGTAATTGGGAGTCTCTTCTACCTCCACTTTAAGTCTACCTCTTGGACCATTTCGATGCAATTTTCCTTTATAAAGCCTTTTAGGCCAATTTTTTGAAGATTTTGCCTCTTTTTCAAAGGACAAAGGGAAACTTCTTTATGCGATAACTTTTGCATCTAATGTCCGTTTTACCCCATTCAAATTGTAGTAGATTCAGAATGAAAAGATTTACGCAATGGGGTTATTTCTAGGAGCATCATTATACTTTCATTTTTCTTGGTGAGGAACACTTAGACTTAGGAGTCTATCCGAAATCCATTTTGGATCATTCAAAAATAGTACTGGTTTTCCCCATAGTGATACACTTGGCCTATTGTATCCCTTGTCAAGAATTTCCTTCAATTGCAACTTCAACTCTATCAACTTTGATGTGCTCATTGTGTAAGGTGACTTAGATGTTGGTTTTGCCCCTGGTACCAACTCAATACAAAAGTCTACTTCCCTGTGAGGTGGCAACTCTAAAATCTCTGCGAGAAATACATCTTGAAATTGTTGTAGAACAGGTTACCTTCCCAAAAAATCTACATTCTCAACTTCCTTACCTTTGTCACTATAAATATTCATGACACATAACACACATCCTTTCCTGTGACTATGCTTGACCTATGTAGTTGTCACCATACTCATTGACGTTTCTTTCTTCTTACCCTGTAAGACTCTTTGTTTCCCATTATCATCTAGGTACTCAATAGGCTTGTCATAACAATCCACCTAGGTCCTATGAAGATACAACCAATCCATACCCAACAACATACTATATGATCCAAATGACAATACATTCAAATATATTGAGGTAGGAATCCCATTCAAATCAAATGCACAAGAATTTACCGAATGATGAACTTGTTTCTTTGTACAAGTCGCCAACTGCACTAAGCAAGAATCTGCATGTACTTCTTTATTAAAACCATAATTATCCACCAGGTTAGGATGAACATAACTATAATTAAATCTAGGGTCAATCAAAATAGAAACAAATTGATCACAAATCTTACTTTGCATCTCGATAATAGTTGCCTAGTGGTCTGCCTGCCTGTTATCTAGCGCTGCATAGATCCTAGGAATACTCTGTCCAACATCTCCCACTATTTTTGCCTCTTGAGCAACGTAGATCTTCAGTCTACCATCCTGATGTTGTGGAAAATATCTCTTGCGATGCTCTCCTCCATAAGTCTAGCATTGCAAAGGCTTCAAGCCTTCATCCTTATTCTACTCCTTAGATCAAGGTCCCTATCCTTTGTCAGATGCACTGAACTTCTTAGATGGAATTGCACTCTTCTTATTACCTATACTCTGAGGTCTTGATTGCTTCTTGTCCCATTTTCCTTTGTTCTTTGCATTACCTTTCCATTTTGGCTTAGTTGTAGATCCACACTTTGATTTCTCATAACAATGCTTTAGCTTCCAGATGGCCTCCTCCAATGATCTAGGCTCATCAAACTCAATCTTGTCTTTGAATTCTATTGGAAACCCACTAATGAATCTCTAAATATTTTCCTTCTTCTCCTTGAGGTAAGGCACATACCTCAACTGCATAAATATCCTAGTGTACTCCTCATTGGTCATAGATCCCATCTTCAACTCATAAAATTCCTTTGCCCTGTCATCATAATATCTCTCTAATAGATACTTATTCCAGAATAGCCTCTTAAACTCACTCTAAGTCAACTCCTCCTCATAAATATATCTGACATTCTTTACATCTTCCCACCAGATATCTGCTTCACCTTTAAGATTGAATGTAGTTATTCTAGCCTTCATGCTCTCTGAGTAATCGTGCAATCCGAAGAATTTATTCATTCCAAGCAACCATGATTCTGCATCTTATGACTTATTCATCTCTCCATCAAATGCATGTGGCTTTTATTTCTTAAACTTATCTAGAAAATATCCCTTGTCACTCCTCCTGTAAGGATGATAACGATGACGATCATAGTGCCTGTCAAAACCAGAAGTAGAATAGTACTTGTGTCTATCACCTCTCCTATTTGGAGTGTCCAATAACCTTCCATATTTGATTGTGTCATCTCTATCTGACCTATTCCTGCCATGATATTTATTGCCATATGCCTCATTAGTTTTGTATTCCTTCCCATGGCTAATCTAAAGTGGCCCCTGTCGCTGCAATTATGAAAAACTCTGAAGGATTACTACATTAACCTTTGCTTGTTTCGCTCATGCCTATATAATTTTTTCACTATCTACTTTACAAATCCTTATTTTTGCCTTCAATCGTTTCAATGTCGTTTCTAAGTCAGAAAAATTCCCAACACCACGTTACTCATTTGATCCATAAGGAGAATCTTGTGAATTGTAGTCTACCATCTTGCTATTCATCTTGATCTCTTCCTCGCGACACATCTTATGTTAGCTAAACCAAATCATAAACAAACCAACGTACCTTAGTATCATTCAGGGAAGATATCTCCCTCAAGATCAACCAATCAGCATAATACATGTATAAACATAATCATAATAGCATGTATATATGTAGAATATAGATAAAACAAAATATAAAAATCATTCCAATTATAGTCCAGTCATCAATGCACAGACATATAAATCAAATACCATGACATCATGCATGAAAAAAACAACCATACCAATGTACACTTGACAACACATAAGCACTTGAAATACATAAACAACGCATAACCAATCATACACTCATGATGACAAATTCCATGACAACACCATCAACCTTCACATGGTGTCATCACTACAACCATGATTAACATCGTGCATATGCAACAAGCACATATACCAAATGTATGATTAACACATATGCAACCGACATGAATGCATGATCAACACACTACCCATCTAGTCTGAGGGATGAATCATGCTTTGATACCACTTTGTAGCACCCTCCTCCCACATCTACCTAAGTAACTAGCCAATTGGGTTAAACATGTGACAAAGAGTTCTTATTATATGATTCAAATCCCCATGTGTTAGTTAAGGAAGTGGAATAAAAAAAAACAACAATACAAACCTTATAGACCTACTACAAAACCCTTAGGTGCCATCCAAACCTTCCAGGTGACTAGCCCCTGAGACAAAATGAAATTTTACTCCATTAATCCCCTATTCACTCCCATGACATGGGAATGAGTGTTACTCGGACCCTCCAGTTTCTACCACAACTTGGGTATTCCTACGACTCGAGACTTTCCCAAGCAGTTTTGTGCCTACGACTCCAAATTTTGTACCACCTTTTTAGGCCCAGAGCTCAAGTCACTACCCAAGACTCCACGGCACTTCCAAAAATCAAAGATAACAGTGGAATAATGGTACAAATGTAATTACTTGAACAAGGACTTGAATTGACCCCTACTAGTTTTGACACACATTTTGTTAAACATGTCACAAATATGCATTCTACAGGTTTAAACAACAAATCTAAGAATAGGGTTATCATCCTTATCTGAGAATCAATAAGAAGCATTGATGTCTCATCACAATAACTATATTACCATCTATTAATTCACATATTCATTATACATTCAGTTATTAACCAAAACAGGATGAGAGCCATACATTTTCATTGTAATAAAACTCATTCATAACCATCATATAACCAATAGAAATATTAGGGATATAACAACCATATAAGCCACATAAAAGCAAGTATATTTATCTATGAAATACCAAGGAGAAAAAGATATCTTATTGATGATTGCATAAGCTGACCAGATATGGGACTTCCATGAACCACTGGACCACAGACTAAGCTGAACAAAATATTTCTTTCAGCAACCACTCTCGTGCCATATTCCAAGCATGAATGTGGGATCTCATAAAAAAAATCAATAAAAACCATCCAGGGCTTCATGAAGCCAAACAACCTCAACCCTCAACTAGTGATTCCAACTCATGGTTAGACATAACTAACCATCAACATACTGGTCTCTACCCAAGCTATCAAATGCTGCAAAGCGTTTGTTCCAACCAGGGCTTATAGGACTAGTAACCCAACCAAAAGTTGTTGTTGGGCTTCCAGATCATTTTTCCAATCAGGACTTCCAGGACTAATAGCTCAACCCACCAAGGGGCTATAGAGTGTTTGTGAAACCAAGGTTTCCAGGACTAGTAACGTAACCCAAGTTACAGGGCTTCCAGAGCGTTTTTTCAAAGGCACAAGAAAACCAAGCAGAAAAAAAAAAGTAAATCCATAACACCATGGCTATCCAAGAAATGGCAAGGCTAGGAAAATCCATTGCCAATATAGGAAATCTGCCATCCCAATGATAAATCATAACCAATAAACCACATGCATATTCCATGCATTCCAAAAATAGTGAGGAAAACATACATGCAACTGAGTACCTACAAGAAAAACCCATTTTAGATGATGATATCGATGTCCTCTTGCAGTTTCCTACTTTTAATTTTCCTTCTTGCTCCAAAACTCCAAGCATGCTACACTCCTCCAAAAGAGCTCCAAGAAAACTCGAAGTGTCCAAGATCATGAGAGAGAGATAATAGAGAGAGAACTCCAAAACTAAATTGACAAAAGCCATGAACTGATCCTCGGAAGCATTTTTATTAATGAGGCCTCTATTTTCCATTATTTTCCTTCATTTTCCTCCTCACATACAACCTATGACATTTCACCTCCCTTTTCTCCTAATTTCCACTATTTTCATAAATAAATAACTATACATTCCATTTTTCCTTTCCAAAGCCTTAGCTATTTTCATTGCCAATTTCCTTAGCCATTAATTAATCGCAATTGATCTCCCGGATGCGGGTGCCACCTCGCATGACCTGGTAAGGCCACTTGCCTTGGTCGACAGGACAAGCGACGGACGGAGGGCATTAAGGCTCCTCGCCGCCACCTCCCATCGACCAGCAATGCAGCACTCGAGCCTTAAAGAAGGCGCAGGAACCACAGCGGAGGAGGATAGCCGCATTCAATGCGGGGACATTCCGAAGGAATGAAGGGGTTGTTAAGTATGTCGATTCGGAAGCAGATGAAGCCCACAGCGATGGTGTTCTCGCTCTGCGTCCTGAGATTTCTGGAGTCATTGTGGAATTGGGGGAGGCTGGTCGACTGCTGGTCCTCCCTGGTTCATGCCCACAGTCATTTGTCTGTCATAGTAAGCCGAATTGGGAGGAAGCCTCGTCTGAGGAAGCGGAATTTGGAAGAATGTTGCGTGAACGAATGCCATGCCGTCGGGGCCGAGGCTCAGGGAGAGCCAGATCCGCTCGCGGGCCTGCAGCTGACCTACACCACCATTGTTGCTGTGTTTACTGTTACCGACGAGGAGGAGCACCTCAGGTGCAGGCGAGTCAATTTGTGGAAGCTGGAGGGTCCAGCAATGGCGAGCAAACTCTACCTGCATTCGGCTCTGTCATCTTCTCACTGCGCAATCCCAGGGAAAATTTGGGCATCAATGCTCATATTTCTGTGTTGTTTACCAGAATACCGGATGAAAATGAAGATGGCCTACCTCGGCCACCTGCAATGGAGCATCCCTCGGACAATGAAGAGAGAATTCACCCGGTGCGAGAGGGAAATCTGCCTCAGGCTATGGAGGAAGAATGTAGGCTCGTGGACAAAGGTAAAAGGCCTTTGGGGGAGGCCTCAAGCTCAAGGGAGGCGGAATTGCGGGAGAGCGAACCTGCACTACCAGCTTTCATGGACGGCCTACCAGAAGGACATGGTTGGGCTTGGATTCGGGAAGCTAAGCCAGAGGACGAGCCAGGGGATGACGAGAAGGAGGACTAAGCCCAGGTGGCTCTCATGCATGAAGTCTGGACGCATGTGGGATCGTGGTCGGTTCTCTCTCCTGCTGTCTTTAGTCGTTCTAGTTTGTTTCTTTCTGTTAAATGTTGGTTCTCGGTCATATGTTTCTTCTGTTGTTTCTTGGTTACTCTTCCGTAACGGAATGGAGTGTTGTTTGGCTTGGGCTACCTCCACAAGCCCTGGTTCTATGTGACAAGCTCTGCCCCTGCGTGGGCTTTTCAGAGATGCCTTTTGTCTTTTTGTTGGTGGTTTTAGGGAGCTATCTAGGTACCTTCAGGTGGGTTTCTCAGAAATGTAATGGGTTGGGGGACTATGCTACAGCTACCATGGAGCCACATGAGCAGCAAGACATATCATATGTAATTTTCCGCTGTAAATATTAATACAAAGTAGGTAATGTTGCTTAGAAAAAAAAAAATTAATCGCAATTGATCCTCGTCACTATATTTTTCCCCAACATTCATCTTCAAATATGTGTCCCATGACAAAAGTCTTATTTTACCTTTATTAGTTTTTACATGGATTTTTTACTAGGGTTGTTACATGGTCCACTTAGCATTATAGTATTGTTGAAGATATTTCCCAGACACCTTGTGCCATGTCTACCCTAGAGATTTTACAAAGTTTTCTTCAACAACGCGAGGCATTGTTGTCTGCCATTGGTGGAGTAGATCCATCTAACTTAAACATCATTTTGTTCAATGATAACAAGGCTTCTCCTCAACTTTCCCACCATAATTATTTTCACATTATCGTGTGTGTCTTCCATAGGAATATTCATTGCACTTTGGTGGATAAAGGATCTTTCACTTGTTTCATGTCAGTATCATGCTAGAAGGCCCTTGGCTCTCCAACACTCGCTATGTCCAACGCTACTCTTAAATCCTTTGATGGCCACAACTTTGTACCTAAGGGGGTTCTTCCCAATTTTTTCATTGAGTTAGGAGGTAAAAATGTCTATGTCAATGTTGAAGTCGTCGACATTCCTTTGGACTATAACTTGATCCTTGGCCATAGTTGGTTCTATCCCATGACCACAGTTGTCTCATCCATATTATGTGTCCTTTGCTTTCCTCATGAAGGCAATATTGTGACCATCAACCAACTGGACTATTATGTGCTATCAACCCAACTTTCCACTACAAGGAATTCAGTCCCACTCTTGGGAGATTACCCTGGTCATTATTAGAGTGTTGGCACATACTTGTTTAAAATTTCATCTCTTATTCGGGTATTTCCTCAATTATCGCTGCCCAACATTCCTTCATCGTCTTCAAAATATCATATCCATATGATCTCTTCTGACACCTATGGACCCCATAAACCTCCTGATCCATGGGTGGTGTTGCCTGATCTTGTGGAAGTTGATCAAGCCAGTGAGCATCCTCCACCACCTATCGTGAGAGATTCCCTCACTAGAAATCTCATCAATACTTCCTAACGCTAGTAAAAAAATCCATCCCAATATGGAATATGACCAAGTTCCTTTACCCACATGTATTGTCACTTTGCCTCTTCCACATGACTCCCTTGATGATGATACTTCTTCTCAACAATTCATGTTGGAGGTCATAGATTCATTTATTGATCATCTTAGGGAGAGTATGCTTCTTCATGCCTCTATTCTTATGGAATTGGAAAAGGTGGTAGACTTTAGCATCCAAAATATTGAATCAACCTAAGGGGAATCTCCTCCACTGTCCTTGGAAGTTCCACCCCTAGACCGAGTCAAGTATTGGGCTGGTAATCCCAGAATTGCCAATAAATTTTCCATCTCCTTACCACTTGTTGAGAAGCATTGTTTACATCCTTTGTGTCTTGATCCTCCCTTATGTCCTCAAGTTAAATTTGATAGAACAACTATGTTAGAATGTTCATGGCATCGCCACCCTTTCTAGATTGGGTATTTTTACTTCCTTTGGCATGGCCCCACATTGGTGAGCCATATGTTTCCCTTACCCTCCATGAATTCATATATAGAAACCCTTGGCATGTGCCTAGCTATCGGCACCCTTTAGCGTGACCCGCGGGACTATGTTGAACTTGTAGATATTGAACATAACAATGTGATGCTTTATCTATTTTTTGGTTTCATGTGTGATGTGAGTTTGTCATGAATTATTTATACAAAAAACCCCAAAATTTTATAAAATTCAAAACAAAATAAAAAATACATGATCTTTTTTTAGCTCATCCATGTTTATTTCTTTCATTTTGTGATTTAACCATGCATCTAGTCTTTCTAGTTGGTTTTTACAGGGTAGGTTGGAATTTCTATTGTGACATACATTGGACCTTAGGTACGTTTCTCTTGAACTTAGTGTACAGGGTTAAGTAATATATCACCATCATCGATGCATTATCAAACGCTAGTCCCATATTAATGCCTTAGGTATAACCCTGTCAAGTTGCGACAATAGCCATGTCTCCTTTATGTGCGTCGTAGCTTTGCAGTAGATCTTACCTGATCATCTATACCTTAGCTAGCACCTCCTTATCGTTTTGGTGTCTATGAAGTGATTTTT
Source organism: Pinus tabuliformis (assembly GCA_031772625.1). Classification (NCBI taxonomy): domain Eukaryota; kingdom Viridiplantae; phylum Streptophyta; class Pinopsida; order Pinales; family Pinaceae; genus Pinus; species Pinus tabuliformis. The sequence goes on from CM062817.1 coordinate 963,876,143, forward strand.
TCTTCTTTTCAAAATTCCTCCTTCCGACTTGCCATGACCTTGAATCTAAGCCTTATGTCCTCTTGTTCATCATATTTATGGCTTTACCCTAGGAGGATTCCAACACTTTAACCCTTGTGATTTTCATTTTTATGAGCCTATTTTTCAGATTGAACCTTGGTTTCTCTCTTCCATCGTCATCACCTACTTGGGATGTCATCTGATTTCACTTGGTGCTTTACCCTTTCTTGGAGGAACTATTCTATTGAGTGATCGTATTAGCCAACCTCTTGTCCTCATTATGTCATGAGTAGTTCCATCATCACTGAAACCATTTTTTATCCTTTATACCACTTGTTCCTCCAAGATGAGTTTCCTTTAAGCTCTTTTAAGACTCCTTAATTTAGAAAATGTCATTGAGTGAACTTGTCTCCTTCACACTTGTAAAAGTATCTGAAGGGTCATCTACCAAGTATAAATTTAACCATTTCTTGGATTGGGATGGACTAGTTACTAAAAATAAATACGCTAGTCTATTGTGGTTCGGAGGTTCTACCTTGATACTTTTATGTCTTTTTCGGGCTTGGGGAAAAACTTTACAAAAAAGGAACTTATAGAAATAAAAGGGAGGGAATAATTATTTCCATTAGTCATCATAAGGAAACATCAATTGTGTCTCCCTTCAACACAGAACCTGTCTTCTTCATTGTCTCATAGTTGGGTTTTAGCTTGCCTGGGAGCTTGTTGAAGGCTTGAAATTCTCTGCCTACAACACTATAAGGGAGACCACCTTGTCTAGACCTTAAAGAAGCTCATTTTCATTTGAAATGGTGGTTTTGACTGGTTAAACTAGTTCTAGTTACCTTTTCCCTATTGTTATTTATTTAAGATGAGCCTTTAGTTACCAATAGGAAGGGACATACAATTGATTCTTCTTGTTGTTTAGGCAAGAGAATGACCCTTAAGTTGTTTGAATGACACAGTCAAACCACTCAAAAGTTTTGCCTCTTAAAAAGAGGGCTTCGAGAATGCAAGATCTATGATAAGACATGAAAGACTAAATTTATAATGTGATTAATATAAACTATCACAATTGAAGGAAAGAGAAATATTTGTCCCAGTTGAGAGAAAGCTAATTAAATAGAAAAATAAATAAATAAATCAATAAATAAATAAATAATTAAGTAGGAATCAAAATTAGGATGAAGGAATTAGATCAAGGAAATAGTTCTTGAGATTTAATCCTTATTGAAACAAATACAAATAGCTAAGTATATAATAAATAGTTACTAGATACTTATATGCAAGTATATCCAAATCTAAATCTATTATGCATAAAAGCGAGAAATATTCATGACACATGCTGAAGTAGTTCAAATAAAATGTCATGTATGAAAGAAAAACATCTATAATTTAAATAATTATATAGCTATCCAGCCTAAAGCAATAAATATTTGTTCTTATACAAATTCAGTTTTCAAGTTGCATCTAAGATTAAGTTTGTAGGATAGTCTAATCAAACTTTTAAATGAATTAACAATTAATACTCAACAATAGTGCATAAAGCAAACTAATAACTCCTACATTAGAAATGAAATTAAAAGAAATATGGAAAATAATTCATTTCAATTATTTAAGTAAACAATAGTACCATAAATAAATGACTGAAACACATATTTATTATAAAATGTATCAAAGTACAAAACTCAAGATACTGCAATAGTGCAAACCCCCTGTTGTCTGCAATTCAATCCCTGTTTGCAAAGAAAATTATCTACTCTAAAACAGTAGTGCATAATAAAATAAAGTCCCTCTACAAAAAGGTTATAAGCGGTTTCACAAGTTTAGCCTCTTCTCCAGGATTCGAATCACATTTTACAAAGGCTCTCGATATCTATTTATACATGATTACATCGATAACATAAATCCTTAAATGCCTCAACCAGAAATGATAATAGTGGAATAAGACAAAAGGAATGTTTTGGTTAGGCTTGGAAAAATGCTAAGAGGAAAAGCTGAAACAAATTGTCCAAATTGGCATGATCAGATATGAGAAATTGCAGTAATTTTGACTTAGCTGCAACATATTCTCCTACGTGGAATAAATGAGCAAACAACTTCCTTTTATTATTATACTTATTTGCTTCCTGGACAATTTCGATTGGTGTTTGTCTGGATTTGAATTAATAAATGGCAGAATTCGAACTTTGTTACAACAAATCAAAAACTAAATAAGATTTTTACCATAAAAATGGCAGTATAACAAATTAATAATTAAAAAAAATCAATGAAACCAAAAGAAATAAGAATCAAGGCCTAATATTAGTGGTTTATAATAATGGCCCCCTTTATGGACAAGTGGCAGATGCAGAGTGGGATCGGAGGTCTCCTGATCGCAAGATTCAAACTAAAGAACACAAAATTTGCGATGGAGTGGATGTGAAATATAATTAATCCAATTTTATAATTTAATTCACATCCATTTGATCAGCGATGTCAAATGATGGAACATAATGAAAATTATGATATGCGTGGATGAAAAATTTTGATTGAATGGAAATTAATATCATATTGAGTCTGGATCAAATCGGCGATAAAATATTTTAGAGTTGTCTTCCTATTGCAATATTGGTGGGATGGAATTTCGGCATTTTTGTGATATCGCTCATCGAAGGATGGTGCAAATCGATGATCGAAGGTTTATGAATAAGAAGCATCGGAAATGTTTCAAGGTGGGTAGACCCGATGTTGTAGTATATTGCAGTTAAATTTCCTATGTGATACAGGCTATCAGAAGTTTCAAATAATAGTTGTTACAAAATGTTGGCATTATGTTTTTCTGGTATGGCTGTATGTTACAGATGTTGTACTTGATGGCAACTCCCGTGGCAAGGCTCTCAGTTTGTTGAAAATTAAGAAGGACGCAGGAAACCAATTCAGAAGGTGCGTACCCGCAGGTACACCATGCAGGATCCGCGTCTAGAGACGCAGTCCAGCCGTTCAGGGGGTGCGTCCACCCAGTGCACACTTTTCAAGGCAGAGAAAAAGCACGTGGGGGTTTCTTGTGTGGTATCTAGCAGACGGTTTTGTGTTTCTATCATGTCGGCTCATGGTATTGTTCCATGTTTTGAGGAGGAGCTTGCCTATATAAAGCAAGGAGATCATTTGGCTAAGCATGTCTTTGGTTGAATATCCTTTTGGGTGAGATCTGATCTAGATCTAAAGAAGGCGAATCTACTGAAGGACTGAGATCTCTTTGGCGCAAGATCAGATCTAAAGATCTTACTGTTTGGGTTACACTTAAAGTCTTGAAATCATTCATACCCGGAGGGACGCAGGTACGGTGAAAGGAAAGCGCGCCGGGACGCAGTGCAGAATCTGGAGACCTGCGTGGGGACGTAGGGCAGACGAAGTTCAGGTGCGTCTCTGAAGCAAAAGACGCGGCGCGACAGTGTTTTTGGGTGCGTCTCTGTAGCAGAAGGACGCGGCGCGATAGTGGTTTTGGGTGCATCCCTGTAGCAGAAAGACGCGGCGCGATAGTGTTTCTGGATGCGTCCCTGAAGCAACAGAACACAGAGCAGTTGAAGGAACAGTGCGTGGGCACGCAGCGCAGCAGAAGGATATCTGCGTCTGGACGCAGAGTAGAAAAAGGTTAGCTGCGTCTGGTCACAGGCCACAGAAGGAAATACTGCGTCTCTGTTCTATTGATTGTATTTATCTGTTGATAAGGTGTTCTGGGTTAATTCTGTTATTACTGATCTGATAACTGTAGTAGATAGTAACTGTTATGTACTGGATGATCATTTGATGCTTTATGAAAAGAAGTAGAGAGTTGTAGCTCTCTGCAGGTTGCAGCCTGCGTACTGGTAAAGGACTGCACCAGTACAAAATCATTGTAAAAGGAGTTTCTAATTTGAAAGAAGATAGAGACATATTTCAGCAGGTGGTTTTCACCCACATTGGGTTTCCACCTTACATCTTGTGTTCTTTGGTGTGACTATCTGTTTTCTTTGTTCATTCTCATTATTTTATGGTACTGATATGCAAGAATAATTCAAAGATCAAATAAGGAAGATTTGTTAAATTGCTAGATAATACTGATTCACCCCCCCCTCTCAGTATTATTTCCAACAATTGGTATCAGAGTAGGTCCTTCAGAGAAGGTTGATCGCTTGAAGGTAGATCGTTCATCATGAGAAACTACGAGAGAGAAGCATCAATCAGGCCACCGATTTTTGATGGGACAAACTTCAATTATTGGAAGGTAAGAGTTACTGCATATCTTCAATCTCTTGGTACAGAAGTTTGGGACATTGTAGAAACAGGCTATGCTTTTCCTTCAGCTACTCCTACAGATCCAGCTGAGAAAAAGAAGTATGAAACAAATGCAAAAGCAGTCAGTACTCTATTAGGAAGTATATCCCAAACAGAATTCATGAAGGTAATGCACTTCAAATCAGCAAAAGAGATATGGGACAAAATGGTCACGAGCTATGAAGGAGATGAACAGGTAAAGCGAGCTAAACTTCAAACTCTCAGGATTCAGTATGAGACTCTTAAGATGTATAATGATGAAAGTGTGGCTAATTATTTTCTTCGGGTAGATGAGATTGCTAATTGTATGAAAAATTTGGGTGAAGAAATAAAAGAGGCTATAGTAGTTGAAAAGATTCTAAGATCATTATCCCCCAAGTTTGAATCTAAAGTATCTGCAATAGAAGAAAAGGAAAATCTTCGAGTTCTCACTATGTCTCAGCTACATGGAATTCTAACTGCTTATGAAATGAGAAAGGGAGGTCCATCAGACAGAAGGGAAGCTGCTTTCAAGGCATCAGGCAAGGAAGATTACTATGAAGCAAGCCATGTTCCAGAAGAAGAGGAAGAAGAATCCAATTTTGTCAGAAATCTTCAAAGGGGTTCTGGAAGGTTCAGAGGTAAGCTACCTTTCAAATGCTTTGCTTGTGGAAGAGTAGGTCATTATGCTGCAAAATGTCCTTATAAGGATAAAGGAAAGGAACCTGCTAGATGGAACAAGAAACAAAGTGCAAATAAGAAAAGCTACTACACCCATGAAGATAGTGATGGTCTATCAAACAGTGATGAAGATGAACGAGGTAATGAATATAAGTTATTAATGGCATTTGAAGATGATGATTATATGGATGCTATAGATGTGGATAACCTTTATGATGAAATCACTAGACTCAAGAGATGTATAGAAGAAAAGAATGTGATCATTGATACTCTACAATTTCAAATTGATGAAAAAGAAAAACATCTTGAAAAACTAGAAGGAGAAATTGTTGGTCTTAGAAAAGAGATTGAGAAAACAAAAGCTATTAATCTTAAGTTTGTCAAAGGATCTGAAACTTTGGATAAGATTATCAATGTGCAGCGGTCTCCTCTAAACAAGACAGGTCTGGGCTACAATGGAGAAACCTCTCAAGCATCCACCTCAAAGAGTTATCTTGATGCAGCAAGAAGAAATGAGAAAAAGAACAATGAAGATCATCAGGTAAAGCAGGGACAAATTACAAACAGAAGCTATCAAGGGCAATCCATCTTAAGGGTGAACCAGCCACAGGTAAAATCTTCTCAATTTGGTCCAAGAATAGATGAAAATAGAAATTACAATCAGTTGGCTGGCAGATTCAATAACCGCAGAAGTTTCTTCAATGGACAATGCTTTTCTTGTCATAACTTTGGTCACAAAGTAGCTCAATGTGTTGCATATAAAACAATCATGACTAGGGAAGCTCAAAAACAAAGAAGTATGACAGGGATTACAAAAAGGACCTATAACAACTTTTCGGTTCTTGAAAATGAAGTCGAATGTTCTATTTGCAATAACTTTGGTCATGAAGAATCTGAATGCAGGAGCAGGTTTCAGCAGAAAAAGGAGCAAGCCTCAAGCACCAAAACATGGAGAATAAAGGAACCTCAAACAGAAAGATGTGGAATAACATTTTATGCAGAGGGACAGGAAAATCTATGGTACATTGATAGTGGATGTTCGAAGCATATGACAGGTGATAAAGAAAAACTTGAATCTTATTCTGCTCTAGAAAAAGGAAAGAAAGTCTCTTTTGGAAATGATACTCCTGCAACTATAAAAGGAAAAGGCATTGCTCAGTTAAAAGAAAAGGTCAAAGCTGGAAATGTTTTGTATGTTGATGGATTGAAGCATAATATTCTAAGTGTCAGCCAGATGTGTGATCAAAGAACCGAGGTTATTTTCAGATCGAATGGATGTCTTGTTCGTGATCTTGATACAGGTAAAACAGTACTCAAGGGCAAAAGAACTCCAAATAATCTGTACATATTTGAAGAAGGACAACAACAATGCTATCTGAGCAAGGATGAAGAGCACTGGTTATGGCATCGAAGGTTGGGACATCTAAGCTTCTCACAAATAAGGAAAGCATGCAAATATCAGGCAGTTCGCGATCTTCCAGATATTAAAATTCCTGACAACACCATATGCAGATCATGTCAGTTTGGAAAACAAACCAGGACTAACTTTCCAGAGAAAGAAGGATCAGCTAGCATGCCTCTTGAGCTAGTACATACAGATACATGTGGCCCATTCAGGAAAAGAACACCTAGAGGAGAGGAATACTTGATATTATTTATTGACGATTTCTCCAGGTTTGTCTGGTTAGGACTTATGAAGCACAAAGATGAAGCTTTCGAAAAATTCAAATCCTTCAAAGCCTTGGTTGAAAATGAATCAGGTCACAAAATTAAGTGCCTCAGATCCGACAGAGGTGGGGAATTTACTTCAAATGAATTTTTCGATTTCTGTGATGAACATGGGATAAGGAGAGAATTCTCTACAGCTAGAACTCCTCAGCAAAATGGAGTTGTTGAAAGAATGAACAGAACAATCCAACAAATGGCTCGTGCTATGCTTGATGAATCAGGAACTCCCGCAACTTTCTGGGGTGAAGCTGCACATGCTGCGGTTGTTATTCTCAACAAAACAAATGTCCGGGTGAATAGCACTCAAACTCCTCATGAGCTTTGGACTGGCAGGACTCCTTCGGTAAAGCACTTCAAAATCTTTGGGAGCAAATGCTATATCAAGAATACTGATGAGCAGCTTGGCAAACTTGAACCTAGAGCAGATGAAGGCATTCTTCTTGGCTATTCTGCACATAGCAAAGCATACAAATGCTACAATAAAAGACTTGGCAGAATTGTTGACAGCATTGATGTAGTGGTTGATGAGAAGGGATACATTCCTAGGCAAGTACATCATGAAGATATAGAAGAAGATGAAGGCTACCCTCAAAGACAGAATAATGAAGAAGAAGAACCCCAAGGAGAACCTCAAGAAGAACCAGAGGAACAGACAAGAATAGAAGAGAAAACTCCATCCAGATATGTTCAGAAGAATCATCCAGAATCTCAGATTGTGGGGCAGAAAGAAGCAGGTGTACAAACAAGAAGAACAGTTGCAGAAGCCTCAAGCTATTTGGCATTACTCTCCTCTACTGAACCACAAAATGTGAAAGAAGCATGCAAAGATGAATGTTGGGTGAAAGCAATGGATGAAGAACTTGAGCAAATCGAAAAGAACAACACTTGGGAGATGGTTCCTAGACCAAAGGATAAGAATGTTATTGGAACAAAATGGGTCTTTAAAAATAAATTGAATGAAAATGGAGAAGTAATTAGAAACAAAGCCAGACTTGTTTGTAAAGGGTATGCACAGCAAGAAGGAATAGACTTTGAAGAAACTTTTGCTCCTGTTGCAAGACTTGAGACCATCCGAATGTTCCTTGCTCTCTCAAGTTTTCAAAACTTCAAAGTATTTCAAATGGACGTGAAATCAGCCTTTCTGAATGGAGACTTGGAAGAAGAAGTGTACATTGAACAGCCAGATGGGTTCATTCTTGGAAATGATCCAAATCTTGTATGCAGATTGAAAAAGGCCCTCTATGGTCTCAAACAAGCTCCAAGGGCTTGGTACTACCGGTTGGACAAATATCTTCATCAACAAGGTTTTTCAAAAGGTTCCGCAGATAGCAATCTGTATATAAAAGTTGAAAATGACAAATTGCTAATACTTGTTGTGTATGTAGATGACATTATTTTTGGCAGCAATGAAGAAGCTATGAGTCAAAGCTTTGCCTCGGTCATGCAGAAAGAATTTGAAATGTCCTTGCTAGGAGAACTGACATATTTCCTTGGTTTGCAAATCCAACAAAAGGAAGGAGGAATCTTTTTATCTCAAACCAAGTATCTCAAACAGATTTTGAAGAAATATGGCATGGAAGATGCAAAACCAGTATGTACACCCATGGTCACAGGATGTAGTCTCAGTGCAAATGATGAATCTGCAGCAGTACATCAACCAACCTACAGATCTATGATTGGAAGTTTACTATATTTGACAGGTACCCGACCAGACATCATGCATGCAGTTGGAATAGTTGGAAGATTTCAGGCAAATCCGAAGGAGACTCATCTTCAGGCAGTGAAGAGAATTTTCAAATATCTTCAAGGGACTCAAGATTATGGCTTATGGTATCCTAGAGATACAGATCTTACTCTTCATGCTTATACAGATGCAGATTGGGCCGGAAGCGTGGATGACAGGAAAAGCACAAGTGGTGGTGCGTTCTTTATGGGTTCCAGACTGGTATCTTGGTTCAGCAAGAAACAAAGTTCGATTGCCTTGTCTACAGCTGAAGCAGAATATGTTGCTGCTGCATCCTGTTGCACCCAACTTCTTTGGATGATGCAGACTTTGCAGGATTTTCAAATCACTTGTACACCACCTATCCCCATCTTATGTGATAACACAAGTGCAATCAGCATCTCAAAGAATCCGGTTATGCATTCAAAAACCAAGCACATACCAATCAAGTATCATTTTCTCCGGGAACAAGTGCTTGAACAAAAGGTCAAGTTGGAGTATGTTCCTTCTAAGGAACAAGTTGCTGATATTCTCACCAAACCATTGCCCAGGGACACTTTTGAGTACCTCAGGCAAAAGCTGGAGGTTGTTGATGCATCATCTTGTTGTTGAACCTTTTCTGATTGATGGTACAGGTTCAGGGGGAGCATTTAATGCATTGTTGGCATTATGGAGGATGGTCAGAAGGAGATCTTGGAAATAGCTGCAATATGTCTCTATCTCTTTCATGGTGGATTATGGTTCTTTGTTACAGATCTGGTTCAAGGGGAGCATGATCTTAGGGGGAGCATACCCCTTTGCCCTTGATGTCAAAGGGGGAGAATGAAGCTGAAGTTTGTGAGGTTGCCATCAAGTCCAAAGGGGGAGATTGTTGGCATTATGTTTTTCTGGTATGGCTGTATGTTACAGATGTTGTACTTGATGGCAACTCCCGTGGCAAGGCTCTCAGTTTTTTGAAAATTAAGAAGGACGCAGGAAACCAATTCAGAAGGTGCGTACCCGCAGGTACACCATGCAGGATCTGCGTCCAGAGACGCAGTCCAGCCGTTCAGGGGGTGCGTCCACCCAGTGCACACTTTTCAAGGCAGAGAAAAAGCACGTGGGGGTTTCTTGTGTGGTATCTAGCAGACGGTTTTGTGTTTCTATCGTGTCGGCTCGTGGTATTGTTCCATGTTTTGAGGAGGAGCTTGCCTATATAAAGCAAGGAGATCATTTGGCTAAGCATGTCTTTGGTTGAATATCCTTTTGGGTGAGATCTGATCTAGATCTAAAGAAGGCGAATCTACTGAAGGACTGAGATCTCTTTGGCGCAAGATCAGATCTGAATATCTGACTGTTTGGGTTACACTTAAAGTCTTGAAATCATTCATACCCGGAGGGACACAGGTACGGTGAAAGGAAAGCGCGTCGGGACGCAGTGCAGAATCTGGAGACCTGCGTGGGGACGCAGGGCAGACGAAGTTCAGGTGCGTCTCTGAAGCAAAAGACGCGGCGCGACAGTGTTTTTGGGTGCGTCTCTGTAGCAGAAGGACGCAGCGCGATAGTGGTTTTGGGTGCGTCCCTGTAGCAGAAAGACGCGGCGCGATAGTGTTTCTGGATGCGTCCCTGAAGCAACAGAACGCAGAGCAGTTGAAGGAACAGTGTGTGGGCACGCAGCGAAGCAGAAGGATATATGTGTCTGGACGCAGAGTAGAAAAAGGTTAGCTGCGTCTGGTCGCAGGCCACAGAAGGAAATACTGCGTCTCTGTTCTATTGATTGTATTTATCTGTTGATAAGGTGTTCTGGGTTAATTCTGTTATTACTGATCTGATAACTGTAGTAGACAGTAACTGTTATGTACTGGATGATCATTTGATGCTTTATGAAAAGAAGTAGAGAGTTGTAGCTCTCTGCAGGTTGCAGCCTGCGTACTGGTAAAGGACTGCACCAGTACAAAATCATTGTAAAAGGAGTTTCTAATTTGAAAGAAGATAGAGACATATTGCAGCAGGTGGTTTTCACCCACATTGGGTTTCCACCTTACATCTTGTGTTCTTTGGTGTGACTATCTGTTTTCTTTGTTCATGCTCATTATTTTATGGTACTGATATGCAAGAATAATTCAAAGATCAAATAAGGAAGATTTGTTAAATTGCTAGATAATACTGATTCACCCCCCCCCCTCTCAGTATTATTTCCAACACAAAAGTCCCGAGGTGAGGAGATCTAATAATTTTATAATGAAGATTTAATTTCATACCAGATCTGAGACATCGAAATTTTTAAATACATGCTCCAACCACAATTCAAATTTATGAATGGGCACAATATCTTTTAAAACTTGGATTTAAACATCATATCGGGTCCAGGGATCGAAAGAATCTTATTAGAAATTATGATAGGGGAACTTGCGATATATGACATGGTTATAACATGATTTCATACTTCGAGCTTAATGCAACCCCGATATATTATTTCAATGTGTTTTCAATAAATTTAACATATATACTTGTCGATATGCCACTTTGTAATATCATTAAGGCTTAAGGCCTTAGTTTGGTTCTTGGTCTCCGGGGCTATGGAAACAATGAAGTATTTAAAAAATAAAAATAATTTACAAAAACAAATAAAAAGGGTAAAATAATGATACAAAAGGATAATGCAAAATATAAAAGGCTAAACCATCTAGACACATCCAATCTTCAAATGTGCATAATTTGCAAACTATTAATCCAAATGAGGTCAAACTAGTTTATATAGATAGATAAGAACAAGTCAAACTCATTTAGGCAATCCCTACATATCAGAATCAAATAGTAGTAATACCAACCATTTTGTTAAAAGGGTCCCCATAATGATATTTAAGTGAAAAATGGGGGGGTTGTGTTTTACCACAACAATGGCGACACACTGGGAAGAACTTGTTATCTCTGGTAAAGATAATGAACTTTAATTTACACAAAAGGTTAAAAATAATAGATTTCAAAAAACCATATAAACACTAAAACATTTCCATGGGTCCCACGTAAATATATTAAGCAATACGAGTTTTGAAAGATAAGTACTCAAAAGTAGTTTTGAGTAAAAATCATGAATCCAAATTTTGTGGAAACATTATTTTAGATTTACCTCATATGAGAAACACAATAAGGTATAGATAGGAGTTTTTTGATAAAGCACACATCCATCGTTATGAATGGTCTCTAACATTGCTTCTCTACCAGTGAGCGTGAAAAATACCCCGACGAAGTTGTCATTTATGCCATACAAGCCTAGCCCCTCTTCTTAATATAATATGGATCACAAAAGTATGAATTCGTAAAAATCCTGGTCCCGCTACTAGTGAGCGTTCATAGTGTTATAGACATTTTTGTGCCCTACAACTCCAAGCATGAAATGTCCATAAACCAAAGGCTCCTAAGTCCCTAAAAGTGTTTTTCTAACCCCTAAAGGAACAAGGTCAACAGAATATAGCTTCTCCCAGAAGTTCTCCACTAGAAACTGCTCAGAATTGGTCAAAACAGGATCATTCCAGCTGCTCCACTGGCTAGGTGCGTTGCATCTCACCCAAATGCACTGTCAGGGTGCGTTGCATTTCAAAACTCCCTTCTGTAGGGTGCGATGGGCGAGAAATGACAAATGGCAGTGTCATTCCGCAAGGTGGAGAGGCAATGGAAGCTTCCAGAATCTTCTCCTGTGACACTTGCCTCACTGAATTCGACCAAGGATGAATAAGAGGCCCTCAGTCTCCAAGTGGAAGCAAGAACTGACAGAGAGAAGACACTAATCAAATCACAAGCTGACTCATCCTCCTTACACATATCTATATATGGATCCCTCATCCCAGAGATCCAGAGGCTGTAATTTTGCATATTGTAAGGAATTGTTGTTGGTTTCTAGAGAAAAAACATCAGATTGTTGGGTGATTTATGCTTTGTTTGAGGTGAAGAGGGGCTTCTTTGCTGGGAAGTTGATGCTGGGTCGGAACCACTGGTTGTAACTCCTCCTGGATCTTTTCTTATTTATCAATAAAAACTATTTGAGTTCTACTCCATGCTTTTGTATCATTGATGCTAGTTACATTTGTATGGTTAACTTAAATCTGATCCTAAGTTGTTTATGAATATAGATCCATGTCTTTGTATAGTGCTCTGCTTCTGTGATCTTACAGGTACTTTGTGAAGCTAGGCATGCAAGGGAGCAGGTAGCTGGAGACCATCAAAGAAGAGAGGGATTGGATCAAAGGATTAGCGCAAGACACAGGTTGGTTCTTTCTATTCCTCTCTATCTATAATTCATAAAGGAAATACAAAAGTAGTTTTTCTCTGTTTGTTTCTAAGGTAGTTGTCACACCTTAGTGGGATAGATTAGTTATAAATAGACACTTTTCCCTGTAACAAAATGGCGACTCCACTGAGGAATGTCTAATTAGTTTGTTTGTGTATCATTCTTTGTTGTTTGTTTCATAAACTTATAAGTAGCTTTCGAATTGCATTTGCCATAACAAATGCAAAGTAGATAACTGCTGCTTCAATCCACTCACTGGATCTGTTTATGATTCAAACAGCTGATTCACAAACTATCTGATTGCCCTTGTGATAGCTCTTAGATCCTCTTTAGATCTACCCCTGATTGTTGCATTACTGATTTCTTTTTACTCGGCCAAAAACCAAGGACTGAACTGCAAACTGTGACCTGGAACCCGGACAGAGTCTCGTTTCTGGCGCAGCGCTGGTACTGTTCAGAGATCCTGAATTTCAGCGCACTTCCCGAAGGGGCAACCTACGCTGCATTTCAGATTCTCTGTGTTACAGGTGCGCTGATCAGACTAGCTCTGTGCAGCTGTGGTTCCTGTGCTTCATTCTTTCCAGTTCTATCCCTGAATTTTGCTGCCTGTGATCAGTATATGTCTGTTTGAAACCTCTTTTCCTTGCTGTTATTCTGCCTCCTTTGTACAAAATAACTGTAGATGTTTTTGTGTGTTTGTTGAGTCGTTTACAGTTTTCCTTTGCAAAATTAGCATAGTCGTACTGTCATCCTTTGATTTGAATATGTTGCAAGTGTCGATTTCGATCATAGGAGAAAGTTTGATTGCTGTTGATGGTCGATTATCCTGTTACTATTGCCTTTGGTATGAATTTGTAATTTTCTAGTGTCAAGAACAAGTGTTCATTTCAAAATCGTAAGGTGTTGTAATCATCTCTTTTTTTGATTTCGAAAAAGAGCTTGTTTATATTTGTCGCTTGAAAAGAAATTCAGATTTGTACATCAACTTTCTTTTTAGCATCAATACTAAGAAAGTCAAAAACAAATACATGCATGTGAATTTGCATATAGACAGTCTGTTTGGCTTGATTTAGGAAAGTGCATTTACAGTGTGCTCTTTGCTCTTTGTGAAAAGATTATGTCTTTCTTTTCCCCTGGTAGCTAGGATTTTCATTGCACAAAAGAGATAAAAGTTTGTTTATCATCTTTAGATTGCATTTTAGGAATTACATCTACATCTCGTGGTGAACCCGAAAGGCAAACTTCATAAACAAAATCAACTTAAAATAAATTCAATGAATCTAACAACGCTTTGGAACTTAACGCACAACATTTAGAGGTCTATGCTAGAGACGTATTCCAGCGTCGTAAAGCCTGGTAACTGTTGTCCTCACTGATGGTTGGGTGATTCCTCCACTTTGAGACGATAAGTGCCAGTACGGACTTGTGCTCCCACGTACTGTCGAGTATATTTTGGGAGACCCCTATAGGCTTAAATCCTTTATCCTTAGGAAGCCGTGTCTGCCGCCCTATCGATCGCAATGCACTGAACACAGCATTCGGGAAGATTGACTGTCGTACCGTAAAAAGTATTCTGAAGTTTTGCGATTGGTTTGGTACTCCCTCTACCTAGATCTCCAGAGCAGTCCCTTTCGTTCCTTTTCAGACTCCTTAATGGAAAAGGTCCATCTGAGCACTTGTCACTTCAGGCTCATTAAAAATCGAAGGAGACTAGAGTCATCTTCTGTTTTTTCTCGACTCTTAAAAACTGAAAAAACAAGTTGTGTCAAAGCATCTAAAATTTATTTTAAACGGAATATTCATTACCCCTTTCCTACGTTGATCTTGGGTTGAGAAAATGGAGTCCACCAACCAAGGAATTCCCCTTGGAGGAAATCCTAGTCCCTTCTCCTCTTGGGGAGATGTTGGTGCACCCCATATGGCCACATTGTCGCTTCTAGGACTGACAATTGGTTTGCCTGTATGGCTCTTCTCAACCTCTGTCATTCAGAACACCACTATTCCTGAATAATCAAATCAGCAATTAGACGAGTCCAGAGTTACCCACCAACCTTCTACTTCCTCTAATTCTTCCTCTCCTCCTTCCTCTTCGCTTGATGGGGCTGGTAAAGCCAAAAGTCAAGTTCCTAAGGAGAAGAAGGAAAAGAAGAAGAAAGAGAAGAAGAAGAAGGAGCCAAAAGCGAATGGGGGCAAACAAGTGTCATCTAATGAAAATACACACACTGCATCGACCAGGCCTAAATCGCCATGTGTCATTTGCAAAGGAGACCACTTTCACAAAGATTGTCCCTGCATCCCTCGGATCTTAAGGGATTGGTCTCCTCGTTTGCACAACCCGGTGTCGTCAACCTCT
This sequence comes from Pinus tabuliformis, assembly GCA_031772625.1. NCBI lineage: Eukaryota > Viridiplantae > Streptophyta > Pinopsida > Pinales > Pinaceae > Pinus > Pinus tabuliformis. The sequence goes on from CM062817.1 coordinate 963,891,167, forward strand.
GATGATCATGTTGAAAACACACCGTCAACTAGTGAAAGTGAAGCCCCAGGACAAAAAGGAAAATATAAATTTCCTTGTAAACTGTGTGAAGGCGATCATGCCTTCCACCGTTGTCCCTTCTTAGACGAAGCTAAAAGAGTTTTGGATGATCGTCCGGTTTCACCATTACGACTTCCTCCTGGATATAAAAAACTCTTGCTGAGTCCGTCACTAGATAAAAATCCAGTTGACCCGCTCAGGTGGTCGCCCGAAGCATTTGTCATTGAAGATGAACCATCTGAATCCATACTAGACGAAAGTCAAAAGGTCGAGGCGGCAGTTGACCCGGTCTTGCCTTCAGAGGTTCCATCTTCAGATGATACAATCACTGAAGAGAACAAGGATGACACCGTCCAAATTATTTTCATAAGCACAGACTCCAACAAACATGGGGACAATTTACCCGTTCCTTTACCGCAGGAAGGAAGTTCATCAGAGTCGTACCCAGTCGTCTATTCGGTCCCACCTCCAAGAAACCTAGTTGTCTCCTTCGACTGGAATCAACTAGGCAGACCCCGTTTACCAGCTAGTGTACCATTCCGAATTATTTTTCAGATATATAGAATGGTTATGGCTGGTACCATCATAGATGAGGGGGCTTCTGTGAGTATCCTTTTCTCAACTGCTTGGAAAGCGCTTGGTTCGCCACCGCTTTTGCCTGAGATGAGAAATCTGACAGGCTTTGATAAAGGAACCAGGAACCTTCCCGATGTACCCATAACATTGAGAGGGAAAACCGTTCACATGAATGTAATGGTAGTTCAAGGACCCCTGGATTGCAATCTACTCCTTGGACGAGACTATATTTATTGCATGGGAGCAATTGTCTCTTCACTCTTTAGAGTAATGTGTTTTCCGTATGAAGGAAGAGTGGTCAAGCTCGTGGACCAGCTTTCATTCCCCGGATCATACAGAGCAAACAGTCATATACCATCCCTGAATGGTCTTTTCACGCAAGAAATGTCTCAATCTCCAGTCCGTCCTCCCGATGAGCGCGATTAATTTGGAGGGATATGACTGAAACCCAGGGGGCATGCACCCTGGTCTGCTTCGGCAGGAAAACTTTGGGTATAGGGTAGGTTTCCGCGAGAGAATATGACTAGTCTGTACCCCCGTCCGTAATTGGAAGAGGGGGTTATTCTAGAACAATATTATCTTGTCAAAGTAATGTGAGTTGGCGAGCACCGCCACTCACCTTTGTTTATTTCGGTAGACATCGCCGGAGAAGTGTTTTGTTTGCGCTGTGAATAGAACGTTCTTTGGGTAACCTGTAAGAGGTAGGCCTCTCTCGGTAAAACAAATTTTTTAACGGAATAAAGAAGGGGTAACCTTGAAACTCTGTTTTATACCTGGGGACATGCAAACCTTTTGGAATGCAAGCGAAGAGCGACTATTTATTTTTTAAATTTTTAGGACCTCTACCCCTTTAAACTCGTAGGACTGGTCGTTTTCTAACTTGCATAAAGAAAGGATGTGGGGCAAATCTCTAAAAGTTGCCATTTTTATATGAGACATTCTTATCACAAGACTGGATTAATCGAGTAGTTTTAGCACATAGTTCAAGCTCGTTAAAAAATAAACATAAGACATGAGCAAATGTTTCCACCCGCGTTTAAGCTCGTTAAAAAATGAACTATTCCCCAGTAAATAACCATCGTGAATGTAGTACTTCAGCCGTTAAAGCCTTGGTCGTGTTTGCACCGTCACCTCCACTTTTCATTTTCTGATCATTCACCTCCATTTGATTGTTTACCCATTTTTGAGGAACAGCTGCGAAGAGTGATTTCACTAGCCATCCTTGTGACACTGCCGTGATTGGAAAATTCCAAACCTTACCTGGAATCAGCTGCTACCCATTTTATCACTCGTTCCTCAAAAGATGAGTCTCCTTTAAGATCTTTTCAACTGACTCATAAAATATGAAAAGATTTCCGAGCCATTGGCCTCCCCAGCTCGTTAAAGGGACAGGAAGTGCTATCCCTCATCTAGATTTTAATCTTTTTGGACCTGAGGGATTATTACACAAAAAGATCGAGCGCTTGTTTTGTTCGGCTCGTTAAAACTATAAAAAATTCATCCCTTCTGTATTGTTTTATACTTTTTCGGACTTAAGGGATTAGATGACGAAAAAGGAATTTTGGAGTTACCTTTACGTTCCTTTTCGGACTCTCTAAAATTGAAAAGGATCGAGTTATCTTTGTCGTTAAACTCGTTAAAAAGATTAATAGCGACAAACTTGTCTTTAGATGAGAACGAGTTTCACTATCGCTAGGCTCGTTAAAACATAGCGATGGGTTTGCCTGAAGGGAAAATTATAGAACAAGCATATGTTATCCTCCTCAAGCTTGACAAAAATAAAGAGGTACTGGTCAGCAATGACTGGGGAAATTGGGAAGAAAACTCAAAGAAACTTTGTTGGTAGCAAGTCGCTCTTGAACATGACACTTCCACTCCGTGTCTAAGTCGGGTTGGGTTGTTTCATTCACCGGTCACATCACCATGGTCACGCCATACCATCCACATTTTGGGTTCATGCTACCAATCCATCTCATCAGTGTCGCCGATATGTTCAAGAGAAGTCATCCAGAGAAGTCACCTGTGTCTCACCCACTACCATACATTATACTATGTTCTTTCATGATCGCCACCCTGAACCTTATATCATCAGATCGTTTTCACCTCCATCAAAATCATTTTCTCCGTTCCATGTCATTGATGTGGGATTCATTAAGGTCCTCCTGTGACGGATCACTTCTTGTCGACATTAGCTCATTATCCAAGAAGTTGATCTAGGAACACCCCATTCAGTACTTTGAAGCTTGCATGCCTCAATGGCAAGTTTCTCACTTCTGGCGACAGATTTACATCAATGGCCTTCGACCGAAAGATTTTGCGTGGTGTTCGATGCCAGGTCCTTTATTCACACCACGTGAATTGTACTGCAGTACCTTGAGGATCATTATCATTATCGGTGATTCCTCTCGCATTTGTTAACAATTTACATCATTGACTGGTAATCAAGCGATGTCTTTCCGTGTTCGACTTCAGAACATTTCTCACATGGATCGACTTGTACTTTGAGTGAATATCGGACGAGATTGAAGACCCCAAATCTAGTTTCATCCATCCGGGCTACGATATATATTCAGGAGAATAAAGACATTAAATGTACAGCATTGCAGCACAGATAATCATCCTACCAAAAGGATGATGGCTCTATCAGAATCATCAGTCTACACTCAGAGGATTGTTTGTCCTATGTACATGAAAATGAATTTATAAAGCTGAGCATGGGAACGCCCGCCTCAGCTAGATCATGAAAACAGTATGAAGATAATGTATTGTATTGTATCTTATTACAAGTCTCCTCCCAATGTTGAAAGAACTTCAGATCCTCATAATAAAGCATTTCACCCGACACCAAAAGGTTAACGACCTCATGCTTTAGGGGGTAACTGTTATAGACATTTTTGTGCCCTACAACTCCAGGCATGAAATGTCCATAAGCCAAGGGCTCCTAAGTCCCTAAAAGTGTTTTTCTAACCCCTAAAGGAACAAGGTGAACAGATTACAGCTTCTCCCAGAAGTTCTCCACCAGAAACTGCTCAGAATTGGTCAAAACAAGATCATTGCAGCTGCTCCACTGGCTAGGTGCATTGCATCTCACCCAAATGCACAGTGAGGATGCGTTGCATTTCAAAACTCCCTTCTGTAGGGTGTAGTGGGTGAGAAATGACAAATGTTAGTTTCATTCCGCGAGGTGGAGAGGCAATGGAAGCTTCCAGAATCTTCTCCTGTGACACTTGCCTCACTGAATTCGACCAAGGATGAGTAAGAGGCCCTCAGTCTCCAAGTGGAAGCAAGAACTGACAGAGAGAAGACACTAATCAAATCACAAGTTGACTCATCCTCCTTACACATATCTATATATAGATCCCTCATCCCAGAGATCCAGAGGCTGGAATTTTGCATATTGTAAGGAATTGCTGTTGGTTTCTAGAGACAAAACATCAGATTGTTGGGTGATTTATGCTTTGTTTGAGGTGAAGAGGGGCTTCTTTGCTGGGAGGTTGATGCTGGGTCGGAACCACTGGTTGTAACTCCTCTTGGATCTTTTCTTGTTTATCAATAAAAACTATTTGAGTTCTCCTCCATGCTTTTGTATCATTGATGCTAGTTACATTTGTATGGTTAACTTAAATCTGATCCTAAGTTGTTTATGAATATAGATCCATGTCTTTGTATAGTGCTCTGCTTCTGTGATCTTACAGGTACTTTGTGAAGCTGGGCATGCAAGGGAGCAGGTAGCTGGAGACCATCAAAGAAGAGAGGGATTGGATCAAAGGATTAGCGCAAGACACAGGTTGGTTCTTTCTATTCCTCTCTATCTATAATTCATAAAGGAAATACAAAAGTAGTTTTTCTCTGTTTGTTTCTAAGGTAGCTGTCACACCTTAGTGGGATAGAGTAGTTCTAAATAGACACTTTTCCCTGTATCACATAGCCCTGACAAGTTTACCTTTAACTCCCATACTTCCTCTTTTAATCACCCTTTTGATAAGCACATTTTTTAGCTTTTAGTTTATGATGTATTTGAGTGAAAAGAGATGGGATGGTAATATAGACTTATGTTAATGGATACATTACTTTCATATTGTCAACTCAAAATTATTTCCCTGTGCCTATAAATTAGAGGTTTTTTATAAAGTGGAGGGGATGGGAGGGATTCATTGAGTTGAACTCATTTTTGTTCTTATTATGAAGCCAGCTCACAAAAAGATAGAAAATATAGATCAACACCTTAGAATTCAACCTCTTCGAGGGGGAAACCTCCTTTATATTACACAAATGAAAAATTCTTGGATGATACAAATGATAAGAACTCCTTTCTATATATAGGAGTCTAAGGGGTCATAATATAATCAGAGACGACATAACAATAATAATGTAAGGGCACAATAATAACAATAGTGGGCTTCTACGGGGCACAATAATAACAATATGGGGACCACATGGACACAACAATATAATAAGGGGGTTGTACTAATAGCAATAAGGGGTTACACTAGTAGTATAGGGACCTAACATTCTTTCCTTGAACAGATAAACTCTATCACTTAGAAAGGATGTGTGTTCCTCCATGAAAAATATTTTTAAAGCAAGATGGATTTGTGATTTCATAAAGATATTCCTTTAATGATAAATGAAATTCACTGATAGATAGAGTAAAATATCTCCTCTTTATTTGAACCATTACTAGGTGAGGAAAAGGCCTTTCATAGAAATCATGGAAAATTTACCAAAATTAAACAAAAACTAAAAGTAAAAGGAAATCAACAAACTCTAAAAATAAAAATCAAATGTAAAAGACAAACTTGAACAAGATTTCTGATGCAAATGTATCAGAAAAAAGAAATCAAAGAAGATAATCATGTGATCATTTATCTTTTGTTGGGAATCTATTAAATTTTATCTTGAGTTATAAGTGAGAAAGATTTTGAAATTGAAAGATGATTAGCAGTGATGATAAAGAATAAGCTAATTGAGAAGTTTTAGTCTGTATGAAAATTTTCTTATTTCAAAGTGACATCTACATGAAAGCATTTTAACCATTTTCTAATAAAAGTAATGCTAAAGAGATAGACTAAAGGTTCAGAAATTCCCTAATTTAGCTCTTTCGATGGAGATCATTACTACTTCTCCAAAAAAATGTAATAAACCAAACCAAGGATAATAAGTTACAAATATGATCCGGTAGAGACATGAAAATGAATCATGAAGATCTGCAAAAGAGAGTCATATATCAACAAAATCTAAAAACAAAACTAAAATTAAAATTAAGTGAATGAAAATGAATGAAAGTGGCTATGTGAACTTACCATTGGAAAATTTAATTTAGTCTTACTTGAGAGATAACATATTCTCCACCCGAATGCGGGTGATTACCAAAGTCAATAAAATGATGAGACGGCAGGGTGGCGGATGGGCTGGCCACATGGCCCCCTGCAAATTCCCCCATGCGAATCTAAATTGAATTCAAGGCACCTTGCAGGCACCATTTAATGAATGCACAGGCCGAGACAGAACCAAATCACACATAAGAATTGAGCCTGAAAACTCCTCTGTAATTCCGCGCCCCCCCCGCTACATTGTGTTTGTCATCCATAGGCTAGAGAGCCTAATGTGCACATTGTAACAGGTAGTCGATGCTGGTTGTTAAGCTGCATTGACCTGGGCAATGGATTCCACTGTTCCCACACCTGTATCTGCAACCTAGCTCAGGTCCACTCTTCCTCTATCAATTCCTCGCGTAGTTCCTCCACCATACCCGCTGCTACTACCCTTGCTTTCCACCCCACCATGGTTCACCATTGTATGTGAAGTAGGAGAGGTGGCACTAGAGGTGGGAGCTCTCACACACCTGCAATGTCCAGCCCTGACTCGGTTTCCCCTACTTCCTCTACCGAAAACCCCAATCCGCCTAGTTTCACTGGGCATTACCTAGCCACCCGCAGCGGAAGAGGAAGAGCCTGGCTCCATGGCACAAGAATATCAGATGTGGTGGTTTGCATTGCTAATTTCCCCCTACCTCTGTATCCTGTTCCGCATACCACGCAATTTCCATTTCGTAGCTCCCTAAATCATCCCGTAATCATTGCCACCATTACAATTACTTTTACAGAAGAAACAGAGTCGCCAGCTCCTTTGGTTGAACACATTGATGAGCCAAATAGAGACAATCCAAGCATCAAGAGCTGGTGCAACCCTGGTGAACAATGAGCAGACAAAGATAGAGCCACCCTGCATGGTAAAGCGGTGGCTGGCAGCCAACATGTTGAGGAAGGTAAGCTTAGTAACACGCAAGCATCAGGTAGTCGCCATGGAGACATGTCAAGAACGCGTGTGGGTGCATGCAACATTGAGGGAGACCATCCAGCACATGGTCGTGGTTCTTTGGATGAGGATGATGATTCAGACAAGTATACGTGTCCGATTGTGGAGAAACCAATGCCGGAAAATTGACAGCCAGGTGTTGAGTTTGCTAGGTGGATTTTTCGTCTTTTTGACTAGGCAGTTTTCGTTAAGTTTGTGTGTTTCTTGGTTAGGACTCTGCTATGTCTAAAATGTTTCTGTTGTTTTTGTGATCAAACTGGTAACCCCTGCATGGGCTATTTTTTGGACTTATGCTTTCTTGGACTCGTTTCCCCTCTATTGGGGTGGTCAAAGCTAGAAAATCTTATTGTGTGATGAATGATGCTTAGAACTTCTGAGGCCAGGCCTCACTGTAACTCCTTTTTCTATCATATTAAGAGAATAAACTTACTTAGAAAAAAAACATATTCTCCAAGAAAATATAACTTCTTCTTTTAATTAGAATTAAAATCATGAAGAAGTTGAATTGACTGAAATCTTATTGACCCAAAATCATCATCTATTGAATCTAAAATGCTAAGTAATGAGTTTTTCAGTGGCATTCTCTTCAAATTTAGATTGGAGGAAAACAGTGGTGAATCATGACATTTCCTTTGAACTTCTTCATATATGGTTTTATCATAGAAACCTTTTTATACCATATGATGATTTTTTACAAAATTAATGCAATTAGTCGCATCACAAGTGTATATGATTCATCTATGATATGTTTTAATCCATTTTGCTAAGAACTAATCGAGGAATGCCAAGGAAAAAAAATTGACTCATTACTTGTTTATTTAAAATATGAAATAGAATAAAACAAAAGGAATCTAATCTAAATTAATCTATTCCTATTTCCAACTAAATAAAAGGAAACATGACTAGGTATAGTCATACTTCCAATGTAACCATGTAAGCACTTTATTTCCTGCATGTATGCATAGATTAAACATCAATAACAAAAAAAACATATATAATTAAAATAAAATAACTAAATCTGAATGTAGAATGTACATCTATTGCTAACATACTTACAAAAGGCAACTTATTTATAATAGCCTTCCCTTGAAATGTCCCTTATTGGTGAATTTCAATTGGATCATAGAAATATGGATAAATTTCCATTAATGATTGGAAAGGATTTAAAAGAGAAGATAACATGCCAGATTGTAGATATGCATTTTTAGATACAATGGACTACAAAGATTTGTTAGTCTTATGTGCATATGTTAAATTATCAACAATCTTTCGTGCCAAATAACTTTATAAATGTATCTCAAATGGGTCTATGAGATATGGATGGAAATCTGATAGATTCAAAGGAACATTATTAATTAAATTAGATTGTTAGTCATATGGGATCAATTTATTTTTTCAAGTGTTGTTTCATATCGAGAATGTATTTTAGAGAGAAAAGTAAATTGAAAATATACAACCATCAAATAGAATTGAAATATAAAAACTTCTTGATGGATATAATCTAGATTTTGTGTTTTTTCTTCACATTCTGGCAATACATATTGCGAATTTTCAACGCTTAGTTGCTAGATATGCCAAAAAAAGACAACTAAAAACTGAAAAATGTTAATAGAAAACAAATCCAAAAAAATTGAAAATAGATGAAGGAAAATATTAAAATCAAATCATAATTTACACTATTGTTATAATAAATGTTACAACATAAATAGAATTGATTTAAAACAATTTCCTCCTCACAAGTATTGGCCAGAAAATAAGAAGGATTATCGGCATTCACTTGTGGAAGAGGAAACGATTATGAACCACAAACAAATATAAGAGCTTGATGATCATACAAATTATAAATTGGAAAAGACTCTTGAATGTCGAAATCATTTTTTACTTGAGAATGAGAATTAGTTGGAACAACTTTTGAGTTTGAATGTTCATCTTTCCCACATATGATTGATCTCTAATCATTGGAATTTAAATGAGAAGAAGATGTTTCAATTTTCTCAATGTGAGAATAATTATCATAAATACCTTCATGAAATTCTTTGAAATTTTCTTCATTCCCATATGAAAAATCAAAAAAAGAAGGAAAATTAAGCTAAGGTTCATCAATGTTGGAAGAATTACCAATAAATAATTCTTTATCTGGATAAAAACTAAAAGGAAATTTATTTGAATCAGTCTCACTGCTTTCTAGAACAATATTCATGCAATGAGAAGGTAAATTACTATCAGAAAAAATATTGAGATAGAGGGAAAAATGTGAATAAGAAGAAATGAATCTACAATATTCTCTATTTGTATTTTGTTCATTACAAATTTCAGATTTTTTATCCTTCAATTGATTAACTGTGCTTTCTTGAAGAATATTTTTGGTTGCCTGAATTTTACATTTGATCATCATGAAATAAGTTAAAAATTTGTACAGTAGGTTGCATATTATTGGAAGTGTGAATTTATGTTTGTACTTGTTGATTTATGGTCTGATTCCCTGAATTTAACTCATAGTGATTTTCTAATTTCAAGGTAATGTTTTCTCCAAGATTGTTGCTAGTATCTTCTTGTATTTGAATAGTAAAATTTTCCAAGCCTTGTGATTGAGATTCATTGGCATGAGAAGGTGCATCCTCATCATTGTTAAGACTATAGGAAGTTTGCAATAAATGAAGGAATTGATCGTACATATTAGAGGCCACTTCATCATCATTAGTTTGCACCTCCATATTGGAATTCTTAATTATACTAATAAAATTGGAAGAAGCTTGAGAAAATCTTGCAATAATTTCACATGGATTGTGAATGGGAGGAAGAGAGTAAATATAACAAACCAATCTAATAATTCATCTTTTGAACATTTATGTTCAATTTTAAATCTCAAACAATTTATACAAAATCTAATGGTAAAATCAATAAAAGACTCACTTTCAAACCTTTGTACATCTTCAATTTTGTCACATACTTGTTCATAGTCATAGCCGTCAAATTTACATAGAAACATTGTAATAAATTGATCCCAGCTATGAATTGAGGTAACTGGAAGCAATTGACACCCACTTCTGCCTTTTTCCAAGAATGTAAGAGTAAAAGTCATGCATAAAATACCTTTATCAATACCATTAAAAGTAGAATTTGAAATTTTTTGAATAAATTATAAAGCATGATTGTTGGGTGTGGAATCCCCCCAAGGCATGTTTTGGGGCTTAAAGCCCAAGTTTTTACCAAGTCCATTGTAAAGACTCTACGATTTGTGGGCGCGGAGCGCGGAGTAATAATAGAGTCACATGGTTGTCCGCCCTTGTTTTTTGTAATGCAATGTCAGCTTGAAAGATCTACCCATAGTCCATGGACCATGGGATTGTATAAATAGAACGAGGCTCTAAGTGTAGAAAACATCAGTTAAGAGATAGAAGAATGATGAGTTTAAGAGATTAAGTCGAAGTGTAAAGTGTGTCTTTGGGTTGTAGAGTAGGAGAAGGCTCTACAGCTGAGAGCATAGAGGTCTAGTAGTCCGCAGCTAAATGCGCAGACCCCTGCAGCTAATTGCGTAGGGAAGGTCAAGTCTGTAACCATTGGAAGCATTAATAAAGAGAAGTTTTATCATATTTTTGTGTATCTTTTCCTGTTTTATGTGTTATTGGGTATAAATTGCAATTTTACTGTTTATTTGTTGCGCAAACTCATATGAATGTGTTGTATAAATAAATACAATGTAAGGCATCCATTTATGTGAAGATAGCTAACTAGTGTAGGAAGATCAGTAAGATCTCAGGTGTGACTTAGGGAAATAGTGTAGAGCGTTGCTTGAGCAGTGCAGAAACCCCACAATCCCTCGTTAGGGCTGCACAAAGGCAATATTATTAGGACAGGAAAGTGCACGAAGTAACCTGCGCAAAGGGTCTAACGGTTGGAACCAATCAAACGTCAGACATCTTAAGGGTGCAGAAATCTGGTTCCACGGGGGATTCACTCACTGAACCTCTGACATAGCACGTGCGTTCGTGGTATAATAAACAATACCCTTAATTTGACTACATATTGGAAAATACCTCTAAAAATAAAACCCCCTACCAATATAAATCCAATACACCTTCCCAATTTAAAAAACCCCTATTTTCACTAAATATTGTGTGTATCCATTTTTTTGTTCACATTTTTTATACCCTTTTATTTTTATATCCTTTGTATAGTGACATGATGCCTCTCTTATGACCCCACGTGCATTCTACAATGCACCTTTCTTCTTTTGATATACATTGTAAATGCATATTAGTTTCACCTTTCTTATTTTGATATACATTGTAAATGCATATTAGTTCTCCCACAATGCAATTACTTAAACCACACTTAAGCACATCTAACTATGATTTGTGGCATTTACTAATCTAAGACACACAAAGATCAACCATGTTTTAGGAAGATTGATTATGCGCATGTATATAAAATAACATATAAATTGATCTATATGATGATGAAAAACCAATTGATGAATCTTCATGAATAGGTTTGTACCAAATAAGGTGTTCAAGCACAAGTCTAGACCCTCTAGATGCATGAAAGCTATCTACAAACAAGGTTGGGGCCCCAAATCTCAAATCAAGGGTGCAATCCAAACCTAGACATGCTTAGAAGAAGAGGATGGACAAGTCCCAACACATGCGCTCTTAAGGGAATAACACGAAAGCATGAAATCACCTTTTGATTCACTGTCATCTCACCAATAATATATGCGCTATCACTCATACACTATATAAAATGCAACAATGGATTGGATATAACACATAGGAATTAAATGAATGGACTACAACTAGAACATAAGACAATATTTTGGTTGTAGAGGTGATCCGCTCCATTTGGCTAGCTCAAAACAACGATGTATTCCAAATTCTTACAATATTTTCTACATGATGAAGGCAAGCATTACCCTACCATGCACCTCACTAAATACAAGGCTTCCTTGCACTCTCATACCTTTGAAATACAATTCTAAAATTTCTTGAGGATATTTTGATTATCCAATTTTAAGTTCATAACCAAGCCAAACACGACATTGGTGTATGAGACCCCCTTACTTGTGTGACAAGGGACCCACTTCCACACAGTGATTTGACTGCTAAGTTAATGAAGGCATACATAATCTACCCCCTCTGGTTTTGAAGTTGTGACCTCTTAGGAGGAAACACATGCTCTTAACCATTAGGCCCACTCAAGCTAGATATAATGGATTTCTCCTTAAGGTGTATTTTAAATAATGAGTGATTACATTGGAACTAACATCATATAGGGAATAGAAACAACTGTAGAAATTTTGAATAATTTAACACATATTCAACAGAGATTATTCTGATCATGTACTATTGTGGAATCCATACAAAATACATAAGCTTCTCTACGTTGATCATCAATATAGCAGCATCAATAACAATAAAACATCAAGAGCATTCACACATTAACACAGTATGTATCCCGGGGAAAGCATCTCGCTAAAAACCCCAACTATTTGTATATTAATGATTGAGTCATGTAACATTACACAACATAATACTTCTCACAAGTATCTCCACCTCTGTTACATACAATACAACTCAGATCTGATCTCCAAATCTCTTCCACTGCTTGCCTGCCTCCACTGCTCAATACCTGCTCAAGAACTGATGAGAATGGCTTCCCAAACTCGTTTTTCACCTAAAAAATAGTCACTCACTCTTTGTTGGACGTGAGCACAAGCTATAATGTGGGAAAATACGTGAGCAAACTCATTGGCATACTCAATCCCTTGATTGTGCAAGATCTGGTGCACAACTATAGTCGCAACTGATAGCAATCTGATTCTCTACCACCTATCCCTGTTGAACTGAACATGCACTGACATGCAACTGAGTTAACTGATGTGTTCATTAGTTGTATTATGAGTTAATAACTTGTGAATTAATTAATAACTAATTCACCCAACTCATCTCTAGTCTATTTTCCAGTTAGACTAAATACAACCAGTTTAACAAAGCTAAACTGAACACAACTCCATCAACTCCACCAAACTCAACTGATTGAGTTCTAACTGAAGTCATGCATGCAACAACTCAACTAACTCATAAGAAAAGTGTATTTCCTTCTGACAGCTGCATGTGCCACCTCTGTAGCTCAAACTGAAGTGCTCCAAGAGAATAAGATTAAGTTTATAGTCCAAATATTATTGTGAGATAATAATATTTGACTTTTCTATTTTTGACAGCCAGTCTAAAAATAGACTTTGATCACTCACACTTTCATCAAAAATAGAAGTCCATCTATTTTTTCCCAACTTGATCAATCATCCATAAACAACAACTTCCAATCCATAGACATGATCCATATGTCTAAAAATAGACATAGTCTAAATATAGACTTGCGCCAAAAATAGCCTGCAGGCCCACTTAGTGAAGGCGACTCTTTTCACTAAGCTCCATCATCTTGTTGCAATCTCAACACTCCCTCTTGACAAGATATGGATTATCAGCAACCCCTATCCTGCCTCGGTGGTACTCAAATTTTCTCCTGGTGAGAGCCTTTGTCAGAATATCAACATCCTGATCCTCCATTGGAATGTACGAAAGTAACATGATCCTCCGCTGCACACAATCTCTGTTATGATGGTATCTGATGTGCTTGGACCCGAAAAACCCGACCAAGATCATCCTCATTAACACAAATCTCTGCTTCCCGCTGTACCAAGAAACTATTGTCGATCCGATACTGAAGACCCCTCCTGATGTGCTCTTTCTGTCCATTGGGCTCCCTGCCCAATCTGCATCCGTGAAGCCACATAGCTTCACCTCATCCTCCTGTCTGTACCACAAACCATATCCCGATGTGCCTCTCAAGTAGTGCAATACATGCTTGCCCGCCTTCCAGAAGAGCTTGGTAGGCTTAACCATAGCTTGTGAAAGCTGGTTAACTGCATAGCATATATCAGGTCGTGTATTGACCAAATACATCAGCGACCCCACCAACTGTCGATAAACAGTGGCATCCACTTCTTCTCCCGAAGTGGCATCCTCCTTCCTCCAACCTCCAGGAAGAGGAGTATCAACAGGCTTGCAGCCATGCATGTTGAACTTCTCCAGTATCACCCGAGCATACTTGCCCTGAGAAACAAACAGTCCACCACTGCGCTGCCATATTTCCAATCCTAGGAAATAGTGAAGGAGGCCCAAATCCTTCATCTCAAACTCTTTAGCAAGATCCTTCTTGCATGACAGTATCAACAGCTCATCACCCGTTAGAATCAAATCATCAACATACAGTACAATGATAAGCAACTTACCCTCCACCACAATCTGGTATAGGTTCGGATCCGCCTCGCTCTTGGAGAATCCAAGTCCTGTGAAATAGCTGTCTATCCATGTGTACCAAGCACGTGGTGCTTGCTTCAACCCATACAGCGCTCTCTTGAGCCTGCACACATGCGACTCCCTGCTGAAGACTTCAAAGCCTTCGGGTTGCTCAATGTACACCTCCTCCTCAATGACTCCGTTGAGGAACGCAGTCTTCACATCCATCTGATGAATGTGCCATCCCATCTGCGCTGAGAGAGCAAGAATCATCCGTATGGAAGAATACCTTGCGACAGGTGCAAAGGTCTCCTCATAATCGATCCCCTAAATCTGTGAAAAGCCTTGGGCAACAAATCTTGCCTTGTACTTCTCCACACTCCCGTCAGCTGCCTGCTTAACTTTGTAGATCCATCTCGAACCCACCACTGATTTCCCTTCCGGTCTAGGAACAATCTCCCATGCGCTATTTCTGACAATAGAATCATACTCTTCCACCATGGCGTCTACCCATGCGGGATCCTCCACAGCTTCCTCGAAAGAGGATGGCTCAGTCACAACACACTTTCTCATAAGAGCCATGTATCCAGTGTACCAATTAGGTGACTGTCTCTGCCTGCGTTGGGTTGTAGGTGGTCCTACAACTTTCTCTGCATCTTGAGCCAGTCGTTCAGCTTCTGTCAAGCGCTTTCGCCCTCTGATGGTTGGCGCTGCATGAGTGGTCTCTTCCACTCCATGAACCCCATCCTGTGGTTGATCCACATCCTAAAACTCATCCTTATGAACTAATAGCTCCTCATTTGCATGCAAGTGTAGCTCCCTCTCAAGCGAACACTTCATGGCTTTCTCCTCCTGAAATTTTATATCCCATCGCACAACAGTTTTACCACTGTCTGGCAAATACACACGATAGTTGTGGGGCGTATCAGTGTACCCCTCAAATATCCCAACCTCTGCGGTCAGATACAACTTCTTCCTGGCATCCTTCGTTACATGCATGTAAACATTAGCACCAAAAATCCTCAAATGAGAAAGATCAGGCTTCTTACCAGAATAAGTCTCCTCTGGTGTACTCATGCCAAGTATCCTATGAGGACAACGGTTCTGCACATAAACTGCTGTATTGCATGCTTCTGCCCACAAGTGAAGGGGTAGGCCCTGATCATGCAACATTGCCCGTTCAACACCCACAATCATTCTATTCTTTCGCTCAGCTACCCCGTTTTGCTGTGGGTTATGCGGAGCTATGAGCTCTCTACGAATCCCTTCTATCTTATAGAAATCCTTGAACTCGTCCGAGATGTATTCACCACCATTATCGCTCCTAAGAGCCTTCACCTTCTTCCCCGACTCCTTCTCGACCAGTGCTTTGAATTCACAGAACTTTGAATATGTCTCGCTCTTCTTCTGCATGAAGAAGATCCAACACTTACGAGAGAAATCATCAACAAAAATCACATAATACCTGTGTTTTGTTGTCGAAGCAACTGAGAAAGGTCCACACACGTCTGTGTGAATTCTCTCAAGGATCGTCGTGGCGCAACTATCCTTCTCGTGAAAGGTGGCTTTCACAAACTTCCCCAAAGTACACCCCTTGCACTGATCTGACTGCGCAAGTGTGCCTTTAGGAAGCCCTGTAGTGATCTGCTGCAGTGTCTTCAAGGCTCCATGGTGAAGGTGACCCAATCTCCTGTGCCACAACTCGCCATCATCCCAGCTCACCAATCCTTCTGCCTTGCATGCCATTGCTGCGCATCCATCTACATGCAATTGATAAAGGTTCCTCACTCGAACCCCTATCTTCCGGGTCTCACCAGTTGTCTTGTTGCGTAGGAAGGCCTTTCCCTCGCTGAAAACAACATCATACCCCTTGTCTTCTAACATCACCACTGAGATGAGATTCTTCTTCAATCCTGGAACATGCATGACTTCCTTCAATACAAAGGGTTTACCAGACTCCCTCTCAAAGGAAATGGTACCGATACCGATCACACTATATCTACCATCATCGCCCATCTTGATGTGCACTCCAAGATCTTTGTCCTCCAGATCAGAGAACAAATCTCTATCTCCCGTCATGTGAAAAGATGCACCACTGTCCAAGAACCACACTGATCCCATCACACTTGAAACCAAGCATGCGATCAATGAAAAATCAAGCTCAAACTGAGAAGCTAAGGCCTCTCCCCCTGCAGATCTAGCAGCTTGCTTGTTCTTCTTCTTCTGCGGACAATTTGTGGCATAGTGTCCGTGCTGGTGACAGTGAAAACACTTCACCTTGGACATGTCCTTCTTCTTGCCTTTCGCACCAGAATGAGAAGCTTTGTTGTTCTTCCCTTTCTTTGCTTTGGCAGCCAAAGCGCAATTCTCTTCATCAGATACCTTTGATGAAGATCCATTCTCACCTTTATTGTTACTGAGTTTATCCTTGAGCGCCAGGTCGCTCTTGCTTTGGAATAACATTTGCAATCCATTGAAAGACATTTCAACAACACTGCTGCAAATTCGAATTCCACCAGCTACCAACTCAACTGCCTCCGATCTAAACTTCGTGAGAACACAATATTTCTCGTACAGAGATTGACTGTATGGGATTTTACTAGATATTTCACCTTCCAAAGGAAGGATGAATCCAGAGGCTACCTGGCCCGATTACAGACTCTGCCTGAAGAAATAGAATGTAAACAATTCCTGAATAGTAGATCTGATGATCAATCATCGCTTGATATCCTGTAAAAATCTCTTCTACAAATCAAGCAACTCCGATACCATGTAGAAACTTTTTCTACAATTATCTAGCTCTGATACCATGTAGAAATTTTGAATAATTTAACACATATTCAACAGAGATTATCCTGATCATGTACTATTGTGGAATCCATACACAATACATAAGCTCCTCTACGTTGATCATCAATATAACATCATCAATAACAATAAAACATCAAGAGCATTCACACATTAACACATTATGTATCCCGGGGAAAGCATCTCGCTAAAAACCCCAACTATCTGTATATTAATGATTGAGTCATGTAACATTACACAGCATAATACTTCTCACAAGTATCTCCACCTCTGTTACACACAATACAACTCAGATCTGATCTCCAAATCTCTTCCACTGCTTGCCTTCCTCCACTGCTCAATACCTGCTCAAGAACTGATGAGAATGGCTTCCCAAACTCGTTTTTCACCTGCAAAATAGTCACTCACTCTTTGTTGGACGTGAGCACAAGCTATAATGTGTGCAAATACGTGAGCAAACTCATTGGCATACTCAATCCCTTGATTGTGGAAGATCTGGGGCACAACTATAGTCACAACTGATAGCAATCTGATTCTCTACCACCTGTCCCTGTTGAACTGAACATGCACTGACATGCAACTGAGTTAATTGATGTATTCATTAGTTGTATTATGAGTTAATAACTTGTGAATTAATTAATAACTAATTCACCCAACTCATCTCTAGTCTATTTTCTAGTTAGACTAAATACAACCAGTTTAACAAAGCTAAACTGAACATAAGTCCATCAACTCCACAATCAACTCCACCAAACTCAACTGATTGAGTTCTAACTGAAGTCATGCACGCAACAACTCAACTGACTCATAAGAAAAGTGTATTTCCTTCTGACAGCTACATGTGCCACCTCTGTAGCTCAAACTGAAGTGCTCCAAGAGAATAAGATTAAGTTTATAGTCCAAATATTATTGTGAGATAATAATATTTGACTTTTCTATTTTTGACAGCTACTCTAAAAATAGACTTTGATCACTCACACTGTGATCACTCACACTTTCATCAAAAATAGAAGTCCATCTATTTTTTCCCAACTTGATCAATCATCCATAAACAGCAACCTGCAATCCATAGACATGATCCATATGTCTAAAAATAGACATAGTCTAAAAATAGACTTGCGCCAAAAATAGCCTGTGGGCCCACTTAGTGAAGGCGACTCTTTTCACTAAGCTCCATCATCTTGTTGCAATCTCAACAACAACCCTAAAAACAATATTAAGAACTAATATGACTTCCTTGAAATAGGAATGACCCTAGAATTTCTATAATCAAAGAATCACTTGAAAATTTAAGCTAAACAATATTAAAGTAGTATTTTGAACATCAAGAACCAAGATCCTTATCACCCTATATCGAAGAAACCTATGCAAGATCAAATTTACAAAAAATACCTGCTAGAGAACATCCATGTAGGCAATTCTGCTAGAGAAAACATCTATAATTCCAAAATTAGGTGAAAAGCATGATATGGGACTTTCAAATTCGAAAACCAGTTGAGAAGCATGGCATCAGACTTCCAAGATTTTATATAACGATTACATGAATAGTGGTGATCACAAGATGGGCTTAAATGTGTAAGGAAGAAATGATAGGAGAAAAGCTTTTCCAAAAATTGAAAATGATCCTTTCACTATTCTTTCCCAAGGGATTAAGCCAGTTGTTTATATAAACACTTTAGTTAATATTATTGTATAGCACTTCAATTAATATTGTCTTCTCAGTGTCAAGATTAGAATAGAAAACAACCATTTTTTCTATATACAACCATGATTACAAATATACCAAAGATTCTATGGAAAACTTGCAGACCAGAGGTTATAAAAGGCTAACGAGGTTTGAGGACTTCTAAAAGCACAAGTGCAGGAATTTGCTTATTACCTTGGAAGCTCAAGTTGGGCAGGACCAGTAGGACTCACATCACCTTCCATGACATATATTATAGAATCTTCAAAGCTAAACCAGTTGACCCTGATTTTGATACATGAAATTGTTAAACTATTGACATGTCCAAAGATAATTTCACAGTAGCTATCGATTCTAAAAACACAAATTATTTATCAGAATAATGATCATTTTACCAATACATCACAGTAAGTTGAAATAAATAGCTATGGAAGAATTAGTTGAAGAGAAGGTACACAATTTTCTTTTGAACCTCTGGACTTACTCTGAGATAACAGAAATATGTAGCATTTGATCAAACATTTTTGTATGTAATAAAAACAGAAGTTTGAAACAAAATTCCACACTAAAAAGGTTTTGATCAACTTAGTCTAACTTAGTCGCCTATAAAATGCAAGATTTAGTCCAACTTAGTTGCCTCTAATTCAAGCAAAAGTTGAAAACATAATTCAGAGCTAATAGATTCTGAGAACTCTAATTTAATTTCATTTTAGCTGTAAAATAAACCCCTATAGCCTTCCCACTCATTTTTTTAGTCTTTGGAAACCTACACTGGGAACACTACAACCCACGGTTTTCCTAAGCAAGAGCTCTAAACTATGTTCAAGGGTTAACACCCTTTTGTCCACCTACGCTAGTCTCTGTGCACTTGCAACTTGAAAAGAAGGCCCTATAATAGCCCTCTTAACCTTCAAACAATCCTACATGCAATGTTGCACCTGTGGCCCTGAAGCCTTACCTCAGAACTGTTATCAGATATATATTTTTGTTAAAAATTATTTATATGGGAAAAAATTTTGGTGTTTAAGGTTGCAGCTTCTCTCAAGATTTTATACAAGATTATTATTATGATGGTTTGAAAATCTCCAATTATCTCCCAGGTCTACTAGTTCTTAGCCACACTCCAAATCACAACATAGATCATCAAAGAAACCACCGCTTCTTTATACCTCTCATGGTTTAGTTTATCCTGTTAACCGCAACCGAATCAAACTCTTGCATTGGGTGGGCTCTATTGTTTCCACAATTTTGGGCTTCTGAACCAAATTCGAGGTGTTACGAAGAAATTATATGGTGAAAGTAACATTTCATCTATATTCAGAGGAAATAGGAGGCTAAATCCAGGCATTACACATTATTGAGAAATATTCCACTTCTTCAAATTGGGCTAATTTCGTTTCAGGGAACTATTCATGCACTTTAGATGTTATATTGGTGCCATCACATGATCATTGTACTCTAGGCTTACAAGGAATAATTAAACATGACATTGGATGGTGGGCTGGTTTGGTAGAGGGTGAAAATGATCCATATGGTAGAACCGTCCATATTGATTCTCAACATGAGATATTTGTTGCCAATGGTTATAATGCAAGGCATTTGGCTGCCGGAGCTCCAGGCGTTCCTTTGTTTGAAATTTTCGTAACAAAAGATAGTGATAAGAAATACAAGGAGCAGGTGGTCTACTTCACGTCTACTTGCAATGGAATGGACAATCTATAGATGCTTCCTTTTCAGTATCACCTAAAGCTACGGAAGACTCAGATACTAACATAGAAAAATTATGATGCAGATGCGGGAGATGAGGGATTGAGATGGGTTCTTAAATATCTTAAAGTTGGGATGCCTAGCCTAAATTTCAAGGTGTTGAAAGTTGTGACTCTAGAACAGGAAAACACAGATATAATCTCTGGGGTTTTTGAGCAATTAATCTAGGATGTTAATAAAGAGAAGGATGATGAAACTTTGAATGAGATGAATTGGTAAAGAGAAGGGTTTTCAAATTAGTGAGAGTGGTTTGGGAAACCATTTATTTTTCAATTATATAGAATTGAGACAGATTCTAAGAGATTTTAGTTCGAATGGTTTGGTTAACAATTTGTTTTCTAATTATATAAAATTAAAGTTTCAATTTTTTGTAATTGTCCATTACTGATATTTATTTTAACTGTATGTTAATGATATTTATGGAATAATTGTTCCTAATGTAATAGTTGCAGCTGATAACGATTCTCCATCAATCTACATCACTATTAAAAAAGGGAAAAAGACTAGCTGTTTTACCTCCCGAGTAGCCAAGAAAGATTGATACAAAACACCTTGAAGCTATAATCCACACCTCCTTGTGTCTTCTCTGCTATTACCTGACATAAATATAACTTTCTCCTTATCATGAACCAGAGATAAATATGTGAACATTTTATTAAGCAAAAAAACATTTAACCACGGGGGATTCACTCAATGAACCTCTAACCTATCACGTGCGTTCATGGAATATTAAACAATACCCTTAATTTGACTATATATTGGAAAATATTCCTAAAAATCACATTATTTAACCACATACCAATACGAACCCAATACACCTTCCCAATTAAAAAAAACCCTACTTCCACTAGATATTATAGGCATCCATTTTTTCATCAACATTTTTTATACCCCTCTATATTTTATCATTAATTTTGAGTTCCGTTTTTTATAACTGCCAATATAAAAATCCTTTACCCCCTATATATCCCCCAATATATTATGCCATTTTTTCCTCAATATAAATCCCGTAATATGAACCCACGTGGTATGGTATTGCTCCCCCAGTGAAGCCCCTGTGCATTTAACTTACCTCTTGAATGGGATTTTCATGGTCTTTTGTATTAATGCATTCAGTCACCCCCAAGGCTTTTACTGCATTGGAAATGAAGTTAATTGGTGAGTTTCTACTTAATTCCCTGGTCTCAGTTATGATGATATTCAGTTTAGTTGGTTCTACATAATTAGGACTCATAAAATGTATGGTTGTCTAAACTTGATAGGAGAATACATTTTACCTTTGATGAACTTGCTTGAATTTGTGTCAATACCAATTATCTTGGAGGCACCTCTCATTCTTACACCCGTTGCAACCTACAGAGTGCCCATGAAAACATAATGAGTACACTTTAGAGAATATCATGAAATCTGAAATCGTTTGTAGAGAATATCACATAAAACTGAACTAGTGTTAGGACGATATTACTGACAGCAAGGCTAAAAATGGCCACAGTTTATCCACGTTAGATGTCAGCTGTGTTGAAAATAGCTCCAAAACCTTAACAATCAAAAGAGATATTGCTCATTCTAATTGTAAGTTGAATATTGTAGCTATAATATTGAGGGTTAGATGCATAAAAAAAGTCACAGTAAATATACCAGTGGCTATTCCACAACCAAACAAGCATGCTTTGTCCAATGGAGCCTCTGGATTGATTTTGGCAATGCAAGCATAGTCAACAATTGTGTATTTTATAAATGTAGAAGTGGACATGGAATGGTAAAAGGGCAATCCCTTGATTGAGAAATGCATCTTTCCATTGTTTCTCATCACTTTTCTTGTGAGATCGATTTTGAATTTATCACATAGATTAGTCTTCTTATATTTACAGAACAAACAATCTCCACACTCTCCTGTAAGCAAGGGAATTACATGGTTTCCAACCTTAATATCTGTCACGCCTTCTCCCACGCTCTCTACTATCCTAAAATCATAAATTGTATGCTCTTATTTCGTAATTTGTTCGAAAAACATATAATCAGACTCATATTAATTGTAACTAACAAAGGTTTACTCAACACCCTTGTGTCCAAGTATGCGACGAAAAGTTTGCATGTTTTCATCCTGCAGACATACATAAGGCGTCTGAAGTAAAATAGTTATGACCAACAATGAGTACCAATAACAAGCATAACAACTTCCACAACCTTCATGGAAAAAATATAGCATAACAAGCTTGAAACCACATTACTGATTACCCTGCCATCCAAAATGTAATGTCAGTATGACTAAGGGATGTGTAGGTGATTTTGATACAGAATTCCATAACCTGTGGTAGATCTACTTGAATTTCTTCGACAACTAGTGACTGCTTAGCTTCCCATGCTACCGTAGTTGCTTATCAAGTCACAATGCATCTCTTAATGTTTCTAATTCTGAACTGAAACCTCTAGGAATAGAATCTAACTACATAATTTATGCATATGAAAATCTATACCTAGGCAAGTGATAACTTTTCTATGAGTACTTTGCTGAGGCAAGAGACAATCTTCGTCATTACAGCTTGTATCTAGTTTTTGAATCCACTGGCTTAGATAGCTAACACTTTCTTCAGGCATAAGAGCATTGGAAGTAGACTCCCACAATGCCAATTAATTTCCAGGTCTGGGTGATGCCACGGTGATACCCAATTTTTACCAAAAGAAAAGCCCACAAAAAGCCTCTGAAACCATCACATAATAGTCTATATTAGATACTTTGACGAGGAGAAAGAGGTCTGGTGTGACTCTTATTCCTTTTTGAGTGAGAAGTTCCATGATATGATGGCCTATTTAGCTTTGTAAGTACATGCATAGCCAATCTGTAGCAAGACCACAGTAAGACCAAAGAAATACTTACAAGCCCTCAAGCCTGTGTACAATTTTGTCATTTCATCCATGAAGTTCTTGGTGCTAACACCCATTACATTATTGTTGTAATGGGATGCTCTCCCTTAGCTTAAGGATACATACATAATTATGCTTGCAAACCTTGGATGAGGACACATCCAATCTTCCTTGACCAACCTGCACTCCAACTCATGGCCCATTAACTACAATTTTCTAGACTGCATGGGTTTGTATTTTGTCAGAGAAAAATACCTGTATATACATGAGAGGTCAACATACATGTTGTCCCAAAAAGGATTGGACTTGGATTTTCATCCCAATTTGAATACATACATAAATAGACACATATATATACTACCAATCTTAATTAGGCATGCTGATTTCATATTTTCAAGCTAACCCAAATATGGCCTATGGATGTCAATTTCAGATTTCCAAGGTCTATTTTACTGAAGATAATTCACAATAATAATTCCTCATCCAAGAAAGTATAAACATTGAGGAGTTGTCCCATAAGCATATAAATGGTCATATCTAAATTCTGCACTCCAAGACTCCAAAGTAGAACAAAAACCTTCAAGATTCTCGTTAGATAGGGTATGAGGATTCCATAAGGTAGAGATCAAAGATTTCACTATTCCAGCCAATCCACAATACATTGCCATAGCTCTTTTGCCCAGATCTATGCTTAACTCAAGAATGAAGTCTAAGGAAGATTGATAGAATTCTTGGGTGAGCTTAAGGATTAATGTAACACTCCTACAATGCTCAAGAGTCAGGGTTGACCCCTAGACCAAACTTACAGGAAAATGAGTGCATTGGTGAACATTTTAGATTTCATTTTCAGATGTTCTATGAAGACTAATTATTTAGCCTTCTTATAAAACTAGGGATTCCACATATGAAGCTTGTCATAAAGGTCGGGTCTCTAAATGCAAAGTGGCATCATCAACAACATCTCCCATCAACCAATATACTCAACCATGACATTAAAATCAATACTATAGAGTCATACCCAAGAGGTATCATTCATTCAATGAACAAATATCAAGCAACTACAACTACTGCCCCACATGTCCTATAATTTATGAAGCATATATGAGAATTGATGGAAAGACATGAAGATTCCATGATAAGGTTATTTATGCTTTCTTTAGGACAAGGGCATGGTGTCTAGCTAAACCATTCTTGTAGCCCAAACAACATACATTCTCTCAAATATCTAGTTGAAATCTTCCTCAAGCATTGCCACCCAAGGTTTAGAAATTTGATGGTACATATCAAGAGTTGTTGAAAACCATACAAGAGGAAGGCCTCCTTGGTCTTTTTGAAGGAAATGATAACATTTTTGGGGATGAAAGTGGAGCATCTATGGAAGAGGGATTATGCTCAGAATTTGAATATGAAAACACTAGATATTTGTAACATGAACAACCTTGCGGTCGCAATGGAAGGAAGGAAGGCCATTTTAGCATATAAAGTGATTGCTTAACACTTAAATGAGTACCAACATGAAAAATGTGATGGAATTATTACACCACCTTCAAATGATACATGTGTCACTCTTTCTAGTGAGGATTGGCATCAGGTTGGTGATGTTTTTTTGGCTTCCCCATGGAAACAATGTTGTAGATACAAAAGAAGAAAGTAGTAGCAGTTTTGAGAAGAATTTGGAGTGGGATTTATTCTCACAAATAAAAACAAGAACACTCCCTTCTCTTATGGCTTATGTACATGATAATCATAATAATGAAAATATAAGCCTGGACACTCATAATGATCCTATCATCAATATGGATCAATCATCATACCATATATTTTGGGTTGGGTAGAGGCAAGTCCTATACATTACTTGCATGGACCATCGATGTCTAGTGATCATGAAGAAGAGGGGAAGTTTGATTTTGAGCCACTTCTGAGCCCTTCACAAGCATCTTTCATGAGGGTTTTGAGACTGCGTCATGTTATAAAAGTGTTGGAATAACCTCCCCAGACTTGTCACAAGAATTGAGGATAGAATATCCCTCTGAGGATGAGAGACTTTGCTCCAAATAAGACAACAATAATGATTTTGCACCAAACATTGGAATTTCTGATAATGAATATCAGCATTACACAAGTTATGAAATCCTCAATGATGAATTTGTTGCTCTAGAGGAACACAAGTATTTCTATTTTGTACACCAATTTCTCCAAGTCTTGAACAATGAAAAGTAGAAATCAACAGAGTCCTCTTATCTCTTCAATCAAGACTGCAAACCTCCTTTATTAGAGCAAAGGCGTAAGGACCATATTTCTGAAGAGTCAAAGGAATTATCTAGCAGCATAATAGAAGCGACACCTCTTCACATTGGAGCAAGAAACAAAAAGGTGCCCCCAGGTTTGAATCTTCCAAATCACCAAATTTATGAACATCTACACAGACTTTGGTATGTACAATACTGATCAGTGAAATTATTAAGAATGGATTGTTCTAGTTTTGGAAGGCACTTAAGGCCCTAATATTGGCAACTATATCAATCGTATAAAGGAGTAAACCCTTTTATCTATAGTTTGAAATTTGTGTATTGTTTTGTACATAAGACCTAGAAGGATAATCTCCAAAAAATGCAGTCCTATACATTAGTTGAAGGTCTATGTTGGGCATCAGTCCTATTTTGAGGCCACTATCAAAGGTTACCAAATTTTTCAACTTCAAGCTACATGAAGAAAGCTTTGAGAATGTTTTGTAAAGTCAAAATCCAAATTAAAGAAGCTAAAATTCTGAAGTCTCAAGTTATCAATTTTTCTTAATAGAAGTCAAAATTGTCAGCATGTTTATGAAGGAGCCAAGAGAATTATTTAAGGATGTACCTGTATATTATAGAGATTCGCTGACTGCTCTGAATCAACTGCTAATACCAACTGTTGCACGCCATAAGCTGACTCCTCTGAATCAACTGCTAATACCACCTGTTGCACTCCGCAAGCCAACTCCTCTGAATCAACAACTAATACTGCTTGTTTCACTCCACAAGACGACTCCTCATGTCTTCTTCTATTTGTGTTGGGTGTTCATAGAACCCGTCATTTTTTAAATCCTTGATCCTTAAGGTTACCGTAGCTGGAAAGAACACATTAATTTTAGGTTATGGACTCCCTCCGGAACGAGAACGAGAGAGTAGCTAGGTGGGTGAAAATAAGGTAGCTTGGTTGTATAAGCAAGAAAACATGCTCAGAGATTCGAATGAAAGTAGGTCTCACTCAAGTTGGAAAGAAAGAAAGGCGGTCAGACAAAACTAAACTCGATGAACCTCACTACCCACCCAGTATGGCAACAATTATGTATCTCTTTTTGTAACCGAGTATCCATTTCATTGATCATCCCCACCTTATCTTGATTTTCTGGACCAATTGACAGTGACAAAAGCCTACCTTACGTTCCTTTCTTAGTAGTATCCTCCCATCCAAGCGCTCCTACCTGCTTACCAGGTATATGTTGGTAGGTCTTGCTCATGTGCTCACTGTAGTTGGAGAATCCCACTACTATGACACATTTGATGTGTTTGTTATATAGAAGTAGGGTAGTTGGAAATGGGTTTGAACAAGCAAGAGGCAGGGTGAGGATTTGAGGAGTGGTCCTATCTGGTTCAAACTTAGAAACACAGCTCCTCTTAGGGTTCAAAAGCATAAAGGCTTAGCATTGCAGAGTGGTTGCAGAGAGGCTTGACTCCACCTTGACTCCAAAATGAATCATTTCCAACTGTTTCCCTCCACTCGAGTGCATGTAGCTTGATATTTTTCTTAGGGTTGCAGAGTGGTTTGACTCCATCTCAACTCCAAAATGAATCATTTCCAACTCTTTCCCTCTGCCCCTACATGTAGTCGAGTGTGAGCCGAGTGCATGTGCCCGATACTTTTCCTAGGTTTGTAGAGTGGTTCGACTCCACCTCGACTCCAAAATGAATCATTTCCAATTCTTTCCCTTCACCCTTGCGATGTAGGCTGATATTTTTCCCTCCACCTATGTGTGTAGCCCGATATTTTTCCCTCCGCTTGGCCAAAATATTGTATAAAAAATACCTTAGGATATATATATTGTAGTATGGGATATTAAAACCCTTTTGGTCCTCATTATAACCCTAATATATTATTTTTTGAATTTTTCATTTTTAATGCCCCAATATGAATGCACGTGATATAGTATTGGTTTGTTAGTGATGCCCCCGTGCCTAGTTCCAGCACCTCCCCCCCATACTACTTCGGGTGAGACCTCAGTCCGTGCTTCGCAGAATGTTGCCGAAAGGGCCAGTAGTATAGGGATTTGTTTGGCTAATTAACTCTGAACCTGGGTCAGGCCCCAACAAGCCAACAAATGGTTCTATTGTTGGGACCTGGATCCGCATAGAGATGTCTTATGTCGTATCACTGAATCCAACAAAGAAAGGAATTGAAGATTGGTGGGATAGGAAGATTCACGAGTTCGTAGCGCAAGAGAACAAGAATCCACAAATATCAAAAGAAGAGTGGTTAGACTACTACTTATACACAGAGATCCATGAAATTTTATTCACATCTTTCCCTACTGAGCTATATGAGTGGATCGTGAAGCTAGCCAATAGCCAAGGAAGGTGCAAGCTTGACAGACCTATTGTGTGGACCCCAGAATTGGTGCGCAAATTAGAAGCTTCGGAGGATAAGATCGCACACACTGTTGATCACTAGCTCGATCGAATTATAGGAGGATTCATCACTAAGTTCGAAGTAGATACTTCAGTCAGCTATAGTGAGCTAGAGTGATGCTTCCTCAAAGGACCGCGAGGTAAGTACTTTAATTCTTTGAATACTTGGATTAAAATGCTACTATGTGAAAGGCGGGTTATGAGAATAAATTGTTGTCTGGGGCTACGTGAAGTGGGAGAATCTACATAAATGAAGGTAGTGCAAAAATAGAAACTAACCCATTTATTTCACCTTTGTGAGGGGACAAGGAAGAGCTCATGAAGATCTCACCAAGAAGTGTGATCAATTTGATAAAGTAGAGGATTCCGTGCATACCACCTCCACCCACGCCACTGCTACTTTCACCGTCTTCACCCCCATATTTTCCCATACCAACTTTGCCACCACCACGTGTCAATATGGCAATAACGATAAAGTTGTTAGTGTTCAACGGAGTAGGAAATGAAGACCTAGACCAGTTTTGTTTCGTGATAAAGGCTATATGGGAAGTGTAGGGAGTCACAGATGACAATATAAAGAAAGCAACATTGGTTAGCACTCTGCAGGATCACATGCTGACCTGGTACATTAAGCATTCCAGTGACAATCCGAATGCAGGAATTTTGGATATGCAAATTGTGCTAAACAAAGAATTTAGTAGGCCGAAGTCAGAGGCACAGTCGATCATTAGGTTCAAGGAAATCACAATGCTACCAGTCGAGATCCCTAGGGAGTTGGATCAAACACTGAGGTTCACAATTTTTATGAAGCTAACATGATGTTGACGGATGGAAAACACTGCAAATGGTTTGTAGCATTGTTAACGCCGCATCTAAGGAACGCATTGTCACAACAGAGGCTAACAACTTAGACTGAGGCCTTGGAGATTGCAATGAGATTGAATGAGACCCCGATACAGGATCCCAACCTGGGAGTTCAGCAGATTCACACATAGTTGACAAACTTGTGCCTTGATATGCAGAGTTTGAAATAAGACAGGACAACCCTCCCAGAAGTGTGCGACGAGGTATGGTGCGTAAAGTGCAAGGGTCAGAGACATGACAAGGACCACTGCCCAGTGTTCATGAATTACCTCATGGGAGGAGGACCAGTTGTATTTTGACTAGAGGCACAAGCATGACCTAGCATAACACCTACATTGTGATGAGCGATTTTCCAAATAGGAGGAAATCATGCTACAAAGAACTGCCATTTATTGCAGAAGTACACGTAGAATTCACAACAGTTGTTCTATAATTTCTCTAGATCAATGGGACATGATGAGCGCACCTATAGAAGTTATGAATTGATGATGGATAAGACTCCCACCTATAGAGTTCAGGCCAAAACACGGCCCCTTGACCAGAATGCAGGGATGACGTGAACCAGATTTCAGGGGTGTGGATGAGGCCAAGGTGGAGGAGGACCTGGAAGAGGTCGGGATAGTTAACATGCTACAATTGCAGGGGGCCAGGAAATTATTCCCACAATTCTATGAATCTGACGCATCCATCATTCTTGTATTGTACATTGTTTGATCATGAGACAAAGGATTGTACCACACTATAACATGTTTGCATGATAAAGGAGCACTCCAACCTCACCTGACTCAAAACCTGCAAATGATGAGGTTTGACCCATGCGAGGAAGACCTTAATGTGAATATTTTCCTCCAAAGTGGAATTATGACTGGGGATGACAAAGGCAAGCAGCCTGAAGAGAGTACTTGGGTTCACAAGGCTCCAACGAAAGAACTAGAGTTTGATTTGGAGCACGCTAAGAAAACCTTCATGGAAGCTAGGAAGAGCTTCGTTGATGCCTCCACTTCAGGAAGCAAAAATAGATTGGAGCTAGAAATGGACCCATCGATGCTCACAACATTCCTAGAAACATGCATGAAGCTACTATGCAACAACAAGGCTGTAAAGGGGCTACAAGAACTCATAAATAGATGCGCTGGGACCATGCCAAGAGAACCGCGCATGGTCCGGAAGCTCAGAAAGCACACGATGAGGACGGGAAGGGAGATGAGATTGAGCACGTAAATTAAAGAATATGAGATGGACAAAGTGATTTTGGATCTAGGTTCGGACACGTCTATTCTGCCGAAGAAGATATGGGAGCACATGGGAAGGGCTACGCTACAGTGCTCTCCTATCCAACTGCGAATGGCGAACCTGCAAAAGATCCTACCTATGGGGAGATTGTAGGGAATCACAGTGGATATTGAAGGAGCAAGTGTGCTAGGACACTTCAAAGTGATAGAGATTGTTGATGATAGAAATCCCTACCCTGTGCTATTAGGAATAGATTAGGCCACTGACGTGAATGGGGTGATAAATTTGAAGAAGTGCAAGATGATTTTTAAGAAAAAGTATCTTCACGTAGTTGTACTGTTGGACCCTGCAGAAGGATCATGCTACATGGAACCAGTGCACGACTATGAAAGCAACGATGACTTGGACTGCATCTATAATATAACCACATGAGAGAAAGTCTGGGTAAATCCAACCGTGGATGGATGAATCTCATGGGAGTGTGAAAGCTCCTACACATCGAATTCGGACGAGGAGATAGAACGATGGCAGAACCAGTTACACGAGGTAACAACACTGAACTGTAACATGATGACGAGATCGTTGGACTGTGTATCAATGGAGGTAAGGGATCTACCTACGTATGATGGTTTAAGCGAGGTAGATGACTTCCTGAACAAATTTGAAAGAGAGGTGTCGGAACAACAATGCTTTGAGGCTTTGAAATGGGTATTGCGTGCTACATCCACGAGGTGGTGAGGTGCGCACTGAGAAAGCTTTGGGGACTGACACGAATGCAAGAGGATGTTGCACATACAATTTGGGAAGCCTCAGATGTGATTAACAGACAAGATTACCAGATGAAACTGTCTGTGTGCCCACTTGTCCAGATGGATATAAGTATATGGTACAAAACCTGTGTGGATGCACACAGTGTTCACGTTAGGAGACACGGTCAGTAAGCATGTATAGGCAAGGAAATGGCATGAATGACCCGTCCAGTTGAAACCTCGAAGTATGGAAAGACCAAGTGCATAGAAGGTTATCCATGTAGAAGCCTTTAACGAAGTATGTGAAGCGGTGAACAAAGTAAACAATGCACAGTGTACTAATTGGGACCTGCACATACTAGCATTTCTATAGGCTTATAGGATCACGTGAAAGAAACTAATGGTGTAGGTTCCTATGAGGCTAGAGTATGGAGTGAAAGATGTAATCCCCATAGAGTATAAAATGCCTAGTCCGCGCATAGCAGCACCGACAGATACGACAGTTCATGGAACCTTGGAAGAAGGGGTAGAACAGCTAAATGGAGTAGAACACTTGGGACGTGATGAAGAAATCCAATAGGGTGACCTTAGGCTCCAAGAACTTATGAAAGAAAGGGTGTGATTAAGGGAGAAAAGTACTCTGTAGAAGCAGAATTCAAGAAGATTGAGGATGAAATAAAGGAAGAATTTCTCGATAAGAAGACAAGGGTAATAAAACAGGGTGCACACAATCACATCGATGAATTTGGGGACTATTTCTGAGAATCAATCAATCTAATGCCTTGGATTGGACTGCATATTACTAAATGGATCAACCATGATGACGCGCTGCAGATGGTAAAGTGCGTGATACCACCAGTAACAACAAAAGGTAGGTATTGTCCTGGAAAAGTGATGGATGACCAGATGAAACCCTATATAGGTGGTGTGGCCACCTGACTGGCCATGGTAAGTATAGTCTTAGCATTCTACGCAGTTGGGAAGAGGCATGGGACTATAAACTACTCTAACTGGGAGTTACATGATGTTGGAGCTGTGCGTAAGAGCAAAGTGTCACAAGGTCCGCCACTGAGCAAGGGGGGTTGTGCTACTGCGCAAGTTGCCCAAAAAGTGACCGTTGGAGTCACTATTCACGATGTGATGCTTGACTTGAGACCAAATGGACTAGGTGGTAGGCATTTAAGATGCGCTTTATGGGCAAGGTTTGGGAAAATTTTCCACAAACGGAGCATTAAAGAACTGGATTTGGGGGGAACAGTGGAATTCAAATTCAAAGATGCTATAAATTACAAAGGGTTGCCCAGCAAACAACACTTGGCTATTTGCGAATTGAGTTATCATATGCCCTGTGTATTCTGAGGCGAGACTTGTTTGCCTTGTGCAGAGCATTGATTGAGCCCTTGAGTACGCGATTGAAAGATTTCTATACCAGCGAGATGGCAGTGTCACAAGAAGTTAGGGAAATTGTAGAGATGACCGCTGAAGAGGCCATGCAGACCTTGACTTTGGGGGATGCCCTTGAAGGTGCTAGGATTGTGGTGGAAATCCCCAAATCACTGCGCACGCCGAGGCTGAAGAAAGGCAGATAGCCGATGATTCCTATGAGTGTGTCCCCGTGAAACCCACTGCACACCAAATTAATGATGGAGGAGAAAGGGAAAGTTGTTAACTTGGAAACCGACGAGGAGGAGGAAGACCTGGAGGACCTTATCATTGAAGAAGATGAGGACAAAGGCATGTAGGAAGAAACTGAGCTTGTGCACCCTCCAACCATGCTGCCCACCTATATCCCCCCGCAGAAGGGGAAGGCAAAAGTGCCCAAGGATCTCGACGAGAGAAAGAGCTCTCTCCAAACCCCACCCCTCTCGGACAACATCATCTTTGAGGGCACGCACCTCATCTAGCCACGATAAATTCCCTCATCTAGAGACTGCATAACTGATGGAGACATGAAAGTGGTTATGCGGAGTGAAAAAGGTAGGGTTACTAAACCTGCTCTGGGTGTCGCATTTCCATTGCACCCCAATAAAAATATTCATCATCAGGCAGCTACTATGCCTAATGCATAGTCGGTGTTTGTGGATGGAGGAGCCCATCCTCATCACGGACGACTTAATCCACTGCATTACCCAGCTCCCACGCAAAGGAGAGGACCCCATAGAAATATCAGAGGGGAAGAGTAGTGACTTAGCCATCGCGGAGGCTATGAAGAAGAAGTACAAGCTGGAGAATAAGAAAATGGGATACGCCATATCCAACATCAACAACAAAGCAGTTAAAGTGGCGACCCAAATACTGGTGAGTAAAGTTATACACAAGTGCCATGCGGACGAGGTACCCGGGCCGGTGGTGGCACTTGCTAAGCAGTGCGCAGAGGGGGTCCAGTTTAACTGGTACAGGTTCCTATGCAAGGAGTTCCTGGAAAATTTCTGCGAGGCCTAAGAACAAGGAAAAACATTCCACTATGCATGGCTTCTGTTGTCCATAATGCTCATGGTAGGGGAATTGTCGGAGGACAGTCAGTTCCCCACAATTGGCAAGGATCGGCCAGAGGCTATGAAGTACACTTCACTTTGGGCAATGATGGAGGTGAACTGGACCCGCAATAGTATGATATTCTGGGTGTTCATGGAAATGAACATCAGAATGGGGATTAACCACAAGCCATAGTTATCATCCACTGTCTACAACAACATGCAAAGTTTTTCAGAATTTAAAGCGGACCTCCACAACATCTATATCAGAGCGTGCAAGGACCCAGCCAAGAAATGGAGAGAGCTACCCTTTGTAGCCATGGATGACATAATCTTTGATGTACTGGAGACATGGCTGCTAGAGTTGCATGCACCAGACATCGCGATAATGGAGAAGTCTGCGGCGTAGAAGAAGAATGAAGAGGCCAAACTCCGCATGGTGTAGTTGGTAGAGAAAATAAGGCAAGAAGAAGTGGCAGCAAAAGCGCAGGATGCTACGTAGACAGTAGCAGAACAAAAAAAGGCTACAGCAGCAACAACAGCATAGGAGCCAACCGAGAAGGCACGCGAGGGCCAAAAGTCACCTTCGCATGCGAAACCGAAAGAGATGGAGATAGAGGATGAAGGGGGCCATGAAAACCCATAAACAGTGTCAAATATACTAAAGTTCCAGTGCCTGAGCAAGCGGATAGGGTCGTGCAAGAAGGTTGAGGCATCAAAGTTGTTTATCGACCCGATCACCCTTACTGACGGTGATCTGCACGACATCGGTGAGACAGCGCATGACATCACCTCTGAGGCTCCCCAAAACTTCGTGTAAGAGAATCAGATTGTGTTGGGGGCCATTAGAGTGTAGCTTCAGGAGTTGCAGGTGCGCACTCCTTAGGCTGGTACCCTTTCGACCAGCCTTGTAGTAGGGAAAAATACAATAGAGCAGATGTTACGCGCTCAAACAACAAACACAATAGTGCTTCCAGAAGGGGCACTCATTACAACAAATGAGTCCGACAGGCCTATGATTAACACACTAAAAGGTATCAGGATCAACATGGCTGTGCTCCCACGAGAGACGCTATATGTTATGCAGGATGGGATTACTGTAGAACTACGGGCTAGGGAGAGCCACACACTGCAAGTACTGAGTGAGCAAAAGATCAACATGGAGTAGTTGAGCTTGCAGCACGATGAAGTGGTGTCGCATAATAGGCAGATGATAGAGGTACTGGAAGAAGCCTGTCAGATGGTCCCTGAGCTGGCCATCCTAGCCAATGCACCAGCAGAGGTGCACATCCATAGACTAGCAGCAGGGGTGCATGAGGCACGGGAATAAATGACCAAGGTTCAGCTGGAGCTGAACCTTCAGATAGTAGAGCTATGGTTGAAGGTGCAGCCATCCACCCCTCCGAAAGTAAGACAACAGCATGCCAACACTATTGAATCATGGCTGGAAGAGATAGGTAGTGCAGTAAGGGACTACACCAGAATGTTGGAGGAGTCATTTGAGGTCCTCACGAATCTATAGGAGGACCCTAACATCCAGTGCCTAGAGATAGAGGTACATGAGATCTAACAACAGTACGATAACATCAAAGGGACCACGCAGATGGTGGCCCTCACTTAGAGTCTTGTGCGAATGCAATAGGCCAAAGCACTGAAAGAGAAAATGGATGTCACACGACACTCAAAAATAGTTTTGAAGGTGAACGTTCAGCCTTGGATTGATGAGGCCTTCACCATTATAGCAACAATTGAAGGCAAGTTCACACAAATGCAGGGATACAGAAAGAGATGTAGGGAAGCAGTTCCAACACTGTAGTCTTGGAACAGCGAGTACAGGAGATTCAACAGGTAGCTGCTCAATGCGCTGACGACCTTGTAGCGGTTCGAGTAGAGTTGTAGGGACTCCATGCGAAGAACTCCACATTGATAAAGTGACTCAAGGGTGAGTCACGATGTTTTTTTTAGGGGCTTGTTGGGCGTGGAATCCCCCCAAGGCATGTTTTGGGCCTTAAAGCCCAAGTTTTGACGAAGTCGATTGTAAAGAATCCGCGATTTGTGGGCACGGAGTGCGAAGCCACAATAGAGTCACAAGGTCATCTGCCCTTGTTTTTTTTAATGTAATGTCGGCTTGAAAGATCTACCCATGGTTTGTTGACCATGGGATTGTATAAATAGAGCGAGGCTCTAAGTGTAGAAAACATCAGTTAAGAGATAGAAGGATGATGAGTCTAAGAGATTGAGTCGAAGTGTAAAGTGTGTCTTTGGGTTGTAGAGTAGGAGAAGGCTCTATAGCTGAGTGCGCAGAGGCCTAGTAGTCTAAAACTGAGTGCGCGGACCCCTGCAGCTGAGTCTACAGGGCAGGTCGAGTCTGTAACCGTTGCAAGCATTAATAAAGAGAAGTTTTATCATATTTCTGTGTATCTTTTCCTGTTTTATGTGTTATTGCGTATAAATTGCAAGTTTACTATTTATTTACTGCACAAACTCATATGAATGTGTTGTATAAATAAATACAACATAAGGCATCCATTTACATGAAGATAACTAACTGGTGTAGGAAGATAAGTAAGATCTCAGGTGTGACTTAGGGAAATAGTGCAGAGCACTACTCTCGCAACGTGGAAACCCTATAGCCCCTGGTTAGGGCTATGCAAAGGAAAGTATGCCATGATAGGAAAGTGTGCGAAGTAACCTATGCAAAGGGACTAATGGTTGGAACCAATCAAACCCTCAGACATTCGAAGGGTGCGGAAACCTGGTTCCAGCACCACCC
This sequence comes from Pinus tabuliformis, assembly GCA_031772625.1. Classification (NCBI taxonomy): domain Eukaryota; kingdom Viridiplantae; phylum Streptophyta; class Pinopsida; order Pinales; family Pinaceae; genus Pinus; species Pinus tabuliformis. Next base: position 963,927,279 of record CM062817.1, read on the forward strand.
CCATACTACATTGAGTGAGACCTCAGTCTACGCTCCACAGACTATTGCCAAAAGGGCCAGTAGTATAGGGATTTGTTTGGATAATTCACTCCGAACCTAGGTCAGGCCCCAACAAGCCAACAATGATCAAATGCAGTAGCAATCCTTTTACCATTAAACCTTACCTTTGAAAAGTGTCTTACTGTTTCTGGTGGAGTATTAGGAAGTTTAAGACAAGTGTCTTACTATTTCTGGTCCAGAAATACAACTCCAAATGGGAATTTTAAGACGATCCATTTTAATAAAAATAAAACGTTAAAATACAAAAGCTACAATAGACAAAAAATTTCAGGCCCTCCTTCTAGCAAAAAAATGTTGAAGGCTCGAAATGCTCCACCTACAACACTATAAGGGACACCACCTGGTCCAGACCTTAAAGAAACTCCTTTTCCATTGAAATGGTGGTTCTGACTAGTTAAACTAGGTCTAGTTACCTTTTCCCTTTTGCTATTGATTTAAGATGAGTCTTTAGTTACCAATAGGTAGGGACATTGAATCGATTCTCCTTGTTGATTAGGCAAGAGAATTACCCCTAAGTTGTTTGAATGACACAACCAATCCACTCTAAAGTTTTTCCTCTTAAAACGAGGGCTTCTAGAATGCAAGATCTATGATAACACATGAATGACTAAATTTATAATGTGATTAATCTAACCTATATTAACTGAAGGAAAGAGAATTCTTTCTCCCAATCAAGAGCAAGCTAATTAAACATGAAAAGAAGCAAGTAGGAATTAGAATTAGGATGAAGAAGTTAGATCAATGAAATAGTTCACGAGATCTATTCCTCATTGAAACAAATAAAAACAACTAAATATCTAATAAATAGTTGCTAGATACTTATATGCAAGTATATCCAACTCCTACTCTATTATGCATAAAAAAAGAAATATTCATGACACAATACTGAAGTAGTTAAAATAAAATGTCATCTATGAAAGCAAAACATCTATAGCTTTAAACCATTAGATAGCTATCGAGCTTAAAGTAATAAACATTTGTTATACAAATTTAATTTTCAAGTTGCATCTAGGATTAAGTTTGTAGGATAGTCTAATTAGAATTTTAAATGAATTAACAATTAAGACTCAACAATAGTGCATAAGGCCAACTATTAACTCATACATCATAAATGCAATTTAAAGAAAACTGGAAAAGAATTCATTTCAATGATTTAAGTAAAAAATAGTGCCATACATAAATAATTGAAACAAATATTCATTATAAAATGTATCAAATTACAAAACTCAAAAGGTTGCAATAGTGCAAACCCCCTGTAGTTAGCAATTCAATCCCTGCCTACAAAGAAAATCCTCCACTCTATAGAAGTAGTGCATAATAAAATAAAGTCCCTCTACAAACAGGTTACAAGCGCTGTCACAATTTTATCCTCTTCTCTAGGATTCAAATCCCCTTTTACAAAGCCTCTCGATATCTATTTATACATGATTACATCCATAACAGAAATCCTCAAATGCCTCAACAATAAATTTTAATAATAGAGTAAGACAGAAGGAATGCTTTGATTGGGCATAGAAGAATGCTAAGAGAAATAGTTGAAACAAATTTCCCAAATTGGCATAATTAGATAAGAGAAATCCGAATTATTTCGGCTTAGCTGCAACGTATTCTCCTATGTGGAATAAATGAGCCAACAATTTCCTTTTATTATGATACTTCTTTGCTTCCCGGACAATTTCTATTGGTGACTTTCTGGATTTGATTTAATAAATGCCATAATTGGAACTTTGTTACAAAAAATAAAAATAAAAGCTAAATTAGAGTTTTACCATAAAAATGGTGGAATAATAAAATAATAAAAAAACAAATTTCAATTGAAACTAAAACCAATAAGAATCAAGGCTTAATATCAGTGGTTTATAATAGCAGTCACCTTTATGAACAAGTGGTAGACATGGAGCAGCATCAAAGGTTTTCTCATCAAAAGATTCAAACTAAACAACACAAAATTTTAGATGGAGCAGATGCGAAATATAATTAATCCGATTTTATAATTTACATCGCATCTATTTGATCAACGGTTTCAAATGATGGTTAATAACAAAAATTATGATATGTGCGGATGTGAAATTCTAATTAGATGAAAATTAATATCATATCAGGTTCAGATCAAATTGACGATCGAAGATTTTAGAGTTGTATGCCTATCACAATATCGATGGGATGGAATTTCAACAGTTTTATGATATTTCTCATTGGAGGCTGGTGCAAATCGGTAGCCGAAGGTTTATGAATAAGAACCATCGCAAAATTTCTGAGGTGGGTGGACCCAATTTCGTAATATATTGTAGTTAAGTTTCCTATCAGATCTGGGCTATCAGAAGTTTCAAACAATAGTTGTTACAAAATTACCAAGGTGACTGGACCCGATAATTTTATAATGAATATTTAATTTCATATCAGATCCGGGACATCAAATTTTTTAAACATATGCTCCAACCAAAATTCTGATTTATGAATGGACACGATATCTTTTAAAACTTGTATTTAAATGTCATATCAGGTCTGGGGCTTGGAAGACTCTTATCAGAAAATTGCAATAGGGTTATGACACTGTTATAATATGATTCAATACTTCAAGCTTAATGTAACCCTAATATATTATTTCAATGATTTTTCGATAGTTTTAAAATATATACTTGCCAATATGCCACTTTGTAATATGATTAAGTTTTAATGCCTTGGTGTGGTTCTTGGTCTCGGGGGCTATAGAAATAATGAAGTATTTAAAAAATAAAAATAATTTACGAAAACAAATAAGAAGGATAAATTAATGAAACACAAGGACAATGCATAATATAAAAGGCCAAAGCATCTAAACACATCCAATTTTCAAATAGGCATAATTTGAAAACAATTAATCTGAATGAGGTCAAATGAGTTTAGATAGATAGATAAGAACGAGTCAAACTCATTTAGGAAATATCTACATCTCGGAATCAAATAGTAATAATACCAATCATTGAGTTAAAAGGGTCCCCATAATGAGATTTAAGTGAAAAATGGGGGGTGGTTTGTTTTACCACAACAGAGCCATACCATACATATGAGTCTGTCTACTCCTCTGGATGGTTACTCTTCCAATCATATGGAGCATGGCTCAATGCCTCCTACATCATCGCGTGATATAATTTGGTGCTCATTAGTCATGTTGCCAAGTCACTCTTGTGTCGTGTCATTATGTGTTCAAGGGAAGTCTCAACCTGTGTCGACCATCTGCAGTAGCTTGTTGCATTTTTAAGTCTGTCATCCCTGTGTCAATTATACTTCATCATTTCATGACTTCATCCATACATCACATCATCCTAGTATGTTCCATATCGATTGATGGGGGATACATCAAGGCCCTCCTTTGACAGATCTTCTCCTATCGACTTCAGCTCATTATCTAGGGGCTTGATCTACGAACTAGTAGTACCTTGGAGCATGTAGACCTAAGTGGAAGGCTTACTCGCGATCGACAATGGGTTTACATCATTGGCGCCTAATTGATTGATTTCACTGGTGTTCGACGTCAACTCATTTATTCACACTTGGTGGACTATAATAGGTACCTTGGGATCCATTTTCCTTACTGGCTAATTCCCTCATGTTTGTTGCTAGTTTAACTCATTGGTTAGTAATCAGATAGTTTCTACCATGCTCAACATTAGCTCACACATACACATGATGTGGTTTCATACCATTGAGGTTATGTCAAAGACCCTATGTTAGGAACATCTCACTCTATATGGAATCCTTCCTAGAATGTTGGAGTTATGTATCTATTATGTACTTTGAGGACTATCTTGAGACACTTCTCTCTCTATCATGTTTCCATAGTCCGACTAATGTATGTTGTGACATATATCCATGATTGTATGTTTTATTGGATATGCTCTATTTATTGAGTCACATAGATCCATTATGTATGTCTTTCATGGCCATGTTCTAGCACTTCATCTCATGGATATGTAGTGTATGTTTTGGTGGCCATGTTCAGTATCTTCTTATGACTGAGCATGGATATGCCTGTATCAGGGATGTTATCAGCACATATGAGACTTCAACTCCAAAGTCTTTTGATCTACATTCTTGGCTTTGTCTCCTCACTCTTGTTTTGACCTATAAGATTTATCATAATGTATTTTGACCATCATATTTTCTTCTGACATCATACATTAGGGGGCATCCGCTATCAACCTATTTTACCCCCTAGGGTCAGTGTTCCTTAGTATTCATGGCTGTTTGACTTTTTCTAGGCTTTAGACCTTCTTTTTTCCAGTCATACTTCCCAATCGCATGGATGGAGGCCTATGAGAGTGACTGGAGCCTCCCAATCGCTCCTATCCCTTCCTTATGCATGTGACTATGGAAATTTTCACTCTTTTCTATGCCCATGACTAGATATGTCCTCTAGAGTGTCTTGGTCCTTAGAAGGTCAATTCGACTCATCACTTATCCAGTCTAGCTAGGACTTATCATTTAGAATTTTCCATTACGTTTCATCATCCATTGAATCTCCATTCATCCTCTTAGGACCTCTTTTCTACCTATGTATACTTGACCATTTGAGAGGGGTAGGCTAGTTTTGGAGAGCCAAATTCTTGGTGAGCTATAGATCTTGAGTCCATGCTACTATATTGCTACTAGAGAAAGAACTTGTGAGGTTCTTTTTGCTTGAGTATTTCTCTTCATGCTCATTTCCTTGTTATAGTGAGGAGACTTTGTCAGATCATGGAGAGGAGGCTTTGAGGTGAAGGTATATGATTGTAGTCTAATTTTTTTCATGATTAGTAGAAACATATGTACCTTATGTATATCGATTTGTATTCAACATGATTTATAGTTGTTTCTATGACATTTTGATCTAGCGATCTTGTGAGGAAGGTCACTTGTTGTCTTTGTTTATTTATGTTTGGTGTAAGGATTGAGATCAGGTGTGGACAAGGTTGATCACTCAAGTGGAGAGCCAGAATCTGTATCAGTCCCAAAATATTTCCCCAACCTACAAGGAGGCCAGGCACACACATATTTCCTTATGGTATATAGAACCAACTTCCTGATGCATATTTTATAATTTAGATGCATCAAATATATGGTATATAGAAATATTTTATATTTCTATATGGTATATAGAAATATGTCCTTTCATGAAAATTTAGATGCATCAAATATGTGAAACAATATTGTTACGTATATAAAAAAATCAATAAAAATGTAATTTACTAGAGAAAACTCCTAAGCCTGGATAATCATGTATTGTGTAAGCACATATGCCATATAATGTAAAACTCCTCTCTATTGCGATGGGTTTTGATACATCATACACATGTATCCCTTCCCATAATTACTTGAATTCATATACCAATGGTTCTAAGTAGACATCCATATTCCTCACTTGTCTTCTACTAGGGAGTATGAGAGCTAATATAAAATGTTAATTCTTCATGAACAACCATGAAGGGATATTGTTATTGATCTCTACTACATGCAAAACATAATAGTTGGTGTTTTGGAGGGAATATAGGTTGACGTCATCCATGCCTATGCTGAGTCATAGACTTTGTACTTCATCCTTGAATGTTTCATGCTATGTATAATCTATATGCTTTATGGCCATTGAATTTGTTGGTATCTTCATAACTCCTAACTCACTTCTCTGTGAGGCATGCCATCCCTACAACATAGCTAATCCTTTGCAATTAAATAATCTTTGAATCCTTGGGATTATAGGCATGTGCCTCAATATCTTATGAGGAGGACCATGTGATTTACCATTTCTTTTAATTATGGTACTTATCATGCCCACATTTTAGACATATCTCTTTATCTGTATATTCTCCTCTATATAGAATACAATCATTCATATATGCATGATATGATATGTAATCAACACCCAACATTTTCAATAATTCCTTTACCTCTTCACAGCTACTTGGTAAGACATTATCACCTGGAAGAACCTTATATTTGAATATCTTACAGTTGGCGGGGAATATAATTGTACAATGTCAATATTTAACATTCATAAAATCAACCATTTTTAATTTTGATTGTGTTAGAAAATATAAGGAACTTGATTGATCATGCAAGTCAATTACCTGAATATTTCCGAGAAACATGCATTTGACATGCCAAACTTTTCTTTCATGTTTTATAATAACATCATTGTCCCCAACTGAGTAGACTACGCACCACCAGGTCTAAAGAGAGGGGTGGTGGAAGTAGATTTCAGGCTTTTGAATAAGGTATCAGTTATATGAGAATCATTCCCTAGCTAATCATTCTGGAATGAATCTAACAAAATTGCCTCCATGACAGTCGTATCTAGTAAGTAATCATTTACACGAACCTCTATTTCATTTTGTCCATTGTCAACTTGTGATGAAGAACTACTATTGTTGTAGACATTCCTAATTAGTGAATATGGACATAGTGGGAATTGAATAGGTGGTTGATTCAACCATTCTTTGTACGCTTCCTCTCCGATTTTTTCTCTTAATGCAACCTTCTCTCGATTTGACATTGTAGTGGGGTGCACCGGAATATGGTATGTGGGTCATTCATCATTACTAGAATCGTAATTTCAAAAAATATTGAACATCATTAGTACAATATAAATGATATTAGTAAGCACGTCAATGTAATTGGTTTGTTGAAATTACATTATACCAAACAATTATTACCATCATTGATCCAGGATTATAGTTGGAAGGTGCCATGTTCCAATTGGCACATGAAAAGGGTGTCCATTTTCATCTACCAACTGCTTGCGATATGCTTCTCATGCTAAGTGCTTCCGACATTTTTGAAAAGGAGGAATATTTTCTGCATCTAAACTTGATTTTGAATCAAGATCTTGCAAATTTGGGTACATTTTTATTCAAATTTACATGGATTAAAAATAAATAAATCAATTACATAATAGAAATATAAATAAAATTTGAACTTACTAGAGATGGAAAGGGAGAACTCGATGAAGGACTTTGATGAAAAATATGGAATGCGCTGGAATTTGAAGAATTGGCCATTTGATATTATTTATATTTTGTCCCTACATTTGAGAAAAATCAGAAATAAAATTTTGTGTGCATATCTAAAATTAATCACAAGAATCATATAGCCATAATCTAAATTTCAATATAACTTTCAAACCATTTTTCAAGAATAAGGTGACTTTGAGTGGAAAATGTATACTATGAACTAACCTAATTCACATGGATGCACCCTAAAGGATAATTTGAGATTAATATGCCATTTTATGTGAAAATAAAATTTTAGATAGTTTTTAAACCAGACATGTGTGCTTATCAGAACAAAGCCCATCGATGCATTTAAACAATACAAGCACCAAAGCGTTTAAATAATACTTGCACCGAAATTATGAAAAAATAAAATGTTATCATATTGGTTCTCTTGTACGAAAATGAACATATGTGTTTAAAAAAATATGGCACCGGTACACCCTTGTTTCCAGATTTAAAAATGTAAAAATGTATTCAACCAACTCGGTGCTCTTATAATGTATACTATGAACTACTGTAATACATAGCTTTTAAACCTTACCGATTTGTATATCTGAACAAGTCACACCAATGTGTTTAAAACACACCAGCACTAGGCTGTTCAAATAATGGCTGCATTGGTTTCCGACGTTCCGAAAAAAGAAATATGTTATGATATCGGTGCTCTTGTACAAAAATGCACCGATGCGTTTCAAAAAAAAAAAGCACTGCTTCGCACATGTTTCCAAATTTTAGAAAATAAAAATGAATTCAACCAACTCAATGCTCATATAACAATTAGAGCACTAGTGATTTTAAATAAAAACCACACCATTGCATTAAAAAAATTAATCACATTGTTTTGGGATTTTGAAAAAAAAAAAAAAAATTGTATCATGTCGATGCATTGAAAACATTTTGCGCTCGACCAATGTTGATGCACTTTTCCTATAAACATGTCGATGCAGTTGACTATCGAGTGCACCAATGTGGGGGGAAATGAAAAAAAAAAGAAATGTGATTTTTTTTTTCATTTTTTAAAATTAAAAAGTGAGTGACAATAGATTTTTCGAAATCTAATTTCATAGTCTTTTAAATAGTAAATAATTATTCACTATTTCATTATTTTACCCAAAATTTCAAGGGATTAATTTGTGAGAGAGACATACCAGGAACATTGTGCAGCAACAAAAACTTTGGAATAGTAGAATTATTCAGAAGATCAGAAACTGAAAGGTACGGTGATTCACTCAAAACCTTGCATAGTAAAAGTTCTAAATTTTATTATTTATTTTACTAATAAAAAATTTTACAATTCCTGTTAGGGTTTTATTAAAATAGAGATAATTTGCAAGAGATACATACTAGGAGCACTATGGAGCAATAAAATGTTTTGGAACCGTAGAAATATCAGAATTCGAAAGTTATGGTGATTCACTCAAAACCCTGGATAGCAAAAATCTTAAATTTTATTGTTAAATTTTTTTACAATTTCTGTTATATTTATTCACAATTAAAAAAAATTAAAAAATTAAAAAAATATTATAATAATAATAATAATTTGAAAACCTTGTATAATAAAAAATTTACTATATCTTTTACTAATAAATATTTTTATGATCTATATTCCTAAAATTTAATTAAAATTCAGGAAAAAAAACAAAACAAAAACATTCAATATTTACCTTAAACCCTTGCTTCTTCTAGCAAAATTTCACCTTAGGGTTTAATTTCCTCTACCACTTCAAAATTACAGTTTTTTCATTTTAGGCACTTTAGATTTAATAGGTTTGTGTACTTATTGTATATAGGGTATTTGACATGTAAAGTAGGGGAATCACTTATTGAATTAGATCCAAACCTTGTCGGACCTCTCTATTTTTTTAAATGGTTACATGTTACACAATGCTCCCTCTGAAATGGAATGCACTTGCATGCCCTGTATAATAAAACACATCGGTATATTATAACATTTTCTATTCTATCTAGTTTGTTCATCATTACTTTTAGTGTAATATAACAAACCAGTGTGCCTCTTCCAAATAACATTGTTAAATCATTTTGATGCCTTTAGCCTTACAGTTCGCACTATTATAAACTGAAATTATTTAAAAATAATAATTTTGCATGATGATGCTAAACAATTAAACAGTCGATGCATTTAATGGGATAAACACACCAGTGCGTTTATTCAAATAAATGCATTAGTTACCAGAGCTCTTTTTGGCTGAAAATTATTTGATTATTTGTAAAATATATTTAATGGATTTTGTATTAAATAATATAGATTGTATATCAATTAAAATTGTCTCGGAAGGTGTCAAGTAACAAAAATACTAATTGATACAATGACAACACATAAAAAAAGAAGCAAAGAAGGCAAGTTCTTTGTAATTTTTTTACAAAATTAATATGTTTGAACTATATGTAAGTTAAAATACTATGTATTGACTAGTGTGTGTCATGTAGAGCCATAGAATAAATAAGGTTGATAAGATTATTTCTAATCTAAGTGCAGAAAAGCATAAAACCCTGATAGAAAAATTGCAGAAGGATGAATCAGGTGAATGAAAAAATACTATTCAATATGAGTTTTTTTTTTTTTTAATTTTCATTAATAATATACTTAAGAATATTAGATAACATGTTTTAGACAATATATTAATTCATATGTGTTTAATGTTCTACAAGGATCAACAATGAAGGAATAAGTCAATGTTTTTCTACGAAAAGAAAAATTATTGAACATGTAAATGACGATGAATTGGTCATTAGCTCATCTGGAGTGATGTTGGAGGTTAATGGAAGTGGGAATTTTTTTACAAAACTATGAGGGATCTAGTGGAACAAATGTATAGATGTACTTTAAACTTACAATACAAAAACCAATCCAATGATTCTAAGAACCAAATTATATCTAAACTACAAGAAGCGTTTCCAAAACAATGACCAATGAAACATTTCAGACTTGCAATAGCAAAAGCATAAAACAACAAAAAATAATCATTCAAAAGGTAATACTCCTAATTAAAATTATTTTCTAGAATTATATGTATATAAAAATAGTTTATTACTCTTTTCAGGAAGATTATGAAAATCCCAAATGATCAATGAGTTGATATGTGAAACATGCCAGTAGGAATGTCCAAAAACGTGTATAAGGAGATGGTGAAATACATTAACATAATTGCATAACAGAATGAGCCATCTCAATAAAAATGTGCTTCAAATGTATGTAATCATGATTGACTTTGTACATATAAAAAATAATTTAACATTAAATATTAATTTTCTAGTATTTTCTTCAGAAAAGAAAAAAAACAAATTGTAACTCATTCAACACACAAAATAGGACGACAAGGAAGAAAAGGGTTGATTTTAAAGTTTGTGAGTAATTGTTAATATTTTCTTATAATAACTCAAGGTTTCACTTTTGTATATTTTAAGTTGTTTGACAACAACCATCCTTGAATATCTTCAAACAGGTGTTGACATACAAAGAAGAGTCATCAAAAGAATTGATTGACATTGGGTTAAATAAGGGTTGTGAGTATATGTTGGCATATCAAAAATTAATTGTGTAATTTGTAAGTATCCATATTGTTTTACTTATCTCAGTTTATAATTAATAGAAAAAAATCACTTTTATATTAAATCTATGATTTATAATGGGGTTTAAAACATGTAAGAAACAACGTATGGAACTACGCCAACAGAAGACTTGTTACAACAAGGCATGAGACTTGGTTTTGAAACCATGTGCACAATGTATGAGTCACTTATTTCTATGGTAAATTGCTATTCAATTTACTTTGATGTATATTAGATAGTTCAAATTTCATTATTCTCACTAATGTAGGTACACTCATTACAATTTATTTTTATTTTTGCAGGTGGAAAAAGATCAAGAAGATGAAAACAATCAATGCAATAAAAAAACATTCCTCCAAATAACCCAAGACATGGAAGTAGCTCAAGAGCTGCTAATAGTCATAGCGAAGAATGATGATCTATTTGGATATCAATGCAACATGTTGTATTTTTCGAAATAATTGTTTGTGAAAATCAGACACATTGTTTAATGTAATGGACATAGTCTCCCAATTGAAAGACAAGGGGTTACAAACAACAACATTTTGTATGAAAAATAGCGTTTTATTGATATATAATAAAACACATTTTAATTTATTCTATTGTGTTATCCTATGTTGCTGTGAAATGTTACACCATTGATTAAAATTATAACGAAGAGACGTGAAATCTGATAATAAAAAAAATTAATCCAAACATCATATACAAATGTGATAATTAAATTTTAGTTTATATGAATATTTTTATAAGATATATGTCAATTTTTCGATGAATAACAAATTTTAAAAATTACAGTAATTGCATTGTCACAAGTCGTTGTTTCCAAAAAAGATAAAATGGCATATAAAAAAATGGTGTGTCCATAACATAAAAATGCACCATTGTGTTATTTTATATAAAAGCATCATGGCAACATCATTTTTCATGCTTGGTGCCTTTTAATAAAACAACAACATCAGGGAACTTATTTCTTCTAGCACTAGTATTATTTGCAATTAACGCCCTAGTACATTGTAATTCTTAATGCACTAGTTCTTTCATAAAACTAATACCATGGTCCTACAAAATATTATTTCCATCCCCAGTGCATTATCAAAATTAAAAACATTGGTCCTTTTATACAACAAAATCACTAGCGTGTTTGTGCAAATGACAAGCATCGATGCTGCAAGTTTAAATAATAGCACTAGACTGTAATTATTTTTTGTGTGCCCTAGTGGCTTTCCTTACACGAATGCCCCAAGGATTTTTTAGCTATTAGAACTAGTGCATTATGAAATGTAACAACACTAGTCCTTTTATATAACTAACACACCACTATGTTTATGCAACTATATGCATCGGCTTTGCAAGTTTAAACAAAAGCACCACCACAATAATTTTTTTTGCATGCCCCGATGTCATTCCTTGCAAGAAGGTCTTGGGGATTTTTCTATCTATTAACACTTCTTTGGTATATATTACGCACCGAGGTTATTTGGATTCAACACCTTAGTGCTTTTAGTTATGTATGCAAACCAATCAGTTTATATATGTAGTGCACTGGCTCTACTTGTTCCATGAAGTGCACAAAAAAAAACATCTGCTAAAACCTCTAGCCACCCAAATTTTCTCAATTGTGATAAATCTCATTAAATTCTCTACCAAAACATACACCGCCTCAAACAGATGTTTTAGACGATGTTTTTTTGATAACTTTTGCCAATCTTATTACAGTAAAAAGCTCTGTTATAACCTTCACTAGAAGGTATTTTCGTTGTAATGACCCTTTAGAGGGTGAAGATGGAGTATAATAATAGATCTATCATAATGAAGTCAAAGAAAAAAAACAAAGAGAAGAGATTTGTCTTCATGCACTATGAATTCTTATGGTCAATATCGCCAAGTCATGCTTTCTAAAAAGTGTCATTGCAAAAGTTATAAGTTTCAATATATTTTTCCACATCACTTGTGGAATGTAATTTTTTAATTTCACAAATCAGAAAATGTAAAATGTGTGGAAGCCCAAGGATCCCACACGGAATGTGAAAAGTCACTAGAAAATTCTAAATTCATGTAGAAGCTCAAAGGTCAAACAATAATTCTAAAACTCATAATAGGAGCTCAAGAGTCATGAAGGAGGTCAAGACTCACATGGGAGGCTAAGAGTTGCCTCATTTGTTATAAATACACCCTCATAACTCAATAGAATGGACTTTGGACATTTTCACCTTGACTTCACTAGCTTGGAATAGGAGAAAATATCTTTCTTTGGAGGAGCAAGTAGTGACTCAATGTTCCACTATTGGGGTTAGTGTGGCTGCATTGTAATTGTGTATCTTGGGAATTTCACTTAATATATGTAGATCATGGATCCAACGTACTTTCATGCATATATCATGAATTATTGTGAGACTATTCTTTCATTGTTTGCATTGTATGTTTATGTTAACACATACTGATGTAAATGAACTATTTTATTAGCTTTTGTATGCATATTTTTGAATGTTAATTGTCACTTGCTTTTGTGATTGTTGTTATCTTGTGAACTACTTTGTAGGTTAATTAAGGATTATTTCCATTCTCTTGTGTGTCTCTTTTAAAATAGTACTATTACTTTTCTTTCAGAGGCTCACTATCTCTTTCCCTTTCGTGAAAGTAGGATTATAGGCATTGCAATTGTATGCCTCACATTGTCAACTTATTTTCTTGTTTCAAAGATTGTTTGTATAATTTTTTATGTTGATAATTGTAGTCAAGGAAATTCCTAATAATAATGGTGACTAGAATTATTATCTGAATGGGGTTCCTACTCCAAACAGCGTGAGGTCTAATTGGGACTTCATAGTTGGGAGACCCCTTTTGTTCATAGATTTCTAGCACCGTCAACATGTAGTGCTAGAAGGAGGGAAAAATGAAAAGCTAAGCACATTGAGTATGTTTTGAATCTTTCACCTTGAATGGCTCATTCCCAAGTCATAATCTAGTGATGTTTTTCTAACACAATGAAACTTTCACTCCCTGTGGAACTTATTTATAACCTGTCTCAATTAAAGTTTGATGGCGAGGGTGAAATATCTATAACCGAGAATACATCTCATTTTCTTAAGTTTTGTGAATTTAATGAAGTGAATTGTGAACATGTTGCTTGTAAATTATTCACCCTCACTCGTTAAGGTCGAGTTAAACTATGGTGTCATAGCTTATCATCTGCTTCTATTCATTCATTTGAACACATTTTCAAGGAGCTTCATCGAGCCTTTGACAGGTATGATTATTGAGATGTTTATAAAATTACTAATCAACTTAGAATGAAGCCTTATGAATCAATATAAAGTTTTTCCAATATATTTCTTCACTTGTGCTATGAATTTTGTAAAGAAGATGTGGATTGGGATTTATTCAAGGCAAATATTTAGCATTTGGTTTAAATCTCTTTGAACCATTGTGAATTTGAACCCTTGGTTGATTATTCTCTTCCAACTTTTATTAAGGATGAGACACCTCTAATCTCAGAGGAGGAACCGACTTTCCCTTTTGTTTCTTGTCCTCCTCCCATTTCATTGCCCAACAAGGTAGTCTGTAGCACTATTGTTGAAGTCAGGAAATATAAAAATAAAATTGTTGATCCTCCTCTTGTACCTTCCTTTTCTTCCCATGGTCAAGATATTATCTGAGAAAACTTTTAATATTCTAATATATCCATGGATACTAAGGTGAATATTGATCCCTTGATTCTTAAAGGTCACCGAAACCCTAAATCTGATACCATTGAAAATATTGTTTATTTAAGGGATACCTGTCATCCTCTATCATATATATCTCATGGCTTCTTGTACCCTAATTCATTTAATCAATCTTCTCCACTAGTGATTCCTTCAAACGCTCTTGATTCTCAATTTGTTGGTCCAACTTTTGATCAAGAACAAGGTGGTCACATTCGATAGGTATCGGAGTGGAAGGGTGAAGATACTTTTGATATCTCTTCCATATTTCAAAGTCTTCTATTGCAAGATTGTGTTCCTTAATTGTTGGCTGAACTAGAATCTTGTGATCTTAGAAATCAGTCAAATGAAGTAAAAGCTCTTAACCGGAATAAATCCTTGGACAAACATCATGTTAATGACCATGATATCATTGATGAATGCCTAGGTATATCGGCCAATCTTTTTATTTCTCAAGAAGGTATTCTCATAGGAACTTTTTCTTTACTGCTTGTAATGAATTAACTTGTGATGAAAATGTGCCATGCTCTTTGAATATACAATTTGATGAGCTGAATTTTCAATTGACACAAGTAGTGAGATCACCTATGATGAAGAAGAAAGCAATGAAATCATAGAACATCCATCCTTGCCTTGTTATCTCATATCTTGCATCTGGATAAATTTTTAGTTTGGCTTGCTCATGGGATTTCTCTAATCTATACATCCTTTGATACATAATTAGAAGATCCTTATGACTTGATTAATGCGTTTGTTTTTGTTGAATAATTTGATCAAACCAGTGATGTAGATGGTTTTCATCTAGACTATAGTGATCTTTTTGAAATAATCGATAATAGTTGTCCACATGGAATTTGTGATCTAACTCAACTCTCAAAATATAAATATTCAACATTTGAAAGTTCTTGGAATTGTCAGGGAGTCGAGGCACTTCAAATCTCATTGATGGTTATGTCAAGTTCTCACTATCCTGATGAGGTCCTAGAACTAGGCTGGATCTATATTTTCTCGCATGATTCTTTTCTTCATGTTGTTTCACTGTATGTAAACTCATTCTTGAAATATTTGGGGCTTTTCCAAGACAGTTTTTCTAATTTTCAAGATTGGGTTTCTAATTAGATAGAGATAATTATTTATTTATTTATTTTTGGGTTTCTAATTAGATAGAGATAATTTTATTTATTTATTTATTTACTTATTTATTTTATATTTTATATTTTTATATTTTATATTTTATATTTTATATATTTATTTTATTTTTATTTTATTTTTCAGTTAATTCATATTCATATATACCTCTTGTATCGAACCTAGTATTGGAATGTATATCTTTAATGGATGCATAGAGCTATGAAGCCTATCATTTTGATTATCAAGATAAAGATTATCATTGGACAAATAATTCATATCTGTTAAGTGATTTTGTGAACAATCAAATCCTAATATTTATTGTCAATGTTACGAAGCCAATCATGTCTATTTGGGCCCAATAAATCATTTTGAGTAGAATTTAATGCTTGAATCATTTATTGAATCAAAACCCCTATGTTGATATGGATACTGGCTTTTATTTGACATATCCTTCTAACCTTTCGTCAACATGTTATTCTAATTGGTCTCCTATATTCACAAGGCTGAAAATTGTTTTTAAATCCCCAAGCTTCTATATTAGTTGTCTGGAATGGAATTGGACCCAAAGGGAACTGATTGAGAATCAAGAATATTGTATGTCAAGCCACCAATCTGATCATAATTATGGGTCTAACAACTATCGTTTCAATAATTAATTTCCCAGTAGTATATCTAATGATAGTTTTTTTTATAAAAATTGATCTTGTTGAACCCATTGATGTTTATGATTTATCATTTCACTATTCAAATACTCACCAAAAACTTGAGGTGCTTTGGCCTTGCTGATGGTTATGTCAAGTCCTCGTTATCTTGACAAGGTTTTTGGACAAGATCTAGCTATCTTTTATCTTTCCTTGCAAGATTGTCTCCATGATTTGAATGTGCTAATTGAAAGTTCATTCTCCAAAGAGTTTCATGGTTTTCAAAAGGATTTTTTCGAATTCCATGATTGAATCTATGATAGGCAGGAAACATATTACTTAGAAATCTCTGTCATTAAGAATAAGTTTCGATCTTTCTTGATGTTTTCTCAGAATGAGAAAACGGATGAAGGTATATTCATGAGAATCTTTCGAGGTTTGTATGATTGTTGTTCTAATTAAAAAGGTAAGGCTATAGACTGGTTAAAGTTAGTTTTTATGGCACATATGTCTGCATTGTACAAATTATTCATGATCATATCTTTATTTTTTCACATTGGTTTATACTGGTACTAATTTCCCACATCTTTGTACTTGGAGGTCAAAAGAAGCTTCTATGGTTGCATTGGAAATTCAATTTCACGTCACCCTAAGCTTCTAGCTGATTAGATTAGCAGTAGGTATAGTTGCATTCCATGACCCTGCATTTTTCTCTTCATCTAGTCTTTGCATTTTCTTTGTTTTCTTGCTTTTTGTTTTGCATAATTCTTTTCATTTCATTGTTACATTTGTTCTATTTTCTTTTCCCTTTCTTGTTGTGTCATGTATTTTGTTTCGTGTTTTGTTTAATAAGACTGTGCATGAAAATTTCTCTTGTTTGGCTTGAAATACAATGTGCTGAAGCTTTGAAAGGAAAATTATTGTGATGAGCAATGAAAGGAAAATTCGATGATTTCTAAATATAAAATACAATCCATTCGAATGGAAATATTTAAGCACAACCATGATGCCTGTATCTACTCTAGGATATTCATTCCTTGACTTGGTATGGTAATTGAATGGTGTTTTTCTTGTCGATACAATTGAGTAGAGAAGGGAAAAGATAAAACTAAGAATGAGTGTATTAGTTTTAGATGTATATAACAATCTCTGATGGAATTTCCTCTCTTTCTCTCAATAAGTTGGGATCCCTCTTCCACCTTGGTGATATAAACACCAATAAAATTGCAATGAGCATATTGAAAATAGAATAAAGGGTGAAAGAAGAGAAATGCTTCCTGCGTTGAGAGGTGAAGCAAGCAACTTCCTTGAGGTATCAAACATGCTCGCAAGTAGCGAAGAAATGCTTGTGTTCCTATAGTGCCATCACTAGGGTACTAAAATGATCCATAAACTATAGTGGATATTCCATTGGACAGTTCGTCACAATAGATCTGATAATAATATATTCAAATATTCAAATTTTACAGTATTACAATTTTATTTAATTTCTAGATTTGTAGATTTTACTGTAATTAGTGCATGCATGCAAATGGAAATTATGCAAGAAAGTAGAGAATAATATAATGAGGTCACACACACACATAAGACACAATATATGCTCCATGGGAAACCCTTTTGGGAGAAAACCCAGCTGGAAGGTGAGGCCACTTCACTCTCTTTCTTTGTCTGGAAATATGCTGCAGGTATAGAGAATTAATGCATGTGGCCCATGGGCTGCTACAATGCATAGATCCTCTCTGTGTGCTCTACCTCCTTTCTCTCTTGGCTATATTTTCTCACCTATGGAACAAAATGATCTTGAAAGAATGGAATGCCTCTTTCTCCCAGTGGTATGTTATAACACACCCAGATAGCCTACTAGAGGTTAATTTTGACTACATCAACTCTTAAATAAAGTTATAAATATAATATTCTAGACTCTTTTACATCAAAAACACGTTTCTAGCCCCTTTTCCATAAATAATTATCACTGATGCGACATCCTCCCAAACTATAGGTGTGAAAATAGGAAACCCAACTTCTGACTGGCATAACTTTTGCATACAGAATCCAATTGACATGCTTCTTGTGTCATTGGAAAGGTATCTATGTGTAGAATAAAATGAAAAGGTGTCAAAGTAGAGGAGAAATGTTTTACCCCCAAAAAATGTTGTTTGATGCCTCAAAATTGTCCCTAAATTTTTCAAACCCAGTTTCAATAAACTTGGTCCCATTGGTAAAAACGGTCTCGTGAGAAAATTCCTCCACTTTTTCCACTCCAAATGCATCACGATGGATGAAAAAAATAAATGATCCAATATAGATCATAAACAGGCTTGCTGGAAATGGAGAAAAGTTAGAGATGGAATTAAAACTCAGATCATCTTAAACTCGCGGATATATATTGTCTTTCTCCAGGATCATTTTTTTTTATATGGTAATATTTGTAATTGTGTTTAGCCGAGAAAGGGAATATGAGAGACTATACCAATAAATGGGATAACTAGAGAAGCTAAGGTGGTCCACATGGTGAATCAATACTTCTTGAAACTAGACTTTATGCATAAAACTAGACCTAAACAAGGAAGTTGGAGTTCTTCCAGTGTGTCACCAAGTGTTTTCGCTGCAACAAACACCCTCCAAAAGTTTTCCTACACTTTAATTTTGGAGCCTCCTTGTGATCTTATGCTCAATCATCTTAAGTTGTTCATGGTCACTTCACTATTGGTTGATACTTTTCTAATTCCTTAATTTTTCTTCTGAGATTCTAACCGTGAAAGTCACTTGCTTACACATGCTTAGCTTTGATGCATCCATAAGCACACATTTTCCTAGCAAGCCTAATAGTCCATGTATATCTTTTGAAGACAAACATTACGTAGTCTTGGAAGACAGTTCCTACACAGTCCTTGGTAATAGTGATTGTGTAGTCTTTAGTGGCAGACATTGCGGATCCCTTAGACATTCCACAGTCCCTAATGAAAGTGCTTCCACAATTGATAGGGAAAGTGAATGTACATTCCATGTGGACACTCAGTGCACAATTTCAATTGACAGTCTCCCTCACTCTTAGTTGCAAATGTACCATCATCTAAGTGAGTTTCTTAATTGTCACTTTTGTGCACGCTTTTGCTTTCATAAGTATCACTTTCACTTTGGTGACTGTGGTTTTTCTTGCTTTCACTTTTGCAATTGTCACTTTTACTTTCTTTATATTTTGTATGTGTCTATTTCACTTTATTTAGATTTTGCAAGTGTATTTTTCATGGATTCGTACTGTCACAAGTGTCACTTTTGATTGTTTTCACTCCTCTTTGTGTCACACTTTTCGCACATCACTAGAGGCAGATCTAGCACACTTTGTTGAATTAATTGATCTTATATATTAGAAGAATATGTGTTAGGCACTCTTCCACAACTTAGAAAACTTTCTAGCTGCAGCCAACACTTGTTTTGTAACTTGTATTCTAAGTGTCTCAAAGCTACGTTTCAACTGTCACACATAGAAATAAGTGTCGCTTTGTTGTCGTTTCAAGGTATGTATATGGATCTTGAGTACTTAGTATTCTCTTGGGTTGTGTTAAATGGTTTACATGTTTGTGAATCCATTTTGGAACTTATTTATCTCATGTGTTCTCTCTCGTTTCATTGATCCAACACTTAGCCATTTTTGGGCTCTCCCTTATCTTCACTCTTTGCATACTTAAACTCTTAGCTACTAACTGATTGCATGGATCATTATTAGATAGAAAGGGTGCATCCATTACCCCGTACAAAAGCACATTGTGCTATCCTAAAGGCAACCTCTTCCACAAACACATTACACAATCTTCAGCTACAGTCCCTCACTATCTTCCTACTTACCCTTGAAAACTATGCCCAAGGATGACTCTTTCTTACATCCATTGTGCATGGCTCAGCTCTAATAGATAGTGGATTCTTCTCCTAATCACCACTAAAGAGAACTACATAATACAAATCCTCTCTCCCCTATATGGTGAAGAGAGAATCCTCAAGGTACAATAACCTAGCCTTTTGCTTCTTACACTAGTCAACTACACAATTTCGTCACCAAGTGAGCCTGCTACTGCACATTTCATAGTGCCAGGGCAAAAAGGTCCCTCTGTAGGTCATTTCATCCATCAACTGATCAATCTTGGAGCCTCCTCCTTAATCATTGTGCATTTTGCAGTTACAGTGACTAGTCTTCTCCCTTCTGCTGACTGAAACTACTCATTGCACAATACCTTTTACTATATTACCTCTAACTACACATTACGCAGTTCTAGTTGAAAGTGGGGCCATCCCTTAGTCTCTTTGAAGCTCAATTGTGAAATCCCAGCCTCATATCCATTGAGCACTTTGCAATGTGCATCTTGTAGAAATTTTGACTGTAGATTAACCTGATAATGCAATATAACTAAAGCAAAATACTTTAATCTACTTCTACAATCAAACTTATGGAAGCTTAATAGATTTGAGCAAGATCAAGAAAACCACATATAACTGGAAGCATAATCAATGCACATGAAACATAGAAGAATACTTTGGGGAAAGCCTCAACTAAAAAGCCCGCTATCTATGTTATCATACATGGTGGAAATATATCAAAATTACACTAAGCCTTAGCTCTCACAGCTAGCCAGCTCTCAGTACAATCCTCCTGGATGCTCACAGGAAAACAAGGCTTCTCACAATCCTTCTCCTCTACCCTCCAAGCCTCCTATTTCCTTGCATAGTTTTCCCTGGGTGATCTAGTTGTTACCGAGTGTAACACTAACCACTCACACTCATCTTACACCCTGTAAAACTGTGCAATCCTCAAGCAACCTTGTTCCTTCTGCATGGATGAGTTTCCTTTATAGGAAAACTCATGCAATTGATAGTACAATGTCCCTGTCTTGAACCTCAACTGGGTCTTTATCTGAATAGACATGCATGAGTTATTTATGAGAGAATCTTCAGTTATCTGGAGTCCACTAGTTTGATGCATGCATGCATTAACTGACTGAACACACAATTAGTTCCTCAATCTGTTTGGAACTAATTTAACTAGACATAACTCAGTTAACTGAGCTAACTAATTAGAACTCAAATACAACTCAACCTTATCTCCTTAATTAAGGGATATCTCCTTAATTTAAGGGATAACTGTTGCACGACTTCACAAAGACTTATAGCTTGAATTTTTCCAACTAATTAACTCAAGATGAATTAATTAATTATTTTTCAAGCAACTGGTGAGACTAAATTCGAATTTTGATTCTCAATTTTAATTCAAGGAAAAATTAAAATTGGAATATTCTATTTTTAGCATTTCTTGTTGCTATTTTCAACACTCCCTCTCAACAAGAAAGGTATTCAACTCGATCCCGATCCTAAACCTTTGGAATGTTCTACATGCAACACTTCTCTCTAGTGTTGTTGCTCCAGCAACTCAAGAAACAAAAAAATATCCAACCTAAATCAGTATGATGCCTTTGTCATCAAAGTACCTGACTACTATTGCCTTTGTCGACTGAAAACTCTATGCTTCTGCTAACTCAGCCTTTCTATACTGTTTTCAATCTTACTCTGTCCTCTTCAGTATCTGACTACTCTAGCCTCTATCACTTTTATGTTTGACTGCATCAATCCCATTGATTCTTCTCGCTACTATGTACTTTGGGCTTCTGTAGCAAGGTATGATCCATGAGATAAAACTTCTCAATGGATCCTGCCCAATTTCACCCTTCTTGAGACTATCACTTCACATTGCCACACCTCACAACTAGAGTTATGGCTGCATGTGATCCCCCTACTGACTTGCGTTGAAATTTCCCCCTAATCTAGGTCTCTACTTGAGTGGATGCCTCCACTCGGTCTCCTCTCAGCATCTCCAATTGTGGCTCCTCCACAATTTTTTGAGACTTCTTTTGGGGTTGTATGTTGAGAGGTAATTTACTCTCCCTCTCAACCACCAAGTCTCTAACAGTTGCCTTACTCCTCAAGGCTTTGCATGCATCTTGAACCTTAAGAGCATACATGTTTTGAACTCGTGAATCGATCTATTTCACCTCTCTCATGGTGATGTGTCTAAGGAAAACCTTTCCATCACTGAAGACAACATCGTATCCTTTGTCCTCCAACATCGTGATCAATACCAAATTCTTCTTCAGTCCAGGCACATACTTCACATCTGTCAAGGTGATAAGAGCTCCATGCTCCCTTTGAAAAGCAACTGTGCCCACTCTTGAAACACTATACCTTTCATTTTCACCCATCTCTATGCACATCTTGAGGTCTTTCTCCTCCAAGGTAATGAATAAACTTTTATCACCGGTCATGTTGAATGAGGCTCCATTGTCAAGAGACCAACCACAACCCATCATCGATGACACCATGCATGCGATGAGGGTGAAGTCCATCTCGAACTGAGAGGCTAATGCCTCACTTTCTTATCCTTGTGAGGATCCCTTCTTGGACTTATTCGATGTGCAATTAGTCGCATAATGACCCATCTCATGACAATTAAAGAATCTTACTTTAGACCTGCCACCATTCTTCCCTCCATGAGAAGAATTCAATTTGGAATGGGACGCCTTCCCCTTCCCTTTCTTGCCTTACTTGATAAGGCCAAATTTTCTTCATCATCCTTGGATGAAGAACCATCTCGTTTGCTCCTCCTGATCTCCTCCTACATGAGATTCGACCACAGTCGTTCTCAATCTGACAGTTTCTTCCTTCCATTCATAGAGTCATGGTAGCTATGCCAGCTCTTTGGAAGGCCAAGAAGAGCGAGGCTCACCATATCATCATCAGTAGTAGTTATTCCCACACTTCCAAGCTCATCTCTATAGGTGGTGAGATTGTTCAGATATGTGGAAATAGTATCACCATTCTCCATCTTGATTCTTCGAAGCTTATCCTTGAGCGCCAATTTCCTCTGGTCGCTATTGTTCTGGTAGAGGTCCCTCAATGTCTTTCACATTTAATATGGAGTATCCTTCCCATGGAGACTCGAGACAATATGGTCTCTAACTCCCTCAAGGATGATCAGTCTCGCCTTTGCCACACATTTCTTCCATTCAACCAACTCTTGTGCATTAGTTAAACTTGGCTTTGGGATTTCTTGATCAATGAAATCCTTCAAGCCATTGTCTTCTAATACAACCTCCATGTGATATTTCCATGCTATGTAATTCGAGATACCATCCAAGGCATACTCGAGTCTCAAGCCATAGAATGCCACTATCCAACCTTGAAGTATGAGATGAATTTGATTTGCACCTGCAACCCCGAACTTCAAACTTTGAATTCTCTTCTCAGTATATTGTCCACAGCTTTGATAACCTTTGCTCTGATACCATGTAGAAATCATGATTGTAGATTAACTTGATAATGTAATATAACTAAAGAAAAATACTTTAATCTACTTCTACAATCAAACTTGCGGAAGCTTAATAGATTTGAGCAAGATCAAGCAGAACACATATAACCGGAAGTAGAATCAATTCACATGAAACATAGAAGAATACTTTTGGGAAAGCCTTAGCTAAAAACCCAACTATCTGTATTATCATACAAGGTGGAAATATATTACAATTACACAAAGCCTTAGCTCTCACAGCTAGCCAACTCTTCGTACAATCCTCTTGGATGCTCATAGGCAAACAAGGCATCTCACAAACCTTTTCCTCTGCCCCTCAAGCCTCCTATTTCCTTGCACAGTTTTCCTTGGGTGATCCAGTTGTTACCAAGTGTAACACTGATCACTCACATTGATCTTACACCCTTTAAAACTGTGCAATCCTCAAGGAACCTTGTTCCTTCTACATGGATGAGTTCCCTTTATAGGAAAACTCATGCAATTGATAATACAATGTCCTTGACTTTAATCTCAATGGGGTCTTTCTCTGAATAGACATGCATGAGTTATTCATGAGAGAATCTTTAGTTATCTGGAGTACACTAGTTTGATGCATGCATGTATTAACCCACTGAACTCACAATTAGTTCCTCAAACTGTTTGGAACTAATTTAACTGGACATAACTCAGTTAACTAAGATAACTAATTAGAACTCAAATACAACTCAATCTTATCTCCTTAATTAAGGGATAATCTCCTTAATTTAAGGGATAATTGTTGCATGACTTCACAAAGATTTCTAGCTTGAATTTTTCCAACTAATTAACTCAAGATGAATTAATTAATTATTTTTCAAGCAGCTAGTAAGACTAAATTCGAATTTTAATTCTCAAATTTAATTCAAAGACAAATTAAAATTGGAATATTCTATTTTTGGCATTTCTATTTTTAGCATTTCTTATTGCTATTTTCAACACATCCTCAATCAGCAAGTTCATCCTCTTTGTCTCCTGGACCTATCCACTACACAAAACTTTGAAGAGCCTCTCTCGATTGCGAATTGTGTAGTTCCAGTGTACAACATGACCTTCCCTTGGTCACTACTGAGCTAATTTGTACAATTCCTCATCTCTCTCTAAAAAAAAAGCCTTTGCTATTGTTATATCACATTCAACATCTTCCATGAGCAAGCAAAAGTAGAATAGGTGGTTTTCTCGCTGATGTTGGCTTGTCATAAGTGTACTTCATTTATAGGTGTAATCATCTAGAAAGGTGATGCTCAAGGGAGGTCATCAAGGAGAAAGTAGAAGAAGGTACTTGTGAAGAAGAAGCAAAAGGAGGAACCATCATGAAGGACATGAAGGAGTCGTAGACCAAGATAAAGAGATGGAAACTCATGCTGACATCAAAGGTTCCAATGCTTATCTAGAACCTTTGGAGGGTGATGATGGAGTAGAAGTAGAGATATATCATGATGAACTCAAAGACAAGGCAGCAAAGAGAAGAGCTTGGTCTTCATTCAATATGAAGTATTATGTCACCATCACCAAGTCATGGCTTCAAAGTGTGACCAAAAAATTTATGTGTCAATGTATTTTGCCACATCACTTGTGGAATATAATTATGTATTTCAAAAATGAGAAAATGTAAATGTGTGGAAGCGCAAGGGTCCCACATGGAATGTGAAAAGTCATTAGAAAATTTTAAAGTTATGTAAAGCTCAAAGGTCAAATAGGAATTCAAAAATTCATAATAGGAGCTTAAGATTCATGAAGGAGGTAAAGAGCCACATGGGAGGTGGAGAGACAACTCATTTGTTTTAAATACACCATCATAGCTCGAGAGAATAGACCTTGGAATTTTTCACCTTGGCTTCTCTAACTTGGCATAAGAGAGAAGATATTTCTTTGGAGGAGCAAGTAGTGACTTAATGTTCCACTGTTAGGCTAGTGTGGCAGCATTGTGATTGTGTATCTTCAGACTTTCACTTAATATATGAAGCTCTTGGAGCCAGCACACTTTCATGCATATATCTTGAATGATTGTGAGACTATTCTTTCATTGTTTGTGGTGTATGTTTATGTTAACACATACTAATGAAAATGAACTATTTTGTTGGCTTTGGTATGCACCTTGTTCAATGTGTGTTGTAACTGGCTTTTATGATCATCGTTATCTTGTTAATTACTTTGCAGGTTAATTAACGATTCTTTCAATGCTCTTGTGTGTCTCTTTTAGAATAGTACGATTACTTTCCTTATAGAGTCTCACTCTCTCTTTCCCTTCCGTGAAAGTACCTTATATGTATTGCAAGTGTATGCCTCACAGTATCAACTTTCTTGTTTCAAAGATTATTTGTATAATCTCTTATGTTGATAATTCCAGCCAAGGAAAATTCTTAAAAATACTGGTGACTAAACCTATTATTTGAATGGGGATCCTACTCCAAAAGGTGTGAGGTCTAATTGGGAGTTCATACCAGGGAGCCCCCCTTTGTTGGCTGATTTCCAACACTGTCAACACTTTCTTGTCCAAAATTTGCATCGGTTAGACCTAAAAGTCTCCCTCAAGCTCCACCTAAATCATGTTCCAATCAATCACATGGTTAGCATTAAGAACACACTTTTTAAGCAATGAAACATGAAAGACATTATCAAAGTGCATGGATTCTGGTAATGCAATCCTATATGCTATTGGACTGATCCTCTCCTGGATTTAAAGCAGTCCACAATATCTCGATGTCAACTTTGCACAGTTGCCCAATTTTAGGGAACTTTTCATTTTCTTAACCCTCAAGAAGACATGGTCACCAATTTTCAATTCCTTGTTTGACCTGTTCTTATCTACAAAACTTTTCTATGTATCCTACGAAACCTTCAAATTTTATTTAATTTTTATTTTTTACTCGTCCATTTCCCTGAGCAAATTTGTACCAACAATGGCCCTATGAACTAGGTTGTCCCAATTCACTAATGTGTTGCATTTCCTGCCATACAAGGCTTCAAACGATCTCACCTTAAAAAATGCTTAATACCTATTATTATAAACAAACTCCACCAAGTGAAAAATTTACCTTATAAATATGTAAACCAAATACCTAAAAAATATCTTTTAACTTTAAGGGTACAATGAAAACTATAATTTTTAACTAGTTTTAGGTTAATTCAAAATATTTTCCTTGAAGCTATTTTGGGATAAAAATTTTTAAGGATACTTTGGATGGATTAATTTTACCTCTGGAATTATGTTGTGATTGATTTTTTATATGCCCGGTGACAATTTCTATTTCTATTCATGTTAACTTGTATTATTAAATGGAATACTTTCTTGTAAATATTCATCAAATATTTTAAATATGTTTTATAGTTGAAAGTTAATTTGCATCTTTGTTTTAATCAATTCCATGTCATTTAATTCAATAAATGTTGTAGAATTATTTATGTAACTAGTACAGATAAAATAGAATCCTTTTACGATTTTCCTAAAAGTTTGTTTATATAATCAAATCACAATTATTTGTTATTTTTGGAAGTTCGCTCTTAGATACATACTTCTTTCCATCCAGTCAAATTAGATTTTCTTTTTTGCATTTACATTCTTACAAAACAAAAATATTTTGGGAAAGGAGAAATTGGAAATTGGGTAATGCTGAAAGTGGGATATTCTTTATAGGAGTTGCTCCTCTGGGGAGTTCCCCAATAGGGAATTCTAGGGTGGAGAGAGAATTCTCTCCCCTTCCTTCTACTCTGCGACCTCCATCGAAAATTCCTTCATTGTTATCCTCCATTGGTTGTTTTCCTGATGCACTTGCCCGGTCTTCGGTGTTTTCTGTTGGACTTTAAATGTCATGCACTGGTTCCTCCACTTTAATCTCCTCTATTGGCTCCTTGATATCTTCTACTGGTCCTTCGACTTCTTCCACCGGTTCCTCAATATATTCTGATGGTTCTATAACCCTCTCCGGTCCCACTACTTCCTCTGTCTGATAGTCTGTTTGGAAAGAGTGTTGGGTCTGTGGCCTTCGAGAGCTTAACCTCTGGGATGTCTCAGCTTTTGAAATAATATCGTCAATGAAATTTTTTCTTCCTCCTCCTTTACCCTTGTCTCCTGTAAGGTTATCCTTCCTGCGTCCTCTCATTCATCCTACATCTCTAAAATAAAATTGTTAATACTTTTAAAATCTTCGGTCGCCTACCCTGGCAACGGCGCAAAAATGTTGGTCACTTTAATTGTTTATTAATTAAACAGTCGAGTGCCACATAAATTGTCAACCAGGGAAAGTCTGATTTCTTCAAAGGTGACTACGTACTGTATTTACTCGATTTTAATATTATTAAAAGTTGTATTATAAACAATTCATTCTCTGTTAAACCCTTACTCTGTGTTACAGCAGTTATAGTCTATTGCAGGAATGGAATAAGAACAGATAATTAATTAAAGAAAATAAATCTGCAAAAGGAAGTGATGGTTGTCCTGTAACAAAGGATCAGGACCCTATCCCCAAATTAGGAACATTCAGCACCTGCCTCTGTTATCCAGTTCGCCAATACAGAGTCTCAGCAAAAGTAAAATATCATCAGAAGCAATACATGTAAATAAGGTATGAACAAAAATCACACACAACACACAAAAGAAAGAAGATGGGTGAATCTTGTGATGAAGGTGGGCCCTGTCCTTCTCACAAGATTCCCCAGGACACGGAAACTAAGATGAAATACTCAGAACAGAACTTTATTCATCTGTCAATATACCATATTACAAGAAATATTCAATCTCGTCCTTCCACTACAATTCCTCTGTTACAGCTTGTTCATCCTCTCTCCATCTATCCCCCCTCTAATGTAGATGTCTCCTCTTTAAAGAGGAGACATCTATTACAAAAGGTTTTCATTATACATTCTAGTTCGAACCTTTGTACAAAAATAGGGAAATCAGTTCCCGTTAACAGAATGTTGTTACAGTAATGTGGATCATGATCGTTACGACCAATGTAATAATCGATCGGATTCCTTTGTTGTTTCTAATCTGGTACGCAAATCTCAATTGTCTCCTCTAGGTTCGCATGTTGTCCTTGTTGTTTCAAATTCGAGGTTCGTGTTGTTTTCGTTTTTTCAGCAACTGCAAAATATGGTCCTTCCAGCTTTAGGAAGTTTCAACAATTGTTCAGCAACTTAGTCAACTTCAAGGTTCAATTATAAAGATAGCATGATTATGTGTTGAATAATTAAACATATAGCAATGAGGAGAGTTACTATATACCTTTGGAATGATTAAGTCAAAACACTAGCAAAGGCTTTCAACTATGGGTTGAAGAGGGTAATATTATGACAAAATATAAGGTAAAAAATAGACAATATGGGGTCCTAACATCCCCCCCAACTGAAAAGGTTGCATGTCCGCATGCAACGTCTACTCTGAATCTGAGTCAGAATACTGGGATGAACAGTGTAAATTGCTTATGCAGTATCTGTAGAAGGTTCTGTCAACCATGTCCTAACCCATGGACACTCTGAAGTTTCTTCCATGCTACCAACTCCTCCTGTTTGGTCAATTTAAATTGAGCCTTATATTGCTCTCCAGGAAGCCATAAGAGAGGGAAATGAAAGTGGTAACCAATCCATAGTTCAACACACTGTCTAATGCATTTAACATAATCAGGTATGCATGAGATTGTCGCTTGAATATTGAGAGGATTATAAGGATGATATTCCCGTCTTTCTTTAGGACAGTGTTCCTAGAATAGATTATTTGCTTTTATAGCCAGAGCTCCTTTAGTTTTCACATAATATTGGCAGTCTTCCAAGGCTGCTGCTTGTAGTTTCTTGATATGATCAGTCATCCCTGGTTCTCGTAGAATTCGTTGATGTTCTGCAATGAAGATAGCTGCATTCTGTGGTTCAGAACGAATCCAGAGAAGACAGTTCTCCTCATTGTGTGTTGCAGACATAAAAGCATTCTGCCAAGTAAGCTGATTGGCCAAGAAGGAAATAAAGGCTCTTATTTGGATATCGCCAACAAGAGGAAGTAAACTAATCTTTATATCTTCAGGCATAGCCTCATTATGAAGATAGAGTTCACACAGCAAGTTCAGGTCACTATTTGGTGCTTTTATGAAAGTCTCAATAAATGGCTGCGGTGTAGAGACCTGGTGGGGTCTTCCGCCCTTGATTTCTTTTATTTGGAGGAACGCTAAGAATTCTCTCAAAAATACAGAGTAGTTAAAAGAGGGTTTCCTTGTAGCGAGTAATCGCTGGACCAAGTCAAAGATGAGGGACAGTCTGGCTTTTAGTTTCTTATTCTCCTTATGTTGTGCATGAGACTGTTCAAGCACTTCCCAATTTCTGTATGCATAGTTGAGCCATAATGACTTCTGTTGCTGAAATGCCTTTCCTTGTGAGATCTCACATTCTGTCTTCCATGTGTCACTTATTTTTTGAAAACTGGAAGTCTGTGCGTAAGCATTGCTGACACAAGAAGGTTCAGTCTGTGTATACATAGTTGTAAAAGACTTTGGTACTGGTTTCTGTTCTGTAACAACTTGGGTAGGTCGGGGTGGTTTTGTTTCTTCCTCTAAAATTCTTGAAGACCCTGGTGGTTCTTGTGTAACAGCAGGGTGTTCCTTTTTTACTATAACAGGACTAGCTCCAGACAATGGAACTTTAACTATCTTATATCCTGCTCGAGTATAGATATCACCACATTCACTACACATGTATTCACTGTATTGATCCTTTTCTGCACTCTTTTCAGCTGCAAATGCTACCTGAGCTAACATGTACAGATTGAGTTCCTTTTTATAAGTATCCCTAGCCATTGTTAACTCTTGCTGATAAGCCTTAATTTCCGATTTCAAAAAATCATTTTCTTCCAACAGGGAGGCTAGAGTAATCAGAGCTTCTGTAGTTTCAGGTTCCAATGGAGGAGAGCATTGTTGTTTGGCATCAACTTCATCATTTGTGTCCACAATAGGTGGTTCTTGTGTATCACCTGTTGGGTTAGTGGCTGGTTCATGTGTATCAGCCACATCTAGGCCATCTTCTTTTTGTTCGCCAACAGGTGGTTCTTGTGTATCACATGTTGGGTCAGTGGCTGGTTCTTGTGTATCAGCCACATGTAGGTCATCTTCTTTTTGTTTGCCAACTGGTGGTTCTTGTGTGGCACCTGTTGGGTCAGTGGTTGGTTCTTGTGTATCAGCCACATCTAGGTCATCTTCGTTTTGTTCTCCAACAAGTGGTTCTTGTGTGGCACCTGTTGGGTCAGTGGTTGGTTCTTGTGTAATAGCCACATTCCCTATATCGTCTTGGGTGTCTACTTTAGATGTATTGGCAGCTGGTTCTTGTGGATCAGCTGCCTCTTTTGAAAAAAATGATGTCACAAAATCGTGAACGCTCTCCATTTCGGCACTCGAGGGTGAGGAAGGTGAAGGTTTAGGGCTAGGTGGAATACGGGAATTTAGAATGATAGGTGGGGAATTTGGGATAATGGCCTCATTTGCTGCAGACGACCTTATTCATTGCCGTGGTAGGGAATTAGGAAAAACAGTATTTTTTCTCTTACAAGCACTTTTCCTCGGGGTAGGGGAATTATTAGAAATGGTGGCTTCCTTAACTGAGGCCCTGGTTCTTCTTTTTAGTGGGGTTGCAGCTTTCTGTTGCTTTTTCCTCTTAAGGAAAGTGATGAGGGTATTGTCATCTGAATCATCAGTGGGGATATGGACTATGGGAGTGGATGGTTCAGCTTTATTAAGTGGTGGGGTCCACTACAGATTTTTAGTGCTAAATTGGGGTGTTTCTGCTGCTGGTTGCTGATTTTCGGCAGCTTGCTGGGAGTTTTCCTTGGATTGCTGGGAATTATATTCGTCTCGCTAAGGATTTCCTCAGCTTGCTGAGGGGGGTTATTAAGGGGAGGTTGATTGTGCAGGGAAAATCCTCTATTTATTAAGATCTGGACCAAACGATGGTGTGTGAGGCAGAGGAGTTGGTGCCTTGCGTTCACGGTATAGTGTGCCATATTTTTTTAGACAGCCAAGCAGATAATAGGGCATATTTATTAGACAACCATGCCTCAAATGATTTAATAAAACAAAGTCGTGTTGGTAGACTACTTAATAATGACCCTGGCAGGTGAAATAATGCTTAACAAATTCTGCAACCTCTGGCCATGGTGGTGGTAGTGATCGAAGTGCAACACCCCTGCCTTGGGATTCAACGTGCTCCCCTGGTAACAAAAAATCTTGCTGTGCATTGAGAATGAGGTGTTTCCTGCTGAACCAGCGAGTACCATTGGTTGGAAGTCCCGAAACTTGTGCTATGTCTTCCTCTGTTACTATAATTTGCAACCCTTGGACAGTGGAGTATCCTTCCCTCAAATTACATGAAAATTCCAGAACCTGCTATGAATAAAAATCCAGAAGTCTTCTGAAGTAATCCACCCATCCTGCTTGTAGAAAGATTTGGTATGCCTCCTGGTAGAGTTCCAGTAATGCCATCGAGCCAGGTTCATGTCTAACAGCATCTCCTCCCATAGTTACTGGTTCAGACAAAATACAAAGTGCAGAGCCGAGTTGCTGAGGTCGAAACAGAGCAGAACGTTACAAATGAAATTATGACACGATAAGGTACAGATGAGGTGGCTTAGATACTACCGTGAGAAATAGAGATGGTGGTGATTGGTGTGTCATGTAATGATTACAATATTTCGGTAATCCCCTCCAACTGCGGCTGAATGATATGGTTGGTGGTACGACGCTTTCGGCAGTCATATCAATATCTCCTCATTAACTACAATTTAATATTCACACTAAAACACACATACCTTTATATTTACATTTGGTTGTTGCGCTGAAAAGTATTATCTCATCCTTAATAGGTCGATGATAATTATAAAAAGGGTCTGTAAAGTATGAGGGTTTTTATACACAAGGTTTTCATTATTCACAGGAAGTAGTAGTGAAGGAACATAATTATCAAGATGAATGGCTGATTCCTTTAATGAAGAATGATATGTTTCTATCGGAGTAATAGCTCATTCTCGGGAACAAAAATGGGGAAATTGGTGCCTTTTAGGAAAAATGGAAAGGATTGGTGTTTAAGCACTGGGATTTGGTGTTTCAGCAACGGGAAATGGTGTTTCAGCAGCGGGAAATGGTGTTTCAGCAATGGGAAATGGTGTTTCAGCAACGGGAAATGATGGAGAAAAATGTAAGAGGGAATGAATTATGATCTAAAGTGACATGGCAATGCTTCCCAAGCCGCAAATTAGTTCTTCCTATATTGGAATTTTTCTTCCCAGCCACCCTCCAAAGCTAAGATCTGCAAAATATTTAATTGTAACATGGCAACCCTTGACAGGGATTATTAGTTAAGAAATCTAATATAAAAATAAATACATAAACAGAAAATTAAGTGCATTGAGGGATAGCAGGTTCCCCCAAAAAGACATAGTGTATGTCTGTCATGCAAGTAGCTTTGAAATCCTCTTTAGAAATAGGCTTTTGATACAAACAGAGTCGATACCCATTCACTAATAATGGTGTTCTAGAATCATCAATCGTTAGGAGTATGACTGTTCCATTTGGAAAAACAGTATCTACTTCATAAGGTCCTAGCCACATTGTTCTTTGTTGTTGTATCATGATTGTTTGGGGGATGGCATCCAACCTCTTTTCATCCAATTCTTGAAGCTGTTGCAACCTAGCTGTCTGTGCATCAGTTAAGTCAAGGTTAATAGCTAAAGCAGTCCTTAAGGTTTTGATTTCAAATTCCACAGGAAAAACAACATTTTTACCATAAACTAATTCATAAGGTGAAAAACCCGTAGTGTTCCTCCAAGTAGTTTTGTAAGCCCATAATGCTTCAGGCAACCTTTGAAACCAATCCCTTCTATTTTTCTTTACTATTTTTGTTAAAATAGCATCTATGACTTTATTCGTACTTTCCACCTACCCATTTGCCTGGGGGTGATAAGGTGTAGTCATTTTATGCTTAATGTGATATTTCTGGAGTGTATCTTTGAAGCCATGAGAGTTAAAAGGAGGTCCTCCATTTGTAACTAGCTCTCTAGGCAAACCAAACCTAACAAAGATCTCTTCAAATAAAAAAATTAACACTGATTCTTCATTAGCTTTGATGAGTGCCTTAGCTTCTACCCATTTAGTCATATAATCTGTGCAAACCAGTATATAAACTCTTTGATTGGATGGAGGATTGATGGGACCTATAAAATCTAGCGCCCATCTTTCAAAAGGTTCAAGTATTACCTGGGGGTTGAGTGGCATTTCATCCCTGTGATTAGGCTGGCCCATTCTCTGACAGCTATCACAGGCCCTAACATATTTCTTTGCGTCCTTGAAAAGTGAGGGCCAATAATAACCCATTCTAAGAACTTTGTGTGCTGTTCTTTTATCTGCAAAATGCCCTCCACAAGGGCCATCGTGACAAGCCTTCAATATATCATAAAATTCATCTTCTCTGATGCATCTCCGAATTTCCTGATCAAGTCCTATGTGAAAAAGACACCCACTTATCCAGCTGTACCTAGCACTTTGTTGAATGATCTTTCTTTTTTCTATGTGCGATAGGTGTGATGGTAGTTTCCCCGCAACTAAGTAATTGTCAATGTCTGCATACCAAGGTGAGTGAGCAGATACTGCAAATAAATATTTGTCAGGAAAAGAATCATCTACTGGAATATTTTCATCAGTTTTTAACCGAGAAAGGAAATCAGCAACTACATTTTCTTTACCTAGTCAATCTACAATTGTGATATCAAATTCTTGTAATTATAATAACCATCTGGTAACTCGAGCATTTGTAACTGATTTTTTCATTAAATATTTAATGGCCGAGTGATCAGTATGAACAAAAGTAGTGTAACTGATAATATAATGTCGAAACTTATTAATAGCATAAATGACTGCTAAGAATTCTTTCTCGGTAACTATATAATTAAGTTAAGCAGGGGTCATATTTTTACTAATAAAATAGATAACATAGGGAAGATTGTTTTCTTCTTGACCCAAGACAGCTCCAATTTCAGTATCTGAAGCATCACAGGATATATGAAAGGGGAGTGCCCAATCAGGTCCTCTTAAAATGGGAGCTGTAGACAATTGAAGTTTAAGTTCATTAAATGCTTTTTGACAATCATCAGTCCACTTAAATTCGGAATTTTTCATAGGTAACACAAACAAAGGAGAAGATATTTTAGAAAAATCCTTGATATATCTTCTATAATATCCAGCATGTCCTAAAAAACTTCTTACATCAGTTTGTGTTTTAGGGATAGGAAGAGTCCGACTTACTTGTACTTTAGCCGGATCAACTTGAATTGCTAGGAATGAGATGAAGTGTCCCAATACAATACCTTGATTCATCATCATATGGAATTTTTCAGTACTTAAGGCAAGATGTGCTTCTATACATCGTTTAAGTACTTTTTCAAGGTTCTGTAATGCATCTTCAAAAGTCACACCATAAGGAGTAAATTCATCCATAAATATCTCTAAGGAATCATTAAGCATATCAAAAAAAATCCCTGTCACTGCTCTTTGAAATGTTGTTGGGGCATTACATAGTCCAAATGAAAGAACTCTATAGGAAAAAGTCCCCCATGGAATAGTAAAAGTGGTCTTGTCCCGATCTTGGGGTGCAATCTTGATCTGATTATATCCACTAAATTCATCCAAAAAGGAAAAGAATCTCTTACCTACCAAATTGTGTAGTACCTAATCAATAAATGGTAACAGGAAAAGGTCTTTCTGAGTGGCCTTATTTAGAGCTCTATAATCTACACACACTCTCCATTTCCCATTTTTCTTGGGTACAATTACTAATGGTGAAACCCATTCACTATCAGATATAGGATATATAAATACTATATTCAACAATTTTTGAAGTTCTTCCTTCACAATTTCCTTAAATTGGGATTCATTCGTCGTTGGGGTTGACAGACTGGGCAAGATCCTTCTTTAATATAAATACGATGAGTACATAATTCAGAAGAGATTCCCTTCATATATGTGTAATCCCATGTGAATGCTTTTTTATTCTCACAGAGTAGCTTCATTAACTGTTGTGTTTCAACATCTGTTAGGTTAGGGATTATATTTAATGTTTTGCCAGGCTCGATTTCTACTGTTATACCTTCAGAGGAGATACCAGCTGACGTCTGAGATAAATTTTCAGTTCTAAGGTTTTGTTGGGATTCAGATTCCAAGATTGTAGTCAAGTGATCATGTATTTCAAAGTTAACTGAATAAGGTTCAGAAATAAAGTTGCTAATTAATTCATCTTCGGTTGAATCTTTAAAAGTTAAATCTTGTCCGACAGTCAAGATGGATTGGGTCTCATCATCCTCATAATCTAACCATACAAAGTTATCATTATTAATCATAGGTGTAGCATGAGGGCAAAGAGTAAGCTGTTTGGTTTCACATCCATTAGAAATTGTCATTGAACCTGATCTACAGTTGATGAAGGCATCTGCTGTAGCCAGCCAAGGTCTCCCTAAAATCAATGGATGACCCCCCAACTTTGTTTTGGTCTATAATACAACAAAATCAGCTGGGTCGTTCCAAGATTTGACTGAAATTATCAGGTCTTCGATGAATCCTTCAGGTTTGATTGTGGAGCGGTTAGCTAGCTCTAGAATGGTTTGGGTTTCCCTAATTACATTCTTTAACTGTAGTAACTGTGTGGTTTCAAGTGTCATGATGTTTATTGCAGCACCCAGATCTACTAGAACTCTAGAAATAAATGTTTTTCCAACCTGCACTGTGACCGTAGGATGACCAGGGTCACCATATTTCACAGGAGGGTTTTTTTCTGACATTAGAGCAGCTAGATCACCCATCACATGAACTGTGAGGGGATCT
Source organism: Pinus tabuliformis (assembly GCA_031772625.1). Classification (NCBI taxonomy): domain Eukaryota; kingdom Viridiplantae; phylum Streptophyta; class Pinopsida; order Pinales; family Pinaceae; genus Pinus; species Pinus tabuliformis. The sequence continues at coordinate 963,963,597 of CM062817.1, forward strand.
TTAGCTTTTCTTCCAGGTTTCTTAATACAAATATATCTAACAGTTCTAGCATAAATTGGTACATCTCTCAGTGCTTGTAAGAGTGGAATTTTAACATATAAATTCTGCAGTTATCCTAAAATATTAAAAGCAGGTGGCTCAAGTGTTTTGGTAAGAGCCAGACGTTAAGGGAATGGTGGCTCTACTGCTTCAGCAGTCTTATTAGAGGATGATTCAACTGTTTCAGCATTCTTATTAGAGGATGATTCAACTGTTTCAACATTGTTATTAGATGACTTTTCTTTTTCGGTTTCTTCTTTATCAGAATCGGAAGAAGTAATGTCATCAATAATGGGTTCAACTATTCTCCCAGAGCGTAAATGAATATCATTACATTGCATAGGGGAAACAGGTTGGTTTTGAATATCAATTACCTGCAGAGCTTTATTGTTATTTGGGTTGGGGTTAGTTTGTACAGGCACCTGGGGTCTCATTGTCTGATTATTCGGTGGAGCATTTGATGTTAAGGAGAGAGATTGCTGATACTGAGGAAATTGGTTTGGAAATTGGATCTATTGAGCTGTCCAATTTGGGTTCCATTGATTAAAATAGGATTGTTGTAGAGCCCAGGGATTCCATATCGTAGGATCAACAAAAGGAGGATTTGGTTGCTGCATGGGTGGGAAATTCATTTGATTAAAGGGTGGGTACTGCATTTGATTGAAGGGTGGGTAATTTGCTTGAAAAGGAGGATGATTATTCCAACAATTAAATGGCATGTTAGAATTCGTACCTTGTCCTTGTGGTTGCCATTGCCTCCTCTGTGTCAGCAGGTACACTACTTCAGCTTCTTCTTCAGTTGGCTGCAGTGCTGCTTTTATTCCTGGCAAAGAAGGGCATTGTTGAGTCTCATGGTCCTTTTCAAAAATAGTGCAAATTGGTACGTTGTCCAGTGGGCATTCCCTTAGTGGGTGTTTTTCTCTGCATTTAGAGCAGAAAATAGCCAGAGCAGCTTCTGCTTCTGCCTGCTTCTTTTTAACCTACAAGGTATCAATTTGTGAAGCAAAAGAGCTTAACATTTCAGTTTTAAATTCTTCAAGTAAGTTACCTATTTCAGCCCATGTTGCTCCTCCACTTGCTGATTTCTGGACTCTTGAGTATGTACTATCCTTGCTTTTTGGTCTGCTTGCTGCTCCTCTTGAACATCTCTTACAGAGGTTGACAATCTCATCATATGATTCCTTAGATATATCCCCTTTTCCAAGCATATTCAACATATCTAAACAATCATCTCGTACCCCTTTTAGCAGTATTGACTTAAGAATATCCTTACTCATATCTGGATGATCAGATCGCTGCAAATTATACTATAGTCTTTCCACGAAGTCCTCCAGACTTTCATCCTCCTTCTGAACCATCTTAAATAATTCGACCTTCCTTTCTCTTGTTCGGAAATAATCTTGGTATTTGGCCAGAAATTTCTCCTTCATCTGGTCCCATGTCGTAACCACATGAGCTCCCAAGCTCATAAACCATCAGGATCTTCTGAGGATAAACCATGGAAATTGGGTAATGCTGAAAGTGGGATATTCTTCATAGGAGTTTCTCCTCTGGGGAGTTCCCCAATAGGGAATTCCAGGGTGGAGAGAGAATTCTCTCCCCTTCCTTCTACTCTGCGACCTTCACCAAAAAGTCCTTCATTGGTTTTTTTCTTGATGCACTTGCCCGGTCTTCAGTGTTTTCTGTTGGACTTTCAATGTCCTGCACTGGTTCCTCCACATTAATCTCCTCTATTGGCTCCTTGATATCTTCTATTGGTCCTTCGACTTCTTCCACCGGTTCCTCAGTATATTCTGATGGTTCTATAACCATCTCCGGTCCCACTACCTTTTTTTGATAGTCTGTTTGGAAAGAGTGTTGGGTCTGTGGCCTTCGAGAGCTTAACCTCTTGGATGTCTCAGCTTTTGAAATAATATCGTTAATGAAAGTTTTTCTTCCTCCTCCTTTACCCTTGCCACCTGTAAGGTTAGCCTTCCTGCGTCCTCTCATGCATCCTCCATCTCTAAAAGAAAATCGTTAACACTTTTAAAATCTTCGGTCGCCTTCCCCGACAACGACGCCAAAATATTGGTCACTTTAATTGTTTATTAATTAAACAGTCGAGTGCCACATAAATTGTCAACCCGGGAAAGTCTGATTATTTCAAAGGTGACTACGTACTGTATGTACTCGATTTTAATAGTATTAAAAGTTGTAGTATAAACAATTCATTCACTGTTAAACCCCTACTCTGTGTTACAACAGTTATAGTCTATTGTAGGAATGGAATAAGAATAGATAATTAAGTAAAGAAAATAAATCTACAAAAGGAAGTGATGGTTGTCCTGGAACAAAGGATCAGGACCCTATCCCCAGAGTAGGAACATTCAGCACCTGCCTCTGTTATCCAGTTCGCCAATACACTCTGTAAATCCTAATCACCGGTGAGGCACTCATATACAACATCAATCGATTAAAAGAAAAACAGAGTCTCAGCAAAAGTAAAATATCATCAGAAGCAATGCTTGTGAATAAGGTATGAACCGAAATCACACACAACACACAACAGAAAGAAGATGGGTGAATCTTGTGATGAAGGTGGGCCCTGTCCTTCTCACAAGATTCCCCAGGACACGGAAACTAAGATGAAATATTCAGAACAAAACTTTATTCATCTGTCAATATACCATATTACAAGAAAGATTCAATCTCGTCCTTCCACTACAATTCCTCTGTTACAACTTGTTCATCCTCTCTCCATCTATCCCCCCTCTAATGTAGATGTCTCCTCTTTATAGAGGAGACATCTATTACAAAAGATTTTCATTATACATTCTAGTTCGACCCTTTGTAAAAAAATAGGGAAATCAGTTCCTGTTAACAGAATGCTATTATACTAATGTGGATCATGATCGTTACGACCAATGTAATAATCGATCGGATTCCTTTGCTATTGCAGATCTGGTATGCAAATCTCAATCCTCGAGGTTCACATGTTGTCCTTGTTGTTTTAGCTTCAAGGTTCATGTTGTTTCCGCTGTTTCAGCAACTACAAAATATGGTCCTATCAGCTTTAGGCAGTTTCAACAATTGTTCAGCAACTTAGTCAACTTCAAGGGTCAATTATAAAGATAGCATGATTATGTGTTGAATAATTAAACATATAGCAATGAGGAGAGTTACTGTATACCTTTGGAATGATTAAGTCAAAACACTAGCAAAGGCTTTCAACTATGGGTTGAAGAGGGTAATATTATGACAAAATATAAGGTCAGAAATAGACAATATGGGGTCCTAACAGCAGGGACAAATCTGAAGGTTTCAATGGATGGAGAACTTAACCAGGGCCAAGGGTAATGAAGAATCCTTATCCGGGACCAAGTTGAAGAAGGGATGATTGGAAAATAGCAAGGGCATTTGAGAATCCTATACTAAGGGCCAATAAAGGGGATAAATCATAGAAATAAGGAAGCAGCTAAGAATTTCCAAACTTAAGTAATTTCGTAGAAAACATTAAATGAGCAAACAGTTAAAACGGAGAGCATTTAAGCTAATTCTGATAGTATTTTTCTTTGTTTGCTTTTAAGAATTTATAAGAAAACACATATTATATTTCATAACATGGAGGAAAAAAATATTCAAACTTAGAGAAATGATACTTATTTGTTTCCCATAGTGCACATGAATTGAGTGAAATGTCCTTAGCTTTATTCAATCCGGTAAACCAGTCCAGCCTTAATTACAATAGCTCCTCTAGCTCAAAACAAAAGTCTACAGAAATTTTTTTTTAATATAGTGCCCTAATTACTTCAATTTCTGAAGTATTTATAGAAAAAATATTACAAAATATCTCATAACTATACGAGATTCATTATAGGAAATAAAATTTGTTTTCCCCAAGAAGGTAGAGACAGATGGACAACAGATTGTTTGATGTCCCTCTTTTTGTGAATGTGTTGGATGTTGGAACTCAAATTTGTCTCATGCAGTTGTCTTGGTAATTTTGTGCTGGTTTTCACTTTTATCTTTACCTACTGATACTCTTTACCAGTGCTAATACTCTTTACCTATATTTACTAGACTTTACCGTAGTAAATATTTTTAATCCATGGATTTACTATAATAACTTTATAGTATATTGGTCATACTCGTCCACCATTCATCATTCGGTATCTTCATTCTGATAATTTTTCTATACACTTCATCAACTTCTGTATATTTAACAAAATTGGGCCTATTGGTGAAAAGGTGTTTCACTTCATTTTCTATGTAAAAGAGGTTTTCCAAGCCATCATAAATTACCTTTCTTGTAGGTAGTGATTTTACTACTGAAGAGCTAGCTTGGCTCCTATCTTGTTTGTTTAGTCTCTCGATGTATTCATCCTGTGTCATCAACTTGTCATTTATGACCAATGGGCTTGGAAGACCCTTCTCTCTCAAGATGCCATACTTCAACATGAAGTCATCTATATCTACTTGAATAATTTGACACCTTTTCTCCAAGTTGAGCATCAAGTTCCTCTTAGTAAGAAATTTCTTAATTTAAAGGATGGTGGTTGTTCTATCTTCAATCTCTAATGCATCCAATTGGTACCTGTTCCTACTATTCAAGAAGTCAATCAACTAATTTTATTCTTCAATCTTATCTCCTAATTCTTCTTTGGTCTTCTATATAGCTTCCATAGCTATCTTGACTAGTTCAGTCTGTTAAAAAATTATCTGGATATAAGGCCAAATATCATTGATGGATCAATGATATTGGCCCACAATATATTTCTCATATCTCCCAGTGGATTTTCTAGTTTTAAGTCCTTTTCCAGGACTCTGATTCTCTCCTCCATTATTTTGTTCTTCCTTTCTTCTTCTTTGTTTTGAATTTGTGCCACTTCATAATATGTTTCCATACTTGATATTTTTTCTTTGAGCTTCTTTAATTTAGTAGCCTGGATACTGATTTGTTCCATGGCTTTGAACACTTCATCTATTTTTTCTGTTGTTGTCCCTGCGTTGGTTGATGTACCTATAGTTGGAATAGCTTCTAATATTGGCAGTGCTATTACCGGTGGAAGTGTTGGTGCCAAAGATGTTGCTAGAGTGGAGGGTACTGCTATAGAAACTGTGGGTATGACAGTTGGAGGAGTGATGGACAACTCACTATGCCTAGATTGTATTGCATTTTCCAATTCCCTCTCAGTTTCCTTTAGTTGTTCATTTAGCTTAAGGACTAGGTCAATAAGTTCTTCTTCCTTTTTTTTCTCTTTAACCTCTACAATTTGGGGATGGTTGAGAGTAGGGATCTTAAGCTACTTCTTTAACACAGCTATATCATCATTTTTCTTTTTGATCAATTGTTTAGTTGTTTTATGTCCCAGCTCTATCACTAGGTCTTCTAAGGTTTTTATTCTGATTTCTTTAGCTTGAGAGGAGGCTTTTTCCAGTTACAGTTGTGTTGTTGTGTTGTGCAAAGAATTTTGCAATTGGTGTGTTGTGATGGCTTTACTAGTCAAGGTGGAGTAGACCATCTCACTAGTCTTCTTGTGTAGTTATATTTGGTCAATTGGATGTATATCCTTGGCCAAAGCTTCAAAATTAGTTTTCAAATAGTCAGCCATTGACTTTGGTTGTTGTATACGTGGTTTCAAGAAACTCATTTTCATTTTCCCTTCTTTTATGTCAAAAGCTAACATACTTCTGGTCTGATTAGTTGGGTCCATTTTGAGGTAATGAGCATAGGTTTGAGCTTTTAATTTCTCATTCCTTTCTTTATTTTTTTTTTATTTCCCTTTAATGTCTAGGCTCAGTTCAAGGAAAGCTCTGAAAGAAGATACTTTTGTGCTCTGCTGTATTTCCAATGCTTATATGTGGGAGGTGGACGATGTGCCACCTACTAGGATAGTCTGCAAACTATCTATCTTTTGAGCCACTGTGTTACCTATGGTCTCCTCAGTATATTCTTCTTTAGAATAGGGATTCAACCTTTGTCTTTTAGCAAAAGTTTGATCAATAGGCCTGCTAGAAGGAGTGGCCTCTTCTCTATCGCTTTTGACATTTCCTTCTTCATTGAGAGGAGTCTGCAACACAGGAGGATTGCCCATGATTTGCTAAGGTTGAGATAGCTCCTCTGAGATTTTGGGCTACTCAGATTCTTCTTGTTGTTCTGAATCTTCTGCTCTTTTTGAGGTCACTTATTACTCTGATGGTTGTGTACTGGGTTCCTGTGACTACTTCCTGGATAAATTTTCTCCAAACACCTGTACAAATGAACCCTCGTTAAATCTTCTTTCTAAGCCCTCCATTGCATTGTCAACTTCCACTTGAGTGCTATCTTGATCTATCAGTGTGCCTTCCACCCATTCTGATTGGTTGGCATATTATTCAATCTCTGGGATCCTATGGTGGATATATGGTGATAGCTTATGTTTCTACCTTTTGTCACAAATGAATCTGTGAGGTTTATAGGGCCAGATGAAACTCTTTTTTAATTTCAATCTCTCAAGGATTTCATCTACCACCTTTCTGGCTTCTCTGTTATTGCAAATAAATGGGCCTAGATGATCCTTTATCCTCAGCTGGGCCTTCTTCTTGATCTTGACAAAGTGAATTTCATCAGAATTAATCAATTGCCTGTAGTACTCCAAGGCAAATAATCAAATGGGGAGATATCTAGGTAATTTATATGAAGGCAGCTCACACCCATAAAATCTTAATTTTGGTATGGTTTTGGTATAAATACCAATCCCCAACTTTGTATTGTTTGGACAGCTAAAGAACCCTCTTAATATCTACACTAATTCTAGGAGGGGGATTGCCTATCAACATTGTAGTCACTAGATGAACAAATTAGTCAATAATATATATATATATATATATATATATATATATATATATATATATATATATATGAATAGGGAGAATAAAAGACCTGTGGAAAAGGGAAGTCTAGAAAATAATAGATCTAGGATTCCCTCTCATATCAAGTTTTTGTAGAGAGAAGGGAAACCTATCAGTTTGATAATACAAAAACAAATGATATAGGACCGATGAATAATCGAACAGTCTCTCATTTTCGAGTCTCATAAACTGATCATGCATTTTATTTGCTATGAATTTGGCATAATCAAACTTGACTGCAGGAGGTTGACCGGGGGTAAATATAAACATACTAGCAAAAATAGTTTCATCTATATACTCATTAGTGGTGGAACCTAGAATGCATGATAGCATTGTTGTGATGTCTCTTCCTATATCAGAAAAGAAGGTTGACATGTAAGGAGGGGGGTCCTTTGGCATGTATTTTTCATCATAAATGAAGGTCTGGAGGATTTGAGTACATCTAGAACTAGGTCGTTTGGTGAATCTTTCAAAAGCAAATCGGGGATGGACAAGGGGGTGAGGTATTGACCAAGTTGCAACTATAGCATCTCGTTTATGGACTCAACTGTAATGGTGAAAAGGATTTTTTTTTCTGAGGACATTACAACTTTCAAAATGGGGTCATAATTTGCATGGCAGTAATGAATAATTTCAGGAAAGACATGAACACTTGGGAATTGATATTTGGGCAGGTTTGAATCCCAGAGACCTATCTTATTTGCATGGTTTAAGTAATTATCTCGGTATCCACAATGAAATTTCAAAGCAGTTTCATCAAAGGTCAGGTCCTTTATCTGGAAATCCTTGTCAGCCAGGGGAAGATGGTATAAATCTCTGTGGGGAGTGGTAATGGGCCTAGCATCCAAAGCAACTAGAACATCCATCCTTGGTTCTTGTCGATTCAAGGATGATGATAGGGAATTTCAAGGATTTTTTGAAGAATGGGGTTGTTTCAGGGAGTTTCTAGACTGTCGAATAGGTTGCTATCACTTAATTTACTTGATTTTCACAGCAATTTAGTCTAGGTTGAATATGAAAATAGGGTTTTCTCAGTAAAACAGGTAAATACCTGGTTATGGTTGCATGAAGAGACAAATGTCTCTAGTGCACTATTTGCATAGAGTGCATGGGTATTCAATGGTAATCTGGAATTCATCAGCTTCTGAAAATTGGCGGTCAGAAGCAGGGTGACGACTCAAACGTACTCTGAGTATGCATGAAGAACATAATTTGATTTTCCCGGTAGGACAAAATAATGAGTATTTTTGTTTTTATTTGGCAAAGTCAATGTTTTGGCGGGTATGATGAAAATGATAGTTGGCGCTAGTTAACAAATGGGACATTTCGTCATTTTTCGAAGGTGGTAAGCGGGGCAGTAAATGAATTTTATCGCACTGCTTATGAGGGTGTAGTGGTATTGGGAGAGGTCCGCCCGATGCCATTCATCGGGTGACACGTAGAGGTAGGGGAATAGTGAAACCATGCATATCAGGTGGGTAAATTTTGACATCAGGGGTGGCTTGATATGAGTGTGGGCCGTTATATCTGAAGGTGTCAAATCCTACGGTGGTCGGGGAAAGGACTTGTTCAGGTTTTAATGGAGGGGCCCGACGGGGTAGTAATGGTGGATTAGGAAGGTTAATGACGCTGGGGGTGATGTGATTGGTGGAAGGTTCTTAATTAATCATAGGTTGATTAATTAATTCCTTTTAATGCAGCAGAGAGTTTATATGGCTTAGTTTGATCATGGATAGATTAATCAATCTATCCAATTATTCTTTTATTTATGGTTTATATTTCAAACTAGGGTGAAATATTAGAATAAGGGATTTTGATAACATATAGGGGATGGGATGTATTTTGTGGGAGCTAACTATAGTAAATTATATTAATATGAAATAGATGTGGAAATGAGAATACATTGAGTAAGATGTTTCAAAAAATATTATATTTCTACATATAAAAATTCATAACTTAGGCTTAGATGCATGTTGTGGGTTTTTTGTGGGAAAAAGGGGTTTTATATGAGGTTAATTACTTTCCCTAGGCAAATAATGATTTTACCTTAGGAAAAGTTATTTTTAGATGAAATGGATGAGTTATGGAGGAGTGAATGTTGATGATTTAGCACTTGGAACCTATAAATCATTGGGCCGAAGGTCTGACCCCTCCAGAAGTCAAAGAAATGCTCTGAGCCCCTTTGATTTAAGGTTTTCGGTGCTTTGATTGTTATTTTTGGGAAATTAGTGATCTTAGGGGTAAAAGAAAATGAGGAAATTAATAACCTGACTTTGTAAATGCCTCTGTTATCCATACTTCCAAAGTAATATGATGATGAAAGTAAATGATATGAGCTTTAACTAATCATTCATCATACACCATTCTGCAACCATCCATCTACTTACCAACCTATACATCCTACCATTTTTTCTACTCTTTATTAGGGTGCACTTAAGCTGGCAAACCCTTATGAAACTTTCCCTTTTCTTTTACAATGGAAATCTATCTAAGTCTATCCTTATTGCATCCAAGGGTGCAGATTAAACTGTTGAGCTCCATTATTTACTCTACCTATCTACTTATCTACCAAGATTAAATAGTTTGGTCAGATTTTATCCTTTATCTCTAAGCATGAAATTCAAAACATGGAATGACCAAGATTAAACTATTTGGTTACCATGGATTGTCGCATAAGTAACAAGTTGCACACAATCATTTATAAAAAAAGTGAAATAGTAGTGGCATTTTGACTTGCACACTTTCATGGTCTTTTTCTTTTTCTTGGGGTTCATTTTTCATATTTTTTGACCTTTTATTTTTATTCTTTTTATCCTTTGATTTTATTTTAGGATATACCCTCTTTGCATTTTTTTATTATTTTGATTTTTTTGAATATGGAAAACATTTGCAGAAAGCAAAGGTATGTACATATTACAGAGATAAACTAAGTCAATCATAAATTATGACACCTATTGGTATAGGAACATAACAAAATCTATCTTCAACTCTCACCTTCCTATCACATACCTCAAATACACTAAAGACTTTTGTGAAAACTCACACTTCTTAATATTTTCCGGTAATTGGTGCTGATTTTATGTCTTTAGCACATGCATCAAATGTGAGATGTGCTCCTCCTAGGTAGCACTATATACTAGTACATAATCCAAGGAGACAATAGAAAATGAATCTATAAAAGGGTGCAGTATATCATTCGTTAACCTTATAAACATAGTTGGTGCATTTCATAGGCTAAATGGTATGGCTAACCACTCATACAAACCCTTCCTAGTTTTGAAGGCGATATTCTAGGTACCTTCTCTTTGAATCGAACTTCGTGATATCTAGACTTTAAATCTAACTTGCTAAAGTATTTGACTTGTTGTCACTAATCTAATAAATCATATTTCCTAGGTAGTAGGTAAATATTCTTGAGAATTGTTTTTTTAAACACCCCATAATCTATACACACCCACCAAGTCCCATCCTTTTCTAGCACAATGATGATGGGCAACTTGCATGGTCTTATAACCCTATTTTCCATTCCATTATAGGGAGAGAAACCAAAGTTCAACTTACCTTAGTTGTTTTTCTAAAATTCATCCCTTTTCACCTTTTCTTTTACTTATGTGAGATTTATCCCATGGTAAAAGGATAAAATTACATGATTGAGTTATTTCTCATAAGTAATTTTCCAAAATATTATAATTATGAGATAATAATGATTTCATAAGTGAGATAATTGAGAAAAATCTCATAAATGTTTCTAGAGTTTTTCATTCCCAAAAATCAACTTGACCCACTTGTATTTGAGTTGGTTAGGGGTCCATTGTAGCGGCTGCAACAACCTCCAAAATTTTGGCCTACATCCAAATTTCAGAGCCTTCCTTGGTTTTCTCCTGATGGTTGCAAACACTCGGTCTCATTCCATGAGCTCTTGTCGAGTCTTTACACCCTTTTAGCTTGATCAATCACTGGTTGTCTATTGGCATATTGATTTTTATGTCATGCTTGTGAGTTTGTTCTAGAAACTTTGAAGGTTTCTCTTTATATGCATGAGTTGTTTTCACTCTGTGAACATCGTTCATACTCACACACAAAGTTACAGAATTTTTTGCGCAAGTTTTATCACTATCGTTTGAAGATATATCTCAAGTGTCGCACTTGGTTCTCTTAACCTTTAATTCAGCCTCATTGAGGACGTGTTTGTCCTATTGGTTTGAGATGTCTTGTCATTGATTCATGCTAAGCATGTGATAACAATGTCATTTATGCATAGGTTCACCTACTCTCACACTTAGCCATTTTTCCTAAAAATATTTTGACCGAACAACACTCCATTAACCAAACCCTGACTGAGATGAATTGTGTAGTCTCAACTCTTAGTGACCCTACTCTATTGACCAGAACTATGCAAAGATTGAGGTTGTCCTCCTAGGTAGACTGCATTATGCAATCTTGGAAGTGAGAAAGCTATTTCTCTCCTAGAAATACGCAGAATTTGTCCTAAGCCTGATCCAATCTGTGCTTCCTGCAATATCACTCATCAAGCCTTCCTTTGGTCTAACGGAAAGACTGAACTGCATAGTGACCCAGTGTTTCATTGCTCCCCAAAACTATGTAGAAGCTTCCCAGCTGCCTATCGTGTACTATCTGCAAAACCTCTGGAGTCATGTGAGTCATGCCTCTACCGCCTATCGCTTCATTGTTTGAAGGAATTACGCAGATCTAACTCATAGGCCCATCTACTGGATTTCCTTTCTCTCCCTCTAAAAATTGTGTAGTTTTGACTGGAACTCTCCCTGCTGCCTTGCTCTACACTCACCTCAGAAGCTACATAGCAATGTCCTGTCATACATTGCCTCTCAAAAATTTAGAGTTATGACTAGCAGCTCCTCATAGCATAATCCAACCTTGCTCTAGAAAACTACGTAGAAATGTCTGCCAGTGCCTCCTATTCCTCACTCTATCCTCCTTAGAGAAACTACACGGAATCCTAGCTAGACCCCTGAATGACCTGCCATGTCCTCATCCTCAAAACCATGTAGAATTGTCCATCAGTTCCTCCTAACACCCTGCCTTGTCTTCCTCCTAGGAACTGTGCAATTCTGCCTAGCTGGGTTCTACTTTCTAGTTGTCATTGTTGTCCCAGATTTTTTAAATCTACCTCCCAGTGACATCTGCACATTTTTCCCCGACAGTGGTCCAGAGCCTCTCATCCCAGCCTAATTTGTGCTCTATGAAGTTTCAGGGCCTTGTCCTCCCTCCCAATCATCTGCACCCAAAACAGAAAACAATGCATCATGCTAGACTAGGAGAGTTTTGGATTTGATATCGTCTTGTCACGAGTGATTTCAAAAATAAGTACATTGGTGAAACATAGCATGATGATGAACAAGATTAAGAAGGAGTGTGTGCTCTAAGACTTTCTTGCAGTTGAACGAACGTATGAAGCACATCGAGTAGCAAGTGAAAGGGACACATACATGTGAACCATCAAGCAAAGACCAAGACCATCGAAGACCCCACACATTTTTCCATGTAGAGGTGAAGACATGATACAACGGAAGCACACCCATCACTCAATAGCATAGAAGCTCGACATAGACACCATAGTCAGCTAGTGCATGTCAACAGTGTCATGTCGAGTTGTGTCATGAGTAATCTTGGCCACATCACTACTATGGGCCATACTTGTTGTAATCAAATGTAATTCATTGTGAAATTCCAATAAATGCACATATGAAGTTGAAGAGTCATTTAAGTCAAAAAGTCATAGGAAGTCAAAGAGTCATGAGGGAAGTCAAGGAGTCACAAGGGCTAGTTACCCCCCTTGGCTATATATACCCCCTCATTGTATGAGCAAAGGAATTTTCACCTTGGCTCCTCCCACACAGCCTTGAGAGTTTGTAGTATGTTCATTTAGGAGTGAAGAGTGGCTCCAATGTCCCACTACTAGGGCTAGTGATGTATGGTGTACATATGTGTCTTGGGACTATTTATTAATTTAGAAGCTTGTCTTAGGTCAACACGTTTTTTCACATGTTTTGTATTAATTTGTAAGACTATTCTTTAAATGATTGTAATGTATGTCTGCTTAACCTATACTAATATAGTTGAACTACTTCGGTTATTTTAGTAATTATATTGTGGAATATGTGTTGTATTTTGTATCATTATTGTCTCATCCATGTGGACTACTACATCATACATTAGACATGCCATCCTTGTGTTCTCTTGGTTATAACGATCGTCACCCCCGTGTGGACTATTCCACTGGACGGTGTACTTTCTTTCCCTTGTACTTGTGTTTTAATGACGGCCACATCTGCTTTGAACTATTCCAGTGGATACTAGACAAACCCTTGATGTTTTCACGTGTGTCTCTCCCTGGGTGGTACTACTACCTCTCATCTAGAGGCTCACTTTTACCCTCTCCATTATAGTAAGAGAACCTGGACACAAATTTACATTATGCACTCACTAGACATATTCACCTTGCTTTCTTGAATTTACAATCATAACACTCTTAGGTGCTAAATAACAAGAGCTAAGGAAAATCCCTAAGATAATGGAACTGGGCCATCAGACCCATTGGGACTCCTACACCAAATGGTGTGAGGTCTAGTTGGGACTTCATACTGGGGAGATCCCCTCAATGTTGGTAGGTCTAGCACCATCAACATTTATTACGCTAGAAGGAGGGCCGCCAGTTGTTTATGGTTGAATTTCCTCTCAACCCCACTTATCCATCATCTGTTCAACGCAGTAGAATGAATTACCTCTCTCCCATGTGCAACTCGAAAGTTGGTTACTCCTCACCTCCTAGACTCAAACAAGAAATTTCACATCATCACATTTGTGTTGCCTATCCCATCACCCATTAGCTTTCTAAATCTATTGGATTGATTCCAAGAGTACACACTCTTCCCTCTTCGTAGAGGAAGCAACAGACTACACCCACAGGAGTGGTAGTCTCACCTATTGAAAAAATAATCCTTGCCACTCTTGAAGAGCTGGAAGAAGCTATTGAAATGAAAAGGAACCTCCAACTTTTCTAGAAGGATAAGAAGTTAACAAATTACTCTTGAGCTCAGGTTCTAGTGGAGGTAGTGGAGGGGAAGGCAGCGAAGGAGGTGAAGGCGGAGACAAACCAACAGATTTAGAGGTTGAATCGTTAGATTAAAAAGAAGAGGGAAATATGGTTGATAAAAATCTAGAATGGATGATACAATGTCGATTGGCACTCCAGGGTGTCTTGCACAAGATTCCAAGACACGCAGAGAAGTTGTTAATGAAATATTACCCTCACAGATCAGTGAAGGAAGAATACCATATAGAAACATTTTTCCTACTTCTGCAAACACTCGAGGTATGCTATGACGATGTTGCATGTAGATTGCTTCCATTTACCTTGGATGGCAAAGCATATGTATGGTACTATAGCCTTCCTATCAAGTCCATTCAGAACTGGGGGATGTTCAAGAAAAATTTCCTTTGAGAAATTTGTTGAGGACAAATCGCCTGCCATATTACTAAGATATTTGGGTAGTCTCAAGATGGTGTAGAAAGAAGGATTTTAACAAGAGGTTTAACCATATCTTGAATAAGTTCACTGCAAACACTGAACCTCATGACTCCATCACAGTTGATTACTACACATCTACATTGCCGACCAATATTGTGCAGTTCATCAAGCGAACTACAAAACCAACAATTTTAGAAAATTTCCAAGAAGAAATTGATGTGGAGAAAGACCTGCATGCGATCTGAGTGATTATAGATGACGAACCAGCTAAGGGCTCCAAATACATGGGTAGAAGGTATCAGACTACTGCGAATAAGGTAAAGGAAAATGAAGAAAGTGAAATTGAGACCCTTACTTGTCTTGTCAAGTCATTGACAACCGAAATAGCTGAACCTAAGCAACGGATGACTGAGATAGTTATTAGCAACATACCTCCCAAATTTGTGTAGAGGAAGAATGTGACATCAGGTAGCAGTGATAGCCACCTAGCTAAATGTGTGGAAAGCTCCAATGTTTTGTTCAAAGTGGACCAACTTGCGAAGGGTAACTTTTGCACAATCCATGAAGAATGACATTCAAAGAAGTCTTGTCCAGAGTGGACTTGAGTTATGAGAACTATGGCTTCATGGTTGAATGATCATATTAAGGCCAGTGAGCAGGTTCAGCTGGAGGATGAAGATGAAGAAGAGGATGCTACATATATTGAAGCTCCAAGTTGTGGGCATGTAATTAACATGTATCAATGTATTAATGTTTCTGTTGGCTTGATGGGGCTTGACCCAGGTTCAGAAGTGTTTTAGCCAAACAAATCCCAAAACTACTGACCCTTTCAGCAATAATCTACGGAGCGCGGATTGAGGTCTCACCCAAGGTGGTATGGGAGGGTGCTGGAACCAAGTTTTCGCACCCTAGGTATGTCTTGATGAGGTTTGGAGAGTTGCGAATTGATATTTCGCACTGCTATAATTTTGCGAACCATGGGAATGTATAAATAGAGCAAGCCTACCCTTTGACTTGACCCATTACAATTCGCGCTCTGTGCACTTCGCGAAGCCTTTACACTACCAATACCCAAATTTGTGGGCTTTAAGCCCCAAAACCATTACGCGGGGGATCCGCTACCCAACAAACCCCCAACACAATCATCGTGACTCGTCCTGAGTCACTCATCGGTGCGGCGAGACACAGTGCCTAAGCCTCGTGGTCCACCATCCCTATGAGTGACATACTACATTCTGTTGCTCCATCCTTACCTCCTGAGACACTTCTTCAAGCTTCTACTCCATTGCTTCTACTAATTGGCTTAACCAATGATGCTTATTATGCTCTGCTTGGTTAACACAAAGCGACCTCTCATAGGATTTTAGCTCTAGCTAAGATGTCAAAAGCATGAACTCTTTGTGCAAGAGCAGCAAGCTTGCAATCTTTGGTCCAATATATTCAGTGTCTTCTGAAGCTTGTGTTGCATTTTTGCAAGAGAGATGTTGTTGTCCGCGAGGTCCCAATCATCAAGTTTCATCGTGGGTAGGCAGCCTAGGGACGCACTTTTCAGTGGAATTTTGTCTTTTATCCCAAGATTCACCGTCTTTCCGTTATTTCTCATAGATCGGTTACTAGACCACAGGTTTCGCGGTGACATCTGGACCCGTCCTACTATTTTTTGGGGGTTTTGGCACTTCTCCCACCGCTAACATTGGACTCGATGTTGCAACCTTGGAAGTGGACATTACGCTGTCCTGAAGGTCCTGCAGCTCTTTTGGCCATGTTGCAAGCACGAGGCTTACTCTCGATTCGTCAAAGTTTGACGAGTCCATGCCTATTGGATATCACAATAACTTAAGTCTCAAGATGCCACAGTTTTTTCAGTGGATGACCAACTGTAATTTATAGAGCTGATGAAATTCAAATTCGACCATTCCCCCCTTTTCTACCGCATTAATGCAATACTTGCAGCAGATCAAATCAAATCTAGTTCTGATTCCATGTCTTAATTTCCCATCGTTCACTACTTGTTGCATTAAATTGGCCATCCTTTCATGAACAATGTATTCAATGGCCACTTTCCAGCATATATGCGCAGCAGTGCAACCCCTTATGCGATAGACTTGCCCCACACGGAACCTTATTTCAACATAGTTTTCCTGCAGACTTGTTTATAGTCCGGCGCCTTCTTTCAACTGCTTGGAGCACTAAGACTATGCTTCGGTCGGTCAGTCAGATAGCTGGCCCACTCGTATAGGGCTTCAGGTGACTGCCATTTACTCTTCATGGGAAGGGCTCTCCATTAAGCTTTCCAAGCTAGATCGTGTGTCTGTCTTTGACCTCTTTGACCACATATGGTCCCCACCAATGCATTCGGAGTCTTCCATGGAATTTTTTGAACTTGCTGTCATACAACAATACTAAATCATTTACTTTTAACATGTGCAACTTGATGTGGTGATCATGCCAAGCTTTATCGCGTTGTTTCTGTACCTGCTAATGGAATCCCTCCAGAAACCATTCTTCCTTCAGTTCTTCCAGTTGAATGAGCCTCTCTTCCAAGGCTTCATGGTCTGCCATGCCTGCCATTCCTACTATGTGCAAACTAGGTACAATGTATTCCATTAGCATGATAGCTTCCATGCCATAGACGAACTTGAAAGGAGTCTGACCCATCAATTTCTTGCATGTGGTTCAGTATGCCCATAGCACGGTAGGTATGCGCAAATCCCAATCGTTTTTTTGTGTGTTACATACTTTCGTCAACATAGTTTCCAGAATCTTGTTGAATGCTTCTACTATCCCATTCACTTGAGGATTATACGGTGTACTTTGCTAATGATATACCTAGAATTCCTCATTGAGTGCGCTTATAGTTTCATGTAGGAAGTGAATTTCATGGTCACTCATTAGAATTTTCGGGCATCCAAACCGTGTCAACACATTATTGAACAAAAATTTTGCAGTTGTAACGATCGTGTAGTCCTTAACCAGTTGTGCTTCCACCCATCGAGTCAAGTACTTTGTCGCAGTGATGATATAGTGCACGCCCATCTTCCCTTGAGGTTTGATGGGCCCCACAAAGTCTATCACCCATTTTTTGAATGGCTGCAACGTCATCTGTGGATTGAGTGGAATCTCATCCCTTCGTGATGGTTTCTTGGTCCATTGACATATATCGTAGGCCCGACAGTATGCTTTCAAATCTTGATGTAGGGTTGGCCACCATAGGCTAGCACGAAGAATCTTCTGTGCCATCCCCCATCCCACATAGTGTCCTCTTGCAACCCTCCCATGTGCTTCTGCGAGGATCTGTCCTTGTTCAAATTTAGGTACTATCTTCGTAATATCTCATCATTTCCCATTTTTTAGAGCTACTTCGCAATACAGAAAAATCTACGGCGCGTACTACCAATTCTTTCTTCTACTAAACTGAATATCCCTACGGCACAATCCTTGTGGTTAAGAAATGTATTATATATTCAAAGTGGCCATCTTAAATGCGCACTGCATAAAGCTGTGCACCTGGTAGTCCTTCCTCCAAATTTTTTGGCTCCTCACCATTCTCAATTCGTGATAGGTGATCTGGTCCTGAATTTAAGCATCCCGGCTTTATGATGACATCAAGGCCATATTCTTGAAACAATAACAACCATCTATATATGCACCCCCCAACACAAGCTTGTTCACCAGGTATTTTAATGCAGAATGATTGGTATACATCTTGAAGTGCCCACCAAGTTGATAGTGGCGGTATTTCTGGAGCGCATATACCATCGCCAATCCCTCACGCTTAGTAATGGAGTAGTTCTTTTCGGCTTTGGACAACCATCGACTTGTTAACGCGATCAGGTGATCATTGCCTTCTGCTCCTTCCTACTTGAGTACAATGCCCAGTGCGATACACGATGCATCAACATGTACATCAAATTTGATGTCCCATTTTGGGAAAACCAAAATGGGAGCGGATGCCATTTTTTCCTTGAGAATCTCCATACTTTTCTTGCACTAATCATTCCAATAATATGTAGCGTCCTTTTTCAACAACTATTCCATTGGCGCCATGATTTTCATATAGCTCTTAATAAACTTCCAATAGCATCCAGTGTGCCCTAATGTGGTGCGGAGTTGTTTGACACTTCTCAGCGCTTCCACATTGAGAATGATAGAAATCTTCGCATGGTCCACCATCAAACCTTGTTTGCAGACCATATGGCCAAGCAAATTTCCAAAGGGGATGAGGAAGGTGCAATTCTTAAGATTTAGCGCAATCTGGTGTCGTCAGCAAGTATCCAGCATCAACCGTAAGCTCGTTGTATGATTTTTAACTAACCCAAATATAGTCCAATCATCAATATAGACCTCCAAAAACTTGTGGATAAATTCCTTGAACACTGCCACCATGACGCGTGAAAATATCGCTGGCACGTTCTTCAGTCCAAAGGGCATAATAGTGTACTAAAAAAAACTCCATTCGGTGGTGAAGGTTGTCTTGCTCCTATCTTCCGATGTGATCTTGATCTGATGGTACCCTGAGAACCCATCTGTGAATGAGTAAGATTCCTGTTCGCCAACATTCTCCAATAGTTCATCTATAAATGGTGTTGGTAATGGATCGTGAACACAGGCGTCATTAAGCTTCCTGAGGTCTACGCAAATCCAAATTTCACCCTTCTGTTTTTTCTCCTGCACTATCATAGGACTCACCTAGTCAGATTCTTCCATTGGTTCAGTAATTCCTACTGCAAGCATTTTTTCCAACTCTTCATGGACCTCCTCCTTATACTTTGGATTCAAACGGTAAGGTCACTGCTTGACTGGATTCGCATCTAGTTTTAGGGTAATCTTCATCATTCCTAAGTCACCAAGGATCCCCTTTAACTCCGTGATTTTGGTTGGGAACAAGTCTTGATATTCGCGAAGTAGATTGACAACCTTAGCGACCATGGTGTCATCCCAATAATCCCTAACCATCATGTACCTCGGTTCCGCATCTGTACCAATATTTACCTACTTTGTTTTTAGCAGCGTAGTGATGTCGGTGTTACAAGGAAAAGTGTCTACTCAGAGCTGCTTATCCCACTAAGGTGTGATAGCTGCCTTAGAAACAAACAAAGTAAAGCTACTTTCATTTTTCCTTTATGAAGTATAGATAGAGAGGAACAAAGAAGACCAACCTCTGTCTTGCGCTGATCTCCTGGTTCGATTCCTCTCTTCCTTGATAGTCTTTCGCTACTTGTTCCCTTGCACGCCTAGCTTCACAGAGTACCTGTAAGATCATAGTAGCATAGCACTATACAAGAACATGGATCTATAATCATAAAAAATCTAGGATCAGATGTAAATTGACCACACAAATGCAGCAAACATAAATGACACAAGAGTATGGAGGAAAACTTGAATAGCTTTTATTGATAAACAAGAAAGAGCCAAGGGGAGTTACAACCAGTTGTTCTGACTCATCATCATCCTCTCAACAAGAAAGCCCCTCTTCACCTCATACAAAGCTTAGATCACCCAACAATCTCATGCTTGTCTCAAGAAACCAACAACAATTCCTTACAATATGCAAAATTCCAGCCTCTGGATCTCTGGGATGAGGGATCCATATATAGATATATGTAAGGGAGATGAGTCAGCTTGTGATTTGATTAGTGTCTTCCCTATGATAGTTCTTTCTTCCACTTGGAGATCGATGATATCTTACTCATCCTTGGTCGAATTCACAGAGGCAAGTGTCACAGGAGAAGTTTTTGGAAGCTTCCATTGCCTCTCCACCTCGCGGAATGACACTGCCATTTGTCATTTCTCGCCCATCGCACCCCATAGAAGGGCTTTTTGAAATGCAACGCAACCACACAGAGTATTTAGGTGAGATGCAACGCACTTGGCCTGTGGAGTAGCTGAAATGATCCTGTTTTGACCAATTCTGAGTAGTTTTTCATGGAGAACTTCTGGGAGAAGCTGTAATCAATTGACCTTGTTCCTTTAGGGGTTATAACAACACTTTTAGGGACTTAGGAGCCCTTGGTTTATGGACATTTCATGCTTGGGGTTGTAGTGCCCAAAAATGTCTATAACAGTTGCCCCCTAAAGCATGAGGTCATTAATCTTTTGATGTCAAGTGAAATGATTTATTATGAGGATCCGAAGTTCTTTCAAGCTGGGAGGAGACCTATAATAAGATACAATACAATACATTATCTTCATAATATTTTCATGATCTAGCTGAGGCGGGCATACCCATGCTCAGCTTTATAAATTCATTTTCATGTACATAGGACAGACAATCGTCTGAGTATAGACTGATGATTCTGATAGAGCCATCATCCCTTTGATTGGATGATTATCTGTGCAGCAATGATGTACATTTGATGTCTTTATTTCCCTGAATATATATCTCAGCCCAGATGGATGAAACTAGATCTGGGGTCTTCAATCTCGTTCGATCTTCACTCGAAGTACAAATCTATCCATGTGAGAGATGCTCTGGAGTCGAACATGGAAAGACATCGCTTGATTACCAGCCAATGATATAAGCTGTTAACAAGCGCGCGAGGAATCACCAATAATGATAATGACCCTCAAGGTACTGCAGTACAATTCACGTGGTGTTTATAAAGGACTTGGCGTCAAACACCACGCAAAATCTTTCGGTCGAGGGTCATTTATGTAAACCTGTCGCCGGAAGTGAGAAACTTGCCATTGAGGCATGCAAGCTTCAAAGTACTGAATGGGGTGTTCCTAGACAACTTCTTGGATAATGAGTTGATTTCGACAAGAAGTGATCCGTCACAGGAGGGCCTTAATGAATCCCACATCAATGACACGGAACAGAGCAAATGATTTTAATGGAGGTGAAAACGATCTGGTGATATAAGGTTCAGGGTGGCGGTCATGAAAGAATGGAGTATAAATGTATTGTAGTGGGTGAGACACAGGTGAATTCTCTGAATGACTTCTCTTGAGCATATCGGCGACACTGACGTGATGGATTGGTAGCATTAACCCAAAATGTGGATGGTATGATGGGACCATGGTGATGTGACTGGTGAATGAAACAACCCAACCCAACTTGGATGTGGAGTGAAAGTGTCATGTTCAAGAGCGACTTGCTACTGACAAAGTTTCTTCAAGTTTTCTTCCCAATTTTTCCCCAGTCATTGCTGACCAGTACCTCTTTATTTTTATCCAGCTTGAGGAGGATAACATATGCTTGTTCTATAATTTTCCCTTCAGGCAAACCCATCGCTATGTTTTAACGAGCCTAGCGATAGTGAAACTCGTTCTCGTCTATAGACAAGTTTGTCGCTATTAAAATTTTGACGAGTTTAACGACAAAGATAACTCGGTCCTTTTCAATTTTAGAGAGTCTGAAAAGGAACGTAAAGGAAACTTCAAAATTCCTTTTTCGTCATCTAATCCCTCAAGTCTGAAAAAGTATAAAACAATACAGAAGGAATGAATTTTTGATACTTTTAACGAGCCGAACAAAACAAGCGCTCGATCTTTTTGTGTAATAATCCCTCAGGTCCAAAAAGATTAAAATTTAGAGGAGGGATAGCACTTCCGGTCCCTTTAATGAACTGGAGAGGCCAATGGCTCGGAAATATTTTCATATTTTACGAGTCAATTGAAAAGAGCTTAAAGGAGACTCGTCTTTTGAGGAACGAGTGATAAAATGGGTAGCAACTGATTCCAGGTAAGGTTTGGAATTTTCCAATCACGGCAGTGTTACAAGGATGGCTAGTGAGATCACTCTTTGCAGCTGTTCCTAAAAATGGGTAAACAATCAAATGGAGGTGAATGATCAGCAAATGCAAAAATGGAGGTGACAGTGCAAACATGACCAAGGCTTTAAAGGCTGAAGTGTTACATTCACGATGGTTATTTACCGGAAATTGGTTCATTTTTAATGAGCTTAAACTCTGGAGGAACATGTGCTCATTGCTTATGTTTATTTTTTAACGAGCATGAAGTCCGCGCTAAAACTGCTCGATTAATCCAGTCGTATAATAAGAATGTCTCATATATAAAAATGGCAATTTTTAGAGTTTTGCCCCACATCCTTCCTTTATGCAAGTTAGGAAACGACCAATCCTACGAGTTTAAAGGGTTAGAGGACCTACAAATTTTAAAAAATAAATAGTCGCTCTTCGCTTGCACGCCAAAAGGTTTTCATGCCCCCAGGTATAAAACAGAGTTTCAAGGTCACCCTTCAAATCACCAACAAAACATTTGTTTTATCAGGAAAGGTATACCTCTTATAGGTTACCAAAGATTGTTCTATTCACGGCGTAAACAAAACACTTCTTCACCGATGTTTATCGAAATAAACAAAGGTGAGTGACAATGCTTGCCAACCCACATAACTTTGACAAGAGAATCTTATTCTAGTCCAACTCCCTCTTCCAATCACGGACAGGAGTACGGAGGTCATATACTCCCACGGAAAGCTACCCTATACCTAAAGTTTTCATGCCGAAGCAGACTAGGGTGCATGCCCCTTGGGTTTCATTCATGTCCCCCGAATTACTCGTGCTTATCGAGCGGACGGACTGGGGATTGAGACATTTCTTGCATGAAAAGACCATTCAGGGATGGTATATGACTATTTTCTCAGTGTGATCTGGGAAATGAAAGCTGGTCCACAAGCTTGACCACTCTTCCTTCGTGCGGAAAACACATTACTCTAAAGAGTGAGGAGACAATCGCTCCCATGCAATAAATATAGTCTCGTCCAAGGAGTAGATTATAATCCAGGGGTCCTTGAACTACCATTACGTTCATTTGAACGGTTTTCCCTCTCAATGTTATGGGTACATTGGGAAGGATCCCTAACGGTCGACTGGTTCCTTTGTCAAAGCCTGTTAGATTTCTCATCTCAGGCAAAAGCGATGGCGAACCAAGCACTTTCCAAGCAGTTGAGGAAAGGATACTCACAGAAGCCCCTTCATCTATTATGGTTACTGGCCATAACCATTCTATATATTTGAACAATGATTTGGAATGGTATACTAGCTGGTAAACGAGGTCTTCCTAGTTGATTCCAATCAAAGGAGACAACTAGGTTGCTTGGAGGTGGGACCGACTAGACGGCTGGGTACGACTTTGATGAACTTCCTTCCTGCGGTAAAGAAATGGGTAAATTGCCCCCATGTTCATTGGAGTCTGTGCTTACGAAAAGAATTTGGACGGTGTCATCCTTGTTCTCTTCGGTGACTGTATCATCTGAAGATGGAACCTCTGAAGGCAAGACCGGGTCAACTGCCGCCTCGACCTTTTGACTTTCGTCTGGTATGGGTTCAGATGGTTTGTCTTCAATGATAGATGCTTCAGCCGACCACCTGAGCGGGCCAGCTGGATTTTCAACTAGTGATGGACTCGACAAGATTTTTTTATATCCAGGAGGAAGTTGTAACGGTGAAACTAGACGATCATCCAAAACTCTTTTAGCCTCGTCTAAGAAGGGACAACGGTGGACGGAATGATCGCCTTCACACAATTTACAAGGAAATCTATATTTTCCTTTTTGTCCCGGGGCTTCACTTTCACTAGTCGACGATGTGTTTTCAACATGATCATTAGAGGTTGACAACACCAGGTTGTGCAAACGAGGAGACCAGTCCCTTAAGATCCGAGGGATGCAAGGACAATATCTATGATAGTGGTCTCCTTTGCAAATGACACATGGCGATTTAGGCCTGGTCAATGCAGTGTGTGGATTTTTGCTAGAAGACGCTTGGTTGCCCCCTTTCGCTTTTGGCTCCTTCTTCTTCTTCTCTTTCTTCTTCTTTTCCTTCTTCTTCTCAGGTACTTGACTTTTGGCTTTACCAGCCCCATTAAGAAAAGAGGAAGGAGGAGAGGAAGAATTGGAGGAAGTAGAAGGTCGGTGGGTAACTCTGGACTCTTCTAGTTGCTGACTTCACTGTTCAGGAATTGCAGTGTTCTGAACGACAAAGGTTGAGAAGAGCCATACAGGCAAGCCGATTGTCAGTCCTGGAAGCGACAATGTGGCCATATGGGGTGCACCAACATCTCCCCAAGAGGAGAAGGGACTAGGATTTCCTCCAAGGGGAATTCCTTGGTTGGTGGATTCCATTTTCTCAACCCAAGATCAACGTAGGAAAGGGTGATGAATATTCCATTTAAAATAAATTTTAGACGCTTTGACACAACTTGTTTTTTCAATTTTTAAGAGTCGAGAAAAAACAAAAGATGACTCTAGTCGCCTTCGATTTTTAATGAGCCTGAAGTGACAAGTGCTCAGATGGACCTTTTCCGTTAAAGAGTCTGAAAAGGAATGAAAGCGATTGCTCTGGAAATCTAGGTAGAGGGATTACCAAACCAATCACAAAACTGCAGAATACTTTTTACAATACGGTAGTCAATCTTCCCGAATGCTGTGTTCACTACATTGCGATCGATAGGGCGGCAGACACGGCTTCCTATGGATAAAGGATTAAGCCTATTGGGGTCTCCCAAAATATACTCGACGGTACGTGGGAGCACAAGTCCGTACTGGCACTTATCATCTCAAAGTGGAGGAATCACCCAACCATCAATGAGAACAACAGTTACCAGGCTTTACGACGCCGGAATACGTCTCTAGCCTAGACTTCTAAATGTTGTGCGTTAGGTTCCAAAGCGTTGTTAGATTCATTGAATTTATTTTATAGTTGATCTTTTTTATGAAGTTTGCCTTTTAGGTTCACCGCGAGATGTAGATGTAATTCCTAAAATGCAATCTAAGATGATAAACAATATTTTTCTCTTCTTTGGGCAATGAAAATCCTAGCTACTAAGGAAAGAAAGACAAAATCCTTTCACAAAGAGCAAAGAGCACACTTTAAATGAACTTTCCTCTGTCTAAATGCAAATGCACATGCATGTATTTGTTTTTCGACTTTCTTAGTATATGAATGATAAAGTGAAAGTTGATGCACAAATCTGAATTACTTTTCAAGCGACAGTTATCAACAAGTTTCTTTTCAAAATAAAAAATGGAGGCAATCACAACACCTTACGATTTGGAAATGAATACAAATTCAGACCAAAAACAATAGTAACATGATAACCGACTATCAACAGCAATCAAACTCTTTCCTATGATTGAAATCGACACTTGCGACACTTTCAAATCAAAGGATGACAGTGCGATTATGTTACTTTTTGCAAAGGAGAACTGAAAATGACTCAACAAACACACAAAAACATTTATAGTTCTTTTGTACAAAGGAGGCGGAATAACAGCAAGGAAAAGGGGTTTCAAACAGTGATATAGATCACTGGCAGCAAAATTCATGAATAGAACTAGAAAGAATGAATCACAGAAATCAAAACTGAACAATGCCTAGTCTGATCAGTGCACCTGTAACACAGGGAATTTGAAATGCAGTGCACCTACTACACTGGGGAAGTGCACTGAATTTCAGATTCTCAGAATAGTACCTCCGCTAGGCCAGAAACGAAACTTTGCTTGGGTTCCGAGTCACAGTCTGCAGTTCAGTTCATGGTCTTTGGCCAAGCAAATTGTAATCAGTAATGCAACAATCAGGGGTAGATCTAAGGAGGATCTAAGAGCTACCACAAGGGCAGTCAGAGAGTTTGTGAATCAGTTGTTTAAATCATAAGCAGATCCCGGAGATTGACCGAAGCGACATTTATCTACTTTGAATTTTCATAGAAAATGCAGTTCAAATGCTACCTGGCACGACTTTAGACTCTGTCTGTAAGTTTATGAAATAGACAACAAGGAAGATAAACAAACAAACTAATTCATCCCCAGCGGAGTCGCCATTTTGTTACAGGGAAAAGTGTCTACTCAGAACTGCTTATCCCACTAAGGTGTGATAGCTGCCTTAGAAACAAACAAAGTAAAGCTACTTTCATTTTTCCTTTATGAAGTATATATAGAGAGGAACAAAGAAGACCAACCTCTATCTTGCGCTAATCTCATGGTTCGATTCCTCTCTTCCTTGATAGTCTTTCGCTACTTGTTCCCTTGCACGCCTAGCTTCATAGAGTACCTATAAGATCATAGTAGCATAGCACTATACAAGAACATGGATCTATAATCATAAAAAATCTAGGATCAGATGTAAATTGACCACACAAATGCAGCAAACATAAATGACACAAGAGTATGGAGGAAAACTTGAATAGCTTTTATTGATAAACAAGAAAGAGCCAAGGGGAGTTACAACCAGTTGTTCTGACCCAGCATCATCCTCTCAGCAAGGAAGCCCCTCTTCACCTCATACAAAGCTTAGATCACCCAACAATCTAATGTTTGTCTCAAGAAACCAACAACAATTCCTTACAATATGCAAAATTCCAGCCTCTGGATCTCTGGGATGAGGGATCCATACATAGATATCTCTAAGGGAGATGAGTCAGCTTGTGATTTGATTAGTGTGTTCCCTCTGATAGTTCTTGCTTCCAATTGGAGATTGATGATCTCTTACTCATCCTTGGTCGAATTCAGAGAGGCAAGTGTCACAGGAGAAGTTTCTCGAAGCTTCCATTGCCTCTCCACCTCACGGAATGACACTACCATTTTTCATTTCTCTCCCATCGCACCCCATAGAAGGGCTTTTTGAAATGCAACGCACCCACATAGTGTATTTAGGTGAGATGCAACGCACTTGGCCTGTGGAGCAGTTGAAATGATCCTGTTTTGACCAATTCTGAGTAGTTTTTCATGGAGAACTTCTGGGAGAAGTTGTAATCAGTTGACCTTGTTCCTTTAGGGGTTAGAACAACACTTTTAGGGACTTAGGAGCCCTTGGTTTATGGACATTTCATGCTTGGGGTTGTAGTGCCCAAAAATGTCTATAACAGTCGGGGTCCTCGATTGCTGGTCCTTGGACTTCGCGACTCCCTTCAGTTTCTGGAATATTAATATTTCATGGGTCATCATCCTCATCCTTTGCTTGTACGTTGTAACATTCTAGGGCATGGCCTAACTAAGGTGACCATTCTGGTTGAACTATTTCCCAGGGTTCTTGTGGTATTTTGAAAATGGTGGCTTTCACAACTTGCAGTGCATCATCAACAATATCTGCCCATAGGTCTTCAAATGAGAATGTTAACAAAAATCCTTCACGTAAGATATCCCATTTGCCCATACCATGTCAGAGTTCCATCTCAATATACCAGTTGCTTGGGATGACATCCAGGGTATGATAGAATAAGTGTACCCATTCAGGCTGAGGTTCTTCTCCATAGGCCTTGGTCCATTTTGTGAGGTGTGTTTGCGGGTCATCGTGTCCATCGTATTTTTTGGTTATTCGTAGTTTTGGATTCCCAAACTATAGCCACATCATCCTTCTACAACCACGCCAGATTTCAATGTCTCCTTGATGTGTTCCCCACCAATGCGCAGGTGTTGCCCGCAGTGCCCATTTTAGTGCATCGAACCACTAGTGCTCTGGTACTACGCTCTCAAACTTGTCCAAGAATTCATCCACCACTGTTAATCCATCATATATTGGTAGATATCGAGCCTGGGCTATTATGCAATGCAGTGATTTAGTCATCAGATTACAATTTAGCGTTGTTACTTCGCTCAACTGATTGTGCCAACATTCATCTTCTTCGTCTGAATCAGAAGGGCAAGAACCTACACTTTCCCACAAGACCCTTCCATCTGTAGTTGGATTTAGCTAATCCTAGTGTCTTGCTGTTATCTTGTAGATACAGTCCAGCTCATCGCCGCTTCCATCATCGCGCATGGGTTCAGTGTAGCATGCCCCTTTGGTCGGATCGAGTGGAACTACTACACGTAGGGACTTTTTCTTGAAAATCATTTTCCTCTTCTTCAGGTTAATAAATCCATTCATATATATGGTCCAATCTATCACTAACAATGCGGGGTAAGGGTTACTATCATCCACAATCTCTATTACCTCAAAATCTGTCTGCATGCTCGCACCTTTGATATCCACTGTTATCCCTTGCAATCTTCCCATGGAAAAAATCTTTTGCTGGTTCACCATCCGTAATTGAATAGGAGAGCACTGTAATGCGGGCCTGCCCTTGCATTCCCATGTCTGTTTTGGTAACACATTCGTATCTGAACCAAGTCTAGGATAACCTGATCCATTTCATACTCACCAATTTGCATCGTC
This sequence comes from Pinus tabuliformis, assembly GCA_031772625.1. Classification (NCBI taxonomy): domain Eukaryota; kingdom Viridiplantae; phylum Streptophyta; class Pinopsida; order Pinales; family Pinaceae; genus Pinus; species Pinus tabuliformis. Next base: position 963,992,130 of record CM062817.1, read on the forward strand.
AATCTCATTTCCCTCCCGGTGCACAGTGCATGACTTCCCAATTTTCAAACTATGCGCAGTTCACCTTGTCCTGGGCACCTATCAATTAACTCTTGTAGTCCCTTAATTACCTTATTATCATGTAGCAGCTTCGTGCATGTTTCTAAAAAGGTAGTAAGCATAGAAGGATCCATTCCTGTCTCTGGTTGATCCTTACTACCTAAAGTAGAGGCCTCTGCGAAGATCTTCTTAGCTTCCATAATTTTTTCCCTTGTGTGCTCCAAGTCAAACTCAGGTTCCTTCATAGGATTCTTGAAAACCCATGTATCGCATCTCATCATTTGGATATTTTGAGTTGGAGTAGGCTGTAGTACCCCTTTCTCACGCATTTGTGCGATCAACATCAGACAATCTACCATTTCATGATCAAATTTCTCATAGTACAGACAAGATATTCTCATCGGGTTGGTACAATCATGAGCGTAGTTCCCTGGTCCTCTGCAATTGTAACAAATTAGTTGTTTGTGGCCCTGTCCAAGTCCCATTCCTCCTCATCCTCGTCTGCATCCTTGGAATCCACCATGTGCTATTGTTGTGGCTAGATCAAGGCCTCATGTTTCTATCTACATTTGATAGGCTGGAGTCCTATCCATCATTAGCTCATACCTCTGACATGTCCACTCATCATGGCACACTAATCTACATAAGTTACAAAATAGCTACTATTGAGTCTGTCCATACTTCTACAACAAGTGACAGTTGTCTATTGTTTGCTTTCCTCCGACTTGACAGATTGCATACCATAGCGCGGGTGTCATGATTGGCCCTACCTAAGCCTCTAGTCTCAATAACATTGGTCCTCCACCCACCAAATAGTTCGCAAATACTAGGCAATGATCCTTATCGTGACCCCGGCCTTACATTTTATGCACCACACTTCTTCACGCACTTTTGGCTGGGGTACCCTATCCTGCTTCAAACTCTGCATCTCCAAGCATAGGTTTTGTAGCTGCATGTGGATTTGTTGGACTCCCAACCCTGGATATTGTGTCGGAATATCATGCAACTTCATCGCCATTTTCAATGCTTTTGTCTGGGTTGAGAGCTTTTGCTATGACAACACCGTCCTTAGGTGTAGTGTCAAGGATGCCACAAACCACGCATAGTGCTGCACATCCATTAGCGTCATATTAGCCTCAGGGATCGTACTTTTCAGTCCTTGATCTAGATCCCACGGGGTTTCACGTGGAAGCATCGTGATCTCCTTAAATCGGACCATCGACTGTGTTTCGGATTTCGCCTGGCTAAATTCTCTATTCAACGTGATCTGGATCTCCGCTATTCCTGCATTTGGGTGATCATTCGAGTGCTTTATATATCAAGTCAGCACGTGGTACTGCAGCATGCTTACCAATGTGGCCTTCTTAATGTTATCATCCCTAACCCCTTGTGCTTCCCATACTACTCTTACTACAAACCAAAACTAATCTAGATCTTCATTCCCTACTCCTCTGAATATAGGCAGCTTGATCGCACTCGCCATGCTAAACTGCTGGTTAGGTAGAGATGGTGTGGGCGAGGACAGAGGTGAATGAGGTGATGTGGGTGGCGGTGTACATGGGGATGGTAACTGTGGAATTGTTTCCTTATCAAACTGACTGCACTCCTTGAAGAAACCCAAGCACACTCTTCCTCACTCACTTGTGCAGGTCAAATTAAAGGACTGTTTCCTAACCCTTCAATACCTTTGTATAACTTTCCACTCCGTGTCGTTCCACTCATTAATGTATTCATATCACCCATTTTGCACATAATAGCATCTTAATCCAGGTATTCAAAGATTTTATGTACTTACCTCGCAGTCCCTTGAGAAAACATCTTTCTGCTTTGTTGTAGCTTACAGTCATGTCTATCACAAATTCAATGATAAACCCTCCTATTATTCGATTGAGCCAATGGTTGACGGCCTGCATGATTTAGTCTTCTGAGGCCTCTAGCCTATGCACCAACTTTAGAGTCCACACTATCGGTTTATCAAACTTATACCTTCCCTCACTGTCAGCTAACCTCACAATCCAATCATACAGCTCTGAAGAGAAGGACACAAAGAAGATCTCGTGAATTTCTGTATATACGTAGTGATCCAACCACATCTTCTCAGATATATGTGGGGTTTTGTTTTCCTGTATCACGAACTTGTGAAGCTTCTTATCCAACCAATATTCAATTTCTTTCTTCATAGGGTTCCAGTGTTCCGACATCAGACATCCTTTAGGCAGATCCTAGTCCCAGCATTAGAACCATTTGTTGGCTTGATGGGACCTAACCTAGGTTCAGAAGTGTTTTAGCCAAACAAATCCTAAAACTACCGGCCCTTTCGGAAACAGTCCGCGAAGTGCGGACCAAGATCTCACTTGAGGTAGTATGGGAGGGTGCCGGAACCAGGTTTCCACACCCTATGGATGTCTTGATGAGGTCTGGAGAGTCGCAAACCGATCTTTCGCACGGGTACAGTTTCGCGCAGCTATCCAACCTTCATGTAGCCATAGTACCGAGTGCGAGGCAGTGCTGTCTAGATCCCTTACCCTTAGTATGTTTTATTGGTATTATATATCTTTTATTAACTTTAATGGCCCCAAGGATTTCCTTTATCATTCAACACAAATAGACATGCACGCAATCATAAACTGTAAATAGATGCATTAACAAAAACAGAGCAACAGATATGTGATATTCCAAAAGCAACTTATCTTTATTAACACTTTTTCCAAGTACAATCCACTTCCTAACCTGCGCATACAACTGCATGGGTCCATGCACACAACTGCACACTCAGCTGCAGAGCCTCTTCTACTACTACGACTCACGACTTAGAATTACAGACTTAGATCAAATATTACTTTCAGAAACCCATACACTTAATATCTAAACAAAAGCTACCTTCTACACTTAGAGCCTTTCTCTATTTATACATTCCCATGGTCCGCAGACCATGGGTAGGGCGACACATTCTAGATTAAATTACAATATTTTGGAGTGGAGTACCCTTTGACTTGACTCATTACAATTCGCACTCTGCACACTTCGTGGAGCCTTTACACTACCAATACCCAAATTTTTGGGCTTTAAGCCTCAAAATCATTACACGAGGGATCCGATGCCCAACAACTTCCCAGAAGAAAACAAACACTGAGAAGGAGCCCCCAAAGCAGAACAATCGATACAACTTGAGAAGTCAAGGGGATCCCTCTGTGTTTGAGATAGAAAAAGAAAACTTTCAACAACTAATTAGAATAGTTGATCCACCGGCATCCTCAACATAGAAAACACAAAGAATGTCCGAGAAGACAACTATAGCGAAAGATACGTCCATGAGTATCAAACTCCAAAACACTCCACCGGATATTACAAACACAATTCTCCCTCGAACAACTTGGTAAGTCTTCCCGCTTTGGATTAAAACATCGTTGAAGATATGAAGAAGGCTTGTACGAATATTTATCTATACGAGCTAACCAAGCCGACGGGTCAACGAGATATTCTTTTGCACTTACTAGGGCAAACCTCCACATAAAATGTCGCCACTTCTATAAATGGACCGCGAATGTCTCGCAGATCACTTGCATATGTTCTTAACACACTTCACATGGAAGATGCAAACTCACTCTACCCAACATTTTTGTTATTATTCAAAATATTCAACTTCAATGTTTACTCTGAAGCATTAGTCATGTCATGCCACTCTCCATTGCTAAACATATCAGTGTGCAGTGGAGCAATACAACTGCACAGATCATCCAACTTGACTGAACATGTGTACCAACCATTGGTGGACTCCGAGATATGATCATCTAGTTATCATAAGACGGACGAGTTCACCAGTGCATTAACATTGTGATCATGTACATCCTAGAAACATATGGATTATTTCTCAACAGAGACTGGTCAAGTATGTTGCAAGGATATTTTGCTACAGATTGGTCACACTTATGGCTTCTGTACCAGAGAAAAAACAACTAGATCCAGGTGTTGACGTACAGATACATGAAACATAACATTACTCCCTTGGATGGTCAAAGTGAATCGTTGGCTTTCAAAGAACTTTTGTTTAGTAATTTATTTCTGGAAACACAGCTGGGGTTTTACCTTTCATAGTCGAGTCCCACCCCACGAGATACACAGTTGGGCCTCCTTCCTTTCCCAACTAACAGAAATGAAACATGTACAGTACAATGTAATAGTAGTAGTAGTAGTGTTAGTAGTACTAGCGCGGCAAGCTATCCTTGCGCAGATGACTTGTGCACCTTGTATTTTGATGGATCCAAAACATAGGATGGCTCTAGAGCCATGTGTGTTTTGATAGACCCAAGGCAAATAAAACACTTAGTTTCAAGCTGCTTGGAGTTCGAGTGCACAAATAATACTGCCAAATATGAAGCACTCATTTTGCGCTTATAGAAATCCCTCGGCTTCAACATTGCTATGTTGAAAGTGGTATGTGATTGAAATATTGTGGTACATCAAGTACATAGAACCATAGACTGTGTCTCACTTTGTCTTAAGAGTTACCAACAAGAGGTATGGCAGCTTATATCTAATTTCCAATATTTTAATATCATATTTGTACCAAGAATGTGTAATACAACTACAGATGCTTTGGCAAATGCAGCTACAAGGATGACACCACTTAGGGATATATTTACTATTGAATTTTTTTATAAACCATCTATCCCTAACAAAATCACTAATTTGCATGTTTGTGATGATGATGAACATATACTGCATTTCATGGCCAATGATGACGACTTCAAGGACATAACAATAGATGAAGACTTGTATGAGCAGTATCTGCAAGACACAGCTGATGAAAGTAAAGGCAACCTCATACCCAAGGGTGTGGTCTCAATTGAGAATATATATCACTTGCATAACCACTTGATGAAGAGCGACAAGCTTTTGTCCGCATGTTTAGAAAATACTGTGAGGTATTCGCATGGACATACAATGACTTGAAAACATATGACACATGAGTAATCCAACACATCATTTCGATCAAATAAGGGGTCAAGCCATTTCGTAGAAGCTGAGAAAATTCCATCTATCACTTGAACCCCTCATACAAAAAGAATTGACTAAATTTTTGGATGCTCAGATCATTTACAAGGTTCGCCATTCTACTTGGGTTTCAAACTTAGTTCCTTTGAGGAAGAAGTATACGGAGATCTGCCTATGTGTTGATTCCAAAAATCACAATCATGCTTGGGATAACAACAATTACCTAGTGTTGTCTATGGAGCACATATTGTAGACAGTATCTGGAGGAGAAATATTTTCTCTGCTTGACAAATTTTGCGAATATAACCAGGTTCTTGTAGAAGAACCTGACAGGCTTAAAACTACGTTCTGCACCAAGTGGGGTACATATGCTTATCGCATAATACCATTTGGGTTGGTAAACATAGGTGTTACATTTTAGCACGCTATGGAAATCACATTCTGTGGGCTCATCGAATAGAGCATGGCGGTTTACCTTGATGATGTAACAATGTTTTCCAGAAAACAGTCAGACCACCTGCTCCATCTCAAGAAGATATTTGAACGGTGTCAAAAGTATGTGATATCCTTAAATCCCAAGAAGATCATCTTTGCAGTGTCTGAGGGGAACCTCCTTGGGCATATTGTTGCGAAGAGTGGGATCAAGGTTGATATGGACAAGTCTCAGACTATCACGCAAATTCCTCACCCAACAAATAAGAAAATTATGCAGTCCTTCTTGGGGAATATTAAATTCCTCCAGAAGTTCATCTTAGATTATGCGCAGATTGTTAAACCTATTCAAGATATGATCAAGAAAGATAGAGTATACAACTAGGGAAAGAAGGAAAAGTGCGCATTCACCTATATCAAGTAGGCGATAATAGAAGAGCATCCGTTGTATAACCTAGATTTCAACAAAGATTTCCTACTTTACACATTCACTTCTGACACTTCATTCACTGTAGTGCTCACATAGAAGGACGCGCTGAACAATGAACATCCCATATCCTTCATGAGAGAGAGAATGCAAGGACCTAAGATAAACTATCATGTCATGGATAAACAAGCATACGTTGTATACAAGGAGGAGAAATTTTTCAAACCCTACATACTAAAAAACCATTGCATAGTCTTTGTGCCACACCCAACAGTCAGATTGCTCCTTGTTGAGCAAGATCTGGGTGAAAGACGTGAGAACTAGATGATAGGACTAGAGGAGTATGATCTCGATATCAAGCCAATTCAAACAGTCAAGGGTCACAGTCTTTATAGAGTTGCAGTAGAAGCAATATATGCACAAGAGGAATAAGAAGAGCTTGCTAGATGGGAGAAAGAAATCGATGTGTATAATGTAGATTGAACACCACCCAATTTGCACATCAAATCTTGGTATGAAGAAGTGCACCAGTATCTTGAGCATGGAACCATGCCCTCTCACTTTTCCATGTAGCAAAAGAGGTAACTTCGACTCAAAGCCTTGTCTTACAAGTTGGTGCACTTAATGCTTTACAGAAAGCACAATAATGGCATTTTTCTCAAGTACCTGGAAGCACAGGATTGAGAGAGAGTGAATGTGATCTACATGACGAACCGGCCATGGGTCATTTCACGGGTAACACAATAATGCATAAAGTCATGAGAGAAATTTACTAGCCCACATTATTTAAAGATGCACATGCTTATGCCTACAAGTGCCCAAACTATCAGCGATGCACCAATAGAACTCGAAGGTCAGCAACCCCGCTGCAGCGTGTTGCAGTGGACGAACCATTCCAATAGTGGGGCGTAGGCATCATTTGGGAGATCTTCCCATATTCATCTAAGCAACACTACTACATCTTTACTACTACATATTATTTCATGCGGTGGACAGAAGGAGTTCCACTCAAACAAGTCAATGACCAAGAAATCATCAGCTTCCTTCAACAAAACATTATTTTAAGGTTTGGCATTTCTATATCACTTGTTTTTTACAATGCAACTTACTTCTCTTCAATGAAAATTTATTATTTTTCATTGCAATATGGTAATGTTCTTAAGAATTCATCTAAATACTACCCATAGGGAAATGGTCTTGCCGAATATACCAACAAGAATCTCATTCGCATCATAAAAAAGGCCATTTACTTTGAATAATGAAAATGAGATTCCGCTCTGGTGAATGCTCTTTAAGCTGATCGAGTTAGACCCAAGCCCTCTATGAACACATCTCCATACATCCTTCCATACAAAAAATAAGCCACCCTCCCACCAATATCTACTTGCTTGCTCTTCGGTTATCCCAAGAATCCCAAGGAAAGTTGTGTCTATTAGTTCATCGTAGGATAAACACATTACACAAGTTACAAGAAGAATGGATGAAAGAAAAATAAAATATTTCAATCCACCGGAACTGTATCAAGAGATGGTTCGATCGAAAGTCTAAAGGGAACACCAATTTCGTTGTGGGTGACTTAGTATTGAAGTGGGATAAACCCCATGAAGACAAAGGCAAACACATGAAGTTTGAGTCAGTGTGGGATGGTCCTTTCATAATTCATGAGAAACCTAGCCAATACACATATCATTTACAATCACTTGATGAGAGGATTGACAACCTTCCTGGAAATGGCCAAGATTTAAAATGTTATTTTCAATGATCTAGGGCCATGCCCTGCCCTATGTACATAACATGCTTATTTTTTTTTTTATGTTAGTTTTATTTGTTGTTTTTCCTTCATTTTTATTTTCTTTGTTTTGATTGTCTTGTAATTTTTGTTTTGTAAATAAGCGTTATCCTATACTATGTTCTAGCTTTTGAAAAAGCATATGGATGAACTTCAAGGAGTCTTGTGACATTGTAGCACTTGGCGAGTCCTGTTTCCACCTTCTCTGTGATTGGTTGTAACTTTTGGTCGATGAAGTTTGGGTGGAAAATATGATCCATATGTAAGGGAATCTCTAGTCAAACCATGAACCTGTGTCCAAACTGGGAAACCCCATGCCTATACTCAGTCTTCTGATCCGTGTTCAAGCTCATCCAACTAGTAGAAATGAAGAAGGGAAAATCTAAATGAGAAAACCTAAATCATAGGTCTTACATGCATCTCTGAAGGAACAACCCCTTATTCTCTCAATAATTCGAGATCCCTCTTCTGCCCAAAAATAAATAAGTGTATATTCATAATTCTCTTTCAAAAAACTTATAAAGGTGAAAGAAGAGAAAGGCTTCACGTGTAGAGAGGTGAAGAAGGCGACACCACTGGGGTACTAACCAAGATCGTTGGCAGTGGAGCAATGTTTGTGTTCCTGTGTGACTATGCTGGTGTACTATCCAGGCCTGCTTGTAGTGGAGCAAAACCAAAGATGAAAACTTATACTATAAAAATCTTAAGCTCGCGAGCCAAACTACCCTTCTTGATTTTGAAACACTATGATCTAGCTGAACATTTTGTTGTTTTTTACTGAGTTGGAATAAGGTGAACCATGTATGTTCATGGGGTAAGTGGGGAAGCCAAAGTAACCTACACAATGAATCAATACTCCCTAAAAGGCCAAGGCCCTCTGTTGAAAATAAACTGATACAAAGAAGCTGGTATTCAACCAGTGTATTGCCAAGTGTTGTAGATGCTGCAACACTATCCAAAATTTTGGCCTGCATGCAAATTTCAAAGCCTTCCTTGGTTTTCCCATGATAGTTCTAAAAACTCGAGCTCATTCCATGAGCACTTGTTGATTCTTTACATCCTTTTTGCTTGATCGACCTTTGTTCATATTTTGGCATGTTGATTGCTATGTCATGCTTACAAGTTTGTTATGGAAATTTTTAAGGTTTGTCTTTGTGTGCATGAGTTATTTTTTCTTTGTAAACATTGGTCTTACTCACACACAAATTTACAAGAACTTTCATGCAAGTGTCATCATGGTCATTCAAATATCTTTCTCAAGTATCACACTTGTTCCTCTTAACCTTTAAGTCAGCTTCACTGAGCACATGTTTTTCCTATTGGTTTGAGGTGTCTTATCATCGAGGCATGTTAAGTGTGTGATCACAATGTCATGTATGTAAAAGTTCACTTGCTCTCACACAACTATTTTTCCTGAAAATATTTCAAGCAGACAACCTTCCTTCAACCAGATCTCAACTGAGCTACACTTCGTAGTCTGAACTCTCAGTGACCCTGCTCTACTGCCAAGAATTGTATGAAGCTTGAGGTTGTCCTCCTAGGCAACCTGTACTGCACAATCCTGGAAGTGAGCAAGCCAACTGTCTCCTAGAGATGCACAAAATTTGTCCCCAAGTTCGATCCAATCTACACTTATCGTAAGTTAACTCATCAAGCCTCACTCTAGTCTACCAGAAAACCTAAACTACACTGTGAGTTTGGGCTGCCCTGCTCCCCAAAATTATGCAGTAGTTGTCTAGCTACCTAGCCTGCACTATCTATAAAATCCACATAGTCATGTGAGTCAGGCCTCTATTTCCTGGCATTTCATTGTTCCAAGGAATTACATAGATCTATGTAGTAGGCCCCCCTACTGGCTTTCCCTACTCTCCCTCTAAAAATTGCACAGTTTTGATTGGCACTCTCCTTGCTTCCCCGCTCTGCACTCATACTAGAAACTATGAAACAATTGCATGTTTGACATTGTCTCTTAGAAATATGAAGTTATGACTAGGAGCTCCCAACAGCACATTATAGCCTTGCTCTAAGAAAATGTGCAGAAGTGCCTATGAGTGCCTCTTACTTGTCACTCTGTCTTCCTCGGAGAAACTATGCAGATTCCGAGCTAGACCCTCAGATGACCTGCCTAGTCCTCATCCCAAAAATTGCGCAGAATTGTCCAGCAGTTCCTCCTGAGCTCAACTATCTCATCATGTATAAATAAGCATATGTTGTATACAAGGCAGTGAAACATTTCAGACCCTACCTACTAAAAAACCATTGCATAGTCTCTGTGCCACACCCTGCAATCAGATCACTGCTTGTTCATAAAGACTTAGGTGAAAGACATGTGAACTAGATGACAGGACTACAAGAGTATGATCTTGATATCAAGCCATTTCACACTTGAAAGGGTCATGGTCTCTTCAGGCTTGTAGCAAAATCAGTGCACACACAGGAGGAAGAAGAAGATCTCACCGGATGGGAGCAAGGAATTGATATGTATAATGTAGAGCAAGAACCACCCACTTCGCACGACAGCTCTTGGTTCGAAGAAGTGCACCAGTACCTTGAACATAGCATCATGCCCTCTCACTTTTCCACATGGCAGAAGAAGGAAATCCAACTCAAAGCCATATCTTACCAATTGGTGCACACATTGATTTACAAAAAGCACAACAATAGCATTTTTCTCAGGTGCCTGGAAGCACAGGATTGAGAGAGAGTGTTGTGTGATCTGCATGACAGACCAGCCGAGGGTCACTTCACAAGTAACACAATAGTGCATAAAGTCATGAGAGCCGGTTTCTACTAGCCCACATTGTTTAAATATGCACACACTTATGCTATCAAGTGCCTGGTCTATGAGTGGTTCACCAACAGAACTCAAAGGTCAGCAGCCCCGCTGCAACCTGTTGCAGTGGATGAACCATTCAAATAGTATGGTTACCCATCATTAGGGACATATTCCCACATTCATCAAAGAAGCACCACTATATCCTAACTTCTACAAATTACTTCACGTGGTGGATAGAAGGAGTTCCGCTCAAACAAGTGAATGACCAGGAAGTCATTAGCTTCCTTCAACAGAACATCATTTTGAGGCTTGGCTTTTCTATATCACTTGTTTTTTACAATTCAACTTACTTCTCTATGTTGAAACTTTATGATTTTGTATTGAAATATGGTATTGTGCTTAAGCATTCTTCTAACTACTACCTGCAAGGAAATGGACTTGCCAAATCTATGAACAGGAATCTCATACGCATCATAAAAAAGACCATTTACTCTAAACAGTGAAATTGGAATTCCACTCTAGTGAATTCTCTTTGGGTTGACTGAGCTACACCGAAGCCCTCTCTAAAGCCATCCTCCCACCAAATATCTACTTTCCTTCTCTCCATTTATCCCAAGAATCCCAAGGCAAGTTGTGTCTATTGTTTTACCATAGGATGGACACATTACACAAGTTAAAGGATGAATGGATGAAAGAATAAGAAATAAATTCACCCCACCAAAACTGTATCAAGAGATGGTTTGATCAAAATTCTGCAGGCAACACCAACTTTGTTGTGGGTGACTTAGCCTTGAAGTGCGATAAACTCCATGAAGACAAAGGAAAACACACGAAGTTCCAGTACCTGTGGATTGGTCCTTTAATGGTTCACAAAAAACATGTCCAACACATATATTGTTTACAATCACTTGATAGGAGGATTGACAACCTTCCTGTCAATGGCCAATATTTAAAATGTTATTTTCAATGATTTGGGTCCACGCCCCACCCTATGTACATAACATGCTTATTGTTGTTATGCTGCTTTGGTTTGTTGTTTTTCCTTCAGTTTTCTTTTCTTTGTTTTGATTGTCTTGTCATTTTCGTTTTGTAAATAAGTGTTGTCATATACTGTGTTTTTGCTTTTGAACAATTATGTGGCTGAAGTTCAAGGAGCCTTGTGACACTGCAACACTTGGCCAGTCCTATGTCTGACTTCTATGTGTTTGATTGCAACTTTTGGTTGATGAATTCTAGATGGAAAATACGATCTATCTATAAGGGAAGCTCTAGTCAAACAATGAACCTGTGTCCAAACTGGGAAACCCCACGCTTGTTCTCAGTCTTCTACTGTGTGTGTTCAAGCTCATCCAACTAGTAGAAATGGAAAAGGGGAAAATCCAAACAAGAAAATGTAAATCACAGGTATTACATGATGCTTTGAAGGAACAACCTCTTATTCTCTGAATAAGTCGAGATCACTCTTCCGCCCAAAAATAAATAAGTGCCTAAGCACATTTCTCTTTCCAAAAAAATACAAAGTTGAAAGAAGAGAAATTATTCCTGCGCAGAGAGGTGAAGCAAGAAACTCCACTAGGGTACTGACCAGACTCAATGGTAGTTGAGAAATTTTGTGTTCCTGCGTGACTCCATCGGGGTACTGTCCAGGCCTACAAACATCAAAGCAACAACAAAGATGAAAACTTATAATCTAAAAATCTTAAGCTCGCGAGCCAAACTACCCTTCCCGATTTTGAAACACTCTAATCTAGTTGAAATTTTTTTTGTGTTTGACTGAGTTGGCACAAGGTGAACCATGTATCTACATGGGTTGAGTGGGGAAATAAAATTAACCCACACAATGAATCAATACTCCTTGAAAGGCCAGGGCCCTATGTTGAAAATGAATCGACACAGAGAAGTTGGTATTCAAGCAGTGTCTCGCCAAGTGTTGTAGTGGCTGAAACACCCTCCAAAATTTCAGCTTGCATCCATATTTTAGAGCATTCCTTGGTTTTCCCCTGGTGGTTGCAAACACTTAGGGTCATTCCATGAGCACTTGTTGAGTCTCTACACCCTTACTTCTTGATCAACCATTGGTCGTCTTTGGCATGTTGATTGCTATGTCATGCTTGCAAGTTTGTTCTAGAAATTTCAAAGGGTTGTCTTTATGTGCATAAGTTGTTTTCAATTTGTGAACATCGGCTGTACTCACGCACAAAGTTACAAGCACTGTCGTGCAAGTGTCATAAAGATCATTCAAAGATCTATCTCAAGTGTCGCAATTGTTACTCTTAACCTTCAAGTTAGCCTTAGTGATCACATGTTTGTCATGTTGGTTTGAGGTGTCTTGTCATTGAGTCATGCTAAGTGTGTGATCACAATGTCATGTATGCACAAGTTCACTTGCTCTCACACTTAGCCACTTTTCCTGAAAATCTTTCGGCCAGACAACCCTCCTGTAACTGGACCCTGACTGAGCTACTCTACGTAGTATCAGCTCTCAATGACCCTGCTCTGCTGCCCAAAACTGCGCAAAGATTGAGGTTGTTCTCCTGGGCATCGTGCACTACACAATCCTAGAAGTGAGAAAGCTGATAGTCTCCCAGAACTATGTAGAAGTTGTCCCCAAGTCCAATCCAATATGTGCTTCTATCAAGATCACTCATCAACACTCCCTTTATTCTACTGGAAACCCTAAACTTCACTTTGACTTGGGGCTGCACTGCTCCCCAAAATTTCGTAGAAATTGCCTGGCTGACTACCCTGCATTGTCTTTAGAAACTTCACAGCCATGTGAGTAAGACCTCTACTACTTGTCACTGCACTATTTCAAGGAATTGCGTAGATCTGACTGGCAGGCCCCCTTGCTGGTTTTCCCTGCTCTCCCTTTGAGAATTACATAGCTTTGACTAGCACTCTCCCTGCTTCCCTGCTTTGCACTAATCCCTGAAACTGCGTAACAACTACTTATCTGACATTGTCTCTTATAAATGCGTAGTTATGACTAGTATCTCCCCGCAGCCCAATCCATTCGTGCTCTAGAAAACTATACAGAAATGTTTGTGAGTTCCTCTTGCTGCCTACTCTGTCTTCGTCAAAGAAACTGCAAAGATTTCTAGTTGGACGCCTGGATGACCTGCCTAGTCCTCACCCTGAAAACTATGTAGAATTGTCCAACAGTACCTCCCGACACCTTGCCTTGTCTTCCTCCTAGGAACTGTGCAATTCTGCCCAACTGGGTTCTACCTTGTAGCTGCCACTGCTATCACATATTGCACAAATCTACCTCCAAGTGAAATCTACGCAGTTTTTCTTGAAAGTGCTCTGAAGCCTTTCATCCCGACCTGAGTTGTGCTTTGTGCAGTTTCAGTGCTTTGTCCTCCCTCCTAGTCACCTACACCCAAAACTAAAAACAATGCATTGTGCTATACTAGGAGATTTTTGGATTTGATGTCATCTCATCATTAGTGATTGTAGGAATAGGTACAATGATGAAAAAGGGCGTGAAAATGAACAGGATGAAGAAGGAGCACATGCTAGAAAAATTTCTCTCAATTGAATGAGCATATGAAGCACATCAAGTGGCAAGAGAAAGGGACACATACATGTGCAACATTAATCAAAGACAAAGACCATCGAATACCCCACACACTTTCCCATGTGGAGGTGAAGACGTAATACAACAAGAGCACACCCATCACTCAGCAACATAGCAGCTCGACACAGACACCACAGTCAGTCAATACATGTCAGTAGTGTCTTGTCGAGTTGTGTCATGAGTTGTCTCGGACACATCACTACTATGAACCATACTTGTTGTAATAAAATGTAATGCAATGGGAAAGTCCAAGAGATGCACATATGAAGTTGAAGAGTCATGTAAATTGAAAAGTCATCGGAAGTTAAATGGTCACGAGGGAAGTCAAAGAGTCACAAGGGTCAGTTATACCCCTTGGTTATATATACCTGCTCATTGTATGAGAAAAGGAATTTTCAACTTGGCTCCTCGCACATAGCCTTGAGAGTTTGTAGTCTATTCTTTAAGGTGCAAGGAGTGGCTCCAATGTCCCACTACCGGGGCTAGTGATGTATGGTGCACATATGCGTCTTGGAACTTTTTCTTAATTCAAAAGCATGTCCCAGGCCAACACGTTTTCACGCATGTTTTGTATTCATTTGTAATACTATTCTTTAAATGTTTGTAATGCATGTCTGCTTGACCTATACTAAGATAGTTGAACGACTTCGGTTATTTTAGTACATACTTTGTTGAAGATGTGTTGTATTATTTATTACTGTTGTATCATTCATGCAGACTACTTCGCCAGACATTAGACAAACCATCCTTGTTTTCTCTAGGTTATAATGACTATCACCCCCATGTGGATTATTTCGCTGGGCGGTGTACATGTTTTCCCTTGTACTTTATTTTTAACAATTGTCGCATCCGTTGGATGCTGGAAAGACCCAAAGAAATAATCACAAAGAGAGGTGTAAACTCATATACATTATGTCTCTTCCAAAATTATGGTTTTCCTAATAATACATCACAAATTCCCAGAAGAGAAATATGTGAAGGGCTTGATGTTGTAGGGAAGACGACACTGCTAGCTAACTCATAGATCTCATCCTTGGTGAAGCCACCCAATGTTGTACGGCTATGGTTGTGGTATGGTCAGTAGGCCCAACCACTTTATGACCTCTATTGAAATGAGGTTCTTTTGGCTGCCACTGTCAACAACAAATTGCAATGGCGAACCCTTCACCCACATTTGTGAGTGTAAAAGATGCTCCCCCTCCTTTGCATTTTGAGCTCATTCTTATGGATCTTAGCGGTGGCAACAACGACGCTAGGCTTCACATTAATAATCTTCTATCCTTTGTCATTCTTCTTATCGGTTTCTCACTCAAGATTGGAACATGCAACTAATTCTGAGGCCTTCAACTCGGCCACCAACGATTGCTTGGCCCAACACTTACTTATGTTGTGAGTGGGGCTATTATGGAACTCACACCACTTTCTTGTGTCCTTATTTAACTTCATGGTGATGTTCCCTTCTTGAAGTTTCGACGGGTTGCCTCGGGTCACCCCGCCTTGGCTTTTTCCTTTGTTCTTTGGATGCACAGATCCAAAGTCTCACTTCTTTTGTTTAAACTTCTGCTCATTCTTGACAACATATTGGTATGTTGTGCCAAGCGAGGAGATGTTTAGGAACTCCAGCTCATCCTATATGTACCTCTGTAGTAGTCCCGGTATTTGAGTGCCAACTGTAGCTTAGAATCCTTGATACCCAACTTTGTGCAAAGGGTATGAAAAATATTGGTAAACTACGGCATGTCTTGGTCCCTTCACTCCCGCAGCGTGGTCCAATTTATGTATTTATCCTCATAGCTTCCGACAAGGTAGTACTGCTCCTTGACAACATACCCAGGTGAATTCCAAATGGGTGCAGCTGAAAACAGTGAGGTCATACTTTCATCATTCTGCTCGCAGTAGGTTTCCCACCAGTCCTTCACGTGGGGGGTGGCTTTGAGAAGTGTAAAAGTGATATTTTCCCAGCTAGAAAAATCATAAATAGAAAAATATCCTCTAGCATATTTAACCATTTATCTACGGAATCCACATTTATCTAACCCTTAAATAGGGGAATGTCAAAGTTAACTTGTACCTAAAAGGGTGTGGCACTTCCAGAGTAGCTGCTGGAGGTAGATGAGTCGCCCTTGGGTAGCCGCTATAGGATCTGGTCAAAGTTATCCATCATCACGTTACTTTTTCACTCGAGGGCTTATTTAAGCAATATTTTGATGGGATCTCCTGCCCCCTCATCTTTCTTTTCATCTACCACGGCAAGCCATCGGGATTTGCGAGGTTAGTCTTGCAAAGTTTTGACCATTTCAAGCCCTAACTGCTTATATCCTGACCTCGTTGGCAACATGCAAAGAAAAACAAAGAAAGAGCAGACCGCTCTAATACCGCTGATCTGGATTTAAATAGGAATGCAACAAATTATAGATATAACCATAAATACATAGATGCATCAAAAGTAACACTTCATTTCATTAATATCAAATGCTGAAGTATGCTTACAAACAAAATGGAAATAAGGCTAGCTCGGGTGATGGTAGCTTATCTCTGAGAAGAGATGTGGTGGATACATGCCTCTGAATTGTGTTACAATGAGGTTCAAAGGCCTATTTATTATTTAGAAATAATGGAAAACCCTAAACATCCAAAAATCTAACCCTAGGAGATGAAGTGGCAAACTATGGGTCCCGTTTGGGTAAATTGGTACATCAATTTCCAGGGTTGTAACTTTGGCATACGATCTCCATTTGATGTGCACAATACCCTGTTAGAAAGATCTATCTGAGGAGAAACATCACACAATACCTCATCTATGAAGGGCTTGATGTTGTAGGGAAGGTGACACTACTGGGTGACTTAGAGATCTCGTCCTTGATGAAGGCACCTGATGTTGTACAGTTGTGGGTGTGGTATGGTCAGTAGGCCAAGCCGCTCCACAAACTTCATTGAAATGAGGTTCTTTTGGCTGCCACTATCAACAATGAATTGTAGTGTCAGACCCTTCACCCACATTTGTGAGTAGAAAAGACGCCCCCCCTCCTTTGGATCTTCGAGATCATTCTTCTAGATCTTGGAGGTGGCAATAGTGCCCATGGGCTCAACATCAATAATCTGCTTCCCTTTGTCATTCCTCTTGTTGGTTTCTGACTCAAGGTTGGAACATGCATTTGATTCTGAAGCCTTCAACTTGGCCACCGATGATTGCTTGGCTTGAGACTCACTTGTGTTGTGACTGGGGTTCTTATAGAATTCACACCACTTTCATGTGTCATTCTTTGACTTCATGGTGGTTTCCTTTTCTTGAATCTTCAACAATTTGTCTTGGGTCACCCCACCTTGGCTTTGTCCATTGTTCTTCGAATTCGTAGATCTAAAGTATCGCTTATTTTGTTTAAACTTTTGCTCGATCTTGATAGCGTATCGATACATTGTGCCAAGAGAGGAGATGTCCGGGAACTCCAGCTCATCCTGGATGTACATGTGTAGGCAGCCACATTATTTGAGTACCAAATTCCACTCATAATCCTTGATACCCAACTTTGTGTGAAGGGTATGAAAAATATTGGTAAACTTTGGCACATCTTGGTCCCTTCCCTGCTACAGTGTGGTCCACTTTATGTATTTATCCTCATAGCTTCTGACAGGGTAGTACTTCTCCTTGATGGCATCTTGGAATGAATTCCAAGTGGGTGCAGCTAAAAAAAATGAGGTCGTAATTTCATCCTTCTTCTCGTAGTATGTTTCCCACCAGTCCTTGACATGGGGGGTAGCTTTGAGAAGTGAAAAATGTGATCTTTTCTAGGATGAAAAAACCATGAACATAAAAATATCCTTCTAGGATATTTAACCATTTATCTATGACATTTGCATCTATCAGACCCTCAAATATGGCAATGTCAGAGTTAATTTCTACCTTAAAGGGTGTGGCGCTTCCAGAGTAGCTGATGCAAATAGATGCGTCGCCCTTAGGTAGATGTTGAAGGATCTGGGAAAAGTTATCCATCATCGTGTTCCTTTGTCACTCGAGGGCTTCTTCGAGCAAGATTTTGATAGGATCTCCTGCCCCCTCATCTTTCTTTTCATCCACCATGGTAGGCCATTAGGATTTCCGAGGTTGGTCTTGCAAGGGTTCGACTAGTTCAAGCCCTATCTCCTTGTATCCTAACATCATCGGGGACATACAAAGAAAAGCAGAGAAAGAGTACATCGCTCTTATACCACTGACCCAGATTTAAATAGGAATGCAACAAATTATAGATATAACCATAAATACAGAGATGCAGTAGAAATAACACTTCATTTCATCAATAGCAAATATTGAAGTATGCTTACAAACAAAATGGAAATAAGACTAGCTCAGGCAATGGTAGCTTATCTTGGAGAAGAGATGTGGTGGCTACATGCCTCTAAACTGTGTTATAATGAGGCTCAAAGGCGTATTTATTATTGAGAAAAAATGGAAAATCCTAAACATCCAACAAACTAACCCTAGAAGATGAAGTGACAAACTATGGGCCCCATTTGGGTAAATTGGTACATCAACTTCTCAGGGTCATAACTATGGCATATGATCTTCGTTTGATGTGCATAATACTTCGTTAGAAATATCTATCCGAGGACTACAACTGACTACAACTTGTAAATGGCCAACATATGTGTGTGGACCCATTTTGGCCCTAGGTTTCCCAAAAAATATCATTTAGGGCCTCAAACCGGCTCCGGAAGTTCACGACCTAAAAAACTGCCAAAAATAGTAAATTGTGCTACAAATAAGGAAACTAAAAAATTTAAAGAAACAATGGTGGAAGTCCAAGTGGAAGAGGTGGGTGGCTACGAATATCCACCTGGATCATTCCTCCCACCTTAGGAAGTAATGGTCCCCATTGTGTTGAGCTTCTCTATGAGATGAGGAAACTTCTGCTAAACATGGTCCCTTGTGAGTTGTTTTGCAATCTATGACATGTCAAGTAATGGTGGGAAGCATGGTCGAGGGTGGTCCACATTGAGCACTGGGTGTAAGCCAAGGAATGGGGGAATGATGTGCTTCAAAGAATTGTCTCCAACAACCTTGGTAATGGTGTAAGGACCATATCGGAGTGGTATAAGCTTCCAATGTGCTCTGTTACAACATTCTTTCTACAAATGCAACCAAAATTTGTTGCCCACCTAAAACTTGTGTGGCACCCGATGTATATCATGTCGCTGCTTGTACATGGCATTTCCCATAATGGAGAGGTGATATATCGGCCTGTTGGGTAGAGGTTCTCTGGGAGTGAGATCAAACGAATGGTTGACCTGACAGTGTAAGGGTACCCCTATGGGTGAGGGGAAGATGTCCCTGTATTCTTTCATGACCATATCCACCTACTTCTACTATGTGGAGAAACCCTTCCCTAGGGCCATGGATGTGGCTACGATATTTCCATCAATTTGAGAGCGAACTAGAAGGAAAATCAATTTCCTAGTGTGGGAGATGATCCTGCTGCATTTCTTAGTAGAGATCAATGGCTTGATGGTGGTAGGTGGGGCTACCTCCAGTATATTGTATAACATATTATGCAAAGAAATAATCACGAAGCGAAGTCTAGACACATATACAACATGTCGCTTCCGCAAGTATGGTTGTCCTAATAATACATCACAAACGTCGAGAGGAGCAATGTCACACTGATCCAGGTGGCTCTGGAGAGACACACAGGACAAAAAGGGCTTGTGAATGCTCAGAAATCAAAGTGCTCAGAATGACTTCGACCCAGGACCAGAGCGTAGATCTTGTCGTCCTGGTGAACAGTTCGTCAAATCGAACTCGTACGAGGGAGAATGGGCTAGTCAAAGTTTTGGTCAAAGTTGGTCTATGGGCCAGGTTTAAGTGTCCTACAATTTGACCGACCCGGAGGCATAAACCTAGCTCTTGAAATCGGTCAAAATTTTTGCCTCGTTAATTTTCCCAATGACCCTTATTTTCTAGAAGTTTCAAAACAACCTCCCTCTTTATAAAAATAAGAAAAAAATATAATTGTTATGAGGCGGCAGGCCACCACCCCCGCCACCCCAAAATTTCATAACAAAATTATTATTATAAGGCCAACGGGCCATAACTCCCCACTGGCCTAATTTCCCCTACCCTCCATTGCATATTATTAAACATACGTATTTTAAGGTCGACGGGCCATAACCTCCTGCCGGCCAAATCGCATCAATATATATATGTATATATATATTTTCGGGTCGACAGCCATCACCCCGTTGAACCCTTATATCGGAGTGGTATAACCCTATATATATGTATACCCCATCACTCCAACCCATTATATATTGCCCATATTAAACATAGATGATCACCGATTTTAAATGCCAACACCTCCATATATATTAAGCGCCGATTGCCGATATTTAAATACATCAACACCCCGAATCACACATACGCTGAGACCATATGCACCAATAATTTTGTACAACACGAGAGGATTGGCGGTAGCCCGCCTAATGTAGACCTGACCCCCATTAATATAGCATTTCGGTTTTATAAAAATATATATGGAGGGACGGGATTTGATCCCCCAACCCCTCCTCAACCATGTTCTAAACTTACCAATGCACCATAACCGTTCATTGGTTAATCTGCCAAGGATTTTTTTATATAAAATCAGATTTTTACCAGTGCAGGTAGTTCGAGGAGGAGAGAGACTGCAGGGCATGGATTTTGAGGCCGATTAATTAATTTTTTAATGTAGGAACCATGAATTTTGCAGGAGGGCAACATTTCCACTTTGTTAGAAATTGACAAATTTTATATGGTTTTTACACCTCTCGTCACCACGAGCGCAATGGTGTTGTTCGTTTCTCCATCAGAGGGCTGTATTTTTTAGTCATTTTCACAATTCATGTGGAACCATGATTTCAATGAAAACAAGGAGCGAAACCATGAGCCTTGAAATTTTCCCGAGGTAAAATTTTTCCATGTCGGAATGTAGTCAAGTTTAGACATGTTTTTCTTGGTTTTCTGTAGGGATCGCAATGGCAATATTAGATTCGCCATCTAAGTTGCAGATTTCCAATCCATCCATGGAACAGAATCTTTGAGGAATCCTAGGGGAATCTATAAGATTCCTTGAGCCCTGAATTCTCAACTTCTCAGAATTCAGATTTTGGACAATTGATTCAACACTACTCAATGCCACAAATCTAGTGGTACACTTAGATTTGTCATTCTCTCTTTCTATTATTTAGCCACTTTTCTAACTACTAGTGCAGATGTCTACATTCATGTGCGAGCAATCATTGTCATGAGATCGATGCCATGATATTGATGGTCCGAATAGCTTCAGTTGTCTGACATCCACTTCTTCAGATGACCCTTGGTTGTGAGGTATATGATGTGTTCATGTACTTATTATTTATGCATTATGTTGTACAGATCTGTGACTGATGTTGATGCAGGATCTTGTTTATTACATGTTCTCATGATTCCTTGCTTGATTTGGTGTGGAATCTTCTATGTGATGTACTTTTTGTCATAACTAATCATGTTATGTTTTGAGATCCCTTGTTGTATGTTGTTGGGATACTCTTGTTTTCATCATGCATGTTTTTGTGTCATACTGATAGGAGTGTTTTGATTGAGAATTCTAGTAGTGGAATATCTCTTAGAGCCACTCCTGCGTGAGGGAATTTTTCCTTGTATGATGGCAACATCATCTCTTGTGTACATCATCATTATTGACATCACTTAATGCAGTGGCCTACACCATCTTGACACCGACGCCGGGAGACATAGTCCCTCCTGGATGAATTCTGTTATCAATGCTTATGTCTTCATGTGTTGATGATTTTCTTGTTCCTATTCTTTTCCACATGCAGATGTATTCATTTATGTTCTCTTAAAAAAAGATGCGATTTAACACATCATGAAAGTAAAAGGTCTTGGAAGGGTCCTTCTTCACACCCGAACATGGATCAAGTGGTATCAGAGTGGTCTTTACGTTGATGTGAATTGCAGCGTGAAAAATGGAACGTGTAGCGACAGGGGATGAAAGAGCGATGTACGAGACCATGCTCAACATTTCCAAAAGAGTGGAAATCATGTATGAAACTCTATAGAAAGAGATAGAGGAAAAGAAGTGATTGCAGCTTCAGTTGCAAGCCACAGAAGAGGCCATGGAAGAACTAAAGCAAAACAAACATAATCTTCAAACAAAGAACGTTGAATTGAAGATGTGTCTACATGAAGAGAAAGAGGAAAAACAAAGTTTCCTACGATAGCTGCAAGCAAAGGACGAGGCCTTCGAAAGCTGCAGCGAGACCCATGTGAGGTAAAAAGTAGTTCTACCGCATGCCAAATCGTTGAAGAACCTCTGCTACATACTTACTCTGAGAAATGAAAATATGATGTGGACATTAGAAGACTTCAACTCCAAGATAGTAGTGAAGTAATTCCAAATCTGTCATCTTAAAACCTGCATGTAACTCCTTTTTCACCTGTGCAATATGATCATCATGGTTTCCAGTAATGATCAAATCATCTACATACATAACAAGAATTACCAGATTCTTTCCCTCTGTCGCACATACAAAGTATCATCAGATTCACTTTCTTGAAAACCAACTTTCTTAAGGTATTCATCCATATTTGCATACCAAGCTCGAGGAGCTTGTTTTAACCCATATAAAGCCTTCATCAATTTGCAGACTTTATGTTCTTGCCTTTCAATTTCAAAACTTGGTGGTTGTGTAATATATACTTCTTCTTGTAAATCTTCATTGAGAAAAGAACTTTTCACATCCATTTGATGAACTTTCCATCCTTTTTGAGCGGCCAATGCAACTGTTAATCAAATGGTGTTCCATTTAGCTGTAGGAGCAAAAGTTTCGTCATAATCAATGCCTTCTTGTTGCGCAAAACCTTTTGCGACAAGTTGTGCTTTATACTTTTCAAGTTCTCCCTTCTGATTATACTTAGTTCTGTAAACCCATTTGCATCCTATGGGTTTAACATTTGATGAACAATCAACAAGTTTCCAAGTGTTGTTATCAATTACTGCTTGATATTCTTCAACCATAGCCTATTTCCATTCTTTATGTTTTACTGCTTCTTTGTATGTGGAAGGTTCAGTAAAATCATTTGCTATCAAGGAAAAATTGCCTTCACTTCTATGTGACCGTCTGGTGCCTGTTTATTCTGCTCATTAGGCTTTACATCTTTGAAAAGTTGAACTGCCCATTTTGGTAGTTGATGCTCAGTTGTTTGAGATTCTAAAAAGTCTCCATCATTGTAAAGAGGATTAATATAAACTGATGTTCTTCATTCAGGTGAAGAGTCTGGAGAATCGCTATCAGAAGAACAACTACTACTTGGAGATGCAGATGAACTATTAAAGGACCCAGATGATGTTGTTGAAGTAGATGGACTGGATGACTTATCTTCAGAGGAAGGAAAATCAAGTTCATACCAATTTGGTGAAGTTGGTTGACTTTGCATTTTTCCTTTTCTTTTACTGCCCTTAGTTTCTATCTTTTGAAGAAGATTTTCGATGTCTGCAGCACTCTTACTCTCAGTTTCATAAAAAATGACATCCCTGCTCACAATAAATTTTCCATTAGTCAAAAGACAATACCCTTTCTTCTCATCAAAATAGCCAATCATTGTGCATTTCAAACTTCATGATTCAATCTTGGTTCATTTTTCTTTCGGATCTAAGGCATAACATATTGATCCAAAAACTCTAAGATGTTTAACTCGAGGTTTGAAACCAAACCAAGCTTCATAAGGCATGATTCTATCTAAATAAG
This sequence comes from Pinus tabuliformis, assembly GCA_031772625.1. Classification (NCBI taxonomy): domain Eukaryota; kingdom Viridiplantae; phylum Streptophyta; class Pinopsida; order Pinales; family Pinaceae; genus Pinus; species Pinus tabuliformis. The sequence goes on from CM062817.1 coordinate 964,015,945, forward strand.
TAGTTGGAGATCTATTTCTTAAGTAGACAGCTGTATGTATTGCTTCTGCCTAATATGTTGGACTTAACCTCTTGAAAGTTAACATGGATCTCTCCATTCCTAACAAGGTGCGATTCATTCTTTCGACTACTCAATTTTGCTGTGGAGTGTAAACATTTGTAAGATGTCGTATTATGCCATTTTCACTGCAATAAGTTTTGAATTCATTTGAAGTGAATTATCCCCCATTATCTGTCCTGAGAGTACCTATCTTTTCTTTGACTTCATTTTCAATAAGTTGGCGAAAAATTTTAAACTTTTCAAATGCTTCTGACTTGTTCTTCAAGAAGTAAACCCAAGTCATTCTACTGAAATCATCAATGAATAGTAAGAAATATTTGCAACCACCAAATGAGGTTTGTAATGGTCCACAAACATCATTGTGAACTAGTTGTAGCCACCTGTTTGCATGCCATGAACTTGTTGTAAAACTTTCTCGACTTTGTTTGCCATAAATGCAAGCTTCACATTTTTCATTTTCCTTTTTGAAAGTTGGCAGTCCCTTAACCATCCCTTGTTTCTGCAATTGAGAAAGACTCTCAAAATTTAAATGTCCATATCTTACATGCCATAGTCTTATAGGTGAAATACCTATAGTCACTGCCCTTGCAAAATCAAAATTCCTTGGAATAACTATCCCTTTCATCCGTAACAGTTTTCCATCTTCATAACCTGTCATCACAACTAGGTGGTTGTATTAAAAACCTTAATTGTTATCCATCGAGCTTTGAGAGAGGTTTACCCCACGTTTGGGGAGAAATTGATCAATTATAGTAGATCCAGAGGCCACATTCTCAATTTATCTTACTTCAAGGATGATTCAAGTCCAACTGCTCGGGATTGTTTAGCATGGGTACGTGCATATTCATTGTTCCTAGAAGAAAAATTGGAATGCTACCGTGTATTGAAATATGACATTGAAGCGGAGTGCTTGAGAACCAGGGAACTGGACACTCCTGAATTTCTAGAAAATTTTCCAGCTTTGCAGCAATATCTTTATTGTCTAATGTGGTGTCATCCAGAAGGGGCAGCTATATCCAATCATGTGATACAATATGCACTCACAGGGTTTTTGAGGGAGCGAACTAAGTCAAGTGTGAAAACATAGGAATCAAAGGAGTCTGAAGAAGTCAGATGATCACATGACAGAAACTGGAGGATCCGCTAAGCACAAGAGTCTTTTTCAAATTCTAAATGCTGACGTTGGCACCGTCACTTAATAGATGCAAATCCACATCATTGCATCACAATATTCTTAGAGATTTTGTAGAAAATTCACATATGTTTTGCATATTTTTGATAATAAAAATGATTTTAGAATTTACAAATCTAAAATCAATAATAAAATATTTGTTCTTTTAAAACAAAGAACTAGACAAATTCCATACCAATCATATGCTAAGCAGTTCAATGGAGTTTTCCAAAAACTTGTAGAGTTGGAATCTCCTCTTCACATCCACTTCAACATTACTGGAGCTCTGATACCACAATAATGGCAGAAGTGTCCTCAGACACATAATTTTATTAATCAGAAAAAATAATTACATATTTGATTTGCAAGAGTTTACACCCGAACAACCAAACACTCTTGCAATGAGCTATTTATAAGCTCAATATCCTAACTACCTTTAATTATGGATCACTTATTAAATAACAAGTGTCCATTTACAATAAATGCTATTCAAAACAACTAGCTAAAAAATCTCCTAAAATAGAGCCTAAGATACGACACATTTGGAGAGTCATATCTTGTTACAACAATATACTAATTCTAAATGTCTCCATTAAATTATTAAATATTCTAGAATAATAATTATTAATTTAATATCTTAAATTAATAATTATTTTATTCCAAATTTATAATCTATGATAATATTTTATTTTTGGATCATCTAACAGTATATTTCCTGATAATGATTTCATTGTTTTTGAAAATCATACCATAGGAATTGGCTCCAAATTGTTGAAGAAAATGGGGTATGAAGGGAAAGTCTTGGGCATTAATGGCCAAGGCATTGTCAACCCCATCAAAGTAAAGGAATTACCCCATCAAGCAGGACTTGGGTATGTCAGAAAGGAAGTTGGGGAATGCGCCACGACAGTTAGTGAACCACTAACAATAGATGATGAGAAACCTTCATCAGTTCTTTCCAAATCGAAAGAGGAGGTAAAAGATGTAGATTTCCTTTTGATTTCATCTTCTCATAGTATGATGTCTGTTGGATATTTGGATATCCCAATTACAAGGATAAACATGAGGCTCCTTACAAGGATGAGGCACGAGGAGAAAGAAGAACTTGGTATTAATAACCAAGGCATAACTCAACCTTTGGAGGTTGTGCATGAACTTCGATTTGTAGGCTCGAGATACACTAAAGAAGAGTGCTCGAAGATGTCAGAGTCGTCTAAGACATCATTGAAATTGTCGAGGAAATAGAATGATGGGAACACATCCCCATCATCCCATGGCAGTGCGCATTACAGGGAGAGAGTTGAGGCAAGCACTCATCACCATACTAATGTTAGAGACAACAAGGGAAGGTATAACCATTTTCGATCTTCAAACTTTCATTTCGATTATGATCCTGTTGATAATAATGAATGTAAAACATGGCATGGAAAAACATGCACCTTTTGTGGATTCCATAACCATACATTTTCTAAGTGTTGGAAAAGAATGGCAACACTCAAAAGGATGAGGCGTTGAAAGTTCCTCTCAACAGCATGACAAGAAACAAGTTAAGCATATATGGAGGAAGAAAACCTACTTTAGTCATTGCGATAGATATGGAGGAAGAAAACCTACTTTAGTCATTGCGATAGTAATGGCCATCAAAGAGCCACTTTTTGGAGGCTCCATCCAGAGCAGTGCCTTAAAGACAAAGCATCGGTGCATGAACCAGGTGAAGCAGTTGTTCGACAAGCAAAACCACCTCAAGGAGGTGACCCATTCACATTGATAAGTGAAAAATGGTTTCTAGACATGTTTTCATTTCATGGTTGTTCTTTTTTAAATCATTTGTTGCATTTTAAAATGTAAAAGTGATGATGTGTTTCCATCAATTGGTTAGAAACAATGATTTTTGGTCATGTTTTGAGTCGTATTTTACACTCTGAAAGTGATTTTATGTTTCCATCACTTGTCGAAACAATAGTGTTTTTCCTTATGTATGTAAATCATGTGTTGCAGTGATGATGTGTTTTCCATCACTTGTTGAAGCAACCATGATAGGTTGGCCTTGTTGTCATAGCTGGGGTATTGAGTCCATATTGATGTAAATTTGACCATCGAATATGTGTTATAAACGTGTGGCAAGTGTGGGACGTTTGGGTCATTAGTTGGTCATGTCATTCAAGCATGTAATTTTTGAAATAATGTACTATAGGTTGCAAAGGTAGCAGGTCTCAGCTCACCGCTTAAGGCTCCAAAGAAAAAAGGTGAAGGAGATGAAAGCGAGACCTTTTTAGGATGGTTGTGGTGTAGGCAGGGTACAGATAAGTTGCAAGTTATTGTTCATGCTTTTGGAGGACAAAAAGCTCCTCAGTGGGGAGGATTGATCCAGGTGGCTCCAGAGAGACACACAAGACAAAGAGGGCTTATGAACGCCCAAAAATCAAAGTTCTCAGAATGATTTTGACCCAGGACCAAAGCGTAGATCTCGTCATCCTGATCACAGAGGTGTGAACGGTTCGTCAAACCGTGCTCATGTGAGGGAGAACGGGCTAGTCAAAGTTTTGGTTGAAGTTGGTCTGTGGGCTAGGCTTAAGTGTCCTACAATTTGACCGACCCCAAGGGATAAACCTAGCTCCCAAAATTGGTCGAAATTTTTGCCTCGTTAATTTTCCCAATGACCCTTATTTTCTAGAAGTTTCAAAACAACCTCCCTCTTTATAAAAATAAAAAAAATATATAATTGTTATGAGGTTGTAGGCCACCACCCTCGCCACCCCAAAATTTCATAGCAAAATTATTATTATAAGGTCGACAGGCCATAACTCCCCGCCAGCCTAATCGCCCCTACCCTCCATCGCATATTATTAAACATATGAATTTTAAGGCTGACAGGCCATAACCTCCTGCTAGTCAAATTGCATCAATATATATATATATATATATATATGTATATGTATATGTATGCCATGTGTTAGCGTGATGGGCGGGCCACCGGCAGTGGACCGGCCCACACCCCATCGCTCCAACCCATTATATATCATCGATTGCTGAATTACACCTCCATATATATTAAGTGTCGATCGCTGATATTTAAATACGCCGACACAAATCACGCATACGCCGATACAATTTGTGCCAATAATGTTGTACAGCACGGGAGGATTGGGGGTGGGCAGCCCAATGCGGACTCGACCCCCCATTAATATAGCATTTTGGTTTTATAAAAATATATATGGAGGGGCAAGATTTGATCCCCTGACCCCTCCTCAACCATGTTCTAAACTTACCAATGCACCATAACCGTTCATTGGTTAATCTACTAAAGCTTTTTTTTATATAAACTCAGATTTTTAGTAGTGCAGGCAGTTCGAGGAGGAGAGACATTGAAGGGCATGGATTTCAAGGTGGATTAATTAATTTTTTAATGCAGGAACCATGAATTTTGTAGGAGGGAAAAATTCTCACTTTGTCAGAAATTGACAAATTTTATATGGTTTTTACACCTCTCGTCGCCTCGAGTGCAACGGTGCTATTCGTTTCTCCATTAGAGGGCTGCATTTTTTGGTCATTTTCAGCATTCACGTGGAACCATGATTTCAACAAAAACAGGGAGTGGAACCATGAGCCTTGAAATTTTCCCAAGGAGGTAAAACTTTTCCATGTCGGAATATAGTCAAGTTTATACTTGTTTTTCATGGTTTTATGCAGAGATCATAATGGCAAGATCAGATTCATCATGTGAGTTGCATATATTCATTCCATCCATGGAATAGAATCTTTGAGGAATCCCAGGGGAATCTAAAAGATTCCTTGAGCCCAGAATTCTCAACTTCTCAGAATTTAGATTTTGGACAATTGATTTAGCACTACTCGACACCACAAATCTGATGGTATATGTAGGTTTTAACCCCGTACAGAAATTACCTGCATATTAATTCTAAATCACAGAAAAATAAACAATGCGAGAGCATAACACATAAAACACATATACACAGAGATTTTCCGCTGGATCCCAAAACTGGGACTACCAGCTTGATTTTTCATTACATTCCTTTCAATGTTACAATACATATTTATACATGCCGAAGCATCCAATATCATGGACCGAAAACCATCGTGTCCAAAACCATGGACCGAAAACCATAGGTAGGTTTGCCCAACCTAATATAGGGTCCAATTTTTTTTTTCCTGGGGCGCTGCCTCGGACCCCATAGAGGGGGGCTACCCGCCCCCCTCAAACCCCCCGGACAGGGGGGGCTTCCGGCCCCCCTCTAACCCCCTGGTTCACTACATAGGTTAGTCATGGAAAGAATATAACACAACCCAACAATCTCCCACTTGTTGTTTTCTTTCCACAGGGGGCCACAGGAGAGCTTAGTCATTTTTCCAGCTCTAAAATTCCCATTGTTTCTCTACACCAAGAGAACTTCTCAGAGCTCACAGATTTTGTCAATGCATCTGCAGTATTCTTCAAAGTTTCAACCTTTACCAGCAACACCTTTTTTTCTTCTATCATATCCCTCACAAAGTGATACTGAACATGAATGTGCTTTGTCTTTGAATGATAAGCAGGGTTCTTTGCCAAGAAAATTGCACTTTGGCTATCATAGTCTATTCTTATAGCTCCCTGTACTAACCCCATACTTGAACACAATCTCTGCAACCAAACTGCTTCCTTGCTTGCATGAGTGGCTGCCATGTATTCTGCCTCTGTAGTTCATAGTGCCACTATAGATTGTTTCTTACGCATCCAACTAACTGCACCTCCAAATAGGTTAAACACATACCCACTTGTAGATCTTCTTTGATCCAGATCTCCAGCCCAGTCTGCATCAACAAAGCCATGAATATCCAACACTCTGTCTAATCCTGGTCTTCCTTGGTAGCACAAACCATAATCACTAGTGCCACACAAATACCTGAAAACCCGCTTCACTGCTGTCCAGTGCTCTTTCCCTGGTTTTGACATAAACCTGCTCAATACTCCCACTGCATGTGCAATGTCTGGTCTAGTACAGACCATTGCATACATGAGGCTACCGACTGCACTCGCATATGGAACATGGGACATGTCCTCTTCCTCTTCTTGTGTCTTGGGACACTATTTAGCAAATAACCTTACACCTACAGGAATAGGAACCTTCACCGGTTTACTATCCTGCATATTAAACCTCTGCAGTATTGTCTCGACATACTTCCTCTAGTTTAACAAGAGCTTCCTCTTTTCCCGATCTCTTTTAATTTCCATGCCCAAAATATAGTTAGCAGCACCAAGATCTTTCATGTCGAATTTGGAGGACAATTAGGTCTTCAAATCCTGGATAATTTCTTTGTCATTTCCAACCAGCAACATATCATCCACATACAAGACCAGATAAATAACACGATGACCAATTAATTTAAAATACACACAGCGATCTTCTTTGCTTCTGGTGAAGCCAAGTCCCCGTATAAATGTATCAAATTTCTGATACCACATCCTTGGTGACTGTTTTAACCCACACAGAGACTTCTTTAACTTGCATACCAGTTCTTTCTTACCCTTCACTGCAAAGCCTTCAGGTTGCTTCATGTGATTTCCTCTTCCAAATCCCCGTGAAGAAATGTTGTCTTCACATCCATATGTTCTACCTCAAAATCAAAAGCAGCAGCAACAGATAAAAGTAACCTAATAGAAGTTACCTTGGCAACAGGAGAAAAAATATCACCAAAATCAATTCTGGCACCTGGGAATAACCTTTTGATACCAACCAAGCTTTGTATTTCTCCACCTTCCCTTCTGCATTTGTCTTCTTTTTAAACACCCATTTGCTTCCAATGGGTTTCCTTCCAGCCGGGAACTCCACCAGATCCCAAGCCTCATTTTTGTGCAAAGATGCCATTTCATCAACCATGGCCTCTTTCCAGAGTTTTCCATCCTTTGAATCCACTACTTCCTTCATAGTTCTGGGATCATCATCAGTAACAGACAAAGCAAAATTTGAATAGAAAGTAGATGGACTATACCTTCTGGTTGCCTTCTTTCTTGAACTGATCTTCTCACAACCGGATTTTGTGGCTCTTCATCTTTTGATTCCTCCTCTACTGTAGAGTTTGATTATTCCTCCTTTAGCTCAAACCCTATCTTCTCAGGTTCCTTTGGTTGGGCTTCATGTTTAATAACATCTTTTACCTCTCTGAACACCACATCTTGGTTGTACACAACCTTCCGTGTGACTGGGTTCCAAAGATTATAACCCTTTAAACCATCCTTATACCCAATAAAGATGCACTTTTCAGATTTATTATCCAACTTGGTTCGTTTCTCCTTTGGAACATGTACATATGCATCACATCCAAATACCCTCAGATGTGAAAGAGAGGGTTTCTTACCAGTCCATACTTCTTGTGGAATCTTATCCTCCAACACTGACGAAGGTGACCTGTTGACCAGGTAACATGCAGTATCCACCGCCTATGCCCAGAATTCCTATCCTAACCCGGCACCACTGAGCATGCTTCTTGCCCTTTCCATCAACATCTTGTTCAATCTTTCTGCAAATCCATTTTTCTAAGGTGTATATGGAGTAGTCTTCTACCATGCTATACCACACTTCTTACAGAGTTCTTCAAATTCCTTGCTACAAAACTCTCCACCATTATCTGTCCTCAGCACCTTTATCTTCTTCTCTGTCTGATTTTCCACCAGAGCCTTAAATTCTTTAAACCTGTCAAGGACTTCAGTTTTCTTCTTAAGGAAATATATCCATGTATTCCTTGAGAAGTCATCTATAAATGATACATAGTACATAGACTTACCCAGTGATGGAACCTTCACAGGTCTAAACACATCACTGTGCACAAGATCTAATATCAGTTTCGCCCTCTTACCACCAGAGGGGAAACTCACCCCATTCTACTTCCCATATACACAATTTTCACAGAAATCAAAATCCAGAGAGCTATTACTCATACCTTCTACCATACCTTTTCCATGAATTATTCGAAGGCCCTTCTCTCCAATATGTCCAAGCCTTTGATTCCACAACATGGTCTTCTCTCCAAAGACCACTAGATTTTCTGCTCCATTTTCAGGAAGTATAGAACTATTGCACCCATCAACAACAATGCTACCTTGTAGCTTGTACAAAGTTCCAATCCAAACTCCCTGCATCAATACTAGTTCTCCCCGAACCATCTTGCAGGTATCTTTCTCGAACACTGTCTTTACACCTGCATCATCCAACTTGCTTACAGAAATCAGATTTCTGGCCAATGCAGGAATATGCAGAACACCTGGAAGTGTTCTAACCCTTCCACCTTGCAACATCAATTTTACGTTTCCACGACTAATGATTCTAGCCTTCCTATCATCTCCTAAGAAGACATCACCACCATCGTATTTCTCATACTCGCAGAACCACTCTCTATGGGGAGTGAAGTGAAAGGATGCACCTGAGTCAATCAACCATGCCTCATGATCTACATGTGTACTTGAAGAAGCCAAGTACACATCCCCACATTCATCTGAGGTAGTTTTCGCCTCTACAGAAGGAGCATCATCATATCCCTCTCCTTTATCAGGAGCTTTAGATTTACAGTCCCTTTTGAAGTGCCCTTCCTTTCCGCATTTGCAGAACACCACCTTTACAGGTTTTCCTGGAGATTTAAATCTCCCTCTAGATTTAGATCTCCCACTCGATGACTTATTTTTGTTTCTATTCTAGGACAGTCCTCGTACAGACAAGGCATCACCATTCTGGCTCTCCATATTTTTCCATCTCATCTCCTTCGTCAGCAAGGCTGAGACTATTTCGTCAAACTGCAAAGCAGTTTCATTGCTACCTGTTGCAATAACCATACTATCCCACGAATCTCGTAGAGAACACAACAAACTAATGCACTTATCTTCATCTAAAATTTTAATATCAACAGACATTAACTAACTTACCACAGTATTAAATGCGTTCAGATGCTCTGTCACCGAGTCTCCATCTTTCATCCTTAGGTTATACAGCTTTTTCCGCAGGAAAAGTTTATTCACCAGAGACTTAGATTGATACAAAGTCCCTAGCTTGTCCCACAAAGCCTTAGTCATAGCTTCCCCTGATACATTCAGCAATACTGAATCTGAGACACATAATCGTATTGTGCTCTTTGCCTTCCGATCCAACTTCTTCCATTCTTCATCGGTCACTCCCATTAGTTTAGTACCTGGATCTACCACGATCCACTGATCTTTATCCACCAACAGATCCTCCATCTTGAGTTTCCACAACTCAAAACTCTGACCATTGAACTTCTTGATCTCTATCTTTCCACTACTCGCCATCTTCTTTCACCACCAGAATCGATCCCACAGATCTCCCACTCAACAAGGTCTACCACAGGCCCGAGCGAAACCCCTTAGCAACAAAGGCTTCCCCTTGAAGCCAAAACAACTCTGATACGAAATGTAGGTTTTAACCCCGTACAGAAATTACTTGCATATTAATTCTAAATCACAGAAAAATAAACAATGCGAGAGCATAACACATAAAACACATATACACAGAGATTTTCCCCTGGATCCCAAAATGGGGACTACCAGCTTGATTTTTCATTACATTCCTTTCAATGTTACAATACATATTTATACATGTTGAAGCATCCAATACCATGGACCGAAAACCATCGCGTCCAAAACCATGGACTGAAAACTATAGATAGGTTCGCCCAACCTAATATAGGGTCCAAAAAATTTCCCCGTAGAGGGGGGCTACCCGCCCCCCTCAAACCCCCCGGACAGGGGGGGCTGCCGCCCCTGGTGCACAATCGGCACAACGAAGGGGGGCTCCGTCCCCCCTCTAACCCCGTGGTTCACTACGTAGGTTAGTTGTGGAAAGAATATAACACAACCCAACAATACACTCAGACTTTTCATTCTCTCTTTCTATTCTTTAGCAACTTTTCTAAGTGCTAGTGTAGATGTCCACATTCATGTGAGAGTAGTGATTGTCATGAGATCGATGCCATGAGATTAATGATCTAAAAAACTTCAGCCATGTGACATCCACTTCTTCTGATGGCCCTTGGTTGTGAGGTATATGATGTGTTCATGTACTTCTTCTTTATGCATTATGTTGTACAGATCCGTGATTGATGTTGATGAAGGATCTTGTTTATTACATGTTCTCATGATTCCTTACTTGATTTGGTGTGGAATCTTCTATGTGATGTACTTGTTGTCATAACTCATCATGTTATGTTTTGAGATCCCTTGTTGTATGTTGTTAGGATACTCTTGTTGTCATCATGCATGTTTTGCATTGAGATTCCTTTTGTGCCATGTTGGCGGGATGCTCATCATGCACGTTTTTGTGCCATACTGATAGGAGTCTTTTCATTAAGAATTACAGTAGTGGAATATCTCTTAGAGCCACTCCTATGTGAGGGAATTTTTCCTTGTATGATCGTGATATCATCTCTTGTGTACATCATCATTATTGGCAACACTTAATGCAGCGGCCTACACCACCTTGACATCGGGGCCCAGAGGCGTAGTCCCTCCTCGACGAACTCCGTTATCAACACTTATGTCTTCATGTATTGATGATTTTCTTGTTCCTCTTCTTTTCTACATGTAGATGTATTCATTTATGTTCTTTGAAAAAAAATGAAATTTAACACATCACGAAAGTAGAAGGTTTTGGAAGGGTCCTTCTTCACACCCAGAACTGGATCACACAAAATACCTCATTTGTGAAGGGCTTGATGTTGTAGGGAAGGTGACACTACTCACTGACTCAGAGATATCTTCCTTGGTGAAGCCACATGATGTTGTACAGCTCCAGGTTTGGTATGGTCAGTAGGCCCAGCCACTTCATGACCTCTGCTGAAATGAAGTTCTTTTGGCTGCCACTGTCGATAATGAATTGCAGCAGCAAAGCCTTCACCCACATTTGTGAGTGGAAAGGATGCTCTCCCTCCTCTGGATCTTCAGGCTCATCTTTTGGATCTTTGCAGTGGCAACAGTGGCGTTGGTTTCTGCATCAATAATTTGCTTCCCTTTATCATTCCTGCTGTCGGGTTTTGTCTTAGGGTCAGAACATGCATCTGATTCTTAAGCCTTCAACTCAGCCACTGACGACTACTTGGCCTAACACTCACTTGCATTGTGAGTGGGGCTCTTATGGAACTTAGACCACTTTCCTTTGTCCTTCTTTGACTTCATGGTGGTGTTCCTTCTCTTGCAGATTCGACATGTTGTCTTGGGTCACCCTACCTTGGCTTCGTCCTTTATTCTTCGGATTTGCAGATCCAAAGTCTCGCTTCTTTTGTTTAAACTTCTGCTCGATCTTGACAGCGTATTGGTATGTTGTGCCAAGTGAGGAGATGTCTAGGAACTCCATCTTGTCCTGGATGTACCTGTGTAGGAAGCCATTGTATTTGAGTAGAAAATTTCGCTCATAATCCTTGATACTCAACTTTGTGTGAAGGGTATGAAAAATATTGTAAACTACGGCACATCTTGGTCCCTTCCCTATTGCAGCATGGTCCACTTTATGTATTTATCCTCATAGCTTACGAAAAGGTAGTACTTCTCCTTGATGGCATCCCAAAATGAATTCCATGTGGGTGCGGCTGAAAAAACTGAGGTTGGACATTCATCCTTCTGCTCACAGTAGGTTTCCCACTAGTCCTTCACGTGGTGGCTAGTTTTGAGAAGTGGAAAGTGATATTTTCCCTGCTGGAAAAATCATGAAAAAAATATCCTTCTAGAAAATTTAACCATTTATCTATGGCATATGCATCTATCTGACCCTCAAATATGGAAATGTCAAAGTTAACTTGTACCTTAAAGGGTGGGGCACTTCCGTAGTAGCTATTGGAAGTAGATGTGTCACCCTTGGGTAGCCACTGAAGGATCTTGGAAAAGATATCCATCATCGCTTTCCTTTATCACTCGAGGGCTTATTCGAGCAAGATTTTGATAGGATCTCCTGTCCCCTCATATTTTTTTTCATCTAGCATGGGAGGTCGTCGGGATTTGTGAGGCTGGTCTTGCAAAGGTTCGACTAGTTCAATCCCTAACTCCTTATATCTTGACTTCGTTGGGGACATGCAAAGAAAAACAAAGAAAGAACATACTGCTCTGATACCACTGATCTGGATTTAAAGAGGAATGGAACAAATTATAGATATAACCATAAATATAGAGATGCAATAGAAATAACACTTCATTTCATTAATATCAAATACTGAAGTATGATTACAAACAAAACTGAAATAAGACTAGCTCGGGCGATGGTAGCTTATATATGAGAAGAGATGTGGTGGCTACATGCCTCTAAACTGTGTTACAATGAGGCTCAAAGGCCTATTTATTATTGAGAAATAATGGAAAGCCCTGAACATCCAAAAACTTAACCCTAGGAGATGAAGCGCCAAACTATGGGCCCCGCTTGGGTAAATTGGTACATCAACTTCCTGGGGTCATAACTTTGGCATACACTCTCCGTTTGACATGAACAATACCTTGTTAGAAATATCTATCCGAGGACTACAACTTGTGAATGGCCAACATGGGTCATAGACCCATGTTGGCTTGACTTTTTCCCAAAAAAATTCGTTTAGGGTCTCAAAACGGCTTCGGAAGTTCAAGACCCGAAAAACTGCCAAAAAGAATAAATTGTGCTACAAATAAGGAAACTGAAAAACTAAAAGAAACAATAGGGGGTTCCAAGTGGAATAGGTAGGTGTCCACCAATATCCACGTGGATCACATTTGCTGCAACTACTTCTTCACCTCACTTCTATAACGAACTTCCTGTATATCTTAATGTTTGGCAATGGTGAGTTTAGAAATAGCTAGATCCATGTCTAATCTTCTTTCAACCTAGTTGATCGAATTAGTGGTCATCAGGTTTTTCTTCTTTGCATCCTTCTTTTTTTCTTCAAGTTAAGTTTTGGATGCAACTTCCGCCACTTCTCATTTGTATAATGATCAATGTTATAGTGGTTGTAATGGTTGGTGGGATATTTGCACTAATGTGTTGTGAGTATTGCCTTTTTTTCCTTTCCCCCTTTCCACTTCTTCTCCTCCTCCATGGAAGCTTCATGGTACTCTTTTTACTTTGACCCACTTGATTTCTCTTTCTTCTGGTATATGTTCTCTAGGCATTGTGCTTGTGCACTAGCCTAGGCCACCGATCTAGGCTTGAATAACATCACTTACTTTCACAAATGGTTCTATAGACCCCCTAGATACTTGAGTATGTTTTAGTTCTTTTAGGAGATACCCAACATTATGGACATGTTTCTAAAATTCAGTGGTGTACTCCTATACACTCTTCACTTTCTTATGTGATTTTTTCCGAAAGATGCTATTAAAATTATTATGGATCGCAAAAATCTTAACTCAAAAAGATTATGTACATACCCAACACGGTAAAATTGTGACTTTATCAGGGTTTATAAATCCTTCCACATAGTAACTAAAGGATCTCCCTACAACCTCAAGGTATTTTTGTGGATTTCCCACTCAGTCAGGGCATGGCCCTCTGGTTCCAGTTGAACAAATGAAATCTTATATTCTTCCATTATATGATGAACACTAAAATAAGCTTCCAATTGCTAAAACTAGTTAGTTAGTTTCAAAGTGTCAATATCACCTTGATAAGGGCTGATGCTGAACTTCACTTCCATTTTGAATAGGGGCTATGAATGGTTCATGACATTAGAACAGGGTTGATCCCCTTTAGGTGATTTCATAGATTGCCTCTCTAGTTCTTCCTAAAATATCATTTTCTCGTCTAATTTGACCTCTGCATTAGAACCTCCATACACTCCAAAAAACCCCAACTTATTAGCCAGGGCCACCATGACGAGGCTCACATTATGGTTTATATATCCCTTATGCTTTGAACTATGAAAACCTCTCCTCTACACTATCATGAAGGATTTTATAGATTCTCAAACCACAACTTGGATTTTATAACTTCTAGATTAGCTTATATCTATCCCCTACATCTCCCTACATTATAGCAAAAGAAACCTACTCTGATACCAATATGATCTATAAATTACTATGGATATTCCACTAGATAGTTTTTCACAACATATATAATAAAATTAAGCTTAAAATCTGAAATCAACAGTATGAGGGTTTATTTCTCCTTAGAATTTTGGATTATTTTATTTTTGTTTATTGAATGTGCATGTAAAATATAGTTATGTAGAAAATAAAGAATGGAAAAATAAAACTCACAAACAATAAATTAACATAAGATATAACCTATGAAACTCTTTTAGCAGAAAACCTCGTTGGAAGGTGAGGTTGTTCTTTTCTCTTTCTCTAAATGAAAAATGGATGAAAGTGAAAAGAAATGAGGCCTATGGCATATGTGCTACCACAGTGCACAAATTCTCTATGTTTTCTCTCTCCCTATCAACTCTTGGCTACTATGCTCATCTATGGAACAAAATACACTGAAATAGAATGGAACCCCTCTTCCTCCTAGTGGCCTAGTTATTAAACAATTGATAGCCTTAATAGTGGTTAAGTTAGACTCCTTCAACTCTTAATAAAAATTACAATATGGACTATTCTATAGTAGTTGTCATCATGATCACATGACTAGCCCATTTTCCATGAATAGTGGGGGTTGGCGTCACATCCTCTTGAATTGTGGTGGTTAAGATAGGAAGGTCAACTTCTGAGTGGCATAAATTTTGTATATGAAATTTGAGTGAGGAAATTATTGTGTTGTTGGAAAGGTATATGTGTGTGAAGTATCATAGAAATGTGTTGTGCTTTAGTGAAAAATATTTACCTAAAAAAAACATTGTTTAATGCATCAAACTTCTCCGAGAAGGTTTCAAACCCTTATTTGCCAAATTGGGTCCCACTAGTAAAAATGGTCATGTGAGTTGATTCCCCCACTTTTTCCACTCAGAAAGGTTAAACATGGATGAAAAATAATATAATGCTCCAATCCAGATCATCTATAGGGCTTATAATTATGAAGACATGAAGATGAATGCTTGTAGATTATTGTTCAATCCATTTTAAAATATCTGAATGATATAAATTAAATGTGATTTAAAAATAAGTGCGAAATTGGGATTTTTAATGCGAAAAATATTGTTCTAATTATGCCATATTAAATTCCAAAATTGCAATGGTTATAAATGTGTTAAGTCAATTTTTTCAATAGTTTTAAATGTTCCAATTCAAATTCAAAAATTGTAAAATTGGATTTGATATTTGTATTTTTGGAATATGGTTTTTCACCTTTTGAATTAAATTTTGTACTTCGTAAATTTAATTTGGAAACTTTAAAATCCAATATAAGTGCATTAAGAATTGGATTTCACTTTAGAAACCCTAATGATATTTCTCCAAATGAATTTACATCGATATTAATACAAAATTAATAAAAATGGTTATATGTAATATAACAATTTAATATTGCATTAATATACCAACCTAGATCCATCTTAAAACCAGATCTATGAAGTGTCAAGAGGGATCCAATCTCTTGAGGTGAAAACCTCTTTTTTCAGTGCAAAATTCGAGGAAAGATTTGCACCTCGAGCCATTTGATCCTTCTCAGTGCTTGATAGGTACGGTGTTAAGATGGATCTAGGCTGGTTATATAATACTATATAATATCTATATTTTTATCTATGTGTCTCTTTATTATTCTCTCTCTATCTCACCCCTAAACATTCACTCTCTCTCTCTCTCTCCATATATATTTCTCTCTCCCCCTCCCCGTTCCTCTCTTCTCTCTCTCTTCTCTCTCTTTGTCTCTCTCTCTCTTACCCTTCTCTCATTCTCTCTCTCTTCCTTCCCACTCTCCTCTCTCCCACTCTCTCTCCACATTTCTCCTTCTATATCTTTCTTCTTCCTTCAATCTCTCCCCCCTTGAACTCGATCTCTCTTTCCTTCTCTTTCTTGAGATATCTCTCTCCATTTCTCTCCCACCTCCCTATATCTCTCCCCCAATCTCTCTCTCTCTCTCTTCCCTTATATCTCTCCCCTACATCTTTGTGTCTCCCTCTCACACACTTCCCATTCTCTCCCTATCTCTCTCCCCTCCTCTTCTCTCTCTTCCCTCCTGTCCTCTCTCTCTCTCTCTCTCTCTCTCTGCACTCAAGTTTTGTCACTATCTCCCTCCCTCTCCCCTCCCTTCTCGCCCATTCACTTTTCTTGATTTCATCCATTGGATCCTTAGTTATGATGGATCTATGTTGATTATTACTAATACTATTTATATTATATAAATTTCAAATCTTTAAATATAAAAGTATTCTCATTTTTTATTTTATTAAAACCTTAATTTAATTTCTACAAGAATATTTTTGGTAATCGTGAGGATAGAGGGTTTAGATATATCTCAAAATTAACTATAACCTCTTTCCTTTTATTTTCAATTAAAAAATGTTATAGAATTAAATTAAAATAAATTATTTTTATTGTGAAGTAAGTTATGGTTTTGGGCATGTGGTATTAATAAGCCATTCGTATTGTAACAAAACCTATTTACAAGTTAATAATATCCATAGTAAAGCGGGGATGAATATCCATGGTTAAGAATCTTGTCATATTGTTATAAAATATTTTGATTGTGAAATAAGTTATGTTTTTTTGGGATGTGGTATTGATGAGCCATGGTATTGGGCCATGGTATTGTAACAAAGCCTATTTACAACTTCATAATATCCATGATAATGTGAGGGTGAATATCATGGTTAAGAATATTTTCATATTGTTTTAAAATATTTTGATTGTGAAATAAGTTATGTTTTTTTGGGTATGTGGTATTGATAAGCCATGTTATTGGCCGATGGTATTGTAGCAAAGCCTAGTTTTTACAAGTTAATGATATACACGATAAAATGGGGATGAATATCCATGGTTAAGAACCTTGTGATATTGTTATAAATTATTTTGGTTGTGAAATAAGTTATGGTTTTTGGGCATGCAGTATTGATAAGCCATGCTATTGGCCCATGGTATTGTAACAAAGCATATTCACAAGTTAATAACAAAATCAAAGTATACAATTTGCTTTTTATTTTTTTATTACTTCAACTTTTTATTATTAATTAAGCCAACATTCAAATATTTACACTCATCCCCAAAATCACTGTTAATTTTTTCGTATTTTTTTTAATTAAACCAACATTTCAATTTGCTTATTTTCATTCAATTGAAATGTCAAATAAACCTAAGAAAAATATATCCCTCTATTTACCAATTTTCCAACTAAAATATTAAATCTCTAAAAATTTGCCAAAGGTTTATTATAATGTTCAAAAATTATTTTCATCAACGATATTAAAACTATCTTTAAATATAGTTTACAATTTGTTGAGTTACTGATTCGTTTTTAATTGTTGAGTTACTGATTTGTTGAGTTACTGATTAGATTTAATTGTTATAAGTGTGGTTATATATTAGATACATTTTGCGACAAAGATAATATTATCTAAGTCAATAATGGAAATATTACCGAGTGATTATAGGATTTTATCGTTTCACATGATACTTGTTAGACATGTATAATTATGTCTTTTTTATGAGAATGTTTGAACTAGTCCATGGTATTGTTAAATCATTTTTGTTACTATAGTAATGCTAGATAGTTTATATATCTATTAGAAACAATGGAAATTAGGGTAATTCTAAGAGGGGTTAAATCATTAGTATGTCAAATTATACATTTTTTTCACAAATTATATTTTCTAATCATTTTAGCAATTGTTCATGGTTTATTAACACAATTCAATCATGTAAAACATAACATAATCATCAAGCACATGAAAAATATATACACAAGACACCAATCTTCTTTTTTTAGAAACTTCAACTTTATTACATCAATGCCCCACAAGTTACTAATTGTAGGTTTATCACCTATTATTGAAAGGAACTTCTATCTCTGCTCGTTTATTAGTCTTCACTGAAAGTGATTGTTTCTCCTACTCGTTTATCGACCTCTTGTTGAAAGGGACTATTTCCCTTGAACATTTACCACCACGCAATAGAAGGAAATGCTACCTGTGATATGGAAGCTACTACTTATCAGCCCTTTCGATCCATCTTTCATCCATTTTTAAACTAGAACAAATAGGTCTCTTACCTTGTTAACAAACAAATTTGCTGACTACAACTGCTCACCAAAATCACCTTACAAACACCTTTAGTAATCTGTGATTTCTGAAAAAATCAACAAGCTATATGCACCACCAGCATCAAAACCATAAATCACCTTTGATGAACACACCAAAGCACTAATCGCCAATTCATCATTCAACTATAAAATATCAAATTTGATCTCTGACTCACCCTTGATGCATACCACCATTATTCATCACACTGCACAGACAAATTTAAAACTCTCCTCTACTTCTCATCCACCCTACCGCTTGAATTATTCTTTTAAAGAATTATGGACTGATATTTTTGGTGTGAGAATTTAGTTAGCTTGTTCATTGATTCTTGCATGAATTTCTTATTTCTTATTTTTATTTTTCTTTATCCCAATCAATTTAGCCTTCTAATTCTTCTCTTTAAGTATTCTTTTAATCCTCACATTTTACTCCAAGAAATTATTAGTTAAATTATTGTCTTCCTCAATTTTGGTGAGTTACAGGTTTTACCAAAGTTTTTCTATTTTTGATGAGCCTCTACATTTGTCAAAATTGCCAAATATGCCTCTTAAATGTTGTTCTGCTATTCATCATTGCCAATGCATTTATCACTCTATTATTATTTTTGGTTTATCTTCCAAATATCAAATTTTTTTGACTCGTTCCACCATGAGCCCAAATGATTTGCTAAAAGCATCACGTTTCCACATTAGATGCTGACTCTTCCATTCATGCGAACACATTAATTTGTTGACTCAATCCATCGATATGTCAAAGCAAGTTATCGACTCATCGCACCATTCATGTGGCCAAAGAAAGTTATCATAGGCCTAAAATCCTTTTAATAAATTGTCATTGTTAAACACTGTCGCAATATAAGTCTTGGCATGATCCAGGTTGATATTGGTGGCCACCTGACAAGTCCACTTGGAGCCCCACCATTGTTTCTTTCAGCTTTTCAGTTTCCTTAATTGTAGCACAATTTACTATTTTTAGCAGTTTTTTGGGTCCTAAGCTTACAGAGTTGTTTTGAGGCCCTAAATGATGTTTTTTGGGAAAAATGGGAGCAATATGGGTCCATGGATTGATGTTGGTCTTCCCAAAGTTGTAGTTCTTGGATAGATCTTTCTAACGAGATACTGTGCACATCAAATGGAGATCGTATGCCAAAGTTACGACCTTGGGAAGTTGATGTACTAATTTGCCAAAACGGGAGGCCCACAATTTGGCATTTCATCTTCTAGGGTTAGTTTTTTGGATGTTTAGGGTTTTCCATTGTTTCTCAACAATAAATAGGCCTTCGAGCCCCCCATTGTAACACAGTTTAGAGGCATGTAGCCACCACATCTCTTCTCAGGGATCAGCTATTGTTGCCCTAGCTGGTTTATTTCCATTTCTATTTGTAAGCATATTTCAGTATTTTACATTAATGAAATGAAGTATTATTTTCGTTGCATCTTTGTGTATATGGTTATCTCTATATTTTGTTGCGTTCTTGTTTAAATCCATATCAGTGGTATCAAAGCGGTTTACCTTTTTCTCTGTTTTTCTTTTCATGTCTCCAATGAGGTTGGGATATAAGGAGTTAGGGCTTGAACTGGTCGAACCTTTACAAAACCAGCCTCGCAAATCCTTATGGCCTCCCATGGCCGATGAAAAGAAATATGGGAGGGTAGGAGATCCTATCAAAATCTTGCTCGAAGAAGCCCTCGAGCAACAAAAGAACGCGATGATGGACAACTTTACCTAGATTCTTCAGTGGCTACCCAAGGGCGACACATTGGCTTCCAATAGCTACTCTAGAAACGCCACACCGTTTAAGGTACAAGTTAATTTTGAAATCCCCATATTCGAGGGTCAGATAGACGTAGATGCCATCGATAAATGGTTAAATCTACTAGAAAGTTATTTTTCAGTTCATGATTTTTCCAGTTAGGAAAATATTATTCTCGCTCTTCTCAAGGCAACCCCCCACGTCAAGGATTGGTGGGAAACCTACTGCGAGCATAAGGATGAAAGTACAGGCTCACTATTTTTGGCCGCACCCACTTGGAATTCATTCCAAGATGCCATCAAGGAGTAGTACTACCCTGTCGGAAGCTATGAGGATCAATACATAAAGTGGACCACGCTGTGTCAAGGAAGGGAGCAAGAAGTGACGAAGTTCACCACTATTTTCCATACCCTTCGCATAAAGTTGGGTATCAAGGATTCAAAGCAGCATTTGGTACTCAAATACCACAACTACCTACACAAGTACATCTAGGAAGAAATAGAATTCCTGAACATCTCCTCGCTCGGCACCACATATCGATATGCCATCGAGGTTGTGAAAAAGTTTAAATGAAAGAAGCGAGACTTTGGATCTGTGAATCTGAAGCAAGGTAAATGTGTCCCCAAATCGTAGAACAAAGGACAAAGCCAAGGTGGGGCAGCCCAAGACAACCCGTCAAAGCTACAAGTAAAGAACAACATCGCGAAGCCGAAAAAAGACACGGGAAAGTGGTGTGAGTTCCATAAGAGCTCCACTCACAACACAAGTGAGTGTTGAGCCAAGCAGTCACTGGTGGCTAAGCTGAAGGTTTCAGAATCAGATGCAGGTTCCAACTCTAAGTCAGAACCCGACAAGGGGAATGAAAAAGGGAAGTAGATTATCGATGTGGAGCCCAACACCACCATTGCCACCACGAAGATCCAGAAGGAGGAACTCGAAGATCTAGAGGAAGAGAAGCATCTCTTCCACTCCCAAATGTTGGTAAAGGGCTCCTCGATATAGTTCATTGTCGATAGCGGGAGCCAAGAGAACCTCATTTCAGCAGAGGTCGTGAAGCGGCTGGACTTACCAACCACAGCACATCCACAACCATACACCATCATGTGGCTTCACCAAGGACGTGATCTTCATGCGAGCCAGCAGTGTCACCTTCCATACAACATCAAGCCCTTCACGGATGAGGTATTGTGTGACATTTCTCCCCTTGAAGTTTGTGATGTATTACTAGGACAACCATACTTGTGGAAGTGACATGATGTGTATGAATCAAGGCCCCGTGTTGTTATTGTTACTTTGGGAACTAAGTTGTATAGGATACAGGAGGTAGCACCACTTACTGCCATCTCTTTGATTATTGTAAGACAATGCAGTAAGCTCATTTCCAAAACTGGGAAATTTGTTTTCCTGATGATATGCCCTCAAGGAAAGAAGAAGAGAATTACCACGACCTCAAAATAGGGCCCCTCCGCACAACAACTACAGATGGACAAGGTCGTGGAGGAGTACGAGGACATCTTCACCTCACCCGCAGGGATTCCTCTGCACTATCAGGTAAAGCACTCCATCGATCTGACCCTAGGTGCGTTGCTGCCCAATGCACCAATATATCAGTGCTCCATTCTAGAGAATGATGAAATCAAGTGGAAGATTCAGGAGCTGCTATAGAAAGGTCACATCTGTCCAAGTTCATCGCGCTGTGGGAGCCCGATCATGTTGGTACAGAAAAAGGATGGGACTTGGAGACTCTATATTGACTATCGGGTGTTGAACAATATCATTATCCATAATAGGTACCTAATCCCATGGATTGATGACCTCTTGGACCAACTGAAGGGGGAAAAATATTTCAGCAAGATCGATTTGAAGTTAGGATATCACCAAGTACCAATCGAACCCTCCGATGTGTGGAAGATTATCTTCAAAGCCAAGGAGGGCTTGCTCGAATGGTTGGTGACGCCTTTTGGATTAACGAATTCTCCTGCAACCTTGATGAGGCTAATGGATGACATCTTGCTGCCATTCACCAACTCATTTGTAGTGGTATACTTGCATGACATCCTGATCTTCAGCCAGAGTTTGGAAGAGAACCTCCACCACATCTGACAAGTTCTCCAAACACTGCGACAACACAAGTTATGTGCCAATTTGGAGAAATGCACTTTTGGCATGACCCAAGTTCAATATCTGGAATACATTATTGATGAACAGGGGGTGCATGTGGATCCATCCAAGATCCAGGTCATTCGATATTGGCCATCTCCAACCACTTTGACAGAGCCTCGTAGCTTTCTAGGTCTTGCCAACTTCTACCATAGGTCCGTGTTGTGATTTTCTGATATCACTTTTCCCTTGAGTCAAGTCACCAAGGGAGGAGCGAAATCAAAATTCTTTTGGTCTGAATCTCAATAGAGGGCATTCACAGAGTTGAAATATCGCCTCTGCACAGCACCCATGCTCGCATTACTAGACTTGCAACAACCATTTGAGGTCGAGACAGATGCCTCTGACTATGCTATTGGGGCAGTCCTTACTCAACACGGGCATCCAGTGGCATATCATAGTGAGACACTTTCAGACACAGTCTGGAAGTATCCCACTTATGACAAAGAGATGTATTCCATTGTGCGGGCTTGCTGACAATGGAAGCATTACATTTTGGGGAAGGAAACGATCATCCACACAAACCACCGACCCCTACAATTCATATAGACCCAAGGGAAATTGCAAAATGATCGCCATCAGAAGTGGTCCACATACTTCCAATAGTTCCATTTGAATATCAAGTATAAGAAGGGTAGCACCAATAATGTCGTGGATTGCCTCGTTTGACCACTAATCATGGCGTTATCTACTTTGCTCAACTGTTGTGGGTAGGAGACTTTTGATTGGCCACGTCTCTACAAAAGTGGCCCAGAATTTGGCCAACATATCAGACACTCTTGGAGGGTTAGCATGTTCCAGATTTTCACCTCCACAATGTCCTATTATGCCACCTGGGTCACCTTTATGTTCCTTCAAGTGAGTGTGCCAAGATGATTTTGGAAGCGCACTATAGTCGGGCTGTTGAACATTTTGGGGTCGAGAAAATGGTGGCAGTACTGCAAACGTATTTCTATTGGCTAAATCTTCGACATGATGTCGAGAAGTACATCAGATCATGCATTGCCTGCACCATTGCGAAACTAACCATCAAGAAGCAAGCCCTCTATACCCCTTTGCCTACCCCTAGTCAACCTTGGGAATCCATCTCCATGGATTACATGTCAGGTCCTCCTTCCACTAAGCATGGAAATGACTATGTTTTTGTGGTCTTCGGTAGGTTCTCAAAGATGGCCATTATGGTTGCCTGCAAGAAGAATATCACAGCAGAAGCCGCTGCTAAACTCTTCTTTGAACGAGTGTGGGTACACTTTTAGATCCCACAGTCTATCATCTTAGATTGGGATAGTAGGTTCCTCAGTACATTTTGGTCCAGTCTCTGGTCGATGCTCGACACCAAACTCACTAAGTCTACAATCTTCCATCCTCAAACTAATGGCCAGACAGAGGTTGTCAACAGGATTATTGTACACATTTTGCGCATGTGAAACTCAAAGAATCCATGTACATGGGATGAGAGCCTCCCCTATGTTCAACACAACTACAACCAAGATCTCCACAGCTTGTCTGGCCACAACCCTTTTCAGGTGGGCTTGGGATTCCAGCCACTATGTCCCATTGATGTGGCCATGCTAGTTGCAGCTACTCACACAAATTTGACACATGTCCAGTCTAAAACAGATAAGGCAAACAACTTCATTAAGCACATCCAACATATTCACTAGTAGGTCCATGAAATTCTAGAGAAATAAAATTCCAAGTACAAGCAGTGACATGATCAACATCAGGTGCCACAGAAGTTTCAGGTGGGCGAGAAAGTCTGGTTGCATTTGCAAAAGGAATGCCTTACTAGGGCATATCAGAAACTCAGACCACTCCGATATGGTCCTTACACCATTACCAAGGCTATGGGAGACAATGCGTTTGAGCTCAGCATTTCACCATTCCTTGGTCTACACCCAGTGTTCAATGTGGACCGCCTTCGGCCATACTTTCCACAATTACTAGACACATCCGACATTGCAGAACAACTCACACCCACAAAGTTAAATCCAGATTGCATGGAACAAGCTGCAACTGATCCGATCATGGACACATACATCAAGCACATTCGCCAGCAGAATATCCAATTGTATCAAATTGTCAAAGTAGGCCAACTCCTTCACCAGGGCAAGTGGCTCACCAGGGACCAAGTTCAGCAGAAGTTTCCTCATCTCATGCAGGAACTCAACGCAGTGGGGACCATTGCTTCTTGAGTGGGGAAGAATGATCCAGGTGGATATTGGTGGCCACCTACCAAGTCCACTTGGACCCCCACCATTGTTTCTTTCAGATTTTCAGTTTCCTTAATTGTATCACAGTTTACTATTTTTAGCAGTTTTTCGGGTCCTGAACTTTCGGCGTTGTTTTGAGGCCCTAAATGACCTTTTCTGGGAAATTTGGGAGAAAAATGGGTCCATGGACTAATGTTTGTCTTCCCAAGTTGTAGTTCTCGGATATATCTTTCTAACGAGATACTGCACATGTCAAACAAAGATCGTATGCCAAAGTTACGACCCCAGGAAGTTGATGTACCAATTTACCCAAACGGGGCCCACAACTTGGTGTTTCATCTTCTAGGGTTACGTTTTTGGATGTTTAGGGTTTTCCATTATTTCTCAACAATAAATAGGCCTTAGAGCCTCATTGTAACACAGTTCAGAGGCATGTAGCCACCACATATCTTCTCAGAGATCAGCTACCATTGCCCTAGCTAGTTTATTTCCATTTCTGTTTGTAAGCATTTTTCAGTGTTTTACATTAATGAAATGAAGAATTATTTCCGCTACATCTTTATGTATATGGTTATCTCTGTATTTTGTTGCTTTCCTATTTAAATCCAGATCATGGCCCCAAGTCTATATGCTTTCCAAAATAAATTTGTGTCCCTTTTTAATTTTGGCTCCTCTCATGCTTGCGCTTAGCCTCTTATCCACCATAGGACTCAATGTCGTGATCTTTGCTCAAACCTCCATGTGCTAAACTCTTTTTAAGCCTCTGAGGACTTATTTTCCTTTGCAAATCCTTCACACCCTTGGTCTTATTTTACTGAACATAGAACCACATTAGAGGTGCTCTTTACTTGGCTCATTAAGCCTGTGCTCCTATATAATATGTTGGGGTGTTCCTTACAGGATGATTTGTCCTAGTGGGATCCTCCTATTGTAGAAAGATCCAATGGAAAATGTTTCTGGTTGAGTTGTATTTGACACACCCACATCATCCTGGCATCTAATCATCTTGTTGATCTTCCTTTATGCCACTCCAAGACTTTATGGGGTCTTGCTAGTGGGATGACATCATTTCGATGTCAACTATGCTACGTGTTAGTTTGTGATTGGTGACACATGTCACCCAGAAATGGACCATTTAGGTACCCAAAAACACAGAATATGACTTCCATGTGTCATGCTCCCATTGGTTGGTGCTGACATCATCATCCTCCATCATCTGGGCCAATAATACACTGTCATGTGTCTCATTGTCATAGAGGAGAGAGAAACGTGTCACGACCTTGTTTTGCACCATATTTATTTTATAAAAGTTTTAATGACTCCTTACTTATTCCTGTTCAATCCCTCTCTGAGTCAGTGCTCCTCTGCTCATTGCCTTGTATTCTTTTCAAGCTAGCCTCAACAAGCCCCTCTGTCAATGTGGGGGCCTCCCGCTTAAGTCTTTTGACAATGGTTAAGCCTTTCATTGTTTTTTTCAAGCCACCTCCACACTTCTATGTCATCCCCATCAACTTCTTACGGTGCACTTTTATAATTTTTGAGATGCACCCGCCAGGGTAACTATTGTGGGCTTACCTATCATGTGGGCTTTGCTTGCACCAATAGAAATTCTCTCACTGCATTGTTTATCCCACTTCTGCCCACTTGTTGCATCCAGACACTTCAAATTTATGTGCACTTTTATTTCTCCATGGTGCTACATTTGGGCTACATCCGTCAGGTGGGCTCCACCATCGTCCAAAAAATGTTCTCGTTATTGTGCCTGGATTGCCACATTTTCCCGGTCCTCCTTTTTATGGCGTCACTAAGGACTTTGATAAATTTGGATGTGTGCCAAAATAACCATGTGCTCCAAAGCACCTCTAACTCACTTTACCTCTGCATAGTTTGACCTTGGAGTTACCTGAGTTTGACTGGATCTATCTTTCAAACTAGGAGGCCATTTCAAGACTTATGCATATGACTAGAAAGCTCTTTCAAATCTCTTCCCATCTAGGTGGGTTCCATCGACATCTGATATGATAGTCTACACAAGAAATAACTCCAAATAATTTTCACCTTATTCATCCATGCTAATATTCATCCTTATTCTAGTGTCTGGAACCTGGTCTTCTGAGGCATACTTTGACACCTTTTCCATATGTTTCTGTTATGAAACCAGCTCAAGAAAAGATAGAAAAGAAAGATCAACGCCTTAGAATTCAGCCTCTTCGAGGGGGCAACCTCCTTTACATTACATAAATGAACAATTCTTGGATGATACAAATGACAAAACCTCCTTTCTATATATAGGAGTCTAAGGAGTCACAATATAATCCAGCCGACCTAACAATAATAATATAAAGCCACAAAAATAATAATAGAGGGATTCTAAGGGGCACAGAAATAACAATATGTGGGTAATAGGGGCACAACAATATAAATAAGGGGTATAACTACAATACTAATGGGGTAATCACTAATATTATAGGGACCCAACATGCTGCTCTCCTTCAAAAAAGTGTTGTCCTCAACGCTTGAGCAGTTCTGGATACTTCTGCATAAAATTCTCATCCTCCCATGTGGAATCTTCAGCGGATAAGTTCTTCCACTTGATAAGATACTCTGAAATTGATCGATTTCATAGCTGTCGAGTTCTTGTTTCTGTGACTGCTTCCGGTTCCAATATAATTTTTCTTTCCTCGTCAAGTTCTGGCAATATTGTTTGAACTGGGAGCTTGTCGCCTATAACCTTCTTTAAACATGAAACATGGAAAACTGGGTGCAATCGAGAAGCTGCAGGAAGCTCCAATTTGTATGCCATAGTACCAATCTTTTCCAACACCTTGTACGGACCATAATACTTTGGTGATAATTTATTATCCTTCTTAGCTTGCTTTAGGGACATTTTCTTATATGGTTGTAGCCGTAGGAATATGTTATGAAACCAGCTCAAGAAAAGATAGAAAAGAAAGATCAACGCCTTAGAATTCAGCCTCTTCGAGGGGGCAACCTCCTTTACATTACATAAATGAACAATTCTTGGATGATACAAATGACAAAACCTCCTTTCTATATATAGGAGTCTAAGTAGTCACAATATAATCCAGCCGACCTAACAATAATAATATAAAGCCACAAAAATAATAATAGAGGGATTCTATGGGGCACAGAAATAACAATATGTGGGTAATAGGGGCACAACAATATAAATAAGGGGTATAACTACAATAGTAATGGGGTAATCACTAGTATTATAGGGACCCAACATGCCCCTCTCCTTCAAAAAGTGTTGTCCTCAACACTTGAGCAGTTCTGGATACTTCTGCATAAAATTCTCATCCTCCCATGTGGAATCTTCAGCGGATAAGTTCTTCCACTTGATAAGATACTCTGAAATTGATCGATTTCGTAGTTGACGAGTTCTTGTTTCTATGACTGCTTCCGGTTCCAATATAATTTTTCCTTCCTCGTCAAGTTCTGGCAATATTGTTTGAACTGGGAGCTTGTCGCCTATAACCTTCTTTAAACATGAAACATGGAAAACTGGGTGCAATCGAAAAGCTGCAGGAAGCTCCAATTTGTATGCCATAGTACCAATTTTTTCCAACACCTTGTAAGGACCATAATACTTTGGTGATAATTTATTATCCTTCTTAGCTTGCTTTAGGGACATTTTCTTATATGGTTGTATCCGTAGGAATACCCAATCACCTACATCAAAACTTCTTTCACTGCGATGTTGATCTGCCTGTTGTTTCATTCTATTTTTTGCCAACACGAGGTTATCCTTTAAGAGTTGGAGGACTTGTTGTTGATGTTCGATGTGATGCTCCACTGCTTGAACCTTAGAATTTTCTCTTAAATATGATGTGATTGATGGTGGTTGGTACCCATAAAGTGCCATAAATGGGGTCATTTTTGTTGCTGTATGGAAGGAAGTGTTATACCTCCATTCAGCCAGAGGCAACCATTTGACCCATTGTGTCTGTTTATCAGATACAAAGCAACGAAGATATCCTTCTAAACATTTGTTTACTATCTCAGTTTTCCCATCAGATTGAGGATGATAAGATGAGCTATGAGCTAACTGAGTACCAAGACAAGAAAATAATTCTGTCCAAAAATTTCCAGTGAAAATGGGATCCCTGTCACTTACAATAATCTTTGGGTTTCCATGTAGCTTTTGAATTGTTTCCATAAATGCAGTAGAAACTGTACTGGCTTTAAATGGATGTGATAATGCACAAAAGTTTGCATACTTGGTAAGTCTGTCAACTACCACCATGATGACACTCTTTCCCTGAGACTTGGGTAAACCTGTGATAAAATCCATTGAAACCTCCTCCCAACGTTGGCTTGGAATGGATAAAGGTTGTAATAGACCCGGTGTCTTAATTGTTTCAACTTTATTTTGTTGGAAAACCAAACATTCAGCTACAAACTTTTGAATATCTGATTTAAGGCCATCCCAAAAAAATTCCTTCTTAACCCTGTGGTAAGTTTTTAAAAATCCTGAGTGCCCTCCTAAGGGAGAAGTGTGCAATTCCATAAGAATCTTTTGTTTTAGTTGGGAATTCTTACAGAGGTATAAGCGATCTTTGTACCATAACGAATCATTTTTCCAGCTAAATGTATCAGAAGTACTTGAATCTTGTTGTAGCTTTCGAATAAGTGCCCACACTTCTTTGTCATTCTTCCATTCCTCCTTTGCTTCGTTTATCCAATCTGGTTGGATAATAGAAATGGCACACAACAATGCTTCCATATCCTCATCCTTTCTTGAGAGTGCATCTGCCACCACATTTTGCTTCCCTTTTTTGTAGATGATTTCAAAGTCATAACCCAACATCTTTGTGACCCACTTTTGTTGCTCTTCAGAGGATATCTTTGTTCTAAAAAGTATTTAAGGCTATCATGATCTGTTTTTACCTTGAAGTGTCTTCCCATTAGGTAGGGTCGCCATTTCTTAAGTGCATGGAGTATTGCCAACATTTCCTTCTCATAAATAGCTTTGCTTAAAAACTTTCCCTTGATTGGACGACTTTCAAAAGCAATGGGTCTTTCATCTTGCATTAGAACAGCACCAATTCCATTTCCTGAAGCATCACATTCCACAATAAAGGTTTTTGTGAAGTCCGGCGTAGCTAAGACTGGTGCTTGGCACATTGCCTCCTTAAGATGTTTAAAGGCCTTTGTTGCTTCCGGAGTCCATGAAAATGAATCTTTCTTCAATAATGTTGTTAGAGGTGCTGTTATTCTCCCATAATTCTTAACAAACTTGCGATAATACCCTGTCAACCCAAGAAATCCTCGTAGATGCTTTATGGATGTGGGGATTTTCCATTCCTTAATGGCTTTAATTTTGCTAGGGTCTACCTTAACTCCTTCATGAGATACAATATGACCCAAATATTCCACCTCCTGGACTCCAAAGAAACATTTGGATCTTTTTGCATATAATTGTTTCTCCTCCAATAGTTGTAGCACCTTGTCAACATGTTCAACATGATCCTTCCAAGACTTGCTGTAGATTAGTATATCATCAAAAAATACTAACACAAATTTTCTAAGGAATGGTTTGAAAATTGAATTCATCAAACCTTGAAATGTTGAAGGTGCATTGGTAAGGCCAAAAGGCATGACCAAAAATTCATAATGACCCTCATGAGTTCTAAATGCCGTTTTCGAAATGTCTTCAATCTTCATTCTGATTTGATGATATCCCGAATGAAGATCCAACTTGGTGAAGTAAATTGATCCATGCAATTCATCCAGTAATTCATCAATGACAGGAATGGGGAACTTATCTTTAATAGTGAGCTTGTTGAGTTCCCTATAATCTGGACACATGTGCCATGATCCATCCTTCTTGTGCACCAATACTACTGGAGCTGAGAAAGAACTTTGACTCGGTTGAATTATACCAGCCTCTAGCATTTCTGCAACCATACGTTCAATTTCACTTTTTTGGACATATGGATATCTGTACGGCCTGATGTTTGGAGGAACACTTCCTGGAATCAGATGAATAGCATGATCATGATCACGCATAGGTGGGAGACCTTTGGGAGTCTCAAATACCTTGGAATGATTGTCCAGGACTTTTTGGAGATCTGGAGAAATAGATGATTCCAATGTGGAAACATCTAGCGAACATAATTGTGCAATTACACCTCTTTGCTCCTTTTTTAGAAGCTTTGTCATGCCATTAGAGCTGATTATCTTTCCTGGTTTCCCTGCAATACCCCTTAATTCAACTTCCTTTCCTTCCACAAAAAATTTCATGAAAAGTTCTTGAAAATTAAAAGCTATTGTACCCAAGGATTGTAGCCATTGGACTCCTAGTACAACATCAGCACCTCCCATTGGAATGGAAAGCATTGGGCTAGTCAATACATATTCTCCCATGGATAGCTTGATATTATGGCACTTTCCCGAACAATTTATTGTTCCTCCATTTGCAATCATCACTTGACACTCTGGTGCTGGATATAGGAAGCAATTCAATTCTTTTGCTACCCTACAATGAATAAAATTGTGGGTTCTTCCTGAATCAATCAACACTATTACCTTTTTCTTCTTGATTTGTCCTTCTATCTTGATGGTTTGAGGAGTGGTAATTCCTGCCAATGCATTACAAGATATGGTCGGATTTATTTGTTCTTCATCTAGGCTTTGTTCCCGGAATATATCCTCTTCTTTTGACCTTTCTTGCTCCTTTTCTTCTTCCTCTTCACAATCTATGTAGAATAATTTCTTCTCAGCACACTTATGACCTTTTGTGTATTTGCTATCACAATTGTAACAAAGCCCTTTTTCTCTTTTTTCTTCCAATTGTTGTGGTGTCAACCTTGTAGGTTGTGGAAGACTATGGGCAACAACACTTCCGTCTTTATAGTTGTGAATGGTATGCTTCCTAGTTGCCATAATTTTGCTTTCCATTTTTCTTGCTAACCTGAATGCCTTCTCTAATGAATCAGGTTCCCAAAGGCGCACATCATGTTGGATATTATCCTTTAAAGACCCTATGAACACATCAATCCTATGCTCCTCTGGAATATATTTTACCCTTATGTTCAATTTTTGGAACTCCTCAATGTGCTCCATTATTGAACCCTTTTGTTTGAGACTTATCAATTGGCTAAAAAAAGTGTTGCTTTTTGTATCCTCATAATGTGCTATCAATTCTTCCGTAAAAATTGCCCAAGTGATAAATTGTTTACGAGAACAAAGCCATTGATACCATACAAACTGATTTGGTTCCAAATATAAAGTTGCCATACGTACCTTTTGTGTGTTTTGCACATTATTGAGATCGAAGAATTGCTCCATCTGTAATATCCATGTGGCGGGATCCTTGCCATCAAACTTCCTCATATCGATTTTTGGAACATGGTGAGTCTTCGATCCAACATTAGAGTCTATGGAATCATGATTAATATTTCTTTTGTTCTCATCATGAGTTTCCTTTAGTACTCTTTCACCCTTAGTGACCATTTCTTGTAGCAACTTATCCATCTTATCATCCATGCCATCAATTTTAGCGTCCATGCCATTCACCTTAGCTTCCATGCCATCCATCTTAGCTTCTACACCTTTCTTTAAACCGTCCATCTTAGCTTCTACATCTTTCCTTAAACCATCCATTTTAGATTCTGTTGCTTTTTGTGCAAGTGACACTCGTTGCACTTGTTCTTGTAATTTTGATATATCATATAGCATTTCTTCTTCTTCTTCATGAGTCATGCTAGAGCTTTCAGGCTCCTTACTAGGTGTTTGCATTTTCTTTCCTCGGGGCATCGGTTACCGATAATAATTCTCTAATATGCCCTTTGAATTCCTTCAAAATAAATTTTCAAACCAAGCTTAAGCAAAAATAAAAGAAAATCTACACACCTTTTTTCACTATGTAGGAGCTCGATATTGCCTCCGATGTATCTCTGTACTTTCTGATTATCTAGTTCTGAATTTGTGACTTGTAGTAGACCTCTGCGTCCTCTTTCCAATGCCACAAGTCTGACCCAAACTGGATTCTCCAAGGAAGAGTTATACGAAATCTCCCACAGTGACTCGATTATAGACTAGTTCAGTAGAGCGAACTTGTACGACGTGCCACGTGTCACTGTTTCAACCTTTGACTCCGAAAAATGTATAAACGAAAACTACAGTCCGTCCTCTTTCTGTAACTTCTTACGAAATTTCAATCCGATGCTCAGAAAGAAAGTTATGACGATTTTCCCCAGGTCACCTGTTTTGAGTGTAATTCAGGAGTCTACAAAAAGACCAACTTCCTCAGATCATATCTCCGAAAATATCACGCGAAAAACTCTGAAATTTAGACCAAAGGTTCCGCGTGATTTCTTCTCAAATGGGTTTTTTTTGCGACTTCTGAAACATCACAGAAACAAAGTTATAGCAAAAATTCCACTATGCCCTGTTTGGAGCAGCGAAACCCTAGAATCCAAAG
This sequence comes from Pinus tabuliformis, assembly GCA_031772625.1. Classification (NCBI taxonomy): domain Eukaryota; kingdom Viridiplantae; phylum Streptophyta; class Pinopsida; order Pinales; family Pinaceae; genus Pinus; species Pinus tabuliformis. The sequence continues at coordinate 964,048,875 of CM062817.1, forward strand.
CTCTGATACCAAATGTTATGAAACCAGCTCAAGAAAAGATAGAAAAGAAAGATCAACGCCTTAGAATTCAGCTTCTTCGAGGGGGCAACCTCCTTTACATTACATAAATGAACACTTCTTGGATGATACAAATGACAAAACCTCCTTTCTATATATAGGAGTCTAAGTAGTCACAATATAATCCAGCCGACCTAACAATAATAATATAAAGCCACAAAAATAATAATAGAGGGATTCTATGGGGCACAGAAATAACAATATGTGGGTAATACGGCCACAACAATATAAATAAGGGGTATAACTACAATAGTAATGGGGTAATCACTAGTATTATAGGGACCTAACAGAATACCCAATCACCTACATCAAAACTTCTTTCACTGCGATGTTGATCTGCCTGTTGTTTCATTCTATTTTGTGCCAACACGAGGTTATCCTTTAAGAGTTGGAGGACTTGTTGTTGATGTTCGATGTGATGTTCCACTGCCTGAACCTTAGAATTTTCTTTTAAATATGATGTGATTGATGGTGGTTGGTACCCATAAAGTGCCATAAATGGGGTCATTTTTGTTGCTGTATGGAAGGAAGTGTTATACCACCATTCAGCCAGAGGCAACCATTTGACCCATTGTGTCTGTTTATCAGATACAAAGCAACGAAGATATCCTTCCAAACATTTGTTTACTATCTCAGTTTGCCCATCAGATTGAGGATGATAAGATGAGCTATGAGCTAACTGAGTACCAAGACAAGAAAATAATTATGTCCAAAAATTTCCAGTGAAAATGGGATCTCTATCACTTACAATAATATTTGGGTTTCCATGTAGCTTTTGAACTGTTTCCATAAATGCAGTAGAAACTATACTAGCTTTAAATGGATGTGATAATGCACAAAAGTTTGCATACTTGGTAAGTCTGTCAACTACCACCATGATGACACTCTTTCCCTCAGACTCGGGTAAACCTGTGATAAAATCCATTGAAACCTCCTCCCAACGTTGGCTTGGAATGGATAAGGGTTGTAATAGACCCGGTGTATTAATTGTTTCAACTTTATTTTGTTGGCAAACCAAACATTCCGCGACAAACTTTTGAATATCTGATTTAAGGCCATCCCAAAAAAATTCCTTCTTAACCCTGTGGTAAGTTTTTAAAAATCCTGAGTGCCCTCCTAAGGGAGAAGTGTGCAATTCCATAAGAATCTTTTGTTTTAGCTGGGAATTCTTACAGAGGTATAAGCGATCTTTGTACCATAACGAATCATTTTTCCAGCTAAATGTATCAGAAGTACTTGAATCTTGTTGTAGATTTTGAATAAGTGCCCACACTTCTTCGCCATTCTTCCATTCCTCCTTTGCTTAATTTATCCAATCTGGTTGGATAATAGAAATGGCACACAACAATGCTTCTATATCCTCATCCTTTCTTGAGAGCGCATCTGCCACCACATTTTGCTTCCCTTTTTTGTAGATGATTTCAAAGTCGTAACCCAACATCTTTGTGACCCACTTTTGTTGCTCTTCAGAGGATAATCTTTGTTCTAAAAAGTATTTAAGGCTATCATGATCCGTTTTTACCTTGAAGTGTCTTCCCATTAGGTAGGGTCGCCATTTCTTAAGTGCATGGAGTATTGCCAACATTTCCTTCTCATAAATAGCTTTGCTTAAAAACTTTCCCTTGATTGGACGACTTTCAAAAGCAATGGGTCTTTCATCTTGCATTAAAACAGCACCAATTCCATTTCCTGAAGCATCACATTCCACAATAAAGGTTTTTGTGAAGTCCGGTGTAGCTAAGACTGGTGCTTGGCACATTGCCTCCTTAAGATGTTTAAAGGCCTTTGTTGCTTCCGTAGTCCATGAAAATGAATCTTTCTTCAATAATGTTGTTAGAGGTGCTGCTATTCTCCCATAATTCTTAACAAACTTGCGATAATACCCTGTCAACCCAAGAAATCCTCGCAGATGCTTTATGGATGTGGGAATTTTCCATTCCTTAATGGCTTTAATTTTGCTAGGGTCTACCTTAACTCCTTCATGAGATACAATATGACCCAAATATTCCACCTCCTGGACTCCAAAGAAACATTTGGATCTTTTTGCATATAATTGTTTCTCCTCCAATAGTTGTAGCACCTTGTCAACATGTTCAACATGATCCTTCCAAGACTTGCTGTAGATTAGTATATCATAAAAAAATACTAACACAAATTTTCTAAGGAATGGTTTGAAAATTGAATTCATCAAACCTTGAAATGTTGAAGGTGCATTGGTAAGGCCAAAAGGCATGACCAAAAATTCATAATGACCCTCATGAGTTCTAAATGTTGTTTTCGGAATGTCTTCAATCTTCATTCTGATTTGATGATATCCCGAACGAAGATCCAACTTGGTGAAGTAAATTGATCCATGCAATTCATCCAATAATTCATCAATGACAGGAATGGGGAACTTATCTTTAATAGTGAGCTTGTTGAGCTCCCTATAATCTGGACACATGCGCCATGATCCATCCTTCTTGTGCACCAATACTACTGGAGCTGAGAAAGAACTTTGACTCGGTTGAATGATACCAACCTCTAGCATTTCTGCAACCATACATTCAATTTCACTTTTTTGGACATATGAATATCTGTACGGCCTGATGTTTGGAGGAACACATCCTGTAATCAGATGAATAGCATGATCATGATCACGCATAGGTGGGAGACCTTTGGGAGTCTCAAATACTTTGGAATGATTGTCCAGGACTTTTTGGAGATCTGGAGAAATAGATGATTCCAATGTGGAAACATTTAGCAAACATAATTGTGCAATTACACCTCTTTGCTCCTTTTTTAGAAGCTTTGTCATGCCATTAGAGCTGATTATCTTTCCTGGTTTCCCTGCAATACCCCTTAATTCAACTTCCTTTCCTTCCACAGAAAATTTCATGAAAAGTTCTTGAAAATTAAAAGCTATTGTACCCAAGGATTGTAGCCATTGGACTCCTAGTACAACATCAACACCTCCCATTGGAATGGAAAGCATTGGGCTAGTCAATACATAATCTCCCATGGATAGCTTGATATTATGGCACTTTCCAGAACAATTTATTGTTCCTCCATTTGCAATCATCACTTGACACTCTGGTGCTGGATATAGGAAGCAATTCAATTCTTTTGCTACCCTATAATGAATAAAATTGTGGGTGCTTCCTGAATCAATCAACACTATTACCTTTTTCTTCTTGATTTGTCCTTCTATCTTGATGGTTTGAGGAGTGGTAATTCCCGCCAATGCATTATAAGATATGGTCAGGTTTATTTGTTCTTCATCTAGGCTTTGTTCCTGGAATATATCCTCTTCTTTTGACCTTTCTTGCTCCTTTTCTTCTTCCTCTTCACAATCTATGTAGAATAATTTCTTCTCAGCACACTTATGACCTTTTGTGTATTTGCTATCACAATTGTAACAAAGCCCTTTTGCTCTTTTTTCTTCCAATTGTTGTGGTGTCAACCTTGTAGGTTGTGGAAGACTATGGGCAACAACACTTCCGTCTTTATAGTTGTGAATGGTATGCTTCCTAGTTGCCATAATTTTGCTTTCCATTTTTCTTGCTAACCTGAATGCCTTCTCTAATGAATCAGGTTCCCAAAGGCGCACATCATGTTGGATATTATCCTTTAAAGACCCTATGAACACATCAATCCTATGCTCCTCTGGAATATCTTTTACCCTTATGTTCAATTTTTGGAACTCCTCAATGTGCTCCATTATTGAACCCTTTTGTTTGAGACTTATCAATTGGCTAAAAAAAGTGTTGCTTTTTGTATCCTCATAATGTGCTATCAATTCTTCCGTAAAAATTGCCCAAGTGATAAACTGTTTACGAGAACAAAGCCATTGATACCATACAAACTGATTTGGTTCCAAATATAAAGTTGCCATACGTACCTTTTGTGTGTTTTGCACATTATTGAGATCGAAGAATTGCTCCATCTGTAATATCCATGTGGCGAGATCCTTGCCATCAAACTTCCTCATATCGATTTTTGGAACATGGTGAGTCTTCGATCCAACATTAGAGTCTATGGAATCATGATTAACATTTCTTTTGTTCTCATCATGAGTTTCCTTTAGTACTCTTTCACCCTTAGTGACTATTTCTTGTAGCAACTTATCCATCTTATCATCCATGCCATCAATTTTAGCGTCCATGCCATTCACCTTAGCTTCCATGCCATCCATCTTAGCTTCTACACCTTTCTTTAAACCATCCATCTTAGCTTCTACATCTTTCCTTAAACCATCCATTTTAGATTCTGTTGCTTTTTGTGCAAGTGACACTCGTTGCACTTGTTCTTGTAATTTTGATATATCATATAGCATTTCTTCTTCTTCTTCATGAGTCATGCTAGAGCTTTCAGGCTCCTTACTAGGTGTTTGCATTTGCTTTCCTTCTGGCATCAGTTACCGATAATAATTCTCTAATATGCCCTTTGAATTCCTTCAAAATAAATTTTCAAACCAAGCTTAAGCAAAAATTAAAGAAAATCTACACACCTTTTTTCACTTTGTAGGAGCTCGATATTGCCTCCGATGTATCTCTGTACTTTCTGATTATCTAGTTCTGAATTTGTGACCTGTAGTAGCCCTATGTGTCCTCTTTCCAATGCCACAAGTCTGACCCAAATTGGATTCTCCAAGGAAGAGTTATGCGAAATCTCCCACAGTGACTTGATTATAGACTAGTTCAGTAGAGCGAACTTGTACGACGTGCCACCTGTCACTGTTTCAACCTTTGACTCTAAAAAATATATAAAAGAAAACTACAGTCCATCCTATTTCTGTACCTTCTTACGAAATTTCAATCCGATGCTCAGAAAGAAAATTATGACGATTTTCCCCAAGTCACCTGTTTTGAGTGTAATTCAGGAGTCTGCAAAAAGACCAACTTCCTCAGATCATATCTCCGCAAATATCGCGCAAAAAACTCTGAAATTCGGACCCAAGGTTCAGCGCGATTTCTTCTCAAATGGGTTTTTTTTTGCGACTTCTGAAACGTCACAGAAAAAAAGTTATAGCGAAAATGCCACGATGACCTGTTTGGAGCAGCGAAACCCTAGAATCCAAAGCTCTGATACCAAATGTTATGAAACCAGCTCAAGAAAAGATAGAAAAGAAAGATCAATGCCTTAGAATTCAGCCTCTTCGAGGGGGCAACCTCCTTTACATTACATAAATGAACAATTCTTGGATGATACAAATGACAAAACCTCCTTTCTATATATAGGAGTCTAAGGAGTCACAATATAATCCAGCCGACCTAACAATAATAATATAAAGCCACAAAAATAATAATAGAGAGATTCTAAGGGGCACAGAAATAACAATATGTGGGTAATAGGGGCACAACAATATAAATAAGGGGTATAACTACAATAGTAATTGGGTAATCACTAATATTATAGGGACCCAACAGTTTCCATGTGATGTGGAAATGAAAACACCATCATCAAATGCATTTGCAGTTTCCATGCTTTTCCTTTGCCAAAAATATTTTCCTTTTCCATCAATGACACCATATTTCTAACAATCTCCCCCATTGGCATTGATGGAAACACCATGATCAAACAAAACATCATCACCAATGATTCACCAATGATCAAGCAAAGATAAGTGTACTTCTCTTCTTTGTCTTTGATACTTCTCCTTGTGTTTTACTTGAGGTTCTTCTCCCCCTTTGTATGAGGTTATTTTCCATCTTTTTTTGCTCAAAAATTTCTCCCCCTTTTACATTACTGGCATAGATATTAAGATGCTCTCCCTGTCAACAATCTTCATTTATATTTCTAATCCTGGGGACCTGTCAATTGCTTCTTCTTATGTTCAATACCTTAGGTGCCTATGATTTGATATATGCAACTTCATCTTTGTCCTGTGAATATGATTAATTTGAAAGGAGAGGATTAATTAGTCCCAATATCTGCCTCAAGTGGTCATGAGGGATCTATTTATTGGGATAGGGTCCCCAGGGCCAGTTTTGGGGTTAGTTAACCTATTTTTGGAAAGGTTTTGTAAAGAATGTAAAATCTCTACAAAATGTGGATGCAGAGTGCACTGTTAGATAGGAGAAAAAGGGGCTTTAGTCCCTTGTTTAGGTAAGTGATAGGTCAGTTTTTGAGACTCACCCATGGTCTATAGACCATGGTATTGTAAGCAAGAATGCTATATATAGTTGAGTCGTAGCGAGTCTAAGAAGTAGTAGACAAGTAAAAAAAGTCAAGATAGAGATTGTTTGGGCAAGTGATAAGGAAGGAAGGCTCTGCTTCCTGTACTTAGGAAAAAGGGGAAGGCTCTTGCAGCTAAGTGCGTAGGAGGCCTTGGTAACACTGCAGCTAAGTGCGCAGACCCTTGCAGCAGAGTGCGTTGGGTAGAAGAATTCTACAAACTAAACATTGAGCTTAATAAAGACTATTTTTGGGACAATTATTTGGCTTATGATTATTATTATTAATTTTGTTCATGTTATGTTTTGTCGCTCATTGATATGTTTTTCGTGGAACAATGTGTAAATGCTGCACGAATCTATCGAATCTATAATATTTATGCATGACTTGAATAATTGTTTGCTTTCATGAAGATAAGGGTTAATTCTGCTGTGATTTCTAATGAATTGGATAGATCTGCGAAGGCAGATGTAGGGTTATTAATTAGTGCACGAAAGTGGACAATTTTCTCCTTTTAAGTCCTTAAAGTTTGATCATAAACCTTCACAAAGGTCTAGAAGCCATTTCCTTAGAGTTACAATGGCGGGTCATAGGAGGATATTGATCTACGCGAAGACAGATTTGAGCTATGAGGGCTTAAAACCACTTATCACACTATCTTTGGATGTAGAAACTTGGTTCTAGCATCCCCCAATACTGCTTTGGGTGAGACTGCAGCCAGTGCTATGCAGGCAGTTGCTGAAAGGGCCAACATTTAGGGTTTTATTGGTTGGCGTGAACAATTCTGAACTTGAGTTAGACCCCCTTAAGCCAACAAATGGTTCCATTGCCGAGACCAGGATCTATCTAAGAGACGTGTGATAAATGGTTTCCTATGAAGAAAGAAATTAACAAGTGGATTGATTGAAATGTGCACGCATTCGTAGCTCAAGAAAACAGAGCTCTAAATTATCCAAGGAACAATGGTTGTAGATATTTTTGTACACAGACGAGACAAACATGTTCTTTTTTTTATTCCCTGATGAACTACACAAGCGGTTGTCTAAATTGGATCATATTAAAGGGGCGTGGAGGTGTGAAGGTCCTACAGTGTGGACTTATGAACTGGTGTGACATCTGTAGGCATCAAAAATAAATATCGTGTGGGTTGTGTATCACTGGATTGATCACACATTGGGAAGTTTTGAGACTTATTTTAAGATCCACAGAAATATCAACTATAATGAAGTGGAATGAAGGCTCTTTAAAGGACTGCGAGGTAAGTATTTTAAATCGTTAAAGACTGGATTTAAAATGCTGTTATGTTAAAAGAGAGTTATGCACTTACCTTGATGTTTGGAGCTATGCAAAGTGGGAGATTATTTAGAAGAAATAGAGGATCAAGCTAGAATATAGTTCACTCATTGAACCCCCTTCCGGTGACAACAAGAAAATGACACTAACGATGCTGCAAAGTGTAGTTCAGTTAATTACACAGGGTGTCTTGAGGATTCCTCATCCATCCACTCCATTACCACCTCCACCTCTTCCTCATACACCTACACCTTCACCCCCTCCACTTGCATTTCCACCATTCAACATGGCGAAGATGATGAAGATGCTGATTTTTAAAGGAGTAGGGAGTGAAGATCTGGAAAACTTTTGGTTTGTCACAGGAGATGTATGGACAACACAATAGATTATGGATGATAACATCAAGAAAGTGCAGCTAGTTGCATCCTTACCGGATCATGCATTAACATGGTACATCAAGTATTGCACTGATTTCCCGAACACGACATTGGCAGAGACCCAACAAGCTCTGAATAAAGTGTTCAAAAAGCCTAAGTCAGAGGCACAGTCAGTAATTGAGTTTAAAAAAATAAAAAAAGGTAGATGAGACACCTTGAGATTTTGATCAAAGGTTGAAATTCCTAATCAGGTAGGCCAATATGATAATCATTAATTCCCAACATCGCGACTAGTATATAGCATCACTCTTGCCACATTTAAGAGTACCTTTGTCACAACAAAAGATATCAACACAAGCTAAAAATTTGGAAATTGGGATGAGGTTGGATGCTTTTCCCATTTAGGATATGAATTTGGGAGTGCCCAGGTAGAGAGCCTACACTTGGAGTTGCAGAGTCTAAAGAAAGGAAAGGAGGCCCAACCAGACATGCACATTTAAGTCTGGTGTTTGAAGTGTAAGAGCCATGTACACAATAAGAACCATTTCCAAGTGTATAAGAACTATAATATAGGGGGAGGGTCTGTTCCCCTGATACCAGAGAATAATGTAGGGACGAGTGTGGGAGATGTGCTATGGTGCACTATCTCTTAGGTTACAGGACAACATGCCACTGATAACTGCCATTTACTACATAAATTTGTACGAACCCATCATCATTTGTTTTGCAATTTCTGTAAATCTGTGGGAAATGATGAATGCCATTGTAGAAGTTATGAGTTGATGATGGATAGAACCCCTACCTATCGAATGCAGTCATAGAAAATGCCTCAATATCATGGCATAGGAGCTACGTGCAGAGGATTCTAGGGTCGAGGAAGAGGAAGAGGTGGTGGACCAGGTTGAGGGTGTGGGAAAATAATTTGCTATCACTGTGGCAAAGCAGGGCACTTTGCGCAATATTGTACGAATCACATGCACATGTCAGGTTAGTATTGTCGACCATTTGACCATTTCTTAGAGGAATGTCCAGTACTTATGTCCAAGATGCAAGAAAAGAAGGTGCAACCCTAGTAGCCTACACAGAACATTCAAATGATGAGGGTTGAGCCTCGTGAAGAATATCAGAGCATAAATATAGTGACGATAAGTGGAAGGGCGACTGGCACAAATAAAGGTAAGAAGCCTGAGGATGATGGATGGGTGTGCAAGGCTACTAAGAAGGAATTATACTTTGATCTTAACAACGGTAAGGAAATCTTCATGGAGGCAAAGAAGAACTTCCTTGAGGCCTCTACCTTAGGTAGTCAGGAGAAAATGCCAGAGACTAGTGTGACACAAGAGGTATATCCTTCAATATTAACTACTTTTCTGAAAACCTGTGTGAAGTTACTGTGCAATCTGAAAGAAGTAGAAGGGTTGCAAGAGTTAATCGATAAGTGCGCAAATAAAGAAAATACTCCTGTTAAATAGTGCACTCTGAGGAAAATTGGTAAGCATAAGCATTGCACAAGGCATGAGATGAGGCTCACTGCATAGATAGGTGAATACAAAATGGACTAGGTAATCTTGGATCTGGGGTCTGATGTGAATGTCCTACCTAAGAAGACATAGGAAAGGATCAGGATACCTACACTATAGCGGCCTCCTATTCAGCTATGCATGGAAAATCAACAGAATATTATTCTAATGGGGCGCTTATATGGTGTAATGGTGGAAATTGAAGGCTCGACTACATTGGTTGACTTTGCGGTCATTGAAATAGTGGATGATAGTAACCCATACCCCATGCTACTAGGAATTGATAGGGCTATTGATATGAATGGGGTAATCAACTTAAAGAAGTGGAAGATGACATTCAAAAAGAAGTCTCTCATGGTTGTAGTACCACTAGACCTTGCAGAAGGAGTGTGTTATACTGAGCATGTTTGTGACTATGTAGAAACTGGCGTTGATCTAGATAAAATATACAAGATAACAATGTGAAATGAAGATTGGTTCAATCCTACAACTGATGGAAGAATTTTGTGGGATAGGGATAGCTCATGCACCTTAGATTCAGATGAATAGCTTGAACACTGGTAGAATCAACTCCATGAAGTATCCACACTCCAGTGTAATATGATGACCAAGTCATTGCGATGTGTCTCAATTGGGGTAAGGAATCCTTCACATTATGATGGTTTGAATGATGCGGAGCTGTTTTTGGATGAATTTGAAAGGGAAGTACCAGAATAACGTTGCTTCTGGGCACTGGATTTGGCGTTGCATGCTATGCCTTTCCATTGGTGGGGTACAAAATATGAGAACTTTGCTGGATCGAAGGAATATGGAAGCATGATGAAGTTGAGGTTTGGATATGCTAATACCCAGATGACAGAAAAATACTGTGGCAAGGATGATCCGTGCGATCATTTGGCATGATGGACTAAGGCCTGCAGAACAAAACCACAACTAGAATGGGTGCACATTTTTTTTCATATCTTAGATAGAATTCCAATGAACTGGTATTTTGAGACGAAGCTTCACCATGGAATAGATGAATGGGAAATTTTAAGGGATAGTTTTCTATTAAATTTCAGCTTTGAGGATGGGATTGATGAAGCACTCCAAGAAATAAAAGCGGCTATATTCAAAACACCAAAAGGATCTGGTAGAATGGGCTCAACCAGATTGGAGTACACAGTCGCACAATGTGCTAGAGTGTTACAATGTGACTGCTGAAGAAGAAGAAGAAGATCCATGGAATATCACCATTCTAGAGACAACAGGATAACATGAAGTCGAAGGACCGAAGGTGGAAAACCCAAATAGATCAGAACCTTTGAAAACGCGATAGGTAAACATTGGGTCTGAAGCAGAAAGTAAGCTCGCAAACATAGGCGACTATTGGGATGAAGATACAGTTGATAAGGTCACTGAGCTACTATGCGAGTACTAGGATTTATTCCTAATGAAATTTTTAGATTTGAAAGGGATCATCGGAGATTTAGGTGTTATGAATATTACGTTGAAGATGGATGCGAAGCATGTTAAGTAGAGACCTTATCGACTAAATCCAAAATATAAACAAAAGGTGCGCTAAGAACTGGATAAGATGCTGGATGCTGGTATTATTGAGCCAATAGAGAAAGCATATTGGGTAAGTTTGATGGTAGTCCAAGAGAAGAAACAGAAAGGTGAAATATGTATATGCGTAGATCTAAAAAGGATCAATTATGCATGTGTCCATGATTTGTTCCCCACACCATTTACTAACTAATTATTAGAGAGTGTGGGCAGACAGGAGGCTTATTCCTTAACTGAAGGATTTTCGGGATATCATCAAATAAATATCACTCCAGAAGATCGAAGCAAGACAACCTTCATGATGGATTAGGGTTGCTTTCAATATACAGCTATGCCATCTGAATTGAAGAACACGCCTCCAATATTTTCCTATGTTGTGATCGTGGTGTTCAAAGAGTTTATTTATAAATTATTGGAGGTGTATTTTGACGATTGGATTGTGTTTGGGTTAGTGAAGCGCCATGTTTCAAGTTTGTGTCTTATGCCGGATACATGTCGAAGGTATTAGATTGCGTTGAACTTGAAGAAGTTCATATTCTCTATGCCCTTTGGGATCTTGTATGTAAGCAGGGATTGATGTTGGACCTTGTGAAGATCATTGTAATTGTGAATTTGGAAGATCCTAAGAATCTGAAAAAATTGCACACGACATTGGGGCACACTAGATATTACAAGAAGTTTATCAAGGCATATGCTCAGATAATAGCACTGATGGAGAAATTATTGAAGAAATATTGGATGTTCTACTAGGATGAAGATTGCGAGCACAGTTTAGATGCCTCGAAGGAGAAAATGGTGACTATGCCTATTTTGGTGTTTCCAGACAGGAAGAGAGAGTTCCATGTGCATGTAGATGCGTCTTGTATTGAGCTAGGTGCATCATTGACACAGGTAGGTGAAGGAGAAATCGATCATCTGATAGCCTTCGCAAGCATAAAGTTATTAAAAGCTGAGAATAATTACTTCACTACAGAGTGCAAAGGGATGGCGATGGTCTATGCACTGCAAAAGTTTAGACATTATTTGTTGGGTGGACACTTCAAAATGTATACAGATCACTCCATGCTGAAATACCAGGTCAATAAGCCTATGTTGGGGGGGAATATATGCTGATGGTTATTGTTGTTTTAGGAATATGACTTTGAATTGTTTGTGAAGTTTGGAAGGTTGAATGCAGGACTAGACCATCTGTCAAGTATTGAAATAGGCGAAGAACCAAATAGTTTCGAGGAAGGACTACCGAATGCGCATCTCTTTGTGGTGCATGTCACAGATGAACATTTCATAGATATCATTTAGTTTTTAACAATGAGAACAACTCATGAAGGTTATTCTACCCAAAAAAAGAAGGCATTAGTAGTCTGCAATTCTGATTTTTTAGTGATTGCGGGTCACATGTATAAGATGGGAAATGATGAAATGTTGTGAAGATATGTTCCAGAGTTTGAACATGCTAGTATCCTCGCTGAAACACATGGAGGAGTGGCAGGAGGTCACTAAGTAGGGAAGGAAACTATGCAGAAGATTTTGCACACTGGGTTAAGGTGGCCAACATTACACAAGGATTTTAAGGCATACTGAAAGGCATGAGATGCTTGCGAAATCAAGGGGAAACCTTCGCTAAGGGATGAGTTGACCTTAAATCCTCAGGTTTCGTTACAGGTTTTTGATAAGTGGGCCATTGATTTCATAGGTCTAATACAACCACTAGGTAATAAGACGGGTGCGTGGTATATCATTACTGCAACAGAGTAGTTAAATAGATGGATGGAAACGAATCTAGTGAAGGATTGTACAGTTGCCACCACTGCAAATTTTTTGTTTGAATATGCCTTAATGTGGTTTGGATGCCCTAATATATTGATGAGTGATAGGGGTACACATTTATTGAATGAAATGATCAGTGTGATGCTTGAGGAATTTTAGGTGTATCATCAGAAGAGCACGCCCTATCACCCATAGACAAATGGAATAGTGGAAGCATTTAATAAAATTTTGGAGAATGCATTGACGAAGGTCTGCAACGCATAGAGGAATGACTGGGATATGCACATACCAGTCGTGTTATGGGCATACTGGATGACCTATAAGAAGCTGACAGGCCAAACAAAATTTAGGTTGGTCTACGGAATTGAGGTAGTAATGCCTATGGAATATATTGTGCCAATTTTACGTATTGCATCTTTGAAAAAAATGGCAGATCACGAGACCTTAGAGAAATGGCTTGCGCAGATCATGGAGTTAGAAGAAGACCACTTTCTTGTAGGATTTCACCAGCAAGTGCAAAGGGAATGCGAGAAATCATGGCATGATAGGCATATTAAGTTGTGCACTTTTAAGATAGATGATTTAGTGTTTCTATATGACAGCAAGTTCACCAAGTTTCCAAGGAAATTTCAAATGCACTGGTTGGGGCCATATGTTGTTAAGGAGATCAATAATGGTGGCACAGTTCAGCTCGTGAAGCTGAATGGGGAACCATTCCATGGGAAAGTGAGTGGGAGTAGCTGAAGTTATACATAAAGGATCCTTCCCTTGTGTAATGACTATAAACTATGGGATAGTCTTAGTAATCTAGAAAGCTACAAGGGATTATGGGACTATAAACTACATTGGCCAACAAGGAGAAAAACATAGTAGGTAGGTTGTACGATAGAAGATAGGAGTGCGCCAGGTGAAGTTGTTCTGGATGAGCTACGTCATGGAGAATGGTGTCCCATAGTTGGGGCCAAAAGTAGTCAATGGGGCGCTTATATGGTGTAACGGTGGAAATTGAAGGTGTGCGTGCGTTGGTTGACTTTGAGGTCATTGAAATAGTGGATATCAACCCATACCCCATGCTACTAGGAATTGACAGGGCTATTGATATGGATGGGGTAATCAACTTAAAGAAGTAGAAGATGACATTCGAAAGGAATTCTCTCACGGTTGTAGTACCACTATACCTTGCAGAAGGAGTGCATTATATGAAACTTGTTCACAACTATGTAGAAAGTGACATTGCTTTGGATCAAACATACAAGATAAAAACATGATATGAAGATTGGATCAATCCTACAGCTAATGGAAGAATTACATGGGATAGGGAAAGCTCCTGCACCTCAGATTCGTATGAAAAGCTTGAACACTGGAAGAATCAGCTCGACGAAGTATCCATGCTTCAGTGCGATATGATGACCAAGTCATTGTGGTGTGTCTCGAATGAGGTAAGGAACGCTCCACATTATGATGGTTTGACTGATGTGGAGCTATTTTTGGATGAATTTGAAAGGGAAGTACCGAAGGAACATAGCTTCTAGGCACTGGAGTTGGCGTTGCGTGCTACACCTCCCCATTGGCAGGGTATGCACAAGGAGAACTTTGCTGGATGGAAGGTGTTAGAGTCGGTCTAGTCATCCCTCCATCAAAGATCAAAACTCTTTTGCATTTCATGTTTAGGTGTCCCATTTCGCTCGATCAGTTGCATTCCATTAGGTGCATGCCATAAATTTGTCGGAAGGGATTTTTACATTCATCCCCCTCATGCTTTACACTATTGGCTCAGGTATGTTCATCAAAAGCAAGTCTTAAAAGTCATTTGCAGTCCTATTTCAGTTTCTAGGTCATAACAGTCATTTTAGTCATTAGGTCTAGGGTTAGTCAATTTGGTCTTTGACAAAGTCTAATAAAGCCAACAGGCCAGAGGGAGGTCCTTGATAAGTTGTTATTTCAAATATTTTTATCCTCATATAGATGGATTATGACTTTTCTGCAAAAATCTGTTTTGAATACAAGTCGACATTTTGTTGTTTGTAATAATTTTCAAAAAATTCCAGTTCTTGAATTCTTCAGGCGCAGCCCTGGTCTCCTTTTCCAAATTCCATTTAAGCTATTCCTGCAAGCAACTGAGCATTCATCGGACCATGAAGTGGAAACTCAAAGTGACTCACCCTTCGAAGAACAGGCACCCCGGGGGCCTCATAAAAGTGGCAGACATGTTAGGGAAGAACGGATCACCCTTACAGAATTGCAGGCCTGCCCTCTTGCTATGCAGTGTTTTCAGCATCAATCATGCTATGAGTTTTGTCAAAAGGTGGCTAGTGTCCAATTTCATCATGAGCTGGCTCATCTTTTTGTGCTGCACTTGCACGGAGATCAAGCTATCTTGGCTGGTGTCACCTTCACAATTACACCAGAATCTGTCTCATTAGCAACCGGTATACCGAACATTGGTGAACCATGCCACAAGAAACAGTAGATTAAATGGCAGCATTATGAGCCATACATAAAAATGAGTTTCTTGAGGCAGCTCAAGAGAGTGTTCCCGTTCCGATATCTGAAAGATGAATATGCTCCACTAATGAAATTGATCATGAAATATTTCAGTTGTAAGGGACGATTCTCCTGTCTCTATGCTTATCACATCAGGTTGCTAATGCATTTCACTAGGGTACGGATGATGAACATTCCGTATTTCATTTGCCGGAACATAGAGAGGATGACCACCTTTATACAGCATAAAACACCTCAGCAGAAACTTAACAGTGTCTATCATTTTTCTCTTATTAAGATTTTGGTGGTTCATCAGCTTGGATTGCAGGGAATCACTTGGGATGATTTCATCTCTCGTGATTTCTTCAGAGCTTCACAGGGATTATCAGGGGTTAAGCATGAAGGTGAACCTTCTCATCAGTATGAGTGCCATGAGACTGTTAGTGTGCCGGTTTTCATCACATATCAGAGAGGCACCAGACATTTGTTTGCAGCGACAAAGCGAGTGTAATCTCCACCCGGGGTGGAAGGGGCCTCGCTTCCTCCATCAGCATCATAGGTACAAGACAAAGGAAAGAGGCCAATGCAGGATGAGGGGCCTTCAAGTGAGCCATCAGGTGAATGAGAGACCGACTCCATTCTCATTCATGATTATGATACTAATACGGGTCCACAAAGCGCCAAACTTAGAGAGATCATCTGGGAGCAGCAAACAGAGATCGAAGCCTTATCCCTTGACTTGGAGAGGGTTAAGCAGACTATGAGGTACTTGGAGTAGAGGAACAAATAGCTTGAGGATCAGCAACCAATCATGGAGCTACAAAACATTCGTGAGCATCGCCAAGCCGCACAAAGGAGAAGAGTTGAGCTCACGTCATTGGAGCAAGAGATTAATGAGGATCGGGAGGCCAATATCGAGAGAGTTAACATGCACTTAGAGATGATACTGGAGAAGGCCAAAAAGGACCATGCATTTCTGAGACACATGGCTTTCCACTACATGGCGGGAAACAAGGTGTGCAAGGCCCGAATCAGGAATTTGAAGGCGAGATTGAGGAAGGCAATCAAGAAGCAAAAGAAGCAAAGGGAGCTCGATCATCTTCAGATATTGGCTGAGGCCTATTTAGCCGAACATAACACTTAATGAAGAAGCTCCAGCCCAAATTTCAAGAAATTTGGGGCATTTTTGTTTTTTTTTGCAAAAAAAGGGTTTTTCTCCCTGTGCGTCGCGCCACATGGCGCGCGCTTACGATAGGAGGCACCAAATGCAAAAAAGTTTATATTTTTGGATTTTTCATGAAAAAACATGACTTTTGGTGCATGGCCAAGAATTTTGGGCAAGTTTTGAGTCCTCAGGAGGTCAAAAACACCCTAAAAATGACCTCTCTGCCCCTATTTTCACACACAGGAAGCAGTCTTAGGAGATTGAATTTTGGAGGGGAAAAGGGGCACCAAATTCAGAAATTATACTTGGGTTGGAAATTAGATAGGTAGGGCGTTCCAACAAGCACACTTGGGCTCAATTTGGACTTAAGAAAGTGCCTCAAAAACATAATCGAATTAGCGCGACACACAGAGGTTTTTTGACCATTTTTCCACCTTCCAGCTCAAAAATTTGGCCAGTTTGACTAGTTTTTCTTTGTGATGTAATTTTTGAATTATCTTGATGTAATTGGGTGAAAATGATGTAATTTTGGTACTCATTTACTTGTTCTAGAGGATTCATTCATCAAAAAGTGAAAATTTAATGAATGAATCAGTTTCCTACCTTATACAGGGAAGTTGTTTTGACTGCCTAGATTTTAGTGCTTTGTTTAGAATTGGTTGAAACAACTCCTAGAATGATGAGCTCGACCCCTAGAGGCAAGGGAATAGGTTGGCTTGCCTATATTATGTAATTTCTAAGTCATTTTCAGGGTTGGACTCTTGGGAAAATTTTGGCACTCTATTGTACATTCACTTCTGCATTTTTGGCTAAGGAAAGACCAGGGTTTTGCAGCACTGTTTGGGATCCATGTGGCTTTATGTTTTTATGGTGTGCTTCTTTGAGTAATTGTAAGTTTATCTAGTGTTATGTGTATCATTTTCAAGCTTCTTCTTTTGAATTTGAACAAATTAGTGATTAAGGTAGAATCCATAACTGTTATGCTCTGCCTTTGAATTTGTTTAAATTTTCATGTTTTCATCTGTTTAAGGAGAATTCTTGAGACTCTCTTGCTCTCCTTAGCTCCTCACCAGTCTGATCTATCCATATCACTCACTTTAAAGCATCAAAATGATTTCCTTCCTTGCCCCAATTGGAACTCTGCAGAAACTGTGCTTCATCCCCGAGGCCAATTTGCCTTTCCCATTTTTTTCAACAAAACCCTAAAAAACTCAAATAAAATCGTTTGCACTTAATACCTAGCCTAAAATTAGTTGCTAAATTAGTCATCTCCAACCCCATTAAGTATCTTTCGCTGAGATTGACCCGGAGAGAGCCCTCTCCTGTCCTCGTAGGGCTAGCTACGAGGCTGAGCATGGTTTGATGTAGACCTAGAACCTTGTCTTTTTAGCCTGAGACAAATCTAGGCTCTAACATAGTGGCAACCATACTGGGGAAGAAAATGGTTTTCTTGTTGATGTCATTGGTTTTCTAAGCTACAGATGGAGCCTGAAGTTATGCCATGTAGCCTTCGAAATGCTTTTGCTTTGAATTAGCCCAAGTAGATAAACGCTGCTTCAGTTAATCACCGGTCTAGCTTGTAATCGTGACACTTGACCTGTAAATCGCCCCAGTACATTTGAGAATTCTAAGCTTTTGGACGATAAGCTTAGGATTTGAGAGGCTGAATAAGTTGTCTATGCTCCTTTGATTTCTTGAAAATAACACACTAGCTTCAAAGAGATATACCAGAGCTAATCCAGATCCAAATCCTCCCCCTTTCTATGAAAATCCTAATCTAATTTCAAGAATTATTCGCCAAGAGAGCTCTGTCACTCCCGTGTTTAGATCTTGTTCATGCCCGACAATTTTTAAGTATCTTGAAGAGCTTGATTTTGATGAAACTTTGAATTTTCATTGTTTAAAACCAAGTCTGAAAACTCTCTTGAGTCTATCGTCCCAAATCCGAATTTTCTTGTTGCTCTAGATATTGAAAAGTCTAATAAGTCTATTGAAAATTTCATTCTAAGACAACTCCAAACTGACATTGAGGCTACAAATATCATTGATTTCCTAGAGGCTGCATCTGCAACTCTTGGAGCCGTCTCAACCCCATCTAGCTCAAGGGTTCCCACGGAGCCACCTTTCATTCCCACCCTAGCCCCGCAGCCTAATATTGCTAATCAAAAGTCTACTGTAAATTCACCTCCATCTACTCCTTCTACATCCAAAATTGCTTCACCTCCTCACACACCTCCTCATACACCTCACACATCAGCTTCTCCTACTCCTCCAAAATCCCCCAGACCAAGTCCATCAAGAGAAATGGCTGCTCGGTTTGCACCTATTGTGCTGCCTCAAGTTTTGAATGACATGAGCGCAGATTATCAGAGCAAAATTCCCTTGTTTTATGGAACGCCTCAGGGTATCACAACTTGGCAACATGTCATCAAAATGACAGATTTCTTTGATCTCCATGAGATCGATGAAGAAAATGTGACCATGAGGTTATTCATGCAGAATTTCGGTTGCGAGGTAAGAAAATGGTTTAGAGCTTTGTCGGCTAGAAGTATTCCTACATTAGAAGAGCTTAAAAGACAGTCTTTGGAACACTGGGAAGTAAAGAAAGATCCTCTGCAAATCACTTCTGAATATACCAAGATCAAGTGAAATGCTGGTGAGTCCGTTCAAGACTATTGTATTAGATTCAATGTGGTTTATAATGCAATTCTGGATGATTTAAAGCCAACTAGAAGATCAGCTTTACTTAAGTTCCTGGATGGTTTTGATCCGGACATGGCTTATCAGTTAAGGGAGAGAGATCCAGCTACCTTAGAAGAAATGCAGAAAATTGCCATTAGTGTTGAGGCAAATTTGAATGAAAAGACAGCTAGAATGAAAGCTGAAAAGAAAGTCTCAATAAAGGAAGAGGCCTGTACCTCAGATCAGGTGTTACGCAAGGTAGAAAAGATGATTGAAAGGTTGACACTTGATAAGCCTGAACCGCAGATTCGGAATCCCAATTTCTGTGGCCAGTAGGAGCCACAATTTAGGATCAAACAACGTGAACAATGAGCACAAGAAACAACATCACAACAGCAGAAAGTAAAGACACCTCTTCAGGAGAATTTTGTTGGCCCCGAATCTGATGATGAACACCATGTAATAGGAGAAGAAAATCACTTTTTTACTCCAGATGATATGCTCACATTTATCACTGAAGAGGATGAGTATGCAGAAAGTTCAACTGTACAACATGATGCAGATTTTATCTTGTCGAATGACACAACTCTTGAAGAGGAGTCAGATGAGTATAAAAGAGGGTATATGCATGCCTTGTCTACCCAACAGCGTCAGTATTCATTAAGAAACAGAAATGTCCCCATCAATCCAATCCAAAAGAGAAAGGAAGGTATGGCATCTAAGAATGAGCCATCGGTTGCACCAAATAAAGGCAAAGAAGTTGTTGATCCTATGCCTAACAAATCTCCATCAGCAAATGAACAATTTAATCAGCCCATTGTACGGAAAGATAAAGCTGAGAAGAAAGAGGTTCCAGCCAAAGAGGTAGAGAAGACTTCTACTTTTCGTTTAGAAAATGAAATTTATAAATTGAAGGTATCTATTCCCTTGACTGAATTGATGAGGAACAGCAGTTATAGAGGTCACGTTTCCAAAATTTTGAATTTCGATCCAATGTCTGATATGGTGAGTGTGGAAGATGATAAACCTGAACTGATTTTTGGACCAGCGTTGAATGGTGAGTCTCCAGACAGCAATGTGCCTCCTTTTTATATCAGTTTGAGAGTGCATGAGTTTGTGTTGCACAATGCCATGTTTGATTCCAGTGCTTCCCACAATCTTATGCCAAAAGCTACCATGGAGAAGTTGGGTTTGGACGTCACAAGGAAATATCATGATTTGTATTCATTTGATTCCAGTAGGGTGAGATGTATTGGGCTTATTAAAGACTTGGTGGTCAGTATGGATCAGATTTCGGCTAAGAATATTTTGATGGATGTTGTTGTGGCAGACATTCCTCCCCGATTCGGTATGCTTCTTCCAAGGTCTTAGGGAGCAAAGATCAAAGGAACTATGCAGTTTGATTTCTCCTATGCAACGATTCCAGTGTTTGGCCAAATGAGAAAATTGTATCGTGAACAGAAATGAAATACATGATTACAAGCAAGGAGAAACCAATTAATAATCCGATTAACTATGTACATACAGATCTAGAGTCTTTTGTGTTGTATTCAGATAGTTTCAATGATATTGATAGTCAGTTAGTTATAGTAGATGATATTCGAGAAATAGCAGAAAATTTCAGAGAATTTTTGAAGAGAGAAGGACGAGAACATGGAAGTACCTTTCAGCAATCAGAAAAAGATGATGGACAACAAGCAGAAAAAATAGAGGAAAAAGAGTTTCAACACTTAGAAGAAGAGGAAGATGGCCTCTGGACCATGGATTTCAATGGCGCAGTGGGTAATGATGGTGCTAGAATTGGAATCTGGGCACGCAGTCCTTTTTCTGCTCCAAACAAAGTGCCGAGTAATGTGCGAGTATGTTCTTACAAACTTGATTTTGATTGCTCAAACAATGAAGCTGAGTATGAGGCTTTGATTGCTAGCCTAAAGATCCTAAGAAAGCTGAATGCTAAGAGGATTGCTGTATATGGCGACTCTGAATTGGTGCTTAAGCAAGTTAAAGGCGAATATCAAGCAAAGCATCCTTGGAGGCGGGCATACTGGAATGCTGTTCTAGACATTTTGTAGCTGTTTTCAGATTACACTTTGACGTGTGTGCCTCGTATTCAGAACAATATTGCTGATGCACTTGCTAAGTCAGCAAGTAATTTGAAGATTCCTATGAAGTCAAGCAATAAATTTGAAATCCATGTGAAGCATCGTCCGACTGTCCCGGAAAATCAGAGATATTGGCAATTTTTCGAAGATGATGAGGAGATTAATGATTTTCTGCAAAACAAAGGTAAATTCAAAGATACCTCAATTGATGTACAACATGATGATGGAAAAGATGATGTGCAGATCAATCAAATGGAAGTGTTGTAGCTCAAGGATAATGTGATTCCAAAAGGATTGATAAGTTTAGAAGAACTCTTTGATCATGATGACGTACCCCGCAAACCAACATTGCAGCCAACAGAAAAGGGAGTTGAAGACGTGAACATTGGAACAGCCGAGCATTCGAAGATGGTAAAGCTGTCCAAAACATTGCCACCGAAGGTAAAGGCCAAATATATCAATTTTTTGACATCTTTTGCCGATGTGTTTGCGTGGGACTATTCTGATTTGAAGACATATGATACCAATATAATTCAGCACACTATTCCTATTAAGCCTAATCAAAAACCTTTCAGACAGAAGTTAAGAAGGCTTAATCCAAAATTGTTGCCATCAATTGAGAAGGAGATAAACAGGTTGTACAAATAAGGAATCATTGTTCCCATCCGGTTTTCTGATTGGATATCTAATTTGGTGCCCGTGTGAAAGAAGACCGGTGAGATTCGTTTGTGCATTGATTTTCGGAATCTCAACAAAGTTTCATTGAAGGATAATTATCCGCTGCCAAAAACGGATCACATACTTTAGCGAGTAGTTGGAGCATATCGCATGTCACTACTCGATGGTTATTCCGGATATAACCAAATTTTAGTCCATGAAGATGACCGAGACAAAACAGCGTTCACCACTCCGTGGGGAACCTTTCATTACGCCAAAGTGCCTTTCGGTTGAAGAATGTGGGTGCAACTTTTCAGTGGGAAATGGACTTTGCTTTCGCAAATGAGAAGGATGTCTTATTGGTTGTGTACCTTGATGATTTGACCGTGTTTTCCAAATCATATGAAGAACATTTGTATCATTTGAAAATTGTCTTTGAAAAGTGCAGAAAATATGGTGTGTCGCTGAATCCTAAGAAGAGCTTGTTTGCCATGGATGAAGGCAAACTACTTGGGGACAGTATCTCAAAGGATGGCATCCGTATTGATCCAGCACGTGTGGAAGTGATTCAGCAAATTGACCTGCCCCGGAATAAGAAGGAGATTCAATCATTTAAAGGTAAGATGAATTTTCTATGCCACTTTGTTCCTTATCTTGTTGAACATCTTAGGGAGATTACAAACATGCTTAAGAAGGACAGCCAAGTGTCGTGGACGGAAGAGGCTGTAAAATCTTTCAATTTAGTAAAATTGGCTCTTTCTTCAGCTCCGGTTCTAATCAGCCCGGATTATAATCAGGATTTTATATTGTTTTCATTTTCTTCGGAGCATACTATGGCAGTTGTATTAATGCAGAAAAAAGATGAGCATGAGAGACCCATTGCTTTCTTCAGCCGGACTATAAGAGATGCTGCTTTGAAATACAACATTATCAATAAGCAAGCCCTTGCACTTGTAAAAGCACTGGAAGATTTCCGTGTGTACATTCTGCATTCCCATATTTTAGCTTATGTTCCTAACGCTGCTGTCAAAGATGTTTTGGTCCAGACCGATCCTGAAGGAAGATGTGGAAAGTGGATAGCAGCTTTGCTGGAGTATGATGTGGAGATAAGGCCCACAAATCTTGTTAAAAGTTAGGGATTGACGAAGTTGATGGCTGAATCAAATCTGCATGTCTTAGACATAAATCTGATCGCTGCTATGTCTGATGAAAATGAGCAAAGTTCATCACTTCAGGTATCAAAAATGTTTGTTCTTTCTCCATGGTATTCAGATATCATATATGTACTTCATAATTTGTCCGCACCGCCTAGTATGGCTAGAAACAAAGCTAGAACTCTTAAGTTAAAGGCTGCTAAGTTTTGTATTTTGAATTCTGCACTTTATTGGAAAGATCCCGGTGGCATTTTGTTAAATTGTCTGGTGGAAGAAGAAGCGAAGTAGGTCATGGAGGATTTCCATAAAGGAGATTGTGGCGGTCACCTTTTTTGGAAAACAACGGCAAACAAAATTCTGAGGGCTGGATACTATTGGCTGACATTGTTTGCTAATGTGTTTAAGGTTGTCAAGAGCTGTCATAACTACTAGATTTTTTAGGGAAAGCAGAAATTACAGCCTTTTCCACTTAAGCCCATTGAGGTGAGTGCCCCTTTTCAGTAGTGGGGGTTGGATTTAATTGGTGAAATTCATCCCGCTTCTTCAGGTCAGCATAGATGGATCCTCACAGCGACAGATTACTTCACGATGTGGATCGAAGAAATTCCCACTAGGTAAGCTACAGATGCAGTAATAATTTCATTCCTTGAGAATAATATTTTGTCTCGTTTTGGTTGCCCGAATAAGTTAATCACAGATAACGCAACAGCTTTCAAGTCAAAGCAGATGGTTGAGTTTTGTAGTAAATATCATATTACTTTGGGTCACTCAACCGCCTATCATCCACAAGGCAATGGATTGGAAGAGTCTTCTAACAAATCCTTGGTTAATATCATTAAGAAGATGCTGGAAATAAACATGCAAAGTTGGCATAAGAAGCTAGTCCATGCACTTTGGGCAGATCGAGTAAGTCAAAAGAAATCCATTGGTATGTCCCCCTTTGAGCTAGTTTATGGAGTTGATACAGTGTTCCCTACCTCTCTTGCAGCTCTGGTAGTCACACTTCTTCAAGAGGCTGGTAGTGAAGAAGATCCAATGCAGAGAAGACTAAATCAAATGATCCACTTGCAACAAACATGGGAAGATGTTTTTTAGAACACATTCAAGTTGCAGAGGAGAATTAAAAATATTTACGACAGAAAAGCAAAGGTGGAACATTTCAGTTGGATGATGTGGTGTTGAAGTGGGATGCAAGGAATGAGGAAAAGGGCAAGCACGGTAAGTTTGAAAATCTCTCGAAAGGTTGTTTTAAGATTGTAGCATATCGGGGTCATAATGCCTTTCTTTTGAAAGAGATGAATGGGGAAGATTTTCTAGGAGGGCCGGTCAATGGTCGGCTGCTCAAGCGGTAACTTTTCTGAGTTATTTCTACTGTTATCATTGTCATTGTAAATACCATTTTATTTCAGTTTAGCTGCAAGTGTGTGCTGAGATCTTTTCTTCAGTATGGGGCCCGAAGTGAAGGCTATAATTCTGAAGAAAGATTTCAGTTTTGAGTTCAGTTTGTTGAGTCAGTTTTTTAGTCATTTAGTTTTATTATCGAGTCATTTTGAGTCAAGTTTCAGTCAAATAAATTGAGTCAAAATCTTGTATTTTTTGTCGAAATAATGACTCCATAGCCCAATGGACGAAGGCACTGTCTAGCTCTTCCAGAGATCTGCCGTTCTTGGCACCTCCAAGGAGCTACCATCCCCATTGGAGCCAATGTTAGAGTCGGTCTGGTCATCCCTCTGTTAGAGATCAAAACTCTTTTGCATTTCATGTTTAGGTGTCCCATTTCACTCGATTAGTTGCATTCTGTTAGGAGCATGCCATAAATCTGTCGGAAGGGATTTTGTCATTAATCCCCCTCATGCTTTACATTGCTAGCTCAGGTCTGTTCATCAAAATCAAGTATTAAAAGTCATTTGCAGTCCTGTTTCAGTTTCTAGGTCATAACAGTCATTTTAGTCATTAGGTCTAGGGTTAGTCAATTTGGTCTTCGACAAAGTCTAATAAAGCCAGCAGGCTAGAGGGAGGTCCTTGATAAGTTGTGATTTCAAATATTTTTATCATCATATAGATGGATTATGAATTTTCTTCAAAACTCTGTTTTGAAGACAAGTCGACAATTTGTTGTTTGTAATAATTTTCAAAAATTTTCAGTTCTTGAATTCTCCAGGCACAGCCCTGGTCTCCTTTGCCAAATTCCATGTCAACTATTCCTGCAAGCATCTGAGCATTCATCGGACTATTAAGTGGAAACTCAAAGTGACTCACCCTTGGAAGAAAAAGCACCCCGGAGGCCTCATAAAAGTGGGAGACATGTTAGGGAAGAACCGATCACCCTTACAGAATTGCAGGTCTGCCCTCTTGCTATGCAGTGTTTTCAGCATCAGTCATGCTATGAGTTTTGTGAAAAGGTGGCTAGTGTCCAATTTCATCATGAGCTCGCTTGTCTTTTTGTGCTGCACTGGCATGGAGATAAAGCTATCTTGGCTGGTGTCACCTTCACACTTACACCAAAATCTATCTCATTAGCAACCGGTATACCGAACATTGGTGAAACATGGCACAAGAAACAAAAGATTGACCGGCAGCATTATGAGCCACACATCAAAACCAGTTTCTTGAGGTAGCTCAAGGGAGTGTTCCCATCCCGATATCTGAAAGATGAATATGCTCCACTAATGAAATCGATCATGAAATATTTCAGCTGTGAGGGACGGTTCTCCCATCTCTATGCTTATCACATCATGTTGCTCATGCATTTTACCAGGGTACAGATGATGAACATTCCATATTTCATTTGCCAGAACATAGAGAGGATGACCACCTTTATACAACATAAAACACCTCAACAGCAACTTAACAATGTCTATCATTTTTCTCTTATTAACATTTTGGTGGTTCATTAGCTTGGATTGCAGGGCATCACTTGGAGAGATCATCCGGGAGCAGCAAACAAAGATCGAAGCCTTATCCCTTGACTTGGAGAGGGCTAAGTGGACCATGAAGTACTTGGAGTAGAGGAACAAATAGCTTGAGGATTGGCAGGGAATCATGGAGCTACAAAACATTCGTGAGCATTGCCAAGCTGCACAAAGGAGAAGAGTTGAGCTCATGTCATTGGAGCAAGAGATTAATGAGGATTGGGAAGCCAATCTCAAGAGAGTTAACATGCACTTAGAGAGGTTGTTGGACAAGGCCAACAAGGACCATGCATTTCTGAGACACATGGCTTTCCACTACATGGCGCGAAACAAGGTGTGCAAGGCCCGAATCAGGAATTTGAAGGCGAGATTGAGGAAGGCAATCAAGAAGCAAAAGAGGAAAAGGGATCTCGATCATCTTCATATATTGGTTGAGGCCTCTTTAGCCCAACATAACACTTAATGAAGAAGCTCCAGCCCAAATTTCAAGAATTTTGGGGCATTTTTGTTTTTTTTTTGTAAATTTTTGTGCAAAAAACAGTGTTTTTCTCCCTGTGCTCCGCGCCACATGGCGCGCGCTTACAATAGGAGGCTCCAAATGCAAAAAAGTTTATAGTTTTGGATTTTTAATGAAAAATCATGACTGTTGGTGCATGGCCAAGAATTTTGGGCAAGTTTTGAATCCTCAGGAGGTCAAAAGCACCCTAAAAATGACCTCTCTGCCCCTATTTTCACACATAGGAAGCAGTCTTGGGAGATTGAAGTTTTGGAGGGGAAAATGGGCACCCAATTCAGAAATTCTACTTGGGTTGGAAAGTAGACAGGTAGGGCTTTCCAAAAACTACACTTGGGCTCAATTTTTACTTCAGAAAGTGCCTCAAAAACAACATCAAAGTGGGACGACACATACAGAAATTGGCGCGGTGCACAGAGCTTTTTTGACCAATTTTCCACCTTCCAGCTCAGAAATTCGGCCAGTTTGACTAGTTTTGCTTTGTGATGTAATTTTTGACTTATATTTATGTAATTGGGTGAAAATGATTTAATTTTGGTACTCATTTACTTGTTCTAGAGGATTCATTCATCAAAAAGTGAAAATTTAATGAATGAATCAGTTTCCTACCTTATAGAGGCAAGTTGTTTTGACTGCCTAGATTTTAGTGCTTTGTTTAGAATCGGTTGAAACAGCTCCTAGAATGATGAGATCGACCCCTAGAGGCAAGGGAATAGGTTGGCTTGCCTATATTATGTAATTTCTATGTCATTTTTAGGGTTGGACTCTTAGGAAAATTTTGGCACTCTATTGTACATTCACTTCTACATTTTTGGCTAAGGAAAGACCAGGGTTTTGCAGCACTGTTTGGGATCCATGTGGATTTATGTTTTTATGGTGTGCTTCTTTGAGTAATTGTAAGTTTATCTAGTGTTATGTGTATCATTTTCAAGCTTCTTCTTTTGAATTTGAACAAATGAGTGATTAAGGTAGAATCCATAACTGTTATGCTCTGCCTTTGAATTTGTTTAAATTTTCATGTTTTCATCTGTTTAAGGAGAATTCTTGATACTCTCTTGCTCTCCTTAGCTCCTCACCAGTCTGATCTATCCATCTCACTCACTTTAAAGCATCAAAATGATTTCCTTACTTGCCCCAATTGGAACTGTGCAGAAATTGTGCTTCATCCCCGAGGCCAATTTGCCTTTCCCATTTTTTTCAACAAAACCCTAAAAAACTCAAATAAAACCCTTTGCACTTAATACCTAGCCTAAAATCAGTTGCTAAATCAGTCATCTCCAGCCCCATTAAGTATCTTTCTCTGATTGACCCGGAGAGAGCCCTCTCCTGTCCTCGTAGGGATAGCTACGAGGCTGAGCATGGTTTGGTGAGGACCTAGAACCTTGTCTTTTTAGCCTGAGACAAATCTAGGCTCTAACAGAAGGAATACTAAAGGATGATGAAGTTGAGGTTTGGATATGGTAATACCTGGATGCCAGAAAAACCCAGTGGGAAGGATGATCCACGCAATCATTTGGCATGATGGACTAAGGCCTACGAAACAAAACCACAACTAGAATGGGTGCACATTTTTTTCATAGCTTAGATACAATTCCAATGAACTGGTATTTGGAGACGGAGCTTCATCATGGAATAGATGAATGGGAAATTTTAAGGGAGAGTTTTATATTAACTTTCAGCTTTGAGGATGGGTTTGAGAGCATTGATTAAGTGCTCCAAGAAATAAAAGCAGCTATATTCAGAACACCAAAGGAACTAGTAGAATGCGCTCAACTGTATTGGAGTACGCAGTCACACCATGCGCCAGAGTGTTACAATGTGACTGCTGAAGAAGAAGAAGAAGAAGATCCACAAAATATCACCATTCTAGAGATAGCAAGACAATGTGAAGTTGAAGGACCAGAGGTGGAAAACCTGGATAGATCAGAACCTTTGAAAATGCGATAGGTAAACATTGGGTGTAAAGCAGAAACTAAGCTCGCAAACATAGGTGACTATTGGGACGAAGATATAGTTGATAACGTCACTGAGCTGTTGTGCAAGTACCAGGATTTATTCCCAACGATGGTTTTAGATTTGAAAGGGATCATTGGAGATTTAGGTGTTGATGATGATGATGATGATGATGATGGTTAACATCCACTGAGACCAAATTGGTCTATCGAACCTACAATTTTCTTAATTTTTACTTATCTGGCTCCTCGTTTTTCTTGGCGAGATTGATGTTGTAGCTTTCTTTTTTTTCTCTACGGTCTTCCAACTTCCTTTATCTTGCATCTCCTTCATCTCTTTTGGTTCTTGGGACATTGGTGTCTTAGCTTTGCAATCTATTCTGTTCGTTCTTTTGAAGATAGTCGGAGAAGAAGTTTGGTCTAGGAGATCTGCTTTGCTATTAAATGAAGATTTATTTTGTGCGGTATTCAAATCCTCATAATTGTTGGTTTATTGGGGCGGGCTTTCTCCTTGCTTGTCTTGAGAGCTGTCTCTTTCTTCCCTGATTTCTTTTGACTCAAAGTTTTCTCTAGAATATTCTTCTTTGATGATAGTGTAGTGTTCTTTTTGTGCTCCTTCCCACCATGTAGATCTGTGGTGGTTTTTTCTAGAAAAATTTTTCTCAGAGGCTTTTGGGTAATTTTTTGCTAGATGCCCTGTCTCAAAGAAGGATCGACATCTGAAGAGGACACTTTCATAATCAAGTTTCTGGTTCCACACATAGTCTTTACTTGTTAGGTTTATTTCAGTTGGGAATCCGACGCTGAAGTCCATTTCCACACAGATGCGTGCATAGGTGGTTCTGGCATATTCCTCTGTTTCTGGGCACCTGCAGTAAAATTTCCCAATTGCATTTCCGATGGCTTTTAGCGAGGAGAGATTCCAAAGATGCAAGGGTAGGGTTGGTAATCTCACCAAAACTGATGTTGAGGTTATCACTGTTGTAGAGGGATCGAATGATGGGTTCCATGGCTTCATGAATAGGCCTGATTTTTCCCAAAACCAAGGGTCGGAATCTAGAATACATTGTCTTCTTTCAGGATTTTCAAAATCTACTATAAAGAAACCCCTAGCACAGGGGTAGATATTAATTTCATCAGAAATGACAGGCTTCCATACCTCCGAGATCCAATTGTGGAGTGCTGTCAGCCGTGGCTAAATACCGTTGAACCGGCAGATTAGGGCACTTTCGGAAAACTTCAAAGCTTCATCGAGTGAGGCCTGGACCACTTGGATAGTGGGAGCTGGGGCTTCAATGACGATATGGGTAGGAGATTGCCCTTGAGAGGCGGATGAGCCACCAGTTATTTTTGCGAAGCTAGGAGCCATATTTTACTTGCCCGTAGAACCCAGCCGCAAAAAAATAAGGTAGAAGATAAGATTAGATCTAGATCTGGCCGCAAAAAATTAGATCCAGAACTTTGCCGCCTAGATCTAGATCTCTAGATCTAGCCGCAAAAAATTAGATCTAAAACCTAGCCTTGAAGGGGAATGAAATTACCTTCAAAAATATCGTTGGATCTGCAAAGCATCACACAATGGCCTGCGCGTTGGATCAGATCTTGCGACGCAAAAACTAAGATCTGATCAAATTCAATATAAGTCTCACCTTTGCCGCAGGTCTCATTGACTTCAGATCTAAATTCCGACTTAATCCATGCCGATTCAGGTCTCGGTTCTACCCTATCAGAGACCGAGAGTTGGAGCTGCCGACATCCATGGCATGTGTTAAATTTTATACGAAGGGACATCAGGCGTACAGCACTGGAGATATTCTAAAATCCCTTTAGGGTAAACCCAAGTGGATCTACTGGATTAAATTCCCTTTAGGGTAAACCACAATAAGCGTACATTCCTTGGGCTTTTCTCGAATCGAAGTAATATAAAAAATGGACGATCCCAACAGAGGAGCCTTACCGAGGATGGATGCGAAGCATGTTATGTAAAGACCTTATCGACTAAATCCAAAGTATAAATAGAAGGTGTGCCAAGAATTGGATAAGATGTTGGATGCTAGTATTATTGATTCAAGTAGAGAAATCATATTTGGTAAGTTTGATGGTAATCCAAGAGAAGAAACAGAAAGGTGAAATCTGTATATGCATAGATCTAAGAAGGATCAATGATGCGTGTGTCCATGATTTGTTCCCCACACCATTTACTAACAAAGTATTAGAGAACCTAGGTGGACAGGAGCCTTATTCCTTCACTGAAATATTTTCGAGATATCATCAAATAAATATCACTTTGGAAGATCGAAGCAAGACCACCTTCATGATGGAGTGGGGTTGCTTTCAATATACAGTTATGCCATTTGGATTGAAGAACGCACCTACAATATTTTTCCGGGTTGTGATCGTGGCATTCAGAGAGTTTATTTATAAATTATTGGAGGTGTATTTTTATGATTGGACTGTGTTTGGGTTAGTGAAGTGCCATGTTGCAAGTTTACATCTTATGCTGGATACATGTCGAAGGTATTAGATTGCGCTGAACTTGAAGAAGTTCATATTCTCTGTGCCCTTTGGGATCTTGCTCGACCATGTTGTATGTAAGTAGGGATTGATGTTGGACCCTGTAAATATCATTGTAATTGTGAATTTGGAAGCTCCTAGGAATGTGAAAAATTTGCGCTCGACATTAGGGCACACTAGGTATTACAAGAAGTTTATCAAGGCATATGCTCAGATAACAACACTGATGGAGAAATTATTGAAGAAAGATTGGATGTTCAACTAGGATGAAGTTTGCCAGCATAGTTTGGATTTCTTGAAGGAGAAAATGATGACTGCGCCTATTTTTGTGTTTCTAGACTGCAAGAGAGAGTTCCATGTGCATGCAGATGTATCTTGTATTGAGCTAGGTGTGGTATTGACACAGGTAGGTGAAGGAGAAATTGATCATCTAATAACCTTCACAACCATAAATTTATTAAAAGATGAGAAAAATTACTCGACTACAGAGCACAAAGGGCTAGCGATGGTTTACGCATTGCAAAAGTTAAGAAATTATTTGTTGGGTGGACACTTCAAAATGTACACAGATCACTCTATGCTGAAATACCAGGTCAATCAGCCTGTGTTGGGGGGGAAGATATGCTAATGGTTATTGTTGTTTCAGGAATATGACTTTGAATTGTTTGTGAAGCCTGGAAGGTTGAATGTAGGACCAAACCATCTATCAAGTATTGAAATAGGTGAAGAACCAAATAGTTTGGAGGAAGGATTTCCAGATGCACATATCTTTAAGGTGTTCGTTGCGGATGAACATTTCATAGATATCATTCAGTTTTTAACAACGAGAACAACTTCGGAAGGTTATTCAACCTAACAAAAGAAGGAATTAGTAGTATGCGATGCATATTTTTTAGTGATTGTGGGTCACTTGTATAAGATGGGAAATGATGAAATATTGTGAAGATATGTTCTAGAGTTTGAACACGCTAGTATCCTTGCTAAAACACATGGAGGACTGGTAGGAGGTCACTATGTAGGGCAAGAAACTACGCAGAAGATTTTTCACACTCGGTTATGGTGGCCAACATTACACAAGGATTTTAAGGCATACTGCAAGGCATGCAATGCTTTCCAAAGCAAGGGGAAACCTTCACGAAGGGATGAGTTGACTTTAAATCCTCACGTTTTTTTACAGGATTTTGATAAGTGGGCCACTGATTTCAGAGGTCCAATACAACCACCAGGTAAGAAGACGGGCACATGGTATATCATTACTGCAACAAAGTATTTAACTAGATGGGTGGAAGTGTAGCTAGTGAAGGATTGTACAGTTGTCATCGTTGCGAAGTTTTTGTTTGAATATGTCTTAACGTGGTTTGGATGCCCTAAGCTGTTGATGAGTGATAGGGGTACTTGAATGAAACGATCAGTGTTATGCTTGAGGAATTTTAGGTGTATCATCAAAAGAGCACGCCCTATCACCTGTAGATGAATGGAACGGTGAAATCATTTAATAAAATTTTGGAGAATGCATTGATGAAGGTCTGCAATGCATAGAGGAATGAATGGGATGTGCACATACCAGTGATTTTATGGACATACAGGATGACCTATAAGAAGTTGACAAGCCAAACAAAATTTAGGTTGGTCTATGGAATTGAGGTAGTAATGCCTATGGAATATATTGTGCCAATTTTACATATTTGATCTTTGACAAAAATGGTGGATCGTGAGACCTTGGAGAAATGGCTCGCGCAGATCGTGGAGTTAGAAGAAGACCACTTTCTTGCAATATGTCAGTAGCAAGTGAAAAAGGAACGCGAGAAAGCATGGCATGATAGGCATATTAAGCTGTGCACTTTTAAGATAGATGATTTAACATTGCTATATGACAGCAAGTTCAACAAGTTTCTAGGGAAATTTCAAATGCACTGGTTGGGGCCATATGTTATTAAGGAGATCAATAATGGTGGCACAGTTTAGCTCGCGAAGCTGAATGGGGAAACATTACCTAGGAAAATGAATGGAAGTAGGCTGAAGTTATACATAAATCATCCTACCCCTGTGCAATGACTATAAACTGCAAGACAGTCTTAGTAATCTAGAAAGCTACAAGGGATTGCAGGACTATAAACTACATTGGCTAACAAGGAGAAAAATGTAGTAGGGAGGCTGCATGGTGGAAGATAGGAGTGCAACAGGTGAAGCTACGTTGGGTGAGCTACGCCATGGAGGATGGTGTTGCACAGCTGGGGCTAAAAGTAGTGTTTGGAGTTACTATTCATGATTTGATGGTTAAAATTCCCTTAACAGGAGTGGGTAGGTGCCATTTATGGTGAAACTCTTCAAATATCTGCCACCAAAGACACATTTATGATTAGGAATTGGAGGGAACAGTCAGATTTGAATTCAAAGTGTCCTATAAACTGAGCATGTTGGTCCGCCGAAGAACACTTTGCGTTCTAAGAATTGTGTCTGAGCCCTCTTGTTGCTGATGTATGAATCGTAAAGTTTGGGAGGACTTGATTTATAGTCTAATATTCACAACATTTCCTAAAGTTAACAAGAGAAATATTCTCAAGAAAATGATTGCCACAAATACTGCAGAAGTTGTGAGTTCTAAATTTCTTGTCCCTGACGTGGCGGCCCTTGTGATATCAAGTATGGAAGCTACACTTGTTGTGCCTATGACATCAAGGTCTCCTATGCCAAAGTAATTGACTACAAAGGAGAAGAAAAAGAAACTTATGTCGATGAGACAATCACTGCAGAAGAATATGGAGGTTCGGTATAAGGAGAAGAAGGGTAAGCAGCCAAAGAAAGTTGTCAACTTGGAGGAAGAGGAATTCCAACAAGTGGAGGAATTGGATGTTGAGGAGGTCAAGCCTATCAAATGGCTCTCAAAGTATATCCCTCCATGGAAAGGGAAAGCCAAAGTTATGAAAGACCTCGATTCAAGGAATTTTACAGTCTCGACACCCTTGTTTCTAGAACAGGTGGAATTTGAAGGCACAACCTTAGCACGCATTATAGTGTTGGAGATGGAGGATTGGGATCTTGCGGACAATTAGATATTACCTCATTTGTCCCTAGAAAATATATGAACAAGATTTACTATGAAGACACCGAGGTTATGCGGTTGGAACCCATGAAATGTGTCAAAGGTGTTGAGCAGGTCGGGTTCTAACACATGCTATGCATGCCTCATTTTCATAGATCAATAATCAACATGGCGTATGTGTGCCAGCTTCTCATTATGGTGCATGATGGGTGCCTATGGCTTGGGGAGCCCATCTAGATCAAAGATATGCTAATTCATCAGATAAGAAAGTTGCCCTACAAGGGAGTGGACCCCGCCAAGGAGTTTGGAGCGAAAAGTGGAGAAAAGGAGTTAGCAGATAAGATGGAGATAGAGTTTGGTCTTGTAAAGAAGTTGCATGAATATTCTATCCACTCCATTCAAGACTAGGTGGTGCAATTTTCTGCCCAAATACTTGCAAGAATTATTATGAGGAAACGCCACACAGATGAAGTTCTGATGCCTGTAGTATAATTTGCCACTCAGTGTGTGAAAGAAGTACAATATAAATGGGTGAAGTATTTGTGCAAGGATTTCCTCATGAACTATCGTGAAGTTCAAGAGGACAGTAAGGCGTTCCATTATGCATGGCTACCATTGTCTATTGTTTTAGTAGTAAGGAGATTGCTAGAGGATAGTTAGTTTCCCCTGCAGCCAGAAGACGTACCAAAGGCAATGAAGTTCGCTTCCCTATGGGAAACAAAGGATCCAGAGAGGATCAAGGGGTCGAATATTTTCTGGATCTTAATGGAGATGGGCCTTAGGAAAATCATTAGTCAACGGCCAAGGCTGTACCCAACTTTGTATGAACAATTAAGGACCTTTGTGGAGTTCAAGGTTGAATTCCACAATGTGTCAATTAGGGTGTAGAAGGACCCTAAGCTTACATGGCACAAGTTTCCATAATTATTCTCAATGACAAATGTACAGGAGATCGTGGGGAGTTTTCTAGTAGAGTGGCGCAAACCCACAGACCTTGATGCAAGTACCATAAAGGGTGCTGAGAGCTTTGTTGCGTAGTCAACTGTTGCATAGAAGCATAAAGAGGTAGAATAGAAGGAAACGCGAGCTCTAGCCGAGAAAAAGAAGAAAGAAGCTACTGAAAAGACAACTGCAGAAAAAGAAAGCACTACGAAGGAGCGTGTTGAGGCAGAATGCACTGGTACAAAGGAAGTCAAAGAAGCAGCTTCACAACATACTTATGAGAAGGAAATATCAGGCCAGGGCAGAGGCATTGGAGAGGAGAAGATCACTCCCTTCACATTGAAGAAGTGTGGAAAGGAGACACTATTGGGCCATGAAAGAAACATAAGTTAGACAACCAGATGAACGTTGACTTGATGGTCCTTATAGAAGGATATCTTAATGATATCGGTGACAAGGTTAGAGATACCACAACAAAGTTGTGGCAGCAGTTTGAACAAGAATATATGCAGACGCTAGGGAGCATCTAGAAGGATCTGCACAAGTTGCAGATCTAGAATGGCAGGATTCAAGTGAGTGGGGTGCAAGCGAGCGTAGTGCAAGGGAGTGGGGAAATAGAAGAGCTTGAACAGACACTAGACCTCAGGGTCATATCGTTACCCAAAGGATCTATTCACGTGGAGTTAGATGAGGATCACACTATGTTAAGTACTATTAAGGACATGGGGGTAAACTTGGCCATGTTGTCACTTCAGACCCTCAATGCACTACATCATGGAGTTTCATATGAGCTAAGGATTAGAGAGAGGCACACCCTTCCAGGCATTAGTGAGTTCAAGGTCAGCAATGAACATTCACGAAGAAAGCTCAGGCACTGAAAGAAAAGGAGGAGCTACAAACATGAAGTCAGAACCTGGAGACAACCACAGAGCAGGCATACAAGTCAGTTCATAAATTGAACATCTCGTACGATGCTATAGCTACATCAAAAATAAAAAAAATGGTTGTTGTCGGCATTATGATGTATGTGTTGTAGTCGATGGCAACCCACTTGTAGCTGAAGAACTCACTTGTATATGGTAACTAGATGAATCTACAAAAGAGATAGCAGATGTGACATAATGCATGACAAGTAGTGTTTACAGATGTGATGAAATGCAGGGCAGCTTCAAGGAATCAGTTCAGAAGGCAACTCACTCAGATGAAAGATCACAGTGTACCAGGAAAACAGGAAAGAATGACAGATTTGTCTTCAGAGAATGAAGAAAGAGAGGTATACGTAGGTTCACCATTGACCAAGCCACGTATACACGCAAGTTAACAGAACAAAAGGAGCGTATAATGTACACATGCACTTTCACTAAAAGGAAAGTGCATATACCTTGGAAAAGTTTTGGCCTGAAGTATTTGATCCATGGTATTGGTATTTGATCTGAGGTATTGACCCTAGGTATTTGATCCAAGGTATTGGTCCTAAGTGGTTTTGGTCCATGTTATTGAGAAAGGCCTAAAACTGTAAAAGGAGGAGAAGATCATTAGGCCAAGACACACAAGCATTGAATATCTGATGAAGTGTGAGATCTAGTATGCAGGTTTTTGGGTTATGGTGCATTGCTGGATCTGAAGCAAGGAGGAACCTTAGAGTTTGATGAAAGATAAGATCTAATGATGTATGAGGATATCAAGACTTGAAGTGAATTATCTTTATTTTGATCATGTATCTGAATAACTAGCGCATGTTGTAGTCTGTAAATATGATGATCTGGGTATGACTGAAGTCTGGAATAGTTATAATGTTTAAAGTTCACTTTAGAAAAGAAGCATATACATGTTGTTTCTACATATCAAACCAGTGTAAACATCATAAATTTGATTTGAATATCTGTACGTTAGTTCACTTTGAGGAAAGCGCGTATGCATGCAGGTTCGACACATGGAAGTAGCGTATATCTTATAAAATATGTTTTAGTTGCTTCTGTTTGCTGTTGCAGTGTTCTGGGTTCTGGCTTGGGTTCTGGTTACTGTATTCTAGTGACAGAATTCTGAATGATCAGGTCGATGGGTTTTCAAAGTGATTGATTGATTCAGTTGCGGTTGGTTCAAAAGGTGATTGGTTGATGCAGGTATGTTTGATATGATGTTGTTGATGGATCCAGTTTGAAAATTTATGAAATGTGGTCCCTGGAAGAAAAAGGAGAAGGTCGTAGCCTTCTGTAGGTCAGTGCCTACGTACTAGTAAACACATCAGCTAGTACGAGAGCTAGGGGGTTGTAGCTCCCTTCTAGTAGAAGCTAGAGAACGAGAGAAGGTTGTAGCCTTCTACATGTAGAAGCTTGCATACTACCATAAGATTGCACCAGTACAAAAACTGTAAACAAGATTTTCTTATTAAAAGAAGACAGAGACGATTGCAACAGGTGGTTTTCACCCACATTGGGTTTCCACCTTATATCTTGGTGTTCATGTGTGTTGCTTATGTGTGATGCCTTAATATACTTTTA
Source organism: Pinus tabuliformis (assembly GCA_031772625.1). Lineage (NCBI taxonomy): Eukaryota > Viridiplantae > Streptophyta > Pinopsida > Pinales > Pinaceae > Pinus > Pinus tabuliformis. The sequence continues at coordinate 964,086,215 of CM062817.1, forward strand.
CTGCACTGTCTAATGAATTCCTGATATATTGATACATGATAATTTGGGTAAATCAAAAGATATCTGCATATATGCTAGTTTCATTAAGTAGAGCCACGTATACACGCTAGTTCAATGAACTGAAGTAGCATGTATAAATCAGTTTTGAAAATTAAATTATTGATCTGATAATACTGATTCACCCCCCCAGTATTATTTCCAGCAGTTGTTGCGGTTCTTCTGTCAAAGGATGAGATAGTTAAAGTTACATTCGACTTCTAGATGAAAATCTTAGAGTTGCAAGTAAAGTTGTAGCCAACCACTCTGCTAGAGGTCCATGAGGAATGCGGAGCAATGATTAGGGAAAACATGGGTACATTGGATGCAATAGTCACAGGCTTCCAATTGATATTCGAACATGCCATGGAGCTATGGACAAATTTGCAAGAGGACCCAAATGTGTAGAAGCTTAACACAGATATCCAGGAGACACATCGCAAGTTTGATGAAGTTAGAGCAATTACGTTCACTTTGGTGCTAGTCCAATGCCTTGAATGATTGTAGGAAGGTAAGTAGTTGCAATCACATATTGAAGAGTTATAGAGGAAAGAGACCCTTCTCAAGGCTAGAACGTACCCATGGACAGAGGAATCCTATCAGCTTACTCTGTCACTTTAGGATAAGTTAAAAGCATTGCAACAAACATAGAGAATCATGCACCTCGTAGTGGAAGGCCCGATGATAGAGAAATTGGTCGAGGAAGTGCAACAAGTTGTGGTGCAGAGTTCTACTGATGTAGCAACATTGGAGGTTGAGTTTAGTAACCTTTGCAACAAGATCGAGGTCCCAACTAAGTGACTCGAGGGTGAGTCACCGTATTTGTGTTGGGTACCTATTGGGAGAGGGTCGCCAAGGTGTGTTTTGTGGTTACTTAACCTATTTTTGTAAACATTTTGTAAAGAATGTAAAGTCTCACCAAAATGTGGATGCATAGTGCACAACTAGATAGGAGAAAAAGGGGCTTTAGCCCCTTGTTTGGGTAAGTGATAGGTCGATTTTTGAGACTCACCCATGGTCCATGGACCATGGTATTGTAAGTAAGAATGTTATATATCGTTGAGTCATAGCGAGTCTAAGAAGTAGTAGACAAGTAAAAAAATTCAAGATAGAGATTGTTGGGAAAGTGCTAAGGCAAGAAGGCTCTGCTTCCTACACTTAGGCGAAAGGTGAAGGCTCCTATATTTGAGTGTGCAAGAGGCCTTGGTAAGTCCAAGGCTGAGTGGGTGGACCCCTACAGTTGAGTGCGCAGGGTAGAAGAAGTTTGTAAGCTAAACACTGAGCTTAGTAAAGACTATTTTTGGGACAATTATTTGGCTTATGAGTATTATTCTTAATTTTTTTGATGTTATGTTCTATTGCTCAATGATAGTTTTTCATGGAATAATGTGTAAATATTGTGCGAATATATTGAATGTATAATATTTATGCATGACTTGAATAATTATCTTCTTTTACGAAGATAAGGGTTAATTTTGCTACGATTGCTGATGAATTGGATAGATCTACCAAGGTAGATCTAGGGTTATTAATTAGTGCATGAAAGTGGACAGTTTTCTCCTTTTAAGTCCCTAAAGTCTGATTGCAGACCTTCAAAATGGTATAGAATCTATTTCCTTAGAGTTACAATGATGGGTCATAGAAGGATATTGATCCACGCGAAGACAGATCTGAGCTACGAGGGTTTAAGACCACTTATCACACTATCTCTGGATGAAGAAGCCTAGTTCTATCATCCCCTAATACTACTTCGGATGAGACTACAGCTAACGCTATGCAGGTTGTTGCTGAAAGGGCCAGCAATTAGGGTTTTGTTGGTTGGTGCGAACAATTTTGAACCTGGATTAGGCCCCCTTAAGAAAACACTCTTGATACAACAACACATGCTTGTGCAACTGAGCTATGAGAAAAATAATTCCTATTGGTCCGAGTCTCAGTTATGATTACATTCATAATAGTGCTTACCTAGACACATACATCTGACATCTAGCTACAAGAACAAAATTTCACATGCATGACATCATCAATTGTCAATTGATGAACAACAAAGTATAACACTTAGAAGTTATTACTCAACAAACACAAAGGGAACCTCACCAATACCTACTTAAACCAATATCTCAACTTGTACTTCAACTGGAATAATTCTAATGGTAGCAGACTCACCATTATATTTTACTCATCATGAATAATAGTCATATAAATCAAGGCTGGCATACCAACACTTGGACTTCCAATCTCATATTGACAACATGAACACCATAATCTGACAAAGAATCTAATGACTGTAAATACCAATTGATAGTACCTTTATGTTGATGCTACGATAAAAACCCTCCAAAAAATTCTGACACCTAATTTTGGATCCTACTGAGGATCTCATAATTTATCTCTTTGTATTTACCTCATGGTCAATTAATGTTTTATAAAGTGTTGAAGTCTTCTCTCAAAGTTTTAATTTCCAGGCCACTGGCTCACACACATACTAAGTCTCCGATGATTTCATGGGAAAACTTCCTTTACACAAGCTCGAACAAGCATAGCACTATCCACAAGATGGCATAGATACATTGTTCAACTCAGGTGGATAGCTAGTTCATGCTTTAATTGTGAGTCTCTCTCGCCTTGATTGCAATTATACTTTTAGTTCAATGAGTTTTCTCAACTACCATATTTTACTCACTTTCGCTTCCACAAGTGTCATTTTCACATTTGTGGTTGCCTCTTTCACTTGCTTCCACTTCAATAAGTTTGTTCATGTTATCTTCACTCTATAAAGTGCCATTTTATATTTTTTTTTGCATTTTGCAAGTGTTTTCTTCATGTTTTTCTCTTGTCGCAGGTGTCACTTTTGTTGTTTCACTCCTGCATGTGTCACACCTTTCCATACCACCAAATTTACTTCTGGTGCACTCTTCTACATTATATGGTCTTACATATCATTAGAATCTGCACTAGACACATTCTTATAGATTACCGCATCTTTTGGTCATAGTCATCTCTCCTGTCGTAACTTGTGTTCTAAGGGTTGTAATGTGTCATTTCAAATGTTGCACTTATAAATAGGTGTTTCTTGGATGTCGTTTCAAGGTGTGATTAATGTTCATGAATCATGTGCATTATGTTGGCTTGTATTGATGGAATTTATGAGTGTGATCCATGTTTAAGTTGTGTTAGGATGCATTTATTTCTCCTAAGAGGAATTTATTACAAAATAATATCTAACAATTTCTGGAAAAAAATATGAACAATAAACTAAAGATAAAAACAATCACTAGAAAACTGCAGGAAATATGGAACTACTAGAAACTCTTCAGCCTTCAAATATGGAAATTGGTTCATTAATGCTGATCCTACTAGAAACTCTTCAGCCTTCAAATATGGAAATTGGTGCATTAATGCTGATCCTTTGCATTGGAATCTGGAATGGAAATATGGAACTACTAGAAACTCTTCAGCCTTCAAATATGGAAATTGGTTCATTAATGCTGATCCTACTAGAAACTCTTCAGCCTTCAAATATGGAAATTGGTGCATTAATGCTGATCCTTTGCATTGGAATCTGGAATGGTTGAAGTTGTCTTCACAAAATGTGTTAGCTTCCCTTTCAAACTTAATTAACCTTGCCACCTATATCAACTAATTGTCCCTTTGAGTGTTATTCCTGAGTCAAAAATCTAAAAATAATTGCATGTCTGTTTATGTTTTCCACCTATTTGATCAATGAATTATTTGTATTTTAAAGTTAAACCAAACTTATGTGTTGACCATTTTTTCCCATAGTCTTTTCCTTCATCATCCTTTGAATACTTCATCATTGTTGCAAAATAAATGGGAAGAAAATATTTTGAATAATATTTCCAAATATTTTGCTTAAACCTGTAAATGAATTTCATAAACAAAATCTCAAAATATTTCTTTAAATGATTTTATAAACCATTATCTTGTTTTAAAATCCATGACTTGTTTTTTTTTTAAATCCATATCTTGTTTCTTAAATTTATATATTGATGAATAAATGGGATTCATAAACATATTTTATAAAAACCATCCACTGATTTCCTTGCCATGGATTTTGAAAACCATGTCTTGTTTTGCCATCATTTTTAAAGTATCTTTTACATTCCCATTTTACTCTTGTAAATTTTGTGGCTAAGTATTTATCCAAATTTATGTTTCGTGCATTTCTCCTCTTTATACGTTAACAAAAACCATATCTTTATTCTCTATAAAATTTCACTTTTACTCAGCGTCCACCATATCAGCCTCCTTTTACTTTCACCACTGTAAAAGTCTCCTTTCCTTTATCATAAGCTTTCTTATATACTTCATGGACCTTCCCACCATATTTCATAAGATTCAAATGAACATGGGGGGGGCTCATGGTAGGTAGTAAAGGAGGGTCAAAAATGAAGGAGAAAAGTCCCCTGAAGTCCCTTGATACCATTATTTTATTTATTCACACATCTCGAGGCATGGAATGTATGAAGTGTGGGGTGGGGTGATAAATTAATTTTGACTTTTCGATTTTTGACTTGTGACTAATGTATTTAGAATGAAATTAAATGTGGTTCATATAGTTTAGAGATTGGGTTGATTTGTTATTTTTAAATTAAGTTTAATATTTTAAGTAAATAATTTTATAAAAAATAGAATTATACATATTTTATAAAATTAAATTTCATTTAAAATAAAAACTGTTAAAAATAACTTAGAGAAATTTCATCCTTTAGTAATGGAAAGAGTTATTGACAACTAACTCATGACACCTCAATGATGACCCCATATGGATATTTGTACAAAGACAATTTAGACTATAAGACCTGGTGAATTTCTAGGCTAAACTTTACTAACATATTCCCAAAATAAATAACTGGATAGACAAACCTTGATTAGCTAAATTATAGGACCCTAACGGTGGCTCCAATGGGATGACATCCTCCCTATGTGGTGCCAAGAACACCGTAGACTAGTAGCATGATCCATTTGGCTAATCCAAAACGTGCCACATGCTCTGCCCTAAAACCACTACAACTAAAATCCAACTGGTAATTTGTTCCAATCCTCAAACTGAACAAAATCCATTCTTCAAACTATAATCTAAACTGTACAATGAAAATTGAAAACTATGTTGCAAGTTGAAGTTTGAAAAATATGGCTGAAAATGATGCTCAGAATGTTAAGCTTATTCACACTCCTACCTACTTTAGGATTCATATACCCCTGAAAAATTAAGTAATAGAAAAATGCCAAAACAACCAGTCAAGCATCTGCATACTTAATGTGATTCCAGGACGCATTTGAACAAAATGGAAACTAGATACTGTAAGTGAAATGACAAATGATTATAGAGTTTTCTTTCACAATAGAAACATAATTGGAACTCTGTAGTGAAAAATTGCTCTGTATAGACAACTATGGGATTGAAGAAAACATATTTCATGTGTTGATCATCAAGAAGTTTTGTAATTTGTTTGTCAAAATGAGACTGCTCATATGTGTTGTTTAAATAAGACCCTAGTTTTAACTATAAAAGATTTGTTCTCATTATGTATTTTTGAGGTTGAGGGAGTAAACACATAGGACAACATCAAAATCACTTTGGAAGATGGGATCTAGCCCTGCGAGAGAGGGATCTCTTTGTTATATTTAGCTTTATTTTCTGTGAGTTTTAGGCTAGTTATGACTGTAATGATTGTTTTGTTTTAATGGTTTGGTTGATTTAATTACTATAATTCCATTTGGCTATGGAGTCGGAAGATTTAACTGGATTTGGCATCAAATTTAGAGGAGTTTCACAAAGCAATCTAGGTTGCACTAATTGGATCTTTTCAGAATATTAAATGGGTTGTGAAATAACATAAATGTAAGATTTAGTAGAAATTAAGGAGCAATTAAGAATTCCTTAATTCTACTTCAGTAGAAAACATGAATATTACTAACATCCAGAATAGGGTGATCTAAATAACATATCATATTCATCACAATTTCTGTTAAATAATTGAGATTTTCAGAATAACAGAGAGAGAAAAACAATGTTTAAACAAATAACTGAAGAAACACATCACCATTTGGTACACCACATGAATCTTGTGAAAAGGTCCCCGTATTATTGATGCTCTAGCAACTTCGAAAAATTACAATATGCAGAGGAAATTACATTCAGAAATCAACCCTTAATACTTCAAACAGTGAAGTATTTGTACAAATAATCATAAAATCACTATCTCAACCAACAATATATTATTAGCCTAATTCTAAACAATACGATTTATCTATGGTAGCGAAATAGGCCACGTAGACAACTACATGGAAAGGTGGTTGGTTTTTGGTGGATTTGATTGCTGAATCAAACCAAAGATGTGTTTCATTGATGTGCTGGTTGTTGCGCTGGCTGCTATGATGGTTGCTATTTTTACTGCATGTGGATTACCCTTTAATCTAGTAAATCACAAATTTCTTCCCATATGTTTGCATCTTGTATGGGTAATTTAATTACCCTCTGATAAATTTCATCAACCTTTGTGTATTTTTCAAAAGTTGGCTTCACTGTAAAAACATGTGTGACCTCATTCTCGATGTAGAATTCATTTTCCATGGTTTCTAAAACTTCTCTTGTTGTCATATTTCCCTTTATCCCATTGAACTTCACACTACTTCTGGCCATTTCCTTCATCTTCAAATCATAGTCTTCCTGAGTGAAAAATTTATCATTAATCACATATATGTTGGGTAGCCCTTTCTAGATTAATTCTTCAATTCTGTTACAAAACCTATTCACTCCTATCTCTAGTGTTTCACATCTTTTCTCCAATTGATCAATGAGGTTCCTTTTAGTCAAAACTTTCTTGACTTACAAAATAGTGGCAGTCTTATCACTAATTCTTAATTATTCAAGTTCATATTTAGACTTAGAATTCAGGAATCTGATAATGTTGGAGGTTTATGTGGGCATATCTCCAAGCTTTTCCCTTACCTGAACAATGGTTTCTATGGCTTTTCTACCAATTCTTGCTATTCAAAGATGATTTGGATAGATGGTCAAATATCATTCATAGAGTCCAAAATACCCATCCAAATGGTTTCCTCGGCTTGGGCCAAGGTCTGACCAATAGAGGTATCTTTTTCTACCTTCTTCAACCTTTCTAATAGTCTCTGTAATTTTTTCACTTCAGTAAGACGAGAAGATTCAACTCTGGCTTTCTATGCTTCTAGAACTTTGATCTACCCATGCGAAGTCTTGATCTTTTCTGACTAGGTTGACATGTTCTCCAATGTATTTGTCACCTGTTCAACACTTGCAGTATGAGTGGAGTAAGTAGCTGCAGTGGTTGTTCCTGTAGTTGGAAGCTGAGAAATGGATATGGCATCTAGGGGGGAAATGGCCATCTTCTGACTCTGTTCTTTCCCTTTTATCATCTTCTCCATTTGTGCCTCTATCTGTCTGATATGTATATTATTCTCCATGATCAACTTCATCATGTCAGCTTCTGTGCCTCATTTTCTTCAGTGTCTTTAGTTAAGGGATCCTCTATGGTTGGCAACTTAAGCTTCTCTGATGCAGGAGCATTCAACCCAAGAGAAAATCATTGTATTTTAGTAGACATAGGGGGGTCATGTGTTTTAAGGAAGCTGGTTTCCTAATTCTCAAATTAATGTAATATTTAGGGTTTTAAGTGATTGGAATAGGAATTAATTAGATGTGTGAGGATGTTTATAAATTATCTCGAATAAAGGAGAACATGAGTCGTTAATAATGACAAGAGAGTTAGAAGTCAATTATAACTCTTAAAGGTAGTTTTCATGATTCAAGGAACTAGAGAGAGTTCATAGGAATTAAATGAAGTTGGAAGTGGACATAGAGGATTTAGGAGTCAATTCAGTAGATTTAGGATTTGAACCAAAATTAGTTGAAAAGAACCTTTTTGGTATAAATGTAAGCCTACGGGCAAAGTAAAGGGTAGAGGCCACATATATTGAAGATCAGGCCTGTGAGAGACAGAGATCTCATTTTGTAATCATCGTGTATATTTATAAATATAGAGGTTAATTTCAAAACCTATATATGTGTGTTTCAAGTGTTGAATTAGAATTCTGTAATAGTTGTATGCAGGCAGAGTTGAGGCAAAACACAGAGAGGAGAATGATTCATAGGAATCATAATGGATCATTGAATTCAATTGGATATTCATAGTAACGTTCTGGAGAGGCAGCGATTTGAGAATTAGCGGAGTGAAGCTTAGGAAGAATGCAACAGAATAGCGGAAAGGTCAAAACCCTAAAGGAAAACCCGAAACCATAGAAACCTAGAGAAATGACATAGAGTTTAAAGTGAAGTGGAAGAGCGAAGAAGTGGTTTTATAATAGTGGAAGTGGATTTCGGGCGGAAGAAATACCATACGCAGTATTTTCCAATTGGATTTGATTCCGCTCATCATTCGACACGTAGCACAAAGGTGGAGAGAGGAAACCGCCTTTTGGGCGGTGAATCCTCATGCTACTTATCCACCCGAAATCCTGTCAACTGTCGGATCAGGAGGAATGAATGGATAACAGAGATTTATTCACATCGTAGTTATTAAATGGATTTGTATCGGTGATGTGTGATAATGAGAAAGGCCGATGAGCGGACCCGACAAAGTATTGAGGTGTGACTTTTAAACTTTTGAGATCCGGGAGGTTAATTTCATATCGAAGGAGATGGGGAACACATGTTAATGTGACCCACGTAGAGTTGCAATTGAGATCAACAATAAAGGGGAAACATTGGAAACTGTGTAAGGGCTTTAAAGAGTGTGGAAAAGGTAAGTTTATGAATGTTTGTGTGTATTTCTATTATAAAGGAATTATAATAGAAATAAAGTGTGGGAAGAGGGTTTTATGGTTAAGTCCACATATAACCTAAGTTAAATAGTGGGTATGGTTATATATATATATATATATATGTATGTATATATATATATATATATATATATATATATATATGTGTGTGTGTGTGTGTGTGTGTGTGTGTGTGTGTGTGTATATATATGTATATATATATATATCTATATATATATATAGATACAGCTAAGGGTTAATGAAGATTTGAAAGGGTTAATGAGTCCCAATTAAAAGGATAAAGAGTTTATATTGAGTTAAGTGCCGATAGAAGGGTTAAGTGAGGTGATTAAGTTCTAAATAAAGTAGAAGGTGGATTAATGATTAGAATTCGTTAGTCTATAAATCATTCCGCATTAGACTATTAAAGGGGGCCTAAAACCTCAGTAAATGAATATTTGACTCCTTTGTGAGTTAAATTCTTGGGACAGACAAGATTATGCATTTTACATGCATATTGTGGGTATAAGCGGGGGTAACCCTGTATCATTTTGGTATCAGAGCATAATTGTAATTGAAACAATTGGTATTAAAACAGAATGAAGAAATTCTATGTGAAAGAATTGAGAACAGAGTTATGTGTCAAAGATGTTTATGCAAGCAAGGAAGGATTATATTCTAATCTAATAGAAAGTAGACACATAGAGGTGATGTGTAGCAGAACTTGTAGATATAATAAATAGAGGACAATCGATTCAAGGTATAGGTGGAATGGTGAAACAAGATCATGCTGAGAACTTGAAGGTGAGGTGATATGTTTTGTTTTGATTTGAGAATGTGTGTTTATACATTGATATGCAGGTGATATCATAAGAAGGTGGGAAGGTTGCAACCATCTAGAGCAAGGAGTGCTCAATTGGTTCCAGAGAGATGCTAAAAGACTGAGCTCAAAGGAGAGAAGCTTAGTGAGGAATATGTAGCAAGAAGGAGACTTGTTACTACAGAGGTATTTTTGCAGCTCACAAAGGTAATTCCCCAAAGGATGTGGGTAGAATTACCAAGGCAATGAAGGAAGCTGGTAAGACTTTCTAAGTGAAAGAAGAGGTGGTTAGAACCAAGTATTTCATTATGATTGAAATACAAGAGGACAGTTGTGTTCTTGATAAATGCAGATGAGTTGAAGCCCAGAGGGAGCAAAGAGAAGTGCTCAAAGGAGGTTCTATAGATAGAGAACCAAGGGCTTGCCAAAATACCAAGTACAAAGGAAAGCTTGGTGAGGTAAGTTGCAACAAGGAGGACTTGTTGTTGCAAAGGCTTTAATGTAGCTCATAGTAAGTGAGTGAGGAGCTCCTGAAGATAGAGAAGAAGAATATGGTTACTGATAGTCATAGTAGAGGTTCTGAGAAAGACCAAAGTAGAAGAAAGATGAAGAAAGAGGATGCCAAGGCAAATGGCAAGAGCATGAGTCAAGAGGAAATTGACAAAGAGATTGCAAAGTTAAAAGAACAACTCGATGCATTAAGGAGGATACTAGAGGAAATCTACATACTAGGTTGGGTCTTAAGGAAGAAGCCAGTGAAGTGTCATAAGTTGCAGAGAAGACTACAACAGAGGCAAGTGAGGTGGCTGATGGAGAAACTCAAAGAAGCTGAGTTGGAAATGCAAATGGAAGAGTCCATTTGTGAACAAGAAGAGGGAGAAATTCTAGGAGAAAATGAAGATGAAGACTTGAAGACTGAAATTTCAAGTGGTTTTAAATCTGACAATTTGTGTATATTTGCAGGTGAAACATGTAAAGAAGGAAAATTTGTTGATATTGTCATAAAGGAGGAAGAATACAAGTAGAATCTAAATTCTTTTCTGGAAGAAGATGAGATAGATAGGTCTCATATACAGTTGGGGAAAAATATCAAGCAACCAAGTGAAGGGCTTGATGAGATTGAAGAGGAGACCATCAAAGAATTTCTGAATCATATGAAGGATTTAGAACAACAAGGAGATATGGTGACGGAAACATCAAGTGGGACCATAAGGTCTTATGCTTTTAAGACTAATAGTTTGTCTGTGGATGCAAAACAAATGAAGGAGAATATTAATGCAGATGGTTAGACAAGGATAGCTCTTGGAGAAGGTAAACAAAAAGAGATTAAAGGCAAACTTGAAGAAGAGACTATGTTAGCTAAAAACATAGTAAAGGATCATCAGTTCACTATGATGATGGGCACAGTGGAAATAGCCATGAAAACTATTGAGGCAGTGAGTAAAAAAGAAGGACATCTATTGAAAGATGTTAAGAAGGGAGAGACCTATGCAAAGGATTTAACCATGGGAGAAGGAACACTAACAAAGGGGTGTTTTGCAGAGGATGGGCAATATTTTGAAACTGTCAGAAGTATGGAGAAGTATCTTTCAGAAGATAAAAACTCTGAAGTAAAGGAGGATGGAGAATGTCTCTTAAATGAGAGAAGCATTGATTTATTGCAGCAAAAGGAATTTGATAATGCATTGATATTTGAAACTATGACAACATAGGAACAATTTCTTGTGAAAGAAGGAGATTAAATTAAGTTTGAAGAGCTGATATGTGAAGCAACAATTGAGACTATTGAACCTTGTGATTTTCTAATTAATGCAGGAATCATAAGTGATGATGAAGTACTTGCAAAGTGTCATAGAGAATTGCACTGCTAGAATATTTTCTGGGAAATTTAGAATATGAGAGTGTGATTGTAGAAGAAGGAGTTCACTGCAGTGGACAAGAGTAGGAAGAAATCATTAGAGCAGATGATGTGGAGGAGAGACTAGTTGACAGTCTCATGAATTCTTTTGAGAATTAAAAACAACATACTGATGTGCTGACAGAGGAGAAAGAAAAGAGTAGCAAACTAAATTGTTTCCAAAGGAAGATAAGGTACAAAAGCCTTATGTTTTTTATTTTAACAAGTGTTTTGTGAGTGCAGGTTTTGTTGCAGATGCTGAAGGAAATTTGGCACAGATGAGTAGCCAAATAAAGATGAAAGAAGAATATTCTGAGGAAGAATTCAATCCATGGAACAAAGATGCTGAATTGTTGGAGGGAATGCTAGAAAGTCATGATTTAGTGCAGACAGAAATAATCATGAAAGAGGGTAAGGATGAAAGGGATGCAGCAAGAATAACAGAGCAAGTAAGAATGAGAGGAAGAGTAAGAGTAAGTAATAGCATTCGACAACTCCAAGAAGAAGAACATCAGATTGAAGAGTTAGTGGACAGTAGCAACAAACTGAAGCAAGGAGAAAGAGGAAGAAGTAAGAGGCAGAATATGGACCAGTCCAAAGATGTGCTGGAAAAAGAAATTGAAGAATTGTGGCAATTAATGACGAAACAAGCCATAGGGAGGAAAATGATAGCAACAGGAAGGATGATCAATCAAAGTATGAACCTGATTGAAAAGGAGAAGAAGATGGAGCAAAAGATAGTAGAAGTACAACAATAACAAAGGAAAAAAGCTTTCATACAGTTACAAACTAAAGTTTGGGACCCTGGAAGTTTTATATCAACACATGAAGGCACATGATGAAGAGATCATGAATATTTTCTACTTTAGGAGTCTGATGCAGGAGCATTCAATTCAAGAGAAAATCATTGCATTTTAGTAGAAATAGCAGGGTTGTGTATTTTAAGGAAGTTGGTTTACTAAGTCTCAAATTAATGTAATATTTACGCTTTTAAGTGATTGGAATAGGAATTAATTAGATGTGTGAGGATGTTTGTAAATGCTCTCGAATAAAGGAGAACATGAGTGGTTAATAATGACAAGAGAGTTAGAAGTCAATTATAACTTTTAAAGGTAGTTTTCATGATTCGAGGAACTAGAGAGAGTTCTTAGGAATTAAATGAAGTTAGAAGCGGACATACAGGATTTAGGAGTCAGTTCAGTAGATTTAGGATTTGAACCAAAATTAGTTCAAAAGAACCTTTTTGGTATAAATGTAAGCCTATGGGAAGAGTAAAGGGGAGAGGCCACAGATATTGAAGATCAAGCCTGTGAGAGACAGAGATCTCATTTTGTAATCGTTGTGTATATTTATAAATACATAGTTTAATTTCAAAACCTGTGTATGAGTGTGTTTCAAGTGTTGAATTGGAATTCTGTAATAGTTTTATGCAGGCAGAGTCGAGGAAAAAAATAGAGAGGAGAATGATTCAGAGGAATCATAATGGATCATCGAATTCAATTGGAGATTCAGAGTAATGCTCTAGAGAGGCAGCGATTTGAGAATTAGCAGAGTTAAGCTTAGGAAGAATGCAACAGAATAACGAAAAGGTCGAAACCCTAAAGGAAAACTCGAAACCATAGAAACTTGGAGAAATGATGTAGAGTTTAAAGTGAAGCAGAAGAGCAAAGAAGTGGTTTTATAATAGTGGAAGTGGATTTTAGGCGGAAGAAATAGCGTAAGTGGTATTTTCCGATTGGCTCCGATTCCACTCATCATTCAACATGTAGCACAAAGGTGGAGAGAGGAAACCACTTTTTGGGCGGTTAATCCTCGTGCTACTTATCCACCCGAAATCCCTATCAACCATTAGATTAGGAGGAAGGAATAGATGGCGGAGATTTATTCGCATCGCAGTTATTAAATGGATTTGTATTAGCGACGTGCGATAATGTGAAGGGCCGATGAGTGGACTCAACAAAGTATTGAGGTGCGACTTTTATATTTTTGAGATCTGAAAGGTTAATCACATATCATAGGAGATGGGGAAGACATGTTAATGTGACCCGTGTAGAGTCACGATTGCGATCAACGATAAAGGGGAAACATTGGAAACTACGTAAGGGCTTTAAAGAGCATGGAAAAGGTAAGTTTATGAATGTTTGTGCGTATTTATATTATAAAGGAATTATAATAGAAATAAATCACCGGAAGAGGGTTTAATGGTTATGTCCGCATATAACCTAAGTTAAAGAGTGGGTACGTTTATATATATATGCAGTTAAGGGTTAATGAAGGTTTGTAACGGTTAATGTGTCTCGATTGAAAGGATAAAGAGTTTATATTGAGTTAAGTGTCGTTAGAAGGGTTAAGTGGGGTGATTGAGTTACGATATAAAGGAGAAGGTGGATTAATGATTAGACTTTGTTAGTCTATAAATCATTCCACATGAGACTATTAAAGGGGGCCTAAAACCTTAGTAAATGAAGATTTGACTGCTTTGTGAGTTAAATTCCTGGGACAGAGAGGATTATGCATTTTACATGCATATTGTGTGTATAAGAGGGGGTAACCATGTATCATTTCTTAATGTTGTAATATCCATATTTTTCTTCTTTATGATCTCCTCTACAAAATTTACATCTTTAGGATCATATCCTATCTTGATTATTAGATATTCCAAATATTTGATCCTATTATCATTTTCTAAGGAGAATACCTTGTCCATTTTCCACTAAGACTAAACATTTGCAAATGAAGCCTACAACTTAGACAATGAGATAGCAGTATTAGTTAATGTAGAAGAAATCATCTCACTAGTTTGCTTATGCATCTCCATTTGATCAATGGGATGGATGTCTTTGGTGTTGAACTCAAATGTAGTACTCTTGTAGTCTGCTGATGTTTTTGGATGTGGAATTTGGGCCTCAAGAAAGGCCATCTACATCTTTCCATGATTTGTGTCAAAAACTGATAACAATCTGCTCTATGAGCAGGAGATCTGCTTTTGAAAGTGATTATAGGTATTGTTTTTAAGAATATCATTCTTAAGTTTAATCTCTTTGTACCTATCAAAAACAATCTTTTCCTTCTCTCCTTGGACATTATGTGAATCTAGATATATTTCCTTCTAACCTTGTGATGATGAAGATCCAGTAGAAGATGTTACAAATTTGCTGCTTATAGGTGGTGAATCTGTAATTATGATGGAAGCACACTCTTCTGTCTCTTTGTCTACATTTATTCTAGGAGCCAATTTTTCTCTTTTCCTATAACTGATCCTGAACTCTTTGGCCTTACTACCTGTTGTTGACGATGATCCCTCCTCTCTTTGTCTTTTACTTATTTTCTCGTGAGGAGTGGTAGTCTGTAAAATTGAAGTAGAAAAGAGTTGTTCTTCAGCTTCCTGCAAGGTATTCTCCATCCATTCCAACTGATTTGCATACTTTTCTATCTCAGGTCTTGAGGTATGGATGTAGGGAGTAGTTTTGTTTTGTACTTTGAGTTTCTAAATAATACCCCAAGGGTCATAAGACCATGTAAAACTTAGGCTGAGTTTCATCTCTTTAAGCATGTTGTCTGCTTCTTCACCTGTTGTCTTGGTATTGCATATAAATGGGTCCACCTGTGTCTTTATGCAAAACTATGACTTCTTCTGAGCCACCACAAAATGAATGTCATCAAAATTTAACATCTGTCTGATGTATTCCAAGGAAAAAATCCTCATGGGGAGGTATTTAGGGAGTTTGTATGGTGCCAATTTGCATCCATAAACTCTGATTTTTGTGTAGTTTTGGCATAAATACCAATCTCTAGCCTTTACTTGATTTGTTAGATGTAAAATTCTTTTAATATCTTCACTAGTTTTGGGTTGTATTGAGATTTTTAGGATGTTCATTATTGGGTGAACAAACTCTTCAATAAACTTCTTGTATGAGAATTCTTGCTGCTCTTTCATGACTAATGAAATCGAAAAAATCACTAGATGCTAGTTTCTTGCATCATCTAGGTTCTACATTGCAAAATTGAACTTGTCTACTTGATAATAAAGGAACATGTAGATTAAAATGGAAGTGTAATCAAATGCCTACTTTGTGGGAAATTTTAGAAACTGTTCATGAATTTTATCAACCAAAAATTTACTAAAATTGAATACAATGGATGGTTTACTCTCTGTGGAAAATATGGAGAGGAAACCTCATATGGGCTTATCTACCCACTGATCAGAATAATAATGCAAAATATATGAAATTATTGATATAATTTGTTTATCTTGATTAGGGATGATAGATGAAGGGTATGGAGGATTATCCTTAGGTAATTGGGCATTTGCAGGTAAGAATATCTCAAACATTTTGGCTCTTGTAGAAAAATCTAGCTATTGATAAAGTTGGGTGATGGCTTCTAAGGAGAAAGGGGCACCATTTTCCACAGGGGGAGCTAGCATTATTCGGTTTATAGACTGGGCAGTAATGGTAAAGAGGATGTCACCAAATGGGGCCATGATAGCTCTTTGGGCAAGGACATAACATGCTTGACATGTTCTGGTGAATTCAGGGGCTTAGAAGGTCAGAGGGAAGATATAATGGGGAATAGTTTACTACCAACATCCATTTTCATTAGTCTTGTCAGCATTCTTGTCTTCCAACCAAAAATATAGCTCTAAAATATCACAATCACACTGGGTTTCATTGATCTGATAATCCCTATTGGCTAGAGGAATGTGATCTAAATCTACGGAGGGAGGGACTAATGGATTGATAGTTTTCTCCTGAGTTTTTCTCTTTGGAGGTCCAATTGTATTAGAAAAGTTATAGTAAGAATAAGGAAGGTTTACCAGGAATCAATTTAAGTTGAATGAATTGTCAGGGGAAAAGAGATAGAATGTTGATAATTCTGATCCAGTTCAAGTTGGGGAAAGTCTTTGAAAATGGTCATTGTGTAAAAACTATCAATTACAGAGAATGAGAAGTGAAAGGGATAAAGGAGATGTTTCAAAAGTTGTTAAAGGCAGAGAGGTGAAATCTGTTGGAGGTGGTGCGATACTGTTAAGTTTGAACAATTACCTAGGAAAGCGAATTGAATGTCGAATGGTTAGTTTTTCTGGGAGAGTAATTAATTGGATAACAACTAAGCGACGTGGTGGGAGGTGAGTGGTGGAGGTGTGGAAGTGGGGACACAGTAAAGAAGGTGAGGGGAAAAGTGGTTTCGAAGGGGGTAGAGGGTGGCAAGTAGTATTTCAAATGGGGGAGTGTGAAATTGGGAGAGGGTGCCACGTTAGGATGGGGCCCGGTAGAAGAAACAACATTTTCGGATCCCCCCAGTGTTAAAGGTAGGATGGAGGGGAGGGGGGTGGGAGGGGGGTGGGGGGGGGGGTGAAAAAATATATGGATAGTGGATCATGAGGTATGAGGATCCCAACATTATAACAACAACGTTGATTAACCGTATATGAAAAAATGAATTTGTCCATATGCTTCTTTATTTGTTTGATTTTGATCCTAGGATAAAGGTGAAATATGAAATATATGAAAAACACTTTATCCTATCGTGCATGTTTTTCCTTTTTACAATTTCCTTAAACCTATGATAAAATAATTTATAAGAATACTTATAAAACCAACTATTTTACCTACCCTTAATGAAACTAACATTTTTATTCTTCTAAGGGGTGCACTTAGACTAGAAAACCCACATTTTTCTTTTATGAGGAAAATACAAACTATCTAAATCCTATCACTTATTTCTCCTATTGATTCATATTAAACGGTTGAATCAATGTCATTTTCTACCTAACTACTGATTTACCAAGATTAAACTATTTTGCAAATATTTGTTCTCTAATCTATTACAGACATTTAAACATGTTTAACCATGATTGTACTATATGATTAAACAAATAGCTAGTCATTGTGGCATTTTAAACAAGCTTCACGGAACCTTTATTTATCAATGATGAAGAAAACAATTTCTAAAAAAAATATGAACAATAAACTAAAGACAAAAACAATTACTCGAAAACTGCAGGGGAAAACCTTCAGTGTTCAAATATAGAATTTGGTTCATTAATGCTGATCTTTTGCCTTCGAATATGGAATGGTTGAATTTGTCTTCACAAAACCTGTTAGCTTCACTTTCAAACCTGATTAAATTTTCCACCTATATCAACTAGCTGTCCCTTTGACTGTTATTTCCGAGTCAAATTTTGAAAATAATTGCATCCCTGTTTATGTTTTCCATCTAGTTGACCAATGAATTATTTGTATTTTGGAGTTAAACCAAACTTATGTGTTGGCACTTTTTGCGCAAAGTCTTTTTATTCATCATCCTTTAAATATTTCATCATTGTGGAAAAATATTTGTGGAGAAAATATTTTGAATAATGTATCCAAATATTTTTCTTAACCTGTAAGTGGATTTCATAAATAAAATCTCAAAATATTTCTTTAATGATTTTATAAACCATCCTCTTGTTTTGAACTCCATGTCTTTTTTTTTAAATCCATGTCGTGTTTCCTAAATTTATATATTAATGAATAAATGTGATTCATAAACATATTTTATAAAAACCATCCACTGATTTCCTTCCCATGGATTTTAAAATCCACGTCTTGTTTTGCTATAGTTGGTAAAATATGTTTTACTTTCCCCTAAGTATTTATCCAAATTTATGTTCTGTACATTTCTCATGGATTTTAAAATCCACGTCTTGTTTTGCTATAGTTGGTAAAATATGTTTTACTTTCCCCTAAGTATTTATCCAAATTTATGTTCTGTGCATTTCTCCTCTTTATACCTTACCAAAAATCATATATTTTTTCTCTGTAAAATTTCACTTTTACTCAACCTCCTTTCACCTGTAAACTTGTTTCATAAATATATCACCATAAAAATATCATTTAATTTACCATAAGCTTTATTATATACTTCATGTGTGCGTGTCTATATATATAAGTGTAAAAGTCTCCTTTCATTTATCATAATCTTTCTTGTATACTTCTTAGACCTTCCTATATATACATATATAAGTGTAAAAGTCTCCTTTCCTTTATCATAATCTTTCTTATATACTTCTTAGACCTTCCTGCCATATTTCATAAGATTTAAATGAACATGAATAATGGTTTTAGGGGGGTCCGAAATGAAGGAGAAATTGACAGTTGTAAAAAACAGTAAAGTGAAACAACCTTTTTTAGAGGGGAGTAGGTTAATATTCGAATAGGAATCCGCCCCCTTGAAATCTATCGATACCATTGATTTTATTTATTCACACATCTCGAGGCATGGAAGTGGTGGGGTCATAAATTAATGTTGAATTTTTTATTTTGACTTGTCATTGACGTATTTAGCATGAAATTAAATGTGGTTTTTATAGTTTAGATATTGGGTTGTTTTTTCTATTTTTAAATTAATTTTAATATTTTACATAAATAATTTTATATATTTTACCTAAATAATTTTATAACAAATATAATTATATATATTTTATAAAATTAAAATCTCATTTAAAATAAAAACTATTAAAAATAACTTAGAGACATTTCATCTTTTAGTAATGGAAAGGGTTATTGACAACTCACTCATGACACCTCAATCATGACCTCTTAGGGAATTTTGTACAAAGACAATTTAGACTATAATACATGGTGGATTTATAGGCTAAACATTCGTTACGGATTCCAAAAATAAATAACTAGATAGACAAACTTTGATTACCTATATTATAGGACCCTAACAGGGGGCACGACGCACTCTTGAAGAATGAAGCATTCATCATTCCCTCTTCCCTTAGGCTTCATTTGAGTGCACTCCTTCCACTCAAAGAATTGTTCCCTGCTAGTTCCCGTTGAGCACACAAGTGCACTGGGAATGCTCAACTACTAATCATTGTTCCTTTGATGTGCACCTCTACACCCTCCTTTGTCCCTTGAGTGCACAAGCACACCTTAAACCAATGAATGAATCTCCCTGGTGCTTTGGAACTACACCATACACCCATTATTTATCTCTCTCTCTTGCTTGAGCACACAAGTGCACCTTGAAGGCCTCTTATGAGCCTTGACCTTTCACTTACTTTAGCATAGTAAAAGTGGACAGTGGAGCCTTCCTAAGCCACTAATGATTTTGACTGTGCCCACCTAATCAAGCCTCCTTCTTTTAACCCTCTCACAGGATTATCATGAGTTAATCATTCCATGAGTTAGATAGGAATGAGAAAACATAAATAAAAACCTATGGGGAAGAAGAACAAAAGAGAGTCATCATGGAGACATGAGGCAGATCATGGACCAAGAAAAAAAGAAGACATTGCATGATGACTCAGAGGATTATGATATTGATCAAGGACCATTTGGAGGGTGAAGATAAGAAACACAGTGAATATTTCATGAATATGAAGCATAGAATATATCTACCATCAAGAATGAAAGATGAAGCAATAAGGAAGACAACATGGCATTTCCACCTCATCGTGAAGTCCATGTCATCATTTTCAATTTGTAACTTGTACAAGTGTCATCATAATAGTAAGTGTGTCTCCATGTATCATGAAACATCATCATGTGGAATATAATGATGTATTCTCAAGAAAAGGATAGAATTTAGTGTGTGGAAGTCCAAGAGTCATATGTGGAATATGAAAAATCACTTAGTCATGTGTGAACAAAATTTCTTTAGGAGAATTCCAAATGTCACATGGAGAATTCCAAAGGTATTTTAGAATTTCAAGAGTTGTTTATAAGTCCAAAGGATGCATTGGAATTCCAAGAGTCATTAGGGTAAACCAAGAGTCTAGGGGAGATGAAAATTCATTCATATTGTTATAAACGAAAACTCATACTCAAGAAAATTCCTTTTGAAGACTTAAGCTTTCGAGAGCTAGTCTTGGTTTCTCTACTTGGAATAGGAGGGAAAACAATTCATTGGAGAAGAAAGAAGTGACTTGATATTCTACTACTGGGATTAGTGCCTCATCATTGTAATCATGTACTTGGATATTTCACCTAATTGAGGATCTATGAGCCAACACATTTCAATTCATGTATCAGAAATGTTTTAGGACTATTCTTGGGATGTTTATGGTATATATTATTTTCATATGTACTGGAGAAATTGAACTATTTCGGTGGCTTTGGTACTCATCTTTTTGAACGTGTTTTACATTCGCTTTAAATAATTATTTGAACTATTTTTATAAAAAATATCTTCATTCTCTTATGTGTGTCTCTTAGGTTAGTACTATTACTTCCTTCTGGAGACTCACTCTTGTCTCCCACTCATGAAGGTCTCCTTTTACACATTGCAATAAGTGTTTCACAATGCCAACTTAATTTCTTGTTCAAATTTTATGTATATAATCTCTTATTTTATTCGCTGAAACCAAGGTGAACCTTACGTTTATGGTGGTCAGGTTGATACTCCGAATGGGGCTCCTACTTGAAATGGTGTGAGTTCTAATTGGGACTTCACATGAGGGAGACACCCTATATGTTGGTGGTATACAACACGTCAACATTCTGGCACTAGAAGAAGGGATATATGTCAAGTTGTTCCTATTGAGTCTATTTTGAATATCGTATCTTAAATTTCTCTTTCCAAAACCATTATTCTAGAGTGGTTTTCTAACCTGTCCCCTGGAAAACTTTTAATCTTAGAGGAAATTGTTCATGTCTTGTCTTAATTCAAGTTTGATGGAAGAGGTGGTACAATTTTACACAAACACATAAATTATTTTCTTGGGTTTTGTAAATATTATGAAATCGATGGTGAACATGTTGCATGTATTCTATTCACCCTCACTCTTGAAGGTCGTGTTAATCAATGGTGGCATACCTTACCATCTACTTCTCTTCATTCTTTTCATCAATTCCTCAAGGAGCTTCATCAAGCTTTTGATAGGTATGATAACCGAGATGTTATTAAATGGATTAATCAACTAATAATGTACCCTAATGAATCAATTGAATATTTCTCTAATTGGCTCCTTCACTTATGCTTTGAGTATCCTAGAGAAGATATGGATTGGGTTTTCCTTAAAATAAAGTTTGAAATTTTGGTTCAAATCTCTTTACACGATGAGTCTAAACCCCAAAATTTTCCTGTTTCCCTAAATTTTGTAAAATATGAGACACCTATAATCTCAAAGGAGGAACCTATTATTCCTTTTATTCCTTGTTCTCCTCCCTTTTTAGTATCAATTTGGGTGCCTCCCTATGATAATGTTCAAGTTGGGAAATCTGTATATTGAATCATTGATTTTCCTCTTCAACCTTCATCCATCTCTCATGATCCAAATCCTATGGAGGAGACTTTGTAATGGTTCATGAAGCCTCTGGTGAAGGCTAACCTTTCGATTCCTCAATATCGTATTAAAACTCATGACTCTAGTCTTGAATCTAATTTGGATTCCTATCATTCTCTATCATATTTTTCTCACAGTCCCTTGCCCCTAGATTTGCTTGATAAATCTCTTCCAATTGAAAATTTTGATTAGGGGCAAGGTATTCACTCGTCACAAGTAGAGGAGAAGGAAAGTGAGGATTCTTTTGATCTTTATTTTCTCTTCCAAAATCCTCTGTGTCAAGATTATGTTCTTCCATCCTTTGTTGATTTTGAATCTAGCAATATTGATGATGAATAAAATGGAAATGGTTTGCCTAATCAATCTGAAGTCTTGGAAAACCAACATTATTACGATTATGACTCCATTATTACATGTAATTATGGTTTCCCCAGTGCGCCATGTGATCTTTCAGTTTCTAAAGAAAACTTTGCTTCAAAATAATTAGGTCTTGAATCGAATTCGGTCTAAGAAGATGTTGTTATGGAGACTTCCTCTTCACCTCATTATCTATTGCATTCTACTATTTGTAATGCATCAACTTGTGAAGGATATAATATATGTTCTTCAAGTTCATCATTTAATGAGTGGGATTTTGAATTAACACAAGGTCATGAGGTTATCCATGATGAAGAAGGTAACTAAATCATTGAGTATCCTTTCCATTCCTTCAATTCCCAATTTTGCATGAAGAAAATTCTTCTATTTAGGTTACTCATGAGATTCATTCAATCTATCCATCCTTGAATTTGCAATTGGAATAACCTTATAACTTGGGTAATCTATCTATTGAAGTTGACACATCTGATCAAATTAGTGACCTAGTTGATTTCCCCTTATATATTAGTAATTTAGTTGAAATTATTGATGGTATTTGTCCATACGTTGTGCATAATCTGATCCAATATTCGATATATCATTCTACAAACTTCAAAAGTTCCAGGAATTGTCAAAAAGTCAAGACACTTCAACTTTTGTTAATGTTTATTTCAGGTTCTCATAAATCTCATAAGATACTCAAACCAAATCATATTTGGATATTCTTGCATAATTTTTTCTATTGCATGGTTTCACTAGATTTAAATTCCTTTTTGAATGTTGTGTGGCATTTCAAATATAACTTTTCAAGCTTTCAAGATTTTGTTCCATGTCATATTGAGCATTTAGTTTCAAATGATCATTCCTCATATAAATCTCTTATATCAAAATCAAGTTTGGAATGCATACCTTTCACATGACGCTATGAAGTTGATCATCTTGAAGATTATCATTGGCCGAAAGATTCATGCCTATCACATTCTTTTGAAAATAAGAATCTCCTAATATTTCTTGTGAATACTCTAATGCTAATAATTTTCTTCATCATACCAAATATCCTCTTGAGTGTTAATGAATGCTTTTGTTATTTTCTGAATCAAGTTCCTCTTTATTGGTTTCATGTGATTTCCATATTGGCATTCCATTTAAATGGTTATGATGTCATTTCAGTTTGAAATCAGTCCCAAGTAGATGGTTTGTGACATTCAACACGTGAGGAATATGATTCTCTTGTTCAAATAATTTATAAATTTTTTCCAACTGATTTATCTTTTTTATCTCCTAACCGATAATATTATGCCTTAATCAATCCTTCTGATCATGATTCATGTTCTAAAAATTGTCATTCATTTGACCATTTTTCCACTAGTGTACCTAATGATGGTTTTTTTTCATCAACTGATCTTCATGGTCTATCTTCTCAATTTTCATATTCTTGTCAAGTAGTTGAATCACTTCAGCCATCCACTAATGGTTATGTTAGGCCCTCACTATCTTAACAAGTTTTCTGAGTATGATCATATTTGTTTTCCCTTGCAAGATTCTCATCATGATTCCATGCCATTAATCAAAAAGTCTTTCTCCTAAGGATTTCAGGATATTCAAAAGGAGTTTTTTGAATTTTATGATCCAATCTATCATTAGTGAGAAGCATATTACTTAGAAAGTACATTTTCTAAAATAAAGTTATGATCTATCTTGATATTTGTTAAGGAAGACAATATGAGTGCAGGTACATTCACAAGGATCCATCAAGGTTTGTTTGATTTTGGTTTTCATCGAGAAGGTAAGGTGGGAGGTTACGTAAACTTAGGTGATATGACACTTTTTTCTCATTTAATAAATCCCTTCAATGTTTTGTGCAAACTTTTCAAGTTCTTATCTTCTCTGTTGCACATTATCATATACTGGTTTTAATTGCCCTTATCTTTGTGATTGTAGGTCATGACCAATTACAGTGGCTTCATTGAAAATTTCATTACACTTAGCCTTGACCTTCTCACCAATTAGGTTAGGAGTAGGTCTAGTTGCATTTAGTTCCCTTTGCATTGCATCCACTCTCTATCTTGTTCTCCCTCGAGTCTCTGCATTTGTTTTTTTTCTTATTGTATATTTTTCACATTGTTTTACAACCTGCCTCCATCTTCTTTGTTATTTTGTTTTTGTTTCAATGTTGTGTCATGTATTTTATTTTTATTTTTTTCTCAATAAGGATCTGCATGAAAAATACTCATGTTTGGCTCAAAAGACAATGTGGAAAAACTTTAAAATGACAATTGTGATGACGAACAATGCTTGTCTTATCAATTGCCTCTTCTCTACCTTGGGTTTACATATCTTTAAAGTTGATGATGTCTGAAAAAAATAATCTTTTCTAGATATAAAGCTTTTGGTAAAACTATGAAACCCGTATTTTTATTAGGATCTTCATTATTTACTCAAATCTATATTGAATGGTGTTTCGACATGTCGAATCGAATGAGTAGAGAAGGGAAAGGAGAAATTTTTTAAGTGAGCATATAACTTTGATTATCTTTCAAATCCATTAAACAAGCCTCTCTTTCTATCAATAAGTTGACATCCCTCTTCCACCTCAGCAAAGAAATAAGTCCCTAAGCACAGTTCTATAAATAAAATAAATAAAGAGTGAAAGAAGAGAAAGGCTTCCTGCAAATAGAGGTGAAGAAATCAACTTTGACGAGGTACTTTCTAGGCTTGCTAGAAATGAAGCGACACTTCTGTTTCCTTGAGGTGACTCCATCAACATACTGCCAAGCTTGATGGAAATGGAACAACACTAGGGAATATAATTAAAACATCAATATACTTATTATCCTTCTCTCTTATCAAAATAGTCAAGACATTACTAGTCTTATATTGATGTGTTTCAAACTAAGCAAAGAACAAAGGGGACTATATCTTTAACAAGGATAACTAGCAAAAACATGGTAATCTATATGGAAAATCAATACTTCCTCATAGACTAATACCTTGCACTTAGATAATTAAACCTAAATAGAGAAGTTGTATTTCTACCAGTGTGTCACCTAGTGTTGACACAACGACCAACACCCTCAGAAGTTTTTCCCACATTTGAATTTTGTAGCCTACTCGGGATATCACAATTTATCGCTCTATGATTACCTCATGGTCTATTATTTTTTTTTAAAAGCGTTAAAATCTTCTTCTCAAATGTTTAATTTCCATGTCACTTTCTTACACACATTCTTAGTCTTTGATGCGTTTATGAGAACAATTATTTTATGCAAGCTTGAACTGATCTAGATTTAAATAGGAACACAACAAATTATAGATATAACCATATGACATATAGAGATGCAGTAGAAATAATACTTCATTTCATTACTGTAAAATATTGAAATATGCTTACAAACAAAAATGGAAATAAACTAGCTAGGGTGATGGTAGCATATCTCTAAGAAGAGATGTGGTGGCTACATGCCTATGAACTATGTTATAATGAGGCTCAAGGGCCTGTTTATTGTTGAGAAACAATGGAAAACCCTAAAAATCCAAAAACCTAACCCTAGAAAATAAAACGCCAAATTGTGGGCCCTATTTGGGTAAATTGGTACATCAACTTCCCAGGGTTGTAACTATGGCATACGATCTCCGTTTTACACACAAAATATCGCGTTAGAAAGATCTGTCTGAGAAATACAAATTTGGGAAGAGAAACATCAGTCCATGGACCCATGTTTCTCCCATTTTTCCCAATAAATGTCATTTAGGGCCTCAAAACGGCTCCAAAAGTTCAAGAACCAAACAACTGCTAAAAATAGTAAATTGTGCTACAATTAAGGAAACCGAAAAGCTGAAAGAAACAATGGTGGGGGTCCAAGTGGACTTAGCGGGTGGCCACCAATATCCACCTAGATCATTCCTACCCCCTTAGGAAGCAATGGTCCCCATTACATTGAGTTCCTCCATGAGATGAGGAAACTTCTGCTGAATGTGGTCCCTGGTGAGCCACTTGCCCTAGTGAAGGAGTTGGCCTGCTTTGACAACTTGATATAGTTGGATATTCTACTGAAAAGTGTGCTTGATCTATGTGTCCATGATCTGATCAGTTGCAACTTGTTCCATGCAATCTGGATTTAACTTTGTGGGTGTGAACTATTCTGCAATGTCGGATGTGTCTAGTAATGGTGGAAAGTATGGCCGAAGGTGGTCCACATTGATCATTGGGTGCAGGCCAAGGAATGGGAGAATGATGAGCTCAAATGCATTATCTCTCACAACCTTGGTAATGGTGTAAGGACCATATCGGAGTGTTTTGAGTTTTTGATAGGCTCCGGTAAGGCATTCCTTTTGCAAATGCAGCTAGACTTTGTTGCCCACCCGAAACTTTTGTGGCACCCGATGATGATCATGTCGCTACTTGTACTTGGAATTTGATTTCTCCAGAATATTGTGGACCTATTGGTGAATATGTTGGATGTGCTCAATGAAGTTGTTTCCCTTATCTATTTTGGGCTGGACATGAGCTGAATCTATGTGAGTAGCTGCAAATGGCATGGCCACATCAATGGTACATAGTGGCTGGAATCCCAAGCCCACCTAAAAAGGGTTGTGTCCAGTCGAGTTGTGGAGAGCCTGGTTGTAATTGTGCTGAACATAAGGGAGGCTCTCATCCCATGTGCGTGGATGATTCAAGTTGTACATGCATAGAATGTTTACGATCATCCTATTGACAACCTATGTTTGGCCATCAGTTTTAGGATGGAAGGTTGTGGACTTAATGAGTTTGGTGTCTAGCAATGACCAGAGACTAGACCAAAATGTACTGAGGTACCTGCTATCCCAACCTGAGGTGATACATTGTGGGGTTCCAAAGTGTACCCACACTTGTTCAAAGAAGAGTTTAGTAGTGGCTTCTTCTGTGATATTCTTCTTGTAGGCCGCCACAATGGCCATCTTCGAGAACCTGTCGATGACCACAAAAACATAGTTGTTTCCATGCTTAGTAGAAGGAAGGCCCAACATGTAATCCATGAAGATGGATTCCCAAGGTCGACTAAGGGTAGGCAGCGAGGTATAGAGGCCTTGCTTCTTGATGGTCGGTTTGGCTATGGCACAGGCAGTGCATCATCTGATGTACTTCCTGAAATCCTGTCAAATATTCGGCCAATATAAATACTTCTACAGTATTGCCACCATCTTCTCTACCCTAAAATGCCTAGTATCCCAACTATAGTGTACTCCCAAAATCATCTTGGCACGCTTGCTTGAAGGAAAACAAAGGTGACCCAGGTGGCATAATAGGGCATCCTGGAGGTGAAAATCTAGAACATGCTGACCCTCCAAGAGTGTCTGATATGTGTGGCCGAGTTATGGGTCCCTTTTATAGAGAAGTTCCCAATCAGAAGTCTTGTGCCCACAAGAGTTGAGCATGGTGGTTAACGCCACAATCGGTGGTCAACTGAGGCATTCTGCAACATTATTGGTGTTTCCCTTTTTATACTTGATATTCAAATGGAACTGTTGTAGGTATGTGGACCACTTCTGATGGTGATCATTCTTCAATTTACCTTGGGTCTGTATGAACTGTAGAGGTCGGTGGTCTATGTAGATGATCATTTCATTCCCCAAAATGTAATGCTTCCATTGTCGCCATGCTTACACAATGGAATATATCTCTTTGTCATAAGTGGGATACTTCTGAAATATGTCTGAAAGTGTTTCACTGTGATATGCCACTAGATGTGTGTGTTGTGTAAGGACTGCACCAATAGCATAGTCAGAGTATCTGTCTCGACCTCAAATGCTTGTTGCAAGTCTCGTAATGCGAGTTCTGGTGCCGAGTAGAGGCGATCTTTCAACTCTGGGCATGCCATCTATTGAGATTCAGACCAAAAGAAATTTTCTTTCGCTCCTCCCTTGGTGACTTGACTCAAGGGCCAAGTGATATGAGAAAATACCAACAGAAGCCTGCGGTATAAGTTGGCAAGACATAAAAAGCTATGGAGCTCTATTAGAGCGGTTGGAGATGGCAAATCCTGAATGACTTAGATCTTGGCTGGATCCACATGCACCCCCCATTCATCAATAATGTATCCCAGATACTAAACCTGGGTAATGCCAAAAGTGAATTTTTCCAAATTGGCACATAACTTGTGTTCCCACAATGTTTGGAGAACCTATCGAATGTGGTGGAGGTGCTCTTCCCAACTCTCGCTAAAGGTCAGGATGTCATCCAAGTATGCCACTACAAATGAGTTGCAGAATGGCTGCAATATGTCATCCATTAGCCTCATGAAGGTTGCAGGAGCATTCTTCAATCTTAAAGGAATAACCAACCATTTGAGAAGACCCTCCTTGGCTTTGAAGGCAGTCTTACACAAATCGGAGGGTTTGATTGGTACTTGATGATATCCTGACTTCAAATCGATCTTGCTGAAATATTTTTCCCCCTTCAGTTGGTCCAAGAGGTCATAAATCTATGGGATCAGGTACCTATTATGGACAATGATCTTGTTCAGTTCTTGATAGTCAATACAGAGTCTCCAAATCCCACTATTCTTTTGTACCAACACGATCAAGCTCCCACAGGGTGATGAACTCGGATGGATGTGACCTTTCTGTTATAGACATTTTTGTGCCTTACAGCATGAAGCATGAAATGTCCATAATCTAAGGGATCCAAAGTCCCTAAACATGTTGTTCCTACCCCTAGAGGAACAAGGTCAGCAAACCACAGCACTGAATAAAAGTTCTCCACCTGAAAACACTCAAAAACAAGGCAATTCTGGATCATGTCAACTGCTCCACTGAGCATCTGCGATGAATGTCAACTGCTCCACTGTCTACCTGTGTTGAATGTCAACTGCAAAGAAGGCTACCTGCGCTGGGTGAGTTTGGACATGTGGCACAATCATTCCTCAAGGTGTCAATGCCCAGGAAGCTTCCAAAATGACACTTGGATCAGGGAATTCGACTGGTGATGAGTAAGAGGTTCTAGATCTCCAAGTGGAAGCAAGAACCTCCAAGTGGACTCAAGAACTGAAGAATAACTGAAGTGAGAGAGGACACTAGTCAGCTTCATGCCAGCCTCAAGCTGACTCATCCTTTCTCCAAAACTCCTATATATAGATCTCTCTCATGAGGTCTAGGGAGGCTGGAATCTTGTGAATGTAAAGAATTGTTGTTGGTTTGAGTTTAGAACTATTGGGTGATTTGCTTTGAAGGAGGTGAAGAGGAGATTTCTCTCTGCTGGGAAGGATGCTGGATTGGGCCTCTTATGGTTGTATCGCTTCCTGAACCTTACTTCTTCCATTAATAAAGCATTTGAGGTTCTTCTATATGCATGTGTCTCAATGGTGTATTGTTATACTTGTGTATTTGATTTATTCTAATCCTGGAATCAATTATGAATGTATGCTTCTTGTAGTTTCCCTCTCTTGCCATTTTGCAGGATCTTCGTGTAGCTGGGCCAGTGAAAGAGCAAGGAGCTGGGGGCAAGCAGCAAGGAGAGAAGATTGGATCAACCATTAGTGGAAGACATCGGTTAGTGGATCTCTTTCTCCCCTCTTTTACATCTCATAAAGAAGTAATCTCAGATAGCTTTGCTTTGATTGTTGCTAAGGAACTATCACCCTTAGAGTGGGATAGGGTCATTCCGTATTGGATACTTTTCCCAACAACAAATTGGCGACTCCGCTGGGGACTGGATCTTGTTGGTTGT
This sequence comes from Pinus tabuliformis, assembly GCA_031772625.1. NCBI lineage: Eukaryota > Viridiplantae > Streptophyta > Pinopsida > Pinales > Pinaceae > Pinus > Pinus tabuliformis. Next base: position 964,116,129 of record CM062817.1, read on the forward strand.
TTGTGTTTTTGCTATTCATTTCCTAAACACAGGGAGTACCGAATCGAACTGCATTTGGATCTTTCAAATGCAAAGTAGAGGGAAGCTACTCTGGCTCAGTTTCTGGGCATGTTTATGATTTGAAGAGCTGATCCACAAGGACTTTGAATAGCTCTTAGTGATAGCTTTTCATCCTCCTTTGAATCATCCTTTAGTGTGTACTTGATTGGTAGCTTTGATTTGGCCAAAAACTGTTGATTTTTGAGCAATCTGTAACCCGGAAACCAAGAGAAACGAGAGTTTCTCTCTTCATTGCAGGCACTGTGAAGGCAGTCTGCATTTCATCGCAGGTCCCGAAGGGGCTACCTGCGCTGAATGTCAAACTGACAGTGTTCTACCTGCGCTGAACCAGTGTGGCCTTGTGCAACTGGGGTTCTCTTCTTTCTGTTGCCCTGTTTTCATCCCTGTTTTTGCAGCCTATTATCAGTCAATGTACCTATCTGAAACCACCTTTCTTTGCCACTATTCCGCCTCGGTTGTATAAAGAAACTGTATTTGTTCTTTGTGTATTTCTTACATCATTTGCAGTTTCCCATAACGAAAGTGAACTAGTCTTGCTGTGGCCTCTTAGATCTAGACCTGTGATAAGTGTCGTTCTGATCTTAAGAGTTAGTTTGTTTGCTGTTCATAGCTGATTGAGCTTTTGCTTTCGTCATATGGTTTGAATTTATGTATTTCTAGTGTTGAAACAAGTAAATCTTAAGGTGTCTTTTGATTTTGGACAAAAGCTTGTTTGCTTTCACTTGAAATTGAATTCAAAGTTATACAACAGCTTTCTTTTTGTAGTACACCAACATTAAGAAAGAGAAAAGAAATACCTGCATTGTGCATGTGCATTTTGACAGTTTGCATGTTGATTTAGGAAAAAGTGCATTAGTGTGTGCTCTATGATCTGTGTGAAAAGATGATGTCTTTCTTTTCCCTTAGTAATTAAGATTTTCATAAGTTGAAAGATTGAAAAGCTTGCTTATCATCTTAGACTGCATTTAGGAAGTTGTACCATACATCTCGTGGTGATCCATAAAGGCAAACTGCTAAACAAGATCAACCTAAAATAAATTGAATTTACATAACAATGCTTTGAAACATAACACAAACACATAGAGGTCTAAGCTAGAGACGTGTCCCGGCGTCGTTAAACGTGATATCTTAGCGTTGAGTGGTTGGGTGATTCCTCCACGGTGAAGTGATAAGTATCAATACGGACTTGTGCTCCCACGTACCGTCGCGTATATATTGGGAGACCCCTATAGGAACAAAGCCTTTATCCATAGGAAGCCGTGTCGGCCGCCCTACTGATCGCAATGCAGTGAACACAGCATTCACGAAGATCGACCACCCGTACCGTAAAACGTATTCTGTGGTTTTGCGAAAAGTTTGGCACACCCTCTGCCTAGATCTCCAGAGCAGTTTCTTTTGGCCTTTTTCAAACTCTATAACTGAAAAAGTCCATCCAAGCATTTGTCACTTCGGGCTCGTTAAAACATCGAAGGAGACTAGAGTCATCTTTAGCTTTTTCTCGACTCTTAAAAAGTGAAAAAGCAAGTTGTGTCTAAAGCGTCGTTATAAAATTTATTTTAAAACGGAACATAATCACCTCCTATTCCTGCGTTGATCTGTAGGTTGAGAACATGGAACGCACCAACCAAGGAATTCCCCATGATGGAAATCCTAGTCCTTTCTCCTCTTGGGGAGAAGTTGGTGCGCCCCACATGGCCACATTGTCGCTTCCAGGACTGACAATTGGCCTGCCAATATGGCTATTCTCAACCAATGTAGTTCAGAACACCATGGTTCCTGAACAGTCGAGTCAACAGTTAGATCAGTCTAGAGCTGCCCACCAGCCTTCTACTTCCTATAACTCTTCCTCCAATCCTTCATCTTCGCAAGGTAGAGCTAGCAAAAGCCAAGCTCCCATGGAGAAGAAGGAGAAGAAGAAGAAGGAGCCTAAGGCGACTGGGGGCAAGCAAAATACATCTGACAAAAATCCACACACAGCACATACCGGGCCTAAATCGCCATGTGTCATATGTAGAGGAGACCACTTCCATAGAGATTGTCCCTGTATTCCCCGGATACTAAGGGACTGGTCCCCTCGTTTGCACAGTTCGGGAGCATCAACCTCTGATAGCCATGTTGAATGCTTACCGTCAACCAGCGAAAGTGAAGGTTCAAGACAAAGAGGGGGAGCAAGATCCCCCTGCAGACTGTGTGAAGGCGATCACGCCATCCACCGTTGTCCCTTCTTAGACGAAGCGAAGAGAGTTTTGGAAGATCGTCCGGTTTCACCGTTGAGACTTCCTCCTGGATACAAAAACTCGTGCCAAGTCCTTCGTTGGTTGAGAATACAGCTAGCCCGCTCAAGTGGTCAGCTGAAGCGTCAGTCATTGAAAATGAACCTACTGAATCCAGATCGGACGAAAGTCCAAAGGTCGAAACGGCAGTTGACCCGGTTCTCCCTTCAGAAGTTTCATCTTCAAATGACACCGTCACTGAAGATTCATCTTCAAATGACACCCTCACTGAAGAGAATAAAGATGACACCATCCAGATTCTTTTCATCAACATAGACTCTGACGAGCATCAGGGCAATGCGCCCATTCCTTTATCGCAGGAAGGAACATCGTCAGGGTCATATCCGGCCATGTATTCGGTCCCACCACCAAGCAACCTGGTTGTGTCCTTTGATTGGAACCAACTAGGCAGACCCCGGTTGCCGGCCAGTATACCATTCAGAATCATAGTCCAAATATACAGAATGGTAATGGCTGGCACTATCATTGATGAAGGGGCATCTGTGAGTATCCTTTCCTCTGTTGCTTGGAAAGCACTGGGTTCCCCGACGCTTTTGCCTGAGATAAGAAATCTCTCGGGTTTCGATAAAGGAACCAGTCGACCATTAGGGATCCTCCCCAATGTGCCTATTACATTGAAAGGGAAGGCCGTTCAAATGAACGTGATGGTCGTTCAAGGACCCTTGGATTATAACCTACTCCTTGGACGAGACTATATATATTGCATGGGAGCAATAGTCTCCTCACTCTTTAGAGTAATGTGTTTTCCACACGAAGGAAGAATGGTCAAGCTCGTAGACCAACTTTCATTTCCAGGATCACGCATCGCAAATAGTCACATACCAACCCTGAATGGTCTATTCAATCAAGAAATGTCTCCACCCCCAGTCCTTCTTCCCGATGAGTGCGAGTGATTCGAAAAGATAGGACTGGAACCCAGGGGGCATGCATCCTGGTCTGCGTTGGGCAGAGAAAACTTTGGGTATAAGGTAGAATTTCCGCGAGAGAATATGACTAGTCCGTACCCCGTCCGTGGATGGAAGAGGGGTTGTTCTGGAATAGGATTCTTTTGTCAAAGTTACGTGTTTGGCACCAGTCATTCACCCTTGTCTATTTCGGTAGACAGTGCCGAGGAAGTGTTTTGTTTGAAAGATTAACGAAACAATCTTTGGGTAACCAGAAAGAGGTAAGCCTCCCTCAGTAACACAAATGTTTTGTCTTTGAGTAGTGTTCTTCTCTTGTCGCAAGTAGCTGTTCTCTTGAGATCTTGCGAAAAATCTGTTGAAAGTTGGGCTGACGAGAAGACAAGTATCGTATAGACCCGTTAAAATTAACGAGAAGACAAGTATCGTTAAAATTGGACTAGCAAGACGACAAGTAGCTGTGAACACCCAAAGAAAAGCAGAGGTGGGAAGGAGGAGGGGCAGCCTTGAAGTTGTATTTTATACCTGGGGGCATGCAACCCTTTTGGAGTGCAAGCAAAGAGCGGTTATTTATCTATTTTTTGGATTAGCCGTTTCCGAACTTGCATAAAGAAAGGATAAGAGGGAGCATAGCTTTGGTAAGGTGCAAGCTCTATAAAAAATGGGATCTTTCAGGAGACATTCTTATCTTATGACTGGTAAATCGAGCAGTTTTAGCATAAAGTTCATGCTCGTTAAAAAATAAACGCAAGATCCGAGCAGTTTTAACGCGGTCTTCATGCTCGTTAAAAAATAAATATAAGCAGTGAGCAATGTTTCCTCCAGAGTTTAAGCTCATTTTTAAATAAAAAATGAACCTATCCCGGTAAATAACCGCTGTGATCGTAAATTTATCAGCCATAAAAGCCTTGGTTGTGTTTGCACCTACCACCTCCACTTTCATTTGGCCGATCGTTCACCTCCATATGATTGTTTACCTATTTTGAGGAACAGCTGCGAAGAGTGATTTCACCTAGCCATCCTTGTGACACTGCCGTGATTGGAAAATTCCAACCTGTACCTGGAATCAGTTGCTATCCCTGTTTATCACTCGTTCCTCAAAAGACGAGTCTTCTTTGAGCTCTTTTCAACTGACTCGTAAAATATGAAAAGATTGCCGAGTTTTGGCCTTCCAGCTCGTTAAAGGACCGGAAGAGCTATCCCTCCTCTAGATTTTAATCTTTTTGGACCTGAGGGATTATTGCACAAAAAGTTCGAGCGCTTGTTTTATTCGGCTCGTTAAAGTTATCGAAAACTCATCCCTTCTGTATTGTTTTACACTTTTTCGGACTTAAGGGATTAGATGACGAAAAAGGAATTTTGGAGTTAACTTTATGTACCTTTTCAGACTCTCTAAAAATGAAAAGGACCGAGTTTTCCTTGTCGTTAGACTCGTTAAAATGATTAAATAGCGACAAACTTGTCTTTAGACGAGAACAAGTTTCCCTATCGCTAGGCTCGTTAAAACATAGCGATGGGCTTGCCCGAAGGGCAGGTTATAGAACAAGCATATGTTATCCTCCTCAAGCTTGACAAAAATAAAGAGGTACTGGTCAGAAATGACTGGGGAAAAATTGGGAGAACCTCAAAGCTTTAATGGTAGCAAGTCGCTCTTGAACATGATACTTTTCCTCCGTACCACATCGGGTTGGGTTGTTTCATTCACCGGTCTCATCACCATGGTCTCGCCAAACCATCCACATTTGGGGTAATGCTACCAATCCATCGCATCAGTGTCGTTATATGTTCAAGAGATGTCGTTCAGAAAGAGTCAACCGTGTCCCATCCACTGCCATACATTATCCTTCATCCATTCATGACCGCCACCCTAAATCATATGTCACAGATTGTTTTCACCTCCATTAAAATCATTAGCTCCATTCCGTGTCACTGATGTGGGATTCATTAAGGCCCTCCTTTGATGGATCGCTTCTTGTCGACTTCAACTCATTATCCAAGAAGTTGATCTAGGAACAACCCCTTCAGTACTTTGAAGCTTGCATGCCTCAATGGCAAGTTTCTCACTTCTGGCGACAGGTATACATCAATGACCTTCGACCAGAAGATTTTGCGTGGTGTTCGACTCCAAGTCCTTTATTCACACCACGTGAATTGTACTGCAGTACCTTGAGGGTCAGTATCATTATCGGTGATTCCTCTCGTGCTTGTTAACGGTTTACATCATTGACCGGTAATCAAGCGATGTCTTTCCATGTTCGACTTCAGCGCAATTCTCACATGGATCGACTTGTACTTAGAGTGAAGATCGAACGAGTTTGAAGACCCCGGATCTAGTTTCATCCATCCGGGCTGCAATATATATTCAGGAAATATAAAGACATTTGACATGTACATCATTGCAGCAGATGATCATCCTACTCAAAGGATGATAATTTTCACCAAAATTATCAGTCTACCATCAGACAATCGTCTGTTCTATGTACCAAAATGAATTTATAAAGTTGAGCATGGGAATGCCCGCCTCAGCTAGATCATGAAAGCAACATGAAAAATAATGTATTGTATTGTATTTTATTACAGGTCACCTCTCAGCAACTGAATGAACTTCGGATCCTCCTGATAAAGCATTTCACCCGATAAACGACCTCATACTTTAGGGGGCAACTGTTATAGACATTTTTGTGCCTTACAGCATGAAGCATGAAATGTCCATAATCTAAGGGATCCAAAGTCCCTAAACATGTTGTTCCTACCCCTAGAGGAACAAGGTCAGCAAACCACAGCACTGAATAAAAGTTCTCCACCTGAAAACACTCAAAAACAAGGCAATTCTGGATCATGTCAACTGCTCCACTGAGCATCTGCGCTGAATGTCAACTGCTCCACTGTCTACCTGCGTTGAATGTCAACTGCAAAGAAGGCTACCTGTGCTGGGCGAGTTTGGACATGTGGCACAGTCATTCCTCAAGGTGTCAATGCCCAGGAAGCTTCCAAAATGACACTTGGATCAGGGAATTCGACTGGTGATGAGTAAGAGGTTCTAGATCTCCAAGTGGAAGCAAGAACCTCCAAGTGGACTCAAGAATTGAAGAATAACTGAAGTGAGAGAGGACACTAGTCAGCTTCATGCCAGCCTCAAGCTGACTCATCCTTTCTCCAAAACTCCTATATATAGATCTCTCTCGTGAGGTCTAGGGAGGCTGGAATCTTGTGAATGTAAAGAATTGCTGTTGGTTTGAGTTTAGAACTATTGGGTGATTTTCTTTGAAGGAGTGAAGAGGAGATTTCTCTCTGCTGGGAAGGTGATGCTGGATTGGGCCTCTTATGGTTGTATCGCTTCCTGAACCTTCCTTCTTCCATTAATAAAGCATTTGAGGTTCTTCTATATGCATGTGTCTCAATGGTGTATTGTTCTACTTGTGTATTTGATTTATTCTAATCCTGGAATCAATTATGAATGTATGCTTCTTGTAGTTTCCCTCTCTTGCCATTTTGCAGGATCTTCGTGTAGCTGGGCCAGTGAAAGAGCAAGGAGCTGGGGGCAAGCAGCAAGGAGAGAAGATTGGATCAACCATTAGCGGAAGACATCGGTTAGTGGATCTCTTTCTCCCCTCTTTTACATGTCATAAAGAAGTAATCTCAGATAGCTTTGCTTTGATTGTTGCTAAGGAACTATCACCCTTAGAGTGGGATAGGGTCATTCCGTATTGGATACTTTTCCCTCCCCTCTTTTACATCTCATAAAGAAGTAATCTCAGATAGCTTTGCTTTGATTGTTGCTAAGGAACTATCACCCTTAGAGTGGGATAGGGTCATTCCGTATTGGATACTTTTCCCAACAACACTTTCTGCTACAGCTCTTGGATCTACCTCTTGATTTCATCATTCTCTAGAAGGAAGCACCGATAGATTGGTCCACTGGGTAGTGGCGCACCTGGGGTCAGATCAATGGAGTGCTTGACCTGATAGTGCAGAGGAACCCCTGTGGGGGAGGTGAAGATGTCCTCGTACTCCTCCATGATCTTGTCGATTTGTAGTTGTCATGTGGAGGGGCCCTATCTGGAGGTCGTGGCCACCGTCTTCTTCTTTCCTTGAGGGTGTATCATCAGGAAAAAAAAAAATTGGGTTTTGGAAATGAGCTTATTGCACTGTTTTACAGTAACTAGAGATATGACGGTAGGCGGTCCTACCTTTGGTATCCTATAGAACTTATTTCTGAAAGTAACAATAACAACACGAGGCCTTGATTCATACACAAAATGTCTCTTCTGCAAGTATGGTTGTCAAAAAAATACATCACAAACATCAAGGGGAGCAACCTCACACAATACTTTATCCGTGAAGGGTTTGATGTTGTATGGAAGGTGACACTGCTGGCTCACACGAAGATCTCGTCCTTGGTGAAGCCACCTACTGGTGTACGATTATGGATGTGTTATGGTCAGTAAACCCAGCCTCTTCATGACCTCTGCCAAAATGAGGTTCTTTTGTTTCCCAATGTCGATAATGAACTATAGTGAGGAGCCCTTTACCCACATTTGGGAGTGGAAGAGATGCTCCTCCTCGTCTGGATCTTCGAGTTCCTCCTTCTGGATCTTCATGGTGGGAATGGTGGCATTGGGCTCTACATCGATAATATGCTTCCATTTGTCATTCCCCTTGTCGGGTTTTGACTCAAAGTCGGAACATGCATCTGATTCTGAAACCTTTAGCTCGGCCACTAGTGACTGCTTGGCCTGACACTCACTTGTGTTGTGAGTGGAGCTCTTATGGAACTCACACCACTTTCCCGTGTCCTTTTTTGGCTTCGTGACATTATTCTTTGCTTGTAGCTTTGGCGGGTTGTCTTGGGTTTCCCAACCTTGGCTTTGTCCTTTGTTCTATGGTTTCGGGGCACCTTTCTCTTGCTTCGGATTCATAGATGCAAAGTCTCACTTCTTTTGTTTAAACTTTTTCTCGATCTTGACGGCATATTAGTATGTCATGCCAAGTGAGGAGATGTTCAAGAATTTTGGTTTTTGAGTACCAAATGCTGCTCCGAATCCTTGATACCCAACTTTGTACGAAGGGTATGGAAAATATTGGTAAACTCTGGCATGTGTTGGTCCCTGCCCTGCCGCAGTGTGGTCCACTTTATGTATTGATCCTCATAGCTTCCAACAGGGTAGTACTGCTCCTTGATGGTAGTTTGAGATGAATTCCATGTGGGTGCAGCTGAAAATAGTGAGTTCGTACTTTCATCCTTCTACTCGTAGTATGTTTCCCACCATTCCTTGACGTTGGGGGGTGGATCTGAGAAGACTGAAAGTAATCTTTTCCTGGATGGAAAAATCATGAACAAAAAAGTACCCTTCTAGCAGATTTAACCATTTATCTATGGGGTCTGCATCTATGTGACCCTCAAATATGGGAATGTCAAAGTTAACTTGTACCTTAAAGGGTGTGGCACTTCCAGAGTAGCTCCTGGAAGTAGATGTGTTTCCCCTGGGTAGCCGTTGAAGGATCTGGGCAAAGTTGTCCATCGTCATGTTCCTTTGTCACTCGACGACCTCTTCAAGTAATATTTTGATAGGATCTCCTACCCCCTCGTCTTTCTTTTCATCTGCCATGGGAGGCCATTGGGATTTGCGAGGTTGGTCTTGCAAAGGATTGACCAGTTCAATGCCTAGCTCCTTAAATCCCAACCTCGTTGGGGACATGCAAAGAAAGATAGAGAAAGAGCAGACCGCTCTGATACCACTGATCCACATTTAAACATGAACAAAACAAATTACATATATAACCATACATATAGAGATTCAATAGAAATAATACTTCATTTCATTACTGTAAAATACTCAAATATGCCTACAAATAGAAATGGAAATAAACTAGCTAGGGTGATGGTAGCTTATCTCTGAGAAGAGATGTGGTGACTACATGCCTCTAAAATGTGTTCCAATGAGGCATGAAGGACTATTTATTGTTAAGAAGCAATGGAAATACCTAAGCATCTGAAAACTAAACCCTAGAGCATGAAATGCCAAACTGTGGGCCCCGTTTGGGTAAATTGGTTCATCAACTTCCCATGGTCGTAACTTTGGCATACAATCTGTGTTTGATGTGCACAATATCTCGTTAGAAAGATCTATTTGAGAACTACAACTTTGGGAAGAGAAACATCAGTCCATGGACCCATGTTGCTCCTAGGTGTTATAGACATATTTGGGAACTCAACCCCAATCACATATGTCCATAAGCCAAGTGCTTCTAAGTCCCTAAAAGTGTTGTTTCATACCCTAAAGGAACAAGGTTAGCTGATTACATAATCTCTCAGAAGTTTTCCATGAAAAACCACTCAGAACTGGTCAAAGCAGGACCATACAGACTGCCTAATGCAAAAGGTGTGATGCATCTCACCTACCACATGAAAAAAGTGTGATGCATACTAGAGAGCCCTTCTATAGGGTGCGATGAGTGAGAGCAGACAAATGGCACAAGCAGTTTGCTAGGTGGAAACCCAGAGAATCTTCTAGAAACTGCTCATTTGACACTTGCCTCTCTGAGTTCGCCCAGGGATGAGTAAGAGATCTAAAATCTCCATGTGGAACCAGGAACTATCAGAGAGATGACACTAATCAAAATCCCAAAAGCTGACTCACCCCCCTGCAAATATCTATAAATGGATCCCTCATCCAAGAGATCCAGAGGTTGGAATTGGGTAATTTGCAAAGAGGTGCTGCTAGTTTCTCTTTGAAGACATTGTTGGGTGATCTTGCTTTGTGTGAGGTGAAAAGGGCTTTCAAGCTAGGAGGATGGCACTGGGTTAGACCAAGTGGTTGTAATCCTCTCTTTTATGAATTTTACTAATAAAGCTATTTGAGTTTTCCTCCATATTCTTGTGTATCTCTGAATACTGTGTTGGTTATATGCATTTGTATGGTTAATATATATTTGATCCTATATTGTTTACAGTGAAATATCTCTATGGTTTGATGGTATTATGCTGCTGTGAATCTATAGGTGCTCTTTGAAGCTGGACAAGTAAGGAAGCAGTGGCGAGATTTTGGCAAAGGGGAAAGGAAAAAAGCAATGAGCCAAGTGGAAGACCGAGGTTGGTACTCTCTACTTCTTTATCATCTCTCTCTAGTAAAGGAAAAAAAGTGACTTTAATATGTTTGTTTCTAAGATAGCTACTCATCTTATTCGGACTAGCAGCTCTAAATAGACACTAGATTTCTTGATAACAAAATGGCGACTCCACTGGGGAGCGAATAGTTTGATTTCTTTTCTCTATTTGTTTGATTCATGAACCACAGACGGAGCCTGAAGTCAAGCCAGCTAGCCTTCAAAATTCATTTTCTATGCAAGTGTAAACTAGATCAATGCTACTTCAGTCAATCTCTGGGTTTGTTTATGAACTGAACAATTGACTTGCAAACATCCTAAGTGCCCTAGAGGTTGCTTGAGTAACCTCATTAGATTAGCCCTATACTTTGTAGTTAGTGACTATCATTTGCTCGACCTAAATCCTTGGAGTAAACTGCAAACTGTGACCAAAAACCAAGTTGAAGTCTCGTTCCTTTACCATCACACCCTCTCCTTTAGGAAATCTAGATGCATCACACCTCCCGTGTTCAGTAGGTGGGATGCATCCCTGTTTCCCTGTGTTACAGGTGTGATGATCAGACAAGACTAGATCTGCCTCCGGGTTTTGGTTTTTTCTTCACTGTCTTCAGTTTTATTCAGGAGTTTTGCTATCTAAGATTAGTGGACCACTGTTGAAACCCCCTTCTTTGCATCATCCAACCTCTATTGTACAAAGAATTGTGAATTTTTTTTATGTATTGTGCACCATTTACAGTTCTCTTTTACAAAGAAGTAGCTTAATCGAATTGTCGTCTTTTGATTTGGAAGTGTTGCAAGTGTCATTTTTAGTCAAAGAAAATAATACTTATCTTTTTTATAGTCGATTACACTGTTACTCTTGTATTTGATATGAATTAGTAGTATTTCAAGTGTCGAAAGCAATTTTCAATTCAAAATCGCAAACTGTAGTCTTGCCTTCCTGTCATTTTTTGAAAAGAAAATTGTTAGTATTGTCGCTTTGAAAGAAGAGATAATTCAGATTTGTATTTAGCATTCTTTTTGTCATTCCCACATTAAGAAAGTGGAAAACAAATACATGCACGTGAATTTTCATTTAGACTGCTTCTTGATTTTGATTTAGGACAGTGCATCTAGTGTGTGCTCTCTGCTCTATGTTGAAAGGATTTCATTTCTCTTTCCTTAGTAGCTAGGATTTTCATTTCAAAAGGAATATTAAACGACTGTTTATCATCTTAGATTGCATTTTAGGAATTGTATATCTACATCACACGGTGAACCTTAAAGGAAAACTTCTTAAGAAAGATCAACTGTAAAACAAATTTAATGAACATAAAAATGCTTTGGAACCTAATGCACAACATCTAGAATTCTAGGCTAGAGACGTATTCTGGCGTCGTAAAGCCTGGTAACTATCGCTTTCATCATAGGTTCGGTGATTCCTCCTCTTTGAGACGATAATTTCCAGTACGGACTTGTGCTCTCACGTACCGTCGAGTATGTATTGGGAGACCAAAATAGGCTATATCCTTTATCCTTAGGAAGCCGTGTCTACCGCCCTATCGATCGCAATGCACTGAACACAACATTCGGGAAGATTGACTGCCGTACTGTAAAAAGTATTCTACAGTTTTGCGATTGGTTTGGTAATCCCTCAGTCTAGATTTCTAGAGCAGTCTCTTTCATTCCTTTTCAGACTCCTTAAAGGAAAAGGTCCATCTGAGCACTTTTCACTTTAGGCTCATTAAAAATTGAAGGCGACTAGAGTCATCTTTAGATTTTTCTCCACTCATAAAAAGTGGAAAAGCAAGTTGTGTCAAAGCGTCTAAAATTTATTTTAATCGGAATAATGTCACTGTTTCCTCATTGGTCTTAGGTTGAGAAAATGGAGTCCACCAACCAAGGATTTCCCATTGGGGGAAGTCCTAGTCCTTTCTCCTCTTGGGGAGATGTTGGTGCACCTCATATGGCCACATTGTCCCTTCCAGGACTGACAATTGGCCTGCCGGTATGGCTTTTCTCGACCTCTATCCTTCAAAGCACTGCAATTCCTGAACAATCAAATCAGCAACTAGATGATACCAGAGTTTCCCCCCAACCTTCTACTTCGTTTATCTCTCCCCCTTCGTCTTCTTCTTCGCTTGGTAAAGATAGTGAAAATAAAAACCAAGTAACTGATAAGAAGAAGAAGGGGAAGGAGAAGAAGAAGAAGGAGCCAACGACAAAATGGGGCAAGCGTGCATCATCTAGTGAAAATCCACACAATGCACTATCCAAACCTAAATCTCCATGTTTCATCTACAAAGGAGACCACTATCACCAAGATTGTACTTACATCCCACGGATCCTAAGGGACTGGTCTCCCCGCTTGCATAATTCGGTTTCGTCAACCTCTGAAGATCCTGTTGAAAGTACACCGTCAACTAGTGAAAGTGAAGTCACTGGACAAAAAGGAAAATCTAAATTTCCCTATAGACTGTGTGAAGGTGACCATGCCCTCCACCGTTGTCCTTTCCTGGATGAAGCTAAAAGAGTCTTGGATAATCATCCTGTATCACCATAGTGACTCCCTCTTGGGTACAAGAAACTCTTGCTGAATCCATTGCTAGTTGAAAATCCAACTGACCTACCTTTGGAGTTGGTCGAAGAACCTATCATTGAAGATAAACCCTCTGAGTCCACATCAGACCAAAGTCAACAGGCCGAGATGGCACTCGACCCCATATTGACTTCAGAAGATTTACCTTCAGATGATACAGTCACCGAAGAGAATGAGAGCGACACCATTCAAATTCTTTTCGTAAACACAGACTCCGATGAACATGGGGAAAATCTGCCCATTCCTTTACCGCAGGAAGGAAATTCATCAGAGTTGTATCCGACCGTTTATTCGGTCCCACCTCCAAGCAACCTAGTCGTTTCCTTCAATTCGAATCTACTAGGCAGACCCCATTTACCATCTAATGTACCATTTCGAATCATAGTGCAAACTTACAAAATGGTCATTATTGATACCATCATAGATGAAGGGGCTTCTGTCAGTATCCTTTCCTCAACTGCTTGGAAAATGCTTGGTTCGTCATTGCTTTTGCCTGAGATGTGATATCTGACAGGCTTCGATAAAGGAACCAGTCGGCTGTTAGGGATCCTTCTAGGTTTGCCTATAACTTTGAGAAGGAAAATCGTTTATCTGAACGTAATGGTAGTCCAAGGACCTTTAGATTACAATCTACTCCTTAGGCGCGACTACATTTATAGCATGGGAGCCATCATCTCCTCACTCTTTCGAGTAACGTATTTTCCGCATGAAGGCAGAGTGGTCCAGCTCATTGACTAGCTTTCATTCCCCAGTTCACACATAGCTAATAGTCAAATGCCATCCCTAACAGGTCTTTTTGCACAAGGAATGTCTCATCAATCTCCAGTCCCTCCACCTGATGAATGCGAGTAATTCGGTGGTTTTGACTAAAACCCACGGGGCATGCACCTTGGCCTGCTTCGGCAGGAACACTTCGGGTATAGGGTAGGTTTCCACAAAGGATATATGACTGGTCTGACACACCTGTCTATTTAGGAAAATGGGATAGACCAGAATAAGATACCTCTATCAGAAGGTAGGCCTTTCCCGATAGAACAAATGTTTTGTCTGCAAATTGAAGGGTAACCTGGAAAGGTAGGCCTTTCTCAATAGAACAAGTGTTTTGTCTGCAAATTGAGGGGTAACCTTCGAAACTCTACTTCTCTATACCTGAGGGCATGCAAAATTTTTGCGTGAAAGTGAAAAACGACCATTTATTTTCTTAGTTTGTAGGTTCTTAACCCTTTAAAATCGTAGGATGGGTCGTTCCTAGCTTACATAATAAAAGGAGTCAGAGCATAATTTTGAATGGTGAAAGCTCCCTAAAAAATGAACCTATTGATGAGACATCCTTATTATACGACTAGCACGAGCAATTTTACGCAAAGTTCAAGCTTGTTAAAAATTAAACCTAGCAATGAGCATATGTTCCACCAAAGTTTAAGCTCATTAAAAAGGAACCCATCTCCGTTAAATAACCATTGTGAATGCATTATCATCAGCTTTTGAGCCTTGGTCATGTTCTTACCATCACCTCCACTCTGTTGTTGCCAATCATTCACCTCCATTTGATTGTTTACCCCTTTTTGAGGAACAATTGCGATGAGTGATCCTATTAGCCACCTTTTTACACTGCTGTGATTGGAAAGTTCCAAACCTTACCTAGAACTAGCTGCTATCTGAAAAAATCACTGGTTCCTCAAAAAACGAGTCTCCTTTAAGCTCTTTTCATATGACTTGTAAAATATGAAAATATTGCCGAGCAATTGGCCTCCCCAACTCGTTAAAGTGATTGGAAGTGCTATCCCTCCTCTAGATTTTAATCTTTTTGGACCTGAGGGATTATTACACAAAAAGGTCAAGCGTTTGTCTTGTTCGGCTCGTTAAAACTATCGAAAAGTCATTCCTTTAGCATTGTTTTATACTTTTTCGGACTTAAGGGATTATGCTACGAAAAAGGAATATTGGAATCTTCTTTCCGTCTCTTTTCAAACTCTCTAAAATTGAAAAGAACTTAGTTATCCTTGTCGTTAAACTTGTTAAAACAATAGCGACAAACTTGTCCATTCAGACAAGAGCGAGTTTCACTATCGCTAGGCTCGTTAAAACATAGCAACGGGTTTTCCTGATGGGAAAATTATAGAACAAGCATATGTTATCCTCCTCAAGCTTGACAAAAATAAAGAGGTACTAGTCAAAAATGACTAGGGAAAATTAGGAAGAAAACTTGAAGAAACTTTATTGGTAGCAAGTCGCTCTTGGACATGACACTTTCACTCCATCACCATGATTGAGTTGGGTTGGGTTTTTCCGTTCACCGTTCATATCACCATTGGTCCACCGTACCATCCACTTTTGGGGTTAACACTACCAATCCATTTCAATGTCACCGATATGTTCAAGAGAAGTCGCTCAAAGATTCACCTACCCAGCTTGTGTCTCATCCGCTACAATACCTTCACGCTTCATTCTTTCATGACCGCCACCCTGAACCTTGTATCATCAAATCATTTTCACCTCTACAAAATCATTTGCTCCATTCCGTGTCATAGGTGTGGGATCCATTAATGCCTTCCTATGACTGGTCACTTCTTGTCGACATCAGCTCATTATCCAAGAAGCTGGCCTAGGGACAACCCTTCCAGTACTTTGAAGCTTGCATGCCTCAATGGCAAGTTTCTCACTTCCGTCGACAGGTTTACACTAATGGCCTTCGACTGAAAGATTTTGTGTGGCGTTCAACATCAACTCATGTGTTCACACCACATGAATTGTACTCCAATACCTTGAGGGTCATCATCATCATTGGTGATTCCTCTCACGCCTACTAACAGTTTACATCATTGACTGGTAATCAGGCATTGTATTTCCATGTTCGACATCAAAACATCTTTTCACATGGATCAACTTGTACTTCGGGCAAAGATTGAATGAGTTTTGAGGATTCCGGATCTAGTTTCATCCATCTGGGCTGTGATATAATCAGGAAAATAAAGACATCAAATGTACATCATTGCTGCATAGATAATCGTCCAAACTAAGGGATGATGGCTCTACCTGAATCATCAGTCTACACATAGACGGTTGTCTGTCCTATGTACATGAAAATGAATTTATCAGGCCGAGCATGGGAATGCCCACCTCATCTAGATCATGAAAATATTATGAAGATAATGTATTGTATTATATCTTATTACAGGTCACCTTCCAGTGCGAAAAACCTCGGATCCTCACTATAAAGCATTTCACTCGACATCAAAAGATTTACGACCTCATGCTTTAGGGGGGAACTTTTATAGACATATTTGGGCACTGCAACCCCAATCACATATGTCCATAAGCCAAGGGATTCTAAGTCCCTAAAAGTGTTGTTTCATACCCTAAAGGAACAAGGTTAGCTAATTACATCATCTCCCAGAAGTTTTCCATGAAAAACCACTCAGAATTGGTCAAAGTAGGACCATACAGACTGCCCAGTGCAAAAGGTGCGATGATGTATCTCACTTTCCACATGCAAAAAGTGTGATGCATACTAGAAATCCCTTCTATAGGGTGTGATGAGTGAGAGCAGACAAATGGCACGAGCATTTTGCTAGGTGGAAACCCAAAGAATCTTCTAGAAACTACTCATTTGACACTTGCCTCTCTGAGTTCATCCAGGGATGAGTAAGAGATCTAAAATCTCCATGTGGAACCAGGAACTATCAGAGAGATGACACTAATCAAAATCCCAGAAGCTAACTCACCCCCCTGCAAATATCTATAAATGGATCCCTCATCCAAGAGATCCAGAGGTTGGAATTGGGTAATTTGCAAAGAGGTGCTGCTTGTTTCTCTTTGAAGAGATTGTTGGGTGATATTGCTTTGTGTGAGGTGAAAAGGGCTTTCAAGCTAGGAGGATGGCAATGGGTCAGACCAAGTGGTTGTAATCCTCTCTTTTATGACTTTTACTAATAAAACTATTTGAGCTTTCCTCCATATTCTTGTGTATCTCTGAATACTGTGTTTGTTATATGCATTTTTATGGTCAATATATATTTGATCCTATATTGCTTACAATGAAAGATCTCTATGCTTTGATGGTATTATGCTGCTGTGAATCTATAGGTGCTCTTTGAATCTGGACAAGTAAGGAAGCAGTGGCAAGATTTTGGCAAAGGGGAAAGGAAACAAGCAAGGAGCCAAGCGGAAGACTGAGGTTGGTACTCTCTACTTCTTTCTCATCTCTCTCTCGTAAAGGAAAAACAAGTGACTTTAATATGTTTGTTTCTAAGATAGCTACCCATCTTAGTGGGAATAGCAGCTCTAAATAGACACTAGATTTCCCGATAACACCAGGTTTCACAAAAAACATTGTTTAGGGCCTCAAAACAGCTCCAGAAGTTCAGGACCCGAAAAACTGTTATAAATAGTAAATTGTGCTACAATTAAGGAAACTGGAAAGATGAAAGAAACAATTGTGGGGGTCCAAGTGGACTTGGGGAGTGACCACCAATATCCACCTTAATCATGAAAAAACATAGAAATATCCATTAAGATGGTGCAGATGTAATGTTCAACTCATGTCAATAGTTAGTGCACACTTTCAATTGATAATCTCCCTCACTTTGATTGCAATTATAATTTTAGTTCGATGAGTTTTCTCAATTGTCGTCTTTTACACGCTTTCGCTTCCACAAGAATCGCTTCAACATTCTTGATTATCGATTTTGCTTGTTTCCACTTTAATAAGTGTATTTCTCATGTTATCGTTGCTCTTTCATGTGTTTCTTTCATGTTCATTCACATTTTTGCAAGTGTCGTCTTCATTTTTTCCTCATGTCTCACGTGTCACTTTTGTTATTTTCACTCCTACATGCATCATGCCTTTTCATACCACCAAATTTATTTCTCACACACTCTTCTACATTAGATGGTCTTACATATCATTAGAATCTACACCACACACATTCGTACATCTTAGCGAACATTTTGGTCACAATTTTCTATCCTGTCATAATTTGTGTTCTGAGGGTTGTAATGTGTCATTTCAACTATTGAACTTAGAAATAGGTGTCACCTGGTTGTCATTTCAAGGTGTGATTAGTTTTCACGTGTCTTGTGCATTCCATCAGCTTGTATTGATGGAATTTATGTGTTTGATCCATGTTTGAGTTGTGTTAGGATGCATTTATTTCTCCTACTTTGTTGGTCACATAGTTAGCCATTTTGAGAGCTCTTCTTGCTCCTCCTACTCAGTGCAAGTTGTAAAGGAATTATCCCTCTTAATAAGTGACCAGTGTAGTTATTTCATGAGCCTCATTGACATATATTTTCCTCCCATACTTGTGCACTAAGTATTTTCTAAGGTCTCGTTCCTCTCACATTGCGTTAGTACTTCTTAGGATAAGTGACCTAGTATTTTGCTTCCTCCCTCAGTGAAAATCACATTCTATATGAATAAGAAGCCACTATTAGAGAGAATTACACCATAAATATCCTTTAAGAGCACTCACGAAGCACGAAGCCTTGATCATATGACATACTTCTGAAGTAGGAAGCCTTAGGGCACATGGTGCACTTGAAAAGAACGAAGCCTTCAACCTTCCCTTAGGGTGCATGACAAACTATTGAAGCACGAACACTACATCCTTCCCTCTTATGGTAGGGTGCATGGTGCAATCATACTACCTGAAGCCTTCATTTGAGCACACTCCTTCGACTTGAAGAACTCCACCCTTCTAGTTTCTCTTGAGTGCACAAGTGCACTGTGAAGGCTTGAAGCCTGACCCCTTGTTCCTTTGATGTGTGCCTTTGTGCCCTCCTTTATCCCTTGAGTGCACAAGTGTGCCATAAACCAATTAATGATTCTAATTCATGATTCATACATGCACCATACACCCTCAATTTTTCTCTCCCTCTCTCTTACTTGAGTGCATAAGAGAACCTCTAAGGCCTCCTGTGGGCCTTAACCTTTCACTACCTTCAGCACAGTAAAAATGGATAGTGGAACCTTCATAAGCCACTAATGAGTTTGACTATGCCCTCCTAATAAAGCCTCCTTATTTTAACCCTCTCACTGCCTTATGATGAGCTTATCATTCCATATTCTAGATAGCAAGGAGAAAGCATAAAGAAACACCTGTGGAGAAGAAGAACAAAAGAGAGCTATCATGGAGATATGAAGAAGATCATATACCAATACATAAATAAGACATTGCATGAATACTGAGAGGATTTCGATATTGATCAAGGACCTTTTGGAAGGTGAAGATAACCGACAAAGTGAATCTTTCATGAAGATGAATCATAGATCAGATCTACCTTTAAGAATGCAAGATCAAGTAGCAAGGGAGGCAACTTTGAATTTCCACCTCATCATGAAGTCCATGTCATGATTGTCATGTTATAACTTGTAAAAATGTCATCATAATAGTCAATGTGTGTCCATGTGTCATTCCACATCATCATGTGGTATGTAATGATGTATTCTTAAGGAAAGGACAAAACGTAATGTGTGTAAGTCCAAGAGTCATGTGTGGAATATGAAAATTCAGTTAGTCATGCATGTAAAAAATGTATAACGAGAAGTCCAAAAGTCATAAAAATAAGTCCTGTTGAGATTGCAACAAGGTGATGGAGCTTAGTGAAAAGAGTCGCCTTCACTAAGTGGGCCCGCAGGCAAATTATGGCGCAAGTTCTATTTTTGGATCCCAGCAGGGATGATCACAGCATGAGTGACCACAGTAGGGATGATCACAGCAGGAGTGACCACAGCAGGAGTGATCATAGTAGGAGTGACCACAGCAGGAGTGATCACAACAGGAGTGATCAAAGTCTATTTTTAGACTGGCTATCCAAAATAGAAAAGTCAAATATTATTGTCTCATAATAATATTTGGACTATAAACTTGATCTTATTCTCTTGGACCACTTCAGTTTGAGCTACATATGTGGCCCATGCAGCTGTCAGAAGGAAGTATGCTTTTCTTATGAGTCATTTGAGTTGTTGCATGCATGACTTCAGTTAGAACTCAATCAGTTGAGTTTGGTGGAGTTGATTGTGGAGTTGATGGAGTTGTGTTCAGTTTGACTTGGTTAAACTAGTTGTAGTTAGTCTAACTACAAATAGACTAATGATGAGTTGTTAAACTAATTATTAACTCATAATACAACTATAGAATACATCAGTTAACTCAGTTGCATGTCAGTGCATGTTCAGTTCAATAGGGATAGGTGTTAGAGGATCAGATTGCTATCAATTGTGAATATAGTTGTGCATGAAGATTTTCACAATCAAGGGATTGAGTATGCCAATGAGTTTGCTCATGTATTTGCCCAGTATTATAGCCTCTGCTCACGTCTTTCACAGTGTGAGTGATTCTTTGGAGGTGAAATACGAGTTTGGTAAACCATTCTCATTAATTCTTGAGCAGGTATTGAGCAGTGGAGGCAGGCAAGCAGTGGAATAGATTTGGAGATCAAATCTTAGCTGTATTGTGTGTAGTAGGTGGAGCTGGTACTAGACTGATTGTGGTAAGCATTGTACTTTGTAATGTTACATCGTCTCAATCATTAATATACAGATAGTTGGTGTTTTTAGCGAGATACTTTCCCCGGGTTACATACTGTGTTAATGTGTGAATGCTCTTGATGTTTTTGTTGTTATTTATGCTGCTATATTGATGATCAACGTAGAGGAGCTTATGTATTGTGTATGTATTCCACAATAGTACATGATCAAGATAATCTAAGTTGAATATGTGTTAAATTATTCAAAATTTCTACATGGTATCAGAGCTGTTGATCATCAGATCTACTATTCAGTAAGTGTTTACATTCTATTTCTTCAGGCAGAGTCTGTAATCGGGCCAGGTAGCCTCTAGATTCATCCTTCCTTTGGAAGGTGAGATATCCGGTGAATGCCCATACAATCAATCTCTGTACAAGAAATATTGTGTTCTCACGAATCTTAGATCTGAGGAGGTTGATTTGGTTGTTGTTGGAATTCAAATTTGCAGTAGTGTTTTCTTGGTGGCAACGCAACAATGTCTTTCAACAGATTGCGATTGGAGTATGCTCTTAAGGGCAGCTCAAACTATATTGCATGGAAGGACAGGATGGAGGCAGTATTGGATGATAACGGGCTGAAGGAGTTCATAGATACGGATGTCCCAGAGCCTACTGATGCTACTCAAGCTTATGCTTAGCAAAAGAAGACTGCAAAATGTCGAAGGATTCTGTTGGAGGGCATGAAGGATCACATTGTATCCAGCCTCCATGGAAAGGCTACTCCATATTTGATGTGGAAATCATTAACAGAATTATTCCAAATCAAGAGTGATCAGAGGAAGCTGGCGCTCAAAGATAAACTCAGAAACATCAAATACAAGAAGGGTGACAGTATGCCCAAGTATCTCACGAAGTTCACTCAGTGTCGAGATGAGTTGGGAAGTGTGGGGGTTACTGTCGATGATTAGGACTTGGTGAGGTTGGCTCTCCTTGGTCTTCCGAAGAGTTGGCATTCCTATCAGGACTCTGTCAATGGTCAGAAGAAATTTCCAGGATGGGAAAGACTATGGTCAAATCTTGTACAGGAGGAGATCAGGCAGAGTACCAGGGACGGATCTTCGTCAAAGGGAGCTGATGAAGAGAATTGTGCTTTGGCTGCCAAAGCAAAGAAATGGAAGAGCAAGAAAGCTTCTCAGTCTGGTTCGAAAGGCAAGAAGCAAGATATGTCCAAGGTGATGTGTTTTCACTGTCACCAGCACAGACACTATGCCACTAATTGTCCGCAGAAGAAGAAGAACAAGCAGGCTGCTGGATCTTCAGCAGGAGAGGCTCTAGCCTCGCAGTTTGAGCTTGATTTTTCATTGATTGCATGCTTGGTTTCAAGTGTGATGGGATCGGTGTGGTTCTTGGACAGTGGTGCTTCTTCTCACATGACGGGAGATAGAGATTTGTTCTCTGATATGGAGGACAAAGATCTTGGAGTGCACATCAAGATGGGCGATGATGGTAGATACAGTGCGACTGGTATCAGTGCCATTTCCAAGATTGAAGAAGAATCCTATCTCAGTGGTGATGTTAGAAGATAAGGGGTATGATGTTGTTTTCAGCGAGGGAAAGGCTTTCCTGCGCAGCAAGACAACTGGTGAGACCCGGAAGATAGGGGTTCGAGTGAGGAACCTTTATCAGTTGCATGTAGATGGATGCACAGCAATGGCAGGCAAGGCAGAAGGATTAGTGAGCTGGGATGATGGCAAGTTGTGGCACAGGAGATTGGGTCACATTCACCATGGAGACTTGAAGATACTACAGCAGATCACTACAGGGCTTCCTAAAGGCACTCTTGCGCAATCAGATCAGTGCAAGGAGTGTACATTAGGGAAGTTTGTGAAAGCCACCTTTCATGAGAAGGATAGTCGTGCCACGACGATCCTTGAGAGAATTCACACAGACATGTGTGGACCTTTCTCAGTTGCTTCAACAACAAAACATAGGTATTATGTGATTTTTGTTGATGATTTCTCTCGTAAGTGTTGGATCTTCTTCATGCACAAGAAGAGCGAGACATATTCAAAGTTCTGTGAATTCAAAGCACTGGTCGAGAAGGAGTCAAGGAAGAAGGTGAAGGCTCTTAGGAGTGATAATGGTGGTGAATACATCTTGGATGAGTTCAAGGATTTCTGCAAGGCAGAAGGGATTCGTAGAGAGCTCATAGCTCCCCATAACCAACAACGGAACGGGGTAGCTGAGAGGAAGAACAGAACGATTGTGGGTGCTACACTGGAAATGTTGCATGATCAGGGCCTACCCCTTCACTTGTGGGAAGAATCATGTAATACAACAGTTTATGTGCAGAACCATTGTCCTCATAGGATACTTGGCATGAGTACACCCGAGGAGGCTTATTCTGGTAAGAAGCCTGATCTTTCTCATTTGAGGATTTTTGGTGCTAACGTTTACATGTATGTGACAAAGGATGCAAGGAAGAATTTGGAGCCGACCGCAGAGGTTGGGATATTTGTGGGGTACACTGATACGCCCCACAACTATCGTGTGTATTAGCCAGACAGTGGTAAAACTTTTGTGTGATGGGATATAAAATTTCAGGAGGAGAAATCCATGAAGTGTTCGCTTGAGAGGGAGCTACACTTGCATGTAGATGAGGAGCTATTAGTTCCTAAGGATCAGCTTCAGGACATGGATCAGCCACAAGATGAGGTTCATGGAGTGGAAGAGACCACTCATGTAGCACCAACCATCAGAGGGTGAAAGTGCTTGACAGAAGCTGAGCGACTGGCTCAAGATGCAGAGAAGGTTGTAGGACCACCTACAGCCCAACGCAGGCAGAGACAGTCACCTGATCGGTACACTGGATACATGGCTCTTATGAGCAAGTGTGTTGTGACTGAGCCAGCCTCTTTTGTGACTGAGCCAGCCTCTTTCGAGGAAGCTGTGGAGGATCCCGCATGGGTAGATGCCATGGTGGAAGAGTATGATTCTATTGTTATAAAAAGTGCATGGGAGATTGTTCCTAGACCGGAAGGGAAATCAGTGGTGGGTTCGAGAAGGATCTACAAAGTTAAGCAGGCAGCTGATGGGAGTGTAGAGAAGTACAAGGCAAGATTTGTTGCCCGAGGCTTTTCACAGATAGAGGGGATCAATTATGAGGAGACCTTTGCACCTGTGGCAAGGTATTCTTCCATACGGATGATTCTTGCTCTCTCAGTGCAGATGGGATGGCACATTCATCAGATGAATGTGAAGACTGCATTCCTCAATGGAGTCATTGAGGAGGAGGTGTACATTGAGTAGCCCGAAGCCTTTGAGGTCTTCAGCAGCGAGTCACATGTGTGCGGGCTCAATAGAGCGTTGTATGGGTTGAAGCAAGCACCATGTGCTTGGTACACACAGATAGACAACTATTTCACAGGACTTGGATTCTCCAAGAGCGAGGCGGATCCTAACCTATACTAGATTTTGGTGGAGGGTAAGTTGCTTATCATTGTACTGTATGTTGATGATTTGATTATGACAGGTGATGAGCTGTTGATATTGTCATGCAAGAAGGATCTTGCTACAGAGTTTGAGATGAAGGACTTGGGCCTCCTTCACTATTTCCTAGGATTGGAAATATGGCAGCGCAGTGGTGGACTGTTTGTTTCTTAGGGCAAGTATGCTCAGGAGATACTGGAGAAGTTCAACATGCATGGTTGCAAGCCTGTTGATACTCCTCTTCCTGAAGGTTGGAGGAAGGAGGATGCCACTTTGGGAGAAGAAGTGGATGCCACTATTTATCGACAGTTGGTGGGGTCACTGATGTATTTGGTTAATACACGACCCGATATATCCTATGCAGTTAACCAGCTTTCACAAGCTATGGTTAAGCCTACCAAGCTCTTCTGGAAGGCGGGCAAGCATGTATTGCGTTATTTGAGAGGCACATCGAGATATGGCTTGTGGTACAGACATGAGGATGAGGTGAAGCTATGTGGCTTCACGGATGCAGATTGGGCAGGGAGCCCAACGGACAGAAAGAGCACATCAGGAGGGGTCTTCAGTATTGGATCGACAACAGTTTCTTGGTACAACAGGAAGCAGAGATCTGTGGCACTCAGTTTAGCGGAGGCCAAGTATATGGAAGCAAGTTTGGCTGCATGCGAGGCTATATGGATGAGGAAGATCCTGGTTGGTTTGTTTGGCTCTCATTTGGATCCTATTGTGATTTACTGTGATAACCAGAGTTGCATTAAACTCTTGGCTAATCCTGTATTTCATGATAGATCTAAGTATATTGACGTCAGGTACCATCATATCAGAGATTGTGTGCAGCGGAGGATCATGTTGCTTTCATACATTCCAACGGAGGATCAGGATGCTGATATTCTGACGAAGGCTCTCACCAAGAGAAAATTCGAGTACCACCGAGGCAGGGTAGGGGTTGTTGATAATTCATATCTTTTCGAGAGGGAGTGTTGAGATTGCAACAAGATGATGGAGCTTAGTGAAAAGAGTCTCCTTCACTAAGTGGGCCCGCAGGCAAATTATGGCACAAGTTCTATTTTTGGATCCCAGCAGGGATGATCACAGCAGGAGTGACCACAGTAGGGATGATCACAGCAGGAGTGACCACAGTAGTAGTGATCACAGTAGGAGTGACCATAGCAGGAGTGATCACAGCAGGAGTGATCAAAGTCTATTTTTAGACTGGCTGTCCAAAATAGAAAAGTCAAATATTATTGTCTCATAATAATATTTGGACTATAAACTTGATCTTATTCTCTTGGAGCACTTCAGTTTGAGCTACAGATGTGGCCCATGCAGCTGTCAGAAGGAAGTATGCTTTTCTTATGAGTCAGTTCAGTTGTTGCATGTATGACTTCAGTTAGAACTCAATCAGTTGAGTTTGGTGGAGTTGATTGTGGAGTTGATCGAGTTGTTTTCAGTTTGACTTGGTTAAACTAGTTGTAGTTAGTCTAACTGCAAATAGACTAATGATGAGTTGTTAAACTAATTATTAACTCATAATACAACTATAGAATACATCAGTTAACTCAGTTGCATGTGAGTGCATGTTCAGTTCAACAGGGACAGGTGTTAGAGGATTAGATTGCTATCAGTTGTGACTATAGTTGTGCATGAGGATTTGCACAATCAAGGGATTGAGTATGCCAATGAGTTTGCTCATGTATTTGCCTAGTATTATAGCCTATGCTCACATCTTTCACAGTGTGAGTGATTCTTTGGAGGTGAAATATGAGTTTGGTAAACCATTCTCATTAATTCTTGAGCAGGTATTGAGCAGTGGAAGCAGGCAAGCAGTGGAATAGATTTGGAGATCAGATCTTAGTTGTATTTTGTGTAACAGGTGGAGCTGGTACTAGATTGCTTGTGATAAGCATTGTACTTTGTAATGTTACATGGTCTAAATCATTAATATACAGATAGTTTGGGTTTTTAGCGAGATGCTTTCCCTGGGTTACATATTGTGTTAATGTGTGAATGCTCTTGATGTTTTATTGTTATTGATGCTACTATATTGATGATCAACATAGAGGAGCTTATGTATTGTGTATGTATTCCACAATAGTACATGATCAGGATAATATATGTTGAATATGTGTTAAATTATTCAAAATTTCTACAAGTCCAAAGGTCTTTTATAAGTTCAAGAGTTGTTTAGGATTCCAAAGGATACAATGGGATTCCAAGAGTCATGAGGGTAAGCCAAGAGTCAATGGGAGATTAAAAGTCACTCCTCTTGTTATAAAGAAACTTCATAACTCAAGCAAATGGTTTTTGGAGGCTTAAGTTTTAGAGAGCTACTCTTGGTTTCCCTACTTGGCATAGGAGAGGAAAATATTCTTTGGAGAAGCAAGAAGTGACTTGATGTTCCACTACTAGAAATAGTGCCTCATCATTGTAACTATGTACTTGGATCTTTCACCTAATTGAAGCTCTATGATCCAACATATTTCCATGCATGTATCGCAAATATTTTAGGGCTATGCTTGGGATGTTTATGGTAACTATTGTGTTCATATGTACTGGAGAAATTAAACTATTTATGTGACTTTAGTACTCATATTGTTGAATGTGTTTTTTATTCAGTTTAAATTGTTATGTGAACTATTTTTCAAATCAATCTTTTCATGCTCGTGTGTCTATCTTAGGTTAGTACTATTAATTCCTTCCAGAGACTCACTCTTGTCTCCCACTCATGAAGTCTCCTTTTACACATTGCAATCATTGTTTCACAATGTCAACTTACTTGCTTGTTCAAGGTTTATGTATATAATCTTTTATATTATCCATTGAAACCAAGGTGAATCTTACAGTTATGGTGGCCAAGCCAATACTCCAAATGGGGCTACTACTCCAAACGGTGTGAGGTCTAATTGGGACTTTTGTATATTTGTAGATATTTCTAGGCTCGGGAACTATGCCAAAGAATCTAAGTAAGGGTTTTAATTGAGTTGGATGACCAATGCATTAAAATTTAGCACTTGTATAATATAAATATTTATGAGAAGGTCAAAGGGTTGATTTTCATTCATAACAACATAGAATATTTGAATACATTTTGAATGTAGAAAGGGAAAAGATATGTGATAATCAAACATTAATATTGAATATTTAAATAGTCAAATATGGCTGATGCGTGCAGAAAAATTCTACAGCCAAACAATATATATTCAAGAGATGACCAAAGGAAACAATTTAAAGATGCAAAGGAACTAATTTAAATAGATTGTGCAATTAGTTAATCTCCAAAAAGATGATAACTTTGCAATATGCTATGAGGGAAGTTAATACATAACTTTTCCTTACCCTTAATCCTATGTTACCTTGAATATATGATGAAAAACATAGATGAATAAACCATAAAGACTCATGCGAGTGCAAATATTGTTAAAAGTGAAGTCATAATCCTTTGATTATCTTCAAAAGCTTTCAGAAGAGTACAATAATTTCATTGGAGGATGATAAGGGTTTAACAATTATTACTTCGAATTACAGAATATTTATAGAGTGTAATTCAAAAATATCTAAATAAAATATAATTATTTTACAAAATAAAATCTTTATCCAAAATGATTTATATATATCAAACAACTACAATATAAAATAAACTTTTCTGAAGCTGATTGCATATTCAACACTCTATTCAAGGGTGTTGTTGATGGTCGCTGCTTGAAAATCTATTTATGCTCTATATGCTCCTTTTTTTGTTGTGTTGGCCCAGAAAAATGTGCATTCAACTCCTGTTATTATTTGTTAGTACCCTAAAAAACTGCATTAACTTTTACTCGATAAGTACAAGTAATTTGTCCCATATTTTGTCATCTCGAATGGAAATTATAATTACTTTTCTATATGCTTCATCCACCTCTGTGTATTTTTCAAAATTTAGCCTAGTGATAAACAAATGTTGAATTTCATGTTGGATAAATAGATCATATTCCAGGCCTTCAGTGAATGATTTACCATTGATGATTCCTTTGACTTTAGCAATTTTTGATCTATTTGTTACTGTCTCATGTAACATATTCTTGTAATTTTCTAGTGGACTCAATTGACCACTAGAATATCTTAGATGTGGAAGTCCCTTCTGGCAGAAGATATTACATTTTTCTGTGGAATTTATTTACTTTCACTTCTAATTTTTGACATTTATTTTCTAATTGCAACATCAAATTTATTTTAGTCAAATGTCTTCTTACTTCTAGGATTGTATCAGTCCTATCTTCAATTCCTAATTCCTCCAATTCTTCTTTAGTATTGGAATTCAAAAGTTTGATTATCTTGGTTGCTTCTCCTGGCTTGTGATCTAAGTGTTATTTGATTTTTGTTATGGTTTCCTCTGATCTTGTCACGAGTTCTTCTTGTTCAAATATGATCTCAATGGATGTCTAGAGTTTAGTTATGGTTGAAATTATATTAATCCATATTTTTTCCTTTGCTTTAGATAATGTTTGCACCGCCAGTGATTCACCTTCATATTTTTCAAGTTGTTTGGTTGGCTTGAAGCTTTTCTACACTTCATCTATCCATATATATATATATATATATATATATATATATATATATATATATATATATATATATATATATATATATAGATAGATAGATAGATATAGATATAGATATATATATAGATATGCATTATTTAATTTGATTTTTTTTTCCTCCATTTTCTGCAATGTTGTTTTTAACTTCTTAATCTCCACATTCCTTAAAGATAAATCTTGCATGGCTTTTAATAACCTTTTTGTTGTTTCCTCACTAGCTCACTCTATTTTCACTATGGATTTCCCTGCACTTCTATGTTGTTATTTTTCCTTTAGCGGGATTTCCATGTCAGCCTCCATAATATGAATCTAGATTTTTTGTTCCAGAATCATTTTTAGCGTGTTCTCCTTCTCCTTTTCCAACTTTCCTACTTCATTTTCCTGTGGATGTTCTATTGTAGGGAGTTCTATCTGCTTTCTAATTTCTTGAATGTTTGCATTTCTTGTTTTGATTATTTCATGAGCAGCATGGACACCACTAGCCTCCACTTATTTATTCTTCGAGCCTCTTTATTATGGTATCCTTGGCTAGATAACTCATACTTTCCAATTTAAGTTGTGAATGAATATTATTTAAGGAGGCTTGTAGCTTAGAAGCTACCATGGCTGAGCTTGTCAATGTAGAATAATTAATTTCACCTGCCTATTTTTGAAGATCAATTTGATCTATAGGGTGTATATTCTTAGTATCAAAAGAAAACATAGAATATTTATAATCATCTGCACTGTTAAGAATTGGTAATTTTCTCTCAAGGAATTCCCACTAAAGTTGCTCTTTATCAGCGTCTAGTGTAGATAAAAGCCTGTGTTGGGTAGTGGAAGATTGTTTCCAAAAATTAACGTAGGTGGAGGTTTTGAGAGATTCATTCTTTCTCTTCATCTCTTTGAATCTGGAAAATATATTTTTTTGTCTTGAAGATGGAGAAACATGAGAAGCAGGAGAATCAATAACTATTTCTTCAGTTTGCTAAAATGGAAAAGTAGGCTTTCCTGATAACACTATTGTAGTTTCTTCTTCTAAATTTATGCCTTTTCATGACTTGTCTTCTATATTTATTGATTTTCTTATTTTTGAAATTTGAAATATTATTATTGAGGTGTTGAAGCTGTATGTGACACACCTTCTCTTGGTCATTTAAGCTCTTTTTCTTTTGGTCTTGGAGTCTCTAATGTTGTCTAACTAGAGGTCTTTTTTAATTTCTTGCAGAGTATTTTCTTTCCATTCTTCTCTATTTGGAAATTGTTCAATATCTGGTTTTGATATGTGTACGTAAGGTGCTCAGTTCTTTTCTTTAAAATCACTCCTAGGGGTCATAAGGCCAATTGCTGCTGAGTCTGAAATTCATCTGTTTAAGTAGAACGTCTACTTCCTTTTCTACTACCCTAATGTTCACAATAAATGGACCAATTTGTGCCTTTAATTTAAACTCAGATTTTTATTTTCTTGACACAAAATTTATATCATCCATATTCATTCTTTTACTAATAAATTCTAAGGAAAAAATCCTCATTGGAAGAAAAATTGGTAACCTATAAGGTGGCAGATCACAATCGTAGATTCTAATTTCTGAAAAGATCGAGCATAAATACGAATCTCCAACTTTGGACTGCTCACTTAGGTGTAGAATCATTTTTATCTTTGTATGAATCATGGGAATTGCTTCATTTCTTAAGAGACAAAGTGCCATATGTAAGAATTGGTTGACAAAGTCATTGAAAGAGTAGTCTTCAGAATTTTTCCTCACTAATGAGGTCCAATGAATTACTGACTATGGCTTTCCTTCAACATCTAATTTCTGTAGAGGGAACTTGAATATTTATAATTGATGATATAAAAACAAATAGAAAAAAATTGACTAGTGCTTGAATGATCCTTCAACACTGAACTTGAGAAACTGATCATGAATTATATCTAACAAGAATTGACTGAAATTGAATATAATTGATGGCTTGTTGTTGGATGAAAACACTAATAAGAATCCTAAGATAACTTCGTCTATCCACTAATCATTTGGATAACCTAACACATAATAAACTATGGAAATTACATGCCTGGACATCTCAAGAAATATTGTAGAGGAATAGGGTGGATTTGTCCTAGGAAATTCAAAATTCTTGGGTAGCACTGACTAAAAATACGAGCTCTCTATCGAAAAGTAAGCTTATGATAAATATACATAAGTGCATTAGTAGAAAAAATGTGGAGGTAGTCCTATGCATTTAATTGTAGGGCTTGAAAATTAATTCAGAGGTTATGGAGAAAAGAATTTCATTATTTATAGAAATTATAGCTCTTTGACTTGGGAGGTATCGGGCTTCACACCAGGTGACAAATTCTAGGAAATGGTGAGTATTGGATAAATAAAAATAAGGGAACAAGGATTCCTAGAAGGAGAATTCATCGCTTTCGTCCTCCTACTTCTGGAATTCCCAATTGTGAAGCTCATAGATATCAAATTCACAATTGATTTTTATGATTTTTAATTGGGTGTCGATGAGAGGTATTTCATCTAGGTTAATTATAGGTGTAGGAGGGGACTCTATACAACTACCTTTGATTTTTCCTTATGGATCGCCATTTTGGAAAGAATAAAATCACAGGAAATGATTGAGAATTTTACCCAGGAATGATGACGACTAATAGCTAATGGTCACTAGAGTTTTCTCGAATCACGTTTAGAATACTTTGGTTGTAGGTGGAAGGTGAAATAGTTTAGTTTTAGCAAGGATAATGGTTTTATTACGATTCTCATAACAAATTTTGTTGGTTTAACGATTAATGGCACGTGAGGAATTAATTGATTTAGACATTGGTGGGACTTATTAATGCTATAATGATCAACTAGTCAATTTATCAAGAGTGCTAGTTATAACCGGAAATATCAGAGAGTTGGAAGAGGCTAGAAAATAGAAGGAAGGTTGGCAAAGGGGAAAAGCAATAGGGATGGTGGGGGGGGGGGGGGGGGGGGAGGGGGGGTGAGGGGGGGCTGTAGCGGTGATATGTGGTTTGAGTTAAGGTGGTTCCTCCAATAGATAGGAGTAAGACACTTACGCCCAAGCAAGATAGGGGAACTACTTTTCAGAATCTCCGCCCCCCCCCCCCCCATGTTGGAAATAATACTGAGAGGGGGGGTGAATCAGTATTATCTAGCAATTTAATAAATCTTCCTTATTTGATCTTTGAATTATTTTAGCATGTCAGTACCATAAAATAATGAGCATGAAAAACAGATAGTCACACCAAAGAACACAAGATGTAAGGTGGAAACCCAATGTGGGTGAAAACCACCTGCTGCAATATGTCTCTATCTTCTTTCAATTTAGAAACTTCTTTTACAATGATTTTGTACTGGTGCAGTCCTTTACCAGTATGGAGGCTGCAACCTGCAGAGAGCTACAACTCTCTCTCTCTCTCGTTTTCCAGTCTACTCCTGGAAGGGAGCTACAACCCCCTACTTCTTTTCATAAAGCATCAGATGATCAACAAGTACATAACAGATATAGATCACTACAGATATCAGATCAGCAACAACAGAACTAACCCAGAACACCTTATCAATAGAGAAATTCAATCAACAGAACATCTTAAAACAGAGACGCAGTTTTTCTTTCTGTGGCCTGCGACCAGACGCCGTTAACCTTCTGCTACTCTGCGTCCACACGCAGATATCCTTCTGCTCCGCTGCATGCCCACGCACTGTTCCTTTGACTGCTCTGCGTTCTGTTGCTTCAGGGACGCACCCAAAGATACTATCGCGCCACGTCTTTCGCTACAGAGACACACCTGAAAACACTATCGCGCCGCGTCCTTCTGCTTCAGAGACGCACCTGAACCTTGATCGCCCTGCGTCCCCATGCAGGTCTCTCTCTACTGTGCTGCGTCTCGGCGCACTTGCCCTTTACAGTACCTGCGTCCCGGCGCACTTTCCCTTCACTGAACCTGTGACCCTTTAGATATAAATGATATGAAGGCTTCAGGACAAACCCAAACAGTCAGATCTACAGATCTGATCATGCGCCATAGAGATCACAGCCCATTAGAAGATTCGCCCTCTTAGATCTGGACTAGATCTCACCAAATAAGATATTCAACCCAAGACAATTGCTCAATCCAAATGAACTCCTTTGCTTTATATAGGCAAGCTCCTCCCAAAAACATGGAACAATACCACGAGCCGACACCATAGAAACATAAAACCATCGGCTAGATACCACACAAGAAACCCCCACGTGCTTTTCTCTGCCTTGAAATGTGTGCACTGGGTAGACGCACCCCCTGAACGGCTGGCCGGCGACCCTGGACGCGGGTTCTGCATGGTATACCTGCGGGGACGCACTTTCTGAACCGATTGCCTGCGTCCTTCTTAATTTTTCAACAAACTGAGAGCCTTACCACTGGAGTTGCCATCAAGTACAACATCTGTAACATACAGTCATACCAGATAACATAATGCCAACAATCTCCCCCTTTGGACTTGATGGCAACCTCAACCTGGCAACCTCAACCTTACAAGCTTCAGCTTCATTCTCCCCCTTTGACATCAAGGGCAAAGGGTATGCTCCCCCTTAGCTCATGCTCCTCCAGATCTGCAACAAATAACCAGAAATCCACCATGAAAGAGATAGAGACATATTGCAGCTATTTCCAAGATCTCCTTCTCCATAATGCCAACAATGCATTATGTGCTCCCCCTGAGCCTTGTACCACCAATAAGAAGATGTTCAATAATAAGATGATGCATCAACAACCCCCAGCTTTTGCCTGAGGTATTCAAATGTGTCCCTGGGCAATGGTTTGGTGAGAATATCAGCAACTTGTTCCTTGGAAGGAACATACTCCAACTTGACTTTCTGTTCAAGCACTTGTTCCCGGAGAAAATGGTACTTGATTGGTATGTGCTTGGTTTTTGAATGCATAACAGGGTTCTTTGAGATGCTGATTGCACTTGTATTATCACATAAGATGGGGATTGGTGGAGTACAAGTGATTCGAAAATCCTGCAAAGTCTGCATCATCCAAAGGAGTTGGGTGCAACAAGATGCAGCAGCAACATATTCTGCTTCAGCTGTAGATAAGGCAATGGAACTCTGTTTCTTGCTGAACCAAGATACCAGTCTGGAACCCATAAAGAACGCACCACCACTTGTGCTTTTCCTATCATCCACGCTTCCGGCCCAATCTGCATCTGTATAAGCATGAAGAGTAAGATCTGTATCTCTAGGATACCATAAGCCATAATTTTGAGTCCCTTGAAGATATTTGAAAATTCTCTTTACTGCCTGAAGATGAGTCTCCTTCGGATTTGCCTGAAATCTTCCAACTATTCCAACTGCATGCATGATGTCCGGTCGGGTACCTGTCAAATATAGTAAACTTCCAATCATAGATCTGTAGGTTGGTTGATGTACTGCTGCAGATTCATCATTTGCACTGAGACTACATCCTGTGACCATGGGTGTACATATTGGTTTTGCATCTTCCATGCCATATTTCTTCAAAATCTGCTTGAGATACTTGGTTTGAGATAAAAAGATTCCTCCTTCCTTTTGTTGGATTTGCAAACCAATGAAATATGTCAGTTCTCCTAGCAAGGACATTTCAAATTCTTTCTGCATGACCGAGGCAAAGCTTTGACTCATAGCTTCTTCATTGCTGCCAAAAATAATGTCATCTACATACACAACAAGTATTAGCAATTTGTCATTTTCAACTTTTATATACAGATTTCTATCTGCTGAACCTTTTGAGAAACCTTGTTGATGAAGATATTTGTCCAACCGGTAGTACCAAGCCCTTGGAGCTTGTTTGAGACCATAGAGA
The DNA here is from genome assembly GCA_031772625.1 of Pinus tabuliformis. NCBI lineage: Eukaryota > Viridiplantae > Streptophyta > Pinopsida > Pinales > Pinaceae > Pinus > Pinus tabuliformis. The sequence goes on from CM062817.1 coordinate 964,150,427, forward strand.
GCCTTTTTCAATCGACATACAAGATTTGGATCATTTCCAAGAATGAACCCATCTGGCTGTTCAATGTACACTTCTTCTTCCAAGTCTCCATTCAGAAAGGCTGATTTCACGTCCATTTGAAATACTTTGAAGTTTTGAAAACTTGAGAGAGCAAGGAACATTCGGATGGCCTCAAGTCTTGCAACAGGAGCAAAAGTTTCTTCAAAGTCTATTCCTTCTTGCTGCGCATACCCTTTACAAACAAGTCTGGCTTTGTTTCTAATTACTTCTCCATTTTCATTCAATTTATTTTTGAAGACCCATTTTGTTCCGATAACATTCTTATCCTTTGGTCTAGGAACCAGCTCCCAAGTGTTGTTCTTTTCGATTTGCTCAAGTTCTTCATCCATTGCTTTCACCCAACATTCATCTTTGCATGCTTCTTTCACATTTTGTGGTTCAGTAGAGGAGAGTAATGCCAAATAGCTTGAGGCTTCTGCAACTGTTCTTCTTGTTTGTACACCTGCTTCTTTCTGCCCCACAATCTGAGATTCTGGATGATTCTTCTGAACATATATGGATGGAGTTTTCTCTTCTATTCTTGTCTGCTCCTCTGGTTCTTCTTGAGGTTCTCCTTGGGGTTCTTCTTCTTCATTATTCTGTCTTTGAGGGTAGCCTTCATCTTCTTCTATATCTTCATGATGTACTTGCCTAGGAATATATCCCTTCTCATCAACCACTACATCAATGCTGTCAACAATTCTGCCAAGTCTTTTATTGTAGCATTTGTATGCTTTGCTATGTGGAGAATAGCCAAGAAGAATGCCTTCATCTGCTCTAGGTTCAAGTTTGCCAAGCTGCTCATCAGTATTCTTGATATAGCATTTGCTCCCAAAGATTTTGAAGTGCTTTACCGAAGGAGTCCTGCCACTCCAAAGCTCATGAGGAGTTTGAGTGCTGTTCACCCGGACATTTGTTTTGTTGAGAATAACAACCGCAGCATGTGCAGCTTCACCCCAGAAAGTTGCGGGAGTTCCTGATTCATCAAGCATAGCACGAGCCATTTGTTGGATTGTTCTGTTCATTCTTTCAACAACTCCATTTTGCTGAGGAGTTCTAGCTGTAGAGAATTCTCTCCTTATCCCATGTTCATCACAGAAATCGAAAAATTCATTTGAAGTAAATTCCCCACCTCTGTCGGATCTGAGGCACTTAATTTTGTGACCTGATTCATTTTCAACCAAGGCTTTGAAGGATTTGAATTTTTCGAATGCTTCATCTTTGTGCTTCATAAGTCCTAACCAGACAAACCTGGAGAAATCGTCAATAAATAATATCAAGTATTCCTCTCCTCTAGGTGTTCTTTTCCTGAATGGACCACATGTATCTGTATGTACTAGCTCAAGAGGCATGCTAGCTGATCCTTCTTTCTCTGGAAAGTTAGTCCTGGTTTGTTTTCCAAACTGACATGATCTGCATATGGTGTTGTCAGGAATTTTGATATCTGGAAGATCGCGAACTGCCTGATATTTGCATGCTTTCCTTATTTGTGAGAAGCTTAGATGTCCCAACCTTCGATGCCATAACCAGTGCTCTTCATCCTTGCTTAGATAGCATTGTTGTTGTCCTTCTTCAAATATGTACAGATTATTTGGAGTTCTTTTGCCTTTGAGTACTGTTTTACCTGTATCAAGATCACGAACAAGACATCCATTCGATCTGAAAATAACCTCGGTTCTTTGATCACACATCTGGCTGACACTTAGAAGATTATGCTTCAATCCATCAACATACAAAACATTTCCAGCTTTGACCTTTCCTTTTAGCTGAGCAATGCCTTTTCCTTTTATAGTTGCAGGAGTATCGTTTCCAAAAGAGACTTTCTTTCCTTTTTCTAGAACAGAATAAGATTCAAGTTTTTCTTTATCACCTGTCATATGCTTCGAACATCCACTGTCAATGTACCATAGATTTTCCTGTCCCTCTGCATAAAATGCTATTCCACATCTTTCTGTTTGAGGTTCCTTTATTCTCCATGTTTTGGTGTTTGAGGCTTGCTCCTTTTTCTGCTGAAACCTGCTCCTGCATTCAGATTCTTCATGACCAAAGTTATTGCAAATAGAACATTCGACTTCATTTTCAAGAACCAAAAAGTTGTGATAGGTCCTTTTTGTCATCCCTGTCATACTTCTTTGTTTTTGAGCTTCCCTAGTCATGATTGTTTTATATGCAACACATTGAGCTGCTTTGTGACCAAAATTATGGCAAGAAAAGCATTGTCCATTGAAGAAGCTTCTGCGGTTATTGAATCTACCTGCCAACTGATTGTAATTTCTATTTTCATCTATTCTTGAACCAAACTGAGAAGATTTTACCTGTGGCTGGTTGTAGCTTTTGTTCACCCTTAAGATGGATTGCCCCTGATAGTTTCTGTTTGTATTTTGTCCCTGCTTTACCTGATTATCTTCATTGTTCTTCTGCTCATTTCTTCTTGCCGCATCAAGATAACTTTTTGAGGTGGATGCTTGAGAGGTTTCTCCATTGTAACCCAAACCTGTCTTGTTTAGAGGAGACCGCTGCACATTGATAATCTCATCCAAAGTTTCAGATCCTTTGACAAACTTAAGATTAATAGCTTTTGTTTTCTCAATTTCTTTTCTGAGACCAACAATTTCACCTTCTAGTTTTTCAAGATGTTTTTCTTTTTCATCAATTTGAAATTGTAGAGTATCAATGATCACATTCTTTTCTTCTATACATCTCTTGAGTCTAGTAATTTCATCATAGAGGTTATTCACATCTACAGCATCCTCATAATCATCATCTTCAAATGCCATTAACAACTTATATTTATTACCTTGTTCATCTTCATCACTGTTTGATAAACCATCACTATCTTCATGGGTGTAGTAGCTTTTCTTATTTGCACTTTGTTTCTTGTTCCATCTAGCAGGTTCCTTTCCTTTATCCTTATAAGGACATTTTGCAGCATAATGACCTACTCTTCCACAAGCAAAGCATTTGAAAGGTAGCTTACCTCTGAATCTTCCAGAACCCCTTGGAAGATTTATGACAAAATTTGATTCTTCTTCCTCTTCTTCTGGAACATGGCTTGCTTCATAGTAATCTTCTTTGCCTGATGCCTTAAAAGCAGCTTCCCTTCTGTCTGATGGACCTCCCTTTCTCATTTCATAAGCAGTTAGAATTCCATGTAGCTGAGACATAGTGAGAACACGGAGATTTTCCTTTTCTTCTATTGCAGATACTTTAGATTCAAACTTGGGGGATAATGATCTTAGAATCTTTTGAACTACTATAGCCTCTTTTATTTCTTCACCCAAATTTTTCATACAATTAACAATCTCATCTACCCGAAGAAAATAATTAGCCACACTTTCATCATTATACATCTTGAGAGTCTCATATTGAATCCTGAGAGTTTGAAGTTTAGCTTGTTTTACCTGTTCATCTCCTTCATAGCTCGTGACCATTTTGTCCCATATCTCTTTTGCTGATTTGAAGTGCATTACCTTCATGAATTCTGTTTGGGATATACTTCCTAATAGAGTACTGACTGCTTTTGCATTTGTTTCATACTTCTTTTTCTCAGCTGGATCTGTAGGAGTAGCTGAAGGAAAAGCATAGCCTGTTTCTACAATGTCTCAAACTTCTGTACCAAGAGATTGAAGATATGCAGTAACTCTTACCTTCCAATAATTGAAGTTTGTCCCATCAAAAATCGGTGGCCTGATTGATGCTTCTCTCTCGTAGTTGCTCATGATGAACGATCTACCTTCAAGCGATCAAGCTTCTCTGAAGGACCTGCTCTGATTCCAATTGTTGGAAATAATACTGAGAGGGGGGGTGAATCAGTATTATCTAGCAATTTAATAAATCTTCCTTATTTGATCTTTGAATTATTTTAGCATGTCAGTACCATAAAATAATGAGCATGAAAAACAGATAGTCACACCAAAGAACACAAGATGTAAGGTGGAAACCCAATGTGGGTGAAAACCACCTGCTGCAATATGTCTCTATCTTCTTTCAATTTAGAAACTTCTTTTACAATGATTTTGTACTGGTGCAGTCCTTTACCAGTATGCAGGTTGCAACCTGCAGAGAGCTACAACTCTCTCTCTCTCTCGTTTTCCAGTCTACTCCTGGAAGGGAGCTACAACCCCCTACTTCTTTTCATAAAGCATCAGATGATCAACAAGTACATAACATATATAGATCACTACAGATATCAGATCAACAACAACAGAACTAACCCAGAACACCTTATCAATAGAGAAATTCAATCAACAGAACATCTTAAAACAGAGACGCAGTTTTTCTTTCTGTGGCCTGCGACCAGACGCCGTTAACCTTCTACTACTCTGCGTCCACACGCAGATATCCTTCTGCTCCACTGCGTGCCCACGCACTGTTCCTTTGACTGCTCTGCGTTCTGTTGCTTCAGGGACGCACCCAAAGATACTATCGCGCCGCGTCTTTCGCTACAGAGACGCACCTGAAAACACTATCGCGCCGCGTCCTTCTACTTCAGAGACGCACCTGAACCTTGATCGCCCTGGGTCCCCACGCAGGTCTCTCTCTATTGTGCTACGTCTCGGCGCACTTGCCCTTTACAGTACCTGCGTCCCGGCGCACTTTCCCTTCACTGAACCTGCGACCCTTTAGATATAAATGATATGAAGGCTTCAGGACAAACCCAAACAGTCAGATCTACATATCTGATCATGCGCCATAGAGATCACAGTCCATTAGAAGATTCGCCCTCTTAGATCTGGACTAGATCTCACCAAATAAGATATTCAACCCAAGACAATTGCTCAATCCAAATGAACTCCTTTGCTTTATATAGGCAAGCTCCTCCCCAAAACATGGAACAATACCACGAGCCGACACCATAGAAACATAAAACCGTCGGCTAGATACCACACAAGAAACCCCCACGTGCTTTTCTCTGCCTTGAAATGTGTGCACTGGGTAGACGCACCCCCTGAATGGCTGGCCGGCGACCCTGGACGCGGGTTCTGCATGGTATACCTGCGGGGATGCACTTTCTGAACCGATTGCCTACGTCCTTCTTAATTTTTCAACAAACTGAGAGCCTTACCACTGGAGTTGCCATCAAGTACAACATCTGTAACATACAGTCATACCAGATAACATAATGCCAACACCCCCCACCCCGAACCCCATCTCCATTAACTATCAGGAGTGTGGGGGGTCTCGAAATCCATTTTTCGACATTCATCTGGGCGCATGTAATCTTGATTGTTAAAATTTTCATGGTGATTATCATCTTTAGCGGAAAGTCAAATCAAACTTTATTTACAATATATTATTAAAAAAACTATTTAATTTCCGAATTAAAAATATAATGAGTGGCATTTAAATTTTCTTGCTTATTCTCATGCATAATAATACTTCTCTATTTTTTGTTTTATTTCTTTTTTCTACTTTCTCTATTTTTCTTTTATTTTCTAATTTTTTATTTTTCTATTTTTTGAAATCAATAGAAATTTGTAAAACAATTCCAAAGGGTAAAAATAAGTTACAATATCGGCTCCATATAGGGACCACCTTCCCCTGCAGGATATAGAGAACATGTAGATCCATGTGCCTTCTCCTCGGGCTATGGATTCTTTGCTGTGAAAATCACAATTGCTCTGAAAATGTAAAGAAAAAAACAAATATGCAATGATGATGCTAAAAAACACTCAATACTGGATACAATGCTTGATATATTCCCCATTGACTGGCAGTGAGAAATATTCTTCTTCTATATTTTATAGGATGAATGTATTATTTCCTTTGACCTTTGCAATGCTAAAAGGTCCTAACTATAGTTTATCAAACTTTCCATGCATGCCTCTTTCTTCTCTTTTCGCATCCCATCTAAGAACCAAATCTCATTGTCTGAAATCTCTTTCTCTTACTTTCTTGTCAAACAAACTCTTCATCTTCTCATGATATTGTCGAAGTTTATGTTGAACTTAATCTCTGTATTTATTTAGCTCAATAATTTGATTTATCCTTCTTGAAAAATCATTTGACTCCTGCAAAAACTTCATGACTCTAAATTCTAATTATGTAGGGAAGATAACTTATATTCCATAATAAAGTTGAAAAGGAGATTTACTAGTAGACCTTTTAGGTGAAACCCTATTTTCCAATATTGCATAGTTTAGATGACTATCCCAATTTATTTTATGATTTTCTAACACCTTCTTGATGACTTTGATCAATATTTTATTTGAAGATTCTGCTAGCCCATTCCCTTGTGGATAATAAGGTGTAGAGTGATGTAAGTCAATCTAATATTTTTTTAAAAATTCACTCATGTTAATGTTACAAAAATCTTAAGAATTATATGCAAATATTTGTCTTGGGTAGCAAAATCTACATAAAATGTTTCCTTCAATAAATTTTATCACCATTGTGTCTATTTAATTCCTTACAAGAATTGCGTCTACCCACTTTGTGAATTACTCCAGGGTTGTTAATATACATCTGTGTTGATTACTTGAAGAAGGAACTATTTCACCAATGAAATCTAATCCCTACTGCAAGAAAGGAGCTTCCAATATAATTGGAACAAGAGGAATTCATGCTAACCTCTATTTTCCTACAAAAATATAACAAGTGATACAACTTCTCACTTTGGAACCAAATTGTGAAAATAATTTTTCCAATAGAAACCTGCTCTGAGTATTTTATGTGAAGTTGTCTTCCAAGCATAATGTCATCCACAAACTCCTTCACAAAATTGCTCAATTACTCCATCTGTCTCATTTTGAGTCAAACATAGTAAGAGGATATTCAAGGGATCCATCCAATACAAGTTTGCATTTACTATGTAGTACTTCATTTCCTTGAGTATGGGGGATCTACATTGATTCTTTGTGAATTGAATAGGGTACTCAAAATCACTTTGAAAATGCACAATATATTTGTACCAATCTGATAATAAGAAATTTTCATCAATGCGTAGAAGAAGAGGTACATGTACCAAACTAGAAGAAGGTTCTTGTGGATTTTTCGCCTCTAAAGAATGAGAAGGTTCTTGTGGATTCTTCTCCCCTGAAACTTGCATTATTGTATTGATGCCCAAAATTTTGTAGTTTGATTATGCCAACAATTTAGCTAGACCTTGTCCTTTGACCAGCTTTGTAGGTCTAATATCTAAATCAAACTCTGGTATCTTAGCAATCCATCTCCCCCTCTTTCGATTTGTATCAGACTGAGTCAACATTATCTTTATTGCATTTTTAGGGACATAAGAAATTATAGGGGAATGTAGGACATAAATCTTAAATGATTTCAAAGCTTGTACCAAAGCATAAGATTGTTTTTTATATTATGTCATATTTTAGTTCTACATCTCTCATAACCTTGCTAAAGAAAGCAATTGGCTAATCATGTTGATCTTCGTTTCTCTACACCAAAATTGTTGTTATTGTAGTATCTGGGGCAAGGAAGAAAATACTGAAAATTTTTGAATAATCATGATTGGAAAGCACCGTAGCCTTAGATATTTCCTTTTTTGTCTTAGAGAAATGGAATCTAGCATGGGTGGACCATTTGACTACATTATCTTTCTTGAGCATATCAGTAATATCTTTAACAATTTCAGTGTAATTAGGTATGAACATTCTTTAAAAAGTTATCTTCCCTAAGAATGATTGAATCTCTTTCTTATTTATGGGCAAACTGATTACGCGAATTGCTGAAACTATTTTTATGTCAATTATAACTCCTTGTTTTAAAATAATGTTTTCCAATCATTTCCCTTCCATCATTGCAAAGTGTGATTTATTAGGATTAAGAGAAATCCCAAATTTTCTACATCTCTGAAAAACTTTCCTCAAATGTTTGATATGTTTAGTGCTAGACTCAGCAAATCCTGTAAAACCATCAATGTAAATGACTATGAATTTATTTACCTTACCTATAAATGCGAAATCCATTGCCCTCTGAAATATTGCACCAACATTGATCAGAACAAAAGGCATCTTGGCATACATGAAAGTTCCCCATGGATTTGTTAATGTTGCATTTTCTTTGTCTTCTTGATTGACCAAAATCTGATTATATCCAAAATAACCATCCAACATTGAAATGTTGTCGGAACCCGTTCCTCTTTTAAGTAATTGATCCATTTTTGGTAATGGATAATTATCTTTCAATGATAATTTGTTCAGGTTTGTAAAATCAATGCACAGTCTTATTTATTCAGTCTTCTTCCTAATAGGTACCATGTTATATATCCATTCATAATATATTAAAGGAACAATTATTTTTTCATCCAACAGCTTTCTTACTTCTTTCTCAATAATAGGCAATAGGACTATATTACTCCTTCTTAATTTTGGTTGAAATGGCTTAGCTCCTGGTTTCAAAGGAATTTTGTGCTCAATAATAGTTGTGTCATAAGTTTTCAATTCATCATATGACGATGTAAATTCATCTTTCTATTATTTAAAAAAATTGAAAAAATGTTCTCTTCATATCCGTGGAAAAATGGTTGAGATTTTAACATTTCTTATTTATTTTGTAGTACCAATATTACAATCATGTATATCTTCCTATTGTGAATTTAATGTTAATTTTTCAAAGGACTATATTGTTATTTGCTTTGATAATTTGATTTCTTCATTAATACATTAAGTTCACCCGATAACATCATAATATTATTTAGATTTACACCATTATTCAAAAACACATGCGACTATGTAAAAAGAAAAATATCATCATCATCAACAATGCATGGAACATAAAGGAACAACAGAAGAAAAGCATGCACACATAGAGACACTAGGATCGGTTAGAGGCTAGTGAAAAACCCACTATGGGGAAAACCATTGCAAAATCTTCTTCCTATATTTTTGTCAAATAATTTAGCAAAAGAGAGTACAATTATCCATATCTTCAGCTATGCAACTAACTAGAAAAAAAACTACAACATCCATGAAATGAACCTAACAATGTATATGCTCAAAACTATGATTTTCAAGACTATAATGAACTGTCACTATTCACAATCAACTATCGAACCTTGCAGTCACTAAGAAAAATATTTGGAAGACTCCGATTCCATCTTTCAGATCCCGGTCACATGGAGGAGGTGTTATGTGAGTGAGTATAGATTTTACATTCACTCCCTTAAACCTGGCATGTGAGCGAATGGAGTTAGATCAGGGATATAGAAACCATAAACTCCAATCTCATGGATGGAGAGTTGTTCACGTGAATAGAAGTTTCTAGCCACATGGATGAGCTTTTTTGTGTGTAAATATGGTTGAAGCCTTCCTATTCTGAGCTTGCAACTATAGTCCAAAACCCTAAATCAGAGATGCGAGCTTCAGACCTTGCAATTTCACCTCAGACCGAACCTAATCCTCCATGAACGAGCCTTAGACCTATGCAATATAAAAATAATATAGAAGAGAGTCTCATAATTTCATCCAAATGAGGTAGACGACACTTGTAGTTATAGCCTTTCAAGGTGGTCCACTTTGCTCTAGGCCCGACCTTGACGAATGTGCACATGTGGGATTTTCTTCACAAATATACTTTCTGTTATTCGATTTGAGTGATATTTAGGTCGATTTTGGTCCTCTACAAAAGAGGACTTCAATGAAATCACTATTTACATTAGGGGAGATGTCAAAAGTGGAATTTGACCGTATTTTCATATTTTAACACTCCCTCTCAATTAGGGAGAATTCCACCTGCATCATGTCATGTGTATACTATCATAAAATCATATAAAATCTCAAGTATCTCATCATCATGTATCACCACTTATCATCACTTATCATCTCAATTCATCCCTTGCTCATTTATGCTTATCTCTTGATCTTCCCTGCTCATATGTTGAACATCCTTGAATCTAGAAGAATAACTTGTTATCGGAGTGGAGCCTAAGATACCACCCTCTATTCATCAGGGTACTTCCTGGAATCTATGTTAGCAAGATACTACCTAGAACCTATGATAGCAAGCTACTACCTAGAATCTTTATCAACGGGCTACTACCTGGGAATATCGGTGGGGAGTTATATCTACGATATGCATCATCATTGGAGAGCATATCATCATTGGGGACTTACATCTCAGCCTGGAACCACATCAAGGATCTACTACTCAATCCAAAATCTCATGGAGGAGTTACTAATATAATCCCATATTGAGCAATAGGTGATATAGGGGATATACTACTCAACCCATCCTATTGCCTACTGATCTCCACAATGATGACCGTAAATAGTCATGTGGTAGAACACCTACACCATAATTTGAGCTTGGATGAGATACCTATCTTACCAAGAGTTAAGGATGACACACCTCCAAGCCTCCTCAACCTGTTGGCTAGATGGGGAGGGACAATCCCAACAAGCCCTGCTTGTGGGTATGATGCCAATTGAGGTATGCTTTGCAAAGACCAAGGTAGTGTGAAATACTACTCTAACCCTATGGGTAAAATATATGGATGATACCCTATTGTCGAGAGTTCACTGAACCCTAGGAGCCCTCCATATCAATTCCACACCCTGGGAGCTCAAACAAAGGAGGAAGAGTTGGCTTAGTGTTCTAAATTAGTCATGCTCTCTGTAGATCAGAAACATATAATCATGCTCATAACTTGTAACCATCATGTACCAATAGCAGTTGTCTCCTGTTCATGTAGGACATCAAATCAAATATCATATTAGAACATAAATGATCAAATATATCACAAAAAGGATACCATAGTCATCCTCCCTCTCAAGGAGGTTCCAACCACAAGCTTGAGCTTGTTTCGTACATCAACATTGAATCAATATATGAAGGTATCTCAGTCCCATATATATAAGGGCTTCTCTTCCAATCAGTTCCCACTTTTTGTCATCATAATGTATCCATGCGATAACTAGATCCTACTCAGATGGCTCTCCAAGGAGCTGCTTCATCTTTCCACATGGCTAGTCATGCTAGCAACATCATACTTAACCTTGGTTTCTATGGTCCTCTCATCCAAGATATCATGGCAGATATCATACTAATGCAACCTCCAAATGCACTCATTTCATCAATAGTGATCTAATCATCATCATCAGTACACCCAAGTAGTCACATATCATACGAAGATCATCCCATGCAAGTATCTCGAAGGGTACTCAGTGGAAACCCAATGTGTATGAAGCAACTCAATCATGAATCGACTGAGGTTCTATGCACATCATGTGTGTGTGTGTGTGTGTGTGTGTGTGTATGTATATATATATGGATGGATGTTCAAAATGGAATATCAATGCTTCAATCAACTATCGGTTGCCAAGTCAAGTTCAACAATATCTCTTCACAACTTCTTGAAATTCAATCAAGGTGTCTAAGGATTTGAATTTCCACTTTCTAATACTTCTTCAATAGCTTCACAATATAGATTTTATTTTCCCAAATTTAGAAATCGATTCATCATGCCATGATTTAGTATTTCAAGCTTCAGAAGCCATCTGTCTCTTGCTTAGATCATCATAGGCTCATTTCCTGTCAAGAGTAGACCATCACTATATAAAACCAAATTCAAAAATCAAAGTCATACCTTGGAACATTACTGAAGTAGAGGTTTGGATCAAAACGACATCTTCAATTCATTAGATAACTCTCAATGTGGGCATATATCAATCGAGGAGCTTTCTTCATATAGTGCTCTCTACAAACATAATACTTTTCCAAACTAATATGTGTAGATTCACAATATTGTATAATCAAATTAACTAAGTCATATTATCAAAATTTAGATGCCAGAAGAAAACCAATATCAAAATCATCACAATATCACATTATCATATTCTTTTGATTAGATGATAGGTAGCACTCTCATCAACTCACGACTTCATCTATTATCATGCCAACAAGTTGTCATAAGAAACATCAATCCAAATTTCATCAAGTAATCCTCATGAACATAATATAAGTCACTATATGAAAATGCATACACCAACGATAAGTCATGCAGGTTCCAACCATTCATGGAGATAGCTTCATGTTGAATCACAATTGTTAATACTTAAACGAATGTGCCAAGAACGAGGATGCCAATACAAAACCATTATTGAATACCAATATTAGAAGTTCATATATCACTCTCAACAAGACAAGTCATCACTCATCAAATCAAATCATCAGTCATTAGTTCAAATCCTAAATTTTCTACAATAGAGAGATCTATAGTTCAGAACATATCAAGTCAAATTTCTTAAGTCATTATAAAGAATTATGACAAAACTGCAAACATTGATCATCTATATCAATCAGCCATATCATGTCAAACTATTGTAGCACAAACTTCAAGCATAATGACATATATATATATATATATATATATATATATATATGCATGTCTCGGTCACCTAGAAACACAAGTTCAGACTATATATTCATATTATAGTAAACTTTCAACCTTTCCTCCTCACAGATCATTCTATTTTCTGCTCCAAATCTGTAGGACTGACATATTTCAGGTGAACATTTGATTTCATGCACAAATTTCATTTTTGTGTCTAGCAGGAATAGTCGCACCCTTCAAGGTGTTATGCAAGCGATTGAGGCCTCCCAACCACTCTCTCGAGCACTATAAGTGAGTGATTGTGATTGGATCTAGTCATAATTATCGTAGCTCCTCAGTGAAACTTTTGAGCTTTCTTCCTATTGACGTGAAAGAACAACACCCCCTTTTTAACTTATTTATTTTAAATAATGGAGACCCTTTCTGTAAATTTTGGCTAAATCACCTTTTAATTTTTTCTTTCAGTTAAGTGTCCTATAATTTCACCAAATATTTATTTTCTTTAGATTCTTCTTTTGATTATTTCAATGAATTTTTCTTTTCAAAAGCTTTCCATTAGTTCTTGTTTCATCTCATTTGGATGCACAGTTTGCAAAAGGCACTCCTCCAATGTTTGATAATTTTTACCACCACGACTAAAAAATCTACAAAATGTATATTATTTAAATTTTTGTAAATTAATTGTGAATATTGAATCTTCCTAGTTAACTTTACTAATTAATTCATTTTCCTCTAACATTCGTACAAAATCGCCACAACCAAATTGTAGAACAATTAAAATTATGTGTTTTTAGATCTCGTAAGTATGTGTTAAAACCCAATTTAAAAGAAATTACGAGATCTGAAATATTGAACATATAAAGTGGATGTAGTTCTTAAATGTTAGGACTTTTATTACCAAGTGGTTGTAGTTTATATATAGAAAGTAGGATCCCACAACACGTCGCATCCCTCTCCTCATTCACAACGTACGTTTCCCTCATTCTATATCAGAACCTCAGAGCTTGTGTTCATTGTAATGCATTTTAAAAGAAACTTTGATAAAACAAAGTTCTGATGTCATACCTTTAATGACCTATTCAATAAGGTATTGTATTTTCATTAGAAAAGGACCATATCGGACCTCAAGCCTCTTGTCACCTTGGGGCTCCTTTTGAAAATGTTACGATACGTTATATATCTGATACCCGATGAATTATTCAACTCTCAATGGGGCTTGTATTAAACATTGGATATATGATCTTTGTTTGATTATAATAGTTATTCTAATAACCTCAGACCTCTTGTAATATCACAACTTTTTAATATGATCTCCCAATGTTTCAAAATACCAATACCCCATATCTCTTGGCATATGTCAAAACCTCGAGGAAATTTTTATCGTAACTTCGAGTTAAATAACCTTCGATATCAAAAACTCTCGATGCTGGATGCCCAATATTACTTCAACTCGAATAGTTCGAATGTCTAATTGTAAGAGGGTAATTCTAAAGGTTGGATGCATATGAGACATTTAATAAAGTGCATCCACTTTATTATAACAAAGCCTCCTTATGCCCACCACTTATCCGCCATGGCTCATACGTTGAACCAAAAACCACTAGGTCCATTCACATGGACCAATAACCACTTGACATGTGTCTCATGTTATTTTAAACATTAATTAATTTGTTTTAATTTAAAATTAATTTAAATTTTAATTATTTTAATTAATTTGAATTATAATATAATTGTAATTAGTTTGTATTAATTTATTTTTTTAATTATTTTTTTCTAATTTATGCCCATGTAGATTTTTTTCTAGAATTCTCGCAATTTTGATACTTCAACTTTGGAAGCTCATAAGTTCAGTTTTACTTGGCCAAATGAGGCATAGGGTTGCTCATTAGATAGATAAAATAATAGAGAATACTTCTAAATTATTTGGACACCCAAATTTGATCATTACCTCACTCTAAAATTTGGAACAAAATTAAGCTCCGAATTTGTAACCAAAACTAATTTTCTGAGTTTAGTTTTTGCATTTTCATTTTCCCAAAGCCTATGTTGATTGCAGATCCATTCGATTATATTCTCTTTGATAAAAAACATATTTACAAGGATCAATGGGAAGCTCAAATTTGTTTTTATTTATTTATTTAATTACATTTTGATTGGAGATGTTTGTTTTCCAAGATTTGGTATTTCTGATTTTGATTTATAATTTAATTTATTTTTTATTGGTTTTTAACAAGAGAGTAGTTGGGGTGTTATCGGGAAATCTAGTGTCTATTCAGAGCTACTAGTCCCACTAAGATGGGTAGCTATCTTAGAAACAAACAGATTAAAGTTACTTGCTTTTCCTTTACGAAAGAGAGATGGGAAAGAAGCAAAGAGTACCAACCTCAGTCTTCTGCTTGGCTCTTTGCTTGTTTCCTTTCCCCTTTGACAGAATCTCACCACTGCTTCCTTGTCCCACTTCCAAGAGCACCTATAGATTCACAGAGATCTTTCATTGTAAACAATATAGGATTATATATATATTGACCATACAAATGCATATATCAATACAATATTCAGAGATACACAAGAATATGGAGGAAAACTCAAATAGCTTTATTAGTAAAAGTAATAGAAGAGAGGATTGCAACCACTTGGTCTGACCTAGCGCCATCCTCCTAGCTTGAAACCCCTCTTCACCTCACATAAAGCAAGATCACCCAACAATGTCTTCAAAGAGAAACCAGTAGCACCTCTTTGCGAATTACCCAATTCCAACCTTTGGATCTCTTGGATGAGGGATCCATTTATAGATATTTGCAGGGGGTTGAGTCAGCTTCTAGGATTTTGATTAGTGTCATCTCTATGATAGTTCTTAGTTCCACATGGAGATTTTAGATCTCTTACTCATCCCTAGGCAAACTCAGAGAGGAAAGTGTCAAATGAGTAGTTTCTAGAACATTCTCTGGGTTTCCACCTAGCAAACTACTTGTGCCATTTGTCTGCTCTCACTCATCACAACCTACAGAAGGGATTTTCAGTATGAATTGCACTTTTTGCATGTGGCAGGTGAGATGCATCACACCCTTTGCACTGGGCAGTCTGTATGGTCCTACTTTGATCAGTTCTGAGTCGTTTTTCATGGAAAAATTCTGGGAGATGATGTAATCAACTGACCTTGCTCCTTTAGGGTATGAAACAAAACTTTTAGGGACTTAGAAGCCCTTGGTTTATGGACATATGTGATTGGGGTTGCAGTGCCCAAATATGTCTATAACATGGGGAGATAAGGAAGAGACTACTTAGAATAATGAAATTTCACCAACAAGAGAGAAAGAATAATTATGACCAATAAAAATTTTTGGAGCAAATTTATTCTCCAACAATTCTCTCATTTTGATTTTCTTTTGTAATTATAAATATGGCTTTTGTTGAAGTGGGGATGGGGTTACAGATTTAAAACTTGGGGAGGAAATTCTCTCCAAAGAGAGATTTTTACACTACTGTAGAGAGAAATATTTTTCGAGAGAATTAGTTATTTGGACCAGACTTTTGGAGATTAAAAGAAATGTATTTCAGCTCTGAAGATTTCATGCCACTAGTACAAAATGGCTAATTAGTTACAAAAACAACAACTAAAATTTGCATATAAATGACTATTTTTCAGTCGGTGGCCAATAGTAGCTAATTTATAGTACCTTATAATGTGACCAACTTTTAGTCATTTTTAGCTTAATCATTAATTGATTGTCTCAATTTTATTATCTAGCAGTATATTGATAGAGGGAATTACTCCCCTAGGGTTTTTTGGGTGAAACCCTAGCAAACTGAAAGTTATCTATTCAAAGAAACATGCATTCATACAGCCATTATGCTATTGTAAGCAAATTCTATGATAAGGGTACGTACCTTTGGTCCTATGTTTGAGAAGGCCTTTAGGGTCCAAACCCTTCTTGGAGTTCCCTTCTTCTCTTTTGTCCTGCAAAATAACCAATTCAAAGAACACAGTAGTACATGGATAAAACTTATAAAGAAACCATCTTCATGTTATAAAGAAAGGTAGTTAGTTATGAAATCCAAACAACCATTTACATATGAATTCTAAACATGAATATCATTAACATAAAGAAGATTCATTTCGGGAACCAAGACATGTGTTTCTTTTATTATAGACAAATAAAGTACATAAAAAGGAATATGTTCACCTGAATCACCTTCAACAGGCTCCAAGCAAAGCTTCCTTCCAGATCTGTTCCAGCCTCAAGCCTCTAAGAAAACTCCTTCCATGACTCTCTCCATGATGTCATAAATGGTGGATGAACATCAACACACAAGGAAACAAAGGTTTCCTGTACAAAATGGGGGAAGTGCAGAAGGTACAAGGGACTTCAGACCTGGTCAAGGGAAAAATATCATCATAATAACCTTTCTCTCTATTCTCTCCTCCTTTAGGCCTTCCCTTTGAGGTCTTTTTATACCATCTCCAAAGTGCTTTTTTAGTTAGGAGTTGGTTGGGAACAGTTGGGCCACGGGCACTAACAGGTGATCAGCAGGTGCAACCCACGATCTCCGCCCGAAAATAAGGAGTGTTATATTTTTTTAAGTGTTTTAATACATACACACGGGTTGGCTATACACATACCCGCATATACACACGTTTAACTCAGTGCAATGTCGCGTATAAGTGATAAAACACTGTTTTTTAAATTTTAGGACCAGGTCTGGAAGGAGGGGTTGCCCTAGGCCATGAGTACAGCATCACAAACCATAAGAGTGAGATTTGGAGCTATAACAGATGCCCCCTAATATATGAGGTCAGAAGGGGTACATGATGGCCAAAATATATTATGCGAGTACATGGAAAGGAAGTCTGTCAAAAATCGAGGAGGACTTCACCAGAATTCAGCCTGCCAAGCCACCAAAGGAGATCAGAAAGAAACACTGTCTGAGGTGGGCATACCCATGCTCAGAAAAAGTAAAGCATGTCCGCATATCAAGTACAAGCGGATCCGCTAAGTATACAAGTATAAATGACTGAAAGATACATAATGGACCATCTGATCATAATGAACAAGTACATGTCTGAATATCACATATAAGACTGTCAATGATGCTGATAGATGAAACGGATCACTGATATCAAAGACTGATCCCAAAAGGGACCAACTGAACATGATGGAATGGGATGGTACTACACTACAAACTCAGGTGCCAACATATAGAATGTCTCCATGACTGACTGCAACATATAAAGTGGAGTGGTAGCAACTAGCAGCAACAGGAGCAACTGTCAAGTGAACCAATGAATGCTGATACAACTTGAGGTCTTCACCGACCGCCGTGGTACATTTCTACACCATGGGAATAAATGATCTGAAGTCAACCATGTGAGAAATCGTTTGATTACCGATCATTGATGTATACCGTTAACAAACGCGAGACTACTCACCGATAATGATAATTAGCGTCAAGGTACCCAGTACAATCTAACAAGTGTGAATAGATGAGCTGGAGTCGAACACCTGTAAGAATCTATCGATCAGGAGACAGTGATGGTTTCCCACTGTCGATAGCAAAGGATCTGCCACTAATGACTGCAAACCCCAAGGTACTGCCAAATGGACTCTAGATCTTTACCCCAGAGCAATGAGTTGGAGTCGATAGGGAAAGATCCGCTAGAAGGAAGGCATTAAGGCATCCTTCATCAATCTAGCGCGAGTGTAACCCGTAGGCCAATAATGTGGAAGGAATCGGACGAAAAAGATGTAGTAACCCAACCGAAGTACGTTTCCGGTGTACACAAGATGTGGTTAGCGCACAGCAGAAACCCTCTGAACCAACCAATAATGAAAGCTGACACAGAGGCGAGGTATCCACCGATAGGGTCAAATGGAAACCAAGGTACTGCACGAATCCCAATGTGTGATAATGTATGCTGATGTCGAACACAAGGGAAACCACTCAGTCAAAGACCCATGATACTGATCAATGCTGAGCACAAGGTAACCTATCAATAATGAAAATAGGGCCAGGGTGCAGCTCTAGGCCTGTCCTCAGAGCAAGATGTCGTCGTCGATAAGGAGAAGACCCGCCAGCAAGAAGTCAATGGGGACCTTCTCAAACCGGCACGAGTAAAGGACCAATATAACTGATGTGATGATAGACATGACACTAACAACTAGGGATGGCCAACTGAAAAATGAGTCAAGAGACACCGCAGAGAGGCCGACTCAGGCTAACTTCCCTTGAACAAAAGCACGACTCAATGTGACTATGTGGCAGCATATGATGACTCTGTATAAGTTCGCCATGCAGGAGGCACGAACGAACCCTCCATATGATTCGAAGAGATAACCAATCGGGGGAGAACTGACTCAATAACAAGGTTATGGCGTACCTAAGTCAAACTAAATCCCACCCATGCGGAGGAGACTTTGTTTTGAGTGCTTTGTTCAAGGGAGACACGACTGACTCTAGCTGCAAACAATAAATGGAAATAATGTCTCGTTCCCGCTCTTTTTGGAATATTCAATTTTTTTGTCTTTTTCTGTTAAGCCGGAAAAAGAATAAAAGAATGCTATGGTACAGTGGAAAGAACGAGTGTCGGTGAAACAGATGATCTAGTTCCTGGGAAAGGAACATTCCTATGCTCAATGCAGGGAGGTGAAAACTGGTCAGTGACACTCAAAGGTATGTTTCTTCCACGGATCAAGGTGTGTCAAGTTGCAAAAGTCAAAGGTATGCAAGGTTGATTTTGCAGACGTCATGGTCAAAATTTGGCTTAAACACGAGTCCAAGTGAAGCCAGCTCTATGCCAAAAGGTGCAAGTGGTCAACATGCAATGCAATAGTACAACTCAACACAAAGGAGCCTCTAGGGTATAAGGCCAGAACAAAGCGGAGAAGCTAAGAGGAATTAGTCTTCAACGCATGAGTCATGGAGGGACTACAGAGGACTCCCGAGCCTACTCAAATCGGAGCAGCATGGGCAACAAACGTCAGTGAGGTGCTAACTAGGATGCCCATGTAAAGGATGGCTCTACCATCGTGTCATGATTTAAAGAATCGGCGAGTGAAGATGGCTTACGAACCATAACACGATGGGATCGACCCTATGGCAGATGTATCGGTCAAATGGAGGCTAGTATGCATAATGCAACGGAAAAATGGTGTCTCTAACCTATATGCCAGTGAGAACACGATACCTACCATGACGGGTCAGCAGTCATGGAACCGTCTCGAAACTGAAAATCATCCAAAATGTCCTGGAAAACAAACCAATCTCGACATTCCAAGCTCCCAAGTTAAAAGTCACATGAGGCCAAACAAAATAAAATTTCGAAAAAAATTTGCATTTTCAAAACTTATAAAAAGCATTTTGGACTCACCATTTTTACCATTTGAGTTTGAGAGCAAAAGATTTGGAGCAAAAGGAGCAAAACTTCCCGCAGCCAGATTCAACCATTCAAATTCGTCGAAAACCTCCAGGTAGCTCTTATACTTAGTTTGCAATTGATTGTGACAGGTTTTAGGATTTTTGATTGAGATTTCACTGTTGAACTTTTGTCCAAAATTTCCTCGCGGCGTATAAGCGGGTTGGTAATATTGAACCCGCGTACATGCGGGCCCTATATGCGACTGTGTGCACAGGAACCCGCGTATACGCCGCGAACCATTTTGAAACAAAAACTAACGGTTTTGAATCGATTTTTTTCTCAGGATGCCTGTCATGTGGCGTGAAAGAGAGCACGCAACGGTAGACAATGAAGTTATAAACAGTCCAGAAGAATTAGATGCCCTACGGGGATGCGGTTTGCTTAAATTTTTCAAATTGCCAAACATGAAAGCGAACACGCGTCTACTTGAGATGCTCATTGATTATTGGGATGTCGATGAGGAAGCTTTTATGATTGATCAGATGCTGCTTAGGGTAGAAGTGGAGGATGTCTATTTTATCACAGGCC
The DNA here is from genome assembly GCA_031772625.1 of Pinus tabuliformis. Classification (NCBI taxonomy): domain Eukaryota; kingdom Viridiplantae; phylum Streptophyta; class Pinopsida; order Pinales; family Pinaceae; genus Pinus; species Pinus tabuliformis. The sequence continues at coordinate 964,170,694 of CM062817.1, forward strand.
TTTCCCGAAGGGGAGAGGTAGTATAGTCCCGAGGCAGGACACGAAGTGCCCTCTCAATAGAGGATTACATACAGGTATACTACCCGGGACATCCCGAGAAGGTTGGGAGCCAGATTTCCATCACACATGTGGCGAGTTTATCACTTAGGATAATCCTGTTTACCATGGCTCGGGTGAACAGATCATCCTCTCTGCATCAGGCGTCACGGAAAAACATGAGCGTGGCAGTTGATTGTCTCACTATTGTGTTCGACTGGTGTACTCCTCTTCTGGCCAACATGAAGAGCCAGCTCACTTCTATCAGGAGGGGTTAGACTAAAAACTTTGGATATGGGAGCATCTTGTGCACTTTATTTTCGAGAAGGTTCCCGCACTCTGCCCCAGGGTAGCAGTTTCCATCAACACCCCACGCGATCCACGCATGGGCCGGTGGGCTGATCTGATGAAACGTCTGGGGGGTGGGGAGGTCCCAAGGACTACCTTCGATGATGACTTCTTCACCTGGTGGGATCAGCAGATCATCGCCGTGGATGACTACCCCTATGCTGGGCTGGATTTCCGAGGAGATCCTGACCTAGTGTTACCACCGAATGCAGCATGGGGGGAGACCGGTAAGATTTTTTGATTTTATGATTTTTTTGGATTTTTCAAATATAATGATGAATTTTGAAAAAAAAAAATTGATGAGATTCAAATGACTGATATGATGATCATGTTCTAGACATCAGGCCGGTACGACCAGATGGATTCCCGCGGCATGGATGGCGTGGCCGAGGAGCCGAAGAGGCGGCTGCGGATACAGAACGGACTCTAAACAATGTCCAGCGACGCTTGGCAAGATTGAGCTGCAGAGTGCCGATGGCCGTCATAGAGGACCTTCCTGAGGATATGCAGCGTCATGTGGTTGGCATGCCACGTGACTGGGTTCGCATTTTTCGGCGCGTGGCCAATGCTATGGTGACATACTTAGACGCTCATCCTGAGCCGAGGCATTAGATATGCCGGACATGATTATGGGCATTTGAGTCCCAATTTTGTTTATTTTTTGGACACACATATGTACACTCGAGACGTTTTACGATATATATATATATATATATATATATATATATATATATATATATATATATATATATATATATATATATATATATATATATATATATATATATACAGTTTGACTTTTTGATGCTTGATTTTATTGTGATGAATGATTAATATGCCAGTATAATGCTTGATTAGCGATAGAATCAGCTAACCAATTATGAGATCTTGGAATATGCAAATAATTAATATAAGTAAATGATCTTTGCAACAACCTCACCCTTAAATACTGGCGATATAAAGATGGATCCCGTACCCGATAAATGTTATTTAATTGAGACACTATCAATTGAGAATCAAGATACATTACCAACGAGTCTATCCCATGAGAGATTGCCTCGGATAATAAATTAATAACAGTAGTATACTCAGCCATATTGTTTGAAGCAGGACCGATGCACACGCCTCTTGATGCCATGAATTGACCAGTTGGATAATAGAGTACCCAAGCTGCGGAAGCAAGATTCCGAGTGTGCCGACTAGCACCATCGGCGAACCCAAAATAGACAAAGTCATCCATCAACACCTGCCAAAGCAGACCAAAAAGTGCTGATATCAGAAAACTCTCAATGATATATGTACAAATATACATAAAATACAAAGAAGCCATTGCCTGGCCAAAACTAAGCAAAGTACTTCTTTAGGGAGAGCCCGTTTCGGGGCTCCGCCGGCTTGTTTCCCTCAAAATCAATTAACTCATACGATCCTTTTTCTAAAAATCGTTTAATAATGAAAGGACCGTACCACATAGGCTTAAATTTGCCTGCCCCCAAGGCGTCCTTATCTTGGTCATAGACCAGGACAAGGTCACCTTCAGAAAAGACTCGAGGACGGACAGACTTATCATACTGTGTTTTAACCCTTTTCTTATGGGCTTCATTCATCGTGGCGGCATCTCAACGCTGCTCATCGAGATGTTCCAAGTGAACTAGGTGCTCTTCGAGACTCGAAGTCTCAGGAAGAAGATCAACAGCCAACTTAATAGATGGAATTTCACATTCAACCGGAAAGATAGATTCCATCCCATAAACCAACTGAAAAGGAGTAAAACCAGTAGTCGTTTTGACGGAGGTTCGGTATGCCCAAAGATCCGAATACAACATAATGTGCCAATTAGACCGATTTTTATCGATTGTCTGTTGGAGTATCGTCTTAAGAGTTTTGTTGACTGCCTCGACCTGTCCATTGGCTTGAGGATAATAAGGGGACGAATGCTCCTGACGGAAACCTAATTTAAGATCCAATTCGAACATTAGTTGATTCTGGAAATGACTGCCATGGTCAGTGACAGTCTCTCTTGGGATACCGAATCTTGAGATAACCTGATTGAAAAGAAACAAAGTTGCCGTGTCACTATCGTTCTTATAAGTAGGCATGGCGTCGGCCCACTTCGTAAAGTAGTCTACAACCACGATAATGTACTTTTGATTCACCGCTGAAGGCAGATTACAAGTTGTAAAATCAATACCCCACTTAGTAAAGGGACCGACGGTGACAACAGGAAAAAGAGGAGCTGGATGCGCGCGCATCTTCCGAGTAAAAATTTGACACGGGTGACAGTGTTTGACTGCTTCCACACAGTCTTTAAAGAGTGAAGGCCAAAAATAGCCGGCACGTAAGATGCACTGGGCTATAGCAAGCCCTGATAGATGACCACCACAAGCTCCATTGTGGCAGTCATTGAGCATAGACTCTGCTTCCTCTAAGGTTAAACAGCGCCGAAGGATTGAATCAACCCCTCGATGGTATAATGTGTCACCAATGATAACATAGTTTTTAGCCAGGTGACGTAATTATCGACGTTCATCCTTGGAGAAAGTAGAGGGAAACTCCGAAGTCTGGAGATAGACAATGATATCTCCATACCAAGGGTTGAGTGAAGAGATGAGGAATAAATGTTCGTCGGGAAAACTTTCCTCATAAATAGTACCCTCTCCACACGGAAGCTCAGAAATTAGCTCCGCGAAAACCATGGATTTCTTAGACTTGGCAGACAAGAACTCGAGATCAAATTCTTGCAAAATGACTATCCATCTATTATATTTGCCCCCAATCACTTGCCTACTGAGGACAAATTGAAATGGATTGACCGCCGCTAAGACAAAATTTTTGCGGAGCAGGATATAATGACGGAGCCTCTGGACAGCGTGAACAGCTGCCAAGGCCAACTTCTCAACCGGAGAATAGCGAAGTTCAGGACCTATTAAGCCTCGACTCAAATAATAAATCATGTGCTCGGCGAGAGCATCGTCTTCCTGAACGAGAACCATACCAATGGTTGATTCTGCTGCAGCGAGATATAAAAGGAAGTCTCTACCATAATCTGGTGGACTCAAAAGCGGGGCAGAGACTAATGCCTTTTTCAAAGCATCAAACGACCGCTGTGCAAAGTTGTCCCACACAAATGGAACTCCTTTTCGTAGCAAACGCATGAACCCTTTAGTGATCTCGGCATAGTTTGCTATGAACCGTCTTAAGAAATTAGCCTTCCCTTGAAGACTTTGAAATTGTCGAATTGAGGACGGGGGAGGCAACTGAACTATCGCCTCAACCTTGAAGGGATCAACCCAAATTCCTTCATTGGACATTATGAACCCTAATAACCGATCAGATGTAACCGCGAAAATGCACTTGTTGGGATTCAACCGGATTTTATAAAAACGACAACGTTCAAAAACCAATCGAAGATGACTAGGATGATCAGTTCTCTTTCGAGAACGAGCAGCGAGATCATCCAAGTATGCCTCGATGACATGTTTGATGTCGTGGAAAGCATATGACATGACCCGTTGAAAAGTGGCTCCAGCATTTTTAAGACCAAAAGGCATCTTTCTATATGCAAAGGTACCCCAGGGACATATAAAAGCTGTCTTATGTTGATCTTCAGGACGGATAGAGATTTGATTATAACCCGAAAAACCATCCATGAAGGAAAAAATTTCATTACCCGCACACTCGTCGATAATCTTATCAATGAATGGCCCAGGGTAATTATCTTTTGGACAAGCCTTGTTTAGGTCCCTAAAATCGATGCATACTCAGATTGTTCCTTGCTTTTTGTCCACAGGGACTGGATTAGAAACCCAGTCAGTAAGAGGAACAGGGTATATAAAACTTGCCCTTAGCAGCTTCTCAACCTCAGCTTTGATAACTGCTGCTTTCCTAGGGTTAACCGGCCGAAACCTTTGACGAACCGGTTTCGCGTTTTCATACGTCTTTATCTCATGTTGAACAATAGAAGGATCAATGCCAGGCATTTCTTCATAAGACCAAGCAAATACATCACGATATTCCTTACAAAGGTCGGTGTAGATTTGAATTTCTTCAGGGGAACACTCAATTCCGATGAAGATATTCTCGATGACGTTAGGGTCCCTAGAGATGTTTATAAGTATCATTTTTGAAATTACCGACATATTATCTTCGGCATGAATGTGTGCTGGAGCGAAAGGGTTTGACACCGTACAAACATCACTAGTGAAGAGCTCGGAGAATCTATATTCTACTTCCTGCAATGGAGGAAGAAAGTATGAAGGATGGTGTAAGTCTTCCCAAGGTCGATCTATACCCATCATTACTTCAAGGATAGCTTCTTCAGAAGGTAGAACCGAATCTAAGCAGTCCAAGGCAGAGGTAGAATCAAGGCTCCAAGCCGGGGCCACATGGCCATCTAACTCCTCTTCGGAAAACGGAGTAGAGTGGTTGTCTGCAGAGTCTACGATAGACTGATATCTAAGCTCAGCTGCAGATATAGGGAATACCATTCCATTTACTTGTCCTTCAACTAATGTCGTCGTAGGTGAAGGCAAGGTCCAAGGGTCTGAAAAATAACGAGTTCGAAAGAACTCTTCTCGAGGAGACTCCTTAGATGATGAAATAGCATTGATTTTAGCGAAAGGAGAGGGAAAATCAAATGTACGCATCAATGACGAATACATCCCTACTCCTAAATTCTCAGTCGGCGGGCGAGGGTTATCCACTAAAGGGACAGTAGTGTCAGAGCTTTCTTGAGGATCAACTGGACAATAGTCCAATTGATCAACCTTAACGATTTTCCCCTCATGAGGAAAGCAAATGACACGAAACAGATTCGAAACAACGGCATCCATCTCGTATACCCAGTTCCTTCATAATAGGAGATTATAGTCTATGTGAGCGTCTATGACCTCTACTTCAATATTGATGACCTTTCCCCCAACACATATAGGAAAGGTCGGGATAATCCCATGCGGCTTATGAGAATGACCGTCAAATGCAGTCAAGACGGTGGGTGAAGGAACAGCCGAAGGCGATCCAATTGCCTTCTAGCATGACATCGACATAACGTATGTGGAAGCTCCTTCATCTACTACGGTGCAAAAAATATTGATTTTCCGGTATGTAGACTTTATTTGAAAAGCCATATTATGAGGGAGTCGCTTTTTGACATTTAACATGTCAAAAGTGAGCACTAAAGAGTTAGCTGGATCGAATGCTCCAATAGCGGAGAGTAAAGCACTTCTCTGAGCCGGACACGACTGGAGAACCTCTAAAGCAGACATGGTGCATGGTCTTTGAGCCAGATCCTCCACAATGGAATAATTCTGGCCGGCCCTAGCATTAGGATTAATCGTCGCGCGTTTAGCGGAACCTTTCGGTATCCGTGGCATAGTCTCGACAGGGGGTCGCTGAATATGAAGGTCAGTACTTCCGAGAATAGTCTTGTCCTTGGAAGTTTTGGCTTCACCGTAATCACGTGACTGAGTAGCCAAATGGACATTAGAACCCATCATGAAAACATTTGACAATTTTTCCCCTTCTTGGTTGCCCCCAGCGGAGGTTCCAGGATTTGAACTCGCGCCAGCAAGAAGTTGCTGCCCTTGGGGAAACGGGTTGGTTAACACAGCTTGAGAACTAGAAGTCCCTTGCTGTCCTAACAAGCGCTGAGCGTCTTCAATCTTAGGGCAGAGATGAGTTAGATGGTCTCCACTGCACAATTTGCAGGGAAACTTGACTTTCTTTCTCGACTCATTTCTACCACCATCGGCGTTGTTTCCGGATTTATTTGCATCAGGCTTCCCATCCTGGTTCTTTTTCTTACCTCATCCTTTCTTTTTCCCATTGGAATTTTGATTTCCTTTGGGGTTATCAGATTGGACGGCATTTATTGAAGAAGTTTGGGAAGCGGGGGGATTAGACGATGTGACTTGGTTGTTAGAAGCAGTTTGCAAGGACAACTGCTGCAATTGATTCAACAAGTTCACGGTAGTTGTGTCTACTGACCCGACGATACCATTTGCATGCGGACCTGGCATTGACTTAGTTACATCAACCTTAGATCCAGGAGCATTTGGCAAGTATTTTTGTAGGATCCCAGACTGAGAGTAGATCAATTCTAATTGTTGGGCCCTAAAAATGGCTTGCTCCTCAGAATAGACCCCAGACATGGAGACATCCTTGGAGATCTCGGGTTGTAAAGACTTCAAAAACCACTCGAGATGGTACTCCAGAGGGATTTTGGCTTTAATGAGCCTCTTTCTCCGTCTCCATTCCTGAATATGGTCAGAAATGTGGGTTGCCTTATCCTGACGAAAGGTGGCCAGAAGTTCAGTTCCGGCATCATAGCGGAAAGGCAACTGGAAATGATTTAAGAAAATATTGGCTAAGTCAGCGAATGATGTAAAGCTGCCCCCTAGCAACTCTATATACCATTTGGCCGCATTACCAGTCAAGGTGCGCTGAAAGAGTCTCAACCTAATCGAGTCATCGATAAGGAAGTTAGATGAGCACCACAAATGGAATGTGGTTACGTAGTCGCCTGGGTCTTCACCACTCTTCCCTTCGAATTTTGGAATGTCCGAAGGGATTTTGGTTGGGACCGGAGGCCAGGCCAGATTGTACTTGATTGGGTCATTTGTTAACTTAGTGAGATCTGGCAAGTTTAACGTTGCCAGAAACAGAAGCCTATGAGGACCTTGGGGATTCCACCCAGACTGGGCAGAACTCCCAAAGCTCTGAAAAGATTGTCTTGGAATTTGGGAGGCACCAGGCTGCCCGAAGTAACCAGTAGAACTAGCTGAACCAAAAGGCAAGCCTTGTGGTCCAGCAAAATTCGGAGTTTGACCAACTCCGGCCGTATAACCTCCATAACCAGCAAAGTTTCCTCCTAAAGGATTGTAGGGAGTTGATAACCCCTAATAGGGATTCCAAGCTAAATCAAGGGGGGGAATACTTTGAAACATACTAACCGTGGAGTACGGCCTATTCCCTTGTTGGCCGATAAATGGATTCCCAGTTCCCGTGCTACTAACCCCAGGGTTATTCCAACCTTGGAAAGGATTGCTGCTTTGTCCCACAGAAGAAAAAGGCATGGATCCTACCGTCGGGTTGGAATGTGGTATATGACCACTTCCAAAAGGAAAACCCTGGAATGAAGCCGATCTGCCCATCATGGACGTAGCGGCACTAAACGGAACCGATGGAATACCTTGTGAATGGGTGCCAAATGGGAAGAATCCAGTACCAAAAGCATTGGTTTGGGAATTTCCACTCATGGACGGAATGGAGGTAGACCCAACTATAGATGTGCGAGCAAAAGATCCAAACAAGGAAGCAGAGGAGATGGAAATGGTTCCTCCCCCTTGCACCGATGTTGGGGTTTGCATAGTCGTAGCACTCGTAGAAGCCATGCTTCCAGTAGTGGTCATTGATGGTAAGCACGTAGCATAACCTGGACTTGACGGTCTATGCGTCAGAGTCCCAACGTATTGCAGTACGTCTGGATGACTAGATGGTAGTGGAGAATTTGGAGCCGTTAACGACTCTGAAAGTTCTTCTACCTCAATGTTATTCTCCGCTTGAAAGAGAACTCGAGAAAGGACTAGAGTGTCCCTCTCTTGTTCAGAAGTGCCAGGCCTTGCTTGGCCGCTAATGCCCCCGAGAGGAGGCTCAATCCCCGATGCATCAACCGGCATGGGACGGAACCCACCGGTAGTATTGCCTCTACGCCTTCTTGGAGAAGGCTCTAAACTTGGTGGCGAGAGACCACGAAGTCTTCGAGACCGTCTTGGAGATCGGTCAACCACTTTGAATTTTTTTTATGATCTAACTAAAGACTCAAAAAAATTGAAAGCTAGGCCAACTAAGAGCACAAAGCACACATTATAAAGTCCCTAGAGATACAGCCAGTCAAACAACTTCTAAGTATTTCCGGTCCGGGTGATTAAGACCAGACACCAAAATATGAGAAAGTGAAATAAGGGGCCTTCCGAAGATAGTCTAGGATGATGAGGGCCCAGTCCTATCAGCGAAGGTATCAGAGGAAGTTACGCTGACCTCCTAACAACAGCCTGCGCTGGTGCAAGCCCCCAAGCTTCGCAAGGGTGCCCTCCAGTAGTACTGTCGAGAGTGATGCAACGTCAACCTTAGGTGCCACGGGATTCCCCTCCGCAGCCACCTGTGTAGTTCCCTAGGAGTAGCAACTATGGATACCAACTCGTCGTAGAAGCCAGGCGGAATAGTCATGAGGTAAGTTCAGACAAGTAGGAGAGGGGGTATCTCTCTTCCCTATCTTTACAGACCCTTGTGCTTAACTCCCAGATCCGGAGCATTCCTGGTCTTCCTAACGCTATTGGATTTTCTCTTGTTATTCAGACTCCTACGTTTGACGTTTATATGGCCTTGGAGAGTTAACTCTCCACTCGCCTAATCCAAGGCCTTAAAATCCTAATCTTGTTGGTGTAACTAACTAAAACAAAAAGTTCTAGTGAATTTTAGTTAGCGCTTGATTTTATTAGGTTGTTCTTTAAGTCACAAGGTAACGGTAGTGAAACTAGTGGTGTTTTTTGACGCAAAAGAAATTAATAAAAACTTAACTACATGCACATGCACTTTTTCATTTTTCGATGAAGAGCAATTTCTATAGGGCTCAAAGGTACTTCTAATAAAACAAATTTTCCTTTTCTTTTCGTTAATGCACACTTCACACTCACAAAAGCTAACAAAGCTATATATGCCTAAAAAGGGGATGCAAATCTATCCTAATGCAACAACTATATGTGGATGCAAGATCTAAAACTACTCTGAAAACAAAAATGAAATTTGCTTGCTTATCAATCTTTATCTTGCCACTTACAATGCCTAGATGGAATATGAGATGTTACCATTCATTTCGTCTAAACACTAAAAACAAGTTCTAAGACAAACATAAAGTACTTTCACTTCACTAAAAGGAAACCAAATGAAAAGCAAGTTCAAGAAAGCAAAACTAAGATTTTCAAAATATTTTCTTCAAAGCAACAAACAAAAAAGTCTTTTCAAAAAATGCTCTCAACAACACTGGAACTTCTGATTGAAGAATAGGCAATTAAACACTTTTGTGAATCAACACCACTCAATGGATGAAAACCCAACAAAAATAAATGTGTTTGAAATCGCTCTTAACAATCAAAAGCAGCAATGAAAGCCTTGGCAATGAAAACCAAAAAGATCAAAAAGACAAATTCCAAGAAAGTGTCAAACAACAACTTTCATGAAACAAAGAAGTGGATGGTCACAAAAAGCGATCTTGTCAAGCAAACAAAAAGTCACCAAAAGCAAGATTAACACAAAGATTGTGATCAATCTCCCTACTCCGATGAATCAGAGTAGCCAAGATTCCTAGCAAGAAATCTTGCGTGATTTAGCAAAAAACGATGACGCTTGCAATCAACAAAAAACAAGACCAGTACTCCTTATAATCAGAGAGAATTCAGAACGAGATGCTCGCTGTAAAACAAATAACTGATACTGGAAAATGACTGTTTCAGACTGACTCAAACCACCAGACAAACCTTCAGAGACTAAAAGATTTATAAATCTTGAAAATTGCAATACATACGCGACTGTACTTATGTATAGATTGCATGTATACGCGGGTTCACTTAAAGAAACAAGCGTATATACGCCTCTGTATCTAAGAAAAACAACGTATATGAAAAGCTTCAAGAAAAATAAAAAAAACAAACTGAAGAAACTGGCAAAACTTAAAGTTCAAAAACAGACCAGATAGTAACAGAAAGCAGACAAGGCAGCTGAGCCCTTATTGGCTTGAAAAATACCCAAACTAGGAACAACAAGAGTGTTGTCCCCAGTGGAGTCGCCAATTCTGATAGAGGGAATTACTCCCCTAGGGATTTTTGGGTTGAAACCCTAGCAGACTGAAAGTTATCTATTCAAAGAAACATGCATTCATATAGCCATTATGCTATTGTAAGCAAATTCTATGATAAGGGTACGTACCTTTGGTCCTACGTTTGAGAAGGCCTTTAGGGTCCAAACCCTTCTTGGAGTTCCCTTCTTCTCTTTTGTCTTGCAAAACAACCAATTCAAAGAACATAGCAGTACATGGACAAAACTTATAAAGAAACCATCTTCATGTTATAAAGAAAGGTAGTTAGTTATGAAATCCAAACAACCATTTACATATGAATTCTAAACATGACTATCATTAACATAAAGAAGATTCATTTCGGGAACCAAGACATGTGTTTCTTTTATTATAGACAAATAAAGTACATAAAAAGGAATATGTTCACCTGAATCACCTTCAGCAGGCTCCAAGCAAAGCTTCCTTCCGGATCCGTTCCAGCCTCAAGCCTCTAACAAAACTCCTTCCATGACTCTCTCCATGATGTCATAAATGGTGGATGAACATCAACACACAAGGAAACAAAGGTTTCTTGTACGAAATAGGGGAAGTGTAGAAGGCACAAGGGACTTCAGACCTGGTCAAGGGAAAAATATCAGCATAATAACCTTTCTCTCTATTCTCTCCTCCTTTAGGCCTTCCCTTTGAGGTCTTTTTATACCATCTCCAAAGTATTTTTTTAGTTAGGAGTTGGTTGGGAACAGTTGGGCCACGGGCACTAATAGGTGATCAGCAGGTAAAACCCGCGATCTCCGCCCGAAAATAAGGAGTGTTATATTTTTTAAGTGTTTTAATACATACACGCGGGTTGGCTATACACATACCCATGTATACATGCGTTTAACTCAGGGCAATGTCGCGTATAATGGATAAAACAATGTTTTTTAAATTTTAGGACCAGGTCTGGAAGGAGGGGTTGCCCTAGGCCATGAGTACAGCATCACAAACCATAAGAGTGAGATTTGGAGCTATAACATATATCTAGTCATAAATTTGGTCATTAATTTAGTTATTGATTTAGTCATTAATTGCCACAATTTATGACCAAATATACAAAAAAATATATTACTATACGATCATCTAAAAAAACCAATTAATGACCAAAGAAATATGACAAAAATGTTGCTGATGTTATAAGATACTATAAATTAGCTACTAATAGTCATATATATGCAAATTTTAGTCGTCATTTGAAACCAATTAATGACCAAATAAATATGACTAATTTTTTTTTGTGTTATAAGATACTGTAGATTAGCTACTAATAGTTGTATATATGAAAAATTTAGTTGTCATTTGTAATGAAAAATTAATCATTTGCAGTAGCCATTTATATTTTTTTGGTAGCTTCATATTCATTATATAAACGACTAATTTAGTAGTTGATATTAATTTCATATAGTTTCATTAATAATCATTATAAAAAACTAATTTAGTCGTATATTAATTTTATTTGTGTCCATAATTAGTCAATATAAACTACTAATTTAGTAGTTTTAGATTGATTTTATGTGTTAATTATTAATCAACATAGATTAATTAGTATGATTTTGAAACTAAATTAAAAACAAAACATCATATAATGTGAATTGGTTCACATAATATGAAAATTCAAAATTACACATGTTAGTTAAAATACTAAACAATATCAAGTGCAACTATAAATAATTTCAACCACGAAAATTATATTATATGAAATGTCGAGTATTACAATATGAGTTTCCAACTTAACATTGGTTGTACTACAATTTACACATGAAATGTTGTTTCATCACTATAAAACATTATCACTGTGTTCTCAAGTCATTACAGGTGAATTCACCAACTATGAAGACTTGAACATCAGTCTCTATGTGTGTGTCTTATGTGGGATATTGGCTTTAAGGGTACCACTAGACCAATTCTCTTCTCTCTCTTTTTTCATCTGTCGCTCCAGTGTTAGTGTTCTCCTCTTTGTTCAAATTCTACTACTTACCATCAACATTGAGTTCCTTTTTTGAAAACAAAAAAACCTAGAATTAAGAGTGTAAGACATGAAAGACGGTGAAAAACAGAGTATAAATGAAAGTAGACTATAAAGGATTTATATTACATATACCTCAACATCAACAATGTTAAAGCCATTCTTCCCCATAAGAGTAAGAAACTCGAACAAGTTTTCTTCAGTTGAGCGATAGTGGCCACTATGTGGCTAGATGACCTGTATAAACAAATTAAAGTCACCATAGAAAAGAACACCTTAGTAACTTAGTATTCAACCTTCAGGGAAAGCTTAGGCACAATCATGCCAACTAAGTTACATGCTAAAAATCTCAAGCTATAAATAACTTGTTAAAACAAATAATCTGAGGTGTGATGTCTAATCCTTGTCATTTTATTCGCAACAACAATTTGTTGTCTAATGCATGAAATTGGTCAAGTATATAAACAACATGTTCTCAAATAACAACATGAAATAAAACTTTTCTAATAATCATGAAAATCTTTCAATAGAAAACAATTAAAAGGATTTCAATCAATATTATGTAATATTAATTTCATCTTCAAGCTTTGGTTGTTGTTTAAACATACATAATACCAAGTACTTTCAATTTCATAGTTAAAATACAAATAAAAATCGAAATAAATGTTCAAAATACAATCAAACAATAAAGAGAGGATATCATGGAATGGACATTGCAATTATAAAAAAAAATGGTTTACCTATCCATCGATATCTTATCACGCATTCCTAAAACATTTGCTTGCCCAAAATAACCATGGTGAAAGAATCACAACATTAAAAACCATAGGAATACTCACTAGAAACATTTCCAAATTTGATGGTTGAAGTGCCTCAAGGATCTCCAACAACAAATGAATCATATCCAAGACATGATCTCTATATTGTCTACCCATCCTTTTTCCAATCACATTTCATGTAACCTGCCCACACGAGAGTCAAGTAACAATCAAATGAAGGAATTGACATTTGTTTTTATCTTTTATATGTATAAACTTTGAATATAATTTGTTTTAGTAACGTATTAATTCGTATTTAAAGCCTTCCTATCATGAGAATGTATCAATCAAGTAGAACATCAGATAAATTTACCTCAATGAGGTCCTCTAACAATTTCTACAATATCAATATTTTTCTTGCTGTGATATCTTGGATAGAAAATAGAACATATCTGCAAACGAAAATCCATATATTACTTATGTTCAAACTATGTATATGGTGTATTCTTAGGTAACTTTTTAAGATGTCCCTCTACCTTTACCAAAGTGGATTGTAGCTTGGTTAAACTCTTTATCCTTTCATTCAACATCAATTTCTGCAAGATAAATGTCACACATTATTCTTTCCCATTTCTCAACATGCTAGATATGATAAATTGAAAGTAACATAAAAGCAAGAGAAAACCCTTTTCTAAACAAAAAAAAAAAACAAAAAATGCCTCTAATAAAACATCACATCTCAAAAATTACTCTGCCATGTGCTCCAACTAAAGGTGGTATTCTTTGAATCATGTTTAGGTCATATTTAATGGGATATTCGTATTTTTACCATGATTTCAATTTGGTGCTAAAAGAAATTTATAAATCCAAGTTATTATTAGTGACCTTCAAGTATATTTCAAAAAAATAATATCATTATAAGGTATGGAGAGAGAAACATCTTCAAAACTAGGATTCTCTATTTTAGTTTGGTTTGAGTTGAGTTGGTATTTGAATATATAGTTTTCTCTAAAGAAGTGAAATAGAAAGATGAGAATCGAAATAACCCTGTGAATTTTTAATTAATTCATATTATATATCTCTAAAATATCCAGGTCATGTTTCTCTACTATTTGATAGAGGTTTATTGGCATAGAATAATAATGAATTAACCAAGGAAAGAAAAATGAAATGGCTTTGGTATTTATGTGCTCGAAGGAAATCCATTAATCGTTGTGTTCTTTCTTTATCATGAAATAGTGTTGAAGACAAATGTTGGTTCATAAATTGAACTCCGTTACCAATAGGAGATGGTCACGTTGGGTAAGGAAAGGATGAATTAAAGGGCTCAAGATCTAGCTCCAATACATAGTTATCCTTGTCACTACAAAATACAAAGTTGTCATCATTTGCTTATTCAGGTAAAAATAAAAGTGAGATTGTATTTGTGCACTTGTGATAGTATATGAAAACGAGGGCACTAGTGGAAATCAAAGTGTGTTGTCCCATCATTCAACCTAAAAGAAAACATTATATTCAGTTGTTGACTACAATGGGAATCAATGTAAAACCCACTCAGCTTGATCTTTACATGACATAGTCGTAATGAACTCGTACACTAGAAGCATGCTAACTCATAAACAAGAGATGATAAAAAATAATAATGGAACATTATTTCCTGCCACATAATTGGCATGAATGAAATTTCCACAGAATTCATCCAAAAAATGAGAACAACTTAGGCAAAAGAACATATCATTAGTGTTTTATACCCTCTTTAACATATGTAGCCTAGGGAAGTAAAGGAGGCCAAATGTAGTAGGATTCCAATTGTGTGGGATATAAAAACAGAAATGTGGAAAAACATGCCTGCCAATTGATGAAATATCACTCTAAATAATAGAGCATGTTGAGGATAGTAATGATTAAAATAGATCATGTATTAAGATCAAGCCCCTTAATGGTCATGAATTAGCAAGACGGCTAGTAATTTTTACTCATAAAAAGTATATCATAATCAGTGTAATCACTGTGAGGATCTCTTTATGAATTTCTTTTACATTTATACTATGGTGTCCTTGTACGATAGAGTGATGAAATTTCTTGAGGTTTGGTTAGACTGGTTTCTCCTTTCATATGCTTATGTGAATGGATGGAGAGCTACCTTTCTTCGATTTGGAAATTCAGGTGTACCTCCCTTTCATTCAATATGTGGAGATGCCCCACCATTGAAGGGCCTTGATAGTTTTGAATCCAACCTTACAGACATAAAAGATGGATCTAGTCCATATCAACATGTTTCTATGGTGTTTGGAGAGGGAGAAACAACTTGAGAATTGTGTAGTATTCCTCTTATGTAGCTTGAAAGATAGTGTAGGAAAAATAGTTTATATATTTGTGGTGGTAGGGAGGTAATGTTTTTCTGATTGCTTAGCTTAGAAGAAGAAGAGAAGCATAAAAACCAAGATCAAGATGAGGATTTCAGGTATGGGTATAACTTTGCAATTAGAGGGAAGCATGCAATAGAAACTGATGCTTATATATAATTGGGAGGGGAAAGGTGGAGCATGGGTGAAGAAAGAAAATCCATACTTTTATTATGATAAGTACTATATAACATTATCATAATCTAGGAAAAATGTTTAGGAAGAATCATCTTTACGGTCACGGGTTGTGGAACGTGAATTAGTGGATGCCTCTTGCAATGGAACTTTACCAAAAAATGTTTGTGTTGTGATGGTAGTGTCAAATGATGTGCCCCCAAAAGTTCAAAATATTCTAGGCAATGTCAAGGAAAATTTCTTTCTCTACTCCTTAACTCATATTTCGCCCCATCCACGTTTTGATAGACCAATTATCAAGATCATAGAATGATCTTTTCTTTAATGAAGGAGTCCAAGGGCTAACAATTTAAGGATATGATCATTTTTTTAAAATGGACAGTATTGTCTGACTTGCAAGGACTTGGGTGTCAAACTTGCTGTCGAGCCAATGTTATTCACATGTCAAAATTTTGAGTATGACTTGGGGTTGAGTTTGAATGAGAGGATTTTTCTTAATATTGTTTAGTCAAGGAAAAGAACCAAATTCAGAGTCCATTTGAATTATGATTCATGAAGCATAGTAAAAAAGTTGGTGCGATTAATAGGGCTCATCCTTGTTGTGATGTGTTACATTCGAATGGCATGAATGCATGAATTTCAAAAGGGTGAGATATGATATAAATCTTGGGGAATTTTGACCAAATAAATATCCCAAACCTAATACTTGAGATATGATATAAATCTTAGGAAATTTTAACCAAATACATAACCCAAACCTTAAACCTAGTTGTGTGAAATCCATTTTTTGAAGTGTGGCTACTAAAGACAAATTTCTTAAATAATTTTAAAAATTAACATACAAATAATTTATAAAATCATGGAATTTCATTGTCAATCAAATTTCAAACCACATAACAACTAAAGAGATAACCTGCAATGACAATCCTAAATCGACAAGACATATTGGACAAATGTTCAACACTCATTGGTAACATCCTAATCCTAAAAGTTGCTCATATAAAGCAACCGAATATATTACCTTGCCTAGGAAACATGGAATGTAAATGATATAAATGACAACAAGGTAAATAATTAAAACTGACAATTAGAACCAGCACAAACAATGAATAATAAACAAAATGAAAATGGGGAAAAATGTCACATACCCACTTCATGAGATTGCCATCCCCTTCCATACTTGATGTTTCCCAAGACTAAGCAGGTCATTCCAGTGGTATCCACATCCTCGTCTCCACAGTAGAATTCATCCTCATATCGACATACAACCTGCATTCGTCATACCCTTCTGTAAAGAAAAAAATAAAATAAAATGAAGCCCAAAAGCCTTTTTACTGGTGAAAAGTTTAAATATTTTGAAGCGTGTATTTAAAAAGAAGATTCTCATACCAATACCATTCCTTGCTTTGAAACTCTATTCAAATACATCACTTCCTCCAAATACTTTGCATATCGTGGATCATCATAATTCAAGTCATCAATTAAATGAAGTTCTATCATCTCTCGAGTAGGGGTTCTCTGAAGAAAGCAACCTAATACACTGATTTCCCTATCATGAAATTCAGTTATGTCTACATAAACCTGTATATACGGATATGAGAGAGTGGGGATCTGAGATGTCGAGGTATGGGATACTTTGAAAGTTCCTGCATTGCATTTCAAAATTAGAATAAGCTAACTTTGCACTCATTTACAAGGTAAAAGACATAAATATTCATTATGAACATCCTGGAAGAAACCATGGAAGAATTTTATGGTCTTTTCACATCTTATAGCAGGTTAACTTTTTTAATTTAAGTAGCGTAGATTTTCATTAAGGAATAGATATGAAATGAAGTCGTTACTTAGTTTTGTTTCATATCTATTGGTTATATTGAATCTGCAAACAAGACATAATAATGAACCAAAACATAATAGTCAACCTAAGCTACATTAATATATGCTTTGTATAAACAAAAATTATGCTATACCTGATAACTAAGTAGCAAATGAAAACATTCTTAAACATTGAAACATGTTCATTGCACATTAAAAGAAAAGTAGAAATTTTGTTTTTACCAAGATAAAGTTGTCACCCATTAACAAACATTGGAGATTAGGAAGCCTCTCGAATAACAAATTGAGAAGACATGTATTTCTTTAAGCAAAGGCACAACACATATGACCAGCACCTTTAATGATTTAAAGCTCCCCATCATCTCAATCAATATGTCTACAAAGAAATTTTCTACATTATCGAGATATGAGTCCATTTCCAATATGGTAAAATTACTTCCACGTTGCATATTGAGTCTTAAGATAGAGCATGAAATCTCTTGAAATAGTATCCCATTCACTCTCAAATATTTTATCATCTATGCCCCTGCATACACATACAAGACAACCTACATTTACACTGGTTTATATTTTATCCACATACAACATGCATTTACACTGGTTTCATTGTAAAGTGTTGAAAGTAATTGTAAAATCCAGACTTACATCGTTGTAGTTTTAAGAAATGCGATTGAATAGGTTTTGTCCACATCTAGCTATTGTTTGATGCAAATAAAGTGATTCCTCTACTGAGGACCACAAACACAAGGAGTTCACAAAAGGTCGAATACTGACGATCAAATATTCCTTATGGTTTGGCTATTTGAGTGGGGCGTATGATCAAATTGGATGAGAATACAGCTAAGCTTCAAATTGGGTCATATGAAAGTGATTTTAAATGATATCCCTTGGAAGCTTCAACATAGTACTCAATATCATCATACAAAGGACCACCCAAAAGCACACCATCTGATCCTGTCTAAGTTTTAAGAACCAAGTCACCCTTTTTTAGAATACCATTGCTACTTTCATTTTGAGCAATTATTTTAATGTTAACACCTGGGATTGTTGGCAGCGCTGACCCTGAATGTACTTTCCTAGGAACCCCACAAAAAAAGGAATATCAGGTTGGAACCCATCAGTTTTAATAGCAACATGCCGACTTCTTGGATAAAACAAGACCTTTTCAAAACTATTTTTCTCACTAGCATTCCTTTTATCTGTCAGAACAAAGACCATTTCATCTTCAAGATTGGCACAATGAGTGTACTTATATACAACAATGCTACTTGGTCTATTAGAACTTCAAAAAAGTTTTACATTATTGATCATATCTATAAATGCACCCTCCTTTTTCCATATGTCTACAATAATGCTTTGAGACAACTCATTTTCTTTGGGATAAGAACTTGAATCTCAGTAGATATTTTTCACCACTCAAACATATAGGCTTATGGTTTAATACATTGAATTCTAATGAAGACATTCCAAAGAAAATGCACAAGTTCATGAAATGAAGCATGTGAACATGAGAAGCTTCTAAGCAGATTTTCTACCATCCTTTCTCAATCAACAAATTCATTGGTTCTTTGTTTGGCTGTACGATGTAAGAAGCAACATGATGAGTAGACATAATACACAACCAATAGCCTTTTTGGATAAACACTATCTCTGAATGATCAGAAACACCAACAATGACATCAATAACCTTTCTCTCCCAACACCATTCATCATACCAATCTAACAAATCATATGAAGGTCCATGTTTTACCTCAAGACGCAGTGCACCAGGTATGACTTTCTCAAATATGAAGTCACTGCCATCATTTGTTAAACTTAAAGAGTTAAGCTCTATGAACCTAGAGTTCAATAGTAAGAGAAGTAAGTGATATAGAAACCGAGAAGTCACATCCTTCCTTGCATATCATCGATCCATGAATATCAACAAGGGCCTTTTTAAATTCAATGCCAAACATTGGTGTAGTTACTATCACATCAATATGTGATTGTGAAAATTGAAGACTAGGATCATATTTTGCTATTGTGGTCAGTGGGGATATTCGATATTAACATGGTTGAACCTCGAAGCAGAAGTTACCCATATCATCAATCCTCTTTAGTTGAGGCTTAAGATTGTCTAACCCATGTGTCAAGCCAACTTGAGGCTTGCCATAATATCCATTTGTCACTAATTTTAGGGAACCACAAATATTATAATGTGTTGCTTCTATCTTTGGGGTTGAATCCATGTTTGGCATAACCATGAAATTATCCAAACTGCTAAAATCGAAGTGATCGTTCTCAGCCTTGATTATGTAGCATGTTGATGTTTCATGATCAAGTTTTTAATATCCATGGACATCTATTGTAGCTCTTTCTCATCCATCAACTAATATCTTAACACCTCCAAAAAAACTCCTTCAAAAGTCACCACAATTCCTCCAACTGAGAGACCTATGACCTGAAATGGCTGAGATATATTAACATGACTATGCTCAACAAGAAACTCTATATATGGAGGTGAAACATCAAATAATATATTCTCACCCTTGTAGAATGGAAACAACCTTTATTTTCCACGTGGAATAAAATTAAAAGCAAATTTCCCATATGCATCAAATATTGCATGACAAAGTGCTTGATTTGTCCAAGGAGCTTCTTTGAGGACACTTCACCTCATGGACATCATCTGAATAAAGGTATACATGGACACCTAAAATAGGGTTACCCTGAGAAACAAATAAGCCATCCATATCATAACTTGAGACATAAAATATGTCATCTACTACCAGATTTCCAAAGCCCAACCCCATCTCTCGAGAGCCTCTTT
The DNA here is from genome assembly GCA_031772625.1 of Pinus tabuliformis. Taxonomy (NCBI): domain Eukaryota; kingdom Viridiplantae; phylum Streptophyta; class Pinopsida; order Pinales; family Pinaceae; genus Pinus; species Pinus tabuliformis. The sequence goes on from CM062817.1 coordinate 964,190,870, forward strand.
GGAAAATTGTTAAGAGAACATGAGAATCACGTATTTGAAAGAGAATATTATAGAAAATATACTCTATAAACCTCAATCATTGTACCTCATGTGTAGTGCCATCCTAGCTAGGATCGACATTAGGCATGACCTTGTATCTTCTTCCTCTATTTAATAATTGGCTCACAGAGCCCGCTCTTTCTACTTCTTCACATTTGATTTCATGAAGGGCTACTGTGTCCTCTAGACACTCATCCTTAATGAATCTCCAAACTTATTATGCGTATCAAACAAAGGCAAAGAGAGAAAAATATCATGGCCTTTCCTTTTTGAAAAAAATGTAGTGGGATTTGATATTACCTGATATTTGTATACTGCTTGAGGATTGATGAAGTTTATGTATTCATGATGGGAAGAAACCAACCTATATTTCCTTGGAGTAATATTTGTAAACATGTAACTGCCTCCCTACAACATAACCACATCATTAATGAGATCATTGTTGGTGGAAATGAGTTCAACATTCACATTGGCATGACCTCCATTTATATCTCGACAATGAGTTCAACGTTCACATTGGCACGACCTCCATTTATATCTCAACAACTTTCTTCTCCAATCGCCTCGATGACTCTCCCAAAAATAGTGAACCCAGTGAAATGAAAATTGATGTCTTCATGGCCATTGCAACCATTTTGATCCACTAATACATATTCACCCATTTAAGATATACTCACCAAGTCAGGGAATATGAATATTTCCGATGTAAATTTTCCACTCCATAATCTTAACATCAAATATAAAATTGTCTCATTCATCTTCAGAGAGCTCTTGAAACAATTTTTAAGAATTGTATCGAATCTTCACAAATATATTAAAAAATTTATTAATGTATGCTACTTGATTACCAATCAAAATGTTTAAACAATACAACACCAACAAATTTTTATTTCATCTCCATTGCACATAATTCACCTTCCTTCGTAGAATGCATATGGCTCATAGATATTTTCTAGGTGCTTCAATTGTTGTAACATATATTTTGTAGATGATCTTGATAACCCCGCTATCTGCAATATGACTATCACTTTGCAATGATTCATTTTACGTATCTTTTTTTATAATTATGGTAAATCAATAATTCTTTAGATTAAATAACGAATCTATTCCTTGAACAAAGATTATATGTGAAACTTATATGCAAAGTAAAATTAAAATTTACATGAGTAAATTTTTAACTTTTCAAATTCCACTTATATTCATCAAAATTTCAAGTAAGAAATATAGAGCATTGTTACAACTTACATTGTTTGGTGAGAACTAACAGATGTCCATAGCATTAACACAGAGCCTACCCATAATTCTCCATAGTATTAACACAAGTCAATTTCTTCAACAATTTTACTGGGTTTACTTTGCGACCAAAGTAGGAATTACATTTAAAATGTTCAAATATTATTTTTACAAATTCTTGAATTGTTATGGGATTTACCACCGAAGCAGCAACCTGATAAACCTTTAAGCCATGCTTTCCTATGTGTTTGGCCATGGCTACTAAAGTTGCATTCACAACCATGTCTGTTGATATCTGCAATTTGAATTCAACCAAAAAAAATAACACATTTAAGAGAAAAAGGATAATGGTTTTTTGGGTAGAAGTTTTGAAGACATATATGGAAGATTTGATCTCCCAAGAGAAATAAATAATATAGAGAAACTCTAAAAAATCAAATAAATATGATTTAAATAATTAAAAAATGTCAAATTTAAGTTTGGAACCATGCACTATAATCTTCCAGATATAGATGAAGAACGTAATATAATAAAAAAAATTAATATGGAAATACTCCAAAAAATCTAAAATTAATTATGAAATGCTTTTTCACACTTTGTTAAGAGTTACTCACTAGATCTAGCATAGTATTTGGATCAGCCAAGAAGTAAGACAGTTGGCCTTTTTCATACTGTGTAATGATTGGATCAATCATTCTGCAAGCTGAATATTTGATTTAGCTCAACAAAAATGTGAGAGTAATCGAGCGTCGGATCCAAAGATTTCCTCAACTTTGTCAAAGATTGACTTTTGAAGAAACCTCGACATCCATTGATCCGTGGGCAGGGGTTGAAACTGCCAGACATGTAAGCAACATCTAAAATACCCACCATGTCTCCATTACAAGGAACTTCCAATCTAAAAACCTATTAGCTTTTTTCCAGGTTTCAATAGCGCACTGCATCTCTCTTTCTCTAGTTCCCAACTAATGCCCATAGAATCTGAAATCACTTAATGGTTGAGATGTCAGTTTTTAGGGGCACCAAACACATGGATCCACTGAAAATCCAATGCATGATTTGGATCAGTTTTATCTTCCTAGAGATTTGGATAGGTGTTACCATGGTAGAAACAGTTCTAGATGTAAAACAATGCCTTTACATTGCCAATTACCAAGGAAAAATGATCTATAACCCCTATGGTTTAGGGAAAAATCACCCAAAAACCCAAATTTACGACACTTTAAAATTTTAAATTATTTGTAATTCAAAGTTTAAATAAAATAATTACAAATTTATTTACTCTCTTTGAAAATAGAAAGTAACTTTTCATTCAAATAATATTATTTTAACTTCCTATTAATTGAAATTTATTTTATTTTAATTAATATAAAATTGTTTTTGGTTATTTATATGTATATTTCAAAGTTATTTGTGATTTTAGATTAAAAATAAAATAATTATTGTGCCAATGTAAATGTAATATTTAACATTTAACATTGTTAATATAATGTCGTCCTATTTAAAAATCAACCTAATTATTATTATGTATAAACACAACATAAATTTAAAATATAAAGAGGTTTACGAATAGTTAAAAAAAGAGCTATGATAAATAAAAAAAATATAAATAAACCAGAAGTATGGTAAATGAATAAGACTTTTTTTTATATTTACTCCAAAGCTATGGTAAATAATTTTTTTTTTAAAATAAACTAGAGGTATGGTAAATAAATAAAACCTATTTTTATCTTTACTCCATTAACCTCTTTATATTTATATTTATATTGATGAAAACTAAAAAAATAGGTTTTATTTAGGTGGATCCTAGGGGACACATAATTATTAATACCATGGGTCAATTATCATATTTATAAAAGAGGTATGATAAATAAATAAACATAAAAGAGGTATAAATATGTATGGTAAATAAATAAAAAGATATCAAATACGATTATAAATCAACATCTAATTAGATACCAAGCCTATGGTCCAAATACCATTGTAAAGAAAAGAAATATGTTAAATAAATAAAAATATAAATAAACAAGAGGTATGGTAAATAAATAAAACCTATTTTTATATTTGCTCCATAAACCTCTTTACACTTACTAACATTCAAGGAATAGGTTTTATTTAGGTGAATCCTATGGGAAAAATACCATGGGCCAAATTATTATTAATACCATGCAAAAAATACTATTAACCATACTATTATTATTATTATTATTAAAATTAAATCTAATATTCATATTAATATATAATAATATTGATATTATTAAATATAATAACTTTGTTTTAATCCAATATTAAATTTGATATATTATAACATATATTAAAATATCATGATATATATTAACTCTATATATATGGGAGGTAAGAACAAAGACATAAAGTTATAGAGGTGGAGGGATAGGGGGAGTGAAAAGGCAGAGATGAAGATAAACTAAAGGAGAGGGGAAATGAGGAATAAAAAGAGAGAGAGGGAGAGAAGGGTAAAAGAGGGAGAGGGAGACACAAAGATGGAGAGAGAAGAGAGAGGAGAGTGGGAGGCAGATAGTGAGAGGATTGGAGGGGGGGAGAGAGAGAGAGAGAGAGAGAGAGAGAGAGAGAGAGAGAGAGACATTGATGGGGGAAGAGAGAAGGAGGTAGGAGAGAAAGGGAGAAAGAGGAAGTACGAGAGATAATATTTGAGAGAGAGGAGGAGAGACGGAGGGAGAGAGGAGGAGAGATGGATTTGGAGGGGGAGAGAGGGAGGGAAGAAGAAATACATAGAGAGTGAGAAGTGGAGAGAGGGAGGGAGTAACAATGGAGAGATGGAGAGAGAGTGTGTATGTTTGGAGTTGAGATAAAGACAAAGAAGGAGAGATGGAGAGAATGGGTGAGAGAAGGAGAGAGGGAGGGATATCGTAACAGAGTTGGAGGCTGCAGAGTAAGAGAGAGAGAGATAGAGAGAGAGAGAGAGGATGTGAGAGAGAGGAGTGATGGAGGGAAAGAGAGATGGAGTAGGAAGGGGAGAGAGAGAGAGAGGTAAGAAGAAATAAATATAGAGAGAAAGGTGGAGAGAGAGAGAGAGAGAGAGAGAGAGAGGGAGTGATAAAGAGGATGGAGGGAGAGGGAGAGAGGAAAGAAGTAGGGAAGATGTAATGAAGCGGGGGAGAGGAGGAGAGAGAGAGGGAGAGGAGGAGGGAGGGATAGGTAGATATATTGAAGAAATAGAGTGTATGTTTTGGTGGTGATATAGAGAGGCAAATGGAGATATAGATATAGATGGAAAGTGAAGAGAGGAAAGAAGAGAGATATGGAGAGAGGTAGGGAGGGAAAAAGAGATTGATAGATATGAAGTGAAATAGCATGTGTGTTTGGGGGGTTGAGATAGAATGGAAAATAAGGAGAGATGGAGGGATATATAGATATATATTGGGAGGGGGGGCAGAAGAGGGAAGAATATTTCTTGCACTAGATACATTGATTTCAGTGTAGATGGTGATTTCTAATCCAATTTGATTTCTTGCACTAGATGCATTTATTTTAGTGTAGATGTGGATTTTTAATGATATTTGATTGCTTTCACTACATGCATTTATTTAAATGTAGATGATTTATAATCCTATTTGATTGCTTGCACTAAATGCATTGATTTCAATGTAGATGGTGATTTCTATTCCTATTTGATTGCTTGCACTAGATGCATTGATTTCAATGTAGATGGTGATTTCTAATCTTATTTGATTGCTTGCACTAAATGCATTGATTTCAATGTAGATTGTGATTTCTAATCCTATTTGATTGCTTGCACTAGATGCATTGATTTCAGTGTAGATGTTGCTTTATAATCCTATTTGCTTACTTGCACTAGGTGCATTAATCTCAATGTAGATGTTGGTTTATAATCCAATTTTCTTAAGTGCACTAGATGAATTGATTTGAGTGTAAATGTTGATTTCTAATATTATTTGATTTCTTTCATTAGATGCGGTGATTTTAGTGTAAATGTTGTTTTCTAATCTTATTTAATTGCTTTCATTAGATTCATTAATTTCAATGTAAACGTTGATTTCTGTTTTGATGTAATTGGATGTATGACGGTATGTTAATTTTAAAGTGATTGGATTAACATTGTGCACTGATTTCAGTGTCAGCACAAAAAATTATTGACAATGTACATTGATTTTTGTCTTATAGTAATTCAACCTATTAATATTGGAAAGAAGGAAAGGCAATGAATGATGTTTACTACAATAGATTGAGCTAAAGATTTAAATGGTTTATGGTTTAGCCTGTCCTTTTCATATAATCGATATGAAAATATGGCAATCAATATGAAAAGATGACAAAAAGTAAAAAGGGTTACAATAAGAATAATAGAAGAAAATAGTTTTAGATTAACCATAATCAAGGCTATTTGTAATTGAATATATTCTTATTATTCAAATTTTCTATCATTCAACACTATTACATTGTCCCTTTACATTCAAAATTTATATTTCATCATTTTTCATCATTAAAGTTATTATCATCACAACAAACTGGGGCAACTAAGAAAATTTAAAATTAAAATATACAAATTAATCTGAGACATTAGCATATTTAAAATTATTATACTAATATTAGATGAATTTACGTATTATTCATAAAATTAATCATATGTTCGTTAGATTTTCTTTGGCCGCACATGACTAAAACCAACTTAGATCCATCTTAACTCTGGATCTATCAAGCACGGAGAGGGATCAAATCTCTTGAGGTACAAACCTGTCCTCAAGTTTTGCACTCAAAAAAGAGGTTTTCACCTCAAGAGATGCGATCCTTCTTGTCACTTGATAGATCCGGAGTTAAGATGGAACTAGGCTCGTTTTATTTTAAAATTGAGGAAATTACAAATATTTTTGAAAGTAACTTTTCATTAAAATAATAATTCTTTACTTTCAATTACATAAATTGATATAAAACTAGCTTGGATCTATCTTAATTTTAGATCTTAATTTTGGATTTGCTAAGGGCAGAGGGGATCAAATCTCTTTTCAATTTAAAAAAGGTTTGTATATGAAGAGATTTTATGCCTCTAAGACTTGGTAAATTAGGAGTAATATGATTGAATTATTAATTATAATTATAATTATTAATTTTATATTTCACTTTACTTATTTTTATTTTTATAATCTTCCCCAACTTTATTTTGCTTAACATTTTTCACGTTAAATTTTATTTTACAGAGTTTCCTCAAATTAGATGTTAAAATTGATTTTCAAATAAAATAAATTCGCTACATTTTTTAATATTAAAAGTTATTTTTAATTTGCCCCATGGTGTAGATTAGTTGATGATAGAATGGGTTGTTAAGGCATTTCTTATGATGTTATTGGTTTAAACTTCGATTAGCTCAGTGTGCCATGTGTGAGGCAATGTGGGTACACTTCGAGGTGATTGTGGTAGTGGATAGAATAGATCCTTAAGTACAAACATGCTATAGTTGTCTATTATCTCATATACAAAATAATAATAATAATAATAATAATAATAATCTTATTTTTAAAATTTTATTGAATTAATTATTTATCAAAATTAGATTTTATTAAAAGAACATGATTTTATTGGAAGTAGTTTAAATGATGGAAATAAGGGAAACTAATTTTCTTGTAAGCATTTTCTAAATTGTATCTCCACCCAAACAATATCATAGAAAAGAAAGGTCTTAACCCAACCCATCAAGCAAGCCACCTAATGTCACCTTGGTTGCCTTTTCTCACTCTCTAGATTACAATAAGGATATCCTTATCTAGGGGGGAATCCTTAAATATCGAGCTAAGCTAGGTCATTGAGTAATGAAAGGAAGTTCTTTAACGAAGACTAGTGATTTGACACCACCCACTCTCAAAGTATAAGGTTAGGGATAAGTGCGCGAATAGTGAAACAAACCATGAATTATAAACAAATTTTGAATGATTTTAATTACACAACTATGCTTATTCATGCAACCAAATTATACTTGAAGAATGAAAGCTAAATCTTGCTCAATTAACCATATAGCATGAGATGCTAGTGAAGCATATATACAATAACACAATAAAAATATAAAATGAATCATAAATTTTCTATACAAGTAAGGCATTAGATCATTCATTCATCATATTCATGAGCATCAGAGATTGAGAGTTCGTTATCATCATCTAGAGACCATTCCAAAATTAAGAGATCATACACCAACAATATTAACTATGTTTGGGACAACAAAGAGTTATGTGTTTGCAATGATAAATAAAGGAAACATTCAAACTTGTTGTTGTTACTAAGGACAATGAAGACAAAAAAGTTGAGAGTGGACTACTTACACGTTTCTAACATTCAGATGTCATCCATTTATCATCATGCAAGTTGCATGAAGGAAGTTTGGTAGTGGTACTAAGTGAACATTATTTGATCAAATTTCATACCCTATTCTTAGCACTACCACTTTGCAAGATGAAGAAGAAACGTGAAATATATGTGCAACCAACTAAATAAGTTGGAAAGGTTGTTGCAACATATATAGGTGGTCATGTTGTGTTGCAAAAGGAGGTGTTGGACCACTCCCCTTTTCGATAATTTGTCAACCTTTGAATTTGATTCCATGTGAATGTGATCAAATGATATGACCTTAAATATTCTAATAAGCTCCATAAGTTTAATCATCCTTTGATCTAACAAAGAAGTTTACAAGGAAGTATAACCTTTCACCCAATATAAAACAACCTTTGAATTGCCTATGACTTGTACTTTTAGATTGTTGAAGTGACACAATTAAAATGACTAACATAAATGACTAATTCATATTATTGTAGTTTTTGTTAGGTAGTCATATTTTTTTCCTAGACTAAATTAGTCATTTATGTTAGTCATTTTTAGTAGTATTACTTATTAGCTAGTCGTATATTTTTACTAGTGTCATATATGTTAGTCATTTTTAGTTGGGTCCCTTAATATTGCTAATTTTTTGTAGTATTTCACTTCGAAAAGTTGTGGTGACTAACTTTTTTAGTCACTTAGTCACTAATTTCACCATTTTATACTAGTGTGCTATCATGAAATATTCTAAGAATTGCATGCACTCAAAGGCTTTGATCAGTTCTTTAATTCTTGTACACTATTATCAGAGATAGAGACTAATTGGTGGCCTGTAATTAATAAAATTTGAAGCAATTATTGATCTAGATAAGTATGTGGTTTTTTGAAGTTTTGCACTATTGTGAATTCATTTAATACATGATTGTTTTAATCATTTGAGAGCTATCTTTTAATGATGTATCTAATTGTTATCAAGTTTAATTCTGAATTCAAATAGATAAACATGGCATACTTGTTAACTATTTAGAAAAATCATGACATGTTTATCTTGGTTTTAAATGATTGTTTTATGAGAGCTATGTCCTTAATGCAATCATATATGTTTTAGTTTGAATTCATTTAATTTGAATTTGGATTTATGTGCACGAGAGATCTAATGACTATTCATTAGATAGCTAAATACATATACTTTATCTAACAAGTAATAAGTCTTGGAACTATTTCCTTGACTTATAGATTTCATTTTTATTCCAAATTCAAAGTTGGTTCAAATCCCCTTTTACCTTGCTCTTGGTTGAGAGGGGCACAAATCCTTCTTTCAAGTGAGATAAATTAGGATTTATTTTATGTTAGTTAGAGTAGATTTGCATTTAGATTTAAATATTTCATTCTAGAAGTCCTCATACACAGGGGAGATTTTATAGTGGCTTGGTTGAACCATTAATTTAGCTTAAGGAACACTTTCTTGCATGAGCCCTACAAGAGGGCAGATCTAATGTCTCTTCTCTATTGGAAATTAATAGACATACTATAAGCCAACAAAGATACATAGTGGGTAATTGGACCCAATTGAACAAGTCAGAACCACCATTCCAAATAGAAAATGAGTTTTTTTAAGTTCCCAACCGTGTGGTCTCCCTTATAATGCTGACATGGTCATTTTCGGCCATGAACATTTTTGGTGCTAGAAGGAGGAGTGAGTAAATTATATCTTTGATGATTTTGTACTTTAATATTTTATCTTATTACTATGGCCCCATGTAAAAGACCTCCTTGGAGTTTCTTTATTGGACGTAATCCTACTACTACTCCGACAAAGGCAGTCCAGACCCTATCTAAGGTAAAGTATTCTGGTAAGATATCTACTTCATCATATCCTTCAATTTATTTTAAGTTCCAATAATTTCAATATTGATGAGGATAATATTTGCATAATATTTACTCTTACTATGACAGGTAAAGCCAAAGACTAGTGCTTATCTCTTCTAGTTGCCTTTATACGTAGTTGGGATGAATTTTCAAATATTTGTCTTCACTTTTTCCAGGAATATGATTAGAAAAAGGTGTGTGATCAGTTAGCCGAATTGCGTAGGATGGGATGTGAAAATTTGGATATGTTTTATATTAGATTTAAATTATTTTTAATGTAATTTCATTCAAAATATTTTCCTCTTCAATTCCAATTAATTGGATGGTTCAAACATTTAGTGTCGTTCCCCTGTAATAATTATGAAGAACCAGAAAGTATGTCCATTTTTGGTATTGATTGAATTACCCAAAATGACAACTCTAATTCTTCACAAATTGAAATTACAAATACTAATCATGATGCACAAACTATTGTAATTAATTTACAATCTGTTGATAATAAATTGGAGCATCACAGCAACAATTTGCAAATGCACGAAGAATTTGAATTGTTTATTTTGGAAAATCAACAATCACCTATGTATAGAGAAACCTTCAGGTATATATCTTCAAATTCCTATTTTTCTATCTACCTTGATATCGTTAACCATAATAATTTAATTCATGATCAGTCAACAATCCCTTTGAATACAAATTTAATTTTAGAAAATAGAGGAATTTATATTAATAAATAATTATCAATTTCTGATATTGGTAGAGAAATTTAATTGATAATTCAATCAATAATACTAAAGATTCCCTTAATTTGGTATTCAATTACTTGCCTGGTATTGATTTATTTAATTCAATGGAAAATAACATTAATGAATTCATTTATGATGATGACTTGGAAAATGAAATTAATCAACCTCGTTGTTCTTCATAAATGGTTTTTTCTGACTCTAATATTCTCAATTTATTAGGTGAATCTATTTTTGACGATAAAGAGAACTTTAATGAAGGAATTATTTTGATCCATTCTAATATTCAAACATGCAATCATCATACTAATTTTGTTATTCAAGAGCCTATCCCAATTTTTGTTTCCTATGATGATGGAATTCCCTTTTTGGATCATAAGCTTAAAAAATTCCCATTCCCACAAAAGAATGCGAACAATGAGTTTAACTTTATGATTTTTGTTGATACTTTTGGGAAAGAAACCTTTGCAAATGAATTCCAGTCATGTTGTACTATTATTTGTATCATTAATGTAAATTTTAATTTGCTTTGTTTTCAGTTTTCTCAATTTGAGTTTAATTTTCTTTAAAATTTCATTTTTAAATTTCTGAGAACATTGTATTGGCATTTTAAGCATTTAAACCCTCAACATTCATCATGCACATTAATAAGCGCATATGAAAATGAATTCCATAATTTCAAGTAGGAACATCAACTACTTTTTATTTTGAAATTTTATTTGATGATCATGTTTAGTTGATTTATTTTTTATTTTCAAATAAGTTCACCATCAATTCTCACACTTGAGAGTGCACCATTTCATTCTTGTCAGCAATGGAATACTTCTAGAAACCTTTTAACTATTCATACATACTTTATTGATCCATTTGAAAAATATCTAGAAGTTTTAGTGCTCAGGAATATTTATGATTTTCCCAGAGTTCAGCAACCTTCAATATTTAAAAATGAATCATTCAATATATGTTTGATGTTTCCCCTTCCTTTGAACTTCTTTTAATCATTCACTGAAATACATGATGATTTTTATGATCTGGTTGGAAGACTTTTGAGGTATGAATTTTGTAAATAAGTTTATTTTTCCAAATTTGTTAGTCATACATTCCAGGCTGGAATTTTCTTTTAATAATTTAGCTAAAGTTCTATTTTTCTGATTTTTGACCTTTTCATTAGTGCAAAAATAAAACTGCGAGAGTTCCTTCATTGGATGTGTGGGTATACTTATTCATTTGCTTTCTCAGTTAGTTAAATTAGGCATAGAATTAGTTTAGTTATATTTCTCTTTCCTATTTTCGATTTAATCTGTTGATTTTTAAACAAGTAATGGGCTCAAATATTTCAGCTACTATCCATTTCATTTTTGGAAAAAGTGGCTTAGAGCTCTTTGGATTATACATGTGTCATGCTCTTCACAAAATTTCATCACAATATTAAAATTTCTTTTCTAAAACAAAATCATGAATGATGAAATTTCAAAGAATCATTATAGTTGAGCATACTCATCTCCCCAAACTCACAAGCATTTCTTGATCATCACTTATACCAGAGTTTCTCAATTTAAATTTGAAGCAGATGAGAATTTCTCATTACTTAATAGCTAATTTAGACTGAATAATGGGATGAATTTGAACATATTTAATATCTAAGATAATACACGGGAGAATGTCGATACTTATGAGGTAAATTTACAATCAGACTCTTCTAGGTATGCATATACATGTTCATTTTCATCTGTTGTTAATTTTTCTTTTTCATAGTTTACTTATTAATTATTTTTGCTTCTTTTTGCAGGTCTTCATTAGTTTGAATTGGAGAATTGATTGTTACAAGAAAATTCAGTTAGATTTATAATAAAATGAGAAGCCAACTCTTTCTAATCCACAACATGTTCATGGAAGTATTTGTTTTTTCATCAGAATCTTAGTTTTCTATATTGTTTCTTATGTTCATATTTTCTTGTTTCACAAATGCACGAGATGAGACAATAATAGTTAATGTAGTTGACATCAAATATTACACTGTTTCTTGTTCATATTTGCTACAAGTAAAGGAGATTGCAAAAATTTTGTAGCAAATAATTTTTCCACGATATTACCTCTCCCTGTTTTGAATCTTATAGTTGTCAGTTGAGTTAAAAAATTTCCATTTCACTCAATAATTTTTCATCCACTTTAGTGATATTTCCTCCTTTTGAGATGATTCAGAGCCCCATACTTACAAATCTCAAAATTTCATACCTTTTGGCTCATTAGACTCTTGGGTTTATGTTATATTGGAAGCATTTTGAAACACATTTTGAAACATGTCTCTCCAAGATCCATGTGACCTATTTTATTTCTCTTCTTAGTATCCTTTGTCTCAAAGTCTCATAAAGGTAAATTAAATTACCATTCTATCCAAGTTTCCAATATTATATTTCTATTCAATAAGTAACCTCAGACTTCCTTTTTATCAAAACTCTTATTTAAAGACTTTGTGAGAAATATTTCTGAAGTCTCTTCATATTTCAGAACCTCGGTATATCGGGTTATTATCATTAATAAATTGAAATTTCTTCCTGAGATTTCCTTTTTTCTTCTTAACATCTTGGACTAAGTGAGATATCAGACTAATATAATCTTGTTGGCCTCTCGTCAATTCATCCATTACTTTATAGTCCGACTTATCATTATACTCACATGGAGTCCTCTTTGCTTATGTTTGTATCTTCAAGTTGAATTTCATGTTACTCAGGTATTCAAGAGCTTCGATGAATTTTTTATCATAATTTAGTCCAACATCCAAGCATTCATCTCATAGGATGACTAAGCGATTTTGGGGATATACATTCTTCATGGTGTGTGCACTTGGGCCTCTTTTTTCTCTTCAGGGCAATCCTCCTAGCTAATGAGAAGTGAATCACTTGGGCTTGCCTACATTTTTATTTTTATCCTACTATCAGATGTTCATCCCATCATTCTAATCAGCGTTTAGTATATGTATTTATTTTCTTTTCAAAGACACTCTTGAGTAGCCACTATGGTAATGTAACAGTTGCTAATGAAATTCAGAACATGCAAAGTTAATAGATCATGAGCAACTTATGTTTGTGTATTTGATTTGAATTGAAATAGGAATGGAACAAATTAAAGATATAAACACAAATACAGAGATGTAGTAGAAATAACACTTCATTTCATTAATAGAAAAATATTGAACTTTTCTTACAAACATAATGGAAATAAACTAGCTAAGGCGATGGCAACTTATCTCTGAGAAGAGATGTGGTGGCTACATGCCTCTGAATTATGTTACAATCAGGTTGAAGGGACTATTTATTATTGAAGAACAAGATAAAACACTAAATAACCAAAACCCTAACCCGAGGGGATGTAACGCCAAGAGTTTGAGGGCTTTGTTGGGGTTAGTTGGGAAGCCAACTTTCTGGGATCGTTGTTGGAAAAATACTGAGAGGATGGGGGGCGTGAATCAGTATTAGTCAAGTCAATAACATTTTTCTTTTCATACTCAATTTCATATATGATACTTTAGTTAAGGGAACTGGCATGTACATGCAACTGTGTTTAATGCAACTAGCGTATATCCAGCAAACTTATGATTCAGTTATTTCATCATATGTTGATCTTTAATTAGTGCATCAAAACTTCATTAACCAGATAAACAGTAACCAGGTACAGTAAAAACAAAACAGATCATCAAACATAAGAAACACACATGAACACCATGATTTAAGGTGGAAACCCAATGTGGGGAAAACCACCTGGTGCGATCGTCTCTATCTTTCTTTTAATAAGAAACTTCGTTTTACAATATTTTGTACGGTGAAGTCTTATACCAATACGCAAGCTTCTACCTGAAGAAGGCTACAAACTTCTCTTTTTCTCCAGCTTCTCCTGGAAGGGAGCTACAACCACCTAGCTCTTGTACTAGCCGATATATTTACTAGTATGTAGGTGCTGACCTAGAGAACGCTACGACCTTCTTTCTTCCTCTAGGTACCACGTTTCATAAACTTACAGACTGGATACTCTTGGAACTCAACACCATTGAATTTCAAAATCAATCACCACTGTAATACAACTATTGTGTTACCCATTCATTTAATATTCAATCATTACTCTCTGAATCACCCAACAACTTAATCACTAAAACCTTGTCATCAAAACACAGTCACCTGAACACAGAGCAGAACCCAAAACTCTACAAAAATATTTAGAGTCAACTGTATCATCAAAAACCATGCATCAGAGTGCATACGCTACTTGGAAGAGTCGAACCAGTGTGTATACACAACTTCACCAAACCGAACCAGCGTATATGTCGTCTTATAACATTGCTGCACCACCCGACTTCAAACATACCCAGATCATTACATACAAAAGGATAATACGTGTGTTAGCAACCAGATCTAGTCCATCAGATCAATAAATATAAATCATTATGATCCTGATTCATTATTAAATCTCATCCATCCATACTAAAGCTAATCACAATCAACCAATATGAAAAATATTGTCACCAGTAAACAGTCACCAGAACTCAGAACTTTGCATCAACAACCAGAACCACTTGTAACTTCAAACATCATAGTTCATATGGTATGCGCTACTTAGACATGTCTAACCTGCATGTATATGCTCTTTTATCAAAGTCAACATGCATATACATCTGTAAATATTCATTCATAATTTTGCAGCTATTCCAGACTTCAGTTATCCCCAGATCATAATATTTATAGAACATCACAAGCATCAGTATACAGATCTAGAAAAATCATGACCAAACCATATAGAGATAATTCACTCCAAGCCATAAGATCCTGATCCATCATTAGATCTTGTCCTCTATCAACCGCTGAGATTCCTCCTTGGCTTAGATCAAGCAAAGCATCATAAACCCATAACTTGCATACTGGATCTCACACTACTTTAGATATTCGAGACTTCCTGAATGTCATTTCCTAATGATCTCCTCCTTCTTTTATATTCTTAGGCCTTACTCAATACCATGGTCCAAAACCACTTATAACCAATACCTTGGACCAAATACTTGGGGTCAATACCTCAGGCCAAATACCATGGACCAAAAATTAGTTTTCCAACATGTACACGCCTTTCCTTCTATGAATGTGTGTGTGTATGATATACGCGCCTTTGTATATAGTGAACCTGCGTGTATACGTGGCTTGGTCTATAGTGAACCTGCGTATACCTTCCTTTCTTCATTCTTTCTATTTACCTGCTATGTTGTGATCTTTCATCTGAGAGAGTTGCCCTGCATTTCAATGCATTTTGTCACATTTGATATATTTTCTCTAGATTCATCAAGTGAATTGTTCTGCTACAAGTGGGTTGCCATCAAGTACAACACATTATCATAATGCCAACAGCTGTAACTTGGTAATATAATCTTTGTTTGGCGCACATGATACCTTGTTGGAAAGGTATCTTCGAGTACTAAAGTATTTACAGAAGGATTTGGCTTATAATGGACCTCAAAAAATGTCATTTAGGGGGTCAAAGCTGCTCTGAAAGTTAAGAACCCGAAAAACTGTTAAAAATAGCAAATGGTGAAATAAACAAGGAAACAAATGAAACCAACTAGAGGTCTAGGTGGAATAGGTAGGTGGCCACCAATATCCACCTGGATCATTCCTCCCCCCTTAGGAAGAAATGGTTCCCATTGCATGCGAAGCCTCCATGAGGTGAGGAAATTTTTGTTGAATCTAGTCCCTTGTGAACCACTTGCCCTAGTGAAGGAGTTGACCTTCTTTGACAACTCGATATAGTTGGATCATTTGTTGGAGAGTTTTCTTGATCTATGTATCCATGATTTGATCAGTTTTGCAATGTTCCATGAAGTGTGGGTTCAACTCTATTGGTGCGAGTTGTTCTGTAATGTCAGATGTGTCCAGCATGGGTGGAAAGTATGGCCAATGGCAGTCTACAATGAACACTAGGTGTAGACCAAGGAACGATGGAATTTTGAGCTCAAAGGCATTGTCCCCCATAGCCTTCATGATGGTGTATGACCCATATTGGAGCAGGAAAAGCTTGTGGTGGGGTCCAGTGAGGCGTTTCTTCTGCAAATGTAGCCAAACTTTGTCACCCACACGGAACTTGTGCGGAACCGGATGTTGATCATGGAACTATTTGTACTTAGAATTAGCTTTGTCCAATATATCATGGACCTATTGGTATATGTGTTGAATGCGCTCAATGAAGATGTTAGCCTTGTCAGCTTTAGATTGGACGTGAGCTGAATCTGCCTAAGTAGATGAAAATGGTATGGCCACATAGATGGGACATAATAGCTAAAACCATAGCGCTACTTGAAAGGGGTTGTGGCCCATTGAGATGTGGAGATCTCTATTGTAGTTGTGTTGGACATAGGGGAGGCTTTCATCCCATGTGCATGGATGCTTTGAGTTTTACATGCACAAAATGTGTATGATCATCATGTTGACGACCCTTGTTTAGCCATCAGTTTGGTATCCAACATCAACCAGAGGCTTGACTAAAATGCACTCAGATATATGTTTTCCCAATCTGAGACAAATTTTATGGGATCCCGAAGTGTACCCACACTCTCTCAAAGAATATTTTAGCAGTGGCCTCTGTTGTGATACTCTTCTTATAGGGCACCATAATAGCCATCTTAGAGAATCTGTCGACGACCACAAAAAAACAGTCATTGTCATGCTTAGAAGAAGGAAGTCCCAACATGCAATCCATGGAGATGGATTCCCAAGGTTGACTAGGAGTAGGAAGAGGATTATATATGCCTAGCTTCTTGATGGTTGGTTTTGCAATGACACAGGAAGTGTAGGATTTAATGTACCTCCCAACATCCTAACGAAGTTTTGGCCAATAAAAATACTTTTTCAGTACTGCCACTATTTTTTCTATCAAGAAATGTCCAATGACCAAACTATAGTGCGCCTCCCAAATAATCTTGGAACACTTGGTTGAAGGAACACATATGTGTCACAGGTGACATAAAAATTCATCCTAGAGGTGAAAATTTGGAACTTGCTTACCTTCTAGCAGTGTCTGGTATGTGTTGTTGAATTCTAGATTACTCTTATAAAGATGCAGCCACCCCAAAGTCTTGTTCCCATAGGAGTCGAACACAGTGATCAACGCCATGAATAGTTGTCGATTGAGCCAATCTGCAACATTATTGGCATTTCCCTGCTTGTACTTAGTGTTAAAATCGAATTTGGGTAGGTATGTGGACCATTTCTAATGGTGATTGTTCTGCAACTTCCCTTGTGTCTGTATGAATTGCAGGGGTCGGTGGTCTATGTCAATGATTGTTTCCTTCCCCATAATGTAACGCTTCCATTGACACAAGGCCTGCAAAATGGAATACATTTCCTTTTCATAGGTGGGATACTTTCGAACTGTGTCTGAAAGTGTCTCACTATGGTAAGCCACTAGATGACCCTACTGAGTAAGAATTGCACTAATAGTATAGTTAGAGGTATTTGTCTCAATCTCAAATGGTTGTTGTAGGTATGATAATTTGAGCATTGGTGTAAAGCATAGGTGATGCTTCAAATCGGCAAACTCATTCTGTTGGAACAACGTAAACTTTGAAATGGGAGCTATAAACACAAAATGAGAACTCTAGCCAAAAAACCCCTAAAAAACATGAAAAACAATGCTAAAAATGAAAATTGTGTATACTAGAATGACGTTTTTTTGTAGGGTCAATTTTCAATATTTTTAAAAAATGATAGTAAAACCGATTTTTTTTGTGCAAAAAAAGTGGGTTTTGAGGAAAAAACACACTAATTTTTTTGGTAGAATAAAATTTTTCTTTCCTAGGTATAATTACAACATTATTTAGTAATGGTGATAAAGATAAAGTAATGGGATCTAAAATACATTAAAATTCTATTAGTTTCTTTCCAAAAATATAATAGCATGACACTAAAGATTGCTAAATTCTATTTTTTTTGAAGCATAACATTAGAGATACAATTTTTTTTTTAAATTTTCAACCATAACATTATGAACAAATTACAAGACTAAATTAATTAAAATGTCATTATTTGTACATTGAATGAAACATAAATTATATCTCTAAGTTATTAGTGCATTGTATATATTATAAACAATAGAAATCATCATAATTAAAACATATAATCCAACAAACATAAAAATGACTCATAACTTTATTTAACACCATATGGAAATCAAAATTTTTATTTCAAGATACGATGCAAACATCAGTTATATAAACTGTCTTAGACAATTATTCAAAACCACTCATATTTTCTTGCACACCATCAGAATTCACATCTTCAGATGAATGACTGGATGCAGATGAAAACGTTCCATATTATTCTCTTTCATCAACTAGTGCCCCGTTTGAGTCCACATGCATGGCCACCATTTCAGGTTTGAAAATTCTTTTGGATCTATGACTAGTTTCAGCAGACTCCCATATCAACATTGTTCTTTCTGGTAACAACCTCTTCAGAATCTCTATCGTCTTCAAGTGAAGAGTTCCTCTCTTTGTTAAATTGAAGTCATAAACAAGTATGTCAACATCCTCTAATTTTAAGAGGTTTGTGCAATGATGATGTATATTTGTACCCTTTCTTTTTCTCTTTCTGCCAATTTTTTTATCAACTCCCATTTCTGGCTTGTACACACCAGTGAATGGGTGTGTATTTATGGCATACCAATGTACTTCAACACCTCCAACATCTTCATTTTCTATAATGACCTTTATAACCTTAGCAACCTAGAATGGATAGCCATTGGGATCTCCATCTGCTAGCACTACGATCATGCAACCCTCCTTAATATCATGTACTTAACCCATATAGAGGTCTTCCATGGCTTCACATTGTGCACAAGATCTTCTGGAACCAATATACATTTCTCTTTCCTTTACCTGTGGAGAATTAATAATACCATGAGATTGTTTATGGTCAACAATGTTTCTCTCCTCATGTTTATTTGACACATTTGTGGCCACATAAATGGATTTTTCAAAGGTATATCTTCATTTGTTGTTCTTGAAATTATATCACTTTGATTATTGAAAAAATACTCACACCAAACGGAATCAGCAATATCAAAATACTCATATATATATCTAATACATTTTTTAATTTCTTCCAGGCAATCAGAATAATTTATATATCTATTCTTCCTGTGTGCATTATGAACTTCAGCAACTGATTGTAATAACCATATATTTGATGCAAATATTGGATGATCTACAATGAACTTCAAAAATGCCTAACCTGATGATGACACTCATTATGCAGTAGTTGAATACTTCTTGCCCAAATATTATGAATGTTGTCAGCAGTTTCTACTCAAGGTCAGAAGAAGATATGGAAAACAAGCAAAAAATAGTAATTCATGATGCTATAAAACTACATCTGAGGGACAAAAAAAATGTCTTTAGTGGACAAATCTAGCAAAGGTAGATATGTTCCTTTTGAAGATGAGGAAGTTGAAAATGATGCTGAATAATATATTTCCATTACTGAGGATGACATTAGAAGTGATGTTAGAAAGGAGAAGAGCCATAAAATACTAAAAGTAACAATGCCTAGGAATGTCTCTATTCTAGTTAATGATGAGAATGTTAGGAGGAAGAAAATGAAAGTTGCACATTCCCAAGTAGTCATTGCCAACAATGAATTTCATAGAGAAAATTCAAAAGAAAGCAGGGAAATCATTACACCAGGAGCTGATTTTGAGGATGGTATTATTAAACAAAACAAAATGCCATTTGATATAACTTGACAAAGACAAACTTAATTGAGGGTGGTTGTACATTTTAGCTTAATGTGAGACAAATCTATAAGGAAAGTGAAGGACAATTTAAATAGAAAATCAGAAAGCCACACCACCTTCATGTTCACAACATGAACATATTGATGAGGTACAATCCATGTGCTGATGTGGTTAATTATGTGCGTCTTGTTGATCCAGTTCAAGTTCCCAACAAAGAAGCATTTGATAAGTCAAAACGTTTTGAATACAATTATTATATGCTTGGGGGGAACCATTCTCTAGAAGCTCAAAGGAAATTGATGGAGGAATATCCCAATAACCGATGTTTTGAAACAATGAAATGTATCATTTATGTTGGTTTATCATATATAGAAGCAAAGTTATTAGCATGGGATCATAATTTAGATAATGAATATAAGATGTCTATGAATTTGATCCAAAGGGTTAGATTTATTCATAATGAATTTGAAGAAAAATGTGGTGGGGATAAGATAAATGTTACTATAGAATTCTGAAAGGAATGTTCTCTAGAAATAGGCTATCAAATTGAGGAGAAATTAGTTCAAAAAGCGACAAAGTAATACTGATATATTCAGAGGTATTGACAACATTTTCCATTGGCATTTAGAACTGGAGAGGTATGGGAATTGATTGATGAGATTTTTAGCATGTGGGAGAACATTTGCATTGAAAAACAAAAGGTATAAAGGCCTAAACCATTGATATGTAGCAACAATAAATGAGGTCCTAAAATGAAGTAGCTTCGAGAACATATGACTATCACACCTTGGAGAGCACTGCAAGGAGTGAATGATGAAAAACTTGTCAAAGAAATATTATCTCATGTGAAGCCAGGGGAATTATCATTGGAGGAAATGTCTAAGGAATTTCAATAGAAAGTTTTTTGAATTATTTTTAGTTATTTCTAGATTATAACATTCTTTTAAATAGAACATATTTTCCTTGGTAGTATTTGTTATACATATCATTATATTAACCTTTTTTACTTTATCTATTCAGTCACAAAGTTTACATGAAAATACAAGGACAAATGGTTCAATTGTTGAATGAAGATGGTTGGGATGATGTTGTACGCAACTATCCAGATTCAAGTTCTACATCAACACTAGAAGATTTTTATCTTACATTTAAAAAGGTATGTTGATTTATACATTCATTTTTATTCATCTGTATACTATTTTTATTTTATAACTTATACATATATTTTTTATTTTATTAAAGATGAGGAAGGATGCAAATGGAGCACCAAATACTTTCAAAACCTTTATTGAAAAAATTAAGATCGAAAGGCGGAGAAAGCAGTGTCATAGGAATGTTGAACTTGATCCAACTCTTACTCATTTCATTTGGAATGGGTTTGACACTATTTAATATTGAGTAGTATAAGGTGACCGTGAAGACATTGTTAAACCCATAACTAAAAGGGATTATTCCCTAGTTATTGTATATATTCCCCATGGTTTCAATATCCCAAACATTGACTATGATAGTGACCCTTATTCTTATCAAGCTCTTAGGTAGAGTAGTTGCAAGATTTGTAGAATTCGCATCCTCACCATTATGGAGATTTGTGACATTTCATTCAGACACGTAATTAGCAATGTTATTGTCAAGCTTCAAGTGGAAAAAAACTCAAGGATGCAACTTACATGGTAAGATGTTGAAAATGTATGTTTGATTAATGTTAAAAAATTCATTTATGTACACGTTAATTGAACTTTTACTATTTCATGTTACAGGCAAAAGTCAAATCTTCTTAACCTTGAAGATCAACCAATTATAAATGATTGTGAGTTCATCCATATTGATAGTTGGAGAAAAGACAATAGCTATATGTCTATGCTTTTTAATCGGGTAGATGTAAAAAGTCATAGCCAAGTACTGGCTTATGATGGTGTTGTGAAAAAACTAACATATGAAGATATAAAAGAAAAGGGGAGATAGTTAACATTTATCAAAAACCACAGTCATTGATTAACTATCTTATAGACTTATGTTCAAATGAACGAGATTGGGCTCTGGATTTATTTTTTGCATCAAGTAAGTTTTATTATATTGAATTGAATTTCAATATCTTCTTTCTTCATTTATATGTCATTATACTAATTTACTTCATTATTTCTTTTGTGCTTCATAATTAGGTACAACACTAGCATGTTGCCTACAAAATGAATAAATTGAATTTCCATTGAAAAAGATCCAGCACAGTGCAAATTTATTCAGCAAAGAATTAATGCTCTTCAATTTCTTCCAGATGAAATGCAAGAAATTGGGTTGAAGAAAGGGTATTTTATTGAATCACTTATGGAAAAAAGGGCAAATGAACCTAAACCACAATTACATAGAATGATTGGAAAGACATACATTGGGAGATTCATAGACATCAAAGATCCATTAGAAGAGAAAAAGGAGCAAAATGAAGCAGAAAATATTGTGGAAGAAGACAATGACGAAACTCTAGAGGATGAAGGGTTTGGATTACGTAATATTTTTAATTAAATTTATGTTATGCTTGAAAATCAAGCTCATTCTTTGTAACTATTAATTAGTTATACTTTTAATGTTTTGACTTTGACATTTTATGAGAATAATAAGCATTTAATTAATGTTGTTATGTGTTCCATATTTGTATTATGTTATTTTCGCTTTAACTTTTATGTCAATCATTATTTTTTGAAAAAAAGAGTGATTATTATTATGTTTTTGACATGAAACTCATAAAAAACTATTATTTAACCATTTTTTGTTAA
This sequence comes from Pinus tabuliformis, assembly GCA_031772625.1. NCBI lineage: Eukaryota > Viridiplantae > Streptophyta > Pinopsida > Pinales > Pinaceae > Pinus > Pinus tabuliformis. The sequence goes on from CM062817.1 coordinate 964,213,590, forward strand.
ATTTTTCCTATAAAAATTATGATTTTGACATGTCAATTCTAGCAAAAAATTATAAAAATGTGTAATTTTTTAGTTATATTTATGTTCAAAATGGTTATTTTTATGTCAATTGTTAAAAAATATTGTTCTTTAGAGACAATTATTTGTTGTGCATTGAAAAATTAATTAACGATATATAAATATGTATAATATCAAAACTTTAAAATATTGACCTTCTTCTTTAATTGTGCAAAAAAATAAAAACCTCACCACAAAAAAAAATAAAAAAATTGAAAGAAAAACAAGAAAGTATGAAGAAGAAGACCACTTCAAAAATTCTTAAATTTAGAAAAATAATTATTCACATTTAATACATTAGAAAATTTAAAGTCAAAAAATAGGTCTTTTAAAAAAAGGGTCTGATGCAGAATCAACACTTTTTAAAATGAGCATGAAAATCACTAACATTCTAAAAACTAATGTACATAAAAAAATTAAAGTGTTAAAAACTATGATAAAACAAATATGTGTATTCAACAACACCACTTTTCAAAATCGGTTGACTTTTTTTCTACCTCAACGAATTGGGTAATCGTATCGGTTTCCATGACAAAGTTTACATTATTTTGGGTTTCAAATGATTTTTTATTTCTTTCACCCCCCCTTGGTGACTTGACTTAAAAGCCAAGTGATATGAGAGAAACCCAACACAAATGTGTGGTAGAAATTGGCAAGACCTAGAAATGTGCAGAGCTCTGCTAGAGTGGTTGGGCCTGGCCAATCTCGAATGCCTTGTATCTTGGATGGGTCCACATGCACACCCTGCTCATCAATAATGTACCCCAGATATTAAACTTGGGTCATCCCAAAAGTTCATTTGTTGAAATTGGCACACAACTTGTGTTGTCGTAGGGTTTGAAGGACTTATCGAATATGGTGGAGGCAATCTTCCCAACTATGGATGAAGATAAAGATGTCATCTAAATACACCACCACAAATGCATTGGTCAAGGGTCTCAATATGTCGTCCATCAATATCATGAAGGTTGTGGGGGCTTTCGTTAACCCAAAAGGCATGACCAACAATTCGAAAATGTCCTGCTTGGATTTGAGGGCAGTGTTCCAGACATCAGAGGGTTCGATAGGCACTTGGTAATAACTAGACTTCAAGTCAATCTTGCTGAAATATTAGGCCCCCTTGAGCTGGTCAATAAGGTCGTAAATCTATGGGATTAGGTACCTATTCTGGACAATTATCTTGTTGAGTGCCCGATATTTAATACAGAGTCTCCAGGTCCAATCCTTATTCTGTACCAATAAAATCGGGCTCCGACTAGGTGATGAGCTTGGCCTGATCTGCCCTTTCTATAATATCTCCTGAATATGCATCTTGATCTAATCATTCTCTAGAACATAGTATCAATAGATCGGTCCATTAGGTAGTAGCGCACTCAAGGCCAGATCAATGGAGTGCTTGACCCGGCAATGTAGAGGTTACTATGTAAATGAGGCAAAAATGTCCCTGTACTCCTCCATGACCTTGTCCATCTACTACTGCTATGTAGAGGAGCACTGTCTGGAAGTTGTGGCCACAACCTTCTTCTTTCCTTAAGGGCGAATCATAAGAAAAGTAAATTTCTTGGTATGGGAAATCATATCACTGCATTGCTTTGCAGTGATCAAAGAGATGGTGGAAGGTGGGGCTACCTCCAGTATCCTGTACAATTTATTTCCAAAAATAATAAACACAAAGTGAGGTCTAGACTCATACATAGCATGTCACTTCTAGAAGTATGGTTATCCTAATAATACATCATAAACTTCAAGAGGAGAAACATCACACAATGCCTCATCCATGAAGGGCTTGATGTTGTAGGGAAGGCGACATTGTTGGCTGATGTAGAAATCCTGCCCTTGATGAAGCCACTCGAGGGTGTATGGTTATGGATGTGTTGTCATCGATAAGCCCAATTGTTTCATGACCTCTGCTGAAATGAGTTTCTTTTGGCTCTCGCTGTCGACAATTAACCACAACAGATAACATGTCACCCATATATGTGAGTGGAAGAAGTGTTCCCCCTCCTGTGCATATTCAGTCTCATTCTTTTGGATCTTGGTGGTGTCCATAGTGGCACTAGGATCTTTGCCAATGATATACTTCCATTTTTAATTTCCCTTTTTAGGTTCTGACTTAGATTTGGAACATGCATCTGATTTGGAAGACTTTAGCTCAGCCACTAGTGACTGCTTAGCCTGGGACGCACTTTTGTTGTGAGTGGATCTCTTATGGAATTCACACCATTTTTCCATGTCCTTCTTTGTCTTTGAGCTATTTTTATTTTCTTGCGACTTCAGTGGGTTGTCTTGGGCTGCCTCACCTTAGCTTTGGCCTTTTCTCTATGGTTTGGGGGCGCATTTTCCTTGCTTCGAATTCGCAAATCCAAAGTCTTGCTTATTCTATTTAAACATTTTCTCAATCTTGATAGCATATCGGTACGCCATGACAAGCAAGGAAATGTCCAAGAACTCCATCTCATCCTGGATGTACTTGTGTAGGCAATTGTGGTATTTTAGTAGCAAATGCCACTCAAAATCTTTGATATCTAGCTTTGTCCGAAGGGTATCGTAAACATTTGTGAACTCTAACACATCTTGGTCCCTTCCCTGTCATAGTTTGGTCCACTTTATGTGTTTATCTTGTTGGCATTATGATTCTAGTATGGCTCTACGTTACAGGTGTTGTACTTGATGGCAACTCTCTTAAGTGGCAATGCTCTGTTCAGGCTCTCAAAATGTTGGAAAATAAGAGGTACGCAGGTACACCGTACAAAACCTGCGGACCCGCAGGAATATTATAGAATAAGTGCGTACATACCCGCAGGTTACCTGTTCATGAGGTGCGGACCCCCAGTTCACTCACTTCAAGGCAGAAAAGCGCGCTCACGTGGGGTTTCTTATGTTTGGCCCGTGGTATTTAGCCCACCGTTCTTGATTCTATGGTTTTGGCCCGTGGTATAGGATCTAATTTAGCACCGGTTTGGGTCCCTTGTATTGGTTATTGATGGTTTTGCCCCATGGTGTGAATAAGGGCTTGACTATAAATAGGGAAGGAGATCACTTGGCTAAAGTATCTTTTGCAAATTGTATATCTTAAGATCTGAAATATTGGGTTATCGGTTTAAAAGCTTGATCTATATAAAAGTGAAGTTGAAAGTGAATCTATGAAGTGTGATCTCTCGGGCGCATGATCAGATCTGGGCATCTGACTATCTGTGGCACACTGCTGGACTGCCAATTCGGCCCTAATTAGAGGTTCACAGGTGATTAACGGTGCAAGTGCGGGGGTACGCACAGCAGAAGAAGGCGCAGTGCGTGGGTACGTAGCGTGACAGAGGTTCAGGTGCGGAGGCACAGTGAAAGTACACGGTGCTACAGAAGCCGCAGGTGCGTAGATACGCGGCGCGATAACATCTGAGAGTGCGTGGCCACAGTAGTAGTATGCGGCGCGATAGAAGCAGTGGGTGCGTGGGCACAGTAAAGGTACGCGGCGCGTTTAAAGGAACAGTGCGTGGATATGCAGTGTAGTTCAAGGCTTTCTGCGGAGATACGCAGAGCTGCAGAAGGTGAAGTGCGTAGCAACGCATGCCAGATAAAGAAAAATTGCATATCTGTCTTAAGGCATTTATTTGACTGACTTTTCTCTGTTGATAAGGTGTTCTGGGTTTAGTTTATTGTTACTATTGATCTGGTTACTGCCGTTGACTGGGTGACTTTATTGTACTTGATGATCATTTGATGTTCATGGATCCAGTTTGAAAATTTATGAAAAGTGATCCTTGAAAGAAAAGAAGTAAGGGGTTGTAGCTCCCTTCCAGGAGAGACTGGAAAACTAGAGAGAGTTGTAGCTCTCTGCAGGTTGCAGCCTGCGTACTGGTAAAGGACTGCACCAATACAAAATTATTGTAAAGGAGTTTCTAATTTGAAAAAGATAGAGACATATTGCAGCAGGTGGTTTTCACCCACATTGGGTTTCCACCTTATATCTGGTGTTCTTTGGTGTGACTATTTGTTTTTCTTGTTCATGCTCATTATTTTATGGTACTAACATATAAAAATAATTCAAAGTATAAATAATGAAGATTTGTGAAAAGAACTTGATAATACTGATTCACCCCCCCTCTCATTATTATTTCCAACAATTGGTATCAGAGCCGGTCCTTCAGAGAAGCTTGATCGCTTGAAGGAAGATCATTCATCATGAGCAACTACGAGAGGGAAGCATCAATCAGGCCACCAATTTTTGATGGGACAAACTTCAATTATTGGAAGGTAAGAGTTACTTCCTATCTTCAATCTCTTGGTACAGAAGTTTGGGATATCATAGATACAGGCTACACTTTTCCTTCAGCTACTCCTATAGATTCGGCCAAAAAGAAGAAATATGAAACAAATGCTAAAGCAGTCAATACTCTGCTGGGATGCTTATCTCAAGCATAATTCGTGAAGGTTATGCAATATAAATCCGCAAAAGAAATATGGGACAAGATTGTCTTGAGCTACGATGAAGATGAACGAGGTAATGACTATAAACTTTTAATGGCATTTGAAGATGATGATTACATGGATGTTATAGATGTGGATAGCTTTTATGAAGAAATTTCTAGACTCAAGACATGTATAGAAGAAAAGAATAGGATCATTGATACCCTACAACTTCAAATTGATGAAAAAGAAAAATATCTTGAAAAGTTAGAAGGTGAAATTGTTGGTCTTAGAAAAGAGATTGAGAAAACAAAGGCTATTAATCTTAAGTTTGTCAAAGGATCTGAAACTCTAGATGAGATCATCAATGTACAGCGTTCTCCTCTAAACAAGACAGGTCTGGGCTATAATGGAGAAACTTCTCAAGCATCCACCTCAAGAAGTTATCTTGATGCAGCAAGAAGGAATGAGCAAAAGCACAATGGAAATCACCAGGTAAAGCAGGGACGAATTGCAAACAAAGACTATCAGGGGCTCCGTCTTAAGGGTTAACAAAAGCTACAACCAGCCACAGGTAAAATCTTCTCAATTTGGTTCAAGAATGGATGACAATAGAAATTACAATCGTTTGGCCGGTAGATTTGATAACCGCAGAAGTTTCTTCAATGGACAATGTTTCTCTTGCCATAACTTTGGTCACAAAGCAGCTCAATGTGTTGCATATAAAACAATCATGACTAGAGAAGCTCAAAAACAAAGAAGTATGACCGGGATTACAAAAAGGACCTATAACAACTTTTCGGCTCTTGAAAATGAAGTTGAATGTTCTATTTGCAATAACTTTGGTCATGAAGATTTTGAATGTAGAAGCAGGTTTCAACAGACAAAGGAACAAGCCTCAAGCACCAAAACATGGAGAATAAAGGAACCACAAACAGAAAGATGTGGGATAGCATTTTATGCAGAGGGACAGGAAAATCTATGGTACATTGACAGTGGATGTTCGAAGCATCTGACAGGTGATAAAGAAAAACTTGAATCATATTCTGCTTTAGAAAAGGGAAAGAAAGTTTCTTTTGGAAATGATACTCCTGCAGCTATAAAAGGAAAAGGCACTGCTCAGTTAAAAGAAAAGATCAAAGCTGAAAATGTTTTGTATGTTGATGGATTGAAGCATAATCTTCTGAGTGTCAACCAGATGTGTGATCAAGGAACCGAGGTGATATTTAGATCAAATGGATGTCTTGTTCGTGATCTTGATACAGGTAAAACAGTGATCAAAGGTGAAAGAACTCCAAATAATCTATACATATTTGAAGAAGGACAACAACAATGCTATCTAAGCAAGGATGATGAACACTTGTTATGGCACCAAAGGTTGGGGCATCTAAGCTTTTCACAAATAAGGAAAGCATGAAAGTATCAGGCAGTTCGTGGTCTTCCAGATATCAAAATTCCAGACAACACCATATGCAAATCATGTCAGTTTGGAAAGCAAACCAGAACTAACTTTCCGGAGAAGGAAGGATCAGCTAGCATGCCTCTTGAGCTAGTACATACAGATGTATGTGGTCCATTCAGGAAAAGGACACCTCGAGGAGAAGAATACTTGATATTATTCATTGACGATTTCTCCAGGTTTGTCTGGTTAGGACTTATGAAGCACAAAGATGAAGCATTCGAAAAATTCAAATCCTTTAAAGCCTTGGTTGAAAATGAATCAGGATACAAAATTAAGTGCCTCAGATCCGACAGAGGTGGGGAGTTTACCTCAAATGAATTTTTCGATTTCTGTGAAGAACATGGGATAAGAAGAGAATTCTCTACAGCTAGAACTCCTCAGCAAAATGGAGTGGTGGAAAGAATGAACAGAACAATCCAACAAATGGCTCGTGCTATGCTTGATGAGTCCGGAACTCCCGCAACTTTCTGGGGTGAAGCTGCATATGTTGCGGTTGTTATTCTCAACAAAACAAATGTCCGGGTGAACAGCACTCAAACCCCTCATGAGCTCTAGTATGGTGAGACTCCTTCGGTAAAGCACTTCAAAATCTTTGGAAGCAAATGCTATATTAAGAATATTGATGAGCAACTTGGCAAACTTGAACCTAGAGCAGATGAAGGCATTCTTCTTGGTTATTCTCACATAGCAAAGCATACAAGTGCTACAATAAAAGACTCCGAAGAATTGTTGACAGCATTGATGTAGTGGTTAATGAGAAGGGATACATTCCTAGGCAAGTAAATCATGAAGATATCGAAGAAGATGAAGACTACCCTCAAAGACAAAATGATGAAGAAGAAGAACCTCAAGAAGAACCAGAGGAGCAGATAAGGATAGAAGAGAAGACTCCATCCAGATATGTTCAGAAGAATCATCCAGAAACTCAGATTTTGGGGCAGAAAGAAGCAGGTGTACAAACAAGAAGAACAATTGCAGAAGCTTCAAGCTATTTGGCATTACTCTCTTCCACTGAACCACAAAATGTGAAAGAGGCATGCAAAGATGAATGTTGGGTCAAAGCAATGGATGAAGAACTTGAGCAGATCGAAAAGAACAACACTTGGGAGTTGGTTCCTAAACCAAAGGATAAGAATGTTATAGGGACAAAATGGGTCTTCAAAAATAAATTGAATGAAAATGGAGAAGTAATTAGAAACAAGGCCAGACTTGTTTGTAAAGGGTATGCGCAGCAAGAAGGAATAGATTTTGAAGAAACTTTTGCTCCTGTTGCAAGACTTGAGGCCATCCGAATGTTCCTTGCTCTCTCAAGCTTTCAAAACTTCAAAGTATTTCAAATGGACGTGAAATCAGCCTTTCTGAATGGAGACTTGGAAGAAGAAGTATACATTGAGCAACCAGATGGTTTCATTCTTGGAAATGATCCAAATCTTGTATGCAGATTGAAAAAGGCTCTCTATGGTCTCAAACAAGCTCCAAGGGCTTGGTACTATCATTTGGACAAATATCTTCATCAACAAGGTTTTTCAAAAGGATCAGTAGATAGCAATCTTTATATAAAAGTTGAAAACGACAAATTACTAATACTTGTTGTGTATGTAGATGACATTATCTTTGGCAGCAATGAAGAAGTTATGAGTCAAAGCTTTGCCTTGGTAATGCAGAAAGAATTCGAAATGTCCTTGCTGGGAGAACTGACATATTTTCTTGGTTTGCAAATCCAACAAAAAGAAGGAGGGATCTTTTTGTCTCAAACCAAGTATCTCAAGCAGATTTTGAAGAAATATGGCATGGAAGATGCAAAACCAGTATGTACACCCATGGTCATAGGATGTAGCCTCAGTGCAAATGATGAATCAGCAGCAGTGCATCAACCAACCTATAGATCTATGATTGGAAGTCTACTTTATTTGACAGGTACCCGACCCGACATAATGCATGCAGTAGGAATAGTTGGAAGATTTCAGGCAAATCCAAAGAAAACTCATCTTTAGGCAGTAAAGAGAATCTTAAAATATCTTCAAGGAACTCAAAACTATGGCTTATGGTATCCTAGAGATACAGATCTCACACTTCATGCTTATACAGATGCAGATTGGGCCGGAAGCGTGGATGACAGGAAGAGCACAAGTGGTGGTGCATTCTTTATGGGTTCTAGATTAGTATCTTGGTTCAGCAAGAAACAGAGTTCGATTGTCTTGTCTACAGCTGAAGCGGAATATGTTGCTGCTGCATCTTGCTGCACTCAACTCCTTTGGATGATGCAAACCTTGTAGGATTTTCAAATCACTTGTATACCACCCATCTCCATCTTATGTGATAATACAAGTGCAATCAGCATTTCAAAGAACCCAGCCATGCATTCAAAGACCAAGCACATACCGATCAAGCATCATTTTCTCCAAGAACAAGTACTTGAACAAAAGGTAAAGTTGGAGTATGTTCCTTCTAAGGAACAAGTTGCTGATATACTCACCAAACCATTGCCCAGGGAGACCTTTGAATACCTCAGGCAAAAACTGGGGGTAGTTGATGCATCATCTTGTTGTTGAATCTCTTCTGATGGTCGGTTGTACGCAAGGCTCATCTGGGGTATATGCGTACATGTGATGGGTTGCGGATTGGTCGAAGATCGGATGGCACAGGTTCAAGGGGAGCATATAATGCATTGTTGGCATTATGGAGAAAGTACAGAAGGAGATCATGGATGCTGGTCTGAATATTGCTGCAATATGTCTCTATCTCTTTCATGGTCATTCATGGTGTTTGGTGGATTATGGTTCTTCTTTTCAGATCTGGTTTATAGTCAGGGGAAGCATGTTCTTAGGGGGAGCATAACCCTTTACCCTTGATGTCAAAGGGGGAGAATGACGTTGAAGATCTTGAGGTTGCCATCAAGTCCAAAGGGGGAGATTGTTGGCATTATGATTCTGGTATGGCTCTATGTTACAGGTGTTGTACTTGATGGCAACTCTCTTAAGTGGTAATGCTCTGTTTAGGCTCTCAAAATGTTGGAAAATAAGAGGTACGCAGGTACACTGTACAAAAGCTGCGGACCCGTAGGAATATTATAGAATAAGTGCGTACATACCCGCAGGTTACCCGTTCATGAGGTGCGGACCACCAGTTCACTCACTTCAAGGCAGAAAAGTACGCTCACGTGGGGTTTCTTATGTTTGGCCCGTGGTATTTAGCCCGCCCTTCTTGATTCTATGGTTTTGGCCCGTGGTATAGGATCTAATTTAGCCCCGTTTTGGGTCCCTTGTATTGGTTATTGATGGTTTTGCCCCATGGTGTGAATAAGGGCTTGACTATAAATAGGGAAGGAGATCACTTGGCTAAAGCATCTTTTGCAAATTGTATATCTTAAGATCTGAAATGTTGGGTTATCAGTTTAAAAGCTTGATCTATATAAAAGTGAAGTTGAAAGTGAATCTATGAAGTGTGATCTCTCAGGCGCATGATCAGATCTGGGCATCTGACTATCTGTGGCACACTGGTGGACTGCCAATTCGGCCCTAATCAGAGGTTCGCAGGTGATTAATGGTGCAAGTGCGGGGGTACGCACAACAGAAGAAGGCGAAGTGTGTGGGTACGCACAACAGAAGAAGGCGCAGTGCGTGGGTACGCAGCACGACAGAGGTTCAGGTGCGGAGGCACAGTGAAAGTACGCGGCGCTACAGAAGCCGCAGGTGCGTAGATACGCGGCGCGATAGCATCTGAGAGTGTGTGGCCACAGTAGTAGTACGCGGCGCGATAGAAGCAATGGGTGCGTGGGCACAGTGAAGGTACGCAACGCGTTTAAAGGAACAATGCGTGGATACGCAGTGCAGTTCAAGACTTTCTGCGGAGATACGCAGAGGTGCAGAAGGTGAAGTGCGTAGCAATGCATGCCAAATAAAGAAAAATTGCGTATCTGTCTTAAGGCATTTATTTGACTAACTTTTCTCTGTTGATAAGGTGTTCTGGGTTTAGTTTACTGTTACTATTGATCTAGTTACTGCAGTTGACTGGGTGACTTTCTTGTACTTGATGATCATTTGATGTTCATGGATCCAGTTTGAAAATTTATGAAAAGTGATCCTTGAAAGAAAAGAAGTATGGGGTTGTAGCTCCCTTCCAAGAGAGACTGGAAAACTAGAGAGAGCTGTAGCTCTCTGCAGGTTGCAGCCTGCGTACTGGTAAAGGACTACACTAGTACAAAATTATTGAAAAGGAGTTTCTAATTTGAAAAAGATAGAGACATATTGCAGCAGGTGGTTTTCACCCACATTAGGTTTCCACCTTATATCTGGTGTTCTTTGGTGTGACTATCTGTTTTTCTTGTTCATGCTCATTATTTTATGGTACTGACATATAAAAATAATTCAAAGTATAAATAAGGAAGATTTGTGAAAAGAACTTGATAATACTAATTCACCCCCCCTCTCAGTATTATTTCCAACATATCTTTATAGCTCCTGACAGGGTAATATTGTCCCTTGATGGCATCTTAGAATGAATCCCAAGTGGGTGCCGCTAAAAAAAACGAGGGTTCACTCTCATCCTTTTCTTCACAGTAAGTTTCCCACCAGTCCTTAATGTGTGGGGTGGCTTTGAGCAGTGAAAAGGTAATCTTTTCTTGATTAGAAAAGTCATGAATTGAAAACTATCCCACCAACACATTTAACCATTTATCTATAGTGTTTGAATCTATTTGGCCCTCAAATATGGAAATATTGAAGTTAACTTATACCTTAAAAGGTGTGGTGCCTATAGAGTGGTTTTTGGATGAATATGCGTCTCTTGTGGGTATCCATTGAAGGATCTAGGCAAAGTTATCCATCATTGCATTCCTCTGTTGCTTGAGGGCTTCATCGAGAAACATTTGGAAAGGATCTCCTACCCCGTAGTCTTTATTTTCTTCCACCTTTTTTACGCCATCACAGTTTGCAAGGCTAGTCTTGCAACGGTTCAACCAGATCGAGCCCTAACTCTTTATACCCTAACCTTGTTGGGGACATGCAAAGAAAAAAAGAGAAAGAGCAGATTGCTCTGATACCACTGATCTGAACTTAAATAAGAACACAAAAAATTACAGATATAACCATAAATACAGAGATGCAGCAGAAATGACACTTTGTTTCATTAATAGAAAATTATTTATCTATGCTTACAAATAGAATGGAAATAAGCTAGCTTGGGCGATGATAAAATATATCTAAGAAGAGATGTGGTAGCTACATGCCTCTGAACTTTGTTAAAATGAGGCTCAAGGACCTATTTATTATTGAACAACAAGAGAAAACCCTAAACATCCAAAACCCTAACCCTAGGAGATGTAACGCGAAGAATTTTTGGGCCCCATTGGGGTTATTTGGGAAATCAACTTCCTAGGGTCGTAACTTGGTCATATTATCTTCGTTTGGCCCGTACGGTACATTTTTGGGAAGGTCTCTCTGAGTACTACAAGATTTGTAGAGTACGGCTACGATCTTGTAGAAAACCTCAAAACAACATCATTTAGGGGGTTAAAAATTCTATGGAATTCACAACCCAAAAAGCTACTAAAAATAGTAAATGTTGAAATAAAGAAGGAAACAGATGAAACTGGCTAGAGTTCTAGGTGGAATAGGCGAGTGGCCGCCAATATCAACCTCGATCAGTATTATCTTATATTTTTCTTATTTTTCATATGTCGCTCCATATTTATCAAGTAAATATTTAAGTCCTCTCCATATACATGATTGTTACATTGTTTCAAACTTTGGATCGATTTCTTGGGATTGTATCAATATTTTGGGGTTGATATACACTCAAAAGTGACAAGAAGAGAAAAAACATCGCTCCAAAAACATATCATTATTCCCATTTATGTTGGATTTGGTTTATTTCCAATGCTTTGAACATGAGATATCATTCTTCTAGTTTTATTGATTTCTTTAGTTTAACTTTAATAAGTTATAATTTTGGGCCAATGAAAGCTGCATTGAAAGCCACTTATTCATGCTTTTAATTCCAATCAAATGAAGAGGTTTTACCTTTGCTGGAGATAATAATATTTCTCAAGTAATATTAAATGAAATTCTCCAATAGTAAGCTTCATATGCCCATTTTCATCCTTTTTATTTTCTTCTTTTTTATTTCAACTTTGATATAGTTTTTGCTGATATAAAACTCTGTTTTTCTCATCTCCATGAGTTTTTTTCACACCTCTACCAACTCAGATTTAGAATTCATTCTCCTTGTTGTTTTCTTTTAAGTTTTGGACGAGTAGTTGTGATGTTCAAAAAATGAGTTAAACTAGGGAGTCCATGAACTTTTTAGTTTGTTTCACAAGCATTGCTTTTATTTAGAACTTGTTAAGATATTATCACGAAGGATTTTTTTTGAAACAAGAAAATTTGTAGCAAACAAAGACTTCTCATTTGGGCTTAATTTCACCTCATAACTAGTATTCACCTTTTAGTTTCAAAGCTTAATCGCTTATAACTATACAAGATAAAATTTACTCGATTCTCAACATAAAATGAAAACTTACATTATTATCTTCTTTTACTTTTTTTGAGACAATTTATAGTTAGTCTGGTTGATGTTGTCTTTTTAATTTGGGATTTTCATTCATTTTTCTTCTTCTTGTTTGACATTTTTGGAATTTTGTTGTTGATTTCTTTCACTTTATTTTGGATTTCTTTTCCTTTTTGTTGATTGGTTATAGTTTGATTTTGGCAACTCCGCCAAGATTTATGTGGAAGGCCTTTTCCTCACCCAACATTGGTTGGCATACATGGAAACAATTTTCTTTGTCTATTTCATGAATTTCATTTAACTTCAAGGTATATATTTATGTAAATCCCTCTTGTTTCAAATATTTTCTATGGAGGAACATGCATTCTTTCTAAGTGACATAGTTCACCTTTTCAAGGAAAGAACTAACTTGCTTTTAACTCAATGGATCCTTACCATCCCTTCATTATGTTAAAAAACCTTTGATTGATAGTCACAAGGAAATATTTGGATTCAACATTATGGAAGTATTATATTCATTTGATTAAGTCTCTTTTATCATCCTACCTCTTTTACTTAGGTACATCATAGATATAGCTTACAAATGTGCTTATCGAAAGGGTGATCAAAAGGGGAAGCATGGGAAATACAAGTAAACCTATCGGGGCTATGGATGCTCATTGGCAGCGTGGACATGCTTGTATGGCATAAAAGACAACTTCATTGGGGTATTGTTCAGGCTCATTGGCATCAAAGCGATGTTAGAGACCATTCATATCAATATATGACTTATCAAAAAACTTTTATCTGTACCTTCTTCTATTTTTCATACAAGGCAATCTTAAAATAATATATTTCCCAAAATTTGGATTCATGATTTTAGACTCAGTCTACTTTGAGTACTTATATTTTTGAGCTTATATTGCTTGAATCACTAATGTGGGACCCATGATATATGCTTTATTGTTTGATGACTTAATAAAATTCCTCCCTTTTAATAATTTGGGTAAAGAGTTCATTATCTTTCCAACCAGAGATAATTGGTTTTTCCACATGTGTCACCATTCTTGCTATGAAAACACAACACCCCCATTTTTAACTTATTTATTTTAAACAATGGGGACCCTTTCTGTAAATTTTGGCTAAATCGCCTTTTAATGTTTTCTTTCAGTTAAGTAACCTACAATTTTTCCACATTTTTATTTTCTTCAGGTTCTCTTTTTGATTGTTTCATTGAGTTTGTATCTTTGTAAGCTTTCCATCGGTTCTTTTTTCATCTCCTTTGGATGCATGGTTTGCAAATGGCACTCCTCCAAAGTTTGATATTTTTTATGGTCAACGCTAAAAAAATGTACAAAATGTATATTATTTTAATTTTTGTAAATATTGATTCCTAGTTAGCTTTTACTAATTAATTCATTGTCTAGATAATCTTCGGCAAAATCACATGATCAATCTTTTGTCGACGCGTTTCGAACCAACCAGTGTGGTTCATCGTCAGGACAAGTTGAAGAACTGATCTGGCTTAGCTGATTAAATAGAGTGTGCAGAGACTCCAACGATTATATTACAACAGCTAAATTTGACCTGAGGATCAAAGTCAAACCACTGATTTTATTATTAATAGAAGTTAATTTAATAATATAATAAATTTATTGTTTTAAATATAATGGTCATTATATCTTCGAATTTATTAAATAACCTATATTTATTATTAACCCTAAATTATTTAAATATAAATAAATAGTATTAAATTACTTATTATACTTAGAATTTAGTTACAATAATAATTGTTTAAATTAAAGGGTCCAATGGTAACTAAATAATGGTAAACTAAACAAAATGGTCATTAATAAAATTATAACTACATATAACCTATATTTATTATTATTCCCAAATAATTTAAATACAATAAATAGTATTAAATTACTATTATTATAAAGTTACAATAGGTAACTATGTATTTATTTAATAATAATTATTAAAATTAAGAGTCAAATAAATCATTTTTATTAATTATCTAAATGGCCTATTTGAAACTAAAATACTAAGTTCATACAATAGTTTAGTTTATTAATAATCTATATTTACTTAATAATTTATAATTCTAATATTGTAAATCATTATTATGTAAATCAAAGTTAATGGATATACTATTTTTTGTACCTTAGAACTCGGGTTCATCGTAATGCATTTTAAAAGAAACTCTGATAAAAAAAAGGTTTGATGGCATACATCCAATGGCCTGTTCAATACAGACGTGTATTTTCATTAAAAAGACTTTAAACTTCCGAGGCCATATCAGACATTATATCTCTGATACCCAATGTATCATTCAACTCTCGATGGGGATTCTATTAGACATTGGATATATGATCTTTGTTACACGAGAATAGTTATTAATATAACATTGAAACTTTTGTAATATTGGAACTTTTTAATATGATCTCCTGATGTTTCAAAACGTCGATACCTCATACTCTCTCGTCATATATCGGAACCTCGGGGAAAAATTTATCATAACTTCAAGTTAAAAAAACCTCCAATATCAAACACTCTTGATGCTCTCGATGCCTACTATTCCTTCAACTCGAATAGTTTTGATGTCTAATTGTAAGAGGGTAATTGTGAAGGTTGGATGGATATGAGATATTTAATAAAGTGTCTCCACTTTATTATAACAAAGCTTTCTTATGTCTCCCACTTATCCACCATGGCTCATACGTTGAGCCAAAAGACAATAGGTCGATTCACTTGGACCAATAGCCACTTAACACGTCTCATGTTATTTTAAATATTAATTAATTTATTTTAATTTAAAATTAATTTAAATTATAGTTATTTTAATTAATTTGAATTATAATATAATTGTAATTAGTTTGTAAATTAATTTAAAATTCTAATTAATATGTATATAATTAATTAATTTTATAATTATAGTTAATTAATAATTGTACAGTTAAATAATTACAAATTTTAATTAATTTTTCTTAATTTTGGTTTATGCAGAAATTTTTCCAGAATTCTAGCAATTTTGACATTTCAAATTTGGAGGCTCATAAGTTGAGTTTTACTATGCCAAATGAGGCACATGATGGCTCATTAGATATATAAAATCATGGAGAATACTTTTGAAGTGGTTGCATGACCAAATTTGGTCATTAACTAAGTCTAGAATTTAGCAAAAAATTAAGATCCACATTTGTAACCAAAACTAATTTTCTGTGTTTAGTTTTTGCATTTTCATTTTCCATAAGCCTATGTTGATTGCAGATCCATTTGATTGTGTTCCATTTTATAAACAAGACCTTTACAAGGATGAATGGGAAGCTCAAATTTCATTTTATTTATTTATTTAATTAAATTTTGATTGGAGATGTTTTTTCCCAGATTTGGTATTTCTGATTTTGATTTGGAATTTAATTTATTTTTTATTACTTTTTGGTAGGGGAGCAGTTGGGGAGATAAGGAAGAGAAGACTTGGAATAATGGAATTGCACCAGTAAGAGAGAAAGAAGAATTATGATCAATAAAAATTGTTGGAGAAAATTTATTCTCCAACAACTCTCTCATTCTGATTTTCTTTTATGGCTTTTGTTGAATTGGGAAGGGGGTTCCAGATCTGAAACTTGGGGAGGAAATTCTCTCGAAAGAGATGGATTTTTGCACTACTATAGGGAGCAAAATTTACGTAGAGAATTAGCTAGTATGGACCAGACTTATGGAGATTAAAAAATATGTATTTCAGCTCTGAATATTGCATGTTATCATGAAATTTTTTGAGAATTTGATGCACTCAAAGGCTTTGATCAAATCTTTAATTCTTGTACACTATTTTTAGAGACATAGGTTGATTGGTAGCTTATAATTAATAAAATTTGAGGCAATTATTGATCCAAATAAGTATGTGGCTTTTTGAAGTTTTGCACTATTGTTAATTCATTTAATATATGCTTGTTTTAATCATTTGAAAGCTATGTTTTAATGATGTGTCTAATTGTTTATCAAGTTTAATTCTGAATTCAAATAGATAAACAAGGAATACTTGTTAACTATTTAGAAAATTCATGACATGTTTATCTTGTTTTAAATGATTGTTTTATGAGAACTATTTTCTTAATGCAGTCATATATGTTTTGATTTGAATTCATTTTATTTGAATTTCGATGTATCTACACCAGATATCTCATGACTATTCATCATATAGCTTAATACATATAATTTATCTAACTAGTCATAAGTCTTGGAACTATTTCCTTAGCTTATTGACTTCATTTTTATTCCAAATTCAACACTGGTTCAAATCCCCTTTTACCTTGCTCTCGGTTGAGAGAGAGACTAATCCTTCTTTCAATCGAAATAAATTTAGGATTTATTTTCTATTAATTAAAGTAGATTTGAATTTTGCTTTAAATATTACTTCTAGAAGTCCTCTTACAGAGGGGTATATTTTAGAGTGGCTTGGTTGAGCCATTAATTCAACTTAAGGATCATTTTCTTGCATGAGCTTTGCAAGAGGGCAGATCTGATGTCTCTTCTCTATTGGGAAGTAATAGACATACTATAATCCAACAGAGATAAAGAGAGGGTAATTGGACCCAATTCAACTAATCAGAA
Organism: Pinus tabuliformis; assembly: GCA_031772625.1. Taxonomy (NCBI): domain Eukaryota; kingdom Viridiplantae; phylum Streptophyta; class Pinopsida; order Pinales; family Pinaceae; genus Pinus; species Pinus tabuliformis. Next base: position 964,230,616 of record CM062817.1, read on the forward strand.
CCACCAATCCAGTCGAAAGAGGAGTTTCTTTAAGTTCCTGACTGGGTTGTCTCCCTTATAATGTTGACATGGTCATTTTGGGCCATCAACATTTTTGTGTTGCTGGGAGGCTATAGTTGCACCTATAGGCTTTCTTCTGTGTGACTGAGGCTTAGAGTAAGAGAAAAATCTCTCACCTTAGATCACAACTTTGTTGCAGTTCAAAAATGTCAGGTATTTTTCTATACATGCCCATAAATCATACTTCAACAGTAAATGATATACATATAATTAAAATTATAATAAGATAAGGTATCTTATGGAGAGATTCTTCCTTTGAATGGGAATCCATCCCAGACATCTTCATTTATACCATCAAACTATCTATAATATTGGCATGCATCAGCAGATATGTTAGATCATAAAGTCAAACTATATCTCATATTCATTATGGTTATATTAAGTTATCGTCATCTACTTCATCATGACTTCATGGCATCAATATTTCATCAAGGGTTAGTGTCAATATATCTGAGAGGATCATACTTCAGGAATCATGATCACAACATTACTTCATTGTCACATAAGTCAATCCATCAAGTCAGCGCATTCAATTTTACCATATTCCACAATTACTAAGAAAATCAAAACATAACCATGGTCAACAAAATATCCTTCTTTATGGGATCAAGATATCCAAAATGGTAGATGTTAGCCAAACATCATGTATGCCACTATATCAAAGATCAACATTAAGTAGCCTCATAGAATCAAGAAGTTCACCATGTTTAAGAAGCAAGATACTTGGTCAATACCAAGTACATCATTTCATCATAAGGGAAATGAATCCAATTCACTTTCACATACATGCATGAACCGTTTGAGAAGGAGACATTCTCATCATACCATAGGGTTTACCTTACTATAAAATTGAAGTAATATACCAATCATACCTTGTAGTATTCAAATACATGAGCATAATTTTATTTGACATAGGCAACATGCAGCACTTAGTCATATTTTCATCAAGTGCCTCATATTTTCCAGCCCTAGATTTTGTTCCCTTCATCTCAAATGATACTCAATAAGGATCCACTTATCGCATCTCATAAAGAAGTTTAGAAACATCCAAACAATCAAATATACATGCACGAATCATAAGTAATGATCGAAACAATAATCATATCTAGAAGTCTAGAAAAAAGAAAAGACATAAAGGAGCATCATAAGTCAAGAAATAGTTATCTTTAGTGAGAGGTGATCCTCTCCCTCTTGAACCAACCTTCAAGAGCCATCACGGTCCATTTTCCATATAAAAATGTTGCATTCAATCAGCTTTATCAACAATCAGGCCTACTAGAGACTATCCCATCTGGGGCTTCATCAAATCTATCACATTGACCATGCTAGGGTTTCTAGATTTCATATCTCATTTCTTTGCCGTAAAATAAGGTTTCTTTCAAATCTCACCTCGTGATAGCCATCAAAACCTAACACAAAAAATTCCTAAGGTTGTCTTTAAACCCTATAATTATTTTAGGTCTCCTCCATCTTCTCTTGCTTCCATTAAAGGTGTCTCCATGGGAGTGATCTCCATGACTTTTCTTCAACTCAACTCTAATAACATGTTAATTTTTCATAGGGCTACATTGTTATTTTCTTTGATAATTGTATTTTTTCATTAATACATTAAGCTCACCCCATAACATCATAACATTATTCATATTTACACCATCATTCACCGGCATACATAACTATGTAGAAAGAACAATATCATCATCAACAATGCAGTGGAACATAAAGGAATAATAGAAGAAAAGCATGCACACATTGATACAGAAGGATTTGTCAGACACCAGGATTGGTTGAAGACTAGGAAAAACCCATTATGGGGAAAACCCTTGTAATTTCTAATTCTTAGATTTTTATCAAATAAATAATGGGCCTCTAAATTAGACATAAATTAGGGCTTGTACCTCTAATTTAAAACATAAATTAAGGCCTATGATAATCCTTTAGCACATTAAACCTCTTTTTTTGCATTATATAATTTATTTTTAACTTTAATATATTCATTAGGAAGGTTTACGAATAATTGAATATTTGTGCCTAATATTATTTATTTTTGTGGAATATTATGAAAATATTGGGCAAATTATGAAGAGTTGGAGGAGGAGATAATTTAGGGACTTTTTCCCTACTACTAGAGGATCAATAATAAATAATAAGTTAGCAAGATATTATGGAATTTTGGCACAAATTATGGAACTCCAATGATTGAGAAAATCTAGGAATGTGTTCCACTAATCAAAGGAGCAGATCGACCATTCAAGGAAGCAGATCCACTAATCAAGGGATTTCGGTGGAGAAGGCTTCTTCCATCCATTGGGAATGATTCTTAATCATTTTTTATAAGTACCAAGTCGAATTTTCCTCTAGGGAATGATTGAGAAAATCTAGGAATGTGTTCCCTACCATTTAATGCAAATTCCTAGTGTTGGGGACTAGATCCACTAATCAAGGGATTTTGGTGGGGAAAGCTTCATCCATTCATGGGGAATGATTCCTAATCATTTTTTATAAGTAATAAGTCGAATTTTCCTTTAGGGATAGATATTTTCATTAGTGTTATTGTGGAGAAATCTTGTATTCTTGCAGCTCCATTGTATTTTCTTGCAGGGATGTAATTCTATTGATGAAAACAATGAATATTGGTGTCATGTTCAGCTTCTAAATCTTGTTCTCCTCCATAGGTCTCTGAGTTTCCTTAGTATTGGCCATCCCAGGAACCTCATAGCCCTTTTGTATCATTTTCTTTCCTTATTTTCATTGCTTATTCACATGCATCTCTAGTTTTTATTTCTTTCTATTTCAGCATTTAGTATTAATGATTTTTTGTTGTAGGATTGAGTTAAATGGTTGAAGTAAGTTATTTTTTAGGATAAAAAGCATTATTTCATCCTTGGAAAAGCTTTGTAAGTTCATAGGAATCATTGATTTTCTTGGATTAGTCTTCTTATTCCCAATCTAGATTGGTGGACCTCCTTTTTAGCAAAGAATAGTAAATTTCTGCTATTTTTTAGAGCATGCTAACGAGCTTCAATCAAATTGATTCCACTTGCATTAGATCAAAAAAAATTCTATTTCATAACAAAAAGTACCCCATTTCATTTGCACTTTATTTTATTAGGAATTTCTTAGATTTACTAGCTCACTGTTCTCGAATTTCTAGCTTTTAGACTAGTAATGTTTTTTAATTTTTTAGAATGGATTAAAATAGGTCCTTTTTATTGATTCCACTTGAAATATGGATCTAAGACATCCTAGTTAATAATAAAATTTATCCCATCCAAATTGGATTTGATTTGCTTGGTCATTAAACCCTCACCAATTTCATTATTTCACAAGCTTTTTGAGCGAATCCTTCCATCTCCCGACTTTGGTTTAGAGTTCTGAGTGATCCTAGGAATTTTCCCACTCCATTCCACCCATCCCACACCTTTCGTAGGCCTCCCATCACCTCCAAAACCTCACATTTTTCTCTTCATTGTATCCTGTAGGTTTCCTATAATTCCTACAGGATCATCCTGTAGCCTTCTAGTACATCCTGTAGGTTTTCCTAAAATGGCCTATTTTGAAGCCGAATTGATGGAAAACCTTTGTGAAGTCACCAAAAGTCTCCGAGGGGTCCTCTACACCATACAACCATCTCATATCCCTTCCATCCATCCTTAAACATCCTTAATTCACCTACCACATCCACAAAAGCAATTAGTTTCATACTTGATTTTGCATAAAAAGACAAAAAAAACAAAAACATATTTAGTCCAAGGGATCCAAAGTCCCTAAACATGTTGTTCCTACCCCTAGAGGAACAAGGCTAACAAACCATAGCACTTCACAGAAGTTCTCCACCAGAAACTGCTAAAAAACAAGTCAATTCAGAATCAATTCAGAGGCTCCACTAGCTGCCTGCGTTGAAATGCAGAGGCTACACTGGCTGGTTTCATTGCAACGCAGGTGGAAGCACTACTAGGGTGCGCTGAGCGGGAAATGACAAATGGCAGGGTCCTTTGTGCGAGGTGTAAAGACTGTGGAAGCTTCCAGAATCTTCCTCCATGACACTTGCCTTGATGAGTTCGACTAAGTGATGAGTAAGAGGCTCTTAGTCTCCAAGTGGAAGCAAGAACTAACAGAGGGAGAGGACACTAGTCAGATCTCAAGCTGACTCATCCTCTCTCCAAACATCTATATATGGATCTCTCCTCCATGAGATCCAAGGGGCTGGAATTTTGTTATTGCAAAGAATTGTTGTTGGTTTGAGATTGGAATCATTGGGTGCTTAATGCTTTGAAGGGAGGTGAAGAAAGGATTTCATTCGCTAGGAGGTAGATGCTGGATTGGAACTCTCTTGGTTGTATCTCTTCCTGAACCTTGTTATTCATCAATAAAGCTATCTTGGTTTCTTCTATATACTGATGTATCTTTGATGTACGATTGCATTAGTATGTTTAGTTTATTTCTAATCCTGAACTAGTTATGAATATGAATATATGTCTTTGTGTAGTGTTCCCTTCTTGTGATCTTACAGGAACCTGTTGAAGCTGGGCGAGCGAGAAGGCAAGTAGCTGGGAACTCTCAAAGAGAAGAGAAACCAGATCGAGGGACAAACGGAAGACACCGATTAGTCCATCCATCTCTCTTCATTCTTAATTCATAAAGGAAGAATACTAGAATAGCTGTTTCTGTTTATTGCTAAGGCACTGTCACACCTTAGGTGGATAGGATCGTCCTGCATAGGCATTTTTCCCCACAACAAATTGGCGACCATACTGGGGAGATCTGTTTAGTCATTTTATTTGTGTCTCTATCATTGTTTGTTTCATAGACTCAAGAGCAGCAATCGAACTGCATCTGCTATTTTCAGATGCAAAGTAGACAGCTGCTAGTTTGATCCAATCACTGGATTTATCTATGATCTAAACAATGGACTCACAAATGATTTGATGATCCTTTGTGATAGATCTTAGCCCTCCTTCAAATCATCCCTTTGATTGTACCTGATTGATAGCTTTGATCGGGCCAAAAACTGTTGATTTAACTGCAAGCCGTAACCCAGAACCCAGAAACAACTCTAGTTTCTGCTTCAGCGCAGACTCTGTGAAGAGGTTCTGCATTTCAACGCAGGTCCCGTGAAGGCTACCTGCGTTGAATGTCAAAACCTATGTGTTAGGAGTGCGCTGATCAGTCTTTGCCCTGTGCAGCTGTGGTTCTCTGTTTCTTTTAGCACAATTTTATCTCTGTTTTTGCAGCTTGTTATCAGTCAGTATACCTATCTGAAACTCCTTTTCTCTGCTTTAATTCCGCCTCCTTTTGTACAAAAAGACTATGAGTGTTTTAATGTGTTTGTGGCGTCATTTACAGTTTTCCTTTGCAAGAGTGAAATAGTCGACCTGTAGCCCTTGATTCAAATCTGTTGATTTTGATCTTAGGAGAGAGTTCATTGGCTGATTGACAGTTGATTATACGTTTACTTTTGCTTTTGGTTTGAGTTTGTCTCTTTTAAGTGTCGAAACAAGTGTTCATTTAGAAAGCCGTAAAGTGTTGTATTCTCTTCTACCCTTTCTGATTTCGACAAAGTAAACTTGTTTGTATTTGTCATTTAAAAGTAAATTCAAAGTTGTACAAAAAGCTTTCTTTTTAGGCATCAATATTAAGAGAGCGGAAAACAAACACCTGCATTGTGCATTTGCATCTTGATAGTTTGCATGCTTGATTTAGGAAAAGTACATTTAGAGTGTGCTGATTGCTCTTTGAGAAAAGATGGTGTCTTTCTTTTCCCTTTGTAGCTATGATTTTCATTGTTGAAAAAGAGATCAAATTTGCTTATCATCTTTTAGATTGCATTTAGGAGTTGTATCTACATCTCGTGGTGAACCTCAAAAGGCAAACTTCTAAGAAAGATCAACCTAAAATAAATTGAATGAACTTAACAACGCTTTGTAACTTAACGCACAACATAGAGGTCTAGGCTAGAGACGTGTTCCGGCGTCGTAAAGCCTGGTGACTGTCGATCTCGCTGATGGTGGGTGATTCCTCCCGAGGGACGATAGCGCCAGTACGGATTGTGCTCCCACGTACCGTCGAGTATATATTGGGAGACCCCTATAGGCATAAAACCTTTATCCTTAGGAAGTCGTGTCGGCCGCCCTACTGATCGCAATGCACTGAACACAGCATTCAGGAAGATTGACTGCCCGTACCTTAAAAAGTATTCTGCGGTTTTGCGAAAAGTTTGGCACACCCTCTACCTAGAACTCCATAGCAGTTCCTTTTGGCCTTTTTCAGACTCTATAACGGAAAAAGTCCATCCGAGCATTTGTCACTTCGGGCTTGTTAAAACATCGAAGGAGACTAGAGTCATCTTTAGCTTTTTCTCGACTCTTTAAAATTGAAAAAGCAAGTTGTGTCTAAAGCGTCGTTAAAATTTATTTTAAACGGAACAATCACCCCTTTTTCCTGCGTTGATCTTTAGGTTGAGGAAATGGAGCACACCAACCAAGGAATTCCCCTTGGTGGAAATCCTAGTCCCTTCTCCTCTTGGGGAGATGTTGGTGCGCCCCATATGGCCACATTGTCGCTTCCACGACTGACAATTGGCTTGCCGGTCTGGCTCTTCTCAACCAATGTCGTTCAGAACACCACTATTCCTGAACAGTCGAATCAACAGTTAGACCAGACCAGAGTTACCCACCAGCCTTCTACTTCATCTAATTCTTCCTCTCCTCCTTCCTCTTCGCTTGACAGAACTGGTAAAACAAAAAACCAAGTTCCTAAGGAGAAGAAGGAAAAGAAGAAGAAAGAGAAGAAGAAGAAGGAGCCAAAAGCGACTAGGGGCAAACAAGTGTCGTCTGACAAAAATCCACACACAGCACTGACTAAGCCTAAATCGCCATGTGTCATATGCAAGGGAGACCACTTCCACAGAGATTGTCCCTGCATCCCTCGGATACTAAGGGACTGGTCTCCACGTTTGCACAATTCGGTGGCGTCAACCTCTGATAGCCATGTTGACAGCACACTGTCAACTAGTGAAAATGAAGCCACAGGACAGAAATGGAGAGCTAGATTTCCCTGCAAACTGTGTGAAGGCGACCATGCCATCCACCATTGTCCCTTCTTAGACGAGGCTAAAAGAGTTTTGGAAGATCGCCCGGTTTTACCAGCGCGACTTCCTCCTGGATATCAAAAGCTCTTGCCAAGTCTTTCACTAGTTGAGAACCCGGCTTGCCCGCTCAGGTGGTCAGCCGAAGCAGCTATCATTGAGGATGAACCGTCCAAATCCATACCTGAAAAAAGTCAAAAGGTCGAGGCGGCAGTTGACCTGGTCTTGCCTTCAGAGGTTCTATCTTCGAATGATACCATCACAGAAGAGAATAAAGACGACACCGTCCAAATTCTCTTCATCAACACAGACTCCGACGAACACGGGGGCACTCCCCCCATTCCTTTATCGCAGGAAGGAAGTTCGTCAGAGCGATACCTGGCCGTTTACTCGGTCCCATCACTAAGCAACCTAGTTGTCTCCTTCGACTGGAACCAACTAGGCAGACCCCGTTTGCCAGCAAGCATACCATTCAGAATTATCGTCCATATATACATAATGGTCATGGCTGGCACCATCATTGATGAAGGGGCATCTGTGAGTATCCTTTCCTCCACTGCTTGGAAAGCGCTTTGTTCGCCAGCGCTTTTGCCTGAAATGAGAAATCTGACAGTCTTTGATAAAGGAACCAGTCGACCTTTAGGGATCCTCCCCAATGTGCCCATAACATTGAGAGGGAAGACCGTTCAAATGAACGTGATGGTCGTTCAAGGACCCTTGGATTATAACCTACTCCTTGGATGAGACTATATATATTGCATGGGAGCCATCGTATCCTCACTCTTTAGAGTAATGTGTTTTCCGCACGAAGGAAGAGTGGTCAAGCTCGTGGACCAGCTTTCATTTCCCGGATCACGCATCGCAAATAGTCATATACCATCCCTAAATGGTCTCTTCACACAAGAAATGTCTCAACCCACGGTCCGTCCTCCCGATGAGCACGAGTAATTCGGAGGGATATGACTGGAACCCAGGGGGCATGCGTCCTGGTCTGCTTCGGCAGGAAAACTTTGGGTATAGAGTAGGTTTCCGCGGGAGAATATGACTAGTCCGTACCCCGTCTGTGATTGAGACAGGGGTTGTTCTAGAATAAGATTCTTTTGTCAAAGTTATGTGTTTGACAAAACATAGTCACTCACCTTTGTTCATCTCGGTGGACATCACCGAAGAAGTGTTTTGTTTGAAAGATTAACAGGACAATCTTTGGGTAACCTGAAAGAGGTAGGCCTCTCTCGGTAAAACAATTGTTTTGCCGGAAGTGAAGTAGAGGTAACCTTGAAACTTTGTTTTATACCTGGGGGCATGCAAACCTTTTGGAGTGCAAGCAAGGGGCGGCTATTTATTTTTTAATTTTTTAGGACCTCTAACCCTTTAAACTCGTAGGATTAGTCGTTTCCGAACTTGCATAAAGAAAGGATTCCAGGAGCATAGCTTTGTGAGGCGCAAGCTCCATAAAAAATGGAATCTTACATGAGACATTCTTATCATATGACTGGAAAAATGAGCACATAGTTCATGCTCGTTAAAAAATAAACATAAGACCAAGCAGTTTTAGCGCATAGTTCATGCTCGTTAAAAAATAAACATAAGATCGAGCAAATGTTTCCGCCCGCTTTTAAGCTCGTTAAAAAATGAACTATTCCGGTAAATAACCACCGTGAATGTAATATCATCAGCCATTAAAGCCTTGGTCATGTTTGCACCGTCACCTCCACTTTTCCATTGGCCGATCGTTCACCTCCATATGATTGTTTACCCATTTTGAGGAACAGCTGCGAAGAGTGATTTCACTAGCCATCCTTGTGACACTGCCGTGATTGGAAAATTCCAACCCGTACCTGGAATCAGCTACTAACCCGTTTTATCACTCGTTCCTCAAAAGACGAGTCTTCTTTAAGCTCTTTTCATCCGACTCGTAAAATATGAAAAGATTGCCAAGTTTCGGCCTTCCAGCTCGTTAAAGCAACCGGAAGTGCTATCCCTCCTCTAGATTTTAATCTTTTTGGACCTGAGGGATTATTGCACAAAAAGATCGAGCGCTTGTTTTGTTCGGCTCGTTAAAACTATCGAAAACTCATCCCTTCTGTATTGTTTTATACTTTTTCGGACTTAAGGGATTAGATGACGAAAAAGGACTTTCGGAGTTGACTTTACGTACCTTTTCAGACTCTCTAAAAATGAAAAGGACCGAGTTATCTTTGTCGTTAGACTCGTTAAAAGCATTAAATAGCGACAAACTTGTCTTTAGACGAGAACGAGTTTCACTATCGCTAGGCTCGTTAAAACATAGCGATGGTTTTGCCCGAAGGGAAAATTATAGAACAAGCATATGTTATCCTCCTCAAGCTTGACAAAAATAAAGAGGTACTGGTCAGCAATGACTGGGGAAAAATTGGGAGAAACTCAAGAAAACTTTGATGGTAGCAAGTCGCTCTTGAACATGACACTTTTCCTCTGTACCACAATCGGGTTGGGTTGTTTCATTCACCGGTCACCTTGCCATGGTCTCGCCATACCATCCATATTTGGGGTAACGCTACCGATCCATCGCATAAGTGTCGCCATATGTTCAAGAGAAGTCGTTCAGAGAAGTCACCTGTGTCCCATCCACTACCATACATTATACTCTTTCATGACCGCCACCCTGAATCATGTGTCATCAGATCATTTTCACCTCCATCAAAATCATTAGCTCCGTTCTGTGTGATTGATGTGGGATTCATTAAGGCTCTCCTTTGACGGATCACTTCTTGTCGACATCAACTCATTATCCAAGAAGTTGATCTAGGAACACCCCCTTCAGTACTTTGAAGCTTGCATGCCTCAATGGCAAGTTTCTCACTTCCGACGACAGGTACACATCAATGACCTTCGACTAAAAGATTTTGCGTGGTGTTCAACGCCAAGTCCTCTATTCACACCACGTGAATTGTACTACAGTACCTTGAGGGTCATCTTCATTATCGGTGATTCCTCTCGCGCTTGTTAACAGTTTACATCATTGACTGGTAATCAAACGATGTCTTTCCATGTTCGACTTCAGAACAATTCTCACATGGATCGACTTGTACTTAGAGTGAATATCGGACGAGATTGAAGACCCCGGATCTAGTTTCATCCATCCGGGCTGCGATATATATTCAGAAAATAAAGACATAGAAATGTACAGCTTTACAGCACAGATAATCATCCTACCAAAAGGATGATGGCTCTATCAGAATCATCATTCTATCATCAGACGATTGTCTGTTATATGTACATGAAAATGAATTTATAAAGCTGAGCCTGGGAATGCCCGCCTCAGCTAGATCGTGAAAAAAGTATGAAAATAATGTATTGTATTGTATTGTATTACAGGTCTCCTCCCAGCATTGAAAGAACTTCGGATCCTCCTAATAAAGCATTTCACCCGATAAACAGCCTCATACTTTAGGGGGCAACTGTTATAGACATTTTTGTGCCTTACAGCTATAAGCATGAAATGTCCATAATCCAAGGGATCCAAAGTCCCTAAACATGTTGTTCCTACCCCTAGAGGAACAAGGCTAACAAACCACAGCAATTCACAGAAGTTCTCCACCAGAAACTGCTCAAAAACAAGTCAATTCAGAATCAATTCAGAGGCTCCACTAGCTGCCTACGTTGAAATGCAGAGGCTACACTGGCTGGTTGCATTGCAACGCAGGTGGAAGCACTACCAGGGTGTGCTGAGCGGGAAATGACAAATGGCAGGGTCCTTTGTGCAAGGTGTAAAGACTGTGGAAGCTTCCAGAATCTTCCTCCATGACACTTGCCTTGATGAGTTCGACTAAGTGATGAGTAAGAGGCTCTTAGTCTCCAAGTGGAAGCAAGAACTGACAGAGGGAGAGGACACTAGTCAGATCTCAAGCTGACTCATCCTCTCTCCAAACATCTATATATGGATCTCTCCTCCATGAGATCCAGGAGGCTGGAATTTTGTTATTGCAAAGAATTGCTGTTGTTTTGAGATTGGAATCATTGGGTGCTTAATGCTTTGAAGGGAGGTGAAGAAAGGATTTCATTCACTGGGAGGTAGATGCTGGATTGGAACTCTCTTGGTTGTATCTCTTCCTGAACCTTGTTATTCATCAATAAAGCTATCTTGGTTTCTCCTATATACTGATGTATCTTTGATGTACGATTGCATTAGTATGTTTAGTTTATTTCTAATCCTGAACTAGTTATGAATATGAATCTATGTCTTTGTGTAGTGTTCCCTTCTTGTGATCTTACAGGAACCTGTTGAAGCTGGGCGAGCGAGAAGGCAAGTAGCTGGGAACTCTCAAAGAGAAGAGAAACCGGATCGAGGGACAAAGGGAAGACACCGGTTAGTCCATCCATCTCTCTTCATTCTTAATTCATAAAGGAAGAATACTAGAATAGCGGTTTCTGTTTGTTGCTAAGGCACTGTCACACCTTAGGTGGATAGGATCGTCCTGCATAGGCATTTTTCCCCACAACACATCACTTTTTCGTGCCATTGCCAGGGAGGTGTCAAATTATGCATTGTTTTCTTCCCTAGTTGATTCATTTCTTTTTAATTTTTGAAAAAACACAAAAATCTTTTCATTAGGCATATTTAATTTCAAAAGTAGAAAATTTCATTGCATTATAGTTTTCATTCAATTATAAAAACAAAAAAAAAATTCTCCAACACCAACCCACCCCTCCATTTGATCACTGGTGCAGTAAGAGCCACATCACCATTCTCTTTTGCATGTAGAAGAAGAAGATGACAAAGAATGTAGAAGAAATGGATAGAGATGATGACAATGAGGAAGATCCTCTCATATTTCCCATTTAAGATACTGATGGTAATGTGCACATGAAAAACATCCCTCCTTCTTTTCTTCCAAAATTTCGTGGTCTAAGGTCAGAGGATCTGGAAACCTTTCTCTTTGAATTTGAGATTGTTTGTAGATCTTATGGTTACTTATTAAAAACTCAAAAACTGAGATTGTTTGCGGCAACATTGAGGGATAGAGCTCTTAAATGGTTCATGAGTTTAGGGACTAATTCAATAAGATCATGGAATGATATGCAAATTTTTTTTATAGAAAAATATAAAGATCATGATCTTAAAGAAGAAAATTTTAGAATGAATCAAAGAGAAGATGAGAGTCTAGAGGATCTAATAGAGAGGTTCATTTATAATGTTAAGAGGGGAAAACTACATCATTTAGGATCTGACAAACTAAAAACCCTCTTACTTAGAACAATTAGGGATGAGTGGATTGATCTCCTTAACCTCATGAGTAGAGGTGATGTATATCAATTATCATTTGAGGAAATTTTGGAAACATGCAAACACATATCAAGAGGATAAGCAATAGTAGGTAAATCAACGTCAATATAGGTAAGTCAAGCTAAACTTGGAAATTTGTTTGATGATTTTAAAACAGAAATTCTTAGCAATCTTACAAAACAAGTAGAAATGTTAAGAATGCAAGATGAAGGAAAAGAAAATGTTGATATTTGTTTTGCAGAATCACGTGATGTTAAACATTATCCATCATTACCAAGGTTGAAGGAAGTTTACCAAGAGGACAATGGAGCAAGTCAATTGCCAATGCAACTATATGTAGCTCCAAGAGAACCATCGCAACCTATTCAGCCGGATATGACACAAGAGCCTAATTCACAATTTCAAGGTTATGCAAATCCACATCAAAGTAATTGGAACACACCTTTTCCTTGGCAACATTGGTCATCTCAACCCCAAAACCAATCTTGGCAACTAGGTTGCCAAGGAACTTATGAGAGCCATCCACAATATCCTCAATATCCTCCATACCCAACTCCATGTTATCCATACCATTAATCTCCACCACAACCACAACCCCAACCACATCCATCTAAAATATCCACTCCCACTCAACTACTTGTACCACCATTTCCAAACCCACACATTGAAGTAGCTCAACCCACTTACAATGCTAAGGTGCAACACTTCCAAACATATCCTCTTGAGATCAATGGTATTTGTCATAGCTTAGGAAGAGTATTGCAAAAAAGAGATTATCTTGATATTATTGAAGGACCACATCCAGAAGAAGAAGATTCAAATGAGAATACCAAAGGATCATGGGTTGCATTTGATGAACAATAGACAACAAAATCAGAGATCAAGAAAGCTCCCTCATGGATACCATCAAGTCCTCCTTGTGGTCAAGAGAACAATCAGCAAAAAGAGGAAGATTTGAAGGTCATGGAAGGAGAAGACATCCGAGATGATCAAAATTAGCAAGTGGACCAAGGGCATCACAACTATATTGAAATATGGTTCCAGACAGTCATTAGCTTGCAACAATACCATCTTCTTCAAATGTGCTTGATATCATCAAAGTAAAATCATTTGATCTCTCAAATCTAGGTACATGTCAAAGCATACATTTCAAGCCTCCACATAATTTTGTCTGTCATCTTGATGTGCACATGGCTCCATTGGAAGTATTCTTATACATGAAAGTGATTTTGTTTCTCAAGTAGGGTAGGGTAGAAGAAAAAAAAAGAAAAATAAGACAAAAAATAAAAATCTAAGGTGAAAACCTCCTTGGAGGCTCCTTAGACTGGCTCATTGATTGAAAACCTCCATGAGGCAGTCAATGGGTTGAAAAAAGAGAAAAAAAAAGAGAGAGAAAAAAGAAGATCTTAGGTGAAAACCTCCTTTGAGGCGCCTAGGCAAACCTACTAGTTGAAAACCTCATTGAGGCATCTAGTAGGCCTAGAAGAAAAAAAAAAGAGAAAAAGATAAAATAATCCTTGCTCCATGCATGCATGTACTCTCCAACATCTGCAAGCAACAAGAACAAGTTGGTACCAAAAGGAAAATTGGTCAAGCCTAGTCAAAAGAAGTCAAATTTTGGCTTTCTCCTACTTCACTCAAATGCTCCAATAAGGCCAAGGCCATGCCAATCCATCACCCTCATCTATTTTCACCATCCACCCATCATTCTCAAGCTTCTATCACTCATTTTCCTTGATGTCCTAAAAAACTATAGGATGCTCTATTTTCCTAAAGGATACAAAAATACATAGAGCAGAAATTTGTTTTTGCCATAACTTGAAAACCATGCATCCATTTTCCAAGATGTTTCAGGTGGTGAAGCATATAGATGATGGTAACATGCTCAAGTAATTTCAGCAAATTCCAATTCACGGTTTCCAAGAAATTGGCCTCTATCACCTTCAGTCATTTTTTCATTTTCTCAATATTCATGCATCCATTTAAAATGTTATTTCATAGGGAGATGCATATGGATGATGGTAACATGCCCAAGCAATTTCAACAAATTCTAATTCACGGCTTCCAAGAAATCGACCTCCATCACATTCAACCATTTTTAGTTTTTATCGAGATCCATGCATCCATTGACCAAAATATTTCTATGGGGAGGTGCATAATGATGATGGAAACATACTCAAAAAGTTTTATGTCAATCCAGTCTACCGTTTGAGAGATATGGACAAAACGTCATTGCCCTATAAACCTACAAGATAAAGAACATCACCTACAAGATTGGCAGTGAGTAGTTTTAAAGGAGATCCAAAGGTCAAAGAAGTTCCTCCATAGCTTAGTAGCAACATCAAGATCATCAACATCACCATCCAACACTTGCACATCAACATCAACTCAGCAGCATCATGCATGTCACTCCAACAACCATCAGGTAGGTACAGGTATGCAATATTCTTAACCTCTTCTCTTGAGCATATTATAGTTATAAATTTGTTTTCAATGCATGAAATATGAGGTTTTATAAGCTAAGGATGGATCAGCAGTCTCAACCGCCTTCAACTAGTTGATTGCAGCTCATTCCTTCACTCATGCAATGTTGAAAATTCAAGTTATGAAGGGTGATGATTTCAAGGAATGAGGACAGTAGTTAAAAGAAGAAATTTTTGCAAAGGCCAAGGTTACCACAACACTCCAAGCCCTCCATCCACTTCATATTCACTATCTATTCATCATTCGTCCATCCCATTTCATTCTTGAAAAAAAACAGAGAGAGAATCCTCTCCATTTTCATGAAATTTCCATTTGCAGGTCAGCAAGAAGGATGGTCAAAAAGCAAAGGAGGATCATAAAGAGACCCCTATCACTCACTTTTTTATTTTACCACTCATTACCATTCATTCATCCATCATTTCTGTCATTTTTTCCTCTCCTTTACTTCAGTTTACAAAGGGACTCTGTTTTCTACAGGATGATCTTGTAGGAATTACAGTGACCTAGAAATCCTATAAGAGGCAGTCCTAAGGAAAATAAATGACTTGCTATTCCAATAAAATGTATCCCCTTCATCATTCCATCACCATACCTTGTCCACCATCATCACCCCTGCATTCACCCTTAAAAACAAAATCAATTTCAAAAAAAATTAGTCTAAATGCATTTTGAAGGTGTTAGAGGTGTCCAAATGGCAGAACAAGGTAGCAGAAGGTTGAGAAGGGTGTGGAAGACCTTGCCAAACTAAAAAAAATATTCAAGAATTCATCTTGAATGAAGGCAAGAAAGAAAGATAATGGTCTCAAGAAACAATGATTTTTCTTTGAACAAATATGTTTTTGGGCTTGTCCTTGCAAAGCTTACAGCCAAGATTCTTAATGCACAAGAGAGAGGCCACCAGGGCCATGGATGTGGCACAATGAGGTCACTAAGTTTCTCATAGGATGAGCAACACTTTCAGCACGAGGGTATGATGGGCCTCTAAATTATACATAAATTAAAACCAATGCCTCTAATTTAAAACATAAATCAAGGCCTATGACGATCCTTCACCACATTAAACCTCTCTTTTTGCATTAGATAATTTATTTTTAACTTTACTATATTCATTAGGAAGGTTTATGAATAATTGAATATTTGTGCCTAATATTATTTATTTTTTGGAATATTATGATAATATTGGGCAGATTATGAAGAGTTGGAGGATGAGATAATTTAGGTACTTGTTCTCTACTAGTGGAGGATCAATAATAAATAATAAGTCAACAAGATATTACAGAATTATGGCACAAATTATGGAACTCCAATGATTGAGAAAATCTAGGAATGTGTTCCACCAATCAAGGGAGCAGATCCACCAATCAAGGGAGCAGATCCACTAATCAAGGGATTTTGGTGGGGAAATTTTCCTCCATCCACGGGGAATGATTTTAATCATTTTTTATAAGTACCAAGTCGAATTTGCCTCTAGGGAATGAATGAGAAAGTCTAGGAATGTGTCCCCTACCATTTAATCCAAATTCCTAGTATTGCGCACTAGATCCACTAATCAAGGGATTTTGGTGGGGAAATATTCCTCCATTCATGGGGAATGATTCCTAATAATTTTTTATAACTACCAAGTCTAATTTGCCTCTAGGGATAGATATTTTCATTAGTGTTATTGTGGAGAGAGCTTGTATTCTTGCAGCTCCATTGTATTTTCTTGCAGGGATGTAATTCTATTAATGAAAATGATGAATATTGGTGTCATGTTCAGCTTCTAAATCTTGTTCTCCTCCATAGGTATTTGAGTTTCCTTGGGCTTGGCCATCCAAGGAACCTCAGAACCCTTTTGTATCATTTTATTTCCTTCTTTTCATTACTTATTCACATGCATCTCTAGTTTTTATTTCTTTCTATTTCTGCATTTAGTATTAATGATTTTTTGTTGTAGGATTGAGTTAAATGTTTGATGTAAGTTCTTTTGTAGGATCGAAAGAATTATTTCATCCTTGCAAAAGCTTTGGAAGTTCATAGGAATCTTTGAGTTTCTCAGATTAGTCTTCTTATTCCCAAATCTAGATTGTTGGACCTCCCTTTTAGCAAAGAATAGTAAATTTCTGCTATTTTTTAGAGCATGCTAATGAGCTTCAATAGAATTGATTCCACTTTCATTAGATCACAAAAACATTCTAGTTCATAAAACAAATTACCCCATTGCATTTTCACTTTATTTGATTAGGCATTTCTTAGATTTACTAGCTCACTAGTTCTTGAATTTCTAGCTTTTCGACTAGTAATGTTTCTTAATTTTTAGAATGGATTAACATAGGTATTTTTGAGTGATTCCACTTGGAATAGGGATCTAATAAATCTTATTTAACAAAAAATAAAAATTCCCATCCAATTTGGATTTGATTTGCTTGGTCATTAAACCCTCACCAATTTCATCATTTCACAAGCGTTTTGAGCAAATCCATCAATCTCCCGACTTTCGCTTTATGTTCTGAGTGATCCTAGGAGTTTTCCCACTCCATTACACCCATCACACACCTTTCATAGGCCTCCCATCACCTCCAAAACCTCACATTTTTCTCTCGGCTGTATCCTGTAGGTTTCCTATAATCCTATAGGTTTCTAGTAAATCCTGTAGGTTTTTTTGAGGTTGAATTGATGGGAAACCTCTAGGAAGTCACCAAAAGTCTCCCAAGGGTCCTCCACACCATCCTACCATCTTATATCCTTTCCATCCATCCTCAAACATCCTTAATTCACTTGCCACATCAACAAATGCAATTAGTTGCATACTTGATTTTGCATAAAAAGACAAAAAAAGCAAAAACATATTTAGTTCAGTCTCTTTACTTGCACATTAGTGTTGTTTAATGCTTCTTACTCCTACAACATAGATAGTAGCATTTGTTTCATGTTGATTTAGCATTTCTACCTAGCATAGCATCTTAAATGGTTAATTAGGGAATGGTGTGATTTAACATTGAATTTCCGTCTATTTCATTGTACTTACTTTCTTGCAATAGGTTAAGGTTCCATTTCGAATATTTCAATTTTTGCAATTAGTTTAGGATTTGAATTCAGTACATGCACTCCATTACATCATGACAACAAAAGAAGGACACATTGTATGCCGCACATATAGTGTTGACACCTCTTAAGTTTGTACGAACCCTGGGTTGATAATTAAAGTTGGTAGCCTTGGGAGTTGCAACATTATTGTTGCAATACCGAGGCTCATTAATAATTTAGCATAAGAGAGTGCAAGTATCCATATCTTCATCTATACAACTAACCATCAAAACAACTACAATATCCATGAAATGAACCCAAAAATGTATATGCTCAAAACTTTGATTTTGAAGATTGTAATGAATTGTCACTATCTGTAGTCAAATATAGAACCCTGTGGTCACTCAGAAAATTCTTTATAAGACTAATATTTCATCTCATAGACCTTGATCGCACGGATGAGGTTTAATGTGAGTCACTATAGCTTTCCCAGTCGCTCCCTTAAGCCTTGCATCTGAGTAGTTTGCGTTAGATCTAGACTGCGGAAAACCTAAACCCTTAGTCAGATCGATTCAGAGTTATTTGTGTGACTGGAAGGCTCTAATCACATTTATGATCTTTTGTGCATGTGGCTATAGTCGAATCCTTCTGGTTCTGTGCCTACTATTAGAGCCCAAAACCCTAAATCAGAGATGAAAGCTTTGGACCTTTCAATTTCACCTCAGAGTGAACCAGATCCTTCTGGACGTGCCTTAGACCTATGCGAGCCAAAAAAATGATAGAAGAGTGTCTCATCATTGTGTTCAAATGAGTGAGAGGGCACTTGTATTTATAGCCTTCCATGGTGGTCCACTTTTCTTTAAGGCTGACCTTGACGAATGTGCACATGTGGGATTTTCTTCATAAGTATACTTTCCCTTATTTGAGTGATATTTAGATCAATTTTTATCCTCTAGAAGAGAGGAACTCAATGAAATCATTATATCCATCAAGGGAGCTATCCAAAGTGGAATTTGATCGAAGTTTCATATTTTTAACATTTAACAATGAAGATTTTGATACATCATTTTGATCAAACAATTTTTCAAGAGGAACTGATACCTTTGGAATATGATTATTTGATAACTGAATGATATTATGATAAAAAAAAATTCTATTTAAATTTCATATCTGAATCACCATCGTTTTCTTTTACTTCATCACTATTTTGTTCTTCAACATGTAAACCTGAAAATTCATCAATAGAGTGTAAGAAATTCTTCAATTTATCATCATCTTCAAAGGCTTTCGAGTGTCTTAATTTTCCTAGGATGGAAGGTGATAGTGTCAATCATTTTTTCCTGCCGCCAGTGATCAAATATGCTCTTACAAGGTGTTGTTTAGGTGTCAAGTCAAATTTTTGTCATATCAGTGAATCTTCAAATAAAAATTTGGTCACTAGCTATTGATGTATAGCACACTACTGCTCCCTTCACTTACTCATGGTCTTCATCATTCATCATGTCCATTGTCTTGTTTGAGGTATCATATCTTCATTTAAGTGTCTTGGGTGATGAAATAGTTAAACTCCTCATTTTAGGTCATGGTCTAGGGTTTCAATCCATCTATCATCATGATACCATATGTCAAAACAAAAACATGTCCATCATGTGATTCGGTGGGTAAAGGGAGTTATCAACTTAGGGAAAAAAAATAAAGGTAAAGGTAACGTTTTATTTCAAATAAGACAATGTTGCAGTACACTACCTCACCTCATCATTTCTGATAGGGACATGTTTTCTTCGAAATATGTTTCTGACCAAATGGAGAATCATTTTACAAAAGTGAAATATTTTTTTGTCATTTAGAGTCAAAGGAAAAAAAACATCCTTCAATTTATGCACAGGTATTTTGATTTGAGAGAAATACCCAAACTACACTTGCTATGGGAGTGTTCTTACGCTTCTGGACATCTTGAATTCAAGACAAATATTTAGGGATTTGGAGCTAGTATTGGCAGTCCTTAAGGACTCTATTGTGTAGTAAACATCCTAAGATTTCCAATGGCACCTTCATATCGTGATTTGGATTAGAGGAAGGCATCCAAAAGTGCTATGCAAGTTGGCACTGCACTTTTGTTAGAGACACACTAGCTTTTTGGAGTGACCTTGGAAAAATTATTTTTTCTCCTTGCTGGAGTGTCAAAATTACATTCTTGAGGTGTAAGGAAGGAAATGAACTGCACTTCCATGAACTTAGGATAGAGTGCCCTGAAACTTGTCAAAACTCACCCAAAATTCAAATTTAAGGTTTCATTCAGATTCTTTTCTCTTCTATGTTTTTCAACATGTATGTATCATCATCTTACTCAATCTTTTCCTTTGGAAAAGCAAATGCAAATGGTGAGTTTTGTTCATCTAGAGTTTATGTGAAATTTCATGCTTCAAAGATAGTGTAAATGGTGGGTTTTGTTAGATAAGATATTTCAAACTTTGAAAATTTCCATCTCATACCTCTATATATAAATCACCATATCATCCACAAATCAACTCATTTACTTTCATTTTACCTCACCTTTTCACTAACCCTAGCTCATACCTATCATTTTGAACAATTTTCCTAGCAAGACTGTTTTTTAAATTCTCTTACTCATCTCTCTCTCTCATTTCACTCCATTCAAACTTGCTAATTTTTATACCACCTTTTTCCATCTCCCACAATTCCCCTATCATCATCTCCCTTCCCTAACTCCCTCATTTCATCATTTCCTTCCTTGAGCAAGAAAATAGTCAGCTTAAGGCTAAACCACTGATCATGGAGAAAGAACAATCCAAGATGCTACAGAAAGGAGGCAAGTTTAAAATAGTGTTGGAGGTTGTTGAACATGATGAATAGGAAAAACAAGCTGCAAAGGAAGATGGCCATCCATTATTACACTAGGGATCAGGTTGCGAAGGTCAGAATCAAGTAGTTGAAGGCCAAACTCAAAGGAAACCCTAAAAGACAGAAATGAGAGGGATAACTTGGAGATGCTTTCTAAAGAATTCATGAGAGGATGAAACACCTCATTTGTCACTTCATGACCAATTTTGGAGGTTTTCTAAGTAGTTTTGGTTTTTTGTGAATTTTGGTGCAAAACTCAGAAATTGGACTAGTCACCAAAACATAGCACCTTGGTGCTGCTCTTTTTCCTCAAGGCTCCAAATGAAAAGTGGATTACATTTTTGGAAATATCATGGCCTTCTCTCAAAACCCATTTCATCATATTTCTCATACAGGGCTCATATTTTGAGAAAAAAAGAGAAAAAGGGATCAAAAATCATCATTATGCCCCTCTTTTTGACAGGGGCTGTGCTTTTGTAGACACCCTGAGAGAATCAAGTTTTGAAGGCCTTCCCATGGTTCAGTTTTAAAAATTAAAGATTTTATGGAAACTAGACAGGCAAGGCTAGTTGACCGTTCTCTCATATCTCAAATTTGACATTAGGAAGGCACCTAAAAGTGGCATCAATGTTGGTGTTATGCTTCTACAAATTTCTAAATTTTTATTTAAACATTGCACTGTGTAATTTCTCAAGTTTTTAGTTTGACATGGTAAAAGTTAAACTCATGATGTAACTTCATCAGTTTGAGTTTTAGATGACGTAAGAGTTAATAAATATGCATGATATGTTTTTTTATGGTTAATTATACCTCATAAAGGAAGAAAAACGCAAATCAAAGTCTAAGAGAAGAATTTGTTTTTGACCTTCTCACTCTCACTTGTTGGTTGAGAGAATCTTGGAAATAGTTCCACCACTTAGGAATTCGACTCCTGAAGCTGGGGAAGCTATTCGATTGAGTCTATATGTATCATTTCTCATTCATAGAGAAGGGTTTGACTTCAGAGGAGAGGACTTATATCTTATGCTTTCATACAATTAGTAAAGGAGAAATTGCATCGATTTTTCAAGAATACTTGTGAAGTGAGTTTGTGGTGTTATTTTCTTTCTATATTAGTTTCTTATGAATGAATTCATATCTCTTAACATGTTTTTCTTTCCTTATCTATTTTCCTTACAGTTATATAGGCAGAATTCTTTAAATTCAAAGCTTTGTTTATGTGGAAAATCACGTTTGTGTATTTCTTCTTCTAGATTAATGAATTCATAGTAATACATGCTCATTATGATTTCTTAAGCCTTCAGACCCTACACTACATTGACCAAACTCTTAAATACATCACAAGACATGGTTATCTTGCTCCTCTTTATGCCTGCTACTGCAAACCTTTGAGACCTTAACCTAATTTCTCTTTCTCATCTCTGGTCGAGCAACCTAAAAACCCTAAATTTTCAAAAACTCAAACCTAAACTATTATATATATCCTAAAATCCATTTCTCTTACATTCATTGACTAAGAAATCCTTAGAGAGATCCCTCTTTGGTTTAGCAAAGCTAGCTACTGAACTACAAGTGGTTTGATGTTATCTCTTTTGATCTCCTCCTTAGCTTGGGAGATTGTAAGGGATAACATTTTGGCACCGTTGCAAGGGAATGAAAGATCATATATTCCTTGGGAAAGAATGACAAGGATCATATCTAATTGTTGATGGTGAACAATGATCAGACATAAGAAAGGTTGCGCATCTTTCACCTCGCGACTCCAGTGTCGAAGAATCCAAAGAATTAGAATTCTCACTACGACTCCACTATTCAAAAACCGATAGTTTGAAGAAATTCTTGGTGACTTAACTGTTTTCAAAATGGATTCAACTTCTAAAAAGGTATGCTCCTATGAATCAATCTTACATTCCTGTCTTTTCGGATTGTATTCCTTGTGTACATTGGAAAATACGGCTGCCAAAGTTTAAAGGTCAGGATGGAGAAGATGCTAGTTTGCATTTGGTCAAATTTCATTTTCATATTCACATATTAAAGACTAAGTTTCCTAAAGATTGTCTAATGAAGATCTTCATGGCTACCTTAGAGGAAATAGCGAGGAAATGGTATGAGAGTTTACCATCGGCTAGTTTATATTCTCTAAAGGATTTTCATTCAGTTTTCTTTCAACATTATCAATGTTGCAATTTTTCCTTGTCAATGATGGATAGATGTTTTGAGATTTCTAAAAACTTCATTAAATTTCTTGAAAATTAATATGGGGATGAAGAATGTAAGGAAGAAGATATATTAGAAGCCCTTTATGATTTTTCCTCTGAACAAAAATTAGCAAATTCCTCCTTGGATGAATAATACTGGGATCAAAATAGAAAAAGGCCTATTCCTGATCTTGAAAATGAAAATACCCAAGTTAATTTTGATTTCTATAAAACTAAGTATTCTCCTCTGTCTGAAGATGAAATAGATTAGCTCTTGAAAAACCATGTTACAGCCCAAGTTAAGGCAGGTTTGTAGTACTCACATAGTGAAGAATGTGTAGGTGAAATTTCTTCCATTATTGAAAATGAAAATGTGGGTTTAAATGATGACAGTCATGAGACTGATGAAACTATATAGGAAGTTGTTGTGAGTAAGCCAATTCGTGATGTAGATTTCCTATAAGGAGATCAGCTAACAGGGACTCTTTTCTTTCATGAAGAGGATAAGGATGACATGTTTAATAATTTGAAGAGTGTGTTATGTTCAAGGATGATTTAGACTATGAATTGGAAGATTATGAGTCAGAGATCAATAGTATGCCAGAGATAGAATCAGAGCTGCTCGTGCTTGAAGAATTTACAGCCAACCCTCAGGTAGCAGAAAGTCATAATTCCCTATGCCTTCCTATGGATCAACAACCAAGTATTCTTTCATATCAAAGTGAAAGGAGTACTTGTATTTTTTTTGGATTTCAAGACAAGGTAACATTTCATATTTTTAAGAATCCTTACACTAATTTTCTACAGTCAATAGGGAAGATGGACTTTCTTATATTTATGGATCATGAGCACATCTTCAGTGGCACTTGGAGTTTCCTAGCTTTTGTTTGTTCTACCTACTCAAGGAAAGTACAAGCGAAATTCAAGTAGGTAGCCATCTGCTAGATTGGTTATCCTCGGGATTTGAAGCATGAGGTGAAGGCCCTAAGATCCTGACGTCTGCTACCATAAGTATGTTCATTCATTATGTCTTTTATAGTCAAGTCAGTCTATTTAGTCAATCAATTTTTAGTTTGAGTATAGTCTTTTTCATTTTGACTCCATTGCCCAATGAATAAGGATACCTTGTCTACAGTTTTCTTGACACCTCCAAGGAGCTTCCATCCCAGTTGGAGCCAATGTTAGTGTTAGTCATTTTTTCTATCACCAGTGATAAAATATGCTCTTACAAGGTGTTTTTAGGGTGTCAAGTCAATTTTTTGTCATTTCAATGAATCTTCAAATAAAAATCTGGTCACTGGCTGTTGATGTCTAACTCGCTGTTGCTCCCTTCACTTACTCATGGTCTTCATCACTCATCATGCTCATTGTCTTCTTCGAGGTATCATATCGTCATTTAAGTGTCTTGGGTCATTAAATGGTTAAATTCCTCATTTTAGGTCTTGGTCTAGGGTTTCACTCCATGTGTCATCATGATACCATATATCAAAACAAAAACATGTCCATCATGTGATTTAGTGGGTAAAGGAAGTTATCAACTTAGGGAAAGAAAAATAAAAGTAAAGGTAATGTTGTATTTCAAATAAGACAATGTTGTAGTACACTAACTCACCCCATCATTTCTCATTGGGACATGTTTTCTTCTAAATATGTTTCTGACCAAATGGAGAATCATTTTACAAAATTCAAAGTGTTTTTCGTCAATTATAGCCCAAGGAACAAAAACCTCCTTTAGTTTATGCACAGGTGTTATGATTTGAGAGAAATACCCAAACTACACTTGCTACGAGAGAGTTGTTACATTTCTGGACATCTTGACTTCAAGACAAGTTTTTAGGGATTTGGAGCTAGTATTGGTAGTGCTTAAGGACTCCATTGTGTAGTAAACATACTAAGCTTTCCAGTGGTACCTACATATCATGATTTGGATTAGTGGAAGGCATCCAAAAGTGCCCTGCAATTTGGCACTGCACGTTTGTTAGAGACACCCTAGGATTTTGGTGCGACCTTGGGAGAACGAATTTTTCTCCTTGTTGCAGTTTGCAAATTACATTCTTGAGGTGTCCATCCTATACCACACTTCAAGATCTTTCCCACGTGCTATCAAGTTCACAATCTGGAGCAGTTTAAGGCCTACAAAAGCAGGATTCAAGTAGGCATTTTGTTTTTGTTAACTGCACTACGGTTCTAGAGGTGGTGTTGCACTTCCATGAACTGCGCTGCACTTTGACACTACGCTTCTACCAATGGCGTTGCGCTTAGGATAGAGTGCCCCGAAACTTTACAAAGCTCACCCAAACTTCAAATTTAAGCTTTCATTCAGGTTCTTTTCTCTTCTAAGTTGTTCAACAAGTCCATTCAAACTTCCTAACTTTTCTACCACCCCTATCGATCTCCCAAAATTCCCCTATCATCATCTCCCTTCCCTAACTCCCTCATTTCATCATTTCCTTCATTGAGCAAGAAAATAGTCAGCTTAAGGCTAAAAAATTGAGCATGGAGAAAGAGAAGTCCAAGATGCTACAAAAAAGAGGCAAAGGTAAAGCAGTGTTGGAGCCTAGTGAACATGATGAATAGGAAAAACAAGTTTCAAAGGAAGATGGCCATCCATTATTACACTAGGAATCAGGTTGCCAAGGTTGAAATCAAGCAGTTGAAGGCCAAACTCAAAGGAAACCCTAAAATAAAAAAGTGGTAGGGATAACTTGGATATGCTTGTTGAAGAATCCATGAGAGAATGAAACACCTCATTTTGCACTTCATAACCAATTTTGGAGGTTTTCTAAGCATTTTTGTTTTTTGTGAATTTTGATGCAAAACTCAAAAATTGGACTAGTCACAGAAACATAGTGCCATGGCACTGTATGCTTTTTCCTCAGCGCTCCAAATGAAAAGTGGCTTACATCTTTTAAAATCTAATGGCCTCCTCTCAAAACCCATTTCATCATATTTCTCATACATGGCTCAGATTTTGAGAAGAAAGAGAAAAAGGGGTCAAAAATCATCATTCTTCCCCTCTTTTTGACAGGCACTGCGTGTTTGCAGACACCTTGGGCGAATCAATTTTGAAAGGCCTTCCCATGGGTCATTTTCAAGAATTAAAGATGTTCTGGAAACTAGATATGCAAGGCTATTGGAACATTCTTTCATATCTCATATTTGACCTCAGGAAGGCACATAAAAATGCCCTCAAAGTTGGTGCTATGATTCTGCAAATTTCTGAGTTTTTACTTAAAATTTTCATTGTGTAATTTCTTAGGTTTTTAGTTTGACTTGGTCAAAGTTAAAATCATGATGTAACTTCATTAGTTAGAGGTTTAGATGATGTAATCATTAATAAATAGGCATGATAGGTTGGTTTTATGGTTATTTAGACCTCATAAAGGAAGCAAACAGGGAAAATTTTAAGGATGGAAATTTATCTTAAAGTTTAGAAACCTTGGTGAATCCCATTAGTCCATAATATGAAATCTATAAAAGGTTTGGAGATATTTTTGTAAAAATAGTCAAATTTATAGAATTTTTATATAGTCTATATATAATATTTTGGCGATTTTTAGGGTGAAATAATTTCATTCTATAAAATCTGGGCGAATCATTTTTACAAAAAAATGGAAATTAGCGAATCTTTTTTTTGGAAAAAGGTACACAAAATTAGCCGATGGGCGAATATTAGCCCCTAAAATTTTCCCTGGAAGCAAAACTCAAATCAAAGTCTAAGAGAAGAGTTTGTTTTTGACCTTCTCACTCTCACTTGTTGGTTGAGAGAATCTTGGAAATCGTTCGACCACTTAGGAATTCGACTCCTGAAGGTGGGAAATTTGTTGATTGAGTCTATATTTATCATTTCTCATTCAGAGAAAAGGGTTGGACTTCAAAGGAGAGGACATATATTGTATTCTTTCATATAGTTAATCAAGGAGCAGTTGCAACTATTTTTCAGGAATACTTGTGCAGTGAGTTTGTCATGTTATTTTCCTTTTATATCAGTTTCATATGTATTTATTCACCTCTCTTAACATGTTTTTCTTTTCTCAGTAATTTTCCTTATAGTTATATAGGTAGAATTATTTAGATTCAAAGCTCTATTTATGTGGAAAATCTTGTTTGTGTATTTCTTCTTCTAGATTAATAAATTCATGGTAATACATGCTCATTATGATTTCTTAAGCCTTTAGACCCTACACTACATTGAAAAAAATCTTAAATCCATCACAAGACATTGTTATCTTGCTCCTCTTTATGCCTATTAATGCAAACCTTTGAGACCTTAACCTAATTTATCTTTCTCATCTCTGGTCCAACAACCTAAAAACCGTAAATTTTCAAAAACTCAAAAACCTAAACTATTATATCTAGCCTAAAATCCATTGTTCTTCCAGTCATTGACTAAGAAATCCTTAGAGAGATCCCTCTCTGGTTTAGCAGGGCTAGCTATTGAATTGCAAGTGGTTTGAAGTTACCTCTTTCGATCTCCTCCTCAGCTTAGGAGATTGTAGGGGATAACATAAGGTATATACTTTACTTCAATTTGATACTGTAATTGCAAAGTATCGGGTTTTTTGAAAGAACTTGCATAAACTGCCAGGGAATTTTCATGAATATTATCTTCTCTCAGAATTGCTGAAATTTTGAAAACCTAAAAATAACTTTCCACACAATCACATACTTCATTTCTATAATCTATAAGTCTAGGATACTTCATTTGATACATATTTATGATATGTTTTACTATCAATTCTAAATTATCAAATACAACCAGATTTTGTACCTTCAAATTTTTAGCTAATTCTAATCCAAAAATTAAAGCCTCATATTCTCCCACAATATTAGTGAATTAAAAATCTAGCATCAAGGATTGAGTAATGTTTTTGTTTTTAGTTGAAATTAGTGCAATTCTTGCTCTAGCTCCATCTTTAGAAAATTCTCCATCAAAATACATTTTCCAAACATCACTATATGAAAATGGAGGAATACTTAGAGTATCTTCAATTCTGGTTTGTGGATTACCCAGATCATTTGTAGACAAATTAAAACACCCAAAGTATTGATTAATAACATATAAAGGATGATTTATTGCTTAATTATATTTACAAACAATGTTTATGAATATTACTTCTCTATACAACCTGTTTTAGTGGCTTCAACCATCCTCCAAAATTTTTCCTTAGCTTCATTTTGGAGCCTCCCTTCCAACCATCCTTAACAACCTGTTTTGCACTGCCCAGGTACTTATGCGTTCAGTTGAGTTTCTTTGTCTTATCAGCTTGTGTTCGCTAACTTGTTTTCCTTTCACTTGCAAGTTGACCCCCTGTGACCTGGTCTTCAACCGGTTCTTATGTTGACTTGGAGAATTGAGCAGAACTGTAGGGAAACCAACCTTTTTATCTAGACTTGTGTAGTGCATTATGGCAGCCAACGGTTATTCAAAATTTAACTAAGCATGCAGGTTTCCTTCCCCAAGAAAATTGCACAGAGTAGCCCATCATTGGGCTTCCTCTCAAAATTTGTGTAGTTCTGGCTTGAAGCCTTGGCTTCAATCTAGAAATTGAGTAGAGCTTGATGGGCAGCCAGAGCCACTCAGCCCAGAAGTTGCATAGAAGTCATCCAAAGGCTTGCTTTCCATTGCATGTGCTCAAAAGTTGATCGGTTCCCTCCAGGACTTTGTAATCTTTCCATGCATGCACGGGAAACCTCTTCCCAAAAAAAAAGAAAAAGGAAAAAAGAAAACAACATCCTAGATTTTAGGGATGTATTTTTAGCAGCTAGGGGTTACATGAAAAACTCATTTTAGAAACTTCTTGCCAAGTGTCATTTTTTCTTAGATTTGTGGCATGCGCGTCATAAGCCTCGATCTTGTCAAAAATATTTATTCGACACTTCATAGATCATTCTTCACTTCGATCTTGGAGCTTTGACATTCCCAATGCATTTAGGAACATTTGACACAATTATTACAACTTTTTCTGGGTAAGTCTGCTTTTCATGCCTTTTCCTTCTTTTCTATCACTTTTTGTATTTTGGTTGGTGTGAGTGTTGTTTTCTTGGTTTTATTGAATGCTTGTTGTAGTTTTAATTCATGTTAGCTTCTATAAGCATTGTTTCGATTTTTCATTGAATTTCCTTATTGTTGCATGCGTGACATTGTTCCTTCACTAACATTCATCATTGTGATGACTCGTTTCACACACTTAGATGAATCCTGCACTTACTAATTGCATGCATTTTCATTCTCTCATGTTTTCACCAAGCTTCGCACATGCATTCAGTCCTTACTATTTTAACTCGCCCATCGGTGGGTCTCAGTTTCCTCGGCTTGGACCTTTCCTTGTTCGGCTTGCACTATGCATTTCTAATATGGAAGGCCTTACCTTGGTCCCAGAAATTTCACATAACATGCCTCACACTGACTTCCCAGGATTTTCTCTACGCAATTTTGAGAGGCAGTGCCTTAGTTGGCCCCCGGGATTGTGCAATGCAATTTTCCCAATTAGCAGTCATCCTGACTGAAATTGCACATTGTGCAGTTCTAGTCCTCAACAGACCAAGTTTGGACTATGCTCTGTGCAGTTTTGCAGTCACTCTCCCAGCGTCTCCTAGAGAAAATTGCGCAAATTTTCCAGTCAGTCACCTAGGTGTGTTGCATATCAATCCTAAAGTTGCTTTTGTTTTTCAACTAGCATTATTCTTGCCATGAATGTTGCTATGTCTCTAGGTATCACAAGTGTTCATGATTCTCTAAGAAGTATAGGTACAATGGCTTCCAAGAGAGCAGGGTCAAAGGACACCATTGAGAGCGCAACTGGAGATGTGGTCGAGCAAGTGTCTATGAACTTGCCCATCTATGAACAATCTAATTTGTTCATAGACAAGGAGATCAAGATCAAATGGAAAGACATCAATGACAACTTTTTAGGCATATTTGAGGAAAATCTAGAGGACTATAGAGTCTATGTCAACATACACAATTCTGGCTTGTACTGGGTTTCATATAGGTATCCTAAATTTCCATCCGTGGACATCATCCACTATATTGTCTCGTATACTGATCCACAGACAATGGTGTTGAGCACTGTCAGTGGAATAGAACTTTCTACCTTTAGGGCAAAGAAATTTCAGGAGATGTATCACTTGCCGTAGTCGGTGAAAACATTGGACGCACCCTTAATAACCAATCCCAACAGCAATGCAAACTCAATAGACATCTGGAAGAGTTGGGTGAGAGAGCCACTAAGTTCAGGATAACAACTAACCAAGTATATAAGACAAAGATACCGTGGAAGGCTTATTAGTTCTTGGTCATCTTCACATGCTGCTTATACAACCAAGAGATTACAAGGACCTTCCTGTAGAGTTGGGTGATTGTTTTGGATCAGCTGGTAAATGAAGGAAAACCTTTCAATTGGTTTGACATGTTGATTATCCAACTGAAGGAGAAAGTAAAAGTTTCCTGACATCCACCCAAGGATCAGAAAGAAAAGCCCTTCATGTATGCCTACATGCTTGATGCAATCTATGACTGTCAGCAGTTCCCTAGCTTGTTTTGGGCATGGACACCATCAAAAACATCTATGCACATCTATTGCTATTTGTTCTCCGAGTGCAGTTCCCATGGAGCTATACTATAGTTATGAGACCACTTCATCACCCTAGTGTACAACATGATATTTGAGAAGGATTTGCCTTTCATGTTACAAGAAACAATGGAGGCATTGGTCAACATAACTTATTGGTATGCCTCATCCCTTAGCACCTTCATTTGGATGTACAACACAGAGAAGTCTCCACATGTGTTACCAAAGTTTTCCATGGATAAGTTGGTCATGCAAGAGGTTGCATGTTAGGCCCCTATACTACTAGTTTAACCCCTTATTGTTATTATTATAGCCCCCTTATTATATTGATGTACCCATGTAGTGCCCATATTGTTACTATTGTGCCCCATAGAAGCCCACTATTGTTATTATTGTGCCCTTACATTATTATTGTTATGTCGACTCTGATTATATTATGACCCCTTAGACTCCTGTATATAGAAAGGAGGTATTTTCATTTGTATAATCCAAGAATTGTTCATTTGTGTAATGTAAAGGAGGTTTCCCCCTTGAAGAGGCTTATTTCTAAGGCGTTCATCTATATTTTCTATCTTTTTGTGAGCTGGTTTCATAACATTTGGTATTGGAGCTTTGGATTCTAGGGTTTCGCTGCTCCAAACAGGTTAGCGTGGAATTTGCACTATAACTTTTTTTCTGCAATGTTTCAAGTGCTAAAAAGAAAACCCATTTGGGCTGAAATCATTTTGAACCATAGGTCCAAATTTTAGAGCTTTTCGCACTATATTTGTGGAGATATGATTTGAGGAAGTTGGCATTTTTGCAGACTCCCAAATTACATTCCAAATAGGTGACTTGGGGAAAATAGTCATAACTTTTGTTTTAAGCATCAGATTGAAATTTGATAAGAAGTTGCAGAAATAGGATGGACTGTAGTTTCCTTTTTATAGTTTTTGGATCCTAATGTCGAAAAAGTGACACGTGGCACTTCATACAATTTCTCTCTTCTGAAAAGGTATATAATCAAGTCATCTTGGGAGATTGTTCATAACTCTTTCTTGGAGAATCTAAATTCGATCAGATTGGTGGCATTGGAAAGAGGACACAGAGGGCTACTATAGGTCGTAATTTCAAAATTGGAAGAGCCGAAATTACAAAGTTATAGTCATTTCAATATTAAGCTCCTAAAATCAAGAAAAGGCGATATGAGGAAGTTTGATGGCAAGGATCCGGTAAATTGGATACTTTAGATGGAGCAATATTTTGATCTAAATGGTGTACCACTGTTACAAAAGGTATGTATTGCATCTTCATATTTAGAACTGGATCAATTTTTATGGTATAAAGGGCTTTGTTCTCGTAAACAATTTGTTACGTTGTCAATTTTCATAGAGGAAATGATACTACATTATGAGGATACAAAGAGAAACACCTTCTTTAGAGCAAGACCACAACAATTGGAAAGAGTAAAAGGGCTTTGTTACATAGTGGAAAGTAAAATTATAGCAACAAGGAAGTCTACCCCTCAAAACTATAAAAATGGAAGTGTTGTTTCTCCTAGCCTTCCACAACCTACAAGGGTTACACCACAATAATTGGAAGAAAAAAGAGAAAAAGGGTGTTGTTACAATTGTGATAGCAAATGCACTAAAGGTCATAAGTGTGCTGAGAAGAAATTATTTTACATAGAGTATGAAGAGGAGGAAGAAAAGGAAAAAGAAACATCAAAAGAAGAGGATATATGCCAGGACCCAACCCCAGAGAAGAAGAAATGAATCAGACAATATCTTGTAAAACATTGACAAGAATTACCACTCCTCAAACTCTCAAGATAGAAGGACATATCAAGAAGAAAAAGGTGCAAGAAGTGAAAGATGACATCGAGAAAGAAGAAATGAATCCAACCATATCTTTTAATTCATTGGTCGAAATTATCACTCCTCAAACTATCAAGATAGAAGGACATATCAAGAAGGAAAATTTTCAAGAAGTGAAAGATCACATCGAGCATCAAGAAATGAATCTGACCATATCTTGTAAAGGATTGGAAGAAATTACCACTCCTCAAACTCTAAAGATAGAAGGACATATCAAGAAGAAAAAGGTTCAAGGAGTGAAAGATCACATCGAGCATCAACAACAAGTTCTCCAACTTTTAAATGATAATGCCACTTTGGTGCAAAATCAAATGAAACAACAGGTAGATCAACATCGTAGTGAAAAATGTTTTGATGTAGGTGATTGGGTATTTTTACTGCTACATCTCAAGAAAGCTATTTATGAGAAGGAAATGTTGGCAATACTACATGCACTTAAGAAATGGTGACCTTAGCAAATGGGAAGACACTTCAAGGTAAAAATGGATCATGATAGTCTTAAATACTTTTTAGAACAACTATTATCTTTAGAAGAACAGAAAAAATGTGTCACAAATATGTTGGGTTATGACTTTGACATCATCTATAGAAAATGGAAGCAAAATTTTGTTGCAAATGCACTCTCCAGAAAGGATGAGGATGTGGAAGCATTGTTTTATGCTATTTCTATTATCCAACCAGATTGGATAAATGAAGCAAGGGATGAATGGAAGAAGGATGAAGAAGTATGGCCACTTATTCAAAAGTTGCAAAAGATCTCAATTCAAACAATATTGCTAGATATTGAAGAGGAAGGAAAAATCATATTGGAACCTTGAGCAGTCACAGGAACAAGAACCTGATAGCTACAAAATCAATCACTTTCAGAGTATCTCATCAAGTGGAAGAACTTACCCATTGAAGATTCCACATTGCAGGACAAGAATTTTATATAGAAGCATCAAGAACTACTCAAGCATTGAGGAAAACACTTTTTCAAGGATAGGGGCATGTTAGGCCCCTATACTACTAGTGTAACCCGTTATTGTTATTAGTACAACCCCCTTATTATATTGATGTACCCATGTAGTGCCCATATTGTTACTATTGTGCCCCATAGAAACCCACTATTTTTATTATTGTGCCCTTACATTATTATTGTTATGTCGGCTCTGATTATATTATGACCCCTTAGTCTCCTATATATAGAAAGGAGGTCTTTTCATTTGTATCATACAAGAATTGTTCATTTTTGTAATGTAAAGGAGGTTTCCCCCTATAAGAGGCTTATTTCTAAGGTGTTCATCTATCTTTTCTATCTTTTCGTAAGATGGTTTCATAACATTGCATACCACATCTCGGCAGGGTCGTCAGCGAGACTACACAGGAAGAATAAGGCACCTTGGAATACTCTTCCTTTGCGGATTGGGTTGTATGAGATCCATAATCTCAATCATGCTGAGGCTGAGATAGAGGAATTCAAGAGGTTTGTCTTCAGCACCAAAAGTTTCAATCCATATGACCAACATCTCCTAGTGGAGGACCACTCTGCGAGAGTGTATCATCCTTGGATCCAGGGTGTGTCATTGGCCTAAGGAAGACACATGGAGATACTACTATAACTCCTTAAGGCTCAATGAACTAGTCAAAGTGGCTGTAGAATGGTTAGCAATGCACAAGGCAACAACATCTCAGAGAGAAACAACATTAGCAGCAGTAGAGGGCAACAGACCTGCGCTTGACAAAGATAAGAGGAAGGTTGCTGACAACACAGAGGAGAAGAAAAGTTGCAAGTTCAAGGAAGATCCACTTATATTAAGAGAAGATTTAGAGATTGAGACAAATAGGTGAAAACACAAGAGAAGGATTGCACAAAGATAGAGGGAGAAGAAGAAACTGGAGGAGGCAGAGAAAAAGTTGCAAGAGGTGAAGAAAAAACTAACGGAAAAATAAGAGATTCACATAAGAGAGAAAGAAACACATCATGAGTAGGAAAAGAAGGAGGCACATCATGCACACATTGATGAAAATGCACCAATACAGGTTATTGACTCACCACAACTGGCATATAGCAAACAAGGTGAGTAGGCGCACTAATAGGACTTTTCTCAGGATATTGAACAGATGTTGGAACAGATGGACAGAGATGTGGTTCAACCAAAGAAAGATCAGGATGCAGACATCATGCGCAAGGACCAAGGGGTCACTCCACTGGCTTAACCAGATTTGAGAGAAGAAAAAGTCCCAAGTGATTAAGGAGACACTGAAATCCTTAAGGACAATTAGGAAGAACATGTGCACAACATATCCTTTGACGATCACAACATAGAGTTGTGAATTTGCGCAGAGTTCCCTCTCCAGATTTCCATGTATCTCCTACACATTTTAAAGAAGGAGTGATCATGTCCAATGTGCATAGACATCTAGTTGCAGTGGTCGATGCTACAAAGGCATATGCTAAAACCACCAACTCAAGTGTGAGATTCTTGATAGTTGAGAATGAGCGCATGGCTAAAGAGTTTCAAACGGCCAAGCAGAGAGAAGAGCAAGCTACCAAATCCAGCATATTAGAGTTGAAGAAAGAGATACTTTATGAAGTACCATCCCTCAAGACAATCATGTAGAAATTGTACTTCAGGTTCATCGCTACGCATAAGTCAGTTGTCCATCTTAATGGTTGACAACAACGATGTGCTAGAAGAGCACACATCTTGACATACATACACACTATTGTCAATCACATGCAGATATGGACAATGAGGTACAATGAATCCCAATTGTACTTTCCAAATATGATGAAGCCAAAGGAAATGGAGTTGAAGGCATGCATCTGGAATCAGATCTGGAACTATGAGGAACTCCCACAACTCATCACCAACTTACAGGCTTCACATGCATGGTTATTCTGGAACATGGATGTCATTGTGCACATGTATGCGATCCCATCCATTGGCACACTCACCGAAGTGCAAGCAAGAACCAAGTCCGACCTGGAGTTGGACATGTACTTCGAGCAGTTGATGCGCATAGCCACCAGTGCATATTTGGAGATGAACACAGACACTATGCACCAGTATGTCACTGGTCTGACTACACTCAAGACCATGATGCACATGGTATATGATGATTTGGACAAAGGTGCCAAACCAATGTACCTAGATTCAACAGAGGTAAGAGTTCACTTTTAGAAGGATGTCACCACAGAGAATGCAGAAACCATAGCAGACTACCAAGATTGGCATCAGTTTTCCACCATCGATCATGAAGAGGATGTCAACGAGTTAGCCTTCCCACAGCTATCTAAATCTCAGTGATGTATTGTATGGCTTACTCAAGCCAATTTTTGTCTCACATGGGTACATGTGCAAATTGTAAAGTGAAAGACCAAGTGTCAATAGTAGAATGTAAACAATCATGTGTAAGTTGAAGAGTCATAAGAGTAGTTGAAGATTCATAAAGAGGAATGTCAAGGGTCACTGCACCCTTTGCTACATATAGAACCTCATAACTCATTGTACAAGCTTTTAGGAGCCAAGATTCTGATAGGTATAACTTAGAGAAAGCTTGGAGTGTATTGAAATGAGCCTTGACTTCTTCACAATGCAAAGAGAGTACATCTCTTTGAAGGAGCAGGCGGCAGTGACTATAACGTTCCACTATTGGGGCTAGTGGATGTAATGGTTATATGTATGATTGGATCTTTCACTCTTTTAATATAATAGAGCCAACACATTTCATGCATATATTGTTATTATAGTTCGACTATTCCGGTTACTCTAATGATGTATGTAGTTGTAACTTACCCATGTATGTATGGACTATTCTGTATGTGTTTGTATGAATCTTATCGAAGCATGTTATTGGTATAACTCATCACTTTGGATTGTTGACTATTCTACTTTCTATTTCATGATGTCTTTCATCTTGTGTGTTCCCTTTCAAGTTGCGTGCTATCACAAGCTTCTAAGGGGTGCACTCTTCTCCCCTTCAATGTGTTAGAGCCTTTCATGCACCTTCCCTGACTTTCTGCAAGGTCACACCCTTGCCTCCAACAAGGATATCTTACTTTCCTCTGTGCACAACCACAGTCAAGGAAATGCTGTACTAACCACTGCTGGGACTTGTACTCCAAATAGTCTGTCTCGTTGCGACTTCTTACCGGGGAGATCCCCTGAAATTTTGGTGGGTCCAGCACCATCAACATTTCTAGTGCTTAAAGGAGGACCAGATGACAAGCTAAGTTCTCACAATCTATTTTGAATCTTCATACATCTATCATGGAGTATGTTGCAGTTTACCCTTTGCAATGTTTGTTCCATGAATAGATCTTTGAAGTCGAGAGGGATTTCTGGGATGACTTGTCAGAAATCACGTATTATGGTGAAGGCGTAGTATCCTAGCCTAAGCACTTAGATGACTTCCAGGCACTCATGTAGAATGTGGAAGGTTTTAATGAAATAGAGGTATGTACACTACTCGCACACACTTCGTGAATACCCATTGCTATGGTGTCACATGTTGCCTACTAATTGCATTCTCTGATTCAAACAGTTCAATGTTCTAATAGAATTTGTTTTCCACCATTTTGATCCTGAAGCACTTGATAAAAAATGTTACAACAATGAAAGGCCCCACATGAATCTCTAAAGGAATTTTGGTAGCACTTCTATCCTCTCTTTTTTGAAGCTCCGAAAAGAAAGATGAAGTTCCAATATATTTGGGACAGATATGAGTATATATGTATCAAATCACTCTATTCCAAAGTGAAGAAAAAGATCAAACCCCGCTCATCATACTTCAGTAATGGAGCTACACAATATCAAGAGGATATTGTTGCTACTAAAAGTGACTGTCTTCCTTCCCCTCATCAAACAGCTCCACCCTCGCAAAGTGATCTGGGAGAGCGTGCACACAATTTTGTTCAACTGTCACATCCTCCCACCCTCACTACTCCAAATTTCTGCACAGATTTGGTTGGGAAGCCCATGGGTTGTCATATGCACTTTTTACCTCAATCTTTGTCTTCGCATTCTACTAATCCTCTAGATTGTACTGTCTTGTGTTATTCCGTTCCGAACTCCACACTTGTTGTGAATGAGGATCAAGTTATTCACGGAGTTGATGTTGGACAACCAACATGTATTGTCATTTATGATGAGTATGATTTGGAACTCGAACATGAACCTACGGTGAAGGATGACCCCCTTCTATCTGCGCCTCCTTCGCTTTTTCCTGACATATTTGGTGATTCTACTATCTCTAATTTTCCTTGTGTAAGTTCATCCTCAGATGCATATATTCCCGATCATTCGTAGAACACACCCGATGTCAATCCATCATTTGATAGCAGAGAGGACAAATATTACATTGAAAATCAACTCGATTTTTCATCTACTTATTTTGGAAACATAGAGGGTGAACATTCTTGCTTCTCATTTACCCCTTTATATGATTCATTAGATCTTGAGGATGCTAATGAACTCATTGATTTTTCTGATCATATTTGTCGTGATCTCTTTACTCCTATATTCGATCATGATGTTGATTCAATCATTGTTGATCTTTCAAAGCCACCCGTTTATGATGATCTATCTGTCGATGAATTCAAAACCCTACAAGCTTTCGAGGATGTTTAGCCTGAGCTGATGGTTATGATAGGTCCTCGCTTCCTTGAGGTTAGTTCCACTTCCAATCAGGAAATTGTTGAACCACCCAAGGCTCCTCATCACTCATCTGTATGCATTTAAGATCAATCCAATACATAGATTTCACCTCCTCCACCTAAATCACATGATCCCAAAGCTCATGCATTGGAGGAATCATACACATCAAGCACACTTGTAAGGTGTAAGTTGTCTATTTTTCTCATGTTTTCTTTTCTGTCATAGTCAGAAGAGTGCACATGCTTATCATCTGCACGCAGTGTGTCACAACACCATGTTAAGTCCACAAAATTCTTATCTTGTGCTTTCACTCTTTTATTTTCTGTGGACGCATTTAAACTTAGAGTTTGTTTGTCTTCATTGTTATATCTTTCATGTTTGCTAGTTCACTTGACTATCCTTTTCATGAACCATGCCTTCATCAACATGGGTCAACCAATGTGCTAGTGGTTGCATTGCAAATATCACTTCACATGAGCAAGCCCATGCACCATTAGCTTAGGAGTAGGATTGTGTTTGCTTTATATCTTTTTTTCTTGCATGCATGTTTACTTTGTTTGTTTGTTTGTTTGCTTGCTTGCTTGCCTTATTTTTGTACTTGATTTTATTTTGCATATGCTTCTGATCCTTGCTTTATTGTTTTGTTTTCTTGTTTATGTCCATAGGTTAGTTTCACATGAAACCATGTATGACTCTTAAGACAAGTAGGGTGAAGTACAAGAGGACTTGTATAGCTATCAACACTTGGTTATCTATTGTCTTATCTCTTTATGATACACCAATGGAAAATATGTTATGTTTGAAGTGAATCTTGGTGAAAACACAACACTTGCACTCTAACTAGTACCACCTACTCTTGTCAGTTGTTTTTGGGTTAACCCTTGCCAGCTCAGTCAAGTAGAGTAAGGTGAGGGGGGAAACCTTAACAAGTATGTAAAAGGTATATATAACATACTTCTCTAAAGGAACAACCTATTCTTCTCTCAATAAGTTGGGTTCCTTCTTCTTCCTCTGAAATAAATAAGTGCCTATGTACAGTTCTATAAAAATTAAAAAAAGATTAAAAAATGAAAATATGGAAAAATTGAAAGATGAATAAGGAAAAAGAAGAGAAAGGCTTCATGTGTAGATAAGTGATGCAAGTAACTTCGTCAGGGTACTGACCAGGGTCGCTGGTAGTAGAGCGATGCTTGTGTTCCTGCGTGACTCCACTAAGGTACTGTCCAAGCTTACTGGTAGTAGAGCAACACCAAAGATGAAACTTAAACTATGTCAGACATATTACTTGTGCACCAATTTACCCTTCCTCCCCAATCAAAAAAACTAAATTGACTTGGCTTAAAATGTGTGCTGACTGATCAAGAATATAGGAGGTGCTACATATTTCACTGAATCTACTGTGGAAACCAAGATGATCAAAGAATCGAACAATACTTCTAGAGGAGTTAACCTTGCTTTTCATGAAATAAGTTCCATTTAGAGAGCTAGAGTTCTACCAGTGTGTCACCAATGTTGTAGCAGCTACAACCATCCTCCAAAATTTTTCCTTAGCTTTGTTTTGGAGCCTCCCTGCCAGCCATCCTGAGTAGCATGTCTTGCACTACCCAGGTACTTATGCTTTTAGTTGATTTTCTTTGGCTTATCATCTTGTGCTCACTAACTTGTTTTCCCTTCACCCGCAATCTAACCTCCTGTGACTTGGTATTTAGTCGGTTCTTGTGCTGACTTGGAGAATTGCATAGAACTAGAGGGAAACTAACCTTGCTCTCTAGAATTGTGCAGTGCATCATGGAAGCCAATTACACTCTAAAATTGTGCAGAGCATGTAGGATACCTTCCCCAATAAAATTACGTCGAGCAGCCTATCATTGATCTTTCTCTCAAAATTTGCGCAGTTCTAGCTTGTAGCCTTGGCATTAGTCCATAAATTTTGCATAGCTTGAGTGGAAGCCAAAGCTACTCGGCCTAGAAATTGTGCATAAGTCATCCGAAGGCTTTTTGTTCGTTGCATGTGTTCACAAGTTGACTGGTTCCCTTCAGGACTATGCAATCTTGCCTTGCATTCATGGGCATCCTTTTCCCAAAAAAAATAAAAGAGAAGAAAACAAAACACATGCCTAGATTTTAGGGATCTATTTTTAGCAGCTGGCGATTACATGCAAAAGTTGTTTTAGAAATCTCCCGCCAAATGTCACTTTTTCCAAGATTTGTGTCATGCGTGTCATAAGCCTTAATCTTGTAAAATCTATTTATTTGATGCTTCATATCTCATTCTTCACTTCGATCCTAGAGCTCTTGCATTCCAAACACACCGAGGAATATTCGACACACTC
This sequence comes from Pinus tabuliformis, assembly GCA_031772625.1. Lineage (NCBI taxonomy): Eukaryota > Viridiplantae > Streptophyta > Pinopsida > Pinales > Pinaceae > Pinus > Pinus tabuliformis. The sequence goes on from CM062817.1 coordinate 964,270,981, forward strand.
ATTGTAACTTTTTCCAAGTTTGGTTTTCATGTCTTTTGCTGCTTTTCTATTGCTTTTTGTATTTGGTTTTGTGTGAGTGTTGTTTTCTTGGTTTTATTGAATGCTTGTTGTTGTTTTAATGCATGTTAGCTTGTATAAGCATCATTTTGATTTTTTCATTTCATTTCGTTGCTATCACATGCATGACATTGTTTTTGCATTAACAGTCGTCGTTGCGGTAACTCGCTTCACACACTTAGATTTTTTCCCATCTTACTGAATCATACACTTACCAATTGCATTCATGTTCATTAACTCATTTCTGCTCCAAGATTTTCTCATGCATTCAGTCCTTACTATTTTTAGTTGCCCATCGGCGGGTCTGAACTGCCTTGGCCCATACCTTGTTTTGCTCGACTTTCACTATGCATTTTTGGGATGGAAGGCCTTGCATTACTCCCAAAAATTTCATAGATAATACCTCACATTGACCTCTCAGGATGTGCTCTGTGTAATTCTGAGAGGAAATGCCTCAGTTGGCCCCCGAGATTACGTAGTGCAATTTTCCCGGGTAATAGTCACAACTAATGAAACTGCGCATTGTGCATTTCCAGTCCTCAGCAGGAAAAGATGGACGATGATCTATACAGTTTTAGTAGTTAGTCATCTCACTGGTAGCCAAGAGTATTCTCTGCATAGTTCTAGCAGTCAGTCTCCTAGCCTCTCCCAAATAAAATTGGCAACTTTTCCCATCAGTCACCCAAGTGCATTGCATGTCAGTCCTCAACTTTATTTTGGTTTTCAATGAAAAATTTGCTTGCCATGAGTGTTTCTCTATCTCTAGGTATCAAAATTGTTCATCAGTCTCTCAACATTACAGGTACAATGGCTTCCAAGAGAGCAGGCTCAAAGGACACCATTGAGAGCGCAACCAGAGATGTGGTCGAGCAAGTGTCTATGATCTTGCCCATCTATGAAGACACTAAGTTGTTCATAGAAAAGGAGATCAAGATCAAATGGCAAGACACCAATGACATATTTTTAGACACCTTTGAGGAAAATTTGGAGGACAACAAAGTCTATGTCAACATACACAAGTCTAGCTTGTACCGGCTTGCATGCAGATATCCTGCATTGCCATGTGCGGACTTGATCTACTAGATTGTCGCACATACTAATCTAGAGATAATTTTGTTGAGTAGTGTCAGTGGAATAGAAATTTCTACCTTCAGGGCAAGAACTTTCAGGGGATGTATCACTTTCCGCAACCGGTGAAGACAATGGATGCACCACTCACTAATCCTAGTAACAGTGCAAACTCAAGATACATTTTGAAGAGCTGGCTAAGAGAGCCATCTAAGTTCAGGAAAACACCCAAATAGGTATACAAGGAAAAGATATTGTGGAAGGATTATCAGTTCTTGGTCACCTTCACATGCCACTTATACGACCAGGAGAGTATAGAGACCTTCCTGCAGAGGTGGGTGATTGTGTTGGATTAGCTGGCAAGCGAAGGAAAACCTTTCAATTGGTCTGACATGTTGGCTTTCCAGCTGAAGGGTCAAGTAAAAGATGCATGACATCCACCCAAGGGTCAGTAAGAAAAGATCTTCATGTCTGCCTACATGCTTGATGCAATCTATGCCTGTTAGTAATTTCCTAGCTTGGGTTGAGCATGGACACCTTCAGAAATCTCTGTGCACATCTATTGCAGGTTGTTCTCCGAGTGCAGTTTCCATGGAGTTATACTACAACTACCAGAACACTTCATCACCCCGATGTACAGGATAGTATTTGACCAGGATCTTCCTTGCATGTCACAGGAAGCAATGGAGGCATTGGTGAATATAGAAGATTGGTATTCCTCACCCCTTGGCTCCTTCATCCGAATGTATAGTGCAGAGAAGGCTCCATATGTGTTACTGAAGTTTCCCATGGACAAGATGGTCATGCAAGAGGTTACATACCATATCATGATAGGGTTTTCAATGAGAATGCGTAATAAGAAGAAGGCACCTTGGCCTGCTCTTCCTTTGTGGATCAAGTTGTATGAGATCCAAAATCTCAAGCATGCTTCAGTCAAGAAAGTGGAATTCAATAGGTTCACCTTTGGAACCCGAAATTTCAATCTTTATGACTTGCATTGCTTAGGGGAGGACCACTGGGCGAGAGTGTATCATCCTTGGATCCACAGGGCATGTCATTGGCCTTAAGAAGACCCATGGAGATACTGCTATAACTCCTCAAGGCTCAATGGACTAGTCAGAGTAGTTGTAGAATGGTTAGAAATACACAAGGCAACATCATCTCAAAGAGAAGCAACATTAGCAGTAATAGAGGGTAGTAGACGTGCACTTGACAAAGGCAAGAGGAAGGTTGCTGATAGCACAGAGGCAGAGAGAAGATGCAAGTTCAAGGCAGATTGACTTGTATTGAGAACAAATTTGGAGTTTGAGGAAAAGAAGCGACAATGTAACAAAAGGATTGCACAAAGACAGAGGGAGAAGCAGAAACTAGAGGAGGCAGATAAGAAGTTACAAGAGGTGAACCAACAACTAAGGGAAGAACAAGAGTTACATATATGGGCAATGAGGTACAAGGGATCCCCATTGTACTTGCCAAAGGTGATGAAGAAAAAGGCAGTGGAGTTGAAGGCATGCATCCAGAATCATATTCGGAACTATGGGGAACTCCCATAGCTCATCGCAAGCTTATAGGCTTCAAATGCACAATTTTTTAGGAACATGGATGTCATTGTGCACATGCCTGCGATCCCATCCATTGGCACACTAACCCAGGTGCAAGTAAAGAACCAATTCCGATTGGAGATGGACATGTACCTCGAGCAGTTTATGCACATAGCTGCCAGCGTAGATTTGGAGATGAGCACAGACACTATGCACCATAATTTCATTGGTCCAATTGCATTCAAGACCATGATGCACTTGCTATATGATGAGTTGGACAAAGGTGCCAAATTAGTGTACCCAGATGCAACAGAAGCAAGAGTTCACTTTCAAAAGGATGTCACCATGGATCACCAAGAGGATATCGATGAGTTATTCTACCCATAGTTGTCTGAGTCTCAGTGATGTCTTTTATGTCTTACTCAGGCCCATTTTTTTCTGACATGGGTACATGTACAGATTGTATTGTAAACATGTTGTAACGTGAAAGACCAAGTGTCAATGGTAGAATGTAAATAGTCACGTGTAAGTTGAAGAGTCGTGAGGGTAGTTGAAGAGTCACAAAGGGGAATGTCAAGGGTCACCCCACCCTTTCCTATATATAGAACCTCATACATCATTGTACAACATTTTGGGAGCCAAGCTTCTAATAGGTATAACTTAGAGAAAGCTTGGAGCATATTGTAACAATCTTTGGCTTCTCCATAGTGAAGAGCGAGTACATCTCTTTGGAGGAGCAGGCGACAGTGGCTGTAACATTACACTATTGGGGTTAGTGGATGTCATGGTTATATGTATGATTGGATCTTTCACTCTTTTAATATAATAGAGCCATCATGTTTCATGCATATATTGTTATTGTAGTTCGACTATTCTGGTTACTCTAACAATGTATGTAGTTGTAATTCACCCATGTATGTATAGACTATTCCGTATGTGTTTGTATGAATCTTATCGAAGCATGTTGTTGGTATAACTCATCACTTTGGATTTTCGACTATTCTTCTTTCCATTTTGTGATATCTTTCAGCTCATGTGTTCCCTTTCAAGCTGCATGCTATCACAAGCTTCTATGGGATGCACTCTTCTCCCCTTTCATGTGTTAGAGCCTTTCATGCACCTCCCTTGCCTTGCTGCAAGGTCACACCCTTGCTTCCAACAAGGATATCTTACTTTCGTCTCTGCGCAACCACAGTCAAGGTGATACTGTACTACCCACTTCTAGGACTCCTACACCAAATGATATGAGGTCTAGTTGGGACTTCTTACCAGGGATATCCATTGACATGTTTGCAGGTTCAACACCGTAAACACAACCTTAAATTTTCACTTCCATAAAATGGGATTGTTTCATAGGACATATCCATTTGTAAGATTCCTCCAAGCTTAGCACAACAAGATATTGATAACAACATACCAAATTTAGGAGGAATGTTTGTAACAACTATATCCAATACTATGCTCTTTATAGGTATTTGAGCAAGAGTAACAACTAAATCTTTGATTAATCCTAAGTAAGGAACTTTCTTTGAATCAAATGTGTAAAAATCATGATAAGGCCTAGTAATTTGGAACTGAAGTTGGTCCATGATAACTTTAGGCATCATATTATGGGAAGCACCAAAATCTAGCATACAGTTGTACAAAAGAAAATCATGAAGTTTTAATGTAACATATAAAGTTGGCACACTTTCATCTATCATATCTGAACTAGGCCAAAAATATATTGAAGGCTTCTCATCCTGTAGGCTAATCACGTCTCCTTCAACGTCTACACTTGAAGATTGTATCCTTTTGGAAACCTGTTGCTCATAACCTAGATTCCTCGAAAGTTGAGATAAGGGAATCAAAATTTTTACACTTTCTAATTACCTTTCAACATTAAAGATAGTTGGAATAGATTTATTTGTAGAAGATTGCACTTTTAACTGATCTTGAGGTTGAACAGATGGTGTTTCAGTAGCTTTGTCTTGAGGCTCATCAAAGGTAACCTTTTTTACAGGCCTACCAGGACCTTGTTTGGGTCTTAGTTCATATCTTCTATTTAGTTCAGCAATGAGAAACTAAAAAAAAAGCTTGATATTTATAAACTTAAGTGGATATTTTATCTTGAGAAAGAGGTTGATCCTGACTGATAGGGACAATATTATTTTGAGATGATGGATCATCAAAATAATTAATATCATTTGTGACAACTAGGATTTCTTCTTCAGGGCCTTGATCATCAATCATTAATGGAGGTTTAGTTTGTTGGTAATTATTTGGTCATTGCAAAATTTGTGGCTAGCAAGGCCTTCTATATTTTACTGGAGGTCTATTTGCACCGTATTTGGCTACTCTGGACTGAGTTTCAAATATTGAAATTCTATTGGAAAAATTTATTAATAATGAATTTATTTCATCAATTTTGTGTTCCTCTTCTTTATTCTTTGATGATGAAGTACTTTATTATCTATCTTTCATTTTGCTTTCATATTTGTCTACCTTTTTTTTCAATTTACTAGATGTTGACTTGTTAGATGCTACCTCAATTGCATTGGTTTGCATATCTGCTAAGGTTTCAAAATTTCTTTCTCTAAGCATTAAAATAAAATCATCATCAAATGCTTTAGAAAATTTAACTTTAGCTACAGTGGTTGGGGGTTTACAATGTGATGGCATCTTATTGTAGGTCTTATTAAATATTTTGATAAAATCAGCAATAGGTTCATCGGGATTTCTTCTCAAATCTTAAAATTCTATTAAATAATACATAGGATCTTTTTAATTCCCCACTGATTTTTTAATATGTTGGTTAATTCAACTCATGTATTTATATAATTTTCTTGTAATTTCTTGAACCATGTTCTAACATTTCCCTCTAATGATTGAAAAAATATTCTTGTATAAACACCCTCATGTTCAATATTCATATTGTCTGCAAAAATCAAGAAATGCAGCCAAATGATCTTCTGCAGATGGCATTGTTTCTCCATTAAATCTAGGAAGATGTTTCAAATATCCTTTAGGAAAATCATGAATTTGATTAGCTGGTAGAAGTACTAATGTTTCCTGTGTTTTTAGAATTGGACTAAATCCAACCATTTGGTGTTGTAATAAAATTGCTTGTTTAGGAGAGCGATCTTTGTTTGAAGATGATTGAGATAGGGGTTTAGGCTTCTTGAAAAAATGAGGATGAACAACTAGTTTTTGGACTTCATGTATGATTTTATCTTGATCTTTAAAGGCTAAAGGATTTGTATAAATATTGAGTTCCTCTTCAAGCTTGGTAGAAATAGAAGGATAAGTATGTACAACAGAGGAAAGAAAATCAGTTGGTTTCAATTTAGATAAATCAAGTTAAATATCTTATTTTGTATCAGATGCTTCTAAAAGGGAAGCAGGAAACTTAAAGGACTCAAGTTGGTGGGATAAGAATTCATATTGAATATATACTCCTTTAGAGAGGATTTCTATAACTTTAGGTGGTAAATATGATAATTCTAAATCGATTGGGGTTGATTGAAAAGGCTCAACTTTTGAAATTGCTTCAGGTGAAAGAAAGGCAGAAGTAGAAGTCAAAGCTTCTAATCTACGTAAAAGAGATGCAATTCTCACAAGTCTCTCTGGATCTGATAATGGAGAGAATATATTTGGATTTGAATGAGAACTAGTATTCCTGCATGAAGCGAGATTTGATATGTGAACTCGCCAGGTGAAATATTTTACCCTGCTAACCTCTTATTCACCATTAAGAGGTAAGTCTGATCGTTGTCCCAGGGAAATAACTTCAAAATTTGTTCCTGGGTTACGGTGCCAATTTGATGTTGTATCTTTGTAGATAGTTCTAGGTTAGGGGACTATGCCCAAATCTAAGTAGGGGTTTTAATTGAGTTGGATGACCAATTCATTAAACCTTTAACACTTGTATAATTTAAATATTTCTAAGAAGTTCAAAGGGATGATTTTCATTCATAATAGCATAAGATCTATGAATAGATTTTAAAATTTGAAAGGGAGAAGATATGTGATAACAAAACATTCATACTAAATACTTAATTAATCAAATACAATTGGTGCATGCCAAAGAATTCTACAACCAAACAATATATATTCAAGAGATGATAGAAGGAAAAAATTTAAAGATGCAGAGGAGCTAATTTAAACATATTGACCAATTAGTTAATCTCCATAAAGATGATAAATTTTCAATGGGCTATTAGGGAAGTTAATACTTAACTTAGCCTTACCCTAATCCTATGTTACCTTGAATATATGATGAAAAACAGAGATGAATAAACCAAAAAGACTCACATGAATACAAATGTTGTTAAGAGTGAAGTCAAAATCCTTTTCTTATCTTCAAAATGTTTTAGAAGAGTACAATATTGGCAATGGATGATCACAAGGGTTCAACCATTCTTACTTTGAATTAAAAAATATTTATAGAGTGTAAAAAAAAAATATCTAAATTTTATAATTATTTTACAAAACACGATATTTATCTAAAACTATTTGGATATATCAAACAAATACAATATAAAATAAACTTTTCTGAAATTGATTGCATATCCAACACTTTATTCAAGGGTGTCGTTGATGGTTGTTACCTGAAAATATAGTTTTTCTCTTTATGCCCCTTCTTTCATTGTGATGGCCCCGAAAAAGTGCATTCATCTCCTGTTATTCTATGTTGGTACCCTGAAAAACTGCATTAAATTTTACTCGATAAGCTCGAGTAATTTGTCCCATCTCTTGTCATCTGGAATGTAAAATTTAATTACATTTCATTATGCTTCAACCACCATTGTGTACTTTTCAAAAATTGGCCTAGTGATAAATAAATGTTTAGTTTCATGTTGGATAAATATATCATATTCCAAGCCTTCAATGAATGCTTTACCATTGACGATTCCTTTGACTTTAGCAAATTTTGATCTATTTGCTGCTATCTCATGTAATGTCTTCTGGTAATTTTCTAGTGGATTCAATTGGCCACTAGAATCTCTTAGAGGTGGAATTCCCTTCTGGCATGAGATATTAAAATTTTTGTGGAATTTATTTACCTACACTTCTAAGTTTTGACATCTATTTTCTAATTGCAACATCAACTTTATTTTAGTCAAAACTCTTCTTACTTATAACACTATATTAGTCTTGTCTTCAATTCCTAATTCCTCCAATTCTTATTTATTCTTGGAATTCAACACTTTGATTATCTTGGTTGCTTCTCCTAACTTGTGATCTAAGTCTTCTTTTATTTATGTTATGGTTTCCTTTGATCTTGTCACCAGTTCTTCTTGTTCAAATATGATCTCAATAGATGTCTAGAGTTCAGTTATGGTTGAATTGATATTAACCCATATTTTTTCCTTTGCTTTAGATAAAGGTCTGCATTGTCAGTGATTCGTCTTCATATTTTTCAAGTTGTTTGGTTAGCTTGAAGTTTTTCCATAGTTCAAATATATATGCATTATTTGATTTGATTTTTTTTCCTCCACTTTATGCAATGTTTTTTTTTTTTTTTTTTTATCTTCTCAATCTCCGCATTCCTTAAAGATAAATATCCCATGGCCTTTGATAATATTTATGTTATTTCCTCACTGGCTACCTCTATTTTCACTGTAGTTGTTCCTGCACTTGTCTACTATCCTTTTTCCTTTAGCAAGATATCCATGTCGGCCTCCATTTTTTGAATTTGGATTTTTTGTTTCACAATCATTTTTAGCATGTTCTCCTCCTCTTTTTCCAACTTTCCTACTTCGTTTTCCTGTGGATGTTTTATTGTAGGCGGTTTTAGCTTCTTTCTAAGTTCTCGAATGTCTACATTTATTCTTTTGATTATTTCTTCAATAGCATGGACATCACTAGGATCCACTCCTAGCTTTATCCTCATATCTTCCAGCCCCTTTATTCTAGTATCCTTGGATAGAGAAGACATTCTTTTCAATTTATGTTGGGAATGAGTATTATTTAAGGAGGCTTGTAGCTTAGAAGTTGTCATGGTTGAGCTTGTTAATGTAGAATAAATAATTTCACCTACTTGCTTGTGAAGATCAATTTGATCTATAGGGTGTATTTTCTTAGTATCAAAAGAAAACATAGAATATTTATAGTCATGTGCACTCTTAGGAATTGGTACTTTTTGTTCAAGGAATTCCAACTAAAAATTCCCTTTATTGGGGTCTACTGCAAATAAATTCCTGTGTTGAGTAGTGGAATATTATTTCCAAAACTCAACATAGGTGGAGGTTTTTAGTGCTTCATTATTTTTCTTCATCTCTATGAATCTAGAAAATAAATTTTCTTGTCCTGAAGATGGAGGAATGGGAGAAGTATTAGAATCAATAACTATTTCTTTAGTTTGCTGAAATGAAAAAGAAGGCTCGCTGGATAACACTACTGTAGATTCTTCTTTTGAATTTGTGCCTTCTGATACCTCGTCTTCTATATTTATTGTTTTCTTCTTTTGAGAAATTTGAAAGCAGATGCTTTAGGTTCTGAAATTGTAGGTGAGACACTTTCTATTGGTCATTTAAGCTCTTTTTCTTTCAGTCTTGGAGTTTCCAATGTTGTCTGACTGGAGGTATGTTGTTCAATTTCTTGTATATTACTTTCTTCCCACTCTTCTCTGTTACTAACTTTTTCTTGGTTTTGATATGTGTACATAGGGTGTTGACTTTTTCTCAATCCTTACCTTTAAAATCACTCCTACGAGGTCATAAGGCCAATGGAAAATGAGTCTAAAATTCATATATTTAAGTAGAATGCCTACTTCCTTTTTTTCTACCTTGGTTTTAACAATAAATGGACCAATCTATGACTTTAATTTAAACAAAAAAATATGTTTTCTTCCCACAAATTGTATATCATGCATATTCATTCTTTTCCTAATAAATTCTAAGGAAAAAATCCTCATAGGAAGAAAAAATGGTAATCTATAAGGTGGCAGCTCATAACCATATATTATAATTTTTGAAAAGTTATGGTATAGATACTAGTCTCCAACTTTGGACTTCTCACTTAGGTGTGTAATCCTTTTATCTCTCTAGAAATCCTAGGAACTGCATCACTCCTTAATAGATAAAGTGACATATGCAAGAATTTGTTGACAAAGTCACTGAAAGAGTAGGCTTCAGAATTTTTCCCTACTAATGAGGTCCAATGAATTATTGATTATGGATTTCCTTCTGCATCTAACTTTTGTGGAGGGAACTTGAATTTTTCTGATTTATTATATAAAAACAAATAGACCAAAATTGACTAATGCTTGAATGATCCTTCATCATTAAACTTGAGAAACTAATTATGAATTATATCTGACAAGAATTGATTGAAATTAAATATAATTGAGGGTTTCTTACCAGATGAAAAACTAATAAGAATCCTAAGATAGCTTCGTCTACCCACTAATCATTTGGATACCCTAACATATAAGAAACTATGGAAATTACTTGCCTAGACATATCAAGAAATATTGCAGAGGAATAGAGTGGATTTGTCCTAGGAAATTCATATTCTCAGGTAGGAATGACTCAAAAATATGAGCTCTCTGTTGGAAATTAAACTTCTGATAAATCTCCATAAGTGGAGCAGCAAAAAAAGGGTGAAGGGAGTCTTGTGGATTTAATTGTAGAGCTTGGAAGATTGATTCAGAGGTTATGGACAAAATAATTTCATTATTTCTAGCGACTATAGCTCTTTGACTTGGGAGGTATCAGACTTCTTCCCAGGTGACAAATTCTAGGAAATGGTGAGTCCGGGGGAAACAAAACTACAGGAGCAAGGATTCCCGGAAGGATAATTAATTGATGGCAACCTCATACTTCTGAAATTACCAATTTTGATCAAATTCAGAGTGGGTTTATGTGATTTTGAATTGGGTGCCAATGAGAGGTATATCACCTACGTTAATTACAGGGGTAGGAGGGGACTCTCGATAGCTACCTTGGATTTTCCCTTATTGCTTGCCATTTTGGAAAGAATAAAATCACAGGAAATGATTGAGAATTGTACCTAGGAGTGATGGCAACTAATAGTTGATTGTCACTAGAGTTTGTTCAGATCACATTCAAAATACTCTAGTTGCAGGTGGAAGGTGAAAGAGTTTAGCTTTAGAAGGAATAATGGTTTTATTATGATGATCATAACGAATTTTGTTAGGTTAACCATTAATGGAACAGGGAATTAAATGAATTAGACATTTTTGGAAGTTATTAATGCTATAACGGTCAACTAGTCAATTTATTATGAGGGATAGTTATGACCAGAAATAACAAAGAGTTAGCGAAGGCTAGAAAATAGCGGGAAGTTTGGTGGAGGGGAAAGTCATTTTGCGGGAGTGGGGGCAGGTAGCAACAATATGTGGTTTTAGGTAAGGGGGGTCCCTCAATCAATAGGAGAGAAACATGTATGCCAGAGCGAGATAGGGGAAACCACTTTTCGGACCCCCTCTTCGTTAACTTTCAAGAGTGTGGGGGGTCCCACAATCCATTTGTCGTCGTTGATCTAGGCACGTGTAGTCTTGACTATTAAAATCTGCATGGTGATGATCTTCTTCAGTGGCAATTAAAATCAAACTTTATTTACAATATATTGTTAAAAAAAACTATTTAATTGGTGAATTAAAAATATAATGAACGACATTTAAATTTTCTCGCTTATTCTCATGCATAATAAGACTTCTCTATTTTTTCTTTTATTTCTTTTTTCTCTTTTCTCTATTTTTATTTTATTTTTCATTTCTTCTTATTTCTTACTTTTCTATTTTTTGAAATCAATAGAAATTTGTAAAAAAATTCTAAGGGTAAAAATAAGTTACAACAAGGACTTCACATCGGGGATACCCCTTGTATGTTTGCGGTAATCCAGCATTGTCAACATTTTGATACTAAGTGATACTAATTTAAAATAATGCCAATTATTGAATTGATGCCACTGATAACAATTGTTGTTCACTTGAAAATTGAGTGTCCTAATCCTCTAACCATGCTCCTTTCACAACAAATATGATGCCCAATACCAATTACCAATAGAACAAAATCACAAAATCAATCCATGTTGAAGCAAACACCATTAGCCTCTATCTTGCAAAAAAAAACTAATACCAATTAATGATACCATTTTCAATGCATAATATGACACTCAAATCTTGGCTTGAGTATTACTCCCCATATGGCTATGATCCCTTCTTTCATTAGGAATTTGCAGCTAATACTTGCAGAAGAAACTTCAGTAGTAAGCAAATCATCGCCATCCATATTATCAATTTGATTTGAAAACAACATTCAATACTTCCCTTATCCTTTATATGCATTCCTTAGCATATTCCTTTCTACTCCTTTCTCTTGAAGCCAACCTCTTCTTTTTAATGAAGAGAAACCAAGGATCTACTCACCTAAGTAGATCATCTCTCTTTTTCTTCCACACCTGGATATGCTAAGTTTAGTCAAAACAATAAGTTGATTTCATGTGCTTGTTTGCCTAAATGGGTGACCTTCTCGCAAACCACTAATGCTTCTTCATGTTGGCACTAATTAAATCCAATTTGCAATTTTCTTCTTTCTCTTCTGGTTGATTGTGTTCCCTTGGATATCTATCAGGGTTGATACTTCCTTTAGCTGATTGGATTCTTTGTCTGTTGTGGATTATATAAGAGAGATCAATTATAGGAATTTTAGAGTCTGATATATTAAACCTCTATTTATTATCTTCAAAATAAAGCATTTTTTTGTGTTTCCTCCATGCACCAATCGATCTTCCTTTCTTATGAGTGCTAAAATAAATCCTGCATAATTCTCCTTGATTTCTCTCCTCATGATCCATAACTCTATTTGTCGTGTTCTATAAAGAGGTTTTCTCACCAAATTTGCTACTTTATTCCCATACTTCTTACACCTATGGAATTCATCCTTATTCAAAAAGGGGGAAAATGAATTATTCTTCTTACCAAAGCTTATACATGTCTAATTTCTTGGACTCATTCTCTCTCTTTGTACATGTTTATTCAAATTTCCCTTCTGAGGAATTTTTGGCTGTAGCTAAAATAACACATTCCACCTCTATTGTTGCACCTTCTTTTTCGTATCTAGACACTTGGATGAAAATTTTCCTACATTAATACAATAGAAACATATGAGGGGTTGCATACCTTTGTTTTCATTTTTGGAAGTCTTTTGGTCTCCTTGGTGTTGCTTTCTTTTCTCCTCCACTGCAATGTTGTATGATATTCCTTTAACAAAATTCATGGATCCCTTTAATGGTGTTGTTGGGTCACCATCATCTTCCAATGTTATCTCAACTTGAGAGGAACAATGGTTGGTTTGAATCTCCATAAATTCTCCATAATTCTTTGCATGCTTCTGAAGATTCAACATATTCTCCTTTAATATCTTATTTTTCTATTCCAACTCCATATTGATGGCTCTAAATTTCTTGATATCCTCAAGAGATTATATAAGATTCCTCTTCATATAGATATTTTCTTCAATATTTTCCAAGTCAATAGTGGTTCAACTAGATTCACAACAAGTGTTTATTTCACTCTCAAGAGTTTGTTCCCTTGATGACTCTAGAGATTATTTTGTGAGATGTATTTTCTTCCTTTTCTCCAGAGGTGCACCAATTATTTTCTTGACCAATTTCCATATTTTCTATTGCTATTAAAGTAGCTCCCTCTTCACTACAACTAAATGAGAAAATCTCACTTTCACTAGTACTTGCAACTAACCAGTTTGAAGATAAATGTCATATTGTTCTACAATAACAACAAAACGATAACATACTGTTGTGACCACCAACAACCCCCCTCCTTCTTTAATATAGCAATAACACTAAATAAGTGGGGACCCTTAGTAAAAAATCCAAAAAAATTTATAAGAATTTTTGTATTATACTCCTCAAAAAATACATCGCACGGAGAAGAGTGAAACATTTCTTTATGAGCACAATAAACAACTGCGAAGAAGCGACGTGAAATTCATCGCATCGCATACATTAAGGACCACCCATAAATGAAAATCTTAAGAAAACTTCGATGGCCGATATGCAACATCGCATATCGCAACGTCGCATAAGCAGCACACAAATAACTTAACAAATTGCAACGATCTGCGATCTGCGATCTTGCGATGCTGCGATATGCGATAAATGTGATCTGCGATCTTACGATAAATGTGATCTGCGATCTTGCGATGCTACGTTCTGCGATCTTGCGATAAATGCGATCTGCGATCTTGCGATGCTGCGATCTGCGAGTCGTAGAAATCACCCATCACAAATTTTCCTCGGCTCAACATTCAAGAAAAGCTATCCCTAAACCAAAAATTGGGCGCGCACCTTAAAGAAAATTAATGAATGTACGCCAAGGTATTCATGAAGGACAAGTTTTGTGTTTTTTGAAGAGTCAGTTCACTGTGGGTGTCATGATTTTGTACATTCGTAGAGCTTAAAGCTTTCGTGTCAAAATTTATTATCATTACTCCTTTCCTTTGCATGAGCTGCAGGAATAAAAAACAGGAAACAACATGAAGCAATGTGCAGGAAACATATAAGGAAAAAGGGAAAGCGTCAATGTTCGGAGAACAGAGAAGAGATGCCCTCATAAATGGATACCGCATACAACAGAAACACAGATTTCAGAGTGTTACTGAACAGATGCTGATATCAATAGGAAGTTCAACACACAAGGTCAAAAGCTCACAAAAGCAGCATGTTTACAAAATTCTGAAGCTTATGCCCAATAAAGGAAAAAGTGCTAAAAGCGGAAAACGCACCAGAAAGGCCCGAATCAAAGAACAGAGATAGCTTTTGCTAAGAAAATTGTTCAGAAAGCAAAGTCCCTAACTTGCTTAGTCATCCACGAGTCCGGAAACCGAGATAACAAAAGCAGAGGCAGTTTAAGAGGAATTTGGGTTGTTACCAAGTTTATACGCAGCAAATTCACCCAGCCAGAAGATGATTCCCAAAAATATCTTCTAAGTTTACTAAAAAGTGGTGCCAACATTTGCCATTTCTATTTTCGTAGCTCAAGAAAAAGAAGAAGACGACCAGCCGACTCTTCCCAGATGAATGTTGAATGCTCGCAACATTAAGGAGCAAATACAGAAATAGTTAGGAATTAGATTCAATTTTTAGAAATAAGTTTGCTTAGATAAAGGGCGGTCATTTAAACCATATCCGAAATTTATGTAATTAAGTTATTTAGTTAGCAGTATTTAAACCCTTCTCATGCATTTAGAGAAGGGTCCAGAAATTTGTCAAAAACGTGTCCTCGGAACATGCACTTCTGCACCCTCAGAGGAGGTTTTGATGAATGAATGGATCAAGATTTATTAATGTTTGCATTTGATATTTGCTACTGATGTTTCACTTCTGTACTCTTGGTAGATATTAGAACAAGTGGAGATAAATCATTGTTGCTTGAAGCTTATAAGTAGGACCAGTCATAAATGGTACTTTTATCTCTTGGCCATTTCTGCTTATATTCTTAAAGTGATATACAGTTTTTAGTTGTTTATATGCTATTGCATGAATGTTTGAGTTACCATTTGGCACTTTTGTACGGTGGAGTCATTTATTTATGTTTTATATATTAATAACTTATTATGCGATATGTTGTTCACAACTGTTTTGCCTAACTTTTTATGCAAAGTGGTTCATCTTAATTGATTTCCATTCTTATGATAGCTGAATGATCTTTATTACCAGTTATTATTTGAAATCTCTTTAGATTGCATAATAGAAGAAATACATCCCGGGTTAACATAGATTAGATGTGTTATTTTCATTAGATTACAATATCATAGAATTAGATTAAAGTAGCTTAGATTAGAATCCTTAGATCAGCATCATCCAACTCTGCACACACACACACCCTTAGATTGGTAAACTAATCCCATTATCCCCAGTCGAACACGCTATACCAAACGGATAAGGAGCTGCCAACCAAGGTCCGGACCGGGTGGGTATCCCCCTTGTTGTCGACCCGATTTTTGGGGCTTCAACATATTTGGCACTAGAAGGAGGTCCTGAACTATGAATGGCACTTAAATCAAAATCTAAATACCATTCTGAGAGTAAATTTCCCTCATCATCTCCCCCGACTTTTCCAGTATATTTAAATCCAGAGTCAAAAGTCACTCGAGTATCAATCGCTGCTACACACCCTGATATTTCAGACCAGTCTACCATTAAACCTCCTGGAGTCGAATCTCTGATTCACAAACTTCATGGATTTTCCATTTCTCCTCAGAGGTCTGATAAATCTCAAAGCAGTGTGACTTCGCAGTACAATCCTGCTCATCCCCTAACCAAGTTAAAAAGTGAAACATTTGGCATCCAGCCAACTGAGTTGCCTCTTCCCACTAAGAAAAGAGCGAGGAAATCACCACAAGATTCTGACAGTGAGACTCTTTTGTCTACATCGCCCATTTCAACTACCTCACTGCGAAGTCAACCACCCACACCTTCATTCCAAACCATCATCCATCCGTCTACCACAACCCCTCTTCAATCATCCACGATCATAGTATCCTCATCTTCCCAACCACATAGATCATCTCTTGCAATTTTCTCTACTAGCAGCTCAATGATGGCCCAGTCTCCATGGAACAACCCTGGGGCAGTTTTAATGCCTGCGACCTTGAGTCAAATACCGGCCCATCCTAAGAAATGGCTGCCCAAATTCAATCCAGAAGCAGGCATGCTAGCAGAAGAACACATAAACAATTTCATGCTTTCTATCAATCTCAACGGAGTTACTAACGAAGATGCTGTTGTTCGGCTTTTTCCCTATACACTGCAAGGGACAGCCGGGTCATGGTATTTTTCATTACCCTCCGGGTCTATCACAAGTTGGGATATCTTCTAGAATCAATTACTTATCAAGTTTGGTGATGACAGATCAACGACGATGTTGATCAATGACCTATCCAATCTTAAGGCCCAAGCTAGAGAACCTATCAAAGATTTCGATTTACAGTTCAATAAAATTCTCAACAAAATTCCCACTGCTTCCCAACCCAGCGAAGAAGTACGATGTGAATGGTATATTACTGCTTTACCATCAAACATAGCAATCTTCGTGGATAGAGCAAATAAAAGAACCTTAGTTGAAAACATGACAGAGGCGATAGCAGTAGAGAAACGTGTAATAGCCCTGGAAAAGAGATCCGCGATAGAGGAACGCAAGGCTAAAAAAGTCACCTTCAAGGAAGACTCCAAGAAGAAACAAACAAAAGACCCTTTCGATTTGGAAGGATTGTAGAAAGTATTAAAGACCATGTCTAATGAGATGGTTGACATAAAAAAACAAGTAGCAGAAACTTCTTTAAAAAAGCCATGCAGAGCTTTTAAAAGAGGTCCTTCAACAGATGCAAAACCACCCAATGCCATCTCCAATGCTGAAACTAAGGAAGAGGAAGAAGAAGAAAGTGCCACTGAAGGGAAAACCGATGACGAAGAAGTTGTGGAATTACAAGGAATGTGGGATTTCATCCTCCCACAAGAAGAAGATCAAGAAGTATTTCCGGTTAGCACACGAAGCAAAAATCAGCTTGATCCTCCCCAAACTACCCCTAAGCAGAAGAGCGCAAGCCCTACAACAAAAGATAAAGTCACAACAAAGAAAACAACTACTAAAGCGACTCAATCTAGCCCAGTCCGAGCAGATCAAGCAACTCCATCAAAAACACTGATAGTGTCGGATGAAATGGAGTACAATATTATTGATGACATGAAAAAGACTAGGGCTAATATTACCCTTTATGAATTGAGCAAATTGAAGCATCAACAGAAGATACTGATGAAAGAATTACATGTTGTGCCTATTGTACCTTTGCCTACCTCTGTACTCTCTCAAGCTTCCCATAACATGGGAAGACCTCCAACTAACTCGATCAATAAGATTGATCCAAATGATATCGCCTTGATTGGAGGAAGATCAAGATCTCACACTCCCCCGTTTCTTCTCACTTACGAGATATTCAACAAAAATGTGCACAATTGTTTGGTAGATTCTGGTGCTTCATCGAATATTTTGCCCAGATCAATATGTGCTAAGTTAAATGTTCAACCACAAAAATCTGCAGCGCGCATAGTTCAGCTTGATCGATCTCAAGTCGAAGTGGTTGGTGAAATTAATCAAGTAACCATAAGATTGTCATCCAACCCGAAGGTATGTCAAGTTATTGACATTCTTGTGGCTGATATCCCAGAATTCTATGGCTTAATTCTTAGCAGCGATTGTCCGAGAAACTCCATGGATACTTTGCAATCGACTGGTCGCACATGTGGTTACCCTACAATGGTAAACTGAATCAAATAAAGGTTGAACGAGAGTTACACGAGAAGTACATAGTAACGGAATTAGAGGGAGAAAATGAAGCAGTATCGTATAACAACAGTATCATAGGCAATTACTCGGTAGATTCTTTTCTCGGTAATTTCAATGCTCACACATCACCTTACTTAGAAAATTCAGTTTTGTCCCAAGTCGAAATTTTTTCTCAAACTGATAGTTCAAAGTGCGTTAATTTTGTAGATGAACCTGTAAATACATCTTTGTTTTGGAAATTATATTTCGATGGATCTAAATCAAACACAGGAGTAGGAGCAGGATGCGTTCTGATTAGTCCAGAAGGAAACAAGACCATGCTTACGTGCAGACTCGAATTCGATTTCACAAACAATACAGCAGAATATGAAGCCTTGGTGCAAGGCCTATACAAAGCAATCGAGTTAAACATCAAGTATCTTCAAGTCTTCGGAGACTCTGAGATTATCGTCAAGCAGGTACGTAACACTATACATTGCCTATCAGTTCATTTAAAACACTATCAATCTTTGGTACAGGATCTGACTGAGCATTTCATATCATTTAATATTTCTTCAATCCCGAGACTTCAAAACGCAAGCGCAGACCTTTTGGCTAACGTAGCCTTTAGGCTTATTCCCTCCGAAGAATTTAGTCCAGATAGATTCTCAATAGAATTAATCTTTAGACCGTCCATCCCTGACAACATTACAAATTGGAGAGTATTCAATGACGATCCTGATATTGTAAATTTCCTCACTTCTGAAGGATCCTACTCCAATCAGATAATTGACGAAGACCATCACGATCGACAAATACAACAAAATAGCACTGATAATGCTATACCTAAATCGGTGGTTAAGTTAGAAGACTTATACGATTTGAAAAACCGGTTTAAAAGGTCTACCAATTCAAAGCTCTACAGTCCAACTCTGAACTACGAATTAGTAAACCTAGGAACTAATGATAAACCACAAAACGTTAATCTAGGCATCGGCCTAGTCCGTGAAGAAAAACTAGCATATATTCGTCTTTTGAGACAATATAAAAATGTTTTTGCCTAGAATTACGATGAGCTGAAGATGTACGACACTTATATCATTCAGCACACTATTCCTATGATTGACAACGAAAAACCTGTCCAACAGAAACTGAGAAAGATCCACCCCAATTTAGAAAATCAGATAAAAACTGAGCTAAATAAGTTATTAAAAGCCAGAATAATTTTCCCCGTCAGACATTCCAAATGGGTCTCCAATATGGTACCCGTTAGAAAGAAAAATGGAGATATTAGAATCTGTATCGATTTTTGGAATCTTAACAAAGCCCGTCAAAAAGACAATTTTCCTCTTCCACCTATGGAATAGATATTACAGGCAGTAGCAGGCTCAGAACTGATGTCTTTCTTGGAGGGATTTTCAGGATATAATCAAGTGCTGGTGCATCCAAATGATTAGTTGAAAACCACATTCAGAACTAAATGGGTCACATACGCATATCGGAAGATGCCATTTGGTTTGATTAATGCCGGCGCTACATTTCAAAGAGCCATGGACATCACATTTAAGGGTTTAGTCAATAAATCTGTAGTGATTTATTTGGATGATATAACAGTGTACTCCAAGAAGCGAAGTGACCATATCAAAGATTTAAAACAAATTTTTCAACGATGTTTAAGGTATGGGATTTCACTTAACCCAAAGAAATCTTTTTTCGCATTAAGTGAAGGAAAACTTCTAGGATTCATAGTGTCAAAATCCGGTATTCACATTGATCCTGATAGAATCAAAGAAATCTCTGAAATATCTCTACCTCATAATAAAAACGCCATGCAATCTTTCCTTGGTCAAATCAATTTTGTAAAGAGATTTGTCCCAGATTTTTCACGAATTGTGTCTCCTTTGCAAACCATGATTAAAAAGAATTCAACTTTCAAATGGGGCCAAGATGAACATGAAGCATTCAACCTGATCAAACAAGCTATTATTAATGCTCCATCTTTAGCAACCCCGAATTTTTCAGAATCTTTTGTTTTATACACATTTGCCTTAGAGAAATCATATGCTACGATTCTAACTCAAGCAAATCAAGAAAAAACAGAAGCTCCAATTGCATTTTTTAGCTCAAATTTACAAGGTGCTGAACTCAATTATTCAGACGTAGAAAAACAGGCCTATGTTGTTTTCAAAGCGGTCAAATATTTTAGACCTTTCTTACTCAAAACCCATACTAAGATCATAGTACCGTTTCTAGAGGTAAGAAATCTTCTAGTACAGAAGGATATGGGCGAGAAAAGAGCAAATTGGATCACTGCTTTACAGGAATACGACCTTGAGATTAAATCAACAAACATTGTAAGAGGTCAAGGCTTCTACAAAATGTTGGTTGGAGCATCGCAAATCTCTAAAATTTCATCTGAATAGGTACAAATGTATGAGGTAAGCCTAAACGATGCAGAATCATTGTATGCTAATATCATTTATTATCTTAAGAACGGGTATGCTCCATCACACCTGGATCACACTAAGAAAAGAGCTCTGAGATTGAAAGCTAAACAATATCAGCTCATAAATGATATTCTTTTTAGAAAGAATTATGATTCTATTCTTCTTAGATGTCTTGAAAAAACTGAAGCTGAAAAAGTTTTGCAGGAACTCCACGATGGACTAGCAGGTGGACACTATGCTGGAGATGCTACTGCACATAAAATTTTACGTGTGGGATATTACTGGCCTACGTTGTTCAAATATTCACATAGTTACGTGAGGAAATGTCAAGTCTACCAAACTACTGTTGGAAGACAAAAGAAGTTGTCCCTGCCACTACAACCGGTAAACATCGAGCAACCATTCAGCCAGTGGGGCTTGGACATAATAGGTGAGATCATTCCTCACTCTTCTAAGCAGCATAGATACATCCTCATGGCAACAGATTATTTTACTAAATGGGTAGAGGCAGTTCCTCTCAAGACAACTAATTCTGAAAATATTATAGAATTCATAGATCAATTTATAATCACTAGGTTTAGATTGCCAACGGCTTTAATGTTTGATAATGCATCATACTTTTCTGGAAATGCAATGACTGAGTTTGCACTTAAAAGAGGGTTCAAACTAAAATATTTGGCCAATTACTATCCGCAAGGTAATGGGTTAGCTGAGTCAACAAATAAAAACCTAATCAGGATTATTAAAAGAACAGTTGACCAGAACCAAAAGAATTGGAATAAAGCTTTGGTAAATGCTTTATGGGCAGATAAAATAACAAAAAAAGCTTCAATCGGCACTTCCCCCTTTAATTTAGTTTATGGGAAAGAAGTGGTTCTTCCAACTCACTTAGTCATTCCCTCTTTGTCTTTAATACAATACATTGATGAAGTACCTACTTCCTCCATACAACTAAGACAAATGGAAATAATCAAATTAGAAGAGCAACGAGAACAAGCTAAGAGAACCCATGCTCATCATCAAGCGCTAATAAAATCCTCTTTTGATTCAAACATAATGACCAGAAAAAATTTTCAGATGGGAGATTTAGTTTTAAAATGGGATAAGGCTCATGAAGAAAAGGGCAAACATACAAAATTTCAAAAGATGTGGCTTGGTCCTTTTCAGATTGTTGAAGTCATAGGTCCATCAACGTTTGTCTTACAGGATCTAGCAGGTAGAAGGGATTCTTTGCCTGTTAATGGTCAAATCCTTAAAATATATTTTCCATAGAAGATTATTCTTCTGTTTTCTAGAATAGTTTTGTTTTTTTTTTTCTTTTCTTTTTCATAATAAAACCAGTTGTTAATGGTTACTATTGGTATTCACGAAGAGACACCAATGCTCTTTCAGATTTTGAGCTTTTCGCTTGTATAAATAGAAAATTTTTGAAAATCTGTTCTTTATTATTGACAGATACAGTTAAAAACTTTAGCCTAGATATGATACGAGTTCCAACTTCAAAAAGTTTGATGAAAGCAACCTTTAGCGAAGGAATTGTTTTATATCAGCACAATGAAAGGTATCAATAACAAAATAAAGATTATCTGTAAAACTGCTGTTTTCAAACTCTATTATTGTCGTCCAGAGCTTTCTTAAGGAAAACAATGATTTCATCCCTGTTAAAGAAAATCGCAGCATTCAGAGGGACAATCCAAGAAACACTATATCTCAAAGAATAAGAGGTCTCATCACGAGCCGGCTTATCATGATCACAGATATTATAACTTTGCTGACTTTGCCAAACACTGTCCATCAAAACAGGGCAATGACTCAAGATTGTTGAAATCAAAAGGCAAGGGGTCTCATCATGAACCAGCTTGTTCAGCAAAAGTGTAAATCAAGTGAATGACTGTGTCATAATTTGGCTACCAAACCAAGACATTGTTCTTTAAGAATAAAAAAGGAAAAAGTGTCAATATGTATTTTTCTTTTAAGGTTGTAGATAACCTCAAACAGGATAAAGGATCATTGCTGGATAACAGGTAACCCTGTCGAGGCTATGGACGCCTGCTGGCAGCAGTGGCTCTACCTACGACAAACGAGCATATTTTAAAGCTAGCACGTAGAGAAGACTTTATTTTATCTTTACAAGACCAAGTAATGGCTGATGTAGATACAAGGACAAGCCTGAGGAAGCAAACAATTAGAATAGAAAGAGGTTGAAACAAAATATCATTGATAGAATAAGGCATAATGTACTCTATCTGTCCATAACAAAGTTTAGATTTATGAAAATTTTTCTGTTTCGGAAGTTTAAAAAAATTCAATAGAAAAGCAGAGATAACTGGTTCTTCCAAGTGAATCGCCATTGTTGTGACCACCAACAAACCCCCTCCTTCTTTAATATTAGCAATAACACTAAAGAAGTGGGGACCCTTAGTAAAAAATCCAAAAAAATTTATAAGAATTTTTGTATTATACTCCTCAAAAAATACATCGCACGGAGAAGAGTGAAACATTTCTTTATGAGCACAATAAACAACTGCGAAGAAGCGACGCGAAATTCATCGCATCGCATACATTAAGGACCACCCATAAATGAAAATCTTAAGAAAACTTTGATGGCCGATATGCGACATCGCATAAGCAGCACACAAATAACTTAACAAATTGCAACGATCTGCGATCTGCGATCTTGCGATGCTGCGATCTGCGATAAATGCGATCTGCGATCTTGCGATAAATGCGATCTGCGATCATGCGATGCTGCTGCGATCTGCGATCTTGCGATAAATGCGATCTGTGATCTTGCGATGCTGCGATCTACGAGTCGTAGAAATCACCCATCACAAATTTTCCTCGGCTCAGCATTCAAGAAAAGCTGTCCATAAACCAAAAATTGGGCACACGCCTTAAAGAAAATTAATGAATGTACGCCAAGGTATTCATGAAGGACAAGTTTTGTGTTTTTCGAGGAGTCAGTTCACTGTGGGTGTCATGATTTTGTACATTCGTAGAGCTTAAAGCTTTCGTGTCAAAATTTATTATCATTACTCTTTTCCTTTGCATGAGCTGCAGGAATAAAAAATAGGAAACAACATGAAGCAATGTGCAGGAAACATCTAAGGAAAAAGGGAAAGCATCAATGTTCGGAGAACAGAGAAGAGATGCCCTCATAAACAAATACTGCATACAAACAGAAACGCAGATTTCAGAGTGTTACTGAACAGATGCTGATATCAATAGGCGGTTCGACACTCAAGGTCAAAAGCTCACAAAAGCAGCATGTTTACAAAATTCTGAAGCTTATGCCCGGTAAAGGAAAAAGCGCTAAAGGCGGAAAACGCACCAGAAAGGCCCGGATCAAAGAACAAAGGCAGTTTTTCCTAAGAAAATTGTTCAGAAAGCAAAGTCCCTAACTTGCTTAGTCATCCATGAGTCTGGAAACCGAGAAAGTGAAAGCAGAGGCAGTTTAAGAGGAATTTGGGTTGTTACCAAGTATATACGCAGTAAATTCGCCCAGCCAGAAGATGATTCCCAAAAATATCTTCTAAGTTTACTAAAAAGTGGTGCCAGCGTTTGCCATTTCTATTTTCGTAGCTCAAGCAAAAGCATAAGACGACCAGTCGACTCTTCCCAGATGAATGTTGAATGCTCGCAACATTAAGGAGAAAATACAGAAATAGTTAGGAATTAGATTCAATTTTTAGAAATAAGTTTTCTTAGATAAAGGGTGGTCATTTAAACCGTATCCGAAATTTATGTAATTAAGTTATTTAGTTAGCAGTATTTAAACCCTTCTCATGCATTTAGAGAAGGGTCCAGAAATTTGTCAAAAACTTGTCCTAAGAACATGCACTTCTACACCCTCAAAGGAGGTTTTGATGAATGAATGGATCAAGATTTATTGATGTTTGCATTTGATTTCTACTACTGATGTTGCACTTCTATACTCTTGATAGATATTAGAACAAGTGGAGATAAAGCATTGTTGCTTGAAGCTTATGAGTAGGACCATTCATAAATGGTACTTTTATCTCTTGGCCATTTCTGCTTATATTCTTAAAGTGATATACAGTTTTTAGTTGTTTATATGTTATTGCATGAATGTTTGAGTTACCATTTGGCACTTTTGTACGGTGGAGTCATTTATTTATGTTTGATATATGAATAACTTATTATGCGATATGCTGTTCACAACTTTTTTGCCTAAGTTTTTATGCAAAGTGGTTCATCTTAATTGATTTCCATTCTTATGATAGCTGAATGATCTTTATTACTAGTTATTATTTGAAATCTCTTTAGATCACATAATAGAAGAAATACATCCCGGGTTAGCATAGATTAGATGTGCTGTTTTCATTAGATTACAATAGCATAGAATTAGATTAAAGTAGCTTAGATTAGAACCCTTAGATCAGCATCATCCAACTCTGCACACACACACACCCTTAGATTGGGAAACTAGTCCCATTATCCCGAGTCGGACCCGCTATACCAAACGGATAAGGAGCTGCCAACCAAGGTCCGGACCGGGTGGGTATCCCCCTTCTTGTCGACCCGATTTTCGGGGCTTCAACACATACATACAGATTTCATCTTCTTTGGGTGTTGATCATCAATTTGGCCTCTTGATATAGAAGAATCATCTCCAGTGCTCCTTAAATTTTTGGGTTATTCTTCCTCTAGGGAAGGCCTATTGACATCACATGCAGCTTGCATGTTTATATCATAGATGGACTACAATTTATCCCATATATTCTTAGCAAACTTAAAAGATATTACTCTTTCAATATCTAACTTGGACAACCCTATCATGATTCCTTTCCTATCTTATTTATCAAGCTTATCATTTATTAATCCATTCTCCACAAATAGCCATATATCCAAATAAAGAGCTTGCAAATATATTTTCATCCTTACCTTCTAAGTTATAAAATTTGAGCCAAAAATGGAACTCCATTTGAGGTAATACGGTCCTAGTTTTCCATGACTCTTAATATTCATTCCAGCTATTAAATTGATCTTGAAGGAATCTCTCTATGATACCAATTGTTAGAAATAATGGAAACAAGGATACTATTGAGAGGGGGTTGAACCAATAGTGTGTCCAAATTATACAAATTTTCACAAGTTATACTTTTCAATCACTTTAGCAATTGTTCATGGATCAACAACACCACTCAATCATGTAAAACATAACATAATCACTGATTTGAACTTAAACAAGAATGCAACAATTTATAGATATAATCATAAACACAAAGATGTGGTAGAAAAACACTTCATTTCATTAATGGAAAAATATTGAACTATGCTTACAAATAGAAAGGAAATAAGATAACCGAAGTGATGGTAACTTATCTCTGAGGAGATGTGGTGGCTACATGCCTCTGAATTGTGTTACAATGAGGCTCAAAGGCCTATTTATTATTGAGAAACAATGGAAAATCCTAAACATCCGAAAACCTAACCCTAGGAGATGAAGCACCAAAACTGTGAGCCTTGTTTCGGTAAATTGGTACATCAACTTCCTCGGGTCGTAAATTTAGCATACCATCTTCATTTGGATATTATAATACCTCGTTTCGAAGATCTAAAAGAGAAGTTTAGAAAAAACTAGTAGGACATTTTTTTTATTTTTTGTCTCTCTGTTTTCCCAAAAACGCCATTTAGGGCCTCAAAATGGCTTTGGAAGTTTAGGACCCAAAAAACTGCCAAAAATAGTAAATTGTGCTACAATTAAGGAAATAGAAAAACTGAAAGAGATAGTGTTGGGGGTCCAAATGGAATAGGTAGGTAGCCGCCAATATCCACTTGGATCATTCCTCCCCCCCTTAGGAAGCAATGGTCTCCATTGCGTTGAGTTCCTCCATGAGATGGGGAAACTTCTGCTCAACTTGGTCCCTGGTGAACCACTTGCCTTGGTGAAGGACTTGGCCATCTTTGACAACCTGATATTGTTGCATCTTGTGCTGGCAAGTGCTTTTGATCTGTGTGTCCATGATTCGATTAGTGGTGGCCTGTTTCATGCAGTTTGGATTTAGCTTTGTTGGTGTGAGATGTTCTGCAATGTGAGATGTGTCCAACAATGGTGGGAAGTATGGTCGAAGGTGATATACATTGAACACTGGGTGAAGACCAGGGAACAGTGGGATGCTGAGGTCGAAGGCATTGTCACCGATGGAATTGGTGATGGTATATGGCCCATATCGGAGCGGGAAAATCTTGCGATGGGGCCAAGCAAGATGCTCTTTCTACAAATGAAGCCAAACATTGTCACCCACCTAGAACTTATGCAACACTCAATGTTGATCATGGCACTGCTTGTACTTAGAATTAGATCTATCCAATATATCATGGACCTATTGGCAGATGTGTTGAATGTGATCAATGAAGCTGTTAGCCCTTTGAGCTCTGGACTGCATGTGAGCTGAATCTACCTAAGTGGCTATAAATGGTATGACCACATCAATGGGGAATAATGGTTGAAATCCCAACCCTACCTGAAAGGGGTTGTGGCTTGTTGAGCTGTGGAGAGCTTTGTTGTAGCTGTGTTGGATATAGGGGAGACTTTCATCCCATGTGCTTGGATGCTTCAAGTTGTACATGCATAGAATGTGTACGATCATTCTGTTGACAACCTCTTGTTGGGAACGAGTCCCCAGGGTCAATTTTGGGGTTAAAAACCCAAGTTTTGGGGCTAAAGGCCCAAGTTTTGTATAAAGAATGTAAAATCTCCACATTTCATGGTTGCAAAGCGTGAAGATGTAAACAATCAAAAAGGGTTTCTGCCCTTAGTTTAGGTAGCCTGTGTCAGATTGATGAGAGCCACACTTGGTCCATGGACCATGGGAATGTATAAAAAGGGAGTCATAGAAGAGTCTAAGG
The DNA here is from genome assembly GCA_031772625.1 of Pinus tabuliformis. Taxonomy (NCBI): domain Eukaryota; kingdom Viridiplantae; phylum Streptophyta; class Pinopsida; order Pinales; family Pinaceae; genus Pinus; species Pinus tabuliformis. The sequence continues at coordinate 964,298,259 of CM062817.1, forward strand.
AAGTTCATTTCTTAGTAATTTTTTGGGCAATTGATTGATGTAATGGGTCTATGAGAGCTAAGAATGAAGAGTCTTAGCATAGGAAGGAGGCTCTGTAGCTAAGTGCACAGAGGCCTAGGGTAGAAGTCTGAAACTTTGTGCGCAGGGAAGTTATAGTCTATAATGGAGATCTAACCATTGATAAAGGGAATTATTCTGGAGATATCTGTGTATGAGCTATTTTACTTCTATTATGAATATATGCAGTTATGTTATGTTTACTACTAGGTTTATGATTTAATGTTGTATTAATGCGTGAATCTATGTGTTTTACTTTGTCATATGAATGTAAGTAAGAATATCTGTTTACAGGAAGATAATCATAATTCATGTTGAAGTTAACCAATACTTAGGCTAATATGGGTTGAAACATAATTAAGAGTAATTGTAGAGGTGAGTAAGCATCTGAATTACCTATTTCAAGTCTACGAAGGACGATCACAGACCTTAACGAAGGTTTTGAAGCCGAATAAGAGAAGTGCACTCATAAGCCCTGAAAGGCTTATCAGTCTACGCGAAGGAAGGGTTAGGGTATAAAATGACATCACAACTATCTCAAGGTGCAGAAACTTGGTTATTGCACCTGTCCATACTGCTTCGGGTGAGACTTTAGTGCGCACTCCATGGATTGATGTCGAAAGGGACAGTATTGTAGGGATTTTCTTGGCCAATTAATGCTGAACCTAGGTTAGGGCCCATCAAGCCAACAAATGGTTCCATTTCCGGGACTGAGATCTGCATAATGGGATGTGTGATGTCGCATTACTGGAATCCAACTAAGAAGGAGATCGAAGACTGGTTGGATAGAAAGATCCACAAATTTGTGGCACAAGAGAACATGAATCCGTGATTGACAAAAGAATAGTAGTTGGATAGATACATGCACATAGAGAAACATGTGATCTTCTTCTGTTCCTTCCCGATCGAGTTGTACAAGTGGATTGTGAAATTGGCAAACAAATAAGGAAGGTGGAGGCTTGATGGCACAATAGTCTAGACCTCAGAGTTAGTGTGGAGATTAGAAGCCTCTAAGGATAAGATCATGTGTGCTATCAATCATTGGCTCGATCATATCATAGGAGGGTTTGTGACAGAGTTTGCATTCGATACCTCGATTAGTTACAGTGAAGTATAGTGCCGCTTCTTCAAGTGTCCATAAGGTAAGTATTTAAAATCATTAAATACCTAGATTAATATGCTCTTGTCTGAAAAGTGGATTATTTAGCTACCTTGATTTTTGGGGCTATGTGAAGTGGAAGGACATTCAAGAACAAGGGGAAACCAAGGCTTGAATATAGCCCACTAATTGAACCTCCTCTAAGTGACAATGATGAAGCATCAGATGCATCTTCGCAGAGTATTGTTCAGTTGATAAAGAAAGGGTTCCTGCGAATACCCCATCCACCCATACTGCCTCCATATTCACCTCCGTCGCATACACCTTCACCTACACCATCGCCACCTCTGCCACCATTTAATATGGTGAACTTAGTAAAGCTACCGATGTTCAAGGGCATGGGAAATGCATATCTAGACCAGTATTGGTTTGTCATGAAGGTTGTATAAAAAGCTCAAGGTATCATGGATGATCAAATGTAGAAAGCAATGTTAGTTAGTGCTTTGGAAGATCACGCGGTAACATGGTACATTCGGTACTACACTGATAACCTGACGTCCGTGTTGGTAGATATTAAAACTACACTGAATAAGGAATTTAGTATACCTAAGTCTCAAACACAATCAATTGTGGGATTCAAAGAGATCATGATGAAGACTGGTGAGACACCCTGAGATTTGGATCAAAGATTGAAGTGTACAATCCACGAGGCTAACATTAATCTGACTAATGGGCAGCAACATGAATGGTTTGTGGCTTCGATCCTGCCTCATCTAAGGGTTGCACTATCACAAAAAAATATTGGGACCTAGGTGGAAGCCCTGGAAATTGTGATAAGATTGCATGAGAAACCGATGCAAGATACTAATCTCGGGGTTCAAAAAATTCATGCGCAGTTGCATAACCTTTCCCTAGAAATGCAGAGTCTGAAGAAATATAGAACAACTTAGCCCAAGGTGCGTAAAGAAGTTTGGTGCCTAAAGTACAAAATCCAAGGGCATGACAAAGATCATTGTCCAGTTTTCACAAATTATGTTGCAGTAGGGGGAGCAATGCCTCTAAGGTCGGAAGCTCCAGCAAGGATAAGTATAGGACCTACACTATGGTGTTCTATCTGTTAGGTAGTTGGAAAACATGCAACAGACAATTTCCATATGCTACAGAAACTCGTACAGACACTACAACAACTCTTCTGCAACTTCTATCAAACAATGGGTCATGATGAGCACAATTTCCATAGTTACAAATTAATGATGGATAGAACACCTACATATAGGGTGTAGGCAGAAACCCGACCTCTGGACCAAGGTGCTAGGGGAGCGCAAGGCAGGTATCAGGGGTGCAGACGAGGCCAAGGTGGAGGAGGACCTAGTAGAGGTCGGGGGCAGATCATTTGTTACAACTGTGGGGGACAAGGACACTACACACGAGACTACCCAAATTTGACACACCTGTCATGCCACTATTGTACTTATCTTGACCATGCAGTAAAGGATTTCTGTATACTACTAGCTAAGATTTTCGAAGAGGGGGTGCAACTGACTCAGAACCTGTAGATGATGAGGGTTGAGCCTCGCGAGGAAGATCCTAAGGTAAATATTGTGCTGCAGAGTGGAGCGACGACTGGTGAAGATAAGGGTAAGTATCTTGAAGAAGGTGAGTGGATTAACAAAGTTCCGAAAAAAGAGACCAGGTTTGATCAAGAACACGCAAGAGAAACGTTTATGGAAGTGAAGAAAAAATTCATTGAGGCCTCCACCTCAGGAAGTCGGGAGAAGTCGGCTGAGGAAATGGACTCGTCCATGATTATTACTTTCTTAGAAACCTATATGAAGTTGTTGCACGATAGAAAGGCTATGAAGGGACTCAAGAAGTTGATGAATAGGTGCATTGGGAAGGAAAACACTATTGATGGACTACTCGTAATTAGGAAGATTGGCAGGCATCAGGGGAGAATGGGGCATCAGATGAGGCTCACTGCGTAGATAGGGGAATATGAGATGGATCAGGTTATTCTAGATCCGGGGTCAGACACAAATTCTTTTCCTAAACAAACGTGGGAAAGGATAGGGAAACCTGAGCTACAATGGTCTCCAACTCTGTTAAGGATGGTGAATTAAGAGAAAATCATCCCCATGGGAAGATTTCAAGGAGTAACAGTTGATATTGAGGGCACGAGCACACTAGCAGATTTTGAAGTAATAGAGATTGTGGATGACAACAATCCCTACCCCGTTCTCCTTGGGATCGATTCGGGCATTGACATGAATGGGGTAATCAATTTGAAGAAGTGTAAGATGATATTTGAGAAGAAATCACTCCACGTAGTGGTGCCCTTGGACCCTGCAGAAGGACCGCGCTATATTGAATCGGTCCGCAATTATGAAACTAATGATGATTTGGACCAGATTTACAAGATAATGATGTGAGATCAGGATTGGGTGAGTCTGACAGTATATGGGCATATTGCATGGGACCGTGAAAGTTCCTGCACATTAGATTCGGATGAAGGGTTGGAGCATTGGCAGAATCGATTGCATGAAGTATCGACATTGCACTGTAATAAGATGATCAAGTCGCTGCGATGTGTACCATCAGAAGTAAGAAATCTTCCCTACTACAATGGTTTAACTGGTGTCAACCACTTTTTGGATGAATTCAAAAGAGAAGTGCCAAAGAAGCATCGCTTCTAGGCCTTGGATTGGGTACTACGCTGGGGCACGCACAAGGATAGTTTTGATGATTGGCACATGTACATAAAAATTATGAGAGTGCAGTTTGGTCACCCACAAGTGCGACTAACAGAAAAATATGATGGGAGGAAGGACCCGCTCAACCATTTTTCCAAATAGACTAAAGAGTATGGAGTGGAGCCTCAGCTAGAGTGGGTACATCTGTTCTGTCATACCTTGGATATTATACTGATGAATTGGTACTTGGAGACAGAGCTTTGCCATGGCAATGAAGAATGGGATGTTTTGTGCCAAGGATTTTTTATGAAGTTTAGCTTTGAGGATGGGATTGAATGTATTTATGAAGCATTGCAAGAGGTCAAGGAAACGATCTTCAAGATACCATAGGACCCTTTAGATTTGATTCAACCTGATTGGAATACCAATCTCAGCCACGTGGTTGAGTGCTACAATATGATAGCGGAAGAAGAATATGAAGACCCAAGGAATATTAGTATTCCAGAGACTTAATATCACCACGAAGTTGAAGGACCACAAATAAAGAATCCAGCCATCACCGAGTCGCTCAAGACTAGACAACCGAACATTGGCATGGAGGTAGAGCCGAAGTTTAAGAAGAATGGGGACTACTGGGATGACAAAACAGTAGATAAGGTCACCAAATTTCTCCATGAATATCAAGATATGTTCCCTATGAGGTTTTCAAATCTAAAAGGGATAATAGGGGGCTTGGGTGTCATGAATATCACTCTATAACCAGACACGAAGTAAGTTAAGCAAAGGCCTTACTGCATCAACCTGAAGTCTAAAGAAAGGGTCTACTTGGAGTTGGATAAAATGCTTTCAGTAGGCATCATTGAACTAGTAGAAGAGTTTGATTGGGTAAGCCCCATGGTAGTTCAAGACAAGAAATAGAAGGATGAGATACGGATACATGTAGATCTCATGAAGTTGAATGACACTTGTGTTCATGATCCTTTCCCAACTCCATTCACCGATGAGGTGTTGGATAATGTTGGTGGCCATGAAGCATATTTGTTTACTGAGGGGTTCTCAAGTTACCATCAGATCAAGATCACATCGGAGGATAGATGTAACATGAAATTTGCTACTGAATGGGGATGATTCTAGTATACAGTGATGCCTTTTGGACTGAAGAATGCACCGACGATCTTCTTTCATGTAGTCATCGCAGCGTTCAAAGATTTCATTCGCAAATTTATAGAGGTATACTTTGATGATTGGACAATGTTTGGCATGGTAAAGTGCCATGTAGTAAGTCTGCGCTTGATGCTGGATACATGCCAGAGATACCAGATCACACTCAATCTAAAGAAATGTTTGTTCTGCATCCATTTTGGGATCTTGGTGGGTCACGTAGTATGAAGACAAGGCTTGATGGTAGACCTTACGAAGATCGCAGTTATAATCAATTTAGAGGCACCGAGAAGTGTGAAACAATTGTGCACGACGTTGGGGCATATAGGGTACTATAGAAATTTCATCAAAAGTTATGCCCATATTATCATGCAAATGGAAAAAATGTTAAAAAAATATGCTACATTTTGCTGGAATGAAGAATGTTGGAGGATCTTGGATGTGATAAAAGAGATAATGGTCACCACGCCAATTCGAGTCTTCTCGGATTAGAAGAAGGAATTTCATGTGCATGTGGACGTGTCATGTATTGTGCTGGGAGAAGTACTGACACAGGCCAGTGAGGGAGAATTGGATCATCCTACATAATTTGCAAGTAGAAAGCTATTTAAAGCTGAGAAGAATTATTCAAAGGCAGAGTGCGAAGGTCTGGCTATGGTATATGCACTCTAAGAAGTTCAGGCACTACTTTCTAGGCAGACAATTTAAGATGTATGCATACCATTCTGCATTGAAGTACTTCGTGAACAAGCCTGTGTTGGGGGGGGGGGGGGAATATGTATATGGTTTTTGTTGTTTCAAGAATATGATTTTGAGGTTATTGTGAAACCAAGATGATTGAATGTCGAGCCGAATCATCTGTCATGAATTGAAACAGGAGAGGAGCCTACTAATTTGGAGGAAGGACTACCTGACATGAAACTCTTTGTGGTGTCCATCTCCGACAATCACTTTGAATATATTATACAATTCCTAATGACGGGAATGGCTCCAGAAGGATATACTAGCCAATAAAAGAAGGAATTGCTGGTGCATGCAATAGATGTTTCTTTCCTTACAGGGAACTTGTATAAAGTGGAATCAGATGAAATACTACAACATTATGTGCCAGAATTTGAATGAAACAGTATCCTCATTGAGGCTCATGGAGGAGTCGCAGGAGAACATTATGTAGGAAAAGCAACAGTGTAGAAGCTTCTACGCTGGGTTGTGGTGACCAACACTGCATAAGGATTCAAAAGCGTATTGTAGGGAATGTGATGCATGCCAAAGGACTGGCAGACCATCATGGAGGAATGAGATGCCTCTAAATCCACAGATATCATTACAGCCATTCAAGAAGTGGGTGATTGACTTTGTAGAACCAAGAAGTGGGTGATTGACTTTTTAGGACCAATTCAACCTCTAGGAAAGAAGACGGGTGCGCAATACATCATCACAACAACTGATTATTTAACCAAATGGGTAGAGGTGCAACCTGTGAAGGACTGTACAAGCGCAACAAAATAAAAATTCGTCTTTGAGTATGCACTGACGAGGTTTGTTTTTCTGAAAATTTTAATGAGTGATCACGGTACGTATTTTCTTCATGAAACGATTAGCATGTTGATGGAGCAATTTCAGGTTTACCATCAAAATAGTATGCCATATCACCCGTAGGCTAATGGAATGGTAGAAGAATTTAATAAGATACTGGAGAGCACGTTGATGAAGGTTTGCAATGAACAAAGAAATGACTGGGATGTGCGCATACCCATGGTGCTATGTGCTTACAGAATAACTTGTAAGAAGATGATGGGACAAATTCCTTTCAGGCTAGTTTATGGTGTTGAAGCTATGATGCCAATGGAATACATTGTACCTAGTCTGCACATATCGGCATTCACAATAATGGTAGATCATGGAGCCATGGAAAAAGGACTCGACAATCTAACAGAACTAGAAGAAGATAGGTTTTTGAATGGATTCCATCAGCAAGTGCAAAAGGAGTGTGAAAAGGCATGGCACAATCAGCACATCAAACTATGCACCTTCAAGGTAAATGATTTAGTGTTATTATATAGCATAAATTTTGATAAATTTCTAGGAAAATTTTGGATGCATTGGCTGGGGCCTTATGTCATGAAGGAGATTACCGATGGTGGAGCAGTTTAGTTGGTGAAGTGGAATGAAGAGCCATTTCCAGGGAAGGTGAATGGTAGTTGGTTGAAACCATACATTGGGGTTCCAACCAGATGACTATATGGTGGAAGCATAGTATCAGCACTCCAAGTAGCTGAAAGGAGGTGTGAGACTATAAAATACACTACCCGGGTTGTAGAGCTGCACGATTGGGGTATTGCGTAGAATGGAGGATTGTCACAGTGTTAGCAAAAGCATGAGGGGAGCTATTGTTGTTGGGAAAAGTATCCAATACGGAATGACCCTATCCCACTCTAAGGGTGATAGTACCTCAGCAACAACCGAATGCAAAGCTATTTGAGATTACTTCTTTATGAGATGTAAGAGAGGGGAGAAAGAGATCCACTAACCGTTGTCTTCCGCTAATGATTGATCCAATCTTCTCTCTTTGCTGCTTGCTCCCAGCTCCTTGCTCTTTCACTGGCCCAGCTACACCAAGATCCTGCAAAATGACAAGAGAGGGAAACTACAAGAAGCATACATTCATAATTGATTCAAGGATTAGAATAAATCAAATACACAAGTATAACAATACACCATTGAGACACATGCATATAGAAGAACCTCAAATGCTTTATTAATGGAAGAAGTAAAGTTCTGATAGTGTTACAACCATAAGAGGCCCAATCCAGCAACACCTCCCAGCAGAAAGAAATCTCCTCTTCACCTCCTTCAAGCAAGTCACCCAATAGTTCTATACTCAAACCAACAGCACTTCCTTACATTCACAAGATTCCAGCCCCCTTAGACCTCATGAGAGAGCTCTATATATAGGAGTTTTGGAGAAAGGATGAGTCAGCTTGTAGCTGGCATGAAGCTGACTAGTGTCCTCTCTCACTTTAGTTATTCTTCAGTTCTTGAGTCCACTTGGAGGTTCTTGCTTCCACTTGGAGATCTAGACCCTCTTACTCATCACTAGTCGAATTCCTTGATGCAAGTGTCACTTTGGAAGCTTCCTGGGCTCTGACACCTTGAGGAATGAGTCTGCCACATGTCCAAACTCGTTCAGCGCAGGTAGCTAGTGTTGGAGTTGACATTCAGCGCAGGTAGCCAATGTAGCAGTTGACATTCAGTGCAGGTAGCCAGTGTAGCAGTTGACATGATCCAGAATTAGCTTGTTTTTGAGTGTTTTCAGGTGGAGAACTAATATTTAGTGCTGTGGTTTGCTGACCTTGTTCCTCGAGGGGTAGGAACAACATGTTTAGGGACTTTGGATCCCTTAGATTATTGACATTTCATGCTTCATGCTGTAAGGCACAAAAATGTTTATAACAGTTGCCCCCTAAAGTATGAGGTCGTTTATCGGGTGAAATGCTTTATCAGGAGGATCCGAAGTTCATTCAATCGTTGAGAGGTGACCTGTAATAAAATACAATACAATACATTATTTTTCATTCTGCTTTCATGATCTAGCTGAGGCGGGCATTCCCATGCTCAGCTTTATAAATTCATTTTGGTACATAGAACATACGAGCGTCTGATGGTAGACTGATAATTCTTTGCTGAAATTATCATCCTTTGAGTAGGATGATCATCTGATGCAATGATGTACATGTCAAATGTCTTTATATTTCCTGAATATATATCGCAGCCCGGATGGATGAAACTAGATCCGGGGTCTTCAAACTCGTTCGATCTTCACTCTAAGTACAAGTCGATCCATGTGAGAATTGCGCTGAAGTCGAACATGGAAAGACATCGCTTGATTACCGGTCAATGATGTAAACCATTAACAAGCGCGAGAGGAATCACCGATAATGATAATGACCCTCAAGGTACTGCAGTACAATTCACGTGGTGTGAATAAAGGACTTGGCGTCGAACACCACGCAAAATCTTCTGGTCGAAGGTCATTGATGTATACCTATCACCGGAAGTGAGAAACTTGCCATTGAGGCATGCAAGCTTCAAAGTACTGAGGGGGTTGTTCCTAGATCAACTTCTTGGATAATGAGCTGAAGTCAACAAGAAGCGATCCGTCAAAGGAGGGCCTTAATGAATCCCACATCAGTGACACGGAACGGAGCTAATGATTTTAGTGGAGGTGAAAACAATCTGTGAAATATGATTCAGGGCGGCGATCATGGGTGGATGAAGGATAATGTATGGCAGTGGATGGGACACAGTTGACTCTTTTTTAACAATATCTCTTGAACATATAACGACACTGATGCGATGGATCAGTAGCATTACCCCAAATGTGGATGGTTTGGCGAGACCATGGTGATGAGACCGGTGAATGAAACAACCCAACCCGATGTGATACGGAGGAAAAGTGTCATGTTCAAGAGCGACTTGCTACCATTAAAGCTTTGAGGTTCTCCCAATTTTTCCCCAGTCATTTCTGACCAGTACCTCTTTATTTTTGTCAAGCTTGAGGAGGATAACATATGCTTGTTCTATAACCTGCCCTTCGGGCAAGCCCATCGCTATGTTTTAATGAGCCTAGCGATAGGGAAACTCGTTCTCGTCTAAAGACAAGTTTTTCGCTATTTAATCATTTTAACGAGTCTAACGACAAGGAAAACTCGGTCCTTTTAATTTTTAGAGAGTCTGAAAAGGTACAGAAAGTCAACTCCAAAATTCCTTTTTCGTCATCTAATCCCTTAAGTCCGAAAAAGTATAAAACAATACAAAAGGGATGAGTTTTCGATAACTTTAGCGAGCCGAATAAAACAAGCGCTCGACCTTTTTGTGTAATAATCCCTCAGGTCCAAAAAGATTAAAATCTAGAGGAGGGATAGCTCTTCCGGTCATTTTAATGAGCTGGAAGGCCAAAACTCGGCAAACTTTTCATATTTTACGAGTCAGGAGAAAAGAGCTCAAAGAAGACTCGTCTTTCGAGGAACGAGTGATGAACAGGGATAGCAGCTGATTCCAGGTACAGGTTGGAATTTTCCAATCACGGCAGTGTCACAAGGATGGCTAGGTGAAATCACTCTTCGCAGCTGTTCCTCAAAATGGGTAAACAATCATATGGGGGTGAACGATCGGCCAAATGAAAGTGGAGGTGGCAGGTGCAAAACACGACCAAGGCTTTTATGGTTGATCAGGTTACATACTTAATGGTTATTTACCGAGATGGGTTCATTTTTTAACGAGCTTGAATGCGCCAAAACACTGCTCAATCTTATGTTTATTTTTTAACGAGCATGAACTATGTGCTAAAACTGCTCGGTGATAAGTTCGCATGCCCTCAGCATAATAACGCAAATCGAGGTGCATGCCCCCCAAGCTTCATTGCATTCAACTCTGTGGTTGGAATGAAGGTTTACCTTTGAGAAAGGGTATTTGTTTCATTTTTTAATGAGGTTGACACAGGATAAGAACCGTCCTCTGACTCCTTGTTTCATTTTTTAACGAGGTTGACATGAGATAAGAACCGTCCTCGGAGTCCAAATCCATCAAACATAGAAGGTTTCATATTCCACTGTGGCCACTTCCGCCAGATTACTTGGAGGCGGTAGGGCAAAAGTACCCATTAAGGCAGGGTCTTTTAGGAGACCTACTCCGATATTTTGGAGCGAATGATTTCTTCCATGGATCATTGGAATGCTTCTCGTAACTTGTGAACTGTTGGGGAGAAAAGTTTGTTGGTCGACGATTGTAATTCCTCCTTGGAAGGGAAATGCAATCTTCCTGAAGTAGGTCGACACAACTGCGGCCATGGCATAGATCCATGGTCTTCCGAGTAGGATGTTGTAATCGAGGTTTCCATCAATTACTTCAACATCAATTCCTACTGTTTTGCCCCCCAGTTCAACTTGCAAGTTACTTAAAATCCCGTATGGAGTGTATGATTGTCCATCAAATGCTTTTAACGTCGTTGAGGATTTCGACAAGGGTGGTGAGCCTAAATCTTTCCAGCAACTCATCGACGTAAGACATGTAGATGCCCCCTAATCAATAATTGTTCGATGAACAGTTTTGTTGAGGGCTTTCACTTGAATAAGGAAAGCTAGTTGAGCTGGTAACTGAGGGTCATATCCTTTATGATCAAAGGCGACAAGATTGGAATCCATTGGGTCAATTCCACCTATTGCTGATAATAAAGCTTGTTTGTGGGAGAAGAAATTTTGCGGTACCTCAAGTGTCGACATAACGGACGGCGATTGGGCCAGGTCCTCTATCTGTGCTATTTTCGCACAAGGATTAAATGTCGATTTGTGTACTGCTCCCTTTTGCGACTTTATTATTGGCTCAGGGATGATGGGTGGCACAACTTCGGTCAAAGTTGTTGTCAAACTACTAGGTTGTTCGTTAGCCTTGTTGTTCGACAGCTTTGGATTCCTGTAATCCTTATTCCTCGTCAAAGCATTATTTTGCTACTTTGAGGTAGACAACATAAGCACTTGGGATCGGGAAGCATTTTGATTAGCAACCAGATTTTGACCTGGATTAGGAAACGGATCAGTCAATACTGCTGGGGTTTTTGAACTCTTAAAGAGTTTCTTAACTTCAGCTATATGTGGACAATCTTTCGTCCAATGATCCTCATCGCATATATGACACCCTGCTGGGGGTTTCCTTTTTCTCCCTTTCTTTTTCTTCTTGCCCCCTGGTTGCTTCAGTTGTTTGCCCTTGTCGGTCGACATGGCATTTACTTCTGAGGCAAGAAGTTCTTCATTTGCATTTTGACTATAAATTTTGTGCTTGCCAATCACGCCATCGCTGGCGTGAGAGTCATTGTTTGATTTAGGAGGAGGAGGAATTGAAAATTCCGGTCTAGGAGCGTCGGGTATTTTGTCGTAGAGCGTGCCGGACTGAGTATAAACTAAGTCCAAATATTGTGCACGAGCGATAACTTGCTCCTTTGTTACGACTCCCCCCTTGGCCACATCTTCCATTATAGCAGGAAGTAACGACTTTATAAACCATTCAGCTAATAGCTGATCGGGAACATATGTTTTCACCATCCTACGACGACGACGCCACTCATGTATATGATCAGATATGTGGGTGGCAGTCGTCTATTTGAAGTTGGTAAGGAGTTCTGTTCCCGTTTCATACCTTATCGGTAATTGAAAATGGGTTAAAAAGGTTGTGGCTAAGGTACTGAAGTTGTCGAACAAAGATCTAGGCAATTCAATGTACCATTTTGCCGCTGGACCCGTTAACGTCCTCTGAAAGAGGCGAAGTCTTATTGAATCATCATTCAGGGTGTTCGATGAACACCATAGATGGAATGTCATCACATGATTCGACGGATCTTCACCCGGATGTCCATTAAATTTAGGAATATCTGACGGAAGTTTATGCGGAATCGCTGGCCACCAAGGAGCATAAGCAATTGGATCATTCGTCAGCCGGTTTAGATCTGGTAATTCTAGAGTTGCTACAAAGGGCAACTGTTGATTCAGGTTAGGCGAAGCATACCCAGGATAAGATGGGATCGCCTGAGCAATGGGTCTTTGCAAACCAGCATAATGCTGGCAACTTTGACAAGGTTGATGGGCATAACCATTATAGTATGGTTGCCCATTACTTACAAAGACTTGTTGCTCAGGTCCTTGATATGATTTCTGGAATGGCGGTTGTTGAGATTGAACCAGCTCTGGTTGTTGGACCATTTGCTGTTGACCAATACTGGATGATTGACCGGGATGAGGAGTCACAGTACGTGTTTGAGCCTGAGTCGCTCCAGATAAGGAGGCACTACCCTGAGATTGTGATTGAGTCGTTGATACAAGAGGTTGTTGTATTGCAACCTAAGAAATTTGGGGTTGACATACAACAGGTGGAGCTTGTACTTGCGACACATTCACTATAGCAGGTATGGTGGGAATATTCGACACAGGGTGTACTGGTTGCATTGAATATACAACCCCTGGTTGTTGAGGCAGTATTGGTACCCAACCGCTGGATGTAATTCCAGTTTGACCTGAACTTTGTTGTAAACTCCCATATGGTTGTTCTCTGGGAGGGGACAATGAAAGAGCATACTGCCCTCCATATGGTGGAAATCCAGTACTTAAAGGGTAAATTGGCCTTTGAAGGCACATTGGATCAATTTGTTGAGTTTCAACATAAGAAATACCAGATGATAATCCGGATGAAGAAATAGGAACTAACCATGTCGTTGTCCCTGATTGGACTCTGGCTTGTTGTTGACAATTGGCCGGGACAGATGGTATACCAGCGAACATTGTTGGAGTAGTAGCAGGAGGCTCTGCTGCTGCTGTGTCGGACGACACAGTCCTAGATGTCGACGATTGTTCAGACATATCTAGTCTATCCAAAAGATTTCTTAGCGATTCTACAGGAACTTCCACTTGTGGTGGACTAACTTCGAAGATCAACGAGGGAAAGGTGATGATTATTCCGCTTAAAATAAATTTTATAACGACGCTTTAGACACAACTTGCTTTTTCAGTTTTAAAGAGTCGAGAAAAAGCTAAAGATGACTCTAGTCTCCTTCGATGTTTTAACGAGCCCGAAGTGACAAATGCTCGGATGGACTTTTTTAGGTATAGAGTTTGAAAAGGGCCAAAAGAAACTGCTCTGGAGTTCTAGGCAGAGGGTGTGCCAAACTTTTCGCAAAACCACAGAATACGTTTTACGGTACGAGTGGTCGATCTTCGTGAATGTTGTGTTCACTGCATTGCGATCAGTAGGGCGGCCGACATGGTTTCCTATGGATAAAGGCTTTGTTCCTATAGGGGTCTCCCAATATATACGCGACGGTACGTGGTAGCACAAGTCCGTATTGATACTTATCGCTTCACCATGGAGGAATCACCCAACCACTCAACGCTAAGATATCACGTTTAACGACGCCGGAACACGTCTCTAGCTTAGACCTCTATGTGTTTGCGTTATGTTTCAATGCGTTGTTATGTAAATTCAATTTATTTTAAGGTTGATCTTGTTTAGCAGTTTGCCTTTATGGATCACCACGAGATGTATGATAACACTCCTAAATGCAGTCTAAGATGATAAGCAAGCTTTTCAATCTTTCAACTTTGAAAATCTTAACTACTGAGGGAAAAGAAAGACAACATCTTTTCACACAGATCATAGAGCACACACTAATGCACTTTTTCCTAAATCAACATGCAAACTGTCATAATGCACATGCACAATGTAGGTATTTCTTTTCTCTTTCTTAATGTTTGTGCGACACAAAAAAGAAAGTTGTTGTATAACTTTGAATTCAATTTCAAGTGAAAGCAAACAAGCTTGTCCAAAATCAAAAGACACCTTAAGATTTACTTGTTTCGACACTAGAAATATACAAATTCAAACCATATGACGAAAGCAAAAGCTCAATCAGCTATGAACAGCAAATAAACTAACTCTTAAGATCAAAACGACACTTCTCACAGGTCTAGATCTAAGAGGCCACAGCAAGACTAGTTCACTTTCGTTATGGGAAACTGTAAATGATACAAGAAATACACAAAGAACAAACACAGTTTCTTTATACAACCGAGGCGGAATAGTGGCAAGGAAAGTTGGTTTCAGATAGGTACATTGACTGGTAACAGGCTGCAAAAACAAGGGTGAAAACAGGGTAAGAAACAGCAGGAAACCCCAGTAGCACAAGGCAAGACTGGTTCAGCGCAGGTGGTACACTGTCAGTTTGACATTCAGCGTAGGTAGCCCCTTCGGGAACTACGCTGAAATGCAGACTGCCTTCACAGTGCCTGCACTGAAGAGACAAACTTTCATTTTTCTCAGTTTCCGGGTCACAGATTGCTCAAAAATTCACAGTTTTTGGCCAAATCAGAAGCTATGAGTCAAGTACACACTAAGGGATGAAAAGGAGGATGAAAAGGAGGATGAAAAGCTATCACTAAGAGCTATTTAGAGTCCTTGTGGATCAGCTCTTCAAATCATAAACTTGCCCAGAAACTGAGCTAGAGTAGCTGCCCTCTACTTTGCATTTGAAAGATCCAAATGCAGTTCGATTCGGTATTCCCTGTGTTTATGAAATGAATAGCAAAAACACAAACAACCAACAAGATACGATCCCAGCGGAGTCGCCAATTTGTTGTTGGAAAAATTATCCAATACAGAATGACCCTATCCCACTCTAAGGGTGATAGTACCTCAGCAACAACCGAATGCAAAGCTATTTGAGATTACTTCTTTATGAGATGTAAGAGAGGGGAGAAAGAGATCCACTAACCGTTGTCTTCCGCTAATGATTGATCCAATCTTCTCTCTTTGCTGCTTGCTCCCAACTCCTTGCTCTTTCACTGGCCCAGCTACACCAAGATCCTGCAAAATGACAAGAGAGGGAAACTACAAGAAGCATACATTCATAATTGATTCAAGGATTAGAATAAATCAAATACACAAGTATAACAATACACCATTGAGACACATGCATATAGAAGAACCTCAAATGCTTTATTAATGGAAGAAGTAAAGTTCTGAGAGTGTTACAACCATAAGAGTCCCAATCCAGCAACACCTCCCAGCAGAAAGAAATCTCCTCTTCACCTCCTTCAAGCAAGTCACCTAATAGTTCTATACTCAAACCAACAGCACTTCCTTACATTCACAAGATTCCAGCCCCCTTAGACCTCATGAGAGAGCTCTATATATAGGAGTTTTGGAGAAAGGATGAGTCAGCTTGTAGCTGGCATGAAGCTAACTAGTGTCCTCTCTCACTTTAGTTATTCTTCAGTTCTTGAGTCCACTTGGAGGTTCTTGCTTCCACTTGGAGATCTAGACCCTCTTACTCATCACCAGTCGAATTCCTTGATGCAAGTGTCACTTTGGAAGCTTCCTGGGCTCTGACACCTTGAGGAATGAGTCTGCCACATGTCCAAACTCGTTCAGCGCAGGTAGCTAGTGTTGGAGTTGACATTCAGCGCAGGTAGCCAGTGTAGCAGTTGACATTCAGTGCAGGTAGCCAGTGTAGCAGTTGACATGATCCAGAATTAGCTTGTTTTTTAGTGTTTTCAGGTGGAGAACTGATATTTAGTGCTGTGGTTTGCTGACCTTGTTCCTCTAGGGGTAGGAACAACATGTTTAGGGACTTTGGATCCCTTAGATTATTGACATTTCATGCTTCATGCTGTAAGGCACAAAAATGTCTATAACAACTATGTTATTGAAAGAGAAAATGTGTAGGGTAGCCAGAAAGTGACCGTTATGGTCACTGTTCATGATTTGATAGTGGGAAAATGGCTAAATGGAGCGGGGGGTTGGAAATTATGTCCGAATTTAAGAGAAATATCTTTGAAAATCTGTTGCCACTCTAGCATTTATGAACAAATTTTGGGGGGAACAGTTGGATTCAAATTTGAAATTGCCTATAAATTGCAGATGGCTGACCAGTGAAAAGCACTTGGAATTTTGAGAATTTAGGTGTTGAGCTATAAGGTGCGCATGAACCTTGACTATTTTTAGGATTTAGTAGTGAGTTTAGTGTTTGAGAAATTGTTGAAGGAAACTCAGGAGCTCTTAACTGGCATCATATCAGCACCCGTGGAGACCACAATTGTTGGAGAAGCAATGGTAGCTAAGGGAGCTTCCCCGGAGGTAGCAAGTGTAGAGGTACTTGCAGAAGTACCTAAATCACTGAGGTCACCCAGGCCAAGGCCTATGCCAACTAGAGAGGGTCCAAAACCAAAGAAGGATAAGTAGAAAGTGGCACTGTCAGTACGCACGTCGCCTAGAAAACACCTGCAGAAAGAAAATCCCACTGCACAGGAGAAGGGCAAGGTAGTAGACCTGGAACCTAACGAGAACATAGAAGATGTCGATATTATGTGGAAGACATTGACATGAGGGAAGAAGACATTAACGTTAAAGGGACATACCCTATCTCCAAGCTTCCAGCAGATGTCCCTCCACACCGAGGAAAGGTGAAGGTACCAAAAGACATTAAGGAGAACAAAATCACACTTTTCACACCATTGCTACTAGACAAAATCACATTTGAAGGTATGCGCTTGGTGCATGTCCCCCATTTAAATCTGGAGGATTGGGATTTGGTAGATACAGAGCACTTTCCCCACTTAGCAACTAATAAATTCATGCACCGCGTCTTCTATAAAGACTCTAGTGTGACTGCACTGGAGCTGAGACAATGGATAAATGGGGTGGACAAGGCAAGACTATTGAACCTACTATGGGTGTTGCATTAGAACCCGCACCCATAATTTTGATAATGATCAAACAGTTGTTATTCTCGGTGCACGATGGGTGCCTATGGTTAGGAGATCCGATACCGATCACGACATGTTGATCCACAGGATCACTTTTCTCTCGCATTCAGGCTTGAATCCAGCCATGGCATTTGGCAGAAAGATAGGTGAGTGTGACCTTACGGAACGAATGAAGGACAAGTTCAATATTTCCAAGAAGCCACACAGCTGCTCCATCTCCAACATAACCAAACACGCGGTTAAAGTAGCCACCTAGATCTTAGTGGTGAAAATAATGAGGAAGTGTCGCGCAGATAAAGTGTCAACATCGGTTGTATATTTAGCGTCCCTGTTCGTGGAGGGAATACAATTCAAGTGGGAATGCTACCTCTGTAGTGAGTTCCTCATGAACTGCAGAGAAGTGAAAGACCAAAGCAATACCTTCCACTATCCATGGCTGCTACTATCAATTGTACTTGTTGCATGGGACTTACCGGAGGACAGTGAATTTCCTCCAATTGTAGCAGAGCTACTAGAAGCAGTGAAGTTCATTTCACTCTAGGCCACAAAGGACCCCCAAAGGGTCAAGGACAGTAAGATATTCTAGATGGAATCAAGCATCCATGTTGCAGTCAACCATAAGTTGTGACTCTCAATGATTGTCTTTGAGAAGTTGTCCAAATATGTGGAGTTCAAGGTGAACTTCCACTGTGTTTCCATCAGAGTGCGGAAGGACCCCACAAAAAAATGGTATGATCTTCCATACCTAGCGATGGATGATGCAATCACCGTGGTTCTAGAGACTTGGCCAGCGGAGTGGCACACAACCTTAGACTTATCAGTTGGGTCTAGTACGTTTGTTGCGAAGTAAAAGAAGGAAGAGGTCAGGCTAATGATGGAACTGTTGGCTGAAAGACAGAGGAAAGAATGTAGCTTTTAACCCCATACAGAAATTACCTGCATACGAATTCTAAAACACAGAAAATAAATAATGCGAGAGCATAACACATAAAAACACATACACACAAAGATTTTCCCCTGGATCCCAAAACTGGGACTACCAGCTTGATTTTTCATTATGTTCCTTTCAATGTTACAATACATCTTTATACATGCTAAAGCATCCAATACCATGGACCGAAAAGCATCACATCCAAAACCATGGACCGAAAACAATTGCATCCAAAACCATATGTGAAAAATCATGCACAAAACCATAGGTAGGTCTGCCCAACCTAACATAAGGTCTAAAACCAAAATTTTCCAGGGTGCTACCCCAGACCCCATAGAGTGGGGTTACCTGCACTCCTTAAACCCCCTGTGACTCCCCCTGCTATGCAATCAACGCACGAACAGGGGGCTTTGCCCCCCTTCAAACCCCCCGTTAATGACATGGGCTAGTCATGGGAAGAGTATAACACAACCTAACAAGGAAGGTGAGAACAAAGCCAAAGCAGAGTGCATTGCCAAAAAGCAGGTAGAAGGGGAGGAGGAAGAGGAAGAGCATGACTCTAATAGGAGTTAGAATTCACCTTCTCTGCAGACAGAGGTGGAGGAGAAGCACTCAGAACAGGGAAGAGAAGACCTCGAGACTACTCCATTCTAGGTTAAGCACACAAGGGAGCAAGAGAAAGTAGGGCCACGTAAGAAGGCCAAGGCCAACAAATCATCCCTTAACCGAATCACCTTGACAAAGGGTGATTTGAATGATATCAGTGATACAGTGAGGGATCCAACCGCAGAACTGCTGCAACAGTTTGAGTAGCAGTAGAAGCAAGCCTTGGTCACCATTCAAATGGTCTGCACGAGTTGCAGATCTAGCCTACACAGGTGTAGACCAGTGTAGGGTGGGGAAGTGTGACTTCTAGCAGTTTGGCGCCTAGAACCTCAGATGCAGCAGAGATGGTCGTTCAATGGATCCCCGAACTATCGTGCTACCGGATGGAGAATTGGCCACAAAACCAGAGGCTGACAAGTCCACTGTCAGCACCCTCAAGAAATTCGAGTTAAACTTGGTCATGCTTCAAAGTAAAGCCCTTCACACGCTACAGGATGGTGTGACCGCAGAACTACGAGCTTAGGAACATCACACCTTGAATGTTATCAGCGAATAGAAGGTAAACAATGCCCTTATGTTCGTAGAAAATAAGTCCGCGATTGATCTTCTTAAGAAGGTCACCGAAAATAATGAGCGCACAATAGCTATGGTGGATGAGGCATGCCAAACTGTTTTAGAGCTAAACATCCCAGAAGATGCATCAGTCGATGCAAGAATCTAGAAGCTCGCTTCAGGTGTGCACAATGAACGAACATAGTTGGCTAAGGCTCAGTTTGAACTGAACCTTAATGTTGTGGGGAAAAATTCCTATGCAGGACAATCCTATCCACCTAAGGTGTGACAGTGCCTTAGCAACAAACAGAGACAGCTATTCTAGTATTCTTCCTTTATGAATTAAGAATGAAGAGAGATGGATGGACTAACCGGTGTCTTCCGTTTGTCCCTCGATCTGGTTTCTCTTCTCTTTGTGAGTTCCCAGCTACTTGCCTTCTCGCTCGCCCAGCTTCAAGAGGTTTCTGCAAGATCACAAGAAGAGAACGCTACAAAAGACATGGATTCATATTCATAACTAGTTTAGGATTAGAAATAAACTAAACATACTAATGTAATCATACATCAAAGATACATTAGTATATAGGAGAAACCAAGATAGCTTTATTGATGAATAACAAGGTTCAGGAAGAGATACAACCCAAAGGGCTCCAATCCAGCATCTCCTTCCCAGCAAATGGAATTCCTATCTTCACCCCCTTCAAAGCATTAAGCACCCAATGATCCCAATCTCAAACCAACAACAATTCTTTGCAATAACAAAATTCCAACCTCTAGATCTCATGGAGGAGAGATCCATATATAGATGTTTGGAGAGAGGATGAGTCAGTTTGAGATCTGACTAGTGTCCTCTCTCTTTGTCATTTCTTGATTCCACTTGGAGGTTCTTGCTTCCACTTGGAGATTTGGAACCTCTTACTCATCACCAGTCGAATTCACTGAGGCAAGTGTCATTGAGGAAGATTCTGGAAGCTTCCTGGGTCTTGACATCTCTTGGAATGAACTTGCCATTTGGCAATTCTCGCTCAACGAAGGTAGCCAGTGTTGGCTTTGACATTTAGCGCAGGTAGCCAGTGTTGGCTTTGACATTCAGCGCAGACAGCTAGTGGAGCCACTGAATTGATCCTGAATTGACTTGTTTTTGAGCAGTTTCGGGTGGAGAACTTCTGTGAATTGTTGTGGTTTGTTAGCCTTGTTCCTCTAGGGGTAGGAACAACATGTTTAGGGACTTTGGATCCCTTAGATTATGGACATTTCATGCTCAATGCTGTAAGGCACAAAAATGTCTATAACAGTTGCCCCCTAATGTATGAGGCCGTTTATCGGGTGAAATGCTTTATCAGGGGGATCCGAAGTTCATCCAATGCTGGGAGGAGACCTATAATAAGATACAATGCAATACATTATTTTTCATACTGCCTTCATGATCTAGCTGAGGCGGGCATTCCCATGCTCAACTTTATAAATTCATTTTTCTGTACATAGAACAGACAATCGCCTGATGGTAGACTGATAATTTTGATGAAATTATCATCCTTTGAGTAGGATGATTATCTGCTGCAATGATGTACATGTCAATGTTTTTATCTTTCCTGAATATATATCGCAGCCCGGATGGATGAAACTAGATCCGGGGTCTTCAAACTCGTTCGATCTTCACTCTAAGTACAAGTCGATCCATGTGAGAAATGTTCTGAAGTCGAACATGGAAAGACATCGCTTGATTACCGGTCAATGAGGTAAACCGTTAACAAGCGCGAGAGGAATCACCGATAATGATAATGACCCTCAAGGTACTGCAGTACAATTCACATGGTGTGAATAAAGGACTTGGCGTTGAACACCACGCAAAATATTTCGGTCGAAGGTCATTGATGTATACCTGTCGCCGGAAGTGAGAAACTTGCCATTGAGGCATGCAAGCTTCAAAGTACTGAAGGGGTTGTTCCTAGATCAACTTCTTGGATAATGAGCTGATGTCGACAAGAAGTGACCCATCAAAGGAGGGCCTTAATGAATCCCACATCAGTGACACGGAACGGAGCTAATGATTTTGACGGAGGTGAAAATGATCTATGACATATGATTCAGGGTGGCGGTCATGAAAGGATGAAGGATAATGTACGGCAGTGGATGGAACACGGTTGACTTTTCTGAACGAATTCTCTTGAACATATGGCGACACTGATGCGATGGATCGGTAGCATTACCCCAAATATGGATGGTATGGCGAGACCATGGATGTGACTGGTGAATGAAACAACCCAACCCGATTGTGGTACGGAGGAAAAGTGTCATGTTCAAGAGCGACTTGCTACCATCAAAGTTTTCTTGAGTTTCTCCCAATTTTTCCCCAGTCATTGCTGACCAGTACCTCTTTATTTTTGTCAAGCTTGAGGAGGATAACATATGCTTGTTCTATAACCTTCCCTTCGGGCAAGCCCATCGCTATGTTTTAACGAGCCTAGCGATAGTGAAACTTGTTCTCGTCTAAAGACAAGTTTGTCGCTATTTAATGATTTTAACGAGTCTAACGACAAAGATAACTCGGTCCTTTTCATTTTTAGAGAGTCTGAAAAGGTACATAAAGTTAACTCCAAAAGTCCTTTTTCGTCATCTAATCCCTTAAGTCCGAAAAAGTATAAAACGATACAGAAGGGATGAGTTTTCGATAGTTTTAACGAGCCGAACAAAACAAGCGCTCGATCTTTTTGTGCAATAATCCCTCAAGTCCAAAAAGATTAAAATTTAGAGGAGGGATAGCACTTCCGGTCGCTTTAACGAGATGGAAGGCCAAAACGCGGCAATCTTTTCATATTTTACGAGTCAGATGAAAAGAGCTTAAAGAAGACTCGTCTTTTGAGGAATGAGTGATAAACAGGGTTAGCAGCTGATTCCAGGTACAGGTTGAAATTTTCCAATCACGGCAGTGTCACAAGGATGGCTAGGTGAAATCACTCTTCGCAGCTGTTCCTCAAAATGGGTAAACAAACATATGGAGGCGAACGATCGGCCAATGGAAAAGTGGAGGTGACGGTGCAAACACGACCAAGGCTTTAATGGCTGATGATATTACATTCACAGTGGTTATTTACCGGGAATTTGGTTCATTTTTTATTTTAAAATGAGCTTAAACGCTCGTGGAAACACTTGCTCATTGCTTATGTTTATTTTCTAACGAGCATGAAGTCCGCGTTAAAACTGCTCGGATCTTGCGTTTATTTTTTAACGAGCATGAACTGTGTGCTAAAACTGCGCGAATAACCCAATCATATGATAAGAGTGTCTCATTGAGATTCTATTTTTTATGGAGCTTCATCTCACAAAGCTTTGCCCCGGATCCTTTCATTATGCAAGTTCGAAAATGACTAATCCTACGAGTTTAAAGGGTTAGACCTACAGGTTTAAAGGGAGGACCTAAAAATTTAAAAAATAAATAGCCGCCCCTTGCTTGCATTCAAAAAGGTTTGCATGCCCCCAGGCATAAAGTACGATTTCAAAGTTACCTCTACTTCATTTCCGTCAAAACATTCGTTTCACCGAGAGAGGCCTACCTCTTTCAGGTTACCCAAAGATTGTCTCGTTAATATTTCAAACAAAACACTTCCTCGGCAATGTCTACCGAAATAGACAAAGGTGAGCGACGTAGCCCGCCAACTCACATAACTTTGACAAAAGAATCTTATTCTAGAACAACCCCTCTTCCTAGATGGATGGGGTACGGACTAGTCATATTC
Source organism: Pinus tabuliformis (assembly GCA_031772625.1). NCBI lineage: Eukaryota > Viridiplantae > Streptophyta > Pinopsida > Pinales > Pinaceae > Pinus > Pinus tabuliformis. The sequence continues at coordinate 964,321,397 of CM062817.1, forward strand.
TCCCGCGGAAACCTACCCTATACCCAAAGTTCCCCTGCCGAAGCGGACCAGGACGCATGCCCCCTGGGTTCCAGTCATATCCTCCCGGATTACTCGTGCTCATCAGGAGGATGGACCGTGGGTTGAGACACTTCTTGCGTGAATAGACCATTTAGGGATGGTATATGACTATTTGCGATGCGTGATCCGGGAAATGAAAGTTGGTCCACGAGCTTGACCACTCTTCCTTCATGCGAAAAACACATTACTCTAAAGAGTGAGGAGACGATGGCTCCCATGCAATATATATAGTCTCGTCCAAGGAGTAGGTTATAATCCAAGGGTCCTTGAACGACCATCACATTCATTTGAACGGTCTTCCCTTTCAATGTGATGGGCACATTGGGGAGGATCCCTAAAGGTCGACTGGTTCCTTTATCAAAGCCTGATAGATTTCTCATTTCAGGAAAAAGCGCTGGCGAACCAAGCGCTTTCCAAGTAATAGAGGAAAGGATACTCACAGATGCCCCCTCATCAATGATAGTACCAGCCATTACCATTCTGTATATTTGAACGATAATTCTGAATGGTATGCTTGCTGGCAACCGGGGTCTACCTAGTTGGTTCCAGTCGAAGGACACAACCAGGTTGCTTGGTGGTGGGACCGAATAGACAGTCGGGTATGACTCTAACGAAGTTCCTTCCTGCGACAAAGGAATGGGAAAATTGCCCCCTTGTTCGTCGGAGTCTGTGCTGATGAAGAGAATTTGGACGGTGTCGTCTTTATTCTCCTCTGTGATGGTATCATTCGAAGATAGAGCCTCTGAAGGCAAAACCGGGTCAACTGCCGCTTCAACCTTTTGACTTTTGTTAGGCATGGATCCAGACGGTTCATCTTCAATGATAGGTGCTTCGGCTGACCACCTGGGCGGGCCAGCCGGGTTCTCAACTAGTGAAGGACTTGGCAGGAGTTTTTGATATCCAGGAGGAAGTTGCGCTCGTAAAATCGAGCGATCTTCCAGAACTCTTTTAGCCTCATCTAAGAAGGGACAACGGTGGATGGCATGGTCACCTTCACACAGTTTGCAGGGAAATCTAGCTTTTCCTCTCTGTCCTGGGGCTTCACTTTCACTAGTTGACGGTATGCAGTCAACATGGTTATCAGAGGTTGACGCCACCGAATTGTGCAAACGGGGAGACCAGTCCCTTAGTATCCGAGGGATGCAGGGACAATCTCTGTGGAAGTGGTCTCCCTTGCATATGACACATGGCGATTTAGGCCTAGTCAGTGCTGTGTGTGGATTTTTGTCAGATGACACTTGTTTGCCCCCAATCGCTTTTGGCTCCTTCCTCTTCTTCTCTTTCTTCTTCTTTTCCTTCTTCTCCTTAGGAACTTGGTTTTTTGTTTTACCAGTTCCATCAAGCGAAGAGGAAGGAGGAGAGGAAGAGTTAGATGAAGTAGAAGGCTGGTGGGCAACTCTGGTTTGGTCTAACTGTTGACTTGACTGTTCAGGAATAGTGGTGTTCTGAACGACATTGGTTGAAAAGAGCCAGACCGGCAGGCCAATTGTTAGTCCTGGAAGCGACAATGTGGCCATATGGGGTGCACCAACATCTCCCCAAGAGGAGAAGGGACTAGGATTTCCACCAAGGGGAATTCCTTGGTTGGTGTGCTCCATTTTTTCAACCTAAAGATCAACGCAGGATTAGGGGTGATGTTCCGTTTAAAATAAATTTTAACGACGCTTTAGACACAACTTGCTTTTTCACTTTTAAAGAGTCGAGAAAAAGCTAAAGATGACTCTAGTCTCCTTCGATGTTTTAACGAGCCGGAAGTGACAAATGCTCGGATGGACTTTTTCCGTTATAGAATCTGAAAAAGGCCAAAAGGAACTGCTCTAGAGTTCTAGGCAGAGGGTGTGCCAAACTTTTCGCAAAACCGCATAATACTTTTTAGGGTACGGGCGGTCGATCTTCCTGAATGCTGTGTTCAGTGCATTGCGATTAGTAGGGCGGCCGACACAGCTTCCTAAGGATAAAGGTTTTATGCCTATAGGGGTCTCCCAATATATACGCGACGGTACGTGGGAGCACAATCCATACTGGCGCTATCGTTCCTCAGGAGGAATCACCCACCATCCACGAGATCGACAGTCACCAGGCTTTACGACGCCGGAACACGTCTCTAGCCTAGACCTCTATGTTGTGCATTATGTTGCAAAGCATTGTTAAGTTCATTCAATTTATTTTAGGTTGATCTTTTTAGAAGTTTGCCTTTTGAGGTTCACCACGAGATGTATGATACAATTCCTAAATGCAGTCTAAAGATGATAAGCAAGCTTTATATCTTTTCAACTTTGAAAATCCTAACTACTAAGGGAAAAGAAAGACACCATCTTTTCTCAAAGAGCAATCAGCACACTCTAATGCACTTTTCCTAAATCAATCATGCAAACTATCAAAATGCAAATGCACAATGCAGGTGTTTGTTTTCCGCTTTCTTAGTATTGATGCCTACAAAGAAAGCTTTTTGTACAACTTTGAATTTGCTTTTAAATGACAAATACAAACAAGTTTACTTTTTCCGAAATCAGAGAGGGTAGAAGAGATTACAACACTTAACGATTTCCAAAATGAATACTTGTTTCGACACTTAAAAGAGACAAACTCAAACCAAATGCAAAAGTAAATGTATAATCAACTGCAAACAGCCAATGAACTCTCTTCTAAGATCACAATCAACAGATCTGAATCAAGGGCTACAGGATGACTATTTCACTCATGCGAAGGAAAACTGTAAATGACGCCACAAACACATAAAAACTCTCATAGTCTTTTTGTACAAAAGGAGGTGGAATTTAAGCAGAGAAAAGGAGTTATCAGACTGGTACCTATGCTGGTTACAGGCTGCAAAAATCAGAGATCAAAACAAGGCAAAACAGAGTAGAGAACCCCAGCTGCACAAGGCCAAACTGGTTCAGCGCAACCTCAACACAGGGGTTTTGACATTCAACGTAGGTAGCCTTCACGGGACCCGCATTGAAATGCAGAACCTCTTCACAGGGGTCGCGCTGAAGGAGAAACGAGAGTTTCTCACTGGGTTCTGGGTCACAGATTGCTATTTAATCTACAGTTTCAGGCCAAATCAAAGCAACAAGCAAGGTACAATCAAAGGGATGCTTTGAGGGAGTACTAAGATCTATCACAAAGGATCATCAAATCATTTGTGAGTCCATTGTTCAGGTCATAGACAAGTCCAGTGATTGGATCAAAGCAGCAACTGTCTACTTTGCATCTGGGAACAACAGATGTAGTTCGATTGTTGCTGTCGAGTCTATGAAACAAACAATGATAGAAACACAAATAAAATGACTAAGCAGATGTCCCCAGCGGAGTCGCCAATTTGTTGTGGGGAAAAATGCCTATGCAGGACGATCCTATCCACCTAAGGTGTGACAGTGCCTTAGCAACAAACAGAGACAGTTATTCTAGTATTCTTCCTTTATGAATTAAGAATGAAGAGAGATGGATGGACTAACCGATGTCTTCCGTTTGTCCCTCGATCTGGTTTCTCTTCTCTTTGTGAGTTCCCAGCTACTTGCCTTCTCGCTCGCCCAGCTTCAAGAGGTTTCTGCAAGATCACAAGAAGAGAACACTACACAAGACATGGATTCATATTCATAACTAGTTCAGGATTAGAAATAAACTAAACATACTAATGTAATCATACATCAAAGATACATCAGTATATAGGAGAAACCAAGATAGCTTTATTGATGAATAACAAGGTTCAGGAAGAGATACAACCCAGAGGGCTCCAATCCAGCATCTCCTTCCCAACAAATGGAATTCCTATCTTCACCCCCTTCAAAGCATTAAGCACCCAATGATCCCAATCTCAAACCAACAGCAATTCTTTGCAATAACAAAATTCCAGCCTCTAGATCTCATGGAGGAGAGATCCATATATAGATGTTTGGAGAGAGGATGAGTCAGCTTGAGATCTGACTAGTGTCCTCTCTCTCTGTCAGTTCTTGATTCCACTTGGAGGTTCTTGCTTCCACTTGGAGATTTGGAACCTCTTACTCATCACCAGTCGAATTCACTGAGGCAAGTGTCATTGAGGAAGATTCTGGAAGCTTCCTGGGTCTTGACACCTCTTGGAATGAGCTTGCCATTTGGCAATTCTCGCTCAACGTAGGTAGCCAGTGTTGGTTTTGACATTCAGCGCAGGTAGCCAGTGTTGGCTTTGACATTCAGCGTAGACAGCTAGTGGAGCCACTGAATTGATCCTGAATTGACTTGTTTTTGAGCAGTTTCTGGTGGAGAACTTCTGTGAATTGTTGTGGTTTGTTAGCCTTGTTCCTCTAGGGGTAGGAACAACATGTTTAGGGACTTTGGATCCCTTAGATTATGGACATTTCATGCTCAATGCTGTAAGGCACAAAAATGTCTATAACACTTAAGATCATAGAACTTGAGTTAAGGGCCCAACCTCTGAATCCACTAGAAGTAAGAGAGTAGCGCGAGATTGTTGTCAAAGATGTCATTGTAGCTTTCGATATCACAGTGAAGGATTGCACTACGCTCTTGAAACATGTGCTCGAAGTAGTTACCAGTCTGTAGGAAGATCCCTACCTGCAAAGGCTAGAAACTGAGGCACGGGAGCTGTAGGAGAGGTACAACGAGGTCAAAGAGATGGTGTGCACTGTCACCATCACGCAGAGGTTGGTGAAGCTGCAGGAAGCAAAGGCACTAAAGGAACAGGTGGACGCAGCTCAGCGGAAGGAGGCAGTACTGAAGGCCAGATTAGGGCCTTCACTAGGGGAAGCCTATGTGCTCATGACCTCTATTGAGGGAAAATTGGCCATTTTGCAGGCGACACAATTGAAAATACAGGAAGATAGCATAGGACTAGCGATGAAGCAACTATTGAGCAAGCTAAGCAGGTGGTGATGCAATGTACCATTGAGTTTGCAGTAGTACAAGTGGAGCTGGGGGGTCTTCGTGACAAGATATCCTCACCGACCAAGTGACTTGGAGCGAGTAACTAGATTTGTGTTGGGGGCCTATTGGGAATGGGTCCCCTAGGGTCAATTTTTGGTTAAAAGCCTAAGTTTTGGGGCTAAAGGCCCAAGTTTTGTATAAAGAATGTAAAGTCTCTGCATTTTGTGGTCTTAGAGCACGAAGATGTAAATACTCAAAAAGGGTTTCCACCCTTAGTTTAGGTACCCTGTGTCACCTTGATGAGAGCCACCCTTGGTCCTTGAACCATGGGAATGTATAAAATGGGACTCTTAGAAGAGTCTAAGGCAATTCAGTTCTTAGTAAGTTTTTGGGAAATTGATTGATGTAATGGGTTTGTGAGAGCTAAGAGCGAAGAGTGTTTACATAGGAAGGGGGCTCTACAATTGAGTGTACAGAGGCCTAGGGTAGAAGTCTGCAGCTGAGTGCGCGAACCTCTGTAGATGTGTGCGTAGGTAAGTTAGAGTCTGTACTGGAGATCTAAACCATCAATAAAGAGAATTATTCTGGAGATATCTGTGTATGAGCTATTTTACTTATGATATGAATATATGCGGTTATGTTATGTTGGCTACTGGGTTTATGATTTAATGTTGTATTGATGCGTGAATCTGTGTTTTACTTTGTCATGTGAATGCAAGTAAGAATATCTTTTTATGGGAAGATAATCATAATGCATGTTGAAGTTAACCAAAACTTAAGCTAATCTGGGTAGACACAGAAGTAAGAGTAATTACAGAGGCGCATAAGCGTCTGAATTGCCTATTTTGGGTCTACGAAGGACAATCACAAAGCTTTGCGAAGGTTTCGAAGCTGAATAAGAGAAGTTAATTGATAAGCCCTAAAAGTCTTATCAGTTTTCACAAATGAAGGGTTAGTGTATAAAATGACATCACAAATATCTCAGGGTGCGGAAAATTGGTTCCTGCATCCCCCCATACTACTTCAGGTGAGACTTCAGTCCACACTCCACGGATTGAGGTCGAAAGGGCCAGTAGTGTAGGGATTTGCTTAGCTAATTAATGTTGAACCTGAGTCATGGCCCATCAAGCCAATGCCTTTGTTTGGCCATCAGTTTAGGGATGGAAAGCCCTGGACTTAGTGATTTTTGTATTTAGGATCGACCAGAGACTTGTCAAAATGCACTTAGGAATTTGTTGTCTCAATCTAAGATAATGGACTCTGGGATCCCAAAGTGTACCCACACTCACTCAAAGAAGAGCTTAGCAGTGGCCTCTACTGAGATACTCTTCTTGCAGACCGCCATGATGGCCATCTTAGAGAATATGTTGATGACCATAAAAACACAATCGTTTTCATTCTTAGTAGAAGAAAGAATTTACATATAATCCATGGAGACAAATTCCCAAGGTGGGCTAGGAGTAGGTAGAGGAGTATACAGGCCTTGCTTCTTGATGGTTGGTTTCGCAATGGCATAGGTGGTCCAGGATCTAATGTACTTCCCAATAGCCTGACGAAGTTTCGGCCAATAAAAATACTTCTGTAATACTGCCACTATTTTCTCTACTCCAAAGTGTCCAATGACCCGACTGTAATGCACCTTCGAAATCATCTTGGAACGCTCACTTGAAGGAACACATATGTGTCCCAAGTGGCATAACAATGCATCTTGAAGGTGAAAATTTGGAACTTTCTTCCCTTCCAAGAGAGTCTTGTACATGTTTCAAAATTCTGGATCGCTCTTGTAAACATGCATCCACCTCGATGTCTCGTGCCCATAAGAGTCAAGCACAGTGATTAGCGCCATGAACGGTGGTCTATTGAGGCAATCAATGACATTATTGTTTCTGCCCTTCTTATACTAAATGTTCAAAAGAAACTATTGCAAATAGGTGGACCATTTTTTATGGTGATCATTCTGCAATGTCCCTTGTGCTGTATGAACTCTAGAGGCCAGTGGTCTATGTGGATGATGTTTCCTTCCCCATAATGTAATGCTTCCATTGACGACAAGCCTGCACAATGGAATACATTTCTTTTTCATAAGTGGGGTACTTTTGAACTGTGTCTAAAAGTGTCTCACTATGGTAAGCCACTAGATGCCCATGTTGAGTAAGAACCACCCCAATAGCATAGTCAGAGGCATCTATCTCAATCTCAAATGGTTGTTGCAGGAACGGTAATGTGAGCACTAGTGCAAAACAAAGGCGATTCTTCAACTCGAAGAGCACTCGCTACTAGGTTTCTGACCAAAAGAACTTTTCTTTCACTCCACCCTCGGTGACTTGACTCAAAGGCCAAGTGATATGAGAGAACCCCAACACGAACCTGCGGTATAAATTGACAAGACCCTAAAAGATACGGAGCTTTGTTAGAGTGCTTGGGACTGGCCAATCTTGAATGACTTGTATCTTAGATGGGTCCACATGTACAACCTACTCATCAATGATGTACCCTAGATATTAAACCTGGGTAAGGCCAAAGGTGTATTTCTCCAAGTTAGCACACAACTTGTGTTTTCAAAGGGTCTGAAGGACCTGTCGAATATGGTGGAGCCGTTCTTCCCAACTCTGGCTGATGATCAAGATGTCATCTAGATACACCACCATGAATGCATTGGTGAAGGGTTGCAAGATGTCGTCCATCAGTCTCATGAAGGTTGCAAGCGCATTTATCAATCCAAATGGCATGACCAACCATTCAAAAAGGCCCTCCTTGGATTTGAAGGTGGTATTCCACACATTGGAGGGTTCAATAGGCACCTAGAGATAACGTGACTTCATGTCAATATTACTGAAATATTACCCCCAGTTGAGCTAGTCCAAAAGGTCATCAATCTGCGAGATTGGGTACCTATTCCAGATAGTGATTTTGTTCAATGCCCGATAGTGAATGCAGAGTCTCCAAGTCCCATCCTTCTTCTGTACCAATACAATCGGTCTCCCACAGGGTGATGATCTTGGCCCAATATGCCCTTTCTACAGTAGTTCCTGAATCTTCCTCTTGATCTCATCATTCTCCAGAACAGAGTTTCGATAGATTGGTCCATTTGGTAGCGGTGTGCTCGAGGTTAGATCGATGGAGTGCTTGACCTAATAGTGTAGAGGTACTTGTACGGGTGAGGCAAAAATGTCCTTGTACTCCTCCACGACCTTGTCCATATATTGTTGTTGTGTAGAGGAGCCTTGCCTCGAAGCCATGGCTACAACCTTCTCCTTTCCTTGGGGTTGAATCATAAGTAAAAGGAATTCCATAGTTTGGGAAATGATCTTACTGCATTTCTTTGTAGTGATCAAAGAGATGGCGGCAGGCGGGGCTACCTCTGGTATCCTGTACAACTTATTAGCCAAAGTAATAATCATAGAGCGAGGTCTAGACTCATATACAACATGTCACTTCCACAAGTATGGTTGTCCTAACAATATATTAGAAACTTCAAGAGGAGCAATGTCACACAATACCTCATCTGTGAAGGGCTTGATGCTATAGGGAAGGCGGAACTACTGGCTGATGCGAAGATCTCGTCCTTGGTGAAGCCACCCAATGGTGTATGGTTATGGATGTGCTGTAGTCTTTAGGCCTATCTGCTTCATGACTTCTACTGAAATGAGGTTCTTTTGGCTCCCACTATCGACAATGAACTATAGCGGATAACCATTCACCCACATTTATGATTGGAAGAGGCATTCCCCCTCCTCTAGATCCTTAGGCTCAATTTTTTGGATCTTTGTGGTGGCCACAGTGGCACTAGACTCCGGATTAATGATCTACTTCCCTTTGTTAGTCTCCTTATTGGGTATTCAGAGTCAGAACCTACGTCTGATTCAAAACCCTTCAGCTCAGCCACGAGTGACTGCTTGGCCCAATACTCACTTGTATTGTGAGTGGAGCTCTTATGGAACTCAAACCATTTTCCCGTGTCCTTCTTCATCTTCGTGGTGTTGTTCTTTTCTTGCGGCTTTTGTGGGTTGTCTTGGGTAGCCCTGCCTTTGCTTGGTCCCTTGTTCTATGGTTTTGGGGCACCTTTTCCTTGCTTTGGATTCGCAACTCCAAAGTCTTACTTCTTTAGTTTATACTTCTACTCAATCTTTATAGTGTACTGATATGCCATGCCGAGCGAGGAAATGTCCAAGAACTCCATCTTGTCTTGGATGTACTTGTGTAGATAGCCATGGTACTTGAGCACCAAATTCTGCTCAGTATCCTTGATACCTAGCTTTGTGCGAAGGGTGTGTAAAGTATTTGTGGACTGCGTCACATCTTGGTCCCTTCCCTATTGTAGCGTGGTCCACTTTATTTATTTACCTTCATAGATCCTGACAGCGTAATACTATTCCTTGATGGCGTCTCAGAAAGAATTCCAAGTGGGTGTAGATGAAAACAACGAAGGTTCACTCTCATCCTTTTGTTCAAAGTAGGTTTCCCACCAGTCCTTGACATGTGGGGCGGATTTGAGAAGTGTAAACGTAATCTTTTCTCGATTGGAAAATTCATCAACAAAAAAAATCCTTCCAATATATTTAATCATTTATCTATGATGTCTGCATCTATCATGCCTTCGAATACAGGAATCTCTAAGTTAACTTGTACCCTAAAAGTAGTGGTGCCTCCATAGTGGCTGATGGATGAAGATGCATCACTTATGGGTAGCCGTCGAAGGATCTGGGCAAAGTTATCCATTATCGTGTCCCTCTGTCGCTCGAGAGCTTCTTCGAGCAACATTTTGAAAGGATCTCCTACCCCTACGTATTTCTTTTCTTCTGCCATGGGAGGTTGTCGGGTTGTGTGAGGCTGATCCTACAATGGTTCAACCAGATTCAACGCTAATTCCTTATACCTTGACCTCATTGGGGACATGCAAAGAAAAATAGAGAAAGAGCAGACAACTCCGATACCGTTGATCCAAACTTAAATAGGAACACAAAAACTTACATATATAATCATAAACATAGAGATGCGGTAGAGAAACACTTCATTTCATTAATGGAAAAATACTAAACTATGCTTACAAACATAAAGGAAAAAGATAGCTTGGGTAATGATAGCTTATCTTTGAGTAGAGATGTGGTGGCTACATGCCTCTGAACTATGTTATAATAAGACTCAAAGGCCTATTTATTATTTAGAAACAATGAAAAGCCCTAAACATCCAAAAAACTAACCCTAGGAGATGAAGCACCAAAATTGTGGGCCTCGTTTGGGTAAATTGCGTACATCAACTTCCCGGGGTCATAACTTTGGCATACCATCTCCGTCTAGCTATCATAATACCTCATTTCGAAGATCTAGAAGAGAAGTCCAAAAACAAAATGTAAACCTAGTTTGGGACGTTTTCAATCTCTCGAGTTTCCCTAAAAACACCGTTTAGGGCCTCAAAATGGCTCTGGAAGTTTAGGGCCTGAAAAACTGCCAAAAATAGTAAACTATGCTACAATTAAGGAAACTGAAAAATTAAAAGAGACAGTGCTGGGGGTCTAAGTTGAATAGGTAGGTGGCCACCAATATCTGCTTGGATCAATCACCAAGAACATGAGCAATATATACAAAATACACCAATCTTCCTTTTATTACAAGATTCAACTTAATTACATCAATTCTCCACAAGCTACTACTTGTAGGTTTATCAGTTTCTATTGAAAGGAACTTATATCCTTGCACATTTATCAGACTTCACTTAATGCAATTGCTACCCCTGTTCATTTATGTAACAACCCTTGTTTGATTTTCTATGTAAACAAAAATAAGACCAAGGTTATGGGACAAACATTCCAAGTTGAATGTTTGGCAAAGTATAGTGATGGGTATCAATGGTGATTAATCAATGGCTATGGAAATTGTTAAAGGCAAAGTGGCAATAATTGACATTTTATTTATGAAATAAAGGAAAATAGGAGAAAAGAAAGGTGAAGGCTCACATAATTGCATGAGAGTAAATTGAAGGAAAAATGAAGGAAAATGAAGAAAATAGAGGCCTTAATGATAAAAGGGCTTATGAGAATCAATTGCTAGCTTTTTTTTAGTTTGGTTTTAGAGATATCTTCTATTTTCTCATTCCTCTCACACTCTTACACACTTAGATAATTCTTGGATCAATTCGTGGAGCACTTTGACATACATTTTAATTCGAGAAATAAGGTAAAGGAAAGCATGAAAGTGCAAGGGAACAGGTGCATCAGTAGATACAACTAGATTTCTTTACAGGTAATAGGTTGCATGTAATATTTCCTTGCTGACTTATGGATGCATGGTATATGCATGTGATTATCTAGTCATGTGTTGTCATTGGCATGGAGGATTTCCTATATCGACTGTGGTTTTAGCATTGCCTTTCCATTTCCTGGATAGGCATGGTGTTGTGGATTTTTACACTTGACTGTTTTATCATTGGTGCTCATAATTCCTTATGGTTTTGGGATAGAACAAATTCTCTAGAAGCTCTGGAACAATTTGGGTTGAGTTACTAGTCTTGTAGCCTAGGTTGGGAAAGATGCTCCAGAGCCCTTAGTGGGTTGAGTTACTAGTCCCTAGAACTAGGTTGGACAAATGCACTGGCACCCTAGAAGGTTGTGGTTTGAGTTACTAGTTCCTAGAGCCCTGGACAACTTGGCTAGAGACCGATCTAGTTGGTGTTAGTGATGTATGGCCATGAGGTGGAATCACTAGTTGAGGGATGAAATGGTTTGGCCTATAGAAGCCCTGGCTTTGTTTTGTTTCATTATTTCATGAAAATCCACATTCATTCTTGGAATATGGCGCGGGGGTGATTGACTGAAAGAGAGATTTGGTTAAGCCCAATCTATGGTCGGTTGGTACGTCGAAGTCCCTGACTTGGTTAGTATTTTCATATGTTATTATGCTACAATTTATTATGGTTATCTATGAGTATATGTATTGATTATATTGGATATATTATGGTCGAGTTTCCATGTTTTATATATTGGTTATTTTCTGGTTATATGATGTGTATCGTTTATGTCTCTTTCCATGATTTTTTTAGCTATTGTTGGGTTGAGGAATATATGGAGTAATAATTCTTGTTGTATTATGTGGAGAGGGCATAGGTCCATCCCAATGATTCTCGAATGAATCTCATACTTCTATGAACATATATGCATTCATGACCAATAGGTTACATGTTTTCCATGTGTTTGAAAAAATGTTTGTTATGTTCTTGGAAGTCTAGGTCAAGTAATGCCTTCATGTTTGATTTTGTAGCCTTTTTGTTATGTCATTTATGATTCTGAGAAGTCTTAGGAAGTTTTGGGCAATGGTTTGGAGGATGACCTAGAATTGTGGCTCACATCTCAGGATCACACCCTCTCAACTAGACATTTTGGGTCACAACGATACTCATGTAGTCTTGTGCATGCAGTTGGAGGCCTTCAACCACAAAAAATCTTTGCCATGCATGTAATGGGGGGTTAAGTTGTGAGAAAATCATCCCTGGCTTAGGGTTTGATCACCTAGGGTGGTTCTTTTTCCCATGAGAATCTTATAGTCCTAAGAATGTTGGGTGCTGTTAATCGGTGGTCGGTAGTAAGCCCCACTTCCTTAAGTAGATTTATGGGATTAGATCATGTGATAGTAACTCTTTCTCTCATTTTTAACCTAGAAAGCTAATGAAATTTGGTAAAGGGGAGAGGAGGTGGTTACAGGGTGGTATCAAAGCAAGGTTGCAACACTAGACCTCAGAGTAGATGTGATTGTTATACATGCATGTTATTTGTCTATGTGTTTGTTATGTATGCATGGTGATGGTCATTGTTGTAGTTGTGTCATCATGTAGAGGTTGATGTTATAACAATTGATGTGTTGATTTCATTATATGTATATATGTTGTGCTAATCTAGATTGACTATGTAGATGAGATAGCCTCTCCTTAACTTCAATGAGGTATGTTGGATTATGTTTATATTTGGTTATATGACATGGTATGTTTGCATGAAGTAGAAGATCAAAGATGACAAGAAAGATGGTGGATTATAGTTCACATGATTCTTATTATAGTTTAGATGAGCAACACAAATATGAGTACTCTCCCGACATAGAAAGAACCTTGATAATTTTAAAGGAATAAATCAAAAGTTGCAAGTCGAATAATGATAGGATCATTTTGTCATAGGAAATACTTGTCAAAGAAAAGTAAAAATAAGCATAGGTCAATGTAGTGATCCTTTAGAGTTTATCAGATTTGCAGCAACAGAGACAACCACGGATCAATTATGGAAAGGAGGATATGACTAATGGGGCATGTGGTAGCAAGTCTCATGGAAGCCATAGGTCAGATAAGGATGATACAATCAGAGGTGGTAGATGGATGGTTACACCTAACATGAGAGGTAGTGGTTATGGATTCTATTCTAGTTCTGGATCAAAGAGAGAGTAGGGTCATCATCGCTATAATCCCTATAGGAGGAGTGAGAAGGGGTACTTTTCAAATGAGTTTAAGAAATCTAATCTAGCTAAATTCAATGGATAGTTGAAGAAACCAAAGGATTGAAACGCATGGTTGCTTGGGATGAAGAAGTTCTTTGAGCTACATGATTATACAAAGAACAAGAAAGATGGGATAGTTATTTTCAGTCTCAAGGAAAAAGAAGACATCTAGAGGGAAAATGTGAAGCACGTGAGAGGCATCAAGAATGAGGAGTTGAATTGGCATGGGTTCATGAGATGTTTTAGGAAGAAGTACTTGTCATAGAGACATTATGATAGTAAAGATAATGATATCTACAAATTGAAGATGGGATCGATGACAAATGAAAAGTATACAATTAAGTTTTGGAGCTACTGAGGTACATGCCATATCTTAAGAATGAGGAGATGAAGGTTCAAATATTTGTTAGTGGATTTCCTTTAGCATTTAAGGATCAGATTGATTATGATGATCCTCATACATTCGAGGAAGTAATTGGGAAGTTGAAACAATGTTATGAGAAATCTAGGCATAAGTCAGAGACTAAGTACTGTTGGAAAGGTAATGACAAGAGTAAGGGAAACTGGGATAAGAAGCAAGTATGACCTCAGGATACAGGTAACAAGGAGAATGTAGTGTCATAGAAGAAATTCAATGTAGTTGATAAGGGACAGGGATTTTAGTCCAAGGAGCAGAACAAGGGTGATGGAAGGAAGCTTTTGCAGTGTTGGACTTGTGGCCAAGATCATCACAGGAGATATTTTCCATAGCATCATGGTCGAATACCGCATATTTACAATGCTTAGGAGGAATATATAGTTGGGGATGTTGGATAGAGTATTCCTCATATTTATGCAACATTGGATAATAGGTAGGTGATGAGCCCCGGAAATGGGTAACTATATGGGCTCATTTTTCCTATTATTCTCATTTAATCCACAATTCTCCATATTTTTATGCATGCTTTTGACTATATTTATGTTAAATGAGTGAATGGGAATAGTCACTTTACCACAAAGTCTAATACATGCTTATTGCATATTTTTGGACATTTTTGGACCAAGATGAGGCATTTATGAGCAGATTGGCAGCCAAATTCGAAGAAACAAGGCTAAGGATTTATAGGATGGGTGTCTCATGCACTAAATGACCCCTTCCTCGAGTTCTCCACCAACAGCTTGGAGTTTAACAACCCACCAAAGATGATTTCAAGGGGCAGCCGAGCAGGTCTAGTAAAGTGGTTGTTATTTGTAGTTTTGGGGAGCCAAGCTCCTAAAGTTAAGGAGGACTGTTGGGAGTCCTCATTTGCATAAATAGGAAGGCTTCAAGCCTTAGTAGTTTAGCCATTTGATAGTCTATTTTTGCACTTTAGTGCAACCTTGTAATCAACTCATTTTCGAGCTTCTTCTTGCAGACAGTTTTGTGATGTAACTATTATTTTTTGAACAATGAAGATGAATCCAGATTTGAATCAGTTCTAATATTTCCTAGGGGGCTGTAGCTCTTGGGGTTGGGCCCAAACCAAGTGCCTAGTACTCCTGTGTGTACTTTTATGTGTTTTTATTGCATTCATAGAATAATTTCTATTATTTAGGTTAAATCTTGCTTTGTTACTTAGGTTGTTTTTGATGATTAAGATAGTTGTTCTTGCTTCAAGTTGATTTGATGGTTTGAAAATATAAAATATCCACAAAAAGGTTACCAAGCAGTCCTCGATCTCCTTTCTCCCTCCTTGGGACCATGAATTGAGACTAAGGCACTCTTGCTGCCACAAAAACATTGTTTTTGCCTTCCAATGCAATTGCTAGTGTTAGAGTTTGAGTTGGAAAAATTGATATCAGTTGTGTTTTCATGCTTAGATCTATTCTTGCTCAGTTTCCATATCTTTCTTGCATAACTTCCTGTTTCTAAAGTCTTGTTCATCACTTTTCTGGTTTTTAGGTCAGAATTAGGTCAAAATAGATAAAACTTTGTTTTCTTAGTCTTTGCTTGGGTTAGTTTTGGAAAGAAGTTTGAAGAACACCTGTAAGACACTCCAGCCTATCATTCCTCCATCATACAACCTACTCCAGTCTCTCTCTCGAGATTTCCTTCACTCATTCACCATACTTTCCCAACTTGCCCTAATTTCTACATTTTTGTGCAACATTGCTTCCTTCACCTTTGAACGAATCAAACCATCTTCATCAATCCTAAGCTTTATTTACCAAGTCCTAGACCCCTTAACATCCCTATCCATCCTTCATTTCCACTTTCCCACTGGTTTTCCACCTTCAACCCTCTAAAAACCACTTTCGACCTGTTCTTGTAGAACTTCCTGTAGAATTTCCTGTAGATCCCCTGCAGCCTCCTATAGAAGTTCATGCGAGTGATTTTTCGAAGTCCGATCATGGTGGAAATCTCTAGAAGGGTGCTAGGGACTCCTTAGGTCCTCTCCACACCTTATCAACCTCCTGCAAACACCCACTCCATTTCCTTTCGCCCCTAAACCTTTGCATAGTCACAAATAGTTAAAACACAAGCATAATAATTTTGCATAAAATTGCTCAAAAATACAAAAAGATGAATTTTCCATATTTTCCTTCAGAAGTAGCTTAAAAACATGCATTTTTCCTTTCCAAGAGTCAATGGCATCCATTTCAATAGTTTACATCTCTTTTCTTGCACAAGTAGGGTTAGTCGGTAAAACTAGGGTTTGCTAGGGTTTGCGTTTCCTTTCAGCTTTCATCTTCTTTCTGCAAGTAGACTAGCCTATTTTGAATTGGATTCCTTCCATCATAGTCAAAATCTTCTTCTGAGAACTCATAGAAGTTAGTTTGAGCTCTTAGCGAACTTGTGCCAGCTGATCAAGTGACATCCTGCAGTAAGAGCTAGTACTTGTGCATATAGCACCATCGCTTCCAAGTTTGTTACGAACTACCGGGTTGATAAAAGTAAAGTATGGAGTCCCATGAGTTGCAACATCATTGCTACAATACTGGAGCTCACCATACTTTTGGCGTCGTTGACGGGGAAGCGTCAGAGTATTTTGTGATTACTACTTTTCTTCTATTTTCTCCTACAACCTTCTGCTAAAGTAGTTTATTTCAGCAAGAGTAGAGTAGTTGTTTCATTTCCATTTTGCAATTTCAATTATGCAAAAGTAGATTAGACCATTTCCTACTTTCATTTCAATTCTGCAATTTCATTTCAGCAAGCGTAGATTAGCATTTCCTTCTTTCATTTCAATTCTGCAATTTCATTTCAGCAAGCATAGATTAGTATTTCCTTCTTTCATTTCAATTCTACAATTTCATTTCAGCAAAATAGATTAGTCCTTTCCTTCTTTCATTTCAATTCTGCATTTTCATTTCAGCAAGATAGATTTTAGTTAGTTGCAGTTCAATCTATTTCAGTTTTTGTAGGTACAATCATAAAAAAAGAAACAAAAATCACCCAAAAAAAGATATTTCCTTTCATGCCTCGTAGGAACAGAGACAATTCAGGAAAATTCCTACCCAACAACCCCACCACATCACTAAGTCACCCTTCTCTCTTCTTTGGTGGCAGTGATCCAGAAGAACTTATAGGTGAACCTCTAGAGATATATGAAGATCCTATAACAAAAGAAGAGCAAGAGACCATTCCTCCTGAGATCATGGCTGAAAACAGAAACGGTAGAGGAAATGGGGAGAGAGAAGAAGGTGTCTTTCCCATCCGAGAGACCAATGGGGACACAAAAATGAAAGACATAAGTCCCTCAGCCTTACCTCACTTCCATGGATTGACTACTGAAGATCCTGATACCTTCTTGTTTGAGTTTGCTATCCTTTGTCGAACTTAGGACTATGAAGAAGATGAGAAGAAGTTGAAAATCTTTCCCTCTACCCTCAAGGATGCAACACTACGCTAGTTCATGGGGTTACCTGGAAACAGTATCACAACTTGGGCTCAGATGCAGCAAGTCTTTAACAACAATATCGATACTACTGTAGGTCAAAGGATACAAAAGAAAAAATCTTTCAAATGACCATGGGATGTGATGAATCTTTATAAGATTATGAAGAGAGGTTTCAACTCAATTATAAAAGTTCTAGGTGCACACTTGACCCCGAGTCTTTGAAGTTGGTTCTACTCAGAGGAGTCCCTGAAGAACCTTCTAGATACCCTCCATTTGCTAGTTGGGGGAGACATCTACCAGCTACCTTATGATGATATAAAGGTTGTGTTTAGAAACCATTCTAGGGTAGCTAGAAAAAGAGGTAGGGGAAGTCAACTCTTAGCCAATACCCCCTTATCTAGTTCATTCCTTAAAAGTGAATTTGCAAATCAGATGGAAGATTTCAAAAGTGATATTAGACAGACTATTTCCATGCAAATGTATACCTTGTGAATCCCAAAGAAGCAAGAGGAAGGTGAAAGTGCTTTGGCCATCTTTTTTCCCAGGTGCACCAGAAAGCATCCTAGAAACGAATGTCCATTGCACTCTGTATCCATCTCAATACCATACTCAACTAGTTGCTCACTCGTTTCATTCTCACGCTCAGACACAACCTCATTGGAATGCACCTCATCAGGGGTGGAGGACCCAATACAACTCTCCTCCCACTCTTTTTCCTCCACCACCTATGCAACCACAACCATTACCTCATGCTCCTCCAAGACAACCCCAGATATCTGCTCAATCGAATCCAAACCCCAATAACAAATAGGCCCAGCAGGTATATACTGGACAAACAACATGCCTACCTATGCTGTGGAGATTCAAGAGATCAACCTACGATCTTGGAAGATCCTCCCAGATAGCTAACCTCCTCCTATGGAGGATGAAGAAGAAAAACAGGAAAGTGAACCCAAAGCCATTCCACCTATTAGTGCTCAAATCTGCCTCAGGCTGAGGAAGGCAAAACTCGAGGCAACATCATACCACGCTCAGCCTCGTAGCTAGCCCTACGAGGACAGGAGAGGGCTCTCTCCCGGTCTATCTCGGCAAAAGGTTTTCAAAGGAATACTGATCTTAGGCTAGGTATTAAGTATAGAGGTTTAAGGGTGATTTTTTTGGGTTTTTGTCGAATCAAAGGAAAAGGCAATTTTGGGTGCGGGGATGAGACACAGTTTCTGTAGAGGTCTGATTGGAGCAAGGTAGGCAGTTGTTTTGATGCTTTTAAAGTGATGAGGTGAATAGATAAGATAGATGAGGAGCTAAGGAGAGCAAGGAAGTCTCAAGGATTCTCCTTAAACTGAAGAAAACATGGAAAATTAAACAAATTTAAAGGCAGCACATAGCAAATTTATGGATTCTACCTTAACACTTCATTTGTTCAATTGCAGAAGATGAGAGAAGGAAAATGATACACATAACAAACTTACAAGTACTGAAAGAAGCAAACCATCAAGAAATAAAGCCACAAGAATTCCAAATAGTGCTGCAAATCCCTGGTCTTCCCTTTGCCAAAATGCTGAAGTAAAATGTACAATAAAGTCTCAAAGCCTCTTCCCAAAGAGTCCAACTTCTCCAACCCCTGAAAATGATTGAGAAAATACATAATATAGGCAAGCTAACACATTCCCTCACCTCTAGGGGTCGAGCTCATCATCCTAGGAGGTGTTTCAACCAATTCTAAACAAAGTACTACAATCTAGGCAGTCAAAACAACTTGCCTCTATAAGCTAGGAAACCAATTCATTCATTAAATTTTTTCTATTTTATGAATGAATCATCTAGAATAAGTAAATAAGTGTCAAGTCAACATAAAGTTCCATTAATTACATCAAGGAGGGTGAAAAATCCCATCACAAGTCAAAACTGGTCAAAACTAGCCAAATTCCTGAGCTGGAAGGTGAAAACTATACAAAAAATCCTGATGCGTAGCGCGCCTGAGCCCTACACGTAGCGCGCCTTTCCACCTGCTTTTGGGGCACTTCCCAGCATCCAAATTGAGCTCAGGTTGGCTTGTTGGAAAGCCCTAGATGTGTAACTTCCAATCCAAGTGGAATTTTCCAATTTTATTTCCATTTGCCCCTCCAAAAGTGCATTCTCCCAAGGCTGCTACCTGTGTGTCCAAAAAGGGGCAGTGAGGTCATTTTTTGCATGTTTTTTGACCTTTTGGGGACCCAAACCTTGATGAAATGCCTTGGTAGTGGCTGAGCAGGTGTATTTCATCATGAAAAATCCAAAAATGCAAACCTTTCTTGATTTGGACCTCCCAATTTTAAGGGTATCGCGCGGCGCGCTACGCGTTGAGCCAAAAAACAAATTGTGCCAAAAAACCCTGATGCGTAGCTTGCCTGAGCCCTATGCATAGCGCACCTTTCCACCTGCTTTTGGGGCACTTTCCGGAATCCAAATCGGGCATAGGATAGCTCGTGGGAAAGGTATCTAAGTCTAATTTCCAACCCAAGTGAAATTTTTCAATTTGGAGTTCATTTTCCTTGTCAAAAGTGAAATCTCCTAAGACTGGTCAAAATGTGCCAAATGAGGCTGCCTCAAGGCAGAGTGCTGTTGCAGTCAACTTTTTAATGCCTTCCTCAACTCCAAATTACGCTCATGATAGCTCATTGGAAAGAAATTTATGTCTAATTATCATTTGACTCATCAAGAAAGTCATTTGGCCAACCAAGCTAGGAGAAAACGTTATTTTCCCCAGGTCACTTCAGAGGTGCATCAATTCTCCCGAGGCGATTGTATTTTTGACATTTATCCAAAACCATTATACCTGTGTAAAACGTGAGGGAGGTTTTTCTTCGATGGCATGTTTTGGACAAAAACCTCTCTCATTTTTCAAAAAATTATCTTTGATTGCTCCGAAACATATTTTGAGTGAAACTTATCCCGATGTGTGGAACAAGGGATTCTGTCGAAATGAAGCGAAATGAAGAGGATAAGGGACTTCTAAATTCTTGGGGAAATTTTTGGAAGTAGGGAGGGATGTTAGGAAGTAGGGGAAAGTTGAATCGTGGAGATCGAGTGAGGGGAAGGGGTCCAAAAGGGCAAAACACAGGCCCAACCTAGAAAATTGCCAGGTTGTAGCAAGAAACTAGGGTTTGTGGAAAAATGAGAAATTTGGGGAATCTCAGTGATGGGAAGTGTTTGATAAGGTACATGAAAGATAGGGGAAGGTGCATGAGCATCTGGATACAAGTTTTGCTAATGATTTGACCATCCAAGAGAAATTGCCTTCAAAACCCTAGGAGAGGCAAATGAACCTTGCCTAGGCGCAACTGAAGCATGAACAAGGAGTAAAATGACCCAATGGAACCTGACATGATAATGACAACCCTTTGAATGATGGTACATTCAGCTGAATGATGACATGGACCAACATTTGGACAACTTTAGAAGGAGTGAAAGCAAACCCTAGACCTAATGCCTAGCGACCAAATTTTGCTTTGAAGACTCTTTGAAATGACAAAATTTGACCTTGACACTCTGAGACCACTTTGTAAGAGCATATTTGATCACTGGAGGAAGGCTGGAAAGACTGACACTAACATTGGCTCCAATGGGGATGGTAGCTCCTTGGAGGTGCCAAGAACGGCAGATCTTTGGGAGAGCAGACCAGTGCTTTCATCCATTGGGTGATGGAGTCATTATTTCCACCTTTGACACAAAACTTTTACACATTTATTGAATGAAAACTTTGACACATTTAGCCGTTGGAGGCTTTGTTCTGTCTATTTAACCTGCTAAGCTGGATCTATTTCTTCAACTTTTCCTGACGATGAACCACACTGGTTGGTTCGAAACGCGTCGACAAATGATGTCTCATGTGATCTTCGCTGAAAAATCCTTTATAAACTTGACTGAAAACTGACTGAAACTTGACTCAAACCGACTCGATGGCAAACTAAAATAACTTGAAAAAACTCACTCAACAGACCAAACACAAATGACTCATGACTGACTTAAAACAAGACTTTACAAAACTTTTTGAAGGGTAGCAATTGATCAAGATTTGAAATCATGATGACAACCACCTGTGTTTCTTACAAGACAATATATCCTCAAAATATATCAAAATGCCAATGCAACCAATCGAGAAGATGGCTTCTTGACTGATTCTTCTTATCAGATCTTCTGGTCAACAGTACAAACCTATCACTGGGCATCCAAAAACATAGTTGACCATGGCTGCAACAAAACACTGTAATAAACACTTTCACTGCTGGTTGCAACAAACTTGCTAGAGGATCGTAAAAAACATGAAGATTTGCCATTGCCACCTCCTGCTGAAAGATCAAGGTGTCCTTTGTTTCAAATTCTGATATGCCTTCATCATGTGCTTCGGTAAAAGTATGCTCATGGGCTTCAAAAAACTCTGAACAGGTAGATGAGCAGATCTCATCTTGTAAAAACATTTCAACACATGAGACATATGAATAATCTGAAAGGTAATCCTGTATGCTATGATCTTGTGTAGTCTGACAATATGGTAGGTCATCTTCATATGATATCACAACCAAATTATCAAGTTCCTTATTACATTCGTCAATATTATCAAGCACAATATTATCATTTATATCGTCTGCCACAAATTCACTCAAAGAAACTTTTTCACTTGCTTGAGCAAAGATCTCACCTTGCTGTTCATGAGCAGACTGAATGTCCTCCTCATGAAGACTCTGTTCTGATGAGATGGGAGCACTTAGATTTGTAACTCTGTTTTCTTCATGCCAGATGATCTCAACAGCTGAGTTTTTCTTTATAGGATTCGGCACAAGGTATTCTTGGTCATCATGATCTGAAAGTTGATCTGAAATAGTTGACTTGACTGCATCACATGAATCTTGACTACCCTGCACGCTGTCTTCTGCTGTGGGCAGATCTGAAATAGAACCCTCTCTTTCATCATTTTCAGCCATATGGCCATCTTCAACCTGCTGATCTTGATTCTACTGCAAAATTTCCTGATCATCTTGATGGGTATCCACTAGGTTCTCTTCATGTTGCTGAAATGGATTCTCATATAGAGCCTCCATGATCTCATCATCCATAAAATTATCATCTTCATAATATTTCTCAAGGCTTTCAATAAAAGTTGAAGCATGTTTGCAACAGTCATGAACTAAATTTAATGATGGATAAGATGCTTGATATCTTTCAATAAACAAGGCATGAAATTCCTTTAAACAGTAAATATAGGCCAATGGCAAATTTTCATACCAGGATTGGGCTTCACCTTCCAGAGTGGCCAGGAATATCTTCATCATGCAATCTTCAGGTAAATCCACCTTCAACTTGCGAATATGCATGTGAAATCTAACCAAATGTAAAGCAGCATCCTTCTTACCATCATCTTTAAACGTAGGCATATTCCTTGACCAATCTACCTTGGGCATCTTATTCGAAAAACCTGGAATGTGATCTTGGCTCATGGGAGCATATCTTCTTGTGATTCGGTTCATCTTGAATATCTCACAGCCACTGATCTTCCTGCAGTGAAGTTACCATGAAGCATTGATCTCTGAATTTGTCAGTGAATGAAGTCGCCAGGTGAATGATTTCAGCCTTCTTATGCCTGATCATTGTCCACCATCAACAATCAGAACTGAACTTGATACATATACTGGGGTAATTAACAAGTTAAATGACACGTTTAAAAGCTAGACCGGAGATTGACTGAAGCAGCGTTTATCTACTTCCGCTAATGCAAAGAAAAAGCGTTTCGAAGGCTACCTGGCATAACTTCAGGCTCCGTCTGTATCTTATAAAACAAATGACATCAACCAGCAAACCATTTCTTCCCCAGTATGGTCGCCACTATGTTAGCGCTCAAATCTGCCTCAGGCTTAGGAAGGCAAAACTCGAGGCAACATCATACCACGCTCAGCCTCGTAGCTAGCCCTACGAGGACAGGAGAGGGCTCTCTCCGGGTCTATCTCGGCAAAAGGTTTTCAAAGGGGCTGAGATGACCAATAAGGAATACTGATCTTAGGCTAGGTATTAAGTACAAAGGTTTAAGGGTGATTTTTTTGGGTTTTTGTCGAATCAAAGGAAAAGGCAAATTTGGGTGCGGGGATTAGACACAGTTTCTACAGAGGTCTGATTAGAGCAAGGTAGGCAGTAGTTTTGGTGCTTTTAAAGTGATGAGGTGAATAGGTCAGACATATGAGGAGCTAAGGAGAGCAAGGAAGTATCAAGGATTCTCCTTAAACTGAAGAAAACATGGAAAATTAAACAAATTTAAAGGCAGAGCATAGCAAATTTATGGATTCTACCTTAACACTTCATTTGTTCAATTGCAGAAGATGAGAGGGGGAAAATGATACACATAACAAAATTACAAGTACTGAAAGAAGCACACCATCAAGAAATAAAGCCACAAGAATTCCAAATAGTGTTGGAAATCCCTGGTCTTCCCTTTGCCAAAATGCTGAAGTAAAATGTACAATAAAGTCTCAAAGCCTCTTCCCAAAGAGTCCAACTTCTCCAACCCCTGAAAATGATTGAGAAAATACATAATATAGGCAAGCTGACACATTCCCTTGCCTCTAGGGGTCGAGCTCATCATCCTAGGAGATGTTTCAACCAATTCTAAACAAAGTACTACAATCTAGGCAATCAAAACAACTTGCCTCTAAAAGCTAGGAAACCAATTCATTCATTAAATTTTTGCTATTTTATGAATGAATCATCTAGAATAAGTAAATAAGTGTCAATTCAACATAAAGTTCCATTAATTACATCAAGGAGGGTGAAAAATCCCATCATAAGTCAAAACTGGTCAAAACTGGCCAAATTCCTGAGCTGGAAGGTGAAAACTGTACAAAAAATCCTGATGCGTAGTGCGCCTGAGCCCTACGCGTAGCGCGCCTTTCCACTTGCTTTTGGGGCACTTCCCGGCATCCAAATTGAGCTCAGGTTGGCTTTTTGGAAAGCCTTGGATCTCTGATTTCCAACCCAAGTGGAATTTTTCAATTTGATGTCCATTTTCCCCTCCAAAAGTGCATTCTCCCAAGGCTGCTACCTGTGTGTCCAAAAAGGGGCAGTGAGGTCATTTTTTGCATGTTTTTTGACCTTTTGGGGACCCAAACCTTGATGAAATGCCTTGGCAGTGGCTGAGCAGGTGTATTTCATCATGAAAAATCCAAAAATGCAAACCTTTTGTGATTTTGACCTCCCAATTTTAAGGGTAGCGCGCGGCGCGCTACGCGTTGAGCCAAAAAACAAATTGTGCCAAAAAACCCTGATGCGTAGCGCGCCTGAGCCCTATGCGTAGCGCGCCTTTCCACCTGCTTTTGGGGCACTTCCTGGAATCCAAATCGGGCGTAGGATAGCTCATTGGAAAGGTCTCTAAGTATAATTTCCAACCCAAGTGGAATTTTTCAATTTGGAGTTAATTTTCCTTTGCAAAAATGATCTCTCCTAAGACTGGTCAAAATGTGCCAAATGATGCTGCCTCAAGGCAGAGTGCTGTTGCAGTCAAATTTTGAATGCCTTCCTCAACTCCAAATTGAGCTCATGATAGCTCATTGGAAAGAAATTTATGTATAATTATCATATTTCTCATCAAGAATGTCATTTGGCCAACCAAGATAGGAGAAAGCTTGATTTTCCCAAGGTCACTTCAGAGGTGCATCAATTCTCCCGAGGCGATTGTATTTTTGACATTTCTCCAAAAAAATTATACCTGTGTAAAAAACGAGGGATTTTGTTTCTTCTTTGTCATGTTTTGGACAAAAACCTCTCTCAGTTTTCCAAAATTCATCTTTTATTGCTCCGAAACATCTTTTGAGTGAAACTTATCCCGATGTGTGGAACAAGGGATTCTGTCGAAATGAAGCAAAACGAAGAGGATAAGGGACTTCTAAATTCTTGGGGAAATTTCTGGAAGTAGGGAGGGATGTTAGGAAGCAGGGGAAAGTGGAATTGCAGAGATCGAGTGAGGGGAAGGGGTCCAAAAGGGAAAAACACAGGCCCAACCTAGAAAATTTCCAGGTTATAGCAAGAAACTAGGGTTTGTGGAAAAATGAGGAATTTGGGGAATTTCAGTGATGGGAAGTGTTTGATAAGGTACATGAAAGATAGGGGTAGGTGTATGAACATCTGGATACAAGTTTTGCTAATGATTTGACCATCCAAGAGAAATTTCCTTCAAAACCCTAGGAGAGGCAAATGAACCTTGCCTAGGCGCAACTGAAGCATGAACAAGGAGTAAAATGACCCAATGGAACTTGACATGATAATGAAAAACCTTTGAATGATGGTACACTCAGCTGAATGATGACATGGACCAACATTTGGACAACTTTATAAGGAGTGAAAGCAAACCCTAGACCTAATGCCTAACGACCAAATTTTGCTTTGAAGACTCTTTGAAATGACAAAATTTGACCTTGACACTCTGAGACCACTTTGTAAGAGCATATTTGATCACTGGAGGAAGGCTGGAAAGACTAACACTAACACTACCCTTTCCCGAGAGACTAACTGTAACAATGCAACCAACCCCAAAAGAAACTAAACTTCTGGGAGAACTTAAACAGTTATGTGTGAAAATACCACTTCTCCAGGCCATAAAAGATGTACAAATATACAACAAATTGATCAAAGAGAAGTGTTTCAAGCACCCAACTAAGCACAAGAGAGATGCCCCAACTATCAATGTCATAGGAGAACTGTTTGACCTGGTGTTGGGATAGGTAATCTGTCTAAAATATCTAGACCCTGGGAGTCCTGTAGTCGATGTCCACATCAATGGCACCATAATCCCCCACACCTTAATTGATCTAGGGGCTACCATTAATGTAACGACTAGGGATACTATGCTCAAACTCAACCTTTAGAGTTCCCTAAGAAAGACCTCAATAGTACTGTAGTTGGCAAACCGCTCCACTGTGACTCCTGAGGGGATTGTGGAAGATGTCATGGTCTCCATTGATTCCTCGGAACACCCTACTGACTTCTTGGTTCTTCAGCCAAAGGAAAGGCTCACTGGGTATCCCCTCATCTGGGGACGCATTGGTTAGCTACTGTAGATGCTTACATCAGTTGTCGAGCTGGGAGCATGACCATCAAGAATGGGCATATGTCCAAACAGCAAGTCCTATATCCTCCTGCCCAACCTTGGTAGAACATGACTTACCTCTCTGGTTGGAGGAAGATGAGGATGAAGTCTACTCCAAACCATTGTGCACAATCGAAGCCACCAGGGGAGGTCCTCAACCCGAGGATGATCTTATTGAGAATTTGATTCAAAATCCACCCCCCAGTGTGTTGCCATTAGAAGAGTTGGTGGAAGAAACCCAAGCCAATGCTTTAGTTGATCTCTGTGTGGTTGATTTGACCTCTCTTCGAGTTAAGAATGTGGAATTTGGCCCTGAAAGAACCTTGAAGATCAACTCATCCCTATCCACCTTTCAGGAGAAAGAGCTGTGTAGCTTAATGAACAACCATTTGGATGCTTTTGCTTGGATCTATAAGGAGACGAAAGGAGTCCACCCTTTAGTCTGTACTCATCACATTTACATTAAAGAGGATTGTAAACCTATCAGGCAGCCTCAAAGGAGGATGAATCCAGCCCTTAAGGACATTGTCAAAGAAGAACTGCAAAAGTTGCTGGATGCAGGATTCATCTACCCCATCTCTGACAGTGAATGGGTTTCTTCTTTGGTGCTTGTGCCCAAGAAAAACGAGAAATGGAGAATCTGTGTAGATTATCGAGAACTCAACAAAGCCACCAAGAAGCACCATTTCCCCTTGCCTTTCATAGATCAAGTGTTAGATGGCCTGGCAGGAAAGAAGTTCTTTTCCTTCCTAGATGGGTTTAGCAAGTATAATCAGATCCGAATCAGCCCAGAAGACCAAGATAAGACAACTTTCACTTGTCCATGGGGTACCTTTGCCTACCAGGTCCTTCCCTTTGGGTTATGCAACACTCCTGTAACTTTCTAGAGAGCAGTACTGAGTATATTCGCTGAGATGGTTCATGATTCAGTGGAAATCTATATGGATGACTTTACCCCTTATGGTTCTAACTTCCAAGAAGCTCTGACTAACCTGAGGAAAGTTTTAGTGAAGTGTATTGAAATGAACCTGTCCCTCAGTCTTGATAAATTTGAACTCCTAATGACTGAAGGGACCATGCTAGGTCATACAATTTCTCAGCAAGGTTTACAAGTGGATCCCAACAAGATTTCTATCATCCAAAGGGTCCCACCTCCTCAAAAGGTAAGAGATGTTCAGAGTTTTCTAGGCTTAGCAGGATATTATAGAAGATTCATTAAAGATTTTAGTAATATAGCCTCTCCATTGTTTGGTATTTTGGGAAAAGATGCTGAGTTCATATGGACTGATAACTGTCAAGAGGCTCTGATGTTTTGAAAGGTAAGCTGATAACTGCCCCAATCTTGAGAGGTCCAAATTGGGCCCTACCTTTCCACATTCACATAGATGCCTGAACAAAGCTATAGGAGCAGCCTTAGGACAAGTTGAAGAGAAGCTACCGTATGCCATATATTTTTTTAGTAAAAACCTGTCCAAGGCAGAGTTAAACTACACTGTAACTGAGAAAGAGCTCCTGGTTGTAGTCCATTCCCTAAACAAGTTTAGACACTACACCACTAGCTATCAAACATTTGTGCATATTGATCATGCTACAATTAGGTATTTGATGAATAAACCTGGTGTAAATGCTCGTATCATTATATGGTTACTTTTATTGCAGAAATTTGATTTGACCATTGTTGATAAGCCAGATAAGGAAAATTTTGTTGTTGATTTTCTGTCTAGACTAGATCTGCTTGTAAGTGAAGAAGGGATGGTGAATGATCAAATGCCAAATGAACACCTATTTTCTATTTCAGTACTCTCTCCATTGTTTGTTGATATAGAAAATTATTTGGTTTCGGCACAGTTTCTGCCATACCTGTCCTCAAAAGAGAAGAGCAATATCGTGAGGAAAAGTGCCCCATTCACTTGGATTGGGGGCAATCTTTTTAAACTTGGCCTAGATCAGATTTTGAGGCGATGTGTCAGGGAGGAGGAATTTTTTGACATCCTCCTAACCTATCATGATGGGCCCTATGGGGGCCACTTTGCAGCAAAGAGAACCGCCTTCAAAATTCTGCAGGCAGGGTAATATTGGCCCACTCTTCATCAAGATGTCAGGAGATACATCAGCCAATGTGACTGATGTCAAAGGATGGAGAAACCTACTCCAAAAGATGAGATGCCCTTGTAGCCTCAGGTGACTTTTGAGCCATTTGAGAAGTGGGGCATGGACTTTGTGGGTCCTATCAACCCTCCTTCAAAACAAAAGTCCTACATCATTGTGTGCACAAATTACCTAACAAAGTGGGTGGAAACAAAGGCAATCAAAGTAATAATAGAAGAAAAAGTAGCTGAGTTTTTGAGGGAAAATATCTTCTACAAGTTTGGCTACCCAAGAGAATTAGTCACAGATCAAGGAATTCAATTTACCTCTAACCTAATTGAAGACCTGCTCACTCATCAAAAGATTAAGCATAGAAATTCCACCCCTTATCATCCGCAAGCAAATGGACAAGTGGAAGTTACTAACAGAGCTTTGGAAGGGATTTTGACTAAGGTAGTGAGCAGCAGTAGAAAAGACTGGGTAGATCGCTTTGTTGAGGCCACTTGGGCCTATAACGCTACTTGGAAAACTACAACAGGTTTCACACCCTATGAGTTGGTCTACAGGAAGAAGGCTTTGTTGTCCATAGAATTTGAATATAACACATTGAGGTTGGCATGTCAGCTGGACCTAGATCTGAGCCATTCACAATAGGAAATATTGCTTCAGCTGAATGGATTAGATGAATAGACTATGCAGGCCCTTCGCCACTTCGAGGTAGTCCAACTTCAAAGAAAGATACGACATGACCGACAACTCAAAGAAAAGCAATTTCAACCAGGAGATTAGGTGTTTTTGTATGATTCAAGATACAAGAATTTCAAGGGCAAGCTGAGGACAAGATGGTTGTGACCATATACAGTGGAAACATGCAATGACAATGGTTCAGTCCTTATTCAGACCATTGATGAAGAAGCATCCCCATGCTCGTCAATGGGCATAGATTTAAGATCTAGAGGAAGCTACTTTCCAAGCAGGAGTTCATTGAGACTCTCGGTAAATTAGTATTGGTAGTGGAGCAGATCCCTGTCTCCACTCCACCTACACCATGAGCAAAAAAAAAAAAAGGAAAAAATAACAAACAAAAAAAACACAGAAAAAAAAAGGAATAAAAGATCCCTCAGTGAAAACCTCTTGGAGGTGCCCAGGGTAGACAGTGAGGGTGAAAACCTCCTGGAGGTGCCCTAGCTATCTTAGACTAAAAAATATAGAAAAAAAAAAAAAGAAAAAAAAAAAAATTAAACCTAATTTCTTTTGAATAAATTGCAAGTTGCAGGAAGGTCATATGCAAGTTTTAGGAGGATCGTACAAGACAAAAACAAAGGACATGACCAGGCTACATGCATCCCTCACAGTCCATTCCTCCATCACCATTACCCTTTCCCACGTTTTGGTCTCATTTGGTCTGAAAATTCACGTCTTACAGGAAACTCTATATCTTCTACAGGAGGATCCTGTAGAATAGAAAAGCAAAAATCAATCTCAGAAGAGGACCCAAAGGTTGGAAATCTGTCTATGAGACCTATGAACCTCCCTGCCACCATCCATCACCCTATGTTGCCATTCCATCTCTTTACACCTTCATTGCACTCATTTTTATGTCCCTGCACAGTCACACACAGAAATTATGTTTCCTTCATGCTACAAACAAAAATTTTTAATGACAAATAGAAGCAGTAGCCTTTTCACTCACCCCTACCTGATACCTTCCATCTATGATTCCTTGTCAGTTGAGACCTTCTTCAACAGTTGTAGCCCTACTCAGATATTAGCTTGAATTTCAGAGGGAGAAGCAGCTACAGGAAATCCTGATCCCTCTGAAAAGCATACTCCAGAGACAGGGTTAGCAAAGTAGGGTGTATGAATCATGCAAGGAGCTCTATTTGAATGTGAAGATCATCAGCAAAAGCCCGAGGCCAAGCATGCAGAGCGCAAACAACAACAACAATGAAGAAATGGGTTCCAAAATCCGAAATATGCATAACACAGCCACGACTGAGCAGGTAAGTGCCTAAACCTATTCCTCGGTTGCAAGAATCATATTTGAGGGCTGCATGACTATGGGAATGGTTATGATTGAATGGAATTGGTGGCTAGTTAACTGGCCACCCTCATTCAGTTACACATCCTCGTGGAATTCAAACGAGCCCCGTCAAATTCAAAACTGCCAATCTGATATGCAGCCAACACGTGTAGTATGTCCATTCAGGAGAAAACATTCAGGACTGGTAGTGGTGCCGGTGGATAACAGGAGTAAGGGAGGTGATGGTGGTTAGACGAAATGCAGAAAAATTATGACCATGACGTAGGACCAACGTTCCAGATGGGGATAACGTACCCATCCGGCCACCTCATCTCCTCACCATGGATGACACCAACAGTTAAAAGACAGCTCAGTTGAAACCTTCGACACCCTTTGTTCATTTTGCATTCATGACATTCTCGACTGGAGTATGCACCTACCACTTCCAGAGCAGCTAACCAGTCATCCTCTGCTAGTTTTTTGCCTATTTTTTTAAAATCCCCTGGCTATCGGGCTCTACAGGAGCACAGTTTCATTCTACAGGAGCCAGGATATTTCTATAGGAAGGTTTCTACAAGAAAGGCAGAGAACAGCTCTGCAGAAAGAAAATCGAAGATGTTTGTTGAAATTCAAGCTCAAAATGAGGTAGGCTCAAGAAAACCTCTCTGCATTTGACTTGTTTGAGTAAGGTGGTGAATTAAACATGGCATTGGATTGAAGAGAAAAGTGAAAGTCTGCCTGCATATTTCCCTGAGTTCTACAAAGCTTCTGTTTTCTTCTCTGAAACCTGCCTCCTCCTTTTTCAAATTCTCTTGTAAGGAAGATATATGAAACAATAGAGGCCAACCTATGTGTGAAAAGAAAAAAATGAGTTTTCATATCTATCTACTTGCTAAAAAAGAACCTATGTCCTTATCCTCTATTCTATAAAAAAAAATTATTTTCAAAAACAGAAAGCCAAATTCAGGATAATAGTAGTTTAAAAACAAGGGAATTATTGCAATTTGATGTTGTAAGGAGAAGAACACAGGGAATTCCTTCTTTGATCTCAGAAAAAGATAGAATTTAGCTATCCTTTGTTTTAGTGTTGACTATTTTTTCCACCTGAGCATTTTATTCTTTTAGTTAAAACACAAAGCACTCAACACCATGCCAGGAGGATTCATGAGAAAAGAACCTTTAAACTCTGGCAAATTATATGAGCACCCTGAGGTGGTGGCCCTCTTCACTAGGGAAAACTGGATATCCTTCTTTGACAGAATTCAAGGTTATGATGAAGAGGTGACTGAAGAGTTTTTGATGTCCCTAGGACCACATTCAAAGACACATGCCACAGTTAGTTTTAGGGGTTTGACCCTAGATCTTACACATGATTTCATTAGTAGAATCATCGGTCTCCCACTAGGGCTCCCTTGGAGAAAAGAGGAGAAATCATTGGGACAAGTTGCTAAGAAGACACTTTTTCTGCCTGAGGAGCACCCTTTAGAAGATAGAAACGGGGTTAGAAGGACAAGCTTGCCTCCTCTCTGGAGTGAAGTTAGTTACCAAATAATGAAGTATATCACATGTGAAGGGAGGTTCAACATCATTTATGGTTATCATTTCAGGTTGTTACATGAATTGAGGTATGGGATGGACTTTCCTCCAGCTAGAAAACTGGGCATCCCATATTTGCTCCTTAAGTCTTTAATTGAATTTCATACAAAGCTAAATGCAGGGGTCCTAGATCAGTTGGCCCACCATGGGCTCATCAAACTATTGGTGGAAGATGCCTTACACACCTATGCTATGCCCATAGCTTGGGAAATTTTTAGAAATATGTCCAGGGATGATGACATCAGAACTTTGACTGAGGAAATTAGCCCATTTAGCAGTGATGAGGAGGAGCAAACTGAAGAAATGGAGAAGAACAGTGATGAGGGAGCACAAGACATTCAAGAAGAGGGCAAAATAGAGGAAAAACAGGGAGAAAAAGAGGAATTTGACAAGACTACTGAGCCTAAGGTAGAAAATGAGACAACATCAAAAAAAGAGAAGGGAAAAAGGACAAAGGTTGGGAAGAAAAAGGCCAAGAAATCCCAAAAGAAGACTGCCACAGCCAAGGCAGGGACCCAGCAAGAAAAAGAAAAGACACTCCCTGAGATATCAGTGACACAAGAAGAAATAGTGGACATAGAAAAGGCTACAGGAAGTGATGGAAAATAACAGCAGAAAGAAACATCCCCTAAAATGTTGGAAAGGGAAGTAGCAGTTGTGCTTGCTGCATTAAGCACACCTACAAAACAAAAAGGAAAAAGAAAAAGGCAAACCTCCATGCATTTTAAAGCCAGAAGAAGCACAAGGATGAAAGTGGGAAAACCCCAGCCACCATCAAAGGAACCAATTGTCATTTAGGACACACCCACTAAAAAGAAGGAAGACTCTCCTTCCAAGATATCTATCACCTATGAAAGAAGAAGCCCCAAAACCTCCACATGGAAAGAGAGAATTAAGTTGATGGACTCAAAGGCAGTTCTATAGGAAGCTGAAACTTCTCTACAGGAAACTCTAGCAAGTAAAAAGAGACTGAGAAATTGGAGGAGAAGGTAGCTAAACAGTCACAGGGGGAGAGCAAGGCCAAAGAAATACTTGAACCAACCCCTTAGCCTAATTTGGTCTCCTTTTACAATCTACTAGAGGGTGGGAAAATCATCCCACAGAAGTTTGTTGTACCTTTATTCTTCAAATTCGAAAAAGAGGGCCAGAACCCACACATGGATGCAAATCAACAAATCTAAAGGAGTTGAGGACATAGGCCACATGGAGGACAAGCTAAAGGAATTAAGAGGGGAGTTGGCCATGGTGAGGCACATTGAAAGCAGGAAAAGAGCCCAGCTACAAGAAGAGAATGAACTGATGAAAAAGCAATTACAGCTACAGGAAGTTCATAAGGGAGATAGGCTATCCATTATGGGAGGGCAGCAGTAGCAAGAAGGTCCTCCAAGCTGATGTTGAGATTCTAACGAAACTATTGCAAGAAAAGGAGTCTCAGGCAGCAGAAGAAGTGCAGGTTTTAAAATAGCAGTTACAAGAAAAAGAAGCCCGAATGGCCAGCATGGCCAGCTGGGCAATAGAAGCCTTACAATGTAGGAAACCTCCTAAATCCTATGCATTATATCTTAAAGACCAATGGTTGCAATTTCAAATTAAAACATTGGCCCAAAGGGGCACCATCCCATTCTAGAATTACAATCAATTTATGCATGTGTGTGACAGTGGCTCAGCTGAAGATAAGGCCAAGTTAGCATAATTCTATTTACACAACTTGGCACTTCCTAACATGAATCTATGGGACCCAAACACTGCATTAGGAGACCTACAACTCATGGACATGGCTTCTTGGTTAAGCCATGAGGAAAAGGGGCAGTAGAGATTCAGAAGATTATGACCAGGGAGTTAAGTGAGCCACTCATGATAACGACAGAACCAGAAGATCCCTCAACTCCCATATATTCCCATCGGCACCTTGAAGACAACCCTCACATTGCACCTGACTATGTTGAAAGGCAAGCACAGGCCATTGCTCACTTTGAAGATATGGAAAGACTGTTCGGTGATAACTACCTTCATGCTTGCACAAAAAGACGGAATACATTGTCCTATAGTCTGAAAATAAGAGAGCATCACTCCCCAACCAAAATTAGGGAGGCTATGAGAAGAGTACCCCTATACAAACAATCAATGCAGAACTTGAAAGCCAACTGGATTGGCCTTAAGTTCAGCCCTCCACTACTGCTGGGGCTGTTAGAAGGAGTTAAGGAAGAAGAGGAACAAAAGCAATGGGTGGAAGTGGACAAAAGGAAGGTTTTCATGACAGAGAAGAGGACATCACCTCAGAGGCCTGGGATGTTAGAGAGGTAGTCAAAGCAATCAAAGATGATGAACTGGAATAATTGCTTAGAGGATGAGCAACACATTCAGTAGGGGGGTGATGATGAGCCCTGGAAATGGGTAACTATATGGGCTCATTTTTCCTATTATTCTCATTTAATCCACCATTCTCCATAGTTTTATGCATCATTTTTAATATATTTATGTTAATTGAGTGAATGGGAATAGTCACTTTACTACAAAGTCTAATACGTGCTTATTGCAGATTTTTGGACATTTTTGGACCAAGATCAGGCATTTATGAGTAGATTGGCAACCAAATTCGAAGAAACAAGGCTGAAGATTTATAGGAGGGGTGTCTCCTGCACTAAATGACCCCTTCCTAGTTCTCCACCAACAGCTCGGAGTTCAATAGCCCACCAAAGATGATTTCAAGGGGCAGTCAAGCAGGTCTAGTGAAGTGGCTATTATCTGCAGTTTTGGGCATCCAAGCTCCTAAAGTTAAGGATGGCTGTTGGGAGTCCTCATTTGCATAAATAGGAAGGCTTCAAGCCTTAGTAGTTAGCCATTTGATAGTCTATTTTCGCACTTTAGTGCAGCCTTGGAATCAGCTCATTTTCGAGCTTCTTCTTACAGACAGTTTTGTGATGTAACTATAATGTTTTGATCAATGAAGATGAATCCATCTTTGAACTAGTTCTAATATTTCCTAGGGGGCTGTAGCTCTTGGGGTTCGGCCCAACCCAAGTGCCCAGTACCTCCTGTGTGTACTTTTTTGTGTTTTTATTGCATTCATAGAATAATTTATGCTATTTAGGTTAAAACGTGCTTTGTTACTTTGGTTGTTTTTGATGATTAAGATAGTTGTTCTTGCTTGAGGTTGATTTGATGGTTTGACAACAGAAAATATCCACAAAAATGCTACCAAGAAGTCCTCAATCTCCTTTCTCCCTCCTTGGGACCATGAATTGAGACCAAGGCACTCTTGTTGCCACAAAGACATTGTTTTTGCCTTCCAATGCAATTGCTAGTGTTAGAGTTTGAGTTGGACAAGTTGATATCAGTTGTGTTTTCATGCTTAGATCTATTCTTGCTCAATTTCCATAGCTTTCTTGCATAAATTCATGTTTCTAAAGTTCTTTTCATCACTTTTCTCATTTCTAGGTTAGAATTAGGTCAAAATAGATAAAACTCTATTTTCTTAGTCTTTGCTCGGGTCAGATTTGGAAAGAAGTGTGAAGAACACCTTAAGACACTCCAGCCTATCCTTCCTCCATCATACAACCTTCTCCAGTCTCTCTCTCAATATTTCCTTCACTCATTTTCCATACTTTCCCAACTTTCCCTAATTTCTACATTTTTGTGCAACATTGCTTCCTTCACCTTTGAACATATCCAACCATCTTCATCACTCCTAAGCTTTATTTACCATGTCCTAGACAACTTAACATCCCTATGCATCCTTCGTTTCCACTTTCCCACTGGTTTTCCACCTTTAACCCTCTAAAAACCACTTCCGGCTTGTTCCTATAGAACTTCCTGTAGAATTTCCTGTAAATCCCCTGCAGCCTCCTGTAGAAGTTCATGCGAGTGGTTTTTCAAAGTTTGATCATGGTGGAAATCTCCAGAAGGGTGCTAGGGACTCCTTAGGTCCTCTCCACACCTTCCCAACCTCCTGGAAATGCCCACTCCATTTCCTTTCGCCTCTAAACCTATGCACAGTCGCAAATAGTTAAAACACAAGCATAATAATTTTGCATAAAATTGCTCAAAAATACAAAAAGATGATTTTTCCATATTTTCCTTCAGAAGTAGCTTAAACACATGAATTTTACCTTTTCAAGAGTCAATGGCATCGATTTCAGTAGTTTACATCTATTTTCTTGCACATGTAGGGTTAGTCGGTAAAAGTAGGGTTTGCTAGGGTTTGCATTTCCTTTCAGCTTTTATCTTCTTTCTACAAGTAGACTAGCCTATTTTGAGTTAGATTCCTTCCATCACAGTCAAAAGCTTTTTCTGAGAACTCATAGAAGTTGGCTTGAGCTCCTAGCGAACTTGTGCTAGCTAATCAAGTGACAGCCTGCAATAAGAGCTAGTACTTGTGCATATAGCACCATCGCTTCTAAGTTTGTTACAAAATATCGGGTTGATAAAAGTAAAGTATGGAGTCCCAGGAGTTGCAACATCATTGCTGCAATACTGGAGTTCACCAGTAGGTTGATCATGAGGCATCCATTATTGATATGGAAGGTAATCTTTGTGATCAAGTTGTTTCTATTTTTGTTGACCTCATAACTAACTATATCTATATCAATCCTAAATTTTTTGATAATTGTTTCTTGAGTAAAGAATTTCATGTAGAGTTTTGGTTGGTGCAATTGGCTACAGGTACTAAGAAAAGAGTTCATCATTGGGTGAGATCTTGTGCATTTGAGTTGAATAGTATGTCTACATCAGTGCATCTAAATGTGCTTCCATTGGGTTCATACAGTATGTTGTTGGGTATGGATTGGTTGTGCATTCATAGGACTAAGGTAGATTTCTATGATAAGGCTATTGAGTTCTTAGATGATGATGGAGAGAAGAGAGCCTTGTAGGGTAAGAAGAATCCTACATCAGTGAGAATGGTTATAGCTATGTAGGAAAAGCACAATAACAAGAAAGGATGTGCATTTCTTTCATTGCATATTTCTAATTAAAAAGGGAAGGATGTTGAGGATGTTGAAGTCTTGAAGAGCTATCCAGTTGTGTAGCATTTCCAGGATGTATTTCCAACAGATATTTTAGAGTTACCACCTCATATGGAAGTGGAATTTTTTATTGATTTGGTGTCAGGAGTAGCACCAACATCTAAGGCACCGTATAGGATGAGCACTTTGGAGTTGGTGGAACTTATGTTGCAGTTGAAGGAAATTCTTGACAAGGGATACATTAGGCCAAGATTATTCCCTTGGGGTGCACTAGTGTTGTTTTTGAAGAATAAGGATGGTACTCTTAGGTAATGAATTTATTACAGGCAACTAAACAAGGTGACGACCAAGAACAGGTATCCTTTGTCACAGATTGATGTTTATTTGATTAGTTGAAGTGAGAAACAATGTTCTCAAAGATTGACTTGAAATAAGGATATCATGAGGTACACATCAAAGAATATGGCATCTACAAAACCACATTCCATACTAGGTATGGGAATTATGAGTTTGTTTTAGTTCCTTTTGGCTTGACTAATGGCCCAGCTACTTTGATGCATTTGATGAAAGTATATTGCATCCTTATTTAGACAAGTTTGTGATAGTATTTGTTCATAACATATTGATATATTTTAAGAGTGAGGAAGATCATTTAGAACACGTAGTAGCAGTGTTAGAAATGTTGAGAGAGCATCAATTGCATGCCAATCTTAGTAAGTTCAGTGTCTTTCATAAAGAAGTTCATTACTTGGGACATGTTGTTTCCAAGGAAGGTATATCAGTGGACCCATAAAGTACCAGAGCTATCAAGGAGTGGGCATATCCTAGGAATGTGGATGAACTCAGATCATTTATAGGACTAGAATGTTACTACAGGTGGTTCATCAAGAACATTTCATGGATTTCCTATCCTATTGCATCATTACAGAGAAAGTAAAGAAGTTTGAATAGACAAAGGAATCTGTAGCTAGTTTTGATTAGTTGAAGAAGTTTCTTACAAATGCTCCAGTTCTAAATATTATAGATCCAGATAAAAATTTTGTGGTGTGTACAAATTCTTGCAAGAGAGAGCTTGGTGGAGACCCAATGGATGAAGTACATGTGGTATGCTATGATTCAAGGAAAATGATTGAGCATGAGCAGAACTATGTGATGCATGATCTTGAGTTGGTGGCTATCATTCATGTGTTGAATATGTGTATAAATTATCTTCTTGGAAGATGTTTTATTTTGATGATTGATCATGGTGGAATGAGATACTTGTTTGACTAACCTAATATGAATGTCAAGTAAGTTACATGGTTAGCTACTCTCAGTGAGTTTGATTTTGAGATTAGGTACATTAAGGGAAAGGAAAATAGGGTTGCAAATGCTTCTAGTAGAAGAGTGCATGTGAATCACATTATAAAAGTAAGTTCTTATGGGATAGACTTGCAAGAGCATATCTTGCAAGAAGAGTAGTAGGATGAAAGGTACCAGTAATTTAAGCACAAGTTACAATAGCAGGGTATAGGTGATCAAGATGTGAATTATGATCTTACAGGAGATGGCTTGGTCAGGTTCAGGAACATAATTTATGTGCCAGATGATAGTGAGATCAAGAAGATTATCTTGAGGGAGTTTCATGTCAAGTCATATTCAGGTCACCCAGGATATTAGAAGAAGTTGACAACAGTTAATAAATTCTATCATTGGTCAAATTGAAGAATGAGGTGGCAGAGTTTGTTATGAGGTTTTTGGATTGTCAACAAGTAAAAGTAGACTGTAAGCATATAGGTGGTTTATTACATCTAATTCTAATTCCATAGTGGAAATGGGAGGTCATTTCCATGGATTTCATTACAACCTTATCAAGGACATCAAAGCGACATGATTCAATTATGGTTGTGGTCGACATGTTAAGTAAAGTAGTGCACATCATTGCAGTTAAGTCTATGATATTAGCTAGGGACATATCTTAGGTTTTCATCAGGGATATATTGAGATTTCATGGTGTTCCTAAGAAGATTGTATCAAATAGAGATGTCAAGTTCACTTCTAGGTTTTGGAAAGAGTTGTTTTCAGGTTTGGGGATAGAGTTTTCCTTCAATACATCATATCATCCATAGACAGATGGACATACAGAGAGAGTCAAAAATATTCTTGAGGAAATGTTGAGGATGTATTTCATGCATTAGTAGTGGAAGTGTGAAGAGTATCTTCCACTAGTAGAGTTTTCTTATAATAATGTGTATCAGGAATCATTGAAGATGTATTTGTTTGAGGCACTTTATTGGCAGAGTTTTAATACTCTTATCAGTTGGAGTGATCCATTGAACAAAATATTTATCATAGAGATGGAATAGGAAATGCAGGTTATCAAGAAGAATATAAAGGAATCATAGGACATGCATAAGAGTTATGCAAGTTAGCATAGGGTATTTAAGGGTTTTATGTTGGAGAACATGTGTACTTTTGTATCAAGCCTAAGAGGATTTCTTTGAGGATTAGATCATGTTCCAAGCTCAAAATTCAGTGTTGAAGGTCTTTCGATATCCTTGAGAGGATTGGATTAGTGGCCTATAGACTTACATTGCCTCCTATAGTGAAATTCCATGATGTTTTCCATGTTTCATTGCTTAAAAGATATGTTAAGGACGTTCATCATGTGATCAACTAGTATGTATTGCAAGTGCAACCAGAAGGAAAATTCTATCCAAAACCTCAGTGCATATTGCAGGGGAAAATCCTCATGCTCCAAAACCAAGCAATTGAGAAAGTTAAAGTGCAATAGAAGCACTTTGGGCCTGATAAAGCTACATGGGATATGGCTAATTAAATGCAGGCTATGTATCCTCCTCTACTCAAAAGTTGAGCAGATTTATTTTGGTATATGTATTTGATGTTGTGTTGGTTATATGTATATGCATATGTATGTTTTAAATAGTGAATTGAGCTATGTTATAAAGCTCCAATAAGCGGTATGATAGTCATGGTCTTGGTAGTATGATATGATGTAAATTTTGCATAGAGCTGTGTTATAAATCTCCACGGGCATCATGTTTTTTATAGGTTTATAGGTTTCATTGAACATTGAGGATGGTGTTCCCTTAAGAGGAAGATTCGTAATAGCCCCTCGCTGATTTTTTATGTAAATAAAATAAGACCAAGGTCATGGGACATGTATTCCAAGATGAATGTTGGGAAAATCATAGTGATGGGTAACACTAGTGGTTAATTAATGGCTATGGAAACTGGCAAAGTAGAAATAATTGGCATTTAATTTATGAAATAAATGAAAATGGGATAAAAGAAAGGTGAAGGGTTACAAAATTGAATGGGAGGAAATTGAAGGAAAATGAAGACAATAGAGGCCTCAATGATAAAAAGGCTTTTGAGGATCAGTTGCTAGATTTTTGTCAATTCAATTTTGGAGCTCTCTTCTATTATCTCACACTCTTGCACACTTAGAGCATTCTTGGAGCACTTTGGCATATATTGGATTTGGAGAAAGAAGGAAAAGGAAACTAGGGAAGTGCAAGGCCATAGGTGGATAAATGGCTACAGTTGAATTGCTTTGCAGGTAACATGTTGCATGTATGATTTCCTTGTTGATTTATGGATGCATGTTATATCCATGTGATTATCTGGTCATGTGTTATCATTGGCTGGAGAATTTCTTGTATTGACAATTGTTTTATCCTTGCCATGCCATTTACTAGATAGCCATAGTGTTGTGGGTTTTCCGCTTGAATTTTTTCTAATTGGTGCTCATAATTCCTTATGGTTGTGGGTTGAAACAAATTCTTTGGAAACCCTAGAGAAACTTGGGTTGAGTTACTAGTCTTGGAGCCTAGGTTGGGAAAAATTCTCTAGAGCCCTTGATGGGTTGAGTTACTAGTCCATGGAGTCGGGTTAGACAAACAATATGGAGCCTTGGAAGGTTGTGGGTTGAGTTTCTATTTCCTGGAGCCTTGGAGAGATTAGGTGGAGACCAATTTGGTTAGTGTTAGTGATGTCCGACTGTGACGTGGAATCACTGGTTAATGGTTGAGGTGGTTTGGCCTATGAAATCCCTAGTTTGGTTCTATTTGGTTATTCCATGAGATCCCACATTCATGCTTGGAATATGGCGCAGAGGTGATTAGCTAAAAGAGAGATTTGGTTCATCCCAATCTATGGTCGAGTGTATATGGAAGTCCCTGACTTGGTTGGTATTTTCATATGTTAATATCAGACATTCTATGATGGTGATATATGAGTATATTTATTTATTATGTTGGTGATATTATGGATTATTTTCCATGGTTTATATGCTGGTCATTTTCTAATTATATTTTGGTTGTATGATGTGTATCATTTATGGCTCTTGCCATGAATTGTTTAGTTATTGTTAGGTTGATGAATATATGGACTGATAAGTGTTGTTGCAACTATATGGAGATGGAATAGGCCCTTCTTGATGATTCTTATATGAATCTCAGACTTTTATGATCATATATGTATTCATGAACTGTAGCTGAAATGTTTGCCATGTTCTTGATGAAATGTCTCTTATGTTCTAGGAAGTCTAGGTCAAATTTTTCCATCAAGATTAATTGTGTAGCCTTATTTTTATATCATTTATGATTTCTAGAAGTATCAGGAAGTTCTAGGAAGTGGTTTGGAGGCTAACATGGAATTGTGGCTCCGATCTCAAAACCACACCCTTTGAACTGGACATTTTGGGTCACAGCCGCACTTACACAATGTTCTGCATTCAATTGGATGCCTTCAACTGCACCCGAGCCTTTTCATGCATGTGGTTGGGGGTTAAGTTGTGAGAAAATCATCCTTATCTTAGGGTTTGGTCACCTGGGGTGGTTCTTTGGCCCTTCAGTGTCCTATATCCCCAAGGAATGTTGTTAGTCATCAATCAATGGTTAGTTTTAGTCCTCACTTCCTTAACTGGAGCTAGGAGGTTGTGTCATGTCATATTAACTCTTCTTCTCATATTTACCCTAGTAGGATGATGAGATTGGTTAAATGTGGGTGGAGGAGGTTGC
Source organism: Pinus tabuliformis (assembly GCA_031772625.1). Taxonomy (NCBI): domain Eukaryota; kingdom Viridiplantae; phylum Streptophyta; class Pinopsida; order Pinales; family Pinaceae; genus Pinus; species Pinus tabuliformis. Next base: position 964,363,459 of record CM062817.1, read on the forward strand.
AGTTTATCAACCTTTGTTGAAAGGGACTCTTGTCCCTAAACATTTGCTAGCACCCACTCGAAGGAGTTGCTACCCCTAATCTACAAGCTACCACTTGTTGGCCCTTTTGATCCATATTTCATCCATTTTCAAATTAGATCCAAAATACCTCCTACCTCATTAAAAAAATAAAAATAAAATCTCACTACAACTACTCACCAAAACCACCTTACAAACACCTTCAACAATCTATGATTACTGGCAAAATCACCAAACTATATGCATTAGAAGCATCAACACCAAAAATCACCTTTGATGAACACACCAAAGTACTAATCACCAATTCATCATTCAACTATCAGATATAAAATCTGATCTTCAACTCACCATTTATGCATACCACCATGATGCATCACACTACACCAACATCTTTCAACCTCTCATTTACTTCTCATCCACTATGTTTCTCGAGTTCTTCTTTTAAAGAATTTTGGACTGATATTTGGTGCCAAACTTTAACTAACTTGTCCATTAATGCTTGCATGATTTTTTTTTTTCCTTTCTCTTGTTCAATACTCTTCTATTTTTTCTCTTCAATTCTTCTTTTACTCCTCATGTATTAAAAATTATGATTTAAACTGTTATATTCCTCAAATCTGGTGAGTTACAGGTTTTATCATTATTTTTCTATTTTTGGTGAGCCTCAAAATTTTTCAAAATTTCCTAATATGCCTCTTAATTGTTGTTACGTTATTCATCACTACCAATGCATTTAGAAATTTCTTGTATGTTTGGCTTGTCTTCTAAATATCAAAATTTGTTGAATCATTCTGTCATGAGCCCAAAGGCTTTGCTAAAAGCATCACACTTCCACATTAGATGTCAACTCATCTATTCATGTGAACAGATTAAGTCTCTGAATCAATCCATCCATATGTGAAAATCAAGTTGTCGACTCATCACACCATTAATGTTCCCAAAGAAAGTTATCATAGGCCTAAAATCATTTTAATACATCCATGTTGCTAAACACTGTCGCCATATAAGTCTTGGCCCTAAGTGCTTACTCTTGCCAAAATAAATCTATGGCCCTTTTTAATTTTAGCTCTTCTCATGCTTGTTCTTAGCCTCTTATTCACCATAGGACTCAGTGCTGTGACTATTGCTCAAAACTTTAGGCACTAAATGCTTCTGAAGCCTGTAAGGGCTTATTTTCCTTTGTAAAACCTTCATGTCATTGGTCTTATTTTGTTGAACATATAACCATGTTCCTAGTTCTCTTTACCTGAAACAATAAGCTTGTGCCCCTTTATAATCCATCGGGGTCTTCCTTATGAGATGAGTTGTCCTAGTGGGGTCCTCCCACTGCAGCAAGATCCAATAGAAAATCTCTCTATGCTGAGTTGTCTCTGACACTCCCTAGTCATCCTGATGCCCAATCATCCAATTGATCTTCCTTTCCGTCACTCGAAGACCTTTCATTGTCTTGCCAATGTGATGATGTCATGTTTATGTCACCTGTGCTATTTTTTCAACCTATGATTGATGACATGTGTCACCTAGAAATGGGCCATTAAGTTACCCAAAAACACTAAATATGACTGTCAAATGTCATGCTCCCATTGGATGGTACTAACATCATCATCCTCCATCATTTGGGCCAATAATATGTTGCCATGTGTCCCACTATCAAATAGGAGAGAGAAGGGTCTCGTGGCTTTGTTTTGCACCAGATCTCCTTTATAATAAAATTAATGACTTCCAGCTTATTCTTGTTCAAACCCTCTCTGGGTCGACGGTCCTGTGGCCATTGCCTTGTATTCTTTTCAAGGTATCCTCAACAAGATTCGTTGTCAATGTGGGGGCCTCCCACTTAATTCTTCCACCATTGGTTAATCCTATCATTGTTTTTGTGAGGCAACCTCCACACTTCTATGTCATCCCGCTCAACTTCTTAACATTCTCTTTTATAATTTATGGGATGCACCCACTGGAGTTACTTACGCAAGCTTACCTTTCATGTGGGATTTACTTTTACTAATAGAAATTATCTCTACTATGTTGTTTCTCCCATGTCTTCTCACCTATTGCATCCCAACGCTTTAACTTCATGTGACCTTTTCTTTCTCCTAGGCGTTACCTCTGGGCTACATCTTCCTGGTGAGCTTTCTCATCGTCCAATAAAAAACACTTTGTTGTTGTGCTTGGATTTCCACGTTTCCCTAGTTATTTTTTCTTTTTTATGATGCCGCTAAGGACTCCTCTATATTTGGTTTTGTTCCAAACTAACCATGTGCTCCAAATCACCTCCAACTAACTTTACCTCTATACAGTTTGACCTTGGAGTTACCTGATTTTGATTGGTTCTATCTTTCAAACCAGAAGGCCATTTCCAGACTTCTACATACCACTCGAAAGCTATTTCCAAGATCTTCCCATTTGGTTGGGTTCCATCTATATCTAAGATTATCTATTGAACAAGAAATAACTCCAAATTCTTTGCACCTTCTTCATCCATGTTGATATCATCCTTCTTCTTGTGCCTATAACCTAATCTTTTGAGGCATCCTTTGACATCATTGTCATTTATTTCCATATGATGCCATCAATGGCAACACCATCATCAAATGAATTCGTAGTTTCCATGCTTATCCTTTTCCCATATATTTTCCTTTGCCATCAATGACAACATATTTCCAACAATTTCTTCATTTGGTATGAGGAAAAAAAGATTTCATCGCTCATTTCTACCATGTCTAAAAATTTAAGTTTTTAGAAAAGAAAAGGCACATCACCTTTTATCTTTTGCTTTCCTTCTACAAAATAAATTAAGGGAACTATATCATATTTAATTACAATTTGAACTATCTGTATCTCTACCACAAGACCTCCTTAAATTACAACATGTTTATAGATCCATATTTTTGTATAACCATGTCTCCATTGTAGAATGAATTTGTCCCAATCTTGAATTGGTAAGTGTTTTCTATTGGAAGTACTGAAAATATTTTTCTTTTATTATTTTTTTAACATTGTGGTTTAGAGAGGAGATGTTTGAGCGAAGGTGAAGAGTATATTTTTTTTGCAAACATTTTTTTAGCATTGTTGCTCCTATATGAGATTATGAAAAAATATTTTATACATGACCATAAGGAAAAGAGAAAAGGGAGCTCAAAATTTCTAGAACTATTACCAATGAAATTTGATTTCTACACATTAGGGGAATTTTGATGCTTAAAATGGGTCTTTGAAGGAAAATAATAAAATAATATTAAAAACAATAAGATAAGAGACTAATTTTAAATAAAAATATTTTTTCCTTGTATTTTTTACCTATCCCCTTATAGGTTTACTTAAATTTGAACTATGGGCACTTTTCAGTTGTGGAATTAGATCTTGCATCTAGTGAATCTTCATGCTTGTAAGTAGACCCACACTGAAAAAAATAAAAAATACATGAAAAATGTATTTATTTTAAGAAACACATTTTTTCATGTATGGTCATATTTTCTTGATGTGGGTCCACTCAAAATCATGTAGAGTGAGTACTCATTGTATGTAGAATCTAAATCTACAACCAAGAAGATTTGACACTTGAAATTTGAGTAAACCTATAAGGAGATATGTCAAAATTATGATTCAAAAAGGTAGTTTAGTTCTTTTCCCTCCAAACATATTTTCCCCTAGGTATGAAATCTTCATCTTGATTCCTATTGGTTCTCTTAAAGTTGATTTTGTTAGTACATGTTTCATTTGAGTCCCATTATTTACCTCAAAATTTCTCTAATGACTAGGGAGGTTGTAGGCACTAGGGAAAATGGCTCAAGGAGGACTTGTTCTATGAATCATTTTCTAAACCATTGATAGTATTTTTCCCTCAAGCTTCCTCATGAGTAATAATCTTTCCTAGATATAGATTTGAAGTCGTTAGAATGACGAAAAAAACATTCAAAATTAAAAACACCAAATCTCACTAATAATTACCTTTCTAGCATTTCAGCTACCAATTGTCTTCATCCTTTTGGATAAGTTCTAAGGTAGATTTCCCTCTCTTTTACTATGCCCTTCATAAGAGGGGGATATTTTTTTGAAAAATATGTAATCAATTAACTATACTATTGTGAATCTAAAGAAAGTGTGAAAGGATAAATTACCTCTCATCTTTCATCAAGGGAGATCTTGAGTGGGGGATTTTAGAGTTTGTAAAAGGATTTATCCATTAATGTAATTATAGTGTGGAAAAACCTTATTTGTATTCTCAAAATTATTAATAATAATGAAATATTTATGGTGAGTCCCATTTTTGGTATGATTATTCTCATATCAAGTTGAAGTGGGACAACTTGACTTAATTTTGCATCATTTCTTTCTCATTTTCATTGGTGGAAAGTAACATTGTGTTACTAAAACTCACAAGCATAAATTATTTCTATTTGAGGGAAAGAATGTAAATAATATTCCTCAATAAATATTTATGGGATATTCTAACACATATTCATATGAATGTACAAAATTTTCCAAATTTCAAACATTAGGAAGTAAATTTGAAAATGCTAAGATGAATTCTAACAAACTAATGAATGAATAGATCACCAAAATATATGATATTATTCATGATACGAGGACACTAGTTGAAGACATTCCAAAAACAATAATGTTTAAAAATATTTGAATAAGTCTTATAAGTAAATTTGAAATAGTTTCCACTAGTATTATGGTCCCTAAAGATATAAATGAAATGAGAAGTGATGAATTGAGTGGTAATTTTCTCATTGTTGAAGAAAGCATTACAAGTGATCACAGGGAGAATGTTTGTTCGAAAAGGTGTAAAGGATGAGGAGGAAGAAAAGGAAAATATCATAATCAATGCTCTTAAAATCGGAGTAGATATCAACAAAATTCACAAGGAAATGCATCGAATTCAAGAGGTGGAGAAGAAGTCCAACTCAGTTTAGAGGAAGATAGAGATAAAAACCCCATGGAAGAGGAAGAGGAAGAGATGTGTCTCAACAAGGACATGAAGTGGCATGTCACAAATCTGGTCATATTGAAAAAGATTTCCACGCAAAATTGTGTGATATGGAACATAAATATGTCAATATTATTGTTAAAGAAACCAAAACTCAGAAGCTATTTATATCAACTTTTATGACACTCAATGAAGAAAGTGAGGCTTAGTATATTGATTCGGTATGTTCAACGCATTGGAATCTCATGAGGAAATGTTCACTAGAACAAAAAACTATTTATGTGAATAGAAAGTGGTATCCAACCATGGTATTTACCCAAGATATTGAATGATGTAAATCGAGGCATTGAAAATACTATAAATAATGGTATATAAGTTTAATAAGGATATCAGTGATTTCATGATGTAGATGTAACGATGTTTTAAAAAAGAAATGGAATTTATCATATATCTTATTCTCTCTCTTTTTCATTTTTTTGGGGATGTATTTGCTTCATAAATTATTCTTAGGCTTAGTTATCTCGTCCTATGTCAGCATTCAAGAATCTTTAATTTGAGTTCCCAAAATCAGAATTAGTGGTATTAGAGAAGTTCTTTCTTACTAGACATTTTTTCTCACCCTCAGCAATGTTGCAATCTCAAGTAAAGGATACAACAAATTTTATTCTTTAAATGGGAACTCCAATGGATAATGGGTTTTTGCATAAATTGTTGTGTGAACCTCTCTTTTAGAATACCATGGCCCACAAAAAACCCAATATTTTTTGGATTACATTGCATCACATGGAGTCCTTCAAGACCAGAGATCTACATGGGCCTGAAAACTCCATTCCCCTCTCCCCACAGTGGTTTCTTCTGAAGCTAGAGGAGAATAAATATGTAGTAGCTACGAGGGATTTTCCTATTAATTGTAGTCTTGCACATGGTAATAACAATGATTTCATAGCTAACATTTTTGGGAATGGGGATGATACCATTAATACAAATAAAATGAAAGATGTTTCGTGATTTTCCTTAGATGAAGTTAAACATCATGAGAACTAGTGAGATGACGAAAGATAGAACAATAACATTCATCAATACTAGTGGTAATGAACTAGGTGATCATCAAAAGTCATACTACTGGGAAAATAATTCCATGAGTAGAAGTACAGGAAAAATAGAGTGGATCCATTCAGATCATTGGAATGACAATGGAATTCGTGAGCCTAGTAATGATGCACACCATGAAAGTAAAGAGGACACTTGATGGGGACATGAGGAAAAGGATATGGATGGAGAAGAGCCTCATAATTTTCTCTTGGCCTCTAAGTCCACCTTCCTTAGTCATTCTTGATGTGGCCTTTGTAGGCTTCCTACCACCAATATGGTAGAATCACAAACTCATTGACTAACATAACACATAATTTATTTATTAGTGTTGGACCTCTTCTCTCTTCCCAACCATGCCCATTAATATGATTTTTTATAGGTTCCTCATCATATGCATCCATAAGATGCAAATACACTTCCAAATTATGCATATTTTGTAACATCCTTGGTTAAAAATCCATGTAAAAAATATAACACCAAGGTCATGGTACATGTATTCCAAGCTAAATTGTGGGAAAAACATCCTAGTGGGGGGTCACTTCAGCTTATTAATGGATAAGGAAATAGGAAAAGGAAATGGAAAAGGATTTGGAAAGGCAAGTGGTATTATTTGGCATTTATTTATGAAAATAATGGAACTAGGAGAAAAGGAAGGTGAGAGATAATAGGTTGAATGTGAGGAGGAAAATGAAGGAAAATAATGGAAATGGAAGAAAATAGAGGCCTCACTAATAAAAGGGCTTCTAAGGATCAATTGGTAGCTTTTTTTAGTTTAGTCTTTGGTTATTTTTATCTTGGACCTCTCTCTCTTTTGTCTACTCTCTCTCATACTCTTGAACACTTAGAGTTTTCTTGGAGTACTCTTGGAAGAGTGTGGAATAATTGGGATTTGGAACAAGAAGGCAATTGGAATCAAATATCAAGCAAGCAAGAGTAGGATCAGTGGATACAATGGATTTTATTTGTAGGTATCGAGTTGCAAATACAGTTTCCTTACTAGCTTTCACATGCATGGCACATGCATGTGGTTTCTTCATTATGACCATTCATTGGCATGGAGGATTTCTTGGATTGAAAGTGGTTTTTCCTAGCCTTTCCATCTCCTATATAACCATGGTGTCATTGGTTATACCTTTGTTTTCTAGTTGGTGCACATGTTCCTTTGGTTGTGGGTTGAGTTATTAGTTCCTGGAAGCCTTGGTTTGCCAAACGCTTTGAAAGCCCTGTAATAGCTTAGGTTGAGTTACTAATCCTAGAAGCGTTTGGTCGGTTCAGTTACTAGTCCTGGAAGTCTTGGTTGGAAAAATGCTATGGAAGCTCAATGGCAGCTATGGGTTGAGTTACTAGTCCTGGAAGCCTTGGTTGGAAGAAACACTCTAGAGCCATAGAAGGCTTGGAAGAGATCACTATGGTGATGGTTAGTAATGTCCAGCCGTGAGGTGGAATCACTAGTTGAGGGTTGAGGTGGTCTGGCCTCTAGAAGCCTTGGTTTGATGTTCTTGGTTTATTCCATGAGATCCCACATTCATGCTTGCAATATACTGTGGGTTTGATTAGCTGAAAGAGAGATTTGGTTCAGCCCAATCCATGGTTAGGCGGTATGTGGAAGTCCCTGACTTGGTTGGCATTTTCGTATGTTAATAAGAGATATTGATCCAAATGGATCCAAGAATAACCTCTAAGTCTTCATGAATCTATTAAGAAAATCATGCCAAAGCCAAAAATCCCTTAAAGGATCAAAAATAGCTAAAGAGGGACACCCTTAGCGGGGCGGAGAAACACTATCGGGAGGCCCAAAACCCGTGAAATCAATAAAAAGACAGGCAGAATAAGGGATGCATAGTAACCATTTGATCTGGCTGATCAACGGTCTAGATTAGATTGGTAATTGCAATCGGTGGTGACCTTTGGCAGAGATCGATGGGATCCCCATGAGTCTTGCGATTGCGATTGGCGAATCGCTATCCGCGATAGCTATCGGCGCTAATAGAAAAGCCCACATAAGAGTTGCAACTGTGACCAGTGGATCACTATTAGAGTATATAAAGCATTCCTTTATAATGGACCGAGGGTTATTGCGATGAGCGATTGCGATATATCGCATCGTCGCATCGCATCAGAACTATACAGTGGAGTGGGACTGATACCCATAAGGGCAGCGATATTACGAACCCGATAGGGGATGAAACCATATTTAAAGGACTTTTAACTTTGACATATCATGTTTTGGCAGATTTTTCCTGTTTATGCCTATTTTTCTGTGTTGATGAAAAACAACTGCGTTTGGGAATCCGATGGAGTTCAATAGACCCAGGTATCCTTCCATTACAGAATCAGTGGTCACCTCCCCTTCAGGTGTTATGCCATACCTGGGAAATGCTAGAAGAGGGATTCGAATGGACAGAGGCCTTGGAGAATGAAGCGAATAGGCAGCCCAAAAATGGCTTTAAAAGCCACAGATAGAGCGCAAACAGGTAGGCAGTGTTGCAAGCAAAAGTGAGACAGAGTTTAGAGTAGATTGAGAGCTGTGTGGGAGTCTTTTTACTCGGAGGAAGCTTGAGATATTCAAGTGAAGCTCTTGTTATTGTAATCTGTTTGTGTGTGAGGCTCAAATTGAGCTCACTATTGAAAACAAAACTCTGCTTGAAGACATAATAGAGAGGCCACCACTGAAGGTTGGACCAGGAGATGTAGCCCAAGAGTATTGGGTGAACTCCTTGTTAAATCTGCTATGTTTTTATGTGTTTGTCTATTATAGTTTTTTACTACTTGAAAGTCTATGTATTTCAAAATTTTATCGATCCATTGCATAAAATAAGATAGGCACATCCATGCACATAAGTCTGTAATACCTTATTATTGTCTTAGATCTCATTTTCAGATCAAGTGGCATCATAGTTTTAGGTTGCTAAGGTTAGACAAGCTTGTGTTGGACTATTAGTGAATGATAACTTGTTATGAAACCAGCTCACAAAAACATAGAAAAGAGAGATCCACGCCTTAGAATTCAGCCTCTTCGAGGGGGAAACCTCCTTTACATTACATAAATGAGCAATCCTTCAATGATTCAAATGACAAAACCTCCTTTCTAAATATATTGGAGTCTAAGGAGTCACAATATAACCCAACCGACCTAACAATAATAATATAAAGCCACAAAAATAACAATAGAGGGATTCTATGGGGCATAGTAATAACAATATGAGGATAATAGGGGCACAACAATATTAATAAGGGATACAACTACAATAGTAATGGGGTAAGCACTAGTATTATAGGGACCCAACATTCCCCTCCTTCAAAGAAGTGTTGTCCTCAATGCTTCAGTAGTTATGGATGCTTCTGTATAAAATTCTCATCCTCCCATGTGGAATCTTCAGCAGATAAGTTCTTCCACTTGATAAGATACTCCAAAATTGATTGATTTCGTAACTATCAAGTTCTTGTTTCTATGACTGCTTCTGGTTCCAATATAATTTTTCCTTCCTCGTCAAGTTCTGGCAATATTGTTTGAACTGGGAGCTTGTCACCTATAACCTTCTTTAAACATGAAACATGGAAAACTGGGTGCAATTGAGAAGTTGCAGGAAGCTCCAATTTGTATGCCATAGTACCAATCTTTTGCAACACCTTGTATGGACCATAATACTTTGGTGATAATTTATTATCCTTCTTAGCTTTCTTCAGGGACATTTGCTTATATGGTTGTAGCCGTAGGAATACCCAATCACCTACATCAAAACTTCTTTCGCTGCGATGTTGATCTGCCTGTTGTTTCATTCTATTCTGTGCCAACACGAGGTTATCCTTTAAGAGTTGGAGGACATGTTGTTGATGTTCTATGTGATGTTCCACTGCTTGAACCTTAGAATTTTCTCTTAAATATGATGTGATGGATGGTGGCTGATATCCACAAAGTGCCATAAATTGGGTCATTTTTGTTGTTGTATGGAAGGAAGTGTTGTACCACCATTCAGCCAGAGGCAACCATTTGACCCATTGTGTCTGTTTATCAGATACAAAGCAACGAAGATATCCTTCCAAACATTTGTTTACTATCTCAGTTTTCCCATCAGATTGATGATGATAAGATGAGCTATGAGCTAACTGAGTACCAAGACAAGAAAATAATTGTCCAAAAATTTCTAGTGAAAATGGGATCTCTATCACATACAATAATCTTTGGGTTTCCATGTAGCTTTTGAATTGTTTCCATAAATGCAGTAGAAACTGTACTGGCTTTAAATGGATGTGATAATGCAAAAAGGTGTGCATAATTGGTAAGTCTGTCAACTACCACCATGATGACACTCTTTCCCTCAGACTTGGGTAAACCTATGATAAAATCCATTGAAACCTCCTCCCAAAGTTGGCTTGGAATGGATAAAGGTTGTAATAGACCCAGTGCCTTAATTGTTTCAACTTTATTTTGTTGGCAAACCAAACATTCCACCACAAACTTTTGAATATCTGATTTAAGGCCCTCCCAAAAAAATTCCTTCTTAACCCTGTGGTAAGTTCTTAAAAATATTGAGTGCCCTCCTAAGGGAGAAGTGTGCAATTCCATAAGAATCTTTTGTTTTAGCTGGGAATTCTTACATAGGTCTAAGCGATCTTTGTACCATAACGAATCATTTTGCTAGCTAAATGTATCAGACGTACTGGATTCTTGTTGTAACTTTCGAATAAGTTCCCACACTTCTTCGTCATTCTTCCATTCCTCCCTTGCTTTGTTTATCCAATCTAGTTGGATAATAGAAATGGCGCACAACAATGCTTCCACATCCTCATCATTTCTTGAGAGTGCATCTGCCACCACATTTTGCTTCCCTTTTTTGTAGATGATTTCAAAGTCATAACCCAACATCTTTGTGACCCACTTTTGTTGCTCTTCAGAGGATAATATTTGTTCAAAAAGTATTTAAGGCTATCATGATCTGTTTTTACCTTGAAGTTTCTTCCCAATAGGTAGGGTCACCATTTCTTAAGTGCATGGAGTATTGCCAACATTTCCTTCTCATAAATAGCTTTGTGTAAAAACTTTCCCTTGATTGGACGAATTTCGAAAGCAATGGGTCTTTCATCTTGCATTAAAACAACACCAATTCCATTTCCTGAAGCATTGCATTCCACAATAAAGGTTTTTGTGAAGTCTGGTGTAGCTAAGACCGGTGCTTGGCACATTACCCCTTTAAGATGCTCGAAGGCCTTTTTTGCTTCTGGAGTCCATGAAAATGCATTTTTCTTCAATAATTTTGTTAGAGGTGCTGCTATTCTCCCACAATTCTTAAAAAACTTGCGATAATACCCTGTCAACCCGAGAAATCCTCGCAGATGCTTTATGGATGTGGGGATTTTCCATTCCTTAATGGCTTTAATTTTTCTAGGGTCTACCTTAACTCCTTCATGAGATACAATATGACCCAGATATTCCACCTCTTTTACTCCAAAGAAACATTTGGATCCTTTTGTATATAGTTGTTTCTCCTCCAATAGTTGTAGCACCCTGTCAACATGTTCAACATGATCCTTCCAAGACTTGTTGTAGATTAGTATATCATCAAAAAATAATAACACAAATTTTCTAAGGAATGGTTTGAAAATGGAATTCATCAAACCTTGAAATGTTGAAGGTGCATTGGTAAGGCCAAAAGGCATGACCAAAAATTCATAATGACCTTCATGAGTTCTAAATTCTATTTTCGGAATGTCTTCAGTCTTCATTCTGATTTGATGATATCCTGAACGAAGATCCAAGTTGGTGAAGTAAATTGATCCATGCAATTCATCTAGTAATTCATCAATGACAAGAATGGGAAACTTATCTTTAATAGTGAGCTTGTTGAGCTCCCTATAATCCAGACACATGCGCCATGATCCATCCTTCTTGTGCTCCAATACTACTGGAGCAGAGAAAGAACTTTGACTTAGTTGAATTATACCAGCCTCTACCATTTCTGCAATCATACGTTCAATTTAACTCTTTAGGGCATATGGATATCTGTATGGCCTAATGTTTGGAGGAACACTTCCTGGAACCAGATGAATAGCATGATCATGATCACGAATAGGTGGGAGACCTTCAGGAGTCTCAAATACCTTGAAATGATTGTCCAAGACTTTTTGGAGATATGGAGAAATAGATGATTCCAATGTGGAAACATCTAGTGAACATAATTGCGCAATTACACCTCTTTGTTCCTTTTTTAGAAGATTTGTCATACCGTTAGAGCTGATTATCTTTCTCGATTTCCCTGTAATACCCCTTAATTCAACTTCCTTTCCTTCCACAGAAAATTTCATGAAAAGTTCTTGAAAATTAAAAGCTATTGTACCCAAGGATTGTAGCCATTGGACTCCTAGTACAACATCAACACCTTCCATTGGAATGGAAAGCATTGGGCTAGTCAATACATATTCTCACATGGATAGCATGATATTATGGAACTTTCTAGAGAAATTTATTGTTCCTCCATTTGCAACCGTCACTTGACACTCTGGTGCTGGATATAAGAAGTAATTCAATTCTGGTGCTACCTTACAATGAATAAAATTGTGGGTACTTCCTGAATCAATCAACACTATTACCTTTTTCTTCTTCATTTGTCCTTCTATCTTGATGGTTTGAGGAGTGGTAATTCCTGCCAATGCATTACAATATATGCTCGGATTCATTTCTTCTTTATCTAGGCCTTGTTCCTGAATTATATCCTCTTATTTTGACCTTTCTTGCTCCTTTTCTTCTTCCTCTTCACAATCTATGTAGAATAATTTCTTCTCAGCACACTTATGACCTTTAGTGTATTTGCTATCACAACTGTAACAAAGCCCTTTTTCTCTTTTTTATTCCAATTGTTGTGGTGTCAACCTTATAGGTTGTGGAAGACTAGGGGCAACAACACTTCCACCTTTATAGTTGTGAGTGGTATGCTTCCTGGTTGCTATAATTTTGCTTTCCATTTTTCTTGCTAACCTGAATGCCTTCTCTAATGAATCAGGTTCCCAAAGGCGAACATCATGTTGGATAGTATCCTTTAAAGTCCCTATGAACACATCAATCCTATGCTCCTTTGGAATATTTTTTACCCTTATGTTCAATTTTTGGAACTCCTCAATGTGCTCCATTATTGAACCCTTTTGTTTGAGACTTATCAATTGCCTAAAAAAATTGTTGCTTTTTGTATCCTCATAATGTGCTGTCAATTCTTCCGTAAAAATTGCACAAGTGATAATTTGTTTATGAGAGCAAAGCCATTGATACCATACAAACTAATTTGGTTCCAAATATAGAGTTGCAATACATACCTTTTGTGCGTTTTGCACATTATTGAGATAGAAAAATTGCTCCATCTCTGATATCCATGTTGCAGGATCCTTGCCATCAAACTTCCTCATATTGATTTTTGGAATATGGTGGGTCTTCAATCCAACATTAGAGTCTATGGAATCATGATTAACATTTCTTTTGTTCTCATGATGAGTTTCCTTTACTACCCTTTCACCATTAGTGACCATTTCTTGTAGCAACTTACTCATATTTATCTTCAATTCTTCCACCTTATCATCCATGCCATCAATTTTAGCATCCATGCCATTCATCTTAGCTTCCATGCCATCCATCTTAGCTTCTACACCTTTCTTTAAAAAATCCATCTTAGCTTCTACAGCTTTCTTTAAGCCATCCATCTTAGCTTCTACATCTTTCCTTAAACCATCCATCTTAGATTATGTTGCTTTTTGTGCAAGTGACACTTGTTTCACTTGGTCTCATAATTTTGATATATCATGTTGCATTTCTTCCTCTTCTTCATAATTCATGCTAGAGATTTTAGGTTGCTTACTAGGTGTTTTCATTTTCTTTCCTCGGGGCATCAATTACCGATTCAAACTAATTTTTCAAACCAAGCTTATGAAAAAATTTTAAAAAAAGTACACACATTTTTTCACTTTATAGAAGCTTGATATTGAATCTGATGTATCTCTACAATTTCGGATCATCCAGTTCTAAAATTGTGACCTGCAGTAGCCCTCTGTGTCCTCTTTCCAATGCCACCAGTCTGATCCAAGTTGGATTCTCCAAGGAAGATTTATGCACAATCTCCCAAGATGACCTGATTATAGACTAGTTCAGTAGAGCGAACTTGTACGCCATGCAACGAGTCACTATTTAGACCTATGGATCTGAAAAATATATATAAGAAACTACAGTCTGTCCTCTTTCTGTAACTTCTTATGAAATTTTAATCCGATGCTCAAAGAGAAAGTTATGACGATTTTCCCCAGGTCACCTATTTGGAATGTAATTCAGGAGTCTGCAAAAAGACCAACTTCCTCAGATCATATCTCCACAAATATAGCGCGAACAGCTTTGAAATTTGGATCTGAGATTCAGCGCGATTTCTTCTCAAATGAGATTTTTTTTGTAGCTTCTGAAATGTCGCAGAAAAAAATTTATAGCGAAAATTCCACGATGACCTGTTTGGAGCAGCGAAACCATAGAATCCAAAGCTCTGATACTAAATGTTATGAAACCTGCTCACAAAAAGATAGAAAAGATATATCCACGCCTTACAATCTAGCCTCTTCAAGGGGGAAACCTCCTTTACATTACATAAATGAGCAATTCTTCGATGATTCAAATGAAAAAACCTCCTTTCTATATATAGGAGTCTAAGGAGTCACAATATAACCCAATCGACGTAACAATAATAATATAAAGCCACAAAAGTAACAATAGAGGGATTCTATGGATCACAGTAATAACAATATGGGGATAATAGGGCCACAACAATATTAATAAGGGATACAACTACAATAGTAATGGGGTAATCACTAGTATTATAGGGACCCAACATAACTGGATCAAAGCTTAAATTAGAAGAAGGAGAATTGCTTGAAACTAACCCAGAAATTGGTAGAGTCTATCCTAAGAGGAAAATGATAGAAGAAAATCCTTTGGAATCAGACTCTCAGTTCATGGACAATTTCATGACCATGAGAGCCATGGTAGAGGAAATGTACCGAGAATTTAAGAAATGTCAAAGTGAAGATTCTTCTACTTCCAAACAAGACAAAGTAACAAAAGAATCTCTCCTAAATGACCATTCTAAAGGAAAGGGGAAAGAAGAAAATCTTCCCACGCCTCCTGATAGCACTGAAAATAAAAAGAAAAAAGCATATTTTATTAAATTAGATGATAAATTTGATTTGCCAATATATGATGGAGAGTCAAATGCAGAGAAGGTAGATAACTGGATTAGGCAGATTGATGTGTATTGGAGGGTTCAGAACATTGACTCAGATAGAAGTAAGATTCAGCTGGCTAGCCTACGTCTTAGAGGAACTGCCTTGGTATGGAGGGAAGGTAGAACACAAGATGACTTGAAGAAGCATGGTAAAATTCTTTCTATCTGGAATGAATTTGTTTCTGCAATTAAAAACCAATTTTGTCCACTAGCTTATATGCAGAAAGCTATGATGAGTTGGCAAACTCTTCACCAATTAAAAGGGAAAAGTGTACAAAGTTACACCCAAGAGTTTAGAAAGAGAGATTTGATTCTAGGCATTTCCTTAGACTCACCTGAAACGTTTCTGAAGTATATAGGTGGTCTACGCAGTTATTTGAGACATACCATTCTCATGTTTAACCCTACTAGCATAGATGAGGTATTTTTCCAGGCTACCCTTCTAGAGGCTAGAGGCAAGAATGTGAACCCAAAGATTGGGGGATCATCAAAACCCACTGCAAGCAAAAAACAAGGAAAATAGGAAGAAAAAATGGAAAGAGAGGAAGGAAAATTTTGTACAGAAGGCCAAACCTTCATGCACTAACCGCAAGAAGGATGGACATGATGATGAAAATTGCTGGTCTTTTCATCCAGAGCTGAAACCCAAGAAGTTCGATGGTAAGAAGAAGACCGTTGCTGCCATACAAAAAGATTTGGGGTCAGACTCAGGTGATGAAACAAAAATTACGGCCACATGTATAAAAGGTAAAAATTCTTAAGCATCTACTAGTAATTCTGCCCAAACTATTTATAGTGAAGAAAATGAGAGAAGAAGACATGATATTTTTCATATTAGAGTTATTTCCAAGCATCAAAAGTTTGATACTTTTTTTGATAGTGGCTCGCAAGTAAATTTAATTTCTGAAGAAATTGTAAAGAAATTGGGACTGCTAACCACACCTCACAAGAAGCCATATCCATTAGGTTGGGTATGTGATAAGGGAAAACTACAAGTGACTAAACAATGTAAACTTAGGTTTTATTTTGGGTTAGCATTTGTGGATGAGGTTGAGTTAGATATTGTTCTCTTGGATATATGTGGGATTGTTTTAGGAAGTCCTTACTTGTATGATAGAAAAGCCATATTCTATAGAGCTGAAAATAAGTATCAACTCGTTAAAGATGGAATCGAATATATTGTAAGAGCTCATAAACTCAAGAATAATTATAATATCATAATCTCAGGGCAGATGAAAAGAATTGTAAATTCATGTAAGCAATTTTTACTGATGGTTGTAAAGGAAAAGAAACATGAAAAACCAATATATTTGAGGGTTGTGATGCTAAACAACAAGCTGATTTAGAAAAGGTTGTTTCTGAATATGATATATTATTTGAAGAACCTAAAGGTCTTCCACCAAAAAGGGAAATTGTACATGATATTAATTTGCAACAAGATGCTCCATTACCTAACATCAGAATGTACAGGTTATCTGCTTTAGAGAATGCAGAAATCAAGAAGCAGGTACAGGAGCTACTTGAGAAAGGCTTCATAAAACCAAGCACATCACCATGTGGATCTCCAGTCGTGTTGGTGAGAAATAAGGATGGTTCATGGAGGATGTGCATTGACTACCGAGCACTAAATGAAATAACGATCAAGAATCGTTATCCCCTTCCTCGCATTGATGATCTATTGGATCAGCTGAAAGAGGTTGTTTACTTTTCCAAGTTGGACCTACATAGTGGTTACCATCAGGTCAGAGTAGCAGAGCAAGATGCATGGAAGACTGCTTTCAAAACAAAGCAAGGGCTGTATGAATGGTTGGTTATGCCTTTTGGCTTAACTAATGCTCCTGCCACTTTCATGAGAGTAATGAATGATGTACTCAGGCCCTTTATTGATGATTTTGTGATTGTATATTTCGATGAAATTCTTATATTCAGTAAAACATGGGAAGAACATTTAAAGCATGTGAAGCATACTCTAGATGTTTTGAAAAAGGAAAATGTCTATGTTAAATTATCAAAATGTGAATTTGGTAAGACATCTTTGAATTATTTGGGTCATTTGTAGGGGGCGGTCAACTAAAGATAGATCCCTCTAAGGTTTTAGTCATTGTAAACTAGCCTAAACCCAAGTCTGCTACAGAAGTTAGAAGCTTCCTAGGGGAAGCACAATATTGGAGAAAGTTTATTGCTAACATTTCCTTAATTGCAGCTCCCTTACATGCTTTGACAGGATTGAACAAGGTGTTTCAGTGGGGAGGAAAATAGCAGAAAGCCTTCGACACCTTGACAAAAAAAAATTAGTACAACACCAATACTAGCATTGCCAAATATTCAACAACCATTTGAGATCGAAATAGATGCCAGTGATTATGCCATGGGAGAAATGTTGATACAACATGGTAAACCCATATGCTACCATTCTGAGACTTTTAATTCTACAGTAGTTAATTATCCTACATATGATAAAGAATTGTATACATTAGTACAGAGTGTGAAAAAGTGGAAAAATTACTTAATAGGCAAAGAAACAGTCATACGTACTGATCATCAACCACTTCAATATTTACACTCACAAACTAAGTTGCAACAATCAAGACACTATAGGTGGATGGGTTTCCTACAGTAGTTTCATTTAGTCATCAGATATAAAAAGGGCATACACAATAAAGTTGTAGATATGTTATCCAGACCAATCATAAATGCATCTACTATACTTAAGCATAATTCAGTAATGCACAAAAGCTACATTCAACAATATGCTCAAGATATGGACTTTAAAGCTTTATATTCAACTCTAAGTAATGGAAAAAATGAAGAAGAATTGGATTACTATGTTAAGGACTGACTCTTGTATCATTTGGGGAAGCTATGCATTCAACAAATAGAGAGAATTAATGTAATTAGGGAGGCACATACTTCTATGATATCAGGTAATTTTGGGGTAAGAAAAACAATTGCACAACTACAAAGATACTGCTATTGGCCAAAAATGCATGAAACAATTTCTAGATATGTAAGAGGGTGTACCATGTGTGCTAAAAGCAAGCCAAACAATAGAAAACTAGGCTTATACACTCCACTACCAATTCCCTCCCATCCTTGGGAAAGTGTTTCCATGGAATTTGTTGGGGGATTGCAAGAATCTTGAAAACGTCATAACTATTTGTATGTTATTGTGGACAAGTCCAGCAAAATGTGTATTTTAATACCTTGTAATAAACAGATTACAATTAAACAAACAACGAAATTGTTCTTTCAACATGTCTAGATGCATTTTGGGTTACCCACTTCCATAGTATCTGATCGAGACTCTCGATTTGTTGGGAAGTTTTGGTCAATTCTATGGGAATTAATGGGCACCAGACTAAAGAAAAGCAAAGCCTTTCATCCACAAACAGATGGCCAAATAGAGGTAGTCAACAGGACAGTGATCCACTTACTCAGGGGTTATTGTAGCAAGCATCCCAAGCTTTGGGATGAACATTTATGTTATGTGCAACATGCTTACAATCGTGTTAAACATTCTTCTACATAGAGATCTCCTTTTGACACATGTTTTGGTCTTATACCAAGGTCTCCCTTGGATTTTGTCTTTGAAAAACGTATGGTAGTTGCTGGACATAGTGATGTGGATAAAGCAACCAGATTCATTGAACAGATCCAAGAGATTCACCGAGCAGTGCAGGAACAGCTAGAAAAGAGCCAATCCACATACAAGGCAAGGCATGATAAACACCAGGTAGAGCATAGCTTCCAAGTTGGCAATCAAGTATGGTTGTATATCAGCAAGGACAGAATGCAAGGTGAAGGAAAGAAGCTGAAACCAATAAGGTATGGGCCTTTTAAGGTACTTGAGAAAATTGGTGAGAATGCTTTCTGCCTTGATCTTCCAACATACATGCACATCTATTCAGTAGTAAATGCAGAAAACTTATGGTTGTTTGAACCTTCTTTAATTGAAGATCTTGAAGAGCAAAGTCAATTGCCTTCCATTAATGATCTGTTTCCTGAATACCCCAATGAGCTACAAGAAGATACAGTTCTGGATAGGAAGGTGAGGACAATACACAGAGGAGATGTCAAGTACCTAAGAGTAGGACTCAGAGGTTCACAACCTAGTAGTGCAAAATGGATAGAGATTGGACAAATGAGGCAGAAATATCCTCACTTGATTGATGTTTGAAACCTAAATTTTGGTGGTCCAAAAGCCTCTTTCAGTGGGAATGTGTGATCCAAATGGATCCAAGAATGCCCTCTAAGTCTTCATGAATCTATTAAAAAAATCATGCCAAAGCAAAAAATCCCTTAAAGGATTGAAAACAGTGAAAGAGGGACACCCTTACCGGGGCGAAGAAACACTATCGGGAGGCCCGAAACCCGTGAAATCAATAAAAAAACAGGCAAAATAAGTGACGCACAGTAACCATCTGATCTAGCTGATCAACGGTCCAAATCGGATCAGTAATCACAGTCGGCAGTGACCTTCGGTAGAGATTGGCGGGATCCCCATGAGTCTTGCAACTGCGATCAGCAGATCGCTATCGGCGATGGCTATCGGCTCTAACGAAAAGGCCCACATAAGAGTTTCAACTGCGATCGGAGGATCACTATCGTATAGAGGAGCGCTTTATAATGGCTCTAGGGTTATTGCAATGAATGATTGTGATATATCACATCGTCGCATCACATCAGAACTATACAGTGGAGCAGGGCCGATACCCATAAGGGCAATGATATTATGGACCTGATAGTGGTTTAAACCATATTTAAAGGACTTTGAGGTTTGACATATCATGTTTTGGTGGGATTTTCTTGTTTATGCCTATTTTTGTGTTGATGAAAAACAACCGCATTTGGGAATCCGATGGAGTTCAAGGGACCCAGGAATCCTTCCATTATGGAATCGGTGGCCACCTCCCCTTCAGGTATTATGCCATACTTGGGAAATGCTAGAAGAGGGATTCAAATGGACAGAGGCCAGGGAGACTAAAGGACAAGGAGATGAAGCGAACAGGTAGCCCAAAAATGGCTTTAAAAGCCACAGATAGAGCACAAACAGGCAGGCAGTGTTGCAAGCTAAAGCGAGACAGAGTTTAGAGCATATTGAGAGCTGTGTGGGAGTCTGTTCTCTCAGAGGAAGCTTGATGGATTCAAGTGAAGCTTTTTTTATTGTAATTTTTTTATGTGTGAGGCTGAAATTGAGCTCACTGTTGTAAACAAAACTCTGCTTAAAGACATAATAGAGAGGCCAACACTAAAGGTTGTACCAGGAGATGTATCCCAGGAGTATTGGGTGAACTTCTTATTAAATCTACTATGTTTTTACGTGTTTGTCTATTATAGTCCTTTACTGCTTCAAAATCTATGTATTTCGCAATCTGATCGATCCATTGCATAAAATAACATAGGCACATCCATGCATATAAGTTTGTAATACCTTATTATTGTCTTAGATCTCATTTTTAGATCAGATATGTTCTATTATGATATATGCTCATATTTATTGATTATGGTGTTGACGTTATGGCTAAGTTTCCATGGTTTATATGTTGGTTATTTTCTAGTTTCTATGTTGGTTATTTATTGGTTATATGATGTGCCTAGTCTATGGC
Source organism: Pinus tabuliformis (assembly GCA_031772625.1). Lineage (NCBI taxonomy): Eukaryota > Viridiplantae > Streptophyta > Pinopsida > Pinales > Pinaceae > Pinus > Pinus tabuliformis. The sequence goes on from CM062817.1 coordinate 964,384,350, forward strand.
TCTTAACATGTTTGATGAATATATGAATGGTTAATGAATGCATGGAATAATAGATGTTATTTAAGCTATTATGAGAGGTCATTAGACATCCTTGGTGATTCTCAAATAATTTTCAAATCCCTATGTTTACTTATGCATTCCTGACCCATAAATTATATATTTTCCATGTGTTTGGTGAAATGTCTGTCATGGTTTGGATTGGTTAAGTCAATCCCTTGATCAAGTTTTGTGTTAGAAGATTTTTCTTCATGTCATTCTTTTGTTTTGGAAAGTCTCATCGATTTCTAGACAGTGGTCAAGATCCTAGCCCTGAAAATTGGCTTAAATCTCTTAGTCTCTGGCATAGAACTGGCTGAAAAAGACTACAGTCTCTCCCTTGCAAGCCTGTGGGAGAGACTGGAGGCCTATAGTAGCATGAATGCAAGTTTGGGCATGTGACTGGGAGTTTTTTTTAGTGAAAATGCAATTTGAATCAAGGCTTGGGCACTTGGACAGGTGGTTTAGCTTTTGTGGGTCCTGTAGCTCCTGATCAAGGTCAATAAAGTTTTGTTGTGTTGATTCCACTTCCTTAAGGTGATTTAGGAGGTTGAATCATATCATAGTAACTCTTCATCACATGTTTACCTCAGTGGACTAGTTAGCTTGGTTAAATATGGGAGGAGGGCGCTAAAGAGTGGTATTAGAGCATGGTTCACCATTTGGATTGGATGGGTAGAATTTGTTTGTCATGCCTACATGGCATTTGGATATGTGTTTATCATGCTTGTGGCCTATGTGCTTGTTATGTATGCATGGTAATGGCCATTGTCGTAGTTGTGTATGCATGGTGGTGATGTTGTTGTTGAATATGGTCGTCATGAATGCATGTCGATTGTATATACATTTTTTATGCTGGTTAGTATCTATATGTTGCAGTTGTGTATGCATGGTAGTGGTGTTGTTGGATGTAGTGATCATGAATTCATGTTGGTTGTATATGCATTTGGTATGTTTCTTAGTATCTATATGTTGTTATGCATGCATTCTCATGGTGAAGGTTGTTGTGCATGAGGTCATTGTGTGTAGTTTGTCTCATCATGTTGTTGTTGGTTGTTATGATGCTAGTGTGTTGGCTGAGATAGAGAAGTAGATGCATATTATTAGAGTGAGGTTGTAGCACTAGACCTTGGGGTAAGAGGCGATCATCATTCAAGTATTGCGTGTTTGGCATGCAGGTGTGTTGGTTAATGGTTGTTATAAGCATTACGGTTATGCACATGCTTGTCATTTTATTGTTATTATGGTTACATGTATTATAGATGCTAGTTATTCAGTGTGGTTATATGGATATGCGTCAGATAGTCATGAATGATAGTAACTTGTTGTTATATGAATTTTGGTCATATGCATGATGAGTATGGTCATTGAAATTAATATATTGATGTTATATGTATCATTCCAACCTGGATTGGTCTATGTAGATGATTATGTTTATGAAATTCAGGTATGAGTTAATATATTGTGATATTATGTCATACTAATCTAGACTGACTGTGCATATGTGATTCTTATGCATGAATGAAAATTGTTTATGAGTTTATGATGTGAGCATGATTAGATAATTAATGTTATGGATCTCATGAACCTATTTATGTTTGAGTTGATATGTTGTGAATTTAGATCGTGCTAATCTAGATTGATTGTGCAGACAAAATAGCCTCCCCTGAGATACATTTTGGTATGTGTTTTCTTATGTCATCTACATGGTGTTTTAATGTTTGATTTTGTAGTATATTTGGTGTTTGAGTGTTTGGTGTCTATTGTGTCATCTAATTATTGTTTGAATGTTTAATTAGTAGCATGATATAATTTTGTATCTATAAGATTGCATGAAGAAATGATTTTGTTTTAAGATTATCGTGCTAACGCAATATGTGCAGAGATAGTTGATATGTACTTGAGTGTAAGAGAATTCTAATTGTAGTATTGTGATTAATGACTATGAGTTGTGATGAGCCTAGGCATTGCAACAAGAATTTTTCATCTTGCAAGGCTACCAACTTTAATTATCAACCCAAGGTTCGTACAAACTTAACAGGTGTTGGCACTATATGTGTGGCATACAATGTGTCCTTCCTTTGTTGTCATGATGTAATGGAATTCATGTACTAAAGTTGAATCCTAAACTAATTGCAGAAAAGGAAATGTTCGGAATGGAACCTTAACCTATTGCAAGAAAGAAAGTAAAAGGAAAGAGATGGAAATTCAATGCTAAATCACACCATTTTCTAATTAACTGCCAAGAAACTATGCTTCGAAATAATGCTAAATTATCATGAACCAAATGCTACTATCTACGTATGGAAGTAAGAAGCATCAAACTTCACTAATGTGCAAGTAAAGGGACTGAAATAAATCTTGTTTTTGTCTTTTTGTCTTTTCATGCAAAATCAAGTATGCAAACTAATTTCCTTCGGTGATTTGGCAGGTGAATTAATGATGTTGGAGGTTGGATGGAAGTGTTAGGAGATGGTTGGATGGTGTGGGAGACCCTTGGGAGTATTTTTGTGACTTCCTATAGGTTTTCTCTCAATTCGGCCCCAAAACAGGCCGTTTCAGGAAAACCTACAGGATGTACTAGAAACCTATAGGATGATCCTGTAGGAATTACAGTGAACCTACAAGATACGGCCAAGAGATAAATGTGAGGTGTTGGAGGTAATGGGAGGCCTAAGAAAGGTGTGTGATGGGTGGAATGGAGTGGAAAATTTTCTAGGATCACTCAGAACTCAAAACCAAAGTCTGGAGATGGATGGATTCGCTCAAAAATCTTGGAGAAGTTTCCTTGTGAAATGATGAAATTGGTGAGGGTTTAATGACTAAGAAAATCAAATAAAATTTGGATGGGACAAAGTTTTTTATTAACTAGGAATTTTTAGATTCCTATTTCAAGTGGAATCACTCAAAAAGACCTATGTTAATCCATGCAAAAAAAATAAAAAACATTACTAGTCAAAAATCTAGAAATTTGAGAACTAGTGAGCTAGTAAATCTAAGAAATGCCTAACCAAATCAAGTGAAAATGCAATGGGGTAGTTTTTTATCAAATATAATGTTTTGTGATCTTATGCAAGTGGAATCAATTCGATTGAAGTTCATTAGGATGCTCTTAAAAATAGCAGAAATTTATTGTTCTTTGCTAAAAAGGAGGTCCAACAATCTAGTTTTGGGAATAAGAAGACTAATGCAGACAACTCAATGATTACTATTAACTTTCAAATATTTTCCAAGGATGAAATAATTATTGTGATCTTACAAAATAACTTAAATTACCATTTAACTCAATCCTACAACAAGAAATCATTAATACTAAATGTAGAAATAGAAAGAAATAAAAACTAGAGATACATGTGAATAAGCAATAAAAAGAAGGAATGAAAATGATACAAAAGGGCTATGGAGTTCCTGGGATGGCCAAGCCCAAGGAAGAACAGAGACCTATGGAGGAGGACAAGATTTATAAGCTGAAAATGACACCAATCTTCATTATTTTCATCAATAGAATTACATCCCTGCAAGAAAATACAATGGAGCTGCAAGAATACAAGCTCTCTCCAAAATAACACTAATGGAAATCCTCCCCCTAGAGGAAAATTCGACTTGGAACTTATACAAAATGATTAGGAATCATTCCCCATGAATGAAGGAAGCCTTCCCCACCAAAATCCCTTAATTAGTGGATCTAGTCCCCAATACTAGGAATTTGCATTAAATGGCAGGGAACACATTCCTAGATTTTCTCAATCGTTCCCTAGAGGCAAATTCACCTTGGTACTTATACAAAAGGATTAAGAATCATTACCCATGGATGGAGGAAGCTTTCCCCACCAAAATCCCTTGATTAGTGGATCTTCTCCCTTGATTGGTGGATCTGCTCCCTTGATTAGTGGAACACATTCCTAGATTTTCTCAATCATTGGAGTTCCACAATTTGTGCCATAATTCCATAATATCTTGTTGATTTATTATTTATTATTTATCCTCTAGTAGTAGGGAACAAGTCCCTAAATTATCTCTTCCTCCAACTCTTCATAATCTGTCCAATATTGTCATAATATTCCACAAAAATAAATAATATTAGGCACAAATATTCAATTATTCATAAACCTTCATAATGAATATATTAAAGTTAAAAATAAATTATCTAATGCAAAAAGAGAGGTTTAATGTGCTAAAGGATGGTCATAGGCCTTAATTTATGTTTTAAATTATAGGCATGGGCCTTAATCTATGTCTAATTTAGAGGCCCATCAAGTTGACATATTATTTTTGCATGGTTGTTAGACTTGATAAAGGTTGATTTTAGACTAATAGATATGTTGCCTTGATCTTGGGAACATGTGATCGACATGTGTGAGCAGTTGTAGGGAAACATGCTTGTTATTAGTGTGATAAGGTAATAGTTGATGTGTTTATATATCTAATAGTTGGGTGATGTGACAATACATAGTAAGACTCGATTGCAACAAGGTAAAAAGGTAAACCAAAGGAATTGGATGAGAATTCCTTTGGCTATGTTTGAAAACTGCAATTCCAAACGAATGAATTCTTTGAATATAGGAAGTCTTGTTAACCTTGATTTTGTCTGGCATTATGTGGATATATGTTATATTCATGAACATGTATTTGATAGGTATATTAGCTAATTTATAGTTATAGCTATATATGTCAAGGGAATTGGATTCCCTTGAGAGATGGCACAAATGCGTTTATCAACAAGGCAAAATGCTTTTCACATCAAGGTAAGATAGATAGAATATTTTTATATTTGTTTATACACTCATAGTTATGTGTGTATGGTCGTATGACATAGGGAATTGCATGGCAAAAGAGACTTCCATGAAATCTTGAAGAAGGCTCAGGTTGAATTTTCCCTTAGAGGCATTGGGAACCATGGGGATTGATTCATGGTGTTTGTTGCTAGTTTTGTACCTTTGGTCTTTTATGATTTGTTTGAGCTTTATTATGGGTTTTGATTGTATCTCGTGTAAGGCCTTGCCACTTTGTTTGTGATGTAGTATTACTATTGGTTTTCTTTGTTTTATTCTTGTTGTCTTTCTTGTTATTTCCTTTTATGTTTTGAGTGTCCTATGAATTCATTGGGGAAAGAGGAAAGTTAGTGGAGGTCAGGGAGAGATGAATGAAATCCAGTTGGCAATGTAAGACTCTGATGAATTTGGTGCATGTATAAAGACAGTTGAAGGCAAGAGTATGATAGTGGATAGGATTGGATGGGTCCATTGGGATAAATGGCTGATGGTAGAACAGTCATAATAAAGGTAGTAGGAAAAATAAACTTGAGGCATCAAATGCCCTAGATAAGTTGGGAACTATTGCTCTCAGTGTTTTGCATGTTGTGCAGAAATAAAGGGAGTTCTCTTAAGCTTAACCTTATGATATCTGGTAATTATGTTGTCATCATGATTATGATAATTTTTATGTGTATGAATGTATATGTATGTACGTATGTTTTTGTTTGGCAGGGTTGTCAGGGATCATGATTATTTTATGCTAATGTTTATATATGTGTGTGTGTGTGTGTGTGTGTGTGTGTGTGTGTGTGCGTGTGTATGTATATATGTTGTTGTATGACAGGGTCGCTAGGAATCATTCTTGTGGAGGAATGATTTCTTATGCAGGTGAATGACATGAAGAGATTCCTGGTTTATGAGGAATCAAGTGGGAAGAGTAACCCTGGTAGATCTACAAGGTCAGTATCATGTGGATATGAATTTATATTATATGCTTGTACTATGCCTATGTTATGGACAAGTAATGTTGAGGGATACATCAATGAAATGGAAGCAGTATGATCGGTGGCATGTTGGAACATGCATGAATAGTGGAAAGACAATAGAGACAAGGTTGCTTGGTAGAGTCAATTTGTGGTCTCTAGATGTGCAGTACTACTATTGTATATATGTTGTACATGTTGCACCTGTGATGTTGTGTGAATACAATGTTTTGTGTATATGGTGTTGTGTACATGTTTTTTATGCAGTGTTGTGTCCAAATGATGTTGCGCGCATGTTGGATATGTCTTCTATGTAGATATGGTGCTTTGTGAATGTTGCATATGTGGTGTTGTGTACAAATGGAGTGGTGTGCATGTTGTACATATGGTGCTATGTACATATGGTGTTGTGTGTATGATTGTACATGTAGTGTTGTGTACATGTGCTATTGTGTACACATTGTGCATGTGGTGTTGCATACATGTTGTGTAGGTGGTGTTGTGTACAGGTGGCACTGTGTACATGTGGTACATGTGGTATTGTTGTACATGTGGTACTGTGTGCATGTCATACATGTTGTGTTGTGCACATGTGGCATTGTGTTAATATTGTACATGTTTTTTGTGTATGTGTGGTAATGTGTATGTGTATTGCGTAGTCATGGCATCATGACATGTGTATTCGTTGTGTTATACTCTATGCATGTATATGTATTGTGTTGTGTAGTACACCATATGTAGTTGTATGTATCATGTTGTGTTGTACACTAGATGTAGTTTTATGTTTTGTGTTGTGTTGTACACCAGGTGTAGGTGTATGTGTTGTATATCAGGTGTAGGTGCATGAATTTTATGGTGTGGTATGTCATGTTTTGTTGTATGCATGTGGTGTACATTATGTGTATGTGTATGTGGTTGAAGCAAAGGCATTGGTTGTTTTTTGGGTGTGGAAACCGATCTAGTTTGCACACGGAAACGATCAATTAAAGGATAAGTATCAGTGTTTTATTTTAGTTTTAATTATGCATGTGATCTATGATTCTAGTTTATGATGGTTACTTGTGATCTATGATTTTGATTTATGACGGTTGATTTTATAGCTAACCATATGTGATATGTTTATACATGATGATTTGGTCAAAGATGCTAGTTTGACTTGTTGTGACAAGAAGTAAACAGAATGGAAAGTGTACTTCGTTGACGAGCCACCAATGAGGTATGATTTGAATTAATTTCAATACATTTGAAATCTAATGGAAATTATGTGCTTGGTACAGGAATGCATGAACATGCTTAGTTGGGTGGTTGAAATTAACTGCAAGAATTAGCAACAATATTGAAAGGAATTGGACAAGAAACAGTATGTTGTTAAAGCACTTTAGGAGTAGGGCCATTGTGAGACACGGGTACCCAATAGTCTCCATTGATTTCCATGAGCATGCTATGACTAGTACGAGGGCTTTGAGGCAGGGATATGCCTTGGTTTTTGGACCTTCTTATGTGAGGAAACCTTTCCAAAGGAGGGTTCACCTGAGGGACTATGTAGCAAAGAAAGGAATGCCCATAGAACTTGGAAGGTGTGTGACTACATGGAAGGGGGTGACTGGATTACCCAAGGGACTGTGTAGCAAAGAAGGGAAGGTCGTGGAATGTATTTTTTTTGGTCATTATCATTTCCAAATGGACTCATATGAACATTGGGAGTGCACCATGTAACAATGAGTCAGTAACTGTTCACTTAGAGAACAAGTTGCACAGGATTGTAGCGTTGGACATTGATGCAGAATTTGGCTCTGGCAGTGGATTTTGGACTTCTTAGGAAGGAAGTGTATCCTGATATTACTTTGAGGGTGGAGGTGTGAGCCTCTGGATTTCCTTGCTGCGGATGTCGACATTGTATCATTTTATTGTTTGGATGATAAAATGTGCGTATGTGTATATGTGTATGTTGTTGTAAATAATATATCGAGCTAGATTTATAAAACTCCACAAACTGTACGATTATTTTTTGGTTGAATAAAATGAGTATAAGAGTATATGTGGTTGTTATTATAAATATCATAATGAGTTGTGTTATAAAGCTCCAGTAAATTGTATGGTTTTCATGTTTTCTGCAGGATATCATTGTAAATACTACAACAGGTTGTGCTATAAAGCTCCATCAGGAATATGTTTTGGTTGTCACCTGTCTTGTGGGTTGTAGGTGTCATTGAACATCGAGGATAGTGTTCCCCAAAGGGGGAGGGTTTTGTAATAGACCTAGTTAAAAATCCATGTAAAAAATATAATACTAAGGTCATGGGACACATATTCCAAGTGAATAGTGGGAAAAATATCCTAGTGGGGTGTCACTTTGGTTTGTTAATGGCTAAGGAAATTGGCAAAGGAAATGGAAAAGGCTTTCAAAATGCAAGAGGAATTATTTGGCATTTATTTATGAAAATGATGGAAATAGGAGAAAAGGAAGGTGAAAGGTAACAGGTTGCATGTGAGGAGCAAAATGAAGGAAAATAATGGAAATTGAAGAAAATAGAGGCCTCATTGATAAAAAGGCTTTTGATGATTAGTTGGTAGATTTTTTTAGTTTAGTCTTTGGTTAGCTTTAGCTTGGAGTTCTCTCTCTCTCCTCTACTCTCTATCATACTCTTGGACACTTAAAGTTTTCTTGGAGCACTCTTGGAAGAGTGTAGCATACTTGGTATTTAGATCAAGAAGGCAAAGGGAAGAAAATATCAAGAAAGGAAGAGCAAGATGAATGGCTACAACATATTTTTTTTGCAGGTATCGAGTTGCATGTATGGGTTCCTTGCTAGTTTTGGCATGCATGGAACATGCATATGGTTTCTTTGTTATGATATGTCACTTGCATGGAGGATTGCCTAGATTGACAATGCTTTTTCTAGCCTTTTCATTTCCTGGATAACTGTGGTGTCATGCATTTTATATTCTATTTTTGGTTGGTGATCATGTTCATTTGGCTGTGGGTTGAGTTATTAGTTTCTGGAAGCCTTGGTTGGACAAAAATTCTAGAACCCCTTGTAACAACTTGGGTTGAGTTACTAGTCCTAGAAGCCTTGGTTGGAAAAACAATCTGAAAGCCCTTGGTGGGTTGAATTACTAGTCCTGAAAGCCCTGTTAGGTGGATAAATCCCTCTTACTGAGAAGAGAGATCTCCCTAGATCCTAAACGAAAACTATAAACAAATAGGAAATTTAAATGACTCCTTAAATAAGTTTATCTCATTTGAATTATAGATATAAAAGATGGGAAATGAGCCTCTTACCCATTCTTGAAATGCTTGATGAAGATCCCTTGTTGTGTCTCGATGCAACCTCTCAATGCTTGATAAAACCGAAAACCATAAACATAATAAGGATCAAAAGAGTATGTGACATAATAATTCAAAAAAACTTAACCTAATGATCAAGTACATTAGGAATTAAAATTTCTTTAATGAACATCTAAACAATTATAGACCATTCATCATTCTGATAAGGCAATTCAATGGGGAAAACATTCATTTGTATTAATCAAAGATAAAGAAGAGCCTTACAACCTTTTCCTTGATGTAGTGAGGTTCCTCCCAAATGCATCCAATTTCCTCCTTAGATGATAATCTTTCCAATCTCAAACTATCAGCATAAGTTTATCTTCTCTATGTTCTTACCTCCTCAATCTCTCTGCCCTCTAGTCATTTTATAGGCCAAGAGGAAGAAGTTTCAGATCCAAAAGAGGAGGGTGAGATCCTATACTCAAGGGATTAGGGTTCCTTGAGGAAAAGGATTAATATCCATCATTTGAGGGTTATAACTCAAAGAGGCATCACCTCGAAGCTTTCATTTGGGATATATTCGACCAACTATGTTTCTAGAATGTACTTTTTTATTTTTACTTTCTTTGATTCACCTACGTTTTTGACAGTTGTAGATAAAGCGCAGTTCTAAGCTATTCTCAGGAATACGTTCAATGAATGCATAGACACTTCTAGGTAAAAGCACGCAGGACCTACTTAACAAAGTATAGAGACTATTTTTCCCAAAGTTATCATATTCTTCAAGGTATTTTTGGTTGTTTGAACTCTAAGCGAGTTCAATGAAACATGTTCATTGATGGCAAGATTTGTGTTTATACCGATCAAGTGTTATGGTGACAAAATGATGTGTAACAGATTCCCCCCTAAAGTGCGAAGTCTGTATAATAAGTTTTAAAATATTTAAGCAATTTATCATGCTAAAGATAGGATCATAGAAAGTGGTAAAAAAACCTACAAGAAACATTCAAGGATTACAATGAAGATGTATATATATAATCATCAATGAGGTTGGCATTCCCATACTCAGAGTAACGCTAACTCAATGAATAGGTATAGAAAAACTCCATAATCATATCAATAGTAGACATAGTATGGACGTAGCCATCTGTTTGTGATTTTGTCTACATAATCATGAATATAAAATTCCTTGCAACCTAGATTGATGAAACTGGATCCAATGTCTTCACCTTCATCTTCTGGATCCATAATATGAATCTAGCCATGCGAGTAAATGTCCTGAAGTCGTACATGGTAGAAACCACTTGATTATCGGTCAATGGTATGAATCATTAACAAGCATGAGAGAAACCACCAATAATGACAGTGGATCTCAAGGTACTTCTAGTACAATCTATAAAGTGTAAATAGGCGATCTAAAGTTAGAAAATCATAGAATTCTTCGATCGAAGGCCAATGACGAAAATCTATCATCGAAGGCAAGAAGCATGCCATTAAGGCATGCAGTCTTCAAGGTACTGAAGGTTTCTAGATCAAATTCCTAGATAATGAGCTCAAGTCGATAGGAAGCGACTTGTCAGAGGAAAGCCTATAACATGAAACATAGTGTCAAGTTTTGAAAAATAGTTTGCCAGGACTGACTCAGGGATGGCCAACGTGGTTGAAGGCTAAAATTTGAAAATGAATATGAACTGAGGTTGAAATTCTCTTGAACACATAATGACACAACAATTGAATTGGCAGTGTTGACTTAACGATAATACTCAAAACCAATTGAAGACTTTCAATTGAGTTCGATTAATTGAAAGACAAATGGATTTCCCAACCCAGACACCAGTGTGACAAAGTTTCATGTTCAAGAGTGACATACTTCCTTTATGATAAATTTGAAATGAACACCTTTTCCAAATTTACCCCCACCATTGCTGGCAGGTACCTATTTATTTTTTACAAGCTTGAGGAGGATAACATATGCTTGTCTTGTAAGTTCATCCTTCGGATGAGTCCATCAAAGTATTTTTAACATACCCTAAGAAGGAATGGTTCGGTCTCGTTCTACTTAATGAGTCCTATATTGTTTAATTTTACGAGTCCAGTAAAGGGGTAACTGGATCTCATTTTCATTTAGGAGTTTGAAAAATACACAAAAAGGAAACTCATTCAGTTCTTTTACTGTAAATTTTTAACAAGCCCGAAGAAAGTAATGCTTGTCATTTTTCACTTTTAGGGAGTCAGAAGAAAAACATAAGTAAACTCCATCATGTTCTTTTTCATATGTTTAATCTCTGAGGTCCGAAAAAGGATAAAATAATACAAGAGAGAACTCTATTGACCATGTTTGATCAACGTATACCTTTTTCGTAAACATTCTTAGATCAGTGAGTAAAAGGGGTAAACTTACACTAAGTGGAAGATTATTCATTTGCTTTTACAATTTCAAACAATCAAGTATTCGACGATATTTTCATATTTAAAGAGTCTGAAAAGGGCTTAAAAGAGGACTCTAGGGTTTTTGTTTTCGTAATTTTTAAGAGCTTGAAAAGTGATAAAAGTCTGTTGATAGTCAAAATGATTTGTTTTTATGTTGTAACTTGTTCTGCACATTAAACTCAATAAATCATCATAACTGCTCAATATTAGGGTAAAAACATAAAATTTTCACTTTTAAAGGTCTCAATCATAAAAAATAATATTTTATTCACTCAAACACTTATGTTGAAAAAGTAATTCATTTTTTACCATTTACATTTTTACCATTTAAGAGCAGAGAAAAGGGCTTTTTACCAGTTAACTTTCAGGACTACTTCCGAGCCAAAATGTGGACAAAATTATGAACTGTTTCCTCTAGGTAATAAATCTCCTCATTATCTATCTTTTCATATGTTCAGATTTTAATTTTAGGCTTCCAATTGATTTTTTGGGGGGATATTTTGACAAAAAATGTTCACTCGACCCTACGTGGACTATCACCATCAGGTTCACGCATGCCAATAATTTTTTACACACAGGAAAATGTGGCCTACATGGAAAATTCCTAGAAATCCATGCAAATACGCCATGTTTGCAAAAGATCCTGGAAAAACAAAGAAAATGAACCCCAAAAAATGTGCGATTAGATTCAATACTAATTCTAAATCCTTTTAAATGTTATTTCAGGTCTATTGGTTATTCCAAAATTGAATGGAGGGAGAAAGAATATGAAGCCAATGATTCCACAACCTTCACAGAACTAGCTACCTTATAGGCTTTGAGAACTTGTGGTCTCTTGAAATATTGTCTCATTCTTGGGATGAAAGCTCATGTAGATCTGATGACATTGTTGGTAAGAACTTGGAATATCCAGGAATAATGTGTTGTGATCAGAGATCATCATGTTACCATCGATGCCTATGACATCTACTTTTTTACTGGGATTTATTTTAGAGGAGCTAATATTTCTTTAACTGGGCAGAGAATAGGAAGAGACACTATTGATGGGTACCTATGAAATTTTTGTGGGAACGTACAACTCAAGGATGGAAGGATTGACATTCAAACCATTAGGATCCGGCCCTTGAGGACCATAGATTTTACTGTCAGCAAGTTGTGTGGTAGCACAACTCTTCATTTGGCCACACGGACATAGATGCAGATTGTCGTGGAATGTTGGGAATCCTTGTTATTTAATTGGTGCGAAGCAATGGTTATGAAAATGAAAGGGCAACTAATCATATGTAAAAATGGAAAGCTAAAGAACTTCAGTTATGGTTCCATTCTAGTTTCCTTTTCCCTATAGAGGATTCCACTCCTTCGGCTACAACAAATTTTAGTAGATGAGGGAGGTCCCTGGGATCGACGTATGCTGAGATGGGTCTCGCTTATGGCATGTCATGGAGGTGATGGACCAGTAGTAAGATATACCCCTAAGTTTTTTGACTGGTTGGGCCAACAGATCATTTCAATTGAGGACTTCCCATATGCATGGATGGATTATAGAGGTGACCTTGATATCCCACTTCCAATAGGGATGCAGTGGGGTGACCAAGGAAAGAATTTCTCATTTTGATATGTTTTATTTAATTTTTAATTTTTGTGTGTTTTTTTTGTATTCAAAGGATAATTGTGTGAAATTCATATGCATATGTGGGCCTAAACCAACCACCAAAGCTGAGATGCTTTGACAAGCGAGCTGAGCAGCCTATACTAGTTGCGGAAGCTAACCCAAATCTAGTGGAGGCATTAATAGAGCTAGAACACAACCTGGAGAGTTTGACTTTAGACATCCTAGAGACTAGTACAGATGACATACCTATTTGGTACCAGTGGCACATGGTTGGAGTTCCAGGACCACTTAGGTGATTGCTACGTCGGGTTGCCCGTGCCATAGTTTGCTATGATGAGTATCATCATGCTTAGATGCTTAGTTTTTTAGGGTAAAATTTTGATTTTTGTATTGTCATATTTGGATAATAAAGGCCACAGGTCCATATTTCCTCAAATGACATATTTTTGTATGAAACACTTTTATACAAACTTTATGCTAATTAAGACTATACTTTTGATTTCAGTTCATCTTTGATCAATATGTGGATGAATATTATTTTTACTTACAAATGTCACAAATGTATATTTAACACATTATTAGCTAGTGCATTAGTTAGTGTGTTGAAATTTCTTGGAATGTGTTGATATTTAATGTAATCAAACTGCCTTTTCAAAAGACAGACCCATAAAAACATTCTTAACATTGATGAACTTCTTACTCCATAGACAACATTTAAATGTAATACTACGAGTTGTGAATCCAACCTAACAATCAAACATTCAATACCGAATGATATGGCATCAGATAATGGTTCAATATTCTGCTATATTATTCATTCTTTGACCTAGGCATATTCCATGAATAAAGACTAACTACTCACTAGGTGGATAAATAGCACAGGATCCAGAAGAAAACTTCTGAGTACTATGACTAGCACCATAAAAAAAGCCAATGTAATTTTGAGGGAACATCGACATCTACAAATCAAGCGCAAAACAAGATAAGAAGGATAAGTAGTAGGAAATTGTAAAATATTAACTATTGCACACACCTAAAAACTACAAATAATGTACAAATATCCACAAAATATTTTATGCATAATATTTCTCTAGTTAAATACCAGTTCTGGGCTTTCCAAAAGGAATACCATCATAATCCACCAGTTCATAGGCTCCTTTAGCTAATATGTGTTTTATAATGTAAGGGCCATGCCACATAGGCTCGAATTTTCCTGCACCTAACTCTTCATGAGCTTGATCATAAACTAAGACTAGGTCAGCTTCTGTGTATACATGAGGATTCACATTTTGATCAAATTTCCCTTTAACACATTTTTTATGAGCCTTGCTAGCTAATTTAGCCTCATGGAAAGTCTCATCTAAACGTGCTAAGTGTAAAAAATGCTCTTCCTCTACAGAGGTAGCTAGTAACAATTCGATGGCTAGTTTCAAAGATGGAATTTCACATTCAATCGGTAATATTGCCTCCAAACCATAAACAAGTTGGAAAGGAGTAAAACTCATAGATGTTTTTGCAGTAGTACGGTATGCCCACAATGTTGGAAAACGCATGGTATTCCAGTTTCCTTTACTAATACCAACTATCCATTTAATCATGTTTGTTAACTATTGACAGCTTCGACTTGAACATTTTCTTGTGGATAATAAGGAGTAGAGCTACCATGGCATAGGCCAAGTTGTGCTAATAATTCAATCATCATAAAGTTATGAAAATGGCTACCATAGTCTATAACAATGGCTTGTGGCACACCTAATCGAGCAATCACATGATTGAAAATGAAAATTGCTGCAGTTTCGTCGTCGTCTTTATATGTAGGCATTGCTTTAGCCCATTTCAGAAAGTAATAAACTACAAGGATAATATACCCATGCCCCAGACTGAGTGGGGGTTACAGGTGACGAAATCTATGCCCCATTTTTCAAAAGGACCAACAACTATAATAGGGTAAAGAGGAGCTGGAGGTGTTCACATATTATGATCATAGACCTGGAAATTATGGCATTTTCTGAATGCAATTATGCAATCTTTAAACATGGAAGGCCAAAAATAACCAGTGCGCAATATGTTTTGGGCAGTAGCATACCCAAACATATGACTACCACATGTTCCAGAATGGAAATCATTTAATTCTTTTTCAGCCTCTTGGTGAGTTAAACAACGTCAAAAAATAGAACCAATACCGCGACGGTAAAGAGTGTCACAAACAATATTGTATTATTGCGATTGGTACCAGATTTGATGACGATGAGTTTGAGATAAATCAGGCTTAAGTCTATGTTTGAAGATGTATAATGATATCTCCATACCATGGATTAGACGTACTGATCAGAATGAGAGATTCATTAGCAAGAGAATCTTCTGCCACAGGTTCTATGTGAGTATGGGGAATGTCACACAACAATTTAGCAAAAAAAAAGATTTCTTTGATTTAGATCTTTCGAAATCCAAATCAAATTATTGTAAAATCACTATCCATTTGAAATATTTGCCCCCTAACAATTGTTTGGTAATAATATACATCATAGGGTTGCAATCCAAAATGACAGTTGTTTTTTACAAAAGTATATAGTGACAAAAACGTTGAATAACTTCAACAGCGACCAAAGCTAGCATATCCACATGTGTGTAATTGATCTCGATTTTAGTGAGATTCCTACTCTATTGGGATGGGATCCCCTCGGTCACTTTTGGGGTTAATAACATAAGTTTTGATGTAAATTTTGGTAAAAATATGTAAAGTCTCCGTAATTTGTGGATGCGGAGCATGTAGATAGTTAGGAGTTAAAAGGGGTTTTAGCTCCTTGTCTATGTAAAGTTGAGTCAATTTTGAGATCTACCCATTATCTGCGGACCATGGGATTGTATGTAAAAAGTTATAAATAGGTGTGTCTTAGAGAGTCTAAGGCAAATACTGATCTATGTTTTATGTCTCAGAGGGGGAAAGTAGGGCAAGTAAGCAACGGGTAGACAAAAGGGAAAAGGTTTCATAGCTAAGTGCACGAAGGCCTATAGTAGAGTCCGTAGCTAAGTGCGTGGACCCCTGTAGATGAGTGCGTAGGGAAGTTTGAGTCTGTAACCTCATATTGAAGATCAATAAAGAAGGATGTTGAAGAAATTCATGTGGTTATCTATTTAATTCTGTCATTTATGTTTGTAAGATATGTTGTGATGGAATAATGCCTTTATGAAATATTGATCTATTAATGCACAACTTTATTAGATAAATCTTATTAATCGTATGCAATGAATGTTAAGTACTTTCGTGAAGATTATAATACATTTTGTTGTGTTTATTAAGTACTTAAGTAGATCTGTGAGAACTCATATCTAGGATTATTTTTGGGAGTGCGAAAGTGGCTAATTCATCTTTTAAGGGTCCGCAAAAACCTATCACATACCTACGCAAAGGTCTAGAGGCCGTTTGAAGGAAGTTGTAGTACCTATCCCTAAGGGATTACTAATCTGCGCGAAGGCAGATCTAAGGGAATAGAAGACATCACACTGATATCTGGATGTGGAAACTTGGTTCTAGCATCCCCCATAGTGTTTCGGGTGAGACTTCAGTCTGTGCTACACGGGCTGATGTTGAAAGGGCCAATAGTGTAGGGTTTTTGGCACAATTAAATCTGAACATGGGTCAAGACCCACTAAGCCAACAAATGGTTCCCTTGTCAGGACCATGACCTACTTAAGTAGATGTGTGATGCCACATCACTGGAATCCGACCAAGAAGGAAATTGAGAAGTGGTTGGATAGAAAAATTCACGAATTCACGGTGCAAGAGAACAAAAATCCATGCCTGTCAAAAGAGTAGTGGTTGGATAGATACTTGTACACAGAAATACACGAAATTTTCTTCTGCACCTTCTCGATCGAACTATACGAGTGGGTAGCTAAGTTGGCAGATGGCCAAGGAAGGTGGAGGCTTGACAATCCAATAGTGTGGACTCCAGAGCTAGTACAAAGGTTGGAATCGTCTGAAGATAATATTAGGCGCATTGTTGACCACTAGCTCGATTGAATTATAGGAGGATTTGTTATAGAGTTCATGGTTGATACCTCAGTCAGCTATAGCGAAGGAGAGCGTTGTTTCTTCAATGGACCACAAGGTAAGTATCTGATATCTTTGAATACCTAGATTAAGATGCTCTTGTGTGAGAAATGGGTTATGTGATTGCCTTGATGTTCAGATCTATGTGAAGTGGATGGATCTTTAGAGATCAAGAAAAAGCACGCCCTGAATATAGCCCATTGATTGCATCTCCTTCGAGTGAAGAGGAGGGAATGACATAGGCCTCACTGCATAGTGTAGTCCAGATGATAAGACAGGGTTTTCCATAGATACATCATCCATCCACTCCACCTCCACCCTCACCTGCACAACATACACCTTCGCCTACACTGCCACCACCACCACCGCTGTTCAACATGTCAAACTCAATAAAGCTACCGATTTCCAAGGGTATAGGGAGCGAAGATACATATCAGTTCTTGTTTGTTGTGAATGTTGTGTGGAATGCGTAGCAAATCACTGATGACAACATAAAGAAGGTGCAATTGGTTACTGCTCTGCAGGATCACACATTGACATGGTATGTTAATTACTGTGTTGATCATCCTTTAGCAACGCTTGCAGAAACTAAGGATGATTTAAACAAGGAGTTTAGTAATCTTAAGTTTTACTCACAGTCAGTCGTTGGATTTAAGGAAATCATGATGAGGGTTGGTGAGATGCCTTGGGAGTTAGATCAAAGGCTGAAATGTGTGATCTGTGAATCTAATATTCAACTCACAGATGGTCAGCACCACGAGTGGTTTACAGCCTCACTTCTGCCACACCTGAGGATTTCTTTTTCATAGTAGAAGATAGGGACTTAGGTGGAAAGCCTCGAAATTGTGATGAGACTGCACGAGATGCATATTCAGGGTGCGACTTTGGGAGTTCAACAAATTCACTCGTAGTTGTAGAACCTCTGCTTGGAATTGCAGTGCTTGAAAAAAGTGGAGGCTAGGCCAAAGGTGTGTGAGGAAGTCTGGTGTCTCAAGTGTAAAATCGAGGGTCATGATAAAGACAATTGCCTTGTCTTCACAAATTATATTCGAAGGGGGGGACCAATTCCCCTGAGGCAGAAAGCTTGAGCAGGACCGAGTGCAGGGCCCGCGCTATGGTGCGCTACTTTTCAGGTGGCTGGAAAACATGTAACAGATAATTTTCATTTGCTACAAAGGTTCATTCATACACCACAATAGTTGTCCTGTGATTTATGCAAATCGGTGGGGGCCACGATGAGTGCCACTATCATAGGTATGAGCTAATGATGGAATGAACACCTACCTACCGAATGCAAGCAGAATCTCAACCTCTAGATCAGACCGTAGGAGGAGCACATGGAGGTTATCAAGGAAGAGGATGGGGCTGAGGAGGAGGGGGACCTAGTAGAGGTCTTGGTTAAGTTATTTTTTATAACTCTAGGACAACAAGGCACTATGCGCAAGAGTGTCAGAATTAGATGCACTTTTCTTGTCAATACTATAGCCAATTTGAACACACTATAGAAGAATGCCCTGTGATGATAGCTAAGATGTAGAAGAAGAAGACGCAGCCTCAGCAATGTATGTAGAACTTACAAATGATGAGATTTGAGCCCCACGAAGAAGATCTAAATGTGAATATCATGCTGAGAAGTGGAATAACAATTGGCGATGATAAGGGAAAATAGTCTAAAGAGGATGGATGGGTCTGCAAGGCCCAGAGAAAGAAGTTGGGTTCGATTTGGAGCATGCAAAGGAAACATTTATGGAAGCCATGAAAAGCTTTGCTGAGGCATCTACCTCAGGATGTCATAACAAAGTACCAGAAACTAGAGCGCCTACATAGGTTGATCCCTCTATACTTACCACATTCTTTGAAACCTATATGAAACTTTTGTGTGATAGAAAGGCTATGAAAGGTCTGCATGAATTGATAAACAAGTGTGCTGGTAAAGAAAACGCTCCTGGTGGACACTGCATAGTAAGACAAATTAGCAAACATAAGGCAAGAACAGGGCGTGAGATGAGGCTCACCACGCAATATGAGATTATGAGATGGACCAGGTTATTTTGGATTTGGGGTCTAACATGAATGTTTTACTTAAACAAACATAGGAGAGAATGGGGAGACCTATGTTGTAGTGGTATCTAATACAACTTAGAATGGAAAACAAAAATAAGATCATCCCTATGGGATGACTCCATACTACATGGAGTCACCGTAGATATAGAAGGTGCGAGCGTGTTGGCTGATTTTGAAGTAATAGAGATTGTCGACGGAAATAACCCATACCACGCACTCCTTGGAATTGAACAGGCCATTGATATGAATGGAGTCATCAACTTAAAGAAGAGGATGATGTTGTTTGAAAGGAAATCACTTTGGGTGGTAGTACCACTGGACCCTGTAGAAGGAATGTGCTATACTGAACCAGTTTAGGACTATGAAGAGAGCGATGATGACTTGGATCAGATCTACAAAATAGTTGTGCGAGATCAAGAATGAATTAATCAAATAGATGATGGACATATTGCATGGGACCGGGAAAGTCCTAGTACCTTAGATTCAGATGAAGAGTTGGAGCATTGGCAGAATAGGCTGCAGGAAGTATCTACGCTGCACTCCAACATGATGACTAAATCATTTCACTGTGTGTCATCAGAGGTAATAATTTTACCCTATTATGATGGCTTAACTGACGTAGATAAGTTTTTGGATGTTTTTAAACGAGAGGTCCCTGAGGATCACTACTTTCAAGTGTTAGATTTGGCACTACGCGCTATGCCCGCACGATGGTGGGCTACACACAAAGATAGTTTTGATGAATGGAAAGATTATAGAAGGATGATGAGGTTGTGATTTGGCCATCCTAAAATTCAACTAATTGAGAAGTACAATGGATGAAATGATCCACACAATAATTTAGCAAAGTGGACTAAAGCTTATGGAATAAAGCTGCATCCAAAGTGGGTACACCTATTCTGTCATACCTTGGATACAATCCCTATGAATTGGTATTTGGAAATGGAGCTCCTCCATGGCACCGTGGAGTGGAATATATTAAGGGAAGGATCCTTAATGACCTTCAATTTTGAATATGGGTTCGAATGTAGCAATCTTCAGAATACTACAATATCCTTTGGATTTGGTTCAGCTAGATTAGAGCACCCAGCTGCACCATGTTGTTTTGGGAAAATTTAGTGTTCTTAGAAAAATGCCTAACCCTCTAGACTAGTATCTCAATCTAGAAACAACAATACAAATCATTCTCTACCTTTTCTATAAACAATAGATAAAATAAGAGAACAGAGAACCCACTTGTAGCTTTCTGTTGTTCCTTATCTCCCTTGACCGATTCTATTGCTCCTTCCCGTACTTAAGCCGCTTGAGAAGTACCTACACATAGAAATAAAAAAGAACCCATCAAAGCATATGATAATGATCTATTGATTAAACATAGCATGGAATCAAGTACATGATAAGCATATGAAAGCATCAAAAGACAATACAAGCATATGGAAAAATCTTTGAACAATTTATTAGTAAAAGGAAGAATTACAACCCAATTTCCCTGATTTAGCATCATTCCTCCAGTTCAATCCCATCCTCTCCTCACAACAAGTAAGACACTTTGACATCATTACAATACTTGCAATCAACTCAAAACTCATATAAAAAACATCTCCTTACCATTCAATAATTTCCATCCCCTGATCTCTTAGATGAGTGATCTTTTTATAGGTGAATGAAGGAGGTTATGCCATTAATGGTGATAATGAATGCCCTCCTATTTCTATAAATCACTTCCATGGAAGAAGGGACAAGGGGATTGATGTTCCTTAACTCCCTTCCTCATCCAAATGTGAACTCAAAGGAGTGGGTAGTTTTGAGAAACTTCTAGAGGCATCAAATGGATAAGGAATCTTCAAACCCTCATGGAAATTCACTCAAATTTGCCCAACGCAGGCCAAAGAGGGACCAAGTGTGCTACAATGCACACTGATAGTGTATTGGCTGCACTGCAGTGCACCCTGGTAGTGTATCTACTTACACTGGTCCACCCTAGTAGTGTACTGGGCTACACTTCAGCGCACCCTAATGAAGGCCTGCCTGCACTGATCTTCTTAGAGGCAATTTTTGGATGATTTTAGTCATGGAACTTCTTAGGAAGCTAGGCATTCTGATGGTTGACTTCTTTAGGGCATGTAACAGCTGAATTAAGGTTTGATGGGCCATAATAGTACTGATCTATAAGTTTGGGTTTATGTGCCTAAATTGATCTATAACAGCTCCTCCCTAAAGCATGAAGTTGTAAATATGTATGCCGAGTGAAATGCTTTATCATGTGGAGAGGAGGTTTCGAAGCAGAAGGTGACTTGCATCAATTACAATACATATGTCATGATAATTTGATTTTTTCTCATGAACTCACTGAGGGAAGGCATACCCATGCTCAGCTTATAGACTTTCATTACATGTAAAAATATAGTCGTCGACTGATATAGACCCATGAATGGATGGCCATGAATGTAAGGCCATTGTACATTTTATTTGGTACTCCTGAAAATATCGTAGCCCGGATGGATGAAACTAGATCTGGGGTCTTCAATCTCATTCAATCTTTCACTCAAGTAAAAATCTAACCATGTGAATAGATGTTCTGAAGTCAAACATGGAAACACATTGTCTGATTACCAGCTAATGATGTAAGCTATTAACAGACACGAGAGGAATCATCGATGATGATAATAACCCTCAAGGTACTATAGTACATTTTTCATGGCGTGAATAAATGATTTGAAGTCGAACACCATACAAAGTCTTTTGGTCAAGGGCCAGCGATGTCAACCTATCGCCGAAAGCGAGAAACCTGCCATTGATTTATGCAAGCCTCAAGGTACTGAAGGGGTGTTTCTAAGTCAACTTCTTGCGTGATGTGCTGATGTTGACAAGAAGTGGCTCATTACAGGAGGGCCTTGATGTATCACACATCAATGACATGAAACAAGGTAAATGATTTTGGAGATGAAAAATCGACTGACGACAAAAGGTTCAGGAATGGCGGTCATGAAAATTAAGGTTTACAGTATTGCAAAGGATGAAGTTTGAACTAAATGACTTCTCTTGAACATGTCAGCAACACTAAGATGAATTGGTAGCATTGACCCAAAAAAAAGTAATGGATGGCATGATAGAGCAATAGCGTGATAACCATCAAGCTGAATGACCCAACCCACATAGTCACGGCGATGAGGTGAAAGTGTCATGTTCAAGAGTGACTTGCTACCATAAAGTTTTCTCAGCTTTTTCCATTTTCCCCAATCATTACTGACCAGTACCTCTTTCTTTTTATCAAGATTGAGGAGGATAACATATGCTTGTTGTAAAATTTCACCCTTCAGGTGAATCCATCACTATTTGATGCTTTAACGAGTCTAGTGAAGGTGTAACTCGGCCTTGTCTAGATGGACAAGTTTGTCGCTATTTGAAGTTTTTAACGAGTTTAACAACAAAGACAACTTGGTCCTTTTCATGTTTAGAGAGTTTGAAAAGGGACGAAAAGGAAACACCACAAGTTATTTTTTCATAAAAGAATCTCTCAAGTCCGAAAAAACTTAAAATAATACAAGAGAGATATTGTTTCCAATCCTTTAACGAGCTAGAAAAGACAAGCACTTGACAATATTTTCATATTTAAAGAGTCTAAAAAGAGCTATAAAGAGGACTCCATTTTGAGGAACTAGTGGTGTCTAGGGTAGCAATTGGTT
The DNA here is from genome assembly GCA_031772625.1 of Pinus tabuliformis. Classification (NCBI taxonomy): domain Eukaryota; kingdom Viridiplantae; phylum Streptophyta; class Pinopsida; order Pinales; family Pinaceae; genus Pinus; species Pinus tabuliformis. The sequence continues at coordinate 964,407,240 of CM062817.1, forward strand.
CTAGTGATGTTGGAACTTCTCAAAACATGTTGATTTATGTGAAGAGGCTAGCTAATAAGACCACTCATTGCAATTGTCCCTCAAAAAGGGTAAAACAACCAAGTGAAAGCGTATGACCCGCCAAAGGGATGGTGGCAATTGGATGAAAACAAACAAGGCTCATCTAACGAAAGAGGCTGATAGAATGGCAATCATGAGGGTTAAAATGGAAATGGGTTCATTTTTAGACAAGTTTGAACCATAGGGAACTATGCTTGGATTCAGTTTCATGTTTACACAAGTTTGAAATGAAAAAACTATGCTTGGATTCAGTTTCATTTTTACACAAGCTCGAAACAAAAAACTATGCTTGGATTCAATTTCATTTTTACACAAGCTTGAAATGAAAAACTATGCTTGGATTTAGTTTCATTTTTACACAATCTTGAAATGAAAAAGTATGCTCGAGATTGGTTTACATGCCCCTAGCATGATGAAAGGGAGAGTCTCCTGTAACTAGATGGAAGTCGTTGCAGTGAAGTAGGATGGTTATCCAACACCTTTTTGGCTTCGTCCAGATAGGGACAAAGGTGAATGGGGTGATTCCCTTCACATAACGTACAGGGAAACTTAACTTTATCACTAGGTGCATGCCCCCCAAGCTTCATTACATTCACCTAAGTAGACTACTCATGGCTATTAGGTGGATGGAATGAAGGTTCTTTTACGAGATCAAGTGAAAGACTCGACTGAGATTTTATGAGATCTAATCAAAGACTCGACTTGGAACTTGGGACCTTGTTTCATTTTTAAATGAGCTTGACACAAGACAAGAAACCCTACTCAGATTCCTTGTTTCATTTTTTAATGAGCTTGACACAAGACAAGGAACTATGCTCATATTCCTTGTTTCATTTTTTAACAAGGTTCACACAAGACAAGGTAATATCCTCATGGGAGTTGTTTCATTTTTTAATGAGGTTGACACAGTAAAAGAACTATCCTCATAGACCCTTGTTTCAGTTTTTAACGAGGTTGACACAAGACCAAGTAACTATCCTCATACCTTCCAATCACAACTCATAAGAGGTCATGAAGGAGAGATCTGGTTCCAATGCCCCAAGTACATAATGTACAACATCACTTTGATCATCAGTTGATGTAGGTATGGAACGGGTTGCCACATAATTAAACTATGGCAAGGATGATACCATTGGTATAAATGGACCATTTGCGGAAGATGGTTGACTGAAAGCCATATTTCGACCGGGAAATGAAAGCTGGTCAATGGTGACAATTCTGCTTTCATGCAAGAAACAAATCACTCCAAAGAGTGTTGAAATAATAGCTCCCATGTCATAAACATATTCGCATGCAAGAAGTAAATTGTAATCTAAAGGTCCTGGGACTACCATCACATTTAGATAAATGATTTTTCCTACCAAAGTAATAGGTAACTGAGGGAGGATCCCTAATGGTTGACTGGTTCCTCTGTTAAAATCCAACAAATTCTAGACAACTGATGCAAATGACAGTGAACTGAGCACTTGCCAGCAGTTGAGGAAAGGATGCTCACTGATGCACCTTCATCTATAATAGTGCCAGATACAATCATATTACAAACATGTAGTATGATCTGGAAAGGAACATAAGAAGGAAGGCGGAATCCTACCAGTCGATTCCAATCAGAGGAAGTGACTAGACTACTTGGAGGGGGTACCATAGAAATGGGAGAATTAACCCCTTGAGTTACGAGAACTGGAGGATTTTCCTCCTGTCTTGATGGAACAGGAGGACTACCCCCAAGCTTATTATAATCTGAAGAAACAAAAAGAACTTGAGTGGTATCGTATTCACTCTCTTCGGGAAAGGTACAATTAGCTGAAGGTGAAATCGGGTCAATTGTTACCTCAACCTGTTGATTTGGGTCAGGTATAGACTCATAGGATTTACTTTCAGAGAGAGTGGTTTCGACCGACGGTTGATTTTGGTCAGTCAATTCATCAACTAGTGAAGGATTTAGGGAGAGTTTCTTGTAACCAGATGGAAGTCACTACAGTCAAGCATGATGGTTATCCAACACTTGTTTGGCTTCATCGAGATAGGGACAAAGGTGAATGGGATGATTCCCTTTACATAACCTACAAGGAAACTTAACTTTACCCTTATTTCCTTGAACTTTACTACCACTAGTTGATAGTGTGTCACCAACATGATCTCGAGAAGTTGATGGAACAAGATGATGTGAACGAGAAGACCATTCTTCTAAGATCTAAGGAATATCAGGACAATTTCAAAGAAGATGGCCTCTCGCACACAATTTGCATGGATATTGAACTTTGTGAAGCTTGATGGATGGTTTCTCATCAAATGTTGCATTCAAAGCAATGGTTGCTTTGTTGCCCCTTTGTTGAATTTGTTTCTTCTTCTTCTTCTTAGCCACCTGGTTACTATTACCAATAATTTCACCAAGCAAAGAGGAAGAAGGGGAGGAAGAAACAACCAAGGAAGAAGGCAAAGGGTCAACTTTAGGATCAACTAGAGGTTGATTTTGTCCAGTTGGAGGAGTACTCGATTATAGAGAAATCACGACATTATTAACCAAGGAGGTTGAAAAAAAGCATACTAGCAAGCCAATGGTAAGTCCCAGAAGGGACAATGTAGCCATATGTGGAGAACCAATATTTCTGAAAGGAGGAAAAGGACTAGGATTCCCATCAAAAGGAATTCCTTGATTAGTGGACTCCGGATTTGCCACCATATGCTTCAACCTAAGATCAACTAAGGAGAGAGCATGGAGGATTTTATCCGCGGTCAATTAATTTTATTTTAATCAAAGTAACATAACAAAACAAAAGAGGGATAATCTAGGCAAAAGGTTTACCAAGCAACTGTGAACTGCAGAATACCTCCTCGCAATCCAAGAAGTACGGACAAGCAATCTCCCCAAATGCTGTGTTTGGTGTATCATAGTTTACAAGGCAGCCGACTCAATTACTTAAGGATGGATAGAAACCTAGATTTGTCCTCCTATATATACCTGAAGGTACGTGGAGGCCCAGTCCATATAAGCGTTGTCTAATGCAAAACCACACAGTGAGAGCATTCCCATATACTTTACATACTGCAACACCGCCCTATATACCCGAAGGTACGTGGACGAGCTATGATATACTCATGTACGTGGAATGAGGTACCACACTTGGGATGTATTGCAAACAAGTTAGCGACAGCTGCTTTGTTTTACGACGCCGAAACACGTCTCTAGCCTAGATCTCTAAGTGTTTTTCGTTAAGTGACCATGCTCCATTAGGTAAATTCAGATAAATTTTAAGTTGATCTTATTTAGAATTTTCCTTTTAAGTTCACCACGTGATGTATATTTGCAGTTCCTAAAATGAAACTAATATGATAAGCATTCTTTCCATTCAATTTAACAATGAAAATCCTAGCTACTAGGGATAGAGAAAACAAGTACTTTTTTATCAATCAACAAAGAGCACAAACTAGATGCAATTCTCTAAACCATTCCTTTCAGGCATTCACAAACTTTAATATGCACAATGCATGTTTTTCTTTTCAAATCCCTTAATGCTATGATGAACAAAAGGAAATATGCACAATCGATCAAAAATCTCTTTTCATAAAAATGACGATTTTGCGACAATTTCTTTCCAAGGAAAGGAAGAATTTACGACACTTTCGATTTCAAAGAAATGAGGAAGTACAACACTTTTGACAAAAAGACAAACCACATGTACATATAAATCAATCAATCTTTTATGAATGAAGACTTTATGACAATTCAGTTTCCAAAGGAAAAGACGATTTTACGACACTTTCTTTCAACAAAGATCAATCAACTATATTATAACTTTGACTATAAACTCATAATGACAAAGAAAACATAAAAGAAACATTAGTCAATCCAATCAAAGTAGGGCTCACTAAGGAGATGAAAAACTATTTTCAGAGACAAAACATCATTGACATTCAGCGACTCATTCAAACAAGAGAAAATTGACACAAAATCTTTCAGTTCGTAGATGGGAAACTGACCCTCAAGGGATCAACACAAGCAGCAATTAGAGACACAGGCAGAAATTAGAGGCAGTGCGATGAATCCCTCTAGATCTATGTCAGAAGTGTACTGCAGTACATTGTGTCCTTCATTAGACTGCGCTAGTGACAATAAGTGGTTCTGAAGGCAATTTTGACACAATTTCGACTCAATTTTCAATGAAAGAGGACTGAAATCAATCAACGACCACAAGTACAGTATGTAGAAATGTCTTAAGAGGTTGATAAGCTACTAATATGGATAATCGATGTCCCCATTGGAGTCACCAATTTGTTTTGGAAAAATTTAGTGTTCTTGGACAAATGCCTAACCCTCTAGACTAGTAGCTCAATCTAGAAACAATAGTACAAAGCATTCTCTACCTTTTTGATAAACAATAGATAAAATAAGAGAACAAAGAACTCACCTGTAGCTTCAGCTTGTTCCTAATCTCCTTTGACTGATTTTGTTGCTCCTTCCCATACTTAAGCCACTTGAGAAGTACCTACACACAGACATAAACAAGAACCCATCAAAGCATATGATAATGATCTATTGATTAAACATAGCATGGAATCAAGTACATGATAAGCATATGAAAGCATCAAAAGACAACAAAAAGATATGGAAAAAGCTTTGAACACTTTATTAGTAAAAGGAAGAATCACAACCCAATTTGCCTAATTTAGCATCATTCCTCCAGTTCAATCCCATCCTCTCCTCACAACAAGAAAGACACTTTGACATCATTACAATACTTGCAATCAACTCAAAACTCATATCAATAGTATCTCCTCACCATTCAATAATTTCCAGCCCTTGATCTGTTAGATGAGTGATCATTTTATAGGTGAATGAAGGAGGTTATGCCATCAATGGTGATAAAGAATTCCCTCCTATTTTTAGAAATCAGTTTCATGGAAGAAGGAATAAGGAGAGTGTTGTTCCTTAACTCCCTTCCTCATCCAAATGTGAACTCAAAGGAGTGGGTAGTTTTGAGAAACTTCTAGAGGCATCCAATGGATAAGGAATCTTCAAACCCTCACGGAAATTCACTCAAATTCGTCCAATGCAGGCTAAAGAGGGACCAAGTGCGCTACAATGCACACTGACAGTGTATTGGCTGCACTGCAGTGCACCTTGGTAGTGTATCTACCTGTGCTGATCCACCCTGGTAGTGTATTGCGCTGCACTACAGTATAGCCTAATGAAGGCCTACCTGCACTGATCTTCTTAGAGGTAGTTTTTGGATGATTTCAGTCATGGAACTTCTTGGGAAGCTAGGAATTCTAATGGTTGACTTCTTTAGGGCATGTAACAACTGAATTAGGGTTTGATGGGCCCTAATAGTACTAATCTATAAGTTGGGGTTGATGTGCCCAAATGGATCTGTAATACATGTGATGGAATGCTATAATGTGACCGCTAAGGGGGAGGATGAAGATCCAAGAAATATCAATGTTCTAGAGGCAGAAGGCCATCGCGAGGTCGAAGGTTCGGAACTAGAAAACTTGGACATCACCATGCCATTAAAAATCAAGCAAGAAAACATTGGTATTGAAGTAGAGCAAAAATTCTTGAAGATTGGGGACTACTGGGATGATGCCACAATGGATAAAGTTGTTGAGCTACTCCACGAGTAGTAGGATATTTCTCCTACCAAGTTTTCGAACCTGAAGGGCATCATAGGTTATTTGGGTGTGATGAAAATCACTTTGAAACCAGACATAAATCCTATTAAGAAAATTTCATATCGCCTTAACCCCACATACAAGGAAAAGGTCCACTTGGAGTTGGATAAGATGCTATAAGCAGGCATCATCAAACCTGTGGAAGAATCTGATTGGGTGAGCTTGATGGTGGTTCAAGAGAAGAAACAAAAGGAAGAAATAAGGATTTGCGTAGACCTAAGGAAGATTAATGATGCCTGTGTCCATGATCCTTTTGTGACACCATTTAATGATGAGGTATTGGAGAACATTGCAGTGCAGGAGGCCTAATCATTCATTGATGGATTTTTGGGGTACCATTATGTTATAGACATTTTTGTGCCTTACAGCATTGAGCATGAAATGTCCATAACCTAAGGGATCCAAAGTCCCTAAACATGTTGTTCCTACCCCTAGAGGAACAAGGCTAACAAACCACAGCAATTCACAAAAGTTCTCCACCTGAAACTGCTCAAAAACAAGTCAATTCAGGATCATGTCAACTGCTCCACTGACCATCTGCGCTGAATGTCAATGGCTCCACTGGCTACCTGCACTGAATGTCAACTCCAACACTGGCTACCTGCGCTGAGCGAGATTGGACAAGTGGCAGACTCATTCCTCAAGGTGTCAGAACCCAGGAAGCTTCCAAAATGACACTTGCCTCAGGGAATTCGACTGGTGATGAGTAAGAGGTTCCAAATCTCCAAGTGGAATCAAGAACCTCCAAGTGGACTCAAGAACTGACAGAGGGAGAGGGCACTAGTCAGATCTCAAGCTGACTCATCCTCTCTCCAAACATCTATATATGGATCTCTCCCCCATGAGATCTAGAGGCTGGAATTTTATTATTGCAAAGAATTGCTGTTGGTTTGAGACTGGAATCATTGGGTGCTTAATGCTTTGAAGGGGCTAAAGATAGGAATTCCATTTGCTGGGAAGGAGATGTTGGATTGGAGCCCTCTGGGTTGTATCTCTTCCTGAACCTTGTTATTCATCAATAAAGCTATCTTGGTTTCTCCTATATGCTGATGTATTTTGATGTATAAATGTATTAGTGTATTTGGTTTATTTCTAATCCTAAACTAGTTATGAATGTGTACATCTGTCTTTGTGTAGTGTTCTTCTCTTGTCTCAAGTAGCTGTTTTCTTGTCGCAAGTAGCTATTCTCTTGTGATCTTGCAGGAAGTTGTAGCTGGATAAGCAAGAAGGCAAGTAGCTGTGAACACCCAAAGAGAAGGGAGATTGGATCGAGGGACAAACGGAAGACACCGGTAAGTCTATTGATCTCTCTTCTTTCACATTTCATAAAGGAAGAAACCAGTGTAGCTGTATTCGTTTGTTGCTAAGGCACTGTCACACCTTAGGTGGATAGGATCGTCCTGCATAGGCATTTTTCCCCACAATATATATCGCAGCCCGGATGGATGAAACTAGATCCGGGGTCTTCAAACTCGTTCAATCTTCACTCTAAGTACAAGTCGATCCATGTGAGAATTGTTCTGAAGTCGAACATGGAAAGACATCGCTTGATTATCGGTCAATGATGTAAACCGTTAACAAGCGCGAGAGGAATCACCGATAATGAGAATGACCCTCAAGGTACTGCAGTACAATTCATGTGGTGTGAATAAAGGACTACTCCGATAAAGCAGGGTCTTTTAGGAGACCTACTCCGATATTTTGGAGCGAATGATTGCTTCTATGGATCATTGGAATGCTTCCCGTAACTTGTGAACTGTTGGGGAGAAAAGTTTGTTGGTCGACGATTGTAATTCCTCCTTGGAAGGGAAATGCAATCTTCCTGAAGTAGGTCGACACAACTGCGGCCATGGCATAGATCCACGGTCTTCCTAGTAGGATGTTGTAATCAAGATTCCCATCGATGACTTCAACATCTATTTCTACTGTTTTCCCTCCTAGTTCAACTTTCAAGTTACCTAGGATACCATATGGGGTATATGTCCTTCCGTCGAATGCTTTTAATGTCGTCGAAGATCGCGACAAGGTTGGAGATCCTAAAGTTTTCCAGCAACTCATCGACATAATGCATGTAGATGCCCCCTCATCAATAATTGTTCGATGAACAATTTTGTTGAGGGCTTTCAATTGAATAAGGAAAGCTAGTTGAGCTGGTAACTGAGGGTCATAACCTTTATGATCAAAGGCTACAAGATTGGAATCCATTGGGTCAATCCCACCTATTGCTGATAATAAAGCTTGCTCTTGGGAGAAGAAATTTTGCGGTACCTCAAGTGTCGACATAGCGGACGGCGATTGGGCCAGGTTCTCTATCTGTGCTATTTTCGCACAGGGATTAAATGTCGATTTGTGTACTGCTCCCTTTTGCGACTTTATCATTGGCTCAGGAATGAAAGGTGGCACAACTTCGGTCAAAGTTGTTGTCGAACTACTAGGTTGTTCATTAGCCTTGTTGTTCGACAGCTTTGGATTCCTGTAATCTTTATTCCTCGTCAAAGCATCATTTTTCTGCTTTGATACAGACAACATAAGCACTTGGGATCGGGAAGAATTTTGATTAGCAACCAGTTCGGTTCCCGGGCTTGGAAACGGATCAGTCAACACAGCTGAGGTTTTCGAACTCTTAAATAATCTTTTAAGCTCAGCTTTGTATGGACAATCTGTTGTCCAATGATCCTCATCGCATATATGACACCCCACAGGGGGTTTCCTTTTTCTCCCTTTCTTTTTCTTCTTGCCCCCTGGTTGCTTCAGTTGTTTGCCCTTGTCGTCTGACACGGCACTTACTTCCGAGGCAAGAAGTTCTTCATTTGCATTTTGACCGAAAATCTTACAGGCCTTTTTAGATATAGCCTTTGTCGATTTCATGCATGTTGCGCCAATCACGCCATCGCCGGCATGAGAGTCATTGTTTGATTTAGGAGGAGGAGGAATTGAGAATTCCGGTCTAGGGGCATCAGGTATTTTGTCGTAGAGCGTGCCGGACTGAGTGTAAACCAAGTCCAGATATTGGGCACGAGCGATGAATTTCTCTTCCGTTACGACTCCCCCCTTTGCCACATCTTCCGTGATGGCAGGAAGTAATGACTTGATAAACCATTCAGCTAATAGCTGATCGGGAACGTACATTTTTACCATCCTACGACGACGTCACCACTCATGTATATGATCAGATATGTGAGTGGCCGTTGTCTGTTTGAAGTTGGTTAGGAGTTTTGTTCCCGTTTCATACCTTATGGGTAATTGAAAATGGGTTAAGAAAGTCGTGACTAGGGTACTGAAGTTGTCGAATGAAGCTCTAAGCAATTCGATATACCATTTTGCTGCCGGACCAGTTAACGTCCTCTAAAAAAGGAGAAGCCTAACCGAATCATCATTTAGGGTGTTTGATGAACACCACAGATGAAAGGTCATCACATGATTCGACGGATCTTCACCCGGATTTCCATTAAATTTAGGAATATCTGACGGAAGTTTATGCGGAATCGTTGGCCACCAAGGGGCATAAGCAATTGGATCATTCGTCAGCCGGTTTAGATCTGGTAATTCTAGAGTTGCTACAAAGGGCAACTATTGATTCATGTTAGGCGAAGCATACCCAGGATAAGATGGAATCGCCTGAGCAGTGGGTCTTTGGATACCAGCATAATGTATTTGATGCTGGCAACTTTGACAAGGTTGATGGGCATAACCATTATAATATGGTTGTTGGTAATCGCTTTGTAAATGCGATTGCCCATTACTTACAAAGACTTGTTGCTCAGGTCCTCGATATGATTGCTGGAATGGGGGTTGATGAGTTTGAACCAGCTCTGGTTGTTGGACCAGTTGCTGTTGTCCAATACTGGATGATTGACCAAGATGAGGAGTCACAGTACTTGTTTGAGCCTGAGTCGCTCCAGATAAGGAGGCACTAACCGGAGGTTGTGATTGAGTTGTCGAGACAAGAGGCTGTTGTATGGCAACCTGAGAAACTTGGGGTTGACATACAACAGGTAGCGCTTGTACTTGCGACGCAATCACCATACCAGGTATAGTGGCAACATTCGACACAAGGTGGACTGGTTGCATTGAATATGAAACCCTTGGTTGCTGAGGTAGTATCGGTACCCATCCACTGGATGTAATTCCAGTTTGACCTGAACTTTGTTGTAAACTCCCATATGGTTGTTCTCCAGGGGGGAAAAATGAAAAGGTATACTGCCCTCCATATGGTGGCAATCCAGTACTTAAAGGGTAGATTGGCCTTTGAAGACACATTGGATCAATTTGTTTAGTTTCAACATAAGAAATACCAGATGATAATCCAGATGAAGAAATAGGAACTAACCATGTCGTCGAAACAGTGTCTGATTGGACTCCAGCTTGTTGTTGACAATTTGCCGGGACAGATGGTATACCAGCGAATATTGTTGGAGTAGCGGCAGGAGGCTCTGCCGCTGCTGTGTCGGATGACACAGTCCTGGATGTCGATGGTTGTTCAGACATATTTAGTCTATCCAAAAGATTTTCTAGCGATTCTACAAGAACTTTGTGATGAAGGTAGACTAACTTCGAAGATCAACGAGGGAAAGGTGATGATTATTCCGTTTAAAATAAGTTTTAACGATGCTTGGACACAACTTGCTTTTTCAATTTTAAAGAGTCGAGAAAAAGCTAAAGATGACTCTAGTCTCCTTCGATGTTTTAACGAGCCCGAAGTGACAAATGCTCGGATGGAATTTTTCTGTTATAGAGTCTGAAAAAGGCCAAAAGAAACTGCTCTGGAGTTCTAGGCAGAGGGTGTGCCAAACTTTTCACAAAACCGCAGAATACTTTTTAAGGTACGGGCGGTCGATCTTCCTGAATGCTGTGTTCAGTGCATTGTGATCAGTAGGGCAGCCGACACGACTTCCTAAGGATAAAGGATATATGCCTATAGGGGTCTCCCAATATATACGCGACGGTACGTGGGAGCACAATCCGTACTAGCGCTATCGTCCCTCAGGAGGAATCACCCACCTTCCACGAGATCGACAGTCACCAGGCTTAACGACGCCGGAACACGTCTCTAGCCTAGACCTCTATGTTGTGCGTTATGTTACAAAGCGTTGTTAAGTTCATTCAGTTTATTTTAGGTTGATCTTTTTAAAGTTTGCCTTTCAAGGTTCACCACGAGATGTATGATACAAATTCCTAAATGTAGTCTAAAGATGATAAGCAAGCTTTATATCTTTTCAACTTTGAAAATCCTAGCTACTAAGGGAAAAGAAAGACACCATCTTTTCTCAAAGAGCAATCAACACACTCTAATGCACTTTTCCTAAATCCAACATGCAAACTATCAAATGCAAAATGCACAATGCAGGTGTTTGTTTTCCGCTTTCTTAGTATTGATGCCTACAAAGAAAGCTTTTTGTACAACTTTGAATTTGCTTTTAAATGATTAATACAAACAAGTTCACTTTTTCGAAATCAGAGAAGATAGAAGAGATTACAATACTTAACGATTTTCGAAATAAAGACTTGTTTTGACACTTAAAAGAGACAAATTCAAACCAATAAGCAAAAGTAAATGTATAATCAATCTGCAAACAGCCAATGAACTCTCTTCTAAGATCACAATCAATCAGATCTGAATCAAGGGCTACAGGATGATTATTTCACTCATGCAAAGGAAAAATGTAAATGACGCCACAAACACATAAAAACACTCACAGTCTTTTTGTACAAAAGGAGGCGGAATCTAAGCAAAGAAAAGGAGTTATCTGACTGGTACCTATGCTGGTTAAAGGCTGCAAAAACAGAGATCAAAACAGGGCAACAGAGAGCAGAGAACCCCATCTGGACAAGGCCAAACTGGTTCAGCGCAACCTCAACACTGAGGATTTGACATTCAGCGCAGGTAGCCTTCACGGGACCTGCGTTGAAATGCAGACTGCCTTCACAGCAGTTGCGCTGAAGGAGAAACTCTCGTTTCTCCTAGGTTCTCGGTCACAAATTGCTAAAAAATCAACAGTTTCAGGCCAAATCAGAAACACAAGCAAGGTATAATCAAAGGGATGCTTTGAAAGCTACTAAGATCTATCACAAGGATCATCAAATCATTTGTGAACCCATTGTTCAGATCATAGACAAGTCCAGCAACTGGATCAAAGCAGCAACTTTCTACTTTGTATCCAGGAAAGATGCAGCTCGATTGTTGCTGTCAAGTCTATGAAGTAAACAAATGATGGAAACACAAATAAAATGACTAAACAAATCGTCCCCAGTGGCGTCGCCAATTTGTTGTGGGGAAAAATGCCTATGCAGGACGATCCTATCCACCTAAGGTGTGACAGTGCCTTAGCAACAAACGAATACAGCTACACTGGTTTCTTCCTTTATGAAATGTGAAAGAAGAGAGATCAATAGACTTACCGGTGTCTTCCGTTTGTCCCTCGATCCAATCTCCCTTCTCTTTGGGTGTTCACAACTACTTGCCTTCTTGCTTATCTAGCTACAACTTCCTACAAGATCACAAGAGAACAGCTACTTGCGACAAGAGAACAGCTACTTGAGACAAGAGAAGAACACTACACAAAGACAGATGTTCACATTCATAACTAGTTTAGGATTAGAAATAAACCAAATACACTAATACATTTATACATCAAAATACATTAGCATATAGGAGAAACCAAGATAGCTTTATTGATGAATAACAAGGTTCAGGAAGAGATACAACCTAGAGGGCTCCAATCCAGCATCTCCTTCCCAGCAAATGGAATTCCTATCTTCAGCCCCTTCAAAGCATTAAGCACCCAATGATTCATAGAAGCAATCATTCGCTCCAAAATATCGGAGTAGGTCTCCTAAAAGACCCTGCTTTAATGGGTACTTTTGCCCTACCGCCTCCAAGTAATCTGGCGGAAGTGGCCACAGTGGAATATGAAACCTTCTACATCTAATGGATTTGGACTTCGAGGACGGTTCTTATCTCGTGTCGACCTCGTTAAAAAATGAAACAAGGAGTCATGAGGATAGTTCTTTTACTATGTCAACCTCATTAAAAAATGAAACAAATCCCCTTTCCAAATCTCAAAGGTAAACCTTCATTCCAACCACCGAGTTGAATGCTATGAAGCTTGGGGGGCATGCAAACTTGTCGAGCAGTTTTAGCACAAAGTTCATGCTCGTTAAAAAATAAACGCAAGATCTGAGCAGTTTTAGCGCATAGTTCATGCTCGTTAAAAAATAAACATAAGATCGAGCAAATGTTTCCACCCGCATTTAAGCTCGTTAAAAAATGAACTATCCCAGTAAATAACCACTGTGAATGTAATATCATCAGCCGTTAAAGCCTTGGTCGTGTTTGCACCGTCACCTCCACTTTTCATTTGGCCGATCGTTCACCTCCATATGATTGTTTACCCATTTTGAGGAACAGCTGCGAAGAGTGATTACACCTAGCCATCCTTGTGACACTGCCGTGATTGGAAAATTCCAACCTGTACCTGGAATCAGCTGCTATCCCTGTTTATCACTCGTTCCTCAAAAGACAAGTCTTCTTTAAGCTCTTTTCAATTGACTCGTAAAATATGAAAAGATTGCCGAGTTTTGGCCTTCCAGCTCGTTAAAGGACAGGAAGAGCTATCCCTCCTCTAGATTTTAATCTTTTTGGACCTGAGGGATTATTGCCCAAAAATATCAAGCGCTTGTTTTATTCGGCTCGTTAAAACTATCGAAAACTCATCCCTTCTGTATTGTTTTATACTTTTTCGGACTTAAGGGATTAGATGACGAAAAAGGAAATTTGGAGTTGACTTTATGTACCTTTTCAGGCTCTCTAAAAATGAAAAGGACCGAGTTATCCTTGTCGTTAGACTCGTTAAAATCATTAAATAGCGACAAACTTGTCTTTAGACGAGAACGAGTTTCACTATCGCTAGGCTTGTTAAAACATAGCGATGGGCTTGCCCAAAGTGCAGGTTATAGAACAAGCATATGTTATCCTCCTCAAGCTTGACAAAAATAAAGAGGTACTGGTCAGCAATGACTGGGGAAAATTTGGGAGAAACTAAAGAAAACTTTGATGGTAGCAAGTCGCTCTTGAACATGACACTTTTCCTGCATTCCACAATCGGGTTGGGTTGTTTCATTCACTGGTCACATCACCATGGTCTCGCCATACCATCCATATTTTGGGTAATGCTACCGATCCATCGCATCAGTGTCGCCATATGTTCAAGAGAAGTCGTTCAGAAAGAGTCAACCGTGTCCCATCCACTACCATACATTATCCTTCATCCATTCATGACCGCCACCCTAAATCATATGTCACGGATCGTTTTCACCTCCATTAAAATCATTAGCTCCGTTCCATGTCACTGATGTGGGATTCATTAAGGTCCTCCTGTGACGGATCGCTTCTTGTCGACATCAGCTCATTATCCAAGAAGTTGATCTAGGAACAACCCCTTCAGTACTTTGAAGCTTGCATGCCACAATGGCAAGTTTCTCACTTCCGGCGACAGGTATACATCAATGACCTTCGACTGAAAGATTTTGCGTGGTGTTCGACGCCAAGTCCTTTATTCACACCACGTGAATTGTACTGCAGTACCTTGAGGGTCATTATAATTATCGGTGATTCCTCTCGCGCTTGTTAACGGTTTACATCATTGACCGGTAATCAAGCGATGTCTTTCCATGTTCGACTTCAGAACAATTCTCACATGGATCAACTTGTACTTAGAGTGAAGATCGAACGAGTTTGAAGACCCCGGATCTAGTTTCATCCATCCGGGCTACGATATATATTCAGGAAAGATAAAGACATTGACATGTACATCATTGCAGCAGATAATCATCCTACTCAAAGGATGATAATTTCATCAAAATTATCAGTCTATCAGCAGACGATTGTCTGTTCTATGTACAGAAAAATGTATTTATAAAGCTGAGCATGGGAATTCCAGCCTCAGCTAGATCATGAAAGCAGTATGAAAAATAATGTATTGTATTGTATTTTATTACAGGTCTCCTCCCAGCATTGGATGAACTTCGGATCCCCCTGATAAAGCATTTCGCCCGATAAACAGCCTCATACTTTAGGGGGCAACTGTTATAGACATTTTTGTGCCTTATAGCATTGAGCATGAAATGTCCATAACCTAAGGGATCCAAAGTCCCTAAACATGTTGTTCCTACCCCTAGAGGAACAAGGCTAACAAACCACAACAATTCACAAAAGTTCTCCACCTGAAACTGCTAAAAAACAAGTCAATTCAGGATCATGTCAACTGCTCCACTAACCATCTGTGCTGAATGTCAATGGCTCCACTGGCTACCTACGCTGAATGTCAACTCCAACACTGGCTACCTGCGCTGAGCGAGATTGGACAAGTGGCAGACTCATTCCTCAAGGTGTCAGAACCCAGGAAGCTTCCAAAATGACACTTGCCTCAGGGAATTCGACTGGTGATGAGTAAGAGGTTCCAAATCTCCAAGTGGAAGCAAGAACCTCCAAGTGGACTCAAGAACTGACAGAGGGAGAGGACACTAGTCAGATCTCAAGCTGACTCATCCTCTCTCCAAACATCTATATATGGATCTCTCCCCCATGAGATCTAGAGGCTGGAATTTTATTATTGCAAAGAATTGTTGTTGGTTTGAGACTGGAATCATTGGGTGCTTAATGCTTTGAAGGGGCTGAAGATAGGAATTCCATTTGCTGGGAAGGAGATGCTGGATTGGAGCCCTCTGGGTTGTATCTCTTCCTGAACCTTGTTATTCATCAATAAAGCTATCTTGGTTTCTCCTATATGCTGATGTATTTTGATGTATAAATGTATTAGTGTATTTGGTTTATTTCTAATCCTAAACTAGTTATGAATGTGAACATCTGTCTTTGTGTAGTGTTCTTCTCTTGTCTCAAGTAGCTGTTCTCTTGTCGCAAGTAGCTGTTCTCTTGTGATCTTGCAGGAAGTTGTAGCTGGATAAGCAAGAAGGCAAGTAGCTGTGAACACCCAAAGAGAAGGGAGATTGGATCGAGGGACAAACGGAAGACACCGGTAAGTCTATTGATCTCTCTTCTTTCACATTTCATAAAGGAAGAAACTAGTGTAGCTGTATTTGTTTGTTGCTAAGGCACTGTCACACCTTAGGTGGATAGGATCGTCCTGCATAGGCATTTTTCCCCACAACACATTAGATCAAGATCGTACCAGAGGATAGGAGCAAAGTAACCTTCGTGATGGAATGGGTTTGTTTTCAATATACTGTTATGTCGTTTGGACTTAAGAATGCACCTTCCATATTCTCTCATGTACTTATAGCAGCATTTAAGGAGTTTATTCATAAGTTCTTGGAGGTGTATTTTGATCACTAGATAGTTTTTGGTTGAGTAAAGCACCATGTAGCAAGCCTGCACCTGATGTTCGATACGTGCCAAAGATACCAGATTGTGCTGAACCTGAATAAGTGTCTATTCTGTGTCCCCTTTGGGATCTTGCTAGGTCATGTGGTGTGAAAGTAGGGGTTGATGGTGGACCCTACCAAGATTGCAGTGATAGTAAATTTGGAGGGCCCAAGACGTGTCAAACAAGTGTGCGCAATGCTCAGACATAGGATATTACATAAATTTCATTAAGGTTTATGGTCAGATTACCGTGCCCATGGAAAAACTATTGAAGAAGTACGCTACATTATGTTGGGATGAAGGATGTCAATGCAGTTTGGATGTATTGAACGAGAATATGGTCACCACGCCGATTTTGGTCTTCCCAAATTGGAAAAAGGAATTCCATGTACATGTCAATGCCTCTTGCATTGTGTTGGGAGAAGTGCTAACACAGGACAATGAGGGAGAGATGGACCACCCTATAGCCTTCATGAGCAAGGAATTATCAGAAGCTGAGAAGAATTACTCAATGACAAAGTGCGAAGGATTGGCCATGGTATACACACTTCAAAAGTTTAGCCACGATCTATTGGGTGGACTCCTCAAAATGTACACAGATCATTCTACCTTGAAATACCTAGTCAATAAGCCTGTGTTGGAGGGGAAGATCTGTCGATGGTTGCTTCCATTCCAAGAGTATGACTTTGAGGTGATTGTGAAGCCAGGGAGGTCTGACCATCTATCACAGATCGAAACAAGAGAGGAGCCTACTAATTTGGAGGAAGGATTGCCCGATGCACATCTCTTCGTGGTGTGTGTAGCAGATAACCACTTTGAAAATATTATTCACTTTTTGACTACAGGCACAACTCCGAAAGGTTATAACAGTCAGAAAAAGAAGGAACTAGTAGCGCACGTGGCATATTTCTCAATGATTACAAGACTTTTATATAAGATGGGTTCAAATGAGATATTGCAACGATGTGAGCCAGATTTTGAATGGAATAGCATCCTCACTGAAGCTCATGGAGGGGTTGTGGGAGCACATTATGCAGGAAAGGCGGCAATGCAGAAGATTTTGCGCACAGGCTTATGGTGGCCTATGTTACATAAAGATTCTAAAGCATATTGTAGGGTATGCGATGCATGTCAACAAATGGGAAGACCATCACAGAGGAATCAACTATCACTGAAGTATCAAGTATTGTTGCAGCCATTTGAAAAATGGGAAATTTATTTCGGTTGACCCATTCAGCTCCCAGGGAAGAAGATGAGTGCATGCTATATGATCACCGCGATGGAGTATCTAACCAGATGGGCAGATGCACAACTGGTGAAGGATTGTATAGGGGCTACAACAATGAAGTTATTGTTTGAGTATGTGTTAACTAGATTTGGCTACCAAAAAGTGTTGATGAGTGACTAGGGTACGCACTTCCTAAACGAAACAATCAATGCGTTGACTAAAGAGTTCCAGGTTTATGATCAGAAGAGCACACTGTATCATCCTAAGGATAATGGAACAATTGAGGCCTTTAATAAGATTTTGGAAAATGTAGCGATGAAGATTTGTAACATGACGTAGAATGATTGGGATGTACAAGTACCTGCAGTGCTATGGGCATACAATACTACTTACAAAAAGCTGACAGGATAGACACCTTTTAGATTGGTCTATGGCATAGAAGTTGTGATTCCTATGTAATATATCATGATTAGTCTACACATAGCACCCTTCACAAGTATGGAAGATTACAAATCCTTGGAAGAATGGTTTATGCAGCTGGTGGAGCTTGAAGAAGACAAATCCTTAGCTGGATTCCATCAGCAGGTATAGAAGGAGTGTGGAAAAACATGGCACGATCGACACATCAAGCTGCACACATTCAAAGTAAATGATCTGGTTTTATTATATTATAGAAATTTCACTAATTTTTTGGGGAAATTTCTGATGCACTACCTTGGGCCATATGTTATCAAAGAGATTACAGATGGAGGCACGGTTCAGCTCGCAAAGCTGAATAGAGAACCTTTTCGGGGAAGGGTGAATGGAAGTTGATTGAAACTATATACGAGGTATCCATCCCAATGAATATATGATGGTAGGACAGTCTTAGTGCTCTAGGCGGTTGTAAGGGAGTGTGGGACTATAAACTACACTTCCAAGATTGGAGAACTACACGGCAGGAGGGCTACATGGAAAATGGTGAAGTTGCAGTACAACAAGTTGCATGTAGGTAGCTATGTTATGGAGGGAGATGTCATGTAGCACAGCAAGAAAGTGACCATTGGAGTCACTATTCATGATTTGACAGCCAGAATATGGTTAAGAGGAGCAGGATGGCAACATTTAAGGCCAAAATATTTGAATATCTGCTGCCAAAACAACATTAATGATTGAATTTGGGGGGGGGGGGGGGGGAACCCCTATAAATTATGCATTCTGGTCCAATAGAGAACACCTTTCACACTTAGATTTTTTGAGCTATGTTGTATGTTACTTATGAACCACTCATTCTTTGAGGATTTGGTCATGAGCCCTACATTTTCCAATTTACCAAAGTTCAATTAGAAGTTCATCCTTGACACCATGTTAGGATCAAGCCCTACGGAGACTGTGAGCACTGGGGGAGATGTTGCATCTGAAGGAGCTGCTCTAGAGGTGGTGAGTATGGAAGCTCTGGCTCCTGTGCCTATAGTGCCAAGGTCACCTAGGCCGAAGTCTACACCTATTAGAGAAACCCATAAATGGAAGAAGGATAAACAAAAGAAGTCAGTGCTAGTCTATGAATCATCCAAAAAACATTCTGCAAGTCAAAAGAAGAGGAAAGACAAGCAGACCAAAGGATTCTCGATTTGGAAGCTGAGGAAGGACAAGCCACCAAGGATATTGATGTTGAGGGAGCGGAGCCCCTTACCAAGTTTCCCAACTATATCCCTCCATGCAAGGGGAAGGCGAAGGTCACCAAGGACCCAGACTTATATAAGTTTTTCATCTCTATGCCCCTGCTGCTAGAGCAGGTCCCCTTTGAAGATCCGCGCAACCGCTAAATATGGAAGATTGAGACCTGGCAAACCATGAATGATTCCCTAACCTCGCGATAACAAATTATATGAAGCATGTCTATTACCTTAGGTGCCACTCAATTAGAAACAATGGAATGGATCCACGAAGTGGGGAATTCTGGGTTGTTGAACCTGTTGTGGGTGCCCCACTACCACTGCACCATTATCAACATGACATGTGTGCATCAGTTGCTTACTCTAGTACACGATGGATGCTTATGGCTAGGAGGGTCTATACCCATCACTGACATGCTCATCCACAAGATCACACACTTGCCACATGAGGGTTTGAATCAGCGAAGGAGTTTGGCAGAAAGGAAGACAAAAAAGATTTGGCGGACAAGATGAAGAAAGAGTTTTCACTTGTGAAAAATCCACACGGATATTCGATCACGTCTATCAACAATCCCACAATGTATATTGCCACACAAATACTGGCCGGAAAGGTAATCAGGAAGTGCCACGTGGACGAGTTTCTAGTGCCCATGGCCTCTTTAGTTGCACAATGCGCGAAGGGTGTACTATTTAACTAGTCGAGGTACTTATGCAACAAATTCCTCGTGAATTACTGCAAGGTCTAGGGTGAGACGAAGCCATTCCACTATGCATGGTTGCTGCTCTCCATCATGTTGGTTGCATGGAAGCTGTTGTAGGACAACTAGTTTCCTCCATTGAGGGAAGGATTTCTAGAGGTTGTGTAGTTCGTCTCCCCATGGGCCACGAAGGACCCCGCATGGGTCACCAAAACAAAGATATTCTAGGTTTTGATGGAAGCAAGCCTTTGGATGGCCATCAACTAGCATCCAAGGTTATCCCTGACCTTGTACGAGCAATTGTCAGCATATGTTGTGTTCAAAGATGACTTCCACCACATCTACATTCAGGCATGAAAGGAACGGAAGCATAAATGGTATGATTTACCATACTTGGTCACAGATCATGACATTCAGGAGGTAATCAAGCGATGGCTAGCTAAATGGTGCACCACATCACATTTGGATGTCGGAACCAGTAAGGGCATGGGCAGCTCAGCTGAAAAGAAAAGGAAGGATGCAAAAATGTAGGTTGTACAGAAGCTGGCCATGTAGCGAAATAAGGAGGCCATAAAGAAGGCTCGGATGGAGAAGGAGCACACTGCTAAGGAGCAGGCCAAGCAAGAGTAGTGAGAATCACAGAGAAGAAGTAAATCCTCTTCGCCCATGACAGAGGAGGAAGAACAATCTGAACAGGGCGGCTATGGAGATGAGGGATAGAGCACCCTATTTTGGCTAAGGAAGCATGGACAGGGGTAGCCAGAAGGTCGCCGTAGGAAGCAAAAGTTGGATAGAACAAAGGTTTATCCCATGATATTAACAGAGGGTGTTCCCAATGAGATTGGCAATAAAGTCTAGGATAATACAATTGAACTACTACAATAGGTCGAGCAGCAGTATACGTATACATTAAGGAGCATCCAGAAGGATCTACCTGAGCTGCAGATCCAAACTAGTAGGATACAAGTGGGCACAGGATAAGCAAGTGCAACACAAGTGAGCCTATCATCAAGGACAAGTTAGGCTGTAGAATTGGTAAGGACCTTGGACCTTCACACAGTTGCTTTATTAGAAGGGTCCCTCCACAGAGAGTCAGACGACGACTGCATAATCTTAAATACCCTTCAGAATAGCGAGTTGAACATTACAGCTCTCCCCAATGATCTTCTTCATGCACTACAAGCTGGGGTTATGGAGGAATTGAGAGATTGGGAGCAGCGCACTCTCAATTTGATAAGCGAATACAAGGTGAACAATGAACAGATATTCACCAAGAAAATGCAGGAATTGAAGGAAAGAGATACAATGCAGGCATAGAGTTCTAGGCTTGAGGCCACGGTAGTAGAGGCATGCAGAATAGTACTGGAGTTGCACATCCCATAGGACACACAATCAAATGCCAAGATCTAGAAATTAGTTGCAGGAGTGCGCGAGGCAAAGGTGGAAGTTTGGAGAGTTCAATTCGAACTCAATATGAAGATCACAAAGTTGTAGTTGAAATTGCGGTCTAGGACTCCACCTGAGGTTAGGGAGCAACAAGGAGTCGCCATTAAGGAAGGGATGGCCACTTTGGATGTTGCAGTTGCTGACTGCACGACCTTGTTTGAATGGGTGATGGGGTTGGTCATGACTCTGTAGGAAGACCCAAACCTATAGATATTGAACACATATATTTGCGAGCTCCAGAAGCAGTACGACAAGGTCAAGGTGATGACACACTCAATTGCTACAGTGCAACACCTCGCCAAGTTGCAAGAGGGGAAGCAGCTGCTCGCTCAGGTTGAAGCAACTCAGAAGAAGGCAACCATGCTTAAGGCCAGGTTGGGACCTTGGTTAGAAGAAGCTTGCCAAGTATCAACCAAAAATTATGAGAAGCTAACAAGCTTGTAGAAAACACAACAAAAGATGAAGTTAGCTACGGAAGGACCAAGTATAGAGTAGCTCGTAGAAGAGGTCAAGCAGGCAACTACGAAGAGCACTGTCGAGGTTGCATTTGTGCAGGTGGAGCTGGGGGGTCTTCATAGCAAGATCATTGTGCCATCCGAGTGACTCTAGCATGAGTCACGACCTTTTTGTTGGGGGCCTATTAGGATGGGGTCCCTTGGGTCAGTTTTGGGGTTAAAAACCCAAGTTTTGATGTAAATTTTGGTAAAAAGATGTAAAGTCTCCACAATTTGTGGATGCGGAGTGTGTAGACAATTAGGAGTTAAAAGGGGTTTTAGCCCCTTGTCTATGTAAAGTCACATCGCTTTGAGATCCACCCATGGTCTGTGGACCATGGGATTGTATGTAAAAACATATAAATAGGTGTGTCTTAGAGAGTTTAAGGTATATAGAGATCTATATTTTAGGTTTGAGAGGGGGAAAAAGGGAAAGTAAGCAGTAGGTAGAATGAAGGGAAAAGGCTTTGCCGCTAAGCTTGCGGAGGCCTAGAGTAGAGTCTGCAGCTAAGTGCACTGACCCCTGCAACTAAGTGCGTAGGGAAGTTTGAGTCTGTAACCTCATATTGAAGATCAATAAAGAAAATTTTTGAAGAAATTCATGTGGTTATTTGTTTAATTCTGTCATTTATGTTTGAACGATATGTTGTGATGGAATAATGCCTTTATGAAATATTGATCTATTAATGTGTGAATTTATTAGATAAATGTTATTAACTCTACGTAATGCATGTTAAGTACTTTCATGAAGATTATAATACATTATGTTATTTTTATTAAGTACTTAAGTAGATCTGTGAGAACTTAGATCTAGGGTTATTTTGTGGTGCATGTAAGTGGCTGATTCATATGTTAAGGGTCTGCAAAAACCTATCGTAGACGTACGCAAAGGTCTGGAGGAAATTTGAAGGAAGTTGCAGTACCAAGCCCTAAGGGTTTATAGATCTATGAGAAGGCAGATCTAGGGAAATAGAAGACATCACGTTGATATCTGGATGCGAAAACTTGGTTCCACCATCCCCCCATACTGCTTCGGTGAGACTTCAGTCTGTGCCATGTGGGCTGATGCTGAAAGGGATAATAGTGTAGGGTTTTATTTGGCACAATTAACTTTGAACCTAGGTTACGACCCACTAAGCCAACACATTCAGATAATAAATCGCATGTTCACTACTAGACTCATCTTCTTGAACTTACACCATGCCAATGGTGGAATCAGATGCAATTAGGTATAGAAACTAATCCCTATGATAATCACGTGGATGCAACAATCATGCATTAGTCATCCAAATAAATGGAATGCGATTTTTCAACAGTTGGCTAAAACCCTGGGTTAGTTCAGCATAATATACGCAAAAAAAATTCTTTCCCTTACAAACTTTGGAGTTGGTGAAGACTAGAAGGAGAAGGCAAATTAAGAATTGCCTCTACCTTAAGGGGATCGACATGAATGCCTTCTTTCAAGACTATGAATCCTAGAAGAGGACTGGATTGTACGCAAAAAAATGAATTTGTGCGGATTCAAATGAATATTGTAGTGCTTGTATCTAATGAAAATTTCTTTCAAATGCAATGGGTGATCCCGCATTTTCATTGAATGAGCTTGTAGGTCATCTATATAGGGATGAACAATATGTTTGATATCATGAAATGCGTAAGACATTACTTTTTTAAATGTTGCACCAACATTTTTCAAGCCAAATGGGAGCTTTTGAAAGGAAAAGGTTCCCTGTGGACAAATAAATGTAGTTTTATGATGATCGGCAAGGAGTATGTTTATTTGATTGTAACTAGCAAATCCATCCATGAAAGAGAAAATCTTGTTTCCAGCACAATCATCAACAATTTTATTGATATACGGGGTTGGATAGTTGCCTTTGGGACAAGATTTATTAATATTCCTGTAATTGACACATATTCGAGTAGTTCCTTACTTTTTATTAACATGTACAATATTTTATACCCAATCAATTAAAGGAATGGGATAACTGAATCCTACCTTTAATAGTTTCTCAACCTAAACTTGTATAGTGTCAGCTTTTTGTGGATACACTGGATGCATTCTTTGCCTAATAGGATTGGTATCTGGGTAAGTCTTCATTTCTTGTATTGCAATACTAGGGTTGATTCCTAGCATTTCTTCATAAGACCAAGCAAAAAAGTAGTGGACTTGCTGAAATAGGGATTTTTATGTCTAAATATATTCTAAAGAACAAGAATCTCCTATATGAATACTTTCAATAATTCCTGGTTTCACCAAGATGTCTATTGGTACCATTGTCAATATGTTTCCTAAATTCTTCTCAGAATGAGAAGAAAGTATAGCTATGGGACACTGAGGATCATTAATAATCTATGATGAAAACATAGATGAGAAAATATTCTCAATTTTGTCAAGACATGGTAAGAAGATGAGCGATGATGATGATCATCCCATGGAATTTCATCCAAGTTCATTACTCCCATAATACCTTCATCAATTAAAAATTCTTTATCAAAAGTACCATTCATTGAAATTGGTTCTAGATGTGACAAATGAGAATAATCATCGATGATCGTATTCAATCATTTTAAGATGTTTATGGGTTGAAAAAAGATTGGACTACCTGATAAGAAAATTCAAAAGGACTAAGAGGCATCTCACTGTTGTATAAGGTTAATTCTGACTATAAAGGAACTTTCCAAGGATTTGAAGATTCAAAAGTACTTGATGTAATCATATTAACCTAGGAAACATTATGAGGAGGATTTGGTGGAGGGAATGTGAATGTTTCCATTAGCTATGAGTCTTTGAGAAGACCAAAAACAACTTCATATGGAGTAGTCAATTTTCCAACAAAAGGAATACTACCACTAGAATTAGTGTCTGAGGTGTAATAGGAAAATTGGTATACTTTCACAATTTTTCCTTTGTGAAGAAACTTGATCATTTGAGAAAATGACGAGACCGCTGCCGACATGGCATAACAACCTCAACTTCAACTGTAATTGTTTTACCTTTTATTTCTATAGGTAATTCATTTAAAATTCTGAAAGGGCGAAAACCTCTTCCATTAGAGGCTTTTAAAGTTGTGGGAGATTGATTCAATGTTGGAGAGCCTAAATATTTCTAGTAAGCACTGGACATAATACATGTAGATGCTCCTTTGTCAATTACTATTTGGAAAACCCATCTAGTTTTGACATGGACTGGTATCTGAAAGGCTAGTTGATGTGGGGGTTGTGGTACATGATTTTCATGATCAGAAACAATTAAATTATAGTTTCGGGGATCTATTGCTCCAATAACTAATAAAATTAATTTCCTTTGTGTTGGACATGTTTGAATCACTTCAAGAGCTGACATCGCCAATGGTGACATAGCCAAATATTCAACAATGTTGTAATTCTGAGCAGCCCTAGCATGAGGGTTAAAGCTTGACTTTCAAAGAACAACCTTAGGAGGTAGTCGAATTACCATATCAAGGTTGGGTTTTTCTATGTGTAATGGTTCAGAAGTAGGAGAAGTGGATGTGGAAGTTTGACCAAGTGAACTGGAATATTCTCCATATTCAATAGGAAGTTTTGATCCATAGTCTTTAGATCTTGTTTCTACCATAACTTGCAAAGATATCATCATGATATTTGTCAATGTGAAGGAGGAAGATTGGTTATGAGAAACCATTTTACTTCCTTGAGGAGGGAATGGGTCCTTCAAAACAATTGGGGTGGGTGAACCTTTCATGAATTTAGAAACTTTGGTGCGATGAGGGCACTCCTTAATGTAATGATCTTCATCACAAATTAGACAAGGATAACAAGGTTTCTTCTTTTCATCAAATGGTTATTTCTTGTTTGATTTCTCGCTAGGAGAAGCATCTTGTCTAGATTTTCCTTTTCCCTTTTTCTTACCTACATATTTCTTATTTTTTCTAGTATATGATTCTACGAAATTTATTTTAGAAGTAATTTTAGGAGAAGGATCTTCTTCAGGTGAATTAGATGAATCCAAAATCTGAGTTTCCTTATAGTTCTTCTTTTTATTATTAGATTTTTGGCCCACAGAATAAATCATACCATCAGTGGTATGTGATTCTATAATGGATGGGTTGGTTTGATGAGGATGAGGCAAGTTTGGGATCTTCTCATACAAAGTGCCAGACTGAGTATAAACAAGATCCAGATATCGGTCACGAGAAATAACTTGCTCCTTAGTTGCAACGCCTCCTTTGGCAACATCTTCAATAGTTACCAGAAAAAGAGATTTTATGAACCATTCAGCCAAAATAAGGTCTGGGATATAAACTTTAACCAAACGACATCTTCATCTCTATTCATTAATGTGATTTGAGATATGGGTTGATGTTGGTTGTTTTAAGGTGGTTAAAAATTTAGTTCCATTCTCGGTTTTGAATGGGTAACTGAAAATGTGTCAAAAAAGTAGCAACAACATCATTGAATGTACCAAAGGAAGGCCATGAAAATTCTACGTACCATTTGGCTTCCAAACCAATTAAGTTTCTCTGAAAAAGTTGTAATCTAATAGAATCATCGATTAATGAGTTTGACGCACACGAAATATGATAAGTCATAACATGATTTTGATGGGTCTTCTCCTGATTTACCTTCAAATTTACGAATATCACTAGGCAACTTCATAGGGATTGTTGGCCAATATGGTAAATAGTAAATAGGATCATTTTTTAAATGAGATAGGTCTAGTAAATAAAAAGTTGCAATAAATGGTAGCTTGTGGTTAGGATCCTATTGTGCATATTGAAAACCCCGAGGGAGGAGTCCTGTACCAAGAGGAGGATACCCAAGATATCTTGGAATAGCCTGAGTAGTTGGAATTTTCATATCTCCTAGATATCTAGGATGAGCCATACCAGATTCCGGTTGAATAGATACTTGAAAATTATGAATGGGGTATAGTTGATTCTGGAAAGGAGGACCCTGACCCATTTGACCCTAGATAAACTGTCCTTGAAAGGTTTGATTCTACTACGGATGACCTTGAAAGAATTGATTTTGAAAAGGTTAGCCTTCTAAAGGCTAGCCTTGAAAAAACTAACTCTAAAGTTGATGATCCGAATTGGATTCTAAAAACTCTCTAAGTTTTCATGACTGTTTCAAATTATACTAAAAGATTCAAGTCCTAGAAAAGATCAAAGCTATCAGAAGGATTCCTCATGACAGTTGCAATTGTGGCTAGAGTGGAGCAACAAGGACCCTCGGTTAAGCACGCAGACCATTGGTCTATGGTAACACGCACTGGTGCAAACTAGAAAAAATAGAGGCCAAATCAAGAAACAGGGGTGGTTTCTGATAAGATATTAGCGCTAAAGTGCTAATTGCGTATCGCAGGGCATCCCCCTTAGTGAAGGAAAGCCCCGAAGAGCCCGGACCTGAAATCGCCATGAAAAACGGAAAAGTAACTGTTTCGGTTCCGTAGCGTGGGATTCCACAAACCGGCAAGATATCGGAAGGCCTTGAGGTGGTTAGTACTTTTGACTGGGTCCTGCCCGATGCCACACAACGAGCGACATGCATCCAATGGATGAGAGAGAAAATTGCCTGCATCAGATGGGTAAACACCGTGTGACTTGACCACCCGATATGAAGGATGACCGTAGGATCTAGGGGGCCGAGATTAATGGCAGAGATGCATCCTGATGACTGATTGGATTTGACAGGTCAAAAAGCAAGATGACAGGGGATTTGAAGTCTAGCGTGGATGATAAGTTGGCAAACGATTCATGATTCGCGAACGATCTTGAAGCAAACAGAATTAATGGCCATTCAAAAATGATTCAAGGAATTTGACACCTAATTAATTGGGAAATAGGTGGCCACCTACCTGCAAGGCATTACCGAGTGATGATGATGCAGAGTAGAGGAATTCGAATGGACAGAGGTAAGGAAACCAAAAGGCCAAGAACCGGAAACAAGCAGTCAAAGAACAAACTGGTTTTAAAGCCATGAACTAACAGAGAACACAGGAGGCACACACAGAGACGCAAGAAGCTAATAGCAGATAACAGAGAGTAGAAGTCGAGCTGACCTAAAGGTAGCATCGAGCCAGATAGAGCCAGAGAGAGTCAAAGAGTCTGCGTACTCCATTGAAGGCTTGAGAGGTTCAAGAAAACTCCTCGGCATAAGCTTGTCATACTATTGTGACCCTCAGAGGTCGAGTTTCAGTAAAGAGAGTCTGTGCACTCCATTCCTACTGACTTCATTCTGTTTAGTGAGTCTCAAATCGAGCTCACTGTTGTAAAAATACTCTGCTTGAAAACATAACAGAGAGGCCACCACTAAAAGGCTGGATGAGGAGACGTAGCCCAGGAGCATTGGGTGAACTCCTTATTAGACTTGTTTTGTTTACATGTTTGACTATTATGTTTTCTCTGATTTCCTCAGTGTCTATGTATTCTAGCAATCTTATTGATCCATTTCATAAGTAACATAGGCACATCCATGCACATGAGTCTGTAATACCTTTAATTCTTTGTCTTGGATAAATTCCAGATCAAGTGGTATCAGAGCTCTAGGTTACTAAGGTTAGACAAGCTTGTGTTGGATTTTGTTGTTGAATTCTAACTAGATCAAAGCTTAAATTAGGAGAAGGAGAATTGGCTGAAACTAACCTAGAAATTGGAAGAGTCTATTTTAAGACGAAAATGTCAGAAGAAAATCCCTTGCAATTAGACCCATAGTTCATGGATAATTTTATGACCCTGAGATCCATGGTGGAGGAAATGTATAGGGACTTTAAGAAACATAGAGATGAAGATTCATCAAGCTCCAAACAAGACAAAGGAGTAGAAGAATCTCTCCTCCATGACCACTCTAGAGGCAAAGGGAAAGAAGAAAAATTTCTCACACCTCCTAATAGCCCTGAAAATAAAAAGAAGACATCTTTGATTAAATTAGATGTTAAATTTGATTTACCAATATATGATGGAGAGTTGAATACAGAGAAGTTGGATAATTGGATCAAACAAATTGATGTTTATTGTAGAGTGCATAGCATTGACTTAGACAAGAGTAAGATTCAGCTGGCTAGCCTACGCCTTGGAGGCACTACCTTGGTATGGTGGGAAGGTAGGACACAAGATGACATGAAGAAACATGGTAATATTCTTTCTATCTGGAGTGAATTTTTTTCTTCAATTAAAAAGAAATTCTATCCACTAGCCTACATGCAGCAAGCCATGATGAGCTGGAAAACTCTTCGACAACTAAAAGGGAAAAGTGTACAAGGTTACACACAAGAATTTTGCAAAAGAACTTCGATTCTAGGAATTTTTTTAGACTCACCTGAGACTCTGTTCAAGTATATAGGTGGTTTACACAGCTACATGAGGCACACTATCCTCATTTTTAATCCCACAAGCATAGATGAGGTATTCGTTTAGGCTATGAATCTAGAAGCTAGAGGTAAGAATGGGAACCCAAAAGTTGGGGGATCATCCCAACCCACTGCAAGCAAAAATAAGGAGAAAAGAAAACAGAAATGGAAAGAGAGGAAGACAAACATTGTACAGAAAAGCAAGTCTTCATGCACTCACTATAAGAAGGATGGGCATGATGATGAACACTACTGGATTCTGAATCCGGAGTTGAAACCTAAGAAGTTCGAGGGCAAGAAGAAGAAGATTGTTGCAGATATTCAAAAGGATTTGTGGTCACACTCAAGAGATGAAGCAACAATCGTAGCCACAAGTATAAAAGGTAAAAATTCTTAAGCATCTACTAGTAATTCTGCACAATCTACTGATAATGAAGAAAATGAGAGAAAAAGACATGAGCTTTTTCATATTCGAGTTATTTCCAATCATCAAAAGATTGATACTTTGTTTGATAGTGGCTCACAAGTAAATTTAATTTTTGAAGAAATTTTAAATAAATTGGGATTGCTAACCACACCTCACAAGAAACCATATCCATTAGGTTGGTTATGTGTTAAAGAAAAGCTACAAGTGACTAGACAATGTAAACTTAAGTTTTCTTTTGGGTCAGCATTTGTAGATGAGGTTGAGTTAGATATAGTTCCTTTGGATATATGTGGAATTATTTTAGGAAGTCCTTACTTGTATGATAAAAAAGCTATTTTCTATAGAGCTAAGAACAAGTATCTGCTCGTTAAAGATGGAATCGAATATATTGTAAGAGCTCATAAGCTCAAGAATAATTATACTCTCATAAACTTAGGGCAGATGAAATGAATTATAAATTCATGCAAACAATTTTTACTGATGATTGTAAAGGAAAAGAAACCTGATAAAACCAATGTATTTGAGGGCTGTGATGCTAAATAGCAAGCTGATTTAGAAAAAGTTGTTTCGGAATATGACATATTATTTCAAGAACCTAAAGGTCTACCACCCAGAAAGGAAGTAGTGCATGATATTAATTTGCAGCAAGATGCTCCATTGGCTAACATCAGAATGTACAGGTTGTCTGCTTTAGAGAATGTAGAAATAAAAACGTAGGTACAAGAGTTGCTAAAGAAAGGGTTCATCAGACCTAGCACATCACCATGTGGGTCTCCAATTGTTTTGGTGAAAAAGAAATATGGCTCGTGGAGAATGTGCATTGATTACTAAGCACCAAAGAAGATATTGATAAAAAATCGTTATCCCCTTCCTCGCATAGATGATCTATTAGATCAATTGAAAGAATCTATTTATTTTTCCAAGTTAGACTTGCATAGTGGCTATCATCAAGTCAGAGTTGCAGAGCAAGATGCATGGAAGACTGCTTTCAAAACAAAGCAAGGATTGTATGAGTGGTTGGTTATGCCTTTTGGCTTAACTAATGCTCCTGCTACTTTCATGAGAGTAATGAATGATGTACTCAAACCTTTTCTTGATGATTTTTTTATTGTATATCTGGATGACATTCTTATATTTAGCAAAATTTGGGAGGAACATTTAAAGCATGTTAAGCAGACACTAGATGTTTTGGAAAGAGAAAAACTTTATGTTAAACTCTCAAAATGTGAATTTGGCAAAACATCTTTGAATTATTTGGGACATATAGTACGGGGTGGTGAATTGAAGATAGATCCCTCTAAGGTTGCAGTCATTGAAAACTGGCCTAAACTCAAATCTGCTATAGAAGTTAGAAGCTTCTTAGGAGTAGCACAATATTGGAGAAATTTTATTTCTAACTTTTCCTTAATTGCAGCTCCCTTACATGCTTTAACAGGATTGAACAAGGTGTTTCAGTGAGGAGGAAAACAGCAGAAATCCTTCGACACCTTGAAAGAAAAGATTAGTACAGCACCAGTATTAGCACTTCCCGATCTTCAAAGACCATTTGAGATTGAAATAGATGCCAATGACTATGCCATTGGAGCAGTGTTGATGCAGCATGGTAAACCCATATGTTATCATTCTGAGACATTTAATTATGCAGTAGTTAACTATCCCACATATGATAAACAATTGTATGCATTAGTACAGAGTGTGAAAAGGTGGAAACATTACTTAATGGGCAAAGAGACAGTTATACATACTGATCATCAACCACTTCAATATCTACACCCCCAAACTAAGTTGCAGCAATCAAGACACTATAGATGGATGGGTTCTCTACAATAGTTTCATTTAGTCATCAAATATAAAAATGGCATACACAATAAAGTTGCAAATATGTTGTCCAGACCAATTATAAATGCATCTACTATACTTAAGCATAATTCAGTATTTCATGAGAGCTACATTGAACAGTATGCTCAAGATATAGATTTTAAAGATGTATATGCAGCTTTAAGTCAAGGCAAACAAGTAGAAGAATTGTATTATCATGTTAAGGACCAACTCTTATATCATTTTGGGAAGCTATGCATTCCACAAACTGAAAGAGTAAAGATAATTCGAGAAGCACGCACTTATCTAATATCAGGTCACTTTGGTGTAAGTAAAACCGTTGCACAACTGCAAAGATTTTGTTATTGGCCAAAAATGAATGAGACAATTTTTAGATATGTAAGAGGTTGTACCATGTGCACTAAAAGCAAGCCCAACAATAGAAAAATAGGTTTGTACACTCCACTACTAGTTCCTTCTCATCCTTGGGAAAGTGTTTCCATGGACTTTGTTGGAGGACTGCCTAAATCTAGGAAAGGTCATGACTATTTATATGTTGTTGTTGATAGGTTCAGCAAAATGTGTATTTTAGAACCTTGTAACAAATAGATTACAGCTGAACAAACTGCAAATTTGTTCTTTCAACATGTATGGGTTCATTTTGGATTACCCACTTCCATAATACTGATCGAGATACCCAATTTGTTGGGAAATTTTGGTCAAGTTTGTGGGAATTGATGGACACCAAGCTGAAGAAGAGCATAGATTTTCACCTACAAACAGATGGCCAAACAGAAGCGATCAACAGGACAGTGATCTAGTTGCTCAGAGGCTATTGCAGCAAGCATCCCAAACTTTTGGATGAACATTTATGTTATGTGCAGCATGCTTACAACCGAGCTAAACATTCTTGTACACAGAGATCTCCTTTCGAGACTTGTTTTGGTTTCACACCAAGGTCTCACTTCGATTTTGTCTTTGGTAAAGACATAGTAGTTGATGGACATAGTGATGTGGACAAGGCAACCAAGTTCATTGAACAGATCCAAGAGATTCACCAAGCAGTATGGGAACAGCTGGAAGAGAGCCAAGCCAAGTACAAGGAAAGGGATGACAAGCATCAGATGGAGCATAGTTTCCAATTTGGTGATCAAATCTAGCTATATATCAGCAAAGACAGAATGCAAGGTGAAGGTAAGAAGCTAAAGCCAATAAGGTATGGACCTTTCAAGATACTTGAGAAAATTGGTGAGAATGCTTTTCGCCTTGATCTACCAGCTTACATGCACATCTACTTAGCTGTTAATGCAAATAGCTTGAGACTATTTGAACCTTCAATAATTGAAGATCCCGAAGAGTAGAGTTAATTGCCTTCTATTGATGATTTGTTACCTGAATATCTTAATGAGTTGCAGTAAGATACAATTCTGGACAGAAAGGTAAGAACTACACGCAGATGGAATGTTGAGTACCTCAGGATTAGACTCAAAGGTTCAAAGCCAAGCAGTGTGAAATGGATAGAAATTGAGCAAGCAAGCAGTACCCTCACTTGATTGATGCTTGAAATAAAACCAACATTTGGTGGTCCAAAAGCTTTTTTAGTGGGAAGGCTATGATCCGAATTGGATCCTAAAAACTCTCTAAGTTTTCATGACTGTTTCAAATTATGCTAAAAGATTCAAGTCCTAGAAAAGATCAAAGCTATCAGAAGGAATCCTCATGAAAGTTGCAGTTGTGGCCAGAGCTGAACAACGAGGACCCTCGGTCGAGCGCAGAGACCGTTGGCCCATGGTAACAAGCACTGGCGCAAACTGGCAAAACTGGAGGCCAAATCAAGAAACAGGGGTGGTTTCTGATACGCAATCACATATCGTAGGGTGTCCCCCTTATTGAAGGAAAGCCCCGAACCACCTAGACCTGAAATCGCTATGAAAAACAGAAAAGTAATTATTTTGGTTCCGTAGTTCAAGATTCCACAAACCGATAGGATATCGAAAGGCCTCAAGGCAGTAAGCAGTTTTTACTGAGTCTCACCCAATGCCACACATCAAGTGACATGCATCTAGTGGATGAGAGAGAAAACCACCCGCATCAGACCGATAAACACTGTGCGACTTGACTGCTCGATATGAAGGACGACCGTAGGATCTGGGGGGCCCAGATCAATGGCGGAGATGCATCCCAATGACTGACCAGATTTGACAGGTCAGAAAGCAAGGTGACAGGTAATTTGAAGACTGGTGTGGATGATGAGTTGGCAAACAATTCATGATTCATGTGTGATCTTTAAGAAAACAGAATTAATTGCCATTCAAAAATGATTCAAGGAATCTGACACCCAGTTTGTTGGGAAATAGGTGGCCACCTCCTTGCAAGGCGTTACGTAGTGATGATGACGCAGAGTAGAGGAATTCGAATAGACAGAGGTAAGGAAACCAGAAGGCCAATAAGCGGAAATGAGCAATAAAACAACATACTGGCTTTAAATCCATAACGTGACAGAGAACATAGGAGGCACACATAGAGACACAAGAAGCTAATAGCAGAGAACAGAGAGTAGAAGTTGAGCTGACCTGAAGGCAGCACTGAGCCAGACAGAGCCAAAGAGAGTCAGAGAGTCTCTGTACTCCATTGAAGGCTTGAAAGGTTAAAGCAAACTCCTCGGCATAAGCCTGTCATATTACTGTGACCCTCAGAGGCCGAGTTTTAGTAAGGAGAGTCTGTGCACTCCATTCCTACTGACTTCATTTTGTTTAGTGAGTATCGAATTGAGCTCACTATTGTAAAAAAACTCTGCTTGAAAACATAATAGGGATGCCACCACTGAAAGTCTGGACTAGGAGACGTAGCTCAGGATCATTGGGTGAACTCCTTATTAAACTTGTTTTTTTTACATGTTTGACAGTTATGTTTTCTCTGATTGCCTCAATGTCTATGTATTCTAGAAATCTTATCGATCCGTTGCATAAGTAACATAGGCACATCCATTCACATGAGTCTATAATACCTTTAATTCTTTGTCTAGATAAATTCGAGATCAGTTTACCTTGTAGAACCTGCCCTTGAAATGATGTTTACATGTGGTTTACACATACTATATACTAGACTGGACCATAGGTATTTGGGGTGTAGACGGAATCGTAGAAGAAATTTGATAAGAATATGCTTGATTAATAGTCTGAGTAACTGGTTGTATGATTACTTGAGAAGTAATAGGAACAGTTACCTGTGGTACTCCTGGGATGGGATTTCGTGGTGAACTCATAACTAGAGTTTAAACAGATATTGGCATAAAAGACCGAACTGGGTTTTGTGTACTCAGGATAGGTTGTTGTGATGGTTGTTGAATTGGTGTCGATGGATAACCCTGAAAAGGTTGTTGGAATTGAATAAGAATGCCTTGAATAGGAATTTCATAGATAGGTTGTCCAAAAGGCTGAAAAAGTTGATAGTTGGGAACTTAAGGAGAAGCTAACAATGACTATTGGTTATATGACGAATTACAGATAGTGTTCATCCTAGGAAACTGAGCAACAACAATGGGTTGAGATATAATAGGTTGACCTAAATGGGTTTCAGGGACCCATAGGATAGGTTCCAACTAAATGTTGTCCTCCTGGAGAAGGATATGATGGTTTCCCCCTATGCAGGTAATAACCGCCTCTTTGGTTTGTTTGAGGATTACCTACATTGCAGGAAATCATGTTTATATATTTATCATATATCAAACCTTGAATTGTAGGATTAGTTAACCCAGTTGACATAGTTAAATGTTGAATTGAGGGAGAAGCTCCTGAATATGTCCCAAAAAGAGATTGATATCCAGGAGGCACTAATCTGCTACCATATAAAGTTGACTTTGGAGAAGCAGAAAACATAGATGTATCTAATGACATACTTCCAAAAGCCATTCTAGACCAATCAAATTCTGGTACGGTAGAGTAAGGAGTAGTGTATCATGGAATACCTTGACCTAAAAATTTCAAGGGTGTGAAATACCAAGGGTCAAGGTGAATAGACCTAAAGAGAAGTTCTGAAATATCTATTTGATCACTGGTAAAATTGGTGTATGAGGTGATTCTTCCTCTTCTTCTGAGGAAATTTCTTCGATGCTAATAAGACTAGGAGGAATACTATCAGTGATAAGAAGTTTTACATGCGATGGATGTGGAGTACTCGAAGTAGGGGCTATAGAAGCTGAAGGTTATTCAGGCTCATAAATGTCGGACTATGGTTCTTCAATATCTAGTTTAGATAATTGTGAATCTAAGACCTCTCTAGTATCTGATTTTGTTTGAATAAATTCAGTAATTATTAAATTAGTTCCTTCTAAGTTTGTTTCAAATTTTTGAGGTTGATCAATTTCATATTTTGTCACTTCAGATCCTAGAATAGTAGGTATTTCTGGTTGATTTACTTCAATTCCTGTTACATCAGATTCTATAATAGTAGAAGTTTAAGGTTTTTTGTAGTCTCATATATTGATTATTTCAATTTTTTAGATTTTACCTTTTCTAACTGACTCGGTGTATACTGAGGGGTTTTCCCTAGAATTCTACTTTATTGTCTCGGTAATTTAGCCACGATGAAATCTTTAATTAATGATTTAAATAATATTTAAATTACACCTAAAGGCTCTGAAAAGTAAAAACAACAAAGAAAGTAACACATGTTAAAAATCTAGGAGTTCAAACCATACAAATTGACTTCTCACAGAGATCAATAATTACTAGTTAGTGATGAAATCTAGCGTTAGAGAGTTCAAGGTGAAATTTTTTATAGATATGAGCATTTGGAACCCATTACCATGACAACCTGCTTAATGAAACAATATGGGGCAAGTAACTTTTCTTATACCATCTCGAGCAAAGATTACCCTCCAAAAAGTCCAAGTGAGTCTCATCAATGTTTGTTCTAGGTACAGCAATACCTTCCCTCTACTGTCACTATAGGTAGAGCCCTAGGATTATAGTAACTAATTTTACCAAATACAACAATTTTACCTGGGGGGATACTTGTATATTGAACATTCACACAAGGGCAGAGTAACAAGCTTTATCCCCTTGAAAGCTCCTCAACATGATCAATTGGAGATTTACTTTCAAGTGACCCCAAGTACCTTTTGGTACCATTGTAATACATGAAAATTACTCTATCATATCCCATGAAGTGGGTAAGACCACTTCACCAGATCTGACATGATCTTGTACTTAACTCATGTACAAGAAGAGTTTCCCAAAGAAAAAGTGAAATAATTGGAATTTCTCTCCCTACCACAAGATTATATTGTTTATCTGTAGCTTTGGAAAGTTTACTCACTTTCGAATTCTAAAGCCCTACACTTAAGCTACTGTAGGTGGTAAGAGACCTAAAATATAAAATACTAGATTAATTTTAATTAACGTTATGTTATTAAGCTATTATTTACTTAGTATGTGATGAAAGTAAAACTTATGATATTATGACACAACTCAAAATTCTAATGCAATCGAACATGAAATTTGCAATTTCTTTAATTCAATGAAGTTATAATTAAGAGAAGGAAAGAGTTTATTTGATTTTTCAAATTCAAATACAAATCTCAAAGCTTCACCAATCTTTTATAAGGCAGCAAATTTCATTTCCAATGCAATGAACATGTAGAAATAAACTAAGATCCAAATTTTCCTAAAGATCAAACAAACCAAAAATACTCTTTATCATTTATCACTCAAAACTTTTAAACACACAGAAATCAATCAAAAATTGGAGAAAAATGCATTTTACCTATGAATGCTTTGATCTGATGATATCCAGACTTCAATTGTGAAAAATTCCAAGATTGAAAAGAAACAATTCCTTCTATCATTCAAAAATGACAACAATTCTTCACAAAAACATTAAATCTTGAGAAACCCTAATTTGTAATTAAGAAATAATTTGATCACAAATAAGCAAGATTAAGAAGTAGACTAGTGTGTTTGACAAAAAAAGACACAGAGATAGTAACCTTAAGGATAACCTATCTCTTTTTGATCAATGAGAAAATCAGCCAGACAAAACCATAATCAGTTTTTGCAAAAGGAACTAATTCTCAAAAAATATTAACAAATTGGTCAAAAGAGTTCAGAAGAGATGTTAAAGAATCTAAAAGAAATAATGGCACTTCCATAAATCAAAATTCAGATCATGGTTAAGAGAAAAGCTAAGTTTTCAAAAATTTCAAAGGACTGTGCGAGTTAACAATGTAACACAATGTGCATGTGCTTGGTTTCTAAGGAAACAATAGCGTAGAAATATGTTATGTTGGTTGACAAAAACAACACAGGGATCATAAGCCCAAGAAAAAAAAAACAGAAAATCAACCATACAGATCTGAAAAGTCATTATTTTATGAAGACTCGGGTCAAGCTAACCAAGAAGCATCAGAAAATAAAACTAAGGAAAGGAATAGGATAGTAACATTCCCCAGCGTAGTAGCCAATTTGTTAGGTGGATAAATTCCTCTTGCTAACAAGAGCGATCTCCCTAAATCCTATATGGAAACTAGAAACAAATAGACAATTGAAATGACTCTTTCCCTGAGTTTATCTAATTTGAATTATAGATATAAAATATGGTAAATCAGCCTCTT
This sequence comes from Pinus tabuliformis, assembly GCA_031772625.1. NCBI lineage: Eukaryota > Viridiplantae > Streptophyta > Pinopsida > Pinales > Pinaceae > Pinus > Pinus tabuliformis. Next base: position 964,445,060 of record CM062817.1, read on the forward strand.
ACCCATTCACGAAAGGCTCGATGAAGATCCCTTGTTGTGTCTTGATGCCGCCTCTTAATGCTTGATAAAACCTGCAACCATGAACATAAGAAGGATCAAAAGCATACGTGACATAATAATTCAAACAAACTTAACCTCATGATCAAGGAGATTAGGAATTGAAATTTCTTTAATTAACATCTAAATAACTATATATCATTCATCATTCTGATAAGACAAGTCAATGGGGAAAAAGATTCATATGTATTAATCAAATATAAATAACAGTCTTACAACCTTTGCCTTGATGTAGTGAGGTTCCTCCCAAATGCATCCAATCTCCTCCTTAGATGATAATCTTTCCACTCTCAAACTAGAAGCATAATTTTATCTTCTCTAAGTTCTAACTTCCTCAATCCCTCTACCCTCTAGTCATTTTATAGGCCAAGACGAAGAAGTTTCAGATCCAAAAGAGGATGGTGAGATCCTCTAATTGAGGGATTAGGGCCCCTTGAGGAAATGGATTAAGATCCATCATCTGAGGGTTATAACTCAAATAGACATCACCTGGAAGATTTCAGTTGGGATAGATTCGACCAAATATGTTTCTAGAATGTACTTTTTACTTTTAATTTCTTTGATTCACTTGTAGGTCCATAGTGTTTGACAAAGTACAGTTTTGTGCTATTCTCAGGGATAAGTTCAATGAATGCACAGAAACGTCCAGGGAAAAGCATGAAGGACCTACTTTACAAAGTATACAATCTATTTTTCCCAAAGTTCTCATCTTCTTCAAGGTATTTTTGGTCGTTTGACCTCTAAGGGAGTTCAATGAAACATGTTCATGAATGGAAAGAAATTTGTTTACACCTATCAAGTGTCATGGTAAAAAAAATGATGTGTAACAAGCCCTTGTTGGAAAAATTCTCTAGAATCCAGGCAACAATTGTGGGTTGGGTTATAAGTCTTGGAAGCCTTGGTTGGAACAAACACTTTGCATCCCTCGACGACTTGGATAAAGACTAATCTGGTGATGGTTAGTGATGTCTGCCCATGAGGTGGAATCACTAGTTGAGGCTTGAGGTGGTTTGGCCTCTAGAAGCCCTAGTTTTCTATTCTTAGTTTATTCCATGAGATCCCACATCCATGCTTGGAATATCGCACGGGGGTGATTGGTTGAAATAGAGATTTGGTTTAGCCAAATCTATGGTCGAATGGTATGTGGAAGTCCCAGACTTGGTTGGAATTTTCATATGTTAATAAGAGGTGTTTTCTATTGTGATATATGGGCATATGTATTGATTATGATGGTGACATTATGGCCAAGTTTCAATGGTTTATATGTTGGTTTCTAGGCTAGTTATATGATGTACATTGCTTATGGTTCTTGACATGTTTTATGAATATATGAATGGTTGATCAATGCATGGACTAATAGATGTTATTATAGCTATTATGAGAGGGAATTAGAACTCCTTGGTGATTCTCAGATAAGTTTCAGACCCCTATGTTTACTTATGCATTCATGACCTATAAATTATATGTTTTCCATGTGCTTGACGAAATATTTGTCATGGTTTGGATTGGTTAAGTCAAGTCCTTGATAAAGTTTTGTGTTATAAGCTTTGTCTTCATGTAATTTATTGGTTTGTAACATCTCATCAAGTTATGGTCAGTGGTCAGGATACTAGCCCTGAAAAGTGGCTTAAATCTCTCTATCTTTGGCATAGAACTAGCTGAAAAAGACTAAAGTCTCTCCCTTGCACGCTTATGCATGCCACTGATAGCTTTTTTGGTGAAAAGGAAATTTGAATTAGCGATGGGGTACCTAGAGGGGTGGTTTAGCTTTTGTGTGTCCTGTAGCTCCTGAGGAAGGTTAGTAAGGTTTTGTTTTGTCGATTCCACTTCCTTAAGGTGATCTAGGTGGTTGAATCATATCATAGTAACTCTTCATCACACGTTTACCTTGTTGGATTGCTTATGTTGGGTAAATGTGGGAGGAGGGCGTTACATATTTGTAGGGATCTAGGTGGGCTTGGGGAATGGAGCCAAAGTACTATCCACATCATCTAGACACCCACATGAGTTTAAATCCAAGATTGTAGCCAATATAGAAAAAAGAAATCCCTCAGGAAGTTTCCCAATCTATTCTCATTCATTATCACTAATTTGGATTGGATTGTTAGATTGCTTATCATCCGTCTTGATGTTATTACAGTGGAAAAGGTGGAGTAATCAACTCACATAACATTTTTTACCGACGGGCCAAATTTGGCCAATTCAGATCTCAAACCTTCCATGAGTGTTCTAAGGCATCAAATGACATTTTTTGGTGGTAAACATTGTTGCTTTAGCCTTGCACAAAATTTTCATATTCTACAAATAGAGACCTTTCAAATGGAAAAAGAATTGCCTCAATCAGAGTATATATGTAAAATTTGTGCCACTCAGAGGTTGACCTTCTCGTTTTCACCACAATAATTTTAGAGGGTGCCACGTTAGCCCCCATTATTCATGGAAAATGGATTGAGCCCGTGATTATGATAAAGAAGACTTTATAAGAGTCCATATTGCAACTCTAGTTAAGAGCTAAGGTAGTCAAACCTAACCACTAGTAGGCTATCAGGTTGAGTTACCGAGCCACTAGGAGGAAAATGGGTTTCATTCTTTCGAGTGTAATTATTCCATAAATGAGAAAAAATAGCCGAGGGATATGAGATAGAGCACACAAAGAGGATTTGTGCATTGTAGTAGCCCACAAGACATAGGTCGTACTTCTTTGTACTAACTGTATTTTTCTATTTAGAGAAACAGAGTAGAACGACCTCACCTTCTAGATGGGTTTTCTTTTGAAAGGATTTCCTAGGTCTTATCTTATGTCAAATCATGGTTTGTGATTTTATATTTTATTTTTCTCTATTTTCTACATAATTTTAAGTTGAATGCATATGCAATTAGCAGTAATATACAAAAACAAAAATATAAAGAGAAATAAAACCCTAACAGTGTAAATTTTGGATTTTTAAATATAGTTTAAAAATATACGTTGTGACGAACTCTCTAGTGGAATGTCCATAGTAGTTTACAGATCAATCACTTCATCGAATCTAGGCACCACATCATTCGCGATCACAACACACATAACTAGAACATTAGAATCCTAGAGATTATGAGAAAACAACTTGTTCTGATCTGAATTTATGAAGGGAGAAAAATGAAATATAGATTTAAAACCAAAACATAGAGATATAGTGAATCCTAACTTCAATTAATAAATGGAAATTGTTGAAACTCTATATATGCAAAATCAAGGCTAACTAGCTTGAACAGTGGTAATTTATCTCTAAGAAGATATGTGACCGCTACATGTCTTCCTAAACTCTATTAAAATGATTCTCAAGTGCCTTTCTATCATGAAGAAGCAATGATAAACCCAAAAAACCCAAAAACCTAACCCTACGAGATGAACCGTCAAGGGCTTATGGGCCCTAACGGGGTAAGTTGGATCATCAAATCGGGGCCATAACTTTGGCATACAATCTATGTTTGGAGTGAACAATAGCCTATTGGAAAGGTTTATTTGAGGAGTAAAAATTCTGACTCTTGATTTATTTAATGATTGCATCACCTTTTTTCCCCAAAAAACTCCATTTAGGGCCTCAAAACAGTTCCTAAAGTTCAGGACCTAAAAATTGCCAAAAATAAAAAGATACCAAAATAGGAAAAATGTGTGGTGATCCAATGAAATAGGTGGGTGGCCACTGATATCCAACTATATTAGTATTCCCATATCCGGAAAAAATGTTATCCATTATGTTGAGTGCCTCCATGAGATGGGGGGTTGTTTTACTAAACTTAGCCCCTGGTCAGCAACTTGCCTTGGTGCAAAAACAAGTCTACTTTGACAATGTGATACAATTGGACCCTCTATTGGTGAGTATTATTAATATGTGTTTACATTATCTAATCACTTGTTGCCTATTCAATGCAAACTAGGTTGAGCTTTGTCAGTGTTAGTTTCTCTATGACTTCTGATGTGTCTAACAATGATGGAAACTATGCAAAAGGGAAGTCCACATTGAACACTAGGTGTGGGCCAAGTAATGGGGGATTACTTAGCTGAAAAATGTTATCACCCATAGCCTTGGTGATGATGTAAGGTCCACATCAGAATGGTCAAAGCTTCTGATGGGACCCTAGAAGGTGTTCCTTCTATATTTGCAACCAAACCTTGTCTCCCACTTGAAACTTCTGCGGCACCCGATGTTGATCATGGCACTCTTTATACTTAGTATTGACTTTTTGCAAGATACAATAGACCTACTAACAATTTTTTTGAATTTATTCAATAAAATTAGTAGCTTGTTTGGATTTGTATTGAACGTGTGTAAATTATGCCTATGTCATTGTAAGGGGAAATATGATATCAATGGGACCTAATGGTTGAAATATCAGGCCCACCTAAAAGGAATTATGGCTAGTTGGGCTATGAAGCACTTAGTTGTAGCTATGTTGAACATAGGAGAGACTCACATCCCATGTGTGTGTATTTTTGGATTTTTACATGCACAAAATGTGCACGATCATCCTTCTAACGACCTTTGTCTAACCATTAGTTTGGGGGTGGACGGAAGTTGATTTGGTGAGTTTGGTATCCAACATTAACTAGAGTCTTGAACAGAATGTTCCTAGGAACCTTTTATCTTGATCTGATATTATGGTATGCGGGATCCCAAAATGTACCCACACCCATTCAAAGAAGATCTTGCTAGTGGCTTCTATGGTCATACTCTTTTTACATGTAGTCAAGATGGCCATCTTAGAAAATCTAACAATAACCAAAAACACACAGTCATTACCATAAAAGGATATCCAAATATATAATCCATCGAGATGGATTTCCAAAATCGATTAGGAGTAGGAAAACAGGTGTACATGCCTTTCTTCTTAATGTTTGGTTTGTAAATGGCACAAACGGTATAAGACCTGGTATACTTGCCAAAATATTGTCAAATATTTTATAAATAAAAACACTTCAATAATACTGCCATTATCTTCTTCACACCAAAGCTCCATACTACATAACTGTAATGTTCCTCCCAGGTCATCTTTGCACACTCACTTGAAGGAACACAAAGGTGTCCCAAGTAGCACAATAGTACATCCTCGAGGTGAAAGCATGGAACTTTCTTTCCTACCATCAACATATAGTATGTGCTAGCTAATTTTGAATCAATGTTGTATAGTTGTGCTCATCCATAGGTCTCATGCCCACAAGAGTTGAATATGGTTTTTATAGAAATAACTAGAGACTGGCTAAGGCAATTTGCAACATGATTGGTGCTACTCTTTTGTATTTAGATTCAAATGGAATCATTGTGAATATATCGACCATTTATGATGGCATTCATTTTGAAAATTTCCCCGTGTCTGTATAAATTGAAGAGGTTGGTGATATTTGTGGATGATCGTCTCCTTACCCATAATATAATTATTCCTTGCTAGTAGGCCTATATGATGGAATGCATCTTCTTATCATGGATGGGGTATCCTCAAATAGTATCAGGGAGTGTCTTATTGTGATAGTCCATCAAATTTCCTTGTTAAATGGCGGTTGCACCAATATCATAGTCGAAGTTTCTGTCTCAATCTCAAATGGATGTTGTAGGACTATAAGGGTGACAATTGTTGTAGAACAAAGGTGTTGTTTCAGTTCATCAAATGCCTTTTATTATGACTGATAGCAAAAAATAATTTTTTTCTCCATCCTTGGTAACATGACTTAAGGGCCAAGAAATATAAGAGAACCCCAATAGGAATCTTTAGTAGAAGTTAGCAAGGCCCAAGAAGTTGTGAAGCTTTCTTAGAGTAATCAAGGTCGACCAATACCAAATGATTTATATATTAGCTAGATCCACATGCACACCTTGCTCATTGATGATCTAACCTAGATATTAGACCTTACCCATGCCACAGGAGAATTTTTCCAAGTTACACGTAGCTTGTGTTGTCGCAAGTGTGAAGGACCTACCAAATATGTTCTGAGTGCTCTGCCAAACTCTTGTTAAATATTAGGATATCATCCAGATATGCAACCACAAAAGTGTTTCTAAAATTCCATAATATTTCATCCATCGGTATCATGAAATTTTCTACAGAATTCATCAAACCCAAGGGAATGGCAAACCATTCAAAAATACCCTCCTTGAACTTGAAAGTAGTCTTACACACATCAGTTAGTTTTATGGCAACTTGGTGATATTCAGACTTCAAATCAATACAAAACTACTTGGTCCCCTTAAGTTAAGAAGGTCGTCAATCTAGGGAATCAACGACATATTCCTAGCTTTGATTTTTACTAGGGGAAACTTGATGTCAAAAATGGACCTTAAAACAAAAAATGTACCACAACATTAACTTTAAAATATCCAATAGGATTCAATATGACGATGTCATCCCCAAGGGAGAATAATTTTGAGGGAAATGAACAAAACTACTTTTTTTAATTGTATTTTCAGCTTATCTCCATATAGTTTACTTAAATGTCAAGTATAGAAACTTGTTTTCCAACGAGTACCCACTCTGCATACTTTTGAGTAGACCTGCATTGAAATAAATTGGACATACATGAAAAATATGTGTTGAATGTGTTTTTTCATGTATTTTCAAATTTTTTCGATGTGTGTATACTCAAAAGTATGTAGAGTGGGTAATCATTGGATGCAGAGATTTATTCTACATATAATGAGTTTCTATGCATGAAAATTGAGTAAAACTACAAGGAGATGAGCCAAAAATACAATAAGAAAAATAGTTTCCTTTATTTTTCTTTAAAAATTCATAATTCTTATCTCATTATTTTAGCTATTATTTTGTAATTTTCCTTAGGAGGCCCATTTTATACCTAAAAATTCCTTAAAGGTTTAGAGTTCAATAAAAATGCAAAGTCTCTAGATCGTGTCCTTCTTCTACACTAGTACAATTTGGCTCCCACATGATGAGAAACTTGGTTGGATGTGCCTTTATTGTAGTATCTCTTGGATTTGTTGCTTGATTTCATTAGTTCCCAAAAGAGAGTAGTGGTTAATTGGCACAATTGGTAGAGGTTTGTCTGTAGTTAGATCAATTAAATACATGACCTAACAGTGCAAAGGTACCCCTGTGGGTGAGAACAAGATGTCTTTGTACACTTCCATAAACTTATCGACTTGAATTTTTTGCATGGATGAGCCCTGTCTAGAGGCCATAGGTGTGGCCACAATATTCTATTTACTTCGAGAGAAAATCAAGAAGAAGACAAATTTTCCAGTTTGGGATATGACCTCACTAAATTGCTTAGAAAAGATCAAGGAAATGGTAGTAGGTGGAGCTACCTCTGGTATTCGTTATAGCTTTCTACCCAAAGTAATAATAACACTATGAGGTATAGAATAATATAAAGCATGATTCTTTCGCAAGTATGGTTGGCCTAATACAACATCAAAAACTTCAAGGACAAGATCATCACACAATACCTCATCCGTGAAAGGCTTGATGATGTAGAGCAAGTGACACCGTCGGCTGATGTAGAGATCTCACCCATGGTGAAGCCACCTAATGGTGTATGCCTATGGGTGCTTTTTGTTGTCAACAAGCCCAACTGATTAATGATCTTTGTTGAGATTATGCTCTTTTGACTCCCACAATCGACAATGAAATGTAGTGGAGCACCCTTTACCCACATTTGTGAGTGAAAGAGATGCTCACCTTCCTCCATATATTTAGGCTCACATTTTTGGACCTTGGGAGCAACAATGGTGGCATTGGGTTCCACATCAATGATCTGTTTCCCTTTGTCTAGGACTAGTTTAGAGTCTAAACCCGTGTCTAACTCTAAATAGTTTAGCTCTCTCACTAGTGATTTCTTTGCATGACATTCATTTTTGTTGTGAGTGGTGCTCTTGTAGAACTCACACCACTTTGTTGTGTATTTATGTGTCTTTTCTTTACCAATCTTTGGTTGTGGCTTCGATGGGTTTCCTTGGAATGGTCCAGCCTAGATCTATCCTTTTTTTTCATTTGGGTATGCCCTTGCTTTGAATCTACTGTGAAGGATTCTTAGATCCAAAATCTCGTTTCTTCTATTTAAATGTTTGCTTGATTTTAACAACATATTAGTATGTTATTCCAAGCATGGATATTTCCAGGAAATCCATTCCTTTTAGATGTATCGTTGTAGAAGTCCATGGTACAAGAGCACCATATTTTTCTCAAATTACTTGATACCCATCTTAGTGCGCAAGGTATGTGTGAACTCTAGCACTACTTCATAGCTTCCAATAGGGTAATATTGTTTCTTAACAACATCCCTAAAAATGTTCTAAGTGGGTGCAACTGAAAATAGTGTGGATTCCTAACTGGTCCTTTTCTCACAGTAAGTTTCCCACCATACCTTGACATGGGAGGCAGCCTCAAGGAGTGCAAAAGTAATCTTTTCTCTATCAAAAAAATATGGACTAAAAAATAACCTGCTATAAAATTTAACCATTTGTCTAGACTATCTACATCTATCTAGCCTTAAAATATAGGAATATTAAATTAACTTGTACTTTAAAGGGGGTGGAACCTCCAAAGGTTACACTGGATGAATATGTGTCACCTATTTGTATCCATTGAAGGATCTGGGAAAAATTATACATCATCTTGTTCCTTTGTCACTCAAGGGCTTCTTTGGGAAATAGTTTGATAGGATCTCCTTCTCCCCTTTTTTATCTTCTTCCAACATGAGAGGCCATCGGGGTCAACAAGGATATTCATGCAAGGGATCAAGGAATTCAATACCCAACTCCTTATACCCAACAATCTTGGTGACATGTATAGAAGCATAGAGAAATAGAAGATCGATATAATACCACTAATATGAATTTTTAAAGGGAACAAAATGAAATACAAAATTAAAAGCAAAACACAATGATATAGTGAAACTTCACCTCAATTAACAAATGAAATGTTTTGAGACTGTATACATGCATAATTAAAAAAAACTAGCTCTAATGGTGGTATCTTATATCTGAGAAGAAATGTGATGGTTACATGCCTTCTTTAACTATGTTACGATGAGGCTCGAAGGCATTTCTATCATGAAAAATAAATGAGAAACTCTAAACATCCAAAAACCTTACCCTAGGAGATGAAGCGCCAAAGGCTAATGGGCCCCAATGGGATAAGTTGGATTGTCAACTTCCTGGGGTCATAATTGTGGCATACAATATCCCTTTGGTGCACATGATAGCATATTAGAGAGGTATATACTAGTAGTACAACTTCCAACTTCCAATGGTTTTATATAATTGTCGTCAACCAGTTTCACGAAAAAAATGTAGTTTAGAGCCTCGAAACTGTTCCATAAGTTTAGGACCTAAAAACTGCCAAAATAGAAATTTTGTGTTGTGATCTAGAGAATAGGTTGGTGGCAACCAATATCCACTTGGATCATTCCTCCCCTGTTAGCAATGAATGGTATCCATTTCATTGAGTGTCTCCATGAGATGGGGGAACTTTGGCTAAACTTAGCCCCTAGTGAGCGACTTGCCTTAGTGCAAGAAGTTGCCTACTTTGACAACCCGATATAGCTAGACCCTATATTGGTGAGTAATATTAATATATGTATCCATGATATGATCATTTATGGAATGTTAAATGCAATCTGGGTTGAGCTCTATCGGTTTCGACTGCTCTGTGATTTCTGATGTGTCTAATAATGGTGGACAGTATGGCTAAAGGGGTTCTACATTGAACACTAGGTGAAGGCTAATGAATGGGGGGATAATTAGCTCAAAAGAGTTTTCACCCATAGCCTTGGTGATGGTGAAAGGTCCATAGAAGAGTGGTTCAAGCTTTCGATGGGCCCTTACAAGGAATTCCTTCTACAAATGCAACCAAACCTTGTCTCCCACTTAAGATTTGTGTGGCACCCAGTGTTGATCATGGAATTAATTATACTTAATATTATACTTATGAAAGATATCATGGATTTATTGGCAGATATGCTGAATTCATTCAATAAACTTGGTATTTTTTTAACTTCTAATTGAGCATGTACATATTATGCATGTGTAGATGCAAGCTGTTAGGGCCTAAATCTACCTCAGGCTGAGAAAGGTAGGATCTAGAGTAACATCAAACCACGCTTAACCTAGTAGCTAGCCCTACCTGGTCAGGAGAGGGCTCTCTCCTTGTAAATCTTAGAAAAGATGGCCTATGAAGCTTGAGATTACTGATGTAATGACTGATTTTATGCTAGGTATGTGTATAGAGGTGTTTGATTGAATTTGATGCTGTTTTGTTGGCTCAAATGTGAAAGGCAGATTTGGGTCCAGGAAATGAGGCTTAGTTTTGCAAAGATCTCTATGGTGCAAGGTAGGCAAGTGGTTTGATACTTCAAATTGAGTGATATGGATAGCTTTTAGACAAGTGAGGAGTTGAAAAGGGTATGAAAAACTTAGGGATTCTTTTCAAACAGCTGAAAACATAGATAACTAAACAACCCTAGGTAGAGCACTGTACTTTCAATGTATTCTACCTTTATCCTTGTTTGGTTTAGTTAAGATGAAGAAAAGAGAGATAATGGCATACATAAAACACATGTAAACTTACAATTACAGAAGAAAACACAATACCAAAGAAAGATGCCACATGAATCCCATAAAGTGCTGCAAACCCTGGTCTATTCCTTTGCCAAACTGCTAAAATGAGTATACAATGAAGCTCCAAGCTTTCCCAAAAGTCCAATCCTCAGTAATCATTGAAAAACAAGTAGATATAGGCAATAAACAACTCATCCTAGCCTCTAGGGGTCAAGATCATAAGTTTAGGAGCTGTTCCAACAAATTCTAAACTGAGAACTAAAAAGTAGGCAGTGGAACAGCCTACCTCTAAAAACTAGGGAACTCATTCATTCAGTTGCAAACTACTTTTTCATGGATGAATATACATCTATGAGTGAAAAATTAGCATAATTACATCAAAATCCATCAAGTCACATTAAATTAAATCATTATTTTTACTATTAGAAGGATAAAAGTCAAACTGTGAAGAAACTAGGTGAAAAACAAAGTTTTTAAGTCAAAAATGAGCAAATTTCCTCCAATGTACCATGTTCATTTCCCTATGTGTAGCACCTTTTTGCAGCTGATTTTGTAGGCCTTCCCAGTGTCCAAATTTTCTCCAAGTGGGCTTGTTAAAAAGTTCTACCTGTCTACTTTCCAAAACAAGTGGAATTTCTGAATTTGGCCTCCAATTGCCCCTCCAAAACTGAGTTCTCCTAACACTGCTTCCTATGTGTCCAAAATGGGGTAGAAAGGTCATTTTTGAGGTGTTTTTGACCTTTTTGGAAGCTCAAAACCTGTCAAAAATTCTTGGCCATTTGTAGGCATGTATATTTTTCCATGACAAATCCAAAAATGCTGAGTTTTCCTCAAAAGGAGGTCCTTAGCAAAAGCGCGCACCAGGTGGCGTGGCGCATCAAGAAGAAAAACTTGTTTTGCTCAAAAAATTTCTAGTTTCACACTTTCTCTTAGTATTACCTATGGTCCCGCACCCAATGGTCATGTCTCCGTTGCACCTCACCGCACTTTTTTTGTGTTAAAGGTGCGGACTACTGATGCACCGCGCCACTACCCAGGTGCACTACGCCTTTTTGCAGACCCATTTTGGAGGCCTTCCCGGTGTCCAAATTGGGCATGAGATAGATCGTTGGAAATATTATTGAGTCTGACTTCCAACCAAACTTGAATTTTTCAATTTTGGAGTTCATTTTCCTTGTCAAAAGTCAAATCTCCGAAGACTGGTCAAAATGTGCAAATCGAGGCTGCCTAAAGGCAGAGTGTTGTTGCAGTCAACGTTTCAAGGTCTTCCTCAACTCCAAATTGAGCTCATGATAGCTCAATGGAAATATCTTTGTGTCTAGTTATCATTTGATGCAAGAAGAAAGCCATTTGGCCAACCAAGCTAGAAAAAAGCTTGATTTTTCCAAGGTCACTTTAGAGGTGCACCAATTCTCCTAAGGCAACTGTTTTTGTGACATTTCTATAAAACCATAACACTTGTGTAAAAAGTGAAGGAGGTTTTTCTTCCTTGACCTATTATGGAAAAAAACCTCTGTTAGTTTTCCCAAATTCATCTTTTCTTCCTCAAAAACATCATTGGATTAAAACCTATCCCGATGTGTGGAACAGGGGATTTGTTGAAATGAAATGAAATGAAGGGGATAAGGGGCCTCTAAATACTTGAGAAAATTTTGGGAAGTAGGGAGGGATGTTAGGAAGTAGGTGAAAGTGGAATTTCAAAGATTGAGTGAGGGGAAGGGGTCCAAAAGGGAAAAAAACAAGTCTAGCCTATAAAATTGTCAAATTGTAGCAAGAAACTAGGGTTTGTGCGAAACTGAGGAATTTGAGGGATATCAGTGATGGAAAGTGTTTAATAAGGTACATCAAGGATAGGGGAAGGTGTATGAACATCAAGATACAAGTTTTGATGATGATTTGACCATCCAAGAGAAATTTCCTTCAAAACCCTAGGAGAGGGAAATGAACCTTACCTAGGCACAACTGAAGCATGAACAAGGTGTGAAATGACCCATTGGAACTTGACATGATGATGAAATCCCTCTGAATGATGATACACTCAGCTGAATGGTGACATGGACTGACATTTGGACAACTTTGACAGGAGTAAAAGCAAACCCTAAACCTAATACCTAGTGACCAAATTTTTCTTGAAGACTCACTGAAATGACAAAATTTGACCTCGACACCTTAAAATCACATTGTAAGAGCATGTTTGATCACTATAGGAAGGCTGCAAAGACTGACACTAACACAAGGGGTAGTGCAACATCAATTGAAATTAATGGTTGAAATATTAGGCCCAACTAAAAGAGGTTATGGCCAGTCAAGTCATGGAGAGCTCTATTGTACCTATGTTGAACATAGGGGAGAATCTCATGCCATGTCCATGGATGTTTTGATTTGTCTATGCACAAAATTTTCATAGTCATCTTGTTAATGGCAATTGTCTAGCCATTAGTTTGGGGATGGAAGGCAGTTGATTTGGTGAGTTTGGTGTCTAACATTGACCAAATGCTCTACCAAAATGCGCTTAGAAACCTTCTATATAAATATGATATGATGGTCTATGGGATCCCCAAATGTAACCTTACCCATTTGAAGAAGTTCTTGGAAGTGGCTACTATTGGGATACTCTTTTTGCAAGCAATCAGGATGGCCATCTTAGAAAATATGTCAACAACCATAAACACATAGGCATTTCCTTGGTATAAGGAAGGCCAGAAATATAGCCCATCGAGATGGATTCCAAATTTTAGTTTAGAGTAGGTAGAGGGGTTTACAGGCATTGAGTTTTAATGGTTTGTTTGGCAATGACACACACAGTGTAAGAAGTGATATACTTGCAAACTTTATGTCAAATTTTTGGACAAAGAAAATACTTCTATGGTACTACCATTATATTCTCCACACCAAAGTGACCTAGTACTCGACTACAATGTGCCTCCAAAATAATCTTAGCATGCTCACTTGAAGGAACATAAAGGTTTCCCAGCTAGCACTATAATAGATCCTGGAGTTGGAAGTCTAAAACTTGTTTCCTTGTAATCAACAACTGGTTTGTGGTAGCTAATCCTAAATAAATATTGTATATTTATGGCCATCTAGAGGTCACATTCTCACAAGAGTTGAGAATGGTGGTCAGTGCCAAAACTAAGGACTGACTGAGGAAATATACATGTGATTGGTGCTACCCTTTTGTATGTAATGTTCAAATTGAATTGTTGTAGATATGTGGACTATTTCTTAAGGCGATAATTTTGAAAATTCCCCAATGTCTACATAAATTTAAGAGGTTGGTAATCCATGTCGATGATCATCTCCTTCCCCATAATATAATTTTTTTGTTACCAACAGGCATGCACGATGGAATACATCTCCTTATCATAGGTGGGTTATCTTCTGATAGTATCAAAGAGTGTCTCACTGTGATAGGCCATTGGATGTCCTTGTTCAATGAGGACTACACCATTATTATAGTCAAAGGCATATGTCTCAATCTCAAATGGGTCTTGTAGGTCTGTCTAGGTGAGGATTGGTGTAGAGGAAAGGAAGTGGTTCATTTCATCGAAAGAATTTTGTTGTGACTTAGACCAAAAAAAATTGTTTTTACTCCACCCTTGGTAACTTGACTTAAGGGCCAAGAAATATAATATAATCCCAACACAAATTTTCAATAGAAATTAGAAAAACCCAAGAAGATGCAAAGATCTGTTAGAGTCATTAGGGTGAATGAATCCTAAATAACTTGGATGTTAACTAGATTCACTTGCACACATTGCTCATTGATAAGGTAACCTCAATATTGCACCTTGTCCATGTCGATGGAGCATTTTTCGAGGTTAGAACATAGTTTTGGGCCGTGAATACGACCACTTTTTAACACTTATTTCATCCATTTTTACTCTTCTTTATCATGTCATTTATTATAATTTATTATATAAATCCATTTTATAATGATTTATGCTCTTATGGATGAATATTATTTATTCTCCTTTATTTCTAATAAATTGATGATTATGCATGATTTTATCAATGATAGTTATAATAATTTGGTTGTAACATTATTCACCATTTTTAGCCTTCAAGATAATTTCCAGATTGAAGATTTGATCATTAAAAGTGCCAACTCATAAATTCGCTGGAATAAGAAGTGACAGTTTTGCGGTTGAGATTCTGAGCAAATGGAGAAGAATTTGGAAAATTCGGAACATGGGTTTTGTCCAAAATAGACCAAATTAACTTTATGATAGAACAGTTTGCCCAAATTTGGCTTGTATTGAGAGAAATGCGGGGTTCTTTGAGCATGATTTTATCAGATTTGCTATGTGGCCGTTTTCCAAATCTAAGCTACAAAGCCAAATTCGCCTTGCTCTTGTTGAAAGATGGATGGAAATATATTTTATTGTTGATCAATTGGTTAGAAACAGTCCAATTTTGTAATAGAAATCATGTTGTAATTATTTCTATTGTAACTGCTTTCTAATCTCTCTTTATTTAAATGAAAACAGAGATGAGAGATGGAGATGGAAAAATGATGGAGAATTGAGGATTCAGAATTCGAAATTCAAGAATGATGATGGGATAGGATAGAATGGGAGGAAAAGGAGATTGTTGCATTACCATTGTAATTCTCAAATCTTCAGCTACTGTAATGATTTCACAGTTTGATGATGAACAAATAAAAGGGTTGTTGTTCATTCTTCTCGTCTGAAGTAGCCCAACAGCATCTGCTGGTGGCTAAGGGCCCAGCCTCTGGTGGATTAAGCTGTTGATGTATTATATCTTTACGATTCATGTGTGGTTTTATTTCTTTCTTTTACTCTGCTCAGTAATCTAAAGCACTTTACTGTTTCACATATCGGCTCTGTTATACTTGATTGAATATTATTGTAACTTACAACGGGAATGCTATGTTACCATTCTAACCCTGCATCACATTATTGTTTATTTTGGCAAATCATATAGCATCGTTGTTCCTTACATATTAGAAGTTAACCGCGCTATATATTCTTGAATTGGTACTACCGTATGATTTATTCTTAAATCGTGATTGCTGTTTATTCAGAAGTGTTGTTTTGTTATCATTACTGTTCTAAAACAATTGTTGTTCCGTTACAATTCCTGTTATTTCATGGTCGTGATTCATGCATATTGTATCGAAGCTCAGATTATTGTCCCTTTTAATGATAAGTGTGTTGCGTGCTTGACTTGGGTTGTTGTACATTCAGATTTAATCCGCTATTCTATACTTTATCTTTGATAATCTGTTGTTCCATTTCTATTTGCTATTCAATTCAAAGGCTGTTACTTAATTCTTGAATATTATAATTATTGTTGCATTCATTTACGTAGGATAGGTTTTTGCTGTTCAATCCTATTTATAGAAGTAGATGATGTTCCATATCTTGTCATTTGAAAATCATCATTGCTTTGGTGTGCAGAAGGTTTGAGACTGTAGTGAACATTGACATATGCTATCTAGTTCCCAGTTTGATGATCCTTCTTTTGAGTGCCTTTTTAATTGCATCAGTTTACAGAGGGAAGAGTTATTGTTACTGTACCCCTGACTGATAAATTGTTGTAGTTTTTCGAACACATGATTTGAATTCTATGTTTCTTTTTGCAAATAGATTTTATTACAAGCATTCATTTACTTTTGGATTTTAAACACTATACTACAAAACATTACTCTTGAGTAAATAGCCGCCTCAGGCTGAGTACACTCTTGAAATAAAAATTCGTCCTTGGGTTGACAATTCATGTGAAGATAATTAGGAGTTAAAAAGACACATTTTTATCGCTCGACATTTTGGCGCCGTTGCCAAGGAGAGTGTAGCCATTTTTAAAATAGTAGTGTGCATCTAATGAGTTCCTGTTAGGAAAGAATTGGGTATTAAAAATGGAAGGTAGGAACCTGCATACAGAGCATGTAGAAGCCCTGATCCCCCGCCCGATTTCCAACAGATCTGTTAAAGAACTTAGGGCAGAAATAAATGTTTGAATTTTTGTGTGAATAATTAAAAAAAAAATAGAAACTTTGAAAAACAAATCTCATGATTTCACTTAAGTGGCGATGTAAGCACCACCCATTTCACTAACCAATTGACAGGAACATTTGAGGAAGGAGTCTCACATAAATACATGAAGAACATCTTCTATTATGGTAAGAAATGGCTCACATTTCTACTTTTGAATTCCCTATCAAAGAACTAGGAGGAGTGACACAAATGCACATAATTCCCCCATCTTCTCTACCAAATTTTCATGGTTTATTAAATGAAGATCCAGATAAATTCTTATTTGAGTTCAAAATACTTTGTAGAGGATATGATTATTGTATTAATGATCAAAGGTTGAAAGTGTTTCCCCTTACTCTAAAAGGAGTAGCTCTTCGATGGTTCATGAGCCTAGGTGGGAACTGCATCCAAACATGGGAGGACATGGAGATCATATTCTTGAAGAAGTACCAAGACTATTGCAAGGCCAATGAAGATATTTTCAATATGATACAAGGGGAAGATGAAAGCTTGGAGGACTATGTAGATCGATTTCTATACAACATTCAAAAATCAAAGCATAAGCATTTGGAAAAAGAAATCTTAAAAACACTTCTTCTTAAAGGAATCAAAGATTAATTTTTAGAGCTCTTAAATCTGATAGGAAAATGTGATGTTTTTCAGTTGTCATATGATGATGTTTGTGAATTGTGCATAAGGTATTCAAGAGGAATCTCTAAGGCTAGTAAGAATTCTAGAGATGCTTGTTCTTTCTTTTACAAATCTGCTACAAGATCAGGAGACATAAGAGATGAAATCAATGTTTTATTTGAAAATCTTAAAGTTTATTTTATTAGCTCTCTAAATGAAAAATTGGATGTTTTGCAGGTTCATAAAAATCAAGAATTTGATGAAGTGTTTTTCCCTCATGACCGAAAGGAGCATCCCATAGATACTTGTTCTTCCTCATCTAGGATGGAAGTATCATATCAAAAAGATGACGAAGCTACAACAAAGTCAAAACCATGGAAATCATGGCCTACAGGTATGGTTCAAAGCACTTTTTCTCCATTCTCTTACTTGCATAATCCATTATGGAATACTAATGTGTTAGGGCAGCCATGTCAATTTCAATATAACCACCACCAATCTTGTAAACAAGTTTGGCATGGCTCACCTTATGATTGCATGACTACTCTCCCTCATCTTGTAGCACAAACATATTCTTCATATTCTTCACCAAATCTTCCACAACATCTTGCTTTCCCATCAAAACCATCCACACAACCCAATCATCTACATTATCAAAATGCTCCATTCCATACACAATTTCCTGCTCAACTAATTCCACACCCTCACCACAATAAACCAGTACAACACGCTTACAATGTTGAACTGCAAAATTTACCCACCCTTCCCACCCATTCTATCTCACATGCAGCAATGGAGAAAACTTACAATGAGATTCAGAATGTTTCAAATTCAAAAATTGTAGAAGCTATGGAAGAAAATGAGGTTTCTTTTAGTATGCATTAACAAGTCATTTTAAAAGCTCAGGAACTTCATGATATGATGGCTGTGGGAAATCAAGAAAGTAATAGATACATGGAATATTGGTTTCAATCCATCATTTGTTTGCAACATCACTCTATGCTTCAACAATTTTTGATACCATTTTTTCAAGGGAAGTTGGCTTCTCATACCCTAATATTCATTAATATGCATTTTTCAAATTTGAGTATGTGTATACATGAAGCCTTATTTCGAAAATGGCTCCACGGGAAGTACTCATATACGTAGTCATATTTATTTTTCAAATCAAAATAGGTTAGTGTAGAAAATAAAATAAATAAGGAAATAAATAAATGCATTTTGTTTTTTTATGTAAAACTAGTTGTTTTTTGTTACAGCACGCTATCGAAATCAACATCGGTGATAAATGTTTCAATTAATTTGTGTATGTAGATGAATGATAATGGAAATAATAGTTCTAAAAATACTCATATTCACTTTTATCACTAATTTGAAAAAAAAATTGAATATCATATTTTTTTTGGCTCACGAGCTTGATGATATTTCTAGAAAAACAGTTGGGACAGTCATGTTTTGAGGGACCAAAAGGGAATATTTTTAAAACATATTTCTATACTATGTATTCCTTGATGTCTAATTTCCAATCCAATTTGAATCACTCAATTTGGATTTAAAACGGAAAATTTAGAACCAAAACATTGACAGGGTGTCTAACGGGCATCTCAGGAATAGAGTTGTGATAGTCGGTTTTTGGAGGCATAAATGAATGAATTTAAAAAAAAAAATTCTATGGTAGATTCCCCTATGAATCTAGTCTCAAATTCAATTGGAATCACTCATTTTTTATATGATATGAGAAATTTATGATCAAAATACTGACTGTCTATCGTAAATCAGCACTCTTAAAACTCTGTTTTTCCGGCTGTTCCTTAGAGTATTTGACCTATCCATTCTTATTGTATTCAAAACCTGTTTCTGTTGGAGATAAATAAATCTACTTTCATTTTCAATTTGAATCATTCAAATCCGACATCAAACGAAGAATCTATGCTTAAAACATTCACTGTTGTTCTAAGTGGAGTAATCGAAAATGACTCTGTTATGCAGGTTGTTCTAACTAAAATTGACATATAATATCATTTAATTTTTAAAAAAATGTTTCTATTGGAGACACACCTTTGATTAGCTCTCATCTGGCTTTGGAATCACTCAATTTGGACAGAAAACAAAGACGTTGTGATTAAAACACTACTGGTTAGTATGGTCGACCACTGCTCTGCTGCAGGTGACAAATAAATTTTACTTTATTAATTTACTCCATGGATTTGTTCTATAGAGTAACTACTTGTTATTTTTTTGCATAATTCTTGGATTAGGGGAGCCCGTTCACCTCTCTTTCTCCATGATTTAATGTTTTATTGCAGATAGATACTCGTTTTTTGTAGGTTCTGGAGAAAAAGAAGGTCTATTTATGGACAAGTGATTCTTGAAAGAAATTTTAATGAAACAAGGGAATTTCATCCAACTCGTTAACCAACAGATTCATAATAGAAGAAATGAAGAATTGATTTTCATTTGAAGATTCATGTCTTGTCACTATTGCCAAAACATTTTTCAAAGAGATCATTTTTTTTACATAATATCATAGCTGTTGTAACTTAATTTATTTACATACTATTTTTAAATAAAATGTTGTTTCTTTTCTGATCTCTCTTATATTTTGTATTTCAGGTGTGGCTTCATTCAAATTGTAACACATCCTCAACATCAATATAGTGAGTAGCTAATTCATTCTTTGTGTGCTTGCATTATGCATTTTGTTGTTCCTTTTCAAAAGAACAACACTTCTGCACTTTCATGTCGTTGTTCCTTTTTAAGGGAACAACACTTCTGCACTTTAACGTTTTTGTTGTTTCTTTTTAAAGGAACAACACTTCTGCACTTTCACGTTGCTGTTCTTTTTTAAAGGAACAACACTTTTGCACTTTCACGTTTTTGTTGTTCATTTTTAAAGGAACAACACTTCTGCACTTTCATGTTGTTGTTCCTTTTTAAATAAACAACACTTCTGCACTTTCACATTTTTGTTATTCCTTAACAGCACTTCTGCACTTTCACGTTACTGTTCCTTTTTAAAGGAACAACACTTATGCACTTTCACGTTTTTGCTGTTCCTTTTTAAAGGAACATCACTTCTGCACTTTCACGTTTTGTTGTTCCTTTTCGAATGGAACAACACTTCTGCACTTTTACATTTTGCTGTTCCTTTTCGAAATGGAACAACACTTCTGCACTTTCACATTTTACTATTCCTTTTCGAAATGGAACAACACTTCTGCACTTTCACATTTTTGTTATTCCTTTCCAAAGCAGGGAAAATTTTAAGAACCCCCCCTAAATTTATAAATATAATAAATGGGCGAATCTCTATGGTATATAGGAAAAATGAAAGGCGATTTTATCAATAATATAATATGTATATATAATTTTTTGGCGAATCTCTCACCAGGCATGGCGAATATTTTACTCAATTATAAAATATTGTAAGATCTTGGCAAGTCTTTCACTAAATAATAAAACTTTGTAAAGTCCTAGTGAATCTTAGCATAGGCTACATGCTGGTTTAATTCCCCCATTTAAATAGGCTACATTCCAGGTGAATACCATGGGTCAATACCATGTGCCATTTTGGTGAATACCATGGGTCAATACCATGTGCCATTTTTATTTTTATTAATTCTAATATTAGGGTTAATAATGGTTTTTTGCATGGTATTAATAACAATCTAGTCCATGGTATTTGTCCCATAGTATTTTGGCCATAGGTTTCACCTAAATATAACCCATTTTTTGAGTGTTCGTAAATATAAGGTGACTTATGGAGTAAATATAAAAAAATGTTTTATTTGTTTACCATACCTCTCGTTTATTTATATTTTTATTAATTTACCATACCTCTTTTACAAATATGGTATTTGGCCCATAGGATTCACTTAAATAAAACCTCTTTCTTGAGCCTTCATAAATAGAACGAGGGTTATGGACTAAATATAAAAAGAGGTTTTATTTATTTACGATACATATAGTTTATTTATATTTTTATTTATTTACCATACCTTTTGAGTAAGTATAAAAAGACGTTTTATTTATTTACCATACCTCCACTTTACTTATATTTTTATTTGTTTACACCCTTACATGTATATAAGGTGACTTATGGAGTAAATATAAAAAATGTTTTATTTATTTACCATACCTCTCATTTATTTATATTTTTATTAATTTACCATAACTCTTTTATAAATATGGTATTTGGCCCATAAGATTCACTTAAATAAAACCTATTCTTGAAAATGGGCGAATGGAAGGTTGTAAGTCCTAATTTCAAGGGCTAAATTTACCTTTTTTACCCTCTCCCTTAAAATAAGGTGGGCTATTTGAGGTGATTTGTAAAAATGTACTATGATACAAAATATTCGCCCACTAAAAATTTAAAACCCCTTAATTTCGCCAAAGGGCGAACATTCACCCCTAAAATTATCCTTGTTCCAAAGCAACAACACTTTCACATTTTTGTTGTTCCTTTTCAAAGGAACAACATTTTTGCATTTTTTGGTTCCTCTTAAGGAACAACACTTTTTCACATGCATTTTTTTCGTTGTTCCCTATAGAAAACAACACCTTTTTCATGTGTATTTTTGTTTTCTGGTATGCATTTTCTTTGATGTTCCCTACAAGGAACAATATTTTTTTGAGTGTTTTTGTTGTTCCTTCAAAAGAGCAACACTTTGGGAGTATTTTCAAGAGCAAACCTTTCTTCCTCTTGTGGGATTATTCATAATTCGTCTCAACCACATTTTGCTGATTCCCTTTCATGGCATGAAGTACACTACTTTTATGAGGACAAGAATTATGGATTCTATTGAAGTGAGTTAATATCATTCACGTTATTATCTTTAACAGGACAACTCCTTGATGATAGATTATTTTCAAAATGGACACAATTATTTATATACCACTTTACTGTATTGTTTTCTGTTGAACATGATATTGATTGATCATCTTAATACCATGTTGGTTCCACCCTTCCTGGTTATAATCTTCTCTATCTGTAATAAATGAAATTATGGGTATATTTTTTTCTATTGACATGTTCAACTTCTTCCACCATCCCTAATCTTAAGGAGTATTGAGCCTCCCTCCTTTTATCATAAAAATGTGTAATAACAACGAAATTTTGTTCACAGATAGAGGATAGGGGGTCTCATTACGAGCCAGCCTACCATGTTCATAAGGCTATAAGAAAATGAAATTCCCATTATGGCCACCACACCAGGGTTATGATCCATTGGATAGCCAAATTATCCTTGGAACAGGAGGTCTCATCACGAGCCGGCCTGATCACTTTTGCTAGATCCCAATGAATGGTAGTGTGGTTATCTAGTTACCACACCAGCACACTGATCTCTTCTGTAGAACAGCACTAGAACTCTCCATTTATAAATTGAGGATCTTGGCTCATATGGGTTAAAAAGCAACCCTGCCGAGGCTATGGATTCCTGCTAGCAACAGAGGCTCTGCTTATGGTATTGAAGTTATATCTTATCATAAATTATTACTATAATACCCTTTTCTTATTTTTTTTTATTAGAGAAGTTATTTCCTTAATTTTCCCTGTTTTGAACCTTTATGCATGAGAAATTGTTTTAAGATCAATCGCATCATTTTCAGCTAGAATACCGTCAACAAAGCATCTTTTTAACATATTGTTGTCTTTTTTCGTTTTGCATAAACTATCATCAATCCAAAGCGTCCTATCTCTTATTCATAACTATCTTTATACACTCTGCACTCATTATAACCATAGCTCTCGCTGTCCTATCATTGATATGTGTACTCTCCTTCATTTACTGTTGTATTGTTCATTCCTGTGCCTTGCCGTTAGCATAACACCTTTCATAGGCCTTATGGTCATGGAATCCCTTTTCCAATTAGAGGGGGGAATGTATGCATTATGGGATAGCATGCGATATGATTACTGCACTCTGCCATAACTTGTTGATTTGAAAAAATATTAGTATTGCATGTATACATAAGTTTTTCTGATTGAAATTTTTGCATGCATCTTAATTTGTGCTATTCAAAATTAACACTATGGATTCAAGAACATTGTATGCAAAATAGTGATTTGTTTACTGGAGAACAACAAGTATGGGCAGAATTCTATTCACAGCATGACCACACTATTGCAGCTAACAGAAGAGGCTCGAGCAACTCACGAATGTGAACAATTCTTCAGACATGATGTGCTTGCCTAGATTCCAACTTTTGCATCAATTTCAGCACCAACTCTGCCTACATCAACTTCAACAACTACCACTACATATATGTCGTTCGAAATTTTTCTTTTTGGAGG
Source organism: Pinus tabuliformis (assembly GCA_031772625.1). Lineage (NCBI taxonomy): Eukaryota > Viridiplantae > Streptophyta > Pinopsida > Pinales > Pinaceae > Pinus > Pinus tabuliformis. The sequence continues at coordinate 964,468,591 of CM062817.1, forward strand.
TAAAACTTGAGGTAAAATAGCATAATTTTCTGATTTATTACGAATTTAGGAGAATTTAATGAAAATCCATTTTGAGCATTATTTATCATCCTTCATTCCACATCTTTACCACTACCCATTTTTCAGCAGCATATCATCCTTCAGTTTAGGGGAGTCTTTCTTTCATTCATTTCTTTCTTATGACCATGTCATTCATATTCTTTATCATCCATTGATATTCTTATTCATTCTCAACACCTCACTTATTCCATGTTGTTTTACACCAAGCATAGAATTCAACAAATGGTAGCAACCACCTCAATTTGTTTTCTAGCATCGCATGTGGGCATGCTAATTATTTATAGAGGGGGAGGAATTGCTACGCATGATGGATGTTTTCTACTTTCTTTCTCATTTAAGGCATACAATTTCAGTGCAGAAATTGATTTCTGCATATTTTTTGAAACTATGAACTCAATTTTTGTGATTTCTGGATAACACAGATGTATCATGAAAATACACAAACCCAGACAATTTCAAATTAAATTGGTTCATAAAATTTTGGGAATCATGCACTATCACCTACAACCATTTTGTTGATATCTCATGATCCGTGCATCAAAACGATCTAATTTTTGGATCATAGAGGCATTCATATATTATAAATTTACTTGCAACGTTTCAACAAAATCTGGTTTGTAGTTTTTAGGAAAATGGTTAATGAAGTTTGTTGTTACTTATATCATATTTTGTTGCAACTTCATATATACATATAGTTGAATGTCATTGTAAAAATTGTTATGTCTTCATCAACATTGAAAAAAGTGAATATTCATTAATTAAGGAAGAATTCATTTGTCTATCCATTTCATGACTTGGGATGAACAATTTTTTTTTATTGCTTGGTTAACACATGGGTTTTGTCTTTGGGTTGCATGAAAACATGCAATATATTCAGTTTTTGTTACATGAGTACATGTAATATATTCAGTGTGAGGGTGTGTTGGGCCATGAATACGACCACTTTTTAACACTTATTTCATCCATTTTTACTCTTCTTTATCATGTCATTTATTATAATTTATTATATAAATCCATTTTATAATGATTTATGCTCTTATGGATGAATATTATTTATTCTCCTTTATTTCTAATAAATTGATGATTATGCATGATTTTATCAATGATAGTTCTAATAAATTGGTTGTAACATCATTCACCATTTTTAACCTCCAAGATAATTTCCAGATTGAAGATTTGATCATTAAAGTGCCAACTCATAAATTCGCTAGAAGAAGAAGTGACAGTTTTGCGGTTGAGATTCTGAGCAAATGGAGAACAATATGGAAAATCTGGAACATGGGTTTTGTCCAAAACAGACCAAGTTAACATTTACTAAAGAATGGTTTGCCCAAACTCGGCTTGTATTGAGATAAACGCAGGGTTCTTTGAGCATGATTTTATCAGATGTGTTGTGTGGCCATTTTCCAAATCTCAGCTGCAAAGCCAAATTCGCCTTGCTCTTGTTGAAAGATGGATGGAAATATATTTTATTGTTGATCAATTGGTTAGAAACAATCCAATTTTGTAAGATAAATCATGTTGTAATTATCTCTATTGTAACTGCTCTCTAATCTCTCTCTATTTAAATGAAAACAAAGATCAAATATGGGGATGGAAAAATGATGGAGAATTGAGGATTCAGAATTGGAAATTCAAAAATGATGATGGGATAGGATAGAATGGGAGGAAAAGGAGATTGTTGCATTACCATTGTAATTCTCAAAGCTTCAACTGCTGTAATGATTTCACAGTTTGATGATGAATAAATAAAAGGGTTGTTGTTCATTCTTCTCATCTAAAGTAGCCCAGCAACATCTGCTGGTGGCTAAGGGCCTAGCCTCTAGTGGATTAAGCTGCTGCTGTATTATATCTTTGCAATTCATGTGCAGTTTGATTTCTTTCTTTTACTCTACTCAGTAATACGAAGCGCTTTACTGTTTCACATATCGGCTCTGTTATACTTGATTGAATATTATTGTAACTTCCAACGGGAATGTTATGTTACCATTCTAACCCTACATCACATTATTGTTTATTTTGGCAAATCATATAGCATCGTTGTTCCTTACAAATTACAAGTTAACCGCAATATATATTCTTGAATTGGTATTACCATATGATTTATTCTTAAATCGTGACTGTTTTTTATTTAGAAGTGTTGTTCTGTTATCATTGTTGTTTTGAAACAATTGTTGTTTCGTTACAATTGTCGTTATTTCATGGACGTGATTCAGGCATATTGTATCGAAGCTCAGATTACTATCCCTTTTAATGATAAGTTTGTTGTGTGCTTTACTTGGGTTGTTGTACATTCAGATTTAATCCGATGTTCTATACTTTATCTTTGATAATCTGCTGTTCCATTTCTATTTGCTATTCAATTCAAAGGCTGTTACTTAATTCTTGAAGATTATAATTATTGTTGCATTCATTTACGTAGCATAGCGTTTTGCTGTTCAATCCTATTTATAGAAGTAGATGTTCCATCTCTTGTCATTCGAAAATCATCATTGCTTTGGTGTGTAGAAGGTATGAGAATGTAGTGAACATTGACATATGCTATCTAGTTCCTAGTTTGATGATCCTTCTTTTGAGTGCCTTTTTAATTGCATCATTTTACAGAGGGAAGAGTTACTGTTACTGTACCCTTGACTAATAAATCGTTGTAGTTTATCAAACACGTGATTTGAATTCTATGTTTCTTTTTGCAAATAGATTTTATTTCAAGCATTCATTTACTTTTGGATTTTAAAGACTATACTACAAAACATTACTCTTGAGTAAATATCCACCTCAGACTGTGTACACTCTTGAAATAAAAAGTCGTCCCTGGGTTGAAAATTAATGTGAAGATAATTAGGATTTAAAAAGACACCTTTTTATCGCTCGGCACACAGCTTACACTACCACAGAGTGTGAAGGAACTACTAAATAAGTTGCAAGTTCTTTTCCCAACTCTTTTTAAAGATGAGGATATCATCCAAATATAAAACCAAGAAATAGTTGGTAAAAGGTCACAAGATGTCATCCATCAACCTCATGAAATTTGTTGGGCCATTCATCAAATGGAAGGGCCTAACCAACCATTCAAAATGACCCTCCTTAGACTTGAAGGTGGTTTTCCACACATCAGCTGGTTCTACTGGAACTCATTTATAGCCCAACTTCAAATGAATCTCATTGAAGTACTTGGCACCCTTAAGCTAGTCAATAAAGATGTCAATCAAGGGAATCAGAAACTTGTTCTTAACTATGTTTTTTTTCAAATCCCAATAATCAATGTTGAGTCTCCAAGCCTCTCCCTTATTCTACACAAGTATAATTGGCCTCCCATATGGTGAAGAACTTGGTCAGATGTTCCCTTGTTATAGTAACTCTTGAATCTGCTACTTGATTTCCTCATTTTCCAAAAGAGAGAGGTGTTATATTGGACCATTGGGTAGAGGCACACTGGGGATAAGATCGATTGAATGCTTGACCTAATAGAGCAAAGGCACCCTCGTGTGTGAGGAGAATATGTCTCTATACACTTCCATGACCTTATCCAATTGTATCTGCTACATGGAGGATCCATATCTGGAGGCCATGGATGTGGCCATGATCTTCTCCTTACTTTGAGATTGAATCAAGAAGAAGACAAGATTCCTATCCGAGGTTATGAAATTATTGCATGGTTGAGTATATAACAAAGAAATGGAAGTAGGTGGAGCTACCTTTGGTATCTTTTATAGTTGTCTACCCAAGGTAATAACAACTCTATGAGTTCTAGACTCATACATAATATGGCACTTCCATAAGTGTGGTTGGCCTAACAGAACATCATAAACTTCAAGGGGAGGAAGATCACACAACACCTCATCCATGAAAGGCTTGATTTTGTAGGGAAAGCGACATTGTTGTCTAATGGGTGTGTTGTTGTTGACAAGGCCAACTGCTTAATGGCCTTTGTTGAGATGAGGTTCTTTTAACTCCTGCAATCAACAATGAAATGAAGTGAAGCACCCTTCATCCACATTTGTGAGTGAAAGAGATGACCACGTTCCTATGGATATTTGGGCTCACTTTTTTGGACCTCGGTCATGGAAATGGTGACACTAGGTTATGCATTAATGATATGTTTCCTCTTGTATAGATCTAGTTCAGATTCAAAACTTATGTCTAGATTTGATTCTTTCAGTGCAGCCACTAATTACTTCTTTATCTGACATCCGCTTATGTTATGAGTGGGTCTCTTATGGAACTCACACCACTTTTAGGTATCTTTCTTCATATTTCCATTACAATTCTTTATTTTTGGCTTTGATGGGTTGTCCTAAGGTTGTCCACCTTGGCTCTGTCCTTTATTTTACAATTCAGGGATGCCCTTGCCTTATTTCTGTTGTGAAGGATTCACAAATCCAAACTATCACTTGTTTTGCTTAAATTTTTTCTTTATTTTGACAGCATATCGGTATGTTGCGCCAAGAAAGAAGATGTCTAGGAACTCCATTTCTACCTCGATCTCTCTGTGTCGATAGCCATGGTACTTGAGCACCATATTTCGCTCAAATTCCTTTACACCTAGTTCAGTGCACAAGGTATGGAGGATATTTGTGAATTTTGGAACTTCTTGATCCCTTTCCTATCATAGTGTGTTCAATCTCATGTACTAGTCTTCGTAGCTTCCAAAAAATGCCATTTAAGGCCCCAAAAAGGATCTAGAACTTCAATACCTAAAAACTGCTAAAATAGGAAAATTATGTTATGAGCCAGGGGAATACATGGGTGGAAATTGATATCCACTTGAATATGTACTTCCCCCCTTATAATGCCATCGTCTCCATTGCATTGAGTTCCTCCATGAGATGGGTGAAATTATTTTGAACTTGGCCCCTTGTGAGCCACTTCCCATGGTGTAGGAGTTGGCCTACTTTGACAATCTGATATAGCTAGGCCCTCTATTGGTGAGTTCTCTTAATCTATTTGTCAATGATCTGATTAGTTGTGAAATGTTCAATGAATTTTGGGTTGAGCTCTGTCAATGTTAGTTGCTCTGGTATTTTTAATGTGTCTAACAATTGTGGAAAGTATGGTCGAAGGCAGTCCACATTGAACATTAGGTGCAGGCCAAGGAATGGGGGAATACTTAACTCAAAATCATTGTCACCTATAACCTTGGTGATGGTGAGAGGTCCGTACAGGAGTGGCTGAAAATTTTGATGGGTCCCTGCAAGGAGTTCCTTCTATAGATGTGTTATACAGGAAAATACCTCCTCTTCAGCTTAGAGGAGAAAACTATCTTGGTCACTTGAATACACTTATGTTTCAGTGTTTTTGACACTATAATCCACCTTGCAAGACCACAACAAAGTGTGTTAACATGGGCCAAAGACTAATAACATGTGTTACCCTAGTAGTTAATGCTTTGTATCTTCATGGGGACCATATTACCTGAATTTCACATAGCCAAGAGAAAAAAACATAAGTTGACTCATTGTGACTCCATTTTTCTCTTAAGTGGACTCTAAAAAGGTGGAAAAATATCACCTCAAGATCATCTATTGATGTTTCCTATCCTAACAAACCATACTAAAGTGGGAAAAATCAATAAAGTAAAGGAAACATCTTCCACCCTATGGCTTTTTCCCAGAGTGAAATGAAGGAAGAATTGGTAATCCTTTTAGCCTCCCCTCACATATATATTGGAGGCTAGGCCATTAATATTCAGATTAGAATTATTTTTTTGTTATGCTGCCAAGATTATATTGTTTGAGAGGGAGAGATTGAAGAGGTAGGAGTTAGAGGAGGTCATGTGGTAGCTACTGATGGTTGTAACCTTCCTTCACTTTTTGAATATATAAATCTATTATTGTTCCTTCCATATTGTTGTCAATTAGTCATGCATTTTGTGTTTATTTAATGATAACTTTGAAGATGGTATTTTTTTATATTCAATGATGTATTGTTGTTTATCTAATGATGTTTGAATTTATTGAGGTTTATATATTTTAAAGGTTATGTTTTCTCTCTTTTGTGTGTGGGATCGAACTTTAGAGCTTGTCAGGCCAGGAGCAACTCCATGAATGTGATTATTGATTTTCATTAAGATAAAACATGGATATATGCATGGAGAGGGAAACTAATTGGTTTCAACTCCCAATGTGTATTCATCTTCAAATTCCCTTTATTTTGTTATTTACAATATTTACATGGATTTACATAATATCAAAGATTAGGTTTCAACATTCTCCCCCTTAATATGAAGGGAAGTTGGTGAGTCCAAGCATCATTTTGAATATTTCAAACTTTTCCCTTCCAAGCACTTTGGTGAATATGCCTACAATCTCCTCATTTGTGGAACAATGTCGTAGGTGGATTATTTTGGCCTCAACATGATGTCGAATCAGATGATATTTTTTATTGATGTGATTGGTTTGATCATATAACTTTTCTTTATTGTCCAACTTTATTGCGGAAGTGTTGTCAATCAAAATACGAGTTGAATTCTCTTATCTCTCCTACAAATCCTCCATAATTTTCCTGAGCCACACAATTTCCTTCGTTGCTTGAACTGCTATCACATATTCTGCCTCAGTTGTGGAATCTATTGGAATTGATTGTTTGTGTGACCATCAAGAGACAACATCTAATCCAAGACTCATAACATAACCTGAAGTAGATACCCAAGTTTCTTTATCTCCATCAAAGCCTGAATCAGAGTATCCAATCAAGCTGAAGTCACCCACCTATGTATACTTGAGTCCAAAGTCTTAAGTTCCCTTCAAGTACTTTAGAACTGCTTTTGTAGCAGACCAATGACCCTTACAAGGATTTTTCATAAACCTATAGAGGATTCCAACAGCAAATAAAATGTCTATTCTAGTATTAGTGAGGTAGTTAAGACTTCCCATGAGTTGTCTATACTTTGTTTCATCCTCAAATTATTTTCACTCAACTATGCCAAACCTATTCAATGGATCTCCAATGTACTTCTTCTCAAACAGGAATATAAACTTCGGATGTTGGGTTACTTCAATATGAATAAAAGTGAACATAGCCTAAATGTGTCATTTCAAAACCTTTCCCTGGTTCCTTCTTTATGGATGCAATGTAGCTCTCATTTCTCCTTGTCATTAGAAGATCATGTACATACATCACAAGATATACAATTGTTTTTCAATTTTATTGAAAAACAAAGTTGCATCCTCAAGATCATACTATTTGAAATTAAGTTTGAGAATATGCTCAGTCAATTTCATGTACCAGGCTCGTGGTGCTTGCTTGAGGCCATACAAGGATTTTACAAGCTTTCATACCATTGTTTCATGACCCTTCACAACAAATCCTTCTGGTTAGGACATAAAAACATTCTCTTTCATATCTCCATTCAAGAAAGCATCTTTTACATCCATTTGATGGACTTTCCAACTATTCTAAGTTGTCAAGGCAAAAAGTGTCTAGATGGTATCCCATTTTGTTGTGGGAGCAAAAGTTTCCTCATAATCGAGCCCTTATTTTTGTGCAAAACCTTTTGCCATGAGCATGAATTTTCACTTGTCAAGTGAGACATTTTCTTTATACTTGTTCTTGAATACTCACTTGTAGCCAATTGATTTGCTTCCCAATGGAGGATCAACCAGATTCTAAGTGTCAAGATTTATCAAAGAATCATAATATTTCTACATTGCTTCTTTCCATTCATCATGAGAAGTGGCTTAATTGAAGGAATTTGGTTCGAAATATATAGAAAAATTTAGTTCACAATCATAAGAAATATTCATATCAACAGGGGAATCATTATTGTCTACATGACCTCCATTTTATCTGGTTGAGCTTCTTATTATTATCTTTCCAACCTCATAAGGACGAACACTTTCAATTGTCTTTGTCAACCATTTTAGAGGAACTTTGAGATGGCACAAGCTGGTCAATTGATTCAGATGGGGATGAATCAAGATTTGGTCAGCCAATTTGTTTAATCACATCACTCAAGGTATCATCAGTGGTTGGAGCTTCATGTGGGGGAGAGAGTTATTCAGAAGAAGATTCCACATATTGAACTAGCATAGGCACCCCCCCCCCCCTTTAAGATGTGGAATACCATTATCAACTTCTTGAAAAGAATTTTCATGTCCAAATATATCCAAGCGATCAAGTTGCTGCTTAACAACATTGTCAATCTTAAAATATTCAAAAAATATCACATCTCTAGATATTATAAACTTCTTATTAACTTCATCATAAAGACGGTATGCTTTGGAGGTATTTGAGTTCCCCAAGAAGATATATTTATGACTCCTTGAACCCAGTTTGTTTCTTTGTTCCTTAGGCATAACTGGTGGAGCCAAAAGCCCGAAGATGCCTCACTAAAGGAATGTGGTTGTACCACATTTCATAGGGAATATGTCATTTTATATCATTAGATGGATACCTATTCTTTATATACACAACACATATAACTGCATCAACCCAAAACATCAACTTAACATTCTTGAAAAACATCATCAAACATCATATTTAAGATTGTCCTATTCATTCTTTCAAGTACTCCATTATGTTGGGGATTATAAGGCACTATTGTTTGATGTTTGATCCCTTGTTGGAGAAGATAGTTTTCAATCCATGCATGAAATTTCTTGAATTTTTCATAAGCTTTAGATTTTTTCTTCAATAAAGAAACCCAACACATTCTGGTGTAGTCATCAATAAATGTCATCACATATTTATTACCATTTGTAGAAGGAATAGTCATTGGTCCACATAAATTAGAATGAATGTTCAAGTTTTGTATGTTCTCTTGAATGAGAATCATGAAAAGACTATTTTTTGTGCTTTCCTAAGATATAAGCATCACATTGCTTAAGTTTCCTAGGAAATGTAGGCAAAAAAGTAACATAGTTCTTCTTGAACAAATGAAGGTTGTCATAGTTTAGATGTGTAAATATAGCATTCCATATAAGATTTGATGGAAATGTACCTTCATCATAGTGGGAACTATATGAAACATTTTGTGCATGAACAAAGGTTCCTTTAATCTTTAGAAGTCTTTCTTCTTTTATCCCAGTCATGACAAGTGGGTGACCTAATGCTTTTCTGGCCTCAACCTTGCCATCAAATATATGAATTGAGTGTCTTTTATAATGTATGTGGACCAAAAGCAACAAGTTTATCCTCAAATTTGGGAGGTATAAAACATCATGTCGAAGAAAGTATGGAAGACTTGGAAGTTTGAGCCTGATGGTGCCAAGTCCTGATGGCTTGACTTTTGACTTGTCTACAAAGTATACTACTCCACCAGCATTTTCAGTGAATTATTCAAAGAAATATCTTTTTAAATTCATGTCGTAAGTTGCTCCCGAATTAAGAAATGAAGCATATTTCCATGAAGCAAGTGAAGCATTGAATAACTCTTCAGTCACTCTAAAGTTGCAATGTGCCACAACATAATGAATGGACTAAGGTGCTTTTCATTTCCCTTTATCAGTGGTTTTAAATTTTCCTTCATTTCTTTCCTGCTTCACTTTTTTCGAAAAAAACTTACATGTGGAAGAATCATGTCCATATCTATTGCACCACATGCAATAAATATCATACCTTTCTCCTTGGAAATATATGCCTCCTTGCCTCTAAAATTATTCCTTCATCTTCCTCTTTGGCCACCTCTTCCTCTAGAATAATCTTGTGCATGATTATTCTTTTTCTGTGCAGGGCACAAAGCTTCTTCAAAAGACAGAGAGTTTTCTTCTTCCAAAAATCCTTCTCTCTTTCAACAAACTTCTTCTCAAGGGATTCAAAGGAAATCTCCTTAAGTTTTCCAATTTCTTTCAATGACTCGAGATAATATGAATAAGTGGGATATAGTTCCTTTACATAGGTTGTGAGAGGAACATCTATTTCAACATTAGTGGCTTTTATTTCATGCATATTGGATCTTATTTCTTATACTAAGGAAAGAGGATCATCATTTTTCAACTCAATATTGAACAACTTGATCATCGATTGAACAACTTAAAGTTCAGAGTGGGAGTCATACAATTCCTTAAACTTATTTAAGGCCTAAAAAAGAATTTAAAAATGGTGAAATATGATGACTCACCTCTTCATTTACTGACACTACAATCAAGGCATATTCTTTTCTATTCTTCTTTTTCCAAATGGAAAGTTCCTTGTCTAAAGTAGGATTTTTAGGTAAATTGTCTCATTCTCCTTCACAATTAATTTCCACAACTCATTGAAAATCAATGTGTGTTTTGTCTTCTGGGACCACTCATGATAGTTATCTTTTCTAGAGATAACTATTCCCATAATAGGGATTAGTGAATGCATCATGGAAAAGAACTATGTGTTTTTGATTTCCAAAATACCTACAATCTTACTTTTTGTGTCCTTTATTAGGTAAGAAATTGATTAGATATACCAAAGACAAAGCTTTAAATGTAGGAATTTATTCTATGCATATAAAATATCACCACTCTTAATATTTCACCACTCATCACTTATGTGATATATACTCCATACATACTCATGTATCACTTCATAAAATATATGCCATAACCTTCATAAAATCTTAACCTCACACATTAATACTTTATGTGTCACTTTATACCATATATCACTTTATACCATGTTTTCATATAAAAAATACCAAACCAATGCTTTTCATGGCTTTGACCCATGTCCTTTTTTAAAAATGATATTCAACACATGCCATTCAACAATTTTTATATGCCATTCCAAAAATCAATGACATATGCCAATAACAACACACTCAACATTCCAACACAATGCACCATCCATTCACTAGACACCATCCAAGAAATGCATATCAAATTACAAAGTGTTCAAACATTACTCAGGGTAGCAAGGAATCAAAGTCATCATAGAATAAAAGGAAAACACACATGTATATACCTCAGCCAAAAGTTTCCATATACAGGATTGAACTCAGTCATGAAAGAGCCACTATATAGGAATTGAACGCACCATTCGACCTGCGTTTGTCCAACACCCAAAGAAAACATTCATGCACAACATTCAATCAATATAGCGGAGTGTACATACCTGCTCAACGCTTCAAACGTTGGAAAAATATTCTATGGCTTCAAAATCACCATTCACACTATAATCATAAACATTAGTAGCATCCTTCAATGCAAAAATAATTTCATAGATGACAATATTCAAGTGAACACAATATTAATACCATGGCCTTATCATCCTCTATCACAACATTCACAGCTTTCACTCAACTATTTTGAATTCCATAATGAATAGAAAAAAAAACTTGATACACAGATCGACACTTGAAATTCGGTAGAGGGACAAAGAATAATGATACTGAAAAATGAGGATAGTGGTACGAGTTATAGAAAAAGCGTTAATTTTGGGAGTTGGCTCTGATACCATGTCAGGTTAGGAGTAACTCCACGAGTGTGATTGTTGATTTTCTTTATGATAGAACATGGATATATACATGGATAGGGATACTATTGGGTTTCTTCTCCTAATGTATCTTTGTATTCCAATTCTCTTTATTTTTCTATTTAAAATATTTACATGGATTTACCTAATCCCAAAGATTAGGTGTCAACAGAGCTAGTTGGAATAGATTCTTTTTTGGGTGCGTGTTACATTATTTCCATGACTAGTGGCATGCTAGTTGGAATAGAAACTCTTATTCGTTTTGATGGGCACAGGAGGGTGGTCATAAGGGGGATGCATCAGGGGGGCAGTTTCCCCCCTACATGGGGTCTGGGGCAGCACCCCGGGATTTTTTTTTTTTTTGAACCTATATTAGGTGGGCGGACCTACCTATGGTTTTGTGCATGGGTTGTGCACATGGTTTTGGGCATGATGGTTTTATACCCATGGTATTTTATACATCCAGTGAAGGGAACTATGGTTATCTTCTAATCCAAGGTTAATGGGTTGGATTTTATGAATGCTTCAACATATATGTGTGTGTGTGTGTGTGTTATAGAATTCAAAGGAACATAATGAAAAATCAATCTGGTAGTCCCAGTTTTGGGATCTAGGGGAAAATATCTATGTATATCTTTTTATGTTTTATGTTCTCTCCATTTTTTATTTTCTGTTTTTAGAATTCATATGCAAGTAATTTTTGTATAGGGTTAAAACCTACATTCTCAACCACATTGACTACGTGAACTTGTTTACACAAAAGGATCATCATGAAACCCCTTACATTTGCTTTGCCAATTCTAGCTTATTATTTTCATTATTGAATGAGTCATGCCATAGCTTGATAGATATCTTGATTATTTTTCCCTATGTTTATGGGAATACCTGATAGGGTTTTATAGTTTGTCCAACGGATCTTAAATCCCTATAGCAAATTTGGCGGCTCCACTCAGGATCATTTTTTATTCCTAGTTTTGTTTTTGCCTCCTAGATCCTAAATATTTTCTCTTGTTTGGTCTTGTCAGATTTGAATTCTTGTCATTTACATGTTTTCATGCTAGCTTTCCCAGCCTGAGTCTCTACTGTGACCTAAGTTATCTTTTTCTAAGAAAATCCATTGTAATGTACCCTTCAATTCTTTTCTAGTTAGTTTTAAGGAAGGATTCCTTTGTGCACAGTGTGTTACCCTAGTTGTTAGCATTTTGTGTGGTCTCGAAACCTATGTTAGTTCCTTAAACCCTATTTTTCACCCTACCTATGGATTTCATTATTTAGGGTTTTTCTTGTCCGTTAGAACCATGATATATGTTATCTAAAGCTTTGATATTTCTACTTTCATCCATACATTTTTCTTTTGAAAAGATAGCATAGATGCATCATTAGAAAAAGAAAAACAAATAATTTACTTTCTATCTATTTCGTTTGTTTTTTTTCAGTTTTAAAGTGAGCTTTTTATTTGAGTTTGAATGTCTGCATATATTATATTGTAATGTTAGAAGTTGAATTAAGATTGTTTGTTTTGGAAAACGTGTTTATTGCTCTCTCCTTGTAGAATCACTTTCTCATCAAATTAAATTGAAAAGCATATTTTTTGCATGGTTTGAGCTAGGTCTCACAAACTTCATATGTCAACACCCTTCTGAAGATATTAATATGTTACCTTTAAAAGAAATCATGTATTAAAAGTAATCAACAATTGTTTATCACAAGAAAAAACACATTAGCTTAGGCTAGAGTCATGGGTTAGGTTGAGTAAGTCAACTCCCCAAGGCTGCAAAACTAAACTAGTTTCATTAAAGAGTGAAAATATTTCTGCACTGACATCAACCAAGACCACTCGTCTAACAAGTGAGTTAAATGTGAGACAAAATCGTAGTGTGAGACAAGGTATCCTACCTTCGATAGCATTTCGGTGGTTATTATGTGTACTAGGGATCCTTTCATGGATTATGGAGTTTATTCGGGGACTCAGTTATCCTTCCCACATAGCATATTTTCTACAACCATGACCCCCCCGATGGTATCTATGATTTGAGGTAAAGAATAGTGGCCATAATTCTAGGGATGTACATGAGGTGATTGGGATAGGTTTCCGTAGTAGCTAGACAAATGAATTGACTTTGTCTTTTATTTTTTGGGAGGGTACTTGTCTTCACAAGAGTTCTTGGCCCCTTCTTACCCAGGTTTGGGCGAAGCATAGGATTAATCGTAACTGTCTCATTTTGACTAGCTTTCTCTTATAGTCCTTTGATATTATGTTTCATTACTAACTAGTTTTGACTATCAAACAAAGTTTAATTTGTTCTTGATCTCATAGATTTTTTTCTTTTTTAGGTGTGTGTTAGTTTTTCACTGAGATGATATAATAACATAAATTTTTTCTTTTTTGTAAAATCTATATCATTCATCGTGGCTTCAACCATACCTTGTTGTCAATCTCAATGGCTATAGTGTCTTCACTTTCTATGGAGGAATTTATGGGTGAATCAGACTGTCCTATTACTTAGGGGAATCAGTCTCCAGTTTCTAATTCTAAATCATTACATACTTACCTAGAGTCTATTCTACCTAACATCCCTTTTACTGAAGGTCTAGTACCTCCTTATAATCCTCCACTTAAAGATCCTTTTGGGCCTGTTTTGTTGTAATAACACCTTTTCCTACAATGTCTTTCTCAGTTTCGACCTCAAACATCTCGATGACTACTAGTAAGTCATGGTATTTTGTGGACACTTTTTCTTCATCGACCTATAAACTACCCATTTCAATTTATACACCATTTTTTGCTTATCCTACTATTCATCCTACGCCTAACCCAAGAACCTTAGTTGCACCAATTGTGGGTGGTGTGTCATAGTTTTTTGCTCCTACCATCCCTACACCTTTTGTATTAGCTCTTGGACCTTCGGCCCTCACACCATCGTGTGTTTTTAGTTCACCAACATTTAATAAACCTTTTGGTTGGAATTTTTTGCTAACTTCAACCCCCCCTCCAACGCAAGGTGGAGGTATTGTTAGTACTTATTTGATAGTTGGTGGAATTCCTTCACCCACACAACCTGTAGTACAACTCAATATTTCTTTGATTGATTCCTTTCCTGTCAGTGGTACTCCTGTAATCATGAAAGGTGGAAATCACATATCTAACTTTTCTTATGTGGCCATAAATGTTCCATATCTTGGGCCCGCTACATCTCCTTTGGGCCTCTCAACTCAATCATCAATACCTATCAGGGGTAACCTCTATCCTGGGGGTAACCCGTTTACTAGTAACATCCCTCAAGTTGGAGGCATGCCTTATGGCCTACCACTTTATATGACCCCACCCCCACCTCAACGAACTTATTGCCCAACTGCACCCATGTACCCTACTAGAAACCAATTGATTTTTGAACCTCTTGGTCCTTCAGGTCATCCTAGTATTCCCTACTTAGATTCGACGACACCTACTCCGTTTCCATTTTTGGCTACTCTTGACATCTTGAATCTGAAAAAGTTGATTAATAACCCCATAAACTATAACTTGTTGTGGCCTTCTACCCTGCACAAAATTCATGCCAATATTCTGAAGTTTGAAGGAAAACAGGGAGATGATTCAATGACACATATCACTACATAACACCTTTGGTGTGTTTCCAATTCTATGATTGATGATAGTATCTAGCTCAGACTTTTCCCACGTACCATGATTGGTAATGTTTCCATGTGGCATATCAAATTACCATGTGCCTTTATTAAAATTTTGAACACCCTCGCCATGGAATTTCTCAAGCATTTTTAGTTACCAATCTATTATGAAATCAGAACAGAACTACTAACTAGTCTACACCATAATAATTCTACCTATATCTGTGATCATATCCATTAATGGAGACTATAATTGAGGTTAGTAAAGGAACCCTTTCTGGATTACCTAATAATTGATTGGTTTTGAAAATCTATTTTACCTACTGTCCCGAAGGACGTTCCCATGTGTATAGTTGTTATGAAAGACCAGGTCATCCCACACGCCTAGCATCTAGATATTATCTATTCACAATCGAGCACCCTTTAGAAATTGATCCCTCATGATCCTCAAACTTCATACTCCTACCACTCAGCACCTTGATCCACATGCTAACAGTCTTGTTGGTGCTATGACTAGAACTGCTATAAACCAGTTGAGTGGGAAAGCTACTCATTTATCCATTATTGTTTCCCCCACTTCAACTACAACATCTTACCCTACTAACCCTCCAATCATTGTGATAAACTCTATGTAGTTTTCACAACCAAAAAATGGTAAGAGAAAGAAGAATAAGAATAAATTGTCTCCTTCTAAGGAGCATCAACTTGTTCAAAACACTCAAACTCAGAAATCCCCTATCTCTACCAAATCGGATAAAGGAAATAAGAAAGTAATTAAATTTCCTTGTAAGATCTACACTGAGGACCATTTAACCTATAAATGTCCTCGTTTATAGGAATGTACTTATCTCCTTGCATAAAAGGATTATCAGATCCATGTTGTCCTTAATAACCCTTTCCCTACCTAGTAGCAACAACAATTGTGGTTCTCGTCCCCCTCCTTCTGGAGAAGGATCGTCAACTTTCTCTACTTTTAGGGTAGTTTATTTACAAAATCGAGCCAAGAATCATGGGAACCCTATCTCAAGCACTCTGTACACCCCATCAATATCTACCCACCTCCACCTAATGATTTACATATCAATTGTCCCATTGTATACCCTGTGATTCGCCCCGTAAAAGGGACACTTCATCGTACTACACACAATTTGTTTGTTTGTGATGTGAAAAACTACAGTATTGTAGAATATCTTTTGCAGGTGCCCTGTGCCATGTAAACTCTTGAAGTATTACAAGGTTTTCCTATGAAACAAAAATTCTTTCTTTCATATATAAGTAGAGTTGACCCTTATAATTCTAGCCTAGTTTTCTTTGACATGGATAAAATTACACTTCACCTTTCCCATCAACTTGCATTGCAAGTGTAAGTTCATATGAAGGGAAGATTTGTCTACCACACCATCATCAATGAAGGTGCTTCTACTTGTGTGATGGAAACTTTGGGTTGGCTCACCCTGGTTTCGCCCACCTTATCCCCACCATTAAATTCCTTGAAAGTTTCTGGTGGTCACACATTCACTCCTAAAGGATATCTTGCTAGCTTCCCCATCACTCTTTGGGGTAGAATTGTTTCTATTGATATTGAAGTTGTGGATTTTTCACTCAATTACAATATTCTTCTTGGGCATAGTTGGAATTATGAAATGTGAGCTATTGTCTCCTCAGTATTTAGAGTTATCACTTTCCCTCATCAAGGGAACATTCTGACTTTGGATCAACTTTCCTTCTACATCCCTGAGTTTCAACCATTACCAACCATCAATGTTCCTATAATGAGTAGTTCTCTTGACACATTTGTCAACAATGATATCATTTTGTGGAAGGCCTCCTCACTTTTAGGGTGGTTCCCTCTTCTGTTAGTCAAGGTTCCTTTGACAATTTCCATTGTCTCTAATGTCTTTGATGACCCTAAAAATCCTTGGATCCTCTTGGCTCCTTCTACCATTGATTCTTTTGGAGACTAGATGCCCCTATCACCTATCGAGTTAGCTTATCAAGTTATCCAGACAACATATGAGTCTCTGTCTTCCTTGGTTTAGGCCAATAGTACCACTTACCCTCCCATAAAAACTCCCTCTATTGATGTCCTTGATGATGTGTTTCCTTCTAACGAGGCTATCATGGAAGTCATGTCTTTATATGATCCTCCTTGGGATGAGTTTCATCATAATGCTTCAGTCTCTCTCCAAACTAAGCTAGGTACTTAGCCTTTACAAATCTTATCTATTGACCACCCTGAGATTTTTCCTTCCTCATTTACAATTTTTCATGAAATATATGTGGAAGACAACTTAGGTAATTTGTCTAAAACGATGCTTATTGACATCTTGATTAAGATATATCATGGAAAACATCCATATTAGAGAAAACTACACTCCCGATGATATTCTTAGCTTCACATGAAACTTTAAAGAATTTATTTGTGACATCTTTGCTTGGTCTTCTGAGGCAATTCTAGGTATAGATACATCTATCATCAAACATGAGATCAAGACATATATTGATGCCAAGCCCGTTTAGAAAAGACTTATACCATTCCACCCTTGCAAGTCAATTGCTATCAAATCTACAATTCAAATTTGCTCAAAGTTAGTTTCATCTACCCTATTCCTTTAATGGAATGGGTGTCTAACATAGTCCCCATAAACAAGAAAACGGGAACCATCTATATATATATATATATATATATATATATATATATATGTCAATTATCATGATTTGAATATTGTTTGTCTAAAACATAATTATCTGACACATTTCATTGACTAGATTATTGATGATTGCACTCATTTCCATGATTTTTCCTTTATGGATAGTTTCTTTGGCTACAACCAAATCACTATCAAACCATCCGATCAACACAAGACTTCCTTCATATGACCTTGGGGCATTTTTTCTTATCGCAAGCTTCCCTTTGGTCATAAAAATGTGGGGGGAAATTTTCAAAGGGCTATGGACTATGCATTTCATGATATCAGATAGATTATGCAGGCTTATTTGGACGACCTTCCTCCTCACTCAAAATGTTGTTCCAATCACCTAGCTAATGTTCGAGCTATTTTTCTTAGGTGTCGATTTTATCACATCCATCTGAATCTACACAAATTAATTTTATTTGTCCAATTTTGTCACCACCTTCGTTTCATTATTTCAAAACACTAGATCTAGGTTGATCACTCTAAGGTCAAGGAAATTCTTAAATTCCCCCTCCATAATCCATTCATCAACTCCAACATTTGCAAGAGAAGGAAAACTTCTTGCGTCATTTTTTTGTTAGCTATGCTAAAATTATGAAAGGTTTTGTGCACCTATTAAATAAAGGGGCTTCGTTTTTGTGGGATGATCAGGCTTAGAAATCATTTGATGCCTTCAAAAAGGCTTTGACTTCTACACCGTTATTAATCCCTCCTAACTACACACGCTAATTTTTGGTATACCTCACTCCATCACCATCCTTTATAGGCATGGTGCTTGTTCAAGAAGATGACATTCATAGTGAGCATGTGATTTACTAACTTTCCAAAGGCCTCGCTGGGCCCAAGCTCAAGTACTTATATGTCCAGAAACTTTTCTTGGTAGTATCATTTGCTATCATCCAACTCCGACACTACATCCTTATAAACCAAACAATTTGTATTTATCTAGAAACCCTATGAGACACATTTTGTCTCACCAAATAATTAGAGGCAGGTATTCTAAGTGGACAGTTATACTCTAGGAATTTGAACTAGCCTTCACCACTACAAAATCTAAAAATTCTTTAGTGTTTGCAAAGTTGTTATTGTATCTTCCCCGAGTTTACCTAGATGAAGTAGCCCATGATCCTATGCCTGATGAATCAGTTTATCTGGTTGACTCTTCTGACTCATTTTATAAAGATATCCTTGTGTATCTTCAAACCCAATGTTTCTTCCAAAACTTATCAAAATATAGTCTTCACCATATTCGTCACCATGCAAAACATTACTTGGTTTTCAACGATACTTTATATTGGTGTGGTGTTGAGTTTTTTCTTTCACAATGTCTTACACGTGATGAACCGAAACATGATCTAAATGACTTCCATGTTGGGGCATGTGGAGATAATCTTTTGGGCATGGATACTTCCCAGAAAATCTTGGTTGTTGGATACTATTGTCCTTCTCTTTTCAAAGATTATATAACTAAGATCAAATAATGTCACCCTTGTCAAGTTTTTACCAAGAAAATGAGTGCGCCCCATGCCCCATTTCACCTAGCAATTACTGTTGGTCCATTTTATAAATGGGGTATTGAACTCATCGCTTGCAATCCCACTTCAACTAATGGTCACAGTTACATTTTCGTTGTGGTTGACTACTTCACGAAGTGCGATGAAGCCATTCCTACTTTCAAGGTTGACAGTAAAAATTTTTCTTTATTCTTTTTCAATCAGGTAATCTTCTAGTTCAGTGTGCCTCACACTATCGTTAGA
Organism: Pinus tabuliformis; assembly: GCA_031772625.1. Lineage (NCBI taxonomy): Eukaryota > Viridiplantae > Streptophyta > Pinopsida > Pinales > Pinaceae > Pinus > Pinus tabuliformis. The sequence continues at coordinate 964,488,113 of CM062817.1, forward strand.
GAACATGGATCACACTTATAGAATCATATGATGTTTGACTTACCTTCTATGCTTGGTTTTTTCCAAGATCATTTATCTTCCTACTACCCACAGGCTAATGGGCAAGTCGAAGCCATAAACGACATCCTCAAAACCATGATTTTTCGGTTAGTAGAAAACCATAAAATGGGCTGGCATAAAAATTTACATACTACAGTGTGGACATACCAAACCTCAGTCAAGGATACTACCAATTTACATTGTTTCTACTAGTTTACGTCTAGGAAGAAATCCTTCCTATCGAGTGCCAGATCCCATCATTGGAACTTGTTCTTGAAGTCCCACCTAATACCTCTATTGAAGAGGAGTGTTTATTGTCACTTCATAACTTAGATGAAACTCATTGAGATGCAACACTAGCTCTTAATTCTCACAAGAATTGATTCAAAGATCAATATGACAAATGCATTAAGCCTCATCCTTACCAAGACGGTGATCTTGTCCTTGTCTACAATAAGAAGAATTACCTCTTGGGGCAAAAACTCTTCAACCAATCTGGCTTGGTCCCTATATCAATCCTTTCTAAAGGAGCATATGAGCTTATGGACTATGATGGAAACACACTTGCTGAGTCCCACAATGAGCTCTATTTGAAAAAGTATTATGCCTAAATAGCATATGCTTTCTAATTCTATGTACAAAGTTTTTTCTTTCGGTGTGCTTATTTTTTGTTTCTTAGTTTTGGCTAGAACTTAGGTTTTTTCCTTATGGTTGTATATTTTGTACAAATATCATTGTGACTATTACCATATGTTGGCTATGTGGATGTTTCCATTCATCATACTCAATATGTTACATCAACTACCCAGATTATTCATACACCTACTTCAAAGTTTCTTAGTTCTGGTAGAGTCTTCCATGGCCACGCTACTAATAATGTTGTTGAGTACACTATAGTTATCGAACTCCTTAGAGAGGTTATTTTTCTCATCATTTCAAACTTAGTGGTCAGGTTAGATTCTTACTTGGTAGTTATGAATTCAAATAATCATTACCACAATCGTTTTAAGGGTTCGTATTTTTGAATGAAAATTTGAGTTTATTACTTATTGTGACATTCCAAGAGAATCTAATGCATTATCTAATTCATTATAAATATATGTATTAGATTGGCATCTATCACATTTATTATACTTGCAATCATAAGTGTATATTTTCATTAAAAAATAAATTAAAACATCAGATATACCAAAAATCCAGAAAACTTGGGTGTTTTATACAAAATGGCGTCATTAAGCCCAACATGACACCCTAACACTATAAAGAACTAATCCTAATAAGCATGTTGCTCATGATAACATATCACAGCCCGTGTTATCCTCATAAGAGCTACAATAAATATCCCTAGCATACCTATTGTATGTCGTTGCAGATGGAATTGCATCTCTCTCATGGGAAGAGGTGGAACACCCATTTTTGGCTGCATGGGGCCTGACCCAAGTTCAATGTTAGTTAGCGAAACAAATGCCTACACTACTAGCCCTTGCGGCATCAGCCCGTGAAGTGCTGACTGAAGTCTCACCCCAAGCAGTATGGGGGGATGCCGAAGCCAAGTTTCTACACCCTGAGATGGTCATGATCTCGGTTTATTCCTCTGATTCTTGCTTTTGTGCAGGTCATTAAGTTCTAGGGCTTCGTCTGTATCACCCTTTATTCCGCCCTTGCCTACCCCCACGAAGCAATACAATTGACCTTTGAGCAACCCTAACCTATGGTTCAGTTACTTTCACGCTTCTAGAGCAACATATCATGTCGATTCCAAAATTACCTTAAGTGTCCTATTTATCTTACTAAACAATCACAGTTAGAACCACATAAACAGATATTCTTACTTGATTCAATTAACCAATGTAATTACATACATTCTCGCATCACCTAAGAAATGTAAATTTGTAGAATGCTTCTCTTTATTGATATCTTCAGATGATTCAGACTCTATTCACCCTGTGCACATAGCTGCAGGGGTCAACACACTCAGCTATGGACTTCTACCCTAGGCCTCTGGGCACTCAGTTGCAGAGCCTCTACCTATGCTACAACCCGAAACTTCAACTTCTAAGGACTTCCTCCTTCTCCCTCAAGACTTCTTTCTTCTCTCAAAACCTTATTACTACTTAAAACTTACTTACTTAGCTCTTTTTATACAATCCCATGGTTTATGGACCATGGGTAGATATTTATAGCCAACTTTACACTTTACAAACTAAGGTGGGACAACCCTTTATGACTCATGACACCTTCACGCTACATGACGACAAAATGTGGATACTTTACAACTTTATTACAAAACTTGACCCAAAACATGGGCTTTTAGCCCCAAACTATCCATAGGGGATCCCGTTCCCAACACTCATCATGAAACCCCCAATTTTCCCAAAAAACGTCATTAGGGCCTCAAAATGGAGATATTTTCAACTGCACCCACTTGGGATTCATTCCGGGATACACCATCAAGGAGCGGTACTACCCTATCGGAAGCTATGAGGATCATTACATAAAGTGGACCACGCTACGGCAGGGAAGGGACCAAGACGTGCCAGAGTTTACCAATATTTTCCATACCCTTCACAAAAAGTTGGGTATCAAGGATTCGAAGTAGCATTTGGTACTCAAATACTGTAGCTTCCTGCACAAGTACATCCAGGAAGAAATAGAATTCCTGAACATCCCCTTGCTCGGCATGACATATAGATATGTCGTCATGGTCGAGCAAAAGTTTAAACAAAAGAAGTGAGACTTTGGATCTGCGAATTTGAAGCAAGGGAAAGGTGCCCCCAAACCGCAGAACAAAGGACAAAGCCAAGGCGAGGCAGCCCAAGACAACCTACCAAAGTTGCAAGCAAAGAACAATATTGTGAAGCTGAAAGAGGACACAGGAAAGTGGTGTGAGTTCCATAATAGCTCCACTCACAAAAAAGTGAGTGTCAGGCCAAGAAGTCACTAGTGGCCGAGCTAAAGGTTTCAGAATCATATGCATGTTCCGACTCTGATTCAGAACCCAACAAGGGGAATGACAAGGGGAAGTAGATTATCGATGTGGAGCCCAATGCCATTATTGCCACCACAATGATCCAGAAGGAGGAACTCGAAGATGCAGAGGAGGAAGAGCATCTCTTCCACTCCTAGATGTGGGTAAAGGGCTCCCCACTACATTTCATTGTAGACAGCGGGAGCCAAAAGAACCACATTTTGGTAGAGTTCGTGAAGCAGCTAGGCTTACCGACCATAGCACATCCACAACCATACACCATTGGATGGCTTCACCAAGGACGAGATCTTTGCGTGAGCCAGTAGTTTCACCTTCCATACAACATCAAACCCTTCACAGATGAGGTATTGTGTGACATTACTTCCCTTGAAGTTTTTGATGTATTATTAGGACAACCATAATTGTGGAAGCGATATGATGTGTATGAATCAAGGCCCCATGTTGTTATTATTACTTTGGAAAATAAGTTGTACAGGATATTGAAGGTAGCACCACCTACCACCATCTCTTTGGTTACAGCAAAACAATGCAGTAAGCTCGTTTCCAAAACTGGGAAATTTTTTTTCCTAAGGATATGCCCTCAAGGAAAGAAGAAGACAGTGGCCACGACCTCCAGACAGGGCCCCTCTGCACAACAAATACAGATGGACAAGGTCATGGAGGAGTACGAGGACATCTTCACCTCCCCTGCAGGGGTTCCTCTACACTGTCAAGTCAAGAACTCCATCAATCTAACCCCAGGTGCGCCGCTGCCCAATAGAACAATCTATTAACACTCCATTCTTGAGAATGATGAAATCAAGAGGTAGATTTAGGAGCTGTTGTAGAAAGGGCACATCCGTCTGAGTTCATTGCCCTGTGGGAGACCGATCGTGTTGGTACAGAAGAAGGATGGGACTTGGAGACTCTATATTAACTATTGGGCGCTGAACAAGATCATTTTCCGTAATAGATACCTAATCCCACGGATTGATGACCCCCTAGACCAACTTAAGGGGGAAAAATATTTTAGCAAGATCGATTTGAAGTCAGGATATCACCAAGTACCAATCGAACCCTCCTATGTGTGGAAGACTACCTTCAAAGCCAAGGAGAACCTTTTCGAATGGTTGGTTATGCCTTTCAGATTGACGAATGCTCCACCACATCCAACAGGTTCTCCAAACACTGTGGAAACATAAGTTATGTGCCAATTTGGAGAAATGCACATTTGGCATGACCTAGGTTCAGTATTTGGGATACATTATTGATGAATAAGGGGTGCATGTGGATCCAGCCAAGATACAAGTCATTCAGGATTGGCCATCTCCAACCACTCTCACAGAGCTTTGTAGCTTTCTAGGTCTTGCCAACTTCTACCGTAGGTTCATGTTTGGATTTTCTCATATCACTTGGCTCTTGATTCAAGTCACCAAGGGAGGAGCAAAAGTAAAATTCTTTTGGTTTGAATCTCAACATAAAGCATCCATAGAGTTGAAATATGACCTCTGCACGGCACTAGTGCCCGCATTACTAGACTTGCAACAACCTTTTGAGGTCAAGACAGATTCCTCTGACTATGCTATTGGGGTAGTCCTTACTCAACACGGGAATCTAGTGGCATATCACAGTGAGACAGTTTCAGGCACAGTCTGGAAGTATCCTACTTATGACAAAGAGATGTATTCCATTGTGTAGGCCTGCCGATAATGGAAGCATTACATTTTGGGGAAGGAAATGGTCATGCACACAGACCATCGACCCCTACAGTTCATACATACCCAAAGGAAATTGCAGAATGATCACCATCAGAAGTGGTCCACATACCTACAATAGTTCCATTTGAATATCAAATATAAGAAGGGCATCACCAATAATGTTGCAAATTTCCCCAGTCAACCACCGATCATGGCGTTAACCACTATGCTCAACTCTTGTGGGCACGAGACTTCTGATTGGCCACTTCTCTAAAAAAGTGACCCAAAATTTGGCCACACATACTAGACACTCTTGGAGGGTCAGCATGTTCTAGATTTTCACCTCTAGTATGCCCTGTTATTCCACCTGGGCCACCTTTGTGTTTCTTCAAGTGAGCGTGCCAATATGATTTGGGAAGCACACTACAGTTGGGTTGCTGGGCATTTCGGAGCCGAGAAAACAGCAGCAATACTGCAGAAGTATTTATATTGGCTGAATCTTCGACACGATGTCGAGAAGTACATCAGATCATGCACTGCCTACACCATTGCCAAACCAACCATCAAGAAGCAAGGCCTCTATACCCCACTACTTACTCCTAATTGACCTTGCGAATCCATCTCCATGGATTACATGTCAGGCCTTCCTTCCAGTAAGCATCAGAATGATTGTGTTTTTGTGGTCGTCAATAGGTTCTCAAAGATGGCCATTATGGCAGCCTGCAAGAATAATATCACAGCAAAAGCCACAGCTAAACTCTTCTTTGAACGAGTCTAGGCACACTTTGGGATCCCATAGTATATCATCTTAGATCATGACAGCAGGATCCTTAGTACATTTTGGTCCAGTATTTGGTTGATGTTGGACACTAGACTCACTAATTCCATAGCCTTCCATCCTCAAACTGATGGCCAGACAAAGGTTGTTAACAGGATGATTGTACACATTCTGCGCGTGCACAACTCAAAGAATCCATGCACATAGGACGAGATCCTCCCCTATATTCAGCACAGCTACAACCAGGGTCTCCACAGCTCGACTGGACATAGCCCTTTTCATTTGGGATTTGGATTCCAGCCATTGTGTCCCATTGATGTGGCCATGCCATTTGCAGCTGCTCACGTAGATTCGGCTCATGTCCAGTTCAAAACAGATAAGGCAAACAACTTCATTGAGCACATCCAACATATTCGCTAGCAGGTCCATGACATTTTGGATAAATCAAATTCCAAGTACAAGCAGCAACATGATCAACATTGGATGCCACACAAGTTCCAGGTGGGCGACAAAGTCTAGTTGCATTTTCAAAAGGAACACCTTACCGAAGCATATCAGAAACTCAATCCACTCTGGTATGGTCCTTACACCATTGCCAAGGTTGTGGGAGACAATGCATTTGAGCTTAGCATTCCCCCATTCCTTGGCCTGCACCCAGTGTTCAATGTGGACCGCCTTCGGCCATACTTTACACCATTACTAGACACATCCAACATTACATAACAGCTCACACCCACAGAGTCAAATCCAGATTGCATGGAACAAGTTGCAACTAATCGAATCATGGACACACAGATCAAGCACACCCACTAGCAAAATATCCAACTGTATCGAGTTGTCAAAGCAAGCCAACTCCTTCACAAGGCAAGTGGCTCACCAGGGAGCAAGTTCAGCAAAAATTTCCTCATCTCATGGAGGATCTCAACACAATGGGGACCATTTCTTCCTAAGGGGGAGGAATGATCCAGGTGGATATTGGTGGCTACCTTCCAAGTCCACTTGGACCCCCACCATTTTTTCTTTCAGCTTTTAAGTTTCCTTAATTGTAGCACAATTTACTAGTTTTAGCAGTTTTTTGGGTCCTAGACTTCTGAAGCCGTTTGGAGGCCATAAACAACATTTTTTTGGGAAAATTAGGAGAAACATGGGTCCATGGACCGATGTTTCTCTTCCCAGAGTTGTAGTTCTCAGATTTTTCTTTCTAACAAGATATTGTGCACGTCAAACAGAGTTCATATGCCAAAGTTACGAGCCTAGGAAGTTGATGTACCAATTTATCCAAACAGGGCCCACAGTTAAGTGTTTCATCTTCTAGGGTTAGGTTTTTAGATGTTTAGGGTTTTCCATTGTTTATAAACAATAAATAGGCCTTCAAGCCTCATTGTAACATAGTTCAGAGGCATGTAGCTTCCACATCTCTTCTCAAAGATAAGCTACCATCGCCCTAGCTGGTTTATTTCCATTGATGTTTGTAAGCATATTTTAGTATTTTACATTAATGAACTGAAGTATTATTTCCACTACATCTCTGTGTTTATGGTTATCTCGGTAATTTGTTGTGTTCTTGTTTAAATCCGAATCATCAGTTTGGCACATTCACTTGAAGGAACACAAAGGTGTCCCAAGTAGCACAACAGTACATCCTCGAGGTGGAAGCATGAAACTTGCTTTCCTACCATCAACATCTAGTATCTGGCAACTAATTTTGAATTAATGTTGTATAGTTGTGTTCATCCATAGGTCTCATGCCCACAAGAGTTGAATATGGTTTTTAGAGCCACAACTACGGACTAATTGAGGCAATTTTCATCGTGATTGGTGCTATTCTTTTGTATTTAATTTCAAATTGAATTGTTGTGAATATTTTGACCATTTATGATGGCTTTCATTTTATAAATTTCCCTGTGTCTGCATAAATAGAAGAGGTTGGTGATCTTTGTGGATGATCATCTCCTTACCCATAAAATAATGATCCTATTTCTAGCAAGGCCTATATGATGGAATGTATCTCCTTATCATGGGTGGGGTATATTCAAACAGTATCAGAGTGTGCCTTATTGTGATAGTCCATCAAATTTCCTTGTTAAATAACAGTTGCAACAATATGAAAGAACCCAAAGCATTATAAGAGAACCCCAATAGGAATATTTAGTAGAATTTAGCAACGCCCAAGAAGTTGCGAAGCCTTCTTAGAGTAAGCAGGGTATACCAATCCCAAATGATTTAGATATTAGCTAGGTCCACATGCACACCTTGCTCATTGATGATGTAACCTAAATATTGGACCGTATCCATGCTGCAAGAGAATTTTTCAAAGTTAGCACACAACTTGTGTTGTCACAGGTGTGAAGGACCTATCAAATATGTTGTATGTGCTCTGCCAAACTCTTGTTAAATATTGGGATATCATCCAGATATGCAACCAAAAAAGTGTTGTTGAAAGCCCATAATATGTCATCCATCGGCATCATGAAACTTTCTACTAAATTCATCAAACCCAAGGGAATGACAAACCATTCAAAAATACCCTCCTTGGACTTGAAAGTAGTCTTCCACACATGAGTTGGTTTTATTGAAACTTGATGATATCCAGACTTCAAATCAATACTAAAGTACTTTGTCGACTTAAGCTAGTTAATAAGGTCATCAATCTAGGGAATCAAGAACATATTCTTGACTTCGATTTTAACTAGGGGAACTTTGATGTCAAAAATGGACCTCAAAACAAAAAATGAACCAAAAATTTAAGTTTTAAAATAACCAATAGGATTCAATATGATGATGTCATCCCCAGTGTTGTGGGGAAAAATGCCTATGCAGGACGATCCTATCCACCTAAGGTGTGACAGCGCCTTAGCAACAAACGAATACAGCTATTACGATTTCTTTCTTTATGAAATGTGAAAGAGGGGAGATCGGCAGACTTACCATTGTCTTCCAGTTGTCCCTCGATCTAGATCCTCTTCTCTTTGTGTGTCCACAGCTACTCTCCTCCTCGCTTGCTCAAGAGAACAGCTACTTGATTTCCACGAGATCACAAGAGAACAGCTACCTGTGACAAGAGAACAACTACTTGCAACAAGAGAAGAACAGAACACAAAGGCAAATATTCATATTCATAAAAGATTCAGGATTAGAAGTAAATCAAATACACTAATGCAATCATATAAAATACACCAGCATATAGGAAAGAATCAAGATAGCTTTATTGATTGATAACAGGGTTCAGGAAGAGATACAACCCAAAGGGCTCCAATCCAGTATCTCCTTCCCAGCAGAATAGAACTCCTTCTCAGCTCCCTTCAAAGCATTAAGCACCCAATGTTTCCAGTCTCAAACCAACAGCAATTCTTTGCAATAACCAAATTCCAGCCTCTAGATCTCATGGAGGAGAGATCCTTATATAGATGTTTTGGAGAGAGGATGAGTCAGCTTGAGATCTGACTAGTGTCCTCTCCCTCTCTCATTTCTTGAGTCCACTTGGAGGTTCTTGCTTCCACTTGGAGATTTGGAACCTCTTACTCATCACCAGTCGAATTCCTTGATGCAAGTGTCATTTTGGAAGCTTCCTGGGCATTGACACATTGAGGAATGAGCCTGCCACTTGTCCAATTACGCTCAGTGCAGGTAGCCATTGTTGGAGTTGACATTCAACGCAAGTAGACAGTGGAGCAGTTGACATTCAGCGCAGATGCTCAGTGGAGCAGTTGACATGATCCAGAATTGGCTTGTTTTTGAGTGTTTTCAGGTGGAGAACTTCTGTGAATTGCTGTGGTTAGTTTGCCTTGTTCCTCTAGGGGTAGGAACAACATGCTTAGGGACTTTGGATCCCTTAGATTATGGACATTTCATGCTCAATGCTGTAAGGCACAAAAATTTCTATAACAGTTGCCCGCTAAAGTATGAGGCCGTTTATCGGGTGAAATGCTTTATCCAGGAGGGTCCGAAGTTCATCCATCTGCTGGGAGGAGACCTGTAATAAAATACAATACAATACATTATGATTCATACTGCTTTCATGATCTAGCTGAGGCGGGCATTCCCATGCTCAGCTTTATAAATTCATTTTTGTACATAGAACAGACGATCGTCTGATGGTAGACTGATAATTTTGGCGAAATTATCATCCTTTGAGTAGGATGATCATCTGCTGCAATGATGTACATGTCAAATGTCTTTATTTTTCCTGAATATATATCGCAACCCGGATGGATGAAACCAGATCCGGGGTCTTCAAACTCGTTCGATCTTCACTCTAAGTACAAGTCGATCCATGTGAGAATTGCGCTGAAGTCGAACATGGAAAGACATCGCTTGATTACCGGTCAATGATGTAAACCGTTAACAAGCGCGAGAGGAATCACTGATAATGATAATGACCCTCAAGGTACTGCAGTACAATTCACGTGGTGTGAATAAAGGACTTGGCCTCGAACACCACGCAAAATCTTCTGGTCGAAGGTCATTGATGTATACCTGTCGCCGAAAGTGAGAAACTTGCCATTGAGGCATGCAAGCTTCAAAGTACTGAAGGGGTTGTTCCTAGATCAACTTCTTGGATAATGAGCTGATGTTGAAAAGAAGCGATCCATCAAAGGAGGGCCTTGATGAATCCCACATCAGTGACACGGAACGGAGCTAATGATTTTAATGGAGGTGAAAACGATCTGTGACATATGATTCAGGGTGGCGGTCATGAATGGATGAAGGATAATGTATGGCAGTGGATGGGACCCGGTTGACTCTTTCTGAATGACTTCTCTTGAACATATGGCGACACTGATGCGATGGATCGGTAGCATTACCCCAAATATGGATGGTATGGCGAGACCATGGTGATGTGACCGGTGAATGAAACAACCCAACCCGATTGTGATACGGAGGAAAAGTGTCATGTTCAAGAGCGACCTGGTACCATCAAAGTTTTCTTGATTTTTTCCCAATTTTCCCCAGTCATTGCTGACCAGTACCTCTTTATTTTTGTCAAGCTTGAGGAGGATAACATATGCTTGTTCTATAACCTGCCCTTCGGGCAAGCCCATCGCTATGTTTTAACGAGCTTAGCGATAGTGAAACTCGTTCTCGTCTAAAGACAAGTTTGTCGCTATTTAATCATTTTAGTGAGTCTAACGACAAGGATAACTCGGTCCTTTTCATTTTTAGAGAGTCTGAAAAGGTACATAAAGTTAACTCCAAAAATCATTTTTCGTCATCTAATCCCTTAAGTCCGAAAAAGTATAAAACAATACAGAAGGGATGAGTTTTCGATATCTTTAACGAGCCGAACAAAACAAGCGCTCGATCTTTTTGTGCAATAATCCCTCAGGTCCAAAAAGATTAAAATCTAGAGGAGGGATAGCTCTTCCTGTCCTTTAACGAGCTGGAAGGCCAAAACTCGGCAATCTTTTCATATTTTACGAGTCAATTGAAAAGAGCTTAAAGAAGACTCGTCTTTTGAGGAACGAGTGATAAACAGGGATAGCAATTGATTCCAGGTACAGGTTGGAATTTTCCAATCACGGCAGTGTCACAAGGATGGCTAGGTGAAATCACTCTTCGCAGCTGTTCCTCAAAATGGGTAAACAATCATATGGAGGTGAACGATCGGCCAAATGAAAAGTGGAGGTGGCAGGTGCAAACACGACCAAGGCTTTAACGGCTGATAAAATTACGATCACAGTGGTTATTTACCGGGGTAGGTTCATTTTTTAATGAGCTTGAACTCTGGAGGAAACTCTTGCTCACAATCGCTTTTCTATTTTTTAACGAGCATAAATTCCGTGTTAAAACTGCTCGATATCGCTTTTCTATTTTTTAACGAGCATAAATTCCGCATTAAAACTGCTCGATAACCCAGTCATAAGATAAGAGTGTCTCATCAAGATTCTATTTTTTATGGAGCTTCATCTCACTAAGCTTTGCTCCTGATCCTTTCTTTATGCAAGTTTGGAAACGGCTAATCCTACGAGTTTAAAGGGTTAGACCTACAGGTTTAAAGGGAGGACCTAAAAATTTAAAAAATAAATAGTCGCCCCTTGCTTGCACTCCAAAAGGTTTGCATGCCCCCAGGTATAAAACAGAGTTTCAAGGTTACCTCTACTTCTCTTCCGTCAAAACATTTGTTTTAACGAGAGAGGCTTACCTCTTTCAGGTTACCCAAAGATTGTCTCGTTACTCTTTCAAACAAAACACTTCCTCGGCAATGTCTACCGAAATAGACAAGGGTGAATGACTCTGGTGCCAAACACGTAACTTTGACAAAAGAATCCTATTCTAGAACAACCCCTCTTCCAACCACGGACGGGGTACGGACTAGTCATATTCTCCCGCGGAAACCTACCCTATACCCAAAGTTTCCTGCCGAAGCAGGCCAGGACGCATGCCCCCTGGGTTCCAGTCATATCCTCCCGGATTACTCGTGCTCATCAGGAGGACGGACCGTGGGTTGAGACACTTCTTGCATGAATAGACCATTTAGGGATGGTACATGACTATTTGCGATGCGTGATCCGGGGAATGAAAGTTGGTCTACGAGCTTGACCATTCTTCCTTCATGCGGAAAACACATTACTCTAAAGAGTGAGGAGATTATAGCTCCCATGCAATATATATAGTCTCGTCCAAGGAGTAGGTTATAATCCAAGGGTCCTTGAACGACCATCACGTTCATTTGAACGGTCTTCCCTTTCAATGTTATAGGCACATTGGGGAGGATCCCTAAAGGTTGACTGGTTCCTTTATCAAAGCCCGATAGACTTCTCATCTCAGGCAAAAGCGCTGGTGAACCAAGCGCTTTCCAAGCAATAGAGGAAAGGATACTCACAGATGCCCCCTCATCAATGATAGTGCTAGCCATTACCATTCTGTATATTTGACAAATAATTCTGAATGGTATACTGGCTGGCAACCGGGGTCTGCCTAGTTGGTTCCAATCAAAGGACACAACCAGGTTGCTTGGTGGTGGGACCGAATATACGGCCGGATATCGCTCCGATGAACTTCCTTCCTGCGATAAAGGAATGGTGGCATTGCCCCCTTGATCATCAGAGTCAGTGCTAATGAAGAGAATTTGGACGGTGTCGTCTTTATTCTCCTCTGTGATGGTGTCATTCGAAGATGGAGCCTCTGAAGGCAAAACCGGGTCAACTGCCATATCAACCTTTTGACTTTCGTCAGGCATGGATCCAGACGGTTCTTCTTCAATGACAGATGCTTTGGCTGACCACCTAAGTGGCTCAGCCGGATTCTCAACTAGTGAGGGACTTGGCAGGAGTCTTTGATATCCAGGAGGGAGATGCGCTCATAAAATCGGGCGATCTTCCAGAACTCTTTTTGCCTCATCTAAGAAGGGACAACGGTGGATGGCGTGATCGTCTTCACACAGTCTACAGGAAAATTTAGTTCTCCCGCTCTGTCCTGGAGCTTCACTCCCACTAGTTGACGGTGAGCAATCGGCATGGCTATCAGAGGTCGATGCTACCGAATTGTGGAAACGAGGGGACCAGTCCCTTAGTATCCGCGGGATACAGGGACAATCTCTATGGAAGTGGTCTCCCTGGCATATGACGCATGGCGATTTAGGCCTTACGAGTGCGGTGTGTGGATTTTTGTTAGATGACACTTGTTTGCCCCTAGTCGCCTTAGGCTCCTTCTTCTTCTTTTCTTTCTTCTTCTTCTCCTTCTTCTCCTTAGGAACCTGGTTTTTAATTCGACCAGTCCCTTCAAGCAAAGAGGAAGGAGGGGAGGAAGATGAAGTTGAAGGCTGGGAGGCAACTCTTGTCTGATCTAACTGTTGACTCGACTATTCAGGAATGGTGGTGTTCTGAACGACACTGGTTGAAAAGAGCCAAACTGGTAGGCCAATTGTCAGTCCTGGAAGCGACAATGTAGCCATGTGGGGTGCACCAACATCTCCCCAAGAGGAGAAGGGACTAGGATTTTCATCAAAAGGAATTCCTTGGTTGGTGTGCTCCATCTTTTCAACCTAAAGATCAACGCAGGAATTAAAGGGTGATTGTTTCGTTTAAAATAAATTGTTAACGACGCTTTAGACACAACTTGCTTTTTCAGTTTTAAAGAGTCGAGAAAAAGCTAAAGATGACTCTAGTCTCCTTCGATGTTTTAACGAGCCCGAAGTGACAAATGCTCAGATGGACTTTTTCTGTTATAGAGTCTGAAAAAGGCCAAAAGAAACTGCTCTGGAGTTCTAGCCAGAGGGTGTGCCAAACTTTTCGCAAAACCGCAGAATACTTTTTAGGGTATGGGCGGTCAATCTTCGTGAATGTTGTGTTCACTGCATTGCGATCAGTAGGGCGGCCGACACGGCTTCCTAAGGATAAAATATATATGCCTATAGGGGTCTCCCAATATATACACGACGGTACGTGGGAGCACAATCCGTACTAGCGCTATCGTCCCTCAGGAGGAATCACCCACCTTCCACGAGATCGACAGTCACTAGGCTTAACGACGTCGAAACACGTCTCTAGCCTAGACCTCTATGTTGTGCGTTATGTTACAAAGCGTTGTTAGGTTCATTCAGTTTATTTTAGGTTGATATTTTTAAAATTTTCCTTTCAAGGTTCACCACGAGATGTATGATACAACTTCCTAAATGCAGTCTAAGATGATAAGCAAGCTTTACAATCTTTCAACTTTGAAAATCCTAGCTACTAAGGAAAAAGAATAACACTATCTTTTCTCAAAGAGCAATCAACACACTCTAATGCACTTTCCCTAAATCCAACATGCAAACTATCAAATGCAAAATGCACAATGCAGGTGTTTGTTTTCCACTTTCTTAGTATAAATGCCTACAAAGAAAGCTTTTTGCACAACTTTGAATTTGCTTTTAAAAAGATCAATACAAACAAGTTCACTTTCTTCGAAATCAACAAGGGTAGAAGAGATTACAATCACTTTGCGATTTTCGAAATAAAGACTTGTTTTGACACTTTGAAAGAGACAAATTCAAACCAATAAGCAAAAGTAAATCTATAATCAATCTGAAAACAGCCAATGAACTCTCTTCTAAGATCACTATCAATCAGATCTGAATCAAAGGCTACAGGATGACTACTTTACTCATGCAAAGGAAAACTGTAAATGACGCCACAAACACATAAAAACATTCACAGTCTTTTTGTACAAAAAAGAGGCGGAATCTAAGCAAAGAAAAGGTGTTATCAGACTGGTACCTATGCTGGTTAAAGGCTACAAAAAACAGAGATCAAAACAGGGCAATAGACAGCAAAGAACCCCAGCTGCACAAAGCCACACTGGATCAGCGCAAGTCTAACACTGTGGAGTTGACATTCAGCGCAGGTAGCCTTCACGGGACCTGCGTTGAAATGCAGACTGCCTTCACAGTGCCTGCGCTGAAAGAGAAACTCTCGTTTCCCTTGGTTTCTGGGTCACAAAATGCTCAAAAATCAACTGTTTCAGGCCAAATCAGAAACACAAGCAAGGTATAAACAGAGGGATGCTTTGAGAGGGTACTAAAGACTATCACAAGGATCATCAAATCATTTGTGGATCTAGTTTAGATTATAGACAAGTCCAGCAACTGGATCAAAGCAGCAACTTTCTACTTTGCATCCGGGAAAGATGCAATTCGATAGTTGCTGTCAAGTCTATGAAGTAAACAAATGACGGAAACACAAATGAAATGAATAAACAAGTTCTTCCCCAGCGGAGTCGCCAATTTGTTGTGGGGAAAAATGCCTATGCAGGACGATCCTATCCACCTAAGGTGTGACAGCGCCTTAGCAACAAACGAATACAGCTATTATGATTTCTTCCTTTATGAAATGTGAAAGAGGGGAGATCGGCAGACTTACCGTTGTCTTCCAGTTGTCCCTCGATCTAGATCCTCTTCTCTTTGTGTGTCCACAGCTACTCGCCTCCTCACTTGCTCAAGAGAACAACTACTTGATTTCCACGAGATCACAAGAGAACAACTACCTGTGACAAGAGAACAGCTACTTGCGACAAGAGAAGAACACAACACAAAGGCAAATATTCATATTCATAAAAGATTCAGGATTAGAAGTAAATCAAATGCACTAATGCAATCATATAAAATACACCAGCATATAGGAAAGAATCAACATAGCTTTATTGATTGATAACAGGGTTCAGGAAGAGATACAACCCAAAGGGCTCCAATCCAGCATCTCCTTCCCAGCAGAATGGAATTCCTTCTTCAGCTCCCTTCAAAGCATTAAGCACCCAATGTTTCCAGTCTCAAACCAACAACAATTCTTTGCAATAACCAAATTCCAGCCTCTAGATCTCATGGAGGAGAGATCCTTATATAGATGTTTTGGAGAGAGGATGAGTCAGCTTGAGATCTGACTAGTGTCCTCTCCCTCTCTCAGTTCTTGAGTCCACTTGGAGGTTCTTGCTTCCACTTGGAGATTTGGAACCTCTTACTCATCACCAGTCGAATTCCTTGATGCAAGTGCCATTTTCGAAGCTTCCTGGGCATTGACACATTGAGGAATGAGCCTGCCACTTGTCCAATTATGCTCAGCGCAGGTAGCCTTTGTTGGAGTTGACATTCAACGCAGGTAGACAGTGGAGCAGTTGACATTCAGCGCAGATGCTTAGTGGAGCAGTTGACATGATCCAGAATTGGCTTGTTTTTGAGTGTTTTCAGGTGGAGAACTTCTGTGAATTGCTGTGGTTATTTTGCCTTGTTCCTCTAGGGGTAGGAACAACATGCTTAGGGACTTTGGATCCCTTAGAATATGGACATTTCATGCTCAATGCTGTAAGGCACAAAAATGTCTATAACACCCAGGGGAGAATATTTTTGAGGGAAATTAACAAAAATACTTTTTTTAATTGTATTTTCATTTTATCTCCATATATTTTACTCAAATGTCAAGTATAGAAGCTCGTTTTCCAACGAGTACCCACTCTGCATACTTTTGACTAGACCTGCATCGAAATAGATTGGACATACATGAAAAATATGTGTTGAATGTGTTTTTCATGTATTTTCAATTTTTTTCGATGTGCATATACTCAAAATTATGTATAGTGGGTACTCGTTGGATGTAGAAATTAATTCTGCATCTAACGAGTTTTTATACGCGAAATTTGAGTAAAACTACAAGGATATGAGCCAAAAATACAATAAAAAAATTAGTTTCCTTTATTCTTCTTTAAAAATTCATAACTCTTATTTTATTATTTTATCTATTATTTTGTAATTTTCCTTAGGAGGCCCATTTTAGACCTAAAACTTCCCTTAATGGTTCAGAGTTCAATAAAAATGCAAAGTCTCTAGATCGTGTCTTTTACTCTAGTACAATTTGGCTCCCACATGGTGAGGAACTTGGTTGTATGTGCCTTTATTGTAGTATCTCTTGGATCTGTTGCTTGATTTCATTAGTTTCCAAAAGAGAGTAGTGGTATATTGGCGCATTTGGTAGAGGTTTGTTGGCAGTTATATCGATTGAATGCTTGACCTAATAGTGCAAAGGTACCCCTGTGGGTGAGGAGAAGATGTATTTGTACACTTCCATAACCTTATCCACTTGAATTTGCTGCATGGAGGAGCCATGTCTAGATTCCATGGGTGTGGCCACAATATTCTCTTTACTTTGAGAGGAAATCAAGAAGAAGACAAATTTTCCAATTTGGGATATGACCTCACTACATTGCTTAGAAAAGATCAAGGAAATGGTAGTAGGTGGAGCTACCTCTGGAATCCGTTATAGCTTTCTACCCAAAGTAATAATAACACTATGAGGTATAGACTAATATAAAGCATGATTCTTCCACAAGTATGGTTGGCCGAATACAACATAAAAAACATCAAGGACAATGTCATCACACAATACCTCATCTGTGAAAGGCTTGATGATGTAGGGCAAGTGACATCGTTGGATGATGCAGAGATATCACCCATGGTGAAGCCACTTGATGGTGTATGTGTATGAGTGTTTTGTTGTCGACAATCCCAATTGATTAATGACCTTTGTTGAGATTATGTTCTTTTGACTCCCACAATCAACAATGAAATGTAGCGGAGCACCCTTCACCTACATTTGTGAGTGAAAGAGATGCTCACATTCCTCCATATATTTGGGCTCACATTGTTGGACCTTGGTAGCAACAATGCTAGCATTGGGTTCCACATCAATGATCTATTTCGCATTGTCTAGGTCTAGTTCAGATTCTAAACCTATGTCTAACTCTAAATCTTTTAGCTCTCCCACTAGTGATTTCTTTGCATGACATTCATTTTTGTTGTGAGTGGTGCTCTTTTGAAACTTGCACCACTTTGTTTTGTATTTATTTGTATTTCTTTTACCATTCTTTGTTTGTGGCTTCGATGAGTTTCCTTGGAGTGGTCTAGCTTAGATATATCCTTGTTTTTGCAGTTGGGGATGCCCTTGCCATGAATCTGCTATGAATGATTCATAGATCCAAAATCGCGTTTCTTTTATTTAAATTTATGCTTGATTTTAACAGCATATCAGTATGTTATTCCAAGCATGGATATTTCTAGGAAATCCATTCCTTCTAGATGTATTGTTGCAAAAATCCATGGTACAAGAGCACCATATTTTCTCAAATTCCTTGATACCCATCTTACTACACAAGGTATGTGTGAACTCTAGCACTACTTCATAGCTTCCAACAGGGTAATATTGTTTCTTAACAACATCCCTAAAAACCTTCTAAGTGGGTGAAACTAAAAATAGTGTGGATTCCTAATTGGTCCTTTTCTCATAGTAAGTTTCCCACCATACCTTGAAATGGGAGGCAGCCTTAAGGAGCGCAAAAGTAATATTTTCTCTATCAAAAAAATATGGACTAAAAGAATATCCTGCTAGAAAATTTAACCATTTGTCTAGAGCATCTACATCTATGTAGCCTTAAAATATAGGAATATCAAATTAACTTGTGCTTTAAATGGGGTGGAACCTCCGAAGTTTACACTGGATGAATATGTGACACCTATTTGTATCCATTGAAGGATCTAGGAAAAATTATACATCATCTTGTTCCTTTGAAGCTCAAGGGCTTCTTTGAGCAATAGTTTGGTAGGATCTCCTTCTCCCTTTTCTTTCTCTTCTTCCAGCATGGGAGGCCATTAGGTTCAGCAAGGATATTCATGCAAGGGATCAAGCAATTCAATATCGAACTCCTTATACCCAACAATCTTGAGGACATGCATAGAAGCATAGAGAAATAGAAGATCGATATAATACCATTAATCTGAATTTATAAAGGGAACAAAATTAAATACAAACCTAAACCCAAAACACAATGATATAGTGAAACTTCACCTCAATTAATAAATGAAATTGTTTGAAATTGTATATGCATAATTAAATAAAATTAGCTCAAATGGTGGTATCATATGTTTGAGAAGAAATTTGATGGCTACGTACCTTTTTTAATTATGTTACAATGAGGTTCGAAGGAATTTATATCATGAAAAATAGATGAGAAGCTCTAAACATCCAAGAACCTAACCCTAGGAGATGAAGCATGAAAGGCTAATGGGCCCCCAGTGGGGTAAGTTAGATCGTCAACTTCCTGGGGTCATAATTGTGACATACAATATCCCTTTGGTGCACATGATGGCCTATTAGAGAGGTATATACTAGGAATGAAACTTCCAACTTCCAATGGTTTTATATAATTGATGTTAGCCTGTTTCCCCAAAAAATGTTGTTTAGAGCCTCGAAACTGCTCCGTAAGTTTAGGACCTAAAAACTGCCAAAATAGAAAATTTGTCTTGTGATCTAGAGAATAGGTTGGTGGCCACCTGTTATTGGGAAATCTAGTGTCTATGCAGAGCTGCTAGCCCCACTAAGGCTGGTAGCTACCTTAGAAACAAACAAACTAAAACCACTTTCGTTTTCCTTTATGAGAAGTAGATAAGAAGGGAAAAAAGGAGACCAACCTCTATCTTGCGCTTGGTTCCTTGCTTCATTCGTCTCCCTTCTAATAGGTCTTTTCCACTCGCTTCCTCATCTACCCAGCTTCAAATAGAACCTGTGGAATCAAAGCAGCATAACACTATACAAGAACATAGATCTACTATCATAAACAATATAGGACCAGATATATATTGACCACACAAATGCATATATCATCAATCATACAAGAATGTGGAGGAAAACTTGAATAGATTTATTAATAATAAAGAATAGAAAAGAGGATTACAACCAATTCTTATGACCCAGCATCATCCTCTTAGCAAGAAAGCCCTTATTCACCTCATGAAAAGCTTAGATCACCCAACACTATGATGTTGCACCAAGAAACCAACAGCACTTCCTTACAAGATACAAAATTCCAGCCTTCAAACCTCTGGATCTCTGGGATGAGATATATATATATAGATATTTCCAGAGGTGTGAGTCAGCTCTGGGTTTTTTATTAGTGTCTTCTCTCTGATAGTTCTTGATTCCACTTGGAGATCTCATTGATATCTTACTCATCCTTGGGCGATTCTGAGAGGCAAGTGTCACAGGAGAAGTTTCTGGAAGATTCCATGATCATCCACCTATCAAACTGTCTCCACCACTTGTCTATTCTCTTCCATCACACCCTATAGAAGGAATTTTCAGTACGCATCGCACCTCCCGTGTGCATTTAGGTGGGATGCATCTCACCCTCAGCACTGAGCAATCAGTATGGTCCAGTTTTGACCATTTCTGAGTAGTTTTTCATGGAGAACATCTAGGAGATGATGTAATCAGCTGACCTTGTTTCTTTAGATTGTTAAGCAACACTTTTAGAGACTTAGGAGCCCTTGGTTTATGGACATATATGATTGGGGTTGCAGTGCCCAAAAATTTCTGTTGCCCCCTAAAGCATGAGGTCGTTAATATTTTGATGTCGGGTGAAATGCTTTATTATGAGGATCCGAAGTTTTTTCGAGCTGGAAGGTGACCTGTAATAAGATACAATACAATACATTATCTTCATAATATTTTCATGATCTAGCTAAGTCGAGCATTCTCATGCTCATCTTTATAAATTCATTTTCATGTACATAGGACAGAAAATCGTCTGCGTGCAAACTGATGATTCTGGTAGAGCCATCATCCCTTAGTTTGGATGATTATCTGTGCAGTAATGATGTACATTTGATGTCTTTATTTTCCTGAATATATATCACAACCCAGATGGATGAAACTAGATTCGGGGTCTTCAATCTCGTTCAATCTTTACTCAAAGTACAAGTTGATCCATGTGAAAGATGTTCTGGAGTTGAACATGGAAAGACATCGCCTGATTACCAGCCAATGATGTAAGCTGTTAACATGCGCGAGAGGAATCACCAATAATGATGATGACCCTCAAGGTACGACAGTAAAATTCATGTGGTGTGAAAAAGGGACTTGGCGTCGAACACCATGCAAAATATTTCAGTTGAAGGCCATTGATGTAAACTTGTCGCCAGAAGTGAGAAACTTGCCATTGAGGCATGCAAGCTTCAAAGTACTGAAAGGGTTGTTCCTAGATCGACTTCCTGGATAATGATCTGATGTCAAAAAGAAGCGATCCATCATAGGAGGGCCTTAATGAATCCCACATCTACAACACGGAATGAAGCAAATGATTTTAATGGAGGTGAAAACGATCTGATGATATAAGGTTCAGGGTGGCAGTCATGAAAGAATGGAGCGTGAATGTACTACAGTGGATGAGACACGGGTGAATTCTCTAAGCGACTTCTCTTGAACATACCGGCGACACTGACATGATGGATTGGTAGCATTAACCCAAAATGTGGATGGTGTGATGGACCAATGGTGATATGACCAGTGAACGGAACAACCCAACCTGACTTGGATGCGGATTGAAAGTGTCATGTTCAAGAGCGACTTGCTACCAATAAAGTTTCTTCAAGTTTTCTTCCCAATTTTTCCCCAGTCATTGATGACCAGTACCTATTTATTTTTGTCAAGCTTGAGGACGATAACATATGCTTGTTTTATAATTTTCCCTTCGGGCAAATCCATCGCTATGTTTTAACGAGCCTAGTGATAGTGAAACTCGTTCTTGACAAGTTTTTCGCTATTCGGTTTTAATGAGTTTAACGACAAAGATAACTTGGTCCTTTTCAATTTTAGAGAGTCTGAAAGGGACGTAAAGAAAACTATAACAATCCTTTTTCGTAATATAATCTCTTAAGTCTGAAAAAGTATAAAATAATACAAAAGGGATGAATTTTCGGTAATTTTAACGAGCCGATAGCACTTCCGGTCACTTTAACAAGCTGGAAAGGCCAATTACTCGGCAATATTTTCATATTTTACGAGTCACATGAAAAGATCTTAAAGGAGACTCGTTTTTCGAGGAACGAGTGATAAATTCAGGTAGCAGCTAATTTCAGGTAAGGTTTGGAATTTTCCAATCACGGCAGTGTCCCAAGGATGGCTAACAGGATCACTCTTCGCAGTTGTTCCTCAAAAAGGGTAAACAATCAAATGGAGGTGAATGATCGGCCAATACAGAGTGGAGGTGATGATGAGAACACGACCAAGGCTTCAAAGGCTGATGATAATGCATTCACGATGGTTATTTACCATAAATTAGTTCATTTTTTAATGAATGAGCTTAAACTCTGGGGGAAACATTTGCTCACTGCTTATGTTTAATTTTTAATGAGCTTGAACTCCACAAAAAAACTGCTCGAGGCGGGTCTATTTTTTAACGAGCTTGAACCCTGCGGTAACACTGCTCATAGCGGGTTTATTTTTTAACGAGCTTGAACCCTGTGGTAACACTGCTCATGGCAGGTTTTTTTTTAACGAGCTTGAACCCTGCGGTAACATTGCTCGTGATAAGTTTGCATGCCCCCAAGCTTCATTGCATTCAACTTGGTGATTGGAATGAAGGTTTCCCTTTGAGATCTTTGAAAGACTCGACTTGGAAAGGGAGTTGTTTCATTTTTTAATGAGGTTGAAACAAGATAGGAATTGTCCTCAGAATCCACTGTATTTATAGTATTTGATAGAAAATCAAAAACTAAAGGATGATTAAGGTCACTGGAATAATATCCGTGGTAATCCGAAAGATGGGAATGATGGTGGTAATCTTCCCATGGTGCCTCTCCTAACATCATTGACTGAACGATTCCTTTGTCTGTAGAATGTAAATGCGACCAAGGATCTGAAGAGGTACCATATTCCTTAGACCTATCTATCCAAACACTTGATGAGCGTTGATTTGGGTTTGTCCCCTGGCCAAGAAAATTGATTGCTACAATATTTCTAAAATGGCGATGACCCATGCTGTCAAAATGTTCAGGAATCTTTTAAATCCGTTAGACATAGAAGATTTCATCATGCCGGCGATGGCATGATAGGTACGACAAGCACAAAATTGACAAAGGTTACATCTAAGAAAGCCTTGTTACACTAAAAAATGTCACAATGACCATTTACAGTTAGTATGGCTCTATCAACAGTCATGCTATCCTCTTAGGCAAGTCTTATGCCTCTGCTCTCCATGTCAAACTCCAAAAAGAGAGAAAGTCTTTATAAATGTATTTATCTCTGGGTACGCAGGTTCTCTCAACCTTACCTGCGGGTACGCACCCAATGTTCACAAAAGCTGCGTCTTTGGACGCTCTGTATGTAAAGGGGCAGGTGCGTCCCCCTGTAAAGGTCAAAATGCGCAAGTTTCATCTTTAAAAAGTTACTTGTGGTCATTTCTAGAGCATTCTAGAAGGTTGTTCGATGTGTATTGAGCACCTCCAGATGGTTCATGCACCCCTACCAAAGAGGAACTTATCCCATCAATAAGGGAGCTATCCCATCCAAAGAGGGGATTATCCCATTGATGGTGGACCTGATTAACTTCCTCTTGAGCACTATAAATACAGGCATTGGGCCAGAAGGAGGGGAGGTTGGAAGCTAAACATTTCTAAGGGTAGATGCTGCAGGAATTAGGACTCCCATTTAGAAGCTTGTGAGGAGAGATTGCCATCTTTGCTTGTTCTATTTGGAAGTGGGTGAGCTTTTTCAAAGTAAAGGAGAACTCTTGATGGACCCTAGGAGGGACTTGCACAACACCAAGGCTCAGGTTGTATTTGTTCCTTTTGTTTCCTATTAATGCAAATGAGTCCATTCTTCTCAATAACTTGTTATTTATGAGTTGTTTCATGTACTCCTTGGTCTATGTGTTAAATATGTTTTATTCTATGAGATTATCAAGTGCTATTTAATCGTTTGATTGTTAGTGGATGCAGGTTTCAAAGTGAAGGAGGAGCTCATCCGGATCAGCGGAGCTGGACTGCTACAACAGCGTTGGACTACAGGTAGGATCTAAACACTTGATTTCGTATATAGTAAATGCATGTTTAGAGAAGGATTGCTCTTGTTTGTCTTGTTTGTCACTAGAGAGTCTTAGGCTCCTAGGGAGGTTGGTTGTGTCCGCACAATCGACTCTTTCTGCCTGACAAATTGGCGACTCCGCTGGGGATCCATTGATGTGAAAGTCTTTTCCTTTGTATGCAACTTTGCTCTGAGAAAAGTCATTTATTTTCTGGTTTTTGGCTCTGTGACTTTGTTTTTGGGTGGGTTAGCTTAGGGTTAGATTCAATTTAGTTTTTCTTGAATTTTCCAGTAGGACGCACCCTCTGAGTATTGCACAGTGCGTCCCTGGACGCACTGTCGCTGTGTGCACAGAGCGGGCCCGCATTTGTCTTAACTGGTTGCCTGCGTCCCCTGCTAAAATTTAAGAAAATTCCATTTTTGCATTTTTTCTCTTAGATTTTGCTTTTTCTTAGTTTTTACTGCCCAGATCCATTAGTCTCTTGTCAAAGATCTTCACCTGAACTTGTTTCGATAGCATTGAGTGTTTTAGTGGATTTCATAGAAGTTTAAGCCCTAGGGTTTGATTTTTTAGTAGGTCTTGTAGTGACTTTGGCGGTAGAAGTTGTCAAGCCTTAGATCTCTCTGGTTTTGTCAGCATTCTTAGAAGTCAGACCTGTCGTAAAGTCTACCTGTGAGAGCAACTTACCTTTGAGTTGTCTCTTTGGCAAATTTCGAAGTGCTTGTTGATTAAGTATTGAATTCCATTTTACAAAAAGAACAAAAAGATTTGAGTTTTGTTTTGACTAGTCTTTTGATTTTGCATTAGCTGGTCCTTGACTTGATTTTGGTCAAGTAAAACAACCTAGAATCATCTTTGTAGGCTTTTGCCTCGTTAGGTTTGCTTAGAATAAATTTCTTTTTGATTTACTTGTGAGTCAAGTTTTCATAGATTTTATAGCTTTTGAGATTGATTTTCGTTAAAATAGATTTATATGCTTTATTAAATAAGAGAAAATACAAAAACATCTCCTTTGAAAAGTTTTGTTTCAAGTAGCTTTAAAGAGTTTTGAAAGAAAAAGAGTTTTTCGTGCACGTAAGGAGTGGTCATGTTTGTATGCTTGGAAAGATAAAGAGAATTGTTTCTTTGATTGTCTTTACTAAGAAAGTTGTTTTCTATAAAATTTGCATCTCTCAACTCTCTTAGTTAGGAATTTCATTGAAAAAGGAAAGTAGCGTAAATCATCTTAGGTGCATCTTTGTAGTGGTTTGAGTCGAGTCTACACACCATTGGTTTCACTTCCGCTACCTTTTGTCTTTAAGAAAAACCATAAAATTAACGCTTAAAGTAAAATCAACGTAGTAACTTTTATTTACTAGGGCTCTGAAACACCAATTTAGATCAGGCTAGTGTCTTGGAGTAGGTGAGTAATTAACTCTCCAAGACAACAAAACCAAACAAGTAGCTTATCTTGTGATAGAATAAATCCAATTGTCTCATTTGTACTCTGGGAAAGCTCCTCTTAAAGGAGAAGCACGAGCTTGTGTCCGAACCAGTGAGGGGATCAATCCCCCCTCATTGGGAACGACGCCAGACACGCACGTATTACAAACGGTAAACCTCGGATTAACCATTTTCGAGGAGCCAGGGGTCACTTGTCGGTAAACCTTGGATTATTGTCAAGGAACCGGCAAGGGGATTGAGCTTGATACTCTGCCCTTGCGTGCTGTCGGAGTGTAGACTGTTCCCCCAGGTGCATTTGTTGCGGTTGGTAACCTTAGTGACCATTATCTTTAGGATTCTACCGAGGTGACGGTGGAGGGAAGATCCCACTGTACCTGGAGCAGACGTCGGCTAGACTCACTTGGATTTTCCGGGGGGTTCACTTCACTCGAGACGGTTAAAGTGGAGGAACTTGTGCCGGTCTATTCATTAAGCAGGTTGCCGGGGTAACTGTTCCACCTGCCACTTCTGTACTGAATCCGGCGATGTTGGGCTTCATCACCAACTAGTGTTTTCGGTCTGGAAGGCTACTGTTTGTGCTTGGTTTGACGCCCTAGATTCTTTAGGCGTGTGATTCAAATTTGTTTGGTTCTTTAGAGACTTTAGGTGGTTTGATTTGAGATTTTACTTTGTTTTCGTGTGTAGTAGTTAAAAGTTTTTAGCTGTGGCGGAATTACCGAGATAGTCCCGTAGACTTCGGGGCCAGTCTCCTGAAGTTGTTTCTGTGGCCGAATTGATGAGAAGATCCCGTAGACTTAGGGGTGAACCTCCTCGAGACGACCCCAGCAATCTAGAAGGTTTGAAGGTCCTTGTAACTCCTCCTAGTGGCAGTAGAGTAGGTTCACCTGAAGAAGGAGAATCTTCCTTGGTAGTCCATTCAGATTACCAAGGTTTAGAGACAGGTTATAATCCCGAAGCTGTTACAGTTTCTGAACTTGTTGGTAGTTTTTCGTCTGCTAGTGATACAGGCGAAGAACCTGAAATATCTGAACCTGTTACTCCGACTTCTAGTGTTCCAGATTCACCAAGAGTAGAACGAGTTATCACCGAAAATCTTCCTACTGGTCTGATTGCTATAGAAGAACTTGCTCCAGAGGAAGAAATAGGTGTCTCTAACCTTGAAGATCAACTTACTATTGATCTCAGGGAGCGTGAATCTATCTTTTACAGTCCTCCTAGAAGTACTACTTGGTACCTTTCGTTAACCAATTATTTAGACAGCTCAGGGGTAGGTTTTTCTACACCTCGTACTCCTTTTCCACCTGGAGGTATTTATACTCCTGTAAATATGTCTGGTCAGTCGTCCGTGTTTACTCAAAGTCCTGAATCTTTCTTACACGGCGGTCCTTCTGTTCCCACCGGGTATCAATCACTTTCTGGTACCTTTGCGGGGGCATCTCCTCAACCCATTGATCATGGGTTATTAGCTGGAAACAGTGGTAATATACCATTGGGTGTAGGAGACATTTACATGATGTCAGGTTCAGTTCCCATTTCCCAACCTCAAGGTGGCCAATTACCGCCCGGGGGTAGCCTCAGTTAACGCCTGGGGGGCAACCTCAAGGTACACAATTTGTGTCTGGGGGGCAACCTCAAGGTCAGTATGTACCTATGGTGCAATACATGCCTCAAGGTCAACCCCAGCCTCAATATGTACCCCAGGGTCAACCTCAGTATCAATATCAACCTCAAGGATGGCAACCTCAAGGATGGCAACCTCAAGGGTATCAACCTCAAGGTTATCAACCTCAAGGTCAAGGTCAACCCCAGTACCCGTATTTACCTCAAGGTTATCAACCCCAAGGTCAATACTCAGGTCAAGGTTATCAACCGCCTCAAAATCAATCATATGTTCAAGGTATGGGAACTGCCCCTTACAATTATCAATCCTATCCTCAATCCGGTTATGGATCTCAGTATCCTCAACCTGTTATGGGTCAATACCCCGGAATGTTAGTGTGGGATCCATCACAGGGTCAACAGGTGTTGCAGCCAAGTATATAGTTGGTACCTCAAGCTGGACAACCCGTAGTTTCTGGTCCACCCCAGCAACCGCAACCTGTCCAGTCAAATGTTCAAACTTCTGTAACTTCGGTAGTTACTCAGCCGCCAATTGCACCTAGTACTCCATCTCAAATGGCTGCTGCAACTACCGCTACATCTGCCACACTTACTTCTGGAGTATCGACAGCTCCGGTTTCTACTGTCTCTGTAACCACTCCTCAGACATCTTTACCGTTGTCTGGATCTACGATTCAAACCACGGTCTAGATGCCTACAGGTCAGCCTGGTATAAGTACGGTTGTCACTACTCAACCTCAATTTGTTCATCAACCGTACCAGGGCCAGTACCAACATGGGCAAGCTGTCCAACAGCCGGTTTACCAGTATCAACCGTATCCTGGGTACACTTATCAACAACCTCAACAACCCCAGTACGGTCCGGTTAATCCTGGTTTTCCAGGAGGATATAATATCCCTAATGCGACTGCTGTTCCTAGTTATCCTGGATATCCTCCTCCTGGGACTGGTCTTGTGACCCAGAGTTTTAGAGATCCTAACCGGCAGTTACCGTTTATCGCAACTTTGGATTTACCAGACTTGACACGCCTAACGAATGATCCAATTCAATATCTTCCGTTCTGGCCGCCAATGCCAAATAAGTTGCCCAGTGATATACCCAAGTTCGAAGGTAAGTCAGGAGAGGATCCGTCCAATCATGTGATGACTTACCACCTCTGGTGTGCTTCAAATTCTATCTCGGATGATTCGATCCGCTTACGTCTTTTCCAGCGTACACTCATTGGTCTCGCGGCCAAGTGGTACATTGAGTTACCATGGGCCTCTTTTTACAATTTTAGCTAGCTAGCTACCTCGTTCTTAACTCACTTTCAGTTGCCGGTCAGATACGATAACGGCACGGAATTATTAACTTCACTAAAACAATCGACGTCCACGTATATTTCTGATCACATTCATGAGTGGAGACGTCGAAGGAGGCTAGTGAAAGTTTTTATCCCAGACCAAATCTTAGCTGAATGGTTTGTTAAATCATTATTACCAAAGATTACTGAAGATGTAGCTAAGGCCGGAGTAGTTACTGAGGAGCAAGTCATTGCTCAGGCGCAATACCTTGACTTAGTTTATACTTAGTCGGGTACGTTACACGAGAAGATTCCAGATCTTCCAAAATCGAATCAAATCGCTGCTGCTCCTTCGGGATCTCATGCCGCTGATGGTATGATTGGTATCGTGAATACAAAGAGCAAGAAGAAGTCTTCCAAGGCTTCAACTACTCCTATAATCACTTTGCCCGATTCCCCGACAGGAGAGTCTTCTCCTGAACTTTCCGCCGATATTCACGCTGTAG
The DNA here is from genome assembly GCA_031772625.1 of Pinus tabuliformis. Taxonomy (NCBI): domain Eukaryota; kingdom Viridiplantae; phylum Streptophyta; class Pinopsida; order Pinales; family Pinaceae; genus Pinus; species Pinus tabuliformis. The sequence continues at coordinate 964,516,768 of CM062817.1, forward strand.
AGTCATCTACGGCCAAATCAAAAAATGGTGGAAAGAAGAAAGGAAAGAAGAAGGCTAAAGCAGACAAGGCTCCGAAGGAGAAAACGGAAAAGTCGGAAACCAATGACGAAAAGCGCAAACCTCGATATCCTTGTCTTATTTGTGAAGAGGATCATTTTACGAGAGATTTCCCTCATCGGGCCGAGGTTGTGAAAATAGTCAAAGGTTCTCCCACTCCTGCAGTGTTAAAAGATCCATTTCCAAAGCAGGAAAGTAAGATGATAGGTTCTTCCTCGACTGCCAGTGAAGAACCCATTTTGATGATGTCTCATGTGAGGATTGCGACTCGATCGCAAGATTATGGTAGTAAGGCTCCTGTTGATGGTAAGGAAGCAGAATCTTCTCATTCTATTCCATCAACCTCAGCTCCTGGTTCCGATCCACTACAGATCGAGAAACCTAACCCGGATCTAGTAATCAAACCGCCCGCCAAGGGTGTACTTTGAAGGTCTGCTTTCAATCCACATGCGAGAGCGGCCCAGAATTACAACATTGTTGAGGACTTAACTGTTTCACCCTCAGCAATGTCGGCTTTAGAAGTGCTGCAATCATGTCCAGCACAACGAAATTACTTTTGTCAGCTATCGGAGCTGTTGATGTTCAGGACCCGAACCTGATAATCTTCGATCTAGAAAATAGTACACCGTGTCTACCCCATCAAATGGCTTTCCAAATTCCAGTGATAGTCAAAAACAGGCCTATTCATCGGACTGTGATTGATGAGGGAGCTTCTATGTGTATTATGTCGATTCAATGTTGGAGATCGCTTGGTTCTCCTTCGTTGAACCAATCCCCGACCATCCTTAAGGCCTTTGATGGCCGTGGGTTCCGTCCGTTTGGTATTCTACAGGAATTGCCTATAGGGGTAGAAGGTAAAACCGTTAGTCTGGATGTGGAGGTGGTTGATGCCCCTCTAGACTACAACCTTCTTTTGGGTCGAAGTTGGTCATATGCTATGACAGCAGTCGTTTCATCGGTCTTCAGAGTAATAAAGTTTCCATATAATGGTAAGATCATGACCATTGATCAGCTGACATACTTTTCATCCGACCCAACCTCTTCAGAGAGTATCCAGCATGTCGGTAAGACGACAATCCCTTATAGGGACGTTGGCGTAGGTTTAGTTAAAGATTCCGGTTTACTGGGAACTTTTCCTTTCCCTCCAATCAACGCAGATCCTTCATTTGCATCAATTCATATGATTACATCAGAAAACATTATTTATGATGATCCTCGGATTGTCCCATCTGAATCTGAGATAGACTCATTCGGTGATGCTATGCCTTTGAGTCCATATGAAATTGCTTATGAAGCTGTCATGTCTTTTACCGACTCGCGTTCAACCGAGCTCGACCAAATGAATGTGGTCAGTGAAGAATCACTTTTCACCTCAACCTTAGAATGGATAGCGTTTCCCGAAGTCGTGTCATCCGACGAGCAACTTCGCGAAATCCTAAGTGTAGACGATCTACCGTGGGAAGATCTCCATCACAGATCTTCGTTTTTACCTAAGGATGATGCTTTTGAAAATGATTTTTCATCTATCTTTACCGCTGAATATGTCAAAGACGCTCAGAATCCAACGAAACATTCTGATTCAGAGTTGAACTTAGGGAATATTTCTCGCACTATTCCCATTGATATTTCAGTGAAGCCCGGAATTGAGGAAAACATTCATATAGGTGCCGCATGTACAGAAGATGAAATCCAAACTTACAAGGCCCTATTCCAAGAATTCCGCGATGTGTTTGCCTGGTCTTACGAGGAAATGCCGGGAATTGACCCTGCCATTGTTGTTCATGAAATAAAGACCTACCCGGATGCTAAACCCGTCCGGCAATGGTTGCGTCAGATTCACCCTCGGAAAGCGGCTGCGATTAAAGCAGAAGTCGAAAAGCTGTTGAAAGCAGGTTTCATTTATCCGATCCCGTTAACGGATTGGGTATCGAATATTGTTCCGGTCAACAAGAAATAAGGAACAATAAGAATCTGTATCGACTATAGGGATATAAATCGAGCTTGTCCAAAAGACAACTATCCTACGCCTTATATCGATCAAATTATTGATGATTGTGCTGGAAGTGAAATGTTTTCCTTCATGGATGGTTTTTCGGGCTATAATCAAATCAATATTCTACCTGCCGACCAACCAAAAACGGCATTCATTTGTCCATGGGGGACATTTGCTTATTGAAAATTACCTTTTGGACTTAAGAATGCCGGAGCCACTTTTCAACGGGCGATGTCTTACGCATTTCATGACATCAAGCACATTGTGCAACCGTACCTCGATGATTTTCCTGCTCATTCTTTACACCGAGCTGATCACCTTGTCCACTTACGAGCAATCTTTATGAGGTGTAGGCATTATCGAATTCGGTTGAATCCCCACAAGTGTGTGTTTTGTATAGAGACGGGTCGATTGCTGGGATTTGTTGTTTCAAAAGCCGGCATTCGCGTCGATCCCTCGAAGGTAGAAGCTATCATCAAATTGCCTCCTCCTTCGAGTTTGCGCCAACTCCAAAGTTTGCAAGGGAAAGCGAACTTTTTACGCCGGTTCATTCCAAACTACGCCGAGGTCACTAAAGGTTTTACACGGTTGTTGAAACAGAATGCTCAATTCTTTTGGGATGAGATTGCCCAACAATCTTTTGATGCACTTAAACACGCGTTGACCCATGCACCGTTGTTGCATCCTCCCAACTACAACCAGGACTACTTCTTATACCTCGCAGCTTCGCATTCCACCATTGGAATGGTGTTAGTTCAAGAAGATGAATTCGGAGCGGAACATGTGATATATTATCTTAGTAGGACCTTAAATCCCACTGAGTTAAAATATTCGCATGTGGAGAAATTGGCCCTGGCAGCCGTTCAAGCTGTCCAGCGTTTTCGTCACTACATTCTTCTCTGTAAAACTATAGTTATCTCGGATTGCAACCCTATGATTTATATTTTGACAAAACAATGCGAGGGGGCAAGTACTCTAAATGGACCGTTATCCTGCAAGAGTTCGACTTGGAGTTCGAGAAGTCCAAGTCTAAGAAATCCTTAGTTTTTGCGGAATTGATGTGTGATTTCCCGCATGCTGACACAGAAACTGTGGCAGAGGAGTCCATTGCGAACGAGTCTTTGTTTCTTATCAGTACTTTAGATCCGTGGTACGGGGATATAATCATCTATCTCCAAACCCAAACCTTTCGGCCTGAAGCTTCAAAGTCGGAACGTCGAAAAATTCGGTTTCAATCCCAGCAATACAAAATTATTGGAGATACACTTTATCGTCGGGGGGCAGACTTAGTTTTTCGACGTTGTTTAACTCACAAAGAGGCTGAGAGGGTTTTGAATGATTGTCACTCTGGAGCATGTGGCGATCATATGTCTGGGTATGCCACAACTCAGAAGGTGTTGCGCGCTGGCTATTTCTGGCCATCTATGTTTAAAGATTGTATCATTGCAATTCGGAAGTGCCACAACTGTCAAGTGTTTGATCGCAAGATGTGCGCACCACCTGCTCCTCTCCACCCTATAATTGTCGTTGGTCCATTTGCCAAATGGGGTATCGATTTTATTACTTGTAACCCTCACTCGGCCGGGGGGCATGCGTATATCATCCTCGCGGTTGATTATTTTACTAAATGGGCCGAGGCGATGCCTACATTTGACGCAAGCGGCAAAACAGCTGCATTTTTCGTATTCAATCATATTATAACTAGGTTTTGTGTCCCACAAGCAATCATCACTGACCATGGGAGCCATTTTCGAAACATCATGATGACTGAGCTTACAAGCCAGCTTGGTTTGCGCCACGATAGCTCTACTCCTTATTATCCGCAAGCCAACGGTTTGGTTGAATCTATCAACAAATTTCTGGTTATCATGATCCGACGAACCATTGGTATTCATCAGTCGAATTGGCACAACATGTTATTTTCAGCGCTATGGGCATACCGAACCTCAGTGAAAACTTCAACAGGGTTCACTCCTTTCCAGCTAGTTTATGGCTTGGAAGCTGTGTTACCCATTGAATGCGAAATCCCATCACTTCAAATGGCTGTCGAATTACTTCCAGCTACTTCCGAAGAGGAGAAACATTTATTATACTTAGCTAAATTAGATGAGACTCGACGTGACGCTGCATTGGCAATCGAGACTCACGCGAAGCGAATGAAAGCTCAGTATGATAGAAATGTGACCCCTCGAAGTTTTTCGGAGGGCGACCTAGTGCTATTATATGATCAAGCTAACGATAAGCTAGGTGCTGGAAAATTCGTTCCTATGTGGCATGGGCCCTACATTGTAAAGAGAAAGCTAGCAAAAGGGGCTTATGAGCTGGTAGATTTTGATGGGGACTCTTTGGGTAAACCCAGAAATGGACTTTACCTAAAGAGGTATTATGCTTAAAATGGTGGGTATGGAGAATTTTTAGTTAGGTTAGGTTTTCTTTCTAGCTAGTATGTTTGTTAGTTTAGTCAGTGTGCTTAGCTTAGAGAGTGTGTTTTTCGTCGTTATTCTGGCTTATCTTGGTTTTACTCTTGATATTGCAGATGTCGACGCCTCTCCAAACATACATCGGATTTGCTGATGGTGCTTGTCGTAGTACATGGAATATCTCTTCCGCAGCTTGGGTTATCTATTCGCCCTCTGACGAGTTAGTTTCTATGCATGGGGTAAGCCTCGGTCAAACAACGAACAACATTGCAGAATACAGTGCAGTGGTTGAATTATTATCCGAATCTATTTCATTTGGAATTCAACGTTTGATAGTGAGGTTAGATTCTGAACTTGTTGTATTACAGCTTAATAGAGTATATGCCATTAGAAATCCTATGTTATTAAGGTTATTTTTGAGAGTGCGTCTCTTGGAACGTGAATTTGATTACATTGAATATCAGCATATTCCAAGGTCTTTAAATACATTAGCAGATGCAATTGCTTCTCAAATGTTGGACAGGCATTTACGATAATCATGCAAGTAAATTTAAAAACATTTCATCACATATGTTAAACAAGATAAGCCGGTAATAATGATATATATATATATATATATAGACAGGAGTGTGTCAAAAAATATACATCGTCTTCGATCATAGGTTGAAAAACACCTTATGATCGGCAAAATGATAAGTACAAAAAGTCAAAAATGTCACATGTGTCTACAAAAGTGACTAGCCAATCACTGGTGGTGCTCCCTATACGACACCACTGCACGGGCTACCTTACACAAGAATCTCCTAAACGGTCCAGGGACTGCAACTACATAGCGCTGAAGTCTGATAGGAATATCATCTATGGTAGTCTCAGGTATATCCACCGTCAGACGCTCTAGATCCTGCTCCAACTCAGCTAGTGACTCTGCAGCCGCGTCCTGTGGAGCCGGTACCGGTGCAACTGGATGTCTCCTCTCAAAAGGCCGGAGGTTGGCTGGGCGCCGTGGACCAACATCTGCATTTTGAAAATTTTTACTGTCAGTTTTGAGACGATATATATAAAAAACAAACAAAAAATATATAATTTGAAAACTTGTGAAAAATAAAGTACCTCTGTCATCCCATTGTTCTCCCTGTGGAAGAACCATGTCCGGCTCTGTTACACTAAAAAATGTCACCTTGACTACTTACAGTTAGTATGGCTCAAATCAACAGTCATGCTACCCTCTTAGGCAAGTCTCATGCCTCTGTTATCCATCTCAAACTCAAAGAAGAGAGAAAGTCTTGTTAAAACTATGTTTATCTCTGGGGTCGCAGGTTCTCTCTAGCCTTACCTGCGGGGACGCTGACCTTGTTCACAAAATCTGCGTCCAAGGACGCTCTGTATGTTAAGGGACAGGTGCGTCCCTCTGTAAAAGGCAAAATGCGCGAGTTTTATCTTGAAAAAGTTACTTGTGGTTACTTCTAGAACATTCTAGAGGTCGGTTTGATGAAATGGATGCGCCTCCAGTTGGTTCATGTATCTCTATTAAGGGGGAACTTATCCCATCAATAAGGGAGCTATCCCACCCAAAGAGGGGGATGATCCCATTGATAGTGGACCTGAATAACCTCTTTACAGCACTATAAATAAAGGCATTGAGCCAGAAGGAGAAGAGGTTGGAGCTATACATTTTCTTTGGGTAAATGCTGCAGGATTTAGGTCTTCCATTAGAGCCTTTGTGAGGAGAGATTGTCTTCACTTGATTCTACTTGGGAGAGGGTGAGCTTTGTCAAAGTAGAGGAAAACCCTTGATGGACCCTGGGAGGAACTTGCACAACACCAAGGCCAGGTTGTAAGAGTTTCTTTGTTTCGTTATTAATACAAACTGGTTTATTTTTCTCAATAGCTTGTGTTAATGAGTTATTTCATGTGTTCCTTGGTCTGCATGTTGAATATATGTTTTATTATATGAAATTCAAGTGCTTGGTAATTGTTTGATTGTTTGTGGTTGCAGGAATTGACTTGAAGGAGGAGCTCATCCGGATCGTCAAGAACGGACTTCAACAACAGCGTTTTGGAATAAGGTAAGCCTAAACACTTGTAGTTTTCATGTTGTAAAAGGTGTATTTAGAGAAAGATCACTCCATTTTGTCTTGTTTGTCATTAGAATGTCTTAGACTTCTAGGAAGGTCAGTCGTGTCCGCACCCTTGACAGATTCCGTGTGACAAATTGGCGACTCCGCTGGGGAATCCATTAATGAGAGAGTCTTTTCCTTTATATGAACTTTGCTTTGAGAAAATCATTTTTATTTTCTGGTTTTTGACTGTGAGAATTAGTATTTGGGTGGCTTAGCTTTAGATTTAGTTAGATTTGGTTTTTCTTCATTTTTCCAGAAGGACGCACCCACTGAGTACTGCACAGTGCGTCTTTGGATGCGCTGTTGCCGTCTGCACAGAGCGGGGCCGCACCTGTGACAACGGGCTGCCTGCGTCTTCCTGTAAAACTTAAGAAAATTCCATTTTTGCTTTAAATTGCTTTTAGATTTTGTTTTTCCTTAGTGTTTTCTGCCCAGATCCTTTAGTACCCTGTCAAGAATTTTCACCTGAACTAGTTTTGTGAGCTTTGAGTGTTTTAGTGGTTTTCAACGAAGTTTAGACCTAGGGTTTGATTTTTGGAAAGGCTTTGTAGTGACTTTGATAGTAGAAAGTTGTCCAGCCTTAGATCTCTCTGGTTAGTCAACCTTCTTAGAAGTCGGGCCTGTCGTAAAGTCTCCTTTTGTGAGCAACTTGCCATTTGAGTTGTTTTGGGTCAAATTTCGACTTACTTGTTTATAAAGTATTGATTTCCATTTTACAAAAAGAACAAAAAGATTAGAGTTTTGTTTTGGCTAGTTTTTGATTCTGCAATAAGCTAGTCCTTGATTTGATTGTGATCAAGTAAAACACCTTAGAAATAATCATTGTTAGTTTTGGCCTCGTTAAGATTGCTTAGAGTAAATTTGCCTTTAGTTTGCTTATGAGTGCATTTTCATAGATTTTAAGAGTTGTTAAGATTGATTTTTTGGTTATATTAGATTTATTTGTTTTATTAAAAGAAAAATACAAAAACATCTTCTTAAAAAGTCTTGTTTCAAGTAGCTTTTTGTTTTCGAAAGAAGAAAAGAGTTTTTTTTCGTGCATGTAAAGAGAGGTTATGTTTTTATGCTTGGAAAAGACAAACGAATTGTTTCTTTGATTGTCTTCAATTAAGAAGTTGCTTTTATAAAGATTGCATTCTCTCAACTTTTTAGTTAAGCAATTCATCGAAAAAGTAAAGTAGTGGATAAATCATTCTAGGTGCATTTTGTAGTGGTTTCGAGTCGAGTCAACACTCCACTAGTTTCACTTCCATCACCTTTTGACTTAAGAAACAACCTTAAAAGTAACGCTTAAATTAAAATCAATCTAGTAATCTTTATTTTTCTAGGGCTCTGAAGCACCAACATAGCTTAGGCTAGGGTCTTGGAGTAGGTGAGTACTTAACTCTCCAAGACTACAAAACCAAACAGATAGTCTATCTTGAGTAGAACAAATCCAATTGTTTCAGTTACATTCTGGGAAAGCTCCTCTTAAAGGAGAAGCACGAGCTCGTGTCCGAACCAGTGAGGGGATCATTCCTCCCTCGTTGGGAACGACGCCAGGCAGTACGTATTACAAACGGTAAACCTCGGATTAACCATTGTCGAGGAGCCAGGGGTCACTTATCGGTAAACCTTGGATTGTTGTCAAGGAGCCGGTAAGGGGATTGGAGCTTGCTACTCTGCCCTTGCGTGCTGTCGGAGTTTAGACTGTTCCCCCAGGTGTAATTGTTGTGATTGGTAACCTTAGTGACCATAATATCTAGGATTCTACCCAAGGTGACGGTGGAGGGAAGGTCCCACTGTACCTGGAGCAGACGTCGGTTATACTCACTTGGATTTTCTGGGGGGTTCGCTTCACTTCGAGACGGTTAAAGTGGAGGAACTTGGTCCAGTCTATTCATTAAGCAGGTTGCCGGGGTAACTGTTCCACCCACCATTTCTGTACTGAATCCTGCGAGGTTGGGCCTAATCACCAACTAGCGCTTTTGGTCCGGAAGACTACTGTTTGTGTGTGGTTTGACGCTCTAGATTATTTAGGCGTGTGCTTCAAATTTGATTGGCTCTTTAGAAGACTTTAGGTGGTTTGATTTGAAATTTTTTACTTTGTTTTCGTGTGTTGTAGTTAAAATCTTTAATTGTGGCGGAATTACCGAGACAGTCCCGTAGACTTCGGGGCAAGTCTCCTGAGATTGTTACCGGAATAGATTTGTTAAGAAAACTCCGTAAATCGCGGGGTGAATCTCCTGAAGACATTCCGGGTCATTTAGAAGGGTTAAAGGTCCTTGTAACTCCTCCTAGTGGCAGTAGAGTAGGATCACCTGAAGAAGGAGAATCTTCCTTGGTAGTCCATCCAGATTACCAAAGTTTAGAAACAAGTTACAATCCCGAAGCTGTTACAGTTTCCGAGCTTGCTGGTAGTTTTTCATCTGCCAGTGAAACAGGCGAAGAACCTGAAATTTCAGAACCTGTTACTCCAACTCCTAGTGTTCCTGATTCACCAAGAATAGAAAGAATTATCACCGAAAATCTTCCTGTTGGATTAATTGCTATAGAAGAACTTGTTCCAGAGGAAGAAATAGGCGTTTCTGATTCTGAAGATCTAATTACCCTTGATCTAAGGGAGCGTGAATCCATCTTTTACAGTCCTCCTAGAAGTGAATCTTGGTACCTTGCATTAACCAATTTTTTAGACAACTCAGTAGGTTTTTCTACACCTCGTACTCCGGTTCCACCTAGAGGAATTCATTCTCCTGTAAATATGTCTGGTCAGTCATCTGTGTTTTCACAAAGTCCTGAATCATTTTTACATGGCGGTCCTTCTGTTCCTACTGGGTATCAATCACTTTCTGGTACCTTTGCGGGAGCATCTCCTCAACCCGTTGATCATGGGTTATTAGTTGGAAACAGTGGTAATGTACCATTGAGTATAGGTGACATTTATATGATGTCAGGTTCAACTCCCATTAACCAACCTCAAGGTGGCCAATTACCGCCTGGGGGGCAACCTTCGTTAATGCCTGGGGGGCAACCTCAAGGTACTTCATTCGTGACTGGGGGGCAACCTCAAGGGTATCAACCCCAAGGGTATCAACCCCAGCCTCAATATGTACCCCAAAGTCAACCTCAGTATCAATATCAACCTCAAGGATGGCAACCTCAAGGATGGCAACCCCAAGGGTATCAACCCCAAGGGTATCAACCTCAAGGATACCAACCTCAAGGTCAAGGTCAACCCCAGTATTCGTATTTACCTCAAGGTTATCAACCTACGGGTCAATACCCTGGTCAAGGTTATCAACCACCTCAAGGGCAATCATATGGGACTGCACCTTACAGTTATCAACCCTATCCTCAATACGGCTATGGATCTCAGTATCCTCAACCTGTTACGAGTCAATACCCTGGAATGTTAACATGGGATCCGTCACAGGGTCAACAGATGTCGCAACCAAGTATACAGTCGGTTCCTCAAGCAGGACAACCTGCAGTTCCTGGTCCACCCCAGCAACCGCAACCTGTCCAGTCAAGTGTTCAGACCCCTGTAACTTCCGTAGTTACTCAGCCGCCAATTGCACCTGGTACTCCACCTCACACGGCTGCAGCAACTACCGCTTCATCTACCATGCTTACTTCTGGAGTATCGGCAGCTCCGGTTTCTACTGTCCCTGTAACCACTCCTCAGACATCTGTACCGTTGTCTGGACCCACGGTTCAAACCACAGTCCAGATGCCTGCAGGCCAACCTGGTACAAGTACGGTTGTTACTACTCAACCTCAATTTGTTCAACCTCCGTACCAGGGACAGTATCAACCTGGGCAAGCTGCCCAACAACCGGTTTACCAGTATCAACCGTATCCTGGGTACACTTATCAACAACCTCAGCAACCCCAGTACGGTCCGGTTAATCCTGGTTTTCCAGGAGGATATAATATCCCAAATGCGACTCCTGTTCCTAGTTATCCTGGATATCCTCCTCCTGGGGCTGGTATTGTGACTCAGAGTTTTAGAGATCCTAACCGGCAGTTACCATTTATTGCAACTTTAGATTTACCCGACTTGACGCGCCTAACGAACGATCCAATTCAATATCTTCCGTTCTGGCCGCCAATGCCAAATAAGTTGCCCAGCGATATACCCAAGTTCGAAGGTAAGTCTGGAGAGGATCCGTCTAATCACGTGATGACTTACCACCTCTGGTGTGCATCAAATTCCATCTCAGATGATTCCATCCGCTTACGTCTTTTCCAGCGTACACTCATTGGTCTCGCAGCCAAGTGGTACATTGAGTTACCACGGGCCTCTTTTTACAACTTTAGCCAGTTAGCTACCTCGTTCTTAACTCATTTTCAGTTACCAGTCAGATACGATAATGGTACAGAGTTATTAACTTCGCTAAAACAATCGACATCCACGTACATTTCTGATCACATCCATGAGTGGAGACGTCGAAGAAGATTAGTGAAAGTTTTTATCCCGGACCAAATCTTAGCTGAATGGTTTGTCAAATCATTATTACCAAGAATTACTGAAGATGTAGCTAAGGCCGGAGTAGTTACTGAGGAGCAAGTCATTGCTCAGGCACAATACCTTGACTTAGTTTACACTCAGTCGGGTACGTTACACGAGAAAATTCCGGATCTTCCAAAGTCAAACCAAATCGCTGCTGCTCCTTCGGGATCTCATGCCGCTGATGGTATGATCGGTATCGTGACTACGAAGAGTAAGAAGAAGTCTTCCAAGACCTCCAATACTCCAATTATCACTTTGCCTGATTCTCCGACAGGAGAGTCTTCTCCTCCTGAACTTACCGCCGACATTCACGCTGTAGAGTCATCTACGGCCAAATCCAAAAACGGTGGAAAGAAGAAGGCTAAAGCAGACAAGGCTCCAAAGGAGAAAACGGAAAAGTCGGAAACCAATGACGAAAAACGCAAACCTCGCTATCCTTGTCTTATTTGTGAAGAAGATCATTTTACGAGAGACTGCCCTCATCGGGCCGAGGTAGTGAAAATAGTCAAAGGTTCTCCCACTCCTGCTGTGTTAAAAAATCCATTTCCAGAGCAGGAGAATAAGATGATAGGTTCTTCTTCGAATGCCAGTGAAGAACCCATTTTGATGATGTCTCATGTCAGGATTGCGACTCGATCGCAAGATTATGGTAGTAAGGCTCCTGTTGATGGTAAGGAAGCAGAATCTTCTCACTCTAACCCATCAACCTCAGCTCCTGGTTCCGATCCACTACAGATCGAAAAACCTAACCCAGACTTAGTGATTAAGCCGCCCGCCAAGGGTGTACTTCGAAGGTCTGCTTTCAATCCACATGCGAGAGCAGCCCAGAATTACAACATTGTTGAAGACTTAGCTGTTTCACCTTCAGCAATGTCGGCACTCGAAGTGCTGCAATCATGTCCAGCGCAACGAAAATTGCTTTTGTCGGCTATTGGAGCTGTCGATGTTCAGGACCCGAACCTAATGATCTTTGATCTAGAAAGTAGTACACCGCGTCTCCCCCATCAAATGGCTTTCCAAATTCCAGTGATAGTCAAAAACAGGCCTATTCATCGGACTGTGATTGATGAGGGAGCTTCTACGTGTATTATGTCGATTCAATGTTGGAGATCGCTTGGTTCTCCTTCGTTGAACCAATCCCCCACCATCCTTAAGGCCTTTGATGGCCGTGGGTTCCGTCCGTTTGGTATTCTACAAGAATTGCCTATAGGGGTCGAAGGTAAAACCGTTAGTCTGGATGTGGAAGTGGTTGATGCCCCTCTAGACTACAACCTTCTTTTGGGTCGAAGTTGGTCATATGCTATGACAGCGGTCGTTTCATCGGTCTTCAGAGTCATTAAGTTTCCACATAACGGTAAGATCGTGACTATTGATCAGCTGACATACTTTTCATCCGACCCAACCTCTTTAGAAACTATCCAGCATGTTGGTAAAACGACAATCCCTTATAGGGACATTGGTGTAGGTTTAGTTAAGGATTCCGGTTTACTGGGAACTTTTCCTCTCCCTCCACTCAATGCAGACCCTTCGTTTGCAACAATTCATATGATCACGTCAGAAAACATTATTTATGATGATCCTTGGTATGTTCCCTCTGACTCTGAGCTAGACTCACTCGGTGATGTTATGCCGTTGAGTCCGTATGAGATTGCTTATGAAGCTCTTATGTCTTTTACCGACTTTCATTCAACCGAAACCGACCAAATGAATGTGGTCAGTGAAGAGTCTTTTTTCACCTCACCCTTAGAACGGATAACGTTTCCCGAAGAAGTGTCATCTGACGAACAACTTCGCGAAATCCTAAGTGTAGATGATCTACCATGGGAAGATCTCCATCACAGATCTTCGTTTTTACCTAAGGATGATGCATTTGAAAATGATTTTTCATCTATCTTTACCGCTGAATATGTCAAAGACGCTCAGGATCCAACGAAACATTCTGATTCAGAGCTGAATTTAGGGAATATTTCTCGTACTATTCCCATTGATATTTCAGTGAAGCCCGGAATCGAGGAGAACATTCATATAGGTGCCGCATGTACTGAAGAAGAAATCCAAACTTACAAGGCCCTATTCCAAGAATTCCGCGACGTGTTTGCCTGGTCTTACGAGGAAATGCCGGGAATTGATCCTGCCATTGTTGTTCATGAAATCAAAACCTACCCGGATGCTAAACCCATTCGGCAACGGTTGCGTCAGATTCACCCTCGAAAAGCGGCTGCGATTAAAGCAGAAGTCGAAAAGCTGTTGAAAGCAGGTTTCATTTATCCGATCCCGTTAACGGATTGGGTATCGAATATTGTTCCCGTCAATAAAAAACAAGGAACAATAAGAATCTGTATCGACTATAGGGATATCAATCGAGCTTGTCCAAAAGACAACTATCCTACGCCTTATATCGATCAAATTATTGATGATTGTGCCGGAAGTGAGATGTTTTCCTTCATGGATGGTTTCTCAGGCTATAATCAAATCAATATTCTACCTGCCGATCAACCAAAAACGGCATTCATTTGTCCATGGGGGACATTTGCTTATTGCAAATTACCTTTTGGGCTTAAGAATGCCGGCGCTACTTTTCAACGGGCAATGTCTTATGCATTTCATGACATCAAGCACATTGTGCAACCCTATCTCGATGATTTGCCTGCTCATTCTTTACAACGAGCTGATCACCTTGTCCACCTACGAGCAATCTTTATGAGGTGTAGGCATTATCGAATTCGGTTGAATCCCCACAAGTGTGTTTTCTGTATAGAAACAGGTCGATTGCTGGGATTTGTTGTTTCAAAAGCCGGCATTCGCGTCGATCCCTCGAAAGTCGAGGCTATCATCAAATTGCCTCCTCCTTCGAGTTTGCGCCAACTCCAAAGTTTGCAAGGGAAAGCGAACTTTTTACGCCGATTCATCCCAAACTACGCCGAGGTCACTAAAGGTTTTACACGGTTGTTGAAACAGAACGCACAATTCTTTTGGGACGAGATTGCCCAACAATCTTTTGATGCATTAAAACACGCGTTGACCCATGCACCGTTATTGCATCCTCCCAACTACAACCAGGACTACTTCTTATACCTCGCAGCTTCGCATTCCACCATTGGAATGGTGTTAGTTCAAGAAGATGAATTCAAAGCAGAGCATGTGATATATTATCTTAGTAGAACCTTAAATCCCACTGAGTTAAAATATTCGCATGTGGAGAAATTGGCCCTGGCAGCCGTTCAAGCTGTCCAGCGTTTTCGTCACTACATTCTTCTCCGCAAGACTACAGTTATTTCGGATTGCAACCCTATGATTTATATTTTGACAAAACAACTGCTAGGGGGCAAGTACTCTAAATGGATTGTTATCCTGCAAGAGTTCGACTTGGAGTTCGAGAAGTCCAAGTCTAAGAAATCTTTAGTTTTTGCGGAATTGATGTGTGATTTCCCGAGTGCTGACACAGAGACTGTGGCAGAGGAGTCCATTGTGGACGAATCTTTGTTTCTTATTAGCACTTTAGATCCGTGGTATGGGGATATAATCATCTATCTCCAAACCCAAACCTTTCGGCCTGAAGCTTCCAAGGAAGACCGTCGAAAAATTCGGTTTCGATCCCAGCAATACAGAATTATTGGAGATACACTTTATCGCCGGGGGCAGACTTAGTTTTTCGACGTTGTTTAACTCACGAAGAGGCTGAGAGAGTTTTGAATGATTGTCACTCTGGAGCATGTGGCGGTCATATGTCTGGGTATGCCACAGCTCAGAAGGTGTTGCGCGCTGGCTATTTCTGGCCGTCTATGTTTAAAGATTGTATCCTTGCTGTCAGAACATGCCACAACTGTCAAGTGTTTGATCGAAAGATGCGCGCTCCACCTGCTCCTCTCCACCCTATAATTGCCGCTGGTCCATTCGCCAAATGGGGCATTGACTTTATTACTTGTAACCCTCACTCGGCCGGGGGGCATGCGTATATCATCCTCGCGGTTGATTATTTTACAAAATGGGCCGAGGCGATGCCTACATTCGACGCAAGCGGCAAGACAGCTGCAGTTTTCGTATTCAATCATATCATAACTAGGTTTGGTGTCCCACAAGCAATCATTACTGACCATGGGAGCCATTTTCGAAACGTCATGATGACTGAGCTTACAAGCCAGCTTGGTTTGCGCCACGATAGCTCTACTCCTTATTATCCGCAAGCCAACGGTTTGGTTGAGTCAATCAACAAAGTTCTAGTCATCATGATTCGACGGATCATTGGTATCCATCGAACGAATTGGCATAACATGTTATTTTCGGCGCTATGGGCATATCGAACTTCAGTGAAAAATTCAACAGGTTTCACCCCTTCCAGCTAGTTTATGGCTTAGAAGCTGTGTTACCTATTGAATGCGAAATCCCATCACTTCAAATGGCTGTCGAATTACTTCCAGCTACTTCCGAAGAGGAGAAACGGTTATTATACTTGGCTAAATTAGATGAGACTCGACGTGACGCTACTTTAGCTATCGAGACTCACGCGAAACGAATGAAAGCTCAGTACGATAAAAATGTAACCCCTCGAAGTTTTTCGGAAGGAGACCTAGTACTATTATATGATCAAGCTAACGATAAGCTAGGTGCCGGAAAATTCGTTCCCATGTGGCATGGGCCCTACATTGTAAAGCGAAAGCTAGCAAAAGGGGCTTATGAGTTAGTTGATTTTGATGGGGACTCTTTGGGTAAACCCAGAAATGGACTTTACCTAAAGAGGTATTATGCTTAAAATGATGGGTATGGAGAAATTTTTAGATAGGTTAGATTTCCTTTCTAGCTAGCAAGTGTGTTAGTTTAGTCAGTGTGCTTAGCTTAGCGAGTGTGGTTTTTCGTCATTATTCTGGCTTATCTTGGTTTTACTCTTGATATTGTAGATGTCGACGCCTCTCCAAACATACATTGGATTTGCTGATGGTGCTTGTCGTAATACACGGAATATCTCTTCCGCAGCTTGGGTTATCTATTCGCCCTCTGACGAGTTAGTTTCTATGCATGGGGTAAGCCTCGGTCAAACAACGAATAACATTGCAGAATACAGTGCAGTGGTTGAATTATTATCCGAATCTATTTCATTTGGAATTCGACGTTTGATAGTGAGGTTAGATTCTGAACTTGTTGTATTACAGCTTAATAGAGTTTATGCCATTAGAAATCCTGTGTTATTAAGGTTGTTTTTGAGAGTGCGTCTCTTGGAACGTGAATTTGATTACATTGAATATCAACATATTCCAAGGTCTTTGAATACATTAGCAGATGCAATTGCTTCTCGAATGTTGGACAGACATTTACGATAATCATGCAAGTAAATTTAAAAACATTTCATCACATATGTTAAACAAGATAAGCCGGTAATAGTGATATATATAGATAGAAGTGTGTCAAAAAATATATACATCGTCTTCGATCATAGGTTTAAAACACCTTATGATCGGCAAAATGATAGTACAAAAAGTCAAAAATGTCACATGTGACTACAAAAGTGACTAGTCAATCACTGGTGGTGCTCTCTGTACGACACCACTGCGCGGGCTACCTTACGCAAAAATCTCCTAAACGGTCCAGGGACCGCGACTACGAAGCGCTGAAGCCTGATAGGAATGTCGTCCATAGTAGTCTCAGGTATATCTGCCGTGAGACGCTCTAGATCATGCTCCAACTCAGCTAGTACTTCTGCTGTCGCGTCCTGTGGGGCCGGTACCGGTGCAGCTGGATGTAGTCTATCATAAGGCCGGAGGTTGGCTGGACGCTGTGGACCAACATCTGCATTTTGAAAAAGTTTACTATTAGTTTTGAGACGATATATATAAAAAATACAAAAAATACATAACTAGAAAACTTGTGAAAATAAAAAGTACCTCTGTCGTCCCATTGTTCTCCCTGTGGAAGAACCATGTCCGGATCACCTCTGAAATCCATTCCGGCATACGGAAAGTCCTGTATCACAAAAAGCTGGCCCTCTAACCAGTCAAAATAACTATCTGAGAATCGAACTACTGTCGCGCCCTCGTCAGGATGCCGGGCCATCACCGCAACCCATCGTATCAGCTTTGGCTGCTGAGGACCCAAGATATCAACAGTGAGTTGCTGAGGGATCAGCATTGGAATTCTCTCCAAGGCAAAGCTCACGACTATAGGCCCATATCCAAAAGTCTTTAGTCGTCCGTTCTTTGCCTTGGTCAGTTGGCTCTTCATATGAGCCGACACAGCTTCACACCAGTTGAAAATGGTGCCTTGGTAACAGTCAATTGCCATCCGCATTTGGGATCCGGAAGCAATGTGTAAAGCGGCCGCGCCGCAAATTCTGGTAACCGTGAACGCTATGACTTTGAGTTCCGGTAGAGTGATGTGTTTTATCTCTATGCCTTTGAATGGTGAGCCCCAGGTGTGCACCAATTCTCGCGGAGACTATCAAGGGATTGGCCACCCGCCTAGTCCCCGCAAGACTGAGTTGCTCACCTCTGTTTGGCAAGCCAGTGAGAAAGTATACATCCGAGGGCTCTATCTCGAGCTGGTGCCCTCCTATGTAAAAGCATTGTTCTTGTACGTTCCATCGCTCAACCAGCCATTCCAAGAATCTTACCTGGCCCCTCATGCCCGGTATGGTCCAATATTTGTATAATCCGCATGCTCTTAGGGCATCCAGGGAAGGTTGATGATTTATTGCAGCTTCATCTTCCTCTACATGCTCTCTTTCTCTCCAGTCTAACATGATTAATGCCCTGCATATCAAAAATAGCAATTAGAAATTAATTTGGGAATTTTTGGTGGTTTTTGAGAGAGTTGGGGTTTTGAAATGCGCGTTTCTCGGAGGACGCACCCCGGCTTTGTAGCACAGGGCGCCCGGACGCAGCTGGCCTGAAGGCGGGCTGCGTCTTCCGACCGTTTTCCCGTATGAGAAAAAGTCGGGGGACGCAGGTCACCCGAAGGGCACCTGCGTCCGCCGAGAGGCGCATTCCAAAACCAAAACCCCCCAAAAAATGAAACTAAAACCTAAAAATTGATTCTAAACGGATAGAAATGCAGAGTAGGATGTGTAAAATACCTGGATGAGACGGCGTTCGATTCCGACGGTCAGATTTTCCGCAGCGACCACGGGAAGTTTCTTGTCAAAAGCTCCTTTTTCAACCTCAACAGTGAAACGGTAAAAATGACATGGTAAAAGGTCTTTTTATAGGTTTTTTGGATGAATTAGTTCATTTTTTACCATGAAAAGATGTTTTTGAATGTATTTTTGCCTATTTTAAACAGGTATGAGTAATGTGTTGCTTTTGTGCAGGACAAAGGGATTTCGAGGGAAATTGTAATTTTTCACAAACAAAATTTCAGAGTCATCTTTTAAGCCCTTTTCTGACTCCTAAAACATGAAAAGATCGCCGAGTGTTTCTTTTTCACTCGTTAAAACGGAATTAAAAGACGGTCCCTTTTAGCTCTTTTCTGACCGCAAAACAGGAAAAGATTGCCGGGTTTTTGTCGTTTCGAACTCGATAAAGGAAATAAAACGACGTTCCTTGATCGCTTTTTACTTTTCAGGTTAACGACACTATTATGAAAGTACTCCTTGGTCGCAAGATCAAGCGGTTCCCCCAGGTATTATTTTTATACTTTTTCGGGCTTGAGGGACACAAATATACGAAAAAGTTCAACGTGGAGTCTCCTTTAGTTTTTTCAGACTCTCTAAAATTGAAAAACGCCGAGTTTCTCCTATACTGGCTCGTTAAACTTTTACAGTAGAGGACCTGTTCAATTACAAACAGGAACGAACCACTCCTTCCTAGGGTTCGAATTTAAACTAGGTTGGACTCGTCCGAAGGATGAGCTTATAATCAAGCAAATGTTATCCTCCTCAAGCTTGTTAAAAATAAAGAGGTACTTGCCAGAAATGGTGGGGGAAAAGAGAGAAGAATGAACCTGTTTGTCACCTTTTGTCTCAGGAAGAAACTTTATTAACCACTCTTGAACACGACACTTTTTATTCACCTGGGTTGGAAATCTTTTAAC